>OU383790.1:5415975-7815975 GCA_910950805.1 Acrocephalus scirpaceus scirpaceus | reverse complement strand
GACCGCTCTGCCTCAGTCAGCAAACCCCTCCTTCAGCACAATCAGGTCTCCTAAAAGCATTTTTGAGCTGGGCAATCCAGTCCTGTCTCTACAATAACAGTGCCCTGTGATTGCAGGGAATCTCAGAGCAATCTGAAAAGGCAGGAGAGTGTCATCAGGCACGTTTCACAGCTGGCAGGCACAGGGAAGGAAATTATTTACTTGAAGTCATACCTCAAAGTGGAGATGGAGGCAGGGAAGGAACCCAGGAGTCCCAACTTGGAGTTCCATTATGGAGTTTAAGCAGGAACCCATGGAGTTCTTACAGGTCTGTCCAGGCCCAGGCAATGCCAGGGCTGCTCTGGCAGAGCTGGCTGCTGGCCAGCTGCAGAAAGAGAGCACATGTGGGGCCTGGCTGAAAGAAATTTAATCCTCCCCTGGGACTTCCAGACTTAATTGGCTGCTTTATGACCAAGTCAGCTAAGAAAAATCTTGGGCCATATCCCTTCCCTGCAGCTGAGCAGGCTGTGAAGTCCAAACCAAGTCCTATAAACACTGCTTGAGCCTCCAGAGACTCTATTTCTGTTTTGTGCTTATCAAAATGTGTCCCTTCTTCCGTGAGATTAGGAGTTTTTTTCTTTATTATCTTTATTTTCTTTTCTTTTTTTTAATGGACTCATCTCAGTGACATTCATAAGGGAAACAACCAAGAAGAGATTTGCAGGGGCTGTGAGACTTCTGTGTGGAGAATGCAAATGTTTTACCCAACACTCCCCCTGCATACACCTTCCAAACCAGCTCCAGGTCATCAAGAGAGACCTGTACACCAGGCAGGCTCTGAAAAGCTCTGGCAAGAAACCTGCTGATCCTACCAGAACATGACACATGACCATGGTATTCTTTTCTCTGTCCATATCTCCCATTTGCTTTTCAGTACTGGCATCACTCTGCCTATAAATTTCCTTTTTCTCCTTCAGTCTCTTTTTTTCTCCCTCTCCCCTCCTCTCTTGGGCTGAGCCACAGCACCATTCTGCTGTTTGGCAAGGGCAGCTGTACAAATGGAATATGGGGAGTCATGGGATTTGAGATATTTTTTAGCAGCATCATTACAGCCCTTGGAGACTTGGGGTTGAATCCTGGGGTCTATCACTGAGCAGAGCATCTCTTCCAGTCCAGGGGAAGGCTGTGGGGACCAGAGTGAACTGTTGCAGCAGCCCTCTCATTAGAGGGTAGAAATGAACTGAGACTTCTTGTTTATCACAGCATGAAAAGGGTCCTGCTTTATTCCTCTTTACAGCTCAGCCTTCCTGACTCCAACCATTCACTGACTGCCTGCAGCAAGCTCCTGCTGGAGGTTTCCCTTGCAGCCTCTGACTGCTGGTGAGTTCCTGCTGAACTCTGACTGCAGGGATTAGTGTGCAGCCTCTGACTGCAGGGTTTTACCTGGCTAGACTGTGACTGCAGGGATTAGTGTGCAGACTGTGACTGCAGGCTTTTACCCAGCTAGACCGTGGCTGCTAAACTATGACTGCAGGTATTAGTTTGCAGACTGTGACTGCAGGTTTCAACAACAGGCTCTAACTGCAGACCCAGACTGACCCACAGCAGTGATTCTCCCTCCCCAGGATCCTTCTGCCTCATGGTCTTCTAATTCTTTCTTCCTCAAGGTTCCTTCACTATGCCCCCCTACCACCCCCTTTTATCACACTTATCTTTATTGGATATATCCGTGACTCATCGGGGTGAGGCTTTATTGGGTAATTAACACAGCTGTTACTTATCAGGGACAAGGTCACCTGTATTCCCTTCTCCTACATGAGGTTTCCTACACAGATGACAATAACCAGGATAAAATCCAGAAAAAACAGCAGGCAGGATGCAAAGATGTCCTTGGAGCTGTTTGCTCTACAAACATGTGCCCGCCCTTGCTTAGAGCAGAGCCCTGTGGCCTTATAATTGCATGAGGTGGTGGCAAAAGGGGCGAGGAGGGGAGGCACAGGCCTTGTGATAGAAGAGGCAGGAGAATGCACCCACAGCAGGGAGATGTGTGGCACAGGAAGAATCCACACCAGCAAGTGAGGAAAGCAGATATCCAACATGCAGCACCCTTGGGGATCAGTCTGCACTCGCAGCACGAAGATCACTGCTGTCACCAGCCTGGGAGATAACCCCATGCCACCGTCCCTTCCCACGTGCCTCAGCTCTAGGTGAGCTGTACCCTGCTGCTGGAGGCACCTCTGCTGCTGGAAAGCAGCTCCTGCTCTAAAAATCTTCTTGGATGCAGATCTCTGACTGGAGATGAAGACATGCCCTTATTCTTTTTTCCCTTTCCCATTTTCAAGGCTGCAAGGAGCAAATCAAGCCTCTCCCCAAGTACAAAAATACAACCTGCAGGGTTTGCTGGTGGAAAGGGCAGAGCAGAGTCCTGCCCCCCACGGTTTATTTCAAGTTTGTTGTCTCAAAATGCCTTGAGTGTTTTAGACTTTCACTGTTGTCAAAGGTGGCAGACAGGGCAGTGCTGTTATTCTGCCGAGGGAGAGAAATAAAAATAAAAATATAAAAATAAAAGATAATAACCACGTGCCATCAGTGTGACTCAGAGTTGCAGGAGGCACTACAGGATAAAGATGGACCTGAGACCTCATCTGCTGCCACCCCGTGTGAATCCAGAGGGTTTTGTAACATCTTAAATATCAAACAGAGCCTCAGGTAGTCTGATGAAGTCTGATACTTCCCTGCCAAGCACTCAGATATCAGGAGACCAAGTCCTTTCTCTGCATTGGTTTGGGCTGTGGTTTAGAAATGGCTGAACAGTTGGTTGTTACTTTTTCTTCTTTTTTTTTTTTCTTTTTTTTTTTCCCCCAAGGTCCCCAATCCAAATGCTCTAGCACCTCCAGAAATGACACTCTGAGAATCTGCTTCATCAGGCAACACAGATGCCCTCAGCAGTGAGTTATTTGCTCTTCTTTTGCAGGCAGGAGAGAGAAACTGATACCTCTGGGGTGCAATCTATCCTGTGCTGGTGTCCAAAGCAGGCGCAATGAATCATGCCCTTGAGATGCCTCGTACATCCATGGCCTGGGAAAGGCAGCCTGGTGCAATGGAGCAGACAAACAACACTGTGGACATGCAGAGTGAAGAGATGAGACCTTCTGGGCTCTTCACAAGGCACTCCAAAAAGAAAACAACCAGGAGGGATTATTTGGGAACATTTCCACACCTCTGTATGGACAGTTTGTGCCATTCCCCTCTCCTTTTGCTGCTCCCACTCGTGGTGCTGGCACAGAGCACCAGGTCTCCTTTTTGGGGGGAGCCTCAGACAGTGCCAGGTTTGGGCTCCAAGTCTCCTCCACCTCACCCTCCCGGGGACCTCGGCAAGGACACTTGGCTGCTCTTGCAGTGGCCTCATGGTGGAGCCAGAGCCCCGGAGAGCCGGGGGATCCCACCTGCCGGGGACGGGGCGGGAGCGCCCATGCAGCTCCCTCTAATTCCTCTAATGGCTTTCTTTGCCTTGATAGATATTGAAGGAAGCTTGTTGCCGGGGCAATTTCCATGGAGAGATAATAAGAGATCATTTTCAAGTGAGCAAAACTTTAATGGCACATTCTGGTAATGAGGCAGCAAGGAGAGTAATGACCAGAGACCTGGGAGTGCGAGCACATTGTGAGAGGGGGGAGAACTCTCAGTTCACTGCTCAAGGCAGACTTTGGAGGCCTGATCTGTGTCCCCTTCAGCTCCGCCTGACTGCAGTGAGAGGAAGATTAAGATCCAAGTTAATAACGGGGCTGGATGGCTCCATGGAGATGCCCCAGTGAATTCACCAGGGAAGTAGGAAGACTCCGTAGGACTCAGGCAGCAACTGCTCCAATCTTTTCCTTCAGCAGAAGACAAATTGAAAAAAAAAGTCAAAAGAGAGGTGGGTACTCCTGAGCACAATGATGTGCTTTCACTCTGAAAACAACAGGGAATATTTTAGCCTGTGTGTGTTAAAACACCGTGTTCCAAGAGAGGGGAAGGGTTGTACCAGAGGGGGAAGGTCCTGTCTGGTTCAAGCTCTGTGTTCTGATAGACATCTGCAAGAAGCAGATCTGAAATTCAAGGATGGTGGTAGAAGCAGAGGGTGTGAAGGCAGAGATCAAGGGTTCATGGACAGGGAAAGACAATGATAAAGGAAGACTGAAAAAACCCAAAACACTTATTCCGTTAGGTTTTAGATCCAAGGAGGGATCCATACCTATTCCTTTGGCAAATTCTGTGAGTGTAAATATGGGACCCAGCAGCCAGTATAAACATTAAAGCCACTTATGAATTAGGAGAGCAAAATGTCCCCATATTAGATCACTGCAAAGGCACAGATTGCAAAAGGCCATGGAGGACCTGTGTGGGCCCAAAGCCACCTAAGGTCCAGGACCATGCTCTCTAGTCAGTTCTGAATGTCTAAACTGAGGAAAACTTGCCCAGGAATTAAAGCACAGAAGAGGCTGTGGATTTCCTGCCTCCTCCTGGAGGGATGAAGCACTTCCATGCTTCTCCATTCCTTGAATTCATCTCAGCAGCTTGGTTTTGGCAGTGCTTTTAAGGAAGGCTCTCAGTCAGCTGCTTCTTAAGGGCAGCCAAAGCCAGTTGCTGTTTACCTCCTCTCAAAAGAAGGAAGGTGAAGGGTCTGCTTTGCTCCAGCCTCGTTAACAGTTGTTTCATTAATCACAGCTTTCCCTTCAAAACCAGAGACAATCTGTCCAATTAACATTAAAGCTCTGGCAGTCGCTTGTGACTGTGGGGAACTTTGCAAGCAGCACTTTGACAACCATCACTGTAAGTTTCACATTTTTAAAGCTGCTCACAAACAAACCAGCCCAGGCTCACCTCGTTAATCCCCTCTGCTCCCTGCTTGCAGAGAGCCAGCCTCCTTCCCATTCACTTTTACAGTGAATCCCACAGCGCTCGAGTCCCACAGTGCTTCTCCAAGACTCCTGGGATTATGTAGGCATTCCTCTGTGTTACACCCTGACACTGGACTGCACCTCAACTGAAGTCAGAAAGAATCGTCATATTAAAATGCAGGTCCAGCAGAAAAGATCATTAGTAACGTCTTGTCTCCAAATGCCACGTGATCAGAGAACAGTAGAGGTAGCGATGTGCAGAGGAAAAGTTACCCAGTTAACTCCGAGCCTCTTAGTCTAACCTTGACTGGAGATTTCAAAGTGAATTTCGAAGGGAAGAACAATTAAATACGCAGAGATAAAGGGGAAATGAGATAAGATGCAACATGGGTTTACGAAATGTAGATTGTGTCAGACGAACATGATAGCTTTGTTTTGATAAGATACCTGATTTTCTAGACAAAGGAAATGCTGCTGATCTCCTTTATCTAGGCTTCAGTCAGGTATCTGATAGGTGCCACGTGGGAAATTATTAGTGAAGCTGAAGGAAAGGAGGATTAGTGAACTGTAAGGTGAGGTGAACTCTCTGGAGGGAATTTACCAAAAGACTTTCTCACAGAACAGTTTGGGAACTGATCTTTTCTTCTTGTGGATGATCTTGGCAATGAAAGCAAGATCCTGAGGCTAAAATCACCCAGGACACAGAAGTGGAAGTTTTGACAACGCAGAGAATGAGAGTACAAATCTGAAAGAACTAAGTGACCTTGAGAATCAGAATAATTGAAATGAGAGGGCAAACAGAAAGTTTGAGATGACAGGTCAGGAGTGTGAGGACTTGTGATAGTCTGAGGTATAATGAGCTGTAGAGATGATGAGCAGTAAATGGTCAAGGACTGTGTGGTCTGAGTGACTGCAACCTGAGATGTCAGGCAAAGAAAGGCAAATGCTATCCTTGGATGTATCAGGAGGGATATTTCAGCAAATACAGACAAAAACTGGAGTCACTGACCATGTCTGGCTTCTTAAGGTCAGGGTGGATAAGCTTAACCTTGCTTGAATGCAGAGGAGGGCTGGAACACAGAAAACAGAACATTTGCAGGAGGCCAGAAGAGTCAGGAACAGCATGTTTAATTTGGTAAAAGACAGGTTGACATGGAACAAGTCCCAGAGAAGTAAAATAGCTCCATAAGCTGTTGGGATACAGCCCCTGAAGCAGCTGTGGCATGAACACAGTGAGAACACGGCAGGGGAAGAGGTTCCCTACCTGCTGGTGGAAGATAGAGACAGAAGAGAAAGTTTTGAGGTCTGAGCTTTTCCTTTCACACCTGCAATGACAAGAATCACCTTTGCAAGCCAGAATGTCTTTGACATTCCCATTTTCCCAGGCAGGGCTCTTTCCCTTGAGTTTTTCCCAGTACTCTGAACAGCTTTCTCGTTCCTGATGCTCCCGAGAATCCCTCCAGGCTCCTGACAGAGACTCAGAACATCTGCGTGGGAAACTGAAGTGATGATTGCAGCACACACAAGAAAATCTCAAGTCTAATGTAGCCAGAACATGTGAGAAAACCAGGAAAAGCAGGTCAGGAGAGGAGTTAGCCGGGTGTGAGAACACAAACTGTCTGTCCAGGCTCCTGGTGATCTGCCTGCTATCCTGTGCTATCCCCCTTCTGCTGCTCCTTGTTAGCATTTCCTGCCACTTTCTCCCTACTTTACACCAACACGGGACAATCCCCTCTGTATTTTGCTGTCCAAAGCTGCCTAAAGCTGTAAACTGGCATTTGGAACCCAGCGTGCTGATAACATTTGTGCTGTGCATGTTTTCCCCTCCTGCCTGTTGCTTGTGTATTAAAGTCATTTTAACTGGAATAAGCTCTTTTCTTTGCCTTTCTATTTGCCTCATTTTCAGGCCTTTTGTGAAACTGGGACAAGTGCTTCCTGATGAACTGACTATGGATTTGAGGAGCTTGCTGGGAAGGCTATTTACTGGTGGGTATGAACTGGGCTTAAATCTAAAGGAACTGCTAATGCCTCGTCTGGCACAGGGCTATCACACGTGTCACAGCTTTGATTATTGCTTCCTGCCATGCTGGGAGGTCAATGTGAGATGAAAGAAGATTGGGAAACAGTCAGATTTGAGCAATCAAGGTGATACATCCCTGGATGGGGCTGGGAGGGAGAGAAGGGAAGGCTTTGGTGAGCCTGCAGGTTTTCCTTCTCAGCTTTGGGCCGGCAGCACATATGCTGTAATTACATGTAGATGCTGGTGTCCTGGGGAGAAAGCTGTTTAAGAGAAATTCTTGCAAAGATTTTCCCCTTGCTGGGATGATTACGTTAACAGGTGCCAGGCACAGGGGAGCCTGGTGGGCCCTGAGGAAGGAAGAGGAAGGTTTAGAGACTCTCAGTGAGTGACTTGTTGCCTATTAAAAAACACAACTCAAGAGCTGCATCATGCCTTGGACATGGGTCTGTCTGTCTCTGTCTTCCCCACCTCTTTAACATGATGTCCTGCAGTCGTTTTGGTGTACCTGCTCCCCTGTGAGTTGGGAGCTCTGCTAAATCCTGATTGTCGTTGTTCTGTTCTGTGTCTGCAGCTCCCAGCCTCTGTAATCCAAGTTCTTTCCATGCACAGCACAGTAGAGAGGCTGGTGGGCAGAACTGGGATTGGGGTCAGCTTCACAGGGGCTGGGGACAGGCAGTGGGGGCAGCAAGGGGCACCTTCACTCCCATACAGTGTCCCCATGCTGGGCCATTTGTCCCAGCTGGTGGCAATTCTGTGTCCACAGAGTGGCTTGCACACTCTCCTGGATCTACCCTGGCCATACCTCCTAAAACCCACCATAATCTGTATTTTTTCAGAGCACAGGCACAGGCAGTGAAAGTGGTCCAAAGGCAGTGTTTACAAACACAAAAAGTACTCTGGAGTTTTTAGCAATTGGTGCTTGAATCAACATTAAACAAATCCAATTCCCATGTGACAGGAGCATCCGTCCCCCTCTCTCTGAGATGGCCCAGTCCAGCCACAGGTTGGGACACTTTTCTATGGGAAAGCTATTTCCCATAGAAGCCTGGTGGCTTTTGTGTCAGCTTCTCCTGCCCCTGACCTCCTTGCCCCAGCTCTCCCTAGAGCAGGTCTGGGTGGGGAACACAGCTCTACTCTTGCTGAAATGCTCTTGCAGATTGTCCTAGGTTACAACGTAAATTGTGCCCAAAGTCTGCATTCTATCCCCATTCCCATGAACTGTTGGAGCCAGGTGGGGCAGTGTTTTCCTTATCTTCTGTTAATGAGCCTAACAATGCCTTGCCACATGACTCATAGATAACTCCCTCAGAGTTATCTCTGTTTAATGGGCCATCAAGGATCCACAGCATGACTCAGAGAATGAGATCAGCCCAGGGGGAGATGCTCCGCCCAGGGGGAGGAGCCAAGCATTCCCACCTGGATATAATCCAGGGTTTGGGACAGCACAGGCAGCCTTTACCCACTGGACTCCCAGAGGAGACAAGAGCTACCAGATGTTTCTACAGCATCACTGCTTTGACCAGACCATTTCATCTGGACTGCTGCCACCACCCTAACAGGGTGTCAGGTTGTATTCTGACTCTGTCAGTGTTTTTTTTGTATTATTACTTTTATTTTATTTTACTTTCTTTTATTTCATTTCTTTTCCTCTTATTAAATTGTGTTTCTGACTTGGAGCCTTTCACTGGTTTTGCTTTCAAACCAGCACACAGATGCTCAGGTAGAGTGCTAGGTTCTCTCTCCCTGCCTGTGTGGAGCCAGCAGAGCAGGAAGCCCTCCTGCCTGTCCCATGGGATCTCTGTGCTGCAGGTGGGTGCTGAAACTCTGAGTGTTAGTATTTGTCCCCTCCAGAAGAGGTCAGTGCCCAGCATTGAGGGCCGTGGCACCACGACCTTTTCAAAGCTGGGCCAGATGGCAGTGGCTCTCCAGGGAAAGGCCAGGGCAGGAGGGCAGCTTTTGCAGGAGTCTGTTCCTGTGGCAGGACGTACAAAGCTCCCAGACACAGAAGTGTTTATGGACAGCTCCTCAGCTGCTCGGAGCTGCTTTACACCAGTGGGGCTGCAGTGTTTGAAGCAGTGCTCAGCCCTCGATGCTTCTCTGATTCTGCCTGAACATGAGTCAGCAGTGCCCTGGCAGCCCAGAGGGTCACCACTGTCCTGGGGGGGCATCAGGCCCTGCATCACCAGCTGGCTGAAGGGGATTGTCCCACTCTGGGGCTGGGGCAGCCTCACCTCTAGGGCTGGGGGCAGTTTTGGGCGTCACAATATAAAAAAAAGACCTA
Organism: Acrocephalus scirpaceus scirpaceus; assembly: GCA_910950805.1. Lineage (NCBI taxonomy): Eukaryota > Metazoa > Chordata > Aves > Passeriformes > Sylviidae > Acrocephalus > Acrocephalus scirpaceus. The sequence goes on along the minus strand of OU383790.1, from coordinate 7,806,815 downwards.
AAGGTGTGAGAGAGTGTCCAAACGAGGGACACAGGGATGGGGAAGGGTCTGGAGGGGCCATAAGAGGACTGGCTGAGGGCACTGGGATGGTGCAGCCTGGAGAAGAGAAAACTGGGGGGAGACTTATTGGAGTCTGCAGCTCCTCCCGAGGGGCAGCTCCCAGCTCTGCTCTGGGACAGGGACAGGAGCCAGGGCACGGCTGGAGCTGGGCCAGGGCAGGCTCAGGCTGCAGAGCAGGGAAAGGTTCTTCCCCCAGAGGGTGCTGGGCACTGCCCAGGCTCCCCAGGGAATGGGCACGGCCCCGAGGCTGCCAGAGCTCCAGGAGCCTTTGGCCAGCGCTGCCAGGGATGCCCAGGGTGGGGTTGTTGGGGGTCTGTGCAGGGACAGGGGCTGGGCTGGATGATCCTGGTGGGTCCCTCCCAGCTCAGCATATTCTGTGATTTTATGACTCCTCCACACTCTGTGAGACCACTTAACTCATTTTGTAACCACACTCCAAAGGTTTGACTTTCCTCTCCCTGGGGTTTAGAGAGTCCTACCCCCACACAGATATAAGAGATGGATCCATTTCTGACCTCTCCATCTGAGCCATCCAATCTTATTGTCCATCCTGACCTGGACCCAAGGCTGTAGAGCAGAGGGGACAGGTTTACTGCCTGCTGCTAAATGCCCTGCATAAGATCACTGCTGGGGAGCATGAAAAGAGATCAGAACTGAACATGCAGATGATGCACAGTGCTGCCCCTCTCAAAAAGATACCCTGCTAAGATATTTTCTTGATATGAAAGCAAAATCTAAATTATATTTGCTTTTCAGGACCCATCTACATCTCACTCTATGTCAGGATAAGAGTTATCTTTCCCTTTGTATCAGTATTGCAAAAACAGGTTGCAGGTGTATGGCTCAGAAAAAACCCAAAATTATCCATCCCAGGGTCCTAGCAGCTGTATTTTCCATGTGATTTTTGAATGTCTTGGTTTCAGGGTGAGACACGAAGGTCTTTGCTGTCTGTGTGAACTCAGTGAAATGCTGGAATCCACCCCACACATTTGGAGATGCTCAGATGCACAACAGAATTGGGACCCAGACCCAGAGCTGTTCTAGAGCATGGAGAATGGACAAAGCTCTCTAGAGAACCCACTTGGGGAAAATTACCTTCCTGGCCAAATGAGATGAAGCATGGAGTATGTTTAATTTGTGTGTTACATTCTCGTTAATAACGATATCTAATTAAAGCATCTCGTGACGTCTTAATGAGCAAGAAATCAAAAAAAATCAAGGAGGCTTTATTGAATTTTTCTTTCAATTCCAGCTCTCCAGGTTTGAATGAATCCATCATTGGAGAAAGTGTCTTGTTTGTCTGATTGTCTCTGCAGCCATGTAAGCTGTAGCTTTATTGTCTAGAAACTATCCTTAAATTAAACTCGTCATTCTCAGGAAGATGATTGCTTGAAGGGGAGATTAACCTTTACGATGTGATGATGGAAGTTGTTGTTCATTTCAAGAGCCCCTGAAGACTGCTGGGAGCTGGAAGTGATGGAAACTGGACTGGGATTTGGCACCACGGGTGAGAGGTGGGAATGGAGTTTGTCTTTGATGGGGCTCCTCATACTGATTTCATTGCAGGATCATTATGTAGTTATTAAAAATAATAATGAATAAATAAACAAGCATTTTATATCTATATATCTATATATATCTATATATAGATATCTATATATATATCTATATATATCTATATATATAGATATATATATCTATATATATCTATATATATATTTTTTTAGAAGAGCCTAAGTCTCATCTGTATTATTTGTATGTGTGTGCAGCATCTCATGCCATAAGATCCCAATCCCTGTATGGGAACTTTATGTGATCCTAAATAACAGCAGGGTGATTTATCAATAGCAGAGTGGTGAGTTTAGTTTGTTACATGCTGAACATTCCCTCTCCTCCTGCTGCTGGCTTGGAGGAGAGACAACCACGTTGTCCACAGCCTCCTGAAGATAAAAAGCCCTTGGGATTATTCTTGCTATTATCTTTTACTAAGGAGGACATGAAGGCTGTGCCCGTCAATATTACAAGCCCTGACCCCTCAGACTGTGCCACCACTAAAGCCCAAAAGGATAACCTGGATTGTGCAGGTGCACCTGTGCTCTCGGGGAGGGAAGCAGAGCTCCAGGACAGTTCAACCACAGCAAACCCAAACCCTCACAAAGGTTACACAAGCCCTGCAAGGACAGGAGTGGAGCCCTGACTAAACAGTTCTGTGTGAAATGACACGAAGTTGTTTTCAAGCTCGTCTGTGTGTGATTGATCTCCTGTAACAGGACATGTGCAATTAGCCAGCAGCTCTGCTATTAATAACTATCCCCGAGCATGTCGATGAAATGAATTGGTGTCTCTGTGGATTATTGCCTTTCTCCATCTGACACTTCTCTAGATGAGTGATACAGAACAAAAAGGGGGTTTAAAGAGTATATAATTGAGTGTGTATTAGGGTTTATGAAGAGATTCCTACAATAACTGTCATGTTCTACCTGATGGAGTAGCTGTTATGTGAACATGCCAAAGAACCACTTTCCTTGCTGTGATCTTTGTTCTCCCTTGCTTTGCCTGCATTATCTGAAAATCTCCTTTAGCTGATGCCACTGAATGCAGCCTGAGTAATGACCTGAGTGCAAAATAAGGACAGGAATAAAGAATGAGGTGAGCACTTACTGTCAGAGGCCTCAAACTGGGCACCAAAGTGAAACCCATGGTTTCAGAGGCAGATAGCTTGTGCTGCTTCTGCCAGGGACAGACCCTCTGGAAATCAGGACACCTGGAATTAATATCCCGGTGGAAACTGGAGACCCAGGCAGCACTGCACTGTCAAACCTCTGCTCCAACAGGGACAGCTGCATCAGCAGAGGAAGCTCTGGGAAGAGAATGAAGGCATGGAGGGATGAGGTGACTTGCTTTGAGTGTCACAGCAGGCGGGTGGCACAACCAGGAGAGCAGCTCGGGGTGCTGGGTGTCCCAGATTCCCAGCTGGAGAGTCCTGGCAGGGTCGTGCTGTCACCAATGTGAGGAAAAGGTATTCCTCAGAAATAAGAACTTACCTGTGGTCTGAAACAAGGTTTTGTGGAGGATCCAGCAAGGTGGAAACCAAACCTTTATGTACCAGTTGATGGCCTTTGCTGAGGGTGTGCTGGAGCCCTGTGACCCCAGGACAGAGCTGCCATCCTGCTGTGACACCCAATGACAACAAAAGCTGTGGGGTCTCTGGGACCACCCCATGCCAGGGTGAGAAGGGACAGATTTGCTTTCTCCCTCTTTGAGACCTTGCTGTGCGTCACTGACCTCAACAGAGATACCTGCTGCTCTCACCTACATTCCAACAGAATATCTTGGCTCTGAGGACTGGGAATACCATTGGGATTTGGTGGTGTTGGGGTGCTGTCATTACATTTACATCCAACAACAGAGACAGCTCCCTTTGCATCCCAGCTTTCCCACCACCCGCCCAGAACTTTTTCCATTGTTTCCCTGGATTTTTCCATCCTATTTGCTTTCTCTGGCTTTACTTCTTTTTCCCCTTCCATTTTTCAGTTTGGTCTGTCACACACACATGGAATCACACACTCAATCCTCTCTCAGCCCCCAGCCTGCCAGCAGATCTCGAATGCTGTGGGGCTGAGGGATGCCCTGTCACCTCCTGCCCCTCCACGTCCCCCCTGCCCTATTCCCCACTGATCTATTGCAAAGGACAGGTAACCTCAGACAGAAAGATGGATGCCACAATTACACTCCCCTTCTCAGCAGCTCTTTCCCCTTGCCTCCTCCTGATGGAAATCGTGGGCAAGAAAAATCTATTATTACTCTCCAAATCATATCAAATATTTATCAGGGTAATTCTCTAGTTATCACCACCGATTGCAAGCCTCAGTCACGTACTAAATCTTGTTAGTGTCATCCCTGGGAACGTGGCTCGTCTGTCTCCTCAGCCGAGAGCTGCACAAAGCAGGCTGCCCCAGGGGAGCTTGGCTTATGGAAAAGCTGTGGGGAAGGAGGAGGTGGAGGTGATCAAAGGTGGGCATGAGCTCCCCATGTCCCCAAATCCTCCCAGGGCACGAGGTGAGCTCTGCTCAGGGCAGGCACGGTGGCTGTGGGAAGGGGAGGCCAGCTGGGCAGCACAGAGTGATCTGATGTTCAGATAAGCTCATCCCTAATCAAAAATTGTGTCTGAAACAGCTACAAAAGGAGAGGTGTGTTCTTGCCCAGGAGTTGTGTGGGTAGTCAGTGGCAGTGAGCAGAACACAGCTCAAGGTCTCTGGCTCTGCTGACAGCATTGCTCCTTTTGGAGCTCTGTGGATGGCTGGGAGCAGCACAGTCCTGGGGGTCCTGTAAGTCAGGGCAACCTTGACATCCCTGCAAGCCGTGCCAGGGAGCCTCCCCTTCCACCCACCGTGTGCAGGAGTAGCAAAGGCAGCCACTCGAGCTGGGCTTTTGTTGTCGTGGTTCTTGGCACCAATATGTTTCCAGATTGTACCTATTTTTAAACTCTTTATTGGGTCAGATCTGGACAGCTTGGAGACTTCAGCTCTTCCCTCTCTCTACCCCTGTGCACACAACTTCTTACTGCAAAGGGAAGAAATGAGCAGCAAATTCCCTCTGCCAGAACCAATCAATCTGGCACCTGTCATCAGCATCACAGCAGCTATAAAATATTTAATTTCTTAATGATGAATTGGCAGATTGTTTAAAAAAGACAACAAGGAAACAAAGAAAAGGAAACAGACACTCACAATCTGCAGTCACACTCTTTGCCAGGCTGAGCCTTTGGAGCTGATAGCAGGAATGTGTTTTTCCATCCCAGCTACCTGACAGTGCTGTCTATTCATAAAACCCTGCTGCTTGTTGTGGGGATTTTCCTGCTCAGTCACTGGACCCTTGATTTGCCATCCTAGCATTCCTGATCAGACTCAGCTTTCAGAGAGGGATTTTTTTTGCCAGAAAACAGGCAAACAGCTTCTCAGTGGCACAGATTTTACTTCCTGCAGTGCTGTACACTGGAATAAGTAAGGAAAAAGAATGATCAGGCTAGGTCAGAGCACAGGTACATCCAGCCAGGTATTCCAGTTCCAGCAGTGACCCACGGTTCATGTTTTGGGAAATGTCTAGTAATAGTTCAGTCATAAAGTGCTATTTCTCTTATAGCCTCCAGCAATCTGCAGCTCAGGGAGAGCCTTGTGGTTTCTAGCTCCAACTAGAATTTTCTTCGGTGAGCTTGCCTAGTCATCCTTTAAAGTTGTGCAAACTTTGGGCATCCACAGAAATCTTCACTCAAATAGTCCCATAGTTCTCTTGTGTGAAGCTGAATATCTTATTTTGTTTTCAGCATATCTCCTACTAATTTAACTTGATGTTCCCAGTTCCTGCATTAAAGAGACAGTGAAAAATCATTCCCTCTTCACCTCCCATCCCTTGAACATGTTTGGCTCACAAAACAGGGAGAGGCAGAGAGAGGCCTGGGTTAATGGAGACCAGGACTGGGAATTTGCAGCAGACCATCTGATTCCAGAGGATGTCAGCTTGTGTGTGCCTGTGGATTCCTTCTGCCTCCAGTTCCTACAGCTGTGAGCTTGGAGGGGAGCCAGAGTCCTCACCTGTACCATGGATTTTTGGAAGTGCATAAGGTAAGTCTGGTGAGAATCACCTCAAGGAATCCTGTAAATACAAGCAAGAAAACTGCCTGACCAAACTGAATCCTTTATTGCAAATTTTGTGGTATTTGGTGGGTTTTATTTTGTTCTGTCAACTTCTAAGTCCTGTTATTGGGAGCTTTTAATTACAACAGAGCCATAAGTTCTCACTAAAGCAAACACAAACTTCCATCCATCACAGGAAAAAACCCGGAAACCACTTTTAATGGCTTGTGAAAGCCTCCTGAACCCTGGGGGACACGAAGAGGAAGGGAACATTTTGTCACTTACCACCATTTATTATTTTTAAGCCGGTCCCATGACGGGGAGCGGTGACGCTCCTCCCCGGCGTGACCAAACCCACACTGTTCCTCTGGGCTGGGGAGTTTGGCAGGCGTGGGTGGCTGGCTGGCAGCTCTCAGGCACAGCCTTCCTGCTCCCTCCTCTGCCTCTCCTGGCAGCGTGTGGGCATGCAGGGCTACAGCAGAGCTGCTGCTGGGATGGCAGCGTGCAGGGGATGCCGGGGTCATGCAGCATCTCAGCTCAACCTACCAGGAGATACCTGGCAGAGCCCTCAAGCTCTGTCTGCTCTGGTGTGCTGGTTTGAAAGCAAAACCAGTGAGAGACTCCAAGTCAGAAATACAATTTAATAAGAGGGAAAGAAAAGAAGTAAAATAAAGTAAAATGACGTAAAATGAAGTAAAATGAAGTAAAATAAAGTAAAATAAAGTAAAATAAATTCACTAGTACAAAAAACCACTGACAGAGTTAGAATACAACCTTACACCCTGTTAGTTAGGGTGGTAGCAGTGCAGATGAAATGGTCTTGTCAAAGCAGTGATCCTGTAGAAAGGTCTGGCAGCTCTTGTCCTCTGGGAGTCCAGTGGGTAAAGGCTCCTGTGCTGTCCCAAATCCCGGATTCTATCCAGGTGGGAATGCTTGGCTCCTCCCCCTGGGCGGAGCATCTCCCCCTGGGCTGATCTCATTCTCTGAGCCCTGCAGTGGCTCCTTGCTGGCCCATGAACCAGAGACAGCTCCCGCAGGGAGTTCCCCATGAGCCATGGGCACGGCATTGCTGGGCCATGGACAGGAGAGAAGGGAAACACTGCCCCAGCTGGTTCCAGCAGCTCCTGGGGATGGGGATGGAATACAGACTGTGGGCACAGCTTACATTTTAGGACATCTGGTGATTTGGCTTAGCCCTGCTGTGGAAATACCCAACCCAAAAGCTGCTGTTTGTACAGGAACAGCTTGGCCTGCCTTCCAGAGGGGTTAATGGAATTTAGGAGCACTCCTCATCTCAGGGAGCTGGGACCTGGTGGCAAAGTGAGCCCTCCCTGCTGGTGTGGGCCTGCTCCAGGGCAGAGCAGATTTCCCTCAGCCCCTCTGCAAATTCTCAGCCACAAAAGGGTTTCCATTGTGCTTTGGCACAGGGGTAAGATGAAACCAAAGGACAGCACTTTGGTGTCAGGCAGCTCTTTCCCCTGTTCGCTCTGAGTCTCTGTCTTCTGGTATTTAAAGAGAAGTTTGCTCCACTGATCCTGCCTAATGTCTCTTTGGAAGTTCTGAATGGAAAACATCCTGCTTATCTCTAATCAAAGCTGGGTTTTCTCTGCCTCGGGGCCTAAACATTGCAACAGGCTTGGCCCTAGTGGGAGTAGTGGATGCTGAGCAGTGGAGCTGCCTGCTGCCTTTACAGGCACGGAAGAACCTAAAAACACACCTCATCCCACCCGTGCCACCAGCTGCAGGTTTTTGGGGGTATGGAAGGGGAGATTTGACAGCAGCAATCCAGCAGCTCTGAGCTGAAGCGCAGGGAGCCTGGAGAGGCATCGCTTTCACATCTATTAAAATAGATCCCACTGCCAGCAAAAAAACTGGGAAGTGTGACTCAAAGTGGGGGAAGGAAAAGGGATAGGGCTGCTCAACAGCGAGACACCCACATCAGGACAGCATCTCAGCAGAAGCAGTTGCATCCCACCCTTGTCAGTGTGGTTGAACACGTGCTGGAGCAGAGAAGGGACTGAGGGAAGAGTTGTCTGTGGGAAGTTTTTGGCTCACAGTGAAGGCACATGGAGGGGGTGTCTGTGGGGTGGGCAGTGCCAGAGTCCTCTTCAGCACAGCCCTTCCCCAGAATGCTTTAACAAAGAGCATGAGCTTAAGGAGATTCTCTCTTGCTACCCCAAATCAGCCCTGGGCACTGCTCTGAGGGTGTCCCTCTGACCTTGGCTCCTTGCCAGCCACGCCTGGCTGGAAACTTTCCTCCGGATGGAGCAGGCTAGGAAAAGGGTGGAAATGCAAAGAGGAAGGAAATGTGAATGTATGAGCACCCCTAATTGTACAGTTTTGCTATCATTTAGACTACTATGAAGTGAATAAAATATTGAGTAAAAAATGAGTAAAATATTGTGATTCCTTGGTAAGAACTTTTTTCATCTACTTATGCTGGAATATATTTACTCTGAGTAGAAATTCTTGTCAGAATGTGATTGGGGCAGACCCTTTAGTTTATTATTTGATTGCAAAGAATTGACTTTCTCCCAAATATCTTTTTTTCTTTTTTCATTAAAAAGTGATAACAGAAGGTAGTGAGCCATAGCCACGTGTTGCAGTGAAGGAAGAGCTGTGGTCAAAGAGGGAAACAGGAATATTTTGGGTGCTGAGGTGGGGGCATCACCAAAAGTAATTATAACACTTCCAGCCTAAATAGTTTGGCTCCTTGTTAGTTGGATTTAAAAGGTCAGATTTTCTGAGAAAGGTTTTGACAGAGGAAGGGTTTGGGCTGAGTTTCTTCAGGGGAACTTTGTCTCTGCCAGCCCACTTCACTCTGAGTATGTGGTGTGGTGGCCATTTGCCCCTCTGCCCTCTCCTTCCCCAAAACCTGGCTGGGGATGAAGCAGCAGAGCCTGGAAAAGCAGCTTCTCATTAAAACAACCCCCTCAGCCCCTTGCCTTGGTGGGTCAGTGTTATCAGCTCCTGGGATCTCATATCTCAGCTCAGGCAGTGTGCCCTGAATGGTTGGGGTTTTCTTGTATGAGCTCATTTTTCCCCTGCAATGGCTCATTTTTTTCTTCCTTGCAGAATTTTCTAGAGCTTGGTTAGGCTCCAGGGCTTGCTTGCATCCTTGCTTACTTCCCCCTGCTGTCTGAGGTTCAGGGGAAGGCAGGCTGGAGCTGCAGGAGGGCAGAGGGATTGACACAGCTCTGGGCTGGAAAGCTGGCATCAGAGCAGTTGGAGAAAACAGGAGATGGAAGGAGGATTTCACTTGGAATTGTGCCTTGGAGAGGGCTTGCAAACGGGAAGAGGCAACAGGCCAAGCCATGGCACCACAATATAAAAAAGATATTAAGCTACTGGAGAGCATCCAAAGGAGGGACACAAGGATGGGGAAGGGTCTGGAGGGGAAGCCATGTGAGGAGTGACTGATTTCATTTGGTCTGTTCAGCCTGGAGAGGTGCAGACCCAGGGGAGAACACACTGTGGCCTTCAACACCCTCAGGAGGGGCAGCAGACGAGTGGGTACTGATCTCTTCCCTCCTGTAATCAGTGACAGGAGCCAGGGAAAGGATGGAGCTGGGCCAGGGCAGGCTCAGGCTGCAGAGCAGGGAAAGGTTCTTCCCCCAGAGGGTGCTGGGCACTGCCCAGGCTCCCCAGGGAATGGGCACGGCCCCGAGGCTGCCAGAGCTCCAGGAGCCTTTGGCCAGCGCTGCCAGGGATGCCCAGGGTGGGGTTGGTGGGGGTCTGTGCAGGGACAGAGGCTGGGCTGGGTGATCCCTGTGAGTCCCTCCCAGCTCAGCATATTCTGTGATTCTCTGTTCCTGGGATCCCATGACTCCATGATTCTGTCATTCTATGACAGGGGTGGGGACCTGCCATGGTTGGAGCAGCTTTTATGAAGCAGCAAGAAGAGCCTGCTAGGAAATCCCCAGGATAAGGAATATTCCAGGTGAAATAGAGGGCAAAATCCCCATTTTCCACTCCATGGCTCTTTTGCTGAGGGATCCCTATTGATTGCTCTCTGAGATCTCCCTAGCCTTCAACAGCCGAGCTGGGTCTGGGGCTGATTCAGCCCTGAAACATTTGCTCACCCAGAGCTGCTGTGCCAACTGCACACGTGGCAGTGGTGGCCACAGGGCACTCAGTGCTGGCGTAGGGTGGCCGCAGAGGTGGCCGCAGTGATGGCTGCACTGATGGCCACAGTAGTCGCCCCAGTGGTGACCACAGGGTGCTCAGTGGTGGCTGCAGTGGTGGGCACAGTGGTGGCTGCAGTGGTGGGCACAGTGGTGGGCACAGTGGTGACCGCAGGGTGCTCAGTGGTGGCTGCAGTGCTGGCTGCAGAGGTGACCGCAGTGGTGGCCGCAGTGATGGCCACGGCAGTGGCCACAGTGGTGGCTGCAGTGTGCTCAGTGCTGGCCGCAACGGTGGCCGCAGTGGTGGCCGCAGTGGTGGCCGCAGCGGTGGGCACAGTGGTGGCCTCAGGGTGCTCAGTGGTGGCCGCAGTGCTGGCCGCAGTGCTGGCCGCAATGGTGGCCGCAGTGCTGGCCGCAGTGGTGGCCGCAGTGGTGGCTGCAGTGGTGGCCGCAGTGGTGGCCTCAGGGTGCTCAGTGGTGGCCGCAGTGCTGGCCGCAGGGCGCTCAGCGCCGGCCGCAGTGCCAGCGAGGTTCTGCTGTCCCGGGCCGGCGCTGCAGGCTGTGGCAGCAGTGCAGTGTGTGCAATGTGCACCTGCAGCACTTGATGGCACTGCAGGAGCGCGCAACGCTCCGCTCCTCTCGCTCGCTGCATCCCCTCCGCGCAGCCCCAGCCGTGCCGTGCAGCCTGCCAGGGATGAAGCGTGCAGGGAGATGGAGACACGCCGCACCCAAAGTTCTGCTGCTCCCAAAGCTTTCCGGAGCTGCGGTCCCCCACCTCCTTGGGAGCAGGGGGGACACAGAGCAGCAGCGTGGCCCGAAGTGACACCGGGCTGGCACCTTCCACGGTGCTTCCCCACAGCTCCAGGACCTTCCCCTCCTTCCCCAAAGGGACCGGCTGTTCCCAGCCTGGCAGCAGCACGGCTCAGTAATTTGGGCAGCAGCGCCTGGCAGGCAGCGCGTCCCAAATTCCTCCAGCACCGAGGAAAGCTGCCCTGGCTTGGCTCAGCCCCCGTGGCTGCCAAATCTCTGCTGTCACCTCCTGAGCTGCCCCAGGCACCGAGAGGGGCTCCAAAGGCGCTGCTGGGCGGAACGCAGCCCCGGTGCAGGTCTTGCATGATAATAACATGCTCGGCTGCCAGCTGGGTTTGGGGGGAAAAAGAGAGAGAGAAAGAGGAATTCGTTACTTTGCTTGCTCCTGAAGGTGCAGATCCTCCAGCCAAAAAGCAGGGAGCACCGTAGGGATGAAGAGAAAAGCTGTAACAGCATTTCCATACAGAACAGGCTTTTTCCTGAAATAATCCCCGCAGGAGAGAAACTCTGTTAAAATATCTGGAACTGACAATCCTGGTGTTTATCTGTTCTTATCTACAAAGATTTAGAGATGTGTAAACGCGGCGAGTTCTGCCCAAATTATTGTCAGATCGAAAACAGTGTGAGCCCCTTCATGGAGATTGTCTGGAATTATCTGGTGGGCACAAGGTGGAATGGCTCTGCTTTTTTTTCCTCCTTGTCCCCACAGGAAAAAATAAAAAAAAGTTCTTACTAGGACTTTTCCATAAGCAAGAAGAAATATATCCAGGAGAAAATACACTCAGAATCAGGAGAGGAGGGGGAAAAACCCCTATTCCAAAAGAGAAGGATGGAGGGGGTTTGATTCCTGCAGCTCTTGTCCCTCTCGCTGGATGGAGCACTCTATACTTGATCTGTCCCTGTTGTAAATGCAGCTGATTGATTTTCTTTCTGTTTCTTCTTCTGCACTTGTTTATTTTAATAAAGATAGATTTATTTTATTTGGAAGCCTGAAGCAAAATGTTCCCGTGTCTCCACCCACCCTTCTGGCACTAAGCGCTGATGGTTATTTCAGTGGTTATAATTTGATTTCTGCCTCTCCTGCTGGGCTGATGTGAGAGAAACAATATTTAGAGAAGCTGATTTTTAATTTTTTTTTTTTCCTGGAGTAAGAGAGACAGAGGCTGGGAGTGGTATGAGGGAAAAAGAATCAGCAAGAATGCACTCATATTTTCTAGGCATTTTATTTCCAAGATTGCAATCTCTGATGGACAAAAGAGACAGGGCAGCTCAACTCATCCATTGCTCTCTGAAGAATAGAGAGTGATGCATTTTTGGGGCCTTTCTGTGTTATTCTTGGTCTATTGCAGGGACTCGTAGCTGCTGTTTGCCAATGATTCCAGGTTTGTAGCCTGAGCGATGATGATTTTCCTTTTGCAAGTGAGGAAACTGAGGCACGGAGGAGTAAATCCATACTAAATCGTACTAAATCCATACTAAATCAGTACTGTCAGTCCTTTTTCCTTCAGATCACCTGTCACCAAGAACAGGATCAGCAACAGGACTGATTTCCAAATCCAGGGTGTTGTCAATACATACAAGACACCCACTTCAGCACTGCCATCTCTCAATTAAACTCAGACAAAATGAGATTTTTCACCACTGTTTAGCAGCCAGACCTTGAGCAGAAGGTTTTCCAAATTATTCAGCAATAATTCAGCTTGCTGTTTCTTAGAGAAAAGATCCTGTGTTTTGTTAAGAGGAAATTTTTGGCAGAGAAAAAAAATCTGACCCTTCATTTCAAGACACAGAATAAGAACTTGTCTGTCACTTTTTTCCTACTTTTTAAAGGATCAGCCTCCCTCTTTTTTCCTTTTGTATTTAATTTTTCTGGCTTCTAGAAAAAGAACCAGAGAGTGTCTCTGTGCATGAAGATAATAACTTAGCTAAACATTTTTTTTCTCTTTTAAAATATATATCAAGATTGCCTGCTGCACAGTTTACATTTCCTGCTGTGGAGACAAATACTTTAATTAAAATGGGAGAAAAAAATCCATGCAGAAAAAGAAAAAGGCTCTGTGAAAAGAATCCTAACAGGCTTGAAATGGGCAAACGAAGCCCTTTGGCAGCCAGGCTGCATTTACATATATGCAAATATAAATATTTGGGACTATTTTGCTCAAGGCAAGGAGGTGTTGGTGAGTGCCAGGCTTTGAGAAAGACCTTTTGAGAAAAGGTCTCAAACTGCTTGACCTCCACCTCCTCCAGCCCCTGCTGCAGTCCTGGGGCAGGACAGATGGAATGGTTTTAGATGATCGTGTTTTGAGCATAATAAGAAAACAGAATTTTCTAAATGCTTTGGCCTTTTCCCTTTCCTTCACTTAAGCGCAAAGCATTAAATGAATTCCTTGTGGTTGCTGTGTTTGATTATCCTTGTACCTGCTCTCCCTCCCTGGGCTTCAGCTTGTCCTGAGGGCAAACCCAGCAGCAGCAAACAGCCAGAAACCCCTCAGTGTGCCAGGCTGGCCCTAACCCAGGGACAGATCAGAGAGGTGGGAAGCTGCAGCTACAAAATCACTGCTCAGACCTGAAGTTCTTCTCCCAATGTGGAGTTACAGGCTGAAAGATTCACATCTAGTTTTTTTTTTACTGCAAGTGTTGGCAATGCAGGAAAAAGGGGGAGCCCTGCTATAAGGGAGAGTGCAGTGTGAGTCTGCAAGCCTTGTCTGGAGGAAAAAAACCACCAAAAAACCGTTTAGAGAACCCTTTCCTTGCATTTTGAAGCAAAAGGAGCAGCCTGTGAAGGGCATCCCCTCGCTCCACTCCCATGCCTGCAGTAGGTCTGCAGCCAGCAGAGATCAGCTTGTTCTCTCAGAGATATTTCTGGGAAACATTCCCAATATCTTTCCCCTAAAGTGCATCCATCCAGGCAGGAAAACACCCTGCCTTCCAAAGCACACAAGGCTCTCAGGGCTTTCTCTTTAAAGCCAACCACTGGGGGATCACTGGAGCTCCTCAGCACGACCAGGGGGAGCAGCAGCTGCCGGCCCTGAGTTCCAGAGGGTGCTAGTGAGCAGTAGGCAATGCTTGGATGGGTTAATCAGACTTCCAAAGATCTTCTTCCAGGCCAGGCTATAGGTGGATTGAGAGCATCACAGTGTGCTAAGCTGGATTTGCATCGAGCTCATTGAGGATAATTAGATGATCACCATCAGATGGGGAAGCTGAGCTCTCACTTTCTGCACCCTCCCTCTAAGAGAGCAGAATATTGTTCCTGCTTTCCACCAGCCTGAACCAGCAATTGTCTCTCTGAGCTGTGAATCTGTCCCTGTATAATTAAGGCTGTCAGTCAAAGTCAGACACCTAAACACTATAAACTCCATGGCTTAGCAGGGCTGATCACAGGACTGGAGTGCTTGGCAGTCAAAGCAGCCATTGCAGGCTCCTTTCCCATGGTGGTGGGACAAACTGTGGGGCTGTGAGAGGGGAAGATCCCTGGGAAGCAGCTCTGTGCCTCCAGTCCTTCCTGGATGGCCAGGAAGGTGCCCTGTGCAGGTGGTGGGGGGAGCTGCACTGATCCTGAGCATCCTTTCTGCTCCAGAGCCTGATTCTTGGGCTCGGGGTATTGGTGGGACCAGCCTGGCAGGGAATTTGGGTGCTTGTTTGGTGTCTTGAAAACAGGGAGAGAAAGGCTTGACCCACCCAGCTCCTCTGCCCCTCCTGTATTTTATGTGGCTGGAGGACAGCCAGAGGAGCAGCAGGATGGGGCAGTCTGTGCCATGGAGATGCCTCAGCTGGACTGCAGCTGGACTGCTGATGGTCACTTCCAGAGTGCCTGGTGGCCATCCCACAGCCTGCTCACTGCCTGGCTTTGTCTGGAGCAACAAATGAGGCTTACCTGAGGCCAAGGATTGTCTCAAACTCAAGCTGTTCAAGGTCCTGAACAGCCTGACATAACTTTGGCAGTAGCTCTCCATCTGTTTCCACCTAAATTCCTCTGTGAAGGAGCCCTTTAATTGCGTGGGAAGAGCCTGGCAGTTCGTGAGACTGAAGTGTCTGGGAGCTGGGAGACAGGACAAAATGGTCATGAGCTCCAAACATTGCACTTCTAGAACTCTATAAGAGATCTCTTGAGCTATCACTGATTCTCCTGAGCTATCACTGACTCTCCTGAGCTATCACTGATTCTCAGGCCACAGTCTGTAAGCCTTTAGGAAGGGCTAGTATGAAATGAACTTGGTTTCTTTCACAGAAATTATCCTTTGTGTGGAGAAAAGCCTTTCTTGGAAGGTTTGTTACCCATTCCGTGTGTTGAATGAATCCATGTGTCAGTGGCTGCTGATGGGTGGCAGCAGCCTGGGGTTTGTGTGCAGCTAAACAGGGAAGGAAATAGGGTTAAATTCAGTTAAGTGCTGCCCATTGGCATCTGGACACTGTTCCAAGTGAACCAACAGGCCAGCAGGGTGTGGGATGCAGACAGTGAGGAAAACGTCCCCTGAAGGGCAATCAGAAGATGCACTGTCCAACTGATCAGTGCACAGTGAAGCTTTGTCATGGCTGTCATGAGCTCTGCCATAAGATGAATGAATAAATGGAATCAGAAAGGGAACTGGAAGCCAGCCCCTCTCTCCTGTTGTGGACAAACAATGGGAGGATGAATAAGTGCTCCCCAAATGTGCACAGACAGAGGAATGACCAGATATAAAACACTGCTTTACGTTTGGAGACCTGCTCCTACCAGGAGAGAAAAATTTCCCCCCTGTCACAGCACTGCAGTGTAATCCTCATTCCACTCTGCCCCACCATGGTTCTGCAATCAAATCCCTTTTCAGAGTTATATTTCTGTCCATGGTTCCAGACCTCAGATAACCTGGTTCTCTGCTGATGAGCAGCTGTGCTGTATGAGCCCTCTCACACGTGTTCCTCTGCTTTCCCTGTCTGAAGACCATTACTGATAATTAGTTAGGGTAAAATGAGAGGAATTTTGTTTGGCAATCCTTAAAACACTCTCTTCTCACAGCTCTCTGGCCTGGGGCTGCCTGTTACACCCGCTGCTTCTGGAGCACAGCTTCCCCATCACTGCATGATGGAGGATTATTTCATTAATGGATCTAATGATACTTTGTCTTTGGTGCTGACGATCTTTGTGGCGGTGCCGTGCAATCTTTAATTAACTTTGAGCCTGCCAGGCACTACGAGGACGTTGATAACCTGCAACAAATGCAGCAGAAGCTCGAAGGCCTGGCGTGGTAAAATAACCTTGAACAAGGTCACAGAGCGACTCTTGGCTGAGCTGAGGTTTGATGCCAATTCTCCCGGCGAAGCAAGGCTGTAAAAAAAATCACATTTCCCTGCTAAAAGGTGCGAAGTGAGGTAATCCAGGCGAGGAATGTGAAGTGCTTGGGGGACCAGGGAGCGTGCTGAGAAGTGTGGTGGCTGCACTGCTCGGTCCCACGGCTGTCAGGGCAGTGTTTGAGTGTTTGAGTTTGCGTGTGGCAGTGTTGGCTTTGCGTGAGCGGGAGCGGCTTGTGCGGCACACGGGGCAGGGACAGGCATTTAATGTGTGGATTAAAAGTGAGGTGTCACACGAGGGCTGCCAGCAGGGAATACACACACACAGGGAAAGAGGGAGATGGAGACACCTTGCATAGGCCCTGCTGTGCATGTGGGTTTGTTAAAAACTGCTGATTTCTTACAGGGTTTGTCAAAAACTGCTGATTTCTTATAGGGTTTGTCAAACTGTGCTGATTTCTTATAGGGTTTGTCAAACTATGCTGATTTCTTACAGGATTTGTTAGAAACTGCTGATTTCTTACAGGATTTGTCAGAAACGGTGCTGATTTCTTACAGGGTTTGTTAAAAACTGCTGATTTTGTACAGGATTTGTTAGAAAATGTGCCAATTTCTTACAGGATTTGTTAAAAAGTGTGGTGATTTCTTACAGGGTTTATTAGAAACTGTGCTGATTTCTTACAGGGTTTATTAGAAACGGTGCTGATTTCTTACAAGGTTTGTCAAAAACTGTGCTGATTTCTTACAGGAAAAAGTGTGGTGATTTCTTACAGGATTTGTTAAAAACTGTGCTGATTTTGTACAGGGTTTGTCAGAAACTGTGCTGATTTCTTGCATTCAAAGCTTTTTGATTCTCGTGGAGCTCTGTGTTTTACCAACCCAGAGGCTCTGTGTTTATGAGCCCTCACCTTCTGACCACCTTTCCATAAGATGCTCTTTGTTTGGGTTTTGGAGGTGCTGTCCATGCACCTGTCCTGGGGGTTTTTTTTGGTGTTTTTTTGTTTGTTTGG
Organism: Acrocephalus scirpaceus scirpaceus; assembly: GCA_910950805.1. Taxonomy (NCBI): domain Eukaryota; kingdom Metazoa; phylum Chordata; class Aves; order Passeriformes; family Sylviidae; genus Acrocephalus; species Acrocephalus scirpaceus. Next base: position 7,789,907 of record OU383790.1, on the reverse strand, counting down.
TTGGTTGTTGTTTTGTTGTTGTTATTGGGATTTTTTGTTTTGTTTTGTTTTGGGGTTTGTTTGGGTTTTTTTTTTTTTCATGTACTGAGTGTGGAAGAAGCTGCTTGTCCCAGCTGCAAGGGTGTTGCTGGTGTCAGTATTGCAAAATCATGACTTTGAAATCCTGAACAGATGCTTGTTCTTTCCCCTTCTCAGAGATCTGCTACCACGGGAATCATCACTTTGGACTTAAACCCTCCATATGTGCCCAGAGGTCAATGCTGAAGCTTTGGTTACCCTGGAAACCAGGACAAAACTGCGCCAAGCCATTATTGCAATATGGGTCACTCATGGTAAAAAAAGAGATAGAAAATGCCTCCCCTTCCAACTAAGGTGTTTTCCATGGGGGAATCTACAGGTTTGAGCAGGCCAGAGTTTGTCCTGTCTCCTGTAGGGTGGGAGATGAAGCCCTGAAATTCCATTTTGTTGGCCCCTGGTTCCTACTGCTGGCTGCAGAGGTGGAGGGTGGGATGTTGCACAGTCCTTGGGCAATCCTCTCCTGTTTTGTAAGCAGCCACCCTGTGTTTGTTGATGTAGCCCTGATTTCATGTCTGAGATGTTTTGGTTTCTGAAATTCTTTCCCAGGTGAATTTCTGTAAACAAGAGAAATTATTTTGTAACTGTACCTGTGTTATTCATTCTTTCTCACAGGAGGGGCTTCCTCTTGATGTCCCTCTGGTTTGACCAATGTGATTGAAGAGGTTGTCTTTGTTTCACCAATTAAATTGGTCTGTGTAAAATAGTATAAAAGGGAGACATGTCCCTAAAATAAAGTCATTTTAGCCTTCTGAACTTTGGAGTCTGTGTCACTGTTGGTGTAAAACAGTGTCACATTGATTCTTTGGAAAAAGCACCAAAATGAGATGCTAAGCCCATCCTTAGTCCCTGAGAAAGGGAGGGGGTGTGGGTGTCATACCTGCCATGGGATTTGAGATTGTTTCCTAAACAAATTGCAGCGAGGTAAAGTCATACTCATCCCTTTGGAAAAGGGCCAGGTTGAACACTCAGAGATTTCAATGATTTGCTAATTGTTGGGAAACATGACTGTCTGCAGGAGGCAAGAAATGTTTGTTTTATTGTTCTGTTTGAGAACAAATGCACTTCTGGTTTCATAGGAGGTGACAAAGTCTTGTGGGAGGGGGATTTTGGGTGAGGACAGGTGAAAATTACTTTCGTATCTCCTCTGAGGCCTTCCCATGGCTTCATGACCCTACTTTTTAATTATTATTATTATTGTTTTCCTTGGCATGCTATCAGAGCATTCTGTGTCTCCTCTAGATTGTTTTAAGCATGGAGCCACCCTGCCAAGTCTTTGTGTGATGAAGATCTTCCACATTTAAGGAGCCACCTTAAACCATCACTGACATGTGCTGGCTCCTGCCCACATTCCATCTCTGGAGCCACATCATCTCACCCTCTTCTGCTTTCTTCCAGGATGCAGCTATGCTTTATTTATGTTATGTTTCCCCTTCTTTACTTCCCTTGTTGCTGCTTTATTCCTGGCCTGTCACCTTCATGGGTTTACCTCAGTTGCCACCACTCCAAAATGCTGCCTCTACCAGCAGAAAGGACCTACAGTCAGGGATTTGCAAGCTGATGTTCAACCAGCTTTCTGAAGCCTCTTAGCTGGGTGTTCCTTGGGAAGAAGGCTCCTCCTGCACAGCTATTAGAGGGCAAACCCTAAAAGTGGGGTTGGCTTGGTTTGGATCAGACTGCACCTCTGACAGCAGCTCCATTTGGGGTCTGGGAGCACCAGCACAGCACCCATAGAGCTGCTGTGTCCATGGGAGGTGAAACTTCTGCTTTTCCTCACATTTCCTTCCTCCCTCCCCCCCCTTCACTATGGTCAGGCTGCCAGGGCATTTCCTGTGCCCTTTGTGTCACTCCTTTTCCTGGTAACTTCCCTTCTGGTATCTCAGCCCTGCTTCCTGACAGCTTTCCATAACACCCTGTCTTGTGATCTGCAAAGGGTTAATGCCCTTCCTGAGCTCCCACTGCTGTGGCTGCTTGGTTCCTCCTCTGCTGGAACAAAAGTGGTTTTGTCCTGCTTGGTGCAGGCAACTCAAGGCCAAAGGAATGCTTAAAAATTCCCCCAAAATGTGCAAACTGAACAGAACTGAGAGAACAGGGGTGTTTGAATAAATTCCTCTTTATCAGGAACACTGCTTCAGGTTTTACTCTGTGCACAAATGGGTCTTGGCTCTCCAAAAAGCGCAGAATAGCCACCCAGGTCTTGTAGATTCCAATATACAGCACTCCAAGTGCAGGCAAACCTGCATCTGGATCTGGCTCAACCACTCTTTTGGAATTTATTGCTTTGCAAGTAATGGAAGTGGGCTCTCAGCAGTGTGGACAATTAATATTCTGTGTTCTTCTCCTGACAAATAAAATAAAAGTGTTAATGTCTGAGAGCTGATGTCTAAAGCATGCCATGAACTAGCCCCAGGGAGGGTTTGTATTTTCTCTCTGGGTAATGTGTGCACAAGAACTCTGTCACGCAGCAGGGTCTGCACTTTCTGCTGCAGCCATTGCAACATTTTCCTGTCATGCAGGGTCACGTCGTGGCAGTGAAACCACAAACTCAGGGCTCAGGAGCCTTGGCACTGGCCCGTGCCTGTGGCAGTGCTCTCACTCTCACAGAAAGCAGGTCTGCTACACGGCTTTTTGCTCTGATGTTATGGTTTTCCCTCAAAACAGGGTTCTGTAATCTCTCCAGATCATCATTACAGCTGCCCCTTGTTCCAAGTTTTCCCAGTGTCACAGCAGTGCTGTAGGGGCTCGATATTTAACCATGCTTCAGTCGTGGCACTGAGTCCCCAGACCAACCTTTCTTGTGTTCAGTTTAAAAAGTCTGAGCCCTGCAGTGCTCCATGCCCTACACACCTTTCATCTTTGATAGCCTGAATAAATCCTTGCCCTACAGCAGGCTCATTATTAAGAGAAGTGGGGGAGAGGAGGGAGAATGAGCAGGATAAGGCAAGGCCACAGTAATACAAAACATGTAAATCAGGCTATGAGACACCATAATAAGGGTGTAATGGAGGCGGAAAGAAAAAGAAAATAAGTCCTATTGTTGCTTCAGTAGAAAAGCCAGACTCTGTCAGTCTGAGGTGGCCAATCCACCTTTCTCAGGGCTGTGGGAGGAATTCATACTCCCTCTAAACACAGAGTGTTCCATGCCAAGGCACTGTGGAGACCCTCACCTCCATGGTGACACTGACTCCCTGGCTCTGGCCAGCCCAGGGGTGACCATGGTTCACCCCAGGCAGCAGGACAAGGTGCTGCTGGGCTGTTTGGTGCCAGCCTGCCTCTCTCCAGGGGCTCAGGGAGCTCCACTGTCACTCACTGCCTGCCCGTGAATGCTTGGCAGGCGAGGCTGGATGCCTCCACCATCTGTGTGAAATCCTTCCAGCCATTTAGATTAAACATTGACTTCAGTAAAATGAAGGGCTCCTAATGACCTGACATAGTCCATATGGAGCAGCTGCCACAGATAGTGACTATCTTGACACTGATTAATCACTTCTTCTAGTGGTGTATTTGTCCCTGGCTACTTGACACAGTTCTTCCCTAATAGCTTTGGAACATTTCTAGGGTGTGCCTGTGATCTTGGCTTTGGGGAATAGCCCATCTGATGGCACACATTACCTACTCCAGTGTAGGCTTGGCTGATTTTCACCAAGCCAGCTTGGGCTCTGGCTTTTGGGTTGTTTTTCTGTCTCCTGTGTACACCAGTCTCAGTCCTTCTCTGTCATGGGAAACACCTCAGCCGTGCTGAACTCTGCTAGGTGCCACCACTGGCAGTGGGCTGTGCTGTGCAGCATGAAGGGACTGTGATTCCACCTCCATGCCCTTCCTGAACACTTAGTGATGCCTTGAGTTTTAGTTTTCATGTTTTTCAGACTGTGCTGCCCAGGGGTGCAGCTCTGAGCTCACATTCAGTGTCACTCAGCTCTCTGCACAGAGCAGGGACACAAAACAAATCCTTTTCCTGCTGATGACCAAGGGCAATTTTCAGGCCCAAAAGCACAAACAACAGTGGACTGAAGAGAGAAAACAAGAAGGATGAGTCTTTACAACTCAAGGCTGGAATTGGACAATTAAACACCAATATGCAAATGGACCAAAACTTATAAAAAATTAAGGCTTTGTGATGGGTCAGCCATTTTGTGACCATTTGGGGTCCATTTTGTGACCATTTGGGGCCCATTTTGTGACCATTTTGGGTCCACCTTGGGTGTAGCCCTGGCCAGGCCCTGTCCTGCCCAAGGTGTGCCCTAAAGGCCTTTCAATAAATCCCTACTTTATTCTCCAGCTCTGTCCAGTCTCTGTTTCAGGTCAGCCTGCCCAAGACATCATTAGAGGCACAACAAGCAGCCTGCTTTACAGATGCTCCTTGCTCTGGAACTGCAGCTGGAGTCAGTCACTGCTCAGACAGAGAGAAGTGATGCTGAGTGTTCCGTGGGTCTGACCCCAAACTGAACGTGCAGTTTCTCAGTCTGAGTGTTGTTCTCTTTTTCAAAGCTAGGAGATCCAGAAGCAGAGGCAGGAGGCCTTGCAGGCTGATCTTCCATCAAGTGTGATTGTGGTTTCCCCATCCCTGGAAGTGTCCAAGGCCAGGACTTGGATGGAGTTGGATGGAGCTCTGAGCAAGGCAGGGGTTGGCAAAAGCTGAACTCTAAGGTCCCTTCCAATCCAAACCAGCCTGTGATTCCATTGTCAGACCCACTTCACATGGGGAAGCATCACAAGTGAAAGTTACAGGCTTGCAGCTCTCCAGGACCTGTTGTGATGCAATCAGTGCCTCAGCTCCCTCCCCAGCCTTGCTGCAGCCTCTGTGAGCTCCAGCACTGCCTCTCTCCTGTGGTTGCCAGGTCAGGCAGGGGTTGCTGTGCAAGGCACTAACTCACCAGTTTCAGGAAGCAATGTATCCATGGAAAGTGCAGCAAAAAGATCTTAAAGATGTTTCCAGATTATTCTTTCCGCCATTTTTCCTTGTAATTTATATCAATTGTTTTTTCCCAACAGAATGGCTGGGAAAATTCAACTTGCTGTTAAATTTGTGCCACATTTCCTGTCCCTCTTCCTTTTCACTCAGACCTGGACAGGTGACTGGCTTGCTGAGTACAAGGACTGTGTCAGGGTTTTACCGGGACTTTTGTTTGTTTGCTTGCTTGTTTTGGGGTTTTTTTGTACCACTGCATTTGTATTCTTTTTTTTAATATTCCTAGTAAAGAACTGTTACTCCTATTCCCATATCTTTGCCTGAAAGCCCCTAATTGCAAAATTATAATAATTTGGAGGGAAGGGAAATTACATTCTCCGTTCCAAGGGAAGCTCCAGCTTTCCCTGGCAGACACCTGTCTTTCCAAACCAAGACAGACTGTCAGGTGAACCCCAAGGGTTGGTGACTGCCTGCACCCCCTGAGCCTGGAGCCCCCCTGCAAAGTGCCTGATTTCAGCCTCATGCACCACAGGTGACTGCAAGGGGGACACGGTGATAGTTAGGAAGGGACATTTGCCCAGCCCATCTGAGGGCAATGCTGGCTCACCTGGTGTATCCTGAGCTTCTCAAGGGCTTTTGGAACCTCTCGTGGTGCTCTCCACCTTCAGCTCCACAAGTCCTGTGCTGTGAAAGTGCCAGCACCTCAGGAATGCTTCCCGCTCTGATCCATCAATCTCTGCCCTCTGATCCATAGCTCATAACCAAATAGTTGTCATAGATGGTTCTTTCACATAAAATAAGACCTGGCTTTGTTTAATCTTGGAATAGTTTGTGTCATGTTCCTCAGCCTCTGTTTGCAGACAGATTGGGGGAATTGCTTGAGATGACTCCTGAGGCAAACAGAGCCTCTCTCCAGGGTAAGAGATGTTCATCTACATGAACATGAGTTAACTGTGACCTTGAAACCACCCTAGGTACAGACAATCCTGGTTTTATGGCTCTCATCACTTGTCTTGTCCAAGAGTTTAGCTAACTTTGCTTTTTGGCTGCAGTTCACCAATCATTTTCTTTTAAAATAAGCAAGTACAAGATGTTTTGTCAGTCCAGCTCCATTGTGGCTGTCTTATACTCTGTAATACCTTGCTTGAGATCACAGAGGCTGCATATGCACTGTCTGCATTGTGTTACTTATATTATAATAATGTTCAGAAGCACAGAGATGACTCAGACATGTTTTTGGAAACACAGATTCTCTGTAACACCTCTTTGCTAAGAGATCTTTAATGATCCCACCAGCAAATTGCCAGAGTAGTGAGTCATGTTTGATTTCAGATGTTATTCTTGCTGCTTTAAGGGATTCCAGATAATTCTTTTGTTTCTTGTGAACAATCACAGGGACGTTATGCCTTTATCCACACTGCTGTGTGCCAGCCAAGCAGTGTGAAGTTAACCAGCACCGACTTTCTAAACTGCTGGTTGGGTTTTGTTATAAATGTATGGTTAATTCACATTTTGTTAAAGCAACCTTATATCTGTATAAAACAAATTGTATCCCCAGAGATACCCCCCTGTACAGAATCACGGATGAGTGAACAGGAGCAACATTTTCCTCCCCCAAGCAGGAGGTTCCCCAACACAATACAAAGCGTATTGAAACTTGAGAGAATTAGATAAAACCCAGTGACTGGACCATCATCAAGGTCATTCATCCCCTACTCAGCCAAGAGAAGATGTAATCAAGACAGTTCTTGCCTTCCTGGAACAATGTCCATCACCTGAGGAATATACAAGCAAGATTTGTTTTGCCTTCCTGGAACTGTGTTCAACATACACACCTGGAGAAAAGAATATCTATCTACATATTCAAAAGGCTGGACTAAACAATGGACGAGCCTCAGGGCACAAAAAATGTATAAAATCCAGGCCTTGGGAAGCGGCTGATGTGAACCAGGTAGGGGGGGGACATTTAATCTGGGGAGACTGTGTCCCAGGTTCACCCAGCTCTTATTCCCGGGGTCAGAACTGTCCCTTGATTGTGGCTATTTCTCAGTTTCTCACTTTGTCATTTTCCCAATAAAGTTCTTAACCAAAAAATATTGGGGAAATTGTAATTTATAACAGTTTGATCGGCTAACTCGCATGTTTTCTGGTAGTGCCCCGTCCCTTGCAGTGCCTGCAGGATTTGTCCTTGAACAAACTGCCATGTGTGTTGGGAACCTGTCCCTTGTGACAGCAGCAGCAGCACCTTCTTTGAACGCCCTTCAAGCTGCACTTCCCACTCGACCTCTGAGCGTGGCTGTGGGAGGGGTTTAGAGATGCTCCCAAACTCTTCAGCATCTTCAGTAAGTCTCCATTGAAATGGTAATTTCTAGAGCATACTTCAGGCTCATCGCAGCTTTAGATAAAAATTAAATGTGGATTGCCTCATTCCGCATATTGAATACTAAGGGATGCACTCATTTGTTCTCTCTGCAGACACACGATGCTCTGCCAATTTCCTTAATCCAGGCACAGAAGCAGTCAGCAATTGTTTCCATTCACTTTTGATTCCATCTATAAAAGGAAATACCTGCAATCACCAGAGGCTTTTCAGAGCAGGGATTTTGTAGAACTTGTCCAATTTCAACAAACTTTTTTGTCTGCTGGCTTAATGGGCACTATCTGGCTGCACATCAGGGTGTCGGTTTTAGCTCCCATTGTGCTGCCATGTGTTTTTTATTGCAGAGATCATCAGTTATTTTAGGATTTCCCCATCTCTCCTAGGCTCTCTACTAACCTGTCAAAAAAGTCTAACCCCCCACCTCTGAAATATTTTAAACTTTTCTTTATAAGTGGATTGCTCACCGGACTGATATTGCATCTTATATTTAATATCAGTTTTCACAGACTTTCATGAGTCGTCACAGTTTATTCCACCTTCCTCTAGACCAATATTCCACCCTTGTCTCATATTTTTGCCACTTCTCTGTCTATGTGGTGCTGATAATACCCAGCAACCCTATGGCTGGATCCCCAGTTACATTTCTGAGTTATCTCCAGGAGGACAGGAGGAGATGCATGAATACACGACCATTTATCAGAGCAAATGAAGGCAGGGAGCTTTATTAGAAGGCTCATAGCTGACTTAAATTAATATTGCCCACTGTGAGGTTTTACAAAGCTTTTTTTTTTCCTGAAACAATAGTCTGCACTGGGAATTCAACATTGAGATGTTCTGTAGGCAGGCATCAAACAGAGATTGAGGCATGGCCAGGACAGGGAGGAGCTCTAAGCCCAGCTCAGGGTGTTTGTGCCTCTTCTTTTTGCTGCCCACAGCAACTTCTCCCACGGGAAGGGTGGGGAGGGGTAGAATTTCTGTGGCCACCACTCTGGTCACTCTGTGGATCTCCTTGTGCCTGGCCATATTCCTGCAACGATTGCAATACAGGTCCAACCAGATGGAAAAAACCTGGATGGTTGTTCACAAGAGCTTGGCCAGAGATAAACCTGTGTTTACCTGACTTAAAAAACCTCTGCCACAGCTGAGGTCTTCTCCAACACTCGCCAGGGTGAAGCATGGCAGGAGTGCAAAGGCAGAGTCACCCTCTCTAGCTGCTGAATTATGGGATGTGGAGCATGAAACTGGGCTCAGAATTGCACAGAATATTCTGGGGGTTTTTTTGGTTTTGTTTTTTGGGGTTTTTTGGGGGGTTTTGTTTGGTTTTGTTTGTTTGTTTGTTTTTGGTTTTGTTTTTCCAATTTGACCTGAGCTAATCAGAGGCAATCAAGTCAAGTGACACTGATGAAATCCATATTTCTCTTTAATTTCTAGCCCAAATTATATCTGTCATTACTTCTTTTATCCTTATTGGCTTTTTTTTTTTAACATGTTTTTAAAAAACAATTTGAAGATGAGCAGTTCACCCACAGCATGTGTAGAAACAAGGCAGTGACACAGTTTCACTTCCCTTCTCTCTCTCTGCAACCCTCAGAGATGTGCGGTGAGAAGCGGGAGTGGCGAAACACAACTGCTGGCACTGCAGGACGTTTCTGTCTCCAGCTTTCTCTCTCCATGCTCCTTTCTCCTGCACTTCTGGCCCCCTGAAGATGCCCAGGAGAGGAGCCCTTCCTGTGGGGACACTCCTGGTGCTGCTGCAGCTGGCATTTGTCCTGTCCCCACTGACAGGCTGCCTCCTCAATCCCTGTTTGGAGGTATGTGAGCTCCACGTGAGCACAAAATCCTTCTGCTTCTCTGGTGCAACTTTTCCCTCTGCTCGGGAGATTTGTGCCTCAAGCCTCCTAGTTGTCTTAGGAAAGCCCAGCTTTTTCTTTTTCCAAGGTTGTTATCAAGGTGATTGAAGTATTTGAAGTAAATTCTGGTCTCAAAAACATCTGAGAACCAGAACCAGCAGCAAGAACTTTTTCTTCTCGTTGGCTTTCTGTACCTCTGGGCGTGCTGCAGTGCAGTGATTGTAATAGATTATATTTCCCTTGGAAGGGATCCAAACTCTGTCTAATTTCTCCAAAACACAGATTTTTGCCTGGTCTGTGCCGTAGAATGATTTCACCAAGTGCCTGGCACTGACCAACTGCCTTTTACAAAGCTTTGCTGACAATTATTTGCTTGCAGAAGAACTTTGGCTCAAGCTGCCCAGTTGTGTGCAGGGGAAGGAGCTGAGAGCTGTTCCTGGACGTGCAGTGCATCCATGAGTGTTTGTCCTGCTGGCTCTCTCAAAGGTTCCTGCAGGTTCATCTGTAACACTGTCCTGTGGTTTTGTCCCAGGTTCAATCAGCAAGAAATGCACTGGAGTAGGACTGGCTCTATTAGAAGTGAGGAAAATGCTTAGGCTACGTAAGATTATTTCCTGAAACTCAGGGCAGCTCCTTAAAAATGAACTGGAAGGGAGGTGATTCTGCTCCTGCTTTCCTGACAGGGACATTTTCTGGCACTTGATGAGGAGCAGATGTTGACCATGATGGGACCTGCCTCTGTTACAGGTCACCCCTAACACAACTTTCAGGTGCACCGGACTGAACAACTCTGGAGTTCCTGATGGAGTCCCAAACACCACCCAGAACTTGGACCTCAGTTTCAGCAATCTGAAATCACTGGGGTCAAATTATTTTGCATCAGTCCCTGAGCTGCAGCTTCTGGATCTTTCAAGGTAATGGGAACTATTATGTGGATACTGGTTGCTTTTTCTTCACCAGTTGAGTTAAATGGTGCCTTATTTTGGGGTCTGTTGGTCTTGGCTGTTTATTATTTTATGTTTTCTTGTGACTTTGTCTGTCATTTTGCACAACCCTGTGGTGATGTGCAGCTTTTAGTCCAATCACTGAGTGCACACCCTCCACTCAGAGCTGGGTCTGTCAGTCTGATCTTGTAGGCTGGGATGTGAGAAGGAAGATATTTCACTTGTCTATGAACAAGAAAAATGTCAGACTTTTCACTGTTACAAAAACTCTGAAGTGGAACATCTTGGGTGAGCTGTTTTTCTAATCACAGTTTAAAAAAAAATAACATGAAGGTACATTCATTTTCTAAAAGGCTGTTTTAAAATATCAACATATTCTCTTTTCCCTTCTCCTCACATATCTGGGGGAGGAGATGGGGGAGGCCTATTAGCAAATTTGAATTGATGTGTAATTTCCATTGACTCCAGACAACAGTTTCTCTGGGTAAATTGTTTCACTGAGAAATGTCACTCAGTCCCATCACAGCTCTAGCTCCGAAGTGCCTGAGTGGCAGAGCACATTTACTGTGAGGCATTGGCTGGATTATTAAACTGATTATTCTGCTGGGATTTACTGCAGAATGGATTTGGGTCTCAAAATCTGGATCTTCCCACATCAAACCAACCTTAGGGGGCCACCCTCATTCTCCCCTCTTCCTTTTCTCCTCCAGAGCCAGCCCAGCCTGGGGTCTGCTCCCTCTGAGCCATCACCAGATATCAGCTGCTGGCAGAGTTGTGAGCACAGCTGCACTGCCCTGGTGCCAGGTGTGGCTGAGGGGGCAGTCTGAGGGCTGTGGGGTTCAAGGTGTGAGGGGATGCTGGCTCTGGTTGTTCTCCCATCAGTGATGGTCATCACAAAGCCACTTTGGCCTAAGCTGAAATCTCAGATCCTGCTTCCCTGCTGCCTGCACAAATTTTTGATCTTCACCAGGTGTCTGTGTCTCTTGCTTTGAATTGAAGATTAGAGAGGGAGGAGAGGAGCAGTGAGAGGTCTCCTGCTGGAGGAGCACTCCCTTTGCACATCCAGGGTTGCTGGCTCTGCCCAGCACAGCAAACCCAGTGTGATGCTGAGCCTGAGGCTGTCACAGCAGCACTCAGTGAACAAGGAAGGGACAGTGTTTCATGCACTTTTATTTTCTTTTTGTAATAAGTATAATAGATAAATTCGTGTATGTAATACTGTATTATAGATTTGATCTACTAATAAGAAGCTACCCAATGGTGTCTCCAAGATTCCAGAGTTCCAAAACATATTTGCAACTGAAACGACAAGGCAGAGCAGAAAGATGGCCCATCCATCAAGGGTGGACCCTCACTTCACAGCTCTTCAACATCTGATACCGATCTTGGTGGAGATCCTGGATGATCAGATCACCCCTCCCAAGACGAATTCCAGAAAAACTATCAAGTAATCTTTTTCATGCAGACAGAACTCCTTTAGAAAATTAAGAAACACAGCATACCTGGACTTTCAATAGACTTAGCCTTAGGGTGAAAAAACTGTATAAAACCCACGGGCTGAAACCTAGCAGTGTGGCAGAATTCGGAGGGTACCCTTGTACCGCCACTCTGTCCACCCAACTCTCGATCGATTGTTGTCCTGTTTTTATTGTGGCTTTAATTCAGTGTTAGAAATTTTGCTAATAAACCCTGTTATTTTTGAATTGGCTTCTAATCATTTATAACATTTTCATGCCCAACAGGTGCCACCTCCACACAATTGAAGATTACTCCTTTATGGATCTCCATAATCTTTCCACCTTGATTTTAACTGCCAATTCCCTCCAGCACCTGGGGAAAGCAGCTTTCCATGGCTTAACATCTCTGAAAAAACTGGTTCTGGTGGAAACCAACAGAACCTCTCTGTCTGAGCTGCCCATTGGCCACCTGCACACTCTGCAGGAGCTGAATTTAGGCCACAACAGCATTACCTCACTGAAGCTTCCTGAGTACTTCACCAACATGAAGTCCCTCAGGCACCTGAGCTTCTTCAACAACAACATCACATCTATCTCCAGAGGAGACCTTGATGCCCTGAGGGAAGGGAACAGGCTCAACCTCACCCTGGTGCTTTCCTTGAACAATATAAAATCCATAGAGCCCGGGGCCTTTGCAGGGATTCACCTGGGTGAGCTGGCTCTCAGGTCTGCTTTTGAGAGCCTCATGATGCAAACTTCTCTGCAAGGCCTGGCTGGTTTGCGGGTCAGCAGGCTCACAGTTGGGGATTTCAGCGACAGTGAGAGACTGCAGGACTTTGAGAGGGGGCTCCTGAATGGGCTGTGCCAGGTACAGATGGAGGAGTTTGTCCTAATCTACTTCAGTGACTTTGAGGATTACACAGACACTCTCTTCAACTGCGTAGGCAACGTCTCCACGATTCGCTTGGTGGGCCTTGGGATGGAGGAGATATCACAGGTTCCTGTGTGGTCTAAAGTGAAACAGCTGGAATGCAAGAAATGCAGTTTTGAGGATGTGCCTGCCCTGAAGCTGTCACTTTTCAAGGAGCTGAGAGTGCTTCGTATTACCAAGAACAAAAGACTCAAAAACTTCAAGCAGAAATTTGAGGGTCTCAGTAACCTGGAGGTCATGGATTTGAGTGAGAATAGCCTCACCTTCAGCAGATGCTGTTCCCCTCAGTTTCAAAATTGTCCAAATTTGAAACACTTGAACTTAAGCTTCAATTCTAATATCAGATTGACAGGAGATTTCACTAATGTGAAGAACTTGTTGTATTTGGACTTTCAGCACACAACTTTATTTGGTCCTGGCTCCTACCCTGTCTTTCTGTCCCTTCAGAGACTGATTTACCTTGATATTTCCCACACCAAAACCGAAGTGAAATCCCAGTGTACGTTTTGTGGCTTGAACTCTTTGCAAGTGCTCAAGATGGCAGGAAACTCCTTTGAGGACAATAAGCTGGCAAACAACTTCAAAAACCTAAGTCACCTCCACACCTTGGATATCTCAAGCTGCAAATTAGAACACGTAGATCAAAGTACTTTTGACGCCCTCTCTGAGCTAAAAGAGCTAAACATCAGCAACAATAAGCTCCTGACCTTCAGTCCTGGGGTCTACCGGCCCCTCCAAGCTCTCAGAGTTCTGGATTTCAGCAGAAACCAGCTGACTGTTCTGTTGGACTCAGCCCGGGAGATCCTGCCTGACAGCCTGCTCCTGTTGGATATCTCTCAAAACATGTTTGACTGCTCCTGTGTGCACCTGGACTTCCTGGAGTGGGTCAAGGAAGAGCAGGAGCTGCTGCAGAACAAGGAGCTGATGTTGTGCCACACTCCCTCGTACGTGGCGAACGTGAGCCTGCCAAGCTTTGATCTCTCCTCCTGCCACGTCAGCGCAGGCATGGTTGCATCCTCAGTGGTTGTGTTGCTCTGTATAGTGGTGCTCCTTTTCCTCATTTACAAGTACTACTTCCAGCTCTACTACTCCGTGGTGCTGCTCAGTGGGTGCAAACACTACGCAGAAAGAGGCGACACCTACGATGCCTTTGTCATCCACTCCAGCAAAGACCAGGAATGGGTGACAAAGGAGCTGGTGGAGCCCCTGGAAGGAGGAAGACCTCCCTTCCACCTGTGTCTGTACTACAGGGACTTCCTGCCAGGGGTGCCCATTGTCACCAATATCATCCAGGAGGGTTTCCTCAGCAGCAGGAACGTCATTGCTGTCATCTCCACTGACTTCCTGGAGAGCAAGTGGTGCAGCTTTGAGTTTGACATTGCCCAGTCCTGGCAGCTGGTGGAGGGAAAGGCTGGGATCATCATGATTGTGCTGGAAGATGTGAATAAGGCCCTGCTGAGGCAGAGGCTGGGGCTGTCTCGGTACCTGAGGAGGAACACCTACCTGGAGTGGAAAGACAAGGAAATAAGCAAGCACATCTTCTGGAGGCAGCTGACAGGAGTGCTGCTGGAAGGCAAAAATCGGAACCATGAGGAGGTAAAACTGATGTGAAGAGAAAGAAGAGCTCTTCCTCCCCTGCCTGCCCTCCTGGCTGGGCTGCTGGGTGCTGCTCAGAAGCTGGTTCTTCTGCTGCTGTGCAGAGTCGGGGGAGCGGATGGAGGTACTGCCAAAGCACTCCAGAAACTTCTGCCTTACTGGTCACTTTATCTCAAGGAAATCTGCAAGTTAAAGAGTGGCAAGAGCTGCCTGAGCTCCGTGTTTGCCCACAGCTGTCACCCATAGGTGGCCCAGCAGTACCTCAGGTTTGGCGGGTGTAGGAACAGACCGAGGCTCTTACTGACATCTGACAGCTTCTGAAACTGGATTTGGGTGCTGAGAGCATTTACCCAGAGGAACTTCACAGTCTGTTGCTTTGAGTGCAGCCCAGAATCTCAGAGGCAGAGTAAAGACACAGGATTTTCAGCTCCAAAAACTTTGTGAAATAGGAACGAGGTTTGGATTCCAAAAGTCTCATGCCTGTCTCCATGGGCAGCATGGCTCAGGGGACAAACCCTCCAGAGAGCAGTGGGGACAGCCCAGCTGGCAGCTGCTCAGGGAACCTGAATCGTTTTGTCATCAGGAAAAGAGGTTTCTGTGGTTGGGAATTTTACCCAACATGTTTCTTTCAGTTTTCTTTAGACCCAGACCAAATATGGTAAACATCACCTGAAAATCTTATTTATATCCAGGTTATTTAGCATTTGAGGGGGCATTTTGGAGTTCTCTTGGGGGGACAAGAAATGTGTAACACCTTTACACTGAAATATTTCTTTGCTCCCACTGCTTCTCCTCGTCCAGTGTTTGTGAATATGCTCTGGGACTGCCCTAAGCAAGCAAAATTGAGCCTGAACGAAGTGTTTACAGCCAGGCTGTTCTAGATTAAGCTTTTTCACTCTCTGGACCAGCCTTAATTCACTGTTGGAAGGTGCTGCAATAGCCCCCAGGGTTTAAAATGGAGTTCAGATCTGCCTGTCTGCCCAGCCTTCCCTAGGGATCAGCTGCCACCTGCAACAGGGCAGGGTGGGGGAGTTTTGCTTTTGTTTCACTGAGAACGTGCCTGACATTTTGCAGGGAGAAGAGATAGAGGGGAAAAGTCTGGGTTAGCTGAGCTAAGTGCACCCCAGCACTGTCCTGAATCACGGGAAGGAAAATCTAAATGCCATGGAATCATATCACAGAGCACTCCATTGACGTGTGGGATATTGGATGGGGCAGGAGAGTTGCTCTCCTTTTGCCAAAGGTTGTGGTTGGCATTCATCACTGAATTACTCTGGTTTTAATCTTGCAAATCCTTCTATAATGGGTGATGTTCTGCAGAGGTAAAACAGAAGCAACTGAGTGGTGAATCAGATCTGATATTTATCCACTCACTTTTCTAAGCACCAGACAGGGACATTTCCATGGAAGCAGGATCAGGGATCAACATCAGACATTACAGGATAGAGAGGGAGAGCCAGTTCCAGGCCATGTGCTGGCAAAAGTTGAATCACAGCTCCCTCCCTGTGTGCTGTGTCAGACAACACTACCAAACCCCCCACAGCCCTCTCTAAGCTTTTTTTGTGACCCAGCAGATGAAGATTTAATAAAACTAAGCTTGATGCCACGTTCCTTCACCCAGAGAGTTTGTTCTGCATCTGCTAAATAGTGTTCCAGCAATTCCTAAATGAAGTTCTCCTCACCTCTGCTGGAATTGATGGGTCCTGCAGACCTTCCTCCTCACCCTTCCACCCCCACCCTCCTCCTCCTCCGGGGACAGAGGCTGCTGGGGATGGTGGGGGACAGTGAACCAGGGCACAGCTCGAGGCCCCCTGGACTGAGGCCAAAGGGGAGCACTGAGGACAAAGCAAACATTAGCTTGAATTTCACCAGCTCCCAGTTAAATTGGGAAACAAAAGAGGAAAAATTAAATAGAGTGGGAGTTCCTGCTCCTGAATTGAGCAGCACTGAAGCCACATTTCTCCTTCACTCTTTCTCTCTGTGGCTCGTCTGCAAACAATTCAGTGGATGTGTATTTCTGGCACAAAGCACAGAGCCCTATGATTCTTGATTGTAATTATAACAATGAGTTTCAGAAAGCCTGCGAGTGGTTCTGGGCATTTATAAAAGGGATTTAGGACAGTATTGTTTAAAAAGTCAGTGTTTTTTTGAATATCAAAGCAACTTTAGGAGAGCTGGAGTGATGCTGAGTCGAGGCTCTCGCCAGTACAATTTTAAAAGAAACATGTCACTTGTTTTTCTCTTCCTATTCAGAGTCTCCACATCAGACATGAGTACTGAGTTGCCCCTGGGCTCCTTATTGTCCAAGAAAAAGCCACAAAACCCATCACAACTCCAGCTGACCCCCGTGGTCCCTTCCAGCCTGACCCACTCTGTAATTCTGTGACCTGCCCAGGCAGTGCTGAGGTTTATGAGTCCAAGATGGACAAGACTGTGTGAACGATTGTATTTTCACCATTTACCCAGCAGAGAAACAGTAGATACTTTCTTTGAGACTCAAAACACCTTTCCCCAACACTATAAATGGGGGAACATTGTGGTTCCCACAGAAACACACATCCCCATTTGCCTTCATTGTAGGGAGCAAATGTCCAACAGAAAACTCAACGTTCTCATGTTTCCAAAGCTGCTGGCATGCACTGTTTGAAGCTGCCCCCTCTGCAGCGAGTGCCTTTGATAGGATTTACTCACTGGGTGAAAAAATGAGCAACCAAGCAACCACCCGTGCAGGTCTGCATTAATCTCACATGTAAATATCTGAAAATATTCCAACATCTCTTTTGCCCAGGTCATAAAAACAGATGGAGACAAAGCTCCAAAGGGCTGTTGCATCCAAGCTATTCCATTAGCAGTGGGGACATGCCCTGATTTCACTCTGGGCTTCATTTGACCCATGCAAAATGCCAGGACAGATGCAGCTCTGGACTTCCTTGCCTTGTGGAGGGTGCAGTTCCAGGGGCAGGACACCCCGGTGTGCTGGCACTGTCACCAAGCCGTTCTTTGCAGCGAGGGCTCCAAGCAGAGCGTGCCCTCATTAGTGTGATTGCATTTGTGCTCTGTGGGTTTCTTATCTTTTTTCCTTCGTGTTAGAGTTGGGATTAATACTCGTGAGATGCAGTTTTGCGTTCAGACTCTGTTGTTTATTAATTCTTATCTATGGCACAGTCTCACAAATTGTGAGCTCTAACCACAAGGTAGAAAATGGCTCTGTCTCTAACTCTTTCCATGGACTCCCAAGCACCAACTACCCAATAATGAGATGACACCCATACTATTGCTGGCTTCAGCCCAACAACCTGCAGTCTGCAATGCAGACCCCTTCACCCAACTGGAAAAAACACTCAAAACCAGGAAGAAGAAGGTGAAATAAGAACCCAGCCTACGCCCCAAATCCTCCACATTATTCCACATGCTCTACAACTCCCTGAAGGGTGGCTGTGCTCAGCTGGGGTTGGGCTCTTTCTCCAGGCAGCACTGACAGAACAAGAGGACACAGCCTTAAGCTGCACCAAGGGAAATATGGGATATTGGGAAAAAGTTTTTTATAGAAAGGGTGATAAAGTACTGGAATGGTCTGCTGGGGAGGTGGTGGAGTCACCATCCCTGGATGTGTTTAAGGAAAGGCTGGATGTGGCACTGGGTGCCAGGGTTTAGCTGATGTTAGGGTTGGGCTGGGTTGGACTTGATGATCCTGGAGGTCTCTTCCAACCCAGTGATTCTGTGTGATATATCATTATACACCAAACTCCAAAGCTTTCCAAGCTTTCCACCCTGTGATATCACACACCTCCACTCAAACCACACCCCCACAACCCCAGTGCTGTCACTCAATTTTGGAAGCCTGTTCCACGGCCTCAGGTCAAATGCAGTGCTCACTTGAGGGTCAGTGCCTTTTAACACAGAAAGCCTGAAATTCTCAGCCTCAGGGTTCCAACAGTGCTCCTCACACCACAGCAGCTGTAAAAGATGAAAACCAGAGCCATGTGCAGTCCTTCCCACCTGGATCTGGCTGGCTGCAGGAGCAGTGCTCCGAGGATGCTCCCCTGGCCCCCCTGAGCAGGAGCACAGGTTTCCAGTGTCGCTTAAAAACCCGGCAGAACAAGGAAAAGCAGCTGGTTTCCATGGACGGACTGGTGCTTGACAGGAACAGGTTGGAACTTCTCAGGGAAAGCATTCATCCTCTGGGAAATGCTGGTTTGAATGTGGTTTATGCAATTTAATGAGGTGGCATGGTGAACCTATGGAATGGGAATTGTCACAGCGGAGTTTCTGGTTTACTGTTGCATGTAATTTTGGAACAGATATTTTTCATGGAAACAGTGATTTTAAAAAATGCTTTGGAGGGGCTGAAAAAGAGATTTCTAATAAAAGTTAAATTGCTCCACAATGTCATTTTAAAAAATGTCTGCTTAGGCTTATGCTGTTATTTTTCAGAGTATGTTTTCATTTTAAAATTTGTTTCTATTTACACAATCTGACTAGCCTCCCAAAACAACACCCAAACGTAAAAATGTTTCCCACAGACTCAAAATAAAAAATGCTGGATTTCTTTCTGCGGGATTTTTTTTTTTTTTTTTTTTTTTTTTGGTATGATGAAAAGTAACACGCTGAAAAGTATGTTTGGCAAAATGGAAATTCCTCTTCTATGACACCTCTTTACCGTGACCCTCTCAGAGTCAAACCTTCACCTGCCTGTGCCCCATGTGCTGTTCAGGCAGCAAAACCCACTGACGAAGCCCTGGAACGAATTTCACTAAGTGCCTTTTGCAAAACATCTTGAGTAGGTGCAGTGGATCGATAGGAGCTGCCTGAGAGCAGCTGAACAGGGGAGGAAAGGAGCAATTCCTTAATAAGTTGTTCTTTGCCATCGCCAGCTCAGGCTGGGAATTGGGACAAATGACAGCGAAGCACGGTTTGCAGAGAGGAGCCCATCTGCCAGGAGCGCTCACCTTCCTCAGCCTCAAGGTCACCCAGAGGGCACAGTCGATAATGCACCAGCCTGGACCTCGCTGTGCTGCTCTGAACACACACAGAAACATTGCATAATCGAGGCCAGCTCTGTTAAAACACCTGAAGAGCAAGGAAAAGGAAAAAAAAATGAATTGGGAAGGTTTCAGTGCAGGATCTCAGGGTGGGAAAGAGGCCACAGGTTAGCTGGGTGGATCCCAGGTGCTGGAGGTGGTTTGGTCCCAGGGTTTCCAGCACTAACCAGAGCACCGACACAGCAGAAGGTTCCTGGCGAGGCTGTGAGTGCATTTTTGCATGATGATAATCAGAGGGGTGGAAATGAGCATTGCACGGGTACCAGCCGGGTTTTGAAGGGGACAGGATGGAGACTGGCAGCCCTTGGGGTTCAGCAAGGACAGGTGGCTGGGATGAAAGAACTTCAGCATCTCTGGAGGGCAAAAGAAGCCCAGCCCAGACCTTCCTTTGTGCCTGCCTCCTACCCAAAATACAGAGGGAGTGACCTTTGCTCACACTCCTTTTGCGTGACCAAACCCTTGACCATGTCTGCAAATCAAACAGCAAGGAGAGGATATTCAAACCCCACACTTCCAAAATCTTCCCACCAGAGCTGTTCAAAATGCATTTATGGTTGGTGATGGGGAGTTCTTCAGCTGAGGTAAAGGCTCACCATGTAGGACTGGGGCTCAGGGCCCTCCAGCCAGAGGATTTCCAGGGATAACAACTGCAGCCTCCCCTGCCTGCAGCTCCTTCCTCCCTTATCGCCACATCTTGAGTACCACTACAAATAACAATGGGGTATTGTTAGGCAAAAGAGATTTAATTGCAGCCTACACTCCCTGAGAGGGTAAGATCGGCTTTTCTCCAGATCTAATCTTCATTCTTCATCTTTTCTTCTCTCCCTCTCATCCCTTCCCTCTCCTGGAAGTTTCTGTTTTCTGTCTTTCCCAGCCAGCAGCAAGTGACCAACCTAAAATGTGAGAAAGAGGGAGGGGTGTCCTTGTCACTTCTTCTTTTTCTACAGTTTTGAATAGCCTTTAAATCCTTTGGAGTGTTGTGTCCCAAAGAAGGGATTAGCAGTAATTCCCCTGCCATCTCTTGCTTCCGACGCTCTGACAATTCATTCTCCTGAGATCCCCTAAACTCACCGCTGAATACATTAACCAGAGGACACTTTAGGGAGCGATATCCCCTGTCCCCCCTCCCTACAGCCTGCTGAACACACCCAGCCATCCTCCACGGGTTCTTGGATCAGCACTTCTCCTCCTCAGCGACCCTGAAAGACCCCAAACTTGCCCGATGTGGGATGCTCTGGGTGGTTCAGCTCCCTCCCTGCGAGGTTCACAAGGCAACGCCTGGAGCTCACTCTCCTTTCCGTGCCTTCCCTGCTCCCACGCTGCAATCCCTGTGTTTCCTTTTCCAAGCAGCTCAATCTGCTGGGAAGGGCTCTCTGCCACTGCTGCCTGCCTCTGGATGCTGCCAGGCCCCCTCAGATGATGAATGCTGCCTGTTATCCCTGCTTTGCTTTCCCTGTTGGTAAAATGGGGTTCACAACCTGCACGCTGCGATTTACCAGAGTGGAGCACGGAGAGACAGACAGAGCCTAGATTAGAGCCCGTGAAAATGCACTTTCTGTTCCTCAACTCCATTTCCCTCATCCTGGGATGTTGAAATCCTCCTCTACAGCTCTCCCCCGGGCCTGTCTGAATTCCATCCCCTTTCCTGTCCCTGGTTCTATTTGTGGTCACTGAAGTTTTGCTTGCTTTAAGGGAAATAAGTGACTGAGAGTAGCACAAGAAAAAGTGCAGTATTCAGCCTCCAAGACCCTCTTTGAAATTCTGCTTAGCAGAAAAAGCCTTCCCTGCCCAGGTATTTCTTCCTGCCACCCCTTCTCTCATGCAGTAAGTATTAAAATAAGCTTGTGAAAAACGAGGTTCACTTTCTTAGAAAAAATTATAATTTTAATTAAAAAATTAAAAAAAGATAAGAATAGACAATTATGAGAGAGCAAAATACAGTTTCTCGGCCGAGGGTGCCTGGCACCGAGCCAGCCAGCACACCCACTAACAAAAAGTTTTTTCCTTAAAAGTATCAGCCTGTTGCATATTTATAAATTCACAGGTATGATTCAAACATTTCTTTCTTTGTTCAGCTTCAACTCTCCCCAATCATTTTATCTGGTAGATCCATCTGCGGGTGGCTCCATTCCGCATAAATTCTTCTCCCGGGGGTTTTGGTCATCTTCATTTGGATGAGATACTGTGATAACAGAGGTTCAACAGCTTTTGTCAGCAATCTTCATGCAGGAATGGAGGATGACTCCCCCTACCTCCTGCTTTGGTCAGTTTAAATGTTACCAAAAAAACCCCAAACCAACAGTCTTTTAACACTATGTTACAACCAAAAAAAAAAAAAAAAATCCATTCATCACATTTCTAAACTCTGTTAATAAAAGAAAATACAGTAAAATCTTCCCACATTATACATATAGCATTAATATTTGTGAAAAGCCAACTTTATAATGTGCATTTATAACAAGCTGATAATAGGAAAACCCACAGGCTTTCCCCTCTCAGCTCCTCCTGAGATTGTGGCCCACATCTTTCTGTCCTGCACAGAGTCAGCAACTTTCAGTTCCCCTCCTCTTGCCCCCTCCAGCAGCCTGGATTTTGCCTGGTGCTGAGCTGGGCCAGCCCCACTCTCTGCCCTGCTGCTTCCCCATCTCTCAGTGCCCCAGTGAGGGCAGGACTCAGCCCTCAGCCCCAGACAGAAACTGCCTTGTTGGGAAAGGTGAGAGTTTGACAGGAAAGTTTCACAGAAAAGTGTGCTTAGCAGAGGCTCTCTGAATGTGGAACCTGAAAGCAGAATAGAGATGGAAGTAAGTTTTGATACAGAAGAATAAAAGATGTCTACATTAAGAATTGCTGAGCCAGTTGTTACTGGACAACTCAGAAAGCAAAGGTTAAGTGGAGATGGAAGGAGGTTCTGTGGCTGGAGGAAAGGATATGTTGACCACAAACAAAGAAGATGTTTTTAGCAAGCAGAAATAGGTCTGAGGGAAAGTAGAAGATACCACAGACAAACAAACAGACCCATGCAGCAAGTAGAAAAAAGGCCTAAGAATTTTCCACTGCAAGAAAACGAAAAACAACTTTAAGCTTAAACTGTAACATGCTAACTCAATATAATTAAACAGTAATGACCATGATATGGTAACGATGGTAGTTATGATAGGCTGTAGATAGTGGTAAAGGTATTGTGTGTGATGCTGATTGGGTATTACGAATTAAGATGCTCAGCAAAGAAAACTACATCATGCACTGTAACCAGAGCTAACTTGGCTTCAGGCTTACCTATAGGCTGTGGCTGGCAGCTCTAGGTGTGGCTCTGTCATTCGACCCAGGACTGCTGTGACATCTACACAATAAACAGAGTTTTGAAGAGCTGCCTGTTGTCCAAATATCTTCATCCACACATCTTCTACACTGCCTGTGTTTTTCAGAGCCCTGATGCGAATTACAGGATGTCTGCCTGCTAGCAGGGCCCTGGCTGACAAGCCAGCCTCTGCTCTGGCCGGGGTGATGGTCACAGGGGTCCCCTGTGTGATGGGGAGGTGCTGGGGGCTCTGGAGGTGCCCTCCTGTCACCTCTGGGGCAGTGACAGGGACAGAAGGATGACAAAATGCTGCGACTGAAGCCTGAGCCAAATGTGTGAAGTTTCTTGCCCTCCTTGATAGCCATTTCTCCTGGAATTAAAAAAAAAAAAAAGAATGTTTTATAAAGAGCATCATGAAAGCAAAGTATATCATGATTTCGGTGTGAGCAGACAGCAAGAGAGATAGGAGCATCCCCTTGGATTTGCCTGCCTGAGGTTATTTACCTCAGGAAGCTCCTGAATAAAAGATACAGAAATACAGCAGAAAGTAGCATTATTTGCTCATTTCAAAGCATGATGGGAGGCAGAAAAAACATTATAAGGGGTATCTTTGAGTCTTGCCAGCCTGGATTTGTCAGGGCAGCGTTCTCATGGAGCGCTCTCCGGGTGACCCAGTTTCTGAGACATAGACACACACACGTCCACACACACAGAGCCCAGCCACAATCCACAACTTTAATAGCTGTGTGACATACAAAGGAGATTTTGATGCAAAGTGGAGCTGACAGAGAAGTGGAAGAAGTATCTGGGTTTTTTTTTTTTTTGCCTTTTTTTTTTCCATCTAGTGCCAAACCAAGATTACAGTCAAGGTGGTTTCAACCTTCAGCAAGGACTGATGTTACCGTGGCTTCTGCTTTTAATGACATTTAGCAAGAAGCAGCAGCTCGGGGAGGGGGAACAAGGGTTTTCTTTTCAGGAGGAATTTACTTGGGCTGTCAGGATTAAAGGCACGAAGTGAATGCATATGGGGCTGCAAAGGGGGCTTAATGGCTTTGCTGCTGGTAAGGACAGCACAGCTCTGAGACAGGGTGTGCCAGCCCTGCCAGGCAGCTGATAAAACATCTGTGGACGTGGAAGGGTGCAGTGAGGAGATGTCATGGAAGTGTGGTCACACTGGGGTGGCTGTCACCGAGGGTTTCCTGGCTGTGGTGGCATGAAGGTGTCGTTCTGTAGTAATAATCTCAGTTTTGGAAAGCATCCCCCCACCCCGAGGGTGAGGTGGCTGATGGGTGTCACTTCTCACCACGGCTCCATCAGAATCTTCTGCAGATCCTGAAGGGATCTACAGCCTGGGTGGGCCTGACAGGACAGGTTTGGGCTGGATTGATGCTCCAGCTTGGGCACCCACCTGCCCAGCTCAGGGCTGGCCTGGCATGGACCAGGCATCCCCAAAAGCTCCTAAATCATTCCAAGTTGTTGGGTTGAGTGCACCCAGCATGATTCCATGTCCTCAAAGCAACACAGACTTTATCATTGCAGCAAATGGCCTTATAAAACCTGAGGCTTAGCAAGGAGCTCTACTTGGAGAGGAAGGAACAACAGGCAAAACACCCAGAGAAGATAAATGTGAGCCAAAGTTCATCCCTTCTGGAGCTGTCTCAGGATTTGTCCTTGTTGGGGAGGGTCCTTGGAGTGGTGTTTTGGCTTGGGCCTCCTTTTAGAAAACACTTTTCATCTACAAATAAACTCCTCCAAGGAGTTGTGAGTGCCTGGATTCAAACAGCAAAGGATCAGTGGGTGAGGCAGCACTACCCCAGAGCAGCTGCAGCCCTGATGGTGAGAGCTGGCAGGGGCTGTGGGCAGCAGAGATGGTGCCAAAGAGGCAAATAAAAGGAGAAGGTGCTGCTGTCTGTGGGGTGTGGTGGTGCTGCAATTCCCCACTGCTCTGCAGCCACCTGAACTTCAGCACGTGGAGGTTGGTGCCTGCTGGACTGTGCTGGGAGACCTTGTCAGAAATGCCCAGGTGTGAGGGGGCCTCCAGCCTGCAGAGATGCAGAGGCTCTGGCAGGGACCTCCTGCTCCTGGGGACTGACAGCTCAGAGTGAAGGGCCCTGGCAGAAAGTGCTCAGGTCCAGCAGGAGGCTCTGGTGCCAGAGAAAATGAGCCGAACAGGTCCCACACCTTGATCAGGGTGGTGGCAACATGCTGTGACAGAAATGTGGCATGTTTGACTCATTTTTGGGAAAATCATTTGTTTTATGACTTGGGAAACCTTTAATGGGGCAGGCTGGGGCAACTTGCTGTGACAGAATGTGGTGGGCTTGATTCTATTATGGGAAAATAACTTGTTTTATGACTTGGGGGATTTTTAATGGGGCAGGCTGGGGCTGTGGTGGGGAAGATCCAATCCTCAGTGGTGGGTGCAGAGCCACGCCATGACATGCAGTCGGGAAATGCAGCCTTGAGCAATTGGAGCTTGCATGGGAAATTCCCTCTACTTGCATGGGAAATCCTCAGCCCTGCAGCTGCAGGGGACAGCACCCATCAGCCCAGGGACTCTTCCCTGTGGGCTGAACTCTCTGGGGGCTCAGAGCAGAAGCATCAAGCTGCTCTCCCTGCCTGGATGAGATGGAGCAGTGATAGCTCCATGTTTTGGGGCTGCTCTTTGCATCCGTTATACAAACACAGCACAGGGAAATGACAGCAATATGTGTCCCCCTGACACCCAGAGAATGAAGTGATATTGCTGTGAAAATGAGGCTGCTGCTGCACGGCTCAACTCTGAACCTTCCCTCTGCGAAGGAGCTATGATTAGAATCTCATCTCGCTCTCTGTTGCACAGCACCTGCAGAAGAAAATCCCACCCAGCAGCACAGAACTATTTTTAAAGGCCTTTCTTTCTGACAGGCTGGGAAACGGGGATGGTGAGAATCCTGCTGGTACCGTGGAATCCTTTCAAACCCCCCTCGCAGAAGGGCACGGAGCTAGACTTGGGGAACGTGACTCAGAGGAAGGAAGAGGCAGAATCTTCTTGCCAAGTCTGAAGCTCGGGCCAGCTCTTTGCCTTGGGAAGCTGAATTTCAGCATCTTTTGGGTCTGTTGGGTTTTGTTTTTCCAGGTTTGCTGTACCTGAGTCAGCGAGACACCATGAGCTGTCAGGAATCTGCTGAGAGACTCGTGTGCTTTGAACAGAGGGGCACAGGGGTCCATGGCATGGGAACTGTGGGCAGGAACGTGTCCCAGGGCTGCTGTGACCTCATCCAGGGCTGTGGGAAGGGGTTCCCAGCAGCTTCTGGGCACCACAGAGCAAGAGGTGGGGGAAGCAAACAGGCAGAGAAGACCAAGAGGCTGAAAGAGTCAAGTCCTTGGGGTGTGGGATATGATGAGCTGTGAATTCGGGGCTCTCAGTGCCAAAAGGGTTTACTCACCTACATTTTGGAGGTGAATAAATGTACCAGAGAGTGTCTGGGGATGGAGAGGGAGAGTGAAGTGTGGGCTGGTGGAAGCAAAGCCCCACTCTCCTCTTGATATGCTGCTCATGGATGGGGCTTGACGCTGTTCAAACATAATTTGCTCTCCCTCTCTGGATGGAACCAGGGAAGTGTATTACATTTATCTTAATAAAACAAGGGGCTTTGGAAGCAGTGGAACAGATGAAGCCTGGCTCTCCACGGGCGCCTCCCGTGTGGATTCTCTGGCTCAGCTCGTCCCACACCCTGGGATGGAAAATGGAAGGGCAATTGCAGAAAGTGCTCATTTGAGAATATTCTCCTCTATAAAGTTTAATAGGACTTTATTCCGCACAGATGCCTCTTCTTCCATCAAATCTTCCAGCAGGTTTGGAAAGCTGCTGTGCACTGCCCATGGGGCAACAAGACCAATCTGGTAAGCCTCCTTTCCGTGGGGAATTATGTTAAAAAATAAACAAAACTGACCCGAAATCCCTACAAATTATTTGTCATTACACCCCACAGAGTCTGACCCACAATCTGTGCTTTTCATGCTGGCATTTAGCACCAGGGCTCTGGAGCTGGAATGGAGATTGGCATAAACCTGAGGAAAAGTCCCACTTATGGTACCATGGGCCATACAGGCTGCAGATGGAGCATACAGCATTAAATCGATGTACCCAGCCACAAAACCACTTCCCATTTTGTATAATACAGGCCAACAGAGAGTTGAAAAATGTTCCCTTTCTGTATAGAAAGACTATTTTTAAAATTGAACAGTAAGTTAGTCCTCTATTGACTTTCAATTTCCACCCTCTCCCATTTCCATAGCAACTCTGGCCATTTATGCATTTATCTTCATATTTAACTTTCCTCTCTCATATAATTTCAAGTGGACTCAAGTGCTGCAAAAGGGTTAAATCAGTCTTTCAAACACCTCCCTGTTTTTAAGCAATTACTTGAAAATACATATATGTATATATATTTATATATTCACTAGGCTAAATTGACAAGTTTGTGGTGTAATGAAAAGTGTAGCTCGAATATTTGCCCTGAAAAACCCCTCAGGGCAATAACAAGAACAAGTCACAGCCTCTCTCCTCTCACCTGTCCTTGTGTTATGACTGTGTTCAAAATTCTCCTCTGGAATCTAAACTTGCAGCTGTGAGAGCTGTGGCAGTCCCAGGCTGGGGATTGGCTGAGCTCAGGATTTGGCAATTTGGGCTGGTTTTCACAATCTTTGTTTTGTTGTTGTTGTTCTTGTTTTGTTTTGGTTGGGGTTTTGTTTGTTTTGGTTTGGCTTGGTTTGGTTTTGTTTGTTTGTTTGGGTTTTGTTTTGTTTCTTTTTTTGAAGTATTTGTATGTGTATTTGGGAGCAGCCAGAAGGCAGCAGCGCTTCACAAATTTTGTGTTTCTGGGCTTGGGGCAGAGATGTGAGTTCACCATGACCATTTACAGTGCACTGATAGAATTGCCCCAAGGATCTGGAGGGGTTTTGGTGGGGATGCAGTGACCTTCTCTGGGACTTTGCTGTCCACGAGAGCAGCCAGGTCTTGGGGAATCTCCATGCCTGACACCAGAGAGCCCCTCCAAGTGGGCATTGCTGGCTGAGCTCCTTGGAGAGCAGATTGAAGTATTGGTACTGCCTTCATGAGGCACTGGGAGGAAAGCTTTGAGGTCAGTAATTCTCTTCTAAGTCCACACTTGAAATTCCCTCCCTATATTTTCAGTGTTTTTAGTTGCAAACTCCTGTGGGATTTTCATCCTGGGACTCTCTTGACCCTCAATTTCCATCGTCATCCTGCCTCTCCTTTAGTGCCTTTCCAGCCCTCCTCCATCCAGGAGATTATTTTTACAGGGGAAAAATATCCTCCTGCCCCTAAGAAAACATGGATTAATTGTGACACAGAAAAAAAATAGGACATGTTTTCCTGGAGTGCTGGTGACACATTCCAGGGGAGCACAAGGTGACCACGCTGTTTTGGGACAGCTCTGTTCACTGATAACCTGCACAAGGACCTGCCCAACTGACCAAGGTGCTGAAGTGCCAAAGGCATTTTAAAATTTTAATGGGCCTGAGAGCCTAAATCTCGTTGACTTTCAAATCAGCCCTGCAGATCAATGCACAACGCCCTGACAAGGCAGGATGGTTTCCTACAGAACGTCCTCCTGCACTCCAGCCACCCACCCCCATTCTGCTCCAGCAGTTTGGGATTCAGGTCTGCTCTTCTCCTGCTGGGGGATTTCTGCTGAGTCCTACAGCCAGACCTTCCAGCTGTTTTGTGCAAGGATATGAGTAAGGAACTGGTGGAACTGTTGAAGTTATTTAAGTGCCTAATTCCCGTTGAAACCTGCTTAGATGCACTTGAAAATCCTATTAGAGCACTTGCCTGCACCTTTAAGCACCTAAACACCTTTGAAAATGCATTCTTTGATCATTTAGGGATGGAAGGGCAGAGCATTTCCAGAGGATTTGTGCTCCTAACTCACTTGCTGCTCCCGAAGGAAATCTCTGGTTTTGTCTGTGTTGTGCTGATGTCCCATGTCACCTTCCCCTTTCATTGCATCACTGGTGTTGTTCCTTGGTGAAGGACTCTAAATAATTTCTCCCCCTGCCTGACTGTTGACACCTTCCTGAGTATTTGCAGGGCGTTATTAAATCACCTCTTTACTCATCCTTTATCTGAGCTGTACATAATTAGTTCCTTTAATCTTTCTTCATAGGTCAATCCTTCTAAACCCTTAATCATCTTTATCTCCTTTTGCTGGAGCCCCTCCAATTTGCTGACATTTTTTTTTTCTTCCTCTTCTCCATTTTATTTTGCATCAAAAACCAACAAAACCTCCAAGTCCCAAGGGCTCTCCTGGCTCACTGATGGCAGCGTGGGGCTGTGGCTTTCTCTGTGGGGCTCTTCTGGCCCAGCCTGGGGAACAAAGCTGGTGTTGGGAGGGAGAAAACCTTCCCTGCCCCATCCCTGGAAGTGTCCAAGGCCAGGCTGGACAGGGTTTGGAGCAGTGGAAAGTGTCCCTGCCCATGGCAGGGGTGGGATGAGAATAGCACAGCCTGTTTTTCTTGGCTTGCAGAAATCCTCTTCCTGTGCTTCACATTTTTTAAAAATCTTTCATTCAGATTCTATTTGTTCTCAATTCTTCACTCCAAGGGTCTGTGAAGCCTTCTCAACTGATACCACACTCACCTTCGCAAATTCCTTGGCTGTCAGGATGAGGAAACTGAAGCACCATGGAAGGGATGGAAGGCAGAGCCCTGACCCCCAGCCTGGAGCAGCTGTAGCCCTGCCCTGTCTGAGAGCACAGGACAACCCCAAAAAGAGCAGAATTCCTGGGGGAACAGAAGGGATCTGTGACCACTTGGAGTCTGTTTAGGCAGTGCTTTTCTTGGTTATTTCATCCAAACCAACACTTGCCATTCCTCGGTGGGAAGCACAGCTTCTGCCCCCCGAGCAGGCACACCAGGTGTGTGGCACACACTTGGCTGAAAGCAAAGGCCTCCTTCATCTCCTTCCCTGTTATTAATCATAAATGACCTCTGGGTTGAACTGATTGCAAACCCAACCAAAGCCATGAGAGGGTGGTAGAAATTTTCAGCTCAAACCTGTCTAGTGGCACTCCTAAAACATTGGAAGCCTGAGCCTGTTCCACTGAGCTGGGAGCTGCGAGTGAGCATGACCAGCCTTGGGGGACAGTTCCAAACTTTCTGTGTCCCTTGATGCCAGGGAGCAGTGACAGAGCCACCACAGTCCTGCTGTGATGATAAAACCTGCACCTGGAGGGATCTTTTGTTT
The DNA here is from genome assembly GCA_910950805.1 of Acrocephalus scirpaceus scirpaceus. NCBI lineage: Eukaryota > Metazoa > Chordata > Aves > Passeriformes > Sylviidae > Acrocephalus > Acrocephalus scirpaceus. The sequence goes on along the minus strand of OU383790.1, from coordinate 7,760,173 downwards.
TACAATGACTTTGCTTTTCCTTTTCCCACCCAGCAAACCCCTGCCCATGGGGTGTGAGAGCCACCCCAGCCCCTCAGACCTGGGCTGGCAGGGCACAAGCAAGGGGAGATGCAGCTGGCCTGGTGGAAAGGAGCTGGCCTTGTGCTGTGCTCTGCACAAGTGTCTTCCAGATGTGCTCCAGGTGTGGTGGGAAGGACCAGGCTGTGGAAGTGGACAGGTGGGGTTAACCAGAGGCTGTCCCCCCACTCATGCAGAGCGAGGATGGAAAGCTGTGTGTTTATGCAAGTGCTCCAGGAGGTCCTGGGGGAGCTGCTGACAGAGAACTTTCTGCTTGTCAGGGATATGAAAAACTCAATCAATGCAGCAAGAGTCACCCTGAGCCTGAGGAGCTCAGGCTGGGGGCAATGTGACCCTGGAGAGCAGATGAGAAGCAGTTGTGGTGTTGCCATCCCTTCCTTGTGCCCTTCCCAAAGCCCAACAGGACAGCCCAAAATCCTCAGGGAGCCCCCTCTTCACTGCTCCCTGCAGCAGGCAGACAACCCAGGGATGCTGCTAATTCTAGGGAATTCCTAGAGCTGAACAAGGCTGCTAAAAAGAATTCCTCCAGGCCATTTCCAGTCTAGGAAATTTGGGGTTTTTTATCAGTGTTTTTATCACAGAATTGTTTAGGTTGGAAAAGCCTTCCAAGATCATTGAGGCCAAATGTTAACCCAGGACTGCCAAGGCCATCACTAAACCATGCCTCCAAGTGCTACATTTACATGTTTGTTAAATCCCTCTGGGGATGGTGACTCCACCCTGAGTGCTTTGGGCAGCCTCTTCTAGGGCTTGACAACCTTTTTGGTAGATATTTTTCCCCAATATTAAATCTAAATCTTCCCTGCTGCAACCTGAAGCTGCTTCCTCTTGTCCTATCACTTGTTTATTGGGAGAGGAGATGGATCCCTATCTGCCTCTACCCTCCTGTCAGGGAGTTGCAGAGACTTAAGGATAATCTCATAGAAGAGGCAAAAAAGAGAGGAAACGTTGTTCCTCTCCCTATTCCTGGAGCAAGAGGAGGTGGGGACTGCCTGTGTCACATCCTTGCAATGACTTTTATGGAGCCCCATCCATCCACCTCCTCCTGCTTGGAATTGCCACAAGCATTTCCAGCCCCCTCTGAGCTCTGATGTTTCCAGATGGGGCTGTTAGGCTCCCTGGGAGTGCAGCTGGGAGTGTGTGCAGAAATGGCACCCAGGCACTGCAGGAGCAGCGCTGCCACCAGCTCAGCTCTGCCTGGCTCAGCTCTGCAGTCAGGGAGGAGCTGGAGCTCCCTGAGGGCTCCAGAGACAGCAGAGCTTTGCAGCAGCTCCATTAGCAAAGGTTGCACTCCACAGAATCACAGAGTGGTTGGGACTGGAAGCGACTTTAGGGTCATCTTGTTCCATCCCCTGCCATGGGCAGGGACACCTCCCACTGTCCCAGGCTGCTCCAAGCCCCATCCAGCCTGGCCTTGGGCACTGCCAGGGATCCAGGGGCAGCCACAGCTGCTCTGGGCACCCTGTGCCAGGGGCTGCCCACCCTCCCAGGGAACAATTCCTTCCTAATGTTGACTCTGAACCTCCTCTCTGTCAGTTTGAAGCCATTCCCCCTCTGAGCTGAGAAAACCAATTAATCAAGGCAATCAGGGCATGGCTGGAGTGGGATGGAGCCAGCCTGTGTCTGCCACTGCTCTCTCAAGTGTCCATGGTCATCTCACTGCACTGGTGTGCAGTTGCATGTCTGTGAGCCCTTGCCATGTGGGAATGTCTTCTGTAGTGTGAACAGCCCCCACGCCACCTGGTTTTTAGTGCAACCTTTACTATAATGGCAATAATAAGCTTATCAGTGTCTTTTTTTTTTTTTTTTTTTTTGCCAATAGAAGTACCACCACTATGCCCTTCACAAGGTTCTTTTTCTGTGTATTTCCCTTCAGAGGAGAGGCGTGGTTGTGCTGCTTCTTCCACCCAGAGTGTGTTCAGGTGGCAGTGTCAGTGCTGGGTGAGTGGAGGCAGCTCACTGAACGTGACCCAGCTGTTTGTGCAGCACAGCCATGCCAAGGGCAGGCCCTGAGTGCCAGGGCAGGCTGTGGTTCCCTTCTCCCCTGCTCCCCTCTGCAGTGACTACCTGCAGCAAAGGGTTCCTCAGGAAGGGGGAAATCCCAGGCTCCACTCAGCTGGGTTACAAAACTCCCCCCTTGTTCAAATCTGAATTCTGCGCTGTCGGCGTTTTAGGAACACAGCAGGGAGAGTCAGAGCAGATGCCTCACTCTGGGAGCAGCTTCTTGCAAAGCATCCAGACTATTCAGTTATGTTTTACTTGGGGTGCTGTTCCACAGGGCTCCTCCCTCCCCTTCCTGCATCCCAGCACACAGTGGGGTGGCTGTCCCCTTGTCCTGGCGTGCAGAGGAGGGATTCTCCCAGACTGGGAATGCAGCAATCCTTGTAGCAAGCACTTTCCAGCAGAACACTCATTCCCAAATCACTGCTGTCTCAATTTTAAATATCTGTGTCCATCCCTCCAGGAGAGGAATCCTGGACAAGGCTCTAAGGGAGCTATGAGCCAGCCTGTGGTTTAGGAAAAGCTGTTGTGTCTACCAGGACCTGCAAGACACCAGGACACTGGTTACAGAATCATCTTTATTAAGAGTGGGGTTTTTTAGCTGTGGGGTGTTTTTTTTGTTGTTGTTGTTTTGGGTTTTTTTGTTGTTGTTTTGGTTTGATGGGGTTTTTTGGGGGGGGGGGTTGGTTTTTTGGGGTTTTTTTTGAGGTTTTTTTGGTGTTTTTTTTTTTTTTGTTTTGGTTTTGTTTTGTTTTGTTTTTTAATAGCAGTGAATAGGGGAAATTAGTAAGCTTATTTTTTTGTTACCTGGGAAACAAATTTATTTTAATGTAAAACTTGCCACACTTCATAATTACTCAGAGGATGGATTTGTCAGTAGAAAGAAGACCCCTTCCCTTCCCTTCCCTTCCCTTCCCTTCCCTTCCCTTCCCTTCCCTTCCCTTCCCTTCCCTTCCCTTCCCTTCCCTTCCCTTCCCTTCCCTTCCCTTCCCTTCCCTTCCCTTCCCTTCCCTTCCCTTCCCTTCCCTCTTTTTTTTTTTTTCTTTTCCTGTACTTGTCATTAATTTCTTTCCTTTTCTTTAGGTCCCAAACATATTCCCATCCTTCCTGGAGCTGCATTCCATTACACATCCAATGGATGGATAGCACAACCGACAAAAATTTAAAAGTAATTTTAAAAGTATAATAGGTTTAAATCCCTGGAAAGTCTAAACTGGCCCCATCCCGAAGAACAGAGGGATGGATCAGCTTTTTCCATGTGCACTGATTCACCAACCCACAACAAACTGAGACCCAAATGGGGCCTCCTCACAAGGCAAACTTCTCGAAATAACCTTTTTCTAAATCAGCTTCCATCCCACAGCGCGGAGCTCCCGGCCCTGTCAGTACCAATATCAGCAGCAGCTCGGGCTTTAGAAAAGCACAAGTCCCCAGTGAGCCCCTGCAATCCCCGATCCCTGCGTGACCCGGGATCCGCGGCCCTCCCTGCCACCCCTGCCCCGGTAAATACTTTCAGATCGATGGCTGAGCAGCCAGAACCAACACCTGGGAGATGCGATAAGCGAGGCTTTGTCCCCTCCTTCTGGGGACTGATGTACAAAGAGCTGTACTGAGCTGTTCCCCCAGGCTCCCCCAGCACCCCGGGATCTCTGTCCCCACCCTCCCCGCTGCACTGCCCCCTCTCCATAAACCTCATCCGAGACCGGCTTTAAATCGCACCCGCCCCTTTCAAAAGGCAGCTTTGAAAGCTCAGACTCCCTCGGCTCCGGAGGGCTAAACTGAGACAATTTCACGCCTTGGAGGAAATGGTTCATAATATATTTACGACAGAAAAATAAAAGATAAAGACTATTCTCTTGTCTATCTTTTTTTTTTTCCCTTCTCCTTTTTTCTTTTCCCCTTTTCTTTATTTACCAAAAGTACCTCCAGGGCTAATGGCATTTTCTTTGGCCGCTGGGAGCAGAGGAAGATAGAAGTCTGAAATATGAAAGCTTTTCTCTTGGTTTTTAACAACTTTGGATCACTCTAGTTAACTCTCAGTCTCAGTTCAAAGCAGAGCTGGAAACTGAAAGGCTGGTTCTGTTTTTCCCTGAGAAAAACTACATTACTATAAATGATTGCTTATCCCAGAAAGAAACACAGAGGCTTAAAATTCCTTGTCTTGGCATGAAAAAAGTCAAAATCACTGAGACTTTTGTGAGCTGTGACAAAAAATAATAATAAAAAATAGTCTGCAATACTTCATTTTGATGATATCAAAGTGTTTCATGCATGACCTGTTTTTCATTTTTAAAATATATTTTTATTGTAATCAGCTTAAATTTCAAAACAAAATGACTTTGAATAAAAAGTTAAAACAAGTTGTCTTAGTCTCATTTTTTTTTTTCCCCAGCAGAAGAAATTCATCAAACTGGGTCTCTTTCTTCCAAGTATTTACTATTTCTGAGATGAATCTGCCTTTTCCAAACTGTAGGAGATGCCTTAACAAGATATTCCTGCCTGGCTCCTGCTGTTCCAGAAATTGTGACTTTCTTGGGATCCTGATGCCTGATGATGGCAGTGCAGAAGTTTTGGGACAAGTAGGGTTCAAAATGTAGAATGGAGGTCTTGAGGAGCCAGGGGTGACCAGGATTTCAGCCTTTCCCAAACTCTGAGGTCCTGGAGCTCTTAACCAATCCTAAAATGAAGGGATGGGTACGTTAATGCTGTTGATGAAGCTCTGGAATTCCCAGTTTGCCTGTTCAGGTGCAAGCAGGAAATTTGTCACAAATTGCCCTTGATGTGTTATTTCGGTGTTCCCACTCAGGATATAAAAGTCCAAACCCAGAAATTTGGGCAAATTAACAAATTCCCTTTAGCTTCTGAAAAACTCTGTGATTTCTCTTTGGGCTGGCTGGATTTTTTGCCTTGCCCCCACAACAATTTTTTGGCTCAGGCAGCAGCTCCTGAAGAGAAATGCCAGTATAGGAAAGCAGGAAGGAGCAGTTTGCTAAATCTTGGTGCTTCTGTGAGCAAGCATCCTGCTCCTGGGCCTTACCCACCAGCAGAGGGTAATGGGGATGGAAAAGCAAAATCAGAAATTCAGGGTTAGGAGGATCATGGAAGTTGGTGGGGGTTTTTTGTTTTTTGGTTTGTGGGAGGGTTTGGGGTTTTTTTTTGGGGGGGGGGGGGGTTGTTTGTTTGTTTGGGGTTTTTTTGTGGTTGGTTGGTTGGGGTTTTTTTAATCTCCCAGACAATTGTATCATCATTTTATTAATTCAAAAAAAAAAAAATTGCAGCTTGGCTAGGAGCCTCTCCAAGGTTCAGAGATAGACAGAGAGATGACTTGATGCCCTAATCTTTGATCTTTTGAGCAGAATTTGTTCCACAATCATGAGCTGCTCATTTAATCCCCCTTGGATATAGGTTCTCCAGGAGTGGAATGAGAATTCACAACCCCTGGAGTTAACCTGTCCATCCAAATGGTGACCAAGGGTTTTATCACTCCTGAACCAAGTGGATGTAGAGATTGAACTGATTGTAGGAGCAGACTAATTTCTACATTATCCTCTTCTTCCAAGTTTCAGATGTCCCAGGACTTCTGGTGCATCAGCTTTAGGTTTCATGAACTTGAGCCTTGGCAAAGTGGACAAACAGGGTGAGAGACCCTTTCTCCAGAGGGCATTTCATCAAGGTGCTTCATCCTGACCATGACAGACGTTCTTGGACCCAACATCTGCAAGGGGGAGATTTATCCAGAGTCAATACGTTTATTTTTAGCTCTGGTTGAGTTTGTGGATAATCTAGGTGAAGTGATTTTTTTTTTAAAAAAAAAAGAGGGGATGAATGAACCCCAAAAGGTTTGACAGGGAATTATCTTCAACTTCAGAGAAGGGCAGTGCTAGGAATAGGATGGAGGATGATCTCTGGGGAGGTGAGAAAATAGAAAGGAGAGGAAAAAAGCAGATTCTTCAGGGGATGAGGCCTTGGCCTCAGCTATGGAAACAGGTAATTTCCCAGCATAGATAGATAATAGGGATGAGGATTCAGGGAATGTGGCATCGGGGTCTGGTGAGATTCAGCCTGGCAAGCTGACACCACTGAAGAGACCACAAAAGCTTTCCCTCCCCTCCTCGCCTTCCCTTCACCAAAGTTTAAAGTTTACCTGCTAATTCTCTTATCAGAAGTTTGTGCTGAGAACTCTTATCTGGATTTTACAGGCAGCTCCTGGCACTAGATCAAAAACTGGAGGAAAGCATTTCATTCTTCTCCAGTTGTTCAATGAAAGCAACGTTTTAAGCCAACGATGTTATTGTCATTAATGGATGGGACCGTTAATGATGGGAATGTGTGTGTTTGGCTTCCAAATGAGCCTTGCCATCTATCCCTGCTCCTGACCTGGTGCAGCTGAGTGGGGCTAAATTGCTTTTTAAAGCTGATCAGAATGAACCTTAATTGAGGCATTAAACCCAGGCTCAGCCGATCCTGCTGCCCCCCAGCCCTGCCACTGCCCGTGGCTGCCCTGGGCTCACCGGGCAGGCAGGAGCAGCGTCCCCAAAACAAGGCCAGAGCTCCAGAGTGGCTGAGTCTGGAGGAGTTTTTTCCTATCATTCCTCTCAGCTCTCCCTATATTTCTCTTTCAAATGTAATTAAAAGTCATTCTTTTAACTTTATTTATTTATCAGCTTGCTGCATTTGAACTTGCAGGCGCCTTCATCTCAGCATTCATTTCATTGCCCTTTAATGTGAACCTGACTCAATTCCCCATCCCCTTCAAAGCTCTTTATTAGTTCTGCAGCACTTCCCCGCCCCCAGCTTTTCTGTAATTCCACCTTCCTCTTCATCTGCCCTGCAGACAAACAGCCCAGGGCTCTGGGCCAGGCTTGGCTGGAGATGTGACCTGGGCTGGTGACATCCCCGAGTCCCTCGGGGTGCAGCTGGGGGAAAAGGCAGCCCCAAAACCTCTCTGCCCAGTCCTGCTGCTGGTGAAATCACCCCTGCACTTCATGGTGGAGGAACCCACCTTTCCCTCCCTTTCCATGGTTTGAGGTGCTGGCTCCCACAGGTTTTGGGGGTAGCTGGGTCCCGTGTGCCTGACCCCAAACTGAGTGAGGGTTGTTGGCCTTTTTTCCCTCTTTGCCAGCACCCCCCAGTGCCTGAACCTCAGTGCCTCTGCCACAAAGAGCAGGGGATTCAGGGGAGGTGCAACAGAGGAGCCAAACACAGAGAAAGATTCCAAACACCCTTGATCTCCAGCTTCCTTCACAGGGAAGTCCAACGTTGATTTTCTCCTCCAGCTGAGGAAACTGAGGCTTGGAGCAAGGAGATGCTCTGCTCTGTGTGGCTGCGATTCCAACCCAGGCTTATTTTCTTTTAAATACCTCTGCCTTCCCCAGCAGGAGCTGAGGTCCGGCTACAGAGAGCCAAGGGCTTGTTCCTCCAAATTCTCAGGCTACAGAGAACCAAGGGCTTGTTCCTCCAAATTCCCAGGCTACAGAGAGCCAAGGGCTTGTTCCTCCAGGGTTCCAGGCTACAGAGAACCAAGTTCCTGCAGGGTTCCAGGCTCTGGCCCTGCTTGGCTCTGCCCAGGCACAGAGTCAGAGCTGCTGTAGAGAAAATAAACAACCTGCTCTGGATTTGTCTTGCTGGGAGTTGAGTTGCTTCGCTGCCTTGTCACTGAGATGTGGTGATTAAAGAGATCAACTGTGGAGCTCGGGGCACAGTGAGGGGACTCAGACACTTTGTAAGCTGTCACCTCACACCGCCAGGGTGAGTCTGGTGCAGAGGAGAGCTGTGATAAGGCAGCTGTGTGCTGGGACATCAGTGCCTAAGGCACTCTGAAAGAGTCCATGGACATTTTTCATGCTGATGAAAATGAGTCTTTTACTTTCTTCCATTTTATTTATTTGATTTGATTACTTTACTTTACTTTGGTTTATTTTATTATTTTTTTTCCTCCTCACCAAGCCTCTTTTCATCCCCTTATCTCCACTGGTAGTTAGTAGATTAATGCATGTCTCAGGAAGATAAATGCACTTTCAGATCTTCAAAAGGCAAGGCAGCCTCTGAAACCAGTGTTTACAACCTCCTTGGCTGGTGACAAGGCAGGCAGCACGACATGACCTTCAGCTCAGCTTCCAAGGTGGAACTGAACTGCAGATCCTGGTCCCTGGGAGCACGGTGGGTACCAGTGCTCCCAGTAGCCACACAGAATTTGGGTTCACCTCTATTCCCTGCCAGGGAAAACTCCCTCCCTCTGCCTACTCTGTGTCCCCAGGTATTGAGTGAGAGTTTGGGGATGGAGGAGGACAGAGAGAGAGGGAAGTTAGGGAGAGGGAGCAGGCCAATCCTCCCCAGGATTCAGCACTACGCAGATATTGAGACTTTACTGGCCCTAAACCCTGCACCAGGACACAGCAGCTGGACATGTCGTTGTCCAAAGGGCAGCTCACTGCTGCTCCCCCACAGATCACACCAGTGCTTCCCCTCCTTGAAGGTCCAGAGTGCAGTCCAGTTTTGTCCTGGCCATCCCTGAATGTCCCATTGCACATTAGGATAGTCACCCACGGTCCATGATCCTGACCCCAACCTGGATTTTCCAGGCATGCTTTGGCTCTGTGCCCAAGCCACACAAAAGCCCTGCATTTTATAGATTATCTGAGGACCAAGGTGGTTGGAAATATCCATTTTTCACTCCAGCTCTATCCTCCACCATCAGGAGGCAGAGTCTGGCATCCCTGGCTGTGGTTTGCCTGAGGCACAGGGAGAAGGAGCAGGGCTGGGCATGGCAGGTCCTGCAGGGTCAGAGGAGCAGGGCTCATGTGTACAGAGCTTAAGTGGTGGCTCCAAGGTGGGAGAAAATGCGTGAGCTGTTCTCAGGCATTTCAAGGCTCATCCCTGTGAATTAGGGGCTGAGTGAAGTCATTAAACCCTAATCAAAAGTGGCTAATCAGGAATCAGTGGGAGATGTTCCAATTAATTGCAGCTGGAACAGTGGAGCCGGAGCTGGGCAGGGGGGTGGCCATAAGGGAAGGACAGCAGGTCCTGTCCTCTGCCCCTGACACCCCAAGGGGGCTGTGCCAGCTTGCATGGTGGGGCTCAGGGGCTCAGAAGTATTTAGGGGATCTCAGAAGACACTTTGCTGTTGGGGTTCCCCATGATTTCCAGGACGCACTTTGAAGCAGCTGTGGTGGTGTGGATATTCTGCTGCCCCACAGTGATGGGGTCTGACAGGGCTCCTCTGCCTGGTGGAGGGGGAGAGCTCTCACTCAGAGCTCTTAGCAGAGATCCATTCCCCCACATCTCTTTACAGCTGAGACTCTCCAAGTGCTTTACGGATTTCATAGGTAAATATCAGCATCCTGGCTTTACAGGAAACTGAGTGACGTGCAAGAAGTGCTCTGACATCCCAGACTTTGCTCAGGCTTTGTCTGCAGCCCAGTGAAGATCTCACTGCAGTTAAAACAGAGGTTTAGGAGCTGCAGGCAAAGCCACCCTCAGCTGTGTCAGGATGCCCTGCAGGGGGGGACACTCTCAGCTGACATTTTCCTCTCCTGCTCACACACATTCCCAGCTGGGATGAGAAGCAAGTGCTCTGGGGGGTCACTGAGAGTCAATAACTCCCCACAACTCCAAGGCACTGCTCCTCTGATGGGACCATTGATGGGAGCAGTGTTTGCATTGCATGTTCTCCTCAGTCCAGCCAGGGTCGTGACGCTGTTTTAAACTACAACGACACAGACCCTGAAGTTCAGAAGGCTAAAATGACTTTATTTTAGGGACATATCTCCCTTTTATACTATTTTACACAGACCAATTTGATTGGTGAAATAAAGGCAAACTCCAATCACATTGGTCAAACCAGAGGGACATCAAGAGGAAGCCCCTCCTGTGAGAAAGAATGAATAACACAGGTACAGTTACAAAAACATTTCTCTTGTTTACAGAAATTTCCTGGGAAAGGAATTTCAGAAAACCAAAACATCTCAGACATGAAATCAGAGCTATAGGGTCGTGCTTTCCCACCATATCCTTCTGGACCTCAAGTCTTTCCCCTGACGGTCCCTGAGGTCAGCAAACAATGGTGCCCCATGAAAGCAGTCAGTGTGTAGTGTGGAGAACTGGGGATTGGAGGTGCCTGGACCTCTGGGCACCCCCTGTGCCACTGAATCACTGGAGCAGAACTCTGCCTTGTGCTCCTTTCCATTTGATGATAAAAACCCTCAAGGGCACCATTGACTCCTCTCCCATTAAAGGCATCTGGAGAGGGGCAGAGCTATTCTGCTGCTTTTGGAAATTCCCTTTGCTTCCCACTCCAGAGGAGCGTCTTTCTTCATAGATCTTATTGGACCTATAAAATGCCTTCCTGTCCTTTAGCCTCTGCCGGGCTCCCTTCCACGTGCCTGTTCCACCACGGCATCCAGGCTGCTCTGCAAAAAGAATAAAGTGCATTGTGCCCCATGGAGCTCTGCTGTAAAACCCTGCCAGCCCAGAGCAGACACAGATTGAATTCCATCGTGGCTCCTCTTCGGAGGGTTTGCCCACTGCCTTTTAAATTTGCCAGGGATGAGATGCAATTCAGTTTAAGTAACTAATAAACTGGAAAGGTGCACAAAGTTGTTGGAGGGCCTTAGCTGAGGGGTTCAGGTCTGCAGAGGAAGGAGCACTTCTCTGGCCAAAGAACCGCTGCTCAGAAATGCAGATGAGTGCCATCAGCAGGCCTGAGTTCAGGTTTGCAGGTATGATGCAAGCATTTCAACCCCAAAAGACAGGTTTCCTGGAAAGCCATCTGGCTGGTGTCCCCACAAGGTTTTGTTTCCCACCTACCACCCTGTGCATGTGCTCCTTTTCCTTTTCCTTTTCCTTTTCCTTTTCCTTTTCCTTTTCCTTTTCCTTTTCCTTTTCCTTTTCATCTTCCTTTTCATCTTCCTCTTCCCCTTCCTTTTCCTCCTCCTTTTCCTCCTCCTCCTCTTCCACCTCCTCTTCCTCTTCCTCTTCCTTTTCCTCTTCCTCTTCCTTTTTCCTTTCCTCCTCCTCTTCCTCTTCCTCTTCCTCTTCCTCTTCCTCTTCCTCTTCCTCCTCCTCCTCTTCCTCCTCCTCTTCCTCTCCTCCTCCTCCTCCTCTTCCTCCTCCTCCTCCTCTCCTCCTCCTCCTCCTCTCCTCCTCCTCTCCTCCCTGTGGCTGTGCTGAGTTATTGATTCCTGCCTCGCTCACTCTGTGCATTTGGGGCAGGAGGAGGGATGTCCCCAGGGCAGGGCAGGGAAGGATAAATTTGCACTTTGTCTCCACCTTGGTCTCTGCATCCCTTACTCGAGGTCTCCATTGCATCCTTGTCCCTGTCGCAATTTTTCTGCCAAATGCCGTTTTTACCCTCGCCACGCATCCCTGGAGAGCTCTTATTTATGGCCAGTGCAACAAAACTGAGCGACACCAGCTGTTTCCCAGCCTGCAGGAGGACATCCATCACGGGGGGCTTTGGAGAAAGCCTTTTGTTTAATTATGGGATCACTCCTGTTCTCTCTCCAGTCCCTTGCCCCTCCTGGCCTCCCCTTGCATCACTCCAGCAACGAGGCTAGGAGGTATTTCATTCTCTGCTGGCAACTCAAATGATTTCTGGATGTTGTCAGTTCACCTTCCTGCTGGTGCAAACCCTTTGTCATTGCTCAGAACATTTAACACCTGTGAGGAGAGGGTAAAGGGTCCTTCTCTGCACAGGCACTTTGGGAACGATAAATATCATCCCACAAATATTTTTGCAGAAAGGACATGTAGTGGCCCTGATTTCTGTCTTCTTCCCCTCGTATGTAGTCAGGATCTTCTTTTGATGAAAAGGAAAACAAAAACCCTGAAGGTTTCACTGAAGGAGCATGAGCGCAATTTTCATCCAATCCTTTCCTATTTACTCAGTTTCTGATATAGCAGGTGCCTTAAATGTTTTGGGTTTGTCTGTTTTTGTTTTTTCCACAGATCCCATTGTCTGGAAATGCATCTAGAAGTAGACTGAAGTTCATCTTCTGTGGCTCAGACTCTGAGAAGTCACTCACCAGTGACAAGATGCAGGTAAAACACCTTTGGGGCAAGTCCCTGCACAGGGGTGAATTCAGCACCTTCCTCTCCCTGGCAGAACTTGTTCCTTAGGGTCTGAGAGTTATGAAGAGGAGGAGCAGAATTTTCTTGTCAGGACCTCTCAGAGCTAGAGAAATGGATGGTGCTGGATGCAACATTTGATTCCTCTGAGGCGCTGACATTGCCTTGGTGGTGATACGAGACAACAGGAATGGAAACGCCCTTCTCCAGGGCAGGGAAAAGCCTGTGAGCTCAGACCTGACAATAACTCACCTGGCTGTGTGTCTGGCCCTGTGCCCCAGCATCCCTTCCCAGCTCTGCTTTGCATTTTGCAAATTGTTTCAAGAAATGCCCGGTTTTGCTGGCGCTGTCGCGAGTTGATGGATGGCCGGGAACGCCCAGCGAGGATATCTGTCTCCACCGAGGCTCTGTGAGTCAGCTACCCCATGTCTAGCTGCTACTTTTCTGCCTTAAAAGCCTCAATATTCTCCACTCAGCTCACCTTCCTGCTCTTTGCTGGTCTCCAGATCCATTAGTCTGTCTGGGCTGGTACCCATTAAACTGCTGAACATGGGCTACTCTGAGCAATCTTATCAGAGCTGCTGCTATTAAAGGCAGAAATAGTAAGAAACTGAGTCACCAGCGCAGGCAGTCTGGCACTTGGATTCAGACAGAAGTTTTGTCAGGGCTTGTTCTTGTTTATGGAGAGCCACAGAAGCTGCTGTGGACAATATTTGATTGCTGTGACAGTGGTGATTAATAAATAGTTGGCTAATGCAAAGCAGCAGTGCCCTGGGTCCCAAAGTTTGAGTTTTGTAAGATTTCCAGTACCGGTGGCCTCTGTGCCAGCTCCCAAATGCAGGGAGGATTCTGTGGGGGAATATTGCTGCCCTACACCCCCAGGGGAGGAAACTGAGGCACAGGGGCTCAGACTGTGCTGCCAGGCTGCTCAGGCAGTGCCTAGGACAGTCAGATCTGCAAATGTGCCAGGAGGCTCATCCCTGACTGAGACACTTTTAACCTGCCTGGTGTGGTTTTATTTCTTGTACAAGGATTTACAGAGTGTTTTTTTCTGCTGCTGATAGTATTGAAAAAAAACCCACCAAAAACCCAACCCTAAAGCTCCAAAACCTTTGAACCATGTGTTTGTTGGTGTTCTGGCTGGGATGTGTGGCTGTGTTTTGGGGTTGGCTGGCCCTGGAGGTGCCCTGCTTTGCCCCATCAGCACAGCTCTTGTCAAGTGTGAATGGGGCTGCAGGCAGGGGTGAGGCACCACTCTCTTCCATGTGCCTTAAAAACTCTGCTGAACCAGCCATGGTCAGAAACCTCCTTGTTCAGCTCAGCACAAGCAGATCCCAGCAAGATTTCCCAGGCTGAGGGCAATAATTTGATAGGTATGGGGTCTGATGGGAAGGCAGGGTGGAATCTGCCTTTTATTCTGAATTTCACCCGTGTTCACTTCAGACATAGCTGGGTGGTTTCAGCCCTGAACTTTCTGGTTGTTCTGTGCTGCCCTTCCTTATTCCTGTTTGGATGCAATTTATCTTAGATCAGATCCCACCTTTTCTTGAATATATTTCTGTGCTTACTTGTTTACATCATCAGGTAAATTCCTTAGAATGGAGCTTTCCAGGAAGGAATGTCTTTTCCTTCACATGATGTAAAAGAGACAATCTTAGCTGATGTCTCTGAAGGCAAGAATAGCAGTTTTAAAAATCCCAACTCTACCTCTGGGTTAAGTGTAAGGGTTTGCCTGGATTGCCATCCTCGAAAGCAGCTCTTCTACCTCTGGGAAAAAAAAAAAAATTGCTTTGTCAGTTTAATTTGCTCTCAGTTCAGCAAAGCCGTGGAAAACTGGCCAAGAGTTTTATTGGCACATCTGAGTCATAAAAAAATGAAATAATTAAAAAAGCTATTCACCCTTTTAACTGATACAGCTCACGCTGGCCAAACATTTACATGTCCACTTGGCCTTTATATGGGAATGCTTTAAACCTGCAATAATGGAGTGTTGAAATGAAGCTGTGGGACCATAGGTGGGCCCCTGGAGCTCCCAGGTGAGAATTTGCTCACTGGTGACATCCCATCCATCAGCCACACTGAGGTTTTGTCACAGTTCCCAGGAGAAAATTGTCACATAAATCAGAAAAGGTGGGGCCAGTCAGGATGTGGGACCTGTCGGTATTTCTTGCAAAAACGAGGAAAAGCTGTGAAATGCTGGGGTTTGTGCCCTCATGTTTTAAATTATTAAAGAGAAAATAAAGCAATTAATTCCCATTTTAGATGGGAAGAAGTGACTGGAGACCTTGCTCCCCCTCACCCCCTCCCCATGGCACAGGATTTAGTTATTTTGGCATGTGCACATGATTTAGTTATTTCCCATTTGGCCTCTGGGAATTATTGGTACAAATCCCTTTGCACTGGGTGGAAATACATAATCATTGATGCCTGAAGATGCGTTTTTCTGCCCTCCCAGATAGTGTGGGAGGGACCCTGCTGGCTGGGCTGGCTTCTTGCACAGCACAAGCCACAGCCCTGGGATGCTCTGGCTGTGAAGGATGTTCATTGCTGTGACTTGCTTGTATTTTTTGGTTTTTTTTTTTGTTTGTTTGTTTGTTTTTTTTGTTTTTTGGTTGGTTGAGGTTTTTTGTTTGTTTGTTTTTTTGTTCTTAGGCACAGGGTTCTTTCAGTATTCAATGTCTTTTCTTAAATCCCTGCAAAGGGGCTGCTTTCAGATGATGAGCTGCTCAAAGCCCTCACCTCCAGCCAGAAAAGCAGGTTTGAAAGTTTTGCTGAGGGCTGTGGAATCAGATGCGCCCAGACAACCTGAGGCTGGATTTCCAGGTGCTTAAAAAACACCATTACAGCCAGTTCTCAGATGTGACCAGTCTGAATCCAGCATGAAAATTAGTTCTGAGTTTAGAAGTCCTAATGAAAGCTGGAAACCTGCC
This sequence comes from Acrocephalus scirpaceus scirpaceus, assembly GCA_910950805.1. Taxonomy (NCBI): domain Eukaryota; kingdom Metazoa; phylum Chordata; class Aves; order Passeriformes; family Sylviidae; genus Acrocephalus; species Acrocephalus scirpaceus. The sequence goes on along the minus strand of OU383790.1, from coordinate 7,745,099 downwards.
TAAAAGGGCTCCTGTGTGGTGAGTGGTCCCAGATTTTAATTGGTGTTCATGCAAGACCTTTTCATTCTTCGGGGAATTTGCTTTGAATGTGGATGAGATGTGGAAATTTGGAACTTTTGTATGGAACAGAAGTTGTCACATTTTTCAGATTCAGAGCAGCCAAGAGTTTCATCCAGCCCATTTGTAATCCCTTCATTTAGATGGAATGAAACGTTTCGTCCTGATAAGGTCAAAGCATGAAAATATGAATATATTAAAATACCTGTCAAAATGAAGGTAATCAAAATGAGAACTGGAGCAAACACTGGTGAAATAATTCACTTGGTTTTCTTTTCCCCCCACTATAAATTTCAGTGCTGTGGACATATCCTTATGAAATGTTTTCATGGGAAAACTCTATTTTTCCAGGAGATAGCTACCCTGACCAACGTAATAAGATTTTGATCAGCTCTTGGAAAAATACAGGCTTTGGGAGAGTGATGCCTGAGGTTCCTCAGTGCTGCCATCAATCACTTCCCTGCCTCCAGGCTCGCTGGCAGAGGAAGCTCTGGCACTGCTGGTGTTGCTGGTGTGGCCTCTGTCACTCAGAGGTGACCCTTAAGCCTGGGCTTTGTGAGAGGGGTTTCTGCACAGAGGTTGTTTGAAATCACTGAATCCCAGAATGGTTTGGGTTGGAAGGGATCTTGAAAATCATCCTGTTACACCCGTGCCATGGCAGGGACACCTCCCGCTGTCCCAGGTTGCTCCAAGCCCCATCCAGCCTAGGACACTTCCAGGGATCCAGGGGCAGCCACAGCTGCTCTGGGCACCCTGTGCCAGGGCCTGCCCACCCTCACTGTGAAATAATTCCTTCCATCTAAGCCAAATGGACCCTCTTTCAGTTCAAACCATCACCTCTTGTTCCATCACAACACACCCTGCTAAAAACTTTGTCCCCAACTTTCTTATAAGCCCCATTTAGATACTGGAAGGTGCAAGAACCTCTCCCTGGAGCCTTCTCCAGGCTGAACAATCCCAGTCCTCTCAACCTTCCCTCCCAGTAGAGCTGCTCCATCCTTCTGATCATTTTTGTGGCCCCCTCTGGACTCACTCCAACAGGTTGATGTCCCTCCCCTGCTGAGGATCCCAGCGATGCTCCAGGTGGGATCTCCCCAAAGCACCATAGAATTAATGGGATTTCATCCATAATTCTCCTCTGGAAGGTCTCTGTAAAGATCTTCTGGCCTCATCAGACACCACCTGTGAGGCTGCCCGTGCTGTCCTGTGCAGGACAGTCGTTCAAGAGGAGGGAATGCAATTGCAAATGCACACCTGAAAATTGATCCAGGCTATAACAGTCTGCTGTAAAATACAGTATTTTAATTGTTCCTCTCTCCTCCTCATTCCATGGCAATCAATTCTTCTCCACCGAGGCCTTCTCTTCCCCTTTTCTGTCTCCACTTTGTCCCTCTTGGTCTGAATCCAAACTCAATGCATTTCCTAGCAAAACACGAACACCGTGTTCCCTTCCAGGGGTGCTCCCTGGCTGCCCTCTCCCAGGCACCAGCAGCATTTCCAGCCAGGAGGGGGATCTATAAAACACGACTCGTAAAGAGAAAGAGCTGGCGTTTGACTCCTGAAGGGAAAGAGAGGCTGGAGAGGTGCGAAAGAGATGGATGCCCCCCTCCCTGAAATATAAAGAAATATGTGCAGAAAATGAAAGAGATTTAAAGCAGCCATCAATCGGTCGCTGCTCCAGCTTTAAGAGCTGTTGAAACAACATAATAAAAGGCAATAAACAAGAGATTTATGACCTACCTGCTGGAAATAGCTCTCTGCAACTCTGGTGTGGGGTGAGCACCAGGTTGGGGGGAACCGGTGAGAGCGCGTGCCCCTAATTTGGGGCCCTGCACGTGGCCACAGCTCATCCCTCCATTTCCCTTTCCATCCCCTGTCCCTCTGAGCCCTCGTATTTATGGCTTTGGCATTTGGTGTGTTAAAGACTCGGTTTTGTTCAGTTTGAGCAGTAAACCCAGGACGATTTGTTGCGATCGATGGCAGCAGGCTGGAATTTTAAGGGCCAGGTATTTTACCACGGGGGCTGGACCCTCGAGCTAAATCTTGAAGGCAGGGAAGGTGAAAACACGCAGTACCGCCTAGGGCAGCGTCGGGAAAGGCTTGTAAACTGCGGGCACATATTTAAATTCCAGGAAAATCACCAGGGGGGGAATAAATCTACAAAAAACCCAAAACTTAAGTGAGAAGAAAGTGAGCAGTTAAACATGGAGATTTCTAATGCTTTCTTCAAGGCTGAAACCATCCTTTTAAAGAAAATACAACTTTCACTCCTGCCCCAACCCACAGAGGGCTGGAAGTGCAGACATTGGCACAAAACTGTGGCGAGGCTCCGTGTGTCAGGCGGGATCTGCGCTGGGTGGTTTAAGGACCATGGACAAAGCACAACCACAACTCTGGAAGTCTGAGCGGACAAAGCAGCTGGAAAACGGGACTGGACATTTACCTTCAAAACACGCTTGCAGGAAAAAGTGGCTGCACCTTTCCCAGGCCTGGATGTCAGAGTGGGGTGTGCTGGGTGCTGCTCTGCTTCTTTGCAAGCCACAGAGCCTTTCCTTTTAAATCGTTTACCCCTCTTTCCTCCTCAGACAGAGTTTTACCCTCTCGCTTGTCACTCCGGCTTTCCGGCCAGCACTTCCAGGTTTTGTTTCGCAGAGCACAGCCCTGAGCGGTGACATGAGGAGCTCTGGCATATCTGATGCTGTTTGTTCTTTGGAGAGAAGCGGGCAGGCTGAGAGGGGTAAATCCATCCCCTTTTGGAAGCAGGGATGGGAATGGCACCGTGCCGTAATCCAGCGGAGCCGGGCAGGGCTGGGGAGACAGATCTGGGACGGAGAGAGGAGGGGCTGCCCTAATCCTCTGCCCCTCCGCAATCCCCAGCCTGGAACAAAGCCCTTGTTAGCAAATAAGGACGGGGGAGTGGTAGCAATAAGCTAAATAAATGCCCTGAAATTCAGCTGTAATGAAAACCTGGGAGCCAGCGCTGGAGTCCTTTGGTAAACGCTGGCGAACAAGATTGTTCTAATTATAAAAGCCCAATCAGGGGGACCAGCAGGCATGAAAGTCTGGATTAATTCAGCTGCTTGAATGCCAGTGTGTGGCAGAGAGGCAGCAACAACCTCCTCCCTCCCTCCCTACCCTGGAAGGGTTTAAGGCTATTTATTTGGCCTTGCTCTGGAAAGGTCTGACAACAAAAGGGGAAAGGGCACAAAAACCAAGAGAAGAAATTGGTTTGGTTCCAAGGCTTTCCCCCATGAGCTCAGAAACCTCTTCTTGGTGTTTTGGACTGTGGGGATGTGCAGGAGCTTGTCTGTCCTCTGTTTTCTGCCATGTCTGTCCATCTCAGCAGGGTCATGGACTGTGCTCATCCATTCCCCTCCCTTTTGCCCCCTTCTCCCTCAAAATAGATCCTGTCTCCATAAAAGCAGTGAAAAAAAAGAAAAGCTAAGTTTTTGAGGGCTGCAGGTTTGAAAACTGTCAGGAAAGGATTTGGACTCCTCAAAAGGAAAAAACAACAATTTCCCTTCATTTCAAATTCAAGGGTCATGCGCTCCCAAACCCGTGTCTCCTTTGGAAAATATTTAAAATTGATTAAATCATAACCCATGTTTTCTCTCAAACAGTTGTAGTTTCAGGGTTGGCTTTCTAAAACTTCTCTTGGAGACTCCAAAGGTTATAAAGTTCCTGCTCCACAGGAACCACAAAGAAATGGCTTGGTGTGAGGGGTCAGAAACTGCAGGAAAATCCCCCTTTTCTCCCCTAATCACACGACTATCAAAAGATTTTCAGAGATGACAACGATCTTGGAAAATATGTTTTGGAAATTGAAATGGGAGGCTATTCCACACCTGTGGGTGCCTGGAGAAAGCTTTGTTGGTGGTTGAGGAAAAGAATCCTCAGATGAGGAGATTCCCACCCTGGGTCACAATTTCTACTTCCAGCATTTCCTCCTCTGCTGCCAGCTCTGGGGATTTCCCTCATCTCAATTTTTCACTACATATACAACCAATAAAAATAAACCAAACCCCTACTCCTGCCGCAGGCATTTCTCCTGTCGCACCTGCAGCAGCCCAGTTTTGAGGCAAGAAGCAGAGAATTGATGGGAATTCTGCAGATTTACAAACAAGCACACAGAGAGGAGACCGTGCCTATTTATCTCCTAATACAGTGGTTTAAAAAAAGTCCTTCTTTAATTGCATTTGGGATCTATTCTAACGATTTGCCCAGGAGAGTATTAAGATGTCAAGGCTTTTTCATTAGTAATATATCCCCAAACAAAATCTTTGTTAAGATAGGTTAAGGCAGTAAATAGACCATTAATTTACAGAACATAATTAGTACCTTGCAGTTATTCATGGAAATAGTCGGATTTCTTTTGTTGTTATTCAATGGCAAGGTTTGAAACAAACATAGCAGCAGCAGGTCAAAAAACACAGAAGCAAAAAGCATCAAAGGTATTGATTAAAGTTTCAACAATAACCTTAATTCTGCAGCAGTACCCAAAACAACATCATTTACACCACCCAAACACATTCTCCCAGTGGTAAATAATGAACACAGAAAACAGCTGCAAGTTTTGAGCAAATATCAATACTGAGCTATAAAATAACTCGTTTTAAGGGCTAGGGACTATGGCCCACATCTAAAATTGGAAACAATATTGAGGCTCTTCTTTTCCTAAGAGATTGTTGGTAATATTAGTATGTCCAATGAAAATATTTTATTTGTTATTATTTATTTAATTGTCTCTGTTATCTTTGCAACCATGGCATCATTTTGATTAGAGAAACTGAAATAATTTCTTTTGCAGGGTCCTCTATTTCACAGTTTCAGAATTTAAAACAAATAGAAAGTTTTTCTAAAATTGTTCTTAATTGTAGGTTATTAAAATGAAGAAATTTTCAGTTGACTTCAGACTGACTGAAAAACTGATTTTATGAAAATTTTTATATCTCCTTATTAACAAATTTGATTTTACATGATCCAGAAATCAAATCTGAGCCAATTTTAAAGTTTTATGTGCATTACTGCAACTTGCAAAGCAGAATGGAATTTTTGGGGTCAGGAGTTGTTCTCACAGGACAGTAAGGCCATAAATCATGGTCAGTGCTCAAGAGGTAAAATATCAAAGTGTGTTAGACAGCAGTTAGTGCAGCACTTAGAAATAATAATGTATTATCAAACTGATAAAACCAAGGTTTTTGTGTGCTGGGCCAAGTAGTTCAAGGTTCAGCTGCACCATGAGATGAATGAACTATTGCTTCTCCAACTAGACCTGTTGGTAGCAGTGGAAATGAGAACAGAATTAATAAAATTTCACTGAAAATAAATAAATAAATGAATCAATAAATAAATAAATAAATTTTGATTTCTTAAATTAACTTCCATTACGTGTTTGTTACTCCTAATAATGTTGAGCTGCCGTACAAATGGGTAGAAAATAACATTTCCTTTATGGGAGTTTTGCCAATACTCTTTTAAATACAAAAAGTATAACTTCTTTCTTTTAATTAAAAAAAGTCTGCTAGAAGAATTTCTAGAAAAAAGGTCTGGAAAAATGAAATATTCAAAGAAATAGAATAGTTTCCTGATGTGTTTTCTGGGTTTGTATAGGAAAGACATGTGATATCGTAGATGCATTGGGCTGGTGGGTTCCTCACTTTCCCAAGGCATCTTCTTTTCCTTATTATTTGATTTGCTGGAATTGCTCTTCTAACAACATTTAAAAGGAGCCCAAACTTAATTTTCTCACCTAACAGCTGGGAATTGCCCATTTTTGGAGAAGAGACCAAAGCAAGTCACTGGGATTGGGGAAACTGAGGCACTGAGGGGTTTGGGAGTGAAAGCTGCAGGGAGAGGCAGCAGTGCCACAGCTGGACATTCCAGGCCAGCTCCCTGCTGGCATCAAGGGTGACATTTCCTGTAGGAAATGGATTTGTAGAGAATTCCCAAAGCCTGACAGAAGGCTCACATAGCGTGGATCTGTGTGCAAACTTCGAGATGGAAACTGCTGACTTAGAAATGCCGTGGAATGGGACAGACATTGAGAGAGAGAAATGGAACTGGAAACAAATTTCAAATGATGGCTTTGCAAATAAGACTGGATACTTTGGAGAAATAGAACTGTGAAAGGTGCATTGCAGTAGGACCCACGAGGGGTGATTTTAGATGATTGGCTTTAAGTCATTAACAACATTGTGTGGCTAAAGCTGATAGGCCTAGAAACGCTTATTATGTATTATAATTAGGAAATAGTTTGGCTTCTGATTGTGATAGCATGAATTGTAACATCTGTACTGTCTCACCCTTCACATGAGACTGAAAATGGAATAAAAGTTTTTAAAACGTCTCTCAGTTGCCCCATCTGTGGGTCAGAAAAGAGTATAATCCAACCATTTCCCAGTGACCCCCTTCCAGTGCTGGGGACCTGCTCGGGGAGCCCCTTGGAGATTCTGGGATGCAAACCCCAGCACCGCCTCGCCTTTGCTACCTCCGAGGCAGGCACGGTGACAGCAGGACAGATTCCTGCTGGGACAGGGCCACAGTCTGACCCCGCAGATGGTGACGGCTCCGCCAAGGCTCCGTCTCGCAAAGCTCTGCTGCAGGCTGGAGAATTTTAATAAGGACAGGAAAAAAATAGCAGGAGACAGGGAGAAAGGGAGACATCGCAAAGAACCTGACCTTATTTCCTCAGAGTGTGTGACTAAATCACACAGCTAAAAATAGGTAAGTGATTTGCTTTGATGCTGCAGGATTTTGCTGATACCACTTTTGTTACACGTATAAGTATAGAGATTTAATATAACATTTCCCTTACTGCCGTGTCTGCTATTAAGACAGTGCTGAAGTCTCCAGAGCTGCTGTCTCTGCCTGCTCTTTTAAGCTGTGAGCTACAGCAGAAACTTCTTGCCTGTGAAACTAATATGCTGCTGGCCTCTGGGAAAGTGCAGAAATTTCTGCCAGGAGGGATATTTAGTGTCAAGCTTTGTCCACTCCTGCTTCTCTGAGACAGCCACTCCAACCCCGGTGGGAGCTCCCCTGCTTATTTGTTGTGAGTGGCATCGTTGGAAAGTTTTGCTCCCAGTCTCCCCTATCCCCATAATGAGGAGATTAAAGATCTGCCTCTGGAGGGTCTGCAGCAAATTGGCCAGGTGGAGCCGTGGGGATGGCTGTGAGGGGATGGGGTGGGACTGTGAGCTCACACAGGGGATGGAGAGGACACCAGTGACTGCTGGGGAGCACAGAGGCCAGTCCTGGGGTCAGTGCTGCTCCACAGAGCGGGGGGTGGCACAGAGAGCTCCTCTGAGGATGCAGGAGAGGTGGAACCGTGAGGAGAGTTTGATGGATGGATGGCAGGGACACCATTCCAAAGGACCTGGAGGGATGGGCCAGCAGCAATCCCAGAAAGCTAAATAGGAGAGGAATAACCCTTTCCCTGGGGAGGAAAGGTTTATTCCCAGGCTGCAGCACATGCAGAGAAGGACATGAGGGTCCTGCTGAGCACCAGGCTGACCATGAGCAATCCGTGTGCCCCTGTGGCAAAGCCAGACAGCCTGGGAACCTGGGGTAAAGGGGGCAGAGGGAAGGGTCCTGCTGCTTCCCCAGCTCTCCCCATTCCTGAAAGCTTTTCTCCTTTTCTGACTGAGCCGAGTGTCAGCTCTGCTCGCTGTCTGAGGCTTGAAGGGTACAAATGGAGAGAATTATTCAACACCAAACAATTATTCTGTTGCATAAAACTCTCGGTATTTGTTGCTGAGGAGCCTGTGCTGAATGCAAACCTGCAGACAGAACTGTCAGGGAGCAGGAGAGGAGAGATGGGGCTTTATATGCATTCAGAGCAGAGCATCTCACCAGGGCCCATCCATTTCCTTTTTACTTTTCTCATTGCTTTTCCTCACTTCTCCTCTTCCTTGGTAAACTCTGCTTGCACACAAGGGTACCAGATCCTCCACCTTCTCTGGACTCTGAGGCTGAGCTGTAGATGGGGAAACTGAGGAAATGACCACTCCGAGGGTTTCTGAGGCTCCAGGCACTCTTTGCTCCTCCTGGCTATCTGGGAAAGTCCCAAAGGATGCCGCTGCTCTCCCATATCTCCTACAAATTCCGTGCCTCTGGGAGGGAGGAATGAGCTTGGATGAGCCGTGCTCCTCGCAGAGGGCTCTGTAAATAAAGGCTCCAGCTGCGGGGTGCCAAGAGCCGGCATGGCAGGGACTGCCACTCTGTCAACATAACCCTGCTCCTGACAGGCCCTGCTTTGTTGAAACAATTCCTTGCCATGGACTGAGTTTATCTCTAAGTGCCTGGATTTACACCGGAGATGCAAACAGCCCGGTAAATCTGCCACCGAGGCACGGGGGTGGCATTTATCTGAGTGTCCCCGTGCGAGCCTGGGGATGCTCTGTGCCTGCTCAGCCCGGACGTGACTCTCTGCCCGTGCAGCAGGCAGCTCCGTGGCTCAGGGGGACTCTTAGCAGCAATAAAATGTGCAATTAACCCCCCCTCCCTACTCCAAACTGTCTCATCAGGCTCCCAGGCCGGGCGAACGCTGCAGCTGGGAAGAGATGAGCATGCTGTGTTCAGCCTCCAGCTGCAAGACAGCTACCCAGTGTTTAAAAATCAGAGCTCTTCCCTCCTCCCTGCACCCAGCCCGTGCCCTCTGGCCACCGTGTGCCCTCAGCAAAGCCACCTGCTGCATCCCCTCCCTGGCCATCCCCTCTCTGGACCCATTTTGGGCGGACAGAGCATCTTGTTACAGTCCTGGTGCTGAGCAGATACAAAAGCACTAAATTAATTTTCATAGAGCCTTTCGGTCAAGCAGCTCAAAGCCTTTTAGAGACTTTAATTGAGCTTTGGAGTTAATGAAGCCTCACTAACGTGCCTACTGGATAAAGAAGTGTTTATGATGCTGTTTTGTAGAGGTTGTGCAGGAAGCTGGGCAGGTCGCCGTGTGGGTTGGGTTAAGGTTGTTTTCCCCTTCAAAACTAATCATGAGGCATAGAATGGATTGATGTATCAAAAGAAATACCTCCAGCATGTTGTTCTGGAGGCAGGGGGATATTTTTTTCCTCCTTGTTCCCCAAGGAAATTACCAGCAAACTTTGGGATTGAAATCATATGCAAACTAAGTCAACTCTTCTAACTCCCTTGACAGCAGCAGCACCCCAAGAGCTCTGTGTTCAGAGGTCTCAGGCTCTCAGAGCTGTCAATGCTCCATCAAACAGGAGAACTAAGTGACTTCCAGACACCATGCAGTGAAACCATCCACACATTCCAGGCTTTTCCTTCTCCAGCAGTGCCAGGATGCCCAGGATCTGTGTGGACCTGAAGAGCTGACCCTGCAAAGTGTCTCCCGTTGATGGTGGTGCAAACCCCTCATTCCCTGACCATCCCCATGTAATTCCTTGGTCAGGACTCTGCTGTGGCTGCCCAGCACAAGCCCTGGCCTGGTGCAAATTCTCTGTTTTGCTGCTCTCTGCCCACCCTGGAGAGCAAGTCCTCCCTGAACAGCAGCACTCCTCCAGCACGCTGACCCCAAACCACTTCAATCTGTGCCTTTCAGAGGGGCCCTTGGTGGCTGTGAAAGCTCAGGGAGCTGGTTCCACACTTGCCCTCTCTGTGTGTTTGTGGCCACTGCAGCTGTGACCCTGCACGTTGGGTGAGCAGCTCCTGGGCCCTGCCTGGCTGCTGCCTCCAGCCTGGCTGTCCCTGGGACTTTGTTAAAAATCCATTCCCTTTGACACCCTGCTGCCCACCTCTGCTGTGGGATCTGCAGGGGGCTCAGGCTGCCTGGCATTTCTCTACTGGGAACCTGTGGTATCCTATAAACAATAAAATGGACAAAGTGGGCAAGTCACATACCCTGCTTCCCTGGTTTTCCCTTGCCAGGCTCCCAGTGTCTTATTTTCAGTGTGGGCACAAGCAGAGGACAGCGCTGGGATGCTGTGGGCTGGGCCAAGCAGTAAAGTTTAAAAAGGTGTGTGAGCCACACTGACCTAGAAAATACACAGAAATCACAGGGAAAAACACCTCCATAAAAAAAAAATCATTGTTTTTCCATGCAAAGTAAAACATCTGCATGGACACTATTCCTCTGGTTCTCCTGGCAGGGCTCCCCAGCTCCACAGACAGTGCTAGGACAACCCCACAAAGAGCAGTGGGCATTGTCACTGTGTGGGGACACGGGGTTGGCAGAGAGACAGAGGGAGAGAGCTGCACAAAGGGAGTTTTCCCACACCTCAGTGAAGGCTCAATGCCCGTTGCCTTTTGGGACACATTGAATTAGGATCAGCCCTCCCTCCTAGCTCCATCTGCTCTTCCTGAGGTGAATTTCCTTGAGGATTAAAGGAACTCCTTCAGATCCATTAAAAAAAAAAAAATTATATACATAGGTGTGCACGTATTTATACATATATACATACACAAACACACACATATATATGCATGTACATACATTTATACATGTACATATATATACATAGATGGATAGATAGATAGATGCAGAAATCATGTATATATTTATCCATAATCATATTTTCTGGTTGTCCCGGGAGCAGGCTGGCTGCCTTCCAACCCTACAGCTTCACAATCCCCTCCCGGCACTGCCTGAAATCGGGCTCGAGGAGGGGCTTGGGCGTTTCCTGGCCGGACTTTGGTGGCCTTGGGAGCAGCGTTCCGGCGAGCCCCGTGCGCGGCAGGTGGCGTCGCAGCTCCACGGGAGACGGGCGGCTTGGGGATGAGGGGATGCGGGGATGAGGAGATTCAGGGATGCGGAGATGCGGAGATGTGGCTCAGGGATGCAGGGATGAAGCTCAGGGATGTGGGGATGTGGGACAGGGATGCGGGGATGCAGGTCAGAGATGTGGGGATGTGGGGATGCGGCTCAGGGATGCGGGGATGCAGGGATGTGGGGATGAGGAGATGCAGGGATGTGGGGATGCAGGGATGTGGCTCAGGGATGCAGGATGTGGCTCAGGGATGCAGGATGTGGCTCAGGGATGCAGGATGTGGCTCAGGGATGCAGGATGTGGCTCAGGGATGCAGGAATGTGGCTCAGGGATGCAGGGATGCGAACTGGGAATGTGCAAAGGCGCTCGCAGGGCAGGCAGGAGGGAAGGGGCTCGGTCTCTGCCAGCACCGGGAGTTTCTCCTGCTTCCCCGAGTTTGCCCCCACAGCAGTACTGGGGTTTGTTGGCCTCCTCCCCTTGGTGCTCCTCGTGGTTGTTGGTGTGTGTGGGTTGTTGATCCCAGACAAAGCTGTTTGGGGTTATTTCAGCTAAATCATAGACTCACAGGGCAGTTTGGCTGGGAAGGGACATTGAAGATGATCTAAACCCAACACCCTTGTCATGGGCAGGGACAATTTCCACTGGACCAGGTTGCTCCAGCCTGGCCCTGAGCACTCCCAGGGATCCAGGGGCAGCCACAGCTTCTCTGGGCACCCTCTGCCAGGGCCTGCCCACCCTCACCATACAGAATTCCTCCCTCAGAGCCAATCTAACCCTGACCTCTGTCAATTTAAATCCATTCCCCCTTGTCCTATCCCTACGTGCCTTGGAAATCTGTCTGTGCTCAGGAAAATCATCACTCCTGCCTTGAGTGAGCGTCCCACCTCCAAAATATGGAACCCTCCTAAGAGGAGTGTTGGATTCTCTGACAGTGTCACCCAGCTCACACAGACACACAGCCCCACCTCAACTGTCTGTGTTTCCACCCTGACTCTGCAGGATTTGCAGGCAGAGGGCCTGGAACATCCAAACCATGCTGCGCCTTCATCTTTTTTTTTCTTTTATTTTTCTGCTGCTTTTAAACACTGTTCAATTTTCAACTTCAGGAAAGCTGTGGGGACATTGCCAGAACCACTGCAGTAGGAATTGCACTAAAACTAAATATAGAAATGGAATTTTGGATGAAATACAGGCTTGGGTGCATTTTGGCAGGAGTCTCAGTGTTTTCCTCACAGTGCTGGCTCTGTGTGGAGTAGAATATTCCCAGGAATAGAAGTGGATGGCACTTGGGGCTGATGTTTTGGAATGTGGAAGGAAAGTTTGCATCAGCATGAGAGGAGTTAGCAAGTAGAATAAAACTGAACACAGATTTTATGTCCTGTGAAATTCCCAGGGTTTATTTAATTCTAAGTAGAATAAAAATTTTTTTTTTTTTTTGTCTCTCTGTAAGAGCAGAATCACCTGGAGATAAATACTTGTATTTAGAGCAATTAGCAATAGTGTTGAACTGTTTGGGCTTTTGGTAGTTGATAGCTCATCATGACTTGTGATAAGATGGCAAGAGTCCAGAAAAAGCCAAAATAAATGGCAAAGTAGAACTGCATCAAAACAATAAAATATAAGTGAAATTTTCCTATTCCTGCAAGCCACTTTGCATTCATGGAATAGCATCCACTGCCTGAAAAAACCTTCAGCAGAGCAACTTTTGACCCAGCTCTGTTTAGATTTTCATTTGCCAGGGCAAGAGCAGTAGGCGTATGTAATTTTCAGGTCCAGGTGAATTGTAATTTATAATATTGCTTTTAAATGAAGGTAGACTCATACATAAATATTTGTGTATAAATATGTGTGTATTTATAGATTAATTTTTAATTTAATTTTTTTTTCAGCTGCTGAATTATGATTTAACAGGTGTAATATCTGTAGGGTACCCTGCAGTTATTCCATGGGTTCATTGCCTGCAGCCCTTCCCCAGGAGCAGAGCTTTGAAGGAGCTTTGAGGCACTGATGCTGCTGGTGAGAGATATGAAGGACCTCAAAAATCAACCAAATGAACCAAATGAAGGTCGTGTCCCCTCACACCTGCAAACCTCATTGTATTAAGGAATTTTCTCGTGCCTGAGCACAGCAGCACCCACTCCCTGCAGGGTGGAAGGCCCAGGGGAAGGTGGCTGGCTGTGGTGGGCTCCTCTCCTGCTTGCAGCTCTGTCACCCACCTCACTGCGTCCTTCCCGTGACACCCAAATCCAGAGAGGCACCCACAGGGACATGTTCACCTGGTACACCACAGCCTCACACCGCTGAGGGAGTGGGACCCATGGAGGCTGTGAGTGCACTTGTGTGTGAAAAAGAGGATTTATCTCCATGGTGCTGCTTGTGCAGCTCTGTCAGGGTTTGGCTGGGCACATTCCTGTCACCCAGGATGGGAGGACACCGTTCCCTCTGATGCAGGTTTAATCATACTGGGTTTGTGTCACTATTGTATTAGGGATGGCGATAATAACGACACACGACTCAGGCTCGTAGCAAAATGAGAGCAACTTTATTCTTCCAAACCATCTTTTGTAGACAGTTCTGAGAGAGTAAAGTTTCATTGGCCAGCAAACCACCACATCACCATCATTGGACAGTCAGGAACAGCACCCCATGACAGTTCCTTGCAAGTAACCAACAGGGAGACAAACAACACCTGCAAAGGTTGTTTTCCTTCTCCCAGGACTGTTTGGGGTTCCTCCTTACAGCTTCCCCAGCCACACTTTCTCAGCCTGGTGTGAGAGAGTTTTGTGACTTAATTTCACACGGACACTGTGCTGCTGCTGCCTGATTCTCTCGCATCCAGCATCCACAGGTTTGTGTTTATTTCTTGATTTACCTGTTTTAAACCCCAGCCCCTGGCCAGGTGTGTGGAGCTGCCTGTGAAGGAGTTTCAGGATGTGTTTGTGATTGCAGGGGGCATTGCTGCACTGTGCTGCTGTGTGTCCCTGAGAGCGACCAGTGCCTCAGGGCCCAGGGCTGAGATAAAGGTGAAGAGATGGGGTTCCCTTTGGAAATCCAAAATGTTTATTGTCTGCATTGCGGGTACAGCCTCGAATGCGTTCCAGGGATGGGAGCTGAAAGGAGTCTGAGGGCACAGGGTTATAAATGGGACACCTAGGGCAGGTCTGAGGGTCAGGGCCCAATAAGAATGGGAAAAGTGGTGCCAAGGGGTAAATATGAACTGAGGGGACTGATGGGGTTACAGGGTGTGGTACTGCAGCAAATTTGACCCAATGGGGTCCAAGGGAAGGGAGAACATTCTGGCAGGTGTGCATATATGGTAACAGGTTGACATAAACTTAACAAACCAATAAAACAATGAAATCTGAGAAATATTAACATGTGGGTGCAAAGGCCCATGGCATGAAAGTTTTCCTCACCATGACCTAAAAGGGGATCCTTCCCCATTTGCCTCACTCCCTGCAGGGTTGAGGCACAGCTACCTTGGGGATAAGCCCCTGGGCTCCACAGGTTATCCCTGAAAACACCCCAGGCTGTGTGAGCAGAGCTCCCTTTTCACTAAAAGGGAGAAGGGAGCTTTTTTCTGCTTTTCACCGTACAGTGCTGTTGATTCCCATGGATGCTGCTCCCTGGGGCCCTCAGTGCCACCACCTGCAGCAACCCCACACCTGCACAGGGACTTCCCAGGGACTGAAGCTCCCTCCTCTCTCCTCATTGCTCTGCTCTCTCCCACACTCCTCCTGCTCAGAAACGCTGTGACCCAGCTGAACTCGGCAGCTTTGATATTGAGAAACCTGGAATCCAGCACCTCACCCATTTCCCGAGCTCCTGGTGAGTGGGAAACTGAACTCAAACTGCCTCAAACTGCCAAGTCTTGTGGTGAGCTGGAAGTGAGGAGGCAGGGTGGGGAGGGAGGAGATGAAATCTGGGCTGAGAAGGGAGGTTGGGGTTTGCTGAGCCTCTGTGGCATGGAGGAGCCTTCCCGTGGTGACTCAGCCTGCTGATCACTCCTTGGCTTTGCGTGCCTTGGTTTCGTAGTGCTGTGCTTTTCCTCAACTCCTTCACAGCCAACAGAACCTGTGAAATTTGAGGTTTCTGCTGGTTTTAGGCTTCCTGTGAATTAACTGAGCACACGTGAAATAAGCTACTGGCTTGTAAGTATTTCCAGCTCCAGTAGGATAAGGAACACAGGGCCTGATTAGGAGGAATGGTTGAGAGGCTCAGCGTTTCTGTTGTGAAATGAAGGCTCTGGGGTCCAATGCTCAGGGGGGCTCTGCCTGATTCAATGACTCCTTATTGGAAAAGATTTCTCATTTTTTTGGTCAAATTTCTGTTAAAGAAGAAAGAGAGTGGGAGCAGAACATCTGAGAAGCTCTGGAGGGAGATGTTCACCTGCTGCACCAGAGAACCTGCTTTGAATCCTTGGTCTTAATTAGAAGAAGAGGGGAAATGAATCAGAATCTTTCCCAACTCAGTTATCCCTCTTTATCACCAGCACATGGATCAGTAGTACGGACAATTCTCCCTTAAGTGTTACAAGAAAATTAAAAAGGTCTCATTATATTCCACCATGGAAGCAAATAAATAATAATATGATTATTAATATCATTACTTCATTCATCTCTCACCAGAGAAACAATTCACTTGCAGCTATAGCCAAGGCTTGTTTTGCTGGAGGAGAATTGGGAATCTCAGGGTCATCCCAGCCTCTGCTCGTGGTGCTTTGCTGCTCCCCTGAGCTCCTCGTGGTCTCTGCTCAGTGCCAGGTCCTTGGTCTCAGCCCATGCTGGAGCTGCTCACACATTCCCTTTGCTTCCCTGGGAGGTGGAAACGGCCCCTAACTGTCCTTGACCTACTCTAGAGAGGGGTTATAAAACATAATTAATTTCACTTTCAGAAAGAGCTTCGAGTTCCCAAGAAGAAAAATGCTGGAAAAGTGCAAATCATGATTAATCATCATTATTATTCCTATAAATTCCCACTTCAGCTGGGTTGGAAAACAGGGTATTTAGGAGGTGGAAAGGAGAGAGTGGCCTGACTGTGCCCTTGGCCCGTGGGGCTGCAGTCTGTGGAGTTACACCCGATTAACATCAGCGCAGGTGGGAAGGGAATCAGAGCCCTCTGCACTAATGGTTAGTGCTAAATTGCTGCCAGTCTCTCCCTGAAGCCTCCAGGAGACACTTCAGTACTCGCTGTTCCTCTCTTTTTCCCTTGTGGAGCGGTTGGAAGGTTTAATTCAATCAGATTCCTAAATGGAAAATAACAGCGCCATGAACAAAACCCGCCACGGATGTCTGTGAAAAGGATTTTGTCTTCGGTGAGTTTTGATCTGGGTCCTGAAAGAGCAAGACAAAACCCTGTGATTGACATCCTTGTTCTGCAAAAGGTGCCTTGGAGGAAGCTTTCAGAGCCAGAGGTTTCCTTTGCTGGAGGGGGTGTGGAGAAAGTCCACACTTTTTGTTGGCTTTTTTTTTTTTTTTTCCCCTATTTGCAGTGTAAAGATGTGAGATCTTCTGAAGTTTTTATTTTTCTGGAGACAGCAGCTCACCTCAGCAGAAAAAAAAAAGGATTTACAAATCACAGCTTGTCTCCCTCCTGACCACTGATTCCCCTGGAATGATGCTTTTACCCCAGCCAGGCCTCTCCCCTGAGAGATCCCAAAGTCTCCAAACCCCTCTCAGCCCTTCTGAGCCTGAAAAATGATGGCAGGAAGGGTCCAAGCAATCCCCTCAAGGTTTGCCAGGAATCCATCCCACCTTCCTCCTGGGACGCTCCTCCAAGCATCATCCTTGTGCAGACACTGGGAGATTTTTGTTTTTATTGCCCTGCTAGGCTGAAATCAGGAATTTTGTGGGTTTTTTGACTTTTGCTGTAAATCAGAGATGTTTTCTTTCAGTGCCAATGATGCTCCCCTGCTGGGCACGTGGCATGGGCTGGGGCTGGCTGGGTGCAGGTCAGCAGTGGTGCACTGTGAAAAACACCCTCATTTTTCACCTTTACATGGGTTTGTTCAGCCTCATTCTCTGGGAGATCCACAGAAATCCCACAGATTTCCCTCTTTTTTGCCACCAAGCCCCGGGGGAGGGAGGAGAGGGATCTTCAGAGCTCCCCCCATCCATCCATTCCAGCAAAGTGTCACTGACACAAACAGCTGGATCCATCCTGGTGCCAGCCAGGATAAATGGATTTGCTGGGTAATGCAGCTTCTCCCAGTTCGTGTTTTCCCTAACGAGGAGCATCCAAATGCCAGCCTGTCCTCAGGGGTACATCAGCCTCCCGAGCTGGAGGCACTAACCAGATTAGAGGCCGTGCTGCTCACAAGTGCCTCCTGTGCTCTCTCAGTCACTTGCACTTATTTTTTTATTATCCAGCTGTTTTTTCCCCACTGATGTATTTTTTTCACTTCTTCTCAATTGCTCTCCCCCTCAGTTCTCAGTGAAACAAATGTGATCTCTCTCACACACACACACACAGTGTCACCTCCCCTGTCCCTGTTTGTCACATCTCCCCTGGTTCTTCCCCACACTGCCCAGCCAGACAGCACTGCTGGGGGACAGGGATGGCCCCACTCAGGTCATGCTCCCCAAGGAAAACCTCTGACCTTCCCCGATGAACCCTTCTGTATGAATGGGGAATAAGATGAAGAACTGCTTGAAATGAAGCAAATGTGCAAATATGGTAGCTGGGAGGAGGGCAGGGAGAGTCACAGAATCACAGGATGGTTTGGGTTGGAATCACAAAATGGTTTGAGTTGGAAGGGACCTTAAAGATTATTCTGTTCCACCCCCTGCCATGGGCAGGGACACTTCCCACTTTCCCAGGCTGCTCCAAGCCCTGTCCAGCCTGGCCTTGGACATTTCCAGGGATCCAGGGGCAGCCACAGCTGCTCTGGGCACCCTGTGCCAGGGCCTGCCCACCCTCCCAGGGAACAATTCCTGCTCAATATCCCATCCAGCCATGCCCTCTGTCCTTTTGAAGCTGTTCCCCCTTGTCCTGTCACTTCAGGACCCTGTGAAAGAAGAGAAGAGGACATCCCACCCAGCTGGATCCCTGTGGGGCTGAAGGATTGTGAGCACTGGAAGGAGAACTCCTGGATGGAGAGGTGTGCCCACGGTAAAGCAGGGGAACAGAAACCAGACTGAAACACCTGCAAGACAGGAGAGGAATCCTCAGTGCTGGGCAGACACCTCCTTTGGGTGCCAAGAGCTTTGGGATCAGAGCCAGGAGGGAGCTCAGGGAGCAGTGACAGTCTGGCCAGCTGGGCAGCAGGGGACAGGGGTCGGATGCTTTGGGGGTCAGAAGGGTGCAGCTCCTGCTGAGCTGCAAATAAAACTCCCTCTACTGCCCCCCAAAAACTGAACCAACACAACTGCTCAGCTCCTGCCATCCAACGAGGAGGAAGAGAGTTTGCTTCCCATCACACTTCACTTTTGGGTTTGATTCCCAGCTCCTTTTTATTAACCTGTGGTCACCTGCTGTGGCAGGGAGCTGTGTGTGATTAATGGCCCTGGAAATGTTCTTGGGTTTGAAAGGCTGCTTGTTTGGGATTTGCACCGAGTGTAGGTAGCTGGGATTTTGTTTTGGTTTGTGTTTTGCATCTTGGCAGCCATTTCACACCACAATTTCCTCAGTTTGGAAAGGCTGGAGGTGGAGGGAAGCGACAAGGAGCAGGATCCCTGTACTGAGGGAAAGAGCTTGCAACTATCTGTACCTCAATCTGTGCAATGTGTACTTTCCTTAAACTTCAAAGCCACCTTGGATATGTTTCTAGGACTAACTCACTGAGCAAATAGCAAACCCAGAGCCTTCGGAGGGATTGTCCTTCTGGGAACACACAGACTCCCCTGAACAGGTGACTCAGAAGGGCATTAGCAGAAAGTGGCTAAAAAGTTATTAAACTTTTCATGAAGTAGAAACACGGAAACTTTCATTCTCTAAGAATTTATTTTCCTGACTTTTTAATAAAATTTTTGACCTTCCAGGGTGAAGTTTCTTTTCTCCTCAGAATTCTAAAAATAACTTGACATTTTTCATGGAAGAAAATGTCTTCCATCCAGATTTCATTTGGTCTTATACCCGCAAAGCACACTCATACCACTAATTCTTTGCATTTCTACGCATGAAATTCACCCATGAAATGAGGGAATTATGAAATTAACTGTCTTGAGAACTCAGCTTGACTTGGCTCAGTCTAATAAGATGCTAGGCACATATATATATATATATATATATATATATATATATATATATATATGTAAAAACTATCTGTGTAGTGCAGCTGGGCTCAAACTTGGAGAACCCTTATGCTGCAACTCTAACTTCTCCAACTCCTCCCTGAGCAGCAGTTCTGATGAAAAGGGAAATGTGTTACAAAACCTCCCTTTTCCCACCCCCAGCTGGAAGCTGCTCCCACCAGCATTCCCCACTGACTCTGCTCTCGAGGGTTTGGTGGCTGGGCAATTCTGGGAGTTACAGCCCCTCACCATGAAATATTCACTGGGATTTGCAGTTGCTGCTGCTCTGGGATCCCTGGGCCGTTTTTCAGGGTCTGCAGTGATGTGCATCCTCCTGGACCAACCTTTGGGATGTCCTCAAGCCTTTGTTTCCTCTTGCTCCTCCCTGCCTGTGTGAGCTGCAATCCCCCTGGACAGATGTGATCTCTGCCCAACACCTGGAAAAATGTGGCTTTTAATTCCTAATTTTAACCCACTAGGACATCTTTTGTTCCTCTTTTCTGCATCTCCAAAGACCCTGACCCCACTGGCCCCCAGTGGAGTGCCCCACTCCATCCTGCCCTCCTTAAACACAGCCTGAGCCTCTGGTCCCCCTCACCATCCCCTTCCCAATCCCTTCTGAGGTCTGACAACCCTAAAGACAAAATATATGAAGAGATGACATTAAAATGACCTTGGCAGTGAGGGTCTTGCAAGTTCTTTGGTGGTTTGAGCTCCCACCACAGCCTCAGGAGCATCATCTGCCTTTCTTCCAGCTTATAGCTGGGTATGGAATCATAACGGTCTGCACTGGGGTTTGGAGGGAGGAGGAAAAGGAAAACAGATGCTACAACTAAGCTGGGATTTCCCTGAGTAAATAAATTATAAAATTACATTAAAGCATCATTTGAGTTGCATATAAAAGCCAGAAAATGAATGTCTCCTCCGTAATTGCTGCAAAGGGCCCCAAACAGCCATTTCTATTTGCAGTTTCATATTTCAATAATTTTTTATTTCTATTTGAGTGGATGTTCCTGTTCATGAATATTCTGAGGGATTCCGAGCACTGTCCGAAACTAATGCCAATTTTCACTGGGGTATGGCCACGTTCCCCCTCAGTCTGTGCTGATATTGCCCCCTCCAAGCCCATGGAAAAGCAGTGAGAGGACTATGATAAACATCTCCAGAGATAATTGCTTTAGCTCAGGCACAAAATCAACTTTCTGAGAGGTTTTAAGAAAGCAAGTGAGCAAGCAAACAAATTCCCTCTTGCCTTTGCAGACACCCCCTTTTTGCCCTTTCTTTTCTCAGCTCACTGCTTCTGTGGTTGTCCTGATTTGATCCACAGGACTCCCCAAGTTCCCTCAGAGCCCCAGTGCTGCTACAGACTTATAAAAACTCTTCCCTCAGGGTACTGCTCGAGTTGTACTTTTCTCCCTCTTTTCTAGTGGAAATCATGTCATTTGTGGATGGAGCCTTTCCTTCGGTGTTCAAATTGAACCCAGCTTGTGCAACATAACCTAACTAAATTAGGGAATGGAGGAAATCACTTGCTCACCTTGTCCTTAAAGCTCAAAGCCAGGAAATGAGAAGGCTACACTGCTCTTTTTTTTTTTTTTCCTTTTTTTTTTTTTTTTTTTTTTTTTTTAATCCAGGGCAGAAATAAGAACTTGTTCCTTCAGAGTTTTCAGAGGGAAGGAGTTTGGTCTAGCAAGAAATCAGCTCAGTCGGGGGTATGAAAGAGACCCAGTTTAGGTTCCTGCTGTGAATGCTGCAATGGATATCACCTGGCTTCCCTTATCCTAAAAGATTTCTGGTCCTTCTGAGTTTTGAGCAGCAATTCCCCTTTGAGAACATTTACTCTTGAACCTGACACACGTCTGCAGAAGAATTTCAGTTTAATACATCTCTCAGTAAATAGAATTAATTACAGGCTGACCTATTTGATGATTGAGGCTGTGCAGTGAAGTGTCGGGCCCAGGAACTTCACTTTTCCTTTTCCTTCAGACTTATTACACAAGGGCCATGGAATGGATTTCACCTGCAAGAATTTCCCTCTCCCTATGCAAGGAGCTCCCTTTCCCCATGCAGGACCCTCTCCCCATGCAATGATCTCCTTCTCCCCATGCAAGAACCTCTACCCATGCAAGAATTTCCCTCTCCTCATGCAAGGACCTCCCTTTCCCCATGCAAGGACCTCTCCCCATGCAATGATCTTCTCCCTGTGCAAGGACCTCTCCCCATGCAAGAATTTCCCTCTCCCCATGCAAGGATCTCCCTCTCCCCATGCCTTTGCAGACACCCCCTTTTTGCCCTTTCTTTTCTCAGCTCACCACTTCTGTGGTTGTCCTGCTTGGATCTACAGGACTCCCCATGTCCTGTATGGAACTTTCCAGACTTATGGAAACTCTTTTGCTGGATTGTTCTGTTCTCATGGGAGGCACCATGAGAGGATAAATTTGGGATTCAGATCCCACCAGGCACCCCAGTATCAGTGTGGTGTTGCTGTGGAGCAGCTCTGGTTTGCTCAAACCCCTCCTCAGGGCTTTGCCCAGCTCTCCTTGTCAGTGAAGCTGATGCACTGCACTTTGCAGGATTGCCAGTGAGTGACTGTCCATGGAGTCTCCATAACCTGATTGCTTCAGGGAATATTTCTTGGGAATAAACCCCATCCCCCAAGCTTTTTATGCCGCGTTGGGGTTTTGTGGTGCATGGTCAGGACCTGTTTTTTGGGAATGTGTAGTGCTGCTGGCTCAGGACCATTGGGGTGCCAAAGTGCTGTGAGATGGGGCTCCAAGGGGAGCTATCCCTGTATTTTTTTTTATTTTTGAGACAGCCCGGTGTTCTCTCCTGCTTTGCTGTGAGCTGGCTGTGGGGAGGCTGAGGCTGTGTGCCTGCAGCCAGGGAGTGCAGGGGGAGCAGGGGCTGCTGGAGCGAGCTGGGTCCATATGTCCGTAGGCATCCCGGAGACTGGTGCAATATGGAGAGGCTCAGGCTTTGATGAATGTTGTCATTAGTGTTCGTGGCACTTACGGGCTCCCATTTATCCTGAGCTACAGTGATTTATGTCCGGAGCACACATCCAGGCATGAAGTACTTTAAAAACTTGGGAGGGGGTGGGGGCTCTCTGAGGGCTTTAGCCTCTTCCCCTCCTCTCCTTCCCCACAAACTAATCCTGGTTAAAAATATGCCAGGGTGCCACTGTGACAGGGATCCTTCCCTCCTCCCCATGGCTGTGCTCTCTGCCCCTCTGCCTGCAGCTCTACATTGAGAAGATGCCTTATCCCTAAAAACATCCCTAAAAAATTGACTTTTAATGGTTCCTGACATTTCTCCTTCTCCTCACACAGCCTCGAGTGCATCTTCAAAGCTGCCTGCTCATGCCAGGGTGGGGATGCAGAGCAGGGGTTGCACCTGGCTGGTGTGGGGATGAGCTTGGAAGCCTCAGTGACAGTGGGAATTGCAGGAGGGGAAAAGAGGTGGAGGACAGGTTTGATTGTTTGGTAAAAATCCCTAGAATTCTGTCCTCCCTTGGCCCAATTAATTTTCAGTTGGGCAAAAGGAAAACTCAAAGTCAAGAATTGCATTATGATACCAGGAAAAGTTGCCTTCCCTACTTTTGTTAGATATGAATAACTTTTTAAAGAGTCAAAATGACAAATGCCAGGCATTCAAACCCAAAGTTTTTATTGAACCCAAGTGAGGTTTGTTCCCCCTCTTTCTGTTCCATTTTAAGAAAAATAGACCATTTTTGTCCTGATTTGGATGGGGAAGCTGATCTCAATCTTTCACAGAATGGGAACTCAGCTTTCTGATGAGCTCTGCCTGAGTATGGACTCCCCAGTCAGCAGTTTAATGCCATTCTATTCATTTACACCCGTGTAAATCAGGAGTAATTGTCCTGAATCAATGTCACCGTGATTGACCAGATTTTCAGAAGAGCTGAGCTCCCAGCTAAGCCCCTGCCATACGTGGCCAGATGTATTTATTTATTTCATTTAAAGAGCTCCGTGGATACCTATCCCCTCTGAAATTGGGCACTGAGTGACAATATTGAATGCTGATTGCAGCTTGTCAGAAAATGAGGGAGGGGAGGAAAAGCAATATTTGCAAAATGCTTTGAAAAAGAGTTGTGGGGTTTTTTGTTGTTGTTTTTTTCCTTACTTTTCCTTTTCAGAGAGCGTTGTGTTTTTCTCGGTTAACTTCCATCCTCCTCCCCCTTCCAAGATTTTGTGCGCACTTCCTGCTTTCTATTCCTGAGTATCTCTCCCTGCCTCTGCCTGGGAGATGCATGGCAGCACAAAATGTGCATGAGACACCCCATGGAGTGAGGGGCTGCTCAAAAAGGGCTCCCCAAAGGCCAAGGGCTCCCCAAACCTCTGCTGGGGTCACAGATGTTCTCCTTGAGTGAGCCTTCCCCTCTAGCCAAAGGTTCAAGCAAGTCTTGGGGCACATTTTAAAGATGCTGAGTTTGTTTTCCTCAAGGGTAGCCCAGTGCCAGAGGTTGAGGTTGGGGATGGGCACTGGAAGGGACAGGGTTCATCTGAGTGACATTTGAATAGCCTGGTCTAGTGGAAGATGTCCCTGCCCTTGGCAGGGGGTTGGACTGGACGATCATGAAGGGCCCTTCCAACCCAACCCACTGCAGCACTCTGGCTCTGTGTGCTCTGCCAGGTGTGCCGTGGTTGGATCCACCCTGCAGCTCTGCCACCAGCCCTGAATGCTGCCCTTTGGGGAGCCTTTTCCAGCCCCAGTAGGAGGATGAGTGCAGTGGGACGGCCACCAAAGGGAGATGTGGGGCATGTGTGGGGCTCCTCTGGCTGTGCCTGAAGCCAGAACCCCCCAATGTGTCCTCCTGCACACAATTTCATCCCTGAGGTGGCCTTGCTGCCCCTCCCTCACCCAGGATGGGTGGGTAACACACGTGCTGTGGCATTCCCAGGCACAGGAGGGCTGGCTGCTGCCCTGAGGCTCTGCCCTGGGTGAGGAGATCATTAATTGCTTCTCCTCTACCCTCCCTGCTGTTTCCCTGCTCTCCCTCTGTCCCTGGCCGGTGGATGGATGGTGAACACCTCAGGGATCCGGGGTGTCAGGGTGAGGACGTGCCGGGGCCGGTGTGGGGACGGGCAGAGGGCCTGGGGGAAGGAGGCTGCTCCGTGTGTGTCAGAGCACATGTTCTCATTTGGATCCGCACGGAATATGAAAGGCAAGCAGAAACCCAATTAGTCACCTCTGAACTGGCCCCTGTTATCTCTGGGAACACGCTGCCATCTGCCAGCTCCTCCGCCGCCCCACGGCCCCCTCCCTCTGCCCAGCTAAATGAAACAGGTGCTGGGGCTGGTGTCTGGATGGAGACACCACACAGGGGCCAAGATTTAATAAAACAAAGTGTAATCACCTCCCAGCCCCCCAAAACATCCCCCAGCCCGTGGCTGTCTGCAGCCTCCTCTCTTCCCTCGCCTGTCACCCTCTGTTCGCTTATCCTGCAGATTTACTCAGCACAGGAAATTCTGCCTTTGCTGCCCCTGCAAGGGTTGAGAGCACCTCAGAGCACTGATGAGGAGATCGTTTGACTGCTGATAGCTGGGCTGACAGGGCTCAGCTCACACCACAGGCTGCTGTCAGCAGTTTGCTGTCTGCTGTGGCCAGAGAAAGCTGCCCCCAGCCAGAAATAGGGAGATTTCCAGGGAGAACGCAGAAAAATACTCTTGCACTTCTGGCACCTGAGTTTGCTGGATCTGTGCATTGCTGCAACAAAACCCAGAGGTGGGAGACAGGAGATGTTGCTGTCTCAGAGATGCTGCTGACATGAACAGGCAAGGGAAGGCAGCTCCCTGGTGCTGACCTTGCTCTCGGTGGGTGCTGTCTCTGGGATGTCTGCAGGGTCTGGGCACAGCTGGCTATGTGCAAGTTTGTCCTCGCTGCCATGACATGGCAGAAAGGGAAGCAAATGGCAACAACATGGCCTGGGTGCTGTGACCTGGGTGCTGGGAATGGATGGAGTTCCCCACAGCAGATTCACAGAATCACAGAATTCACAGAATCACCAGGTTGGAAGAGACCTTCAAGATCATCAAGTCCAACCCAGCCCCAACACCTCAACTGAACCCTGGCACCCAGTGCCACATCCAGGCTTTCTTCAAACATGTCCAGGGATGATGACTCCACCACCTTCCCAGGCAGATCATTCCAACACTTTATCATCCTTTCTGTAAAAAGCTTTTCCCAATATCCAGCCTGTACTTCCCTTGGCACAGCTTGAGGCTGTGTCCTCTGGTTCTGTCAGTGCTGCCTGGAGAAAGAGCCCAAGCCCAGCTGAGCACAGCCACCTTTCAGGGAGCTGTGGAGAGTGATGAGGTCACCCCTGAGTCTCCTTTTCTCCAGGCTGAACAAGCCCAGCTCCCTCAGCCGTTCCTCACAGGGTTTGTGTTCCCAGCCCCTCTCCAGCCTCGCTGCCTCCTCTGGGTGTGCTCGAGCATCTCAACGTCCATCCTGAACTGAGGGACAGAGCTGGACACAGCACTGAGTGTCCATCCTAAACTGAGGGACAGAGCTGGACACAGCACTCAGTGTCCATCCTAAACTGAGATCCCAGAGCTGGACACAGCACTGAGTGTCCATCCTAAACTGAGGGAAAACCAGCCCCTGCCTGAGCTCTCAGTTTGCCCCCTGTGTTCTGAGGGTCCCAGGGCATGGGCAGAGGGTCTGGTGGCACCCACAGCTCGTGTGCCCCTGGGAGAAGGAAGGAGGAAAAGGAAAGGCATGGCTCCCTGCACCAAGCTGCCTGGTGGGACAGTGAGAGGGGCACTCCTCCCAACTTGTCCCTCTCCATGACTGGCCGAGATTTGGCTGTGCCACTTTTCCCCCCCAGCAGCCTGGATAATTGTGTGTTTACAGCAAAATTGACAGATGGGAGTTTCAGTGTTTCAGGGAGGCAGATGGCATCAGAGGAGGGTGGGAAAAGTCTGGCAAGGAAATGCCAAGCGGCTCTCCTCATGCCAAAGCTGCAGCATATGCCTGCCTTATGCAAAGCAGCCCTGTTTTCCTCCAGAAAAGTTCAGGGAGGTAGAGCTGTGAATCAATAACCTGGGTCTCCTGTCAAGTGCTGCACGAGCCCATGGTCTCTGTCTTTCCCAGCTAAAGAGAAGTGTCTGAACACGGGAAGAGGGGAGGAATTTGGAAATGGGCCCCTGGCTCCAGCTGTGTGTGGGCCCAGGGGGAACTGGAATGATGTGGACACCTCAGTGGGTTTGGGATGGTTAATGATGATCCTTGAGAGCTTTTTCCCTCCTTTTCCCTTTTTTCTCACATCTCAGCTATGGAGCAAGGCCCTGGATTACTGTGAGGTGTGGATTTTTCCAGGGGTGGATAGAAAAGAGGAGAAGCTGTCTCTGAACACAGACAGCTCAGAGCACTGAGTTTGAGTGCTGAAAGGAGGGACAAGGCAGGATCACCATGGATGTGCTTTGGGGTCACACTCACACCAATCCCTGCTGCCCTCACACCCCCTCTGCAGGGCTGGGGCTGTGGCAGGAGCCCATGGACACATCACATTTGTCACTGTAGCTCTGCTCAATTCATTGCCCCATAGATTTTCTCATTTATTCTGCTAGTGATCACTACCCTCCCCTCTCCTTGGCCCTGGAAATCTCTGAGTCCTCTGGGACAGGTGCAGGGATAATTTTCCATTTTATATCCTGCCCGAGTTCATTTGAGGGCCATCACTTCTAGGCCATGGTGGGGGCTGAGCATCAGGCAAAGCACAATTTGTGCAAAGCACCCTTTAAATTCAAATTACTGGGCTCTCCTTGCCACCAAATAGGCTGTAAAGAAACTTGGAAACTTTGCTGGAGCACAGACATCAGGATCAGCTTTTCAAATAGCACAAAGGAAGATTTATTTGCCAGGAATGACCAGGACTGTGTTTTGAGCCTCCTCTGAAAGCAGTTTTATTCACTGAGGCTGCCAGCACAGTGCACAGTTTGCTGGGAGAATCCAGATTTTCAGGATCTTTCCAGGTTTTCAATATCTGCTTCAGAGCCCCTAATATTAAGTTGTCAACAAGAAGGCTGGTAAGTGAGGAGGACTCCACGTTTGTGAGAAGGAATAGTAGATTTGGGAATTATCAGGCTGCTCAAACACTAGATAAATCATTGGAGGAGGTGGATATTTCTCTATTAGGGACAAACCACACTCCCCAGCAGCGGTGGCTGTGTGCAAGGGGAATGCTGGGGGGGGAATGCAGTGCCAGGGCTCACAGCCTGATCCTGCATCACCCACAATGTGCTGGGTCCCCCTCAGCTCCCACAAAATCCAAGGCAGGGATGGTGTCTCTGCATCTCACTGAAGTTTTTCAATCCAATCACCGACAGTTTAAGCTCACTGCTGAATCCTTCAATGGGGATTTAAAGGAAATCTGTTGCACAACAAAAATTGATGTGAATTAAGTGATAGCTGCCAAGGAAGAGGAGCCAGCAGTCAGGGGATTTAAGAAGTTGTCTCCCCTTGGGGCTATTCCCTTTGCTGGGCTGAAGGCCCAGGGTTTATTATGGGGTGCAGCTGAGTTCCTGCATCCCATTGAGATGGCAGGGATTTGAAAGAGAGAGAAAAACAACCTGAACATGTTCCTTTCCCTCCCAAGAATAATTAACTGCAGCAAATGAGTGGCCAGGGCTGATGCATCACATTCAGTGAGGCTCTGAGAGCCCATTCCTGACAGACCTGTAACACACAGTGAACAGAATTCCTGGATTCCCCACGGCACTGGGAGCTCAGCAAAGCTCTGGAGGAGGGAGGGAGCAGGGAGGATGATGCTGCAGCTTTGCTCTTCCTTTCTTTCCCACTCACCCATTTTTATTCAGAAGGGTTCACGTGGGGATCCTTGTCCTCGGGCAGGTGGGTGGTTGGGATGAGTGTTCTTGGAGGCTGAAAACATCCAGGGTTTTATATCTGTGTAGTTGATATCTACATATGTATTGGAAAGCAAACTCCTTACCAGTACTTTTCAGAAAGTGGTACCAAAATACAGCAGAGAAATACAACCCCCAGTACAACACACAGTTACAGCAGCAGATTCTGGAACACGAAATCCCAGACTGTGTGAAGTGGTAAGAAAGTGAAATAAGGTAATCCCTTGGGAGCAGCCAAGTGTCCCTGTCCTTTCTTGACCTGGAGAGGCAGGGGTTGCAAAGCAGTGACAGGCTGAGCCTTTCCCGAGCCTCTGGATAGAATGGTGGGATTTTAACCAAGTGAGAGTGTCAAGGTGCTCTGCAGAGGAAAGCAAAGTTCAGCCCATCCCTGCAGAGCCCCCTTGGTGCAGGATGGGATGGAGGGGGGATACACCACCACAGAGAGTGTGGGGAACAGGGGATGATATCCCAAACATTCCATTATGGCTTTCCACAGACCATCCCACACCAAGGGATGAGGTCCCTCCGAGGGACAGCGACGCTGCAGCTTTACCCCTGCCCCTGTTCCTGCTGTGCAGAGAATTCCCTGAGGCATTCCAGCTGCCCTCGGGCACTGAGCACAGCTCTGAGGCTTGGGGCTGTTTCACAGGGCAGAGGAGCTGTGTTTGCTCTGTGCAGGACGATCCAGGGTCCTGAAGAGCAAGGGAAGAGCAGGATGGAGGAGGGTGGGACACTCCTTAGATCATGCTTGGCTGCTAGAGCCAGAGTCACCCTTGATGGAACTGCTGCAGTCAGTGCTCACCAGCACTGACTGATGGCTGCTTCTTGGTGGTCAGGACAGAAACATCCCCCAGGCCAGGCCTCCCTGGATGTTTTTGTCATTTGTTTAGAGCAGTTCCAGTGTGGCCTCGTGCTGGGACCCCTGGGAAGGGTGAGCAGGACCAGTGACTCTTGTTCACATCCCTGATCAGGACAGCAGCAGCCCTGGCTCTGCTGGGAGTGCCACGTGTGTCCCCCCCTGGAGCAGCACAGGTGGGAGGCACAGCAGTGCTGTGGGCACAGGACATGTCCCCAGTGCTCAGCTCCTGGCTCCCAAGCCCTGGTTCTGCACAGCCCCAGCCATGGATCTGCCAGGCTGATCTGCTGCTGTCCTTGCTGCTCTCTGGCCTTTCATCTCTCTTTTTCCCCTATCCCCTTTATTCTCCTCTGATTGTCCTTATCTAGTCACACCCTATTACCTGCCTCTATCTGCAAAAGCATCTAATCCCTGACAGCACCTGGGTTTGGCTGGATGTGGACAGAACACACTGACTCTAGTTTTTGTGGTTTTAATTTCTTTTTTGTGTGTGAGAGAATTTAAACTGCCTGTTGACTCTTGGCATCCCTCTTGCTCCTTTGTTAACTTTGCAGGGATGCCTTCCCAGCACCGTTCTTGCAGGAAGAGGGCCCTGGGAGGGGGATGAAGGACCAGGATTATGGATTGGTGACTCTCCCTGTCTGTCTGTCTGAATAAATGTCATCCCCTGAGTCTGGACAAGGCAACCAATGGGTTCAGAGCCTAGCTCAACACAATCTTTCTGAAGAAGGGGTGAACAGGGAGTGAATCTTTCCCCGGGCTGTCTGAAACCAGGATGCCATCCCTGTGACCTTGGAGAAGGCTCTGGCATTTCTCCCTCAGGCTGTCAGTGCTGTGGGAGCAGGAGCAGTCTCTCGTTACGTGGTACATATAAATATATCATTTAGCACAGTGGTGGGTGTCTCTCCTGCTATTATAGTAACAACCTGTCTGCCCCCCTCCCACCCCCTGAGAAAAGAGCTCTTCTGTCTCTGGGTATGAATAGCAGGATGGGGTTTGCTGCTGGATTTTGAGCTGAGAAAAGACTCAGGATTTTCCTTTTTCCTTTAGAAATGAATTTGGCCCTGGTTCCTGTGGCTGGCTAAGCTGGGTGAGTGGTGGTTGGTCTGTCGCTGTCAGGTGAGAGCAGCATGGGCCATCCTCGTGTTCACCCTGCCTCAGAGTTT
This sequence comes from Acrocephalus scirpaceus scirpaceus, assembly GCA_910950805.1. Lineage (NCBI taxonomy): Eukaryota > Metazoa > Chordata > Aves > Passeriformes > Sylviidae > Acrocephalus > Acrocephalus scirpaceus. The sequence goes on along the minus strand of OU383790.1, from coordinate 7,715,180 downwards.
CTCCCTGTTAGCAAAGACTTCTGTGACCTGTGAGGCTGGAGGCAGTGACCTCCTGCTGGTGCCACCACGGGCGTGTCCTCCCACCAAAATGTTCCTCAGTTTCCCTGTGTATAAAAAATGATAATACTGATCTGTTATCAAGGTGGCTCTAAAATTGCCCCTGGGCCTTCAGAGCTGCACCACAGGACCCAAACCACTCCCCTCCGTATTGCTGATCCCCCTGGGAATGCTGCACAGCCAGAAGGGGACAGGAAGGTGCCAGATCCCCTGCTCAGGGCTGCAGCTGCAGCAGCTGCCAGGAAGCCAAGCAGGAGTAAATCTGCCACTGGCAGAGGTGAAGGGGGCAAGAGAGAAGGACACGATTGTTTCCTCCCCAGAGGGGAGAAGAAAGGGAAGAGATGGGAAATTCATTTAGTGACTCCCAACAGCTGGAAGGGGAGTTCTGTGGGGAGTACAGCACGGGAGCTGTAAGGAAGTGGAGCAAGGAGGAGACCAAAAGGATCAGAAATCGATGGGGTGGCTGAGTCTGTGAGTTGGCTGACAAGGAAACCTTTCCTACACCAAAAAGACGTGCTCTGGTGAGGCAGAAATGCTGCCCTGATGCACACAAGAGGTCCATGTGCCAGGAGTGCTGAAACACTGGGATACAGGAAGGGGGAGCAAAGAGGGAAGGAGGGAGAAATCCGTGAGCTGAGGAGGTGGGCAGGCAGACCCTGCTGTGGGGGAAGGTTAAACTCATATTGATCTGTACAAGGAAAACATATTCTCACTGCTTCTCATCCTCCTTTCAGATGATCCTGCATCAAATAAAAAAAGGGCTGTTTTCCAAGCCTGGCTTTGGAGATCTTTTCAATGATACAGCAGATAAACAGCCGCTTGCTGACAGCGAAGGTGCCAAAGTGATTTTTTGATGATATAAGCTGGGCTGGGAGGGAGGAGGGACAGGAGAGGTTGCTGAACGTGATGGAATGAGGGGGAAGGTGACAGGCAGGGCTGGAGCCAAGGACACCAGGCTGATGGGAGACAGCTCAGCACAAGGTGGGGGATGTGTGGTGGGGAAGGGAATGCCCAGTGCCAGGAACTGGATCTGGATTGCTCTCCCAGGAAATCCCAGCAGTGTTCCCAGCTCTGCCCCCCAGAGAAAACAGGGTCTTTACTCAGCTCTGCTCCAGGTCAGGGTCCTTGGCAGAGCACAGCTGTCTTCAGCTCAGGAATAGACACAAAGCCTCTCACAAACCTTCTGCCAGTTGCACATTTGGGGGTTTTTATTTCTTGCATAACACACATGTGTTGGGTGTAGGATAAATGGGAGCTGAGTCCCCATCCCACGGCCACAGGACAAGGATGCATTTCCTCTCCACAGCCTGGCTGCTTCCCAGCTCTGGTGGAACTTGTGAGAACTTTAGGGGCATAGGAGAGGCTTCCTGGGCTCCAGCACAAACTCTGCATGTCCCTTACTCCTTTGGGCAGTTCTCTCCCACAGCCCTGGCCTCGGTGCTCCGAGCTGTTGGATGGAGCTGAGTGCTTCCCTGCACACAGCCCTGAGATATTCCCATGAAAGGCTGTGTCTAACTGTGAAGTATTATTATTGCACACCTTTTGGAAAGTGCCTTGAGACGTCGTGGAATGATAAGGTGCTATAAGGCGGGGAAGTTGTGCAGAGATAAATTCACTGTGAAATGTGTTTTGCTAGAGACATTTATGTAGCATATCATCTTATCAAGGAACTTTGCCCAAGAAACAAATTCTCATGCCTGTATAAAGAGACTATAATTGAACTGTTGACTCACTGTTATGGGAAAAGACAGAGTGGGGGAAAATTTCCAGGGCCTCTAGGACCCCAAGGAGGAATATAATTAAGTAAGACATAATTGGAAACCTAAAGCAAGCCCATACACTCCAAGTGAGTGCTGAAACAGCAAGGCAGGAGAGCTGGGTGGAGGCTGAATTTGCAAAGCAGATGGCTGAGGATTTGTAGGTCACCAGCTCTTGGATCTGCTGGGCCAGGATGGGGTCAGGGTACCATATGGATGAAGGGCAAAAAAGACAACACCTCCGAGCAAGCCCCGCTCCTGCTTCCCCAGAAAGGCTCTGCTGGCTCAGGAACACCACAAACTCTCACACCATATTTTTTTCACATATTCTCGAGAAGACATTGAGTCCCAGGCATCTTCACTGACAGCAAGGCCATCACAGGCTTCAGTTATCTGAGATCACACAGCCAAGAAGGAAACATGAAGAAGTTTCAATGCTAAATGGACTTGAACTCTGCTCTTGCCCCCACTTTAGGTTAGCCCAGGCTTGGTTCTAACAGCTTGTGCAACAGATCTGCTTTATAAACTGATTTTCCTCCTTGATCACGATTTTTATGAGCTTTAATTTATTCTTTTTCTCTATCTGTCGTTGGGAATGCATGTAAGAAATGCAAGAATGTAAGAGACGATCAAGAAGCAGGAGAGAAACCCATCTCTGTATCTGTAACCCCCAATTCATGGCTCACTGGTTAAGACACAGATTTAGGATGGGGAAGTGCCACGTTGAGGGCTCTGTTGTGGATTTCTTAGGCTGGTTTCTTCTTTTTAGTTCCCACACTCACCAAATTACCCAGAGCATCAGCAAACCCTCGTGACTGCTGTGCCTCTCTACCCTGAGCCAGAAGAGGGGGCAGAGCAGATCCAAGTTTCAGCTCAGAAGTTGTGCCCCTCATCTCACGTTGCTGCAGCTGATCTCTATTTTCCTTAAATGCTACAGACAGTGTCTTCAGAACTTAATTTGATTTTGATTGATTTTTTGAAACTTGAAACACTTGTAAACTAATTTTCAGTGTATTACTCTTGTCAACTCTTAAAGATTTTGTCAGTAAGAATTTGCTGAACAGACACAGTAATTTTGTTTCTCATTTTGGCAGATCACCCCTAAAGAGGAAAGTGGGGAGGAGGGGGTGTTATTATAGCTGCAGTTATTAGAATATACATTGCAATTACTCTGCTCCTATTTATGAGCCATTTCAGAACCATTTCTGAGAGCACCCTCGAGGAGCTCAAGGTGTACACGTGTGTGCAACTATATAAAACCTCACTATTTGCTTGTTCACCCACTCCTGGAGTGACTCTCAGCTCTGAGGGTGATGCCTTAGGGTTTTAGCTTCTATATTTTTCATATATTTGTAAGCCTGCAATTCTTTAGTGTATAACTCCAAACTCCACACACAGTGTGAGCTGCTGCTTCCCCATTTTGGTCAGACACAGCAATTCCTCTCCAGGCCTGGCAATCAAGGATGCCTTACAGTCTCAGGCCCTGAGAAATATAAAAAAAAGTGAGTTGGGGGGAGCAAACTTGGGGTAAATGACTTCATTACCTGAAGCTGTAACTGGAAGATGAACCCCCAATCTGTAAATGGACCAAATTTATAAAAGTGTGAAAACCTGTGACCCATGGTCCACTTTGGGTGTAGCCTCTGGGGGCTTTATCTGCCCTAAATGTACCTAAAAGCCTTTCAATAAATATACCTGCTTTTAATTCTCTTAATCTTGTCTGGCCTCTGTTTTTACGTAGCTCCAAAAAGCCATCAAAGGGAGCCCATGTTGGAGTTTGGGTTCTAAAAAAACAGAAAACAGAAAACAACCTTGCTAAGGTTCACCTCAGAGTGGCCCCAGCAGCACAGAGCAGCAGAGCAGCACCCTCCAGGTCTGAGGAGAAGAGCTGCTGACACTGCCTGCAGCACCACAGCCTGGGCACCTCTCCAGATGTCATCCCTGGTTCTCCCAGCCAAGTGGGAAATGCCACCAAGTACTCCCAAGATTTTTGGGTTTTTTCCCTCAGTGTGGATGACTCAATGAAAAAGAAGTTGGGTGCAGTGTTTGTTGGGATGGGTGATAAAATCTTGCACGTGGCCAGAATGGAATAAGCTCCGTGAAGATTTATCAGGTCTGAAGTTGGCCTGCAATTTCCCAGAGTGGCTTAATAATAGCCAGACAACTTCTCTGGACATGCTGTGTAAAACAAAAGGGTTTAATAGTGACAAAAATAACAAACATCATAGATAGAAGAAATATAAGTGGAACACAGTTCAGAGAACACTCTCACACTGCTAAGGCATTCCAAAAGAGCAATTGAGCCCCTCTGTGCAGTCCTTTTAGTACTTGATGGTCCAGGTGGGTTATTTGGCACCTTGCCCAGTGAAACTGGGAGCAGGCTTTGAGGGACATTTCTAAAGCCCAACCTGTGCCCCAATTGCAATGAGAAAGGCATGGAAAATTCTAGTTTAATTTCCTGTCATGTTCAAAGGTAAACCAAAACATTTTTCCTTGAATAGAAACACCTTCCTGGGTGTGGGGGTGCATTCCTGCAGGTGGGGATACTAAAGTCCACCCAGAGCAGCTGGGGAGGAGCAGAGTTAGGAATGTAAACCAGCACGTCCATGCTGGCTGGGATATTGAAATGGAGAGAGGAGTCAGTGCTGGAAGCAGTGGCTGGGTTCCTGCAGTCTCTGTTTTATTTCTCTTCATCAAGGTGGCTTTTCAGGGAAGTTTATTCCTGCTGGATATCTCAGTGCAACCTTTGGATCATATACCCTGTTGCTTTTTGAGCTGGGGAGTTTAACTCTTGACCTATTGCCTCTTTGTGCTTTCCAGATTGCCCTCACCAGCAGGGTGTCTGGGGCAGAGATTTGTATTTAAAAACTGGGCAAAATACCTCCAAGCTTTAAGCTCAGCTGTTCAGGTTTTGTATTGTCAATGGCACGTTCATCCCACCTTGCTCCCTCTGCCCTTCCTTGTTTTGCTTTATTCCCTCTCAGGGAAAGGCTTTTCAACTCAAACCCTCAGAATGTGCTGATTGCAAAGTGGAATCTGGAAAATTGCAGTGGCCTTTTCCTAGGGAAAAAAAAAAAAAAAAGGAAATACGATTTTTTTTTTCTTTTTTTTTCCCCTTCTGGAACAGCAAATGGGATGGGGATGAAACACAGCAAGGGGCTTCCTGCCATCTGGGCTGGAAGATCTGCTCAGCACTGCTCTCTTCATTCTTCCATCACTTGCATCTCTCATCAATTATCATCACAGAGCTGGTCGATATTGAAATGAAGCTGCCAGGGATTGATGGCAGAGTCACTGAAGTGTCCTGCACAAATGACATTTTCCTCATTTTGGGGCCAGGAAGGATGAGCCAGGGTGGGGGGAGGCTGGGAAGACATGCATGGTAAGGCGTTTGCCTTCTCAGAAAACCTGACAAAATGTCCCAAGTTAATGCTCTGCCCTGTGGATCACTAATGCATTTCTGGGGACAGCTTTTGCTGCTAATGGAGTATTTTTCAGAGCACTTTTCAAGCCCTCTTGTGGGACTTGCTGCTTTCTGTGCTTCTTGAAAGCTGTCACAGGCAGCCAGAGCAGGTAAATCTAGGTAGATAAGTTGGGTGTTTTGAGCTGAGTTAGTAAACTCAGGTATTTAAGGTGCATCTGTGCCCTTTTGGGTTCATCACATTTATATTGCACAAAGGGTGAATGTCGTTGTAGGACACAAAAGAAAGATTAAATACTCCAAATATTTCAGAAGGCAATGAGCATAGAAAAAGCTTTATTGTCTAATTCTTACTACCTTTTATAAGGTGTTCTGATACAGACTTGATATGATTGGTGAATAGGAGCAACACCTCTCTAACCCCATTGGTTAAACCAGAGAAACAGCAAAACACCACCTGGAGAAAGATTGTTTTGAGAAAGGACAGTTGTTTGTTAAGATTGTTTTGAGAAGAAGCTTTCTTGAGAAGTTTTCCCTTGGGAAAAAGTTATCAGCTGCTAGCAGGCTGAAATCTCTCAGACCCAGAAATATCAGGCCCACAAGTGGAGATACCCAGCCCACCTGCAGCAGTGGTTTGCACATCCCGCAGTTGGTTGGCTCCCTAATTTTTCCCCCAAGGGAGGCGTAGACCCTGCGTGGCAGATGTGAACTCTGGCACAACAGACCTGATCTCTGTGGATCCATCAGCAAAATAATGCAGGGCCTCCAAGGATTCACAAACTCCAGGTGGAAAACCATGGGGTGACAGATTTATAGGCACAGCCCTTCCCTGTGCCAGTCTTTTCACGGGGAGGGGAGAGGAGGAATTTCTTGGGATGAGGGCAGCTCCTATTCAGCAGAGTCCTGCTTCTCATGGGCATGTCCAGGGTGGCTTTACACTGCTGGTCTCACAGCTTAACAGAATTTGGACCCTAAAGCTACAAATCTATAGTTGTTGACTGTATATAAATCCCTCCACAAAGGAAACTGAAATGTGAGTGGAGTGTTTCAGAAGATGGAATTCAGAAGATGGAATTTCTCTTTCTCAAAGAAACACGCTTATCTTTAGAGAACAAGGTCAAGATGTTTCCATTAAAAAAACAAAATGGTTAAGAATCTAGTTTAAATTAAAAACTTAAATATAAAATGTACAGAGCTGTCAGACAAAAAGGCACAAAAGCATTTGTCAGGCTGCCCCAGACAGCAACACAAACCTGGCCACCAGCAGAGCATTGGCCTGACCCAGCCCTGCTCCCCAAACCGAGCCCCCTGTCAGCACAGCCCCAGCAATGCAGTTTCTGACTCAACAACTGTTTCCAGCTCTCCCACAAGGACTGACTCCTAACTTTCCACCTCTTTCCTTGGGAAGTCACAGCTTAAACCCCTCGAAAGCGAGTGGCAGAGCCCTGTGCTCAGTGCTGGCTGAGCTGAGCACAGAGCTCTGATCCCAGCTCTACAATTCAGGGCCATTTCCTGTGGATGCTGAATGTGAGAGAATCAGGCAGCAGCAGCACAGTGTCTGTGTGAAACTCAGTCACAGAACTTCCTCACACGGGGCTGAGAAAGTGTGGCTGGGGAAGCTGTAAGGAGGAACCCCAAACAGTCCTGGGAGAAGGAAAACAACCTCTGCAGGTGTTGTTTGTCTCCCTGTTGGTTACTTGCAAGGAACAGTCGAGGGGTGTCGTTCCTGACTGTCCAATGATGGTGATGTGGTGGTTTGCTGGCCCATGAAACTTTACTCTCTCAGAACTGTCTGTAAAAGATGATTTGGAAGAATAAAGTTGCTCTCATTTTGCTACAAGCCTGAGTTGTATGTCGCTATTATCGCCGTCCCTAATACAATAGTGACAATTTCCCAGCTCCCCGAGTTGAGCTCTGATCCCAGCTCCATGATCCAGGGCCATTTCCCAGCTCCCCGAGTGCCTGTGCAGAGCTGAGCCCCCTCCCATCCCCAGGCACACCGAGAGACTCACACCCACCTTTGCCACACATTTGTGACCCAAAAATCTATTATAAAACTGGCCCCTCTCCTGCTGCTTACTGCCAGGTGCTGCTGGGAGTGGAAGGAAGGGATTTTGTTGGGAGCACAGGGATATTTTCATCCCTGGCACGGTTGTGCTGAGCTCACCGGGAGCTGGAGCTGCTCTGAGCTTGGCCTGGCTGTGCTGCTTTGAAGGGGCAGGGTTTTGCCTGGCCACCCTCCTGCCTGCTCATCCTGCGTCCCCAGCGAGGGCTCCTCCAGCATATGCTGCTCCCCAGCGTGGTGCTCGCACAATGTAATTATCTGGAGCTGTTTCCTCCAGTGCTCACTTTCTCATTGTTTTGTTTTATTTGCCTTCCAAGGCCCTACTTCCTCTCTGTTTTGGTCTGGGCTGTTTTCTTTTCCAGAGAAATTGGTGTATGCAGTGATTTGATCCCATCCCTAGGCTGCATTTGAAGGATATTGTCTATTTTCAGAATTCTCAGCTGTGTTTATGCTCCAGGCTCCAAACCTCTTTCTCCCAGTGAAAAGAGGGAGCAAATCCTGCCTTTGCCTCCTGCCCTGCAGAGCCACTGACTCAGGGATGTATTGATCGAAATAACCATTAACCTCCCCAAAATGTGGGTCACTCTCTATTGCAGTGACAGATCTTTCTCTCCATCTCTTCTGCACCCTCTTCTATTGGCTGCAAAACACCAGTGCACGAGTCCTTGAGAATGTGCCCAACTTGCTGTGGGGCAAAAAAATTCCCCAGAGAGGGGAGGGGAACTTTGTGGGCCACAGAAAACAAAACCAGGGAATCTCCAGGTGTGATTCCACTGTGATCCCAAGGGTGAGAGAAATTGTTTAAGGGCACCAGACACTGGTTTGTTTGTTTGCTTGTTTGTTTGTTTGTTTGTTTGTTTCAGGGATGAGGGTTTGTGGATAAAGCTCTGCTGTTAGATAATCAGCAGCTCCTGCACTTGAAGCCAATTTCTGGTACCCAGAGCTGGGAAATTTAGTTGCAATTCTGCCTCCTTGCAGAAACCTGCTCTGTCCCTGCCCGTACAGAGGGTCAGGGATTAGGGGCCCATTGTGTTCAGCTACTCCCTTTATCCAAAGACGTCTAAAGATGGTCCCAGTGGATCTGAGGGGGCCTTGTTCCATGCCTGACTGGTTAATTGTAGGTCTGGGGCATTGCTGTGGCTTCCCACCAGACTCCCTTTGGCATCAGTTCCCAGGGAAGAGCATGAACCCCTCAGGAAAATTCTGGAGCAAGGAGACCCCTGCCCACTGCTCATTTATTCAGGGTTAAACCAGCCCTTAGTCAGCTGCACTGGTGCATTTGGGACCAGAGAGGTCATCAGTGACCTGTGACCTTGCCAAGTGACCCTCCCTGCTGCTCTGTGGGGTACCTGCTGGCTCTGGAGCAAAGCCATCCCCTGTGCTCCCTGGCAGTGCGGGTCCCACAGCTCCCTGAGGATGTCAGGCAGCCACTGCAGCACACGAGAGAATCCCAGCCCCTCACATTAATTCCCTCTCACATCTCGAGAGGAGTATGACAGCAGCAAACCCTCCAAGTGAATCCTAGCCCTGTATTAATTCACTCCTAGGTCCAGCTCTCTGATCTGCTGTCATCTGAAAGTGATACTAATGCCAGGTTTCCATATCCAGCGTCCCGCTGTGCCTCCCGCTGCAGTCAGAGTCATGCTGGGAGAGATCAGCTCCGCTCGAGAAGGGTAAACCAAGTGCTTGATTTCAAACAGCATCAAGGAAGGCAGGAGAGAATATGGAGAGGGGGAGAGGGAGGGAGTGAAGGGATGAATGGCTGGGAACACGTTCCTTTGAAAGGGGTGAGTGGCCATGAGTGCAGATGGGCTCCTTCCTCTCTCTGATCTCTGTCCATCCTTGTACCCACACCCCCGGCTCTTTTCCTCCCGTCATCCCCGTTCTCTCTTGCAAGACCAATTTCCTTGCCCCACTTGAAGCTAACGAGGCTCTTTTCAGCGCAAAGAAAGTCTGAGCTCCCCAAGGAACACGGCTGCCCCAGCTCTGAGGAATGAGCATGAGGCTGCTGGCTGCAAATCTCCCTTTGCTATCAGCTGCCAAGGCAGTTTTTGTGCTCAGCTGCCCCGAGCGCTGCTGGGGAGATGTAAGGTCCAGTTCACCATCAAAGTATCAGGCACTGGACAGGTTGGGCTGGGCTGTCCAGCTCTCTCACCAGCTGACGGCTTCTGACAGCCAAACCCTCTTCCTCTTCTTCATGTGCTGCCCAGCCTGGCGAGGGGAAGGTGAACGCTGATTTAATTTGACACTTCAAGAAAAGAATAAAGACACCTCAATACAGACATCGCCTTTCCTCCAGAATGTTCTCGGAATATTTTACTGGCCAGCAATGCTGCAATATTTTTGTGAAGGTCAGTAAATGTTACTTAAGAAAGGCAAAGAAAAAATATTTGTAACAAGCAACAGTCACTCCTAAAAGGAGCAGAAAAGAGCTTTCAACAGATCCGAAGTGATTTGTAGTAATGCCTGCTTTGGATTGTTTTCTTTATTTCTTTTTTCCCCAAGTGTTTTATTTACTCTGTTTCTGAGATACCTTCAGAAACTTAATTCCCAGAGATTTTCTTTTTCCCCAGCAATTTTAGAGAATCAGCCTCTTGAAGGGGTCTCGGATTGGGAAATCTTAGGATATTGTCCTCCAAAGCTCTTATCCTTTCTGCAGACATCCAACACACCCTGCTGCAAAGGTGAAGCACAGAGCCAGGAGCAGAACCCGTGGTCCCAAAGGGTCTGTCAAGCACAGACTGGGGGTCTCTGCCAGGTGCACCTGGGGTGTCCCCCTGCCCTCACTCTGTCTGGGCAGCTGCAGCCATGGCTGAGTGGGGACAGTGCCTGAGGGGGGCTCAGTGCAATCTGCCAGAGGAAGGGTGAGGGTGTGGGGTCTGGCCAGGGAGAGGGACTCTGGTGAAGCCTCCAGTTCCACATGGAAGTTGTCACAGCACATGGATGCTTTATGTTCCTCCATCTTTCAGGGAAAAGTGGGAACCAGCAGGGCAGGGACAATAAAACCCAGTTTGGAGATGACATTTCACATCTCCAGAGCTGCTCCTGATGCCTGCCCTGCCTGAGACCCCAGTTTCTGAAGGGTTCAGGGTTTGACTGTGACAGTGTTAGGAAAATTAATCCACAAATGCCAGAGGTTTATGTCCAAAAGGAGACAGAGGAGTCCTTTTACTTTATTTGAATAAAGGGAGAGGCCATGGGGATTTCCCATGGGGTCTCTCCAATTTTTGGAGGATGCAGCCTCCTTTTTATCCCAATTTCCCGGCTGCATTTCCCTCTCTCTTTCCCCATTGGCTGAGGCACTTGAGAGGTGCAGACTTCCCAGAATGCCTAAGACCCTAAATTCCCCTTTTAATGTATAACCCCCCTAATTTTTAATTCTTATGGGATTTATGGGTTTTCCCCATTGTTTCTTTCACCTTTCAATATCCAATTTCATTGATCAGCAAACCTATGGTTTGTTTGTAAAGGCAAATCTCTTCTTTTCCATTCATCAATCAGTGGAATCCTTCTCATTGTTTCTCTTACCTCTCAGTGCTGGTTTTATCCACCAGCAGCCCCACTGCTGGTTTGTAAACACAAATCTTGTCATTCCTCAGGATCCCCTCAGAGCATCCCTGCTGCCAGGGGAGCCTCCCCCAGGCCTACCCAGGACAGGCTGGGCAGGGGAGGGGGATGGCCCCGCTCACCTCGAGGTTTATGGCAGCCTGGCTCTCTGCACTGGCTGCTGCCTTATGCTGTGCCACTTCATTTGATGTTCCTTTCTCTAAATGGTAGGAAATCAGTACTTACCAAGTGCTGGCCCAGAATATATTTGACTTTAATTTCCCTTTATGACCCCGTCTGCTAATCTCTATTGCACAGATAAAGAGAGGTAACCCAGGCATCATTACCAGCGATGTGGAGAATTTTCTGCAGTTCAATTATAATCTCTCTTTTTTTTTCTCCCCTTGAGCAATAAAATCTCTCTGTCTCTCTCTCTCTCCCTTTCTCTTCTTTCAAACTTACTCTCATAACTCTTCCTCTCCCTCTCTCCAGATGAGGTTAGGTACTTTTGTGATGTCTTCTTGGCCGGGTGTTCGTGGGAGTCAGAGCAGTTTTGAGGCTGGAGCAGAAGGCTCAGAGACGTGCACGTGTTGTTTAATGCTGGGGGATGCAGGAGGCACGGCACAGGTGAGGCACGAGGAAGGGATGGAATATCTATTCCATAGATCAGCACAGGGAAGGGCTCCAGCGCTGCACAGACAGCTCCTTATGGATTGTTTGCAACCTCCCTGTCCCTAGAAATGCCAGCATGATGGGTGGCAAGGATGCTGCTGAGCTGCTGGTTTAATTTGCCTTTTAGAGGCGTTTTAGGGAAGGCATCTGGCTGCAATAGTGCTGCCCCTTTGAAAGGCCGTTCTCATTTGTCTGCAACTTCTTTGAAAGGTGAGTAATTCTCAACATATTTTTCTTGGGCACCTCACCCTGGCAAGGAGATCTTTCATGTGTGCTTGTGACCTTTAGGACAGCAGAGCCATCGATACATCTTCAGTGCATGTATTGACCTTGTCTTGTGGTAATTATTTACAAACCTTGATCCTGAAGTTTGAGTCCCAGGAAAAAAAAAAGTATTTATTTTCTATTTCTCTTCCTCTAAACTTTTTTTTTTTTTTAATTAGGAAGTCTCTATTTTTTTTTTATTTACATTTTGTAGTTTAATTTGACTTAAATTTAAGCCAAACAGAAGAGAAGATGAACAAAAAGAAACAGGAAGACATCTAAGCAATGGTGGAGCTGGCCTTAAAAAGGACATCAAAATGGTATAGATCTGACTTGTGTATTTTATTAATAATAATAGTGACACTAATAGTAGACATATTATTAAAAAAATAAATTAATAAAATTAATAAACCCCAGCTCATCATTACTTGGAGATGCCAACTGGACCTCCTCAGAGTGCAGTCTTCTGTATTCATAATGAAAGATAACCTGCCCATTAGCAAAGATTGGTTGCACCTGAATTCAATTAGAAAATTAACAGCTGATGGCATCTGGGGCTCAACCCCTCCCCAGATTCAGGTGAAGTCTATCAAAAGTCAATCTGCATGTCTCAGTTGCATGAATCAAAAGCCAGTGTATCTACAGGAGTCCAGACTTGTGGAAATACTCTCTGAATCCAAAAGGTCCTGTTGCATATGTAGGAAGACAGATGGTGGTGGAGCTTGCTGCCTTCTGGCAAGATGAAATGATTTATCCCTAAACTATCTCTAATGGAAAAACATCCGAGGACAGCCTGAAACGCAGGCACTCTGGGAGGGAGGGACCACTTGTAGAGACCGGGCTGGCTATGGCTGGGAATAAAATGCATCTGTCCTTTCTAAAGCAGCAACTTCTTAGCATAGACAGCACAAGACACCCACGTCCTGGTTCCTATCCTCAGGCATTCCATCCAATTTCATTGTCAGATTAACTTCCTTGCCATAAGAGTGGCCCAGAGCATTTATTTCTTCAGCGCTACTGTGAGATTTTTTTTCTCAGCACAAGCAGCAAAACAATGACTCGCTGTGTATTCTCGGGGTATTTTAATGATCCTATCTCCATATCTGTTTAAATTTACAGTACAGCAGAGCTCTGACTGGCATATGGTTGTCAGCCAAGAGAAAACTGTGCGTCTAGGAGGCAGATCAATGTTGACATTGTGAAGGTACCTCTGGAAAGAATTAATCAAGTCTGATCTTTGCATACCCTCTCAGTATGGATTTTCATTAAGCGTGGTGCTGTCTCCACACAGAGAGTCCAAGGTGCTCTCCTCAAGGTCAGCCACTGACAGGGATGAAGGCTGGAGAGTTCTGTGGGTTCTGGGAGCACAGGTTTGGGCTGTTCCTGTGCAGGAGCAGCTGCTCCTGAGGAGCTAGGACGTCAGGGCAGGGCACTGAGCCTGGATGTAGAAGTTTAAAATAGGCTTTAAATGTGTGGGAAATGGCTGTGTGGAGGGAGAAGCATTGAAATTTCACGGAATCACAGGAGACATGCACAGGGATCATTGAGTCCAGCACCTGTCCCTGCACAGACCCCCAACAACTCCACCCTGGGCATCCCTGGCAGCGCTGGCCAAAGGCTCCTGGAGCTCTGGCAGCCTCAGGGCCGTGCCCATTCCCTGGGGAGCCTGGGCAGTGCCCAGCACCCTCTGGGGGAAGAACCTTTCCCTGCTCTGCAGCCTGAGCCTGCCCTGGCCCAGCTCCATCCATTCCCTGGCTCCTGTCCCTGTCCCAGAGCAGAGATCAGTGCCTGCCCCTCCACCGCCCCTTGTGATTTGTGAATAAAATAGGAAAATAATATCCTCCCTTTAATCAGGGGACTATCAGGCCCCTGGCTCAGCCTTCATTCAGCACTCTTCGCTGGCCTTGAACCCCAGGAGGTACCTGAGCTGAGCTCTAGGCTGCCTTACCTCAGCACCTGGCTGACCCAGGCTATGGCCACGCTGTGTCACAACTTGTCACCGTCAATCTGGGCTGGTAGTACCAACCTGTGCCAGGGCAGAGCCAGCCTGCAGCTCCATCACTCCTCAAGGTAAAATCAAGCCCTTCATTAGTGTTTGTTATTAGGAGCTTTAGTTGTAATGGGGCTTAGTGATATGTCCACAGTGAGGCACAGAACCCTCATATTATTCCTCAGGCAGGACTTAAACCACCCAAAAAGGAGAATGCACAACACACCACATTTCACAAATGTTGGGAATGACAGGGTCAGTGCAGGCATCATGAGTTTGGGATCTAAAAGGTAATTTGATTAATTAACAGAACTAAAACTATCTAGTAAACAGATTCTGAATTTGTAATAAATAATTAGCCATCACAAATGTCTCTTAATGAACTATTAAGTGACTTTAAGGGTGGAATTCTCAGCTGACATGAAAATATCTGACACAAAAAACCTCTTCTTCAAATAAATAATGGCCTCATTAATATTGAAAAGAACAGCATGCTTTCACTATTTCTTGTGTCTTTAAGAACGGAGCAGGTTTATAAAATAGAAATCTATCCAGTATGTGCTGACTGCTGCCAGAAACCAATTTTTTTTAAGAACTGTTCTTGAGAGTCATTAATTATCTGCAGGTCCCATTTGCTCTGAGTCAGTGACAAACTTTGTGAGATTTTGGACGGTTTTAATTAATGCAGGAATATGAGATGTAATATGCTTCTTGTTTGAACAATTATTGTCCTAACACAACCCTTGAATTAAAGGATTATGGGGAAAATAAAAGTAAATGAGATGCTACAGATCTGTGCACAGAACCCGCCTGAGAGGGAACATGTGTGTCTGTGTGGGCTGCCCCGATCCCACAGCCTGGATCTCATCCCTGGAAAAGCTGCTGTGGATGCACACACCTCATCCCAGCACAAAGATCTTCTGAGGACAACAGAGAAGTTGATACTGAGATGCAATGCACATTTTTTTTTAATTAATGAGACAAACAGCTTATACTTCCATTTCAAATCTAATCAAGCTACGTGGAGGGGTTCTTTTCTCCTTTTGATTCAATGCAAGCTGCTTCTCCCCTCCTATCCTGTCCTCTCCCTCTCCTCTTCCTCTCCCTTTATTTCTTTTTTTCTCTCTTCCCCTCTTCCTCTTTCCTTTTTCCTTTTCCTTCCTCACTGACTGAATTACAAATGCACTGGAGCAGCAAGCAGGACAACCAGAAAATCCTGGTGTCATTGCCCAGGCTGCTTTCCCCACACAGGCTGGTCCAAGTGTGCAGGGCCTCGTGCCTATGAACAGATCCCTCCACGGAGATTTTGTGTTTGCAGCTGTCCTAATACAACTACCTGGCTCCCAGATAGGAGAGATCTTCTTTCTGGCCAGCTCAAGCAGACATAAAGGGCTTTGGATCTTCCATGCCGCTGGTTTTAATGGGTGGGGTTTCTTATCTCTCCCAGACAAGGCAGAGAGTGCTGTTCCAAGCGGAATTTGGGCTGTATTTAACAGGCACGAGCTGCACAGTGGAACAGACAGCAAACACTGAGCAGCTCCTCGGCATTTAGAGAGACTCATCAGGAGGGTGTTGAGCCCATCAGAGCCGTGCTCTGACACTGTCACAGCTCTGCTGGCCAGGGAACAAGTCTGGCTTAATTCACAGAGTTCCTTTGCCTTCACAATGGTGTAAAAAAAAAATGTGTCTGGGTGTTTGCCTTTGATTTCTCAAGGACCACACTTTCACTCATAATTTCACTCAGAAGACTAATATTATTCTGCTCCAGTAGGATGCTGGATCCTATTTAACTTTCAGACCTTGTCTTAAGCTGCCACATTTTCATGAATATACTGGCGCCATCTGAATGCTCACGAATAAGGGATAACATGACTGTGCATAGCAGATGAGTCAGAAACCTGGAGCTTTTGCCTATGATAATTTTTTTTGTTGTTATTTTTTGCACCCTGCCAGCTGTTGATCTTGCTAATGTGCCGCTTAGCAGCCAAGTTTTGTTCCCTCTTAGTTAATGAAGTATGGCAAGAAATCGCTGGCCAGTGGCTGGATTTAAAGTTAATACTGAATGGTCCGTGGAGCAGAAATGCCCCAGACCAGTGGATCTGGAGACCAAGCAGTGCTGTTGTCAAAGATGATGGAGAGAAGGAGGTAGAACAGTCTTGTATCACCTTTGGTGTAACTACACTTCTTGGACATGTGCTGCAGTTAAATATGAAGAGTTATTTCTTTGAGATGGACAAGGGTTTGTGATCTGGTAAAACATGCCACTCTTAACCCAAAAAACCTTGTGTCTGACATGCTTCACATGACAGAGCACAGCCATAAGTGCTCTCCACACCCTCATGTAGACAACCCCCAGCCAGAGTTTGGCAAGCATGGCCTCAAGTCCAGAAAAGCCATGTAAGTTTTCATAAGTTTAATTAAGAATATCTTGGTGAATGGGCAGTATGAGTCCTGCAAACGTGTCCATCGAGGGGGGAATCACCCTGAGTGCACAGCCCCAGCTGCAGGGAGTGCAGCTGGAGAAGGGGTGGCTGGGTCTGTGCTGGCCTGAGCCTTTTCCCCTGGCAGGGAGCTGGGCTCTGCAGCAGCCGCTGCTCCCTGCCAGCAGCCAGCCTCATTCACATTCCAGAGCTGAAACCCAGCCTGCTGCCAGCTCAGCCCTCTTGCAGGGGCTGCAGGAGGAGCTGTGGTTCCCTGAAGCCCCTTCTCAAACACGTTGGCCCTCTGCTCTGTGGAGCCAGCTCTCTCTCCCCTGCCTCTTGCTTCTTCTTTTGTTGGCGCTGGGATTTCTCGTGGAACCTCCGCTCCCCCTTCCAAGCACCTCTTGGTTATTAAAATGCAGCTCAGGATAGTTCACTTTGCCTGGTACATTATCATTCCTCGTTAGAGACCCCTCCAGGGCCTGTGATATGCCTGCACCGACTTTATAATTACAAAGTCAATTTCTAAACAGACATTTGCAAATAAGTCAATTTAAATACCGAGATTTGCAAACAATAATTAAGCAGTAGCTTCTTTTTTAATATCTATATATATAATTAATGCCCATGGGCTTTCCATTTTACCTTGCCACTGTGTAGCTTGCAATTGTTTGTTGAGCTAAACCATTCTCAGGAAGCAAATCAAATCAAATCAAATCACTGATGGGTTTTAAAGCTGTTTAAGAAAATACCCTATCTCCTTTCATCCCAAATCCATATGCCCTCTCTTATACAGTCCCCAGTCCACCCCGCAGATATAGGGAAACAGCAGCAGGTGCCTCATGTGAGCTGGGGAGGTTTCCCTTTCAGCATAAAGGTGGTGACCCAGACTGACCAAAACCACCCCAAACCACAACAGACTGGGGAAGACTAAGTAGATAAAGCTGAGCAATAAAATACTCAGTGAGTACAAGGGCAAATGCACTCTGGAGGAGATGAACATGTCTACCTCAGGTTTCCTCCAAGGGTGTGCAGTGTTGAGAGGAACAAATGGGTTTCATCCCAAAATGGGAGGAATGTCTCTCCTTTTCTTTGAGGCAGGTGCTCATGTCATCCCCTGCCATCACGCCATGGCCTCTGTCCATCACCCCAGCTCTCCTTGTCTCCCTACAGACAGAAGCTCTGGCAGGGCTCCCCTGCCCCGCCAGTCTGGTTCAAAGCACTAACGCTGTCGTGGAATCCTGACTCTGGGATCACGGGAAGATGAGGCATGAATAGCCAACTCTGAACACAGAGGAATGAAACAGAGTGTTGTATTTCTTGTCAGGAGGCTCCTCCTCTAAGCCTCCCCTACCACCTGATCCATGTTGTCTTCAGCTTCGTTTTGCCACAGATTGTCTCTCACACTCTGGCTTTGCTGCCTTTCCTCCAGTCTCTGCAACAAGATTTTTTTTGTGAACTTCTAGAATCACAGAATCACAGAATTTCTAGGTTGGAAGAGACTTTCAAGGTCATCGAGGCCAACCCAGCCCTGACACCTCAAATAAACCACGACACCCAGTGCCACATCCAGTCTTTCTTTAAACACACCCAGGGGTGGTGACTCCACCACCTCCCCGGGCAGCCATTCCAGTACTCTTTCCATGAAAAACTTTTTCCTAATATCCAACCTATATTTCCCTTGGCACAGCCTAAGTCTGTGTCCCCTTGTTCTGTCAGTGCTGCCTGGAGAAAGAGACCGACCCACAGCTGACCCACAACCACCCTTCAGGACGTTGTAGAGAGTGATAAGGTCACCTCTGAGGCTCCTTATAAGCTGCAGAGTCCGTGAGGAGAGATCACAGCCTGCTGGTTTTCTGTCCTGCACTCTCCAGGTTGTCCCAGCAGGTCATGGGTGTGTGGGCAGAACCCTGAGCCTGGTGAAGAATGAATCTCCTCAAGGCCTTGACTTGAAAACTGTTAAGGAAAGGCTGAGTGCAAACTTTGCATGTGCCTCATGGTGCATTAAAGATGGATCGTTTCCTGGTTCGTGCTTCTGCTCAGTAATTTCAAAGGGCTTACTCATTATTTTTCTGTTGGTTCCACATTTTCGAGCGTGCTCGTATCTTAGCTCATCAAACTTTAGCCAGCTGGGGCCAAAAATATCCCTGGCATAATCAATTCGTGCATCCAAGCCCAAAACCTTCATTTCTCAATCCAAATAGACACCCACCATCAGCGTATTTGAAGGGAACACGGTCCTTAGGATCTCCTGGGGTGACATTGCTGGGAGCAGCCTTTCTTGCACCCCAGCACTCCGCATCTGATGGCTATAAATACGAGCAACAGTTATCCATCCCTTCTTTTCCCTTTTTATGGATGTGCAAGGACAATAACTTAAAGCTCTTGCTGCTATTCAGCACAAAAACAAATAACAGAACCACTCTGGCTGTGATGCATTTCAGCAGCATAACTTAGACATGCCACTGTTATATGAAGTTATAAATACCTATCACTTGACAATGCCAGTGTTTTTCGGCAGGGGAAGGAGGATGAAAAAAATAGGAAAAGAGCCCAAACCTTGAGCCGTGGTTGCTATAGCAATTAACAATGCATCCTCCAGGAGCCAGGGATGCTGATGCAGCTAAAACAAATGTTTGTGTTTGACCGTGGCGGGGACGGTGACGGATTAGGGAGTGCTGGCCTTGAGCCTTGGTGTAATCTAATTCTAAATAAATCATAAATCTAAGAGCAGACTGGCAAACTGGAGGGAATACCAATATGAGGAGGGTGAGTTTGGTTTCTGTGAGGGGCAGAGGTGAGGAGGGAGTGACAGTGGGATGGGTGTAAAAATCCTGGTGGAGAGGTTTGTGATTGGGATTTTTTTGCCAAAGGACACGACCAGCCTAAAGCCATCACCTCCCACTGCTCCCCAGTGGGATTCCCTCCTGTAGGAGCCTCTAAGCACGATGGACCTCTTCATTTCAGGGCTGAACCACAGAATCTGAATGGTTTGGGCTGGAAGGGACCTTAAAGCCCATCTTGCTCCAACCCCCTGCCATGGGCAGGGACACCTTCCACTAGACCAGGTTGCTCCAAGCCCCATCCCAACCTGGCCTTGGACACTGCCAGGGTTTGGAGCCTTAAAGCCAGAGGAGGAAGATGTGTTAAGGGAGTTCACTGATTCCTTCCCAACACTGGAGTGGCCTGGGTGATCCATCACCTTCCAGCTGAGCCCAGACTGCTGTTCCCAGAGGTCTGTGAATCCTTTGGCCATAGTGAGATAATGCCAACGTCCCCATGGGGTCAGGCAGGGCAGGGCAGGGCTGCACCCCTGGGGTTCCTGCTGGGAGAAAGAGAAACCCTGATCTGGTGTTCCCTGGCCTCTCTGACACACGGATTCAGCCTTGATATGGAGTGAAAAATGAAAATGAGGACAGCTCAGTCAACAGCATGTCTCAGAAATTAATGAGCCCCTTTGCCTCCAACACCTGATAATTACATCTTTCAATTAAATGAACTCTCTCCCTGTCCAAGTTCTTATAAATTAACTCAAAGTGATGCATCTTTGTGGGATGCCAGATCTTCTCTCTGCCAAAATCTGTGCAAGCTCCCAGGCCATCACAGCGCTGGAGTCTTAGACACAGATATCACAGGGGGGTGCAGTCCTGGTGTCACAGCAGCCCAGCTCTGGGTCACTGCCACTTGCTGAGCCCAGGGCCCTGAGCTCTGCACCTCATTTCCCTGTGAAATGACCCTGGATGATCCCAGGCAATCAGCTGCCACTCTGGGAATGCCATGGACAGGGGTGTTTCTCAAGTCCTGTCCTTTGCTTGGACTTCTTACTTCAAACTCTGGAGCTCCTTTGACTCAGGTCACAGCTTTCATGTGCCTGCTTAGAGACGAGAGCCTCAGCGAGGTGGTGGAGTGATGGATCCTGCTTTCTGGTGGGATTCATCTCAGTATGGACAGTTGGTTACTGTAAAGGCTCTGTCTGTGGCAAGGGACACGTGTCAGGGCACCTGCCACTGTGCTGATTAAATTAACTCAAATTCCCATATTTCCCACTTATTTCTGGGTGCAGGGGTGCACCGAGATGTGTCTTCAATTTCCTGATGAGATCACATGAAGTGGAGAGGATGGACAAGTTGCCATTTTCTCCTGCATTCAAACATACCGTGATGCTTTGAAGACTCCCAGTTCTACCCCATTTCACCTTTTTCAGCGTGGAGAAAATCCAGACATGAAAGGAGGTCTCCTGATCTGATCCAGCCTGGTGCATTTGGTCCAGTTTGGAGCTTCCCAGCTGGAGAAGGCAGGCTGAGCATAGGGAGAGGGGCTGCAGGTGGAGATCCCACCTCAGCAGGGTGAATGTGACAAAACCAAGCAACTGCTTCATTCTCCTTCTATTCTCCCCTTCCCTTAAGTAATCAAGTGCCACCAGAGCAGGCTAGAGCTGGGTCTTTATAAGCTTGCAGTAAATCCACCCAGCTTTGCTAAAGCACAGCAGGCAGCTGATGCAATCACATAATTCAGCCCAAGTCATGGGACAGTGCCTAGGAAGGCTGAGGATGGATTTTCCTCTGAAACCCACACGGACTCCTATCCCCACTGTGCACTCTCACGCCATCCCAATTAAGGCAATTAGCAGTGACCAAGGGCAACTGCAAAGCTCCAATTAAAGCAGCACAAAGGCTAACATGATCTATAGTGTCATGGAGCAGGTTTGGAACTTGCTTCCCCCTACAGCCTCTTCCTGGCAGATTAAAGGGTTTGTGCACTCTGTGTCCCCTCCCAGACCTCCTGCAACCTCCTCTCCTTCACCAAGCCCAGATGTTAATCTCCAGTCTCTGCATCTCCCCATTAATTTGCCCCTGTCAGGGTTCTCTGGGGAAGATTGTGGCTTTTCTCCTGCCATTCTGTCCCATTTCATTTGTAGCCTGCAGCAGCAGTGCCCTATTCCCCTTCACCCCCTTAGGGATGGCCAGAGTCTGATTTAGGCTTCAGTGACCTTTTCCTGGCTGGGACTGGTGCTAGGCTGTGCTTTTGCTCTTTGCACTGGCAGGCTGTGAGAGGAAGGAATGGAAGTAAGAGCATTGCACACAGGCAAGGGCTGAGAGTGGCACAGATTGTGTGCTTCAAGCAGTGTGGGGACATGAGCACACCCAGCTGTCCCAGGCACTGGTTCAGACCCAGCAGAGAGGGTAAGAGGTGACAGTGGCCAGGTGACAAGTGAGTGATCAGGTGACAGTGGTCAGCCTCTGGCACCTCCCAGCAGCCTGAGCTGAATGTTCAGGTCAGATCCTGAGATAGGTTCCCTTTGGTTCCTCATGGACCTCTCCTTATCTGGCAAAAGCCACGAGCACATTTATTGGTGTCCTTGCTAGCAGTTCCTGCTGAAAAGTCACCTGTGGAATAGCCCCAGCCAGTGAAAGCTTTTCCTGAAAGGTGAGTGCTCCCATTGAGGGTTGGCAGGCAGTGGGGTGAGGTGTTTGCTATCCTGCTTGGAGGAGATGTAGGAACTTCAGGGCTGGAGCTCAGAAACCATCCACATATTCCCTTAAAAAAACATCCTTTGGTTTGGGTATGGTTGTGAGGGAGAAAATCAAACGGTGTATTTGATACAGAAAAACTTTTTTTTTTGTGGTTCTTTCACCTTTTGGCTGAGCTTAGCTTTTCCTTTCTGTTTCAGGTTTCCTTATGTGTTAACACTGAGGATAAAACCCATGAAATCCCTTTCTTAATGTTTTTGCTTTGTCCTGAGTAACACAGACAAAGGGGCTGTCATGAGCCGCTAGAGTGGAAATTAATTTTAAAAGCATCATCATTTATCACTTTTATAGGAAAAAAATGAGAAACCAGTGAGATTACAGCAATTGTGGCAGAAATTTCCTGCGCAAGAATAATCAAAAGTTATTTGCAAAAGGGTAATGACATGAAAGTACTCAGAAGAAATTCTGGGAAAAAAAAACTCGAGGCCTTGAAGCTTTGGTTGAGGTTGAACATTTGCTTCTCTCAGTTTGGACCACCCAAAATCCAGGCCCTGGCAGTGTCATGGTTGTTTGTAGGCAGCTGAGAGAGCCAGGTGTGTTTGGAAGGCAACTCTGGATCAACACCTGGTGTCTGAGGCAGATGGGATGGATGGATCCTCCCAGGAGGCTGGGAGGAGCTCCTACAGGAAAGCTTTGGGGCTCAACAGCATCGATAACAGCAGTAATAACATTGTTGGCAAATGCAGCAACCCATGGCTGAAATGGGGATCAAAGCAGGAGCAAGGCAGGTCATGGAACCAAGGACCCATTTGGGCTGGGGCTCCAGCTGGGGATGGCTCCAACAAGACCAAGCCCCCACCAACACTCCTGCTCTGGCTGCAGGGAGTGGAGCAGCCTGCGGGTCACTTGTTTGTGCTAAGTGGCCACCTGGAGGGGCGATGCTGTGAGCTGGGGGTGGTTTAGCTCTGACTGAGCAGGAGACTCATTTCACACCTCTGATCGTGGCTGCCACTCCAGAGGAGCTCATTAAATCTAGCACAACAGAGCTGCTGCTTCCTCCACTTACTTGCTTACCTTTTTCCCCTTCGTGGAATGCGTTAAAGGCCCCCCATTCCTTGTCCTTTCTTTCTATTAGAGTTTTATCTCATTCCAGTCGTCCCTCTCCTCTCACTCTCCTGCTTCCCTCACTTGCTCCCTCCAGGAAGTCAGCTAATTATTTCTTGAATGCCCCCAGTGTTATTTTGCCTTGAGAACCTCTCCTGCTGGGACTTCTCACACACTTATGACTCTCTATGTGACAAAAGGTTTCTCAGTTTGGATTTGAATGGGTGTTTATTTTCTACATTTAGTCCTTTTGCCTCATCATCTGCACTTGGACTGAGAATAGAAACTTCACTTGACATTATCTAAACCATTATCAATTAAATCCCTTCTTAACTGCCCTTTTTTTTCTCCCCTAAGCTGTGTAAGTTTGAGGTTTTTGCTCTCCTCTTTCCCTCCTGCACACCTTGCGTTTGTAGATAAAGCCCTTTGCCCTTCTTGTCTAACTTTCCAAACACAACACTTTGGTTTTATTGCTGTTGTTTTTTTGTTGTTGTTGTTTGATGTTACTTCAGTGAGCAGACAGAAGCACGGGATTCCAGGTTATTTCATGCTGGAAAGTCAGTGCACCCTCTTTGAACTTGTGCAGACATCAGAATATCTGCCCTGTGCCACAGGGGAGCTCCAGCTGGGGGTGGAGAAGGTGCTGTTGCTGAGTCAGCAGCAATCAGCAGGTGAGTGGTCCCATGGCTTGAGGTGACCTTGGCCACTGGGCTAGAGCAGTTCTGAAGCCAGACTGAGGATTGGTAGCTCATGGAGTAACTCAAATATTTTCATAGATTCCCAGTGGCTGCATCTGGAGGGTGGGTGAAGACAACAAAGAGAAGCAAAGATGTCTCAGAATCACAGGATGGCTCAGGAAGGGACCATAGCAGGGTCATCTGCCCAAACTCACTCTCCTCCCAGAGCCCAGGGCACAGGATTGTGTCTGCACAGCTCTGGGATATCTCCAGTGGGGGAGACTCCACAGCCTCTCTGAGCACTCTCAGTGCTCAGTCACTGCACAGGAAAGTTGTTCCTCATGTTCAGGTGGAATAAAATAACATCTCAGCTTCCACAGAAAGCATCCAGCCCACAGGAAAGAGCTACTGTGGGTGGAGGAATGCCAGAGCTAATTATGAAAAGGGGGTGATTAAGGCCAAAAATGCCTCTGGCAAGGTGTCTCTAAGGGGAAAATGTTGGGGGTGAAACAGTGACTCAAATATATGGATTTATTAGTTCTTATGGAAAGATTTGTGTCTTTTTTGGACTTACTTAATCCCTCACCCCCCTCACCCATGCAGAATTACAGCCCTGTGAGGAGAAGACACACAGGTCACATCCTTTTGACCTGCACGTCCTTGTCACAACTGGAGACATGCCAAACATAAAACAAGCTACAGACACTTAACCTAATCAGAATAATTCTGCAACAGTTCATAAAGTATCAAACAAACACAAAGAGTTTTAAAAGTACCAGGAATTTATGACTTGGCACATTTTTTTTTTTTTTTAATATGAGCCATCTCCAGCCTTGCAGATCCAAGGGACTGCAGAAAACACAGGTAAGCAGCTGAACTCCAAACCTGCAGCTCTCTGGGAGTTTGTCTTCAGGAAACGGCACAAGCAAGAGCATTAATTGTTTGCTGTTTCACCTCTTTTCTTTGTTGGATCAGCTGTTAATTCAAGGCCTGTGGCCATGTCATAACTGCTTTTATTGAGCTGTTTCAACCCCAAGTCCCAGTGAACCTGTTTGTCATTCAGGCAGTGAAGGAGACTGCTCCCAGCTCTGCAGAGCCTGCTCAGCCAGCTCTGAGCACCCTGAAATCTATCAGTGCTAATTAGGGCTCACTTAAATGCTCCCAGGCTGCCCTTGCTGGTTTGAAATGCAGAGTGGCATGTGCAAGCCCTTCTGCTTGGCTCCTGACAGGAGCAAAAGCAAACATCAGGCCCTGCTGTGACCTCCATTTACGAGACTCATTTACTGCTCTGAAGGCATCAACTTCTGGGAAATCAGATGGACAAATTAGTTTTGAACCCCTACTGGTTAAGATGGACTTCTCACTGGGACAGAGTTCCTGCCTGGCTGGCTAAATATTTCCTTAATCCTGGTGTCTGTGGAGTTTCCTCAGGGAGCTCGGGTGGATGAGTTTGCTGTCAGGAGGAGGTCTGGGAGCAGGGAGGTGGCAGCTTTCCAAGTGCCCCTGGTCCCTGACACCGGGTGGGTACCAGCTGTCGTGGAACTAAAACCCCGTGGCTGTTTTTAACGAGTATTAATCATTTTATTTAAGCAAAGAATCCTGTGCCTGACCCAGTGTTGCGCTGCCTTTTGCACGGTGACAAGAGATCTCCATGCAGTGATGCTTTAAGTGATGTGCCCCATGTCTCATCCCGTGATTCGTGTTCATCTTCATAAACTCAGATTTATCTTTGGGGAGTGGAGGGGATTCTAACTAATCCCTGTTCTCAGCTCTATGAGACTCCAGGACCATCTGTCTGTTTTCAGTCAAGTCTACCCAAATCCCCTGCTCGCTGGGCACGAAGCCACCTGAGGATCCCTTCCTTGCAAGGTTCAGCCCAGCCATAGCTGCTCCCCAGGTGGACCAGCTATTGGAAAATCTGTGTAGAAAATTGGGAGCCTTCACGAACAAAAACTTCCTGCCCAGGAATAACAACTCATTTAATTTGCCACCCATGGGATCCTTTAGTCCTTGTGGCAGAAATATTTCCTGCCCCACTGCAGACTGTGCTCCTTTCCCTGCATTTCTCTCTTAATCTCTCCGAGACTCCGGTGCCTGTCTCATTATGAGATATTTATATTTTCCATTCCTCTGGCATATGGTTCTGGGAGCCTTCTCCATTCTTTGGAGGGGAATCTGAATTTATTGAACACTTCTGCTGTTGGTTTGTGTCTGGGTTCCATCATCAAAGAGCCACAGGAAGTGACCCAGGCTCTGGGACCTCTCTGCTGCCTCCTGGGGACCCACAGCTCCCTCAGGGGACAGCAGTGAGAACTCTGAACCATTTAGTGCAGCTCAGCCTGGCTCTCAATGCACAAACCCCTCAGCACTGCAGGATGCTCTGAAACAACTCTTTCAGTGAATCCCCAACCTCAGGGGCAGAAAGAATTTTCCTTCCCAGACTGCACAGCCCACAGCCAGTGGTGTAGGTAACTCACTGGGGAATGCTCTCAAACCTTAGGAACCTTTAGGATTTCTGAGCCAAAGGGACCTTCTCCTCCGTGGAGAACAGTGCTCTCCACCAGGTGAGCAAGAGCCCATGATGGACCTTTCCTTCTTGACTCTGGCTGGAGGAGGAAAAGGGTTTGCACTGACAGGAGGCCTCCCAGCCAAGCCACAGATGTGTCCTGTCAGTCTGCTCCAGATGGGTGATGAGAAGAAGACAAGGTCAAACTGAGTCCAGACCCCTCTCAGGGGCACTCTGAGGTCCTGTTTTTCAGCTGTTGGCAGAAGGCACCTGGAGGGAGGCAATGTGGTTGTGCACAGGACGGAGAGAGCTCAGGTTTTGGAGAACACTATTGCCACTGAGAATCACAGCAAGAAAGTGGATGAGATGAATTGACTTCATGTCTGTGAATAACATCTCTGTAAATATTGCCAGATGTTTTCCACGAGCCCTGCTGACATGGCAGTGAGGTTAGGGGAACCAGCTCCCCCCATCACTTCTGCTCCCACCTTAAACCCAGAGGCCAACCCAAACCTTGGGTTGCTCTTCCAGGCCCCCCAGTTGCACAGGAAGGGTCACTGGGGTTGCTCAGGTGTGGGAGGATCCACAGCCCCAAACAGCCCCGTCTGTGTGTGCACACAGTGAGTTATGACACAGACCCCAAAGTGCTCTCACGAGCTCTCCTCTCCTACATGGAGACCTGGCCTGAGCCAGGATGGAGCACGATGCAAGCAGATGGCAGCCTGGCAGAGTGATTAAAGCCCTGGATATCTGTTTTAATAAATTGCCTACCCAGCAGATCAAACATTGCAATAGTCAGTCCTGGTCTGTGCTGTCAGCAAGCAGAGCCTTATTTACAGCTCTGGGCAAATGCCACGCTCTTCCCTGTGCTGCACACTGCCAGGACAGGCTGAATTGCAAGTTGGGATGGAGAAGAGACCTGTGGATTCTGTCTGTCACCCCAAGGAGGTGTCACAGCTGAGGCAAGGCACCTTGCAGTAAGATTCAGTGAAGGAAATAGGCCAAGGCTGAGCTTCTGACTCATGAAGATAAATGTGTGTCCTGTGCAGATTTAGACCTGAAGACAGGTGCAATTTCTATCCACTTTGTTACATCTCCTACTCCTCTCTTCCCTTTCACCCCATCTCAGTATCCCCAAACAGCCTCTCTGTGCCAGGCAGTGCAAAATCAAAGCCTCTCTGTGGTGTCCCACTTCTCTCTCACCCCTTTCCCCTTTACTGGGCTATTGGCAGAGGAGTTGGTTTGGATTTGCTCTGCTAACAGCGCTCCCCTCTGTATATCTGGTATAGATAAGCAGGCTTAACAAGCCCAGGAGGAGCTGTGTGAGTGCTGATGCCAACCCCCACTGCGTCCATCACCCATGTGGAGCACGGGGCTTTTCTGCCTCACTTCTCTTGATATTTCCCAGATGCCTGGAAATCATCTTCTGCCAGTGCCTTACCAGAGGTACCAGTCAGATAGGTGCTGGTAGAGCAGGACATGTTCCAATGCACAAAAAGGGCACTTCTTCCTGAACAAGATCCTGGTGTTTGTGGGATAAGGAATCCTGACTGTACAAAAACCAGTGAGTCCTGGTTCCTCAGACACTGACTGGCTTTGGTTTGTAATAAGGTGAAGTTCCAGCTGGAGCTTTTGGGGCTTTTAACTCAGTGCTGCTGATGAGGAGTCTCTGAGCCAGGCTTGACACAGGAGCAATGGCTTTGAAGGTGTTTCTGAGCCTGAAATCCGGGGAGAAGCCTCTCCTTAGGGCATCTTGCTGACAGAACTCAGCGTCTAAAAGCAGAAGCCTCTGTGACAGGAGAGAAAAACAGAGGCAGGGTTTTCATCCAGGATTTCCTAGAGGTAAATATGTGCTGTGTTGGGTCAGGTTCACAGAAAGGGAGGGCAGCCTGTCCAGAGTGTCTCAGATTCACAGCCCATGCAGAGAGACGAGCACATCAGCCCAGGTCCTGCTCACCTGCCCTGCCTGTGAGGGGTTGCTGAGCACTTGGGGTGTCTGGCTGACCCCAAGCACACCAGGGATGCAGCACCCCTTCCACTGAGAAGAATATTAGAGAATGGTCCATGCAGCCAGATCCCTTCCTGAGGATTATTTTTAGAACAGATCAACCTTCCCAACTAAATGCTTGTCAAGTCCGATGCCTTTCTTCCAAAACTCCAGGTGCAAACAAAACACTGGGAAATTTTTTGGCTGGGAGCAAGCACAGAAGGCTTAGATGGTTGTTTTGAGGCCAGCTGTGATTTTTTTTTCCCTCCTATTCATTCATAACTGCTGCTAACAGTGAGAACCATTGGAGAATACAGGAGCAACCCATGCTTGGGTCTATGCCCTGCACCTCAGCTCTATGTCCAGGGAAATCTTGGGAAAGTTTCCAAGCCGTGGTTATTTATATTCCCCACCTCTGGTCCTGAACTTTTTCTGTGTGCTGGTAATAATAATATCCCGGTACTAAACTGTACTTTCTGTGGGCATCATTTGCATGGTTGAACAGCTGTGAGCCTCTCTCCACCGCCTGCCTGCCATATTGCATAGATAATAACAGCTAATCCATATTAATTATAAATACACAAATCGGCTCCTAAATAAGGCAAACTTTTGTGAGCGATTCAAACCAGTGGGTGCCAAGAAACGTTAGTGTTGCTCCTGACACCTCATCCTCTGGCTGTCACGTCATGAATAAAGAAGAGCCCCCAGCACAAGTTAAGGATGGCATCTGAGCTTTAATAGCCTGCAGCCACTGCCATCAGCCCTGCGGCGCTGATTTCATCACATCTCACAAGCTAAACTGCGCTGGGTCAATAACAAACCTCGGCGGAGAAAGGGCTGCGGGAAGTGGGTCCGCAATTATTATTCACTACCTGGCGCTTGTCGGCGGCGGATCTACGCTGGACTAACCCCACCTTGTGGTGCTGGTGGGCTCCGGCTGACCTGCTTGGGGAGAAAAAACTCGTTTCCATCCTGTTCGGATTTGAAGCCCCCTAAGGCTTTGCCTGCTGGAGGTGGAAGTCTAAAATAAGCCCTCGCAGTTGGCTCACTTTCCTCTGCTGGCTCTCTCAGATCTCCCAGAGAAAGCCTGTGGATGCCCCAGCATCTACAATCCTGCCTGAAAATATTAAACAGCAAGACTGACTCTCTACCATGTGCTGTCCATTCCTTCTCTTCTACCTCCTCACTGAGGAATTTGGTGTCACTCCCATTATTTTCCATTTTTCACTCTTTAATGTCTTCTCCCCGGTCTGCCCTTCACAATTTCAGATGGGCAAGTTTGTTTTTTCTTTCCTCCTCTCTGTGCTGTGGAATTTCCTCATGGAAAGGGTGCTCAGGCCTTGGCAGGGCTGCCCAGGGAGCTTTGGAGTGCCCATCCCTGGAGGCGTCCAAGGAATTCCTGGGCATAGCACTCAGTGCTCTGGGCTGGTGACAAGGTGGGCATTGGGCACAGGTTGGATCTTGGAGGCATTTCCCAACCTTTAACAATTCTCTGATTCAGTGATAATATAGCTGTCAAAAAGTTCTGCTGTTTCTTTCTCACATTTCTTTCTTTTTTTGCGTTTCCGTGTAATGGCTGAAAATTTTCCAGGGCAATTTTGGTGCCTTTTGGATGGTCTATGAACAGGACATCTGAAAAGCAAAAACAACATAAATGGCAAAACTCTCAGCTATTTTTCTTCAGAATTATGCTGTCCTGCTTTGCCTCCAGGCACATTAGTAAAATGCCAATGAGCTCTTACCTGCGGGCAAACCAGGATCTTTGTAAACTGTCCAGCACAAATGGGCCTTTGATTGGAAAAACAACTCCATCACAATATTACTCAAGCTGGGGATAGCAATTTTTGTTTTCATGATGGCTAAAAATGACCATGCTTGCCCTTCCCCCTGCAAATTATGATGTCTTTTTCTTAACAGCATTGATTTCCTTTAGCATTTCAACCAAAAGAAAGAAGGAGGAAGAGTAATTTCTGGAGAGTCAAACCACTGAAAGAGCCTAATTGTTTGCAATACAGATGATCACAGGACTCAGGGAACATTCTTAGAGATTTCATTTCATTATAGACACCTTTTCTTCGAGATTTCAAGGGGCAGATTATCAAGCAGAAAGAAACTTAGAAAATGTTGAAGATCCAGACAGTTCAGCCAAGTTTTGTACCAAAGAACCCCAAACCTGTGGTTGCTCTGTACTTACAAATATAAGCATTATATTGCAACTTTAGCCTGTTTCCTCCTCTCCAACAAGTTCTCTGGGCTTTCTTTTCTTTCTTTTCTTTTCTTTTCTTTTCTTTTCTTTTCTTTTCTTTTCTTTTCTTTTCTTTTCTTTTCTTTTCTTTTCTTTTCTTTTCTTTTCTTTTCTTTTCTTTTCTTTTCTTTTCTTTTCTTTTCTTTTCTTTTCTTTCTTTCTTTTCTTTTCTTTTCTTTTCTTTTCTTTCTTTTCTTTTCTTTTCTTTTCTTTCTTTCTTTTCTTTTCTTTTCTTTTCTTTTCTTTTCTTTTCTTTTCTTTTCTTTTCTTTTCTTTTCTTTTCTTTTCTTTTCTTTCTTTTTTCTCTTCTCTTCTCTTCTCTTCTCTTCTCTTCTCTTCTCTTCTCTTCTCTTCTCTTCTCTTCTCTTCTCTTCTCTTCTCTTCTCTTCTCTTCTCTTCTCTTCTCTTTCTCCTTTTCTTTTCTTTCTGTTTTGTTTTTCTTCTGCATGCTTATTACTAGGACTGAAATATTGTTTTTATGGAAAATAACCCCAAAAAATCTTGAGGATAGGGATAATAATTGCTGGTTGTCTCAGACCCTGGTGCAGACTGTGGCTAAGTCCAGAGTTTCAAACCCGTCTCACAAAATTTTTTACTTAATAGATTTTGATTCTTCCCTCACCCCCTCCCACGTGCTCAAGGTACAAGGCAGAGAATTCATTTGGGAGTGATATATTACAGGGAGAGGTGGTGCCAGTGCCTCCCTGGCTCCATCCTGAAATCAGATCCATGCCTGTGGCTGCTCTCTGCCTCTCCTTCCCTTCCTCCCACACCAAAAGTCCTGCAGGAAATCTTGGCAGAGCCTTTCCTGGGCAGGAAAATCCCTTTCCCTGAGGGGGTGAGGCTGGGTGAGGGATTTGGAGGGGAGCACTGCGGTGATGCTGCTCACTGTGCTGGAGTAGATCTGCAGGAAAGCTGTGGGGCAAGGGCAGATTAATTACATCAGAGGGAAGTCTAGAGCTGGAGCTTTGAAAAGGAGATCAGGAGGATTAGCAAGAAAATAATCAGCAGGAAGCAATCTTACCTTGGAAAAAAAGAGCAGGAGAACACAGGTAGGAATGTTCCAGTGCTGATTCCTAACTTGTAATAATGAAATGGAGACACATTTGATAAAACCTCTCCAGATTGTCCTTGTTTCTTTCAGAGGTGTGCATTATTAAAGTGCAAAAAACCAAACCAAACAAACAAACAAAGGATGGTGTGACAGTGTGTTTAGTGCTGTTTTTCTCCTTAAAAAGGAGTTTGACTCCTGTCTGCCTTGTCTGGGAGCCAGCAGAGGGAGACAAGTCTCTGAGCTTAATCCAGGCCTGGTTCCTCCTCTCCAACAACTTCTCCGGTCCTTTTTTTTTTTTTTTTCTCCCTCTGCATTACTATTATTTGGACTGCAATACTGGTTTTTATGAAAAATAGCTCTAAATGACCCTCACCTTGCTGTTACAGAGAGGATTAGATTAAAAACGCCGCAGGGAGATTTGGGTGAGTGAGCACATGGCAACAATCCTCCCGTGGCAATAACACAAGGAGCAAACTGGCCCAGGTAGGGGCTGGGAATGCTGCAGAGGGTGGGGTTTTCTGGGTGGGAATGCCTTGAATCCATGCTCGGGTAGAGGCTTATCCCAAGTCCTGGTTTGATGGCAGAAGTGCAGGCATCAAATTTCTTGGGATCTGGTGTAAAATCACAGATTGGATCCATAAAACATTATTTTTTTCCTGGCTCACAGCAGCTACAGCACAGTCAGAGCAAGAATGGGGTGCTGGGGTGCTGTGGAAATATCCAGGAGCTGGTGGCACTGTGTACAGTAACCCTGGAGAGGGATGGGATGGGATGGGATGGGATGGGATGGGATGGGATGGGATGGGATGGGATGGGATGGGATGGGATGGGAAATTGGGATTGGAAATTGGGATGGGAAGTTGGGGTTGGAAATTGGGATGGGAAATTAGGATGGGAAACTGGGATGGGAAATTGGGATGGGATGGGATGGGATGGGATGGGATGGGATGGGATGGGATGGGATGGATGGGATGGGATGGGATGGGGATGTGGGATGGGATGGGATGGGATGGGGATGTGGGATGGGATGGGATGGGATGGGATGGGGATGTGGGATGGGATGGGATGGGATGGGATGGGATGGGATGGGATGGGATGGGATGGGATGGGATGGATAGGATGGGATGGGATGTCCTGGTCCAGTTTCAACCCAAAGCTATGCAGGTTTTTTTTTTCCTTTTCAAACTTTTTTCTGTACTCCTGAAGAAATGGAGGGTGGGGCTGTGGGAGAGATGTGCACAGCAGTGAGTGCAGGGCTGTGATGAGGCCTCTGCAAGGACAGGCAGTGCCAAAAGCCACAATTCCCATGAGGCAGGCTGGAATTGAGGCTTGCAGAGAGCAGGTGCCTGCAGCGTGGTGGAGGGGGTGCAGAGACAGATAATTACTGCTTGTTATCCCCCAAAACCTTCTCTGAGGGTTAGTCAGTGTGGCCACAAGCAGCTGGAAGTGGGACGTGCATCCTCTGAACACCCACAGACTCATCATGCTCCTGTATCGCAGGTGGAACTCTTTAGGAGTGGGTGGTGGTGGCATCTGTGTCCCTGTGTGCCCCTCTGTGTGTCCCTCTGTGTCCCTGTGTGTCTCTCTGTGTCTCTCCGTGTCCCTCTGTGCGTCCCTCTGTGCATCCCTGTGTGTCCCTGTGTGTCTCTGAGTGTCTCTGTGTCTCTCTGTGTCCCTCTGTGTTTCTGTGTGTCTCTATGTCTCTGTGTGTCTCTGTGTCCCTCTATGTCCCTCTGTGTGTCCCTGTGTGTCCCTCAATGTCCCTCTGTGTCCCTCTATGTCTCTCTGGTCTCTGTGTGTCCCACAAAGCCCCTTGGAGCCTTTGTTCACTTGTGCAAGCTGGGGAGCAGAAGTTTGCAGATCGGGCATCTCCTGTGGATTTTGACGGTGCTGCCTCTGAGTCCTGAGCTGAAATCTGAGCAGATCAGGCTGGGGAGCAGCTGGGAGCCCAACACAGCCAGGGACAACAAAGGATGAAAGGGCCCAAGCAAATGAAACAAGCTTTTTGAAGTCCTTGCAGAAACAGCCCTTCACTATATTTAGTGAACATCACGGCTCCATCAGAGCAAAACTGTCGTCACTGGAGGGAAAAGAGGAGAAGTTGCCCTGAATGAAAATAATCCAGAGATCAGCACGGAGCAAGAGTGAGTGGGAATGCTGGATGGACAGGACAGAGTTTTAAAGGATCTCCGTGCCTGCCACCCACCCAAACCAGCCCAGGTTTTCTCACCTCCTTGGCTCTGTCAGTGGAGCCTGGGGGTGCTGGGCTGGCAGTGCAGGGCAGCAGTGCCAGGGCAGCAGGGCCAGGGCAGCAGGGCCAGGGCAGCAGTGCCAGGGCAGCAGGGCCAGGCTACCCCGGTGCTGCCATGGGGGCCAGGCTGCAGGGCCAGAGGCTGCTGCAGACCCAGGAGGTTTTCCATGTGAGGACCTTTGGTGTCAGAGCACGCTGCCCTCACCCTCCCTAGCTCTGGAGGGAGTAAGAGAAGCCTGGAAGATCCTGCCAGGAGCCTGGCTCAGCTGTAGGCAGGAGGATAAAATCCAGCCTTGCTTTGGCTGCCTTTAAGGGTGCAAATTTGATGAAATGAACCTGGACTAATGCCTGCTTCATCTTTATCTGCTCCTCAGGGGTGTTTGCATGGCAGCCTGAGGGCTTCTGCTACCTTCGAACATTGTATTATCAATTACCCTAATTAGAGCTTGGCACTTGCCTGACACCAAGTATTTTTCATTAATTTTTAACCTTTTTCATGCCAGTGAAGCCAATACTCAGCGAAGCTTTCCCCTAAAACACAGCAAAACAGGAGGAAAAAATTTAAAAAAGCAAGGCAAAAGCAAGCAAGGTTAATGCCAGTTTGATTGGTGGCTGGCTGAGGAGGCTGAAGGTTGCTCTCCATCAGTGCCTGCACAGGCAGGACCTGTGCTTGCATGGCTGGTGCTCAGTACAGGGGAGGTGGGCAGAGCTTCACCTTGTGGGTTTAATCACCTCTGTGCCTCAGTGACACACAGGGCCTTGGCAGCCACAGCTCCTCCTTCCCTCATTGTTACAATTCAGGACAGCCCAAATAACGATACACAGAACTCTGATTTCTTTGGAGGGCGTTATAGCAAAAGTTCATTGAAAGACAGATTCTTTTATACAGTGTTTGGTACAGTCAGTATGATTGGTTTTTAGAGCTTGCACCTCTTTCTAAACATCTTTGCCAGTAAACAAGTTGGAGAACACCAGATGTCAGGAAAAGGGATTTCTACAAGGATTGTTTGGGTTCCTCCTTATGATTTCCCAGGCCAGAGTTGAGAGATTTGTGTACTTGGCTTTCCCACAGGCCTCAAACTAGTGCCTAAAGCCTAAAAATCTATTTTCTGACCATTGTCAGTCCCCACATTCCCTTGCTCGGCATCTCCTGGGCTTCACATCACTGTGAGGAGGAGAGAGGAGCAGCACAGACAGGTAACCACGGGCTGGGGTTTGTTTTCCAGAGGCATGCAGACAGCCAGCTTCAATCATGGGAGTGCTGGTGTGGTTTCAAAACAAAGGGGGCAGCAACATTGTCAAAGGAAGCTCATTTAGAGATAGCTAATTATGACAGCAAGGCCAATTTATCCATGATAATTTCAGGAGCAGTTCTCATTGTGCTGTTGTGCCACCTCCCCCTCATTAATGGGTTTATCTGTCCAAGCCCACCATGACTGGGAGGGATTATCATCCTCCTGGCAGATGGGAAGGAGCCATCACACATTGCAGCCACAGCCAGGCAGGAAGGGAAGATCTGGGAACCTTGACTCCAGAGCAAGGATCTCTGCAGGTCAAAGATCACTCATTCCAAGCACAACAGTTCTGCTGCAAGCAGGAGTGAAAAATGTACCTGAGATCAGCTTATACTCACTGCACAGGGAGGAGGTGTTTGTGTTTGGGAGGGGGTTTGCTTGTGTGTGTGTGTGAGAGAGAGTTTGGAGAGGCTGATGGAGGAGATTACCTTGGAGTATTGGGTTATTTTCCCTGCTCTGGATTGTAATCAGATTTTCCCCATAGTTTTGGAGGCCCCTGACTGTTTATGGTGACCCTCCTGGGGGTTCTGATTGAGAAAACCAATGTGGGCCATGCTGGGAAGTTCTGTGTGCCTGCTCCTCAAGCCCATGGATGGATGGGCTGCTTCAGAGCAGAAATCAGGAGCTTTTAATGCTTCCTTGAGGCATTTGATGCCTCTGACGTGTTGGCCATGTTGGCTGCAGAGCAAAATCTGAACTCAAGCCCTGGCACCTTGGGAATCTCCTTATATTTTCCATGCTGCTGTTGTGTTGGGTGTGTGCTGCAGCCCTGGAAAGACACACAGACCTCTGAAAATGTCTGTTCAGGAAGAGGTTTTCCACAGAAGCTATAAAACATTCATGACACCTCCATTGTGCTGTAAATCCTTAGCAGGAGTTGATAACAGTGCATGAATTTTTAATGTAACATTTATAAATGGTTATTAAAACTATCCTTAAAGTAAAGTGTCAGTTTATTTTTAATTAACTGTTGGCTATTTAAGCTCCTGATGGCCCCAGGGCAGATCAACAATCTAACAAGTTAATATTCCAAATTAACCCTGCAGCTGCTGCCTCTTTGCACGAGGAGGATGAAGATGAGTTCACAGGATCAACAACAAGTGGTTATTTCTCACCCACTGAAGAGAAATGTCATCATTGCCTGGAATAGGCTTCCTTGGTGCTCACTTTAAGAAGTTTTAGAAGCTGTGGAAGGATTTATTTCCTGAACATTGAACAGATACAGACAGATAGCAGAGCTGGGTGATTTTTCTTGGAAAAAAAGAGTATTTACATGGTATTGGTGAGAAGAAATTTCCGTTGAAATTGATGAGTTTGGATCAAACATTTCCAATTGCATCAGCTGCAATTTCAGGCCCCCAGCATACAAAGAGCAGCAGCACTGTGTGGTTTGTGAATTCAGGCTCAGTTGCAAATGTTGCAATTGACTGAGAAATTAAAAGTTTGGCAGCGTGAAACCTGTGCCAGTTTATTTAGCCAAGTATTTTTGGTAAATTTTATCCTCAATGACCAGTGTGGAAAGTATGAGGAAGAGACTGGCATTGCCTATTAATCAATTCCTATAAAATATATGTATTTTAACTGACCATTTTTAAGATGTCGAATTAAATTATTCTCCAGCATGCAACAATTAATTGAAATTAGTCACGGGGATGACAGATTTTACAGATATTATCTTTTGCTATAATTGTTGCTATTGTCTGTGAGAAGCTCCTGTGGTTATCCTTTGAAAATGAAGGTCAACTCAAAATATCCCCACAAAGCAGTTTTTTCACTGCTACTGACATCCTGAAAAGGGTCACTTCATAACTTTTTGCCACTTAAATAATAATTATTAGCCCAAGTCTGCCACACAGAGACATTTCTGGTGACAACAAGACACTGGAGGAGTTTGGGTTGTTACTGTCACCCAGAGTGGTGAAGTCCTGGGGCATTTCTTTGCTTCTTTTTTGGTTTTTTGGTATTTTTTTAAACCCATATCAGTTATTCTCAGGGCCCTTTGTGCCAAAGCCTTTCTCGAGGTGGGAACTCATGCAGCTGAACTTTGCATTGCTGTGTCCTCTGAGCCAGCAGCCAAAGGTTGGAGGTTCCAGGCAGCTCCTCAGAGCTTGTTTTGCTCAGATTTTTCAGGAGCTGCACCTGGATGACACCAGAGGTAGGTCCCAAAAGCTGGAGAGTCTGGATATCGTGTGTTTTGCTGAGTGCAGTGACACTGGGCTCTCCCTTCATCCCCAGCTCATTTTTGCTGCCTCTGCATCACCATCTCTCCCCTCTTCAGCTCAACCTGTGCCCGTTCCTGCCTGTTGAGTCTCTCAATTCAAGCCAAGTCTCTCTTGGCAAAAAAGTATTATTTAAAGTTATATAGATTTCCAGATTTTTTTCCCCCTCCTTTCCCAGGTGATCAGCCCTGTGTGTTGGGAAAATATGAAATCCAGATCTTTGGAGCATGCAAAGCAAGAGGAGCGCCACAAGCAGCAACATCCACTGGTAAATGCCACTCAACGCAGCAGAGCTTCCTGGAGATTAAAGGAATCTTGGAAATGTCATTGCCCTGACCAAATGAGATAATTTGTATCTTCTGTCACTGGAAGCAAATCCTCTTTTTTTTTTTTCTTTTTTTTTTTTTTTTCCTCCTCATAGTTAACTTGCAACTGTGGGAAGGTGGGAGCAAGGCTGGGGGTTGGGAAGGGAATGTCATGGCAAATCCAGTCGTGCTATGGAAATGATGGTTGGGTGATTGTGCTCTCTAAATGAACTTGACTCGATGGTTGGTGTCAGGTTTTGTTAAGTGCCCTGGGCCAATGGAGACTAATTAGGAATGCATTAAATATTAAAGCTCTCTGACATTGGGGCATTGACGGTGACAGAAGAAAAGAAATCCCATAACCTAATCTGCACCCAACAGGAGTAATTTATGTTCTCTTCTTTTAGCAAAGAAAAATCCAATTATTTGACCTGCTGGAAAAAATATATTTAAAGGAAAAGTTAATTTAGAAGGGGGAAAATATATATTAAAAATAATACAGGTGCTGTCAACACAGTCTGTGAGTGTCACTTCCCCTGCAGTTTTGATCTTGTTATCAGGAAAAATATTTCCCTTTGGTGAGGCTGTTAACTGGATTTGCTATCCCAGCAGTGGAAGGCAGGAGTGGAATATTGTGTCTTCCTTCTTCTGTGGTCAGCTCAGCTGGATACAAGAAGGGACGGTCATCAGGGGATGAGTGGGCAGTGTTGGTGGCTGTGCCCCGGGAATTTGGGGTGCTCCCTTGTGGAGTGGGAGCACTGCATTGTGAGGGCTGCAGCACAGAGGAGTTTATGCAGGGCACCTCTGGGGTGAGGCTTGTACAAAGCTCTCAGAAATTCCAGCAATTAAGCTCTGTTCCCGTGTCTCTACCAGGAGCCAGCCCTCACAGCTCCACCTCCATCAACACACTTCTCTCTCTACCTACCAGTTTCCAGGGCAATTTTGTCTGACCTTTAGTTAAATGTCCTGCTCTTCCAGGCAGCTCATTTCTGCTGGTCTGTCTACTTATGCAATCTAATCAAATCCAGAATGGAATATAATCAGCCTCATCCTGTAACAACGGCTTGCACAAACACCCGGCTCCTGTCTGCTGCCCTGTCTGTGCCTCTGCCTGAGCTCATCTGTCCCTCTCAGCCTGTCACTGTGGGTTTAGCCTGTCATGGGGAGATTTGGAAGAAATTGCTGGTGGGATATCCAAACCTCCAGATCCTGGGAGTGCTGGAAAGAGAAAGGTGCCCTCAGGTGAGCAAATAGTCTGACCCTGCAGCACCCAGGGATGCCTGCAGGCTCCTGCCCAAACAAACACACCTGGTGCCTTTCTCCATCCTCTTATCCTCTTTTCTCCCCCGTTTCCAACAAGACAAAAAATGCCTGTTCATTTAGGGAATTATCAGAAGACCATTTTCTACAGGAACTTGGTTGCCACGGGTTACCAGATGCTTGTCTGCCACCGGTGTGCTCTGACTGCAGCCCTTGCAGGGAGAGGCTGAGGAGGGAAGGCCGGGACAGCTGGGAACACCAGAGCACTCCAGGGACTAGCAGGGAATGTGTTCTTCACAAACCAGCTTGTCCAGGGCCTGGAGTTTCTTGTGCCATTGCTCCAGAGCCCCTCAGCAGCCAGGGTTTGCAGCACTGAATAAAAAGTTGGTTTGAAACTTCCTTTGCAGTGGGGGCAGGGTTGGGTAGATTGGAGATGAAAGGGTGGAGTGTCTGCAGTGCCCAGAGAAAGAATGAGGGGATTTTTCATGTGGAGAGTTGGATTAGTCTGAAATGCTATGGGAATGTGGGAAGGGAGATCCTGCTGTACAGGGCAATGGCTGCTCTGTGTCTGTGCTGCACTTTGCATTCACCTGATGCTTCCAAGCAGGACTGGTGCAGACAGGAGAAAGTTCACCCAGGAGTTTTCTGGGAAGAATATTCCTGTTTACACAGGCAGAGCACCAAAGGAACCAGCCTGGGGGAGGAGGCAGAGAGGACTTGCACAGAAGGGGCCCTGTGATAGACAATAGAGGAATAGCCAGTGCTCTCCTTCATTGGAGCATCTCCTGGTGTCCTCACCTGTGCACCCCATGTCCTTGGGGGTCCCTGGTGCTGGGCTGTCCCCCTTCCCTGAGTCCTTCTGGAGCTGGTCAGCATTACAGAGCTCTCCATAATCCCCATTTCCCCTCATTCCTGGTACAAACATACTCCTTTGCCCCATATCTCCACTCCTGTGGGTCCCCAAATCCTTTTTTCTCCATGGTGCATCCCAGCCCTGGGAATTTCTGAGCCCCCTTGGTCCTGCAGCCCTCCATCCCTGCTGCAATCTCAACCTCTCCATCAGC
This sequence comes from Acrocephalus scirpaceus scirpaceus, assembly GCA_910950805.1. NCBI lineage: Eukaryota > Metazoa > Chordata > Aves > Passeriformes > Sylviidae > Acrocephalus > Acrocephalus scirpaceus. Next base: position 7,675,550 of record OU383790.1, on the reverse strand, counting down.
ACAGAGAGAGCACTTTGCTACTACAATAATGAGCAAGAAAGAAGCTAAAAACAATATTTTACATTTCAAATAACTCCTGACACATCCCTTGTCTTTCCCTAACGGAATGACAAGTGACTTTATCCTGAAAGAGAAGGCAGCCTCCTGGAGCTGTCTACACTGTCAGAGAAAATAATTTGTAAATTCTCTGACTACCTCTGTCACTGTTCGACTTTTCCATCCTTTTCATTCCTGCCTCCCTCTAAAGCCCCTTTATGTGCTATTTCCCAAAGTGCTGCACTTACTTTGAATGTTTTCAGCCAAAAGCAAACTCCTTCTCATCTAAAGGTAGGAAGAAAAAAAAAAATCCCTTCCCAAAATGAATTAACAACGCTGCTGCCTCTCTCTGGTCCCTGCATCTGCATCGTGTATAAGATGTGAACTTTAAAAATAACCAGGTCTTTATGACTTATTAAAAAAAAAAAAAAAAAAAAAAAGAATGCTAATGAGAGAGAAAGACACACAGAAACCCTGAAAGGAGGATTTGTTCAGGGCAAGAATAACTAAAATATTTACTAATGAGAGGGAGAAGAGAAAGTAATTTAAAAGATTTAAAATAGTTTTGTGTGGGTTTTTTTTTTATTCATGCTTCCTTTCATTTTCATTACATACTTCAATATTTGCCTACCTTTCCAGCAAAAGATTTACCTCAAGTGCGTACAAATTATCTGGCATTTGGTTAAGGACAATATGTCTAATTATGTCTCTAAAGACCTGAAATATTTTTGACTTAAGCTAAAAGTCAAACCAAAAAAAAAAAAAAAAGTGTAAAATTAATAATCCTTTTAAAATTCATTCCCATGATCGTAGCTGTACAGAACACCTCAATGCCAAAGATTAAACCAAGGGAAATATGAGAGCAGGGAGGAAAAAGAGAGAGAAAATAGAATTTCCCACATTATGCCCTGATTTAACCTCCTCTGGAGACTTGGGAAACCTTGTGCTCAATGGGCTGTATTTGGGTGATGTTTTTAGGTGATGCCTATCCCACACCTTCTGACTCCTGCTCTGCCAGGGAGGATGCACCCGGCTGGGGAGCCAAACCCTCCGAGCTCTGCGCCGATAATGAGGTTCAAACTGTGGTGATAAATATCTATTTACTGCTGCCCCTCCTCATCCCTGCTTCCCCTCAACCCGAGAAACTAATGAAACTCAATTGAGCATATTAATTATTTTCCCTGGGGGTGAGGAGAAGGAGGACGAGCAGCACCATCTCCAGAGGGTTGCCCGTGCTCCAGCAGTTTGTCTGTGGTTTAGAGGGCAGAGTGACCCATCCTCAGGAAGACACCGAGGTTGCAGGTGTGTTAATTTCCTGAAGAAGAAAGGCACTGCCGAATAAAGAACAGATGGCTCCAGTCACTAGTTATTTATTTCTATAATTAGTTGCAAGCTGCGGCCTCAGAACTTTAAGAAATTGTGGATTTCTCTGAAATTCCTTCCTGCATTGGCAGGTTGGAAGCTGGGCTGGGCTCTGGTAATGGCAGTTTGCAGGCTGAGATGTATCAGCTGGGCACACATTGCCTTGGGCTCCTTAAAGCATGATAAAAATCCTTTCTCTGGCTGGTGGAGCCCACAGGAACATCAAGGACAGGTTGGTCTTGTAATGTAGAGGAGCATTTGTGATGCTTTTCCCACATCAACTTAATTGTCCTCAGTTATTGGCCCAGTTCTCCTCTCCTCTCCTCTCCTCTCCTCTCCTCTCCTCTCCTCTCCTCTCCTCTCCTCTCCTCTCCTCTCCTCTCCTCTCCTCTCCTCTCCTCTCCTCTCCTCTCCTCTCCTCTCCTCTCCTCTCCTCTCCTCTCCTCTCCTCTCCTCTCCTCTCCTCTCCTCTCCTCTCCTCTCCTCTCCTCTCCTCTCCTCTCCTCTCCTCTCCTCTCCTCTCCTCTCCTCTCCTCTCCTCTCCTCTCCTCTCCTCTCCCCTTCCCCTCTCTTTTCTCTTTCCCCTTTTCTCCTGTTCCATCTCACCAGGGTCACACTCAGACCCCATTTAAGCAGCCGAGAGTATTGAGGACTGACTCTGGAGCCAGATTTTCATTCAGGCTCAGCTCTGATAACCTGGTGTGTGTTGTTACAGTTCCTGTTATCTCTGCTCCCAGAACCTGGCCTTGCCAACCCCAGCCATATCCTTAAGCCAATCTGTTCTCAAAGGTGGGATCAACAGATCAGGGAGGAATGTTTTATTTCCTTCTGGAAGGATCAGGTAGAAGAGATATTTGCAAGCTCATCTAGGCATGTCTACTCTGGTTTTATTTTTATTTTTTTTAGATGAAACCTGCTCAGCTGGAGTTGTTAGAAAATGCAGGTCTGCAATACAGTGGGTGAGTAAATAATTTTCTGGATCTGTTATAAATGTACCAAAAGCATCTCATGACAATACCTTTTAATGACACAGGAGAGTCAACAAATAGCAAAAGGAAAGACTTATCTGACAGATTTACCTATACAAAACTTTTGTGCTTTTGACTTTAAAAAGGTGTGTTCTTTACTTTTGTTTGAACAGCTTCATACAGACAAATACTAGAATTTGCTTCTCAGCATTTAACAATAAAAACAAAACAACCCCAAACCCCAGACAGACCCAGAAACACTCCAACTTAAACCTGAAGAAAATTATCTGCCTCTATGGGAAAGAAACTAATGAAATCCAATCAAATCTCAGCTGGAAGAACAAAGAATGGTGGCTTTGGGCATAAATCAGACATGGAATTAATTTTGTTCTTTATTACATGCCTTAAAAATAAAAAGAGGGCACCCTACCCCCGGGAGTGCTGAACAGATTGAAATGATGTCCAGAGTCTGCCAGCTCCAGAGTTCAGGCAAACAAGACTGGTTCAAAATCAATATGAATCCTACTGCTGATAAAAATCCCCCAAAAGTGCAGAGGGCACAGAATCCTTTTGCATTTATCAGTTTCCAGGGTGGAACGAGGAGTGTGTGGGATTCAGAAGGGACCAGGTGAGGATGATCAGGATGTCCAGGGTTTCCCTGGGGCTGTGAGGTGCATTTTGCCAGGTGTCTTGGGTTGCAATGCAATTCCCAATCTGTTGAAACTGGTTGAAGAGGTGTTTTTTTCTTTATCCCATAACTTCAGGGGGAAGGGGCCAGGTGCCTTCTGTTACTGGGCAGCTGTTAAACCAGCTGGGGCAGTGTTCTTTATCCCTTCCAGGACCCACCCTCCCTCCAGGGGTTATCTGCTGTTCATGGGCCATCCAGGCTCACTGCAGGGCTGATACAATGACATCATCCCATGGGGAGATGCTCCACCCAGGGGGAGGAGCCAAGCATTCCCACCTGGATCAAACCTGGGATTCAGAACAGCAGCACAGCCTGTGTGCACTGGATTGCCAGAGGAAGGCTGGACCCATCTGACCACCACTGGACCCTTCTACAGGATCATCTCTGCTCCAACAGAACCACACCTGTCACTGCAGGAGGATTTACTTGGATTGCTCCCAACACCCTGACCAACAGGGTGTCAGGCTGTGTTCTGACTCAGTCAGGGTTTCTAGGAATTTTTTTGTTTACTTGGTTTCTTTGTACTACTACATTTGTATTTTTAATATTCGTAGTAAAGAACTGTTATTCCTATTCCCATATCTTTGCCTGAAAGCCCCTTAATTGCAAAATTATAATAATTCAGAGGGAGGGGGTTTACATTCTCCATTCCAAGGGAAGCTCCAGCTTTCCCTGGCAGACACCTGCCTTTCAAAACGAAGACACCAGGTACATGTTAAAAATGCATCTGTCTCCCAGGAATCACCAGAGAGTGGGCCAGGCTTTTATCCCACCACCACGGACTTGTGATGGAAATGCCAAAACCTCAGTGAAGATGGAGCTGGAACCTGGGCACAGCTGAAATTTCACACTGCTCTTCTCTAGGCTGGACTGTCCTTGTGATGTTTCTGTTCTCGTGATGATCCCTGCTTTGTACCTGCCCAAAATTCCTCTTAAATTCATTATTGTGAGCCCACCGTGATCAATGTGTGGGAAAAGAGTCTCAGTCCAATTCTTCTTTTTGCTGGGTCTTCATTTTCTGTCATCATAAAAAGCAGCACAGAGCTCCATTTGGAATTTTTAGCCCAGGTTTTTTCCTAGCTTGCAATAAAAATTTTAATTAGACATTTATTATAGATGAGGAAATATATATATATAAAAAAGCTGCAAAGTGAAAAAACACTGAAATTTTAATATTTCCATTGCAACTACTTCCACTTTTGAAAAATTAAAGGAAATAAAAACAAACTCAAGCCAAAATAGCACCAAAAGAAATGAAATATTTTGGTTTGATTTCCTGAATGTCCCTGAAATGTTGCAGTACAGTTCAGTATTAAATATCTCTTTGTCTTTAGTGATGCATTCCTTGTTGGAGTTGTAGAATTCCAGCTTGCTGCAAAAATAGAATTCCAAAGAATATCCAAAAAATATCCTAGAGTGCTGCAATGAGCCTGATCCACTGTGAATCACAAGTACAAGAGGAATTCCTCTCCAGAGATTCTAGCTGGAGATGTCCAGCTCCCAGTTTTTTATGAGGTGGTGTTTAGTGTGTCAGAACTAAAATAGGTTCATTATTTTGTTTGACTGCTTTCAAGCAAAGCATTTAGAAAATTGAAACATTCGAGCCATGGTTCTATTTTTAATCAGTCTTTTTTTTTCCTGACTGAAAGTTTATATTGCGTGTTGATTTTTCCAAATAAACAAACCAGCGCCAGCGAATGTAAATTTTTCCTTTGAGAAACTGCCTTTTCCATTGTGTATTTCCAATTCATCCCAAAGGAAAGTGCCTGAATAATTCAATAATACATAAAGAAGGTAAAGGGATGGAAGTGAAGCCTGAATGCTATTTGGCCAAAGCCCAGAATTAGGCTAGGAGGAGAAAGATGAGCGTGGAGTGATGTAAACCCCCTTAAGTGAGGCCTAATGATTCACAAATGCCATGAAATGCATAGGTGGAGTCATTTGTATCCCACACGCAGGCAGCGAGGGATTTGAAAAGTGCAGCAAAAGAATTATTGGCCTAATCAGAAAAAAAGTCAAAGTCAGCTCTGTTTTATTTCACATGGCTCTGGTGGAACGTGGCAGGAGCTGGGCCAGAGGTGCCACCCTGGGGTGACCCTGGCTCCTCCCAGGAGCTCTGGGGATGAGGGTGGGGCTGGAGGCTGCTGGGTGCCCTCCTGGGTGGGAGCTGGGCACCAGGGACAGGAGATGATTTAAAGGTAAAATCATTTTGGAGGCTGCCATCAGCTTTGGGGGCTTTAACTGTGTGTTAGGGCGTGAAGCAGAAGTTTTGTTCCTGGGAAAAACTTCTGTACCATGGCCCCACCGGGACACAGAGACGAAAGGAACAGCGACCTGGGACAATGCACAGGCACTGCTTGATCTCCTCCCTTCCTTCCCTCCTGCTCTGACATTCTCCACACTTTTTATTCTAAATTAATTTTCTGAGACAAGTAGAAGACGCTGCCTTAGCTTTGTCCTTGGGAGTCGCAGATCTTGCCTTGATTGAAGGAATATTTTTACACCTAAATGTGCAGGTTCCCGTCAGTTTTTGACAGGTGTGTCACTTCCCATGGCCCCCAGTCAATCTCTCCCCCTCTCTACTTTGACCTCTGATTGTGCCCTGCTAAATATCTCTGTGCTTGTGCCTCCCCACGAGGTCAGAGCTGCTCTGTAACCACCTCACCTGTCAGCAGCCAGCTCTGCCAGCCCTGCAGAGGGCCAGAAAGTCACAAAATCCTGAGCAGTTAGAAGAGAACTTGGGGAAACTTCTTAAAATCTGCCCCAGGAGAGAGATAGCAAGAACAGAGCGATGCCACTGAGAGCTTCTGGACACCTTCTCCTGCCAGTGTTCCCAAGAGCAGGCTCTGAAAATGTCACTGTCATGGGGGGGTCTCTGAGCCCACCCCCAAAAAATCCTCCACAGCACAAAGAGAAAGCTGGGAAAGGAAACTGCTGTGATTTCTTCACTGGTAAACAAGGCATAGATGTATAAAGATGTTATTTACTGGGAATAAAACCTTACCCCCTGACTAATTCTTGAGGAGGTGAGAGGGGCCATGGGCAGAAGTGGCTCACAGAGAAAATCTTGTGGGAGTAAACGTAAAGGACAAGCCCAATGTGTCACCATTATCATATAACTGCCATGAAGTGGAACCATCCAAATTACTTCAGGTAAAACCTGGAGATGTGACATCAGCTTTGTCACCTGCTTAATCTGAGGCAGAGCAGGTGGAGGTGAGACCAAGGTCATCATTTATCTTAGCACGGGAGCTCTGAGCTGAGCTGCACAAACACACAGCCCCCTCTCTATCTCTCTGCCAGCTCTTGAGAGGCAGCTCTGCCAGCACTGAAGCTCATGTGTCAGTGGAAGAACACTGTTATCTTCTTATCAGGAGGTGACAACCACAAATACCTTGGCCTGAAAGACTGCTCTGCCATCACCAGGGGTGAGCATCAACCTGCTTCACAAATAATCTAATTTAGGTGGATAACAGAGCACTCAAATGTGGGAGGTGGAATTCAGAGCCCTGTGAACAGGACAGGAATTTCTCACACGAGTGCAGCAAAACCACACAAACTTTTTTCCCCTACTTGTGACTGAGGCAGGGAGGGAATAGGTCACCAGGCTGGTTTGTATGCAAGAGATGCATTAATCATTAATGGAGTATTAGTATCTAAAGTCCCCAGATCTCCCTCTAACATGCAAAATAATCCCTCCTGCCATGGATGGTTTGTTTCAGCGAGTAATCCACTCATCCTGTGCTATAATCACAACAGGCACAACTTCCGCAGGGACTTTTCAGTGTCAACAGACTTTGGGCTGTGATGTCTTTGAGACAGAGAATTGCCTTTTTGCTGTGTTTGTGTATCTCCAGGTGAGCTGGGGAGGGGCAGCTCTCAGAAATCCCATGCTCTGAGTAACTGCAGTTAGTCACTGCTCCATCCTCCTCTCTCCCTGGAGCATTCCATGTCCTTGTGTCTCTCCCAGACACATTTAAAAGAACAATTTTTCTTGTGACAAGTAAGGCAAGAAGTGTGAGCTGGTGTCTGACAGGTTCAGGGAGAAGCTCACAATGAGGCAATTAGACATGGAAAGTGCTGATTAGAAGCACCATCACCCATAGCAAAGAAAGAAAAAAAAATCCCAAGTAGCAGGAGGAAAAGGGAAGAGGGGAAGAAAAAAACCAAAAAGAGATAAAATGAAACATTTCATAAAAGAGGTTGGTAGAAAAGTTTGTGGCTGATGATGTCTGATTCCAGGCTCTAGGATTGCTCAAACCTTCTCTGGAGGGAGCTGGGCTTGGTTACCCCTTGATGGGGAAAAAAGACTTAACAGCTTTTCATTGCCATGCTGGGCTTGCAGTCACCAGCTCCTCCGAGAGCTCCCCTCCAGCCCAGCCCAAACCCATCCCTGATTCCTGCAGCCCTGTCCATCCCTCCCGTTGGCAGGGCAGTGGCTCTGCTGCTTCCCTCATGGTCCCAGCCAGCTCTGGGGGTCACAGAGACTCTTTGGAGGACCATGGAAAGCCAAGGAGGTAAAACACTTTATTCACATCCTCTCTGGGTCTCTTTGACTGCCATGGGTTGGGCAAAGGGAACCTGTGGCTGTCCTGTCACCGTGGCCCTGCTGCAAGAGGCCATCAAAGAGTAAAGGTGAGCCCTGGGGAGTGGCAGAGGGATGGGGAGTGCAGCCAGGGTGGCTCCAGACATCCTAATTTCAAGGAGGGTTTTTGGAAAGGGTTCTTGCACATCCTCTAATCCTCCCTGAGGAGGCAGGGAAGGAGGGAAGGAAATCAGACAGCCCAGACCTTCACTGAACCATTCTTTTTGAAATACGTGTTCCCATTTTGGTCTCTCTGGTAATTTTTAGCAAACAGCTGTAGCATGAGCCTGGTGCAACCATCCTGGGGAAGGTAGAAAAGGCTGCAGACCATCCAGATCAGATATATGTGCAGCTGGATCTGCCTCGTAGAGTGGTGACAACAAGCAGTAAAATATTAACACCAACGCAGTAATAATATCATTATAGAATGCATTAATCTCCAGGGCTGTCACTGCTCTGGAGGGCCTGGCTCCAGCAGATTCCAGCCAAGCCTGGCTCCAGGGGCAGGGATCCTCTGATGTCCAGCTCCAGGAGCTGTTTGCAGAGGGGCCTTGGTGACTCGTGATGGGCCACGAGACAAAAGGCACCTGCTCTGTGGGAACTGTATGTAAAATAAACAAAGCACTATTGCATCTTCCAGGACATAAGGGAGCCCGCAAGAAACATGGAGAGGGACTGTTTACAAGGGATGGAGTGACAGGACGAGGGGGAATGGCTTCAAACTGACAGAGAGTGGGTTTGGGTTGGATATTGGAGGGAATTGTTCCCTGTGAGGGTGGGCAGGCCCTGGCACAGGGTGCCCAGAGCAGCTGTGGCTGCCCCTGGATCCCTGGCAGTGCCCAAGGCCAGGCTGGACAGGGCTTGAAGCAGCCTGGGACAGTGGGAGGTGCCCCTGCCATGGCAGGGGTGGGATCAGAAGAGCTTTGAGGTCCCTCCCAAACCAAACTGTGATTCCATGATCTAACTTATTATTCATTACCCACCTTTTCACCCTTTTGCTATGCAACACTCCCAGCCTTTGCTGCCTCCTTGGGAAGAGACCTTTGGAGCTTGACCATTTAGGGGGAACCAGGTGCTGATGGCAAGGCAGGGCTGGGAACAGCAGCACACGACAGCAGTTTAAGGACCCAGTAAGAAAGTGCTCTGCCTCTTATGGAATTTAGGTGAACGGACTGTAATTACCCAAATATTTATGGGTTCTCTTTATTGTATGAGTCACTGAGGGCTTGTGAGGGGGCAGACAATTTCCATTTTGTTTAGGGCAGAAATATCCCCGGAGACCAAGCTGATCTATGGAGCTGCCATATCAAACCCTCCTAGGAAAGGAAAAAAAAAGATAATGCATTTATTAGTCAGCTCACATTGGACTGCTGTGTGTAGAAAAGGAGAGAACTGAACTGAAAAATGCTTTTAAAACCACAATTCCATAAGCATCTGTCTCATTTCAAGTACGGCTGGGGCCTTTCTGTCTCCTGAAAGGAAAGGAGAGGGTGAATTCAAATGATCTGTAGCTCTAGAGTGCTGAAGGGGAAAAAAAGTAATTTCCAAATAGAAGTGCATCCCTGCAGACAGTGACCAGGCACAGATAACCTCCTCCAGGGAGCCACACTTCCCCCAGAGTCCCTCCCCACATGACTCCGTCTGTGCTCCCTCTGCTCCCCCTGAGGCTGAGATCAGAACTGAAGAAAGTAACCAGAAGAGAAACAATCATTCTTGGCCATCAGACACGTGGAGAAAGAGAGGGGAAAGGAGAAGGTGTGTGAGTGATGTTTGTCCCCATCCATGCCCTGTTTGTTGCATTTTAGCCACCAGTCATCTCCCCATGAGCGCTGTGGTTTCTGCAGGACCCTCTGACCCACACAGGGCACGAGGGGAGCTCTGGCGGACCCCAGCATCAGCAGGGCATGGAGGAGCTGTGGCACGGGCAGTGGAAATGCTCCTCCCCACGCTGGAACCTGAGGAAGGCTGTGCCTGGGGCAGAGGTGCAGAAATCCCCTGGGCCTGGGGCTGTGTCTGCTCCCAACCTCACAGCTCTGTGAGGCAAAGGGAGGGACTGGGGGAAAAGAGGAGCCACAGAGAAGGCAGGAGCAGAAACTGCCCTGAACATTCCTCCTTGTCCTTTGGATCACCACAGCACCTCAGAGTCCAAACTGGGGCTGTCCAGCAGCACCCGGGGCAGAGCAGTGGCTGCCCTGAGCTGCCCTGAGCTGCGGGCAGGGCTGCAGGAGGCCTGGAGGGCAGTCCTGTCCCACAGAACAGCTCTCAGGGCTGGGGTTGCCAGGGAGCAGAAGCCCAACCTTGGGTGAGGCCACAGCTCAGGAGAGGCTCCTTCTGCCACGGAGCACCCCCAGGCCAGGGCTGTCACCACTCAGCTCTGCTGTCCCCGAGCTGGGGTGGCCCTGGAGGGGCAGGGGAGGAAGAGGAGCACACAGGGCCCACCAGGGTGCCAGCAGGGCCCTGCATGGGCAAGGCACAGCCAGGCTGGTGCTGTTGAACCTGAGGATCGACATGAGAGGGAAATGGAGAGTAAAGAGCAGTAAATGAGCTGGATTAGAGGAGCTGTTTTACATAGCCCTTCATTTAATCCTTTGCTTTCCTTTCATTGTTTAATTGGTTTAGCTCTTGTACTTTTAATGCTGCAGGCAGAGCGAGCCAACCTCCTCCTTCCTTCTCTTTTCCTGCCTTTCCTTTCCTCTCTTTACGTCTCACTATCTAATCCCATTTCTCTCTTTCTCCCTCCATGTCTGTCTCTATCCCTTGTTCTCATTCCTCCAGCCTCTTTCTCTCTCTCTTCAGGCCCCATATTACTCAAGCAGCTTTTGTTAGCGCTGTCAACTGCATCAGCGTGTAAGTGAAATTGTACTGTAAGTGAAGTTAAAAGTATTTCTATGGTGGGATATTTAATCATTTGAATCCTTGATAGGAGCAGCTCTTTTTATTTTCACTAGCTATAAATCCAGGCTCTATCTAATCTCTGATCTCGACGAGGAGAGAATTAACCAACGGAGTGTGTGACTAGAAAGGAGAAGGCTGGAGAGAAGGGACCACTTTATCTGAGTGTGGAGTGGAGCAGCATAGGAATAAGGCAAGGAGCCATTCCCAGCTCCCTGCCATTCTTCTCACTGCCTTTCCCTGAGTCTACCTTCGTTCCCCTCCCCAGACACTCCAGCATATTGAAAATGCCATTTTCCATTTGCAGCTCTTTTCTTTCCCCCTTCAGGGAGTCACTCAGCCCATGATGGTGGGGAGGAGTTGTGTCTCTGACTGCAGACCCTGGATTTTAGTCCATCTCCAGCTTGCACTGGTCTGGACTGGAATGGCTCCAGGTGTGGATGGCACCGTGGGCCTAACCCTACCTCGAGGGGACCTTTGCCAAGTTTGGGATCTCGAGGTGACCCTTCCTCTGCTCTGCTCTGCTCCAGGAGCTGCCTGTACAAATGGAATATTCACCTTTTCCTCTTCACCTGGGCCTGCTTAGAGCAGGTAAGAACACCCCATGCTGTCACCTCTCCGAAGCATAGGGACAAGTGCCTTTTTCAGACACATTCCCAGGACTCCTCTGTGCAGTCACCCATCCTACTGCCCTAAGTTAAATCCTTTGATGTAAAGTTCTGGATGAGGGTCATATCTCCACATCTTTCCTTCTTCAGCCCCTTGTTTCCCCTCCAGGCATGTGGGGTGAGCCCTACAGCTCGTTCCCTTTTCCATAATCCTGATGCTGGTACACAGCACATCTCCATCAGCTAAGGAGGGGAATGGGGAGGTGATCAGAAATGTTCTGGCTGGTTTGGGACTCTCCTGTTTTTCTTCTCAGAATGTGGTGGTTTGGTGAAAGCAAAGCATTCTGCTGAGATTTGGTAATTGCAATGGAGCCCCTGACAGACCAGGATCATCCCTGGAAACTTTCCTGCTGGTTTACAGGTGTACAGGTTGTGAAGAAAAAGGAAATGTCCACAACTGTTGGAATCTGCTAGGAGAGGGGGAAGTTCAGTGGCAGGATTGCATCCAGATCTTCTGGAAGAACTTCATATTTTTGTCTCCATAGGGCTGAGATTGGACCACCAAGTGAAGGCAGCAGCCATGTACATCAAGGCAGGCATGAAACACAGAATCCTACAATGGTTTGGGTTGGAAGGGACCTTAAAAATCATCTCATCCTACTCCCTGCCATGGGCAGGGACACCTTCCACTATTCCACAGTGCTCCAAACCCTGTCCAGCCTGGCCTTGGACATTTTCAGGGATCCAGGGACAGCCACAGATGCTCTGGGCAGGAGCAGCAGGAAAAGGTGTGGGGAGCCTGTGTGGGTTGTCCATACACTGCCTAAGCCTTGCCAACAATTTAGCTTTCTTAAACCCCCAGTCCAAGAGCTCCATATAGAGAACTGCAGTCTGATTAGACTCCATTAGGGCATCAATATTTACCTTGAGAATTCATCTGAAGGATGAAAAGTGCTACAGGTGCTCAACATCTTGGCTGCATTTCCTCACAGGAAAAAATCCAGGCTACTCCTTCTCCTCCTCCCTCTCACTTCCAATTCTCCAGCACTTCTCTTTTATGTCTGTGGCCTGCTTGTTTGCAAAGTCACCACAGGAATTACGGCTTGCCAAGGGAATGCAGGAGCTCTGATGACTCGAGGGTTAGGTTCCCTCCTCCTCCTCACTTTCCGGAGGTGCTGGGAGCCGTGGCTGGTGCTGGGCAGTGCTCTGCAAAAGTGGACAATCAGTCACTGTCACTGGGAGGGGAGGAAGCAGGGGGGATGCCGAGTTTGCACAGAGTCCTGGCTGCACAGCGAGATTCACACAGCTGTGCTGCTCCCAGTGTAAATACGGACAGCCCCATTCATCACCGGCCTCCCTTCCTCAGCACACGTCCAGGCCAGAGGGATGATTTAGTGCCTGCAGCTGGAACAAGAACTAAGTTTCTCTAAAACAGCAACATTTAAGAATTGAGAATGTTTTGCATGTGTGTTTTGTGGTTCTGGGCAGAAGGGAGGAGGCAGTGCCAGGAGCTGGGAGCTGCAGAGGAGGGGAGGCCTTGCAGGGAATCATCAGATTTCTGTTCCTCTCACACCCTCCACTCACGGGGATCTGTGTGACACTGGCCCTGGGGATCTGCAGTTGTGGAGCAGGGTCACCCCAGGACGCTTGAAATTTATAGGAGAGGCGTATCAGGAGAGGCAACAAATGAAGTGGATGGAGGAACAGGAGCCAGCAGGGATGGAATTGATCAGCAGGCGTGGAAGGATCCACAGAGGCTGAGGAGTGAGGGGCAGTGGTGCCATGGAATGAGCAGTGCTGGACACTCCCCAGGGATGCATCCCTGCAGAGCTGCCCCAGGCAGGGCAGTTTCCCTCTCTCAGTGGTTTCCTCAGTCTTCCCTGCCAAAACAGTTCCCTCTGCTCACAGCAGAGAGGTCAGTGAGGAGGGATGGGAACGTGGGGCTGAGGTCCCTGGGGCTGGTGGGGTGTTGGCTGCAGAGGTGCTGGGAGCTGAGGGCTGGGCAAGGCTGCAGAGGGGCAGGGAGGGTGCAGATTGCTCCTGTGTGACAGAGAAGGGTTCCCTGAGCACCTGAGGGAGGGAGGAAGGTTGTTCCCTCTGGGCACCAAGATGCTGGGAACACTGAGGGTCTGAGACGAATAAAAATTGAGGAAGACTTTTCCCCATCACCGAGCTGCTCCTAACCCTTGTCATCCCCCCAGGAGTGAATCTGCTCTCCTTTGGTGGCTGCAGCCTCCCAGCAGCCAGCAGATGGAGGAGATGGAGAAGGGCAGCCCTTATCTTTCCATCCAGCAGCAGGCTCGCTCCTGCCATGCCGGGTCACCGTGCCGAGGCTCGCTGTCGCTGCCCGTGCCTGCTGTCACTTGTGTCCATCTCGCAGGCACGTTCCCATCCTGTGTGTGGTTTGCTCAGCCTGTGCTAATTATGCCCTTGACATATGCAGCAGAAGTGCCTGTGTCTGTAACAGCGCGGGGGTGAGCGAGGTTAATTAACTCGGAGGAAGGAAGCTGAGTGTCCCCACATCACACCCCCTTCCATATGCATTAGTTTTGAAGCCTGAAGACACTGTTTAACCAAACACAGCCCACGACTCGCTAACTTTCCTGATTCTTGCTTTCCTTCCCTGGAGCACTAACGTCGCCTGGCATGGATGGCTCCCCGGCGAATGAAAAGGCTCACAGAACCAATGGCCTTGCCACAGGAGATCGTGCCTCATGCACAGGTGGGTTTTCCAGGAGTGGTGCCTCATGCACAGGTGGGTTTTCCAGGAGTGCAGGCAGGGTGGTGCTGCGGACAAGGCGCTGGCTCACTTCCCTGCCTGCTCTGGCTGGGAGTGATCCTGGCTGCACCCTCTGCAATGGGATTTGCTGTAGGAGACGCCCAACAACACCCTCAGCCTGGGGGTTCCCCCTCTCCAGCGCTCCCAGACCATGCCAGCATCCTCTGCTTCTGTCAGCCACAGGCACAGACCTCCCAGATTTCCCTTGCCTTGCTGGCCACGAACAGGACCTGCATGTCATGCAACTGCAGCTCAGAGCAGCTGCACTGCCCCTTCCCCAGCTCCGGGGAAGCCTCCTTGGAGCTGTGCTTGGGGCAAGGGTGTTTTCACCGCCCTAAATGTGCTTCACATAGGGGATCCCTGCAGTCAGGGAACACCTGAGAGGTACCAAAACCCCTCAGGTGCAGCTGAGGCATCGCTGCTGCCCTGTAGGGTGATCACACACATAAATACAGCATGCATGTGCCTGGGTCAAGCTACACGTGTGTTTCTTGGAGATTAAATCTGAGAGGCTGAGTGGCAGCTGCTTGGCCCCTGACTTTTTCTTCTGTTAACACACAGCCTTGAAGGACTCGCTGTCCTTCTTCTTCCTCACCCCTCTGCACAGCCCTCCCCCCTGCACACTTTATCTCTCAGGGCTGTAAATCCTCTGCAGCGGGGCTGCTGCCTCTCTGTTTGCACAGCACCTTCTGCAATGGGGCTTGCAGCTGCTCCTGGAATATAAACAGCAGTACAGCTTTAATTACAAACCCTGCCAGGAGATGGACAGCACAAGCCACAGGTTTGCGTCTCAATCAGGAGGCTCCACAGGGGCCACTCTCTCAGTGCAGCCCCATTTTTATGTCCATTGGGCAGCTGCTAAGAGGCCAGTTATGCTCCTTTCTTTCCACTCTCAATAATTACAGGTCTCACAGGCAAAGTGGCCTCGGAGTAGAAATTTTAGAAAAAGGTTTTAAAAGATTTTATTAGAAAGGATTTGGTTCCTGTGCAATTATTAGCTTAACAAGGCACTTTGCTCACCCCCTGCACTAGAAATGTTATTGATCACTCTGCATTTATGGAGAGAGAGAGAGGCTGGCTCTGTGTTTATATGTAACAGCTACACTGGCATATATTCATATGTACACACCTCAGAGGTCTGAATGTCACACAGATGTGCCCAGCTGTAGATATGGACACACACACAGAGCCCACGGGTGGAAAAGGCTGGTAGGTGTAGGATGTATGGGTTTGTCTGTCCTCTTGGAGTGTGTCCTTATTCACTGATGGCAATTGAGGGACATGGTCTGGGGGTTTGGGGAGCAGGCACCCAATGGGCCCTGTTCAAACAGCAGGAAACAGCTGCTCAGTGTCCTGGTCACAGCCTTGGCCACCTCTGCCTGGAAAGACTCAAGTGACACAGTCCAGGGTTAGGTCTGGAATCCTACACAGGGAAAGGCTCAGGTTTGTGGCCAGACAATGAGTTATTACCCCCAAAGCAGAGAGAGCAAAGAGTAAAGATCCAGAGTGCTTGAAATCTCACAGTGACAAGTGCCATGTGCAACAATTATTGTTATTTCTTGCATTTGCAAATTTTACTGCTGCTCATGATCTTCATTTTCATCAGAAAGGATTCTGGAACAAGTGTTTGCTTCAAGCCAGCAGGATCTTGAAAATGACTTTAATCATCTGAGCCTCCTCAAAACCCATCCTAGCCCCAGCTGTAAAGCTGGTTCTGATTTCCTGACCAGAGCTGTCCCTCAGTGCCTTATCCAGTGCGTGCTGGTGCTCCCAGCACTGTGTCTTTCCCCTCTGGATGGCAGCCTGGTACCAGCAGCCCATCTCAAAGGCTGCTCCAGGCACCTGCATGGTAGAGACAGGAGGGAAAAAGCAACTTAGGATAAAATTCTCAGCTGCTGGCTGATGCCAAACCAGCTCCTTTTGCAAATATACGAGCACTGTGTGCCTTGTCATATGAAACCTGGAGTCATGAAGAGATGGAAGGAGCAAATCCTGTTAAACCTGTTGTACCCTGGGCACCCCTGGGATGTGCTGGTGCAGAGTGGGGAAGGGAAGGCAGCAACACCTTCCCCTCCCCAGGTTAATCTCCATTTCCACATTGTCCAAAGGTTACCCCATTCTCAGCTCAGGGAGGTTTAAATTTGCACCTCCCCAGCCTTGCTGCTGACCAAAAGCTGGACTAAGGAATCTGAAATACAGAGAAAGTCAGAGTGGAGAGCAACAAATTGGAGTCTCTGGTGCCCCGATGCACAGCCAGATTCTTGAGATATGTTGAACTTCAAGGTTTGCTGCCTTCAACTTCAACACGTACTGATGTGATTGCCTGAGTTCAGAGGCTTCCCCAAGCCAGGGTCCCAAAATCAGAGCCAGGTCCTGCCTCTCATTCTGTTTGTAGCTTGGAGGTTTCATGGTACTCACGTGGCTCACAAGGTCCTTGGGTGCCCATCAGACTCCAGTAACCTTCACGTCTTTCCACAAGTTTGGTGTGAAGCAACTGGAGACAAGCAAAGATGTTTTCATTCACATTTTCACCAATGTGAGGTTCCCCTTGGGTGGCTCTGGGGCTCTGATTTACCCTGTGGGGTAAATCAGACAGGCATCTTTTTTTTTTTAGCAGTGCAGGAGACCTTTCAGATTTGTGCTGTTGTTGGGCTCAAACCTGCAGCCCAGCCTGGCTGTGCAGAGCCAGGACTGAGGCTGGAGGCAGCACTTTGCCCAGCCAATCCATTTCTCTCCCTTTGCATGGCAGTGGGGATTTTTCTTCACACCCGTGTGCCTTTCCCTGGCGGTGCTCACACACCTCTCCTGCAGCAAATGACTCGGTGTGTTTACAGAGAAGGAGAGTTAATAGAAACCAGGCAGAATTCGAGCCTCTCTGGGACTGCTTTACACACTGACAGAATCATTCTTTCCTCCCACGTTAAATATTCATGACACTCAGATTTTTAGATACAAAGGTACATTTTGTTACTAAATGTGTTGATCCAGAATAGGCTCCTCAGCACAGGGAGTTTTCCACACGTTTTCAGCGGGGGGAATATAAAAAAAGCAAGCAGGGTGTGTGCCCCGAAAGCAATGCAGTCTGACTTCATTTCCATCATGTCTCTTTTGGGGCTTGTTTTGATTCGGGAGTGATTTTGCCAAGATATTTATGGCCTGAACTGCTGTTTGTACAATGTTGTGCTGCTGTGTACATGTGAGTGTGTGTCCCTTGTACAAATAACACGTCAACATCGCCGTGCTTCCCAGCCTGTGCTTAAACCCATGAAACAAGATGCTTTAACAAAAGCCCCATATATTACTGCCATTCTGAATATTTGTAATTTTGAGACAATATTTACATAGCCTGTTCAGACTAAGCTCCTGGGCCTGCTGACAGATCACAGGCAGCTGAAAGCACAATGCGTGTGCTGCAGTTTAGTGCTAAGCAGGGAAAGGGAAAAAAGAAAAACCCAACCAGAAATACAAGCAAGATAAAAAAGAACAGACTTATGTATTAACTGACACATAAAGCAAACAGCAGAAATAGAATCAGGTAGAAAATCAAATTGTACAAAGCAGTGCTGGAAGGGAGCTGGATTTGCACTGGAGCTTCCAGAGAGGTGTTTGGAAGTGTGGCATCATCTGTGCCCACCTCTCTACCTTTTTATTGCAAGCTGAAAGTGAAGTTTTTCCGAGAAGTCAACTCCAGAATTGAGGTAAGATCAATTTTCCCCTATGAAAATATCACTAAAGGTAAAAAAAAACCCGAACAACCAAAAAAACCAAAGCAGAAATTTGGTCCTCTGCTATTTTCTGTTGAATTTGTTCTTGTTTACAAGCACGGCGATGTTACAAGCTCACTTTGGTTTCATTCTGTGGAATTGATCTTTGAATACACAGGGAACAAACTGAGATACTGCAAAACCCTGGAACATTATGTCCATAATTCCCTTTTCCTTTTTAAAGGAGAAAGCTGGGTGGGGATGCAGCCGTGGCCTGGGGAAGCTGGCAGGGGTGTGCCAGATCCTGTCCCCAAAGCTGAGGAGCTGATTCCTCTGCCTGGGATGGCAATGCCCAGATCCACCTTGTCCTCTCTTCTTCCTGAGATATTAAAATAACCCTCACTAATTGCCCTTTCCCTTGAGTATGTTCAGCATCTGATTACTGAGCTGTTCATGCAAGGAGTTGGACCAGAGGTGTCTCCTCAGCCACCCAGAGCTCTCCATGAAATAACCCTTGCTGTTCCATGGGATTTGTCCCCTCCTTTGGTGCCAGTTTATGGTTTTGTGGCCTTTTTTTGGTGGTACCTGACACAAACAGGGTGCACATTTAATATATGGTGTCACAGTGGGGAAACGGTGATGAAGAACACGCACAGTTCTTCATCATTAGAAGGTTTTACTTATTTTCATCTTTGCTCTTTTATAGCATAAAGTGCTGAAAGGGCAGTGATTGGTTGGAGAAGGACTGTGTCTCTTCTCCTTTGGTAAACACTAGGTGAAGGACATTGTTATGAGAAAAATCTTGAGAAAAGTCAGCCTACAGGGATATTTATAATAACAATGAGAATGTGTTTTGAGAATGAGAACTTGTAGATCAGTTTCTCATGGGAATCAGCAGCTTAGCAGCAGAATTCCTAAAACTTAAAAATACAGAGCTACATGTGGAGCCGGGAATTAGGATGTGACTTTGGGAAACAGAAATGGTGAGTGAATGGATGTCAGCCTGAACGCCTCCAGAGCCAGCCCAACCAGGAAATGAGGCTGAGCAAAATATTCAAACAGGGCTGGGGGCAGAGTCTCAATCCTCTGCTGTCCAGTGGGGAAGATCCACCAAGCTGCAGTGCCAGATCAGCTGGGTGTAAAAGGTCCTCCTGGTCCATGCACAGAAACCACAATCAAATTAGCACTAGTTGGAAATTGCAGCTGAGAGACCAAAGACTGAATGGGCCATGAAGACTGAACTCCACATTCTCCTCAGAGTTCTCAAATCACTGTTAAAATCACTTGCATTAAAAAAAAGAAGAATAACTATTATTTTGCAAGTTCTGCAATATTTTAAAATGTGTGATGCAGTCACACCACACTCCCATGCAGGAGCCATAGTTCATCAATATTATGCATTTGCAGAGGGGTGGAAGCTCTGGTTTGAAGTCCTGTAGCAGATGCTGCACAAAGTCAGGATTTCTTTTAAAATCACCTCACAGCCCACAGTGCTTGTACCTCACACTAACAATGGGGGTTTTATGGCTTTCCATCAAATGTGGCTTAAAAGAGAATATCCCCACCAGGTGAGGCTACAAAAAGAGTTCCCCAGGAGCTGTCTGGCCTCCTCTTCATAGTCCCCAGGCTTATCCAAGGAGGGTACGACCCCTGTGAAAGAAAGACAAAAGACTTTTGCGGATACAGGGGTTTGATTGGAGCTGAATTCCTGCTCAATGGAGTCCTCAGCAGTTTACTGCATTGTTTATTGGCTGTAAACCACCTCCCTGTGTTTGAGACACGCCTTTCAGGAGCCTTAGGGTCTCGGTGTGATTTCCATCTCCACACACCCTTGTTGAAAGCCCCACTGAGCATTTCTTGGCAGTGGGCTGCCATTGCTGGCAGGAAAAGGTGAATCTTATTTCTACTTTGATTTCCTCTGGCTTTCTCCTCCAACCCTGCGTTCTCTGTGTGCCTTTTTCTGAGGCAGCAAGGAAGCTGGGCATCTGCCAGTCTGCATGTGTCCCTGTGCCTGTGCTCCCATACCAAAATCTGCAATGTCCCTTCCTTCACAGTTCAGATCTGCCCCGTAGGAGGCTGTATCCCCTCTAACACACACCGCTTCCATGGCCCTCATCCCAGACTGTGCTGTCAACCCTCTCCCTAGTGCCAGCTCCTCTCAAATCTTGGGAGAGGTTTCCAGTCCTGTTTCCTTTCTTCCTTGCCGTGACAAATGTTGGTTTTGCAGTAGCTCCACACTCATGCTTCTCCTGAATACTCTGCTGACATTCCCTTGTCCTGGGAACTGCCTGATAGACTCATGGCAGAGCTGCTGAGCTGCAAGTTACCCCCATGAACATCACTGATGGGTCCATTTCCTCAGGGAAAAGCAGTGGATCTGTCCTGACCTACAGAGAGAGCAATGAAACCGGCTCCTGGATGAGGGAGCTTCCACTGTAAATGGGAGTAGAGACAAAATGAGCTCATTACTGCTTTCACCCAGTGCCAGGCATTAAAAGAATTTAACTGGTTTAGTGCAATTGGCCTTCTTTTCGTTATGTATTCGGGCTTCGTGATGGACGAGTCGTTAAAAAATAAATACAGAAGTAATGATGGTAGCAATCACAGAAAGCAATTCTCAGATATAATAAAGAGTCTCCTGGATGTGTACAGCCTGTGCTCCACTATTGATTTCTTCCTTTCTTTATTGCACTTCACTCCTCTCTGCTCACCCAAGCCCCAACCCTCGTGCTGCACCGCCTGCCAGCCAACCACAGCCATGAATTATTAACACGAAGGAGCCCTTTAATTGGATGAGCTGCAATTAATAATTCATTGGAGGTGCTTGCAGAGAGAGGGAGGGAGGGAGGGAGAGCAGGCGAGGTGCCGATGCTGAGAACGGGGCCCACACTATGGGAGCCAGTGAGAAGCTGAGGTGTTCCAGCTGGAGCCCTGGAGGATTACTGCATGCCTGGCTGCAGGAGGAGCAAGGCACAGCCAGGACAGACCTGCCCAGAGAGTGAGAGGAGCTTTTGGAAGTGTGACCTCCCCCTCGCAGACGGCGTTCCCAGCACGCCGGATCCGTGGCACCGTGCCTGGAGCTGGCAGCACGAGGAGCACACAGCAGGGCACAGAGCTCAGCTGTGAGCCCCTCTCACACCTGTGCCTCCAGTGCTCCTGCAGCAGCCCCAGAATCCCATCCCAGGCGTGATTTCCCTCCCTGCAGATGACCCAGAGGCAGAGTGGTGTGGGCAGGTGGGAGTGAAGCCGCTCTGCTCATTGTACCAACAGTCCCTCTGCTTCCAGGGCTCCACAACTAAATTAATATCCTCAGCCACACACAGCCTTGCTGGTTTCCAGCTGACAGGCAGGGCCACAGATCATTAATGTTAATTAATATTTACATTACAGTTGTGCCTGGAGGGCTCCATTCAGGTCTCTGTGTGTGTTGCATCCTACAAACATATTGAGGATGGGGTCCCCTCTTGTGCTGCTCAGTCCACAAACACATCCAGAGACACGTTCCTCTGCCTGGAAACAGCCTCTCCCTTCTGTTTTTTCATAACCTGAGTTTTTTACAGCTTCAGTAAAGGAGCCTGGATGGCTATTAAGGAAAAAATGAACAAAAGAAAATAGGAAAAACAAAGCAAGATTTAGTGTTTGTAGAAGTAGTAGGAACAACAATTTCATACCAATTCCTTTGCTTAGCCTCGAATGTGTGAATAAGAGGCAAAACAGTCCTGGCATGCAAAGATCACTCTTTGAGACTTGGATGAGATATTGGGTCATCCAGCCTGATTCCTTCCTCAGTATCCCACCCCAAATTTTCAGGGTTTTTTTTCCAAATTTCCCTGCTCTGAGCCGAGGAGCAGAAGGTGTGTGACTGAAGCCTGCCTTGCAGAAGCCATCCCATGCCTTCATGATTTCACCCTGGCAGAGGAGTGGCAAACCTGCTTCCCCACTCGTGGAGAGTGAGGCTCTGCCCTGTGGGACTCATCACCAGACTGAACAGGGACACAGGGAACCACAGACCCGTGGGATGGCTCCAGCTGGGAGTGACTCAGAGCACACACAGGAATTTATCCCAGTTTCCCCACTTTGCTGCAGACATGGGGATGCCCACAATCAGTGGGGACCATTCCACTTCTGCAGCAGCTCTGCTGAGTGCATGAAGCTGTGCTTTTCTTCTAGGAAAAAAAAAAAAAATAAAAGGAAAAAAAAGGCAAAGCTGGTTTGTGGTGCCGATTTTCTCTCCAGGAATCCACTTGGGACTCCTTTCCTCAGCCTTGGCCAATCACCATTGCTTGGTCCAATCTGTGCATCTTCCCCACACTCTCCTGTGTCTTTAATTAACCTATATTGTACCTCCAAGCTCAGGCTTGAAGCCAGAGTAATAAATGATTTGCATAGTCTTGTGAGTACAGATATGCCCTAAATCTCAAACCTTCCACTCCTGGCTCCTTCTGAAATAGAGGCAAGAGAGGCAACATCTGGGTTCCAGCTGAGCTGCTCCATTAGCAAGTTGGGGAGGTGGGGCCAGGCTCTCACCTCTTCCATCTGCTGTGGGGATGTAACGAGGCTTTGATTCACTGAGGGGCTCATTCTTCAATGAAAAATACCTGCGAGTTTGTACATCTGCCAGGAGCCTGCAAGATAAACAGGGACTTAAATCCTCTCCTGAACCCAAATGTAAACAAATCCATGACCCTGCCAGGCTCTAAAGGATCAAGCCTGGCACAGAGTTCTTATCTGTCCCAAAGGGGTGAAGTAATAACACAGATTTTAGTTTGTAAGCTGGCCCCAAGGGCAGGCCAGCTTGGATTCCGTGAATACGAGCATGAGAAACACCTTGATCTTCATTGCCTCTGATTTTCTTATTCCTCCAAGAATCAAAGATATTTTCATTTTAATTCTTGTAGAATTACTGACCATACATCTGAACAATTTAGTCAGAAGAGACCTGCAATCTATAAGATTTCCCAGTTCCATGATTTTTTTTTTATATTTAATACAACAAACTCCACTGTGTAGAAACCTGAAACCTGAAGAAGAGGCTGAGAATTAAGAATTTGAGACAGATTTTTTTTTTTTTAATTTTTTAAATTGAAAGAATTTAATCTCCTCATGTCTCAGTTTCCCCAGCTGTCCAAGTACCATCAGAAAGTCAGGAGGCATCCTTGGAGTGGGAGTTTGAGACTTAATGAAGAGGTTCCAGGCAGCGCAGATGAGAGCTGCTGCACGGCCACTCGGAGCATTAATGTTATTATAGGAGTTCCATGGGGACACATTCAGGATGGAGAATCATCTTAAAGGGAGATGTGGAGTCTCTGTGCTTCTGCAGGTTAACAGCTGACCTTTTAATGCTCCATCTGTACAGTCTGATCCAGTGCAAATGTTTTGATCATTTAATATGGTAAACATAGAAAGAATTTGGGAGAAAATTATGTTCTTTTAGCTGCAACCCAATGTTTATTTGCTCTCTTTGGCTAGCTCCTATTCCTTTTTGTGGTAAGCAGGCTCAGGCTATGCAAGGCTGGGTTAAGGATTCCCCTGAGCTACAAGTGTGGCCGCACAAACCCTTTTTCCAGTGTAAAAACTAATTAAAAAATCCTTGCCTCTGGCTACCCTTGTGTTGCAGCTTTTCACCCCCTCACCTGTGCCTCTGTCAGGGGGTTGTGCTGCAAACTGTACCACAGAAATGATCCGTGTTTAAAACCCACAAACACCTGCCCCCTCACATCCTGTTCAGTCAGTTCAGGAGAGGGAGCTTTTAAAAATGCCACTGCCAGTGCAGAGCATGGATCTAAACCCCATCACACCCTGCACTGCCTGCAGTCCTGCTCACCTCTTGTTCTGCTCCTGACAGGGAAATTTGCTCAGAGAAAAGGAGGTGTTGGTTTGTGTGCAGGAAAGGAGCACATCTGCAGACAGGAGTGACAGGCAGCTCATGGAAAAGATGATCCTGGGGGCATCAGCAAAGGAGCAGCAGGAGGTGAGTGCCCCAGGAACGGCCCTGCTCTGCGGGGTGATTTGTTATTGTTACACAGGCTGCTCCCATGGCCATCCTCCCTGCCCCTATACAATGTTAATGTTACTCGATAGCTGATGGCCATGAGGGAGATAAAAGTGGGAGTTCTCCTCGGGGTGAGAGGGTACAGGACCTGCTCCTGATATCCAGAGATAAGAGCTGCACTCAGCAGGGCCAGCAGGGCTGGTCCTGGGCACAGTGAGACACTGTCTAAGGCAGGGGAGCTGCAGCACAGATCTCATCAGCCGTGCTCAGCTCAGGGATTGGATTCCTGGTGCCATCCAAAGTAGATTTGGCAAATTGTCCTTGAGACAAACCTGTCACTGCTGAATTGCAGGTTCAAGGGGACAGAGCTGGAGCACAGCCTTGCACGAGATCTCATTTTTGGTAAACAGACCAAACTCTGAGCTCAGGCTGCCCTTAAATCACATCAGTTCTCACAGTAGATGATCGTAGGAACCTTCTGGGTTCACTGGGACACCAGTCCCTGGAGCCAGGTGCTGCTGAGGTGGATTGATGGATGATCACCTCGTCCTCAAAGCTGCTGATCTTTGTCCTGCACAAATACTTAAGATGAGTAGCCCAGTGCCAAAGAGGGCAGTGCTCACTGCCACCAACCTCCTCTCTCTGGTGCTGCCCACAGCACATCTGGGCTCCAGGGGTGCAAGAGCCAAGCAGGGCATGAAGAAAGCTGCAGCAGTTAGCAGAGAGAGGGAAAGAGAGCAAGAGATTCCAGAAAGATCCCTTTCCCTCTCTGTGGAAGCTGTAGACACAGCAGGACACCAGGGGAGAGGTGTCCCACCCTCTTGTAGAGCACAGCAGGGAACAGATGGCACAGTGGTCCCCTGAGCAGCTCTCACTGAGCTCTGACAAGAGCAACAAATCCTCAAGGAGAACCATTTGTGTCAGTTCTGGTCCAGATGTCCCACTGTTTGAGGCCCAACTCGCTTGGTTCTCATCCTGGGAGACCACTTTCAAAGGGAAGTGGTGTAGTCCCAAAACACTCCCTGGAAAAGGGGCATGAATTGCTCATACACATGCAAATGAGGAAGAAGTTTCAGCAGCACATCGTAATTCTGAATAGGGAAAAGAAAAGAAAAGGGAAAAGAAAAAAAGAGAGAATTCTATCCGGTGAGGCTGCTGCAGCAGGAACAGAGTTCATTTCTCTCCAGCTCTGGGGAGTGAAATGTATTCAGCTCACACAGGCCACTTCAGCATCTTTTTTTGTTTTTTATCTTTCCAACGTAGGAGAACAAATTTAACAATGAGATTCCGTTTCTGTTTCCTACATGTGGAATAATTAAATTTGCATCTCACTCTGTAGTTGGATCTGCTGTTTGAAGAGGAATGTATCAATTGGACATGAGCCCAATGTGTTCTGCTCTGCAAATAAGGCAGTTTGCAAAAAAACAAGGCATAATCTCTCACCCAGGCAATAATCACAGGAAAATCATCCCTCACTGACAGCTCTCTTCAGGGCTTGATTCATATTCTTGCTGGAGAAAGAGCAGGAGGGAGGGGGTGTAAGGGGAACAGACTTTTGGCATCTCCTTGTGACAACCTTCATCAGAAGCTGGGTTCTGGTAAGGGCTGGGATGTTGCTGTGCCCTCACCGGTGGCAGAGCTCTCTGATTTTCTGCAGGAGGTTTCACAACCAGGAGTTGTACATCTGCTGACTTCAGAGCTTTCCAAAACCCACTGGAACCATGGGGAACATTCCTGATGGCTTTGATCAGTCTGCTGTGAGGCCAGTGGAGAGCGATTTTCAGTGAAACCGCAGATCTTGTTCTCAGGGGTTTTGTTACCTGGAACAGAGCTGGGTGCTCAGCACTGCACACGATCAATCCTTCAGGATAATCCATCCCTTCCAGCTCTGCTTGGCTGGATGCAAATCTTTCACTCTCCTGACCATCAAGCCTGTTCAGGCAACTTTCAATAAGCAACCTCTCCCTGTCCCTGCCTTCCTTGCCCACAAACAGTGAAATTCATTTCTTTTCTCCACACTGGCCATCTCCACTTCAATATTCCCTGCCTGTGACATTTCCTTCAACCATTTTCAGGAACTGCTGCCCCTTTTGAATCCTATCCACCATTCTTGTGTCCAGGAGGACAGAGATAAAATGTGCCAGGCAGAAGGAGCAAAAGCCTCAAACTGTTGAAAATTTTTGGATCTGGCATGGCAGGAAATGAATAGAAGTTTAATTCAATCAATCGGAGAGTCCAACTGCACCTGGCCCACTTAATCTAAAGCTCCTCAGATTAAATACCTTGTTCTAAGTGGAAATTAATTGAGTTTGTCAAATGGTTCCTACTGCATTAAACACACTCTGGGTCAGGAAAACAGTAGAAATAAAAGCAATACAATTTTTTTTACAGCTGAAAGTCTGTCAGTGGAGCTGGATGGAGCTTTGGATTTTCCTCTCTCCAATTCTTGTTCCATAGAAGTCTCTTTTTAAAGGTGTCTCACTGGTTTGGTTTGGCTGCCTCAGAGGGTCTCAAACATCCACTGTGGTCTCCTGTGTGGGTGAACATGAACTCTGCAGGGGCTCTGGACACACAAAGTCAGTGAAATGATTTTTTTACTCTCAAGTTGGCGTTCTCTGTCGTGTGTTCCCTCTGTCTTGTGCTCTTGCACACTCACTCTTTCTTTCCCCACCCTCCTTCCTTCTTCCCTCCCTTCCTTTCCATACCTGAGCTGAATCTAATGAAGATGCATAAAAAATGTTTCCATTCTGTGAAATGCAATCCATCAACACACACTTCATATATATTGTGCAGAAATGAATCCATTTCAGCCAGGAAGGCTGATAAATCAATTTAAGTGGAAGACTTTTGACAGTTTAATTCAAATTAAGTCCACTTTGTTCAATTAGAAGGTAGCTGGAGGGGTGGTGGCAGGAAACAAACAGGATTGCTAGAACAAAAACTGCATTTTTTCCCAGGCTGAAGCCACCTGTGGATCATTTTTCTTAGAGGGGGGACACAACGATACCAATCAACACACAATCAGCAACCAGCAAATTACTTGTTTTTAAAAGCAAATCCATGTTTTGCACAGCATTCCTGCCTCCCTTTTCGTGAGCTGCAACAGCGCTGGGAATATTTTAAGCTGAAGGGTGAGGAGGAGGTGGAAGAGGTGACTGAGGTCTTTCTTTCTGCATTTAGGGCTGCTGCTTGCTGCAATGTCCTTGGAGTCCTGCTGTGGGTGTGGAACACCTTGGAACCACCCCAGAACTCTGGGGAAGCCCCATTCCCAGTGTCAGGCTGATGCCTTAAGTTTTATCTTTCATATTTTCAGATTCTGTGCTGAACAAGGGTTCAGCTCTGAGCTCACAGTCAGTGTCACTCTGCTCTCTGAACAGAGCAGGGACACAAAACAAATCCTTTTCCAGCTGAAGACCAAGGACAATGAGTGCAACTTTCAGGCCCAAAAGAACAAACAACGGTGGGCTGAAAAAGAAAAACAAGAAGGATGTGACTTCACAACCCAAAGCTGGACAATTAAACCCCAATATGCAAATGGACCAAAACTTATAAAAGTGTGAGAGCTCGTGACCAGTCAGCCATTTTGTGACCATTTTGTGACCATTTTGTGACCATTTTGGGTCCATTTTGGGTTCATTTTGTGGCCATTTTGGGTCCACCTTGGGTGTAGCCCTGGCCAGGCCCTGTCCTGCCCAAGGTGTGCCCTAAAGGTCTTTCAATAAATCCCTACTTTATTCTCCAGCTCTGCCCAGTCTCTGTTCCAGCTCAGCCTTCCCAAGGCATCCAGACCCCACCGTGTGCCTGGCAGACACATCCCCATGGGTCAGACCTCACCCAGCTTTGCTTTGGCTCTGGGGCAGAGCTGGCACAGACACCTGTGAGTGCCACGTGGGTTACCCACACATTTCCTCCCCTGCGGTGTCGCAGACGGTGTGGAAGCAGAGTTTGTTTGGATTTTCCTGCTGCTCTGTGGCATTTTCCCCTGCAAAACGCCGCCTTCCTCCGTGCATGCAGAGGAGATGATTGCTGACAGCTCAGATCTGGGAGCTGAGGCTGCTGAAATGTGGACATCCAGCTAATGGGATTAAATCCAGCCCAGGTATTTTCTCTGTTCTGTGAGGCTTGGTGAATCAATTCAGAATTCCCAGTGATCCGGGTTAAGAGAGATGTTGACTCCCAGATGTTTCAACACCTGAGAAAGCTGTGTTTTAGTGATTATTGAGCAATACATTAAAAAAGTGAATGACAGACCTGGAAAGCAGCATCTGCTTTTTCACTTTCTAACATATTTTCTCAGCCAAACTGAGGTTTTCAAGTTCACAGTGCAAAATGTAACTGAATTTCATCCAAGTCTGCAGACTCACTAATGCTTCCTACATTCACATTGGCAAAGAACGCCCAATTCTTTTTATTTTTTTTTCCCAACAGTTTTGCAAAACAGAGTCCTTGTCCCTGACAGATGGAAAAAACAAAGAATTTTGCAATTAGCATGATAATGTAATTCATGGGATTTGGGCGAGGTTTTTCTTCTACTTTCTTAGTCAGAGCAGCAGAAAAAATAAGGTTTTTTACTTTCCTTCCGATGGAGATCTTAAAAAAAATGGGAATCATTTAAGCAGGTTGAAGAAGTTGAGCTCAGAAAGAACAGCCAGTACAGGGCAAAAATGACCAGATTGTTTTACTGAGCAATTGAGTGGATGCATCAGTTACAAGAGATATGATGGAAATTTCCTTTCTGTTACCTCTGACTGGTACCTGACAATCCTAGGCCTCAAAAAAACCCAAACTTTTTCATTCAGGCTTGTATAAGAACAGCAGAAGGTATTTGTGGAGGCAAATATTTTTAGTTCAAAATTACTACCACAGCAAGATGTTTTCCCTGGGCAGTGTCTGCCTGGTGAAACTCAGGAGTTTAACGAAGCCCAGCGGTGCCTCCGAGTGCTGGATGGCAATTTTCTAAAATCTGCTTCTGCCAGCTGCCAGGGGAGCAAGAGCAGGAGAAAACAAGAGGATGTCCAAAATATTAGTGATTGAGCATTTTTCCACACTTAGTTTCCACCCCCCCACCTCTCCCCCCCCCCAAAAATTAGATTGTTTGCAAAATAAACCTTGTTTCCACTGGAATTATTTTCTGGTTTTCTTGTCTGGATGTGTGGGGAGGGGAAATCAGTGATCAAAGCGTGGCAATTTAAACCATTTCACAGAAAGGAAAATGACTAAACAAGTGAATCCTTGGTAAAGCACTGCTTTAAGGCAAGAAAATGTATTGTCAGATGGAAAATTGGCTTGGTGGAGGGTGGTCAGGAAGGATGGCTGAAAGAGTGGATAGAAGAGCAACGTGAAAAAGAACAGAGACTTCTGGCAGAGGGGCAAAGCCTTTTTTTTTCACTGTACACGTGTTTTTCATGCCCTTTCAGCCCTGCTCTGGCAGGCCAGGGTGGCTGGGGAGGTGTTGAGATCCTGCTGGAGTGGTTCCACATCAGAGGGCTCCACGTCTTGGCCCCTTGGAGAGGAGCCAGCCTGGAGGCTCCAGCTCTGTTCCCAAAGCTCTGCAGCAGGTCCCCAGCCTGGGGTTGCTGTGCCTCTTTCGAATGGATTTATGGCCCTATAAACGGTGAATCACTGTGTACAATAAAGAGCAGAACAGATTTGAGTGGTATCCAATCTAATAATTACTTGAGTAACTCAATCATTTTCAGATATGTGGTTTCAGTGTCTGCAGACCTTGAAGACCTGCTTGGAGCATTCGACAGGCAAGACAGCACTTTTTACTGCTCTGTTAGCAACCCAGCTCCTCACAGACCTTGCACACACCTCATCCACGCCTCAACACTTCAGAAAGGATATGGAGGCTCTGTCTGAGCCTGGACTTGGGGAAGGATGTGCAAAGGACTTGTACCTGCATTTCCCCCTGTTTGAGGGCTGCTCCTCAGGCCAATTATGAAAAACTTCTGCCTTTGTGCTGATAAATGATTGATTTAAACACTCCAGCTGGAGATGTTTAAAACCAGGCAGCCTAGCTCCCAGAACCCTTGAGCTCTGCAGTGTGTCTGGCCCCCTCCAGTTTGTATTCCTGCATTAGGTTTTAACAAGGCTGAGCTGAGCTGTGGTGCTCAAGGGTTATTTTGCCCCATCTCCAAGATGAGAAGCAGTCAGATCCCAGTGGAGCACCCTCACCGCTGCAGGTGGGTCCTCAACTCTGCAGCACAGCTGAATCCAGGCTGAGCAAGTGGAGTAGAAGATGATACCACAAACACAGCTCTTTTTTCTGAACTCTTCCTGCCTCAGAATAAAATAAAGGAATGTGAGGATTCTGTAAATCAAATTGTTTCCATGACATCAAGGGAGCAGTGTCCTGCTTGTGGCTCTGGGCTTTAGGGATCACAACCCTCACATCTCCAACCCAAGGACAGCAAAGGCTGCTGAGGAGTCGCTGTAAAACCCAGCCCTGCTCTCAGTGCCAGGGACAAGTGACAGCTCCCACGTGAGCCAGCCCCAGCAGCTGTGTGGCAGCACCCTCACACCTGCACCAGGACGTGCAAATTCCAGTTTCTCATCATGGGACTGCCGAAATTTGCTCTGTCTCGAAATTCATCACGCAAGATGTTAGCTTTAGGATGAGGCTGGGGACTTGGTTGCTCTCAGCCATTTGCAGCCTGCCCTGGGGCATTGCCTGACAAGGGCAATTTCCCCCTTGAAGGCTCACTTCGGTGGTGCAGCACTCACACCTGCACCGGGGACTCTGCAGCTGAATGATTGTTATTTAAATACTCATTTTTTTTTTCCTTAATAAACTGACAGAGGTTAAAAGTGAGTTGCTGGAAACAAATTGGCCTCCATTCTTTTCTAGCAGTGAGTTAAACCACGAATTTTGGTGGGATAAATATTGATTTCCAGAGGTCTAAAAGACCCCGAGTCCCTGGGCTGATTTGACACATTTTTGAGACTGAAGGAAGCAATTATCACCCTTCCCTAAATTTAGCCTTAGGTATCAAACCCTCCTGTTCCAAGTGCTTCCTCCTACAGGAAGAGAATGCTGCCAGTGTTGCTTTAACTCAACACCATAATTTTTTAAAGTTCATACATTATTACTCTATATTATATAGTGCACACTAACATTTTAGGTGAATAAATTTCAAAGGAGCATTTCTTTGTTCTGGAAAATGTTGTTTTCTCTATTTATCCATGTGGTCTGTTGAGTTTCAGAGTATGATAAATGATCAAGTGGTTCTTATCTGTGCACAGATCTTTTTGTTGGAAGAGTGAACTGTGTGATAGCAGGATCTGGTATCTCTTGTGAATGTAATCAGAGAATGCTGGTTTATATCCTTGTGCTAAATCTCTGATCTTTAGTAGCCATAAATTTAAAAAAAAATAAAATCAAAAGGAAAATAACCACAACCTACTATGAGTACATGATTTATTTAACTAAGCATCAGAAAGATTTATATTTTTATCACAAAAACTTAGATTCTCTACTAGATCTGGGAAAAGCACAAACATAACTTAAAACATTTGAGCCATCACATTGCAAGGCATTGGAAAAACTCACAAAGCCCTTCCTCT
Source organism: Acrocephalus scirpaceus scirpaceus (assembly GCA_910950805.1). NCBI lineage: Eukaryota > Metazoa > Chordata > Aves > Passeriformes > Sylviidae > Acrocephalus > Acrocephalus scirpaceus. Next base: position 7,644,370 of record OU383790.1, on the reverse strand, counting down.
GTGAACTCCTATGAAACCCAAGGGCATTGGGAGCTGCCCATTTCTTTTTGCACAATCACACAGAATTCAGGACAGGCTATGTGCCCACAAGGAGGGGATTAGCAAACAAGTGGTGGTGTTGGCTCCAAAAGAGAATTTTGGGTGGTCAGAGCTTGTGCAGGTGATGGTTAATAGTGCCTGTGGGGGTGTTTAGGCTCAGGGGGGACCTTCTTGCTCTCTACAACTCCCTGGCAGGAGGTTGTGGCAAGGTGGGGTCAGGCTTTCCTCCCAGGTAAAAGTGATAGGACAAGAGGAAACGGATCCCAGTTGCACCAGGGGAGGTTTAGGCTGGATATTAGGAAAAATTTATTACCAGAAGTGGTGGTCAGGCACTGGAAGAGGCTGGGCAGCAGTGGAGCTGCCATCCCTGGAGGGATTGGAAGACCTGTGGATGTGGCACTTGGGGACATGGGGTAGTGGTGAGCAGTGTGTTGGGCTCCCTGATCACAGAAGGCTTTCCCAGCCTTTGTGATTCCATGATTGGTGTGTCTGTGGTGTTTTGGGGTAGCTGTGGATGGAGTGCAATGGCTCCAGACCATTTTTAAAATGTTCTGGCCAACAAAAAAATATTGAAGTCAGCTTTGCATCCCATTAGGAATCGATTGGTTTGCAGAGAGACTCCACCTGAGCATGCAGGATAAATCAAGGTAGGCATGAGGGTTATCAGTGCTTGCACTGAGCTGTTTCACCTTGTCAAATACACATTTGACACCTGCAGGGCAAGGCTTGGTGGGAGGCGCTGATGCCGGAGGTGGGGAGAGGGCTTTCCACAGGGAATATTTTTCACAGTGTAAGGACTTTGGAGAAAATTAATGTGAAACATTAAAAATGTTCCTTTTTAAAAGGGAATCCATTTTTTAGGCACAATGAGACACTTCAGGTGGTGTGGCAGTAGTGAGTAATGCACACTGGAGTTATTTAACTTCATCTCATGCCTCACTATTCCCCAGGGGCGCCCATTAATCAGCGTTACCAGGCAGTTTGTCATGTCCTTTTGCTTAAATAATATCCATACCAAACTACAAGTAACGTGTGCACCTGGAAATCAGCGGGGGATCTGCCTGTGTCAGGACAGGAGGATCTGTTCTGGAGGACACAGGAAAGCTGAAGGACTCCAGTTGTCTTCCATGGGCTCTGAAGGGTCCTGTTGGGGATTGTTTGAGTTAGAATGTGTGTGGCAAGGGGAAAATGCAGCAGCCAGCACTGCTGGAGCAGCAGCAGTCTGATAAATAAGGCTAGCAGTAAGTTCACAGAAGATGTGGCCACAGACTGCAGACACCACACCACCCTTGGGTCCCATTTCTCCATTTCTCTGCCTGATGAGGAGGGATTTCTCGTGTGTTTGGTGTGCAGTTACAGTTCATGTGGGACAAGGGTGATATGTTCTCCCTTCTTGCCAAAACTGGGCAAAATCTGCCAGGAGGACTCTGCTTGGGCAGATAATTCATGGTGGCTTCTCATGGCTCAGACCTACCTGCAAGGACTGACACTCTGTGAGAGAGAGGTTTGGGAGTGGGATGTGTGCCTGAATCTGGAGCAAAACCCTTTCCCTGGGGGGATTTTAAAGATGTGTGGATGTGGTGCTTATGGACAGGGCTTGGCAGTGCTGCATTAACAGATCCAAAGATCTTAAAGGTCTTTTGCAATCTAAATTACTCCATGAGTCTCTGATCCCCCAGACACTGAAAAAAGCCTCTCTGGTTTTATGAATGAACTCATACACTACCAGAACTAACACATTTTACCCACATTCTGCTAATGGAGATTGGCTACCATCACCCCTTAAGGATGGCATGAGGAGTTCCTGTGTCTGAGGATCTGAGGGGGAATCTCTCCTCTCTGTACACAACCCCACAGCCTGGCTGCTCCAGAGAGCCCAGCTTTTCAAAGCAAAGCCTGGCAGATCTTTACCCAGCTTCCTCTCTTGTTTGTCAGATACGTGTTTAAACTGGATACCTGAAGGTTAAATCACTGCAAGCCCTCATCAAACCAGTAAATCACCTAATTCCCCACCTCCCCCAGCCAAACGTTTTCTCTAACTTGTTAAGCAAAATACAGACAGCACGGCCTGCCATTCCTGCAGAACTCACAGCCTTCCAACACCTGAAATTACTGGCAGACCTGTCAAAAATGACCTTCTTTCAACAACATCTCTCTCTTTTTTTATTCCCCCCCACCTCCAGGTAGGAGGTGGGGGAGGCTGGAAAACCGTAAAGATCAAGCCACAGCTGCATGTGGTACCTAATTAAACAAGTGTAAGAAAGCAGAGAAAGGTCAGGTTGTCAAAAATCATTGCTGTATCTTTACTGGATTGTATTTAGAGACTGATAGCAGCAAAGAAAATAACTCAATAAAGCGAATGAGACTGGAATAACAAACTGACTCCAGGGACGAGCCGGTTTTGAAACGCAAAAGGCTAAAGCTGCAAGATTTATGTTTATATATATATATATGTATGCATCTGTGTGTATATACACACATAGAACCACAAAATGAAGGGAAACAAGTGCTGGGATGAAAGGAAAAGGCCTTGCAAAGAGTAAACAGATGACAACATGGAGAAGGAGGTGGGACAGAGGTTTGAACAGGAAATGTGGCAAGAATTAGAGGGTGGAAATACACAGGCAAGAGCAGGTAATTTACAAAGGAGTTCTTCCCCGTGAGGGTGGGGAGGTGTCCCAGAGAGCTGCCCTGCATCCCTGGCAGTGCCCAAGGCCAGGCTGGACAGGGCTGGGAGCAGCCTGGGACAGTGGAAGGTGTCCCTGCCCATTGCAGGGGGTGGAATGGGATGGGCTTAGAGGTCCCTTCCAACCCAAACTGGTCAGTGACTCTGTGATGATTCTGTGATAGAAGGAGAATAAAATAAGTAAATAAATTAAGGAGTGGATAGGAAGGGGAAAAATGTAACAAAACACAAAATACAGTCACAGATTCAGAGGAGGAGGCTGACTTTATAGGGGCAAAGAGGGAATTCAGACTGGGAGTGCCAATGCTCCAAGACCTGGGGAAATTTTGGGGTCACCAGCCCACACAGACAGGCCTCTTTCCACCAACTTCTCCTTCCCTTCCATCTTCCCACTGTCCTTTCCTTATCCAACCACCCAGACTGAGCTGTGCTGGTGTGGGCAGGATCCTGGTGGATCCTGTGCCTGTGTCTCAGTGACCGTCCTGACACATGGCCTGATGGTCAGCCAGCACCACTGATGGTCAGCCAGCACCACTGATGGTCAGTCAGTGCCACTGATGGTCAGTCAGCACCACTGATGGTCAGTCAGCACCACTGATGGTCAGTCAGCATCAATGATGGTCAGTCAACACCACTGATGGTCAGTCAGTGCCACTGATGGTCAGTCAGCACCACTGATGGTCAGCCAACACCACTGATGGTCAGTCAGCACCACTGATGGTCAGTCAGCACCACTGATGGTCAGCCAGCACCACTGATGGTCAGTCAGCACCACTGATGGTCAGCCAGTGCCACTGATGGTCAGTCAGCACCACTGATGGTCAGTCAGTGCCACTGATGGTCAGTCAGTGCCACTGATGGTCAGCCAGCACCACTGATGGTCAGTCAGCGCCACTGATGGTCAGCCAGTGCCACTGATGGTCAGTCAGTGCCACTGATGGTCAGTCAGTGCCACTGATGGTCAGTCAGTGCCAATGATGATCAATCAGTGCCACGATTTGGGACTGCTCAGGGAGGAGAACCTTAGGGAGGAAAAAGGAGAAAGGGAAGAAGATTGTCTCCATGTGGAGGAGAAAAACAAAGAAACCCAAATCTCCCAGTGTGTCACTTGGTGATGTGGTTCCACAGGAGCCTGAACGAGGTGAGGAGATCAGGAAGGTTTGAGTGCTCCTTGTTATTAAACATCTCTTCATTTGTTCTGTCTGGGCTGGGCTGGCCTCCAAACATTTGCTCCTGCTGGTTATATCTGCCTTCCTCTGACACCATTAGATGTTTTATAAAGCCTGCTCTGGCAGTATCTGCAGGCTGGAAGAAGCTGCACAGGGTTTAAGGGGAGGAGAAGGAGATTTTTTCCCCTTTGACAGAAGAGAATTTTTCCTCTTCTGTTCCCCCACAAACAATTTGGAAAAAGACACACATGGTGCATTGCATTTAACAAACTGACAGTGCATTTAAATAGTGTACCACTGCAAGTATAATTGCAATTTGTTGTAATTTCTCCTCCAAATTCCACCCTGACACAGTTGATTTATTTTGCAAATCAGTGCATCTGGAGCATGTGCCGTGTCACATTATGGGCCTTTGATACAGAACCTTTGTTTTATAACAGGGAAAATAATTAGCTTTCGGACAAGCTTGAGCTGTGATGTCAGAAGCTATCCATGGCTGCTGAAAGAAGTTATTAGTGTTGAGCTGATGAAGGCTCCCTGGCAAAGCTCTGCCTCTTTACTAATTTGTCTCTCTGGGATTTTAGCAACATTTTAAAAAAATTGAGGTACGTGTAAAAAAATGCATTTATTTATGTATTTAAAAAAAAAAAATCTATATTTGTATAGCATAAATACCAGTAACATTGCTGCTGCCGAGATCTGCAGACAGCTGAGAAATAACTAAACAAAAGGCATTGCTTCATTCCAGCAGCAACAACACTTTCCTCCGAGCAGGGAAACATTTGGGCATTTTTTTTTTTTAATTAACTTTTTTCTCCCTCCTCCTGCCCCGCTCCTGGAAATTCACAGCGCTCGTTGGCGAGTCTGGTAATTATCAATCATTAACGGTGGCAGCTTTCTTCCAGGTGCCATGGGCAGAACCCTCTCCCTATGTCACACATGCCAAGAGGGCTCATCCTTCCCTCACTGGCCTTGTGGTGATTTCTCCCAGGCTGGAGCCGTTTCTGTGCTCTAAAATAAAAACACTCCCGGGGAGGAGCTGCCCCTGTCACTGCCCCTGAACAACGAGTCCCCAGTGGGGTTGTACTGCATCAGGGTGAATATTCTGGGAAGATGTGGAGTGGGATGGATTAAAAGCGTCTGCCTGATCTGTGGAGGGTTTGATTTGACCCAGGAGGGATGAATGAACACGGATCACTCCGAGCCTAGAATGTCCGAGGCGTAATCTAATTTCTCAATGTAGTCAACCAGTTGAAATGTGCAAAATATGGACTCTGCTGGGAATCTGGCTGAGCTGTGTCTGATTAGCATGTGCAACTGTTCACTGGCAGGTTTTTGTGAGCGTTTAGTCTCTGCTTTAAACAGAATCATCACCAGCTGGTTATTTTTTACTGTTATTAGGTTAGAAAATAGCACTGAGGTATACAACAGTAATCACAAAGCTATGATGCCAGGGAAAAAATAATCACGTTAAATTGACCTTCATGAATAAAGAGTGAGGTTCCATTTCGCCTCATTTCTGTTCATTTTAAAACCAGCATTAGCTTTTCTGGCACATAGTTTTTCATTGTTTGCTGAGCATGGCTCGATTAGAATGATTCACTGTCTTTAATATTAGTGATTATGGTCCATTTCAATTACACAATGTGTTGTAGTTTGTTGTGTTACTCTCCTGCCATCTCTCTGTTGACTTCCTTTGAGGGAAGCAAAAAGAAGAGAAGGAAATAAATGCTGTAAGTGGGAGCTGGGGAAGTGACTCCCCTTTTCCTAAATGGAAATCTCAGTGGATAAATAGCAATGTAATGTTTAAATATGGGGTTTCAAGCCCAGAGGAAGTTACACTCTCCAACCCATAACTTGAGATTCTGCCTGGTGGCCACTGATCCACCTGTTCCATGGATTTAAACAGAGAAAAATCAGCAAGGCAAGGAATGCTGCATGCTCTGAGCCTAGTGTTGGGAATAGGGAAGGATTTAGGAGATTTATACAAGTGACAGATTAAGGGTTGTTTGGAGATGCTCCCAGAGAAAAGGTGGGATTGTTGGGGTGTCCTGGGCAGGGCCAGGAGCTGGGCTCCATGATCCTGGTGGGTCCCTTCCAACTCAGGATATTCTATTCCATTCCATTCCATTCCATTCCATTCCATTCCATTCCATTCCATTCCATTCCATTCCATTCCATTCCATTCCATTTCTATTTCTATTTCTATTTCTATTTCTATTTCTATTTCTATTTCTATTTCTATTTCTATTTCTATTTCCATTCTATCCTATCCTGTTCTAGGGGTCATACAAGGATGAAAGATAAATTGGGCTTTCTGTGGTGCCCAACTGCACTGAGGGAAGAGCCCCCAAGCTGCTCAGTGAGCCATAAGTGAACTGCTCCGGCTCACCCTTGCTTGGCTGATCCTGGTGGCCAGACTCAGGGTTCCCTGAGTTTTTGCCATCCAGAGTTGGAATGCAGAGAGAACACAACATGGGCTTTCAAAACTGCTTTAACCTGAGTTTCACCACAGACCTTCCAGAAATACAGAGTGATCTGGGCTTGGCAGAGTCACTGTTCAAGTGTTTTAGTAGAGAGAGATGGTGCAATAGGGACAGAGAGCTGCTGGAGAAGCTGCAAGAGCTCAGAAGAGCAAGGTGAATACAGGACCTGTATTTTCAGGTGTTCCCCCAGGCTCTAGGAGTCACCAATCATGTAAACCATGAAGCGTGAGATGTAGATCAAATTCAGAACCTCTTTCATTAAAGAGATCCAATTAACCTTCAACTAATTCACCATCCTTCACCTATAGAGGTATTTCCAGTCAAAGTCAGGACTGGCTCCTCCATCAGATTAAATCACCAAGTTTCCACTGAAAACAGCAATCACAAAAAAGGAATAAGAGTTTGCTTCCTTCTTTTCCAGGGTGGAATATGTTGCATTTAAAACATCATTACAGAGCACTTGTTACTCATTCAAGCATGAGAATGTGAGTGACAGGGGAAAACATGCCCTCTTCATATTGCATCCTTCTTTTCACCTTTTGGTTTGGTCGCGCTCTCTCACTTGCCAAGGAGATTGCGTGTGTGTGAAAGAAAGGAGGAAGGAATTTGACACATTTAATGGACACTTATAAGGGCTGCAAAGCATTTATTATAGTAGCAAATGAATTAACTAATTATAGATGACCATTAAATTGTGGCTGCACTCAGAGAAGAAATCCTGTAAAATTAGCTCAGTTTTATTCCGCTGATCTGCTCTCTTGACCAAACCATGTTCCCAACCCTGTTGATGTAAATCCAGAGTAATTACTCTGACTTGCTGAAATTAGTCTCCTTGTTCTTTGGGGTAATCAAGAGCCCAATCTGGCTACTTCCACGTGCTCCCATCCCAAATGTTCCCTTCCCTGGGGAAAACAAGTGGTTGTTCTCTTAATACCACACAGCCAATGAAGCTGTGGGCAAGGAGCTGGAGATAGCCTGTCTTTCTAATCAGCAATAAAGTTATCAATTATGTTCTAGCTGTAAAAGCTTAATTACTGAGGATTATGAAAGAGGCAGGAGAGCCCCAGTCCAATGAGCACATTCCAGATGGAGAATGCTGCACTGGACCTAAGGGGGAAAACAATGATGGTTTTAGTTTGGAAATTGCATCCTAAGATTACTATGTAGGAAGAGCTCGTGGCATCAGGTGTCTTTGGTGTCTTTGCTCAGTTATCACAGCTCTTTCCTGCAAGTGGTGATACATTATTCAGGCTGGAGCCCTAAACCAGCTACTGGTTAGAAAATGGAAACTGAAGATGCTTGGGATTTTAGGAAGTTTGGGATCTGGAACTTTTACAAGAAATGCAGTGAATTTCCCTGTTACTGAAACCAAAGAACAAACTACCTAGCTGTAGTAAGTCCACAAGCCTTTGATGCAGAGTAGTTGTAGTAGGAGCCACAGACTGCTGCTTTGCTCTCATGGGCTGCAGGTGATATAAAAATCTTTTGCTGGATAAGAATCACACAGTATGGTGGCTGGAAACAAAGCAAGGGGGTTGGCACAGAGGGGAGAGATCCTCTGACAGAGGCATTGTTTCTTTGGAGCTTTGCTCCTGTGTGGAACATGCCTGGCAAGGCCTTGCTCACAGAGAGAGTCTCCAGGCAGAGCCCTCACGATGTGAATGCAGTTACAGCACTCCTTTTCCACTGAATACACAACAAAATGAGGTGAGAAAAATCACAATAAAAGCACATTTTAAAATTAAAAAAATCTGGAAAGAACAACATGGCCAAAGCACAAAGAGGAAGAGTGTGGTTTTATCTGAGACAGAGGATGTGAACAGCAGGGAGGAGGGGAAAGAGAGAGTGAAGTTATGAATGGGAATTAATAAATGTTGGTTTCACTCTTCAATTCAACAGGAGAAAAACAAACCTATGGTTCTGAGCAGAAACACTTTGTTCTGTCCCATGGCCAAATCCCAGCAAAGCCTATGGAGTCACTTCAGTGGGAATGGTGCAAATGCTGTTGATGGAAAGCACTGGGAAGGATTAGGAAAAAGGCCTCTGATGTCAGATCTCAGGCCTGGAGAGGAATCTGTGCCTGCCATAACACCATGAAGTTGTTTCCTTGGAGCAGGGTTGTCTACCCAGAAAGAGAACTAAAGAGGGGATCAGTGAGGGGAGGGAACTGCCCACCATCTCTGATGGAAATCTATTTTTATCTCGTGAGAAATATCTTAATTTTCACTTATATTCCATGGCTGTAGCTAAAGGCCATTAAAACTAATAAAAGTAAATCATTTGTGACAGATCTTAAAAAACAGTTTCTGCAATGCAGCACACTCTCAAATGCTCATTAGAAACAGTGGTTTTCTTTTCGGAAGAATGCCTGCTGAATGTTTAAAACATGTTGCCTCCAACTTTTTGACAACTAGCACAGGCTATGAGAAGCTTTGAAGCAAATGTTTGACATAAAAAAGATGGTCTGATGCAATATCAAATAAGATTGGGGAAGAAGCATCAAAGCAGAAACATTAGGATGAAATGCAGTTGGAGGAAAGAAAATCAACATACTCATTTCTGATTTTACATTTTCTGGCATCAGTATAAACAACTGATTTGCATTTTCTGAGGACAGTACATTCAATTCTTAACAAATTAGCATTGAATGGAGTATTCTCACAAAAGTCTTTCTAGTAACATAGGGGCAAGGCCAGGAAAAAAAAAATCTTGGTTACACAGTGATGGTTCTCAGGAAGAAAAATTATTGTCTCTGATAATGGGAAGACACCTGTTGTCCTCCTCCAGCCTCCATCTTCAATGAAAACCAAGGATATCCCTGTATAACACAGTCTCATGGTCCATTCTGAACAAAATCCCTGCTGGAAACCAACAGGATTGAGAAAAAAAAACCCACCACAATGTAAAATAACAAGCATGTCAAGCATCTTGGCTTAACTCCTTTGAGAAATGTTCCATTTGTTTTACATGGTATTTTTGTTAAATACACTTCCAAGTCCCTTGTACATTGATCTAACCTGAGCAGTGTGATCTTAACCTCCAGAAGAGGGCTGAGCCACTGCCAGTAAACACTGGATTTCCTGAAATACCCCTCAATCATCTCAGCAAGGCTTCACCTGCCAATCCTGCTAGAAGGACAGTTGGAATAAAAAGCATGGAAACCTTTAGACAGGAAGGTGCAAACCCAGGATTCACAGACACAGCATTCAGGCAGTGTTTTCTGGAGAGGTGCTCTGAGATGCTGATTCCTGCCTCTGGTTTGCTCAGATACAGCAATACTTGGGGATGGCTCAGGGGAATTCCAGGATGGTTTTGTTTAGCTGCTGCAGTAATGTGTTAAAGGAGGGGTTTGAGTTGGTTCCTAAATTGGGATAGTGAAAAATGGGCAGTGGGGTTTTCAATGCCAGTTACAAGAGCATAGAAGAGTAGATTGTGTCCACACACCAGCCTGGTCAGACACCAGCTTTGCAACCCTGTGCAATTGCAAACCAATCCATTTACTTTGCACGTTGAGTTCCAGGTGTTCCATTCCAATTACACTCTGCACAGACCCCACTAACGCAGTCAGGCATCTTAGAAGTCCTGCAATTTACATTCCCCCTCCACATTTTATTCCTCTCTTCCCCTTGCCTGCAGTCCCTCTCCATCGCTCGATCAGTTTTCATGGTCATTCAAGTCGTAGGGGTGATTTGTTCAGGTAAAATGGAAAATTGAAATGGAACGGGTGCTGGATACAACTTCATCCGCTTTTTCTATTTTGTCAAAGTGCTGTGGCTGCTCATTTTTTCATGGCCATGAGTTGAAATAAATTAAACTTCCCAGAGGCGAAACTTCTCTAAGATCAAATTGGAATATATTGATTAGGCTCTTTGAGGGCTGATGGATTGGACTCTTATGCTTTATAAACACATTTACCAACACGCTCTCAGAAAGAGTTGCTTAGCACTCGGCAAACTGATCGTGTTTATTTAAAACAGTGACAGTGGCCTACACCTGTAGCCCTCATTCTGGCCCATAAAGTCTCACTCCCTGATTGATGGAGACAAGTTGAGCTGTCTGGCTGCCTGACTCCCAGGACTGGTCCCAAAGGTTGCCTGGCTGATGGAGTCCAGCATAATGCATCACTGTCAGGAAAACAACTTAGCATGTCATTGAGAAGATCTGATCAGCACGAGCCCAGGAGGGAGGATGAAAGCAGTAAACTGGAAGAATTTTTGAGTGCTGATGATGGCAGAGGGGACAGGGAGTCCCAGAGCAAGAGAGTTTTGAAAGAGAGCGTGTACTAATAGTTTCAGATGCATGACACTGGAGATGAATGAATGCAGTTACTGGCCAAAATGTCCAGATACAAGAGTCCCAGGAAGCAAAGCTTGGATGTAATTCACTCATATGAATAGCTGGGAATAAAATCAAGGATTTCACACAATTAGAGAGAAATGTAAAACGGAGAGTTACATCCCATCAACCAGCTCCAAGTCAGGAGCGATGCATGATCCCAAACGACCCCAGCCTGCCTTGCATTTTCCAGCCGTGATTTAGGAATTGTCTTCAGAAGGAGAAATCTCAGAGAAACATAAGGTGAGGTTGGCAGCGAAGGACAAATATATGGAGGTAAGAACTGTGAACTGGAACTTCACCAGATGGAGATAAGGATTTGTGGAGATCATGTCAGGAAATCTAATAGTCCGAGGAGAAAAATTACTTCTCTAATTTCTTATGAGGAAAAAAAAAATACATTTTAACATACAAAAATATGATCTATTGCTGTATCAAAAAGCAGCAGCAAGAAGAAACAAAGCAGAAGCCTTTAAATGAAAGAAGGCATCTTGCTCCCATCACTCTCCCAAGGTATCTGTAGCGTTTCCAGCCTCGGTTGCTAGTCAGCATCAGAAAGTGTGGGTGGCACTTGAGTGCTTTTCTCCCAGTCTCTCATGGAATCTGCGTGGATCAGACCATGTGGGATGCCAACCTGCTCAGGCACATCTCAGTGACATCTAACAGGCTGTTTTATGCCACAGCCCAGAGCAGCGTGGGAGAGAACGTTAAGGGAACATAAGTCAAAGAGCAGAATTTTGCCTTCAGGTTTCTGCCTGAAACAAACAACTTGACAGGGGGTGTGCCTTCCAAGAGGGAATAGGCAGCCACTCCAGGGAGACAGTGATGTATCTCATTTCCCCCACTTCATCTGGTGCTACAAGCAGGATTTGTGGCCTGCTTTGGAATACTTGGGCTGCAGCTGGTGTGCAGAGGCACTGCACTGGATATTTGGAGGAATTTCTTTACCATGAGGGCAATAAGGCACAGAGAAGCTGTGGATGCCCTGTTCCTGGAAGTGTTCAAGGCCAGGCTGGATGGAACTCTGGCTTTGAACACTTCCACCTGCTCTGGTGGAAGGTATCCCTGTCCATGGCAGGGGGTTGGAATGAGATGACCTTTAAGGTCCCTTCCAACCCAAACCATTCTGTGATTCTGTGATAAGTGCACATGGAGCAAGCCCCTGAGGGATCAAGGCACGAGAAGTCAGTGTGGGAGAGTTTCAGCAGGCCAGCATCTCCCACACAGCCTAACAAAGCATTCTTTTCTGTGTTGTGATCTGAAGAGCTTCATTTCAGCCTAGCTTAGAATGACTCAAAGCCATACATTTTTCACCAACTGGCTTTATAAACTGTCTCCCTAAATCATACATTTTGCTTTTTAAAATTTGCACCATCTTCCTTTGAGGCTATTCCCCAGGCTAACAGCTTCGGAGACAACTTCTCAGCCTAACAGACTTTGGTCTTTTATTCCCCTTAGTTGGCCTAAATTTTCCCTTCGCTTAATTCAAGCCAATTATTTCCAGTGATACCCACTGGAGCACCCTTAACATTTTCTTTTTGCTTGATGGTGTTTTAGCTCTTCAAAGGCTTGCAGACATTTGTCCTAATGGAGAGTGGATAGAGAGTTATCTGACATGTCGGGGAGGAGAGGTTGCTCTGTTCCGATTCCATTACAGCAGGAAACACGCTGGATATCAAAGGGAAATTTATGTAATGTATTCCTACATTGTTCACAATACAGCATCATGTTTTATGCAAGCAAAAGGAGCGTGAGGAGAGAGGGGAAGAAAACTCCATTTAACTGGCAGTGAAATGACAATAAAACAACAAATGGGGAAGCAGCGGGAGCTAAACAGCAGCTTTTATGGGCAGATCCCTCAGTCACCACCACGAGTGGAAGGCATGGGGACATCTGAGGGTGTTGGGGACCAAGAGAGAGATGCTGGGAGGGAGGAAAGGCCCTGGGGTGGATTTGGGGGTTGGTTACACAGCATTCAGAGCTGTGCCAGGACCTGGCCCCATACAGCAAGGCAGGCACAGGGACAGAGGACAGAAAGATCCCTGGCATGACAGAGCTGGCTCAGCCCAGCTCCCATCATCACACAGCCCTCAGGAATAACCTGGGCAAGGTTTGGAATGGGCTGGAGGAGGTGGAGCAGTGTATACAAATGCTGTGCCAGGTGTGGCATTTGGTCCTGACATTTCTAGTCACATACTGGAAGCAGAGTAACACTGGGAACTGCACACACTTTATCCTCCAGCTCTCCTCTTACCCTGCCCAAAAATAATTTGGTCAGCAGAAAGAGAAAATTCAGACATTTTCCTCCAAAGTTTAGAGTCCCAAACAGCCAGCTCCTTGTCCAATGAAGGGAGAAGTGTTTCCTCTCCAGGAAAATGACAGTTTTGGGGGAGCCTGGTGTTCTCATTGCATCATTGATTTTCAGGTGAACTCTGATCAGTGGTGGCAAAGTAACAGGATGAAGTAACAGATACGAAGATATTGAGCCCAGTAGGATGAAAAGGTGATAGGAACAGCCAGAGGGAGAAACTTGATTTGCTCTTTTGGGTCACCAGATCAGCTTCTGTTCATCACATTTCCAGTCCTCCAGTAGAACAAGATGTTAGTACCCTCTACTAAAAAGCTGTTAATCTGATGGCATAAATACTAATATTCACCTAAATCAAACCTTCATGATAAAGTCTTTCATTGATGCAAGAGTTTAAAGGATTAACAAAAACCTCACAGGGTGAGAATGTGACTCAGTTTAGGGAACCTGCCACGAGATATAATTCCTTTTCTTATTTTTTTTTGTTGCTGAAAGAAACACACACGCACACACACATATATAAATAAGTGAACAGACTTTCAGAGACAAAAGAACATTTCCATTTTGCAGCAATGATCACAATGTAAAAAGGCTGCATCGCTATGGAAACGGCCCTAAGCCTCATCATATCTAATGGTGATTTTCCATAGAAGTCCTTGAAACATCTTTTGTTTCTTGCTTTGAAGTCAAAGGAAATGGTTGAGTGCCAAGAAGAGGGCTATCAGCTCCAGATCTCCAATCAGGGCCCCGGGCTCAGCTCCGCAGGCTGGCTTGCAATAATTGCACAGGCGAGTCAGCAAGGGGAGGAAATCCAGAGGAAAACAGCCCCAAACGTACACATGCACATCTAAACACAGATGCCTCATGGAGGAAAATTTCCTCAACAAGTGGCAAACACACGATTTCCATCCCCCAGGCAGGATCCTCTCCTGAGGGCTGTTTTACCAACACTCAGAGCAGCCGGGCAGGGAGCAGGTCCTGCCTGTCCTTGCTGAGCCCACTTCTCCCTCATGTTGCTGTGGCAGCAGCTTCGGTGTGCCTGATTTAGGAATTAATGGCCTCATTAGGAACTCTGGAGAGGGGAAAAGGGAGGAGGAAGAGGGGCTTTGCCACTGCCAAGGGGGTTCCTCTCTGTCTGAGGGACTCGCTGAGGGCTTTGAGCAGAGGGCTCACAGGTTTCAGAACCTGGTGGGGTTTGCAACTGCACCAGCAGGGAAAGTGGGCAAGGGAAGCAGGAAATGCTCCCAGAAATGTGGACATCATACTGCTGCCCCAACACTTGGGGATGGCCCAGGTGCTGTTTTGTCATAGATGACAGTGCCAGAGTGGGGGAAGAAGAGCCAAGACCAGTGGGACAAGGAGGACAGGACAGTGTCTGGATCTTTACAACACTGGTGGCCCGGGACAAGGACTCTCAGTTTCGGAAAAAATAAGAATAACAACCGTGATGATGAAAAGGGGGACGGTGATCCCAGAAATATTGCTTGTTCTGGGCGATAAAAGATAAAATAACAGTCAGCTCCAGCTTACCCTCAGGTTTGGCCTTTCTGTCCCTTTTCTCTGTTCCCTACTTCTGGTGTATTTTCTTGCAGAAATTAATTTTCCTTCTGACATTCAAGTGCAAAGGATCCTGACCTGAGATGTTGTCACTAATAACTGCTCCTAAACCAGCCATCAGTAAAATGAGAGGGCTGTTTCCCTTTATTTGCTTTCTCCTTCCTTTTAAAATAAATTTATTCTCATAAAAAAAAGAGTATTCTCTACATTCATTTGAAAACCTGTAAGATCAGCCCTTCATATATATTTTAAAGTGGTGCATGTCTATAGAATGTAGATGTGCACATGATTTGTTTTTAACGTGTTTGTATCCTCAAATCCAAATACTCAATGTCCCTCTGCTGCTTAGAAAAGTACAAAAGAACTTCATCCATTAGAAAAACCCCAGTTGCCAGCTCTTGGCTTGGATCCACAAAGGCTTTGTCATCCAAAAAACAAGGGCTTAAATCTTAGAACCGCACTTTGGTGGCAACTTTGTAAGGAAGAAGAAATAATAATAATAATAATAATAATAATAATAATAATAATAATAATAAAAATAAAGACAGATGGCAAGGGGCAAGCAGCAGGGATGCTGCAGACAGTTGCCAGGTTGCTTTTCTTTCAAGAAAGGAACAGCTGCAAGATGCACCCACATGAAAGCGTTCCCTGATACCATCGCTGTGCGTTAGCTGAACATGAACATTGCTCACCTGCGACTCGGGGTGCAGGGAACGGCTCCTGCCTCGCATCCATCCTGGTGATACCATCTCCCATGTGCTGCTCTGAAGCCTTCAAACACTTGGCAGGCAGTCCCAGCTCTTTCACTTCACAGGGAAGCCAGACTGTTTGCCAAGGAAAGGATTGAGAACTGGATAAACATGAAACAAATGCTTCAGGGAGATTTGTTTTGTTTGTGATACACCTTTAGATTTTGCATTTGAACTTCTCGTGGGGGATTAAATTTTTGATGTGCCTGCCCCCTCTTCTCCCTCACCCTTCTCCTCCTCTCCCAGTATCTCAGGCAGTGGTTGTGAGGCAGGAAGACAGGGAATTTCAAAATTACAGGCAATTTCATCCCTGGAGGACTTTCCTTGGAGCAGGTTTCTTGTCAGGAATAGCTGGGTGACCTTCATCCCCAGCGGGAGGGCAGCATTACCCCCAGGCCTCCAGAAAGAGCCCAGACCTGCAATTTCACCTTGTCATAGGAGAGGACTGAAGGGTCAAAAGAAAGCTCAGCCTTCCCCTGACACATGGACAAGGCTGGAGCATCCCCTTGATGTTTCTCCAGACATTCCCATGTGAAAATGGGATATTATCAGAACCACTTTTCATTCGTGCCTTGCCCTATAACAGGGGCATAGAAGAACATTCAAGGCTGAGGTGCATTCTTTGAAATGTAAGATTAATCATCTGTGTCCCACTATTCCCATTTCTCTGTTTCTTTGCCTCGGCACTGAACTTCACCCATTTGGATGGAAGGGTTGATTAAGCAAACATATATTCCCAGCTGTTGTGTGACAAAGAAGAGCTGGATAGAGGAGGGATAGGAAAAGGTTTGGTTGCTGTGGGAGAGGAGAAATTACTACTCTTGGCAGGCATCAGAGACTCCCCACTGACTGGCATACCCAAGATGCAAGTCCACAGGAAGGCCAGATTTTTAAATCCTTGTTATTCAGTTGCCAATATTCTCCTGGTTTCTAACACAAGCCCTGAATTTCTGACATGGAGGTGGTTTCTCTTGGTTGTGGAGGATATTCTGGGGCCTCTTACAAGCTGTATCCAAAATAGCAGAGCTGCCCGTGGGGCTGTTTGCTATTCACATCACATTTGCAGAAGGGCCAGACAGCGGTAGGGGGAAGATGGGAATGAATAGAGAGGATGGGAAAGGAGGGAAAATAGAAGCACTAATGTGTTTTCAGCTGGTGGGATTTTTTCGGGTTTGTTTTTTTTTTTTTTTTTTTGGGTAGATGTTCTGTTCTCTCTCACCTTGATGCCTCATTTCACCTGCTCCTCTCTGCCACAGGCGATTGGGCAGCGTGGTTGTGCTCCACGGGAAACAATGAAGAAGAAATTACAATAACAAAGTGCGTCAGCAGCTCCCGAGCTCTGATCAGCTGTAGGATCTTTGGCAGCTCTGAGCGCTCCCATTTACACAGGGGGAAGGAGCTGCCGTACAAAAACTCCTCTTCCTGCCCTTGGCCAGGGAAAGAGTTAGAAACCAGCAACAGCCAGGCTCGTTCACCTTGGGATGTGCCCTGCCTGGCTCAGCTTTTGAGGCTCCCTGTGCTCCCTGGCTGAGCAGGAGGCTGGAGAGTTGCTCAGAGTGTGTGCACTGCTCTGCAGGGATCTGAGCAATCAGGGAATTGTGGCATCAGGAGCGGCGTGGTGAGTCTGGAGTTCACTCACCTGGGAGGCAGCAGCGTCCTGACATCCCCATCCTTGTGTCACTCTGTGACAGGAGCCACCACAGCTGCGACCTCAGCAAAGCACCAGGGCACCCTGTGAGGGTGGAGCAGTGTAAGCCCAGGGAGTGATCAGGTTCTGTTTGCACCTGCCACACCTGGCTCCTTCATCTGGAGGGGTTTTCTGCTCTGGGAAAGGGCAGGTGAATAAGCTGGGATCAATCCCAGATTTCATTTTCTTCCTTGTCATTGCAGTGATAAATGTTTTCTGCATCAGCCATACTAAGCTTCAAAAATGATGGAGCAATGGGGGACAAAGATAAAATAACAGTCAGCCTCAGCTTACTCCCATGGTTTGGCCTCTCTGTCCCCTTTCTGCTCTGTTCCCTTCTTCTGGTGTATTTCCTTGCAGAAAATACTCCTGCAATGGCACCTCCCTGCATTGTTCCACCATTTTCTCCTTCCTTCCCCTCACAGTGGTGTCAGCTGAGGCACACCCCTTCCACCTCTGCTTGGATTTCCTGCCACAGCCCCCGCTCCTCTGGACAGTCATTATTGGCAAGGGACAGGGCACTTCCATGGATTTCTGGTTAGGGTGAGGTCAGGCTTACCAGATCAGGTTGACTCTGAGATATCTGACTGGCTTCTTTTTCACTCTCTAGAAATCCTTAGTCTTTCCTAAAGTGGGTTGACTTCCAGGCAGCAAACACATCATGATCCCAAGAGATAACTAGGTGCTGTTGGCCAACAGAGCATCCCTGGCTGCTGTTCAAAGGGAATCACCAGGAATGTTCAGGCATTCAGCATCTCCTGGTGCCAATTCCTTTCCTGACCTCCAGCTAGGAGACCATGCTAGATTGTAATTTATCTGTCTCAGGAAGAACAATGAAAATAAAATCCAAGAGGGTCCAATGTAAGCATAGGTGTCAATGCCCCTGTAAATTCATGTCACCTCCCAGAGGACTTTGGAGCCTCTCCCCTCCCATGGCACCAAGGGAATTTTGGACCCTGGCACTCAATTCTGTGTGACAGCAGGACCACCTCTAATCATCACCTCCTTTGAAGCTCTCTTTAGGGCTGGATTGGAAGAAGGACCCCTGTAATGAACAGGAAGCTGCATCCCCCGGGGCACAGTGACATGGTGTCGTGCAGAGGACACATTTCAGACACGCTGGTTCTGATCTCTGTAGGAGGTTTGTAAAATCAAACCCACAGGAGCCATGATTCATCTGCAAAGGTAAAATGAACACCTCTGTCGCCTAACAGCAAATCTGAGCTAACTCCCATTGGGAATCTTTCTGTTGCCTTTGATGAGGTTCAGAGCAAGTTGTCATTTAACCTTGTATTAATTTAGAAATGAGGCTCTTTGGTCCTGATGCTCTTCCTCAGACAAGTCTCTCATTCAGGTTATTGTGTCTTTTTGTCATCATTCCAAAGACAATGGGCAAACAGGCAAAAGAGAAGAAAGCATCTTGACATCCTGATCTGGAGGGAGAAAAGGTTCTGGATTTATCTGTTTTCATGGCATCAAAACCTGGCTCAGGGCTCACTTGGGTCAACAGAAAATTTCCTGTTTATTCCAGTGGGCTCTGAGTCAAGCTCTAAGGATGAATTTAATCATATTTGACATTAGCTGTCTAAAACCTGGTCAGCTCAAAGCCAGGCTGAGCAGCTGGACTCCTGTAAAAGCAGCTGCAAGGATAGGCACTTGTGGGACAATCCTTCTGATCCATCTTAAACACTGCCATCGAGTGGGATGAAACACAGCCCTCTCCACTTGCTACACACGGAGCAGAACTGTCTCAGAATAAGTCCCTAACTTTTCTAGGGATTAAACCTGATGAGATCAATACCACCTAAATTGTTCCATGTGGCCCTTGACAGCGCAGCAGAAAGCCCCGTCGACATCCAAAGAGATCTTTGACAGGAGAAGAACTAATAAATGCAGAATTCGATCCTTTATTATTTCTTTTTCTTTAGAAAGAGCATTGCCATTCCTGCAGCTCCAACCAGAGCCCAGGTTTAATAAGACATGCTAATGTGTGTGGCTTCTGGGAGCTCTGCGCTGAACCCATGTTGATAACAGGCTTAGCCTCAGAAATGATAAATCACAAGGGGGAGAAGAGATATGAAAATTCTTTTCAGCCCTTGCAAATGAAAAGAAGATGTGATTGTAGAATATGTTTGGGATGTATGAGTGAGGTTCCTATAATCAATCATCCTAAATAAACCATTTTACTTAGCATCTGTTTGAAGGCAGACAATCAGGCTAGGAATAGGTTTTCTCCATGTAAAAATGCTTACAGACCCTTATATCTGAATTTCTCTATCTTTCTCTTTATATGAACCTTCATTTTATAGCATGTGAGTCTCTGGCAGCCTTCAGAGAGGTTTTAGGCATTATATCCAAACCAGAAAGTAATGCTGCTAACATTTTACTCATAGTGTAAGCAGGCTTGCTCAAAAGCAAACAAGACACGAATGGCAGAACAATGCTAATAAAACCCAGCACTCTCCCAGCCCAGCTGGCATCAGCCACAGGAGCAGCTTCCCTGTACTGGCTCCCTGGATGGCTTTTCTTATCCTCGTAAACTGCAATGAGTGTCCTACTTTAGGATGGTTTTCGAAAGGAAATTCCTCAGTTTGGTAAATTTCTACTGCCGTAGAGGGATTATTGGTGTTTTACTTCGAGTTAATGTCAGGAAATTATGGGTCAAGTAAAACAACTCCAGAACCCAACCAAATCCAATAGCATTTCTTCTGTAGCCACAGTGTCACAGGGCAGGAACAGGCTGCTGGAGTTTGTTCTGTCCCTTTCCTTCAGGACAAGTCCGAATTGTGTCACTGCTGATGTTTGACAGACATACTCATGACTGGCCTAAAAGGCACATCCCATACCCCACCCCAGACAGCTCCTTCCAGCCTCCCAGTCCTTCCCATGAGACATAAAAACATTCCCTTATGGCACTGTTGGGGATTTAGGCAGATCATAAGACTTTCTCCCCCCTATCCATTGGTCTAACTGTGATTTCAGCTTATTTCAGCTTCCAATTGGATACCCAGGTATAAATGACACAGAAATTATCAGAATCAGGACCAGAATGCCTGGGATGGGAAGAGATGCCTTCATATTTTGTGAAGATCTGAGCCTGATACATTTCTCCCTCATTCCTCTGCACAACTGAGTCTGCATTTCTTCATTTTTTCCCTTTTTTCTCCTCTTCTTTCTCATTCATGGTACAAGCACTTACTTCTAATATGTATAATATGAGGAATATATAGGTATACATTGCTCATAATTCCTGCCCTGCACAACAATGCCCCAAAGGCTCACTTCTATTTAGTTCCAGTCTTTGTTCACCTACAGGAATTTGCCTGGAAAGCTCTCAGGGTCACTTTGTAGAGCGCCTGCATTTTTTCCTCATCAGTTTCTGGCAAATTTCAGCTTTCTTTATTTGTTTTTACCTTCTGAGCAGGCTCTGTCAGAGCCTGGGAAGCTCAGCCTTGCAGAGGGCTGATGTGGGGTCATTCTGAGCACTCTGCCAGCAGCTCCCCACCATGTGAGGCGCTTGGTGCTGTGATGATTCCTTGCCTTTTCTTTTTTATACCTCTTATATATTCTCAGTACCCTTAGCATGCATACTTATAATCCCTTAAATCTGACATTTTAGCATAGTCCTGGTATTCTGTTGGGCCAGAAGACCAGACATCCTAAAGACCAGCAGCTGGAAGCTGGAAATCCTTACACTACCTGGAGAAACCAAGGCCCCCTCGAAAACACATCCTGTAAACTAAGAATAAACCCAGCTAGGGGCAATTCTTTGGGATTGGGGGATGTCATGCTTCTCATTCAAGCCTCTCATTAGGGCATCTTTGCTAGATATTTTAATTTGCAGGGTTCTATAAAATTGTATGCATGAACTACCATGTCCATGCATTTTGGCATGGTCCACCTTGACAAATCGTTGCACCATAAAAATCCTTACTAAATACCAAGGTAAAAACCCTTTATCCCTTAACCGTGTCTGGCTCTTAATTTTAGGACCAAGAAGGAGGCATCACATGGCCATGATGTGACCTCATGTAGGAACAGGGTAAAAAGCTGGCCTGTCATTTCTCTTAAGTGCAGCTAACAAGCAATTTGTAAGTTCACATATGAAGCTGTTTTGAGAATGAGAAGTTCCTTTAACACAACAATCTATTTTGAGGGTGAAAAACAAATGCACCTGTAATAACAAGGGATCTGTCCCATGAGAATCAGTAAAGAAAATATGTGAACAATTCAAGAATAGAGAGATTTGATGGACAAGTAAAATGTTTTTTACTAACCAATAGAATAACTAACAAGAAAGCTGTTAACCAGTTAGAAGTGGCCCTTGAGGTTTGTTAAAAATTGTATAAAAGACAGAATGCAGCCATAATAAAGAGCCTTCTGAATTTTTATGGTGTCACTATGTGTCGTGACCATCCCAACAACAACCTCAGTTGTGCTGATGCTCCCCCAGATTTTGGAGCCCACCCCGCTGATAGCAGCTGCTCAGTGCAGCCGTGTTAGTGCACACCCCGTTCTGTCCCTGCTCGAGTTCATCCGCTGGCCTGGCTGCAACCTCACACCCGATACCCCACAGCTCACAGCCCCGCCCCGGGCTGGATCATTTGTTGTGTTTGCTCACTTTCAGCACAATCTCTACACGGCAGGAGTGTGAAGGATTCGGGCAGCTGCTCCTACTGACAGACACCCAGCTCTGACCCTGCTCGGCTCAGAGAGGGCTGGAGCCATCCCACCAGTGGAAGGGAGCAGCCAGGAGCTGCCTGGAAGCTCCACAAGATGCTGCTGCTGAGTCCAAGTTTCTTCCTCAGGCAGCTTTGAAGGTGACTTTTTGCACCGCTTGTTCCACTCGATATCTCCCGTTTCCCCACCCAGGTGATGGTGTTGTGGCCACGGCGAGATACCCCTGCCCTGCCCTGCCCTGCCCTGCCCTGCCCTGCCCTGCCCTGCCCTGCCCTGCCCTGCCCGGCTCACAGCCAGCACATCCCAACAGCTGCTTTGCAAGTATTTGACATTTTCTCTTTGCAAAGCATGTGTAAAACCAGCCCTGTGAATTACGCAAAACAGGCCAGGATTTGATCACAAAACCTGATTAAAGGAGCTGCATGAAAGAGCAGCATATATTGTATGCAAACAGGAAAAGCAGCTTCCCATTCAGCCTTCATGCTGAAGAGAGATTATTGTCTGACATCTCTGCAGCCTCCTCCTTTCTTTTGTGCCATGAAAAGGCCAATATAAATGCATCCTGGAAATATTTATTATTTTTCAAGGGAATCAAAGTTTTCCTAGGCTTCAACTCCAACCACAAGTGTCTCTGAATTAGCAGTGAACAGAGGAGTATCATCAATGAAACAGAGAAGAGGTAAATTTAAAACTTTTATGATTTGCATTTACACAAAAGCACATGGAACTGAGTGCTAAAGATGTGAGTGAGTAAGACTCAGATAAGAAATGGAGATTTGTGAGAACAGAAGCTCTTCAGCAGCCAGCCCTCCCTGCAATGTTCAAAGAGATTCATTCAAGGACACAGAGCAGTTCCTCACTGTTGGGGAGCTGTGAGCCCCCCTCCCCTGTGCTGCCTTACTCCAGAATCAGCACTGAGGGTTTGCAGCCCTGCTCCTGCTGATGAGGAGCTCCTCATGGTGACCCCGAGCTCCTGCAGTGGGCTCCAGGGCAAGGACACTGCAGTGCTGGGACACGGGCAGGGCTCTCCTTGGCCACTCATGCCCCATGTGCCTCCTCCTCCCCAGCCCCAAGAGCTGGAAATGAGGAATCACCCCAGCACAAATCCCCTGTGCAAGCTCCGGAGTGGATGGATGCTCTGACACAGAACTCAGATTTCTCTGCTGGCAGCCCCTGGCCTCTTCCTTTTTTTCCCATGGAACAAAGCTGACACTTTCCCTGGGTGGGATCGTGGAAAACTTCCCCTTTGCCGCACAGGGGTCACCCCTGTGGTGGGTGGCAGGTTCAGCAGCCTCCCCGTGCTCAGTCCCACTGGTGCTGCACAGACAGAGCTGAAAAGCACGGCAGGGAGCCCAGCACTGCACACTTCACTCAGCAAAGCTGCTGCGTGCAGGCAGTTCCTCCCCACAGCTTCAGACCAGGGCCAGGGTTATTTTACATCTCCTTCTCCTTCACTCCCAAGACTGTGGTTGCTTGAGTAGAGAGATTTTCCTCACTGCTCTCCCTCTGAGACACTGAGATCTCCCCAGCTGCTTCTTTTTTTGCTGGCCCTGTCCCTCTGTGGGAGCTGCTGGGGAGTGATGGCAGTTCTGGGTGTGGGATGCAATTATATCAGATAAGTCCCGGAGTGGTGAAAGTTAAGAAAATACAGGCTCCTTTCCTTCCCTTATGTTGGGCAGTTGGTACAAAGGGGATTTTTGCACTTGGCTATAAGCCTGGACTTGGGTTTTAAGGGGTTGCCGAGCATTCACTGACATCCTCCACGAGGGGTAAAGCTTCAGTGCCTTCCCCATCTGTGAATGTTTTTCACTGTTAGGCTAATAACTTAATTTACCTGCTGTATTTGCAAGGCATCTATCACCCCAGGATCTGAGTGCTGCTACTCAGTGATCCACCATGCACAGGAAGCAGAGACAGAAATAGAGTGCTGGGTCCCACAAACAGTCTGTGATGAGTGCTGAGCTCTCTCAGGCTTTATTTCACTGTACATATCACTGGTGAGTGCTAAAAGCTGGAATAAAGCATGAGGGGAGAGGAAGGCAGGACCTTGATGGGAAGGTTGGTGGAGTGGGAGGGAGCTTGGTCCCAGTTCCCATGAGCTCCCCCACCAATCCTGGCTCCCCAAGAGTCTCCCCAGCAGCCTGGCTGGTGGCTGCACACCCAAGCCGATGCATTCAGCAGGTTTATGGGGGTGAGATAGAAAAGATCCCACTGTTCAAAGTCACTTCTTTCTCAAAAATGCAAACCTCAAGGTCATATTTGTTTAGCAGCCTCATTCTGCAAGTTGTGTGACAGCAGGAGGAGTTTGGTTGTGTGTGAAGCCATCAGCAGCACTACCTGAGCTTGGATCCAGCCCCATTTTTCCAAATACTAAGACAATAAATAGGTGGAAAATAAAAGAACTGATTCCCCAAAGTAAAGCCAAATCCATCTCCTTAGGAGGAAAACAGAGCCTCAGAGACAGTCTCCAGAGCTTCTTCATAAGCCCTTGTCCCACTGGAGTGTGAGTGTCGTGGATTCCCTTGGGCACAAGGTTTCAGCTGAAGTGGAGTTTTCTTTTTTGACTTAAATAATCTCGGCTGACAGATGCAAGTTTCTTCAAGAAGTCATTTCCAGGTGACTAAGCCCAGTCCTGGGTCTGCTTCTAAGCTTTGCTTTGAGATTCCTTACAGGCAGAGTGTAATGGAAATAATCTCGGCTGGGTCTCAGATTCCCCACTCACTTGGCCACAGTTTCTGGGACTAGGTCAGCCTGTCAAAAGGATGATGAAGGAATTGGAGCTGTGCAGCTGCAGCCAGGCCAGATTCAATGCCCCTCCCAGGCAATGTGCCTTGCTCGTGTTCAGTGGCCACTTGTGTGGGATTTCTGGATACCACCCACAGCTGGAATGATGAGAAATCCTGATTTTTGATAGAAGTGTGCAGGGGTTTTGTGGGCAGAGGGAATATATCATAGTTAAAGCAACAGGCCCCTGCTCGGAATACCCAGCAGAACAAAGCAGAAGGGCAGCTTGATTTTTATACCTTAAATAAATAAACCTTTCTGATCCTTCAGGCAGAGCCTGCGATTCTGCAATGTATCCTAGCGAGCTGTTGTTTTACTGTAAATATCCTTTGCTATATTAAATCATACATCACTTCCCAGTGCAGCTAATTTTCCATTCACACTCATGCTCGTGGGCAATATCCTCATGCCCTGATGTCCCATAAAGCACCCAAGCAGCATCCCTCAGTCACGTCTCATTTGCATACTCCCAGAAGCTCTGGGTGAGCATCTCAGCCAAAGGCAGGAAAATGAAATATTTACTTTTTGTTTCCACATGCCAGTAGTGAAAAGATATTGATGTGGTGAGGATGGGACATTAAAATCAAAATTATGTTGGGAATAAAAAGCAAGGCATAAATTAGCACTGTTTGCTTCGTCTCTGTTTTAAGAGAGTTCGCTTTACCCCGGTGCCATATAACATGCCAGGGATATTTGGGGAAATCTGCAGCACTGTATTTCAAGAAAGCTTTGGAGCCAAGATGACATTACCAAAGGCCACAGCAAAATTAATAAATGGCCACCAAAAAGCCTTTGTCCAGGGCTGACTGTGGAGGTGCCACATCAGAAAGAGGAGAGGAGAGCAAAGCAGTTCCTGACAGTCTGTCAAGACAAAAGGAAGAAGATCAGCAAGAGGGGAAATGCTTTTTCATGCTTCTCTGCTGGTGCCATCCTTCAGCTGCTCCTTTTCTCTTTTCTCACTGTCTGTCTTGGTGTTGTTTCCAGGGACTTTCTGCCACTGTCTTGCAGACCTGGCACTTGGCTTGACACAAAGGTTTTGGGTTGTCTGCATCCACCCCAAATCGTGAGCTGGGGGGGATCATTGTCCTTGGTGAATCGGTCAGTGCAGCTGAACACTTCATGGCCCAGAAGGTGACTCTCACATCAGAGGAGCTCATGGCACTCTCTGCCAGCTGCTCTTCTTTAACCATGGTCCACATCAGCTGCCACTGAGGGTGTCATCCCTCCCGAACTGCCAGAAAAATTGGCACAAAAAGGTGAAGGAATTCTGTTGTGTCATCAAATCCAGTTCTTTGTCTTCTCAGGCAGTCACACAGAGAACCCTGGTCTGAGCCACATCCAACACCAACCTACAGAGGGCTGGATCCCTGTCCCCTTTCCCTTATTCCAAGAGTTACTCCACTCATTCTCATAGTGCTTCTCTAGTGTTTGGTCCACCTGTGACATTTTATATTCAAGGACTACTGTGCTACTAATGCTGCTTAACCTAAAGAGCCTTTCACTCTCCTGTATTTTTATACCTTTCCCATTTTACTCTGAGGATGCAATCACATTTGCTTTCTGGCTCACTGAATTCCCTCCATCTCAGTCCCTAGGAGGAAACATAACCGGCATAATTGGAAAATATTTATTTTTTAAAAAAAGCAATACCATACATATCACCATAGGGAGGAATGAAAAGTCTCCATCCCATAGTTCTCCTTGCAAGATAATGGAGGATAAAGATGAGTGCTGGCAGCCCAGAGTTCATGCAAGGACTGGCTCACCTCTCTAGATTGTACAGACAATACAGTAAAAAAAAAAAAAAGGCCTTGGCCAAACATCAGCTCACAATGGCAAGGAAAGTGAGAAAAACTGGAAAAAAAACAACCCACCCAGCAATTCATGGAGCATAAGATGGCACAGAAACGCTGGTGCTCGGTGTGACAGATGGAGGGAGCAGCCCTGCTCAGAGGCTCACTCCTGCAGCTGGGCTCTCTGAAGCTGGAGGGGGCTGAGGAAGTTAATGGGGCTGCTCGCACTTGTAAAGGCTCCTGCATGAAACCATCAATTTTCCATAGGTCACTGGGACCAGACACAGCTTCAGAAGGCATGAGAGAACAGACAAGTAGAGCTATTAGCACAAAACCTGTCACTTTTTTCATTAAAATCAGAACTCATGCCAGAGGGCTGAGAAGTGGCCGGTGTTGTACCTATCCTTAAATAAAGGTGGAAAAGGGGGTGAAGGAATTACAGGCTGGCAAACCTCGCTTCAATTGAAGGAAAGATAAGAGGAAAACCACTGATGACAGAGTTAGAATGTCCCCAGATGCTTGGGACAAACCAGCATGGAGGCTGCCACAGTAAATCACGATGATAATTTTAATGCATTTAAAATGTTAGCAAAAATAATGGATATCTCTGGACAAGCTGAGGTGAATTATTTAGGTATTCAAAAGATTTTTTTTGAGACGAGCCCTCACAAGGAGCTATTAAGGAAAGCTTAGTGGGTTACCTTGAGGTAAGAGGTAAAAGTTCTTTCATGGATTGAAAACAAGCTATGACATAAAAAATCAAAGAGCTGTAATAAAAAGTCCAATTCCCAGCATGGAAAGAGGTTAATAGTGGGAGGTGCTCCAGGGACTGCTCCCAGGACAAGCATTGTACAGAGATGTTTTAAGAGCCTGAGGATGCGGCAGAAAAAGGGCAACATTTGTCCAAAGAACAAAATTTCCCCTCTCCCCCATCTTCTTTTTAGGTCACTCAGGTCTGGGGAAGATGGCAAGAAATTAATTTAAGAGAGACCTCAGAGAAGGATGCAAGTGGGCTGTACAGTGGCAAAAAACCCTCCCCTCCTGCTAAGGATTGCACACACAACAAGAGGCTTTGGGAAGAGCAATTGGAATTGTTCACATCCAAATGAATTGTATCCTCTGTGAGATGAAAGATGTTGGCTGCTGTGGGGAGCCCAGCACAAGGTACGTGTTCAATGCACAGTGCTCATCAAAGGGCTGGCTGAAATGTAAAGCTGTTTGCAGAGATATTGTATTTCCTCCCTTGTTTTCCAACAGCAGCTGCATGTTTTTGCCCTGGGAAACATCCTCACATGGGAGCAGCAGCGTAAGGAAAGCATTGTAGAAATTGAGAAGGGCCAAAGGAGGTAGGGAAAAGAAAGGGATTCTGCAGTTAAGGGGGGAGGTTTAGTCATCCATAGGAAAAATGTCAACACCAGCGTGTCACCCTCTTGCAGGGGCAGCCAGATGGTGAAAGTCCAAAAGAAAGAAAAGGTAAAGAACTGAAAAGTGCTCTCATTGGTTTTGTTTGCTTTTTGGTTGGTTGTTTGAGGTTTTTATTTTTATTTTGTTTATTTGAAAGCAAATAGGCTGAAATCCCAGAGAAGTCAGCTGAACTGTGTGTGAGTGAGCTCCTGGGTTCAACAGCTCAGGAATAAAGATATTCAGGTCAATCAGCTGCTCTGTTTGTCCTTTTCAACATTAAATGGAGAAAAGGTCACTTGAGCAAATTAAGAAGAAAACAAGTAAATAAAAGAAAACCATTTTCCTTTTTAAACATAACTAACCTGTGCCATTTCCAGCTGCTTGTTAGCTTGGAGGCAAAGAACAACAAGAGTTTCCCGAATTTCTCTGAGGAAGAAAGCAATGACAGCAGCAATGACAGCCTGAACCCTCAGAACAGTGGGCATACAGAGTCACATCTCATTTTGTTACTTCTGGACCCACAGCATGGAAATGGGACAATGTTTTCCTTGGAGGGGGCACATCCAGGTCTGAAGACTTGGGACAGCAGGGAAATTGGGATGGAAATTGCCCAGGTGATTCAAAGAAGTGAAGTACCCTAAGCTGCACTTCTGAACAGAGCCAAAATTGACCCGTAGTTCATGCAGGGGGCAGAGACCCATATAACCCATGTGACCCAAATGGTCCTTAAAGCCTCTATAACCTTTATAACACATTATAACACAAATAACGCACAATAACCTGTATAACCCATGTGACCCAAATGGTCCTTAAAGCCTCTATAACCTTTATAACACATTATAACACAAATAACACACAATAACCTGTATAACACAATAACCTGTATAACCCATGTAACCCAAATAGCCCTTAAAGCCTCTATAACCTTTATAACACATTATAACACAACACACCTGTATAACCTGTATAACCCAGATAACCCATATAACCCCTTTAGCCCATATAACCCAAATAACCCCTGTAGTCTACATAACCCTTATAACACAAACTCATATAGCCCTAATAATCCATATACCCCCTATAACCTCTATAGCCCATATAACCCAAATAAACCTGTAGTCTACATAACCCTTATAACACAAATAACCCATATAACCCTAATAATTCACATAACCCATATAACCAAATAACCCCTGTAGTCTACATAACCCTTGTAACACAAACAACCCATATAACCCAAATAATTCACATAGCCCATATAACCCAAATAAATTCTATAGCCTATATAAGCTCTATAGCCCATACAACCCATAAATCCCATATAACCCACATAAATCCTATAACCCCAATAATTCCCCCACCTTCTGCCTCTTCTCCAAACTTCCCCTATGTGCTCCAGAACACCACTTCAACAGGAGATGTTGTCTGGAGGTATTTTAATCCAGGAAGGATGTGAACTTTTAGAATTAACTCATCAGCCATGAGATTTAAGGTCTTCTAAAGCCTGTCAGAGACCCTGGTGCTCCAGGTGCCCAACAGAGTTAGAAATCAGATCTCAGATGGGGCGTTGCACAGCCCTTCTCCATGGGCTTCCCAATTCCACCTCCTCCCTGTCCCTCCTCCTCTCCAGACTTTTAATCTGACATTGGAAAAGTGTCAAAAACTCCCTTGAGCAAGGACAGTGTGCAAGAGAGTCAGCAACAGGAGAGTGACTCTTACCTGCCTTTCCGACACTAATGGGGAAAGAATTTCTGCATATTTGCAGCCTAGATCACAGAGATTTTCTCTTTCTCCAGCTTCTTCCACAAAAATCCCCAAGCTTTTTACAAATATTAAAGGTTGGATTCTTAGCCCCTTGCTCCTGATGAGTAATTCTTTGCTCAATGTGAATGCACTCAAGTCGATGGGATTACTCATGGAAGAAATGTTCCTGACTGTAAGTGTAGATATCCCAATACAATTTATTAATTTTGTTTTACGGTGCATTTGTGAGGCTTAACAGATGGGAATATTGACATTAGAAGTTCATGTGATTGGCTCAAGGTCAGAAAGTGACAGGGCTGGGATCTTGGCCAAAGCCTTGATTTTCTTTTCTCTCGTTTCAGTCACGAAATTTAAAAATATAGAAACCAGCAGCAGCAGCAAGTCCAGAACTCTTCAGTTTGCAGAAAGAACTGCCAGATTAAGGAACAGCCCCGCATGTGGCAGGGAAGGCAATCAGGCTGAGCATGGGGAGGACGTGGAGCAAAGTTAAGCACATTGAGGAGCTGGGAGAGGGAGGAGAGAAAGTCAGGTGCTGATTTCTTTCCTTATTTCACTTGAAAAAAGGCTGAGAATGTGCTTGGGATGATTGTCAGGGTACAGAGTTCTTCTGTTTGCTTGCTTAAAAACTGTATTTTAGAACAAACATTGGTTTTCAAAGCCTCTAAAGGGATGGAAAAATATCTTTGCTCCCATCAGAAGACATCACACTATTGTGTTTGACCCTTTTAGGCTGAAAAGAAACCCCCTGAAGGGACAAACCCATATTTGAGTCTGAACAATCACTCTATTGTGGGGGTCTGCACAAGCCTAAGACTTCCCTAGGATCCCACGAAAGCCACTTATGATATCTTTTGGTTCAAGAGGGCACCACTTTTTCATGCTCACTCCTCCCTCATCTCTCACCTTTCCCTCTCCATTTCCCTCTTCTAACAGGATAAAAATCAAACCTCTCCAAGAGCACTTTTTTCCCCACCCCTCGAAGGCTTTCTCACACCCGCCTTGATACTCCAGCCACCACTTGAATCCTGCAACATCTCCATCCTGAATGGTTTGGGAACTCCATGGCACCTGCTCAAACACCTGCTCTGGGGAGCAAGGGCAGATAATTAGCCCCATTTTACTAATGACCAAGGTAAAGCAAACAGAGTAAGGGTGGAGCCCTCACTGGAGCCATGGCTGCAGGAACTGCCCTGGATGAGCCATCCGTTCATCTCCATCTCACCAGGCTCCTGCTGAGACCTTCACCCTGCCCATGTGAGGCCTGGAAGGTCCCTGCTTCCATCGTGTGCCAGGCTTTCCTCTTGTCCCCAGTGGCACGAGGGCCAGGCTGTCATTTCACCGAACAGAAGGACCTGAAAGTAGCTGAGAAAAATCCTCAATCTGGCATTAATCACCTGCTTGGAGCTGGCGGCAGGCAGTGACATTTTCTCAGTGGCACACAACCAGACATCTGCTGAAGGAGCCAGCAGCTCCATCCAAAGGGAGGTGGCTGCCTTTTTGTCTCCTCCCTGTAGGAAAGGAAAGGTCGTGGCAGTCCCAGGGAAGCAGGGAAGGAAAGGTTATCCATGGAGTCAGGGTCCCTGGGCAGCCAGGGATCACTTGGGGGGGAGCCCAGGACATGCATGCACTCAGCACATGTGGGGGTAAATCAGTGTAACCTCAGAAGGAGTTGGGAGAAATTTAAATATAGAAGTTATGGAATGTGAATGGCTCTCCAAAGGATGTGGGAAATCACTCAGACCAGGATCATGAGACTGCTGTGAAGCTTCAGCTGCATCACGGCTGGGAAGGAAACCCACCCAGAGAAGGAAACTCCATCCTGTGCCTCTGGTGATGGATTCTGAACTGACCTCTCTGCTGCACTGTCAGATGCAAAATATGAATCTAATCGAACTGTGGATCTGAGCCAGCACAGTAATTCACCTGGTTCTGAGGCTGCCCTGCAATATACATTTCTCTGAAATATAACACTGATCAAAAATAAAATAAGAATAGGCAGACAGGTTTTCTATTGGAAAATGCTGATTTATTGAAACCAAGATGTTTAATAGGGATACATTGATTTCTTAAAAAATTTTGAGGACTTTCATTAAAAGTTTCGAGATGCAAGGTGGGACAAAAAGCAAGAAGCCAAATTTAACTCCTTAGTGTCATTTTGGCTGAGCCTGAAGAATAACATCTCAGTAAGGGTTTTGAAGAGGGTTGGGAAAATGCTGATTTTTCATTTCCCAATCCAGATCACCGAATCTCACTTGCACATTGGCAAATTTGTGATCACATCACATTTTTAACACCTCTGTAGTAACTTCAGCTGAAAAGACATAGGAGGCTTCATCTTATGGAGGGCTACGATGACGATGGAGGGACTGGAACATCTCTTATGAGGAAAGGCTGAAGGAGCTGGGGCTCTTCAGCCTCAAGAAGAGAAAACTGAGAGGGGACCTCATTAATACTTAAAGTGGGTGCCAAGAGCGTGGCTGAGGCTCTGCTCCGTGGGCCCAACCATGGCACAAGAGGAATGGGCAGGAACTGATGCCCAGCAAGTTCCACCTGAACATGAGGAAGAATTTCTTCCCTGTGCAGTGCCCAAGCCCTGGAACAGATTGTCCAGAGAGGCTGTGGAGTGTCCCTCACTGGGGATATTCCAGAACCCTCTGGACACACTCCTGTGCCACGTGCACTGGGATTGCTCTTCTGGAGCAGGGAGGTGGGCCCAGATGACCCAATGTGATCCCTTCCAACCCAACCCACCCTGTGATTCTTACCTGTGGGGAAAAAACAACGAAAGAGCACTACAGCTGTTATAAATCCTGTTTGCCAGGGCCTGTTGAAAGGCCCCTGTTACTTTGAGGGTGCTGGTGCTCTGCAGGTTCCTCACAACCAGAATGGGGGTGGCATGTAGTGACACCAAGTCTTTCCATCCTGGGGCTCTTCCCAAAATCAATTTGGAGTGTCAGCTGACCTGACACCCCTTGCTAAAGAAGAGTGTTCATGTCAGCTCCTGTTTTTATATCATCCAGTCTCCGTTTTGGTTTCCAAGGGACGTTCCTGTTGATTAGTTTTTTTAATCGCAGATACATATCATGCCAACCGTCAGCCCCAGCCAAAGAAAACCTTTTTCCTGGCAGGGTTTGTGGATCTCTATCACTCTTGCTCTGTTGATCAGATTAGATAGGATGGGGCCAAGATTTCTCTTGGCTCTGGTGCTTTCACATCATTCAGTGCACCGCTGGGAAGGGGGCATGAGGGACAGGATGCAGAGCGTGCCAGAGGAAAGCTGCTGCCTCTAGGATGGCCTGAGAGGGGTTTAATGAAAATTAACACTGTCCCACAGGCTGGGTGCAACCCTAGCAAGCTATAGGGAAGATTCTTTTTTTTCAGCATTCCTCCCTTCCTTCAGGAGCTGGATAAAATGTAGAATATGGCCAGGGAAGCAGAAAAAGGTTTCTGTATGAGCAGCCATTTTCAAGGGGCAGAAGAGGGATGATGATCCAGTAGCTGGGAGCAACGCTTTGTTGGGCAGCTGGGCACAAAAGAGTGACAAATGTCACTATCCATTTTGATTATGTGAGGGATTTGGGGACTTGGAAGGTTAAAACTTGGCTGGTACAAATTAAAATTTGGCTGCTACAACAGCATTGCCTGAGCCTGTTCTCGGGAGCAGTGGAAGCATTTCCTTGGTAGTTGCAGTTGGTCAAGACTTTGATGTTCTCTCTAATTTCAAAAAGGGTAAAATGGAGAGTCAGGCATCATTTAAAGAAGATGAACCACAAACACATGAGAATGAGACCTCATATTCCCACCCATGAACAACATAGGAATAAGTAAGTGTGTGTACATATAATTTACTTTATATATAGTTAAATGTATAAAATATATATATATATATATCTCAGAATCAGAGAGGTGAAAACCTTAGCTAGATTTCAGACTCCTGGCTGCTTTTCAACAACACTTTGGAAATACAGTACTAAATTTACATTGGTTTCAGTAATGCAAGGCTAGAATTTCCCCCTGGAGATCCCATCTGCTCCTCACTTACATGAATCCCCCAAACTGGAGAACAGCAGGGCAGACATCCTATTAAATCACTGGTTTTATCATACCCATTCAGTTTTTTCCCTGGATGGGATGATCTGCCAGGGCAGAATGCTGCATCATTTGCTTCATCAAAATGTACAACGTGGTGTGCAGTAATCCAGGCAGCAGTGAGGTGTCAGGCACAATGGCTGGCTCCTGAAGGATGCAACCCCTGTAAAGCTTCAGCTGCTGAGTTCCTGGGAGCTGACACACACTGGGATCTCTCCCTGATATCCAGGCACTGGCAAATTAACTGTTCAGACTAACTGGGGATAGGGGAGGAAGTAGCTCAGAAGTTTCCTTGGAAGTTAGTGGAGGCAGAATAAACTCGTGGAAAAAAAGTGAGTCAGGGATGAGACATGGCCAGGCATCCACAGAAATGGGAAAAACAGAGGAGACCATGATGGATACCTTCAGTACCTAAAGGGCTGGAGAGGGACTTTGACAATGGCATGGAGTGACAGGACAAGAACAAGGGGGAATGGTTTCAGCTGAAGAAAGGTAGATTTAGATAAAATATTGGGAAGAAATTCTCCCCTGGGAGGCTGGAGAGGCCCTGGCACAGGGTGCCCAGAGCAGCTGTGGCAGCCCCTGGATCCCTGGTAGTGTCCAAGGCCAGGTTGGACAGGGCTTGGAGCAGCCTGGGACAGTGGGAGGTGTCCCTGCCCATGGCAGGGGGTGGTATGAGAAGGGCTTTGAGGTCCTTTCCAATCCAAATGATTCAATAATTCTGTGATCAATATGAGGCTTAGGTGACAGGAGCTCATTCAGAGGGCTCACAGTTTCTTACAGACTCTGCCTAAATAATTACTTATTTTATCCCATGACCATTACAAGCGATCCCAAAACATTTTCCAAACATGTTAGAAAACCAAACATCTTGGTTAAGCTTTAAACTATTAAAATGCCGTGTGCTTGGTGCTGTGCTCAGCCACGAGCAAAGCAGAAAGAATCAAAAAATGGAAAATCATTGTCTCTGCCTGGCCTGCTGAGGACACCCCAGGAGGGCAGGGATGAATGGGGTGGTGGAGACGGAAAACACGGAGCCATCTGCCCCCTGTGCCGAACCGGGCTGCACACAGAGCTGGCCACGAAACAGAGAGGGTGGAAAGAAGAGGAGAATCCTTTCAAACTCTGCCTCAAAGGGCCCTTTTCCGCCGCGCAGAGGCTAGAGGAAGGCTGGAGAAGGGCTGGAGGAAGGAAGGCGGGATGCTGCGGGACCCAGCGATGCCGGCCCCGGGCTCACGGGGGCAGGTGCGCTCCGCGGCTGCGGCTCCGCGCACGGGCACGGCTCCCGCCGCTCCGCTCCGTCTGCCGGCACGGGAAAGGGGAGCCAGCCCCCAGGCAAGGCTCTGCCGGAGGGGAAAAGGCCACAGGGTTCTTTTTATGGATGCCCATACCCATAAAATTCACGCAGCGTCATAGCCCAGCCCTCCCGGAGCTCCGCGTGGCTCTCGGGCAGTGCCCAGCGAGGGTTAAATTTTCTTGCAGCGTCTCTTTGGCGGTTTGATTCCTCAGCTGGGGACCCACCTTGGAGGAAGTGCAGGTCCATGGCAGCCGGGGATGACACACCATCAGTGCCCTGGGGTCATATCACCCTTGGCGTCCTGCTGGCAAAATCCATAACACTGCCTGAAATAATCCTAAGGCAAAATAATTACAAATACAATGTGTGAAGAGCTCAGGATGCCTCCACCTCAGCCCAGCTCTGTTTCCTGTCCTGCCACACGTTGATGTCTGACCTTGACCACGTTGGTTACCTTCTTCTTGTCTTCAATAAAATCTGCCTCGTAAAATCTAGATAATAGCATTAAACTTATCTACATCAGATGAAGGTTTTGATGCTTAATCAATAAAGATTTGTAAAAAGCTCTGAGATCCTCTTAAAAAAGGAAATGTCCACAAAAGGTTTCAGCATAAGCCAAGACTAATGAGTGAGAGAGAGGAGGTACAAGCTGCCCCATTGACAGGTCAGTGCTGGCAGGGCTGGGTGTGGAAGCACACCAGGGAAAGGCAGCCTTGGCCATGCCTTAGGAAAAGAGACAAATTTTGAGTTCCAAGGGGCTCAGTTGGAAGTGGGTGCCAAGCTGGAAGTGCCAGCCTTGCACCAAGCATGGGCTGCTACTTTTGACAGGGTTTGGATCAGCTGCTTTTAATTTCTGAGACAGCAAAGACTATTTCTTTCCTAATTCACATTTCACCCACTTTTCCTTTCCTAATTCACATTTCACCCACTTTTCCTTTCCTAATTCACATTTCACCCCACTTTTCCTTTCCTTTGCCCCCTCGGGCCCTGGCAGTTTGCTGTAGAGGTGAGTGAATTATTTCTTTGGCAGTATAAGGGTACCCCCAAAGCTTGGTGCAGTGCTGGGTGATCACCAGAATACAATGTTATAAGAATGTATAAATATTGTGTTTACCCAGGCACGTTTTGAGAGCTATCCCTATTTTTTTTTTACTTTGAAAATAGCAAGAAACTGAAGAAAAGGAAAGACTTCCAGATCTCAAATCCAAACAGTCTGCAGAGCAGAGGAAAAGTCTATTCTTATCGTGAATCTTGTCTGAGCAGAATTAGGAGATCTCAAGGCAGAGACCAACCTGCTGAGAGCAATTTCAGCTCCTTCTGAGATGCTCTGCTGAGTTTATACTACAGAGAGCTTCTGATTAAAGCTATCTGAATTAAACCTCATCTTCCCAACCTTCCTTTGAGATGCCCACCTGGAATGGCACTGGCCAGTGGTCAGCTGCCAGATTTGGATGACCACCAGTTGGGTCTCTCAGCTCAAGAACGATTTCCCTCTGCAATATTTCATCTCAACATTTTCTTGGAGGTGTAGGAAACAATCAGGTGATGTCCTGCTCCTCAAACAAACGAGTCCTGGGTCTGCCTAACCTTCCTGCCAGCAGCCAGGGAAGCTCTGCACACTCTTAATTCCCAAAGATGAGCTGGGGATTCACATGTTACTTACCGAGGTATTACATGGAATTTTAATAGGCCTTTAACAGGGCTCCTGTGAGTTCCACAGCTGATCCAAACAAGATCTCTGCTCCAAGGCCTAATCCCCTCATAGCCTAAAAAGATCTCCTTCAGAGAAATTGTTTTGTCTTCAGGCAGTGCTGCCAAGAAAGAGGAAGAAAGGGGTGGACAGAAAGAAGAGAAAGAGAGGTAAATTTAAAGAAAAAGGTAAGTTCATCTGAAAAGGAAGAAGTGATGTTAATGCAGGTAGAAAATGCTAGAAAGATTAAAAAGAAGTATACAGCTTTTTTTTTTTAAATCTCACTAGTTAGCACTTTATGTCAAAATCCCCTCATCTTAACAATCACTAGAACTGAGTGAATAATTTAAAAGGAATAATTTATTCAAAGAACATGGCATACTGATGCACATCCACATATTGTCTGAAGAGATCACAAAGTTCTCCAAATTTCATATGTTATTCACATCTATTTGCCAGTTCCTGCAGCTGACAACTCTTTGCTTCCAGATACTTTGTGACTTAACCCATGAAAGGAAATAATTTATTCTAAGCACAGATTCCTTTTGTTTGTATACAAACCCCTCCAAAATAAATCGTTATTTCAGTAACCACTCAAGTTATGCTGCTGTACAGTCAGGAGTGTCTCATAAGGACTCTACTGCTTTTCTTCTCCTCGTTCAGAGGTTAAGTATCTGAATTTTGTGTGAGTACATGCATGCACTTACTTGCCCATATAAAATTGATTGGAGTAACTGCATTTCTCACTCACAGAGTTCTCAAATCCAGCCAAGAACTCAGACAAAATCCTGTCGTGGTGCTTAAAGATGGCACAAATGTCAGTGTGCTTTAGGAGGTGAACAGGCAGCAGAGATCTGTGCTCCTGCTCCTTCTTTCTTTGAGGCTCTAAACCAGCCTGATAGAGCTGGAGCAGCACCAGGGCAGCTGTTTGGATGAACAGATGTCATTCCCACATTTTCCAGGGCTGAGGAGCTGTGAGCTTTGCTCTGATGATCAGGCCAGTTGTCCAGACATCTTAGGCATTGCAGTGTCTGCACATAGTGCAAATGAAGACACTTCAGGAAAAAGAAAGGGTCAGAAGAGCAATAATAGACCTGAACCCACAAGACAGATCTGGATCTGAATAAAAATGCACGTATGGCTCGGGTCTGGCATGTAAATGATGGGCTGCACCCCTCACACTCACAGGTTTCATGGCTCCTGCTTTGCCTCTGGTGCCACAGAGGAGCATTTCCAGCTGATTCCCTCTCTGAGCCAGCCTGCCTGGGAGGTGCAGCTCCAGCACATCAGAGCTGCTGTTTCTGGGGCTTTTAGGATTGGCAAAATGCACAGATGGTAACTTGGGATAAAGTTTAAACTCCCTTAGGGATCATTCACACGTTAAAATAAAGTGGGGGATCTTGGCGTGTTGGATTAACCCGCTCACAAATCTGTGGCTGGAGGTTTAGTCTGTAGGGAGAAATAACCAAACTGAGTGCATTCGTTCAGAATTCTTTGTACAGGAGGAAATCTGCAAATGAACTCACTCCAAATGAACCCCACAATGGGAATTCAGGTCAAAAATGAGCTGAAAAGTTCCCTGGTGTCAGGAGACACATGAGTTTTATTTGGCAGGCAGTAGAAGAAGAGTAGGTGAGAGATTCAGGAATTGGGTGAATTGAGTAGCAGATGGGCTTTTCATTAAGAGGAGTTCCAAAACTTAATGAAATCAGTCAGGGCCTTTTTTTACTGGCTTTGGTGGCCCTTGGAGGAGGCCCTGATCGAGGCACCCCGAGCTGCAGGAGTACAATCACCCCCTTGATCTCAGGGCTGGATGTTAACAAGCACTTCTGTCACACTGGCAGGGGCTGACAGGAATTTGGGCTTCATTTCTGAGTCACTTTTTGTTCTAAGACTGGCTCGAGCTTTGAACTCCAGCCTCAGGGCAATGCATAGAGATAATGGATTTCCCTTCATCTGATAGATAGAGATTGCTGCTCGTCCTCTGGCTGCTGTGGTATTTGGTTGCTACAGTGTCCAACCATAATGCTTACAGATTGCAGCCCTACTGTACATGCCCAAAAAGAGGCTGTCTGAACCTGGTTTGGAGTGTTACTATGATCAGTGGGCTGGATTTTGTTTTGCTGGAGCTCAAACCATTTGTAAAACTAGCCCAGCTTCCGAAATAACCCCATTTAAATTTAACTGAATTTATGAAAGTGCAGAAAAATCTCCATCATTGTCATATTGTTCCCATTGGCATTTCTGAACAGAAATGGATTTACACTTTCTGTTTGGAAATTCCAGTTGATAGCACAGACCCCCCAAGCTGGGATGAAGATCAACATTGGTGTGGAATGCAGAGCTCATCTATCTTGATCATCCATAACCTCTGTCCCCACTCAATGTAAGCTTATTTTATTCATGGTAGTGGTTAAAAAGTTGAATTTTCAATTTACAATTTCTTTTTTCTTTAGAAGAATTTTCTAGAAATACACAAATTATTTCTCTGCCGTCCTAATTCAGATGCCACTTGATCTTCTCACTTCACAGTCTGATGCCTGTAAGTTAACTTCTGTTAAAATGAGAACAGCCAACTTTGGAGGTGATCTTGGCCATTAGAGTGGATGAGGAAGGAGGGGAGCAGAAGAGGGAGGCTGAAAATAGACTGAGATGTCCCTGCTGCTGCAGGAGACACAATGTGCTTTGTCAGAAACATGGAGCTGTGTTCTATTTTCATAAGAGCCACGACCATCATAGACACTAGACTTGATTTTTTCTGACTTGCAGGAAGACTGGAAAATAAAAGAAACCCAAAAACCTCCCTCGCCACAACACCACAGTAATTGGTTGGTGTAAAAGAGTGTTTGAAAAGAAAATTAGCAATAGCAGCCGAGAGAGGTGGCCCATAGACCCTCCTGTTCACCCATTGATGGAAAAGAGAAAAAAAAGGACAAAGAAAACCCTAACAAAAAGGCAATATAACATCCCCGAGCTGCCAACACATTCCACTAAGCATAATTTCTTGCCTGAAGTGAACACAAGATGGATATTCACTGCGTGTCATCACCTTCCCATCAGCCCTTCCTCCGTCTGGCAGAACATCTCAGGGCCCAGGGACCCGGAGTGACACGTCCCAACAGCTGTTGTATTGATTTTAATTCCAAGTCAAGCTCTCCGTTACATACCTGATCCTACTGTAATATTAATTACAGAGCCTCCCTCAGCTGCAGCCCCACTCTGTCATCCTTTATCAAAATGCAGCCACGCAAGTGGCTGTCACCTCCAATCCATTTTTCATTAACACGAGTGACCAGCCCCGTGCTCAGCATCTCTGGGTTCTGCATGACAGTGGTTAAACGCTGCCTGGTAGATCGTAAATCACTGCAGTGTTAAAAGAATTCCTACACCGAGCAGCAGGGAGCTAATCGGTGTCTGCAGGTTTTTAATTGAGTAAAACAAACGAGGATGAAACCCTCTTTAGGTGCACTCGAGCCCTTTCCTTTGGATTGAAACGAGCTGAAGCTGTTCCCTCAGGGACCACGTGCTGGCTGCTGAGGGAGGGTGAGATCAGCTGAGAAGGGAGCATTGCAACAAAAATCCTTCTGCCCAACACGTTATCCTCATTCTTACACAGGTAACAAATTTCCCCTTTCCCCCATTAGAGTGTCCCATTAGAGCAGCACATCCTCAGATCCAAATTTCTGGATCTGAGGATGTGCTGCAGCTAAAATACATCCACGGGGGTCAATCCTCCCTGTGTGACCCAGGCAGGAGGAGGAAGCAAAGCCAGCTTTGATGGGGTACTGCAGCTGTTGCACAGAGGTCCTGTTAAACTGACAGGTGGAATAACCTGGGGGAAGCTACCATCATAAAATATTTGTCCTAATAAAAGTCAACACTGAGAAACTCACCAGCCTTTTTCTCCCTGTTCTGTGCAAGGCAGCTTCACCTGAGCAGAGACGCTGAAGTCTGGGGCAGAATTTTTCCTGTTAGCTCTGGGACACCTTGGGTCTGTCACCAGCTGCAAATCAGAGAATCATTTAGGGAAAACCTTAGGAAAACCCCTTTGCCTGTTTGAAGGAGCAGCAGATAGTTCGGGATTGAGTAGGAACAGTACTGAAAAACTTAACAGGCATTTCTGAGGAGACAGTGCCCAGCACTGAGCTCCATGGATCCCTCTCATGGTCCTTCTGAGAGCTCTTGTCCCCACAGCCCCCAAGGACATATGGTCATTACTCATTCTGAATATGAAAGCAGTGCACAGGGACTTTAATGTTAGGAACTAAAAAAACTGGGCCAGCACCATTGTCCAGAAAAGGAAGAACTAAAGGGGTTTTGTAAGTGCCCCAAAACTGGGAGAACGGGGCCAGCTCTGGTGCCTTTGAGTGGTCACCCTGAGTCCCAGCTCACATCTAAAGCACCACACTCAGATTTCTGTCTGGGCTCAGGTCTAAGCTTTCATGGCCTTGCTGAAAAAAGATAATTCTGAAATGGAGGTTGGAGGAGGACAAGGTTTAGATGCAGAGAAATAGGCAGAGTTTGGCTGAAGTAAGGATGGGGAATAAAGCCCTTATTTATGAAAAAAAAAATGACCCAGTTGCTCTATTGTGCACTTCCAAATTGATATTTAGTGCAGGAATTAAAACTGCATTCCTCTCCTGTCATCCTGCATTCCCAGAGCCACAGTTTCACTAACAGGGCCTGACAGAGCCAGACTCTGAGAGAGCAGCAGGAGGTGGTTTCCAAGAAGTTATAACCAATGTAGCTGGGAAAACCCCTTTTCCTCCAGTCTGGAAGGAGATTCTCAGAGTAATGAAGTGATGAGCCAGGTTTGTTGGATTTTCTTTACACATGTTGTCTCTGCATAATAGAGAGCAGTGGGTGCTACAAGAAATAAATATGTTTGGCTTTCTAAACATCTTTTTGATATTAATGTGGACCAGAATGATGCCATGTGGGGAACCCTGGGCATAATTCCCAAGTGGGTAAGATGCAGTTTTAAGACAGGAAATTACGAGAGCACTTTGTTTTATTTTAAGCCTCGAATTCCATGCTCAGAGATACGTAGCACAGCTCCTTTTTATGATATAATTAATCATCATTCCATTCAATGGAGTAAGAGGATCTAATGGGATATATTGTCCCATTTTAATGATGAGCACGTCAGATAACATAAATAGGTCAATTGACGTAATTGCAGTAAATACAGGAAAAAAAAACCCTCAATATTTCGAGATGAATTATGCAATTTACATAATTATGGCTAAAAATGGCATGTCACCACTAAGAGTGCTCATCCAGCCCTGCCCTCTGCCTTCCTCCTTCCCGTTTGGCAGGGCTGCACTGCTAGACGATGTCACATGTGACTGGAGATCTCTCCAGGTTCTGCAGCTTTGTCAGAGCAGTTTAATGTTGTTTGGACAGCAGCTTTGGCCTGACTCACCGGGTGCAGGAGAATTGCAGGCTCCCCAGCTGTCCAAGGCATGCAGGAGGCACGAGGGAGGATGGTAATGAGGGAAGGCACGGGGCTCAGCCAAGAACTGCCTCTCCTGGAAGAGCAGAGCACTTGTAACATTTTATTTTCCCCAGCTCTGCTGATGGGGGATGAGGGAAGGTGATGCCACACAGAGCAGCCTGTGGGATTCACTGTCTCGTCTTCACAGGGCAAAGGTTTCTGCAGGAAAAAGCAATGCACTCAGGTTAAAACAGTAATTTGTTGTAAATTTAAAAATATAAATATTCAAATGGCTGACCCCAAGGTGCCCAGCAGGAAAGATTTCACTAAGCCCACTTTATGGACAATATTCAGGCAGCTGTTGGCAAACTTGGGGTGCTGCCAGCCTGGTGTCCCTGTTTGCTCCTTGATGGTTTCAATAATACTCAGGCTTTTCCCTAAATGATTCTCTGATTTGCAGCTGGTGACAGACCCAAGGTGTCCCAGAGCTAACAGGAAAAATTCTGCCCCAGACTTCAGCGTCTCTGCTCAGGTGAAGCTGCCTTGAACAGAACAGGGAGAAAAAGGCTGGTGAGTTTCTCAGTGTTGACTTTTATTAGGACAAATATTTTATGATGGTAGCTTCCCCCAGGTTATTCCACCTGTCAGTTTAACAGGACCTCTGTGCAACAGCTGCAGCACCCCATCAAACCTGGCTTTGCTTCCTCCTCCTGCCTGGGTCACACAGGGAGGATTGACCCCTGTGGATGTATTTTAGCTGCAGCACATCCTCAGATCCAGAAATCCAGTTCTGCTGTAATGGGAGACTCTAATGGGGGAAAGGGGAAATTTATTACCTGTGTAAGAATGAGGACAATGTGATCCAGATCTCAGACTATTTAGGGAATCAGTCATTTGGGGGAAAAAAATAATCTAAATCATGTTTAAAGTTTCGGCAGACAGGTTGACACAGGTCTGCTCTTGCAGCACGTACAGCTGGAGTTCTCCTTGCTGGGGGAGATGAGGGGGCTGGGATCAATCCCCCTCCCTGCCCGCAGTTCCTTTTGACTTTCTCCTGCTCCTGACAGTCTCTGGGCATGTCCTTGCTCAGTTAGCTGTGCACAGAAAGCCATTTCCATTGCCCCTGTACATTTTACCCAGCCACGTCTGAAAATCAGGAGAGAGAACTCCAGCTGCTGAAGTGCACAATTTGCTTTTAGCTACAGCCCAGTAATTGAAAACTGTCATTCTGCGGGAAAATGGCAACGGGAG
This sequence comes from Acrocephalus scirpaceus scirpaceus, assembly GCA_910950805.1. Classification (NCBI taxonomy): domain Eukaryota; kingdom Metazoa; phylum Chordata; class Aves; order Passeriformes; family Sylviidae; genus Acrocephalus; species Acrocephalus scirpaceus. Next base: position 7,601,165 of record OU383790.1, on the reverse strand, counting down.
CAAGAGCAGGAGCAGGCTGGAGTTTGTCACACCGCATCTGGAGGTTTTGTAACTAGTTTCAGCTGAACTTTTCCCCCTCTGGGCTCTGATAGCTTGGCTGCTATTTACCAGCCCCTGGGAGAATTGCTTTAGTTATTTTGTTATTGAAATACTTTGGAGGTTGTTGTGTTTTGTTTACACTTTCTCTTGTTTCAGGGCCATGGCAGGGGAAGGGGGGGAGATGGAGCTGGGTTTGAAGGCAAGGAATATTGGGCTAGTGCAAGATCTCTGTGAGCTATTTATGGGTGTGAGGGGGCAGAACAAGGAAATGGCTTCAACTGAGAGTAGGTTTAGATTAGATGGTAAATATTTATTAGATATTAGGAAAAGAATCTTCTCTGTGAGGGTGGGCAGGCCCTGGCACAGGGTGCCCAGAGCAGCTGTGGCTGCCCCTGGATCCCTGGCAGTGTCCAAGGCCAGGCTGGACATTGGGGCTTGGAGCAGCCTGGGACAGTGGGGGGTGTCCCTACCCATGGCAGAGGGAGGGACTGGATGGGCTTGAAGGTCCCTTCCAGCCCAAACCAGTCCAGGATTGTACAATTCGATGATTGATCATTGTTTTCTAAGTACAAAGACAGGGGGACACTGGAGGGATCAACATCAGCTTGTTAAAACCCAATATAGACAGCATCCACAAATTAAAAGTTCCTAATTCGAAGGTGAGATGGAGCAGAATTTTTTTTGTTCTTTTTAAAAATAAGCCAGGGGATATGGTTGTTTGGCTTCTTTTTGTCTTTTTGTGGGGGTTTTTTTTGTGCTTTTTTTGTTGTTGTTTTTGCTGGTTTTGTGGGGTTTGGGTTTTTTTCTTTCTCTCTTTTTTTTTTTTTTGTGGTTTTTGTCAGGAATTTTGTTTCACAGCAAAGTTCGACTTCAATTTTTTGTTTTTTTCAAAATGGAAAGAATATGGCAAAACTTTAAAACTGGAATAACTTTCCTACCTTTAAAGCTAAGTAACAACCTGTCTGGAAAGCTGCCAAGCCCTGATGGCAAATGCCAGGTGATGTCTGTTCAATTCCATACAACACTCGTGATAATGTCATTTCTCCACGTTGAAGTGTTAATCATAATTGACATTTCTTATAACTTTTTTTTTGATTTTTCATTAAAAAGCAGAAATTTATTATCTAATCCAGATTTTTATACAGAAACTTATTTAAAAAGAAGAGGAAAAAAAAAAAAAAAACCACACCAAACAGTGATGAAAGAGCTACAGATCTATTAGTTCTTCTCAATAACTGACCCAAGACCCTGGCTGGAGGTGACTGCTGGGATGCAATAAAAGTCCTTGGGCTGAGTTTCTCTCCTTAAATCCCTTCAGCAGCATCTGGGGAGGGAGAGGAAAGAGGGAACTGGAGATGTGCTCCCATTTAAGACACCAGGGTTTGATGCAAGGGAGAAGGTAAGCAAGGAACAGAAGCCCTGAGCACAAAAACTGCTCAAACCCTGCAATCTTCAGACCTTGGCAGTTAAATCTTCTGGCCCAGCACGGGAACAGACAGAGTTTGGTTACAAGGTGCTGTGGGCTCTGGGAGCCTGGGGCACTGTGCAGATTTTGAATTATCAAAAATATCCCTTCTAGGGCAGCTGTGTCAAAACCTGAGCTGCTGCACTTCCTTACGTGTTGGGTTTCTTTTTTTCCTCAACCCTCAACAACTGTTTTCTCCTTGCTGTAGTCAAAATAAGCTTCTCAGAACACTCTCCTGGCAGATAGGACTGGGATCAACAGGTTGCCTTGTGAAGTGTCATTCAGTGTGAAGGAGAGATGTGGCTGCTGACGTGTGATAGCTCTTCTCCTGTGATGGGAGAAAAAGCCTCCCCAGCTTGCTGAGCAAGGATCAGGGAGAAGAGGTTTGCAGAGCCTTTAGAAGTCCCCAATCTCGAGAGCTGAAGGGGCCTTGCTGTCTGCCAGTTTTGTCATCCCCCAATCCTAAATCTTGCTGCCAGGAGTAAGGATTGCTTTTACTGCTGCAGTTACTGTCCCCAGGCAGGTGAGGGTTCTTTTCCTCTATAAACACCTCCTCTCCTCCAAACCTGAAGCGGCTCTTTTGCCCTCCAGTGGGACAGTCAGTAAATTCTGCAACTGGGGGACATGGGCAAGGCAAAGGGAGAGGCTGTGGCAGGAGCCTGGGGGGAGCAGAAGGTGATGCACTGTGACAGATGCCCTTTTTGATGCTGTTTGTTAACCTTTTTTGATGCTGTTTGTGAAACATGCTGCCACTTCCTTCTGTTCAATTCCCCAACTTGCCTGTGTGCTCCTGACATCTGCAGGGCCTGGGGAGGGAAACTTTTCCAGAGGAGAGGAGAGGAGAGGAGAGGAGAGGAGAGGAGAGGAGAGGAGAGGAGAGGAGAGGAGAGGAGAGGAGAGGAGAGGAGAGGAGAGGAGAGGAGAGGAGAGGAGAGGAGAGGAGAGGAGAGGAGAGGAGAGGAGAGGAGAGGAGAGGAGAGGAGAGGAGAGGAGAGGAGAGGAGAGGAGAGGAGAGGAGAGGAGAGGAGAGGAGAGGAGAGGAGAGGAGAGGAGAGGAGAGGAGAGGAGAGGAGAGGAGAAGAGAGGAGAGGAGAGGAGAGGAGAGGAGAGGAGAGAGGGGCTCCTGCACTCGCCTCTGACCATCCCATCCCAAGAGCTGAGACAATGCAAACTTCCATCACCCATCCCTTTCTGTTACCCTGTGTGGTCTGTAGTGAGATAAATCCCTGCAAAATCTTAGTGCTGTGCCCAGTTGTGGGCCCCTCTCTGTAAGAAGGACATGGAGGGGCTGCAGTGTGTCCAGGGAAGGGAGGGGAGCTGGGGAAGGGGCTGGAGCACCAGGAGAGGCTGAGGGAGCTGGGAAAGGGGCTCAGCCTGGAGAAAAAGAGGCTCAGGGGGACCCTGTGGCTCTGCACAACTCCCTGACAGGAGGGGACAGCCGGGGGGGTCGGGCTCTGCTCCCAGGGAACAGGGACAGGAGGAGAGGAAACGGCCTCAGCCTGGGCCAGGGGAGGCTCAGGGTGGACAGCAGAAAGAATTTCTTGACTTGAAAGGATTGTCAGGTGCTGGAGGGTGCTGTCCAGGGAGGAGGTGGGATCACCATCCCTGGAGGTGTCCAAAGAATGCCAGTGGCACTCAGAGTTCTGGGCTGAGTGACAAGGTGGGGATTGGACACAGGTTGGACTCGATGATGTTGGAGGACTTTTCCAGCCTAAATGATTCTGTGATTCAGTGAAGATGCACTGTGCAGCTCCCTGTCTTGAGAGCACCTCCTAAGGATGCTGGGCTGCTTACCTCTGCACCTTCAGGAGATGTTACACTTCATGTGTAACCACCTTCCTTCCATCCATGCATCTCCCTCATCTCTGTTACCTTTGCCCTGAGGATGTTCAGTGCCTCTTGCTGTCTCTGAAGACCAGACAACCTCCCCTTCTCCCTGTCCCCATCAGGAGAATCCCTGCCAGCTGAAACAGAGGTGCTGGGAAAAGCCCAGGCAGCTGCCTCTGTCCTTGCTTTCCTCCTTCTTCCCACTTTGGGGAATTCAGAGGGAAAAAGCCATTGTGGCTGGCACCAAGGCAGATGGCAGCACTAAAACTAAGAGCATTAATTACTACTATTATTTTTAGTAGAAACATATTGGAAGCAGTGTGATTCAGAGCTGTCCAAGCCCCTGCAAGAGGCTGAGCACTCCAAGCCAAGCAGGAGGCAGCTGGCAAGAGCAGGGAGAAGGGATTGGATGCTCCTCCAAAACTTTGGGACACCGGCATTTATTTAAGCTGCATCCTCAAACAATTTCAAGAAGCAGATGTGCACTGGATCTGAATTGAAAATTGGATTCCCACAGTTAGGAATTAAAGCTGGGTGGGATCACAGTGTTGCTTTCACTGGCACGGTTCTGTGGGAACCCGTGACGCACAGCTTTGGTGCTGGAAGTGGGAGACAAATCAGTCCATGTATTTAAATTTCTAAGGCTTTATTGGCTTCATAAAACATGGAATGAGGTGCTGTGTGAACGAGAAGTGAGCAACAGTCCTGGCTTAAAGAATTTACATGCAGAAAAAAAACCAAACAATGGTTGGAAACAAAGAGAATACTTCTAGAGCTTATGAGCTGGGGATGGTTCAGAGACACTTGTGCAGCTCCTGATCCCAGGAAACATGGAAATAATTTGCAATTTCTGCTCCTAATATACATGGAAAGGTTATAAAGAGGCAACAGCAGAACTGGTAACTGCAAGGAAACCATCACTGCAATGATTTAAGCACAAGGTTCACCTCACTGCTAAATCCCGTGGTCCAGCAAGGTATCTCAGGTAAGATCTAAAGGTGGGCTTAAAGCAAACACTTGTTCAGATGTCTTTCTAAAAATAAATTAGTGTGGACCTATTGTCAAAATTAAGTGTGTTCTTCATGAGTCTCTTAAACTGAGACCCAGCCTTGTTGTTGGAGTCAAATAAAGGACTGAAAGCAAATACTTGTCAAATATATTATTATGAGAATTCTGTGCTCCCTCATTAAATCATTTATTAATGACTCCTGGAGAAGGAAAAAAAAAAAAAAAGAAAGAAAAATATCTCCAGATGAGTTATTTAACAGAACCCCACAAATGCAGCATGTAACACATTCATCAGGATCTATTCAAGCAGCTTCAATGCTTGGATAAACCACTGTTTTTTAATCTAATTTCCCAGGCAGGAAGACTGCCAAAAAGTGCAAATGATGCTGTAAGAATGAAGCGAAGCTTTTTGTGGCCAAATACCTCAATGATGTTTACACAGACACTCAGCATCTCACTCCCTAAAAGTCCCATTCCTGGGTGTCATTTGGACACAGGATTTACTTTTTTTAATGCTCCTTTCAGAGTAGGGGGGAGTTAAGGGTGTATTTGTCCACAGGACTGAACATATCACACCAGATTCATTACAGAGGGATGGATTGGAGGCAGCAATTCCTCTGTGCTGAGCTATTGAAAGTGAAATGGGATAATTGCCACAGTTACAACGAGACTGATCAAGCTGAGAGAAACAAGTTTCAAATTGTACCAATCAGCCCTAATCCAAAGGAGTTATTAACAGAGCTCTACCCTGGTGAGCCCGCATCTGCTAACTTGAGATAATGATTTGTATAACCCTTTATGAAAGTTCCAATTTATTCTAATTCAATAAGTGAAAGGCAGCGGGCACGGAGGGAGCCAGGGACAGGGATTCAGTGGGAGCCCCTCGGCCACTCTGCTCCTCCCAGGCAGGGCCAGCAGCTCCTGGTGCCATCCACTGGAGCACAAAAGGAGAAAAAAAATCCAGTTTGGAGTTTTTGGGGTTTTTTTTAATAGAACTGCAAGGTGCTTACAAAGATCGGTGTGATGGTTTAGCCTTCAAACCCCTGGAGTGAGGATGTGGTACAGGAAGGACAAAGGGAAATGGCTTCAGACTGAAAGGGGGTAAGTTTAGATGGGATATTGGGCAGAAATGATTCTCTGTAAGGTGGTGATGTGCTGGCCAGAGAAGCTGTGGCTGCCTCATCCCTGGAAGTGTCCATGGCCAGGTTGGACAGGCCTTGGAGTGATGCAGTCTTACACCTGGCCAGAGTGTAATAAGCTCTGCAAAGACGCATCAAGCCTGAGGGTTGGCCTGCAATTTCCCAGAGTGGCTTTATAGTAGCCAGACAACTTCTCTGGACATGCTTTATAAAACAGAAGGGTTTAATAGTGACAAAAATAACAAACATCATAGATAAAAGAAATATAAGTCAAACGCAGTGCAGAGAACACTCTCACACTGCTAAGGCAGTCCAAAAGAGCAATTGAGCAGTTCTGTGCAGTTTTTTAAGAACTTGATGGTCCAGGTGGGTTATTTGGCACCTTGCCCAATGAAACTGGGAGCAGGCTTTGAGGGACAATTCCAAAGCCCAGCCTGTGCCCCTATGCTGGCTCTGGGCCAATGCTCATGAGCAAAGAATGGAAAGTTCTGGTACTTTTCCATTATAGTCAGGGGTAAAACCGAAACCTCTTTTCCTTATTTGGAAACACTTGGGTGTGGGAGTGCATAACTACATTGGAGCAACCTGGGACAGTGGAAGGTGTCTCTGCCCGTGGCAGGGGGTGGTTTGAGATGGTTTTTGAGGTCCCTTCCAGCCCAAACCGCTCTGTGATTCTGTGAAGGGCACATGAAGCCTCTTTCAGAATGAAACAATCCAGAATGCCAGGACAAAGGAGATTTTCCCAGGTTCTCAGACACAAAAGCCTGCTGCTTCCATAGCTGTGGGCTCATCTTGCACCAACACCCACATTTGTGTGGGCACGAGGCTGGTTTGACCACAGTGGGAGATGGACATTGGGGCCACAGCTGGGATGTGGCCTTTGGACACTGAAGCAGTGTCAAGGACACAAGCCAGGCACTCATGAGGAGTCATTCCCTTGAAATAATAGATGGGATTTCCACGGTTTGGAATGGGTGGTGACACCAGAGCTCCACCTATCACCAAAAACACCTCAATAATCTACGGCTTCCTGGAGAAATCCTTATCACAGCCCAATCCAGAGGTGCCATGAGGCTGCTCCAACTCGCACAAATCATACAAATGTCCTCACTGCCTCCCTGCTGTCCCTTCCAGGTGCACACACAGCCACAGAACCTGATTCCCTCAGGAATTAAAAGATGTTTAACAGCAGGACACAGCCATTCCCACTCTCTGCTGGGACCTGCACTAAGTGAACAAAAGCATTAAGGTTTCTGCATATTGTTCTTCTCCTGAGGGGAAGCTTTATGTTATTTGCTGTGTTTGCACAGTTCCAGTACCTGAGATGTTTGCTTGGCTTTCTTTTATTCAAACACATTTGTTCCAGTTGCATTTCTGACCTATTTTACTGTTACTCTGTGAACACTCACTGAGTGATTGTTTTTTGCCTTTGTTTCAAGTAAATGCCAAGAAAATAGAAGTACCACAAGCACTTCAGTGGCTGCTCTTGAGAAGCTTTATGGGCAAAAGGGGTTTTGCCGTCTTTCTGTCCTTTTAATGACGCCTTAATATTTGACAGAAATGTTTGTGAAATGTTTGGTTATCTGCTCAGAGCAGGAACACCACCTGAGAATTGAGATGGGTAGTGGTGCTTTTTTGGGAGCGACAGAGCTGGATACAGGAATGATCACAGACAAGCTGGAACATGAGATTTATTTCCTGATCTAGGAGTTACTCTTTGGTCTTACACCCCTAAAATGCTCAATGAAAAAGGTTTCAATGGAGACATTGCTGATACCCATTTGTAGGCCACCCCAAAGAGTTCCTGCTCCCTTCTATTTCAGAAAATACAATATTAGTCATCATTTCATATGTGAGCTCCAGATTTTCCAGGTTTTACTGCTGTATACTATTTTATGGCTACAGCAGCTGCCTGGCACCTCCCTGAGGTTGCTGCCTCGACACCATGGGAGTTCATTAGCTGCTGAGCAGGGAATGTGCTGCCTTTCTGGAGCAATGCAAGTTTTCAGTGTGTCTTCTGAGCAACCTGTTGAAATATTGACAGAAGGATATTTCCCGTTGAAGTTAAAACCATCAGTCTTCCTTTTCTTTCCCTTTTTTTCTTGTTGAGGACTTTAAACAATGTTTGAGTGAGTCCTCAGCTGCCACTGAGGCTTACCCTGTTTGTGTCAGGCTGTGTGGGAGCATGATACACCACCCCAATGCTGGCACCTCCTAAACTCACACATGCAGTCAGTCCTGAATTCCAGCTGAGCCTGGTTTTCTGCCAACTTCCACATTGTGTAGCCTGAAAAGTACGGTAGCAAAATTTCAACAAAAGAAAAAAAAGAATATTGAATGTAGCAATGGAGAGGGAAAAGAGTCATTGTCAAATGTTAATGACATGTTCTTTGCAATGTGAGTGAGACAAGGATTGGATTGGGTCAGGGGGAGGAGGGAGGCATGCAGAGCTCTGAGTGAAGCTGAGTGTTTAGAGGCACAGGCTGAAAGGAAAAAAAGAAGTGAACGAAATTCATATTTCTGCAGAAAGGATATAAGAAAGTTATTTGTTTTAAGACCAGTTTATACTCAAAACAAAAATAGCATCCTGGAGGGTCTCTAGGCTGCTGAAATAGAGATCTGTGTCCCTGGGCTACCCTGCCCAGAGCAGGGCTGATTACTCCAGCACTGACGTGGGGGTGATGTATTGCCAGGCCACTGCCTTGGCATTTCTCATCTGCTGCACAAAGACTTGGGCCATGCCAAGCAGTGAGCGTGGAGCTGCATTCTCCTCCTATTGTCACAGTGATTCATTTCTTATTCAAGGTCATTAGTTCTTCCATATGGAGATCCATTACTGCCAGCCATTCCCAGCAAAATCCTTCCTACAGGTTCTCCATGAAGTGAGGATGACACCAAGGCCTTGTGCTACACAGTCTCAGAGTTGAAACTGTCTAATAAAAATGTGCAAACCACGATCCTCTTTCTCAGGGCACACAGAGTTTTGTACTGATCACAATGAACCAGTGCATGGAAAACTGAAAACTCCCACAATATTTTAAGTATTCATCTGCTGGTGATGCCTTAAGTTTTAGCTTTCATATTTTTCAGATTCTGCAGTGCCTTAGTGTGTAACTCTGAACTTCATATAAAGTGTTAGCACGTTCTATTCACAGTTTAGTCAGACAAAACAATCCTTTTCCAGCCCAAGAACCAAGGACGCCGTTGCAACTTCAGGACCAATAAGAGCAAACAACAGCAAATTGAGGAGAGCAAACTGGGAAGATGGGACTTTATAACCTGAAGCTGTAATTAGGCAATTAACTTCAATATGTAAATGGGCCAAAACTTATAAAAGTGTGAAAACTCGTGATTCATCATCCATCTTGCATCCATTTTGGGTCCATCACAGCCACAGCTGGGATCTGGTACTGCCCAAGGTGTATCCTTTGAATGGCTTTTAATAAATACCTACTTTATTCCTTTAACTCTGCCTAGCCTCTGTTCCAGGTCAGCCTCTCTAGGCATCACTGGGGAAAGATGGATGATTCCTTACTAGCTACTAGGAGGAAATGTCCAGCTCACTTAATTGCCAGCAATCCTTTAAAAGCACAGCTTGCATTTGCTCTGCTATAACCACCTGGCTGGCTGAGAGGATTCTGAGGGCAACAATATCACCACAAGTCTCATTTAATCTCCCTAAGACTTGCTGCAGCCTGGAACTAGTCCAGAAGAATCTACCAGGTCAGAAATCCATCTTCAGTCCTGTGATACTGAGCTAAATATTCCCTGCACCTCCAGAGAATGAAGGCCCACAGTGACCCCAAAGCCACCAATCATGGCCATGGTGCATCTGATTCACCTGTGTGCAGGTTCTGAATGGGTTCACTCACAGAGGGATGAAGGCACCCAGAGCCCTGAGGGTGATCCACTGGAGCTCAGTGAGGCCTGTCTGACCCTGATGCCTTGGGCAGGCTGACCTGAGACAGAGACTGGAGAGAGCTGGAGAATAAAGCAGGGTTTATTGAAATCTCTACTTGGGCGGGACAGAGCCTGGCCAGGGCTACACCCAAGGTGGACCCAAAATGGTCACAAAATGGACAAACAGTCATGAGGTCTCACATTTTTTACTAATTTTGGTCCATTTGCATCTTGGGGTTTAATTGTCCAATTCCAGCTCCAGGCTGTGAACTCCCATCCTTCTTTTTCCTCCCTCCAGCCACCCTTGTTTGTGCTTTTGGGCCTGAAAGTTGTCCTTGGTGTGCAGCAGGACAAGGATTTGTTTTGTGTCCCTGCTGTGTGCAGAGAGCTGAGTGACCCTGACTGTGAGCCCAGAGCTGCACCCCTGGGCAGCACAGAATCTGAAAATATGAAATCTCAAACTTAAGGCATCGGCCCAAAGCAGATGGGTCTGTGCTGGAAGCAGCTGCTCCTGTGCAACCTCAATCCAGGCTCTGCAGGGGATGGAGGTGGCTGAGCTGGTGGCACCAGGCTCCAAGGGGCTGTCCCCCCACCCTGCCCTGGTGCCTGTTCCCCCTGCTCCAGGTGAGGCTGTGTGTGCTCCTTTCCAGATGTCACCGGTGTTAGACATTCAATCTGTAGCACTAAGGGAGACAGGAAGCCAGTAACTGTTAAATATTCATCAGGATTATCAGCTCGACCTTTAGTTTTACCACTATCTGCTCACCAGAGAGGAGCTGTGGGGGCTGGCTGCAAAGAGGGGCTGTGAATGCAGCTGTGCCATGGCCCAGCTCCTGCTTCTACCTCCTCATCTTCCTCCTCTTCCTCTCACCTTCCCTCCTTCCTCTGACTGTGCTGGGAACGAGCTCAAGGGTCTGGCAAAAGCCTGAAGTGGCTGCTGTGCTTGGCAGCAGCAAAGCTGAGGGAGGTTTCATCTTTACTGTCCAATTTAGCCAAAGCACATCAGAAGCCGTCCAACAAGGCACCACTTCCCAAGCTCAGTCCATCTTAAGGAGGCAGCACAAGAGCTGAGCAGGACTGAGGAAAGATACACCCTCATCTGTGAGGATTCTTATTGTCTTTCCTTCGTGTTAGAGCCGGGATTAACGCAGGGGACACCGTTTTCGTGTTCAGACTCAGTGTTTATTAATTTTTATCTAATAAGAATTAGTTGCGAGTTCTAGCTAACAAGGTAAGAAATGGCTGCCTCTAACTCTTTCCAAGGTCTTTTAAGTGATAATTGCTCAATAATGAGGTGACTCCTATATTATTTATACTTTTGACCCAATAACTGACCACCCAAGGTCTGCAATGCGGACCCTTTCACCCAATAAGAACAAAACACCCGAAACCATGAAGAAGGTGAAGAAAAAGAACCCAGACAATGCCCAGGACTCTCCAATTTTGCTCCATATACACCACTATATACTAAACCCTTAAGTCTAAGGTTTTCACCCTGTGAGATCACACAATACCATTCAAACTATGCACCCACAACCCCTGTGCTGTCACTCAATTTTGGGTGCCTGTTCCACGACCTCAAGTCAAATGTGGTGCTTGCTTGAGGGTCAGCACCTTTTAACACAGAAAGCCTGAAATTTTCAGCCTCCAGAGTTCCAGCACCCATCCCTGCTATGTATTCCCCTTCTTTTCTCCTGTTTTCCTCACTGTAGTAAAGATCTCCTGTGTAAGCACCCTCCTTCTCCCATCCTCACCCCACAAAAACTTCCAGAATGGGGACGAACTTTTGCACCTCCAGCTTCAAGATGAAAATAGAGAGGAGATGGCCAGGAGGAGGAAAAAAGAGATTTCGATTGACCCTTGGTTTCTGTTTGACCGTCACAGCTAATTGAATTGCCTTCAGTCAGTGCCAGGATTTGATGGCTGCCTTAAGAACAGGGCTGGCAGAGTAACAGGGGATGACAGCTGCTTTCTGCAGCTGGTTCCAAACCAAGGAGCAGGTCAATGAGCATGGATGAACTGGGGCTTGAAAGCAAAGAAGAACATGCGCACTCTCCTCCCAACACAGGCTGGGAGGTGGGAGGAATTGCCATTTCTCTCTTTTTTCCCAATTCAGCACAAAATATCTGGACAAATGTCACTGCATTGTGGAAGCCATTGAGTTTTTGAGCTTTTTTTTTTAGCCCTCTTTCCTGTCTATAATTTTCCTAAGCCCATTTTTCTGCCCAGTGGCTGGGATGGAATCAGTAATCGAAAAGCAGCGCTGCTGAAATCAATTGAAAAAGTCATTAAGCAGCTGTGGTGTAAAAAAGCCTCCCCTGCCCTGAACTCTGGGGCTGGTCCCATTCATCCATTTCCCCTCCTCAGCCTGGTCCAGATGCCCAGCTGGGACAGCGTGTCCTGCAGATCCACCAGCTGCAGCCAGGAACAGGGAGAAGCAGTCGCCTGGTAAATTTAGATTTCTTGAATCTGCCACCAGGCTGACACATTGATAAACAGCCACGGTTCTAGCAAAGGTTTGGAACGCTCACTGCCTGCTGTTAATTGCTCCGTGGTGCTGAACCACGAAACCTGCCGTGACTCAGCCTGAGCCACCTCCCCGTGATGCTGGCGGTGAGCAGCCCTGGGGACAGCAAGGTCCCTCCATCCCTCTTCAGCTCCTTGATGCCACTTGATGGCTCTCAGCACAAATCCCACCTGGATTTATGGCTGGCCCAGCTGGCTGTGTCAATAGAAACAGAAGCTAGGACCACCAGGCTGTCACCTCCCTGCCAGAGGCCACCGAGCTGTGGGTGATTCAGTGCCACGGAGCAGAGGTGCCCTGGGCATGGAGAGTGCTCAGGGGGTGGAAAAGGAGAGCAGAGCACTGGGGATGTGCTCTGTGTGCCAAGAACTCCTCACTCAGGCACCTCAAAATGCTCCTGTGCTGTGAGCTCAGGGAGGGAGCAAAGGAAATAAAGTAGAATAGTGGTTGGATTTCTTAAAAGGAATAATAACAGTAAAAAAAAATTCTTGTCCTTGCCCAGCTCTGAACTCTGGCCCTGAATGTTGAAAAGTTGGGCTATTTTTTTTAATCTGGCCACAGATATTTTGATGTGTTATGTGAGGACTATAAAACATCTCACCATGACAGGCCGTTCCTCTCTAAGCTGATGCTCAAATACTTTATGGAAAACAAAGGCATAAAATACAGGGAACTGATATCTAAAGAAGGAGAATGACCTAACTTGTCAGTGAAAGTTATCATGGCTTTTTTCAACAACAAGGTTTTTTTTTCTAGCTTTCATTAAAAACGGAATGAGAGCAAACCCACTCTTAAAGGAGACAGCTTTCCTTTTTTGCTTTTTTTCCTTTTTAAAATGGGATATGCCACACATTATTTCTGATGGAGCCAATCTAATTCTCAAATGGAAGAAATTAGCATGACAACCAGTGACTTCTCTATAAATAGAGCAATTATCAGGAGAAAAATAAGGTCAAAATGTATTTACTACTAATTCAAAATCTTAGTGAGCCACTGAACAAGTGATTTGCTATAACATGGAAATGTCCTGAGGGGATGAGTTGAGAAGCAGAGCTGTACATGCAGCTGCCTGCAATTTTATGAAGTGAAAGTATTTGAAAATGCTGTTTTTCAAGGCTGTGGGCACAGAGCCAGCTGTCTTTCTGGCATGTAAATCATATCTATCACTTTAAACTTTACAACTCAAAGGTACCCCCTTTCATCAGGGGTAATTAATTAATGAGAGGACAGAGATTGGGCAACAGAAGACACTGATAGGAACTGAAGACTCTCTCAGCCTCCTGTTTAAGCACTCATTACTTTTATTGTCACAAGAAGTATAACACGCTGGCAGGATTTTTGGACAGCTCTCACTAACAAATTTCCACCTGGTCCAATGAGGTAAAAGGACAAATCCAAGGAACCACATTTCACTCATACTCGTCACAACCTATTCCTGTATTTATGGGTTTGAGCACCGTGGTTACTCATTCTGCTGGGATTTGTAAATAATGGAGATTGATCCCAATACAGGGCAGATTTCTGTCATGACACTCACTGGGAAGGGTTAAGCTGTGCCTGGGTTTATGTCCATGCACACACAGGTTAAAAGTTAAGGAGAGGAGCAAGAATAGTCTAAAGTCAGCCAAAACACTTGCTCTGCTTCCCTCTGAGAGTGAAAAGTGGTTTTATACCAGACACTGAGTTTCTGAAAGTGCCCTGAAATTTTCTGTGGAGTATTTAGCAAGGAATGATATCTGGGAAAGGTTTGAGATGTGGATGGTGGGAATAGAATGTCCCTTGTGCTGAACGAGAGGATGAATTTCCCTTTTCATCCCCACTGGTAACAGTGGCTTCCTTGTGGTGAGAAAAAACCAACCCTGAGCATCTCATGGGGCTCAGCAAAGGCACTTCCCACTTCCCTTGTCCATGCTGTGTGTATCCATGGTGTAGTAATGCATTCCCACACCTGAGCAGATAATTCTATTTAAGGAAAAAAGTTTTGGTTTACCTTTGAACATGTAAGGAAGTTAAGCTAGAATTTTCCATGCCCTTCTCGTTGTAACTGGTCCAGAGCCAGCACACGGGCACAGGTTGGATCTTTCTCAAAACCTGTAGCCTTTTTTTTTATATTTCTCAAAACCTGTAGCTGTCCCTATTGGCAGTTTGTCAATAAAACCCTCCTGGGTCATTCCATACTTAAGAACGAGCACAGAGGTGCTCTGAGCTTTTCGTAGGGTGTCTTAGCAAGGTGTCAGAGGTTTCTCTGGCACCTGTGCTCAGCTTTTCTTTTGTTTCCAAATTGGTTGTTACTTTATATTTTATTAAAACCTTTGCTTTACAAAACATCCCTGAAAAGCCATCTGGCAAAATTATTTTCAGCCATTTCTCTGCTAAGGGCTGGCCCCTCAGAGGTGACTGACCTTCGTGGAGTTGTCCTAGAGTGACTTTATGATGCTTGTATCTCAAGTTGCCTGTTCTCTATATTGTGTTCTGTACCTAAGACTGATTCTGAGAGTGAAATAAGGAAAGAAGATGAGCACAGTTTGTTTTGAGAAAACTGCCTGACTCCTACACATTCTTCTCTTCTCTCCTCTCCTCTCCTCTCCTCTCCTCTCCTCTCCTCTCCTCTCCTCTCCTCTCCTCTCCTCTCCTCTCCTCTCCTCTCCTCTCCTCTCCTCTCCTCTCCTCTCCTCTCCTCTCCTCTCCTCTCCTCTCCTCTCCTCTCCTCTCCTCTCCTCTCCTCTCCTCTCCTCTCCTCTCCTCTCCTCTCCTCTCCTCTCCTCTCCTCTCCTCTCCTCTCCCTCCTCTCCTCACTGTGGTTGTTTGTCTGAGGCACGGACAGCAGAGGGACAGAGATCTCCTGTGATTTTAGTTAGTTTTAGCTAGCTAGGGCATAGAAGTTACCTGGAGTATTTTTTTCTCTTTTTCTTGGGACTGTTTAACCCCGCTCCAGACTGAAAACCCCGAGCAGCACCGAGGGCTCTCACACCTGCGGCCCACCGGGGCCTGGGCCTCCTGAGGCGGGACAGGAGACTGAGACAGCTGAGCTGCCCACAGCAGAGACTTTCTAATTTACCATCTCACTTCAGAGCAACTAAAGGCTTTATTGTTTCATATTATTCATCCTTTGTGCTTGTGGACACTTTGTTTGTTAAATAAATGGTTTTTTCCACTTTTCTCTGAGGAAGTTCTTTTTCCCGGACCGGTTGTGAGGGAGGGGCCGTTTGGGTTTGCTAAACCCAATTCGGAGATTTCCTCCCAAATTTGCCCTAAAGCAGGACAGGAGTTTATCACATAAAGATAAACAAGATTCCATCCCCATGGCTCCCGTGAAGCCCTGGGATCAGAGGGTCCCCAGACCTTCAGGAGCACCGCTGGGCTGTGGCCAGGCCCTGTCTCTGTGCTCAGGGTGAGGAGGCTGCAGCTCCAGCACAGTGCTCACACCAGGGATGGCACTTCTCCCTCTCCCTGTCCTCCCTGTCACCGTGCCAGGTCAGAGACTGTGCAGAGCCCCTGTAATTAAGCCAGATAAATAAAATCACATTGCTCATAATTACTGTGGACAATTTTGTATAATTAGATGTTAAGTGTGGTAGCCACTCTCCTTTATGGCCCTAGATAAGTACCTGCACCTTGACTAAGAAAAAGCCTAGTAGGAAATATAACTGCTTTGTTGCTCTCTGTGTAATTAACTACCATTAAAGCCACTAATTAGATCATAAGTTTTAAATAAGATGCCCTAATTATCTTTGGTACACAGTGAACTGATTTGCCAGGGCAAAGCCTTCCAAAAGTAAAAAAGCAAAGAAAAAAAGTCTTTTGGCAGCTTTCAGGGTTATTTTTCTATATCTCTGAGTCTGCATCTTCCAGGTGCAGAAGGTAAATTTGGTGGTTCTTTCTGTACTGGAAAACCCAAACTTGGAGTTCAAAGCAGTGAGTAGAAGCCCCAAAATTCACAGCAGGTGATCTACAAATAGGTGCAAGTGTGTGCACACGCAGGGGATGTCCTTTCTTCCAGAAAGAAATGCATTTTGTAGTGATGATCATGTTCTTTATCTGTCTATTTTGTTTTTGTTGGTGACACTGCACTATAGAGGAAGTTTGGAGGATCTTAGTGAAGCAAAATATCTCTTGATTCTGATGTGTTTTAGGCACCCTCTGAATTGCTCAGCCAGCAAACTTTCTGGTCTGTCTGCCCTGGGAACAGAGGACAGTGTGCACAGCAAAGAGAGTATAATCCAGCAAACACCTGCATCTGAACCCTGATTATATAAAAGTTTTGCCTGGCTGAAGAACAAATATTCTGTGTGGCTTAGCATTCAAAGCTCTCTGACTTTGCATTTCATGAGTTTCTGCTGTTTGAGCAAAGGTGAGGCAAAGCCAAGGCAATTCGTGGGGTGAGGACCTGCACGGGGATTTCCTGGTGTAAATTCCAGCCATACAGACCCACTGAATATTCTCCCTGAGCTTTTCATCCATTCTAATTGGGAGAGAAATGTATGCCAGCCTGGCACTCCACTGTTAGCTCAAGGTTTTAGTTCAATCCCATCCTGGATTTTGAAGAATGACAACTGTGAAAGCCAGAGAAAGCTGAAGCAGCAGGCTGAGAAGGCAAGGCAGGGCAGAACGGAGCAGCAGGAGTGGGGGAAGGCTCAGGAAGAGGAGGCAGCCCATCTGATCAAGCCTGCAGCCCATTTGCTGTTTCCCAGGGTTAGGGGAAGCTGGAAAATCCTCAGGGTGGGACTGAGTCAGGGTCGGACTGCTCTGAAAAATTAAAACCTGTGTGGCAGTAGAGCCTTTGAGAGAATCTGAGACACAGAGACAACTCTAAATTGCTTCATAATTTTGTGCTTGTAGGACCAGCCCTGTGCCTGGCCAGAGGAGAAAAGAACAGCTCTGGTTTGACACCAGCAGTTTCCCCACGTCAGGCACACAGAGCTGCTCAGCCTTTGTCCCAGTCACTCACAAGCCGGGTTTTTCCAAAATCCTTACATGAGTCAAAATGTTGCAGACCTCAGACTAGTGACACTTTCCCCAGGCAAGTGTCCTCTCCTACCCTCTCTCAGTGAGTGTCAAACGGGAAGAGCTCCTCTGCTCTCAGAAAATCATGGAAATCACTTTCCCTTCCCACTGCATCCAAGCAGAGCTGAAATCTGTTCTTTACAGAGCCTGCGCTACAGGAGATTTCACTGCTGCCACAACCCAAAGTTTCCCTGAATAAGGGAAATATGAGGGTATTTTCCCTCATCTGAGCTACCATTTGAACCCTTTGCAGATATAACTCTCCCAGTGCATGAATCTTCAGGTTCTGAAAGAGGCAAACAACTGAAATAAATCAGTCTCCCTTTTCCTTTCAGGTTTGCCCATGGTGCTGGGCTTGCCTGGACCTAACCTGTTTATACTGAATTAAAAGAAGTATTTCAGCTTTCAGAAAGGTCTGAAGATCTAGGGCCATTTCTGAGAGTCCTGGGTATTATTTTCCTTTGCTTCCTGCAGCTGCCAGACGCTTTCAGGGGTCTGAGCTGTGGTTGTAATTTAATATTTCTTTCCTGTGCACACCTTTGGCTCCCAGGAATGCTTTGAAAGGTCAAAGGAATTCTTAAGCAGTCCCTCGCCTGTGTTGCAGCACCCAAAAATAAAAATATGTGCAGAAATACAAGAGTAGTCCCTAAATAACAATACTTGGTCCCATGGCACCAAGGACCCAACACTTCATGGCATTTCCTCTGGGGTGGGGAAGCTGTGGCTTCCCTTGCCCCCTTGATGAGCTGTGTACAGATGTCTGAGTAGGTGCTGTTCTTTTATTCTTAGGGCAGCTCCAATAAAACTCAAATAAAAATGAATCTTACCTACTCCAGAGTAGAACAATATTCCTCAGCACTCCTAATTCTACTTAGAAATCTTTGAGTGTTGGAAAAAAAGGAAAAAAAGACCCAAATTTACCTGGCTGTTCTGTTTTTCTTCTCGCTTGCCCTGCTCCTTTTCTCTCCTATCCCTCCTCCCACAGTTTTATCCTGCCAACATCTGTGGCAGGATAAAACTGCCACAGCCCCTTCACCTGCTGCCTGAGCACAGGGAGAGAAGAACCAAGCAGAAAGATGTGCACATAGGTAGCAAAAAATAATAAAAAGAAAATTAAAAAGGAAAATCACTTTTGGTACAACCCAAAGTCTCCCAAGTTATTTGCTGCCCCTTCAATTCCCTAAATGGATTAAGGGAAAAAAATAGTCCTGTGTTTATATCCTCTGGTACTGCCCAGCCACTCAAGCCCAGCAGCTTCACGTCTTTCACAGGGAGCTAAAATAATGCAAGAGGTGATGTTGTGTTTGTGAATAACCAACAGGTGCCTGTGTCAAGCACACAGAGCAGCAGCAGCAATTCCAGCCCCTTCTGCAGGACCCTGAATTGCTGCTAAGGAAAGCTTTTGACACCCTCTCTCCAAGCTGTTACCTCCTAGAATTTCAATATAAGATTAAATTTGAAACGTACAATTAGATGCCTAAAAAAAAAATCCCATTCTTTACAATCAACACCAGTCAGTTGGGCCTTTTCTGAACTGCTGCAGCTCCTCTTTGTTTGGGGATAGGTTTTAGGACCTTTTGAATAGATACTTTTCCAATATCCCCAAGTGCTAATAATAGGCATCGCATTATTAGCAGAGTAATGGGATGGGATATTCAATGAAAGGAGCTTTGACAGGGATAGAAGTCAGGAAGAAGCCTCGGAAATAATATTAACTTTTGGAAAACTACCTAATAAAGCATTTTCTTAGAATAGATAGGGCAGAGCTTTTCTGGAAACTTGACTTGTAACACAGAAGCTGAACCTCTGCCTCTCTTTTAAATAAAGCTTGATATTTAACAAAAATGTGCCACTTTGCAAAATTCCTGTATAAAACCTACCATTTAATTTTGGTAGTGAATGAGATGAAAACCAGAATTTAAAAAGTTGAGGTGTTGGGGTCTTTTTGTTTGATGGGTTTTTTTGTGGGGTTTGGGTTTTTTTGGGGTTTTTTTTGGGGTTTTTTTGTGTTTTTTTGGGGGGGGTATTTTTGGGTTTTTTGCTTTGCTTTGGTTTGGGGTTTTTGCTTGTTTAGTTTTGGTTGTGAGGGTTTTTTGGGGGGATGTTGTTTTGGTTTGGTTTTTGCAGGGTTTTGGTTGGGATTTTTTTAGGTATTTGTTTGATTTTCATTTTGAGGTTTTGGGGGCTGTTGTTTTATGTTGTAGGGGTTTATGGTTGTTTTGGTTTTTTGATTGTTTTTATTTTAGGTATTTGGTTGGTTTTCATTTTGAGGGTTTTGGGGATGTTGCTTTGTTTGGTGGGGGGGGTTTGTTTGTTTGGGTTTTTGTGAGGTTTTTTGGGTTTGGGTTTTTTGTGGGGTTTTTTTTGTTTGTTTTTGTTTGGTTTTTTGGTTTTGTTTGGGGGAATTTTTGGTTGTTTTTTAGGTATTTGTTTGTTTGTTTGTTTTCTAGACACCACACAGAACAAAACTGAATTGGAAGCAGATTCACCCTGGTCCCTGAGCAGTTCTCCCCCGTACCTGCCATCCCCAGCAGCCCAACCAGGCCAGCACTTCCCCTCCTGCCCTGCTCACATCAGAGCTGCTTGCACTTTTTGGGGGCTAAACTGATCCCTTTGGGGTTTCCTTAAAAACCAGGTGTGGGGTCAAGCTCCATCGCTTCCTGCTGTCAGTCAGGCAATCACTCAGCGGGAACGAGCGGAGGTGATCCTTGCCCCTCTGCTTTACAATCCTGCAGGGACAGGCAGAGCAATTACCCACAGCTCAGCCCGTGAAAGGCTGGGCACTGAACCCTCTGCAAAGGCTGAGCATCCTCCAACAATCGCTCCTGTGCGGTTAAACGTTCACTCTGCCCCTGCCCGAGCAAGGCAAGGATGCAGATTGCACAGGCAGCCTTGCCCTGGTGTTGGACGGGCTGTCAGCTCCCGGCGCTGCTGCTCGCTGGAGCAGCCCGAGCAATTATAAAGGAAGGGTAATTGAAATAAGGGGAAAGTAACACTTGAAAAGGAAGCAAATGATTCAGAACGTGCCGAGCCATCCACCCACATCAGCGGGGTCAGGAGGTCTATCAAGCTTGGAAGCACAAATGCTTTTGTCTGGAAGGAAAGAAAAAGAAACCCTAATAGGATGCATTTATAATCTGGAACTTCTTGTTTTCTTTTTTTTATTTTCTTTTTTTTTTTTTTTCTTTTTTTCCTTAAAGCAATCCCTCTCACTTTGTAAAATGAGGAGCAAGGAATGTATTTGAGAGAGAAAAAGCCTCAACCAGCAGTTAAAGAAGGAAGAGACCAGGAGAGGGGTTTGGTGCAGACCCCCTCCAAAAGATCTGTCTCTGCCCAGTCCTCCTGCCTTTTAAACAGACATTTAATCCTACTCTTTCTGCCTCCAACCATATAAAACTCAAGAAAATATCTTTCCTTCTGCCTCCACCATAACAAGCAAGAGGTTTTTCTGGAACCTATCCCTTCAGGATTTGCAATCCAGGTGTTACAGCTCCTGTGCCCCAGTTTCTGGCCCAGGTCTGCAGACTAAGCAGGAGCCTCAGAAGCTGTAAATTGATGTTACTCCACTGATCTCAACAGAGCCAAACCCATTTGCACTTGCAGATGATCTGGACCACTGTTTTATAGACCCATTTTCCTCTCTACTGCTCTATAATCACACCCATGCCAGAAGTGTGTTAGACTCCTTGTCTCTCTTGGAAAGATCTGAGAGCACCAAGACCCCTCCATGCATGTGACACTAAAACCAGGGAGAGAAACTGGAAAGGTCCAGGATACCCAGAGGAATTTGGCAAAGCCAGAGAGCAGCACAGACCTCCCAGGCCGTAGCATGGCACATGCTTCATAAACACTGGAATATCCTCAAATTTATCTGAAATAATTTGAACGCTATATTTACATTTGTTGGACTTTCAAATGCTGCTCTGTTACCTACAGATTTAACCAGAAGAACCAGCTATCAGTCTGATTTACTGCATTTTGGCGTTTTGAACCCACTCTTCCCATCCATCCCATCAGAGCACGGAGGGAAGGCTGTCAGAAAGTGAGAGTTCAAAGGTTAAAACCCCTGAAATCAAAAACTCTTAGAGACAAATCCATAACACGTAAGCTGTGAATTGGAAATCTGCTTCTCCGTGATTTTGAACAGCTCACTTCAGACATTTCCTCCTGAACATGGGTTTCCCAGGCAACATGGGATGGATTAGATCAGTGTCCATGCTCACCTGGGCAGGATTATCTCCCTCTGCTCATGAGACTCCACACTTGGGACAGTTTCCTACCACACAGAAATACAGAACTTGGGAGAAAATTTCCTCCTCAGGTAACACTTATAAAAAAGCACTGATGTAAGGTTGGGTCAACCAGCACATTTAGTGCCTTGTGAAGTATTTTATGTACACCAGAAAATTTCTGGCTTCCCAATCATGCCTTTTTCAGAGTCTGATAGCTTTTGTTTTTATTAAGAACAGATATTCTGGTACCTTTTTTTTCTTTTTCTCACTTCAACAATTTTAAATACATCTTCTCACAGGGCAAATATTTTTCCCACCATTTCACTTTAATAATTCGACAGATCTGTGGGGAATGTTGCCCTCAAGTTAGATTATTTGTCCCAGGAGTTAGGAATAAACTAGAAAGTACCTTCAAATTGTTGATTTTTTTTCTGCCTAATTGTTTTCCCAGCTAGCACCACTTCTGCACATCAGCCCTTTAAATCCATTTGGGATGGGCAGCAGCCCCTCTAGAGAGGCAGGGAGTAGCTGTTTTTTTAACCTGACCTTTTTGTTTTAGTGTTTTTTAGCATTTATTTTCCTTAGGGTTCTATTTTCTATAAGCAATGAATATTAGGGCTTTCTTGAAGTTCTTTCTGTATCTTTTAAGGAGAGTTAGACTGCCTATTATTCAGTTTATCTCTCTTATATAAAATTTATTTTTTTCTATCAGCTTTTAGCCTAGAACTAGGAAGCATTTTATATAGGCTTTGTTTTGTTGAGACCTGAAAAATCCAGGATTTGCTGGAAGAGGGTGCTAGGGAGCAGGGAGCTGGGAAAAGCAGGCCATGGTTGCTCATATTTGGTTCATCTTAGGGGATGCATCAAGATGAGCAGTGAGGATTATTAGTTGCTGAACAGGTCACTCTATTGCTGACTGCCAGACCAGGGATTTCCAGTCCACATTCTGAGCCCATCACTTGCACAGGCTGCTGCTTTCCTGATATTTTGGGTACTTTTGTGGCTGTTACAAGTTCTGGTGGTCATTAAATTGTGAACCACAAGCCCTTCCCGACGAGCAGCTCCTCCTCCTCAGGAGGCATCTCCTCCCCTGCTTCCTGAAGTGAGGGCAGGTGGAGGGTCCCAGAGATGTGCCTCAGGCCTGGGGTTCATTTCCTTTCTGGGGCTCTTCAAGGCAGGTCAGGACTCTTCTGAGATGGGTGGCACCAAGAGCTGATGTCTAAGAAAACTCTCTCCAAGCTGCAAATGAGGAGAGGAGGCGGCTGTGGCACAATCCAGCCAAATTATATTGATAATACGTAGTAATTATGTAGCACTTCACACCACCAGAGCACTTTACAAACATTAACTAATTTACAGCATTTACAGAAAACAGATGTGCTTTTTTTTTCCTGGGAAAACAGAGGGAAACACTGGCTGTGCTGGCAGAGGGGAGCAGTGGCCAGGCTGAAGGTTTGAGGAGGAGCTGGGTGGTGGTGCAGGGCACCTTTGTAGCTGCCTGTACCTCCTGCTGGACCAGGAGAGGGAAAAAAATCTTCTTCTTCCATAGTTACTGAGAATGAAGGGTGATTTCATCCCGCTAAATAATCTTTTAATGACCAAGAAGAAGCACAGACTGCAGTTGAAGGGAAGAAAACTGCTCTGCTGTGGTGACCCTGACCCTCTGATCCCCACGGAGCAAGGCAGCTGATGGCAGCACACCCTGGGGAGCTGCAGACAGGTAGGATTGCTTTGGTAAGCCTAAGGCTGTGTTCTGATTTTTAAATCTTGATTTTTGTCTTCATTCTTGGTTTTGTTTAACACCCTGTGTGTACCTGCCCAAGCTTCTGTGTGTGGAACACCAGCAGCTGCTCACACATGGTGCCTTTAGGTAAACCCCCATTAATGCAGCTATAAATGACACAGTGCCAGGTGTCCTAGAGGCACAAGAAGGATGTGACTTTGCCCCCTCACCACGTGCAGCCTGTTTGGCCACCAAGATGAGAGGCATCTATAGGGAATCATCTCAGAAGGTGCTGGAAGAAAAATCCTACCAGCCATGGGTACGAGAGCACAAAGAGCTGAAGTTCCTGTGATAATTTCCTTTTCCTGTTCTTGTGAGCAGCCACTGTTTGCTTTGCCTCCTACTTTCTTCACAGAGTAATTAAAAGAAAGATGTTTACATGGATAAGTGTTTTGCTATCAATGCCATCCATATTAACCTTATAAATTAGCCTTTTATGTGGTACTGTATCAAAGGGCTCTTGAAGTCTGATTGAATTATGCTTTATTTCCTTGCCCAGTCCCTTGTCATTGTCACCTCCTCAAAGAAATTAATCAAGTTTGTTAGGCATGACCTCCCGTTAGTAAATCCAGGACAACTCTCCAAACAGGCTGTACTTGCCAAGGGTGCTCTGATGTCCCTGAGCAGGGAATGTGGAACTTCTGCACAAACACAGGGATTTTAAAGCTGAGTTTAAGGGGTGGAGGGAGGGGTAAAGCCTGTGGGGCTGGGGGCAGGATCTGCCTAAAGGATGAGAGGTGAGTTGAGGCAGGAGGAGAATCCCTGTAGCACCACAGGTTTGGGTTAACGAGAACCAAAGACGGCCAAAAAAAGCTGTGGGATGCTCCAGCAGCGTTGCAGCCCGGTGTTGAAGGGGAAGAGCAGAGAAGAAAAGGGGAGCTGTGATGCTCCAGGGCTGGGCTGTGCCACAGGGCGCGGGAGGGAGGCGGCAGGGAGGGGGGATTTGTGCTGCGGTGGGAAAGCTGAGCCCTGGAGCGGAG
This sequence comes from Acrocephalus scirpaceus scirpaceus, assembly GCA_910950805.1. Lineage (NCBI taxonomy): Eukaryota > Metazoa > Chordata > Aves > Passeriformes > Sylviidae > Acrocephalus > Acrocephalus scirpaceus. The sequence goes on along the minus strand of OU383790.1, from coordinate 7,577,264 downwards.
ATGAGGGGACGGGCAGTGGGGCAGGGCAGGCTGGAAGGCTCCAGGGTCGGACAGGGCAGGGAAAAGGGCCGGGAGTGCTGGGTGCCGGCCGTGCTGGGAGCTGGGTGCCGGCTGTGCTGGGTGCCGGCCGTGCTGGGTGCTGACAGTGCTGGACGTTGGGTGCCGGCGGTGCTGGGAGCCGGCCGTGCTGGGTGCCGGCAGTGCTGGGTGCCGGCAGTGCTGGGTGCCGGCAGCGCTGGGTGCTGACAGTGCTGGGTGCCAGCAGTGCTGGGTGCCGGCAGCGCTGGGTGCTGACAGTGCTGGGTGCCCGCGGCGCTGGGTGCCGGCGGTGCTGCAGTGCAGAGGAGCCGGGGGAGGGAATGCAGGCAGGGAGCCTCGTGGAGTGATGCAGTGCAGAGCAAGGAAGAGGGGAAGCTGTGCTGCAGATCCCAGAGCTCAGGTAGGATCTGGGGAAAGAGCGAGGACTGTCTGGATGCTGAAAAGGCTGGAGCACAACTGCTCCGGCCATTCTCCTGCCTCTACCAAGCACAGCAGGAGGGAGACAGTGTTCTTTTAGGGAGGCTTAAAAAATAATTTATTTCATAAACTAGTCATTATCTTTTATTTTTAAAAGTAATTGGAATTTTTTCAAGCTTTTTTCCCCTTCCCTGTGAGGGTGAAATTTGATTTGACATGTCACTCTTGTGTCATCAAATGACTCCAGGATCTGGGGCTATAGGAAAAACATGAATGATGGGAACTGCAGATGTGAGCTTAGAAAGCACAGTCACAGTGACAGCAGGAGCAGACCTGGGTTCCTTTGACACTTGAATGCTTCCTTTAATTTCAGTTTTCACTTTCATTATGTGTTTTGCTCAAGAAACAACTTTTTTTTTTTTTTTTTCCTTTTTTTTCCTTAAAACTGCTTTCACCCAGGCTTGCGTAAGATTCTTCCATCTTATTGTGGTGCTATAATGGCTTTACTGGACAAGGAAATTTTCAGTGTTGTTACAGAATTACGGGAGGTCCTCATCAAGAGGACACTTTTCCAATTATATATGTATTTATTTTGGTTGTTGTGTCTACTGTTGGTGTTATTGCTTGGGTGGAATTTCAGCAGAACTTGAAGTCAACCTACTTGAAGTCATGAGAATGTGATTTTTTTTTTTAACTCATACCTTTCAAATATCTGCAGGGGTTTTCTGCATTAAAGACTATGGGGTACAAATTCCAGTTTAGGAGAAAGGCTCTACTTGAGGGACAGGAACAGATTTTGAAGCACAAGTGTGTTGCTTCTCCTATAGCACTTGTCACAAATCAAGACATTCACTGAACAAAAAATGCTGAGCCTTGGAAGTCACTTAGATTTTAAACATAGAAGAGAAATGTGGAATGTGTTTAAAAATATCACACGAGATCTGTGTGAGGATATCTGGCTGTGTGGTGGGCAGGAGCTCTGCTGAGGATGCAGAAAGACAGGAAGTGCTGATGGAGCTGGGACGGTGGGCATCAGTTCCAGAGTGGCACCTAAACCCTGGAAGGACTGTTCCCTTTTCCACCTGCTCCTATAGCTGTCAACCCATCCCAGAAATCTTATCTTGCACCTGAAATGCTCCTCTAAATTTTGCCTGGAAGTGCCCAGCCTCCCTCACTATGTTTCTGGATAGGAAATGGCATTTCTCCTAATTAATTCCAAAGTTTTTAAGTTCTAGTTGCTCCTGGCTGAGACAGTTTCAGCAGGAACCAGCACGGATGTGGCACTATTCAAGCAACACCCTCAGAAGCAAACCCAGTGTTTCCTGAGAGCAGGTCTGCACAACCAGCTGGGAAAAGTGCTGCTATTTGCTGTCACCTCCCAGAAATTACAACTGGAGCTGTTATTACTCCCTGGCCCAACGTCCCAGATTGTCAGAGGGACCACTCCTCTGAGCTCTAAGGCTGCTCTGCAAGGAATTATCTTGCACTTTTCCAACAGGCTGGAGAGTGAATCGCTGACATCTCACTCAGCCCCTCCTGAAAGGGCAGCAGGAAATGCTCAGCTGATTATCTGGCTGGATCTGGGAAAAAAGCAGGGAGGTTGATCCCTCAGTTGATTTTTCCCCGGTTTAAACACTACCCAGGTCTTTCCCTATTCAGCTGCCTGCCTTCCTCATTCTCTCCTCACCGGGATTAGCAGATAAGAAGATGGAGTGCTCAGTGAAAACTGAGAGGTTTTGTTGGTAGATCTGTTCATCTATCAAAGTCCAGGCTGCAGCCTTTTTTAAATTGACTCTGCTACTTTTCCTCTTTCATAAATTACTCTAAAAAAAATAGAGACAAAAGGCTGCCAACTGTGTTAGTTCCTGGAAAAATCCTTCTTCTGTTTAATATACAACTCTTGAGAGACATTTAAAAGTGAGATGCAGCCATGTGTGAATGCCTGCATATATAGAACCATGTCACACCAAAGAATTTCAGCAGCTCACACGCTGACTTTGCTGCAATTCCAGGTGGGTTTTTTTCCTTCAAAGATGATTGTTTCAGTTTAGGGAGTTCTTTGTGGTCAGCCCTTCAGAGACAAGGCTTTTCACTCACCCACACTGACTGCATCATCCAGGGGGATATTGGTACCCAAATCTACCACCTCTTCCCAGTCATTTCAGCTTGTTTGGGCACAGGAGGTTTGCAGACACTTTGTTGCCATGTTTGCAGCCTTGTGGTTTGGGGACTTTGCTGTAAAGACCAAAATTCTGAATTTCTTTTTATATTTATCTCTTGCCATTTCCTAGGAGCTTTTCCTAGGTCTTGGGAACTCTACAGAGGAATGAGTGTTTCTCCTGGTTTTATCCTGTTGTGATAGAAATTTCGTGAAACACTTGTGGTCATGGCACTGGAAGTTTGGGATTGTTGCAGCGCTTCAGGTCCTTTCCCAAGTGTGGTGGCAGGAATTCATCTGGTAGCTCACAGGGAAAGCTCAGAGGCGGCTGTTGGTCAGAGCACAGGCAGCCCAGAGGTTCATTGATAAAAATCTTACACCTGAATGTTTAGGAATCACTCTGGCCTCCAAAATATGACTCAAGCTGGTAATGCCATTGCACAGAATTGTGTTTTCTTGCTATTTCCTCTCTGTTTTTCCCCACTATTAAGTCACTGCTGCTGTCAAACATCCACAGGGAGATGGGAGCACAGAATAGCTCATGTCTCTGCTGGAACAGGTGGTGATTCACATGTTCTTTAAAACTTGAAGTCACTATTTCTGTTTTGCCTTTCTCTCTCAGAGGATTTTTCATATCTGGCATGTTCCTATTAAGAATCTTCATTCACTGTCACGGCACTAACTCTTAATCTTTTGCTTTAACACATTGTGTCCTTACCTGCTCTGAAAACAGACCTTAAGTGAGTGCTTTGACCTCTCTGTGACTTCATTTGTGCTGGGCTCTAACACATGATGCAGAATCTCAGTGGCAAAGCACCAGGCACCTTTGATGTGAGGCTGGGAACCTCCAGTGAGGAGAACAGGAAAAAAAAGGCTAAGCCAAAACATTTTAAATTCTTTATTTCTAATGTCTAACGGACATATAGGAAACTGATAATGAGAGGGAAAGAGAAACAAGAATTTCTGGTGCAAAAACCACCTTAAAGTATTTGCAGTAACTGGCAGGACTGGTCCTAGGACACAGTTTGGTTGACACTGTGCTGTGCACGAGAGCAGTGCCTTCAGCTGAGATATATTAACTTAGAAATTTCTGAAAAACAGAGAGATGGGAGCAGAAACTGAATGAAATTTTTCCAGTTGGAGCAGTTGCTTCTAATAGTCACCAGCTTGTCCCAGGAATTGAACCACCTCTTTCCCATCAGCAGTGAGAGGAAGTTGCCAAGTTTGCTTTTGTTTTGTCACCTGGGGCAGGCACAGCCCTGCTCAGCTCCCCCATGGCAGTGGGAAGGAGCAGTGTTTGGGCTCACACTTGACTTTGTTCTGATTTAGGAGTACAGAGCAAAAGGAATAAAACAGGCAAAGGAATATCAAATATCCAAGGTGTTCAAAGGAGTGGGGAGTGGTCATTACAGAGCAATAGATGAGAAAATTACTTTTTCTTTTGCCTTTAAGGAATATATTGAGAGAGTTGAATGTTTGTTCCCTCAGATTTGCTTTCACTAAACCCCACTGTCTGAGGGAACCAGACTTAACCTGCAGCAGACATACAAGGACAGACTGGCATTTGACCTGACTGAAGAGTTGGTGCCCAACTCTGAACTCTTGTGGACTCTCCTTGTGAGTGCTCCATAAACAGGCTGAGCTTTTCCTCTTCCCAAAGCAGTTTTATCCTTTAGGGCTGCTCTGTGCACTGGAGGCAGCAGCCCAGGCTCCTGGCTGCCAGCCTTCCCTCTGTGCCCACATCAAAAGCTTGGTCCCCTCCATCACACAGTGCCACCCCACCCCTGCCCTGCCACCACCAGGGAGTGGTGCCTGCATGCCGTGGATTTTGTCACAAATCTTGATTGTATTTCATGCTCCAGTGCATTCATTTTACAAGGGCAAAGCCCCTCTTCTCTTGGCACTTTGCACCAGGCAGCCTTCCTTTACAGAAATGGGTTTTCCAACAGGAACAAACAGATGCAAAGCCAAAGCTGTTTTCTGTTACCTAGGGTGCAAGAAAATTCTGTATTTTTCTTGCTTTTTGCCCAATCCAAAGTGACAGACCAGCAGAACTGAAAATATTTGTCAGGCAATTTTTCAGAATATTTCCTTTCACTAAACATTGAAAAAATTGTAAAGATGAGCATCAGAGTGGGGATCTCATCTGAGTTACCAATGAGGAAGATTCCGCCTTTTTAGCTGTCATGAAGTTTGCAAAGTTGCTTATGTCGGCTTTGGTTTCATTGTCAGACGACTTAGTTCCAGTTGAGCTCTTCCATTTAAGCTGTTAAACAAATGAAAAGCAAAATTGTCACTTTTAAATAGAGTCCGCACATAATCACATTTTGAAACGGTCCTCCGTGGTAGGAGCAGGAGTTGTGTGCATTATGATATTGAATTTTAAATAATATATTACACAAAATAGCTTCCAATTTGATTTGGGAGGGATATATTTTCATGAATTATTGAGTATTTGATTATTGTAGAAAGCCTTTGCTGTTATGCACTGAAACTGTCACTCTCCCGGGCCTATGATAGATGAGTTTGGTTATCAATATTTAAAGTTCCGGTCAGCCCCAGTGCCTGGCTGCTGATACTGGTGACATGGACTAATCAGTAGTAATGTATATGTGCCTCCTGCCTCTTGTTTGCCAGGCAGAGCTGGAGCAAATTGAGTGGAGAAGATTCCCAAGTGATTTGTGGACGGGTTTGTCATTCAGAGCAGGAGCCCCTTTGACACCACTGCATAGAAATGAGGTGGAGAGGAGTTTGCTGGACTCTCGGAGTGGAGGTGAGCAGAGCCCAGCAGGCAGCAGATAGGAGCCTTTCTTTACTGGGGTGATAAGAGCCGAGCAGCGTTTATAGATAGGAGAATTTAATGTGAAAAAGAGAAACTGGCAAGCATTAAGGGAGTAAAATTTTACTGTCATCTACCAAAATATTCTGAGTTGCTGAATATGAGCCCAAACTTCCTGGAGGGTTGTTAACCCCAGAGACACCTCAGAGACTTGTGTGAGTGGGACTGGGACTTTTTAAGGTCTTTGAAAGCCCCATATCTTTCTGTGGAGAAGCAGCCTGTGTGCACAGGACATTTATTTTTTAACTCAGAGTGTTGTGTGAGGGGGATTGCTGGCACAAATACTCCTGATGCACTTCTAAAGTATTGTGTAGACCAAATATTCCACAGGAATGAGGAATATTCCTCTGCTGCTTGGAGAGCAAAGCCCAGCACTGAGTGACCTCTGTCCCTTGCTCTAGCTGATGTGGAGATCACAGTGACTCCAAATAGGTTAATTAAACCCAAATTTCCTGGCTCCAGTGGGAGTGCTGCAGGAGAAATCTGCACGCAGAGGTTTGCAGTGTTGGGCTGTGGTTGCAGGCAGGAGAGAACCAAAATAAAGGAAGCAGTGTTGCAGTTAATGTGCTGACTTGTACCTGTCTAATTAAGGCTGGACGTGCCAGTGGGTAACAACAAAGCAGATGACAAATATTGTGGTAACTGTCACTCCGTGGAGTCCCTGCAAGAATTGAAGAGGGCTGTGGTTTAGATTCCTGCTTTGCAGAAGGGGTATTTAGCTTTGATTTAGTGATTTAGCTGAGATCAGAGGCCAGAGGAAAACCCAACAGTTTAATTTCTGTAGCTCTTGTATAAGAATGGCTCACAGTTTTGTTTTCAAGAGGGAAGACAGAAGTAGAAGTTGCTGCTATACAAGTGTTTAAAAAAGTGAAAAGAGCAACACAAGTTTGTTTCTTAGAGCAGGATGTAAAACTGCTCTATATTATGGGACAGAGGAAGCCAAAAAAGACCCCTGGCTTGTCCTTGTGCTACTGCTGTGTTTAGTAGGTGTGTATTAATCACAATGAACTGTAAACTGCAGCACACAGACCCACCCATGCCGAGCCCTCGGTGTCCTTGGGAAGCTGTTCAACACAGCCTCTGGAGTCACTGCAGAGCTGCACCTTGGCAGCCAATGAAAGGTGGTGAAGATGTCACAAACCACATCCAAATCACCAAGGCCACTTCAGTGCCTGGGAGCCTTTTTTGAGAGACCTCTTTCATTCTCCAGTTCCGTGCAGGGGCAGGAGGCAGGGAAGATTTCAGAGCAGGCTGTGCTCTTTCATTTGTGGGTGAGCAGAGAGCTGGGGCAGTAGGGCAGAAGCAGGGGCGTCTAGAGAAGAGTGATGGCTCAGGAGGGTAAAGATTCATTTTGTTGTGGCCCCATTTCCCCCTTCTTTCTTCTCATTTCCCTTTCAAGAGTCTCATCTTCTCTCCTGGAGAAGGGAATATCTTTGGGTAGAGCTGTAAAATTTTATCATTTCTGCTGTCTCTCTCCAGAGAAGTTTTCCCTCTTGCCACTGATTGTGGTGACATTCCCAAAAGTTAAACATGTTTCAGGTTAGGAGATTTAATGGATCAGAAAAGCTTGGTGTGGTCAGAGAGGATTCTCAGGGCACGCTGTACCACAGACATTTCTCTATAACTGCACACCTCCCCAGTCCAGATCCTTCCCTCATCTCCCCCTCCTTCCTTGCTATTATTAGATGGATTTATTCTGTGTCTGGGGTCAGTCCTGGCTGTATTTGGTCTATTTGCATAAGCCTGCAATAAGGGAAGGAGCTGACAGGGAGTTGTTCCTTTCGTTGCTCTTAGTCTCATAATTTAGCTCAGAGCTGTGCTTGGCCTTTGGGGATGGCAGGTTTCCAGCTGATGTGCTGTAATAACATGCACACAGGTTTCATATTTAAAGATTCACAGAGGCTGAATAATTACAGTGTCCTGCCCAGCAGTGTGGTTGGTGACACGTCCTGAAGAGCCTCGCTGACCTGAGGTGTTTTAGAGACCAGGGAAGGGCAAAGATGCCGTGAGCTTTTTTGTTTCCTATTAACTTTGTGGACTCAGAAGAGGCCAGGCTGTGCCCCCAGGTGACTAGCAGGGGCACAATAAAATCTAGAATTTCTCAGTTCCCTTGCTCATATCCCTTATCTTCAGGAAGGTTTTAAATAAGACCACCTGCATTTATAACCTGCTGCGGTTCCTGCCTGGCTTCATCAATAATGCATTTCTTACCCGTTCCCCTGACTTTGGGGAAATGTGAGATTTGCCTCTTGAATACTTGAGATTGGACTCATCTCTGGTTCCTAGACAAGTTCTGGAACAGCTTTTATCTTTGCTTCATTACAAGGGTTGTCATTCATGCCTGAGAAATGACAAAGCCATCCCTTTCCCTTCAGCAATGCCTGGCCTCTGCTGTCAGAGTTTGCCCTGAGCAAATCAGCAGCTTCTGTGAGGGGATACTTTTCTCCCATGTTGCTCTAAATATTTTTAAGAAAATTCTTCCTCCCCTTCTGCACTGTACTGGATGTACTGGGATTACTGGGTTGAAACTTAACTTGAAACTAGTAAAGTTTCAAGAACATCTGAAGAGAATCTTAGTCCTGAAGTCATGTGCAAGGACAAGTTAGAGCTCCTAGAGTGACTGGGGACCCTCTTAGCTCTCCTAATTATCAACAGCCAGGTTAAAAAGGCATCCCTTGATGTACTTTGGAAGAAGAATTCCTAAAGTCCTGTCAGGAATGTAAATCCAATGAGAATTTAAATCCATACACCTGCTGTCCTGTAAAATGCTGATGCTGCTTTGTCTTGGAGTATGGGAGGACTTGGGCAGTAACTGTGCAAATAATGTTGTCTGGTATTGTTCTAATCGCTCATGTGCACTCAGCTCAGTGCTGTAGCTATAAATATTTCAGCCCTGTTCCTCTTACCTGGGCTCATTAAGCACTTAAAGGCTCATAAGTGAGGCAGCAGCGAGGGAAGCAGACCCCAATCACACCCTGCAGAGCTCCAGGAGCTCCGTGCTGCAGCAAACCACAGAGCCTCCATCAGGCGCTCTGCCCGGCCTGGGAGGTGGCAGTGGCTGAGCAGGGTTTGGGGCACCTTAACTCCACTTCTGTGCTCTAACAGATCTTTAGTCAACAATTTCTCGCTGCCTCAAGAGGGATTTTTGCTGTTCCTTTTGCCTTTACTCACTAGACATGTGCACAGCCTTAACTACAGTTTGAGCCGGGGTTTTGGGCTGCCTGCCTGGGTCCCCAGCTCTCTGTGCCCACATAACTCCATAGATTGAAACACACAAATACCAGCCCTGTTTTAATGCTCAAGGGCCATTTTCTAGCAATTAAGGGAGAGAACTGATGGCACGAGGCTTTTCCTACAGGATATTAACCCCGGCTGCCCTTTGGCTGTTTGCAAAGCAGGCTGAAGTTGATGTTGTTATTTTAACACAGCTGCAAAGGACAGGTGTGCCAAAGCAATTAGAAGAAATATCTCCTAAAACGTGGAGTGTTTTTCCTTTATCTGTGGATGCCTGGAGAGATGTTCCCTCATGTATCTTGCAGCCTAGGTGTTATCATGGACTCATTCTGGTGGAGGAATTTCTTTGGGTGGTGTGGAGAGTGAGGCTGTTGCTGGATGAGTCACTCTGGTTATGATAGTGATGGTTGTAATGAAGGAAAAAACCTCACAGTGGATAAATCACAGCCACAAATCCTGTCTGCGCTGCAGAGACCACATGGGATCTTCTCCAGGGAAGAGTCTCCTGGGGAACCTCCTCTGAGAGATCAGGAGCAGCCCTGATGTTTTCCCTTTGAGAAGGGACAGTCTACAGATGGCAGAAAGTGAGGAGAGTTTTATTTGCTGGGAAAGTGCTGACTGGGCCATCAATCAGCCCTCATACAAGCCTGAAGTTATTAATAAAAACCTGGTAATCTAACACCTGCTCTCAATCTTCCTTTCGGAGGGCATAAAAAGCCACAAGATCAGCCTCAGCAGTTTTGTGCATCTCCTGGACTTGTTAAATCTCTCTCACTTCCTTTAACTCACTTCCTGAAATCTTAAGCATCAATGCTTTATGCTCTGCCTTGTAAATGAAGCCTGTTATTATCATTGAGATAGTGTTTTTATGGCATAAATAATGAGCTGAAACAGGGGAAGAGGCGTTGTGTGGAATTACTGCCTGAACTGAGATGGAAATAATCAATATGTCCTCACTTACAAATCTCATCTGCATGTCGGCTCCATCTCCCTGCCTGTCTCACTCCCAATTCATTGCACAGGAGGCCCAATAAAACATGCTGGTGTCATTGATCTGGTTTATTCATAGCTGGAGATAGAAATGCATCATTCAAAACTCGTGGAAGGCCTTCTCCTTACTACCCCATCCTGATGGGAGGATCCTACAGCCCAGCATGGCTGGAGGATAGAGGTGGCATTGAGGATTCAGGGTTTGTCTCTGCTGTTTGGAACCTGGGCCACCATGTTTGGTCCTATCACATGTGGTAGAGAAAAACTAAAACCACTTTTTTTAAGTTACTTCATCCTATCCATCATTTCATTTTAATGAGGAGCTTGCAGTGGGACCTGGGTCTGCAATTTCAGTAGTTTGGTCCGGAAACATTGGAGCATTAACACAAGGCAGGACAATAATGGCTTAAATTGGGTATTTGTAGTGCCCATAGAGAAAATAGGACTCAGGATATATGGAACATATTAAAAACTCCATGGACATTGTGGTGGCAGAGAAAGTGTTTATCAAATAGCAGGTTTGGACATCAGCAAGTGGAGGAAAAACCAGCACTGAAAATATTACATTGAGAGGGAGAAACTCTTGTGCCTCTCCACACTTGCAGCTTCCTCTCTCTGTGACAGAAGGTTCTGGTTCTATTTCTATAGGAACACCTAATTCTCTTGAACAAATGTGTCTGATTTGAAGTTCAGCTGGATGAAAAGAATTATTTGGGATTTGACTCTCATGGATTTAGGGAAAAGTGTAATTAAAAGGTGAGAACCTGAGCTGGTCTTCCATTTCTTCTGTGGTCAAAATGACTGATCTACCTGCAGCACTGCTTCTTGTCTCTATAGGCTCTTTGGCAAAGAAATTGCCAATTATTTGCTGAGGAGAAAATATTCCTTAGAAAGCAGTTTTCTTTTTTGGGTATCTCATCTGTGACCTAGTTAAAACCTGCCTATTGATCTTGGAGGTGGAGAGCAAAGAAAATCATCTGTTGGAACTTTTGCCTCCGAGGGGAAGGAAATTTGGTTAGTAAGCACAGCTCTGGAAGGGTTTCCACTCTTGTTTGCTTTGTCATTCCTTTTTCTGTCCTCAGCTCTAGTCAGTGCGACTGCTGAATCCCAGAGAGTCTTTTCACTCTGGTAATCCAATATTTTTACAGAGGAAAACATGGTCCTGCAGTGTATAAGATCTTACGTCACTATTTTGTCCTTTGCAGCCTGTTTTGAGATGCTGCAAACCCGAATCCGTCCGGCCATGACGGTTTTACAAATGGAGCAAAGGAAAAAGGAGATCAAGGGAAAACAGCTGAGGAAAAGCCAGTTATCTCTTAATGATAGAGGGGCTGGAAATGGTCCAAGTTGCTCTTCCCTCTGAGAGGGAACGAGACCTGAAAATAGCACAGGGAGCGAAAGACTTGAGTCAGATTTACAGGGCTGAGCTGGCTGCCAACAGGCTCTCACAAGCAAAGCCTAATTCCCCTGGCAAACAAACACACCAGGACCTGGGTTCCTCCCACCCACACCAAATCCCACCCTGGCCTGTCCCACAGAGCTGTTCCCAGGCTTGGATTCCCTGGCACACTGCAGAGAAGCAAGCCAGACCTCTGGGATATTGGAAAATCAGCCTGAGACACAAGCAGAGTTCAATAATTGCTCAGCCAATTGTTCTTTTCTTTAATTTACTGTGCCCAGTACATACAGAGAGTATTTTAAGAGTTTCTCTCTAAACATCTGTCTTATTGGGAGCCAAAACCTTGGCCTCTATAGCAGACCTTAAGCTGGAATAAAGCAAGGGATACAGTTCAGCTGCTCTCATGGAGAGCTTGGCATGTGAAGCTGATAAAACACTTCGGTACCCAGACAAGCTCTTGTTTCTTGGATCTCAAAATATTTTCTAGTTTAATCTCATCTCCTTCAAGCTCCACTGACTTTGATTTCTACTGAACTTTAAAATTAAGTGGGAAACTAAGGGTAAGGACTCGCGCTGAGAATTTTCCCATCCCCGTTGTGTGAGAGCTTGCAGACAGCAAGGCCAGAGGAAGCTACAGGGGAGAAGGGAAGGGAATAACTGTGAATCACAAAGTTTGTTCTTTCCCTGTTTTTATGTTCGTGCTTGTCAGAGTAAATCAGTGCCCTTGCTAGGTCTGCTGGAAGGCAGCCCCCTTGGCTGGAGCCTTCCCCTGCTCCCTGCAGAGTGCTCAGGATCCATTAAGGAGCTGAAGGACATGTTTTGAGGGAAGTTTCATCCTTTAACATGTTTAATATTGTTGAGAGTCTTAGAGGAAAGCTAAGTTGGGAATCTTGCTGCTTTGTGTAGCCTTCTGAGCAATTTTCTGCCTTATTCCCTAATTTAGATTAAATTAACCCGTCATCCAGAAGGGGCTCACTGCCAGCTGGGACTTCATCACATATCAGGTGTGCGTGTGCTTTGGGTTTCTGAGGAGTTGTAGCAGAGGTGAGCTGTGCCTAGGCACCAGCTTTAGTCTGCCTAAGACTGGCTTTGCATTCCAGCCTGGCACACACTGCTCTGTGCCAATAACCTGGCAGGATGTGCTCCAGTCCAAGACTGTTCCACAGGAATGACAAAACAGTTAAATTTTTTTTTAAGGTTACAATTAAAAAACCATAAAATTTTCATTGCAACCAATTGAGGTGGTTGTTGGGCTTTTTGTTCTTTTTTTTTTTTTTACCATTTCTTTGAAATATTTAGAATCACAAAATTCTGGAATGGTTTGGGTTGGAAGGAGCCTTAAAGATAATTTTGTTCCAAGCCCCTGCCATAGGCAGGGACACCTTCCACTATCCCAGGTTGCTCCAAGCCCTGTCCAACCTGGCCTTGGGCACTTCCAGGGGTGGGGCAGCCACAGCTTTTCTTGACAAACTGCCAGGCCCTCACTACTCTCACAGGAAAAAATTTCTTCCATTTATATTTGGAGAAATGAATGCTGGCAGGGACACTGGTAGATATCAGAGTGAACAAGACAATTAATCCTGTGGATTTTAGCCTTTCCTGTATGAACCAGTCTGAGAAAATAACTTTGAAAACAAATCTTTTTGTATCATTTCCCTATTTCCCTGAGTTAATTTTCAGTATTAAGAGAACTGCCTTTTATAAGTGTTCGAGCACTAGAAAACATCAGGTGGGCTTGTAGAGATATTTTAAGGATAATCCTTTGGGTTATATTTTGCTTTCATGAAGCTATCATAACCCCTGTAAATGTCAGTGGAAATTAGGTATTTATATTAATGGAGGCTCTCCCCTCCCTTCCTCATTCTTAAAGGTGGGATTTTTGCATCAGTGATTCAAAAGCCAGACTGAATTTCATCAACCTTTCCTCTGAAGGAGCTTGTGCTTGTCTGAGATCTGCTGGCAAGCAGCAATTGTTTAGAGGGGCTCCTTAGAATCTAATTTACAATGAAACAAACTCAAATAATATGCAAAAGTAAAATTAAAAAGTGCACCAATTAGCATACAAAAGTAGAACTACAACACATTCAGCTTTAACAACTCCTCAGAGGGTACAGCAGCCCATGAGAGGGAAACAGCACTGAGCATGCAAAGTGAGCAGGGGAAAGGAATGGGAAAATAAACTCAGGGTGCCTCTTAGCCAAAACCAAACAAGATTTTAGAGTGAGCTTTGAAGGGGAAGTGCAAAACCAGGCTAATAATCTTTGGAAAATTGTCTGTGCCTAAAAAAATAGCTTGGCTTTGGGTTGGCTGGACAGAATGTTGTATGGGATGTCTGGGGCTGTCACTGGGGATCAGGATTGTGTTGAGAGCTGAAGCCACAGCTGAGTGTCAGTCCCACTGTGCTGTACCTCTTCAGAGGTGTCAGAACTGCACTGAGCAGCCCAGGGACTGGAATTTTATATATTCTCTAAATTCCAACGTGAGAAAGACAGAGATTACTATTGCCCCACTGCCCAGAGCACAGACTGTGCCTCACAATCATGGGATGGCTCAGGCTGGAAGGGAGCACAGTGAGGCCACCTAATGCAACCCTCCTGCTCCAGCAGGGCCATCCCAGAGCACCCAGCACGGGTGTGCTGGTGGGTCTGCAGCACCCCCAGTGAGGGAGGCTCCACACCCCTCTGGAGCTGTCCAGGGCTCAGTCACTGCACAGGGAAGAAGTTCTGCCTCCAGCACCTGCCTGTTCCTTTTTTCCTGCTGCTGGGCCCCATGGAGCAGAGCCTGGGCCCTGCTCTGACATGGGTGAAATCCCCTCTCAGCCATCTCCTCTCAGGGCTGAACAAGCCCATCTCTGTCAGCCTCACCTCCTGTCACTCACCTCCTGTCACTCACCTAAGCCTGTGCCTTACCATGGTGCACAAAGCAGGGACATCGTAGTCTCCTGCAACCTTAAGAAAAGCAAAAAAATCTCTGGTTTGGGGTGTAACCCCTCAGAGAACCTGGCAGTAGGGGGTGTTGGCCATGGCTGTAAAGCCCAGCAGTGACATTGACCTCTGGGAAGGAGGGAGGGCTCTGGACGTGGTGTGAATGTGGGATCCCTGTGCAGGTGCCATCATTCTCACGTGAATTCAGCTGTCTGCACCACCTCATCCCAAAATGAGCTGAACCCACTTATGGGTGGATCAGCCAATTAGTTAAAAATCCTTGGCTGGATTCAGGAGGATTACAAGTATGGCAGCACAGGAGCAAAGTCTGGGGGGAAGGCAAGGGGGGAAGGATTTCTCCAACGTGGAGCCAAGCCCCAAAGGAAGTGCACTGGCGCTTGTCTGAATGTTAAGTGCTTGATTAAGCACTTTGCTGAATCAAAGCTTTGGATCATTCCTGTAGGCAAGGATTGTGGCTGTATTTTTATCTCTTGCACAATGCATTAATACATTCATGTGTTTTTCAAATTGCAGCAGATTTTTTATTGGGTGTTTTGGTATTTGAGCATAGCTTCCAGGGATCCTGAAAAGTCTTGGATGGCAGCAATAATGTCACTGTGCAATGTATACAACTCATAAGGAAGTGATAATTAAAGTTTATGCCATGTTTATATTTCCTGCAGACCTCAATGAACACTTTGGACAATTAATAACCCAATACACCTTTTTTAAGGTTCTGGAAGCATTTCCTCAATGTCAGATTTCATCTTGGGACATTTGTTTTATTCATTTCTCCTTCTTCTATCAGTATTTCAACACAAATTCCGCTTTCCTTTTCCCTTTTGCTGTATGGAATGCACAGAAACGGAGTTCCTCCTTTACTCACAGGTGCCTGCAATTCAATGACTGACTGAATGGTCTTTATAGAAAAGGTTTGCAGTGGGCTTTAGGATCTGTCTGCTTGAGAAGCACTGTGTATTATGCGTTGTTATTAATATTGCTCATCATGCTGAAATAGTTACCTTTTCCAGATGAATCACCACTGGCATAGCATTATTCAGGATATTGAAACTACCAGAAAAGAGTGTTTTTCTAAGAGTAATATTCCCTCAGCACATTAGTTAGTAAATGTCACACACAAATTGCTCATGATTTCCCTTAGATCAAAGGAATATTTCATAACAGGTGCAATATGCTTTTTTGCCTTCAAAAGAGAATGTGAGAGTCAGCATGAGATACATCCTATGGAAAAAGCTGTCTGGGATAAATCAGATTATTATGAGGGATGTGTAAAAGGAAGGACAGTTTCTATTTGAGATCAGGCATGTTGTCCATGGTACTGAAAGATGAAATATTCTGCTCTGCTGAAGGGCAGCTGAATGCAGTGACTGCAGACGTTCTTGCTGGCAAGTCAGGAAAATGACTTTCCATCCTCTTCACACCCAGTCACACACCAACACAGAACTGATGATGCTGCTGTGTTGTTCATTCCCTTTTCTTTCCTTCCACCCCATCAGCAGGCAATGCCAAATTGCTCACCACGCTGCATTATGGGGTGCAACTGAAACGGGAGAATAAATAAGGATTTTGTGGGTTTAATAGTGAGACTGGAGGTGTGTACTGCTGTGTAAAGGGTCTTTAAAGCTGAGGACTCATGGGATGGTTCTAGCATCCATATTTCCACATGAAACCCTGGAATACTTCAGCACAGGGGTAGGAAAGGAGGAAGATGGTATTTGGGTCAAGCTATGGGATGTTTGGGCCTGGAGCAAGGCTGGATGTTCCTATGAATAAAGGGAAGGTTCAGCAGTGCATTTCAGCAGCTGAAGACTAAGATGTTAAATTTCTGCATGGGGGCCAGCAGGACACATCCACCTTGAGCACACGTTTGCTCTGGAGGAGACTCTTGGCATTTCAGAAATTTGGGGGTTATTGCTGCCACAAACCGTGAATCCAGAGTGAATCACAGCATCTGCAGTCCAGTGGCAGTTTGTGTGCTGATGAGCAAAAAGGGCAGTGAAAAACCAGCGAATCTGGTCATTCTCTGGGCTGCACAGGTGGGGAAACCTCTGTGCTCAAACTGAGGCTGGCTCAAAGCTGCCCAGTGAAGGCATGGCAGGGAGGAATGGAGCCATCAGCTCCTGAGACCCAGATCAGCTCCTTCCTCCCACAGCAAAAAATCTTCTTCCCACCCCAGTCCTGGAGTTCTTAACAGCTGTTTCCAAACTGAAAGCGGCTTTCTGAAATTGGAGCAAAAAAATAATCTTTCTCCTTCTACTCAAGCTGAACGCAAACCTCTGCGGATGAAGGGTAGCGGAGAATTAGGGAAAGCAGAATATTCCTTTTTTATTTAATCCTAGCAAAAATACATCCTTCTTAAAAACCATACAACAAACAGAAAACCTGTGCTGCCATAGATCTTGTTGCTAAGAAGGATTCTATCCCAGCAATCTGTCCTCCTGCCTTTCTTGCTGTGCTGGTACTTTTCTCAAAGTGTTGAGTCTGCATTTTTATTCCTCCTCACACTCTGTACCCAGAGTAAATGATGCCAGACTCTATCAGCTCTCTGGCCATCTTTCCCATAGCATTTTCGATCTTGGCTGTGGGGAGAGGGATGGGTAGTTATCTGCTTCAGTTTAAACACTACAAAACAAAACAATTCTCTCCAAGAAAGCCGCAGAGATCACCTGAATTTACATAGCTTAGGTGGGGAGAAAATAACTTCGCTGTCATTGAGATTGTCTATTCTCCCTTCACACTTAGGATTGTTGTCAAAGGATCATTTACCAGCCAAAAATGCAGGTGGAACAGAGAAACATCATCTGAAAGGCTGGCAGGGAGGAAATGAGCATCTTTGCTTGTGTCTCAGTGTCTTCCCCACCCCCTTCCTTACATTTTAGCTTTGATTGTGAGATCCTTACAATGGGGCTGTTTATAGGGACAGGTTAATATTTTAAAAAGTCTCAGTCCTGAGCAGGACCTGGGAGGTGGGGCTATTATAAGTTGTAACAAGGTACCAATTAGACAGGTCGTAGACAGCAAAATCTGTCTCTTCTCTCCGGGGTTTTCTCCAGCTGTGACAAACAGCAAATAGGAGACCCTAAAAATAAAGTTTAAGTTGATTTCTCAGCAAACAGAAGTAGAAGTGCTGTGCACCGTGTGAAATGTTCCTGATTGTTTTGGTGTAAGTAGTGATTTATGTCCCCCCAGCACCATGGCACCACTGGAACCCCTGAATTTGGTCAGCTATGGATCTTTGAACCCCTGGCAGAGCAGAAATCCCCTGTGCTGCCTCATTCTAAATCCAAACATAAGACCCTGATATTTTCCTAAAACGACGAAAGACACTGTCCTTTATTTAATGGTGACTTTAGACAAAGTTGCTTTCCTTGAAGGGAAAATGTTCTTGAGCACATCGTTGTTAGAGCACAGTGTGCTTTTATAGCAGGCACAGCCTGTTTGTCCTTTACGTTTAGCTCTTCCTTGGCTGATATCAATTAAGGAGGAAATTCATAAAGGTCACTTCATAGAATCCCAGGCAGGTTTGGGATGGAAAAGACCTTGAGGATCACTTTATTCCAACTCCCTGCTATGGGCAGGGACACCTTCCACTCTACCAGGTTGCTCAGAGCCCCTTCCAATCTGGCCAATAGGACAGGTAGTGGCTTGTTATTCACACAGCCCCAAAATTACAAAATTATGAGTAATTTCCAGCTAGGACAACTTGTGTCTTAACTCACTGTAATTGTTGGGGCTTTGAAGTGTATTGCTTTTACTTTAGCCAAGGGTAGCTGCTATCTCATCTTCACATGCAAGACCTTCGTGACACACTCCTGGAAATCAGACCACATCCCCATCCTCTTCATTCTGGGAAAAGTTCCCTGTGCTGCCTCGGGTCTTTTTATCAACTTATCTATAAATCCAAATAAAATAGAAATATCCAAATAATATTTTCCTGCCTGCTAGTGGGCAGGTGGCACAATCTTAAGGCGATTAAAGGCTTTCCCTCCTCTTTAGAAATAGCAATTTCCTTCTATTTTTAGAGGTGGAGCCTTGTCTCCTTGTGCCTCTACCCGGAGAGTTGTCCTTTACCCAACGTACGCAAATAACAGCCGGCATTAGCAGGAAAACAGAACCAAACCCTTTAAGTCCTGCACAACTGGGACACTTCCACAGCAGTGACCAAGCTCTGTGGTGATGTGTTCTCCCCTCCTGGCAGAAGGGTGTCCTGGGGATGTGCAGGGCACTTGGAGCATCCCTCGTGTGGCGGCTCCTCAGGAGAGCCCCAGGAAACGGGCAGCACTCGTAGGCATTCGGCTCACGCCACCTCCCTGTCTGGGAGTCCCTCATTTAGCAATTTATGGGCCATGTCAGCGTAATTTAGTGTCTTAATACTGCTGGTCAAGGACCATCAGCGTCTTCAAAACCTCCGTTGTCCTTGGTAAGGAATGGAAGCAGAACTCGCCCCGAGTCAGCTCTGCGGGCAGCTGAGGGACAGCTGAAGGCAGAGCTGATATACACCCTTGGAGATAAAATTATTTCTCTGCTGGAAAAAAAAAAAAGCTTTAAAAGCAGCATTAAAACTAGTAGCGAGAGAGAATGGGCTCTGGAAGATCCACTTCATGGGCCTGTGCACTCCCTGAAGGCAACAGAGTTGGGGGTGTTGCAGGACAGGAGCAGGAGCAGGTGGCTGCTCTGCAGCTGGGTTGTCCCCAGACTCTGCTCCCTGGCCAGGACAGGGACGGAGATGAACACTGAAGTGTTTCACACCTGTACTTTGGGGTAAAATATTCATGGTTCTACACTTTCCATGAACCCTCCTTTCAAGGCAAAGAGGTGATGTCCACTTCTCAGTCATCAGCGTTCAAGACTTTCACTGCTTGTTCCAAGTATAGCAAAGATGTTCCCTGTGATTCAGAGCTTCACTCACCAGGAAGAATGTTGGAGGTGGCTTTCTACTAGTGAAAAGGTACAACACAAGGAAGAACTGCCTAAAAATCCATATGTAAAAGAATAGTAGCTTAAATGAGATATTTGTAAGCAAAAAGTAAGGACACAGTGAACTGGAGCTTGCCTCAGTGCATGGCTTCTGTGGAGTACTGCAGGGAAAATGAAATTTGATCCTCTTTCTGAAGGTTTTGCAGGAAGGTTTCCATCCATTTTGTCTCACACAGAGTGTGCACACCCTGAAGTCTCTGCTGGTGCAGTCAGGTCCTCCACAATCTTCTGCCAGGTTCCCAAGGGTATTTATTTTTTAAAGAGGGTTTTTTCCTGCACAGGATGTGGCAGAGTGCAGATTCACACATGATTGCTCCTTCTGACTTCTAATAAAGAAAAAATAATTATTGTCATTATTTACAGCAATAACATCTATGATGAAACCTTTCTCTGTCTGATCCCACTTCCAGCTCCTCTGCTCCTGTCCCCCTGCTGCTCTTCACAGAAGGCCCCAGAGGGAATCACTTTGCAGGTTTTTAGAGATGTTTTTCTCCTGTTGAGGCTTGCTGCTCTTCTGTTGGCTTTTTGCAGGGAGTCCAGGCCAAGGACATGTAGTGAAAGTGTTTTCCAACCAGGCCTCTCAAGTGGGGGGACAGGGAGAAAATAAACAACTCTGGCTTTGAAATTCCCCATGCAGTGAGAGCAAGGCTCTTTTTTTTTTTTTTTTTTTTTTTTTTTTTTTTTTTTTTTTTTAGTTTTCTTCCAGTAAGAAATTTTCAAGGAAAGGAGTGAGGAGCATTTTATCTTGCTGATAGGAGAATATTAAAAACACAGGAGGATGCCATGAGAATGTGAAACCTTCATTGCTCTGAACCCAAAGAGAGGCAAGAGATAAAGTGCCAGTGCCTTTGTCCTATTAGCTGCTCCTGTTTACTCCACTGTGCCAGTCTGTTGAGGTGTTTAATGACTTTTCACATCACCATGGGGGCACTGAGACAAGAGAAGCATTCATTTCCAGTCTTCTCTCTTTCTCCTCCTTTTTTTCACTCCTCTGCCTCAGCCCCTGATGTGACACATTCTTCCAGGGTGTCCTGGCTGTCCTAGCTCCTGTGTCACCCTCCTTTTTGCTGTTTATTTGTTGCAGGCAGCACCTCTGGGGTGGGACACACACCCACACACACTTGAGGTCAATCAGCTTAAAATGATCCTTCCTTTTTGCGTCTCTTTGACAAAATGTTCCTGAATGATGCAGGTTAGGAATAAGCTGGGAATGAGTAAGGAATGAGGAATTGGCTTTGGAAGCCAGTTTGGAAGCAAAGGAAAAGGTGCAGGTAGGAGTAAGCAAGCAAAAAGAACTTCGTGGTAGGAGAAAGGAAAGCGTCAGCTGGCGTTACTGCAGCAGAGACACCCCAGCAGTGCATCCCCAGTTCCTGAAGGGTTTCTCCAGTCCTTCTCCTGTCCCTGCTCCTGGTGAGCTGCCTGGATTTGCTGGTGAGAGCCCCAGGCAGGCTGAGCTGCTCTGCAGGTTACAAACAGCTCTGCATCCTAAAGTTCAGCAGGATTTATAATGTGAAGGCGCCGTGTGAGTCACCAGTGCTGCGGACTGAACTCGCAGACCTCTCCGTCTAAATCCAAGAGCTGCCACAGCCCGAGGCAAAAAGCCACGTCTCTGAGATGAAGGAGAGCCATAAAACACCCCGTGGCCCCTCTCTGGTGTGGAGGACAGCGCTGCCTCTCCCCTCAGAGCAGTGGGAGACGTGGGGGCTCCATGCCCTGCAGAACAACAGCAGCCACATCCCTCATGGCCTTGTGCAGGGCACAGCAGGGACCAGCAGGGAGGAGAAGGGGAATGGAGCATTCCAGAGTGAGGGAAAGGTGCAGAAGTGGCACTGAGGGAAGTTCTGTGGTGGTGGCTGGAGCTAAAAGCCCCGGGGTTGGTTGTTATCTCAGCAGAGTGAGCTGCACCAGGCCGGGCTCCCTCCCTGCAGCACCCAGCAGCACAGGGCCTGCAGCGGCTGAAAAGGGCTCCAGGGGCCTACTCACTACTGACTCCTCTGTGGGTCCATGTTGGAACCCTGGAGGCTGAAAATTTCAGGCTTTCTGTGTTAAAAGGCGCTGACCCTCAAGCAAGCACCACATTTGACTTGAGGCCTTGGAACAGGCCTTGAACAATAGCACGGGGGTTGTTGGTGTGAAGTTTGAATGGTACTGTGTGATCTCATAGGCTGAAAAACTTAGATTTTAGGTGTGTATAGTGGTGTATATGGAGCAAGATGGAGAATTCTGGGCATTCTCTGGGTCTTTCATCTTCACCTTCTTCTTCCTTCTTCTTCATGGCTTTGGGTGTTCTTTTCTTATTGGGTGAAAAAGGTCTGTATTGCACACCTTGGATGGTCAATTATAAAGTATATTATAAAAGTATAAATAATATAGGTGTCATCTTGTTATTGGGTCATTAGCACTTAAAGGTTCTTGGAAAGAGTTAGAGGAGCCATTTCCTACCTTGTTACCTAGGGCTCACAACTCCTGAGGCTGTGCTATAGATAAGAATTAATAAACATCTGAGTCTGAACACGAAAATGGTGTCCCGTGCATTAATCCTGGCTCTAACATGAAGGAAAGAAGATAAGAATCCTCACAGGTCCAGGAAAAATGTGAACTCACTGCTGTTACCCCCTTGCTTTGGTGTTGCAGGTGAGGTTTGAAAGCAAGTGCTGAGAAGGGTTTAGTCCAAAAGCCATTTTTTTTTCCAAATCACTCCTCCCCATCCAGCCCCAAACAATCAGTGCTGGGGGCATGGAGACACTGCTTGGTAGTCAGGCTGTAGTAGTCTGTAGCCTTTAAGGTGTGTGGATGCTCCTTGTTTTTCTGCTTTTGGATTCTGTCAGTGTCTCTGTGTTTAATGGAGACACTGAGGATGGGAAGTGAATAACCCCTCTGGTTTTGCCCTCTTGGAGAAAAAAAAAGAGCTTTGCCTCTCTCCACAATATAAAGGTTTCTCTCTCCAAAATATAAGATTTGAACCTTTCTTTTCATTCTAATACAGTGGGAAGATGGAGAATTGGCTTGTGGCAGAGCTTTGCCCTTTATTGCCCAGGGATGAAACACCTCCAGAGCTTTGGGCATCTCTGCATTCCTGATGGCATCTCACAGGCCACAGGTGACTGATCAGTCCACCAACCTTAGGATTGCAGAAATCCTGTGCTTAATTTGATGGACCAGAACTTCCCAATGGGAAAATCAATAAGGTCTGCAAGAATTAAGTCATGGGGGGTTTCCTCAGGGATGCCCCTCCCAGGGCACAGAACCTCTCAGAGGTGTGGATATTCCCAGCCTGCATTAGAGCACTCTCACTGTAACTGACACTAACAAAACCGTGGATTTGACTCCATTTTGCTTTAATCAGAGCTCAGATCATGGCCAATATCAAAGATATATTTGGTGTCTTCCACTGTGTATCTTGAGAAAATAGTATGTGGTCCAAAAATTTTTGTTTTGTCAAAACCAAAATATTTTGCTGGAGGGAGTCTGTCTCAATGATTGTTCCAGCTGGGAATAGTTGAAATATATCATTTAGATTTTGTTTTGATACAATTCCACTGTTTTGATAAAATAAAAAAATGTCAACTGCATTTATTATGACAGTTCACACTGTAATAAATATAAATGTCTATGACCAGTGTTCTGTAATATATTATGCTACTTCAATGTAACCAAAATGGACCATTTCCCTATTAAAATGTAATGTTGCAACACAATTCAAATAAAATATTTTAAGCAACAAATCATCTCTAAAATTTTAATTCAATAAAAAATATGAAAATTTCAACTTCTTTCCCTGAGTCAGATATAAAAAGACAGACAATTTTCTGTATAATTCATTCTCCCACCCAAGTAATTTTGATTCAGAGAAAGAGGTGAGAAATAACCTACTTGACAACTCTGAAATAATTTATTCCACAGATTAGAAACTGATGGAGCTTGTGCTTCTATAAAGTTGAGCGGTGGGGTAAGGCCACAAATGTACGTGTGAATATGGGAGTGGGTATAGATATTATCACTTATAGTAACTGACATCATGCTCAACCCCTTTTGTGCTAAATATTTCATGTTTGCAGTGTTTAAAATCCCAGGAGATGAGGCAGAGGAAAGCTGGAGCTGCCCAACCAGGTGCAGGTGTGTTTGTGACACCTCTGCTCACACAGGCTCCCTCTCTCAGGCAGCAGCAGTACAGGCAGGAAAGCTTTGGCTTAGCCAACATACTGAAAAATAGATTTATTGCAGGTGCTAGGGGTGAGTTTGTTCAACCCTTCCAGGTGCCAGCAGTGTGTGCAGCACTGGTGCCCTGATGTCTCATCAGCGTTGCAGCAGGTCAGAAGTTGTCCTCACATCATCCAAGTTCTCGTGGTGTGTCTTGGCCACGACATCTCTCCTGCATGTGTGGTTAGATGCTGCTCTCTTAAATGGAGCAGGGTTTGGGAGCTGATTTCAAAAGCTGCATTTGAATATTCTGAATTTTTATGGCAGGATAGCAACAAAGTTGCAAGCTCTTTTCAAAGAATAACCTCAGCACACTGTGGAACATGGAGGTTTCTAAGAATTATAGAGTGGTTTGGGTTGGAGGGGATCTTAAAAATTATCTTGTTCTGACCCCACTGCCATGGGCAGGGACATTTTCCACTAGACCAGGTCGCTCTAAGCCCTGTCCAACCTGGCCTTGAACATTTTCAGGAACACTCCCACAGCTTCTTTAGGTGAGAGAGGAAAGAAAAAGGACATTAATCCTCCCATGGCTGTGTGAAAGCTCAAGTTCTGTGTGTGTGTGTGCTGGCTGAGCCAGTGGTATTCAAACACAAGTGTATTTTGTCAAATACATTGCTTCAAGGCCCTGAGTCAAAACAGGAGTTATTTATGCACACATAAAATTAATCCTCAAATGATTAGCTCGGGAATGCATGTCCTGCAAGTAATCGCTGGTAGTATTTTAATAATGAGAAGCTAAGTCAGGAGAAATTCTGCTCTTAGTTATTCTGCTAGAGAACGTGGCTGCTAGTAATGAAATAATTCACTGAGTTATACATTTTGCTTTATTTATGGATGTACTCTTTACTTATACATATTTTTATTACTTAATATTTAAAATGCACTAAGGGCATGTAAGATGCAGCAGCAGAACGCTGGTGCTGCTTCGATCCTGTGCCAGGATCCTGTGGAGAAACAGCAGCAGGAGGGCTCAGATTCCCCAAGTTATTGTGCCTGCCCTGTGGTCACCTCGGGGATGTCTGGGTGGGAGGGATGGTGAAGTTTTAGATCCCACAGGAGCCAAGAAAGGAACGGGATACAGCCCAAAACAAAGCTGCCTCTCTGGGCTGACAGTGACACGTCCCTGCTGCAACACTGCCAGCCCTGAGCATACAAAAATCGTGGTGTAAAACCTCAAAATCATGAAATGTACCTAAAAAATAAACCAACCAAAAAAAAACCCACAAAAAACCCCCCAAAACAGCCCCCCCCCCCCAAAAAAAAAACCAAACCAAAAAAACCCAGCATATGGAAGATTGCTTTTAGTTGGCACAACTCGCCTTGGTAAATGGAGGAGCTGCATTTTTAAACCTTTCCCCTTCCGCTTACTGAAGCGAGGAGGGTTAGAATTGTGCTGTTATTTTTGTAAAAGAGACAGTCAGAAAATCCTTTAATGCTTTGGTTTAAAAATACCAGGTTATTACCCAACATGTGGCATAAGAAGAACTTTTTTCCTCGCATTTTCACCTCGATGTCCCCAAGTCTGTTTGTACAAGTAAAGGGTTGGCCCAAGTAGATTTTTTTTTCTTTTGAGATACAAGGAGGTATAATCTATCTGCAAGAATTGAGAGGAAAACAGATGACTTCTCTTTTTCCTTTTTTTCATTACCCCAAGAGGTTTACAGTCTGGTCTCTATGTGAAAATAAATGGGTGAGGCCAATAGTCTGAAAGCACCACTGAATGATGCAATGATGTGTCTTGGAGCAGCAATATTTCATGGCAAATCATCTTGCTCTAAAACAGACACAAGATGCTTCTGTTTTTCTCCCAACTGCATCTGTTTTCTTTTATTTTTTTACCCTTCTCTTCCACAAACCTGGTTCAAATCCAGCCCGGGGCTTGGAGGCTGTGCTGAGCTCATTTTGGAAAGGGATTTTAGTCTTGGTAGTGTGAGTTGGGTGTCCCAGTGTGGAAACAGCGATGAAGTACACACACCCAATTCTTGGTCATCAGAAGGCTTCTTTATTTCCCTTCATGGCCTTTTTATAACATGGTCCACAAAAAAGGCTGTTATTGGTCCGAGAAGGACTCACTCTCTTCCCCTTTTGTAAACACCAGGTGACAGAGATTGTTTTGGGAAATTTGTGTGAGAAGAGCGAAGCTCCTGTAGTATTTACAAAATAACAAAGACATTGTTATGAGAACGGGAAATTGTTCCCACGGGAATCATCATGCAATAGCTAGCGGCAGAATTCCGAAGCCCAAAAAAATGCAGAGCCACAGTTGGGTGGTTGTGGTTCCCTTGCTTGATGGAAAGTCATTTCTGGTAGAGAAGAGCAAAAACTTGGGGTATTGGATCCCAAACATCCTCTTAGTGATAGATTCAAGCTCTGGAGCTGATGTTTGAAGGCAGAACTGGGCTCTCTGATGCCCAGGACATTCAGGCCTGGCTGCAGTGAGAGGAGCCAAGCAATTGGATGGCACAGCATGAAGACAGTCCAATATTTCCCAGCTGAGAAGATCCCAAGAGCAGTGCCATTTGGGATGGGCAAGGAAACCAGAAATATCATAACTGGGTCTCCTTCCTTTTCTTCTTCCTCCTTTTTTTCAAATATGAAATGCAAAATAATTATTTCAGCAGCTTCTGAAAACATCTATAGGTTTTTGTTTTATTTCTCTTCAATAATCCATTCGATTTTGAGGTAATCACTTTGGAAAATGATCAAACTCTAAAGAATTGGAAGGATAAAAATCAGTGGCAATGACGTTTTTGTCTGGATTTTTTTTTATAAATGGAAAAAAAACCTTAAAAAAATCAACAAATATTTTTAGAAAAAGTTGCTAAATAATTTATTTAGTGGTAGAGGGGAAAGAAAGGCCAAACTCTGCCAAATTCTGCTGGTGGGCTCCTCGGTGACTCGTGCAGGCGGATGATGCATTTTGATGTGTGGACTCAGAGGGGTGGCAGTGGCTGCTTTTACTGAGGTTTGCTTTCCTCCAGCTGTGATTCTCACAGGGGTAAAACCAGAGCCAAACCTCCCAGTCTGAGCACAGCTGACTGAAGTGCACTGCAGGTTTATTTTCCCTTCCCCTGTCAGTGCCAGGTGTTGGCCACTACCCGTGGCACAAACCAACCCTGAGCTGCCGGGCAGGGCTGCTCCCTGGCTCAGAGTGGCATTGAATTGCTTCAAACCCTCTCCTCTATTGCTCTTGCTTTGGGATGGACAGCAGGGAGGTGTGTTAGAGCACTGTGCAGCCATAAATCTGTGGTTGCAGCTGTGGAAAGAGGGACAGGTGGGACGCTGCCTGGGGTTGGCACAGCCCCTTCACAGAGGTGTTGGCTATGGGGGATTCATGGTGGAAAACTTCGAGTTTAAGTGTTGCTATAGGACAAGAAGTGAACACACACTCACACGCTGAGACGTCCAAGGCAAAAAAGAGGGAGTTTATTTTACAGACCTCATAATTTTATAGAGTTCTAACAGTGACTAGGAATTGGAGGGTGAAATCAGATTGGAGGGTGAAATCGTCCCCTCTCAAGCACAGTGGTCAAACTAACAGTCTATCGATTCTCTCCTCCTCCAGAAAAGAATGTAAACAACCCAGTATTTTCGTGAAAGTGCATGAGAAAACTCTAATACAAAAATATAAACATCAGAAAGCTTAACAAAACTTTAGAAGAACAAGGCAACATTTAAGGGTTTAGAATATAGTAATATATATCTATAAAGCAAAATGGAGGTTCTAGGGCAGAGGCCAGTCCTTCTTTTTCACCTTCTTCATCATGGGTCTGGATAGTATTTTGTAATTGGATAGAAAAGTCCACATTGTGAGCCTCAGGTGGTTGGTTATGGGGTTAAAAATAAAAATAATGCAGGTGTCATTTCTTAATTGGACAGTTCTTAAAAGGCCTTGTAGAGAGAAAGATACAGCTCCATTTTTATTTTGTTAGCTAGAAGTGCTGTAGGTTTGTGAGACTGTGATATAGATAAGAATTAATAAACACCTGAGTCCAAACAAAAAATACCATCTCCAGCATTTAATCCCGACCCTGGCAAAAAGAACTGCATTTCACTGCGGTGCATACGGACACAATAATGAGTGAATATGACTGGCAAGCTCCTCACTCAAATATTGGTGCTTTTTTATTGTCCTTTTCCTCGCCTTCCTGTGAGTTTGCCCCATTGATTGGTCTTCACCCCCCTTCACGGGTCCTTCACCATCCTGCCCATCCTGAGGAAAAAGCTGGATATTAGGAAAAAGTTTTTTACAGAAAGGCTGATAAAGTATTGGAATGGTCTGCCTGGGGAGATGGTGGAGTCTCCATCTCTGGATGTGTTTAAGGAAAGGCTGGATGTGGCACTCAGTGCCGTGGTTTAGTTGAGGTTAGGGTTGGGTTGGACTCGATGATCCTGGAGGTCTCTTCCAACCCAATGATTCTGTGATTCTGTGATTCTGTGATTCTGTGAAATTGCCATGCCACCTTTCAGTGCCTCTCCGTAGCTGCCTGCTCACCATCACCCACCTGAAGGGAGTGAAGGAACCCAACCCAGCCCAGCTCTGCACTGGGGGCTTCATTGTCTCGTGCTTCATCCAACACCGTCATTAGCCTGGATTTTTGCAGCATGTTTGGTAGCCTGGGCAGAGTGCATTGATCCTTCTGCTGCCAGGCAGTGGGAAAGGGGGAGAAGCAGGACAGGGACTGGCCTGCAGTGGTGACTCAGCTGGAACTGCTTGGCAGGGCTGTTTATGAGCTCAGGAGAGGCCATGGCAAGGCATGTTTTCCAATGAAATTTGCAGGAGGGCTTCCTTTCAGCCCGAGAGACCTGTGGCTGTGCTGATTGTCGTGGATTTTGTGTCAGAGCTTTTGCAAATCTGTCTCGTCTTGAAATAGTCCAAAGGGTTTATTTTTGCCTCCCGCTCCAGCCAGAAGGGGTCTGGATATTTGTGTGTGCATGTGTGGTTTTATCTCCAGCCCTGCAGCGGTTTTCAAAGCCGAGCAAATGGTAAACACAAGTGCTTAAAAGGTGTTGGGATTTTTAATGCCCCTCTGGTTAAAAGAGAAAGAAGTAAATGGGAACAAAAACAGAATGGAAGAAAATGCTCTGTATACAAGGGAAAGAGCAAATGTAAAGAAAATGGATGTTTAAAATTAAATGCCCGAAAAGAGTGCCTCTGCAGACAGGAAAGTGTCTACACCACAAGCCTCTCTGCTTATTTTTTGTCTTTACAGAGAGGTTTCATTTGTAGCTGATGGATTGATGGTCCATTATCCTTATTTACACTCTGGCAGAAACAACTCAGGGTCACTCACAATGTTGCCCCCACCAAAGGCCCTTTGGACAACCACAGCAGTACAAAAAGGATGTGAGGGTGCAGAGGGCTGCTTTGAGAAGTGGCACTGCCACCATGACACACCCACAAAGTGCCTGGGAGGGCTCTTCAGTGGCTCCTTGCTGTGACTCAGTGCTGCTGCCTCCAACAGCCATTGCAGTCCTTGGGATTTATGAATTTGAACAAACTTGAGGTCCCCATGCCCTCAAGGGAGGGAGAAAGGCCATCCTACCCTGGCTCCACAGATCCTCCCTTTGTTCCCCACACCCCATGGCTCTGTTTGTTTATTTCTGACCCACCAAGCAGGCTCAAAGGCAGTGATTTGGCCAGGATCTCATCCCATCCTTCCCTTTGGCTTTATCTGATGAGCCAAGGCTGGGGAGAGCCAGGGCTTGGGGAGATGGCTTCCAGCAATGTTGTCTTTTCTCTCTGGTTTAGTGTCTCCTACAAGCACTGCAGAACTCCTTTGCCATCAAAGGAGTTTTTATCACAGGGAAATCCCTCTGAGACCACTTTGGATGGGGTTAAGTCTCCTCTGCACTGCCAAGAGCACTGCCAAGTGACCAGATGGCACTGGAGAACCAGGCCTCCAAATATTAGTCAGAAAGCCCATCTCCTCCTCCCCTTCAATTCCTTATTTGGCTGTTGGCACGGGGAGGATTCCGTGTTCCCAGAGCTGGACATTTGTCAGCATCCTCACTGCTCACCCCTCCACCCACATCCACCCCCAGCCCCCAACAAGCTGCTCACACTACAGATGTGATGTGTCTTTGGCCATGGAGCCCCCGTTACTGAGGGATTTGTATTCCAGCTGGGTTAGACACTTTTTTTTTTGTAGCTTTTCTTCCCCCCCTTTTCTTTAGTGCACCTTGTATTTAATTTGGCAGAAAGCTCTGTTGAAGCTGCTTTACCTTTCCTACATTATTATTCAATTGTATTTCCCCTGATGAAAAGCCTGGCAGTCTGCTGCTCAGTGACAGATGTGCTAGCTTTGGTTGAATCACCACCACTAGGCTTATTATGGGTTTTACTAATGTTTGCTGTTTTACACAGTAACAGGTAGGGTGATTCACTCACTCAAGGCAAACACACAGACACACATATGCA
This sequence comes from Acrocephalus scirpaceus scirpaceus, assembly GCA_910950805.1. Taxonomy (NCBI): domain Eukaryota; kingdom Metazoa; phylum Chordata; class Aves; order Passeriformes; family Sylviidae; genus Acrocephalus; species Acrocephalus scirpaceus. The sequence continues at coordinate 7,547,642 of OU383790.1, read as the reverse complement.
CACAGGGATTTAGAGACACCCACACACACACACAGAGGTGAATCAGCCTAAAAGGATCCTTCCTTTTTGCATCTCTTTGACAAAACGTTCCTGAATCCCCTGCCTGTGCCTTGGTTCCTCGCTGAGCAGCCACCCACGAGGAGTTATCACTGCCCAGAGGGGCTGGGCTGCAGGGGCTCTGAATTTTAGTTACCAGCACAAGAATTATCCCGACTAACCACAGGCAGCTGTGACTGTGGTCAGGTCACCTGTGTGTAAGATTAATGGAATGCTTTCTCAGTAAATACAGGTTGCAGGAATTCATATTATTCAATCCAGAAGTCCTGAGGTTGGTTTTACCAAAGGACTTATCCAGCAGTCCCACTGCATGTGGGGAGCTTCCCCTGCCTGGCAGGGGCAGCAGGGATTTGTGCCTGCTGAGGGTAATTTTGTGGGGTTAGAGGGGTGTGAACCTGAGTGTGTTTTAACAGAGCAGATCCCTGTCCCTCGCAGCGTAAACCCCAAAGTCTCTGCAAATGTAAGTGTGTCAGCAGCCCAGAAACACCCCCTGCCCTGGGCTGAGCCCCAGTCTGGGCAGCAGGGAAAGGGGGATTGTGCCCCTGTGCCCCTGGGCCCAGCTGAGACCCCACCTGCAGAGCTGCCCCAGCCCTGGGCCCAGCACAGCAAGGACCTGGAGCTGCTGGAGAGATCCAGAGGAGGCACCAGGGGGATCAGAGGGATGGAGCAGCTCTGGGAGTGTTCAGCCTGGAGAGGAGAAGCTTTGGGATGACAAAACTGAAGCCTTCCAGTAACCAAAGGGAGGCAGCAGGGAAGATGGAGAGAGGCTGTTCACAAGAGCCTGGAGTGCCAGGACAAGGGGGAATGGCTACACACACTGAAGGAGGGCAGGGATGGATGGGATATAGGGATGAAACCCTTCCCTGTGAGGTTGGGGGGCCCTGGCACAGGGTGCCCAGAGCAGCTGTGGCTGCCCCTGGATCCCTGGCAGTGCCCAAGGCCAGGCTGGACATTGGGGCTTGGAGCAGCCTGGGACAGTGGGAGGTGTCCCTGCCCATGTCAGGGGTGGAATGAGATGAATTTTAAGGTTCTTCGGACCCATCCCATGCTGTGAATTGCCAAGGCCTCCAGGGAAGTGATGCTGCATGAATAAGGAGCCCCAGGATCTCTCCAAGGTTTTCAACTCAGCCCTGTGATGAGTGTGCAGGTTATGATCCAGTTCAGTGCTCCAGAGAGCTGCCTTTTTACAGTGATTTCTCAGCTTGCAATGCCAGGGAGCCTGAAGTGTTTGCAGATTTAATTCTACACATCCACACAACCGAAATCTCCAGTGTTGTCCTGAATTATGTAAATCTCCAGAGGCTGCAAAACTGGGCCAGGAGTCTCCCAAGAATAGTTTTTCTGGAGGCCTGCACCCTCCAGACTGCTTTGTCTCCCAGCTTTCAGGGTGGAATTGGCCATGAACTGTGCAACGACAGAAAAAAAAATGCTTAAACTAGGAAAACTTTGGATTCATATTTAGTGAGATATTGAGGTATGATATTAGGCAGTTTATATACAAACTGCCTGATCTCTTCAATTAAAACTCACAGGGACTAGTTGTAAAATAATGAATGTCTCACTCTGCAGTACTGAAACTTTCTCTAATGAATTCTTTGCCTTGTGTGCCTGTGTTCCCACCTGACATCCTGTATTCATTCACAAGGTGTTCCTCTTAATGAAAACAAGGTCACTCTTTCAGCATTTGATGGCCAAGAAAGGAAAAGGTGGTGGAGCTGCAGCCTTACAGAGCGTGTTATGTTTTTTCCCTCCTTCCATAATTGCAAAAAAGCCTCCACTGATGTTGACAGGACTCAGGCTTGATTAGGAAGAGGAGAAAAGGTGCCAGCTTGGACCCTAGGACAAATTGGAGTTCAGTCCAGACATTCAGTTCCTTACATCGATTTTCCACTTTTGTCTGTCAGTGCCTTATGGGACAATAATCCCAGTTTGTATGAAGGAAGCATTTGTTCTTCTCTGCTTACAGGCTGACGTCTAATGCTTATTAGGCAGTAATATTGATGTCACATTCACAGACTAAATTTGAGTCCTGAACCTTGCACGGCTGCTCTCTGTAGAGAAACTTAAGAGCAGAAGGTGTGGGCCCTGACAAGTAGAACAGCCAAAGGAAAAGGGGAGAAAGGAAAATTTTATAAACTTCCCTCACAGGCAGGGAGCTGGGGAAGGAAGAAAAAGTACTTTTTCATGCTTTTCATGTGGCAGTAATAGAGCCTAGATCCCTGTCCCCCTGCGCCTGAGGGTACAGCCAGCACTGCCTGGAGAAAGAGGGGTATCATTAACCCAGCAGGTTCCTGTCACCTTCTTCCTCAGGGTCATTTCTTTCACCACTCCTTGGTGCAGAGCCATGCTTTGAAGCAGCAATGTGCAAACTCCTCACTCCGTGGGTTTTCCTGATCTCTTGCCTGTCTCTGGCCCTTGTGAGGCTCCTGAGCATCCCCCAGGCTGCTGCCCTGCTGGTTGTGTGTGTCCTTTCCCAGCTCCCCAGAGTGCAGAAGGTCATCCTCACCTTCCCACCACAGGCAGTGCCCCAGAGTGGTTCTCCACTCAGACAGGATGTGGTTGGGATGGTCACAACACAAAGAGTGACACCACAGAAGTTCAGAAGGTTCAGAAGGCTCTTTATTATGGCTGCATTCTGTCTTTTATACAGGTTTTACAAACCTCAAGGGCAACTTCTAATTGGTTAACAGCTTGCTTGTTAATTATTCTATTGGTTAGTAAAAGACATTTTACTTGTCCATCAAATTTCTCTATTCTTGAATTGTTCACATATTTTCTTTACTGATTCTCATGGGACAAATCCCTTGTTATTACAGTGCATTTATTTTTCACCTTCAGAAGAGATTGTTGTGTTAAACTTTTCATTCTCAAAACAGCTTCAGATGTGAACTTACAGATTTCTTGTTAGCTGCACATAGAAGAAATGACAGGCCAGCTTTTACCCTATTGCTACAAGAGAAAAGGATGGTACCTGAAAGGAGCCCACAGGAAAGGTGGAGAGAGATTATTTACAAGGGCCTGGAGTGAAAGGACAAGGAGGAATGGCTTCAAACTGAAAAAGAGTGGGTTTAGAGTGGATATTAGAGAAAATGTCTTCCCTGTGAGGGCAGAGAGGCCCTCACAGAGCAGCCATGGCTGCCCCAGGATCCCTGGCAGTGCCCAAGGCCAGGCTGGAGCAGCCTGGAACAGTGGGAGGTGTCCCTGGCATGGCAGGGGTGGGGTGAGATGGGATTTCAGGCCGGGTACAGCCCAAACCAGGGTGTGATGGCATGGCAGGAGCCTCATAATTCTGTGTTCCAGGTCCCATCTGCCAAAGTGAGGGTGTGGGGCTGTGGCAGAGCTCCCACTCTGGAACCCCACCTGGTGCAGTGCACTGAGCACTGTTTAAGTAGATGGAGTTTCCTTCATTTCTCTGCTGGCCTGCTTGTGAGAGTCAAGGCTTTTTTCTTACTTCCTTGGAAGCCCGTGCTTGGAACAGGTGATCATTTAGCCTAAATCCACAGAGATCCCTTATCTGTTTCTAAGAAAAGTGAACATCCCAGCACACGTGGTAGCTGGCAGGAAGAAGTGGCCTGCACTGGTTTCCCCAGAAACACCCTGGAAAATAACTTTGAGCAGCACACGATATTGAAGATTGGAGGGAGAAGAGGGAAATCACAGCCTGCTCACTGATAGCTGGCAAAAAGAGGGGAAAATTAATAAAAAAAATATCATTACAAATTATTTCTTGACCTCTGTGGAATGAACACAAACACTCTGGCACCTCTGGGAAGCCCCAACACGTAGACTCTGCCCAGTGCAATGAATGTGGGAGCTAATCTGTCCAGGAGGTGAGTGTCACTGCCAGGGGGGACGCATCAGACTGCAGCTCTTAGTGACATCCACCTCCTGGGGACAGTAAGCCAATTTACCTAATTCCAAAGAAATTTGGGTAATAAAAGTAAAGGTGGCGAGCGGAGCAGAGGCTGGGGAGGGATTAAAAGCATTTGCATTAATAAATAGAGATGTTATCATGGAGAATTAATGTTCTTTGATGTGGATCTTGGCAGCATTAGGAGATGCCAGGTACAGTGCCTCATTATCTCGCCGAGGTTACGGGGTCAGCCTGGGACAAGGGGAAGTGATTTATGCAGTGTCTCTGTCAGAGGGATGAGAATATGTATGAAATAATAAGACTTGCAGAGACCATTAGTGAAAATCTCCCCGGATCCCAAGGTCTCACATTGCACTGGATTCCCTCTGTGCATCATTCAAGCATTTTCTTCCTCAGCTGTGTCCCCTCTGTCTCTCTTATCATTTTTATATCTCAAATTAGGAGTGCTCCTTCCCCTTCCAGACTCTGACGGGCAAATGTCATTTTAAATGGGTGGTTAATCCAGGAGAAAAAGCAGGATTCCTTAATTTGAAAATTCTCTCCCTTCTTCTCACTCCCTAGGAGAGACTGGTTTGTGAGGTGAGTGGTGACATTTGAATGAAAAGGACAAGTGAAGAGGTGAGTGTTGGATGGTTCAGGTACTGATTAAACCATCAAACAAATGAATGGGTGTGGGGATCTCTCCTGTGTGTGTGGATTGAGAATCCAGCAGGTGGACATGGCAGGGAGAGTTCAAACCTGCCACACCTTGGCTTTTACTAACAGAGTATTCTAAGCTCCTCACTGAAAACAGCTCTTGCCCAGGATGAGCAAAATCTACTGATTTTAATTCCTATCTTGTAAAAAAAATAATAAAATATGACTTTTAAAAGCTTGTTTCTCAAAGAAAATGAAACTTATTTGAAAGCATCATTTGGCCATGTGCTTTGCCTGATTATTGTTTGAAAGGGTCCCATTTAAAATAAAAAAGGACAGGAAGATGCAATCCTAAAAGCTGTTGATTACTTTATGCATTTTCTACAAGGAAACAAGTGAGAAGAAGAAAGAGATCTCCAAATAAATGAGGGCATTTACTGAAGGAGAGGCTGTGACTGAGCTCAGATCCAGAGAAGCCACAGGAAAGAGAGGAAAAAACTTTTTTACAAGGGAGTTCTTGCGTGTCACAGGTTTTCCTGGAGTGCTCAGAGCTAAGGGTGCCCATTAGAGAAACGCTCCAATAATCTCCAGTTCTGGGCTTCAGAGACACCAGTGAGCCCAGGCCCATCCCAGTCCTCCCTCTCTGCATTACAGCAGGAACCACGGTGGATTTTTAATTCTCATTTATATTCTAAGGGAACCGGGCCCTGGACTGCTCCAGCTGCTTCGGAACCTTCTCATCTTCTCTACTCCCACCTCTACAAAATGAGACTTGTCAGTAACTTCTATGCAGGATCAGGGTAACAGGTAAAGTCAAAATTAAATTGAGGTGGGAGAGAAATGGACCAAAGAATCTGGATCAAATCAGATGAAATCCTCTCTTTGCACCTCTTCATATTTTGTTCTATTTTCTCTCTCCACTTCTCCCCTGCATTTCAGGAGAAATGCAATGCTTTTGACCAAAACCACCTGAACTGTTCATTTTTAAAAATACCCTTCTGTGTGCTCCCATCCCATTCAGCGCCATTTGCCTGTCAAAATGTGTTATTGAAAAGTTGCTGTCCAGCCTCAAAGAAGTTACCATTTCTGTTAGCAACTATATTTGGGTCTGTCTTGAGCCTTATTTATGGACTCCTTGATTTTCCAATCGGAATGCTGTCAAATTGAGTGGTTTTTTTGAGTCAGTGAAGAAAAAATCATAAAGGAAAATAAGAATGGAGGCTATTATAAAGTTAAAAAGGGCTGCATAGGAGGCAGGGGAAAATACAGCAGAAGATTTTGTTATAATATAATGAATGTTTCCAACTCCCCTTGGCCAACCCATTTTATATGTGGGTGGGTGTGTGGAGGCTGGGATTGCTTTGGTTTGTGGGCCAGCCTGGTTCAGAGGAGATGGGGAATACAGTGCCAGAGTGAGGGAAATGACACCCTTTGTACCTGTTTTCAGCATAACTTTGTGCAGGAGCACACAAAGATCAATAAAAACGTCTGTAATGAGCAGCCTCTCAGCCGAGGAGAACAACTGTGCTACCCCAAAAAAAAAGATAAATTGAGTGACTTTGAATCCTCCTGAGGCTGAAGGGGAAGGAGTTTCCCCAGCTGGTTCCTCCTGCAGTGAGTGCAGTCTCCAGGCTGGTGTGCTGGGGATGGAGCACAGCCTCCAGTGTGGGGGAAACACCACTTGGCCCTTTGCTGCTGGCCTGCAGAGCCCTGAGGAGGCAAAGGGGCCTGACAGAGCTGCAAGGCTGCTTGCAGACATACTCTGGACACTTGGGATCTTCAGGAGCTCAGAACATCTTTTAACACTCGGGATTTTTTGTCTGCTATGTTTATGCATGATGAGCTCGTGCCAAGGACCCAATTACGATTTTCTTATCTCTCTCCCCTCTTTCTTCTCCACTTCTTCCTCCACCCATTATCAGGGACACCTGGAAACAATAAAGAGTTGTTTGTTTGGTTCCTCCTGCTCCCCCTTATTTTCTGGTGTATTTGATGTTGTGAAAGCAGGGCTGTTAGAGATCCATTAAGCAGTGTTTGCAACGGAAGGGAAGAGTTCTCTCTGGTTTGAGGAAGATAAGGCACATAAATCGAACTCCCCCTACATCTGAACATTTCTGTAAATAGCTGAGAAGGACACAAAAATGGAGCAGCTTTTCCCGTGTGCTGCATGTCCCATCTTGTCACCACTGGAAGCCAGGAGAGCTGAAGAATTGGGATCAGGAGCTTCAGACAAGGCCGATGAACCATTTTCCAGGCTGGATCGGGTATTTACAATGAGATAATGAATTTATTTGCCAAGGTGTTGTTTGTTCAAGGAGCAGCCAGCACGTTCACCGGGCAGTGAGGCCATCCTGCAGTATTGATCCATTTGGGAATTGCCTCCTCTGGCTTTAGGAAAGGCCTGTGAGTCCCCACTGCCTGGATCATGGGGCTGCAGAGAGCACAGAGCCCTGACTTTGTGCCCCAAGACTCTGCAGGGCAGGGCTAGAGCCTCCTGCTCTAAGCAATCCTCTGCTTTGTGTTCGTATCCACTCTGCAGCAAGCAGCAAACCAGTCAGATCCTGTGCATCCCTGTGGGGTGGCCGTGCCATTTTCCCACTTCCACATATTCAAGATTTTTCTCCCAAGAGATACTCCAGAACATTTCTTAATAATGCAGTTCAGAGCTCACAGGGGAAAGAACACAGAGAGTCTTTTTTTTTATTTTATTTTATTTAGAGCTGTTTCATCCTGGATCCCTTGGCTTAAATGATACTCTTTCCTTTCAGCAAGCTTAATGCGGATTGGAAAGACTCCCAGACATAAAATGTGTAAATTAAAACTCCCCTGGAATGATAAGGAAGGAGAATATTTATTCTCACTCTTGTCCCAACGTCTCAAAAACCCAGGTCAAGAAGATTATCCCTTGCTTCTGCAGGAATGAAGGAATGTGGGCAACAGCCCTTGACAGACAAAACCTCCATGATTTGAGCTCAGAGCTGAGGCCCCAGGTGGATAAATGAGTCCCCTGCTAAAGGATAAAGAGTCCCTGGATTTAATCTGTACTGGGAGGGCTTTGTGGGCAGTGAACAGGTCAAAGGCTCTCACTGAGAACTCCAGAAATCTTTCTTTTTGGACTTTGGGGACATGGTATGAGAACACATTGCGGTTGGGTGGGCAATCAGGTTAAACCCTGATTAATTAGGGACCCCACACCTTATCATTCTGGAAGCACAGAAAAGCTGGAGAGGAAGGGGCTGGAGCAGAAGGAAGCCACACTAACAGGAGTGGTTTTCTCCAGCCCCCACTCCATGGAATTGAGGATTATGGTTTTGGACATCCCTCTACAAATTATTTTGTGCTTCTCTCTTCAAATGCAGGCCCCAGTGGACTTTTGTGGCCCTCACCTGATCCCCCCGAGTGCAAAGCAGAGGCCACAACATCAGAGACTCCACGCTGCCAACTGCTCTGCTTTATTAATAGCTGGGAAAAGATCTTGGAAGGGAGGAGGGAATTCGAATGAGTTAAAATAAATATTTCAGCAAAAGAGGAAAGCTTGAAAAGCCGAACCAGTCCATTAATCCCCTGCCAAAGACAGTTTAATACCCATTAGGAGGCAGACACAGGGTGTGTTTCCCTCCATGGACACACACATTTGGCTCTGGAGTTGGAGACACTAACTTAGTGTTTCAGGGACTGGCACAGAACTGAGGAGTCCATTCCCCTTTGGGGTGTAATTTCTTAATATATTAAAAACAAAAGACACATAATGTTAAAGATGACTTTAAAAATGTTACTAATAACTCCCTGGGGTCAAGAGATCTTGAAGCACTCAGTTATTTCTGACTTTGAGCCAGAACTAGCAGGGTTTTTCACTTTAATATCTCTAGTGTCTGTGGCTGCAATGTGCTGCCTGTATTTTAACAAGAGATTTTAACAATTTTGCCCTCTGAGTCTTACAGAAATCAACTGTCCCTAGGGAGAGTGGCCTTGCAGGCGGTTTATACTTAATTTGTTTTTCTCTTTAAACAGAAACACTTTCTCAGAGACATTTGCTAGGCAACCACAGCGTAACTGTTCTTTTCTACAGAATATTTCATCTAGGCCTGCTAGAAAAGCTTTAAAATCCTGTGAAGAGCCACATTATGCTGCTGTTCTGTAGTTTACATGGTGTAGGTATGTGAAAAATCAAAATTAAATGTTACATAATAATTTGCAAAGGAAATCAAAGGAAGTTCCAAACATTGTGTTCCTGGGATGTTTTCCCTAGTTTTGAGATCATTGAATTGGCCTTGTGCTTCTATTTTTGAGAGCTACATGAATTATGTTTTTTTAAGGTTTCTACCAAAATTGGGGATGCAATCTGCGTGTTTCTTTTTCACTGCCCTCCAGCTTCTGAGATCAGCTCCAAATTCCCACCCTGTTTGCTTCCAAACCCATCTCACATGGAGATGATCCATTTTCATTTCCCAGGAATTTTGCCTGCTGTTTTAGCATCCATCTCACAAAACATCACCTCTACTTGTCCACCAGTGCTGAGCTCCAGCCTGGGTGAAACAGCACAGTTTTAAACCAGATCTGTCATTTCAATGCAGCTGGGTCCATTTAATGATCACGAAATACATTCTTTATAATTAAAGATTAGTCACATGCACCAAAAAAAAATTGCAACAGATTATGGGTTGGAGAGAAAAATTGTGATGAAAAAACCCAAAGATTTTACACTTCTTGGTTGATTTGTATGTCAAGGAAATATTATTTTTAGACAACTCCATGGGCATTTTCCTTTTAAAACCTGGTTCTGGACATGCTGTATCCTGAAAACACAGATGCATGCCCTTGGTGGGTACTAACGATGTGGAAATGCCAAAAGTTACACCAGACTGCAGGATCAGAGACTTGGTTTCTGATGTTGGTCAGGGGATGGTCCAGCTGTGAAGGTTCCCAATGGAATCCTTGGTCAGCAAGCTCAGGGAGGGCCTTTTTCCTCTGCTTGGTGCCTCCAAGAGGGGCTGAGCAGAGCAGATTCACATCATCAGCCCCCCTGCTTGGTGCCTGCCTTTTCCAGAGTGTCCTTGCTGAAGGTCGGGGTTACACCATCCCACAAGGTCCCGTGAATCCCAGCTGCTCTTCCAACGTGAAGGTTATTAATGGACATCATCCATCAAGCAGGAGACTTGAGGAAATGAGGCTGCAGGAATGCACCTTTATGACTTGTGGAAGCTCACTTGGCTGTTGACAGGGCTGAGGAGTCTTAATAAGAGGGGCAGGAAGGAAAAAAAAAAAGCCCTTTATGAGGAATTAATTTCCTGTCTCCATTATGAAGTGCTGGGACGTTCATTTAGCATGCAGGAGGTGGGTGTTAAGATTAGAGCTGGGAAGGAAATGGATATCAGAACGTGCTAAATCTTCCTCAGTGCCACAGCAAGAAGCTCTGAGAACATGCTGATGATCCTTCTTCATTTGAGCCAAGCCTAACAATATCTTCCTGGAAGCAGGAGGCCGCTGCTTCCCATTAAATCTGTTCTTCCTGTGTTTCAAGCCCTCAAAAGAGATGTAAAATATGTCAAGACCCAGAAGAAGAGACATGCAAATGTTACTGATGAGAAAACTTTCAAGAAGCCTTTACAAATCCATCCTTGGCACTTTGGGATTCACTCAGTGAGATTAAACCTCTATTTATAAGTTCTCTCTTTATTAAATTGGTGCATTTAGTCTTAAGTACAAAAATGGAGGGGCTGAATGAGTGTTAGAGGACTTCACAGCTGCAGCCCTCAGAGACTTGAACCAAGCTCTGCTGACCTGGTCAGCAGACCCAAACTCATCTGATCTAGCAACTGTGGTCCCTTCAAGAAATCTTACTCTAAATCTGATTTCAAATATAAAAAGTGCCCTTGTTTTCCTCAGGCGAAAAGAAAACAAGTTTGGGTCATCTCATGGAAAGCCACAGGATGTTTAGCACTTTAATATCTTTCTAAGTGCTGGAAGAAAGACTTATCCAGGTGATATGTGAAACCAGAAAAAGACAACAGAGTTGCCCATGAAGTTGATCTTTATGAAGGTTTCCAGCACCCAGCTTTTCCCAGCACTTCAGTCACACTCTATTTTCTGAATACAACAGTACTCAGGGCTCAGCCCCTGTGTGAAGGAGAACATCACCCTCAGTGGGTGTGGAGAGCATTTTCAGGGACTCTGAGGGCACTCCCAGCTCCCAGTGGACTGGATGCTTTACTCTTTGTGAAACACTCCCCTCCCTCCACAGTCTGTCATAATTTCTGCTTTGACTTTTTCACACAGAATTGGATATCCAGCAGCTCTGGTATCCTCACACTCCTCGGTCTGTCTTGTCTGTTGATGATATTCACCCACTGGGAGATTTTAGATATTTAAGGTGCAAGCCATGTTTATTCCAGAGTGCCCTTCTCCAGTACCTGGCACAGTCCCAGCTCTGAGCCCCCTCCCTGCTAGAGATGATAACCAAGGACATCCCCCCCACAGCTGCTGTAACATCTTGTCCCCATCAGAGGCTGTCCTTCACATCTCATGCAGTACACTTGTTCTCCTCTTGCACCGACAGGCATTGTTTGGTGTGATAATGGGATTTAAGGTCATATTTTGCCTTCAGCCATCAGCATGTGCAAGCGCTGTATGACTAATGAGGCAGTCCCTGATGGCTCCCTGTGCTGTTTGCCTACAAGATGCTTTGTTGTGTTTGCAGTCCCTCCTGACTGCTGGTGGAGAGCTGTCTTTTCCCTGGCTTCTGACTTGAGCTGGAAATCCAATGGCAGTGCAGGTTCTGCCCATAAGGGACTTCCTTCCCCTCCTTTTCTAGAAATACACTGAAAGGAAAATCTGCCTTTTGGTTTGTCTGTCTTGCTTTCAATTTGTTTTCGGTTCCTTTTCCTTAGGGGAGCCTTTTGCTGCCTTGGGGAAGCTTTGTTCTCTCAAGGATGTCAGATGGTGGCTCGGCCAATGCACGTGCTGGGGAGGAGTGGGACAGATGTGGAGAACATGGGGCAGCAGCAGGATTGGTGCATAGCCACAGTGCTGGGAGATGAAATAAGGTTCCCCTCCCTTCCTCCCTGTTTCATGGGCAGAAATGACTCAGCTTGACACCACAGAAAGCTCATGGGCAAGCTAGGTTTAAAAGTGATGGATTATAGGATGCAACTCACCAGTGACTCAGCTTGTCAGTATTCATCACTGGAACTCTGACCCTTCCTCTTCTCCTCTGGGGTTTTCTAGCCCTGGATCATTGATAGGGATTAAAGGGGCAAATGGACAATATTTTCAAGCACTGAACACTTTTGGAGGGTGCAGTCCCACTTTGTACTTGAGCAAAGACACTTTTGAAAAGGACCAGCTTCTCACGAAGCACTGAACATCTTCTGATCTGAAAAGTCTGCTCTCAGTAAGGATGCCCACATTGGACATCCTCGAAATACAAAAGCTAAGGGAAAAAGAAACATGGTGAGGTCCTGGCTCAGAGCAGCTGTGGCTGCCCCATCCCTGGCAGTGTCCAGGGCCAGGTTGAACAGGGAAACCTGGGACAGTGGAAGGTGTCCCTGCCCATGGCAGAGGGTGGGATGAGATGAGCTTTAAGGTCCCTTCCAACACAAATCAGTTTGTTATTCTATGATTCCATGAAAACTAACTCCTGACTCCATCTGGAAAAACACTCTAAGGAGCTGCAAAGGACTTCTCAGGATTCTCAGAGAAGTCCCTGCTGGGTCAGACTGATGTTTCTGGTACTTTACTTCTGACCCAAACAGGCAAGCAAAATTTCCCTTTCTCCTCTCAAATGTAGTTTGCAAACTTTCCTTCTCATTCCACCCTACATTTCCACAATTTGTTCTCTCCCTGACATCTAAATCCACACTTCTGCTTTGCTCTGGAGTAGAGAAAAAAAAGTGTATACGATTTTGTTTTGATCGGATGCCTGACCCTCTCTCCTCATCTTTTTTTTTTTTTTTTACCCATTGAAGGGAATCCATCAAGATAATTTCCTGTTATTAGGTCTGAAGTGTTTTGAATTTGGAATGGCTTCTCACTTAGAAAGAATTGATGCCTATAACTTGTAATGTGCTCGCAGTTGCATGCAGTGCCTGAGAGCCCAAACTCCATTCCAGGGAGCTAATCCCAGTGGCTGAACTCCATTAAAGCCTAGATGGTATCTGTTAATACAGCCCTGAAGTTTGGGTCATTGTGCTGATGTAAGGAGCACAGCTGCCTGGAGACAGATTATGATGTGAGGGGACATCTTTATTCTATTTTAAAGTGAAGAAAAAAAATGGATGGGAGACACACTAGTCATGATTGATTAAAGATATGAAAAGGGCTTTATGAGTTTTTTCGAGCGCTCAGTGTTTCTCATTCTGTTTGTCATTCCTCTGTGTTTGGTAAATAAATAAATACATAAACCCAAACCTTGAGGATAATAGCAAAGAGAGGGACTCCTCGTGTTCAGTGGGGTTTGTTATAATGGGCTGAGGAGTGTGAGTCTCAGGAATCAATTCCCAGCTCTGGCACTGATCTATTATGTAGTCCAGGGACAACTTTTCTCCTTATATCTTCTCCCACTATTATTTCATCCAATCTGTTTAAAATTATAAATACAACATGGCAGTGCCTTTGCTCTCCTGGGTGTGTGTGCAGACCCAATCACACAGGCAACCCAGTCCCTGCTGGCTTCTCTGGGCATCATCCAAGCAATGCCTCATTCCCCATCCACTGACTTTCAGAGCCAGCTAGCATTTTAGCAAATAAATATTGATCCCCCATTTCCCAGCACTGGTTATTCCAGGGACACTCTCTCACCCGAAGCCTTCAACCCCCTTATCTTCCTTCTCACTGCACTATCAGTAATATCCAGGGCTGGAGATCCTCTGCACATGGAATAACACTTCTGTTCTTCATCTCTCTGTGCGTGGAGTGGTTTCTGTGTGTTGTGCTCACCTGACTCCCTTATCTAGCAGAGGCATAAACTGGCCTGGCTCTGCCTCTGGATCCATCTCACCACTCCTGCCACGGCTGCTCATGTCTGAGGTTGTACTCTGACAGATCCATGTACTCCTTGGCAAGCTTGGAAAGGGAACAGCCTTATAAAAAAAAAAAAAAATAAAATCACATTAAGCATAGCATGTGTTTCATGCTCCTTTAGCATCTTATCCTGCTCCAGAGCATTGTAATTCCCCTGGCTGCTTTTGAATTTCATGTCACACTTTTAAATGTGGTTTGGTACATTCTCTACATGCTCTGTCAGTAGAGTTCTGCCAATAACCTCAGCACATGAGCACTGGGAAAGCAGCTCCTGGCTCTGCCTCCCTGTGTGCTGAAGTGTGGGGATGTCACAAATGGGGACATTTGTCACATGGGAAGAAACTCTTCCTCCTGCTGGAGCCACACAGGAGTCTTTTTCAGCAAGGCAGGGTTTTATTAACTGGGTCACTCATCTGCAATTCTGTCCTGAGCAAGAGGCATCCACAGGACGTGGCTACAAAGGGATGCCTGACCATGTTAGTTTGAATTAACTTTTAAAGCAAACAAGTAAAAATGTCTTGTAATGGTCTTAAACATTCTCACCATGAATTATATAGACTTATCTTAAACTTGAACAAGGTTTGACAAATCCAGTTTGAACATGCATTAAAAGAAATGTTCAGGAGTGTCTTCCATGGAGACACAAACACCCTGGCTGTCCTTAAACTGTGCCAAATCAACAACTGCATCTTTGCTGGGAAACAAGAGAACGCAGGGCTGTGGAGAGGGATCTTTGAAAACCCTGAATTACTGGTGGGTTGGAGTTGTCCATTGAGAGACAATGTCAAGACACAGAGACAAGCAGGATCTTTGGGAAAAGATGAGAAGGAAAGGGTGAAAATTTGCTTATTTTTTAAGTGGAAATTGAGGGTGACACAGATCTTGCATAAGAGTAATAATGTTTATTGACTTCAGCACCTCTTGAATCAAGGGTGGTATTTCTGTTTGTTGTCTCACAGCTGCCTCATTTGTCCTGGTTTTCCTTACTTCTCTTGGAATTTATTCATCATTTACAGATGTGCCCACATGGTGCCTTTGAATTGGTCATATGGGTTTAAAGGAGCTAAATTCTACTCCTCCCTGCTACTTAAGTTTATGTTTGATTTGAGGACAACATAAAGGTGAGATTTCAGACCAGTGTTTCTGATGTGCATTGATCCTTTAAGCCAGAAAACAGCAATCAGGAATCTCAGTTTTGCCCAGAAAGGCAGCAGACACTTCCAAAGAGTGAGTGAATGGATTTTTAAACTGTGAAGTTTTAGTTTAGCCACAGCCATTCTTCAGGGCAACATCACAGCTGCAGATGCAGTTTAGATACTTGGAGGTGTTTGTAAAGATTAATTAGCTGCCTAAATGGGAACTCAACTCTGATGAAAATCTGGCCCTTGTGGGCCCTGAACCTCGGGCTTGGTGTGCTTTTGAAAAATCTCACCCCAGAGGACTCAGCGGATGCACTTTCCCGACCCGAGCTCATGCATTAGAGAAGAACCTCAGAGTTATTTCAGTGCTTCCAGGAGTTCAGGCTCATTCTTTAAAGTGAACAACCTAACGCTTCCCAAGTTTGCTGGGAAGTGCTGAAAATCCCCGGAGGGTTCCCTTTTTGGAGAGAGTTCACACGAGGTAACACCTCTGGATAGGCAGCAGACTGTGTGGGTGGAGATGAGTATTTTAATAACTACAGAGCAGGAATCTGAGCTGTGACACCCCCGTTTCACTGCCACCCTCCCTCCCCTGCCCACCTTGTCCCTCCACAGCCACCCAGCCCTCTCCTCTCCTCAGGCAGTGGTGGGACCCAGGTCCCCTCCCTGCCCCATCTCCCACCTTGTTGCTGCTCCCTTCCCTTTGCTGGAGCCACTTTGCTGCTGCTGCTGACTGAGTGTGTTTTGCAAACTTGCAATTTCACGCTGCATTTGTTGCCACGGCAACATAAGGGGGAGTTCAAAGTAGGGAAAAAGAGTCAAAAAAACTTCCCCAAGAACTCTTGGATCAGACCCTTACTTTTAGCCTTGCCTGTACAAATTTGGCCGTGCAGGTACATCAGCAGTGGGGTCTGCCAGGAATCTTTTTACCCCGGGGGACTTCAGAGACTGGAAATCCAAATTTCATGTCCTCCCTTCTCCCATCTCTCTCCCCCTGGGTAGCTGAGAGTCTGGAGCAGTCTCCAGCAGGACACTCCTGCTCTCAGTGGCAGCTTTTCCAGCGACTCCTGCTGCCTTTGCATGGAATGCTCAGGCACTTGGGAAGCTCCAGGAGCACGATGGCAGCGCTCAGTGGCAGCACAGTTTTACCTTTATCTCCCATCCCAGCAGCAGATCTGTCAGCAGAGATGATGGAGCACTGGCTTCAGCTGGCTCCCATCCCTCCACCCCCTCCTCTTCCCTGTGACTGCAGCCCTTAAATGAAAACTTTATGGCAGAGAGCTGCTGACACTTCTTCGTGGAGAAGATACATGGGGTGGCTGGTGGCTAATGAGTGTCAGTACTCCAAAGGATAATCTCTGCTTCTCTCTGATACAATTTAACATCGTATTTCCCTAATTTGAGGCTGATTTAGTCGCTGGGGTATTTGGATGCCTCTTCTATGGTGCCGATAGTTAATTAAACAGATGTTGCAGAGGGAATCATTAATTTTAGTGCTGCAGATGGGAGCAGAATGACTTTGTGAAGTTAATGTTTCAGCAAAACAATAGGCTTCTGTCATCAGTTGCTATAAACCGAGTAAATTAAGAGAACAAGTAGAGTAAAGGAGATAGCTTTGAAAGAATATCAATTATTCATTTTAGAATTGTACTTTCCCCCCATAAATCATCACAGGAAGAGAGGAGGGGGAAAAAAATCTGCAAAAGCTGAAGTGGGAAAGGGAGGAATCCCCAAGTCAGCAGGCTGAGAGTTCAACCCTGCTCCCTTTGGGGCACTGCAGGAGCGCAGAGAGCCCAGGGCTGGGGGCTGCAGCACCTGGGACAGCACCGGCCTCTTATTCCCCCTTCTGAAGAGCCACTGAAGTCACGGCAGTAAAGACAGACATCCATTCCCACTTTTAAAAAGCAGCTGAACACAAACATCTTCCTTTTTTTGAAGGCTGTGAAACTTTTTGCACTCCAGGCTTGGTGTCCCATGCCTGTGGATGAGGTTTCCTGGAACAGCTGGCTGGATTTTCGGGGTGTGGTGAGAGTTTCTAATGGCACCTTGTTTTTATACCTTTCAAAAACCTCTAAAAAAGGTTTTTGCAAAAAGCTCTTCAACACTCCTAAAAAACCTCAAAACTTCATCTATGTATCAAGTGTGGCTGTTCTGGCCCAGAAGTGGAAAAAGTTAAAAAACTTGAGGTCTTTACAAGTTTTTTGCTGCCATTAAATGTCAGTAAGTTCTGCTGAACAGAAGTTCCTATTTTTGAACTAAAAGGAACAGAGGGAAGATCCAGCCACCTCTGCACCAATAAAAAGGCAGTGGCAGAAGAGGATCAAGGAAACAAATGAAGTCCATCCATCGTGCTGGTGTGAAAGCACTACTGGCTACTTGAGTGCCTCATAATATGAAAATTATGTTTCTTTTTTCAGACAGATGAGTCATTTGACCACTCAAACTTCTCCATGAACACATCTCTGACCATTTATATTATCTTTCTCCTTCTCATATGTGCATGTTTTTTCCTTATTACCAGCTACTCCTTTCTCCAAAAACAATAATCAGTGGTTATTCTCATTTATTTGATAAGGCCAAACAATTTCAGTGCCCAGACAGTAATTATGAATTTGGCAGTTCTGATTAATAAATCTTTCAAGAAGCATGCTGCATTTTGTCCATAAACAACATCTTCCAGAGATTCATTGAGAAAATATGAAGACAAACTGAAAAATAATTCAATTCTTCTTGGCAGTGAAGGCCTGAGGTCAATCTTACATGTGTAAGGTGAGTTTCACCATTGGATCTATTTCTTTAGCACCCACTTTGTACTCACCATTTGATTTTAATGGATACTGTTTATATTTAATTCTTTCTGGCTTTACAGTGCCATATATTAATGTAGCTCCAACTTCAAAATCAAAATATCTCCAGTTAATTCTAGATCATTCTGTCCTCAAACTGCAGCGCTGTACAGCCCTTGTCCTACACAACAACTGGACAAGATTTTTGCATCAAACTGGCCAAGCACTGGTTGTTTTCAGCTGGCTGGGAAGAGGTGTCCAGTACATTTTGGGAAACATCAAGTACCCCAGACAGCTGCAGGGATGCCATGCAGGTATTAGGATGCTGTAGGGCCCCTCAGATGGTGCTGATCTTATTTTCAGCCAGCTGAATTGGTCCCCTCAGGCCTTGCAAAGAAATCTCTGTGGTGTGGATGTCAATAGGCACTGAAGTCACTCAGAACCAAGGGGAATTAATTCAACCCTTCCCAAAGGGTCCTGCTGAAGGACATGGAGCAGCTGTGATTTCTGCCTGGCAAAGACTGAGTCTGAGGGTTCTGGGAATGCAGGGTCCTGAGACCCCTCTGCTGTTGCAAAATATTACACTGAATTGAAGGACTTTGGCTGCTTCCTTTAGGAAACATAATTCTCATTAAAGGCATGAAATTGAGCTACTTGGAGACCTCAGCTTTGCTCTGCTGAACAATCTGAGCACAAGATTTCAGCAGTAGCAGCTCCTCGGTCTGCGTGCTTGTATCACCACTGTGCCATGGGGATTTGCTTCTCTGAGAGTCCTTGGGATTGCAGTGTTTGTTCACTGGCAGCCCTTCAGTTCCAGATCCCTGGCATGGTTCTACAAGCACAGAATTCTCCAGAGATTTGCATCCCAACCATGCGAGTGCCTTTGTTTCCCTCTCCCCCAGGACACGGCACCAAGCACCCACCATGCAATTGTTAATGGGTTACCCCAATCCTGCTCAATTAAGGAACAGGGTGTCCTGAAGGGGGTGAGATCCCACCAGAGCTGTGGGAAAGGATGTTCACAGAGCTCTCTGCCAAGTGTCTTTATCTCCTTCTCCAGAGCAGACAATCCCATAGGATCCCAGAATCCTAGCCTGAACTAGGCTGGAAAAGACCTTTGAGATCACCAAGTCCAACCTATGACCTCACACCTCCTCATCAAATAAACATGGCCCTGAGTGCCACAACCAGGCTTTTATTAACCCTGTCCAGGGATGGTGACTCCACCACCTCCCTGGGCGGACAATTCCAGTGCCCAATCACTCTTCCAGTGAAGAATTTCTTCCTAACGTCTAACCTAAACTTCCTTTGGCACAGCTTAGGGCTGTGTCCTCTCCTGTCAGTTGTTGCATGGGAGAAAAGACCGACCCTCACCTGAGCACAGCCACGTTTCAGGGTGCTGTAGAGAGTGCTAAGGGATTGTAAAGTTTCCCCAGGCACTGGGGCACCCCCAGGGCAGGGTGGTTCAGCAGCATTTCGCCCTGTTCTTGTCCTTGTGGATGGTGTCACAGTGCCACTTCGTGGCAAGCTTCCCTGGAGCCACCAAGAGCATCTGGCACACAGGACTCCCCAAGGAGCACCCTGGCCTCTCCCCATCAGGCAGCCTCAGCATCCTGCCACAATTCCTTTTCTCCACACGGCATCACCTGCCAGTGGTGTCTGGCCCTGCTGGAGGTAATTGATTCCCTTCCCCTTCCCAGCCCTAATTAAAAACACACCATATTAAACTCGCACGCATTGGAAACAATTAGCTCCCTCTTTTGTCTCCTCATTCGAGCCAGCAAGGCCAGGCAGCCAGGTGTCACGTTCAACAAATCTCCATCAAGTGATTTCTCTGGAAGGAAATGAAGTTTGAAGAACTCCTCTGCTGCTCCTGACGCTTTGGCTCTGACCTTCTCGCGCTCCCGGCTTATCTCCATGGAGATGCTCATTTTGCAGATTGGCTCCATCTTCTGCCAGCAGCCGCTCCTGGAGGCAGGAGGCAGGGCCTGGGCAGGGGAGTGAGGCTGTTCCAAGGATTCAATCCCATCCTTTTCGACACTCCAGCACTTTAAAATGGACTGTGGTATTGATCATCCTGCAGGAAAGGTGTGTCCTGGCCACCCCAGCCTTGCCAGAGGAGGCAGCGAGGCTGGGGAGGGGCTGGGAACACAAACCCTGTGAGGAACGGCTGAGGGAGCTGGGCTTGTTCAGCCTGGAGAAAAGGAGACTCAGGGGTGACCTCATCACTCTCCACAGCTCCCTGAAAGGTGCCTGTGCTCAGCTGGGCTTGGGCTCTTTCTCCAGGCAGCACTGACAGAACAAGAGGACACAGCCTCAAGCTGTGCCAAGGGAAATACAGGCTGGATGTTAGGAAAAAGTTTTTTACAGAAAGAGGGATAAAGTATTGGAATGGTTTTCCTGGGGAGGTGGTGGAGTCACCATCCCTGGATGTGTTTAAAAAAGCCTGGATGTGGCACTGGGTGCCATGGTTTAGTTGAGGTCAGGGTTGGGTTTGACTTGATGATCCTGGAGGTCTCTTCCAACCTGGTGATTCTGTAATTCTGTGATTCTGTAATTCTGTGATTCTGTTATCCAAACCACAAAAGGGAGAATTTTAGCTTGAGTTAGAAGCTCCCACTCTACCACAGCACTAGTGAAGTGACCCTCACAGCCTCAAGGACAGGTCTGCACTTTGTTTTGGTGAAGTCTGACCATGTCCAGGCTCTTGCCAGAGCTGGGAGAAAGAGGGAGGTGTCTGTTCCATCCTACACCCAGGAGGAGATGTGACTACAGGAGAAATGCACTGCAGGAGCACAGCATCCCTGCTGGGATTTGGGACAGGGGGCTGGCTCCACTGCTGGAGCTGGTTATGATGGAAGTAAATAAAATGCTCAGGCAAGGAGGAAAAATGAAAAAAAAAAAAAAATAGGTTACATCTGCAGAAGTCTCTGAAAAATGGGAAGTCCAATAGAAAAATCCTGCTCCAAATCTCATGTAGCCTTTGTCTGACCTGTACCCACAAAGATCTGCTGTGAGGGCTGAGGGGGATCCACACCCTCCACATGGAAAGGAAGCATTAGCAGGAGCGCTCAGTGCTCTCAGAAAAGCACTTGTTGGAGATTTCAACAAACCATTTTTCATTGGAAAATGCTGATTCTTTGAAACGGGCCTTCTGTGAGAATAAAAGGGCAATTTTTCCTCATTTTAGCAACTCTAAATATTGCGGCAGCTTTAAGTGAGAAGAGAAAGCAAGAAAAACCCTGCTTGAAAGTTGGTTTTTTATCCCCTTGTTTCGGGTTGTAACTTTATTATGATGGAAACCAAAAGAAAATCAAAACAAATGCTGTTAAAGAGAAAGGAAACTTTTAAGACTGCTGTAAAAATGAAATCCATTGATCTGACTAGAGGTATTTTTCCCCAGTGTTTGTTCCTACCATTTTTATTTTAACTTCAGGTAGCAGAGAGAGGAAAGGGATGGAGAGATCCCAGGAGGAGGGGAGAAGGCTCAGCTGAGCCTGTGGGCCAGACTTTGTGTCTGCAGCAGCATCTGTGGTGAATGACAAATTACAGCTTCTCAGGAGTTTGGGTACCACAGGCAGAACTCATTTAGGGGCCAAGGCTCTTCCCTGGCATGCCTGGGACCAGCTGCAGGGAGGGAACAGGGTCAGGGCCCAGGGCTGGTTCCCCAGGCACAGCTGTGGGGTGCCATGGAACGTGGGAGGAGGGAGAAGGTGGTGCCTGAGGCTTTGCCCAAGTTTCCCCTGAATTTCCATGCCAGCTCAAGTGCCAGAGCACTTGCCAGCCAGATGGCACCTGCTGAAGCTCTCCCACCTTCACCCAGGCTCCAAGGGGTGCAGTGAAGCTGTTTGCAGGCAAGTGTCTCCTCCTTCTGTCCCCGGGGATTTCACAGCCCTGCAGATTTGCTCTGGTGTGAGCTGAGAGCTCCAGGGCTCTTGCATCTCCTTTTCTGTTGGCAAGGGCAAGTCTGAGCATCGACATGAGGCCCCTCCTGCCTGCAGAAACCTCTCTCTTTTTTCTCAGCACCACTTCTGCTTCCTTCAGCCTTGCTTATGCTGTCACATCAGCCATCCCTCAGGGAGTTACAGCACTGTCTCATCTCTCCATCACTCCTGTGCAGTCGTTGGTGGAAGCAACAAGGACTTTCCTTGTTTGTTTGTTCTGCAAAGTTTATTTGGAGATGGATTTGTTGTTGTTGGTTTTTTTTACAAAAACTTACCGAAGAAAGTTAGAGTTGGAAATATGCACAGCAAGGGGGAAACTTCATTTCCCATGAACTCAGCCTTTGGTGGAGTTAAAACAACGAGCAGCAAGATGAAAAAGCAGAATGTGTTTGAATCTTTGGGATACAGCTTCTGTGAGAAGAGGCTGTAAGGTGAAGTGGGGCACAGCCTCAGCCCTTTTCTTGTCAGTCCTTCTCCAGGAGTGGTTCTCACTACCCAGCGGGAGCAGTGCCTGGAGGGATCAGTGAGAAGGGCTCTCATTCAGTACAAGCCAAATCCAAATGTGTTGCTCTTGTGCCAGGAGCTGTAAGCTCTGCCTGTTGCAAATCAGCTCTAGTTCTTCTGACTTATGTTTTTCTGGCGATTTCTGATCCCACATAAAGCTGAGAATATGGCTGCAGTCCTCAACCTCCTCTGAAGAAGAAGTTTTCTTCTTTTTAATTGGCTTTTCATGTCAGGACAACATGGGCTGGCAATAAAAACCACAGGAGAGATTCTCCTCAGAGAAAAAGTCTTGATGATGGAGTGAGTTGAAAGAGAGGAGAGGGAAGGAGTGAGTAAGAAGCAGAAGGATCCTATGTGAGAAGGCAGAAAAATGCAGATTTCCAGCCCTGACACTGAAGAAATTCTGGCTGGAGACCCAGCAGAGGGACAAGCCAGCCCTTGTTAAAGGTCTCTTTGTAGGGTGATAATTTGGAAGATCAGAGCCTGGCAATGGAGCCTGGATGGGAGCAAGAACACGTCTTCCTTCCCCTCCAAGGAGCAGAGGGAGCCACAAACCAGCCATATGGAGCTGCAGCAGGGTTTGCCAGCACCTTCTGCTTCCTGAGGGTCAGAACCAGTGTAAAGGACAGAGCGAGGCACAGAGCTGTTTTCTTTTCAAGCACAAGAAGTGAACTGAACTATGTGGTTTGGAACTTGGGTCTAAAATACCAGTGCTAAAACAGGAAACCTGTGAGAGCACCAAAGAATGGGAATTTCTGGTCAAGTTTAGAGACTCCAAAGGCCTCTTTGGCAATCACACTTGGGGTGAGGGCCAGAGCTTTGTGCAAGGCTCCCTCTTTTTGTTTGAAAAAGCTTTTGAGACCTCTTCCCTGGGAAAAGGGAGGCCTTACATCCCATTCCCCAGACTGGGTGTGGAGATGTGTCCCACCAGTAAATTCTCCCTTCCAGGCAGGATCCTGGGCACTGTGCAGTACTGGAGATTCTCCATCCTTCCTGCTGAAGCCAGACCCAATGGGAGAGATTTGGGAGTGAGGGACTTCAGTGAGCCCTGAATTACTGTAAATCATGCAGGAAAAGCAGTGATGGATTCAGGACTGTGCTCCATGAGTTCTTTATTCACTTTTTTAGGTAATTATGGTGTTACACACCAGTGATGGGGAGGAAAGGGCTCTCAGGTCCCTGGAACACCCAGATCCCTGCACACATTTACCTGCTGCAGTGCTGCTGGTGGTGTGGGGAGGAATTTGCATTTAATTCACAGGCTTTGCACTGAAACAAAGAGCTCTGTGTAATCCATTTATCACAAACTACTCCAATTCCTACCTTAAGTAAGAGAGGAGTCAATTAACAAATGAAAACAGAGCACCAAAACACTCTCTCCATTTAGATCACAAACTGGTCTGTAGTAGCACAGCATGAGCATTGTTTTCCTGGATGTGAATGTGGAGATCACAGGGGAAAGTAACTCGTTCTGGGATTCCAGCTTTGGAGATGTTATCCTCCCCATGATCTCCCTGCTTTTGTAACTCCATCACCAACGTTTTCTGGCTTCATGGATTTGTCTGCCCAGCAGATGTGACAGAAAGAAATATTAGCTTTACAAATGGGGATAAAAATGACACATACTGAAAGCTAAAGCCAGTTAATGAGAAAGGATTTTCAAAATGTCACTCATCCCGTTTCCCACATTCAGTTTGTATTTCTAACAACTGGTATCTCTTTTCTTGCCATGAAAAGTCCATTTTCAACTTAAACTTCCTTCCATCGACTTCTAACCAAATAATTATTAGCTTCCAAATTAATTTAACTTGTTAGTCAAATTACAGTGCAGCAAAAAGGAAAACCACAAATGTATTTATGGCTTTATTTAATCTTTATTAAGACTAACAAGGTTTGAGCAGAAATGATCTCTTGACAAAGCCATTAAGAGCACAGACAAGATCACGGGTCTGTAACGCATCTGAAAGGGTACAGCAGAAAAGTCAAACGTTTCTCTTCTGGGAGACAGTCAGAGCCAGATTATGCTGGAATTAAAGAAAATAGAGCAACTGAAGGACCAATCTTGCAATGGTTTGATAATTATTCATTGCTTTTTAAAGAAAGGCAACAGGGTTTTTTGATGCTATGATTGATGGCCACATTTCAAGGCACAGAGAAATTGTGCAAATCAGAATCCCAGCATGGTTTGGGTTGGAAGGGACCTCAAAGCCCGTCCAGGCCCACCCCTGTCATGGGCAGGGACACTTTCCACTGTCCCAGGCTGCTCCAAGCCCTGTCCCTGGCCTTGGGCACTGCCACAGCTGCTCTGGGCACCCTGTGCCAGGGCCTGCCCACCCTCACTCGGAAGGATTTGTTCCTAATATCCAACCTTAACCTGTTCTCTGTCAGTGTGAAGCCATTCCCCCTTGTCCTGTCACTCCACACTCAGGGTTAATGCTGACTGTTCCTGTGTCAAATCCCAGCAGTTCAGGGCCCCTGGCTGATTTGGGCAAAGCCAGCTGTGCCAGCAGGGCTTGGTGGCCCGAGAGGAGCACATCTCCTTGTGTGGCACCAGAGAATTCCTCTCCTGCCCAGTTCCCAGCAAATCACCCCCAGCTCCCTGTCTGCCTGCACCAGGCGTTTCTGGAGCCACTTGGACAGACATGCTCAGGGAGTAAAGTGCCCCATCCCAAACCCCAGCATCTCTGGCTGCAGCGTGCACAGCCTTGGCTCTGAACCTCGGGGTGCTGGGAGGAGCTTCCAGCTCCTCTCAAAGCAGTGAAGCTGTTCCTGCACTGCAGGGACCTCCCAGCCGTGTTCTCCCCCCTTGTCCCTGGGCTGCCCAGTGTGAATCTGGGCGGTGACTGGTGTGATGCCATCAGCTGAGGGGTCAGAGGAGCTGCTGGTGTGAGCACAGGGCTCTGGGATGCCATCTGCTCAGCTGCCTGTCCTCAGGGAGACATTAACACAGCCTGAGGGCTTCCCTGTGTCTGACCTCCCTTCTCCTCCCTGCACAGAAACACGGCCCTTGGGCATCTCTGCTGCCTGAGTGTAAAACGGACTGAAATCCAGCACAGAATGGGAATGGAAATCAAGCAAAAGCCCGCAAGCCTCCCCTTCAAGGGACTCTAAATCTCTTCAGAGCTCCCAGAGCCTTGGCTCCTGTGCCTGACAAAACAACCAGCAGGTTATTGCCTTTATCATCACAGCATCTCCTGCTCTCTGCCAGCTCTGGGGCAGGCCAGTGAGGATGGGGAGGTGTGAGGGCTCTGCAGGCCCACAGGGAGGGCTGGAGATCAGGAGGGATTTGGGAAAAGGACAGGCACGAGCATGGGGGAAGGTTGGTGGCTCAGGCAGACAGGATGTTAGCACAGCCAGAGCAGCCCCTTGCGAGTCTGGCTACTTTTCCTCCCTTGCTCTCTCTGCTGATTTTCACACTGAAAGCTCCAGCTCTGCCAGCTCTTCAGCACTCTAATCTTTTTTCCAGTCTCAGCTCGTGCCTACTAATGTGTTCCAGGCACAGAAATTTCATTAAGGCTGCCCTGATGTCCACAGGCTTTAGCCATGGACTTTATCATTAAGAGGGTTTCATTCCAGCCAGTAAACAAATCACCCTCTGCTCCTGCGTGGGAATGCAGGGGCTGGGGATGGAGGAGGCACAGAGAAGGAAAAGAAGCAAAGAAAAGTCCTTTCCATCCATCCAGGCTTGACATGGAATAGCTACTCTCGTCCTCAGGAAAACAGAGGCACAGAGCTACCTTTGAACGCTTTTGGAAAAAACCCTTAAACCTTCTCTAATTTTTCATTATTTTTACTCTGAATTTAAATCCAACCATGGTTTTCCAAACAGTCCTGGACAAGATCTTTTCCTTCCAGCAGAAGGAGATCTGCTCCCACCTGGGGTGTCCTCGGTGGAGCCTACAGAGCTCTGTGCACTCCCTGCATGCAGGGCCAGGGGTGAGAGGGAGCATCTTATTTGAGGCTAATCAGAGCAGCATGCAACAAAAGGAGCAGCTGTCATCTTTTCCTTTCCCTCAGCCACTGCTTGATGGATCAATCAGATCAAAACGTTCTCAGAATCACTTCTTTGGGGAAAGGATTTTTGGAGTATTTTCTTTTCCTCTAAAAATGCTCCCATTTAGAAAGGAAATATGTAAAACTGAAACAAGTCCTGTAGGTTTGTAACAGAAATAAACCTCATTTTTCCCTCTGAGAGGACATACATTTGGCAATTGATGCAGCTCATCTGCAAGAGACAGGAGCTTCCTAAACATCCAGAATAAAATTCTTTCAGAATTCAGACAGCATCAAGCCAGTGAATTAATTTTGCTCTTTGTTAGTATAATCCTGGTTGCATTTCCTCGAGGGCTGGAGCTGCAGAGCACTGTTCAAAACCAGACAGTCCCAAAATAGATTTTGGATGATTATTGGGAGCAGGACACACTGCTGGAGCTGTGATCCCTCTTGCAGACAGAGAGGTTTTTGTCTCTCTGTCCCAGTGGAGAGCCTGAGAGCTGCTGGCTCTGGAGTCACCCTCCTATGGCTCTAAGCACTTAAAT
Source organism: Acrocephalus scirpaceus scirpaceus (assembly GCA_910950805.1). Taxonomy (NCBI): domain Eukaryota; kingdom Metazoa; phylum Chordata; class Aves; order Passeriformes; family Sylviidae; genus Acrocephalus; species Acrocephalus scirpaceus. The sequence continues at coordinate 7,521,146 of OU383790.1, read as the reverse complement.
ATTCTTGCTGTGACCCTCTGTTTATCAGGAATGCCATGGAAATGCTGGATGCAGGGATGCAGTGGGGCTCTGATGTGTTACAGCCTTTACAGGGAGAGGAGAGTGGGTTTATTGCCTGAGCTCTGCAGAGTGCCCAAGGAAGAGAAGGAAAAAAAAAAAATCTCCTGTTGCCTTTTTCTGGCCAATTGTAACTCCATGCCTGGGCCAGCTCACTCTGTGCTGTTCAGATTTTATCATTTAATCTCACGAACTTTGCTTTATCTGCCCATCCTGTGGGCTGGGGGGAGCCTGGTGCTAATTTATAGATTGTATTCAACTAACACTCATCCTGGGGTGTAACATCCCTGCAGCATGCCAGCCTTGAGCTGCCTGAGGGTGCCCTTGTGTTGATCACTCCCAGCTGGAAAACAAATGAGGAGTCTGGGAGTCCTGGCTAAGGCATCCCATTAGCTGGCACTGGGAGGGAGAAGGGACAGGCAGCAGTGCTGGAGGTGATACTGGAGCTGGGAGTGCCCTCGGGGAGGAGATGGGATCATGATTTAGGCCTAAGGAAAGGCAGCAGCCCGGCTGGGGTGTCCCTGGTCACCCCCCTTGGCAAGGGCAGCAGAGAACTGTTGTTGTATTAGGGACAGTGATTATAACAACACGAGACTCTCAGGCTTAGTAGCAAAATGAGAGCAACTTTATTCTTCCAAACCATCTTTAATGGACAGTTCTGAGAGAGTAAAGTTTCATTGGCCAGCAAACCACCACATCACCATCATTGGACAGTCAGGAACAACATCCCGCAATGGTTTCTTGCAAGTAAGTAACCAACAGGGAGACAAACAACACCTGCAGAGGTTGTTTTCCTTCTCCCAGGACTGTTTGAGGTTCCTCCTTACAGCTTCCCCAGCCACACTTTCTCAGCCCAGTGTGAGAGAGTTCTGTGACTTAGTTCCACTCAGACACTCTTCTGCTGCTGCCTGATTCTCTCGCATCCAGCATCCACAGAGGACCCTGCATGTCTGCCCAGCAGCTCTGGAGAACAGCAAATAAACCCCCTGGGGATGCTCCAGTGCCTGATGCCTGTCACTTAAATAATGTCTGACCTTATACCACAGTCCTTATACCCTAGTCCTGCTCCCTGGGGGCCCACAGGACTCCAGCTCTGCCCAGCTCTGACTTGCTCTGCCCAACCCCATCAGGGCTTTGCCCGGCTGAAGCTGCTGTGCCAGTGCCAGTCACTGTCTGCAGTCAGGGCCCGTGTTAGCATTGATTCTTCCAGCTGCCAAAGCAGAGCACGGATTTTCCTTGAGCTGTTTCCCCTTCACAGAGTCCCCTTTTTGTGGAGTTAGAGCGATGGAAGGAGAGGAGGGATGGGGGAGAGAGGGAGGAAAGGGAAGGGAATGAGCAGGGCAGTGCTGGCTGCTGATGGGGAAGTGTCAGACAGACCCTCCAGAGCACTGCCTATGTGACCTACTTCAATGGCCTGCACAGAGGCATTTGTCTCTCTTTGGAGGAAAACAAACGATGATCTCAAGCAGCTCCAGAGCAGGAACCCGATTTCCAGAGGAGGCTCTGGCTGTTGCTGTGTGTTCAGCAGGGCAGGGAGGGATCAGGGGCTATCCTGGTTTGTGAGCCCCCTTCAGCACTGCCCAGCACCACAGTGACACACACAGGGGGCAGGAAAGTCTCTGGCTGTGGTATAATCCCAGTGCAGTGATGTTCTTGAGTTGCTGGAGTTTTCTAATTCACAAGCTGTGTGGGCATGGAGGTCTCCACTGTTGAGGGTCCGCCCAGTGACCTCAAATCTCCTTCCAGACTAAGAAAAAGTGAAAACTCTGGAGTAGCTGGATCAGTGGAACATTTTTCTGTGTTGCCAGCACTATGGGAGACCTGGATTCAGCTGGAATTTTAGCAATATCACTGCCTTTCTACCCTCTCTCCAAAAAATGCAGGGATAGTGATGTGGGTCATCCCTGACCCACAATTTTAAGGAGATGTGAAGAGCACCCAGGACTACAGGGCTTGTATCTCAGCCTGAGGAGCAGGGTGAGGCTCTGTGAGAATCTCAGTGCTCCTCAGTCAGGCAAAGACTCGTGGCAGATGTCCTGGATCCAGCAGGATACGAATCCCTCCAGCTGCCAAGAGATTTTGTCAATGCCCCTGGCCAGAGATTTATTTTAGCCTTTTAATACTTTCTGCATAATGTTTTGTTACCCTTCTTCCTCTCTTTAGTTTGTTTTTTATTTTTTATTATTATTATTATTCTCTTTTCCTGGAGCACTGCTCCCTGAATAGAGCTCCATGCAGCAAATGGCATCAGCAGACTGATAAATTAGCGATGAATTGGAGCCTCGGATTAGCTCAGGCCAGTAATTTAACCTGATGCAGGAGATGTTTGCATTTGTTCTGTTCATGCACCGATAGATAGCGACTATCCTGGAAACCTGACACTTGTGGGCACTGCTCTCCCCATAAAGCACCCCTGTGGCAGCCCACAGTCGCTTCCCATTTGTCTCACCCCGGGCCATGCCGGGTGAGCCAGCTCTGGCAAAAAACCTTTTAGGAGGGGAGGGAAATGGGAAATGAAATATTTACTTTTTGTTTTCGCTCGCTGGCGGTGAAAGGATATTGATGCGGTATAGATGGAGCATTAAAATCAGAATTATGCCGGGGAATAAAAAAAAAATATAAATAAATAAATGAAACCAGGCATAAATTAGCAGCGTTTGCCTCCTCTGTGGCTGAGGGGAGTCTGCATTAGACCGGTGCCGTATAACACACCCGGGATGTGCTTGGGAGCTGCTGGGCCATAAATCACAGGCGGCATTTAAACGGACTGCAGGAAAGGCCACCCGGAGACGGATGGGTGTCCCAGGAAGGGACTGTCCCAGGGGCAGCTGTAAACACGTCAGGAGACGAGGCAGGAGGGGGAAAGGGGATTTTGAGGGCTGCAGGCAGAGGTGAATGCTGCCAGGGGAGAAGCTGACCTCCGGTCCCTTGGCTTTTCGGGAGTACAGGCTGAGGGATGGCAGCCCTGTTTTGCCACACTTCAAGATTTCTAAATTACCTCTACGTCTTTCCCCTCTGTGGAACAGCAAAATGTTGTAGTATTCATTTTTCACTAAAAAGGTCAAGTTTTCGATTCTGCTTTCTCCTGACAAGAGCTGACCAGAAAACCCAAGGCTTAGATACTTTTACAGGATATCTTCATCCTATCTGAGGTGTCAATACGAAATTCTTTCCCCAAAATAGCCTGCCAAAAACTCTCAGTGGTGAGGTTCGTGCATTGTGCCGAGCCAGGATGACAGTCTGTGATCTTGAGAGGTGCCAAGTTCACCCCAAAGGGGAGAGGGGCCTTTTCTTCACCTCAGCCTCTGTGTGGGACACAGGGACGTTGTTGCTGTGACTCCGAGCACTGCAGGACTCCAGGGGCTCTGTTCGAGGAGCCCTCTTGACTTTAGCAGGATTATTTCAGGAACAATGTTGTGAAAACACTCTCAGCTTTCCACCCCCTGGATATCACAGTTCAAATGTGCCTGCAGCCAAGGGAGCAAGTCCTTGTGTGACAGCAGCTCTTTGCAATGTTTCACTGTGCTGTACAAAGTGCCACTGAGAGGTTACTGATTCTTTTGGCATGGTCACCACGCACTTCCTCACACTTCCAATAACAAGAGAACAACAAGGGCATTTGCTCCTTAGTGAAGTGTTGCAGTCATGCTCTTTAGAAAGAGGGCCTGAAAAAAAGGAGTGTGATTCAAGGCAGGCTTAGGATCAATAAACAGACTTAGGGTCAGGGCTGGAGTAAAGCTGGGGGATGGAGAAGGCAGGGAAATCTCAAGGAGAAGAGATTCAAGGACAAGGACAGATGGCTCTTCAGGAGAAAAGTGAGGCCTTTTGGCAGAGCTGGTGGGTGGGTGGCCGTGAAACAGGCTCAGGACAGGGATGGCCAGGGTGCTCCAAGTCAGAACTGGAAGCGTTAATTCTGTTTGGAAAAAAAGCTTAATCCTGGCAGCCTGGAGTCTCTCAAACTCCAGCCCAGCCCTTGGCTTGAGGTTTCCCTCCCGCAGGAACACGAGTCCCCCGCTGCAGAGCAGATGCACGGGAGCCTGTTCCAAGAGCAGGAGCTGTCAGGACAAAGCAAGGGATGTGTCACAGCTCCAGAGGGCCCTGCCTCCCTGCACAGGGAAAGGCAGAACTGCTTCAGAGAGAGACTAACTCGGCAGTAAAACATTAATTATCCTGATGACTCCATTCATTAACCTCTGAAGTGAGAGGAACTGGTCTCTCTCCTACTCAGGAGAATTTTAGCCCTTCCCAGCTTCAGCACAGGAGTCCCATTTCAGAAATACAGGTCCATGAACCTGTTAAAAATGGGGCAAGCTGGGGAGCAAATATCCCACAAGAGCCAAATCCCCCACAGGCACCAGTGCAACACCATTAATGTCAGCAGAACTTCTGCCTTCCCCGAACACCTCTGACTCCAGGTGTGAACATCAGGCTTGCTCCCCAGCAGCTGTGCTTGTGATTCCCCAATTGCACTCTGCCAAAATGAAAATCCCATCTTTTGGTCAGCAGAATATATGGATCAGTCCCACTGGGACTGCAAATAATATTCTGTTTAAGAGCTGGTCTGAAGAAAGGTTTAATTATGTGCACAAATACTGCTTTGGCAAGGAGCTCAAGCTGTGAAGGCAGCGCATGGGTACGAGCTGATCCTGCAGTTCCCCCTGTGTTTGCAAGGGCCTGCATCTGTCAGATAAATGAGCTGGGAAGCTTGGAAATGGATGGAAGCTCCTCTTCTTCAAAGAGGCTCTGGTCCTGCCCCTGCTCCTGACACTGGCTCCCAGCTCATCCTGTCTCCTCTCTGCCCGGGTTTGCTTCCATGCAAACTGCTTTATGATCTATTAATTAGAAGTGCTGCACGAGAGCTGAAACCAGCATTATTTCTGGGATGGAGCCCATCCCTGCCCTTGGGAGACTCAACAGCTGCTTCTGAATCCATGTGCTGATTGAATTCAACTTCATGGTGTGTCCAAGTCATGAGCAAATGCAGCTCCAGGGCTGTCTGTAAGGCATTTCCAACTGGGGCTGACACTTCATTCTTTATCTGAGCTCCTCACAGGTGTATAGGAGCCTCTTGTAGGCTTGTAGAGTCTGTGTAATCCTTTCTTGGACATCAGTGTCTCCTGCACACTCTGTGCCCATGCACCTGTGATCTCCTGGGCTGGGCTTTTCTCTGTGGAGTGCCAGGATCCCCTGCCACCTCTGCCTGCTTTTCTGGATTGTTGTTGAGTCACTGGAGCTGTGACAGATCTCTCCTAAATGCTGGATCTGAACTGGATCCATCCTGGATTTAAGATGCTTTCCAGAAGCCTTAGCAGAGCCATCCCAGAGTCCAATAATTTTATTTTTAAAAAGCTTTCAATTTCTTTTGACAGGGCTGGAGTGTTTAAAGATGGCCAAGTGAAGGAGATAAATAGATTATTGATTGGACAGGCTTGTAATTCCTTAGTGAATTGGATTTAGCTCCTTCACTGAGATCAGGTCTCTGCCATAAATCTCCCAAGGAATCAATAGGATGGAGAGTGCCTGGCGAGCAGGACTTTTGTTTGTTACCATGGCCACAGGGAGCGGGTCTCCCATGGGAGTGGAGGGCAGGAAGTTGGATGCACACATTTCTGCTGGGGCAGCCTTGGCACAGCCTTGCCCTGGTGCCCCAACACAACAACTGCTCCCAGGGCTGCAGGGACCTCACACAGGGCCTGTCTCTGCCACGTGGAGGCAATTCCAGGTGCAGTCAGGGCTGCCACTCGTTATCCTGGTGTTAAAGGACAGCTCAGCTGCAGGGGCTGGAGGTGGCAGTGTGACCTGACCTCCTGGGGGCAGGAAAGCCGGGCACAACAGGATGGAACACTCCCATCAGGTGCCCGTGCTGTCCATCCTTTGTCACCTCCAGGGCCCGTGTGCTCAAGTCCCTGTAGGAGAATGGATTTCAGCCAACCTCGCCCCTGGTAAGTCACAGCTGTGTTAACTACCAAAAACAGCCTTACCCATAAATTGGTCACAGCTATATCCAGTGAGGATGAGTGTGGTAAAAGGGTGGGTTGGGTGGTCGGGGGAGAATGATCCAGAGGACACTGAGCAAAAGGGAGGACTGGGGAAACCAGAGAAAGAATTGCTGCTGTGAGGTCAGTCTGAGCCTGTAAGGGAAGCCTGCAGTGGGAGTCTGCACTTAGTCACTCTGCTGGAGCTGGGAGCTGGAGTCTGTTGGCCAAGCTGTGAGGAGGAATAAACCAGGATCTTCAACACTGTTGAGCAAGAGCGTGTGCCTTGTCTCATTTCTGTCTCCAATGTGAGGTCTGCTGCAACAAGTCCTGGCTCACTGCTCACTGCAGGCAGCTCCAGAGCCTTCCTGGCTGGGCTGGGCAAGGCTTCAAACTATGGTTAGAAAGAGAGTGGGAGTTGTCAACAGTTAAAAACACCAAAACCTCAAATTTCTGTTAATTCTCCAATGTAGCAATAGTGACAGGGACTAAAAACTCCCTGCAGCCCTTCAGTCCCTCCCAAGGGTCTGTGTGTGCCCTGTGCCTGTGCCTGGCACCAGCAAAGCATCCGTGGCTGCTGAGAGCTTTGGGACACAAAGGACTTTGCTATTTGGAATGACAGGAGTACACTTGGAGCCTGGGGTCTGGAGGAGCCCTTGTGGCCTCATGTCTTAAGCTGATTAAAGATCTTTGTCTGAAGGTTTGAGGGTGCTCAGATTGAGGGTGCACAAATGCCCAGTACACTGGGCTGCTGTGGAGGTCAGCCTGTCAGTGCTCCTGCTCTCTGTTCCTCCTCCTCTTCACCAGCAAATTCAGAACAGAGAGACAGCCACTGCTTTCCTAAAATCATTTATAATCGAGTTTATCAGCATTCACATAAATGAACTTGAGCATGAACCTACAAAAATATTTAAGTTCAGACCTTCTGAACAATTTTTTTTTTTCCAATCAGGTGTACACTCTTCCAATTCCCATCAACCCTGCTTTGCTCACACAGATGAAGTCTTTGGGTTGTATGTGGCATTTCCCAGAAGTTCAGCTGCTCTGCAGAACCTCTGGAGCCTCAGGCCCCGACAGAGTGGGCTGGAGGTCTTCCAAAGCTGGACCTACTTGGGAGGCTTCCAGTGCTTCCTGGTTCCAACTGAGCTGGCAAGGAACAAAATAGCTTTTTTCTCTCTATTTCATTCTCCTTCTGGTGCTGGCTACACCCCAAAAGGCAGAGACAATGGAAGGGAAAGGAGGAAGGAGTCAGCTGCATCTTTTCAGTGCTGAGCAAAGGATCTGTGGGCCCTGAAGCTGGAATCCAGCATGGGGCATGTGGGAAAGGGATGATACCTACACTCCTTGGCCAGTTGTGGAAACTGGGGAGAATCTTGTTTAGAGCCAGGGAGAAAAACTCGTTGGTTTCCCATCTTCCATGGAAAACCAACATAGAAACTGGTTGTGGCTTTTTTTAGTTTAAAGGAAAAAAAATCCCCAGATATGTCATTGAGAGCCTTTGAGGGGAGGGGGCAGAGGGAGTTCTGCTGAAGAAGTACCTTGAAGTTTGAGTTGAACATTTTATAGACTGATTTTATTTTAGAACAACAGCAACCCAGGAAGAGATTCTGAGCCAAACAGATCTGTTTGCAAACTTTCTATCTCATCAGAAAATCCACAACCCATGAATCACATTTTCCATCACGAGAAACTTTCCAAAAACATGAGCTGCTCAAGCAAAACTCGTCTTGTTTGACCATTCCCAGAAGCGAGTGATGCAGAAGGAGCTGAGCTACCTAGAGCTGCGAATCCAAATCCAGTCCAATTTTGTCATTGTGTACAAATCACGGAGCTGCAGTGGGGCATGATCCGAGCAGGCGTCGCTCCCAGCCCTTCCAGCTCACCCAGCACAAAGCTGGGTTTGCATCCACCACGCTCAGGCCTGGCTGAGGGGGCAGAGGCAGCGTCAGCCAGGCTGAAAACTCTTCCTGATGGATCAGGTGAGGCAGACTTGGGAGCTGGATGGTTCCCTGTATTGTTACAATTCAGGACAGCTCAAATAACAATACATAGAACACTGATTTCTTCAGAGGGCGTTATAGTGAAAGTTCATTGAAAGACAGATTCTTTTATACAGTGCTTGGTACAGTCAGTATGATTGGTTTTTAGAGCTTGCACCTATTTCTAAACATCTTTGCCAGTAAACAAGTTGGAAAACACCAGGTGTCAGGAAAAGGGATTTCTACAAGGATTGCTTGGGTTCCTCCTTATGATTTCTCAGGCCAGAGTGGGAGAGTTGTGTACTTGGCTTTCCCACAGGCCTCAAGCTAGTGCCTGAAGCCTAAAAATCTATTTTCTGACCATTGTCAGTCCCCACACCCCTGTGCAGTTAGTCAGGGGTTACACAGTTATCCCTGGCTCCAGGAAGTCTTTTCCCAGCCCAGATTCCCATAGCAGCAGGCACAAGGTGGGCAATGCTGGCTGGGGCCTGGGAGAAGCCAATGGGGAGGAAATGGAAGGGGCCAGCTGGGATGTCCTGGGCAAGGGAGGTGCAGAGGGAGGTGGAGATGGATTATGGTGCATGTGTGGGTTGTGTTCTCCAGCACCAAATTGAGGTGCACCAATTATCAACAGGAAGGGGAGCTGTTCCACCCTTCCAGGCTAAATGGCCTTTCCTAAAGTGGTGCCTGAAGGGGACAGAAGGCTCCACAGCAGGTTGTGGTGATCACCACAGGCTCTGTATGAGCTCAGAATCACAGAATCACTGGGTTGGAATAGAAATCCAAGATCATTAAGTCCAACCCAGCCCCAACATCTCAACTAAACCATGGCACCCAGTGCCACATCCAGGCTTTTTTAAAATACATCCAGGGATGGTGATTCCACCATCTCCGGGAAAATCATTCCAGTACTTTATCCCCCTTTCTGTAAAAAACTTTTCCCAATATCCAGCCTGTATTTCCCTTGGCACAGCTTGAGGCTGTGTCCCCTTGTTCTGTCAGTGCTGCCTGGAGAAAGAGCCCAAGCCCAGCTGAGCACAGGCACCTTTCAGGGAGCTGTGGAGAGTGATGAGGTCACCCCTGAGTCTCCTTTTCTCCAGGCTGAACAAGCCCAGCTCCCTCAGCCGTTCCTCACAGGGTTTGTGTTCCCAGCCCCTCTCCAGCCTCGCTGCCTCCTCTGGGTGTGCTCAAGGGTCTCAACGTCCACCCTGAACTGAGGGGCCAGAGCTGGACACAGCACTGAGTGTCCATCCTAAACTGAGATCCCAGAGCTGGACACAGCACTCAATGTCCACCCTGAACTGAGGGGACACAGCTGGACACAGCACTCAAGGTGCGGCCTCACCAGTGAAGTACAGGAGAAGAATGTCAGTGTGAGCTGGCTCTGTCTCTCACATGTTCCTGCAGTGGGTGTCACCTGTGGGCCAGCAGAGGTTGGAATTTGGAGCGTGCAGGATGGTGCTGGTGGGGGAAGAACTGTTCCCCACTTGGCAGGAGGGAGGCATGAAACCACACAAAGCCCTCGGTGCTCTCCTGGGTGCTTGGTAAGCAGGGCTGTGCCAGGGAGAGCTGCCAGCCTGGCCTCCTCTCCCAGCTGGGATAATCCATTCCCAGTGCTCTGCCTGAACCCTGCACCAGCCAGCCCCACTGTCAGCCCCCACCAGCACTCCTCAGCCAAAGCAAACATTTCCCTTGCTAGTGAGGCAGGCTTCCCATGGCTGGAACTCTTCTGGCTCTCCACATCCGTCCCTCCCCTCCTTTACCACCTTCATTTGTCAAGCACCACATGAACACTTCCCAGGCTGCCTCTCCCTGGAGCTGCAGAGCTCTGAAAAGGTCGCCTGTCTAACAGGGAGAGGTGCTGGAAATAAACTCACCTGTTTTTCCTCTTTCCCAACATCCAGTGTGATGTGGGAAGATGAACCAGGAACCCTCCTGGTGTGTGAGGTGCTCTGCAGGTGTGTGTCCAGGCTGTGCCTGTCTGCCACAGCCCCTTGGCTGTCCGTGTTCCCAGGCTGTGGATGCCTCATTCCTCCCTGGGAACAAGAACCTGTGGGAGCATTTGAAACCCAAAGAACCATGCAGATGTCCAGCTAATGGATTGCCCAGGACATCTGACCTGTTCAGCACCACAGATGTGCACTTGGAGGAAAAGGGAGCTCCAAGCTCTGCTCCTCCTGGGGAAGCTGAGGATTCTGAGCTGTGAGAGACTCCCAGTGACAGGGAGAAGCAGCTCCCTGCCTGCACCAAGGGCAGCAAGCCCAGCCTGAGCTGTTATCTTCCTGTGCTGTCAGAGCTCCAGGGACTATGACCTTGCTTTGAAAGGTATTTAATGTCTACAAGGGAGATACAGTCAAAACAATTCTCTTCCTCCAAAGTGAAACACGGCAGAAAAAGAAGTGAGGAGAAGGAGTGAGAAGAGACTGGGCAGTTTTTCAGTGAGGCTGAGGAGCAGCTCTTTGCTATTTTGAGCTGATGTCTGCTCGGGGCAGCTCTGGGGGCTGAGCTGGGCCCTGCTGCTCAGCTCTGGATGCTGAATCTGAGTCCCCTGTGGGGATGGCACAACTGGAGATGGATCAGGAGCAGAGTCCAGAGTGGATGTGGGCGGGCTGCTGGTAGTTATGGCATTCCCCCTCCCTCCTTCCCAGGACATCCCATGTTTGCTCAGTTCCTGTGTGACACTGGGACAAAGTCTGTGCTCTACAGCAGCTCGAGTGACAAGCCTTGCAGTGTCAGGTGGCTTAGGAAGGGAATGGGACCAGGGAAAATCAGGAGTGAAGACACAGAAAGCAGCTGTCCAAAGGTACCTGAGGCTTCTTTACAATGTTCTCCCCAAGGTTCATCCATTCCTCCCTCAGCAAAGGAATTTGGACTTGTTTCCTCTCCTCTGTCCAGAACTGAGAAGAAATATTTTCACTTCTACCAAAGATGAAACTGCAAAATGTTCATGTCCACTTGACAAAATCAAGAAACTCAGTTCTTTTGTTAAAATATTTAATTTAAAAACTTTAACTTTAAAATCTTTATTTTTGTTGAAGATGGCATTTTGAACATTCAGACCTTCCTTTGAAAAACTAATTAAAATATTCCACTATTAAATTTAAAACAGACATAACAGGAGCAATGCCTTCCAGAAGAAGGACAACATTTGAGGTCATTTACTTTGCAGTGGACGAAGAGAGCAGAAGTGGAGAACACAACAGGACAACCAAGGCACAGCCACATAACATGTCAAAGATGCAGAAGAGTCACTTTGGAGCCCCAGCTCAAATTCATGAGGACTTAACTTCTGGAGCTGCTCTCTGCTGACTGCAGCATGCCCAGGAGGAGCTGCTGCATCTGATGCCCTTTACAGGACCTGCAGCAGGGGGTGAATTATGCTCCAGGGTGTGGGAATTGGGAAAACCTTTGGATTTCAGCAGCTCCACAGCGGCCCGAGTCCCACAGGTCTGTGTGTCCTGCCTAGCCCTGTTCCCCCAGCCCCTGCAGTCTGTGCCACTGAGGGGATGAGGCCCCCAGGCACTGACTGGGTGGGGAGGAGCTCTTTGTCTGGGCATGGGAATGGAACCCACCCTCTTCAGTCCCTGGTGGCTCATTTCACCTGGATTTTTCAAATTGCTGGGCCCAGCCTGCCATTGCCCTGGTTAGATGCTGAGTTCACAGAATCACAGAATTTCTAGGCTGGAAGAGGCCTTCAAGATCATCAAGTCCAACCCAGCCCTAACACCTTAACTAGATCATGGCAGCAAGCATCACATCCAGTCTTGTTTTAAACACATCCAGGGATGGTGACTCCACCACCTCCCCAGGAAAACCATTCCAATACTTTATCACCCTTTCTGTGAAAAACTTTTTCCTAACATCCAGCCTGTATTTCCCTTGGCACAGCTTGAGGCTGTGTCCCCTTGTTCTGTCAGTGCTGCCTGGAGAAAGAGCCCAAGCCCAGCTGAGCACAGGCACCTTTCAGGGAGCTGTGGAGAGTGATGAGGGCACCCCTGAGTCTCCTTTTCTCCAGGCTGAACAAGCCCAGCTCCCTCAGCCGTTCCTCACAGGGTTTGTGTTCCCAGCCCCTCTCCAGCCTCGCTGCCTCCTCTGGACACACTTGAGCATCTCAATGTCCTTTTTCTGCCCCATCTACATGGTGCCTGTGATAATTCTGCTGTTTGTGGAGATTGGAAGAGCTGGACACACCAGGACTTTATAGATGGAAAGGAATGTGGTAGCTACCTGCGTCCTTGACAGGTTTCCCTGAAGATAATTTGGATTAAGAAGGGAGGGAAGGACTGGGGCTGCCTGGAGAGCCAGAGATGTCCACACAAGCTCCTTGAACAATCACAGACTGATGTAGATGCTCTGTTAGCACATCAAACTTCTCAGACCCACTTTCCATCCATAACAGAATCCCTGGGAGTGGCTGGAAGGTGGAGTTCCCATCCCTCCCTCCAAACTCCGTGTGCAGCCTGATGACCCATCTGGCTGCTCTCCAGAATGGAGGGGTTGGGATTCCCATTCCCAGCCCTGAAGCCTTTTCATCTACCTTTAAATAGAACAGGGCTTTGAGGGAAACTGGAACTGGAACAAAGCTCCTTCCCCACTGTGGGGCCAGCGGGGTCGATGAAGAAGCAGCTGAGGGTGAAATCAATTAATTCATTCATTACAGAGCTACTGCAGTCACAAAGATATTTCAATTGTGCTTGCTGAGAGGTCCTCATGAGAGATACATCTCATTTTCAGAGAGGTTCCCAAGGGGAGGCCATCGTCAGACAATTTCATTCCTGCTGACTAGAGGGTAACAGATGTTCTAAGGAAAACGTACCCTCTTGTCACCTCAAATTTCACTCCAGAACAAGCAGGAGTTTGAGTGAAATCAGACCCCACTTTAATCTAGGGAGATTTGTAATGGAAAACCACAAAAACTTGGAGAGAGAGGAGGTGGTGGATGCCATTTTCAAGGTTTAGAGAATGAGAAAGTGAGGCTGGAAGTACCTTTCCCTTCCAGAGATGTTTGCTGTTGGGCTTCTGTTGCTGGGCAGGAGCTCTGAGATGGCTCAACACTCACAGGGAAACCTTCCAAGGTCGTGATTCCACCAGAAACCAAATGCTCTGGGCTGTAGCTTTCTGCCCCAAATTCCTCCTGGAGGCTTGATGGGCACATTCTGCAGCTGTATTTGAGTCCATGCCCATTGAAGCCCTCCCTGTGCTTTACACGCCCTTGTACTGTCTGATCTTGCAAGGGAAATTTAATGATTTTAAATATAAATTTAGCTCATTTTAAAAAGACTGTGGAGGTCTGATCACTGAAGAGCTTTTATAACAAGGTATGGCACTTTTTCCATGCACTTTCGTGCCCCAAACCAGAGAACAAGATGTCAGTTGCTTAATCACAGTCGTGATTTCAAACCCTTTGCTCTCTTGCAGAGAGATTTTTCAAGAGTCCTACAATCAGTACCTCAAAATCTTCTGAAGATACAGCTATTTATTGCAGGATTTGGCTGGGTAATGTTTCAGAGAAAAAAATGTCATCCTGTCTGGATATTCCATGTTAGCAAGAGAAGAAATGCACCTATTGGCAGATGAATAGACCAAAAAAGAGCTTGCAATTCTGGGGAAAAACCAGAGCTTTTCAATCATTTCTATGTACCTGACAGCAAAGCTCACCTGCAAAGCAAGGGCATAATCTAAACACCTACAGCATAATCCAAAAAACACTGAAGGGAGCAGGGCTGTGGGGTAAAAGCACAAAGAGCTGATGAATTTAGTCCATTCCTTTAATATATTGAGGATACAAATGGCACAGGCAGTCCCTTCCCAGGCTGGGCTGAGGCCATGAGAGGAGCCATGGATCATAGGAGGGAAAGACTGAAATCCAGGGAAGGTTCAGTGACAGCAGTGGAGCAAAGTCATAACTGCTTTTCCTTGCCTGTCTTTCTAAACAGGGATCATTGATAAAGTGGAACCAGCTTTCTCAGTCTGGAGGAAGGAAGGAAGGAAGGAAGGAAGGAAGGAAGGAAGGAAGGAAGGAAGGAAGGAAGGAAGGAAGGAAGGAAGGAAGGAAGGAAGGAAGGAAGGAAGGAAGGAAGGAAGGAAGGAAGGAAGGAAGGAAGGAAGGAAGGAAGGAAGGAAGGAAGGAAGGAAGGAAGGAAGGAAGGAAGGAAGGAAGGAAGGAAGGAAGGAAGGAAGGAAGGAAGGAAGGAAGGAAGGAAGGAAGGAAGGAAGGAAGGAAGGAAGGAAGGAAGGAAGGAAGGAAGGAAGGAAGGAAGGAAGGAAGGAAACCTTGGTTTTGCAATTCTGTGTAAAGGAAGTTCATGTACCTCATGCCAGCATAATGTGAAATTTCGTCAGGAGTTTGGTTAAGTGTTGAGGGGTGGGGTGTGAGCCATACCTGAAAAATACTCCTGAAGGGATAAAGACTTAGCAGAGTCTGGAAGTTTCATGTTTCCATGTCCCACACTCTATGCCTTTTTATTTTCTTTTTTTTTTTTTTTAAAGCTCCAATACATACCTAGAGATATTTTCTTGCTTCCATCCTCATTTTCAGTCCTCAGCCAAGAACCAAAAGTGCTCCAAATACTTCTGAGGGCTGTCTGCATGGCCAATTGTCCAATTTCACAGGCTTTAATGTCTTTGAGTGGAACTCACACTTCCCTCTGTGTCTGCCGTGCTCCAACCCAGACACAGCTAATGACAGTGACAGAAAGCCAAGCTGAGTGGCCCAAACAAACCCTTTGATATCCAGGAGGCTGAAAGGGATCATTATTTTTACTATTTAAATGATCTCTCATTTTAAACATTTTCAGGATATTTTGTTCTTAGTATAACTACTTTTCAGTGATAGAAGGAAAGACATCAAAAGTGTGACACAGACAGCTTTGGGGCTGATTTGAATAGCTCTTCACTGACGTATGTCTTCACATGAAAATCCCAGATGGTCACTTGCTCAGTTCACCAAATTTGCAATATTCAGCAAGATATGAAAAAAAAAAAAGAAAAAAGAAAAAAAGAAATTAAAAAAAAAAAAAAGCTTTCTCCCTAAGCCTTCATCATCTGTAGCTCTCTCTGGAGTGATTTTTTTCAGCTGTTCAGACACTGTTGTCCCCAGAGCCAAAGGCAGAGCCCCTCTGTGAGGGTTGGTTCATTACCTCACTTCTTTGCCTGATTTCTAATTTTCAAAAAATACACAGAAAAAAACCCAAAAAGCCAATTAACAAGAGAACCTGAGAAACAAGGGGGATGATTCTCCTGCTCCAAGCCCATCCTGCACTCCCTGTGTCCTGCAGTGGGGTCTGCCCACATGGGAAGACCAGGGGGAACTGAAAGCCTCGATCTCTGTGTTTATTTAAGGAACTGTTCAGCTGACTGATGGGGATCAGTGTAAAATGAATGATTCCACAGGGCAGCACAGACATACCCCCCCTGATTCCTGGTTTTTTTTCTTTTCTGCAAGGAGAATGAAATCCCCAAACTCTGCCTGACTGCTGCTGCTTTCAGAGGTTGGGTTGTTGCTCTGCTGAGTTCAACTCTGATGTTCTCAAACTCCAGAGAAAAAAGTATAATTAAATTAACCTGGAAAGGCCTTCTGATTCCAACGTGTGGATACGCTTTCTGAAGAGAGAGTGTTATAAAATGACTTATTTTCTGTGTTCCTGCTGCAAGATTTAAACCCTCTCTCCTGGTGGGATTCTGCTGTGTCCCAAAATCCAGACTAATGTTCATGACATATTCACCAACTCTGTGCTGCATTATCCTTGCCTTGCTGGGCTGTGCAGGAGTGTAAACACAGGAATTCGAAATCTTCATCCTCATTTTCTTTATTCCCACTTCCAGCTGCTCTGATCCTTTCCCAGCTTTGCTCTCTGCTCCTTTCTGGTTTGTATTTGGCTGCAGAGATGGGGGAGCAGAGGGTGGGTGCCTGTCACACAGAGCACCAGGGGTAGGGACAGGTCCCTTTGGGTCCCAGGGCAGTGGGGCTGTTCCCTCTGGCAGGTTGTCCCTGAGGGCTCCAAAATCCACATCCTGGGAGCCAGGAGTGTGGCCAGGCTGTCTGCAGAGGCAGCTCTGTGCCCTCATCACTGTCAGTCCTGGATTTTATGGAAATAAATTATATATATATAAACCCTATAGTTAACAGCTGAATCGGGGAGTGAGAAACCTGCCAGCACCAAGGAGGAGATGTAGAGAAACCACTGGGCCACAGGAACAAATTCAGGCAAGGTTACAGCAGGGAAATAACCAGAAAGGCAGAATTCTAAGCTTTTAAGAGAATTTATCCTACATATTTGGAACCATAGGCAAATTTGGGTTGGAAGGGGCTGTTGTAGGTCACCCAGTCCTACCCCCCTGTTTAGGACTGTCCTCAGCAAGGCAGGGCAGTGGCAGTGCAGTGGCTTCCCAGGGGCTGTGCCTGCAACTTTCCCCATTGAAATACTCTGCTTTTAATTATCTGGAGTCTGGTGTGTTGGGCTGAACAGCTGCTGCAAGTTAGATTCTGCATGAACAGTTTGAGATAAAGTGAAGCAAGGTTCTGTTCCCCCCCACCTCCACCTTGGAGATCATGTTCATCTCCAACCCATTAAAAGAAAAAAAAAAAAACAAAACCCTCTGGTAAAAATAGTGTGAGATGATGTCATTGAAAATTATCATAATGCATCTGGAAAGAAAAACCATTGGGGATACCTGGGTGATCTTAAATCTGACTTTTTTTTTTTTTTTTTTTAAATCCCTGATTTATTAATTTTAACCTGCTTCTAGCAGGAAAGAGAACGTGATTTGTATTTGCAGAGGTCTGGCTCTAAGCTGCATAGGGTGGGAGAGTGGGAGAGGAGGGAGTGGCTTTATGGGATCATTTCTTGTCCCCTTTCCTGTGCAGGTTTCTCACAGGTCAGAGCAGTGGCAAGGGCTCAGTGTGCTCTCCTCAAGGTGGAAAGTAGAAGCAAAAAGACTCCCAAAAGCTTCAGGCTCTGTGCCATCCCCTTCATCCTCCCCAAATTGAATGGAAGCACGGGCAGAAATGAGGACAGGATGTCCAGGCAATTTATATCCATCCTCTCCCTGATAACATCTCTGCTTCCTCAGGAAGGCCCCATTTCTGTGCTGAGAAATAGCCTGAGCTGGTGGCTGTGCAGCATCTTTTCCTCCTGACGGGCTGGGGCCATTCCAAATGAGGATAATAAACGATATAAGGAACAATATAAGCGCTGCTATAAATAAGAATGCTGCAATTCCACTGATGACTTATGGTGGCATTATAAATGATCGGAGCAAAGTCAGGAGGTCTCCTCACACCACCAGAGCCTCATGGTAGAATTATAGATCTAATTTAAGTGCATTTTGGGGGTAAATTATTTATTAAAGTATAAAGCTTATGGAGACAAATGATCAAGTAGTCAGACTTCTGGACTAGGTGAGCAATCCTGGTCCTAATAATTACAGGTAGAATTTGCTCCTGGGCAAAAGGACTAGATTAAGATTTTAGCAACATTCTAGGTACCCAAAAGCCACTCAGAACACTTCTTGGCACAGGGCTGCAATCTCTAAACTTACAATGAAATGGGCTCCTTGTACAGGTGATCAATCCAGAGCACCTACTGCTCATAAATCCATTGTAATGATTAAACTGGAGCTAGGAGATGAGAGCAAGAAGAAACTTCTCTCAGCCTCATGAAAAATCACAGGTTGTTGTCTTACAACTTTTGTTTTAAGTTTTCCTGCATTTCAGCTCTGAAAAGGAGTCCTGTTGCTGGTGTTTTCACCTCTTCTTGCATTTTTAGTTCTGATTTCAGTCAGGATTTGTCACTGTTGTTAAACTAGGGAAGTGCTCATAGGACTGCGGTGAAATTTCTTCACATAAGGGGTTGTGAAACCCTGGAAGGGGCTGTCCAGGGAGGTGGTGGAGTGCCCATCCCTGGAGGTGGCACTCGGTGCCCCGGGCTGGGTGACAAGGTGGGGATCAGGCACAGGCTGGACTCGATGAGCTCGGAGATTTTTCCCAACCTTAATGAGTCTGAATGGAATCCTCAGTGCCACACACTTCTTGAGTGAAATCAGCAACTCATTACAGCCTCTGCAAAAAAATAAATAGCCACCTTGAAATGTCTAATTTGCAGGTTGCAAGGATCTCCCCACCCCAGGCTGGCTGATCTCCCTGAGTCCAGAGCCTGCAGGTCCCACAAGGCCAAGCTCACCGAGGCATTCCCAAATGTAATACAAAGTCTGCTTTTGGCAGGGCAAATAGAGGAAGACTCAGCTCATAAATCCCCCCAAAGACCGAATTTTCTGGAGTCTTCTGCACCATAAAATTAACTGGTGGAGCAGGAGGCTCAACACTCTTGCACCACTGGGCTGCATCAAGGATAAACACATTAAGGCGAGGCATTAAGATCCTGTGGTAATTAGGAGCCATATAAGTAACTTAGATATAGAATGGAGCTACTAATAATGCATGAATGCAAAGCCTTAAGAAGTTTGCTTCGTATAAAGCACCCAGCTATTTGGTGGCTTAGCTCAATTCTCTGAAGCTGCCAATTCAGGCTGAAGATCTTAGGAGAATGTGTTCTGGGAGGTTTTTTTTTTTTTTCCTTGTCATACTTAAAATATTGCTGAGCCCAACTTTTTGTTATAGGCAAGGTTTCTCCCATAGCTCCCAGCCAGAGTAGAAAATGTAGAAAGGCAGGGCAAAATGTTGGGGTTTTTTGCTTTTCTTTTTTTTTTTTTTTTTTTTTTTTTTAAATAAAATTAGGCAGAGGGCTTGGGGGAAGGATTCAGATTAAGGGAGTGTATCTAATGGTCAGGCCAGGGAGATGGAATCAGTATTCCTGCCACTAATTCACTGTGTAACCTTGTGCTGTCGCTAAGGTTTGTCGTGCTCTATTTTCCTCATCAGTAAAATGAGTATTATAATAGTTACCTTCCTGATAAGGGTTTCAGTTAATCAATTTCTAAAGCCCTTAAGTACAGAGAGACACAAGATATCATATCAACAAAATCCAGCATTTATCTGTGCCTGGATATTCCCTGAACTGCACCAGCTGTAAAGGAATAGAACCTGAGCTGTATAAACCCGAAAAATTCCCATTGACTTTGATGAATAAATACTATTTCTTGCAAATACTACCTGCAGATTTTTTGGTCACAGGCAGGATTTGCTGCTTAAAAATGTGTTTGAAAAGCAAATTAAGAAGGTTTCAGGTGGGCTGGAAGAATTGAACTCCCCTGATGACTGAATTGCTTGCACAGTTTACCTGTGCTGCTCCTTACAGTAACTTGAGTCAGTCTTTGTGCTGCTGCTGGTAGCAGGAGACAGAAAAAAGAAGTGCTACAGTGAGTTTTGCTCAGAACTCTGAATTTTTGCCAAGGAAATAGGAGGAGGAAATAATGAACATTTGACGGGAGTTTTTCAAACAATAGAATACTAAATTATGGTCTGGGAAGGAAGATCTTTTCTTATAAGAGCTGACTAAGGAGCTTAGCAAAACTGAAGGGTGAAAGAGAAGAGGGATTGTTGTATATAAGCAGATCAGGGGGTAGCAGCAGGGAAGGAAAAGAGCCATTAAATCAAAAGGACAATGCTGAGAGAACAAATGGGTATAATAAACAGGCCTTTAATAAATTCAGCTATTAATGAGAAGAATGCATTTAAATATCAGAAGAGCTGGATTATAGCCAGCAGGCATGGGCAGGTAAGGGAGTGGACCTGAATCCAACCCCATCCCTTTCTAATGCTCAAGCAAGTAAATTCATTTATTTCACTTTTTCCCTTCAGTTTGCTACATTTCCAGGGAAATGTAGAAGATATTCTCCTTTCTTCAAAGTACCTTCCTACACAGATTTTAGCTAGAGGAGGTAGCTACACATCACCCCTGTGTCACACATATCCTCCTTCCCTCCCACTCTTTGCTCCACCCAAGGTTTGCTGCCTTCTCCCACTTCTGTTACTGCCCAATCCTTATTTCCTCCTCTCCCTTCAGCTTGCAGCCCAAACCCTTTCAGCCCTGCCCTTCATTAACAAAGACAAACAGCTGCAGCTGATGGTTACAAGCTTCAGCACACGTGGAGCAGCCTGAATTTAAAATGTGTTTGTCTCCTTCCTTGCCCTGCTTGCTTTGGGCTGCCTTGGCTTTCAGTGCACCAGCTCCCAACCTGCCCAACAGCTCGACACCTGAATAATTTAAGTGATTTACACTCCCCAAAGTGCATCCAAACAGGTTTATTATGAGTCTTTGTGACTTGTTCTTTTAAAACACTTCTCTGATGTCTGTTCTTCAGCAGAGCTCACCACCCAAGTCAGTTCACAGCAGTAAGGGGAAGGTAAGTGCTGTTTCTTGAAGTTTCTCGTGGCAGCCAAGCCATCCAGGTGGGCCTAAATTATGGGTCTCTGTGCTCTTTGGGGCTCTAGAATGTGCAGGTATGATAAAAACAAAACACACTGAAAAAAAAGTAATTTTCATTTCTCCATGTGGAATTTCCGTCTCTGTACCAAGAAATTGCACATGCTACTTCATGAGCTTTTACCCTCTTTTAGGGCAAAGTATTTTATTTATTTTTTTTGTTTGTTTATTTATTCTCTGCCAGTCTGTCACATGCCAGCACATCCCTTGGGATACACAAACCATCCTCTTTTTCCTTAGACCACTCCGGTCTGGCAGAACAGGGTGTCCCTTTCTCCAGGCTGGCAGCTCCCCACTTGGCAAAGCTTCTCCTACTCTGTGTTAGTTTATTTTATTCCCCACAGCTCTCCTCCACACTGAGGTGAGGCCTCCTGCAGCTCCTGCCCAATTCCAGCTGGCCTTACACACACAAGTTTTGCTCTGCTGCTGGAAAATTTTCTCTTTCCCCTTTCTGACCTGTGTCCAGAAGGTATCAAGTCCTCCCTCTGGGTATGTCTCAAGGACTGTAGTGTCCCTGAGGGGGACAAGGAAAGCATTTTTGTAGCTGCTGTAGAACTGAGAAAGTCTTTATCCAAGGCCATATGGAAGCTGGTAGAAGAGTTTGTACAGAATTGGTACTCCACACCCTCTGCCCTGTGGGTCAGTCCTAAGTTTGTCCTTCCTTTTGAATTTGTACAGGTTTCTGGCTCAGACTGAGCTGCCTCACTTTATTTTGTCCCATCTCAGTACTGTGTAGTCAAAATTCCCCTCTGTGCTTTCTTCCATCCTGTTCCTCACCATTTTCCTGCCTGGTTTGAAGCTTCCCTGCCTCACTGCACTGCTGGTCACTCAGCTGTCCCTGCTCTGGTTTGGCCATCACTCTGAAACTCCTCTCCCTGTCCAAGGAGTTTGTCTGCTCACATTTGAGCACACACCACTCACGATAAGCAGCAAATCAATCCTGCATTCCCTGTCCTAATGTGTCATCTGGGAATCTCTCTGGGGCCCACAGTGAGGGTTACAGCTTCCCCCCTGACCTGTGAATTTGCTCCTGCTGTGGGGACTGAGCACTGGTCCCTCATCCACTAAAAGAAGATTTCAGCCTCATTTTTCACTGGCAGTGACCAGAATGACCAATCTGCTGCCTGCTGAGGAGCAAAAGGTCAGGCCAAGTCCACTTTGTGGCTACTTGTTTTTCTCCACAGTGACCAATTTCAGGCAGTAATAGAAACATCAATAATGTCTCTCTGTCTTCCCTGACTGCTTCGGTTTCTTCTTTTTCTTTTTCCCTATTGATTGAAATATTGCAGCTTCCATTTGTTAGCTGGGCCCCTGCGAGGCAGGCTGAGGCACTCACAGCTCGTGTCCTCCTCAGGGGCAGCATGTGAGGAGCTGAACTAATTTGGGATAGTGGGAATGGTGGCCACAGAATGCCACTTGTGACCTCCTTGGCTTGGGCTCTTCTGTGGCTGAGCTTTTGGTGCTCTGGGGAGCCACCAGGCAGCTGGAACTGTTCTCTGTGTTGGCATGCTGAGAAGTACAAAGAAAAGGCCCTCCCAGAGTTTCCTCAGAGCAGAGGAAAAACCCTCTCCAAGGGCTGATCACTGTCCCAGCTGGTCCTGGCAGAGCTGCAGGTGAAGCTGAGAGAAGGAAGGAGCCTTAAGGATGGAGCTGTGTGGCACATGTGTCCCCAGAGCCACCCCAGGTGTGTCCCTGCTCAGCTCCATGTGGAGCCATGTCACTGTTGAGGTGGTCACAACACAAAGCAGAGACTAGAAATAGTATCAAACAGAAACTGTTTATTATTGAACATGGCTGACCTTTTATACACTTTCTAATTGTTTATACTTCTTCTACCCTAGCTATTAGTTACAATAAATCAGTGTAACACCATTGGTGAAAAGTGACAGTGACTTCAGCTAACTTCTTAAAAATACTTCATCTAGCTGCAAACTTCTCTCCTTATCTTTCTTCTGTTCTCTTCTTCTCTCAGTCTCTTTGGTAACAGCCTTGAGGAAGGCTCCTGATCATCTTCTTGCTTCTCAGCTCACAGGCCCACTGTTAGCCCCTTCCACAGAGCATGACCCATCCAGTAGAAATCCTGGTTTCCATCCTGTGGAAACCAAGCCTTCTTTCCATCTAGGTGGGGGAGAAAATACAAACCCAAAGCCAACAACCACCACCAAAAACCCCGACAATCCCAAACCACCAGAGAGCTTCATCAGAGGTCATGCTTCTTCCCTGAGGCTGGGTCAGGTCTACCAAGATCCCTCAACCAGGAGCTTTGTGGAATTTCACAGCTCCTTTTTCAGGATAAGTTAAATTTCAGCTGCGCTGCTCCACCCCCAGCCTGGGACTCGTGATTTTTGAGCTGTCACCCCACATCATTTCTTCTTGCACCATGGAAAGATGATGCACTCATTTTGGTTTCCACCAGGCAGATTGTGTGTTGTGTGGAGCCAGGCCCTATCCCTTGCTGTTCTCCTGTAATTCTACTTCCAATTTCTAATCATAAATTAGAATTAATTCCAACTTCTAATTCCAATTTCTCATTCCCCATTCATTGTAACTGCCCCCGCAGCCTGTCCCACCTCACCACAGACCCCGATGGCATCTAATTGTCATGGGCTTGTGTTTGGGTGGTGTAAGACATTTCCTGCCTCTGTACTGACCTACTGCTCTGCAGCCTCCATATCCCATCAGGATCCTCCTCTGGAATACAGCTCCTTGCAAATCCTGATTGCTGTTGACAGCTGAAGACTGGATGGAATTTGGTGGTTTTAAACAAATCTGTTTCTGTGAGCACAGGCTTTTGACTGCAAGGGCTTTGAAGTTCAAGATTGTTGAAGTTAATTGATATTCAAGAGTGATTATTCCATGGTAATGCATTCATAAACAATGTCACTGCTCGTTTGAAAAATTAAAACATTAATTTAAATTAAACTGTAAACAAGGGAAAGATGTTGTGTGAGTAAGGATTGAGAAGGCCCTGCAGAACTTTTGACTGCAGTGATATTGTGCCTGTATCCATATGGGATGTGCATTTTTAAATCAGGAGGCTCAAAACCATTTCAGGCCCCATTTTCTAGCCTGATTTTTTTTCTCTTTACTAAGAGGAGATGATACTCAGTGGCCACTGAATCTTCAGGAACCTCTGTTAACAATCTTCTCCATCAAACATCTCATCTGACTTGGACATCTGATCACCTGAGCTGGGATATGATGGCACTCCCACCGCACAAAATTCTTGCTGTGATTAAAATCAACCCATTTGGGGCTGAAAAAAAATACAACTGCCTGTTTTCATGATCTTACCTTATATCACTTCCAACAGGAAAGGTTTCTTGGGTAGAGTGTGGCATTTGCTGAGACATTTCCCTGTCCTAATAAATCCCTGCTTTATAGATAGATGAGACAGGTTATAAGCCTGGGTCAATAAGGGAGGCTACAGAAGTACACAGAGCAGTGAGTTAAATCTTGGGTGACCCAGGTTCAGGATTCTGCACTGCCACAGATCTCTCTAATCTTGAATAAGTCACCTCTTCTCTCCTGGTTTTTTTTTTTTCCTGTAACTTGGGCCTGCCAACACTCACTTGCATCATGGGATTTTCAGAGTATAAAAAATACTCCAGAAGTGTGGAGGCAGTCAATGCAGGGGTAATGAGGGTCATCTAAATACCACACTTAGGTAAGTAAGGATGATTATTTTCCATCTCCCTTATCCCTGCATGATAAAAATGTTTCCAGAAATCATTATATACAACACATGAGCGAGAAGCAGCAGGAGAGTAATTCCCTGTCCTCAGCTATTTTCTACATGTGGATGAGGTATATTTTTGGAGGGGGGTGGTTATTTAATCCCTGAGCCTTTTCTTGACACATTGGTAAATAGAGTACATCTTGCACAAGTTTGTTCATCATGCCACCCCAGAAATATTAGCAAGTAAAATATATAAAGTTATTTGTGGTGTGTGAGAATCAAATCTCCTCTCAGGGATTACTGGCAATAGAAGAGGCAGAATGACTTTAATCCTGTCCAGTACAGAGAATTCCCAGTAGCTGCAATGTTAGCCTTTTGTTTTCCAGAAGTTTACCTTGGGTTCCCTGTGGATCACAGCAAACTTGATTTGGTGGAATCTGATCCCTGACATTTCTTCTAACACAGTCTCTCTAGCAGATAGGAATCCCATTTTTTTTTTCCCTTATGAGTGCAAAGCAAGGGGATTGTTCCTTAAAATGAACAAGAAAACTTGAGATGTCTAAATCAATTTTGTTTGTATGGCAAAGCATATTTATTATTTATTTGTAGAAAAAATATAAGAAGCAGAACTCCTAGGCTCTATCTTTAAGCAGCAAATGACCAATTTTACATCGTGTCCTTTCATGCCTCAGTTTCCCAGTGTTCACAAAACCATAATTAATTTTTAAGGCAAGATATGCCCTATCTATGCAGTTCTATATTCCATTATGCTTGGTATAACCATTAAATTATTTTTTTAGAGCAAATGATTTAAAACTGATAGTAAGAAATACTTTTCCTACACAGCACATAATTAACACGTGGCACTCAATGCCACAGACGTTATTGAAGCCGAGAGCCTTGGAGGATTCACAAAAGGATTAGAGATTCATATGAATAATGGGAAATTCTATTAGAGAAAATAAAAAATGCATGAAGGATGGAGGACGTCATGCTTTGGGGTTATAAAGCAGCTGCTAATTGAGGACAGAAACGTGCTGGGTGCACAGGACATCCTGGGATGGTTTTCCACAAGGTTTTTTGGGCAGCACAGCAAAGCTGAGCTGCTGAAGGGGTTGCTGGGCTGCCTGAACCTCTGCCCTCTTTCAGTGAGGCAGCTCCTGTCTGAAGGTAACCACAAAAATAAAACCCAGAGCCAGCTGTGGATGAGCCATCATGGTGTGGCAGCCCATGGCTCAGTGGAACTGGGATTCTTGGCATTGCTTCCAGCTGTCCCTGAATTTCCAGCTGTGTGGGGAGGCCACAAACTCCAGTGCAGGATGAAGTCCCAGGCACCTTGGGATGAGTTCCAGCACACTGTCCTCTAGAGGGTGGTTTCCTTGGGGAAGAAGAAAACCCTGCTTAATGCCCTGGGAAACCTCTTTCTAAGTATATTAAGCAAAAAGCTTACATGGTCCCTCAGTTCAAATATGTAAAATTGTTGCTAGAAAGTTCCTAGTTCGTTGTCTTAGCATAGGTTGATTTTTGGCAGAAATTTTAATATTCTGAATCATTCTCCCCTACTGGACCCTTCCCTCACACCCTGCCTTGACTCCTCCCCACACTGGGATGCATAAGTTCCCCTGTCTGACCTTGGACCCTGCCTTTCATGTTCATCAAAACAGGGCAAATAAGGTTTTATTCAGTTATAATATCAACACTTCTTTCAGTGAATGAAAAAAAACCCTCAACTTGCTTTTGTTTATGTGATGTTTCCCGTCCCTACTCAGCCCCAGAAGAGAAAATAAACTGGTAAAGTCTATAATAGCACTAACACATGTATCAGCAATACTGACATGTTTTCAGTTGAATTTTCAGTTTGTTCATTCTGCCTTTGGCCCCTTGTTCCAGCCTCGTTCCAGTTCACTCCAGTACAGTGGACACCTTATTGTTTATTATTTTTGCATTTTTAAAATTCTTTTTTGGACAATTGGATCAAGGCTGCCTCTCTCTAGTAAATCACCAATGGGGCAGAGTCCCGAGGAGACTCAAAGGGGTCTGATCTCTGGGCTTGGACCCCTGCAAGTTTCACTCCCCCATCCTCCCCCTGTGTAACCCCACAAAAACCCCACAACTGGAACCCTCAAAGCTGAACCACACCTGCCTGCTCCGTGGGTTTGAAGCCATTCCTGTCCAACCTCCACCTGCCTCCTCACCCAGAGCCTTCCACAGACACCCCTGCAGAAGTCCTGGAGCCATTTAACAAACACCTCAGGTAGCTGACCACGTCTGCAGCTCCTGAGCAAGCAATTATAGCTCATCCAACCAAAGGCTTTCATTTGATCCAGCCTCAATTAGGAGCGAAGGCATTGCCACATCTGCCCGCGGGTTCAGAAGTGTCCACAATTCCACTTAGGTTATTGCTGTATTTCTGCAGCCTTTGATAGACTAAGATTGATTACAAAAAATAAGAAAAAAGAGTGACCTTCCTCAGCCTTTTCCAGTGGTTTCTCCGTTAGTATTTTATAATCACTGTTTAAGGGAGAAATTGCTCTGTGGCTATTAAGGTAAAAATTATCACCTTCTTTGACTAATAAAATCAATAAAGGCTCCTACCCTTTGAAAAGCCCAGAAACCTTCTCTCTCTTCATAATTAAACATTTCAACCTAATCTGAAGCAATAATAACCTTCAAAGTTTTATAAAATTCCTAATAATAATATCTTACAGAACACCTTTCTGCTCAGCAGGTTTCACAAATTGCAGCCCACATTTGGAAAGCATTTTATTCATGGCTGGACTGGGATACACACGTCAGGTTTTAAGGAGTTTTTTTGTGGAGTTTCATCATCAGTGGTAAACAAATCCCTGCAGGATGTCTGATTATTGCATCCCTGGCACAATTGAAGGGTTGTTGTTTCTGGGTTTGCTATGTAGCAGCCAGGGGATGTAATTTTTAATTGCTGGTAGGGCATTTGCACTCACTGAGAGACCTCCAAGGGGATCATGGAATGGGTTGGGTGTGAAGGGAGATTACAGCTCCTCTAGTTCCAAACCCTGCCACGGCCAGGGACATCTTCCACTGCACCAGATTGCTCAGAGCTCCATCCAGCCTGGCCATGGGCATTTCAGGGATGGGGCAACCTGTGACAGGGCCTCACCACCCTCACAGCAAAGAATTTTTTCCTGTTGTCTCATCTAAACCTGCTCTTTGTCAATTTGAAGCCAGTTCCCCCCTGTTCTGTCACTCCAGGCCCTGTGAAGAGTCTCTCTCTGTCTTTCTTTAGGTTCTCTTCAGGCACTGGAACACCACAATCAGGTCATCCCTGACTGGGATGTTGGAGCATGGGTTGGACTCGATGACCTTGAAGGTCTCTTCCAAC
The DNA here is from genome assembly GCA_910950805.1 of Acrocephalus scirpaceus scirpaceus. Classification (NCBI taxonomy): domain Eukaryota; kingdom Metazoa; phylum Chordata; class Aves; order Passeriformes; family Sylviidae; genus Acrocephalus; species Acrocephalus scirpaceus. The sequence goes on along the minus strand of OU383790.1, from coordinate 7,493,712 downwards.
CTAGAAATTCAGTGATTCTGTGATTCCAGAACCTTCTCTTCTGCTGGCTGAACAATCCCAATTCCCTCAGCCTTTCCTCACAGCCGAGCTGCTTCACCCCTATGATAAACTCTGTGTCCTCCTTGGGGTTCTCTCTAACATGTCCATGTCCTTCCTGTGCTGGGGACCCTGGAAAGGATCAGACTGTCACAGATATTGACCATTTACAGCTAACTTCTATTAAAAAAAAACATATTTTTTCAAAATGTTTTATTTTTATATATGTGTGTTGGAGCACAGTGGGCAGGAGCCCTTTTTGATGTCCCTTGTTCCAGCAGGGTTAGCTGTGGATGATGAGGGTCAGGGAGGATGAGAGCACCAAATATCTCTTCAGCCCAGCTGGAGTGTCAGTGTTCACTGCCACAGTGGTAGAAGGGGGATCAAAAATTCCTAATCTCACACGGAGAGACACTGCTCCTGCCTCTCTAATTTCTGCTGTCCTTTTCTGGAGTTCCATTTATCAGGATTACTCGCTCCTCAGACAAGTTATCTCTGTCAGGCTTGAATGGCTGCTCTCCCGGGCACCGAGAGACATCCCAGCTAATTAACTATCATCCTACATTTGATGATGATGAGCATCCACTGAGAACCTTCCATCCCAGTGGATCTCTTGGAGCTCCACATATTAAACAAACCTGCCTGTGCCAAGCCCAGGGATTTCCTCCTCACAAATGAGTGGCAACTGGTTTGGAGCTGAGTTCAGGAGCAGGCAGAGGAGCTGTGCTCCAGCTCATGGCAAGGGGAAGGAGAGCCCTTATGGGATGATTAACTTGTCTAGGAAAATGATGTCTCTGCTGGGATTTCATTTCACATGTAGCTGCCACCAGGAGCCCTGTAAGAGAGCAACAAATTCAGTTCAGGGATCCCCTCTCAGCAGTGCCCGTGCCTAGAATTCCTGCAGGTATCATAGGTGTGTGTGTCAACTGATAATTAGGCAATCCTAACTCAAAATTCACCACTTTGATCTAATCTAACCCTTCCCTAGGCATAAACATTTCTAAACATGGGTGTTTCCAGTGCCTGTCCTTGAAACTCTTAGGGCATTTCCAAGGGATGACTGGGCTAATGCTGGACTTATTTTATCCATATTTATCCATTTCAACGAGGGATCATAACCTGTTCTGTGGTTCTAATTTCTGCTGTATGGACAAGCCCTCTGACTCCTTTAGGTAAATTCTGAAAGGTAAATTCTGAAGGTAGAAGGTGATAATTTTTACCAGAATTAATAACCAGAATAATATTGGAAGCACCTGTTTTGAGGCAAATCTTATCTCTAGAGTCTATCTCTATCTCTAGGACACATTCCATGTGTTCAGTTTTGCTTGGAGATGGCTTGGGTCTGGCTTTCAGCAACATCCTCAAATCCTGTAACAACCAAAATGCACATCTACATTTAGAAGAAAAGAACAATAATCCCCAAGGCCTTTGTACCCCTCCCTTTCTCCCTCTGTGGGTGAAGACAATAATTTGTGCACAGCACCAACAGATGAAAGCTGCCTAAACACTGAGTGCTGTTGTGAGCAGGGCTCAGTGGGTGTGAATCTGTGCAGCCCCACTGAAGGGGATGAAACTCTGCTGATTTCTACCTGCTTTGGACTCAGGCCCTCTCGTATTTATTACTGTTATCATCTGAACCTGAGTTGCAGCTCTCCCCCATGTTTACTCATCACTGACCTTATCACATCTCCTTTCATTTGCTTCCTATCTAAACAATTTACATTTCACCTCCTTGGAGCTTTATTTTTTTTTTTTTTTTGGATGAGACTCCTTTCATCTCTCATCATAATGTTCAATAATGACATTTCCATTTGCTTTCCTTTTCATGAGGCTTCTTTTTGAAAACAGGATCTGACCTCCTTCTTTGTGTTCTCCCATCAGCCAAGAATCACATTGTGCATGAATTTAATTGACTTATTACATCTTGACAGAGTGTGGGTCCTTTAGGTTTGTGTGTGTTCTGTATGTTTGTTTGTTAATTCCTGGGTCTTTGAGAAGTAGATTATGCAATTTCCAGAGCTTATTTCCCATTACTATTGAATCTTTCAATTGAACTGAATTTCATTGTGAGACGGAAAATAGAATGAACTGAAAATTCAACTGAAAACATGTCAGTATTGTTGATACATGTGTTAGTGCTATTATAGAATTTATCAGCTTATTTTCTCTTCTGGGGCTGAGTAGGGAGGGGAAACATCAAATAAACAAAAGCAAGTCGAGGTTTTTTTTTTCTTTCACTGAAAGAAACGTCTATATTACACTGAATAAAACCTGATTTGCCCTGTTTTGATGAACATGAAACCCACCTGATCCTGTTCTTCAGCCCTCAGATACAACGGGAAACTCCTCACAAGAAATGTCCAGCATCACTTCTATTTTATTTATACAGCAACCTCCTGATCTGATGCAAACTGGCCCCTCACTATTGATCCAGAGGGAATGCCATCGATTCTGCCTGCAGAGAATCTGGCCCATTATGATGAACAGTGACACTGGTGCTGGTGGCACCTTGTGGCTCACACCAGCAGGGCGCTGCTGTGACACACGACAACGCAGGGAAGGACCAGTGGGTACAGAACCTATTTCCAGTGTTTAGGTTGCATGAACAAACATTCCTTTGTTGTTGGGGTAGTGGCAAGATGCAATATTTCCTGGGGGGCAGAGTGTGGTGGGGAGCTCAGGGGCTGCAGTCCCCCTCTCCTGTGTTGAACCCCCAGAGCGGGGGATGTGTAACCACCGTGCCTCGTGTCTTTTTCTCTGCTGCTTCAGCAGTTCCTCCATTTTCTTTGCCTTTTTGAGCATTTCCGAGCTCTAAACTAGCATTTTATAGAAGTAACTACAATGACTCCAAGATCCCATTCCTGCCTGGAAATGTGGAGTTTGGCTTCTTTTCCCTGTGTACATTACTTAGCACTTATCAAACACTGAATTTCATTTGTCATCACTGAATCCTTATCTCAGTGATATTATTCTGTGATTCTCTACAGTCAGGTTCACATTTGACTATGCTCAATTATTTTATGTTTTCCAGAAACTTCATCTTCTTTCTATGAACCTTCTTTTCCAGTCCACTTATGAATACATTAAATATGTTTATTCCTGGCTTCTTAGGTGATTTAACAAGAAAACATCTCTCATCCCATGAGCTCAGAGCTGCTTTAAGAGCTTTGAGATGTTACCATGAGAGGTTTGTTTTGTTTTTTAATTTCTGAGCACTGCATTGACTAAATCATCCTTATTGATATATTCCTTAATCACTTAGAAGAGCCTGGAATGATTTGTGAGAGATGACTTCACTCTACAACTGCTGTATTGACTCTTCCCAAAGAATGATGTGCTGCCCATGTGTTCACTGATTCTGTTTGGGTGAGTTTCTAATAATTTGGCCTGGTGCAGCAATCAGACCTGGTGATTTGGGCTCCAGAGAGTGTTTTTGGTTTTGTGGGGTTTTGTTTGTTTTGAGGCTGGAGTTACGTTTGCCAGTTTTCCTTCTGGTGTGGAGATTTCTTTCCACTGAGGTCGGGAGGCGGCTGGCACGACTCTGTGTGATGCCAGCCAAGGAAGGATCAACATGGACTGCAATCTCTTTATTCTAGGCTTTGAAATCTCCCATTTGTCACAATCTTTCTCTTCATCACCATTTTTAGGTTTTGGGGACAACCCTTCCAATCCCTGTGTGGGGCTTTGTCACTGAGCCAGGTAAAAGTTGCATTTATGGAGTCTGAGCACGTTGGGATCATGTGAGGCTTTTCAAGGATGAAGGTTTGCCTGACAGCCTGGAGTCTGAACAAGCAATCCTTGTGCTCGAGGCTTCCTTCTGATGGGAGGAGAAGCAGAGCTGTGAGCAGCAGGAGATACGAGGGTCCTTCAAATTACAATCCTGCTTCAGTCCCTCTTCTTTCTGAATCATTTGTCCAGCAAATTCAAGAACCAAACAAATGTGGATTATCCTCTGTGGAAGAGGATTTTACCTTTAGCTGGTATAAATCAGAACAACTCCAGGGAAGGGGGTTTTTTCCTGAGCTAAGGATCTGGCCACTTTCACACTATCCAGTTATATCTGTGGATCAATAAAAAAAAATTGAAATAGTATTTTTTTTTAAGTGACACAAATCCCAGAGCTCTGTCAAAAAGCTTTGTATCATTCCAGCAATCCCAGCCAGCCTTAAACTTGTGCTGTCCATCTGTCTTTAGGAGAGGTTTGTGTGTTTTTGATTGCTGGGTTTGTTTTAAGACCGATTCCCTCAATAAAATGCCCAGGTGGATCAAGGTGTGGTACAAACCCAAGCCAGAGTATGGCCAGTTCAAATGGGCACCATGATGTTCATGTCAGTAAAACCCTCACCTCTGACATTAATTGGAGAACAATGGCACAGCAAAAGGCCCCACTCTTGTCTGTCTTGGCTGGTTTGGTGGATAAATTGGGGACTGCTGCCTGCAGAGCTGTCCTGCCCCTTTTCACCAATATTTCCCTTCCAGCATTACATAAGCTTTTATTTTCTTAATATATTATATAGCCCTTAAATGAGAAGCCAAGCCCTGCAAAATTGCTTTTCCCTACAGGCCAGGATCAGCCTCACCAGTCCTTCCTACCCAGTTGTGCTTCTTTCCCAGCTGCTTTAAAGTCTCATCACTCCTGAGGGGGAAGCCTTAAATATTTCCAGTGACATTTCCCTGGCCTCCGGTGATTTAATATTATTAACCTGGTGTGTTATTAAAGTGACAGGAGGTGTCTCCCCTCCGCGGGTATATTTTCCTGAAAACTCATTTGAATTTTTATTACTTTATTCTGAGGGGCAGCTGGTGGAGCGCACAAGGGGCAGGGAGGGCACGGGAGGGAAATGCACCTGGTTTGGGGGATGGAGCTCTCCTCTGTTCGTATATTACAGGTTCTGGAATGGCTTATTCCACCAGAGTTTACTTCAGATTTAAGTGTATTCCTTAGCTGGAGCAGTCAAACTGAAGTATTTGCAAGAAAAATGTCTCCTTCCAGAGCCTGCAGCCCATTTCAATGGCATAACCTGGGGGTAAATGGGCTTTTATGTCCTTTGCAAATCCCACAAATTTTATGCTTTACCCATGTCTCAGTCCAACTCTGCTTAAGTTTCATCTTTCAGTTGCTACTGTATGAAAAAATCTAATGTGCAGAGTGAAAAATCTATAAACTTAGGACAGTGGAGAGATAAAGCCAGACTTTTAGCCAGCATAAATCAGTGGCACTGAAATCGTTGGAATGGAGCTGTACGAGTTCCCTCTTGCTGCACACAGAGTCTATAGGGCTTGGTTTGCACAAATCTGAGGGGGAGCTGATTTCAGCCACTCCAAAAAGAAAAAGTATCCCCACAATGAGATCCCTGTTTAACAGAGGTCCATACACTTTCAAGAATGTTTTGAAAACTGTCAGTTATAAAGTGTTCTTTTTGGTTCTAGCAGTGAAGAAAAAGATGAGATCCTTTTTAGCCACTCATCCAGAAAAGCCAGGTTATTAGATCTCCATCAGCTACTGACATTGTTAGAACTTAATTTTGTCATGCTTTCTTTCCTGCCCTGTCCAATCTGTCATGGATAATTTTTAAGGAAATTTGAGCAAATTCCAATATCTCAAAATCATTTGTGAAACAGCCCCTTTGTGTTGTTCTCCAAAAGGTATTTGGTTCAGTTCTTTGCTCCAAGCCCATCCCTTTGCTTTGTTCACTAGATGATGTCTCTCTGAAAGGTTATTTGAAGATATTTCCTTTGTCTCTGGCTTATCAGCTCCTTTCCATCTGCCTATCTCGGCAGCAGCACATTGGTATTTTAGACCATTCACTAAAAACTTTGCAAGGTGAGAAACAATATCCAATCCTGCCAGGGCTTCATTCTTAACCAGGGCATTCATGACTTTTCTGTCAGGCTATAAAACTGGTTTTGTAACAAAACCCTCCCATTCAGGTTTAGTTTTACCTTTTCCCTCTATATAATCTTCAAAATCACTTTAGAAAAATACTGTATCAAAAGCTGATATTAAACTCTGGAGTGCCTGGCAAATGATTCAAAGCAATGGCTCACACTGGGGTAAACCCAGAGATTTCTTTTGTAAAGTTCCACCTACATAATCTCTTAGAGGTAGATTTTTAGAGCTTACTATTTACCTTAGTCTGGAGACATTTTCTTGCTTTTATGGCTTATCTACTTGCTGTCCACCAGTCCTTTTAGATAGGAATGTTGCTGTTTTCCTACTCTTTAATCTTTTTCTCTTGCTCAGAAGTTGCCTTTGCTGTCACCCACCCCAAGCACAGGCAAAGCCACCTGCTCCAAAGCTGATGGCTGGAGCAAAGGCTGGGCTGCAGCCTGGGAGGGAAGGAAAACTCTGCTGGGAGAGGCAGGATGGGCAGGGCTTGCTTCCAACTGAGGTTAAGTTGGATTAGACATTAAAAAATTCTTCTCTGTGAGGGTGGGCAGGCCCTGGCACAGGGTGCCCAGAGCAGCTGTGGCTGCCTCTGGATCCCTGGAAGTGTCCAAGGCCAGGCTGGACATTGGGGCTTGGAGCAGCCTGGGACAGTGGGAGGTGTCCCTGCCATGGCAAGGTGGAGTGGGACGGGCTTGAAGATCCCTTCCAACCCAGGCCTGCAGGATCACAGGATGGTAAGATGGTGTGCTGAAGGCTCTCTGCTAACTTGTCACTGCATGGCTGAGATCTCCTTTAGCTGGGTGCTGGAAGGTTCTGCCTTTGAAAGGATGCCTGGCAGAAGTTTCCCTCTGGGACCTGTGTCATCCTCCCTGCCTGTCCCCCCTCTCTCTCCCGCAGGGACTGAGCTGCTCCTCTGCCAGGGCTCCAGCAGCAGCACAGACACTTGTTCCCTCTGGCCCACAGCAAATACCCCTCCATAATTCATGGGATGTCCAGGAGTGAAGGAAATGCCATGTAGAGCCCCATGGAGGAGCTGCAGCTGCACATCTGCATGGTTTTCCATGCGAGAACAAGCACAGGTTTTACAAACCTCACAACCCCAAATTCCTCTTGCAGAGTCTGCTCAAAATCAGGTCCTGTAGGGGGATTAGAGAGGGAACAACACAAAGATGTGAGGTGGAAATATGGTGTGACATTTCCACAGCATTTACGTAGCAGACATTGCTGATCTCTGGATCCACATGGAAACGTTTCACCACCTGTCTCAGTTATAGTGAGCTAAAACATGGAGCCCCTCTACCCTTCCAGCTGAAATAAGGTTTTTATCCCCATAAAAAGCCATGAGGGCGCCTCTGCCTCCTGCACCAGTTTCTCCTGCCTTACGAACAAACCTCCATGTCATTGCAGGGTGTTATCATTTATTATTTCTCACTCAAGACCTCTCAGTCCTCACCACTTATAGCGTGACTTGGTCCACAGCTCTTCAAAAAAGAAACAGAAGAGGGAGTGTTTAAAAATTATTCTTTTGTTTTATTTGTGTTTAAGGAGAGGTTACAAAGTGCTTTGTGGTCTATCTTTTTTCCCCAATTTGATTTAAACTTCTTTTCTACTGAAAACTCTGACATTAAAGCAGAGCCATTTCTATCAGAGTATGTAACATCCATTAGATGTTTACATCTTTAAAAATATTCTACATTTAAATAAATGCCTTGTGATGCACTGAAAAAAAAAAAAAAGATCTTTGGCAGGAAATTCTCATTTATTTTTAATGCTGAGACCCTAAAAATCCAGACTTTGAAAGGAACAAAGGACTGAGTGGAAGTAAAATGATATGTGCTCTTTCTGAATTGGTGTGATGCAAACATCAAGAAAGCCCAGAGCCAGTTCCAAACAGAGCTGTGCTGTTCTGTGCCATGTGCTCTCTAGGAAGCAGTTTTGCTTGGTTTAGATTTTCTTGTATTTCCTGGGCTGTGAATATAGGTGGCTGTGAGCCTGAGCTGGGGGTCCACAGGCTCTTTTTATCCTCTGTGATTTTCCTCAGATCAGCAGTTCTGTGAGAGGGAACTTAGAGGCTGGGATGGATCCTGTGGAGACTCCCCAGACTTGGGGGCCCAAGACTTGGGATAATTTTCCTGCTGGGGATCCCTGAGTCACCCTCTGGGTGAAGAGCTGCGACCTGCTGGGTGCCCTGGGTAGAGAGGCCTCCTCTGTGTGGGTGGGCGCAGCTTTGGGACACGGTTCTTGTTCCTGTGATGTTGGGGAGGATGAAACAGGAAAACCTTATAAATATGACTGCTTATTTTTAGAGAATATGAAACATATAAGTGAAATAGAGTTGAAGGCAAGTTTTGATGTCTAAGATGCTGAGCTTTAGTTACTGAATAACTGGAAAACAATGGTATGGTCAGCTGAAAGTAAATCCCCCTTGATGAAACAATGCCCTTCTCCTTACTGAGAGTCCAAGGGTCAGAGCAGACCCTGCTGGCTTGGCTGGAGGGGTCCAAAGAGTCATTTTTAGGTTTTAAAATATAACACAGTAGGGTAATGTAACGATTCTTATAGGCTGTATGTAAATGCTGTAGGATTTGTATCTTGTACTGGATTGGTTGGTGTAAATTAGAATATTCAGTATAGAAGAAGATTTAATGGATTGTAACGGGAACTTCGCTCTCTTGCTCCTTCTCTTCTTCGTTCTCTTCTCACCCTCTCAGGCCTGCTCTGAGCTGTGGCTGGCAGCTCGAGGCAGAGCCCCTTCACCCACACCCTGTGCAATAAACCCCACGCTCCAAAACCAGCCTTGACTCCAGAGATCTCTGTCTCCGTCCATCCCGACTGACCTGCCATTCCCGCACTGTAGTAACACCATGCCCAACATGTTCACCTGTAACCCTTCCCTGTCACTGGCTGTCACCCCACTGTTCATTAGCTCAGGCCTTTGGTTTGGTTGTGATTTAGTTTGAGTTTATCTGTGAGAAGTTGTTTCCATGTATCCCAGTGGCAATGAGTGTCTGCAGAGCAATCCTCTCCCTGCCATGCAGAGGGAATTATTTCTCACCCCATCTCTTGCTCAGACACACAAATAACCTGCACACAGCTCAGGCACAGGGAATGTGCATTTCTGCTGGTTTTCCTTCCACAGGTACACAGCAAATGCAGGATTTCCCTCTCGTTGTGGCTCTCCCACACCTTATTCCCAGCCCCAAACACAGACAAGCTGTTCCCACCCTCAGCACTCCATCCTGGGCACACTTTGCCTGCCAACCCTTTATCCAGCAAGGATGTTCAAACATCCAGGTGCTGATTGCCTCCACCAGCCCAAAAAACCTCCCCTATCCTGATCAGGCACATCAGCCAGTGCCATGGACTGCTTCAAACACAGCACCTGCAACCCCCCAGCCACACTTTCCATCCTCTCCTGCTTCACTCCACCTCCCCCTTTGAGACTGAAAGCTGTGAGTTCATTCCTCACACAGGGCACCATTTGTGATGGTTCTGGCTTCTTTTTCTCTCCGCCAAGATCGGGATTGATACACAAGAAAGATAGATTTGTGTTCACACGTGGATATTTATTATTTCTTATCTATTTACAGACTCACAAGCCGTGAGCTCTAACTAGCAAGTCAGAGAAATGAGGTAAAATGGAGCACCTCTAACTCCTTCCAAGGTTATTTAAGTGATAATCCCCCAATAATGAGGTGACACCTCTATTATTTATACTTTTGACCTAATAATGACCACCCAAGGCTGGCAATGAGGACTTTTTCATTTAATTACAGAAAACCACCCAAACCCAAGAAGAAGGTGGTGAATAAGAAGAACCCAAACAATGCCCAAACCTCTCCATCTTGACTCACATGTATTACTTTATACTCAAATCTTAAATCTAAGTTTTTCAACCCTGTGAGATCACACAATCCTATTCAAACCACACACCCACAACCCCAGTGCCATCACTCAATTTCGGAAGCCTGTTCCATGGCCTCAAGTCAAATGTGGTGCTTGCCTGAGGGTCAGCACCTTCTAACACAGAAAGCCTGAAATTTTCAGCCTCCAGGGTTCCAACACCCCTTCAGCCCCCCAGCCATCCCTGTGGCCCAGGAAAGGGATTTTGGGGTCTGAGTGATGCTCCACTCCCTTTCCAAGCCCGCTGCTGTTACATAAGGCTGGGTGCTGGGTGCATGAGCCATCCCTGAGCACATAATGGATGCTGCATTTGCCTACACTTACTGTACTCCCAGTCTCTACATCAGTGCTTTGTAAAGCCCTTTGGGATACTGGGAATGTGAAAGACTCTATAAAAAAACCAAAGCCTATTCTATTCTAGAACAGTGCTTTTAAGTCCTTTTATCACAGAATGAGGCAAGGGTTGAATTGAGCCCAGAAATAGCAATTTAAAGTTTTCATGAAAGACTAGAACAGGGTATGTTTGGTATATTTTAACATAATCTGAGAACACTAAGTGCACTAAAAGCATTCCACTTATTTGTGGGTGGGGATCTGGAAAGGAGGGGGAGAAATAGATGTACTTGTTTTTTTCTTTGAGAGTGCGTTTATTACAGAACCTGACAGAGATCTACCAGGAGGGCAGAAGGGAGGGGTACAAAAACAGCCTCAGAAAGGTCCCTGTATGGATTCTCAAAGATGGTGGCCTGCTTTGGCTGTTTGGGTGTGCAGAATTATTTGGGATGTGATCTGGAAGAACATAATGGAGAAGGCTTTGAGTTATCATAACCTATACCAAAGTTATAAAGTTCTGAGTTAAACACAGTCATGGGTAGGCTTGGCAAAGACGTGGCTGGCAGCAGCTGCCAGGGGTTCAACCAGGGCGTGGGGATATAGGGGGAGGCAGCAGGAGATGGCACCAGAAAAATAAGAGCAGGCATCAGCCAATTCAGAATTCAGGCAGCTGCCTCCAGCAGCACACGGGACATTGCAGTGGGATCCAGGAAAAAGAAGAAAAGGGGATCTGGGGTGTCAGGATTTTGTGTCCAAGCCCATTTCATATCTCCTCACTTGTCATCCCAGGTCAGCTCCGAACGTGGACATCAGAACAGCCCCCACCATGGCTGGGTATTTTATTAAATGGACCTGTCAGACAAATCCAGCACAGCCTGGAAATACCTAGAAGTACCCTCTGGTGCCACTTGCTCGAACTTTGCTGCATTGACACATTTTGGCAAGAGTGAATGTTTGCAGATACCAGTTAGGGGGTCTTTGCTAGAGATACTTCATAATACCCACTGCAAATCCACAGAAATTTCCCAAGGAGAAAATGCTTGTGGTAAAGCCCCTTTAGTTAATTCTTGCTGAACTCACCAAGTTCAATCTGGTTTTAATCTGTTTAGTCTATTTTCTATTAGTGTAGCTCTAACTTTTAGAATCAAAACATTTTATGATACTGAGTCAGAGAGGCTTTGCTGAAGCCAAGCCCATCAATGTGATTATCAGTTGAACTTGGAATCTCCCCAAATAATTAAATCAGGCTTATTTGATAAAACCTATTTTCCATAAAATCATGTTGACAGTCATTAATTCTACTCCTATCCCTTAATTCTTTATTAATTGGTTCCTCTATTAGCTCTTCCATTATTTTCACTGCATTTATGTCAGGATAAATTAGCAATCCAAAGTAACTTGTAATCCCATATAGAGGGTTTTATTTTTAATGTCACATTGTTATCAGACCATCCTGTTACCTGTAACTCTCATATTATTTATGACTTTTATTTGTATTTATGGGCTAGATACCTTCCAGACTGTCTCTTGGTTTTGATTTAAAGTACCCAGACTGGTCTATAATAGTTGTTGTTTATCTATTGATGAACTTAAATGATCTCTTCACCTTCCTTGCCATCAGCAGTTTTCAGTTCAAAGGCTGTGTCCCAGCAAAATCAACATCTCGGCTGGATGTTTGCCAAAGTCTTTCAGCTGGTTTATCCTCTTTCTGTGGAGATCTCCATGCCTTGTAAGCCTGGTCTTCTCTTCCTTCTCCTTCTCCTTTTCTCATCCTGCACTTCCTTAAAAGACCTTTTTTTTTTTTTTAAAGCACATTGGTTTTTTTAGAACTTCTCTTTATCAGCCTTGGTCCTCAGCCCCTGGCCAGGGGAGCAGGGCTGTGACCATCCATAGCCCTGTTTCACATTCCTGGAGAGCTGGGTGGGGTAGGGAGGAGCAACAGCTCAGGACTGAATTTAGCACTGGTGGATTCTTCCCTCTGGAAGAGGTAGTTCCCCTGCAGTCAGAGGGGGTGCTCATACACATAGCTGCTTGAGAGAAAATTCCATCTTTTTGATAGAATTTTGATGCCTCTTGTCTTCCAGATCTCAACTGTGATAGACACAACTATTCCTGTGCCTCACTTCCTCCTCACACTCTGTGCACATCAGCTGCCTTGATTTATTTCTAAACCTAGACACAAAACCACTCTGAAACCTTCTCAGGTCCTCTTGCTTTTCCAAAAATCATCAGGTTTGGGTTTTTTTTTTTCTGCTAGAGATGTTATTTTTGTCTCAGAGATAAAAGAGTAGAGGTAATTGTTCTCCTCTCCTACAGCAAACAACTATTGGGAAATTTTGGGATTCCAGAGGACTACACCAGCTTGTAAATCCTGTGAGATGTAGTTAGGGGAGCTGGAGTTGTTTAGCCTAGGGAAAAGGAGGCTCAGGGGAGACCTTCTGTCTCTGCAACCCCCTGACAGAGGGTGGAGTCAGGTTAGGGTTGGTCTCCTCTTCCTGGTGACAAGTGACAGCACATTGAGGACATTGTCTCAGGCTGTGCCAGGGGAGGTTCAGGCTGGACACCAGCAGGAATTTCCTCACTAAAAGGGTGCTCAGGCATTGGCAGGGGCTGCCCTGGAGGTTTGGAGTGCCCATCCCTGGAGGTGTCCAAGGAAAGCCTGGATGTGGCACTCTGTGCTCTGGGCTGGGGACAAGGTGGGCATCAATCAAAGGTTGGACTCAGTGGTTTTTGGGGGCCTTTCAAAACTTGGTAATTCTGTGATTCATACTTGGAATTACAAATCAACCTAAAACTCACTTCAGGCATCCTCTAAAGCTTTTCCTCAGAGCCATCTCTTTACACTGCAGTTTACAAAATGATACTGAATAGAATTCCCTTTTTTCTGTTGTTATTAACAGTTTGTCATCTCTGCTTTACCATCCCTGGCTGATGTATATTGGAACAGGTTGATACTTTTGTTAGGCTTTGCTTTATCCATTACATACTTTAAAAACCATCTTTATTTTCTTTGGCTCTGCCAAAGATGGATTTTCCCCTGATATATTTTGTCTATATTAAAGCGTGGTATGTTTAAAAGGGCCAATAGGCAGTTAATTTCAGATGTGGATTCCTGCTTTCATATAACAGTAATCATCATCATAATAAAAATATGGGGAAATAGCACTTATGTATTTTTATTTCCCTTGTCACTGCAGGTCTCTGTACAATATTGTTCAATACTATTATCTTGGTTAATTTTTAATGTAACAAGCACTGGGGTTTCTACAGTTTCTCCACAGTGATATGTCCAGAATCTAACAATATTCCTTTCCCATTTTTTCCCCCTAATCATGACCTTCCATTTTTACTCCAGTGAAGTTTTGCCACATCTACACTGTTGTAATTGAGGGCAAAACTTGGCCCTTTGACATCAATGGAATTATAGTAGAGATTAATCTATTCCACTTAGGGCATAAAATCTTTCCTTGTAAATCAATCCCTCCAGTCCCTAAATCATCCCTGAAGATGTTCTTTGAGTTCCCTCCAAGTTGTCAATACATTGTTGATGCTGAGATATTCAGAACTGACTGAATGTTTGTCTCATTGAGCCCAGAGGGAGAAAAAAAAATTACCTCACTTGACAAGAATTTATATATATCCTAAATAACCCTGTTCTCCTGTTATTTGCTGCCATATTAACCTGATGTACTAATGTGTGATTTATTCTTATCCTCTCTGAATAATTCACTTCCTGAATAGCTGCAATTCAGGTGGTTTGTATTGCTTCATGTTGTTGTGCAGCTCAGATGTTGCTGCCTCTCCTGATTCCAGGCTGACCAGCTGCTTGACTATTTTTGCACTTGGGCTTTTTGCTGATTTTCCACCTCAGACAAATAACCTTCCCTTTCTGGTTTCACCTCCAAAACGAAGCTAATAATGTGGCCAGGCTGCACTTTCCAATTATGGCTTGGAATGTTTGCATTTTTAAAAGATGTTTGGGCCTCCCCATGGGAAGTATTATGACTCTAGTTACTTCCCAGTGCTCTCAGAGCCAATCCAAAGTTTATTTAAGTATATAATGACAGTTTAATTGATCTGGTCTTTCAGTGCTTTTGTCACCATGTTCCTCTCCCCTTGTGGGCACATGAGACATTGGTTGGGACAGAGTTAATTTTCTTCTGAGCAGCTGGGCCAGTGCTGCAATTTGGATAAAATATGAGAAGAAAATTGGTAACAAGCTGATGGTTTGGTTGTTGTTGATTCTCTAAATCCAAGACTTTTCAGTATTTCATGCTCTGCCAATGAGGGGGTGCACAAGAAGTTGGGAGGGAGAATGGCCAGGATGGGTGACCCAAACTCTCCAAAGGGACATTCCACACTACAGAGCTTCTTGTCCAGTAGGGAAACTGAGGGGATTTGGCTGGAAGGGGCTGATACTGCTCAGGGATGGGGTGGGCATTGGGCAGGGGGTGGTGAGCACTTGTTTTCCTTGGGGTTTAATCCTCTCCTTCTCTTCTTCATTATTATTAGTAGCAGTATTAGTACTTTAATAATATTTTACTTTCAGTTATTGAACTGCTCTTATCTTAACCCATGAGTTATTGTTTTGTTCCAATTCTCCCAATCCCACTCTGGTAGGAGGGGATGCAGTGAGCAGCTCTGTGGTTCTTTGTTGCCAGCTGGGGTTAAATCAGGACAGGGACCAAATCCTTGTGGTGTAAATCAGCACCCATCTTCTAATACTGGCTGAGGAACTGCCTGGCTCAATGACTCATTAGCTGCAAGCGTGGTTTAAAATGTGAGATTATTTATTTTCTTTTTTTTTTTTCTATTTCCATGATTTTTCCATGTTTTCCATCCTACTTGAGAGCCTTGCTTGGATGAGTCCAGCCCCAGACTGTCTCTCCTTGGCTGGCTAAGTCAGACAGTTTTATTTCTGCTGCTCGTGGTCTTTTTTTAAGCTGAGTGCCAGAAAGCACTGAGGTGAGCAGGGTGAATGAGCTGGGAAGAGGGAGTGGTGAAATAGAGGAAAATTCTGGGGCTTCTCTTTGAAAGAGCAGTGCTGAAGGTTAAGCTGGAGCCAGCTGGCCCTGCTGGCTGGCACTGCTGATAGACAGAACCTTTATCAAGTGTCAGCAAAGACATGTGACATTTATCACCGTGCAGAGCCGGATGCTGCTGCACTGACAGAGTTATTCAGCACACGCCATCTCCGCTGCACCCAGCTCCCTTAATGACACCTCCTCTCCCTGAGACCAGGACAGCTCTTCCTCCTCCTCCTCCTCCTCCTCACCTCTGCTTCTCCCCCAGCTTCCTTTTGATACCTTTCCCCCCATACATTTTCTTTCCTTTTTATTTTTATTTCCTCCTTTTTTCTTTGCCATTCCCTGTCATTCCATCCATTTTCTTTTCGTGCCTGTTTTTTCCTGCTCCTTTCCAGCACTTCACCCTTTCCTCTGCCTTTCCTCCCTATTTCTCCTTGCCCAAACAGCCCAGGAGAGCCCCACCAACCCCACATCCTCAGGCTGGCCATGGTGTGACTGCACAAGAACAACTTCCAGCCTTGGCTTATAAAATATTTCAGATCACTTCAGGTCACAGGGAAGTTACCTGTCAGCTGCTGCTGGTGAAATTCCTGCCGAAAGGCTGGAACTGCCTCATCCACCGAGCCAAACCCTTCTCCAGGTGCGTTCGGGCTGGGAGCGGAGCGTGCGGACGCAGCGCTGCCTGCACCGAGCGCTCAACGGGAACAAAAGAGATGCGAGGCCCTGCAATTAAGTGATTATGCAAATCCGAGCAGGGATTTCGCTTTAAAGTGTTTTCCAGCATGAACACGATGTGATTGCAGCAGACGTGTGAGCCACCCCCATGAGCAAGGAGCAGGGCCGGCCTGCCCCTGTGGGAACGCACACCTGGGAATAAGTGAGCCAGTCACTGGATGTCACCATTGAGCTGCAGAAATGTGGCTTCGAGTTCATTATTCATCTGCTTTTAAAAGTACTGAGCTTTTAAGGAAAGCCTCTGTGGCTGGCAGCCCTTGGGTGAGTCAGCACCTTGCTGGGGACCAGACCTTTTGCTGGGACTCGGTGCTGGTGTCTTATCCCTGAGTAGGTGGAGTCAAAAATCTCATCCTGGAAGGGAACAGACGGACCAGGGACCACTCTGAATTTTGTGAGCTGAGTTTGGAGGTGGTTGGGTGAATTTCCTGAGAACACAATGACTCAGAGCCCGGCAAAACTGTTCCCATCTCTGCAGCATTTACACAGTGGAAGGTGGAGGCTCCACTAATGGAATTCTCATGGAAATCGTGTTCTGGTGAGACCCCACCCACAGAGCTGCATCCAGCTCTGGGGTCCCCAGCACAGGGAGGACCTGGAGCTGTTGGAGGGGCTCCAGAGGAGGTCACCAGGGTGATCAGAGGGATGGAACAGCTTTGTTGTGAGAAAGGCTGGGAGGCTGGGAATGTACAGCCGAGAGGAGAGGAGAGGAGAGGAGAGGAGAGGAGAGGAGAGGAGAGGAGAGGAGAGGAGAGGAGAGGAGAGGAGAGGAGAGGAGAGGAGAGGAGAGGAGAGGAGAGGAGAGGAGAGGAGAGGAGAGGAGAGGAGAGGAGAGGAGAGGAGAGGAGAGGAGAGGAGAGGAGAGGAGAGGAGAGGAGAGGAGAGGAGAGGAGAGGAGAGGAGAGGAGAGGAGAGGAGAGGAGAGGAGAGGAGAGGAGAGGAGAGGAGAGGAGAGGGCTCCAGGAAGACTAAATTGTGACCTTACAGTTCTTGAAGAGGCTACAAGAAAGATGGAGAGACACTCTTTACAAGGGCCTGGAATTACAGGACAGGGGGGAATGGCTTCAAACGACAAAGAGGAGGTTTAGATTAGAGATTTAGAAAGAAATTCTTCCCTGTGAGAGTGCTGGGGCCCTGACACAGGGTGCCCAGAGAAGCTGTGGCTGCCCCTGGAAGTGTCCAAGGCCAGGTTGGATGGGGTTTGGAGCAATCTGGGATGGTGGGAAGTGTCCCTGCCCACAGCAGAAGAGTTGGATCTGGATGATTTTTAAGGTTCTTCCCAACTCAAACTGTTCTAGGATTCTATGATATTAGTATTGCACAAAGTCCCTTGAGCTTCACAAAAGAGCTGAGACCAGAATTACCCAACTGGACACTCAGAAACCAGCAGCACCAGAAGGATTTGGTGACCTAATGCATAACTGCTGTCCTGAGAATGAGAGCTCCAAACAGAAGGAAAACCGAATAATTTTCACTTAACTGGAAATGTTCAGTTGTTTTGAGTCTCTTAAGCTGTTATGTAGGAAATTATCTCTGATGATCCAATTAGTAGAATGGAATAGGGATCTGCATGGGACTGAGGATGTACTCAGAGCATAGATTAAAAGAAAATTGTATATATCTATCCAAAAAAAAAAAAAAAAGAGGTGGGGGAGGTGAAAAAAAATCCAGAGAAAAGAGAGATCCTTTCTCACATTCTCCCCCAAGAAATCATAGAATCTCCTGAGTTGAAAGGGACCCAAAAGGATCACTGAGTCCAGCTCCTGGCCCTGTACAGGTCACCCCAACAATCCCACCATGAAAGAGCCATCCAAGGACTGATTGGATCATTCCCAAAACCCAAAAAAAGCAGCAAGACTTCATTGCTGAACCCATTTGGCAGGTGTTTGGTGAGTCTTAGGACAAACAACTCACAAGTCTGGATACACGCTTGGGTCAAACATTCTGGACGTGAGATTGCAGTGGGACTGCGTTAAAGAGCTGTGATTTTTGTGGGGTGTTGGTCATTCTGTGTGAGCACGAGGCTGTGCTGCCTGGAGAAAATCCATTCCAATGGAGGGGAAGGCAGTGAGAGGAGAGACTGAGCAGAGCACTCACAGCAAAGGGGAGGAGGAAGAGAAGGGACAGGGAGCACTAATTTAGCACAAAAATCAAGACGTTGAGAGCCCGATTAATTGAGGCACCAAGAGAGTTGGAGGAATAGAAAATCTTTAATTGCTTTTACACCAATGTGAAGATTCTGGGTAGGAAAGGAGGAATAAGAATTCCTCACATATGAGCACAAATTCGACCTACTTTGGTGCTACTGAAGCCTGATGGGAAGATTTGCATGAGTGGAATGTTAAAAGCACTGGTTATGATGTCTGCAGCAAGCAAAACCAGGCAAATAAAAGTAGGAGGACAATATTCTTATGTCAAAAATGGCATTTCATGTTTCTGAGTCCCTAAGAACTCAGAAGCAAGTGATCTGAATTAATATTCTCACAAATAAAAACCAAACCAGGTCTACCCACTGCAGACCAGAGAGAAACTTGATTTCTTGTCTGGCTCTTTACACACCTCTCTATTATAGGTAGGAATGGAAAGACTTTCATCTGCATTGCCTATGAAAGAGACCTCACGCTGCTACAACTAAAACATGCTGGATTTTTTTTTTTTTTTCCAAAAAAGCAGATGAAAATTTCCCAAAACATTGGATAAAAGTGTTTTATCCAACAGCAGGATATTGCTAGACCTCATCATCTTGACAGATAAAGAGAATTCAGTCCCAGAATTAAAAGTCATGAAGCTGTTTGGGTGCAAGTGGCATAGAGTTTAACTCTTGCCACATGCAAATGGAATAACGTCCAAACCCCACGGACACACTCACACCCAGAGCTGACTTCACAAAGGTGAAAGCTGTTATGAACCCAGTCATTTGGGTAAAAGGATTGAAAGGGAAGAAAAAGTAAATAGCTGGGAACTCTGACAGTATTTTCTATGCTTCAAAACTATGTTTGCATCAGCAAGGGAGAAAGAATTTTAAAAGCCAAATCAAACAAAAGACATACTTGAAGAAGGGCTGGCCTGATGTTTGGAGGACAGTTGAGAATGTTAAATGTGACCTAGAAACCTCTCAGTTCCCTGGCTGATAACCCTCCGAGAATGGTGTCAAAAATCCTTGTCCCAAGCCCCGGTCCCAGAAGAGAGAGTCAGGATGTGTCTGTATCATTCTCAGAGGTTGTTTATTGTCTCCTATCTGGTACATTTCGTTCTCACATGGGTAGGGTGTTAGCTACAAAGCTGATCTTGGCCAACTGACCACCTCGAAGGTGGTCGTAATCTTTTATACTAAATGTTACATGCAATATGTTTATAATATTATACCAATCCCTATCACCTATGTTAGACAGTGCACTTCTATGCTAAACCAATCCAAAAGTGCCACCACCACAGCAGAAGATGGAGGGCAAGAGGAAGGAGCAGAAGGACAGGGACACACCCAGATCCCTCCATCTTGCCTCCTTGAACCTCCTTTATGAACCCCAAAATTCTACATTATCACCAGTAATAAGCTAATTATTACTCTAATCACACTCTTGTGGTTTGTGATTCTTCATACAAGGTTGGTAACTGCTCCCATGGGCTAAAATCGAAGGCACTGGTATTTTTGACTTTGTGCTGGGGTCTCAGGACCCCCTGCCAGGGTCTCAGATCACCCAGGGCAGCCAGAGAGATGTCCTGGGTTCCAACACAAACCAAGTGCAGGTACCAGATTCCAGCCTCGGTGTTCAGGTTTGCTCAAGGTGTGAGTGCAGGGAGTGCAGCTCCCTGTCAGAGAGCAGCAGCTCCGCACAGTTTGTGAGAGCCCAGTTCCAATCTCTTCAGACCAGTGACTAGAGTGAGCCTGGATGAGCCCTCAGTCATTTAGCTGCTCACTGACATTGAAATTCAACTTTGCCTCCCCTGCCAGCCCAAGAGCAATGCACCATCTGGTGCCCACATCCGCTCTGCTGAAGGGACACCAATAATTCATAGCTTGGCTCGAGCCAGCTCAGGAGTGAACTTCAGAATGAATGGGGAGGGAAAGGCCAGCAAACACAAACAGGCCCTCAAACACACAAGGAATTCCTAAGAAGTGGGAGCGGGCTTATGACAGAAATGACACCATTTTTTGTTCTCAGAAATGACCTTCCTGTAGCTTCTGACTTCCTCCAGCATGGATCCTCACTGACACCATTTCAGTGGGGATTTAGGGGCCTGAGCACATGGAATGTCTGGGCCCAAATCTTTTTGTGTCTCTTCTTTCCCATAGGATTGGCAAGGGTTCAGTGGAGACTGTATAGCTGAGAACAGAAATAGCATATAATGGTATTTTTCTGCCTGTGCTTTAAAACACCCTAGGCTTTAATTAGGATAGCAGCTGTGCTAGAAATGTTAGCTAGACTTCGTGATAGGGAAAATTGGAGGGGGACTTTTGTCTCTTACAATCTCTGTCGTTTTTTGGTTTTTTTTTTTAATGGGTTGATCTGAAATACAGTTCTCAGAGTTCTTGTGTACACTGACATGTCTTTAAAAAAGAATCTGCCATCCATCTTCTCTGTGCCAGGTTGATGGATTGGGAACCTCTGAGCAATATCTCTTGGCTGAATGAGCCATCTTTGCACTTCCATGGGGAAAAGAGACATCACTGGGTGAAGCACAATGGATTGATACTTTTTTGTTTGTTTTTTTGTTTTGTTGCCAGCAGCAGAATTGAGATGTTTTCCAGAATTTTCAAATTTTACATAATTATGGAATGTGGATGATACTCAGTGAAGAAATGGACAATTAAAAAAAATTATGATTATATCCTCTGCTAAAACACATCTCTAGACATCCAGGGGAATCTTGTTATGAGCAAGAAAGAATTCTTTGCCTTCAGTGTGCATCCCTTTAGTTTCGGAGCTGTCTCATTCCAAGCTGTGGGTGAGGAAGGGCATCACTGGGTCCTGCTGAAGCTCATGAAATGAAAGCCCCTCTCCCAAGCACTGTTTAAATGTTCTGCCTGAGTTGTGCAACCAGAATTTTCACAGTGGTAACTTGGCCTGAGCCCAAATTTGAATGTGGATTATTCAGCTCTGCTGCTCCTATCTGCAGGTCCATGCTCCAGCAGTCACAAGAGCTATTTAAAATAAGGACACAGATGCCTAAAACTCTCAAACTCCAAGATGCAGAACTGTGAGTCTGTGTTTGCAAAACTGGTTCCTGCTTAGGAGGAGATTTACAACACTGAAGTTCAGACAACTTGTCTTTGAGGTGTTCCTTGAGAGCTCAGAAAAAGAGGGATTTGTGCAAGGGGAGCTTCAGATCTGCACTGGAAGGGTCTCCTGGGAAAGGTTTTGGTTTTCACTGACCACGTGTAAAGGCCGAGGAACCAAATAAACCACTCCAGGTTAGAGAGAGAAAGGAAAGGGCAGGGATGTCCTTCCTGCTTCCTAAAACCTCTCTCATTGGCTGAAAAGTGTCCAAAAGGCACTGCATGACCAAAGCACCTCTCACCCCATGGAGCAGAACATCCACCAGCTCACCAGCACAGTCCCCCCGTGGCTCCCTCAGCCCCAGGCAGCTCCTGTCACCGTGTCACTGTGGGCTGTGTCAAAGCCCCTGGCACTGCCAGGGTCCCCAGTGCTCAGGACCCTTCCCAGAGCAGCATCTGGCCCACCTGGAATGGCAATTTTGTTTGGGGCACCCCAAGAGTTAAATCTATGTGCTGTTTTCCCTTGGCGGGAATGGGAGAGGCAAAATAATATAGAAATTAAAAATAAATAAATAAATAAACAAAATAAAGCTAAGGAGGGGGAGGAAAAAAGAGAAAAAAACAAGCCTAAAACAAAACTCTGGGAAGAGAGAAACAAATACGGTTTAATAACTGGGACGCAATCTACAGTTTGTGAAATTAAAGCCCTGCTTTCTGCTGGCTGGCTGCCAAAGTTAGGCACAAACAAATCCAGGGAAAAGCAGGTTAATGAGAGACATCCCGAACAAAAAATAACAAAAAATAACAAAAAAAAAAAAAAAAAAGGGAAAGCAACAAACTCACAGAGCTCCTACTGATGAGATAAATAAGATTTGAACTGACATTATCTGTTCCGCTTGCTGCGCAGATTTTATTTGCTGCAGCCAGCCTTTAAGTCTCCCAGACACAGTTTTCAGCCTCGTCCTCTCAGCAGCCATCACTGCATCCATCTTAGCCATCCTTCAACTTGTCCAGCCCTGATTACGGTGGGATTTGGTTGCATCCTGAGCCTGTTGCTAGGACAGAGGCAGCTGCATTGGGAGGGCATTTGCTGCACGCTGCATCTGGCAGCAGGCTGCAGAGCCAGAAGATTTCTTGATATGATAGACCAGGTGTCAAAAGCAATAAATAAAAATAATAGTGAGAATCCCTGATGAGAAAGGAACTCGGCTTTTTCAGAAGCATCAGCCTGTAGCTGTCTTTGCCAAAGGTATTTTTAACTTATTTTGATTGTTTTCCAATCTCCATCTGATGTTCCAGCTCGGTTCTCCTGCAATTATTTCTCCCCCTGGTGCAGGCTTGTTTGAACTTTCAAGACTAATGGTATGGTATAAGAGATCAAATCACAAAATCTGTAATTCCCACCAGGTTTTCTGAAACTGCAGGTTTGAGTCCCATGGTCTGACTTAGAAATTATATTCCGGTTACACTGAGGTTACAGCTAAGCTGCTGCAAAAATCCTTCTCCTCTGGAGCTGTTGACTTCCAAAAGGATGGAGAAAGAAACAAAAATCCAAACAAGTTCTTCTACCTCGTGCACACACCCACGTGCCTGAGGGAAAAGAGCAGCTGGGGGCCTTTGGTCATGAGACAAAGCCAATTAGGAAGAAACATAGAAGCTGATATAAAAGTATTTTAACAATGCTTTTTCCTCCCCTTTTGGGAGACTGCAAGAACCATCTTCCTCACAAAACCACACTGCACAGATTTTTTTTTTTTTTCTCTTTCTCAAATCTACAGGAATCTGTGTGGGGAAAGGCCTATGACCTCACCCAGAATAAAATCCCAAAGTCTCTAAAAACCTACTCTGACTTCACAGACACAACCTCAGTATTTTGGTTCCCACTTTCACAAGTCCCATCCCCTGTCTCCTAATGAATTGCACCTACCAGCTTTTTCCATATGTCCACTGGGCTGGTGGCCAAAGGCACGGAATAAAATGTACATTCAGCAGGGTTTGAGCTCATGCTTTGAGCATGAGTCTTCCAGAAAACAACCTGGAGCTTTCCTCTTGCAGCTGCACATGTTCAGCAGCATTTCTCTGTTGGTCAGATTTCATTCCAGAAGCACAAACATCCTTGATTTGGGCTTGAATATGGACACAGCTCCAGCAACACATTCATTAACTCTGCTTGAAAGCTACTGAGGGCCTGATAAATCAAAGTATTGAGAATTTTCTTTGAGAAGAGATTTTTCTCTGTGATTCAGGGCTGTATTTCCCTCCTCTTCCCAAGCCTTGGACATTCAAGGCTATCAGAGGTGTCCAGTTCATATACAGTCTGGTCTCCTTTTAAATATATTCCATACACACAGAAAAATTCCAAAAGAACATTTGATCCCACCCATTTTAATTTTACTATTTAGTCAGGGATGACTGAATTTGGGTTGGTAGGTCAGACAGAATTCCTGACCTTTTAGTTGCTAAATTTAGGGGAAGTAAGTCTTATTTTCTTAGACAAATCCCTTCGAGAACTCTTTGTATTACAGAAAATCCAGCTCCAGCTCTCAGTCAGAGCAGTGGAGCATCCCAGCCTTACACAATCAGAAGATCCAGTTCTACCAATTCATTCATTTCACAAACCTCTCCTTGGATGTAACCCCACAGAGCTTGTCCATTTTCTGGGCTAATGCATCATCAAAATCCCATATGCAAAAAAAAAAAAAATAGAAGTATATTATTTTTCCCTTTACTTTTCTTCAAGCCGCATGCATTGGGGACAAAAAGTTTCTCCACACAATGTAATTCTGTGTTAGACACTCAGGAAAATGTGGCACTGAAAACTACAGGGGTTTTGAACATCTTCCTGCTGGCAGGACAGACAGATGCCCACTGACGTGCTATTAATTAGCAGGGAGAAGAGTCAAAACTCCTTGGGACCACAATCTTTTTTCTTTGATGTCTCTCAGGCCCCAGTGTAGGCTCAGAGCCCTGTGCAGCTCTCACCACACCAAGAACATCAGCATCCTTTAGGATGTTGCCAAAGCCGCAGTGATGAGTGCAGACAAACGCCTTTGATAAGTACGAGATGTCTACAAGACAGTGCACACCCTCACAGCTACAGTGTGAAATCCCACCGGGAAAGCCAAGAAATGCAAGGGCAAATTAAAAACAAACGAGGAAATTCAGGAAGAGGAGAAGAATCAGACACCAGCTGTGTGTGATCCTCCCCAGCCTGAGGAAATCATTGCAAGTCTTCACATGTCCCATTGCAGAGAGAGCGCCGAGAGGAGATGAAGGAGGTGTGATGTGAAGGGAGGCAAACACAGCGCTGGGTGATAAGAAACTACCTGTGCACAGGATAAAAAATAAAATCATTTAAAGGATGACATTAAGTTATTTAATTATTTGGGGGAAAACAATGTCTTTTACAAGAGGAAAAAAAAAATTATATGCTGAGCTCTGGACTCTGATGTTTTCCATTCTGTGCACTTTGGTTCCCTTCAACCACAAGACACAAAGATGCAGTGATTAGCTGAGAACTCCAGTACGTAGATTTGTACATAATTCATATTTTGACTTCTCTAAGTTTGCATAATAAATAGTTTAAACACCGCAGAAAATGTCTGAGAGAGGAAATTAGGATTCTGAATGAAAAAGTTAATTATACCTCGAAGGATATTTTTTTCAGTCATATACGGGCTAGGAAAAAAAAAAGCCTAGAAGTGGATAATTTAGGAGATGGAAATGCAGAAAATTATGGGAGTGGTAGCAACAGGAGAGTTATCGCCTTAAATAGGATAATTAGACTAATTTAATTTTTTAAACTGTGGCATTGCATTATAGACAAACAATTCAATAAATAGCAGCCTGAACACTTTTGCTGCAGCTCCTGATGCTTCTCGGGGCTGTGGAGAATTTGGCTTTTCATTTTCAGCAAGAGTTGTCTGCAGTAGGAATACTGAATTATCATAATGGGTTGCTTCCTATAGTAAGTCATAAAGGGCAGGGACAGGAAATGATGGAGGAGTGGAAAGGAATATTGACATCATTAAATCAATCACTGCTGATTGGATCCAGGGACTGATGAAGCAGTGATTGGATCTGAGGCTGGAAGACACTGGGGACCAGCTCTTTAAAGATATTTAAGGGCTTAACTTTTGCTGATTAAAATAGGAGTTAGTCACCTAAATAGGGGTTAGATGGCTGATATCATGAGGAACCCAAAATATCTTAGACCTGAATATCGATCCTGAAGGAAAGCACGTTCCTCCTAGCTCTCAGCAGTGATCACACCAAATTGTGTTTTAGGAAATGCAAGACAGAGCACCTACACCTCGTGTGAGTGAGAGGAGGAAAAAGAGAACAAACTAAGAAAATATCAGACATGTGAACTAAAGCAGACATTAGCCCAAGAGAAGGAGATGAAAGTCCTTGTCCCAGAAGCTTCTTTCATTCATTTTCTGGTCCATATAGTGGAACTCCTCCACACACCTGTTATAAATATGTCATTTAATTCGAGTTTTTTATTACTGTTATAATTATATGGTTTGATTTAAATAAAGTGTGCTAAAAGATACCCCCTTGTACAGAAACCAACAAGGTGGGTAGGTAACTGGCCTGCCGATAGAACAATAGACCTGTATTCTCCATATCAGTGAGGGGTGGACCATGCCAAAGGGGTGCCAGATAACGATCACTAAAGCCCATCAGAACTGATTCAGCTCTCAGAAAATCTGATCACTCCTGGAATCCTGACACTCGCTGAGACCAAACCCAGAAACCAAGACGTGTTCATCTGGCAAGAGCTTCAAGAATAATTCATAGACATGTTTAGTGAAGACTTCAGGAATAATTCATGGACAGATCCAGAGAAGTGACCAGATTTCCCGGAATTCTATTCTACTCTCACTCCAGGTGGATGGAAATCCTATCTGCATATTCAGACTGGACAGAAAACGAGCCTGGGGCCTAAAAACCTTATAAAACTAACCTTGAGAGATGGTTGGTGTGAACTATGGGGGACCCAGTGCGATAGAGGCTGGGTCTGGTTCACCCGGCAGCTGGAATCCCGGGCTCAGAGCTGCCGTTTGATTGTGGGACTTGTCTCTTTTCAATCTCATTTTGTCATTTTCCAATAAACCTCTAAAACGGAATATTGGAGAACTGTCGTTTATAACACACCCCTCTCCTTCCAGCTACTGACACGAGGAGCTGGGACAGCAGGGCTGGAGCCTCTCTGGTACCTGCTAGCCCCCTCGGTGAGGTGCCTCTCAACCCAGGCTACCTCAGCTGTCACCCACACCCTGCTCTGCAGGAAGATAAACCCTGCACCCCTCTGCTGTCACACGCCAGGCTTGCACTCATTCTCCAGCACACGGAGGAGATGAGGGGCAGGGATGCAGCCCAGCGAGCTGCCTTCAGTCACACAGCCATGAAGTGACACCTGCCAGGCCTCTCACACGGCATCTGATCACCAATTAAAGGGATGATTTCTGCTCTAAGGAGAGGATGCCCGTACTGTCTGTTTGGGGAAGACACCAATTCACAGGCAGCAAGGGGAACCTGGCTTCTCTTGGCAAACTCATCCTTGGCTGCAAACTCCACTCATCAGCTCATTAGTGCCAAACGTGGGGTAAGGAAGGTTCAGAATGTTTTATTTGAGTGTCATTTGCCTTCCAGGCAAAGGAGGTGTGGATCAGCACGTGCCATGGGATGGGGAAAGTCCCAGCTGCAGGAGAGGTGGTTCAAAGTGGCCCTGGGTTTTGTGTTCCCTGTGCTCCCAAACCTGCAGTGTGAGGGAAACAAATCCCCCAAAATCCAGCAGTAATTATACTTCTCTTTTATTTTTACTATTGTTTTCCTGTGCATATTAATTGTGGTAGAACAGCAAAATGTTCAAGAGACTCCAGAATGGGCAGCCAGACGACTGTGAGGTGTCTTTTGCAGAGTTTTTTTTTTTTTTAACCTGATGTGATTTATGTGATTCTTAAGAAACAACATAAAGGAATGGCAACCTACAGCACATACAGCAACAGATGCAGATGGCTGAAAACATGGAAGAGTTGAGTTATGCACCTGCCAGTCTTGAAAGAACTAATTATGCAAGTCCTAATTTTTATGGCATAGCAAATTAAAATTGGTTCCTGGATGTCTGATAGGGAATAATGGTTGGTGGGAATTGTATGAGGACCAGAGAAGGACAAACACAGTTCCTACATTTGGAAAGGGGAGAGGCTGCCCCAGGGAACTACAGACCAGTCAGTTTAACCCAGAAAAATAATAAATTAAATTATTAATTAATTTATAAGCACCTGGAGGACAATAAAAATAAAAGGCGCAGTCAACATGGACCTGCAAAGAACAATTTCTGTTTTATCAATCTAATTTTCTTCTTTATAAAAGCCACCTGCCATAGTGGTTTAGCAGGATGCAGCAGTTGTGATGTATCTTGATTTTAATTTCATCCCACTGCATTTTCTTATAGAAGCAAACAAGGAAAATATGATCTAGAGGAAGTCCTGCATCAGGATGGGTCCTCAATTGGCTGAGGAGTCACACATGAATAGTTCTCCTCTAAACTGGAAGGACATTAGGATTGGAGTCCCACACTCCTTCAATATTTTCATTATCCATGTGCATGATGTACTGAGGTGCACATCTATAAAATTTGCAAGTGACACTTTGCTGGAAGGGACTGCAAGCAGTTTGGGAGACAGGACTGGAATTTAAAACGATTCTGATTCATCAGAGGAGCAGCAGGAAATCAACAAGATGAGGTTCAACAGGACAATGGTGCAAATGACTCCTCAGGAAGGAGAAACCACGGCTGTGTCCATGAAAGGGAGAAAATTTTCTGAAGGGAGCACTGTGGGAAAGGCTCCGGGGTTATGAGATTTCCCAGGATGAATGTGAATTTGCAGGGAGGAGAGGAAAAGTCTCCTCTGGAAGGCAACACCAGGCAGGTTGTCCATCCTGCTTGGCTGGGCCTGGGGAGGTTTCAGCTGGAGAGGGAGAGCTTGGGACACCCTTTTTGTGATGTGCACAAAGTACAGAAATTCAAACAGATGCCAGCAAGAAGGGGAGAAGTTCCAGGAAGCAGGACCTGAGAGAAAAGTTGAAGTGGTTAAACCTTAATAAGAAAAGACTGAAAGAGGCCACAGTGCAGTCCAGTAATGGGCTGCAGACATCTCAGTGGGCTCTGAGGGTGTAAGACAATAAGTCTGAGGTTTAATTCCCAATAGGAAGCAGAACTGTATTAAAGTAAGAAATTTTAGCTCTTAAATCAACCAGAAAGGACAGCCATGAATTATCCTTTACTGGGTGCTTTAAAGAATACTTTAATAAGCTTTCTGTTGATGGACATCTAGATCAGGGCTGTTACATTTCTTTAAGCTGAGCAGTGACTTCCATTTCAATTGGGATCACAATCTCTGCCTTTGGAAGTGATCAGAAAGCCATCCTGGAGATAAATCTCTCTGCCAGAAGCTCCATCAAAATCGATGCAGCTCCATACAATACTGAAATAGATTTAAGGAAAAATAAGTTGTGCTCAGAAGAGTTGTAAGTACATACATTAACAACCAATGTATGCTAATCCATTCCTAAAAATCCAATGATAAAATAATAACAGCCAAAAATGAAGTTTTGCTGCTCCCATTTCAATTTTGCAAAAGAGTTCAGTGTCTGAGATCTCTTCTGGCTCTTTTTTCCCCCCTCAATTATATAATTTGGGATAATAAGAAGTAATACTCACAAGCCTTTCCTCACTTAAACCATAGTAGCTACAATATTCCTCCTACCCACAGCAGATTTCTTCATAAATAAAGTCTGTGGGGGTCTGGTACTTCACACATGAATATCCTGTCTTTCCCCATGCTCCTCACAATGGTAATCCCTGCCATGGTTATTATTTATTCAAAAGGTAATGAATAATAATAAATAATGGAGATGATTACTGAGGTGTGATTAATGAATAATGATAAATAATGGGGGGGGAGTATTGTTGCTTGTCAGATAATATCTATTTATTACAAACCATGAAGGAGGCCAGGAAAGCCTCATGCAGTGATGGAATAGCCACATTCTGTCACCATTTTCAGAAGGGTTGAAGGCTCTTAGAGTCAAATTTTCTCCAAAATGCTCCATTTTCTATGCATTGATTCCCCTTAACAATCTGCATCACAGTAAAACTTCTAGAGGCAGAGAAATGGCACAGATCCACCCCTTCTTTTGGGTGGTTAAATAAGAAAGAAACTCTTCTGAAAACCAAATCAGCATTTCAGGTGCTGAGGTCTTGGGAATTTGATTCTGAGGGTTTAGTTTGAGTGTATTATTTTCCTTAAGATTGGCCTCACATGGCCAATTACACACATCCCACAAGGTACCACAGTCATAGAAAGATCATGAGCTGAAAGAAAGAAGAAGGAAAAAATGAGGAAGCGAATCCTTCTTTTGATTCTCATCTTAATGGTAATGAGAAAAAATTGTGGCTAATTATAAGGGTTAATTGGCGTTTGCACAGGTGCAGATGTGACATGTAAGCACACACTCTGCTACAGATGTTGAAACCTCGTGTTAATTTCCTAAGGAATTATTTTGATTTAACAAAACACAGGCACCTGGACTGGATGTAAACTGGCTTGGTGACTTAGAACAGCCAGGAGTCTGCCCAGTGCACTCAGGTCTTGTACAAAAACCTGAAATCACATTCCTGGGGGAGAGGCTGGGTTGGTTTCTCTCTTACAGGTGAAAATCTGGAAGAACAGTGAGGAAACTGGAACTGCACTGGCACAGGGTGCCCAGAGAAGTGTGGCTGCCACATCCCTGGGAGTGATCAGAGCCAGGCTGGATGAGGTTTGGAGCAACCTGAGACAGTGGAAGGTGTCCCTGCCCATGGCAGGGGGTGGAAGGAGACCCTTCGAGTCTTTTCCACCTCAAACCATTGTGTGATTCTGAAACAATTGGGTTGCCTCAGGCTCCATCCCAGGCTGAGCAGAGGTACAATTTCAGCTGGCTGTTGCCAAGGCTGCAGGAGCCACGCTCAGGCTGTCCCTGCAGCAGGCAGGTGTTTGTGGCTGACAACACTGAAGGCAGTAATAGAAGAACTTTTGGTTTTATTGAGGTGCAGCAGAGAATGGAGCACGTTGGTGTGTGAGGCTCCCCCATTCTGTCCCAGGGGGGTGCTGGGCAGCACCACTGGGTTCCTGATCAACATCTGGTGGTGATTTACTGACTTCCAGATTTTACTGGAGGGAACATCAAACAGCTGGATCAGCATCCACTTCTCCTCTCTTAAGGGGTGCAGCAGAAACCTTTGGTGTGTAAACAGCCTGGCAAGAAACCAGCAAGAGAATGGGTTGGGAAGAGGAGGAAAATTACTTCAGCAAACCCTGCCAAGATCAGTTTTCCTCCTTTGGGATTATTTGATGCATCACCCTGCAAACTGAAGCAGAAAAGACATGAGAAAAAACATGGAAAGGGGAGGCTGGAGGGTACCAGGCTCTTCCGGTGTTCTACCAATGATTTGGTGATTAATAACAGGAAACTCACTGAGCTTCTTGTGGGATATGCCACCTCTCAGGCTTTGTGTTATTAATCCATTTGATAGCCTTTAGGACACTGTTTCTCTTCTCAAATGGAGAATTACTATTTTTTTTTAACAAAACAAAACAATGAAAGCTCCATCACAATTTAAATGTACAGCTGCACATAAATAAGTACGAACCTCTGAGCCTCATTAACCTGTTTCCTCCCCATTTTGCTTGTTGATAGCACATGGAAGTGCATTTTCATTTCTCAGTTCAATTGCTTTTTTTCCATCAGTTCATGCACCACGTCCAGGTGTTGTGCAGACCACAGGCTGAGAAATAGTTCTTCAGAGATTGTGCCATGTGAGAGCAACTGTGCTAAACAGAAGTGGGAAAGTTCCTGAGTGACCTCTAGTCAACCCTTTTGCTTTCCAGTAGGGTCAGGCAGATCAATGCTTTTGAAGACATGAACTTGTCTGGTCTGTTTTTAAAAGCCTCCAGTGATGGTGATTTCACATTCTCCCCAGACAGCAGAAAGAGCTCTGAGAGCTCAGCTACCTTGAAAATTGAGACTGAGCAAGGCAAAGTTTTCCTTCCATCCATGAAGACCTTGGAAAAGCAGAAAAGCAAGCAGGAAAAGCCCAGAGAGAGCTACTAATGACCCCTCTGGGAAGGCAGAGCTGGCAGCCCCCTCAGCCTCAGCATGGGGAGATGAATTGCAGGTGCTTCCATCCCATAGGGCTATGAAGTTTCCTTTCACTTTAATATTTATGGGGAGCCACTCTAACATATCAAAGGTGTGCTCATCTTTACTCCATTACTCATGAGAGAGATAACTCAACGTGTCAAAGATGCCCTGATCAAGGGGCAATTTCTCTTCTCCCCGTGCCAAATGCAGACCAGGTGCAAATGGATGCATCTCCATGGAAATTGTATCTTTTCATGCTGGCACTGAGCAGAGCCCTCTTGCTCAGTCTACTGGAACATTTCCCAGATCCCAATGTCAGCTCCTCAGTTCAATCCAGTGCACATCACATGGCCCTTTTCTTTAAGCAGCCCTACAGAAAGAACAGACTGCAATCGTGCTTTCATGCCTTAGTACTTTGTTTAAGAGCATGAAATTGTCTCTTGGTGAGAAAGATGGAGGCTTTCAAGCTGGCAAAGGGAAGAGACTTTTTAAGCACCTTAACCCAGGGGGATGTAATGGCTGCTGAGGCTGGGATTCATCTCCCTTCCCTTCAGAAGAGGAGCAGGGAGAGGGCTGGGATAATCACCCCAATCTCTCCTTAGGCTGGGGCTGTGGGTGCCTCCCAAGAGGATTCCTGTGGCCCAGATTAGAGCCTGCTCTGGAGAAGGAAATGAGGCATCTTCCAGGGGAGCTGTTTGCTGCATAGGCAGCCTGGTGTGACCACATCAGCCTCAGATGTTGATCACCTCAATGTTTAAATTAAGGAAATGAGTCTCCCTCTGCCCGGTGTACAGAATTCCAGAGGTTTGAATCCCTGTGCAGTAAGAACAGTTTATGAAATTCTGCTTCAACCTTGTGTCAAGTTCTGAGACACAAAAAAAAAAAAAAAAAAAAAAAAAAAAGGGGGAAATATCCTTGTGCTGACATTTTATTTCAACATTTTAAAAAAAATGGAAAAATTCTGGGGTGCTCCCAGACCCAAAAGTTGCTTTGGCAATCCCAGGGAAATTCCATGCACAAACCAGGCTTAGGAAAGGTACCCAGGAAGAAGACAAATCTTTGGGAATAGAATTGCATAGGGCACAGAAAATGAGCAATGAAGCTTCAAAAAGACTTTTTATTTCTTCTCTTTTTGAATCTCAGGGATCTCAGAATTCCTCTGGCTTCATCATTATCTGTCATACTTATGAAGGCTTAGTATGACTTTTCATTGACCTTTGGGGTTTCTGTTGTTGTTGTTGTTATTTTGAGCATTTTTTTGGTGCTTTTTGTTTCCCTGACTTATTACACTCCCTTCTTTCTATACTCCTGCATCTCCAAGTAAATCCAAGAGAGCTTTATTATTTATAGAGCAGCACAAACATCTCTGGTGTTTTATATACCAGTACAAATGCATTTTCTGCCCTCAAAGTGTTCTCGGGTTCCAGAAGACACCAAAGCCTGGAGTACAGCTGGAGGAATGGGAACATCACCAGGGCACCGGGATGGTGAGGACGCCACTGTCAACAGATCTGTGGGAGAGGGGGATTGGCTTGTGGTGTCCCCGCCCATGGCAGGGGTTTGGAATGAGATTTGCCTTAAGGTCCCTTCCAGCCCAAACAATTCTGGGATTCTGTGATCTTCTCTGAAGGGAAGACTGTGCATTTTATAGCCTTCAACATGAAAGACAAAGAAGAGAGAAGCTAAGGACCAGTAGTCATTTTATCATAGAATCAACATCCTAGAATGGTTTGGGTTTGAAGAGATCTTCAAGATAATCCCATTCCACCCCCTGCCATGGCAGGGACACTTCCATTATCCCAGGCTGCTCCAAGCCCTGTCCAACCTGGTCTTGAACACTTCCAGGGATCCAGGGGCAACATTTTATTTATGTTTCATGAAGGGGTACTTCAAACAAGCTCATTTTTGTCCTGGGGGCTGAGTGGCAGTTATTTAATCAGAAGGAACAGAGTCCATCCTCCCCCCACAACGTGAGCCCAACTTCAGTGGCAAATTGAATGTTCTGTGAGGACAAGAGGAGACTGGAACACGCCAGCAGAGCTCATCTGGATGCCACCTGGGTCTGTGCAATTCCAAGGCAGCACTGTCAGTAGGAATGTTCTCCCTCTTCTCTGAAAAGAACATTTTGAGAGTTGTCTGTGTGGAAGGTAAAGAGGCCCAGACAATTGATGTGTTCAAGTGCATGGCTCTGAATGGGGTGAGGAAATGTAAAGTCATGGAGGAATTAAAAAATATTTCTGGGTACTGATGAAGTACATCCTGTGCTGTGTTGTCTTGGAGCAAGCGTGATCTATTTTGGCTAAAATGACTATGAGGAGTTTTCATAATGCAGAAATGGAAAAAAACTGGAATTGCTGCTTTTAAATCAGAAAGTGAAAAAAGGAAAATGATGTGCCACACAAGTGAGGCAGATGCCATCTCAAACACATCTTTGTTGGCTCTGTGTTATTAGAATGAGCACTACAACATCTGTGAACACCAAATGCATCAGGCTGCACGCCTCCATGGCCCTGCACACACCAGCACATGCACATGCTCTTCCTTCATCCTACATGAGTACTGCTGTATTTGGTTTGCCAGCTCCAAAGCTGCTTAGGAGGCTCTCCTGACTGCACACAGACATGATATACACAGCACAAACCGTGCATTCCGCTCAGTGATGCAGCAATTTGCCATTTCAATCATTATCACAGGAAGTGCTATGGTTGCTGGCATGTATTTCATCAACCTACATGAGCAGGTGTGAGGGGAGAATGGAACCACCCTAAAACCAGAGCCAGTAAGATCTGCCTGAGTCAAACAGGGATGTTCTCAGAGTTCTTGTACACACATCCATTGTGGGTCTGATATCTCTGGGTCTGAGAGATTTCAGCCTGCTAGCAGCTGCTAACTTTTTCCCAAGGGCAAACTTCTCAAGAAAGCTTCTTCTCAAAACAATCTTGGCAAACAACTATTTTTTTCTCAAAACAATCTTCTCCAGGTGGTGTTTTGCTGTTTCTCTAGTTTAATCTCAATGAGATTAGAGAGGTGTCGTTCCTATTCACCAATCATGTTAAGTCTGTATCAGAACACCTTATAAAAGGTAGTAAGAATTAGACAATAAAGCTTTTTCTATGCTCATTGCCTTTTGAGATACCTTTCTTTCACATCCTTCAATGACAATCCATCACACCAAACCTCACATGGATACGTATCCTAAATTTCCATTCCCTCCTTCACCCAGGAACACACCTCCATCTAAACTCAGGAAACTCTACCCTAACCTCAGCTGCCATCCAGTTACTCCCACACACTCCCTTCCATAGACAAAAGTGAAAAAAACCATTCCCATCACTGCATTCCCTCTTACCCTGCAGTCAGAAATAAGTCCCAGGAAGCTGCCAGAGGTTTAGAAGCTAAGCCAGCCATGCGCAGCTCTGGTGCCGCTGACATTACCAGACAGCATTAATTTAATTCCACTCAGTTATGCTTTTAAATTTGATTTGAAAAATGTGTCATAAAATACCATTAAGTACAGTGCAGCATTTTGAAGCAGGCTGTGATGTTCCCTGCACTGACAAAGTCATGGGGAAGGGAATGTAATTTTCATAGCTAAGTACTGGGGGGCATGTTGGGAGAGATTCCTTTAGAGAGTGGGTTGAGTGAATCAAGGATCTTGAATAAACATTATATTCACTAGATAATTTCATGGTGTAGCAGATCCAGAGACCTCTGGTTTCATGCTTTAAGGCCAAGGGTTGATGGAGAAAGAAAAGGTGCATACAAAGGGGAAAGAAAGGAAAAGGGAAAGGGAAAGGGAAAGGGAAAGGGAAAGGGAAAGGGAAAGGGAAAGGGAAAGGGAAAGGGAAAGGGAAAGGGAAAGGGAAAGGGAAAGGGAAAGGGAAAGGAAAGGAGACTGTGAAGCAGATTTCATAAAATCATGGAATGGTTTGGGGTGGAAAGGTCCTTAAAGATCATCCAGTTCTATCCCCTGCCATGGTCAGGAACATCTTCCATGATTCCTGGTTTCTCCAAGCCCCATCCAACCTGGCCTTGGACACTTCCAAGGATCCAGGGGCAGCCACAACTGCTCTGGGCACCTTGTGCCAGGGCCTGCCCACCCTCACAGGGAAGAATTTCTTTCTAATGTCCAATCTAAATTTACCCTTTGACAGTTTAAAGCCATTCCTCCCTGTCCTACCATTACACATCCATGTAAACAGAAAAATCAACATCTTCTGATGGCAGGGTGAGTTTTAACTGGTGCCCATTTTAACTCCAGGCCACATCCACTATCTGGGAAGTTACATCCCTTGCAGCAGGCAGTAGAGTCCAGTCTTATTTTTGCTTTTCCAAAACACAACTTTTTCCTCCAATTTCCATAGGCAGCCCATTTGTTCAGCCCTGTGCTAGGCATCCTCAGAAGTACCTGCACACAGAGCTGGCTTGTCATCTGTAGAAGCTGGCACATAACACCTACAAACCCATACCTGGTAAAGAAGGAGCAGATGGCTTCATGAAAAGGACTGTGTTGGAAACATTTTCTCCTGTCCAAAACCTCAGATTCATTTTTTCTCTGTGCACAATCTGATTTTTATTCTGAGAAGGCAAAATTGTTACTGCCTGATTTGTAAGAAAAAAAAATATTTGAGTGAATGAAAAAAAGAAAAATCTGTAAATTGTCATAATTTGTGTTTCAATTTTGTTGTGAAATTGTCATATTTGTCATTCAAAAAGAAACACTAATGGGGGAGTTATGCATTGTTCATGCCCAGTATGTCAGAATTTCCTCCTGATGGTTTTCCCCCTGAGGGGTGGGCTGATGGCTGTGGCACCCTGTGAGGAGCTGGGTTAGGGGGTTAGAAATGAGGAGCATTTCTCTGTGTAGGTCCTTGGCTTTCCCCCCTGCTCCTGTTGTGATCCTGTGTGTTTGGGGGATGAATCTTTTACCACAGGACCTAACACTGACCAACACCAAAAGGAGATGTGATAATGAGTGTATCTGCACAGCTTTGCTCTGGGTTCTTCAGTCATCCTTAGATGGAATGCATTGCCTTCACCTTTTAATTTAAACCCAAAGTGTGGCTCCTGCAAAGCACCCAGTGAGGGGCTCAGAACTCTCATTTTCTGAAGTGCTGCCCTTTCATCACTCTCCTTTCTCATCTTCCCCACTTCTCTCTCCCTCTTCTCTCCATTATAATTTTCCCTTTGACCCTCTGATTCTCCAAGCAGAGAATGGGATGGCTGCCTGTCCTCAGCCCTTCCCAGGGACAGAGCTGTGAGTGCTCAGGGACTCTCACCCTGGCCAGCACCCAAGTGCTCCCTGAGAGCCTCTGAGCACCTGGGGCACACCTTAGCACTGCTGAGCCACCCCCAGCTGCACAGCCCTGGCTGCTGGTGCTGGCACACACCTGGAATACTGAGCAGCCCACTCCTCAGGCTGGAATATTGAATGACCCTCAGCCTCCAGCGCTGCTTGAATACCAAACAGCTCTGCACCTTCACGGCGTCTGGAGGGAAACGTGGAGACATGGCTCAAACCCAATCCTCCTGCAGCAAGGAAGGGAAAAAAAATAAAAAGGTTTGAAAAGACACAGAGTCAGTCTGAAGCTGTGGAGTTGGATCCTGAGCTGGGATTTTCCAAAGGTGGTGTGGAATATAAAGTGCCCAAACGTTACCAGAGGATGTGTTGGGAGCTAAGCGCCTAACGCAGTTTCTCCAGGTATTTTTTTAAAAAATCCAGTTTAAAATTGAACACGTTTCCTGGTGAACAGAGAAGGGCATTGCTATTCTTAGCAGGTCCTGGTGTCAGCAGCACAAGGACGAGCATCTCTGCACTTGGAGAGGCCGGGTCAGAGGCTGCAGACCTCGTTTGTGAACTTTAAATGACCTAACTCATGAAGCCAAAACACTTCCTGATTTTTCCTTTCCTGGGGTACCTCAGACAGGAGATGCACAACAAAGGTTATTTGGAAACTCATTTTTCCCCTCCAGGGTATTAACACAAGCTTTACAAAGGCTTATAATCCCTTTAGACAACAGCAGCAAGAGCAGCAGCAACTACAAAGCCCTAAGCTTGGAACTCAATCCCCTGGTGACGGGCTGAACCCTCTGCTGAGGTTGCAAAGGAAAAGAGAAAGGTGTGAAGATATTTACATCAAACACACGGAACAAGAGGGGATTTTAATCAAACTTCTCTTTTTCATCTCTTCTTTCTTCTCTTGGAACCTGCTTTCTCTTTATCCTGATGAAACTCAGCGCTTGTATTTTTTCCCTCTTTTTTTTTTCCCCGTGCATAAAGGAGGATTTAAAAAAAAAATAAATAATCACAATCCCGCCTGAAGACTCTGAGTATTAAAACTCCAGGGCAATGCATCTCCAAAATCTGTAAGACTGTAAGAAGATAAGAGACAAAAACCCACAGAAATATTTCCTCCCTGTGTCTTTGGAAGTTGCAGACGCGTGTATAAACCCCTAAGCCGGGGTAATCTGCTTGCCTCCTCCTGCCTTTCCTGGTGCACGCGGATGTTCTTAGCATTAATATTCCTCACACTCCAGCAAATGAACACCCAGGAGGCAGCTGACTCAATCAGTGCTTGTTTTACTTACTGTGTATCGCTGGGAACAAACCATAAACCAGAGCACGGCAGATCCGTAATGCTCATCTCAATCTGCTTCCCCTGCTCGTTCCAGCCCTGATGAACCTTCCTATCCAGCCAGAACCAAAGGAAAAAAAGAATTAAGAAATACATTATAACAAACACATTAGCAACGTGTGGTAAATTACCGTCGGAGATTCCAGTTCCTCGTGGTACGAGGGTTTGTGGATAAACACATTTGTTTGCATCCTTTTTCCTGCTGTCTTTTCCAGCCAAAAAAAAAAGTGTGGTTATTCCTCAGTGACATCACAGCTCCCAGGTCTGATGTCATGACTGTTCCCACAGCAACAAAATTGAATCAAGGACCCATTTGAAACCTGGAGTGAAGATAATTTGGAAAAGGTATTTGTCCATTCTTTCCCATAAAATTGATGGGCTCCTACGAGTGCTGTTTGGAGGCTGGAATTTGTTTTGATTAGGGTGGCACAATCACAAAATGCAGAGGAGCTAGCTGTTATTTTTGGAACGGATACAGCTGCAGGGGAATTGAGAGAGAAGCCTGCACAGACCATACAGATGAGCTCATTTCACACAGACAGCATCCCATGCCCAGGTGGATGGGGTGTGATATATGGCCCTTGGATTTCTCTGATCAATTCCTGCTCTCCCTGATGGAGATCTCCAGTTCAGCCAGAAATTGGAGGGTCTGGCTGGATCTCTAAGGACTGCAGTGGGAACACAGACACTTTAAAAGTAGGATCCTACACTGTACATCCTAAGTGAGGAGTGATGGATTGTGCCTCTCACCTTCCTAGCATCAAAGCCTGCCTTCCTATCAATTCTTCACAGACCTACTCACCCTAAACCTCACTTTAACCCATCCTACCATTGGTCACTGTATTGACTTGCTCATGAGTCTCCCAGAGAGGCTTTAATTGAATTTGCAGCAGGAGATATAGATCCAAAGAGACAGAGAGGGAGATGATGCTGGGGCAGTGGAAAAAGCTTCAGGAGAAAATTGCCTCCTGGGAAGGTGATGCTGTGGAAGTTCCTTTGATTCATGAAAACT
Organism: Acrocephalus scirpaceus scirpaceus; assembly: GCA_910950805.1. Taxonomy (NCBI): domain Eukaryota; kingdom Metazoa; phylum Chordata; class Aves; order Passeriformes; family Sylviidae; genus Acrocephalus; species Acrocephalus scirpaceus. The sequence goes on along the minus strand of OU383790.1, from coordinate 7,454,732 downwards.
GAGAGGGGCTGAGGCACAAACATGACTGTAAAGTCATGCAGAAAACTGTTAATACAGAGAGGAAACTGAACAAAGGCTTGAACCCAAGACACGAGATTTAGATAGATAGGAGGATATTCCCAGTGAATCTCCTAACAGATACATGGGAGCCTTTCAGAGGGAAGATGGTAAGTGAAGGGCAACTCTTAACAAAAAAAAAACCAAAAAAACCCAAAACCAAACCAAACCAAACCAAAACAAACCCCAAAAAACCCCAAAAAACCCCAAAAAACCCACACAAAAACAAAAAACCAAAGCAAAACAGAACAGAACAAAACAAAAACAATCAAACAAACAAACAGACACACACACACAAAAAAAAAACAAACCAAAAACAACCTAAATTGGGTGTGTGAAGAGATGACGAGGATGGCTGGCTGGCCAGTGGGGACTTGTGTATAAATTTTGTTTAAAAGTTCAGTCAGTATGGCTGCAATGGCAAAAATTCTGCTGAAAGTGAGACTCCTCTTTGCTCAGGCTCCTGATCCTCAGGGAAGGGATGAAGGTGGCCATGGCCAGCCAAAGTTTAGTAAAGCCAGACTCCATCCAACAGCCTTTGCTTGGCTCAGGGGCAGGAGGAGGAAAGTTAATGCAGCTGCAGTTGGAGGGGGTGCATTTCATGCTCTGGTGACTCCATTCACTGCATTCATTAGCTCCAGAGCCAAGAGCAGCCCGTGGGATCCCTGCCTGCTGCCCTGGGACCTGGAAGAGTCTTTGCCCACCCGCTCCGTGGCATTGTTTTCCAGCAGTGTGTTCTTGGAGCAGGCTGCAGCTACAGCAGGGCCTGGGCAGCAGAAGGCCTGGCAGTGCCAAGCTCTAATCCAAGGGCTGGGCATGTTCTTCGTGTCTGATAAACAAACGGGGAGTTTGCCTGATTTTACTTGTTTTGTGTTTTAAGTGAGACTCAGAAAAATTGTCTAAGTACTATGAGATATTTCTGATTCCCAGGAATCTGTGACTGGATTTGGGGCACAGCATTCCAAAGTGTTCTGCCTCAGGCTTGGTTCAAGTTGATTTCCAACCAATAAGAAAAGCATTCTGGGGACCTTGGAACAAGCTCTGTTGTGGTAATTCTGTTTTTCCTTCCCTCAGGTTTTGTTTACTCACCTCAGCCTCCTTGCCCAGAGCATGCAAATAATGACAATGCAGATAGGTGCCCCAGGTTGCTTCCTATCCATTCTTCCTGAAAGCACAACCCCTATTGTTGTTTCTAGGAACTCAAAGTGATTTTCAAGGACCTGGGGAGATATGTAATAGCTGGTGACACAATGCCTGAGTGCTGTAAAGCAAACAATTTTCCCTCCAGCAAGTTCCAGCACGACTTGGGCCAGGTCTGACTTCCCTCTACTCTGAAGAGTTTCTTCAGTGCATTGTTTGGAAGGTCAAGCACCTTCTCCTCGCTATTCTTTCTGAATCCCAAATAAAAGAGGCAAAAAAAATGTGGCTCTGTAGGATTAGGTGCTCTGAAGGTCAAGGTAAAGACTGACAGGTCACAGGGAGCTTCTCTGCCTGCCTTGGCCCATGTTTTGATGTAATCTCTGGGCATATGAAATAATGGAAAGTTTGCTCACCTATAGGTGTGTTTATAATGCAAAGATCTGGCTTCCTTCCCACAAACAGAGTTTTAATCACTTGCTGTCTGCTGGAAATTATGGAGCTCACACTCCTCCAGCTGAGCCACAGCAGAGGCAGGGATGGAGTAACCTCAGTGCCAGCCCAGTCCTGCCTCTCCCTGGCCCATACAGTGGGATTTAGGATCACAGGATTGTTAGGGTGGGACAAGATCTCTAGGGTCATTGAGTCCAGCCTTGGACCTTATACTGCCAGGTCCCCTGATCATCACACCTACATGTTTTTTGAACGATTCCAGGGTAATTCCACCACTTCCCTGGGCAGCCTCTCTCACAGGCCAAAGCCTCAGTGATGGAGAAATTATTAACAGGAAATGTTGGGAGGATATGAGAGTTCTCAGCCAGTTATTGCCACTTCAGTGACATCTTCAAGACATCCATGAGCTGCCCTCAACTTGCCTGTGATGTCACTGGATGGATGTTGAGATCCAGCTCCAGCTGGACCCTTCCAGCCCATCCCCAGCTCCCACTGGACAAATCCTTGCACCCTTCCCAGCCTACAGCAATGGATGGTAAAAACCAATTAGTGACTGACTTTTAGGATTGATGGCTGGATTGGCCACTTAAATATAGGGATACACCTCTGGGCCACACAGACTTAAAATCAGGAAAAGCCATGGGCAGCTTCCTTTTTCCTTCCTGCCTTGGAACAGGTAACAGGGCTGATCTCACCCTGCATATATTTTGCAAAGGCTGGGGAAGGAAGTCCAACTTCCCCAGGCAGATTTGGGGGATTCATGGCTCCAGAGCAGGCAGCCCTGCTGATTTGAGGACCGGGAGCAGGCGTGCACTTGGTTTGCTTAAAATAGAATGGTTTCTCTGTGTCAGCATCTCCTGCTCCTCCATCCCCCACCACATTTTCTGATTGCATCCTTGAAGTGTCACCTGCACATCGTGTTTTGGAGAATGGCAGCTGAGTCCTGGGTTTGGAGAGAGACTAGGAATACTGAGGAGGAAGAGAGAAGAAGAGTCTGAGGGGAGGGGGAAAAAAGAGGAAGAGAAAGGAAAATATCAGTCCCAACCTCTTCCCTTCAACAGCAAGGCTCTTGCTTTATTACCTGATGGGGCACAATTGTAAATGTTGGGAGAAGTGCCTGGCAGCCACTGGGTCAGAATGAAAACCAAGGACAGCTATCACTGCCTGTTCTGGGGTGAGGAGAGTGGAGGAACTGTGATACAACCCCCAGGGCCTGGCAGTGTGTATCAGCAATGCACTGATTGCTGCCTGCACTGGCTGCAGAGCTGCTGCTCACCTGCTGCTGCTCCCCTCACCACCTCCCCTCCAGGTCTGGGAAACCTTTAAGGTATGGGATTTGCAGCCCTAAATGCAGGGACTTCATCCCACACATGTCACATGGGCCCAGAGCCCCATTCCAGCCCAGCCCAGGGCCACCAGTCCCTGCCCCAAGGGTTCTGTGGGATGCTGGGCTGCCCTGCCTGTCCCCATCACTGTCCTGCTCCCTGGCTGGGGTGCTGGGATGGATCCCAGACTCTGGCACTCACCCTGCCAGGTCCCAGCCCCCGGGGAGCCCCCAGCTCTGTTTGCACCCTGACACTCTCTCAGAAGGTGAGAAGTGGGTGTTGGATCATCCAACTCCAGCCACAGACCCCTTGAACAGAGACTCTTCCTTGTGTATGTACAGCACTCATATTTCAGATCATCTTGGCTTCCTAAAATAAAATTAAGTAATACTTAAAGAAGTTTCCCACCTCCTCTGCATACCAAAGATTGTCTGCTTTTGGGATCTGATACTTTTTTTTTTTTCCCCCTGAACGCACGTTGTTTACCACACAATCCATAATGGATTGTACAAAAATACGCTGTTTTATTTTTCTTACAGGCATCCAGCTAATGGATGAAGTAATTTAGCGAGGCTATTGTATTTCATTCAATAGCCTGTATGTAGATTTGTTGCGAAGGATAAAATGTTCCCTCTTCAGACGCTGACAATGGGAGCACAGTCTACCACTGACCTTGTACTCTGCTGCTGTGCCGTGTGTGGGGAACAATGGGAGCCCTGGTGATGGGCAATGCAAACACAGAGATGTTTATTTTCAATAGCAGGGACTCATCCTCTTCCACACAGCATGTGTTGGTGTTCACCTGTGTACAAGGTACATACACTTACAGTGTTTTAAGGTTTAAATGAACGCCTCTGATTTCTAACCATCCTGAATATAAGAATTGTTTGTAAATACTCATTTCATAGGTCTGAAAATTTAAAAACTGTGAGTTTTCCCTGCTCTTTGTGTGTGGGTATATGTGTTTTCAACAGCTCTATTGTGAGGGACCTGGACTGCCTCGTCTCCTCTCAGAAATAGCTGTATTTCTGAAGAATAACAATCAGCATTCGCTCACTGGCTTTTAAACCCAGTATTTCCTAATTATGGGTGCAGTAAGTTCTGTTGAGCATGTCAAACAGTTTCATATCTTCTGAGGTGCCAAAAGATTAGCTGAACTTCTGATGGCATTATTCTACTCTGTCTGTGAATTAATAGAGAGCATTAATGGAAGTGTTCTCCAGTGTCACTGGGACGGGATCCATCGGGTTTCATTAACCACCTGGGAATTACAGATCCTGCCTGGGCTGGCTGTTCAGCATCTATCACAAGGCTGTGCACAGCACTGTACACCCCACAGTGGTTATTCTCACACCAGCTCTGGTAACCTCATAGATGGGACCTAGATAATGGGTAATAGATAATAATCTATAATAATCATAGATAATCTGTCTGCAACAGAAGCCTGTCACCCTCTGCATTCACCTTCCAGTGCTGCTGAGACTAAACCCCTAAATTTTAGTTGGCTACATGTAGCTCAGAAACTTTCCTGCAATTAACAAATTAATGAAAGTGTCAGTGGCCTGGGGGTAAATGTGGTATGTCCTTGGTATTCAGCAGAACATGAGAGTTTCAGTTCTTCCAGTCCTTGCACCATCCCCTAAAAGCCACATCCCTGAGAAAGAAACTGCCTGACAGGTTCCCTCCTGCTGCTTTGCCTTGAATGCAAACCAGAGGAGGTTCCAGCCCACATAAACACAGTTGGGGAAAGCACCAGGGGTGATACTGTGGCCACATTCCTGCAGACTTTCACACAGAGCTCCATTTCCATTCTGATGTTCCCTTCCGTGCCTCTTCTGTGAGATTCCTTCCAGGCCAGTGGAGGGTACCAGCTCAGGTGGGAACACACAGGTGCACTGGTAATTCCATGCCCTGTGCCTCTTCCTGGCCCTCAGATAATGCCTAACCTCAAGCCAATAATTGCACCAGGAGAGCCCTGCTGGTTTCAAATATTTGGATTTACAGACATGAATAAACCCAGAGCCCTGTGAAGCAGTTTGCTGTCTTAAGTTCAGACATCTGACTTGGGTGTCTGATATAACTGGCTGGAACCCTAAAGCTCCTTGTAAAACCAGCAGAGAAAGACTTAAAAAAAAAAAAAAAAAAAAAAAGGAATCCATGCCAGGATCCTGACTTATCTGTTCCAAATCTGGAGGAGCTAATCCTTCTTTGCTGGCTACAGAGGGAGCCGGGGAATCTGACCCACTAAACTTGGATGCCCAGGGTGTCTCACATGAGTCAGTGTGAATGAGAGATGATGCATTAAGACTTTATTAGTATCTGACAGCCTTTTGATCATGGCAGAGCGCAGTTACAAGTAAAGACAAGAGGGTGGGATGGGTGCCAGCCTGTCTGACTCTGGGTTTGTTCCAGCACGCCTCAGCTCATGGCTGTCCTGCAGCCTCCTCTCCACAGACCTCTTCCTCTGTTAATTAACAGACACAATCCCAAAAGTATTAAAACTGTGCCTTCCCCTCCTGGAGTTTAATTTCTCTAACTTTTCTCAAAATAAAGTTTCTCTTTTGCTGTTGCCAAGATAAAGCTCTTTCTTCCACAAACTTCATCCTCCTTTTGGCTGCACTTCTCCCTGAGCAGCAGAAGTCTACCAGGCCTCAGAGGAGAGATTCTCCTCCAAATCTGTTCCTAGCTACACTCTCCACATTCAAAATCTTGCTCTCCAGAGCAGTCTTTTCCTGGTCCCATGCTGGAAACCTTCAAGCTTCTACAAACTTTGTCCAACCAAGGCCCCCACCAGGCTTTCCACAGCTCAGATGGAATTCTTTGTAGAGCACAGGATACCAAATTTCTCTCCTGAGCAGATGAGGCTTGTGACTTCCACTTCAGGCCCCAGAGGTGTAAAACTCTTCCCAAATAACCCTCTCTGAAGAGGCTGCCCTCTCCTCATGCAGGCACTGATGGATGCTGCTGTCCTGTGTCATTCCGAGGGTGTAATCATGGAATCATTCAGGTTGGAAAAGACCTTCAGGATCCTCGAGTCCAACCTTTGACTGAATACTATCTTGCCAATTAGCCCTATCACCAAGTGCCTCACCCACTCATTTCCTGAACAATTCCAGCATTGGTGACTCCACCACTTCCTGGGGGGTCTGTTCCAAGCCATGCCACCCTCCTTTCCCACCAGGAAGGATCCAGATTTTTCTCTGGCTTTTCCTAGCTGTCCTCTGCAGGTTTTCTTTTGTGCCAAGCAGGAAAAATGCCTGGAGAGGGGCACAGGAGGGAAAGCATCCAGAACCCCTCGCTAAGTGTGTTTAGGGGGAAAGTATTCCCACAAGGAGCCCTATTTGACTGGTGGAAAATGTCTTCTTCATTGATAGCAGGTAATGCAAAGCACACTGCCTGCAGCTTTTTCTTTTAATGTAGACATCTGAAAGTGACTGTATGATGGAGGGAGAGAGGGAAAGGTTATGTGTCTTCGCAGGCCCAAAATGGCAGTATAATGAATATAAAAGCTATCCTCTCCTCCTCTAATATATTCACTCGCCATTCCACCCTCTTTTCTAGTGACTGTAAACAACATTTGTCATCAGCAATGGGCTACTTTTCATTATAAAACTGATCTGGAAACTACATTTTTATTTCACGTACATCAGCAGTGACAGGAGAAGAAACAGGCAAGGGGAAAATATATGTCCCTAGCAGGAGAGGGACCTGGGACAAGTGTTGCCTGCACAATTCTGGGATCATTCACACGTCTGGCCTCCAAGACAGAGGATGGTCTAATGCCTCATTAAATCCTACTGAGCCAACGATGATGTATGGGATCCTTTCAATCTTCCACGAAGTAATGCAGTAAAAAAACCCTAATTTGCACGTTTAATGCATTCATTAAGCTATTAGTCTTTCAACAAGAGATTTAATAGCAAATTAACAGTTTTTATGAAAGAAAAAAAACAATAACAAAACTCCCCACTTAGTAGAATTACTTTTGTGTCAAAGCACAATGCAGGGTAATGGGCAATTAGGGGTTTCAGAGGGGAGGATGGGAAGATGGGTTTAATTTGTGTTTGGTTTATAATTAGCCGGTGCTTGGTGCTTGGAATGAAATGAACTGGATCCCCTCGATGGGGAAGACACTGACTTGGGCAAAAAGCACAGGAGGGGATGGAAAGGAAGACAGTGGGAGGAGCTGGAGGAAGTCAGAGGTTCATTCTTATGGGGCACATCTTTCCATGCCCAAGGAATACTTTCCTGTGGTCAGACACCAGGGGCTGAGTTTGTGGTGCCTTGGGATTCATGCAGTCCTTCCTGGACACCATCTGGCAGGACAAACTCCTTCCAAACACAAACAGGTACTGCCTGAACACTTAAAGCTCAGCAAAGTTGCTGCCTTTCTATTGAAACCTGTGCGTCAAGTTGAGCAAACTCTCGAGTGCTTTGCCTAATAAAGACGGATTGTTTATTTAGGTCCAAAGCCTGAATTTCAGGCTGCGTTCAGCTTGGCAGATATGTGCCAGTGCAGATGGCTGGCACAGGGGCTGTTTTGTAACTTTTAGTTTGTGTAAGTCTCTTGGAAAATAAAAAAGTCTTAATGAGAACACTGAATTCCAGGGAAGACTTTGGTGAGAGAGAAAGAGAATTGCAAAATCAAGTTGTTGTCTGAACTTACTGAAAATAAATGATACTTTACTTGAAAAGGAAAGAAAGAAGTGGAGCTGTGTTTGTTTGCTTGTTTATTTTTAAATGTAATTTCTAAGATTTCTGTTTCTTTGAAAAGTCAGTTGACAGAATATTGAACACCAAATCCACAGGATTTTGGGCCCTTTTTTCTTATCCAAGCAAACTTGAGGGGAAAAAAGTCTTCTTTTTTAATTTTTTCCTGTATCAGAAAAAAATTCTTTAAGGGATCCTACACTGAGCTTTGATTTTCAGCAGGAGTGAGACAGAAAAAGGGAGAATAGTCTAAAATCAATTTCTTAAAGGTCTGAGGAATCATAAATACAGTTTGAATCAATATCTCATGTGTGAGAGTTTGTATGTCTATGTGTTTTCCCTCACATACATTTATTCAAACAACTGCTTTCCCATAACAGAATATTCAATTCCATAGATATAATAAATTGCCTTTCCAAAGTGGAATATTAGCATCAGGCAGTGGATCCTTTACATCTGCTTTTCCAAAACTTTTCTCCCCACAGAGGATTCTCTTCTGTTCCTGACACTGATTTTATGTAGCTGCTCGTGCATTGACATTCAGGGCAGGAAAACAGCCCTTATAAAAGGGCTTTTGTGCAAATTCTGAGAACCAGCCCAAAATTAAGCAGGTGCTTTAGCCTTGTCACAAGTAGGTAAGGCAGCAACATTTCAGAGTCCTTGAATTTCTGTAGGTGAGGCTGAGTTAATTCTCGTATCACAATGGGCTCAAAGGGCCTAAAAATTCAGAGGGATCTGAGGCTGACCACGTTTGCATCCCGGAGCGTGGTGTGGTGTGAGCTGCTCTTCTAAAATTTATCCAAGCTAATGGATAGTTGTTGTTGTAGGAGATGAAAGAAAGATGAAAGACTCCAAATATTTCAGAAGGCAATGAGCACAGAAAAAGCTTTATTGTCTAATTCTTACTACCTTTTATAAGATGTTCTGATACAGACTTAACATGATCGGTGAATAGGAATGACACCTCTCTAATCCCATTGGTTAAACCACAGAAACAGCAAAACACCACCTGGAGAAAGATTGTTTGGAGAAAGGAGAGTTGTTTGCCAAGATTGTTTTGAGAAGAAGCTTTCTTGAGAAATTTTCCTTTGGGAAAAAGTCAGCAGCTGTTAACAGGCTGAAATCTCTCAGACCCAGAAATATCAGGCCCACGTATAGTAGTGATAAGACTTTGCAGTTCAGGGAGGTGCAGTTAGAATTAACCAGCAGCGTGTGCAGCTTGGCTGCAGGAGCTCCTGGCAGAAGCTATCAGAGGTTATTCCAGATGTTTCACAGTCAGAGATTCTGGGCTGCTGTTTGGCTGTAAGGCAGAGGCACAGAGCACATGGCTCAGCCAAGGAGGCTCCTCCCTGGAATGCAGCTGGGCTATTGCCACAGAACCACAGAATCCTAAAATGGTTTGGGGTGGAAGGGACTTTAGAGCTCATCTTATCCCACCCCCTGCCATGGCAGGGACACCTTTCACCATCCCAGGCTGCTCCAAGCCCCAATGTCCAGCCTGGCCTTGGGCACTGCCAGGGATCCAGGGGCAGCCACAGCTGCTCTGGGCACCCTGTGCCAGGGCCTGCCCACCCTCACAGGGAAGAATTTCTTTCTAATATCCAAACTTTACCCACCCTCTCTCAGTGTGAAGCCATCTCTCCTTGTCCTCTCTGTCACCACTGAAAGGTGCTATAAAGTCTCTCCAGAGCCTTCTATTCCCCAGGGTAAACAACCACCACTCCAGCAGCCTTTCTTCATAGGAGAGCTGCTCCAGCCTTCCAATAATCTTTGTAGTCCCCGCTGGACTTGCTCCAACAGGTCTTTCCTCCCACCTGTATTAATGCCAAAGGGTCCTTTGCTCTAATGTGCAACAACTTCTCGGGCATGATGCTGCAACACCCCTTTGGACATGGATTTCCACATCATAGGCTCCTGCCTGTCTGGTCCCACAGCAGCAGAAGCAAAGGGTGCTCTCAGTGTTACCCTGAGCCTTGTGCAGCAAATGCTGGCAGCTCCTACTCCTCATGCCCTGAAGCCAAATGTTATTTTCCCACTACTCCCTGTCCCTGTCTTCCCCCATGGAGCCACTCCAGCAAGTGGGTGCTGGAATCCAGCAAGGTGGGTGCAGCTTTTCTTATCTTCTTTTCTTCTGTTAGAGCTGGGATTAATGATCAGGAGTTGCAGTTTCATGTTCGGACTCAGATGTTTATTAATTCTTATCTATAGCACAGTCTCACAAGTTGTGAGCTCTAACCAAAAAGGTAGAAAATGGCTCTGTCTCTATCTCTTTCCAAGGACCTTTAAGCATAAATTATCCAATAACAAGATGACACCTATATTTTTTTTACTTTTAACCCAATAACTGACCACCCGTAGTCCACAATGTGGATTTTTTCACCCAATTGCATCACCCAAACCCATGAAGAGGAAGGTGAAAGAAGAAGAACTTAGTGTAGCGATGTATCTGAATAACTTAGGCCATTCTGTGCACCAGCCAAACAGTTTGTAGATAACAAGCCACCTGCAGTCTTGTTTTCAGAGCACTCAGGAACTCATCAAGGCTACTGAGACAACAACAGGACTAAAAGTAAGAACAAAGAGCTTGAGAAACTGTCTACAGAAAATGTAAACCTAGATAGAGGACACCTGGCGTGATGATGGACACTTGACCAGTTAGGTGCCCTGAGGGATGTGTGCCTGCCTGGTGAACAAGTGGCTTGGCCACACAAGAGACACCAGTACATTGGACAGTAGGGCTAGAATCCGTAACTGGAGTTTTATGTAAACAATATTGTTGTTGCTTCTGCTGAAATCATATTGATTCTGTTACTCAGTTGCCGATTTCACCCTGCAACTTAGCCTATGCCCCAAATCCTCCATCTTGGTTAATATATATTACTACATACCAAAACCTTAAATTCTAAGTTTTGCACCCTGTGCTATCACATAATTCCATTTAAACTACACACCCAGAGCCCCAGTGCTATCACTCAATTGTGGAAGCCTGTTCCACAGCCTCAGGTCAAATGTAGTGCCTGCCTGAGGGTCAGTGCCTTTTAGCACAGAAAGCCTGAAATTCTCAGCCTCCAGGGTTCCAACAGCAGGGGATGGACTCTGCCATGCCCAGCGCTGTGTCCAAGGTCCGTGGGTGCTGGAATCCAGGACAGGGGACACGGAGCCTCATTGCACCCAGCCCCAGCTCTCTGTGGGGAAGATGCATCTCAGTCTCATCATGTCAGCCTTTCCTCTTTCAAGCAGCTTGGTGTGTGGGCTGCTGCCTGCTCTCTAAAAGCTTCTGAGATATTTGTAGCTGCTCTGCTTGTTCTGATTTTGCTGGAACAAAAATAATTACTGAAAGGACAGGGGGAAAAATCTGTATGTATGTGTACATATATATTCTAAAAAAACAGGTTGAAGAATACCACAGGACTGCACTGGGTTTTAAAGGGATGCCATAAAGGAGACAGCTTTTATCTTGCTGTACACTGAAGGTTATGAATTAGGAAAATACCACCACAGAAACACTGCAGGTGTTGGAAACTACACCAGGACCACAGCTCTGCCCTGGAATTTCAATGCAGTCCCCTGTGTCCCTGGCATGCAGTGGTAAGGAAGTGAGAGCCCTGCCAGTTTGTAAGGGTTGTGGTTGAGTGTTTGGCTGGAGGGCTGATCCAATCCAGCTAATGCATATTGCTGACAAAATACTGAATATTTCTTCTGTCTGCTCTTCAACTTTCTGGGATTAATTTCACACATGCAGAGAGAACTTGTGACTTTCACAACTTTTACTCACCTGGGTGTAATGACAAATAGGCAGATGTGCCCATTTCCCTCCTTGCCCTGGTGCTATGACTAAAGATATTTTAAACCCTTCCAACCTCAAATCAAAGAACTGTTTTAAATTTAATCTCTGAACACTTTCAGCTGAGTTTAAGGGTGAAATTTGCCTAATGGGAGTCCTCAAAAGTGAGCTCAGGTGGGACTGAAATGAAGTTTCAGCTTCTGCAACGGGTCATATCCCAGGAGTTAAATTCTCCCTGTCTTGGGCCAACTTAGCAATCACTTTGCCTCTGAGAGATCAGCAGCAGAAATTACTGCACACATGTGCCTACAAAATCTGTCTCCCTGTTATCCTTTCCCCTTTAAAGCCCAGCAAAAAGCTGGGACTGGCAGAGCCAGCCTGATGTAATTGAATTTCCCTGCCTCTTGCATTATATTTTATCAGGTGATGGCTTGGAGGGACATTGCACAGAGCTGCTGAAAAATGCTGTGAAAATGCTGATAAATAGTTCTAAATGAAAGCAATTTTAGCAAGAGCACCTGTAGGCAGCCTTGGTCTCCTTTTTGGTGACTATCACTGCAAAGTGGGAGCTTCCAGCAGCAACAGGCACAGAGAGAGAGGTCCCAGAGAGCACCTGAGGCTGCAAGAGCCAAGGTTTGCCTTTTCTTTCCCTTGCTATTGAGCTGGGTTGAATTAGTGGCCAAATTAAAGCCCCAAATCTCCACTGCTGACCCATTTGTGGCTTGCTTTTCCCGTGTTAACAGGAAGGAGATGAAGGACATTGGTGTTAACAGCTTTGGGTGACACAGCTTTTCCTCTTCACACCCATCTACTGACTGGAATAAAGGTGGGGGCAACCACAGCTCCTGTCAGCTGAGCTCTGGTTCCTGAGACAAACACCTCAAGGGCCAGGAGACTTCTAGAGAAACTCAGATTTTGGTCTCTTCCATTGTGCTTCAAGTTTCATCCTGCAGTCAGAGCAAGGAACACGTCAGAGGTGCAGCTCAGACACCACAACATCAACTGGTCGCTGGTGGGTGGAAAAAAGTTTCTCTCCAGGTTATTATTTTCTGATATTTGGATTGAAACCAGTTTCAAACCACTTCTGAGATACACTTAACACAAGAAGAAATGGCTGGGCTTGTTTCTAGGCTTGCACTGATGGAAATGGCATACGGAAACGTGAAGCTAAAAGTACTTTTTTATTTGTTTGGGGTTTTTTTTTTGGTTGTGTTTACCTCCAAGTATACATGGAAACAGCTTACTCCAGCTCCTTGTACTTAAGGATCCATTTGTGCTGCTGCCTCAGCTCCTCCCGTGGAAGGCAGTGAGTTGAAAGAGTGATTTAGACACTGTTAACACAAACGAGAGGAGACAGGCCAGTACTTAGCACGACAGACTCCTCAGAAAGTGTGGACAGGGAAAAGCTGTTTCTTTTCTCTTTGTCGTTTCCCCTTTGCAGACTGCAGATGAGAATTTCATAGCAGAATCACTCGAGGAGCAGGAACCCCCAGGTAGCTCAGCTGGCAGGCCTTACAGGGCGTGCCCTTGGTGGCACAGCAGATGCTGTGCCTCAGTACATAAAACAGGGGGGGATTGTGAAGAATGGGTGACAGGGCATATTCTAAATACCCATTGCAAGAATTCAACAGGGAAACCCAGAAAACATGAAAATGAGAGGGGCTGAGTGGTAAAGTTGTTGCTCTGTCCAATCTGTGTCCTAAAATAAAGGGGGTCCTGGAGGATGAAGTGAAAAGGGTTGTGGGGCAGTGGGCTGGCTGTAAATCGTGTTTAAAGTGTAAAAAATAACAGCAATTCAGATCCATAAGGTCTGAATTAAAATCAGGCATGGATCTCAGTTTTTTCCCATCTAATAACCACATTTAAATCTAGTTCTTAGAAGTGTATTTCAGTTTAAGACCAAGAGGCAAGAAATGGTTTTACCTACTAAAGTGAGATTCATCTCTGTACAGAACACTAGGAAAAAAAAATCTTTGCTCTGCATGTTACAAATTTATTTTGGGTAAACTTATGTAATTCATGAATGAATGAATGTACTTCTGCTTGCTCTCACTTTACAGGAGTGAATTTGACCTTGATATTCAAAATCATGGGTTTTGGATTAACTTGACCTGTGGTGGTGTCCACCCTTTGGGTACACAGGAGAAATCCCTCCAGCTGCACTCAACACTCCGGGCAGCATCTGAATTTCTGATTAGAGTGAGTAGCTCTTTTTTTAATTATTATTATTTCCCCTCCCCTAGAATTCCTGAGGAATAAGATTATTCTAACTCTAAAAACGATTCTATTAATATTTCTGAGTGTAACTGATTACACTGACACAAGGGAAATGGCTGGAGATTCTGGGATAAAACAGAATCTCTTGTGCAGTTCTCTAAATTAAAACCATCAGACAACAAGGTGCATTTAGAAAGTCAAAAGGAGAAATGTCCTGTGACAACAGAAAAATCAAAGTTTTCCAGATACCCACTTGGGTGACGAATAAATCTATAAAGAAAGGGACTGATCAGCAATGAGAGCAACATCTCAGATGAGCTGGGGAGATAAAGGGAGACTTGTAAAATGTCAAGGTTTTAATTTCCTCGTGAAGGAGATCCTTTGTAGAGGAAATTAAAACAAACAGTAGAAATTCCTCACCCATAGTAATAAGGAGTTTATAATAAGACAAGAAGCATTGACACCATGCAGGAAGAATGGGGCCAAGTTAGAAAGTGATTTGCATTTGTCCTCAAAACAAAATGAATAATTTTCTTTTAAATTCAGTGAGGATGTTGATAACGACTGTGGCAAGGCAGGGTGTGAATGGAAAGGAGTTTATGGACATTTAAATTACTCTAGCTGAGGTAAAAGTAAAATTCAAACCTCTTGATGTGATGATAATGAGGGGAACAAACTGCTTTTGTTTCTGATTTCTGAAAGAGCTCTTTTGCAGAGTGTTGGTGCAGTAGCAGGTTGGTATTATTTGATACAAGATTTGTAAGCACATGTATTTTAGAAAAAAATGGCCAAGGCATTTTCAAGTCCATTAGCGTGACCTCTGTAGTTTGCAAAACCAACTTGGAATGGCAGAGTCATTAAAGCAGTGTCAGATGGATCACAGCAGCTTTTCTGAGAAAAGATCAGCAAAGAACAATGTGGTATCTTGCTTTGAGAAGTTAACTAATTTCTATCTATTTGGTGTAATTTAGATCTGTGCCCAAATAAGCCAGAAACATTTGAGTCATGCAGTATGAGAAATTCTCACTAAAGCAGAGGTAGGTAAAGTGAAGTTAAATCTGATCAGAAGAGTGTTACAAAAAGAGAATTTCTCCTAGAAGGGAAATATTTCTGTGAGGGTGGTTAATAGTGAAATTCTTCAAGCAACACTCTTGTCTGATCCAGGTTCACATTTCCATTAATAATGGAAATTACCAGTGATGAATGGTGGTGGAAAAACTGGTATAAACTGGGTGGAATTTGTTTGTGCTGGAGTCCTAATGAACATTGGACAAGTGACCTGAGAAATCTGTGTAGGATAAACAAAATCTATGAGCCTGAGGAATACCTGGAGATGTTGGACAAGCTGAGAAGGGTGTGCTGAGGGATCAGGATGTGATGGAACTGCAGAAAAGGCAAATTCTGAGATGCCTCAGGCAACGTGTGCCTAATAAAGCAAGAGAAATGGAAATATTTTTGTATCAGAGCCTGGTACACATCCATCTGTAGTACATCCAGGTACTGCTCCAGACATCCGTGCCTAATGGAGACTAATCCAGGTCCTGGTGGGAACAGAGAAGGACTGATGGGATAATCAAGTGGATGCAGAGACAAAGACTGGAATTTTTAAGACAAGTAAACAACTGCTGTTACTAAACAGAGAGTGTTGAGGGGTATGTGAAAAAGATGAACAGAAGGATTCAAAATGCCAGAGAAGGAGATGATTTGTTAAGCTCAAGGGTAACATTGACACAAGAAGAAACGAATGTCAACAAGCCACGGTTAAACACAAGCTGGAAAATATAAGCAAGGCAACTCAAAGTCAGGAGAGAGAGCAAAGCCTGTCCAGGGGAGAGAAAAGCTGAGACTCTTCCCACCAAACTGCAGACACTAAATGAAGGTATTTACCCTCGGGATTCATCACCCTTTAATTAATGTGAAGAGCCTCCTCCAGGGTGTGACTCAGATCTTGGGTGTGTTGAATCAGCTCAGAGGTGTCACTCCTCACCCTGACCCGAGGTCTAAGGTGGCTCATATCCACTCCTGGTTCCTCAGATCCTTAAAGAGTGGTGGGTGACTCTGCAAATGGAAAGGCCCAGTTAATTCTCAGATGAAGGATGGTTATTTTAAGGACATTATATAGAGTGCCTGCACAATATTATAGATTGCCTGCAAGAGCAAGTGCACAATTTTGAAGGCTCTGGTTTAGATCAGATACTGCAAAGTTCCTACGTGCTGATGTCATGTGAGGTACCCTCACAGCCAGCCTTGTCTCGCATTTAATGCCCAAAAACATTTCAAAAGGAAGGTTAGCCTGCCACAGATACTTTGTCCTGACTGTGTGGAGTCTCTGGATTCTGCATTGAATTATAACATGGGCTCAGGTGTCACAGGAAATCATGAGGAGTTTAATTTTGGCAAGAAGGATGGGCTGTTCAGAGTGCCTGTGGGTGACAGGGTTTGTCTCTGTTGGAGAAAGGGCAGAATTATTGACTTCCAGCTTCTAGAAACAGAGTCCAGATTTATTAGGACAAATTTTCTTGACTTTACCTGGATTGCTGAGCTGTTTATAGCAGGGGTGAAGTGGTACCAATCTTTTGGCTGTGGATGATCTTATCACCCCTCTATTTCCCAATGGATAGTGATGTCTTTTTTTGGGATATAATAGTGTGGCTGTCTCCTGATGGTAAAGAAATTACACTTCATTCTCTTGAGCCTAACCAGATCAAGCCTCTGTGACGGTGTTTTCTACAACAAAACATTAAAAAAGCTCCTTTCCAGACCTCTCACTGATCTCTTTCTCCATTTTATAAAGCGGTGTTAATTTGAAGGCATTTTAAAGCACGCAAGGAGGAAAACTGCAAGTGGAAGTTTGAGGGTGATGGGGCCTCCAGTGAGGGTGAGGAGGAGGAAAGGGAATCTCGATAATGCTGCCCTTCCAGGGATTCTGCCATTAACTGATGCATTATTTTGCTAAGCTCATTAAATAACCCTTAGAACTGTGAAAAGGTCAAAAGAGAGGGGAAGGCGCTGAAGCTGCCTGTGGATTTTTGTTGTACAGCAATTTCCTGACCAAGCTGAGGAAGGGAGAGGGGGATGGAAGAGTCAAGAAAGGAGGGGAGTGGAAAAGAACTGCTGATTTTTCTATTGATCTTCTTTATGTAAATAAATATTTCTCCTCAGAATTTTCCCTACAGCAGTCATCTATCCAAATCCCATTGTAGCTCACCTGCAGTAGCTGCTCTCTAATGAAGCCACAAGCTGTTGTTTACAGCAAACAACAAATTGTAATCATCCACGGCTCAGCTTAGATGTGGGGTTGATGTCTTTGGCCATCTCTGAATGTCTGGGGCAAGAATTGTAAGTATTTTACTCTCCTTGCTCTAGGAAGCCCAGAATCTCATTAGAAATACCACATGCAGGGAGGTCTGAGGTATGGAGATCATTTGTCACTTTTTAATGAGTTTTGATTTTAAATCACATTCCAGGACACACAGATAGGTCTTTGGAAGTCACAAACTTTCTAAAGGGATAGGGAGAAAGAAGGACAGAGGAACAAGGTCTTCAACTCCACTGATGCTGTGGGAACCTGGGACATGAGGAACATCTTTGCCTTTGTTCACAGATCTGTCCCTTAGGTACTGCAGTCAAATTCACTTGAACAAAGAAAATGTTTCCTTTTAACTGGCTGTTGTTTCTTAACTCATGAAAGAGAAGATGCTTGTTTGTTTACTTTCCTTTTTTTTTTTTTTGCTTTTGCTTTCCATTGCAAGGTGAGTTTCCAAACTGAGCTAACAGAAAAATCAAGGTTAATGCTGCCTGATCAAATAAGAATCATGAAGATTTCCCTTTGCAGAGCAATGGAGAGGATATCTTTGGTTCTTTTTATGATGTTAATATGACACCAAGGTGAAATGTGAACCTGGAACATTATATAATCAAGAGTTTATGATGAATCAGTGCGCAAAGAACATTATTTGGATCTACTACTCAAAGAAACTCTCAAAAAACCCCAAATCCCTTCACTTTTTTGCACAATTCACTGAGGCTCATCCAGTGAACCAAATGCAGAACCTGCCACAGGATTTGATGCTATGTTGCCCTCTTCTTCAAAAAGAAATTACTCAAAAACTCTGCACAAATAAGAATCCAAGAAATTGGATTATATATGAATAAATACATTGTGTTGTGACATTTAAAAGTTTGGGGTTTCTTCCAGAATGAAAGAATATAAAGTACAAATTTCTGCCCTTTGCCTTTAGAAAGCTGGGAAAACGTGTGTTTATTTATCTCAATGCAGAAATTGTGTGAAAGCCTCATTTGTATGGGTCAGACAGAGAACAAGATTGTTTTCTAAATTCAAGGCTACTCCCATATAGGACTAGATTTTAGTAACTGGTGTTCCAGTGCATTAAAGTGAATCCACAGTGCTGCTGATGGGGTCTGTGTGCAATCACTTCTCCTATCTGGGTGTCACAGCACCCCATTTTGCCTTTTTTTTAGGCTTGTTAATCTTGTTACTCTGCTGAGAGTGCATCAGTGTAGCAGTTGGAATTTACAAATGCAAATCCCAGGAGTAATTTCACTCGGCTCCACAAAGCACATTTGTCTTTGGCAGCCCATGAGTAAGGGCTGTTCAGATGTTGTCAGTGTCCAGTGCAGATCTGGTCTTTGCCGTGTCTTGGTCCTGTGTAGTAAAGCACCCCACACACCCCAACAGGTGTTTCCATACAGGGAAAGGTTTAAGACTCACCCCAAAAACCTTTCAAGGGAAGAACACTAGAAGTTTCTTTGCAATAATTGGCTCAGTGTCAACACAAAAACACTGATAGGTCTCTTTACCTGTTGCTCAGAAAAGTAGCTATTCTCTATTGGGCTGTTTGCCAAAAAAAACCACCCCCAAATCGTTCAATACTTAAGGAAGAGCATGAGGCTTCTCAGCACATTTTCAGGGTGTTGTAGCAGGTGTGTGGGACCTGTCCCTACACTGTGTTTTTGTATTATTTTCTTCTTTTTTTGCTTTTTCAAGACACATTTGACCATGCCATCTCCCAAAATTATTTAAGCCGTTTTCTGTGAGGTGCTGGACACCCTCAGAGGTATTGAACCCTCTCAGAGATAAATACACCTGGCTCTTTGAGAAATTCAATAGTCCTGGTCTGGGGAAACGCAGACAAATATTCCACTTTTCTGCAAGTCTCTGGGCAGGTCCTGGGATGAGAGCCAAGACCTTCCAGGGTTCTTCTTCCAAGCCACACACACAGCAAGGGCCAATGGAGACAGCACAGGGAAGATTTGGTGGCTTGACCCTGACAAGGAATTGGTTGTGTCCATCCATTTCTGTCCCAGAGAAGGGTTAACCTCAATTTATCCACCACAACTTCACGCAGCAGATCCTGTCGGGGGTTTCAGAATGCAGAGCAGGGAAGGGATGCTGGGTGTTTACAAAAGGATTGAGATTGAGGTCAGTGGGATTAGGGTGTTCATCCTTGCTGGGCACAGTTACAAATCCCAGCTGGCACTGCTTGTCCGAGCTCACAGGGAACAGGAGAGCCGTGTCTCAGTGTCAGGACGTGGATTCCTCACCCAGGAGAGTGTGAGGGCACAAGCAGCACATCTGTAGAGCGGGGGAAGTGTTTGGCAGGCATTTCCCCTGGGATTAGCACTTGAGCAGAGTGGTGTGTGGAGCCAGAGTAACACATCTCTATTTACTGAGCAGATTTTGCATGTTCGGCTGTGTGAGCGAGTAAGTACAAGAGCGAGAGGAGCTTTTCCCAGAATTGGAACAGCTCCTTTGTCAGTGCTGCTGCTCCTCCATTTAATTCCACAAATCTGCTCTAATCAGAGTGGCTTCACCCATCAGCTCAGCGGAGAGCAAGCACGGGAGGGAGGGAGCAGCTCTCTCTTCCCAGCTTTGTATGTTCTCAGGCATTGCATCAAAGTGGCACGGAGCCTCCTGGGAAGGGGATTTGCTATCACTCATGTCAGGCCCAGCCACATTATGTTTATGGATATGATAGACTGAATACTAAAATTACCATTTGCACAAATGATCCCACAATTCCTTCAGGCCTACTGTATCCCTTTAATAGTCCAATCCTTCAATAATGAAGTGGAGATCAGTCAGGACTCCCTGAAAATCCCATCTTTTCTTTCATTTCTCTCTTTTTTTTTTTCTCCTCCTCCTTTTTTGGGGGGCCTTTTTATTGCACACATTATTCTCATCCTTTCTCTGAGCTGGATCCATTTAGCAAGCAGTTTTAAGGGAGATCAAGAATGAGATTCTCAATATTCTGTTAATACCTCAGAAGTAGCAACGTGGCTGACAATTCATTGCTGCTTGGGGCAGTGAGTCATGCAGAATTCAGAAGTTTGAACTACACACCAGGAAGAGAGATGCTATTCATGAGGCCTCAGGAGCAAATACAGTGCAGGCACGATACCTCAGAAAGCAGCTCTCCTTCCTTAATGCTCTTCATTGCATGCCCTGCTGCATCTCCTTTCCAGGATATTTCCTGAGGTTAATATCCAGGGAAAAAAAAAAAACCAGTTGCCTGATAGTGCTAAACCCAAGAAATTTTGAATTGCATGGATTAAATGAAGGCTGGACTAAGGTCTATGCAAAAGGAGGGTTTGACCCACTTAATTTTGGTTTTAGAATGGTTCTATTAGAGTTCTATTCACCTGTTTCTCAGGAAAACAAAAATTCCCTGAGAATCAGAACGGCTTTTTGTGAAGGGAGTTTTTAAAGACTCAGCCATGGTTAAAAGGTGTAAGGGAGATTTAGCAGGAGTGGGATGTGCAGAGCAGGTTAGAAGACAACTTTAGATTGGTCCAGTGGGCATGGACAGACACTGAAATCAAGGCTATGATTGACACAAGGCATGGTCTGGAGAGGTGATGGGAATGGGAATCTTGCTGACAAGAACAGAAATTCCTGTCAATCATATTTAGCCAATAGTCTGGGGAATTGGGAGCAATAGATTGTGCCCAAGGAAGGGATCTTTGCTTGGACTGCAGCCCACAGGGCCTGAGCCACAGGCTGAGGTGCTGCCAATCCATAAAGCTCCATGAAATCCATACAGTTCTATAAAAGGAGCTTTAGGAGAAATATTTGGAAAAAATTCGTTGCCTAAAGGGTCATCAAGCACTAGAACAGGCTGCTCAGGGCTGTAGTGAAGTCACCAGGCCTGCAGGGATTTAAAAGATGTGTTAATGTGGCATTTGGGAACATTAGTGTGGCCCTTGCAGTGCCAGAGGAATGGTTGGACTTGAAGGTCTCAGAAGCCTTTTTCAGCCAAAATGTTTCTGTGATTCTAAGTCTGGGAACTGGACTCTCACTGGGGACTGATGGAGCTGTACCAGCACATATGAATGGAAAACCTGGATCTGCCTTTTTCACTTTGTATTCCAGCATTTGTTTATTTTTGTGTCTCAGCATTTCATTCTGTCCTCCCACTTCCCCATTTTTCTCCTTCACTCTCCTTCTGTTGCCTGCAGTGCTTCTCTCTCTCTCTTTTCTCCTAAAATCTTCCTTTCTATTTTATTTTGACACACATTTTTCTTTTATCCCTTTTCTCTCTGCCTCCCTTCACGTTAGTATGCTATTACTGCTTTCAGCCAAAACATGGAGACAGTCCTGCTGAGGGGAGAGGATTCCTGGACATAAAACCCACCCAAGACTACGGTCAAAGCCATGAGATTTCAGGGTGAACACAGTCCCATTCAGCCCCTAAACATCGAAGTGTTGTGCTCAGGGACAACTTTCTGCCTGCAAACCAGTTTGCTGATTTCTGTGGGAGGATCTGCGAAGTACAAGAAAGCAGCTGCAGAAACTGGGAAGGTGCAACACGGAATTTCAGAGTCCCTGGGTGGAAGATTCCACTCTTAGCTTGGGAAGCCCCCATCTCCCACCTGCATCTCCACCGGTAGGAAGCTGCCGATGTATTTTCTCGTTAATTATTTCCCCTGTTGCATTTGCTCTGTTTTCTTGATTATATTAGCACGGCTCTACTCATTGCCTGTGCTCAGCTGCCTGTTTCTCATCTGTGCTGTTTGATGGGTCGTGGTAATCTGTGTGCACCCAGCCTGCTGTGCTCTGGGAGTTACTGATGGAGCTCCTTGTGTGCAGAGGCTGTTGGCACTAAAAGGATAATGAAAAGAAAAGCCTCCTTGACCCTGGCCAAGCAGCAGAAATCTCAGCTCTGGACAGTGGTAGCTCCACTGTCTTCCACAGGATGGGCAGGAAAGAGCCCATATCTCGGTTCTTGGGCTGATAACCCCCGAGATGTTTGTTAAAAGCCCTTGTCCCAAGCCCTGGTGCCAGAAGAGAGAGTCAGGATGTGTTAGTTTAGGTTCTTGGAGGTTGTTTATTGCTCCTTATCTGGCACATTCTGTTCTCACCCAGTTTGGGTGCTGCTGCAGTGCTGGTCATCACCAACTGCCCCTGACCAGGGCGGTCTGAACTCTTTATGCTCTGTACTACGTGTTCCATGTTTACAGATAAATACCAACACCTATCACCTGTGTTAGACAGTGCACCTCTGTGCTAAACCAATCCAAAAGTGCCACCACCACAGCAGAAGATGGAGGGCAAGAAGAAGAAGCAGAAGGACAGGGACACACCCAGATTCCTCCATCTTGCCTTCTTGAACCCCCATTCTAAAACCCCAAAATTCTACATCTACACCCAGTGATAAATTAATATTATTCTTATCAAACTCTCATGGCTTGTCTCTGGACCCCTTGCCAGGGTCTGGGATCACCCAGGGCAGCCAGAGAGATGTCCTGGGTTCTGACACGCATAGAGGAAGAGGAAAGTGGAAAGAGGGGGAAGGAGAGACTTGGGGTGCAGAGGAGCTGCAGTGACTGCAGCAATGAGGTGGAGTTTGTGCAGAGGGACTGCTGAGAGCAGCCACCAGGGGCTCGGGCACATCACCCTCTCCTGGGCAGCACCATAAGTGCTGGGAAATTGTGCAACAAACCCGAATTTAATTAAGTGCCTAAAGCAAAGCACTTAAATCCATACTTAATGGCCCAGTTCCCAGAGGAGTGCAGTCCATGGACCCAAAAGGCTGACTCTGACACATGACTGCAGCCTTGGGTGTATTTCTGTGTGTTTTAGGATGAAGTATTTTAGGATGAGTTACTGCCATGGTTTAGCTATCAAACCAGCCCCACACACTCCCTCACACCCGCTTGGCAGGATAGGGGAGAAAACTGGAAGGTAAAAGCAAGATAAATCGTGGGTTGAGATAAAAGCTGTTAAAAAGGCAAAGAAAAAGCCACAAATACAAAGCAGGGACAACTGGTGCCACATTCTCCTGGCAATGCTGGTGCCAAGATCTCACCAGGGCCCTGCACAAAGACATCCCTGGGGCAGGGGAGGAGCTCTGCTGCCCCGTGGGACTTGGCAGCACCCCGGGCCACCCAGAGCTGAGCCTGTGTTTGTAATCCTTCTGCAGGGATTCACAGGAGCAGGAGCAACAGGGCTGAGCTGAAAGGGATTAGCAGGAGCAATTTCCAGGCAGGGATCTTAGTCAAAGATATTCCTTCCATGGGTTAGAACGCACCACTCTGTGGCTTTTAGAGTCCTTGATACAAAGGCAGTTATCAATGACCCAGTCCGGACCAAGAGAATTGCACTGCCTGTCACTTTTTACTCATGTTTGAATAGCCAAAAGGTTTTTTTTTAAAACAGCTTGTTCCCATTGTTTCACTGTTATAAAATTGAGCAGTTTGCTGTTGGAATCTAGAGGTGTTTTTTACAAGGTTTCACAGAACCAGCTCAATTGAAATGAAATGTTTGATGAAGAATAGTTAAATTGTTTTGACTTCATTTTGGTAATGACAAAAAACTTTGTTTTGAGAACAGAAAAACACTTGGTTTTCACATTTTTCTCCAACCTAATTTGTATGGATCTTATATTACATTCGGCATTAATTTTAAATAGCTTGTAATGGCACAGAGTGCCACACATTATGGCATTTTGATGTCTCTGTGTGATTTTTTTCTTTTAAAACAATTTCTCTTCTGTGGCAAGGCTTGAGAACTCAGGCTGCTGCTTCCCATTCAGAAGAAGAATTTCCTGTAGAAATGCAAGCTCACTTTATTAACTACAACTACTACCCCAGCAGCTCATTCTTTCCCTTCTCAAAATACCCACCATCCTTCTTCCCTCTGTCTTTAGCACTCCTTCCTCATCCTTCTTTTCTCCTTCCTATCCTTATACTCAGTAAAAATCTCCTGTGCTGCAAAGGAATACTGAAGGTGTAGATATAAACCAAATGTAGAAGGAAGAGACAAAGTGGGGCTATGGGAACGTCAGGGTTAGATTTTGTTCCAGTGTTCCACCCTTTGAATCTTGAATGCTGTTTCTGGGGACAGCAGAAGCTTTGTGAGAGGCTGTTATTGTAAACAAAACCTTTCTCTTGATGAAATACAGATTTCACAGGGGCATTGCATTCTGCAGGGTTGTCTTTTGCAAGTCAAAAGGGAGAAAAAAATCTTAATACATCAATCCATTCATTACTTGGGACTGCTAAATGTTGGTGGAGACAACACCTGGAAAACCTCTCTGGCTGTGTAGCCAAAAAGGACTGCAACAAACTTGTCCCCCAAATAAATCGTTTACACTTTGTCTTCTCAAATACATTAGAAAGCTATTTGAGAACAGTGGAACTCAAATATACACAACCACATGTAAACACATGTAAATATATGTACACACACACAGACACAGAGTGTGTATTTATTCAAACTGTAAATTCTGTTTGTTGGCTACCAGTGAATTCATTGCTTGCACAGATGCAGCTGGGAGCCCTCTAACCTGGCACAGCCCAGGATGTTTCCTCCAGCAGAGCCCACCTTTGCCTGCAACCTGGGACATGATCCTGTATGACAAAATTCCTACTGCTCAGGCCCATCCCATTCCCTGGCTCCAGACCCTTCCATCCTGGTGAAAGGGCCAAGCACCTTTGCTGGTTGAAAGCCATCCCAAAGACCTTGTGAGTGTCTCCCATCCTTCACCAGCAGCCAGGCGGCCGCGCTCCATTTCCCGCGGAATTTCAGCTGCTCGGGTATTTATCAGGAGCATCTGTTAGACAATCTGGAGGGGAGCAGGGCTGGTGCCATTAGTGTGGGGGCGAGCAGGGAGCTCCTCAGCAGCACAGAGAGCAGAGGAGATGAGGCTGTGCCTGCTGCTTCAGGGTGGGGGGGGGGTGTCGTGACCTTGACTTCTCGTTGGTGAGCGATGCCGAGTGTCTCGGAGCAGAACTGACAGGGATAATGTTCCTCTGAATGGATGTGTCCTGCTCACCGGGGCTGGAGAGGGATGGAGAGCATGGATCATTAGAGAGACACAAACAATTAGAGCCTCAGTGCTGAGTTCTCGCAGAGGCACCAGCCATGAGCAGTGAAAGAACATGCAGGAGTGTTTATCCCCTTTTCCTAAAGGTCATCTTTCATCTGGAGCCTTTTGTGCCCTCCCTGACCCACTGTTGGCACTTTTGGGGTCCACAAAGAGTGAGCAATAGCGTGCACAAGACACTGAAATCCAGGGAGATGATTAAGGGACTCGCATGGAATGTAAATCCCTTTTGCAAATAGAGCAGCTCGGTTGGACCTGCAAGGTTCCTGACATTCCCCTGCTGGGCCCTAACCCTACATGTAAATTTACACCCACAGCCTCTGTGACATTCCCAATTTTCCAGCAGCTTCTTGCAATATCAACATCAAACTTCCCGTGCCTCTAGTTTTGTGTTCAGCCTGATGCACTCTGCAAGGTGCTGTGCACAAACCTTCTTTGCCCAACCACCACCACACAAAAATTCTTGGCAGAGCAGATCCCTTTCTTTTACCTCAAAACCAGCCCTGATGGGATCACTCACTCCCATCAAGGGCTGCCCAGTGTCCAGAGCCCGCCAACAACATCCCCACTTCCCTTCTCAAAAGGAACTGGGTTCTAACAACAGTCAAAGTTTTCCTGTGACATATTTTTTCTCTTTCCTTTTGATTTCCACATCTGCACACTTCTAGAGTCCTAATTCATTTCTTTGATGGCCCTTCAGCTGTTATATTTTTGCTTGTCAGGGTGGTTTTTTTTAATTTCCCCCCCCTCTTATAAATGTATAAAACATTTAATGAAGAAATAATGACATTTTCTCATGTCACTGCCTATTTTTCCTGTCATATTTGATGTGTTTGTAATGTGGGCGGACATATTATTTATGACGAAGGAAATTAAATATTATTTCACTTTTTTTTTTCCCCCTAATGCAATATGTGTCATCTTCCAGTTCCCAATTTCTTTCCATTAAAGTTATTGTCTTTGCAGTTCCACTTGACCGTTTGCTATTGGTTTTGCAACAGCGCTGCCAGAAAATGCAGAAAAACATAATGGGGAAAAGAAATGGCATAATTTGCAGGAGATACTTTTCTCATCTCATTTAAATGAAGATCATTTGTTCCTGGGTGTCAAAAACATCAAGAGCAACAAAAATATGGAAATTGGTAATTTCTTGCACTAGGAATACTTCCAAATCTTTGGAGATTCTGTCTGATTCTAGCAACTACTAAAGATGTGTCCAAGCCAAACTTCCAGCATAAAAGAACTTCAAACCTCAGAAGCTTGAAATCTGGGCCTGAATTTTTTAAGTCTTTGGCCCCAAATGCTTCTCTCATCTGCTGCCAGAGAGTCCTCAAAACTGGGAGAGGAATCACAATCCCTAACATATTCCTTAATCATTTGGATGAAATGCAGACAAAATGGAGCTGAACAAGGTTGATCATGTGCTGTCTGACACGGCCTTTCATGTTTAGCTCTGCCTCTGCATTTTCCAGTCCTTCCATAACACGTAACATGGGATGAGAGCATGGGGCAGGAACCCAGTGTGCTCCCAGAGTCTGCTCCAGACATAAAAGACTTCTCAGAGGCTCCTGGGTGGGATTTTTCTGACTCAGGAGAGGTGGGATTAGCTCTCCATTCTGAACTGATCCCCTTTGATTTTCTTTTTCTGTAACCAGAGACAGATGAGCTCCTCTAGAGCTCCTCTAGAGCTGAGGCATCTCTTCCCTCTTCACTGGTCACTTCCTTTATTACGGGTGGAATTGCCTGTTGTGGGTGATGATTCCTCCATGGGCTCCAGGGAGTCTGAAGAACTCCTTGAGTCTTTTCTGTCAGCTTTAATTTGTATGGTATATAATGGGGGACAAATCCCATCCAGTCTTTCCATCTGTCCCATTCCTATTTTCAACCACAACAGCTCCAGTGCCAGTCTCCTGTAGGAATCAGAGGTGAAGGCCAGCAACACTGAATGCTGGAGGAATAAAGATCACGCTGGCTCATCTTACACCGAGTATTCTTTCCCCAAAGCTTGAGTCTTTTCACACTTTTTCCCGGTTGCTCCTCATGGTGCCAGTGTATTTTGCAGAGGAATTTATTTTTTTTCCCTGCTTCCTCTGCGGTGCCATGGCTTTTTTTCACAGCTCTTGCTCCTTGTATCCAAGTGAAACCCAAAGAGCTTTCTGTCACCTTTCTTCTTCTTTTCCTTTCCCACCCCCCCTAAACATCTCAGCAAGGCTGCCTGCTAATCTCTTCTTTTGCAAAGATTAGAAACGTGGCTTTTCTATGACCTTTCTGAACAATCAGGATCTTGGAGTCCCCAAGATGGGTCGCCATTATCTCATCTTTTTGGCTGTTAACAATGATTAAGCAGGACAAAGGATGTGCTCAGAGCTGTGGAGTTTCAATCCGTCCTTAGGGAGTACCGGGAAATAAAAGCAAGCAGAGTGGGAAAGCTCCCGCAAAAAGAAAGGTTCGACCTTTAGAAAACATCCTCGGTTGGTGCTTTCTCACCTTTTCAAATATACATAAGAAAAATTTGCAAAAATAGGTCTGTAAGTGCAGACACTGCCTCTGGACTAATTCCCCAGAGGGCTGCTCCCACAGCATGTGCCACTGGACCGAGCACTTCGGACTTGGGAAACCAGGTCACAAAGAGAAATGCAACTTTAAACTGTTATTTTTGCCCATGATCTATCTCACTGTCTGTCCATCCATCTGTGTGCTATGATCTTTACAAGTTTTTTCCCCCGGTTTTGATTACCTGAGTACAGCAGCTCCAAGCGAGGGATGACTGATACTTCCACCACTCCCAATCCATCTCCCAACAGAGCTGGGGCTCTTCAAGCTGCAATTCCTTTACTGGCGCCTATTTCCAGCAGTTCCTCATCTGTGGCTCACCTTTCCCAGGGATAAAGAACACCAGGCAGGGCCAGGTGAGCGAGCAGCAGGGGAGTTACCAGGAGCATGGAAGATTTCTCATCCAGCCCAAGGATTCAAAGAGCTGTGATTTTCTCAGATCCCGGGCTGATAGACTTCCG
Source organism: Acrocephalus scirpaceus scirpaceus (assembly GCA_910950805.1). Classification (NCBI taxonomy): domain Eukaryota; kingdom Metazoa; phylum Chordata; class Aves; order Passeriformes; family Sylviidae; genus Acrocephalus; species Acrocephalus scirpaceus. The sequence continues at coordinate 7,426,687 of OU383790.1, read as the reverse complement.
AGATTGCAGATAAAGCCCTTTCCCAAGCCAGAAGAGAGGAGCAGGATGCGTAGGTTTCTTTCTCAATGTTGTTTATTTTCTCTTATCTACATACATTCCTTCTCACCCAGCGTGGATGCTAACTGCATCGCTGTCCGAGGCTGACTGTGCCGCTCAAGGGCGGTCGTTGTCTCTTATACTAATTGTTACGTGCAACTTGTTTATAATATTACACCAATACCCATCACCTTTATTGAACACTGTACTTTCACACTAAACCAATCCAAAAATGCCACCACCTCAACAGAAGATGGAGGACAAGAAGAAGAAGAAGAAGAAGAAGAAGAAGAAGAAGAAGAAGAAGAAGAAGAAGAAGAAGAAGAAGAAGAAGAAGAAGAAGAAGAAGAAGAAGAAGAAGAAGAAGAGAGACACACCCAAATCCCTCCATCTTGTCTCCTTGAGCCTCTTTTGTGAGCCCCCAAAATCCCACATCATCACTCAGTAATAAGCTAACTATTATCCCAATCAGACACCTGTGACTTCATATAACATTGGCAATCCCTCCCAAAGGGTAAAATCAAAGGCACTGGTTTTTCTGTCACGGTGCCAGGGTCTCAGGACCCCCTCCTGGGGTCTCGGACCACCCAGGACATCTAGAGAGGTGTCCTGGGTTCCGACATGGTTTGGTTTTGTAGACTCAAAACTCTTGCAGTGCATGTGCAAGAACCTTGTGTTTGTCACATGCTGCTGTCGCCTCACAGAGGGCAAACAACAGACCAAACAAACCAGGGATTGACTTGAAATAGGCTGTAACCCTTCCTTGTCCACAGAACTGCAGGGTGAAATGGGCAACTGAGTAACAGAACCAATATGATTTCAACAGAAGCCAATCTATTGTTTACATAAAACTCCAGTTACGGATTCTAGCCCTACTGTCCACACGTGCAGGTGTCTCTCTATTGGCCAAGTCACTTGTTCACCAGGCAGGCACACATCCTTCAGGGCACCTAACTGGTCAAGTGTCCATCATCACGCCAGGTGTCCTCTATCTAGGTTTTGCAACTTTTGCAAGTAAATTCCCAGGCTCTTCATTCTATTTTTCAGTCCTGTTGTTGTCTCAGTAGCCTTGATGAATTCCTGAGAGCTCTGAAAACAAGACTGCAAGTGGCTTGTTATCTACAAGCAGTTTGACTGGTGCACAGAATGGCTTAAGTTGTGCAGACACATCGCTGCACAGAACAGGGGAGGAAACTGAAAGGCAGACACATCTCTAGGGAAGACCATGGCCAGAGGTTGTCTGACCCAGATCTGATGGCAGAGGGATGTGGATGAAGTGAGCTGGCTCATGCACACACTCATGCTTGGGTGTACAATGGGATGTCCATGGAGACACAGTGAGAAAGGGAGATTTGGAATCACAGAACACTTCGGAAGGGACTTCAAGGATTATCTCATTCCACCATGAGCAGGGACAACTTCCACTATCCCAGGTTGTTCCAACCTGGCTTTGGACACTTCAGGGATCCAGGGGCAGCCACAGCTTCTCTGGGCACCCTGTGCCAGGGCCTCTTCGCCACCACTGAATAAAAGTTCCCAATATCCACATGTCCAATCCTCTTTGTCTTCTCCACCAACTCTCTCTCTGCCTCCTTAGAGCTTCTCTGCCAAGTGGCTGCAAGGGAAGCAAAGGCAAGGAGGGGAGTCATTAACAGAAAGTTTAGAAGAGAGGAATAAAAGATTTTTTTTAAAATGGGCTAAAGAGTGAAGAATGGCCTTTGTGAGCAATTCAGTCATTTATCATTATTTCATTGGCATTGTATGAATTATACATTCGAGACTATAATGGAGTAATATCTCATCTCCTTTCCCCCTCAGTGGGCACTGGATGAATGGGCAGGTGAGCTGCACTTGGACCAGCACCATTCTCCAGGAGAGTCACTGCTCATCTCCCGCTGCTCTCCTGAATTTCTGTTCAATAAGTGCATGTTGATCTTTTATCAATCTTTCCTGGGTGTTAAAATTAATGAGTACTTAGAAAATAGCTTTTGTCTTTTAATTTTTTTTATTATTTTTTTTTAAATTTTCCTATGGAAAAATAGAAGAGTGGAGGGGCAGAGAAGCGTGGAAAAAAAAAAAAAGCTGGAGCCAAGCAATATGGACAAGCTTTGCAGTTTGTCCAAGAGCTAAGGGATAAGAGTGGACACAATCTCTGTTATAGTTGATAGGTGAGAAAATGCTAAATTGAATTAACTCACCAACATTTTTTTGAATTGTTTTGTACTTGCATAGTTGCCTGTAAAAATACTGGCTCACAGTCATGATGCAAATGGAATTTGCCCCTTCAAAACTGGTGTTTCACTTCAGAGAGCTCTAACTTTTCCCCCAGGAGAAGGGTTGACTCAAACGCACTAAGAGGGTTAATAAAAGTGTTCCTGCTGCAAGAGATTGGAGGAGCTGTGAACTCTGGTTTAAGAGGCAGGCAGTGAGGTGTTTGCTTAGCAGACTATCAGGATCCATCAGAAACTAACAGTAGCCATAAACCTCAATGGATTACTTTCCATCCATTTTGATTTCCAGCTGTATTACACCTTGGCTGTGTCACTGCCAAAATAAGAGGTCCTAAACAGAGCAGCAATTACCTCGATATCATTAAATCAGTGGGCACTGTTTTCAATTTTCTTTGTTACGTGTTGATTCCTGCACCTCTTCCCTGCCCCCAGGTTTCTCTCCCTCTTCTATAGAAGATATTTCTTCTTCCCAGTTGACCTGTTAGGGAGATGGAGCCCTGGAGCACTCCAGATTTTGGGAACAGAGGTCTCCGGTGCAGGGTATGTAGGAAGGAACATCCTGTCTTAAAAAGAAAATTCCACAATGTACCATAAGGAATTACTGCCGAGTTGTGTTTTCCCCTGAGACTCACGGAGCCTGACTCTCAATTATGCCATCCTCTTTCTTGGAGCAAGAAAAAGGTGGATAGAGAAGGAAAACAGAGTAGGAGCCTTAACCCAGCTTTGTGATCCTTCAACCCCAGGGCTTTAAAGACGCCTGACATCTGCATTTGAAGAGGTCATTCCACTCAGCCTTTGTCTCTTAAGTACATCGCATTTACGCAGAGCTCCTGAGCACCTCCACACAGAGGCTGATAAAAGGCTGGCAGCAACACAGAGATTATTTTGTTTGAATTTGAGGTTTTCCAATAAATACACCTCGACCATGTCCTTTCAAAAGTCAAAGGGTTAAAACTTTCCATCAAGGCAAGGTACTCCCCAAGCAATCTGCATCCAGGGCTCTCTGAAGCACGAGAACATTGTTGACCCAGACATCGCTAAGTTCTTTGCTTCTGAAAAGTTCTGGCTGCTGATAAACCTTTGTCCTTTTTCTTTGATTAGCTTTACTCTGGCTGTAAATCCTATTTTGTTTTGTGCTGGGGTCTAGCCAAGGAAGTATTTCTATTAACCTGGAGCAGCTGGAGAGTAGCTGGCTCTTACCGTCAGGGGATTGCAGCCTGAGTATCCTGTAGCACTAATGTTTTTCACTGCTGAAGCCCCAGCCTAAAAAGGAGATCCATGTTCCCTCTGCGGTTATTTTCCTACCCTGGAAGATGGCAGAATTGTGTGGGCAGGGTGTCATTAGCTTGAAGATGGCAGCCGTTAGAATTTCCATCTAAAATCTGTTCCCCTCCCAGACTCCATGTCTGCCGTCTTTGCTGAGCTTTAATTTACCCATTCATAGAGTGGGAACATAATCCTGCTACTTTCATTACCCAATTGGCTTTAATTAAAAAAATCTGTGACGCCTCCTGTCTTGGAGGGCTTTGAGTTTGGTATCCTGATGCCAGGAGCCTTTGGAAGAGGAGGGGATGGCAGCCAGCTGCAGGAGCAGCAATTCCCATGCCGGGAGCAGGGATGGGCTGCACCAATGTGCAACCCCCTCATTCACATTCCTGTGGAGCCACCTGTGAGCCCCTGGATCTTCCACATCTCCTCAGCCTAAAGGAGGAAAGAGAGCCTACTTTTAGTCCCTGGTGCTTTCTGCTCAGTTACAGCATTTATTCTAAGCCTTCCTGCCCCCAGGCTGCGGAGCCTTGCTAAGTTCACTACCCTCATTACCAGAGCATCACAGCAAAAAAAAAAAGTATTTCTCTCTGCCTGTGTCTTTTGCCCAGGGTCTGTGACATCCCTCCGTATCTCACAGGTGTAAAATGAGCACCAAGTAGGCCAAGGAAATGTTAAAACCCCTTGTCCCCAAAGGCAAACTCTGTAGTGACTAATCCCTGGGAGAATCTGGGGTTTTAAAATTGGTGCATTTTCTCCTTTCTCTTATCTCTGCCCTCTCTGAGCCTTTTGCCATGTATTTACTGTCCCTTTTCCCCTCTCCCTGTGCCACATCCCCACTCTGCATAGGCAGTGCCCTCAGCCAGCAGCACTTTATCTGCTCCCAATGTAGCGTGTCCTAGAAAGAATTATAGCATTGCCTTTCTCTCGACAGCCAGTCATCTCTCAGTAACATACAATAAGCTGTACTTGGGCCAAAGGAAATGGGTTTAGCCTGGCGGGTAATTAATTTTCTCAGGGTTCAGTTTCCCACACTGAAATTGGTCTCCGTCTGATCAATTAGAAGAACATTTCGCAAATGAAACTGATTATGAATCATGGGTTTCAGCTCAGCTGTGGAAAACCTGATACATGGCTATTGGAGCAAAAAGTAGAGGGAAGCTCCAGCCCATTTATCCCAGCTACTGCTCAGGAGTGAAAGCAACACTCGAACACTCAAACACACACCCCACTCACTCCTTCAGGGAGGAGAAGATGCTGGGCTCCACCAGTGCACAGCATAGCTCTGAAAATGGTCCTCAAATCCCCAGAGAGTTGTCTCCCTGGCCATGGAAGTTTAGCCACTGGCTGAACCCTGTCCTGGGACCTCCCCTCTGAGCACTGGCACAGCTTAACTCTGGCAGATTCCTTTTCTCTTTGATCCCAGACACACAAATAATAAATGGAAAAGCTTTTGGGTGAGGAGCATCCCCAGACGTCTTTAGTTCAGATGTAATGGCTTTGAACAGGGAAAGGAATGATCTCAGACATGAGGCCTCTGTATCACAGTGAGCCTCTCCTTCCCATTTTCCTCTGCTGATAACAGTCACAGGAATGATGGCAGCTGAAATTTAAATTTTAAGAGGGTGACATTTCTATTTCAGCCCTGAGCAAGCCTGCAGGATCCAGCTCGCAGTGGGAGCAGTTGCCCACTGTCCCACATCAATAAGGAGAACACTCTCCCTCCCCTCTGCCCTTCTCCCTGCCCCATGTGCCCCCCAGCAGCGAGCAGAACCATTAGTTCAGTTTTCCCTCTGTCTTTAAACCATGCTCAACACTTTAAGGAAATAAATAACGTCAAGTGTTCAAATGAAATTTTGCTGAGAACCCTCTTTTTCTCCTGAAAAAGCCATGACACTAAACTTTTCCAGTCATCTCAAGCCTTGAATAGTTTTTCATTTGTGTCAGATTAACCAAGTTAAAATTCCCTCTCACGAACTCGGCATTTAGAGGTATTATGCCAGAAGTAGCTTAATAACTTTCTCTTCAAAAATAAAGAAAAGAAAAAAAGAGAGGAAAGAAAGGCATTTCTTGGCATCATGCAGAGTAAACAAAGAAATGCAATTTCATAAAGCAGGACCTGCTAAAGGGGACGTGCTGCAAACAGAGAGGGGACTGAGGCTGGACTTTGCAGTGAAACAAGGCTGCATATGAAAAATTCATCATCTAATATCCCAGGCAGCAAGCCTGTCTGGTTTTATACAGCAAACTGGGTCAAGCCCAGTTAGTGCCTGGGCAGGACACTCTCTAGAAAAACTACATTAGTAAAAAGAGGTGCCACGGAAAGTGGTTTTCAGAGGGCAAGTGTGTACACAGTTTCTACAGTTATATATATACATACATACATATATATATATATATATAAAGAATATGCTACTTTTTATATAGCTCCTTTTTCCTTTGCCTCCCTGACACAGACCTCTCAGAGATGGAGGACTGCATTTGCAGAAATATTCTTAATTTGGAGTTGAAATGTGTAATGCATTTGCTGTCTCACAGACTGACCTTTACTCATGCTGGAGAAGTAGATTTGGAAGGGAGAAAAAGGAGGCTTTTGATGCTTAAAAGCTTCTGCAGGAGGGAACTCTACACACCTGAGGTCACACCTGGGACAGCTTTGTCACCAGCATGGTTTATTCCTAATGAAGGAAGTCTGGTAATGCCAAGGAAATGGAGGTGTTGACTGTGGCTTTTAGTGTAAAATACAATATTTCTGTAAACCCTCAAACTGTGGAGCAAGACCTGGAACATAAAGAAAGACAAACCCAACTATTATCCTGATAGACTCAAGTGCAAAAAAAGAAAGGCTGTTGCTCCTGTGGTAACCCCTGTTAAGGAATGTTTAAAGATGGAATTTCTGAACTGAACAGTCTCAGCTAAAATAGTATCCTAGCTCCAGGCTCTTCGAGATGTTGCTTTTAAGATGCAATGGAAAACTGATGCCCTGACCTCTTGTGGTCACTAAACACACAGAGCCAGCTTTCCCGAGCATATGATTGTTTTCAACACAGTCTCCATCTGAGATTTTTATTTGCTTTACTGAATATTGTTCTCTCCAGTGCTCCCTTCACAATTTCACCGGGGTAGGGACTTACTCAGCATTCCCAATTCTTTTGTAGAAGGCACGGTGGGATGTGGTTGGAGGGTCCACCCCCAACAAATTTCTGAACCCACTGCAATGGGCCACAGACAATGAAATAAAATTGGAATGTGATCTGCTGTCCAGCACAGCTGCTTCCAAGCATTCCCTGGGAGCAGTGCTGCCTTTTGGGGCACGTGAAATGATCCTTGGATGTAATTTGACAATCAAGGTTCAGAAGTAACAGCAAAATCCTTCAGAATGAGAGGATGCAGGCCGACTGTAAGAATGTATTTTTGTCACTGCCTCGAAATGTTTCAGGACATTTTCAGCAGAGAAACCATTCTTGAAAAGCTGACAAAAGGAGTAGGGTGAAGGATCCTTTGCATGGGTGTCGGCAGTCTAAATTATTCGAGATTCGAGTTTCCAACATATCTTATGGTTACTGTCTGTGTCTAGTGAGTTTTGCTGTAAAGAAATGATGGGGTTTGAGCCAACCATCTGGCGTGACCACATGGGAAACCAGAATTTGATTCACACCTCTGCAGGCAAGAGTCAGATGCTGGGAACATTGAGGACCTGACTGCAGGGCTTGAAAAACATCGTTCTTTTCACTCCATCTTTGCCCAGTGCTGATGGGGACCTACAGATACTAATGCAGCCTGTGAGATGACCACTGAAATCTCAGAAGAGGCTGAAAGCTTTGAGGGTGAACAGCTTCTGTTGCTAGGGAAAAATTAAAGACAGTCAGACAGAAAATATAATTCATAAAATACAAATTAGTTGTTAATGTGTTTAACCTAATGCCTTTTGGGTTGGCTTCTGGGCCTTTTGTGAAGGAGCAGTCCCAAGTGTGAAATGTGGTTTTCTTTATTCCATAAAGCTGCAGGAATAACTTCCTCGTATGAGGACACAAGTGGAGGGAAGCAGGATGCTTCCCAGGGGGCGGTGAGTTGGCAATGTTTTTCTTTTAAAACCAAAAACTCAGTATTTACTATGCCCATGATAAAGTGCACACTTTAAAATGATAAAGCCTGAGCTTCCTTCTTCCTTCTTTCATAAAGCCTCCTCTCTCATGGCCATCACCAGGATCTGATTCCTGTCTCGTATGCCCCGTGACCTCAGGTTCAGAGAGAGGATGGGATAATTCCCAAGGTGTTTGAGTAAGATGCTTGTCTGGATGAGGCTGCTGAAGGACTCAGCTAATGCTGTTTGGGTTAAGAGGATGTTTGTAAGTGCAAACCCAGCCCAGCAGTTCATAGGCTCCAAATAGGGCAAATGTGAGTCAGAGCGAGGCTGTCACTCTGGGTCCAGCCAGTGAACACATTTCCCACCGTGCCCAAACCCAAAGCCAATGGCATTCCCCTTCTGGAAGGCTGGCTCAGGGAGAGAGTCAGTGCTGGAGCTCTGTGGTCATAAAGGTCTGTGCTGCTGCTGGGAGGTCACCCCAGGGTGAGGTGCAAATGCTGTAAAACGAGGGAGGAAGAGACCATTTCCTACCATAATCCATTATGCACAAACAGTAAGCAGATACCCTCAGAATGTTTTTGCCTGAGATGGGGAATAAAGCAAAAACAGTCAGGAAGACAGAAGCAGAAGCCTGTCTCTCCTTTAACAATCTGCACTCAGCCATGTTCCAAATAGCCACTTGGCAACAATTATCTCAGAGGGAAAGTGGTGTGGAGTGCAGAAAATAAGGGCAGAGCTGTAACAAAGGCAGCAGAGTCGAGCCAGGATGTTGTTTTTGTTCAGTTCTCCTCCTGAAGCCAGTCCAGGTTGGTTTTGCCTCAAGCTCTGTGTTCTGCTTTAAGACCTGAATGTTGTTAAAATGGCAGAGTGGCGAGGCAGGGGCTTGGTGGCAGCACACAGGGACTGTCAGAGTGGGGCTTTAACCAGCAGCTCCTTCCCTGTTGCAGTCTGGACTCGAGCTGTGTTCCTAGGGAATTCCTCTCCAGGAGACAAAGTCTGCTCGGTGGCCTAATGGGTTACTGAGGAAGATTCCAAACCCTTTTTTATCCTTCTTTGAACAAGAATTGAAAGGAAAACAAAATGCCCACAGGGACAAGGAGTTTTCCAACAAAATCTGTTTCCACGAGACATTTCAAGATATCCCTGGCATATTTGACTTCTAATATCAAAGGACTATTTAAGTTAGAAGGTGAAACAGGGACTGCTTGGAGCTGATTAGAAACTCTGAAGAAGCAGCTGAGGTAGAGACTAACTCATGGTATGATTTTATTTATTTTATTTATTTATGCAGATTCCGTGGTGAAGGTGACAGAGAGTAGAGAGAGGAAACGTGAAAGAAGCCATTTTGTTTGCCACAACATTAGAGTGATTTGGCATCCTCATCATCTTGGGCATCATGCAGGAATAAGCAAGATGAGGCTGGGATTACAGTGCATTATTGCCCATCACATTCCTGGTGGATCCTCACCACGTTTTCAGGCCCTCATGCAGTCAGGAATGGCTCCTGACCAGGTCGTTGGGGTGATATTTCAAGCAATAGAATAATTTTGAGAATGGTTTATCTCCTTCCCAGCCTGCGGTCAGATAACATCCCTGTGGCAGCCATTTCAGTTGTCTATGTGGAAAAGTAATGTGCAGAAAGTAATTTAATGTAATGGATTGTTTAGCTTTCTTTTAATTAAATGTAGCAGCTGGAAACAAGGAGAAGACAGCTCTGTATCACTAAGCAGGTCTCTAATTGCAGGCATCCCCCACAGACCCTTCTTACTGTGCTGCACTTTCAGCCCAAGTTGAAAACCCAATACTATTGAACACCCCAAAACCTCATGATTTTTTTTTCCACCTTTCATGAAGTATTTCAATGTGTTGATTTGTTTCCTTTTGCTGTTTCTCTCTCTCCCCAAAACTCGAACTGATGCTGATAAATAAGTGTCAAAGCAGCTCAACCAGCTGCAGAAACCATCTCCCAGAGGAGCCCAGCAGCTAGACAAGGGAGGATAGTGCTGACATTCCTTGGAAAGCTGTCCTTTTCAAATGACTGGCTGAGGAGCTCTGGCTGTTTATTCCCACCAAATGATTCCAGTTTTTTGAAGACGACTGAACACATTGCTGGGCCTTTCAGCTGAGCCCCTTTCAAGTGAGAACAAAAGGCTGCTTGTAAAGTGTATCAATGCAATTGTGATTCCCATGGTCATTGTGGGTGTGATGTTGTCCTGGGAGCAATGGTGACTTCAAAGCAAGATCATTCCATGGCATCGTTTGTTCAGGAATTTTGAAATGGATGCTTTGGGAAGTACATCAGCTGGAAGAACTGGGGGTCTTTCCAGTGTAAAAAGGTCAATATTCCACTGGCTTGCAAGGGTAGGGTAACCAGGGTGTTAGAAGTGTTTATTTTCCCTATGGCATTTCCAGGGAGAGTCCCAGAGTGCCAGCTCAGATGGAAGTACATGAAATGAAGATGAAAGAACTCCAAGATTCAGAAGGCAGGCATAGAAGGCTTTATTGTCCAATTCTTCCTGCTAATTTATAAGTTGTTACGATACAGGCCCAACAGGATTGGTGAACAGGAGCAACACCTCTCTAATACCATTTGAGTCAAACTAGAGAAATAGAAAACACCACCTGGCAAAAGAATGTTTTGAGGAAGAAATGTTGTTTTTACAAGATTGTTTTGAGAAGAAGGCTCGTTGAGAAGTTTTCCCTTGGGAAAGAGTTAACAGTTACTAGCAGGCTAAAAAATTCTCTCAGGCTCAGAAATATCAGGCCCACAAGTACCCACATGGCAGAGGGCTAAAGCCAGGTGACATAAACCCACCCCGTGCCTTGCTCTGCTCATTTCCTTTTTACCACTCACACTGCCTTCTTTCCTCCTCATTTCAGAAGGGGTTTGTGTGTACACAGAGAGACGGAATAGCTTTTGTGAGGCTTCCCTCAAAAAGTTTGGTACAAGGAGGTCACTGTAGGAAAGGTGTGCTCTCCTGGCTAATTGCCGAGTGCCCAAGGCCATGGGCAGGGAGCCCAGTGGGTCACGTTAGAGCCTACCCAAGTCTAGCTCACAGTCTCTGCTGCTGGAGAACAGCCTGCTCTGCTCCTCCTCCCTGGATCCCCACGAATTTCCTGCTGGCTGTGCACAAGACTAAAGACAGGTTTGGAAGCAACATCTGTACTCGATGGGAAGCCTGGCCAAGATTCTGCGAGTTTGCCAAGCAACCCTTTGTCTACGGTGTGTAAATCTACACCTTTTGCAAAGGGAGAAGAGCAAGGAGGGGAAGGCAGTGCCAACTCACAGATTTGTAAAAGAGGCTTTTAAGCTCTCTAGAGGGGCAACTTGCAACTGCTAAATATACTTCAGGAGAAATACAGCCAGATCATTTCTCTCCTCAGCCTCACTACAACTCTTTATATTTTTCCTCTTGAGAGGGGCTGGGAACGCAGCATCAGTGGGGAAAAGGCTGGGAGGAACAGTGGGTTTGGTCTATTTGCTGTTAACTGCACCACACGCCTAATCAAGGATTTTTCCAGTTCTCCTGCCTCGATCCATAGGGAAAAAGAATTGAGAGGGAAAGATGCGGAAAAGGAAAAATGAAGGGTTTCTGTGCGTGCAGAGGAAGATATTTTGACAGAATGGGTGATGGTGACTAAGAAAAGGGGGGGAACAGGCAAGTGTTAAATGAGTTTGTGTTCCTGGCTGCTGAGTAGCCCCAGGAGGTTCCCAGCAAGGCTGCCGCTTTTTTATTGGAGTTGTGTGCCGGAGTTATAAACCCTTTAAATGAGCCTAGATCATTAGGGAAGCTTGGCTGATCACTGATGAAAAAATATAACAATTAAAACAAAGGGCTGGAAGAGGGAAGCAGAGGGAGAAGGAGCTGAGGGTGAGCAGTTTTAATACTTAATAACAAATACTAATAATGGTGCTGAGTTGGGGACTAATTAAAAGTTTCTAAAAAGAGAGAGGAAGAGAGCGGGATAAATCTGGAGTGTTTTGTCTGGCAGATCCTGGGAGTGCCTGAAAAGCCACCCTGGCAAGGAAGATGGGACAGAACACTGGACAGAACACAGAGATGGATGTGAGCCATATGGAGCCCAGCTCCCCTGCTCTTTGAGCTCTGTGTCTTGGTGTCTGCCCCATATTTCAGGATTGCCAATGGTCATTCTCCCACATGGAACACAGGGGCTGAGGAAGAGGAGCAAAGGAGGGAGTTTGAAGGGTGGAGAGAGCAAAACCCTTCTGTGCAAAAGGGACTGCTCTGGGCAAAGAGACCTGGGTGGCAGCAGCATAGATCTGAGAACCGTGCGTGTTGTGACACCCACAGCCAAGGAAACGGGACCCAGGAAGGAGCACAGGTGGCAACAGCTCAGGCAGCCACTGCCATGGAGCTTTCCAGGGGCTGGAAGAGCAGTCAGAGGAAGAACTGCTCTATGCTGTCGCTCCAGCTGTGCTGCTCTCAGGACAGCAGGACACTGTGGCAGGTTAGGTGGGTGTCCTTGGCTGTTCCTCTGCCATCCCTTCCACCAGCGCTGTGTCCCAGTGCACCTTCAGCCCCACAGAGAGAAATGCTCCCAAAAGCAACAGTCTCACAAATCTGCCTCCAGCTGTGCCTCCAGCTGTCCTTCCAGATGTGCCTCCAGATGTGTCTGCAGATGTGCCTCCAGATGTGCTTCCAGTGGTGCCCTGAGACCTGGGGTGGTCAAGGCTGAAATAACCAAAGCAACAACCCTTGCCTTTCCCTCCCCAGCTCAGCAGCTGCCTGAGGGACAGTTCAGCCTGGAGAAACATCTTTTTGGGGGTAATTTCAGCTTGCAGGCACCACCACTGCCATCTCCTGTGCTTCATCCTTGTGGATAAAGGGCCTGGCTGTGGGGAATGCCAGCCCCAGACCCCATGCTCCTGCCAGCATGAGCTCCTTTAACTTTCTCTCCTGTGCAGGAGACTCTAAGTTTTAATTATTATTGCTTTTTTGCTGTTCTTTGTCTTAATTAAGTCTGACTTGCTGACTATTTCAAGGGAGATGATGTCTGGGAAATGCCTTCCTGCCTTGAGTTTTGGATTGTGGGAGGAGAGATATGAAGCCCATTGTCACTGGATCTGCCAGGCAGCAGAAATGCAATGTCATAGGGACTGGAGGTGCAGTGGCACTGGGCAAAGCTCAATTAAAATGGGACAATCCACCTGGAATGAGCACAGAGCAAGAAAGCCACGGGGATGTGTGCCTGGCAGGTAGAACACATTTCCCAGAAAATTTCTCTGTATTAGTCTGCTGGGATCTGACTTAGAATCACAGAACCCTTAAGGTTGGAAAAGACCTGTAAGGTCACTGAGTCCTACTAACATCACCATATCCCAAAGAGCCACATCCAGATGCCTTTTAAACTCTTCCTGGGATGGTGATCCCACCAGCTCCCTGGGCAGCCTGTTCCAATGCCTGGAAATCCTTTCAGTGAAGAAATTCCTGCTGCTGTTCACCCTGAGCCTCCCCTGGCCCAGCCTGAGGCCGTTCCCTCTCCTCCTGTCCCTGTTCCCTGGGAGCAGAGCCCGACACCCCCGGCTGTCCCCTCCTGTCAGGGAGTTGTGCAGAGCCACAAGGTCCCCCCTGAGCCTCCTTTTCTCCAGGCTGAGCTCCCCTAGCTCGCTCAGCTGCTCATTGTGGAAGAGGCCAAAGCTGGCCTGTCATTTCTCCTAAGTGCAGCTAACAAGCAATTTGTAAGTTCCCATGTGAAGCTGTTTTGAGAATGAAAAGTTTAACACAACAATCTGTTCTGAGGGTGAAAACCAAATGCACCTGTAATAACAAGGGATTTGTCCCATGAGAATCAGTAAAGAAAATATGTAAAAAATCCAAGAATAGAGAGAATTGATGGACAAGTGGAATACCTTTTACTAACCAATAGAATAATTAAACTGTTAACCAGTTAAAGTTACCCATGAGGTTTGTAAAAACTGCATAAAAGACAGCATTGCCACCATAATAAAGAGCTTTCTGTCATTCTATATGTTGTGTCTGCCTCACCAATGACAGCTCCTGGGGCTCCAGACCCTTCCCCAGCTCTGTTGCCCATCTCTGGATACTTTACTCCCTTTGTTTCTGTAAATCAGCACCAGGTAAATTCAGAGGCACAATACAAAGTGCAAAGGCAAATACACCAGCAGCACCTCCTGATTCCTCAGCCACAAAGAGCTTCAGCTCTGCTGGGCATCATTTCATCCCCACAAAAGAAGAGCCGAGGTGCTCGTGGTGGGCTGTGTGTGGTTTGGCTTGAGAACTCTATCCTGGCTCCTGCCACAGCCCTGGAGCATCCAGCAGGAGCTTTGCTATTCTGCACCAGGGCTCTCTCTCTGTCTGTCTGTAAACACTTCCATTCCAGCAGCCTCTCTCCAGCGTGACAGATTTGCTATGAGGAACCTGGCAGCAAAGGTTTTTCCTCCTCTCTCTCTCCCCCTCTGACAAATGTATAAAATGTATTAGCTTTTCATGTTCTAATTTATGATATAATAAACTCCTCTGTGCCCTGGCCTCGTTCAGGGATTGGAAGTGAAGTGTTCCACTTGCCTGCATTGGTGAAATTCTACCAGACTGCTGTGAGCTGGAGAGGGATGGGCAAGGGCTGGAATTACAAGGAGGAAAGGGAAAAATGGGATGTAGAGGATATGAAGCTTCAGGGGCAGAAAGGGGAAAGGGGAGATAGAGATAATTTCTATAATTTTTTTTTTCTCATTTCAATGGGCATGATGTGTTTCCCTGTGGGATTTACACAGCTCTGCTCCTGGTCCTTGAGGAGCTTCTCCAAGTGACAGAGCCATGTCCACCTCTGGAACTCTGAGGGAAAAATAACATAAATGCATCAATAATATATTGCAAGAAGGGAATGACTCAGGCCAGCCTCACTGAGGATGAAAGGATGGGATGCAGGAGTGAGATGTGGGGAGCAAGAAAAGCTGCAGTGAAGGATTGACTTGACAAGATCACTTGGCAAAAGAAAAGGAAAGAGGCCCAGGGTGCCTCCAATGCTGGTGTCTGGGCACACACCTGGCAGCACCTTGGACAGCTGCACCACAGAAACCGGAGCTCCGAGTCAGCTCTGCTCATTCTGTCACCACAAATCTGCTTTTCTTCCCAAGCTTTTCCTCTCTTTTGTTTGCAACTCAATCTAGAGGGACCTTCTGACAAGGAACCTTTATCCATCAGACTGCCAAGAACTTAAAAACCTCTCATTTGTCCACTTAATGAAACGGGCACTGCTGGCTTGGTTGTTTTGGTTCTCTTTGCTCTGAATAAATGATTGCCCCCCAAGTGTAATTTTTTTCTCAAGTAAACAGATTTGGTCCTGATATTTTATTATTACTGCTAGGGAGAGAAGGTGGTATTTTCAGATATGATGGATATACACCAACGATGTGCTTTACACCACAGAAGGCTGCTCTATGATGGACACCCAGAGAGGATGAGAAATCACATAAAAACGGAGGGAAAAGGAAGTCTTCACAGGAAAAACCCCAACATCAGCTACACCTAACCAAAATGGGAGAAAAAAAATGACTGAAGTGGGCAGACAATAAGAATGAAGAATGATGGTCTACAAGGGCCCAAAGAGCCCATCCTTACCTTGATCAGTTCCAGATCTGTTCAAACCAAGGGATTGGAATAATCCAAATCCCCAGATCAACCATTTTAAGTCTTAAAGCTAGGACTAAGACCTTTCTGAGTACTTGCAAGATTCAATTGATCTTTGCTGATGTCAGTTCACTGACAGGTTTGTGGATGTTTGGATGTTCACCATCGAGCTGTGGGCTCAAAGCTGAGCACACCTTTCCCCCCCCGCTGCCTTTTCCCCTCAGGGCAAAGCACGAGGTGTCCAAGGCAGTGCCTGGAGTTACAGGAACAGCCTGTGCCAGCATCTCTGTGAGCAGTGACACCCTGGACCTTCAGGAAAACCCAGCTCGTGGCAGGGGTCTGTGCCATGCCAAACCCACTGATGTTATTGGGGTGCAGAAACAGAGGGCAGAATTTAGGATAGTCGAACTTTCACACTTCACATGCAAGGATAACCACACCCCTGCTCATTCTCCTTCCCCAGAGGGCACAGAATTTCCTAACACTGCACAGCAACTTGTAAAAAAACTGCTCTTTTTTGGGTTTTTTTGGTTATACAAACAGAAAGGTGGCAGAGCTATCACCACCAAAGCTTCTGCAGGGAGGAGCCCATCCATCAGTCCCCAGGGACAGGTTTGCTGTAGGATTAGCTCAGGTGAAGGACACACAAAGGTGTCTGAAATGATAAGGGATGGATTTGCTGAAGGATTTGCTCCAGCAAGTGATACAGATTGAGATGTTTGGGGTCCTATTGATGAATTTGCTGTAGGATCTGGCAGAAAATAAATCTGTACCATTTACACCAAAGGTCTCAGGTGCTACAGTCTTGTAGGTTTTTCTTGGGCTGTACAAAAGAGTAAAACAATATAGACTAAATAAAAACTATGTAAAACTATAAATAAATACTTGAGAACAATTACTGCTGTAGGACCTTTCCTACAGAGAAACAGTCTCACAGGCCAACCCCTGTAAGTGCGTTTTGCATTACCGCAGCTCATGTTGACAAACCAAGATGACTTGTTGCTTATGGAATTTCTTGTGATCATCAAACCAGCTAAAAGTCTGGCTTGAGTAATTAAAATGCTAATTGGAAATTCACCATTCATCAGAGGAAATAGCAATGAGTTCCTTTCTTTTTTTTCCTTTTTTTTTTTTTCCTCCAGCATTTTCTCTCTAGTGGTGGCAGATGCTGGGGCTGTGAATTCATTGTCTGTCAGAGACACAGCAAAATTCTCTTTCCAAACTGGTTTTCCGTATTTTTGTTGATTGTCTGCTTAAATTAACCTTCTCTAATGAGATGAAAATACGCAGGGTATGCCTGTAATTTACGGGCTGTGAAATTAGTGAGTACAGATATAATCCATCCTGATGGGTGACAGGGACTGGAGAGCTCCGAGGGTGCCCATGCAGAGGAGAGGATGGCAGTGTACCTTTAATGCACGGTTCCCAGTGGTGTGGGGGATTATCCAGGCTGGCTGCTGGCACACAAACACTCAGGACCATTAGGCACAATGGCTGGTGTCTGCCCTCTCCTCTCAGAAGGCCTTTACAGCAGGAAAAAGTCAGTATAATGTGGTTGTAAAGTGCTTCCATGTTTCTCAATCTGGATTTTAATTGTAAACCTTTCCCTGTGAGGGTGGGCAGGCCCTGGCACAGGGTGCCCAGAGCAGCTGTGGCTGCCCCCGGATCCCTTGCAGTGTCCAAGGACAGGCTGGATGGGGTTTGGAGCAACCTGCGATAGTGGAAAGGTGTGTGGCTGAAATCCCCAAGGAAAACTGGATGCCTTCCACTGAAGGGCTCATGTGGCTCTGTATTTTCTTGGCCTTGGGATTTTTACTTCTAGTTACTGCTAGCTATTTTCCATGGGAACAAATTCCCATTCTCACAACAATGTCTTTGTTATTTTGTAAATACTAAAGAGAGTTTTGCTCTTCTCACACAAATTTCCCAAAACAATCTCTGTCACCTGTTGTTTGCTAAAGGAGAAGAGACTCAGTCCTTCTCTGACCAATCACAGCCTCTTTTGCAGAGCATGTTATAAAAGCACAAAGATTTAAAAAGTAAAAGCCTTCTGATGACCAAGAACTGTCTGTGTGCCTTCTTCACTGCCCAATCACTGTAACAGGCTCAAGCTTCAGGACTGGACACATCTTCCTCCGTGCCCACCATGTGCCAAAGTGTCACACACATCCCACTCAGAATATTTGTATCAGAAAGTCAGACTTCAACATTTCCACTTGATAAGAAGGTGGTGTTTGAGTTAATTCTCACTCAGACACAGATCAATGTGCAAACAAACAAGCCAAGCCTCCTCCTGGAATATCACACCAAGACATCCACAGGCACAAACTGGCACAGGCCGGTGGGAGCACAGAGTGTCCACACCTGTGTTTGTTCTGCAGACTGGGGAAGGGAGTTCAGAGAATTGCAGGGCTGCCAGCTTCCAAAATTTTAGGGCTAATTTATGGTAATAGATGTCTGAAACACTCTCAGCCCTCAAGACATTAGTACACACCTCGGCTTTCATCAAAAAAAAAAAAAAAAAGAAAAAAAAAAAGAAATCATTCTTTGTTTTCATGCTGAGCAGATAATCTGGATATTGTCTGACAGATTCAATTTGAAGTCCATAACAGAAAGACAAATAAAAAACCTCCTTCCCTGCTACCCCTGACAATTTTTTCCCTGTGTTTGGGATATTGTGATAATGGATTTGTGCCTGTAGGACCCACTGGGGGTTGAGAGACCCTGGGCTTGTGTATATGCCAAAGATGTTGCATAGAATGGTGAGAGTCTTGAAGAAAATGAAGAGTGCTGAAGATCTTTCTAACAATATCCGTTGCTTTAATAGAAGATATTATCACTGTGTGTGAATCTCGTCACACATTAGGCCTCAAATCAGATGAATTTACAGCCCTGTATTTTAAAAAGGTAGAAGAGCAGCACTATGAATTTGAGTTTGGGGTTTTTTTCAAGGTTTTTAACATAGTTATTACAAAGGAAAAAAAATTCTTTTACCTGGGTTCGAATTCAGATGGGTTTTGGATCAAATGGCCAAAGTTATATCCTGAAATTCAGGAAGATTCGCATCATTCATATCTATGTCTGTATTTATTAGGTGAAATGAAACAAAACACATAAAAAAGCTGAACAAACAAATGCACAAACAAAACTGAAGCCAGATCCCCGAGCCCGCTGCTGAATTCGGAATGAGAGCAGATCTAGGCAGAAAATTCTAATCCACCCTCTCATTTCCCCTAATTGTCATTTTTGGTTTTGTTTATGTTTCCAACATATGCCAATTACTTGTGTTTTTATAAACACTTTTGTTGCCCAGAGGTGAACAAGAAAGAAGAAAGACAAGGAAAGGATGGCTCTGCATCACAATTTCCCTGGCAGCAAAGGCAGATTAAGAGTATCTCACCTTTCTCCAGCCACTTGTTCCCTCTTTCCACACTGCTCCTCCTCTAAATGTGTCACTGCAGTCCTGTGGAGGGGCTCAAGTCAATCAGTTTATAAAGATATCTTGGGCTGCAATATGTAACCAAAAATGTTTATTCTATTTTCCATCTGTTTAAACTGGTTTGGGGAGAAATTTTCTTTATCTCTTGTATAACCCATCCTCATAACTCCAGGGGCCAGGTGTCTTCTGTTACTGGGCAGCTGTTAAACCACCTGGGTCAGAGTTCTTTATCCCTTCCAGGACCCATCCTCCCTCCAGGGGATCTCTGCTGTTCATGGGCCATCCAGGCTCACTGCAGGGCTCATCCAATGACATCATCCCATGGGGACATGCTCCACCCAGGGGGAGGAGCCAAGCATTCCCACCTGGATAAAATCTGGGATTCAGAACAGCAGCACAGCCTGTGTGCACTGCATTCCCAGAGGAAGGCTGGACCCATCTCAGCACCACTGGACCCTTCTACAGGATCATCTCTGCTCCAACAGAACCACACCTGTCACTGCAGGAGGATTTATTTGGACTGCTCCCAACACCCTGACCAACAGGGGGTCAGGCTGTGCTCTGACTCTGTCAGGGTTTCTAGGATTTTTGTTTGCTTGCTTGCTTGGGTTTTTTGTACTACTACATTGGTATTTTTAATATTCCTAGTGAAGAACTGTTACTCCTGTTCCCATATCTTTGCCTGAAAGCTCCTAATTGCAAAATTAAAATAATTTGGAGGGTAGGAGGTGTATATTCTCCATTCCAAGGGAAGCTCCAGCTTTCCCTGGCAGACACCTGTCTTTTCCAAACCTAGACAGAAGATTTCTTTTCAGTGTGGTCCAGTGTCAACCCAGCCCTCAGGGCAGTTCCCTCCATGGGTCTGGAGTAGGAAATGGAGCTGCAATGTAGGGAAGCACAGCCAGGGTGGGAAGCTCTGATAAAGTGGTTTTGCCTCTGAAATGCCCCCAGTGCTGGGGTGGGAGAATGTGGTCCAGAAGGAATATGGTTCCCTTCTCTAGAATCATGAATAAAATAAAGGAAATCTAAAAAGTTTCAGCTAAGATTTAATTTTTTTCTGATTTTTAACTAATATAGGAGTTAATTAAGTTGTTTATGCTTTTGTTCTGAGGAGGAGGAAAGGAGTCAGCTTTCCTTCAAAGCTTGTGGCAGAAATCTTGGAGGAAGAAGCAGAGGACTGATATCACTGCTAAATAATCATATTGCTCAGGTGGTGTAAACTGGTTTCATCCTGACAATGTCACAGTAATTGGCATGAGATGTGAATCAGGTTGCATTCAACCCAAGAATGATATCAGGGAAAATGTTCTAGTAGGAGGTGAACATCAAAGAGGGAAAAGGAAATCAGAGGAAGGTGCAAAATAGAGTTACTTTACCCTTAATATCAGTGTTCGTGTCCTACAAAATTACTACAAGAAACAGCATGACATGGAGCTGCTTGAAAAAGGTCTGCATGTCCCAGGGAAAATATCCAGACAGAAACTTGAGTTTTTACAAAGCTACATTCTGGTTAGGGCAACAATAGAAACATTTCTGTGGAGTTTTCTTTTGTCCTTTTTGGCCATTTTGGCATTTCAGCTTAGTTTTAATTATTGGGAATGTTATAAGAGAACTTGTTTCAATCTGGGGAAAAATTAAGAGAGAACTTAAAAACTAAGGGAGCAAAATTTTAAAAAAATCAGGAGTGGATTTATTAAAACTGATTCTTTCCTGCAAATGGCTCTGATTTCCAAGAAATGGACTTTTCCAAGGAATAATAGGTCTATTGAAAGCACCCAGGCAGCTCTTGTGCTGTCAGTAGTGTGGGTGCAGCTGTGTTCTCAAGAGCTCTGCTGTCTGTGGAGACAAGAACCCTCCCTGAGCCCAGCCCCATCCTTGAGAGCCAGGGCAGGCTTTGTGTGGCTCCCCTCTCAAGGGGCTCTGCCTCTGTTCTGCCTCCTTCTCTCCTTCTCCAGGTGCACTGCAAAGGTCACTCTTCCTGAAAGGAGATATTTGCTCTTTGTGTTCAGGTTGACAAAAAAAAAAAAGTGTAAGCCTTGCATATTACAGAGGGTTTAGGAGGCATTAATGGACTCTCCTTGAAAAGTTGCTTGGGCATGGATTCTTGTTTTGTTTTGTTTTGTTTTGTTTTGTTTTTTTCCCCTGTCAAAATGTCTCCAGGAATGCTCACACCTCCCTGCAGGAAGGGATGGGATGTCATTGTAGGACACAAAAGAAAGATGAAAGGCTTTAAATATTTCAGAAGGCAAAGAACACAGAAAAAGCTTTATTGTCTAATTCTTACTGCCTTTTATAAGGTGTTCTGATACAGACTTAACATGATTGGTGAATAGGAACAACACTTCTCTGATCCCATTGGTAAAACTAGAGAAACAGAAAAACACTACCTGGAGAAAAATTGTTTTGAGAAAGGAGAGTTGTTTGCCAAGATTGTTTTGAGAAGAAGCTTTCTTGAGAAGTTTTCCCTTGGGAAAAAGTTAGCAGCTGCCAGCAGGCTAAAATCTCTCAGACTCAGAAATATCAGGCCCACAGTGGGACTGGGGTTTTTTAATTTTTATTTTTTTCTGGCAGTGATCCCGTTGCTCTTCCTGTGCCTGGGGCTGGGGGCTGTGCTGTGAAGCAACAGCATCAGTCCACGTTGTGCTTGCACTGCAGGGTTTGCAGAAGGTCCCACACTGTATTCCCTCCTGAGCCCCCAGAGTTCCTGTTGTATTACATGGCTGCTGTAAATTGGATAACAGCTGATCAATAGACACTTGTCCTGAAGATGAATGACCCTGGATCAGGTACAGTGCCTCTGAGGAGAGGAACCTGAAAAGCTGAATTTGAGGTGTGAAATGAAGGAAGATAAATAAGGATGGGCAGTTTGCCCATCGTGTTGCTGGTAACTACTGAGTCCTGCTTTGCTGACAGACTCTGGGGCAGTTCATACTGACCAAAGCAGGGACAAAAGGGTCTGGAAAATGTGATTATTGGGATGGAGGAACTGGAAAGCTTGAGCCTGGGACTTGGATCAAGCTTTGATTGGTGAATACACACTATACCAAACCTGCTTGGGAGTGGGAATGAATATTCAGAATGCAAGGCCTGAGCACTGAGCTCTGCCACTTAAATGACACAATTTACCCTGTTAGATAAATTACAGCAGGACCTAAATGTCCTCGTGGGTCAGCCACTTCAGAGGAATGTTTTGCACAAGTTGCTTGTCAATGCATGAAATCATGAATACAGTAGACTGAGTTTCCACCCAGCCTGATCAGTCTGGAGTTTAAATAATAATATTTCATCTTACTTAATGAACTGTCAGCCACCTCCTGAGGGAGACACTTTAATGAGTGGCGAATCATGCCCAATGCTTATTTATCTAAGTCAGGAGCACAGATCTGATAACGATTTCTTTTCATCTCCATGTCTGAGTGGTGTATCTGTCAGGCCACTTCCTGATCCAGACAAAGGTAATTTGCATAAGAAAGGAGGAACAGGCTGGATGGTCACAGAGTTTCAGCCTTCACAGGCTGGGAACTTCAGCTTCTTACCAAAGTAGGCTGGATGTCAACTCAGAGGTGATGAAAGGAAGAAAAAAGTGGAGGAGCTGAAAAGGAACGAAAAGGTGGAGACCAGGGCTTGGACTCCAACACAAGTTAGTGGGAACAGCTCATAGGGACTGGGCAAATGTTTCAGTAACTATCAAAAATTAGTTCATCAGTGATCTAGGTCCTCATGCTGGTTAACAAAACAAGAAGTTCAGAGAGGAAAAGAAATGTTTTTTTTTAACTGGCAGGCCTGAAATTCATTGGTTGAATCATACCATGTAGGGAAAAACTACAGGAGAAAGTGAGGGAGCTGGAACTGAAAGATACAGGCTGGGTGTAATTGATAACACAGAAACCAGGATTCTGGCGTGCACTTAGATCAAGGAAGAATCGTAAGAAACATTCAAGCTGCCTCACTTCAGGTATTATTAAAAAGCCTAATTAAAACACAGGTAGCAGCAAGTCCATGTTTCTTTGTGCCTGCAAAGGGAGCCAGCACAGAGCAGCTTTTAACTGAGGGAGCAAAATTAGGGCAACATTTTGGTGGAGGAACATCCCCAGTGCCTCAGGTGTAACTGAGCCCAGCTGAGGCATGGCAGTGACCTTCAGCAAAGCTCAGGGATGCTCTCAGCAGAGAGCAGCAGGGGTTTCTCCATCAGCACTGCTCACATGCACCCTAAACAGTGTTAATGTGGGGTGGGAAAGGCACCCCAGGGCAAAACTTCCCTGTGTGAAACCTGTCCTGCAAAACCTCTAGGAAAATATTAGGATAACTTCTGAAAATGCGATTTTCCAACAGCTTCTGTGACATGTGACACTTCTTGTAGCTCTTCTACAAAAGGAAACATTGTGTGGAATAAAGATAAATTATCCTCTAGGCTGGGAGCTGATGGTAGCTAAAGCAGTGCCTGTTGAGTCACAGGAAAAGGGATTTCCAGGGACCTGGAGAGGCCTCCTGGGCTGTGCCCTGAGGCAGGACCTGTCACTGCCAGGCAGGACATCCTCCTCTGCTCTGGGTTTATCCATCACATCCATCCTTCCACCCAGGAATCTCTGCTCTTGGATTTAACCAGACCTGACTGGGTAAAAGAGCAGGTCAGAATTCAGTGTTCTCTTTACTCTGAGGAGGAAGAATTGAGTGAAATCCTGAGTCCCTTTGGACCAGGATGATTCTGTGACTACAGCTTTTGTCAGGAGATACCCCAAACTCACACACTGCTGGAGACAAAGCACGAGCATGAGTGGAAGTGTCATGACATCTGCCATGGAAGTGATGATGCCAGCTCAGTGTGCTTTCTTCCAAAGGCACAAAATCAGTGCCTCAAATGTTCCTCCCTTCCAGCTCTAAAATCCATTTACTGAGAAATCTCTTCTTTCCTTCTTTTCTTTTTTTTTTTCTTCTTTTTTTTTTCTTTTTTCTTTTTTCTCTTTTTTTCCTTTTTCCTTAATGAGTTGCAAGAACTTTCTGGACAATTTTCCCTATTCTTCACTTATCAGATGTTTGCATAGTCGAGAAACGCTCAAATGGGCAAACAGAGGATTGTGACTAGTAATAAGTACGTCTGCTGTCTCAAAAGCAATAATTTTCAAAAGTTAAGAAAAACTACAAGCAAAATTGATTAGAAGAGAAACTGTAGGCAGAGAAAATGTTGATTGCAAATTGGTGATTCTGTAAGAGGAGTTTATTAGACCGCCAAAACCCCAAACACCACAATTTCATATGAAATAAGAACACAACATTGGCTGGAATCCAAGCCTTGCTCTGTTACAAAGCAAAAGAAGGATGGAAAATCTACATCCATACACAAAGATTGCACCGGAAAATTCAAGATTGGAAATGGAAAACATGCACCAAGACCTTCTGAGGAATTAGCTGAACTTCCTCTTGGTCTGCTGACTATGGTTTCTAATAAACCTCACAGCATGATAGGTAATTGTGTGAACTTTATCTAATAACACTATTTTTCAAGAAGGCCAGAAGGTTGTAGCTGTGTAATAGGTAACATGTTATCAGTCAGATCAAATAATGGGGCCACATAACCTGATGCCAATTGATAAAGAATCAAAGGCTAGAAAGAGAAACCAGTGTTGTCAACATGATTTTGTAGAAAAATATCTTTTCAAAGAGAATTATTTTTTGCTCTTTGAGACTGAGGTTTTGATTGATAAAAGTGTGGATGTACATAATGGATTGACTTTTGTTGAAGCAATTCCCAGGCCCCTGGCTCTTTATGGTGCTATTTTTATTTGACTTTAGGAGCATTTACACATCTGAAACTGGATAACTTCTGGTCTTATGGACATTGGGTAACCTGGAAAAACAAATAAACAAATAAACCCCAACAAGAGTATTTCTGAGGTTTTACCCAGACAGCAGTGCCAGAAGTGCTCTTTTTATACATTTTTCATGAATGATTTGTAAAGTATTGTAAAAACACCAACTGGGGAAGGAAGATTGACTTGGAAGCTGTTGGAATTCTTTACAGGCACTTGCACAGGGAGAAGATCCTGGGTACTGAAATGCTCTTCAGTCTGGAAAAGGCATAAGGAGAATCAATGGCTGGAAGCTGAGGGAAATAAATCCAATTTAAAAACTAGATTTCCTTTTTTTAGTTACTTATTCATTGATTTGCTTATTTAAATATTCAGGGTGCTTAAAGCAAACTATTATGGGAAGATGTAGGGTCTTGATCACAGTGTGCTGGTGGTGGGGGAAGTTTGCAGAGGCCAAAAGTCAATCACCAAAACCTCCTCTGGCTGTCAGCTGAGGGAAACAGACTCATCCAGCTCACACAAGCCAAATTCCTGCTTTTCATACGTGGAGAGAATTTTTTCCTCTCCCTTGACTACAAGGGGAGCTTCACTCAGCTGAGTGTTAGCTGGGGGCTGCCATCCAAGCCCTTGGTCCCAAATGATGGAAGTTTGGAGTCAGGATAAGGGGATGGCCTCTCTTGGGCTTTTCCAGGTTAGTGAAGAAAATCTCAGGGAATGGGTTTGTCAGCTGAGCTGCTCACAGAGGACCTGCTGCAAATGGCAGAGAGCAGGAGGGAACAGGGTGAAGAGAGAGGAAACATAAAGCTGCTAACACCTAAAAAGACCAGAAATAAATCTGACCTCCCTTGAGCCCAGTCTGAAGCTTGAATTGTGGATTCCACACTGCCACCAAGACAGGCTTGGGAGGATCACTTCTTCCTTTGTACCGGGGCCCAAGGCAGCACTGTTGGGTTAAATGAGAAATGAAACAGGGAGAATGAGGCTTCTCTTCCTTCTTGACCTTAAAAAGTTTGCAGCCAGCACAAGGCAGAGCTGGAAAAATTGTGTCCATCCTGTGCCCTGCTGCCACTTTGGGGCAAATGCTAATGAGTGGCTGCTGGGAGTGTGCCTGTCTCCTTGTTCCCTGGCTGCACTCCTGCCTTCCTCCCTGAATGGCATTAATCATGTCAGCCCCCCTTTCTACAAGAGTGGCTGGTTTAATGGGAAACTTCATCCAGCATCAATATCCTGAGGGGAGGAGGAAATGAAGAGAAAAGTGTATCAGAGAGGGAGCTGATGGGGAAAGCAGTCACTGCCTGTTCCAGAGTGTGGATTGGAGAGGGGCAAGGCAGAGAGCAGAGGCTGGATTTACTCTGAAAGTCCAGAGGCAGCAGGGGTGTTGGTTGGATCTGCAGTGCTGGAGCTCAGAGAGGAGAGAAGATGGAGGATGGTGTGGAATGGCTGAGATCCAGAGGAAGGTGGGGGAAAGCTGGAGCAGAGATGAAGCATTTGAGCCCAAAGCACTGGGCTTGAAAGTGGCTGAGGAAGAGGCAGAGTGCTCCTGAAGGGGGTCAGGTCGGGGTGTGCAGCTGAGGGAACCAGCCTGAACACATCTGAAGGAACAGCTCTCTTCAGAGGCAGCTGCTGGTGCTCATCATGGCAATCCCTTCGTGTATTTTCTACATCTCCTCAAGCCTTTCCATGCTTTGTGGCAGCATTCCTGCCCAGAGCCACAGGGCTGCACCATCTGCTGTTCCCATCTTTGCCCGGAGGTGTGTCTGGGTGTCACCCAGCTGTGGGATCCCCAGGGGCTGCAATTCCTGAGTTGGGATGTTCTCATGCCTTTCTGTGCCCAGGGCAGTGCAGGTAGCTCAGGGAGGGTGGTTTAACCCAGAGTTCACCATCAGCCTGGTCTGCTTCTCCTGCTTCCTTCTTCCTCCTCCTCCTCCTGTGTCTCCCTCCTGTCTGTTTTCCTGTCTGCTCCTCTGACAGCTGGTTATTACACACATTGCTGCACATTGGCTGAAATCAGGTTAAACTTTGCTTTGTCACCCACGGTGTGACTGGCAGGGACCTGAGCAGATGAGCTCCATCCCTTCACCCTGGCCTCCACAGTGACATCACTTTCTCCTTGTATTTGAGCTCCTCCATTTATTTTTGTTTTCTCACCCAGTTCCCAGCTGTGATGAACAACACATTTACTACTCAGTGTGTACAGAGATCAACTCCCTGCAGTCTTCTCCTGGGATGCTTCCTTTGAAAGAGAAGCCACTAATGATGGGTGGTACTTTGAAGAAGGTGATCATCTTAGCCTATAAAAACACTCCTCTTTGGAGAAATCCAGCCCCAGAAACCTGGCAGGATTTCACACAGCAGAAGGAAACGAGGGTGACAAGGTATAGATAGTGTAGGCAGCATGGGAAAACCTTCCCTGTATGTGATGAGCTGAACCTGTGGAATTTATTGTCACAGGATATTACTGAAATGAATATTTTAGGGGGAATCAAAGAGTTTGCAACCTCATTGAGAGCTGTGTCCAGCCAAACATTATGCAGGTTGAAATTTATAATGACTAAATCTGTACAACATAATCTAATTATCAGACAGGGTTAAGCAAAAATGACCTCCCATGGGAAGAAATGCACAATTAGATGTGTTAGATCTGAGCTGATGAGCAGGTATGTTAAACCTTCTTCTGAATCACCCAGCACTGAATTTTTTATCAGAATTGCAGTGGTAGATCAGACAACCTTTGCATTTCCCTTCTCCCCATTATTACGTGATCTTTTGAAACAAAATATTTTATTCCCTTTCACATGGACGTTTTAGCAAACGATATCTCAGAGGTCTTAGAAATCTGATTTCCCATGCACTTGTAAAAAATATAGCCTCGAACAGACTCTCAGTCTAGTGGTGTCTAGGTAGCTGATCAACATGCTACATCATTGTTTAGTTCAGTCTTGGCTTCCAAGAAATTGATTTCCTCAGCATAAATTTTGTGGGCACCATTTGATTGCTTCAGTGTACACAGTGACCCACTGGAGATGGAAAAAAATCCTATTGGCTTTGGATAGATCTCACTTTCTCCTCTTTTCTCTTTCTCTACTTCTCTTTTTCTCTCCTTCTTCTCCTCTCCCCTTCTCCCTTTTTCCATTTCTTCCTTTCTCCTCTTTCCCCCTTCCCCCTTTCTCCCATTTTTGGAGACTATTATGCTCACTGCTATTGCCATGACGAGGTTTTTGGTACCAGGAAGTCTCCCTGATCTCTCACTCAGCTCCACAATCACCAAGTCCTTGCTAATGCTGATGTTTGCACTAAAGGTGGTTTCGAAGCTGATTCCTGCCTCTGAGCCATGAGAGGCAGAGCATGATGGAAACCCTCATGAGTGTCTATCAGTACTGAGCAGGGTGACCCCAAATGTGGGAATCCCTTGTCTGAGGTATCAGTCAGAGCACGTGTCCCAGTGCCTCCCCTCTCCCTGGGGTGGGAGGTGTGTCCCATCCTGCTGGCACAGCCCTGCAGTCTGACTGCTTTGCTGTTCGTGTGACACTGCTCCAACATGCACCCAGAAGGCACCAGAAATGCCCTGCCACTGAAAAAAACATCATTGTCCCAGGTGTCACACTGGGACATGCAATGAACATGCAGCCACACGCTCAGTCCTCCAAGGCAGAGAAGGGAACTTTATTTACAGATTCCAGAATTTGTAGATTTTCCAATGTGACAGTGGATTGGAAGATGAAATCCCACCTCTCAACCACACTGGTCACATTCACAGTCTATCAGTTTTCTCCTCCTCCAAGAAGGAATGTATACGATTGTGTGTTTTGATTAAAGTGCGTGAAAAACTCCATTGTAAAGAATGTAAACATCAGAAGGCTTTTGAAAAACAGGGTGACAGTCCCACGAATAACATGACCTGCCTCTTCTCTGTGTGCCATTCCACACCAGAATGACACACCAGTGTGGGCTGGAGCAGCAGGGAGAGGCACTCTGGAGGAGATGCTGACACGTTTGCAGTCAGTGCCAAGAGCAGAGGGCTGGGGGCTGACCCTGTGCCTGCTGCCCTGCTCCCCAGCACCACTGCCTGCCAACCCTGCCTGCTCCCTGCAGCAGCACAGGGCCCAGGTGTTGTTTTATTTTTAGGTGTATCCTGGACTCTGCTGCAGGCTGTGAACTGGCGTCAGCAGAAGGATTGAAAAGCCATGAAGTGCTGCTCTTCACTTACAGAGGTCATTTTCCTCCTCACAGCTTCCCTCCCAAGGATCTGGGCCTGCCAGGTCCTGGCTGCTCGGTATATGTGGTGCTGCAGTGGGGCTGGGGGAGAAGGGGCAGCATTCAGAGATCCCCAAAACATCACTGGCACCCCCACGATGCTCTGATGGGTGGCCACAGGAAAAGGGGCCGCCACAGCCACTTCCCACTGAGAGGAAGGACAGATTTGTCTTTACAAACCAGCAGTGGGGCTGCTGGTAGATAAAACCAAAACTGGGGGATAAGAGAAACAATGGGAAGGATCCCACTGATCGATGAATGGAAAAGAACAGATTTGCCTTTACAAACAAACTATAGGTTTGCTGATCAATGAAATTGGATATTGAAAGGTGAAAGAAACAATGGGAAAAACCCATAAATCCCATAAGAATTAAAAATTAGGAGGGTTATACATTAAAAGGGAATTTAGGGTCTTAGGCATTCCGGGAAGTCTGCACCTCTCAATTACCTCAGCCAATGGGGAAAGAGAGAGGGAAATGCAGCCGGGAAATTGGGATAAAAAGGAGGCTGCACCCTCCAAAAATTGGAGAGACCCCATGGGAAATGCCCCATGGCCTCTCCCTTTATTCCAATAAAGTAAAAGGACTCCTCTGTCTCCTGTTTGGACATAAACCTCTGGCATTTGTGGATTAATTTTCCTAACACCATGCTCTCCTCCCTAAGTATTTCTCCCTGCACACCTGTTCCTCACCTCCAACGCCCAGACCTGCACGGGGGCAGGATGCAAGGAAAGGGATGCAGAGCTGTGAGCAAGGACCATGGGCTGTCCCTCCCAGCAGCTCAGTGCCACTGTCTGAACCCCACCCTGACAGCTTCAACAGCTCCAGGAACAGCCACGTCTGAGACACCTGGGGACAGGCAAGAGGGATGTGCCACAAAAGAGAGCTTTGAGTCTCCCCTCCTCAAATGCACAAGGCTGGACCATCTGCCCCTGAATTTGAGAGGCTGGGAAAGCAAAGTTAATGGTTTTGGGAGCCGTTTAGGGGATGTGGCTCTTTTCAGAGTTTATTTCCCAGCAGAGGCAGCTGTAGGTGTGAGCAGAGCAGGCACTGCCCATGACAGCAAGGACATGCCCGTGGTCCTGCAGAGCAGCTCAGCTGTGCCAGAGCCAGGCTGGCTGTGCTGGCCAGGGGACACTGGGCACCTGTGACAGCCACAGCCACACAGGGAACCAGGCTGAGTGCTCACACAGTGCTCCTCACTCCCACCTTTCCCTGCTCGCCTTCTGTGCAGCAAAAAATCTTCTAATTCTGATCTCAGGTGTGATTATCGAGTTCCAAAAAACTTTTTGACGCTGGCTTTACTCCTAATAAATTCAGCAAGAGCTGCATCAGCACTAGTAGGATTTTTAGTCTAATTACCAGAGGTGTGTGTAGATACATTTCATGTCTCCAGAAGGGTGTT
Organism: Acrocephalus scirpaceus scirpaceus; assembly: GCA_910950805.1. Classification (NCBI taxonomy): domain Eukaryota; kingdom Metazoa; phylum Chordata; class Aves; order Passeriformes; family Sylviidae; genus Acrocephalus; species Acrocephalus scirpaceus. The sequence continues at coordinate 7,396,553 of OU383790.1, read as the reverse complement.
AATAATAGCTCTGAGTGATGAGGAACAACACAAAATGCTGCTGCCAGCTCTAAGGAGTAGGAGGGAAAAGACAAACCTGTGCATAGCTTTAAAAAGTACTGCAGGACAGTCCTGGGAAGGAGCATTTTCCATCGGAGGTCAGTGGTGGGAGGGAAATGGAGTCAGGGATCTGCCAAAGCTGGCCCAGCCTCCCCTCAGCAGAGCTGGGGTACAGATCCTTGCCCAAGGTCCATCATCAGAGTAACTGATGAGTGAATAAATGAGTGAATGGCCTGTAGTAATGCACTCCACACCCAAATAAGTGTTTCCATATAGGGAAAGGTTTGGTACTCACCCCTTGTACTTCCTACAAGGTAAAGAACCCAGAAAGTTCTTTGCTGTTCTCACTGTAATTGGCTCAGTGCCAACACAGAGGCATTGATTGGGTTTGGAAAGTGTAAGTCAAAGCCTGGTGTTGATTTCATTGGGCCAAACAGCCCCCCTGGACCATCAAGGACTAAAAGAAGCAGCACAAAGGAACTCAGGAACTTTTTAGGGTGTCTTAGCAAGGTGCAGAGTCTTCTCAAGCACCTGTGCTTGGCTTCTCTTTCATTTCTGTAACATTTTATTATTTTTCATTTATTAAACCTTTTACTTTTACAAAACACACATGAAGAGCCATCTCACTGATTATTTAAGCCATTTCTCTGCAAAGGCTGGACCCTCAGCGATATAGGAAAAATTCCTATAATGGCCCCTAACTCCCCCTTTCAGTCATTCTGTGGCTGCTTGGCACAAAGAGAGCTTTTCCCACACCTGCTGTGTGAGACAGCTCCAGCTGCTGTGTTTGGGGGGCTGGTTTGGGGTACAGATCCCCAGGAGCTCAGCTGATCTGTGTCAGCCAGGGAGAATTTTCAGCAAGTCACAGGGAGACAACCCTGTTCTCATGGGGCTGGCCTGCTCCCTGGGTACAAACACACTTCCAGCTCTTCTTCCAGGGGTTCATTTCACAGAATTAGCTACAGAAATAACTAGGTTGGAAAAGACCTTTGAGATCATCGAGTCCAACTTCTATTTCTTCCCACTGATAACTGATCACTTCAGGGCAGGACAGGTCAGAGGGGTCACTCAGGTGAGGAGCTGGGACATCACTGTGGATGGGACACATCTGGATAGTGGAGCCAGCGCTGCAGTTGTGTAAGAACAGATATCAGACATGAAAGTCAGCAGACCAAAATGGATTTCAGCTAATTCTTCAAAGGGTATTAGTGCAAGTTTTCCATTTCCCACCTTGAATTTTCGTATGTAATCCTTGTGTATGAATAGAGATTCTCCATTGCTTTTTTCTTTTGAAACAGAAAAAGGCTTGGATGCCAGCTAAACTTGCATTCTTATTTCATATGAAATTGTAGTGTTTAGGTTTTGACTTTCTAATGAACTTTTCTTGCAGAATCACCAATTTGCAATCAGCATTTTCTCTGCCTGCAATTTTTTTTCTAATCAACTTTGCTTGTAATCTTTCTCGACTTTTGAAAATTATTGCTGTTGAAACAGAAATATACTTATTACTTAGTTACAATCCTCTGTTTGCCCACACTGAGTGTTTCTCATCTTCCTGCAGTGTTGTCTTGCTGGATCCTGTCACATTCACCTCTTCTCCACAACCTTCATTCCTAACAACATTATTTTAAAATTTAGAGCTCTATCATTCTTGGTTTTATTTTTAACAACCAAGTGGATCAACTTTCATGATGGTGACAATTTTATGTTTCAGTTTGCCTCCAAGGTCAATTTACCTCCAATGTTTTCCAAACAAGTCACTTGGGTTGTTTAAAAACTTGCTCTAGTGAAGTCGTTTTGTAAGGAGTTTCAAAACTTTGGCATATCTTCAGGAATCAGATTTTCTTTGAAACAAAATTACAAAAGCTCTGTTAGAAATAGAAAATCTGACTCTTGTCCAAATCTAATTCTACCTGTGCATGAAAAAAAGAAGGAAAAATGAGTGGAATTATTTTTAAAAAATTACATATGAAGGTCAATGCAAAATTGAAGAGGAAAGGAAAAACAAACTTGTAAGAAATTCTGTAAATATTTTAAGGCAAATAGCAACAACAGAAGTGAAAGTCTTATCTACTGAACACAATCCAAAAAAAGGGGTTAACAAGGGAGTGTGGGAACAAACTTGTGAACAAAATGTTCAGAGTATATATAAAATATCTGAGAGGAATGTGGCAAAAACAATATAAGGACCAGCTAGTGGCTGTGGGGAAGCTCCCAGTGATGCCAGGAGCAGTGGAGCAAATGGAAATAGAACCCCCAGGCCGTGGAGGGGGAAGGACACCCAGTTAATGCCTGAAACAAGAAAGGCAACAGCTCACTGTAAATAAAACTACATGGGGAAAAATCTATGTTAAACTTAGAGCAAGGTGGTAACTGGTGAGTGAGGAGAGGCTATGTAAACACAGCCTCAGCTACTCAGAAAATGGGCAGAGAAATCCTGGAGTGAAAACCAAAATCACTCAATGCTAAAGCTGCAAACTCACAGCAATAACCAGAGAGTGTTTACAAATAGTCCCTGGGTGCAAATTAATGGGGTCTGCAGGGTTACAAACAAATCAGGCCTTTGGGGGAAGTTCAAACTTTTAGGAAGGCAAAGATGGAGCTGAAAGCTTGGGCAAAGATGGTGAAGTTGTTTTGGCCCACTAGAAACATTTCGGGCAGATGTGGGAAACAAAAGAGAGAATTTATCTGAGGAATGATGGCATTTCAAAGTTAAAAGGGAGTAGGGGCAGAAGCCCCTTCAGGCCCCCAAAACCAGGCAGTTTGCTGCAGCCATATCAGGGTAAAGCAGAGGTGATGGATTTGGGAATTCTGGCATCAGAAACAATGCTAGAAACACAAACTGCTGTCTGCATAAATGCCCTGATGGGGAAAGGAGCTGTCCTCATCCTCTGTGGTTCAGACATACAGAAAAGGCTCAAAGAACAGCTGTAGTTCCCCTGGTGGAAGGTCTGTCCCTGTGGGAATCCTCTGTGTCCAGCAGGACTGTGGCTTCCTGGCTCTCTGCTCAGAAAATGGCACAGTGGCAATTCTCAGCTGTCACTGCAGGACAGGGAGGGCAGTGACTGCCCTCAGCCCCTGCAGAACCCCTGGGTTAGAGTGAAATGGGGCCCTGAGGTGAGACCTGCAGCAGCCAGGAGGGGAACACCCCATCCGGGAGGGCACATCTCCTGGGACAGCCCAGCTTTGGGTCAGCCATCCCTTCAGAACACCTGGTGTCAGCCAGGAAGGGAACATTGCACTCCTGCTGAGAGCACTTCTCCTGGGAACCCCAGCTTTGGGTCAGCCATCCCTTCAGAACGCCCAACATCAGCTGAGAGGAACATTGCACTCTTGCTGAGGACACAACTCCTGGGACAGACCAGCTTTGGGGACAGCCATCCCTTCAGAACACCCAGCACCATCCAAGAGGGGAACACCCCACTCCTGCTGAGTGCACATCTCCTGGGAACCCCAGCTTGGGGACAGCCATCCCTTCAGAACACCCAGCACCAGCCAGGCAGGGATGCCAGGCTGAATAACTTCAGGGGAGTTCAGTGATCCTTGGTCTGCCATGGGGGAGTGAGGAATGGGAATATCATTCACCCCAGGTGGCCAAGTGAGTTAATAGCAAAGGCAAAAGGAGGCAGTCCTGGGTCTTGCCCTTACCCAGGCACCAGCTGGAACTTTTCTGCCTTAAACCTCTTAATTTTCCTGAAGGATCCTGATTTCCCATCTCATGTCCCAGCTAGAGGCAGTTTAGGAAGTGGCACAAGAGGATTGGTTAAGAGAAGTTCTTAAACAAACTCTCTAACCTCTCTGGAGGGCTGAGGGTGTGGCTGTTTGGGAGAAGGCTGTTTGCTCCTGCTGGTCCTCTCTGATTTTTACCAGAAGGACTGGGGCTATTTGGGCTTTCCAGGCTGAGGACACAGCAGGTGAGTAATGTATGGAAAGATTTAAAAATATGAAAGTGCTAATTCAGGTATTGTTGCCAGGATGTCAGGAAGGCTTTAAAATGAAGCATAGTGAAATAAGGAGGTGGGATATGGTAACTTCTTTGTGCTCCCTTTTCGTATCCCGAGGCTTCCCACTAAGTGATGACTTTGTGTAATTAAAATGAACAAAGTAAGTGGCAGCAATCCATCTTCACAATCACAGCGTTTTCTCCTTCCCTTTGTTGAAGTGCTTTGTTCATCTCAAATTGGTTAAAAAAAAAAAGTAAAAAAATAAATAATAAAAAATACAGAAATAGAAGTTGAATGGGTGCCTGCAGGGGCTGTATTTTTAGCAGCTCATCAGTTTGCAGAGAAGCTCAGAGGTTGCAGATTCTAATTGCCAACCTGGAATGTGGAAAGCAGGACAACTGAAAGAGTGTGTTGTGGAGAGAGTGATGATTTCAAAGCGGGGAAGGAAGAGATAATTGGCACCTTTGCTATGTACAAAATGTGGTGGGACACCGTGTGGTGAGGCCATCTGGCCAGGGTTTGGGCCATGAGAGCCTGGTGAAAGGCTCTTGTGGAATCCAACTGCAGGAGGGCTCCTGTCTTTTCCCTGGCTGGAGCTGGGAGTGTTTATGCGGCCGCCCTGGGGAGGCTGGACGGGGATATTTGCAGATGGAGCGTGTCACATCCAACTGAGATGCTGGCTGGGAGGAGGAAGTGAGCGAACAGAAAATGACAGAACAGATCTTTGACAGGAAGGCAGAACAGAGGGAGATCCCTGAGCACAGATCCAGGAGCCAGGGCTCTAAGGAAGGTGAGGTGTGGGCTGCTATAGCCTTAAAACATTAACTAGACCCAGGTCAGCCCTGGAATGATGCCCAGCAGTGTCCACCCACAGCAGATTGCTGTGAGAGGAGCTGATGGAGTTGCTCTCCTGGTGTCCTTTCCCAGCAGAACCAAGACTCCCCTGTGGGATCCCAGAGTCATGCCCAGCACAGAGGAGCTGCTCGCTCTGTCCCTGCTGACATAGACCTGGTTGCTGTCCTCCCCTGTTGGGCTGCACACCTCCAAAATTGGCTGTCATGATTTGCAGCTCTGGGTCCTGAAATGGATGTCCTGGAAGTGCTGAGTGTACTGACAGCTCAGCTGATGGCTGTGGGATGCAGGAGCTCGTGGCTTGGAGTACGGGAGAAGGCTGCCTTGTGTTTGCGTGGTGGAGGAGCTTGGCAGGTTTTTGGCTTGCTTTCCTGATAGACTATTTTCATCTCCCCTGTCCTACTTCCTTCCACACAGGCCTCATTTCCCCCCAGGGACTATAACTAAACTCTTGTCTGTGATTCCAATTGGTTCATCAGCTCTTTGGAGCGTTTCCAGGCACACAGCAGAAGAGGATCACATGGGTAGCCCATCTGATGCCATGTACATAAAAAATGAGCTATGTACAGACTGGACTGTGCTAAACAGGACTTGCTATGGCTGCAGATTTGCTGTCAGGACTTTGCCACCTACTTGGTCACAGGCAGATAAATAACACTAAAAAATACATCTTCCTCCGCATGGAAGACCCAATGCTAACACAAACAAACCAGAAATGTCTGGCTGAAAGGGCACAATGGGTAAATGCTAATTTGCTGAGGTAATGGGTTAGGGGCAGAGAAGTAGGACAGATAAATCAAAAAACATGGGTGAAACCATATGCAGGCAGTGCTGCAAGAACAGGACTTGAGGGGGAAATGGAGACAACATGGCCATGGCTGATTGCAAATCACATCTGATGTGCAGAGCGCTGAGTGGAGCTGGTAAGGTCATCCTTCCATATGCATGAGCTTGCTCATCTCCTTGCTGGTTATTCCCCAACTGGATGCTCCAAATCTCCCTTTCCCTGACCCTTGGGCTGCGGTACAAAAGGGGGGCCTTGAGGCAGCTGGCAGAGCTCAGCAGTGTGGGGGACACCCTTGTGAGGGGACCCTGCAGCCCGTGCTCAGCACCCTTTTTCCCCCAGCAAAGCTGTGGGAGCACAACCTTGACACTGGCCTTTGGGATGCTCCCGACGTGGATTAGTCACGCTGCCGTGGCTCGGCTGCCTGCAGGGCTGTCACTTTGTTCTTCTTCAAGGAAGAGCCAGTGGGCTGAGGAGGCTCCAGTTCCATCTGCCAGCAAAACCCGAAGCAGGGAAAGAGCAGCAGCAAAGGGGGGAGGTGCTGGAAGGGGGGAGCAGTGGATTCCCTCGATAATTAGGATGGCTGCATCATCACTTATGCAAATAGGGGGAAGAAGGAGGCTTTTTGCAGCAGGCTCCGTGGAGGAGAGAACAGAAAGATGGAGCTGTTCTCCATGAAACAAATTACCTGGCCTGAACAAAGGATGTGTGGTCACTTACACACTTTTCTCCTGTCCAGAAAAGACAAAATCAGGAGCCCTGCAGGACAAGCAGTCCCTTGTTGGAGTTTGGCTGCTGCCCTGTGTTGCACACTTGTGCAAACTGACACAAGGAGCCTTGGACAAAAGCAATTTTATGTCTGGTCATTCCTCAGTCCCTCCCATCCCTCCCCATGTCACAGAGGTGTGTCTCTGTCTCAGCATTTTGACAGGCTCATGTCCATTCCTCGACTTCCCCATTTGCTCAGAGGGTTCTGCCTTGCTGGGAGTGCAGGGAATGAAGCTGGGTACAGCTGAGCCCTGCTGGAATTCACAGCCTGAGCTGTCCCCAGGCTGCAGAGCAGTTTCTCTTTCCCCTTATCTCCTGATGCCTGGAGGAGGTAGCTCTGTCACCCTCAGTGGGAAGAGGGCTGAACAACATTGTCATCCTACACCACCACCATCTCCCCGTGTCTGACACCAGCACAGATGTGTTTGCAGTCACTGTTTGCCACTTGTGCTCGTTCAGCTTGGCAGGACAGCTGCCTTGGTGCTGCAGAGCAGGAATTCAGAGGAAAGCTGCTCCCCAGCCCAGCTGTGGCTGCCCACTCCCTCTCCCTGCACACTGCCAGGCAATGTGGGAGCAGGCTTTTTCAAACTGTGTGATTCATTGCTTCCTCACCAGGAATGGGACAGGCCTTGAAAAAGGCTGTGGTGACTCCTGGGGTGTCCTGTGCGGAGGCAGGAGCTGGAGTTGATGGTCCTTGTGAGTCCGTTCCAGCTGAGGATATTCTGTGGTAAGGCAGATATGAAGGCAGCAGCAGATTGTCACCTTCTGCCTCTCTCTCCACTGCTTAGCAGGTGGAGTCTTGTGCAAAACAGTCCTGCAGAGGAACTTTAATACCAGAGAGACAATGAGGGGTCCTGGCAATGCCTCATCCTTGCACATCCCAGGCTTACAGCAGCAGCTCATCTTACCTTGCACGCTGGTGTCCAAGTTTGGACTGTCAGCAGTGTTTTGACAGGCATGAACCAAGCTGTTCCATCTCCAAAATAAACCTCAAAAGATAGCACAACCCTGGCTGCCTTGGGACTGCTGTCTCTGTCTGAGTGCAGGGTGTGGTGCTAGGGTTGGGCTTCAGGAGATCCACGGCTCTGACTGCTCCCAGTGGAGACACAGACAGCTTTGTGAGGCTCCAGAGCTCCTCCCTGAGCCTGTGGGAACTACAGGGATGATGGGAAGCTTTGGACTTCAGACGATGCTCAAGGCAGCACTGGGGGCATCTCCAATCAATCCAGAAAGTTCCTTTTCTCTGGATGTACCTTGGCTGTATCCTAATAGAATCACACAACTTCTCTCAGCTTTAGAAGAGCAGGGAATTCTCCCAGCTCTGCTTTATTGTCAGTTGAGCAGCCTAATCAAAAAACATTGTCTTGTTTGCAGGCTTGACAGGTTTTAATGCAGGGCAAAGCTAAACAAACAAGTGGAAGAGGAAGGCACGGCAAAATCAGTGCTGCCAACTAACTAACAGGGGATCTCATCAGGACTCGTACATCTCCAGCAATTTCTCAATCTCAATGGAGTCTTGCCTGCTGAATGAGGAATATCTCCTCATCCCAGACCAATTAAGCCATACCAGGTCACTTTTTTTTTTTTATTTTCCCTCCAACACAGATAGGCAGACACATTAATGATCTCTCAGCCCTCCTCCTTTTGTGGCTGGCAAAGAAGGATCAGCTGTCCTCTTGCTGTTCCCAAAAGTGGAGTCTGATTGGACTGGAGGGTAGAAAAACCCTGGGTAATGCTGCACCCATAACCAAGCTTCCAAATGGCACAGCTGAACCAGGAATCCTGGCACTGGAGCAGCCTGAGGTGCTCTCCTTCTCAGGCACAAAGGGAAATGTGTGCAATTTATGGCTCCTCTGCTCCAGGCTGGGCTGATTCCGTTGTACTTGGGCAGTGTCAGCCCAAGTGGCTGATGTAGACTTATTCCAGTCTTGGGTAAATTCAAGTGTGAGTTGGAAAATCCATCTGAGCAGGAAAATAGTTCCTTTGGCAACACTCCTGGAGACACCAAAACTTAATGTTCCTCCTTTAGTGGGGTGTAACAAAGGCACGTTAGGGCTGGATGGATTCTGCTCACACCAGAGATTTTCCTACAAATGAGGAATTCATGTTGGGGCTGCGGCTGTAGCAAATGAGTGTTTGTGGGTTGCTCCCTGCCTCCTGCAACAGGAGAATCCCACATGAGCTCTCTGCTTCCTGATCAGAGCAGCTTTTTGGGGAAGGCAGAGCCGATGGTTGCCTTGACTTCCATGGCTTGGGAAGGGCCGTTACCTGAGAACACGGCGGAAAAGGTGCATTTATGTAAACATTAAAAAGTGAAGTCTGCGGAGTCCAGGGCAATCTGTCTTTTAAATCTGGCTTTTATAGCATTATTATGTGAGACAGCCTCATAAAAAGCTCTCTGTAGGTGCCATTACTTCGCGTTGTGGCTTCGGCGGGCGAGCTGGAGAAGCTGTGAGTTTGTGCAACAGCACACGTTGGAGTGAGTTATGGGGTGTCAGGGGCCCCGTGTTAACGATCCCACAACCCATTCAGCTCCTTTTAGGTTAATCAACTCAGCATTTGTGTCAGGTGTAATGTCTAATTAAAATGATGGAAGAGGTGCGAATGCCTCCTGGCAGAGGAGGGAAATGGCACAAAGAGGCAGCGTCAGTGCCATATTGGTTTGGAAAAATCAATAAGAGGAGCTCATTTTATCCCAGTGTGTCTCTCTGCCTTTGCCATTCAGTGGCTCGTTTGGAAAAGAGCCAACTGGCTGCCCAGGAGCCTGGAAATGGTGGGGCTTGGAAACACTGGGAGACAACACTGGTGGGAAAAGGAGAGGGAAGTGGCATCGGTCAGGAGTGGGAGGCTGGGTTGATGCCTTGAGTTTTAGTTTTCATGTTTTTCAGATTCTGTGCTGCCCAGGGGTGCAGCTCTGAGCTCACAGTCAGTGTCACTCAGCTCTCTGCACACAGCAGGGACACAAAACAAATCCTTGTCCTGCTGCACACCAAGGACAACTTTCAGCCCAACAGCACAAACAAGGGTGGCTGGAGGGAGGAACAAGGATGAGACCTCACAACCTGAAGCTGTAATTGAACAATTAAACCCCAAAATGCAAATGGACCAAAACTTATAAAAGTGTGAGACCTCGTGACCAGTCAGCCATTTTGTGTCCATTTTGTGTCCATTTTGTGACCATTCTTAGTCCACCTTGGGTGTAGCCCTGGTCAGGTCCTGTCCTGCCCAAGGTGTACCCTAAAGGCCTTTCAATAAATCCCTACTTTATTCTCCAGCTCTGTCCAGTCTCTGTCTCAGGTCAGCCTGCCCAAGGCATCAGGGTCAGGGAGGCCTCACATCTGACAGGAGGAGAAGGAATGGCCTCAGGCTGGGCCAGGGGAGGTTCAGGTGGGACATCAGGAGGAATTTCTTCACTAAAAGGGTGCTCAGGCCTTGGCAGGGGCTGCCCAGGGACATTTGGAGTGCCCATCCCTGGAGGTGTCCAAGGAAGGCCTGGATGTGGCACTCTGTGCTCTGGGATGGGGACAAGGGTCATACTCAGTGATCCTGGAGGCCTTTTCCAACCTGAGTGATTCCCTGAGGGCAGCCTGAATCATGGGAGACTGTGGTGACTCACTGATGGAGAAGGAAAGGATGGGCAAGCCAAAAGGGAAAGGACTAGGAATTCAGAGGGTAGAAAACCAGGAATCTGTGAGCTGGAAAAAGCAGGTCTTCTGAAGGAGACACATGGAGCACCAACTGGATGTAATGGGGGGAGGAATAAGGAAAATAATCTTGGGCATTTCTGCTTTCCCACAAATTCCAGCTAGGTTATTTACTCTTAAACTGACCCTTAAACTTCCTATCTGTTATGAGAAGCTAAAAAATGGATAAACTAAGAAGTCTGAAAGCAATTTTCACTTTGTCAGTATTTCTGTTGGGGAAAGGCAACTTTCAGGCAAACTGAAAAACTGAACTGAGGTTTGTGAGCTTTTTTTTCCCCCTCCTATAATTTCAGTGGTTTGAAAACCTGGGGGTCAAAGAGAATGACATGGATGCTGTAGAGTTCTTCTCTTAGGGAGGAACTCTACAAAGCATTGTAAAAAATAGTTAAAATTTCCCTGGAAATAATTTTTAATGTGTCACAGCCATTTTTCAGGATGTAACGAGTCTTCCACTGCTAGTTGTGCAGCCAGCTGGACAGACATCCATCCAAAGAGCTGTACAAAATGTGTTAAAGCTGGGGCTAAATCAATAACTTTCCATCCATGCAGTTACACTTCTCTGCAAATATAAACATTTGCTCATTATCACCACACACAGTTTCATCTCCACTGAATTTTTAATGAAAAGGAATGATAATTTATTCACTAGCATTTTTTTTTAAGGAAAATGATAGCTTTGCTTAATGATTTTACTCCTTCTGGCTTTGTTAGAAGCTTCCTGCTTTCTCTGAGTCTGTGTTGGTTTTCAGGTGCACAGAAAATACCTGCAGTGAAATATAAACCACCTGATAGAAGAAGCACAGCCAATCTCAGAGCAGTAAAGAAAGACAAACTCTTCTAGGGGGCAATTTAGGCCCTGCAGGGGCTGCACTTCCTCTGGACAGGCTCCTCTCCCCATCTTCAAAGGATTCAGCTACAGCACTGCACTTTCAGGTTTGTTGTTTGACAGAGCTGGGATCAGGACAGGCCTGGAGGACATCTGAGAAGCAGCACTCAGCTGATTTGTAGCACGGTTCTCACCTTGCTTTTCAATGTCTCACACTAAGAATTCAACTTTCCTCCTCCTTTCCCCTACCCCAAGAGAAAGGCCTGGGATGTTGCTGGGATGACACATATTTACATGCTCTGGAGTCTTGGATTGGGCAGGAAATGTTCTGGGATTACCCTGATTTAGGACCTTTTAAGTACACTGTGCAATGACAGCATCTCAACCTGAAAGCTCTTTAAGGAGAAATTAATTTATGCCTGACAGTGATTAAAGGAGAGAGGAGATGGAAATTAGCAAATCCATCTCTATTGCTGAGATCCCATTATGATTATAAGGAGAGGGGAAAATCAGCATTATGGGTGTCAGCTGCAATCTGGTGCATTCATTTAGCAGCCCATCCTACCTGGGAATTGTCCTTGAATGGATGGATATACCTGTCACACCGCCTTGGCCTGAGATGAATCAATTGTCTCCATGGTGGAACAGAGATGGAAACCACTTGGCAGGATAATAACTCCCATTTGGGGTTTAATGCAGGGACCTGAAGCAAGGCCCATCGAATAAAACCTGGTGGGAAAGCTGTGGATGCTGCAGACCTCTTGCAGAAAGATGTCAGAAATGGAGCTGCTTTATTGTGGCCAGGCAAGATGGCCAAGGGGCCATCTGGACATTGAAATATGATCCAGACATTGAATGAAACTGCCCTTCCTTTGACAGGCAGGGTAACACATTTCTCTTACATCCCAAGATGGATTACAGCAGTTGGGATGCAAGTTGGCAAGCAGCAAGTGAATTTGCCTACAAACAAAAGTTGGAGAAAATTTCTAATGCTTAAAGCTTTCAACCCAGTTTGGAGTGTGAATGTTTCATCAAAGAACTCTCTAGAACACTGGAGAAGAAGAAAATACTACTGCTCTCAATGATATGAAAATTTTCCTACTGTAGATATTTCACTATTTCCACAAAAGTGATCTTGGTTCTTTTTCCCAAGGCTGGTGGTAACCACAACCATCTTGTTTGAAATTGCTTTGAAAGTGTCATCATTCTTCTCTGCTGTTTTTAAAAAATAGAAATTATTTTAATTTTTTCCTTTTTGGTGGGAATTAAACTGAATTTTGAACACTAAACAGATATTGCAAAGCTTTAGGCAAAGAGAGAACATGATACACAGAAAAAATAGAACTTTTATTTAGTTGGAGGTTTGTCTGATACTGTGTTGAACAGGGGGGTGGCTCATTCCTGCCACTATTGATCCATCCCACACCTGCTGATTTCACAGCTCTTCTTGCAAAATTTATTTGGGCTGTGAAAACACCATGAAGTGCAAGGAAAAACTTTTTGGGAAGGGCTACAGGACCCCTTGTTCAGCATCTGCTTGCACTGGTTTGTGGTCACTGCTCCTGCTGCTCGTTTGTACTTTGTGTACTCTCATTCCCAGCTGGGAACTGGAAGCTTGTTAGAAAGAACTGGTTAATAAAGTAACAAAGGTCTCTGACCTCTCCAGCAGTTTCATACACCTGTAAATATTTCTCCCAGCTCCAGAAGGAACAAAGAATCAATACTTAATGTGCTGTAATATACTTCAGTGGATATAATACACCCAATATTTAAAGGACAATCCCTCACTCAGGTGTCAAAATGCCTGGTTAAAGCATTTTCTTCCATCCACTCTTAAGATCCACATTTTGGAAAGATGCCTCAGCACATCTCCAACAATGATTTATCCTCCTGCTCTATTCAAGGAAATAAAGTGACTTCAGCCTCCTTGTTTAACAAAATAAAATAAAATCAGACACAAATCCAACCTGGCAGGATAAAAAAAAATATATGTACATATAAAGAGAGAAGTTCTGCTTTAGAGAAAGAATATGAAATTATATTGTAAATTAAATTACAGGAAGGGAGAATAATATGAACTGAAAAAAATATTAGATCCAAGGCTGAGTCTCAATCATTGGCTTTCCTGGATTTTACTGGGCCCATGAGTCTGGCTCAGCTGCCCTCAGACAGACACAAGGGTCTGGTTAATTCATCTCCTCCTTCTCCTGTAATAAATACGACCGACAAAGAGGAGCAGGAAAAAACAGGAGGAGGAGAAACCTCCTTCAAACTGAAGCCTGGTGGAGCTCGAGGGCAGTTGCACCACGGATGGGAGGGATGTGAGGGGGTTTGCCTGGAGACACCCCCAGGAGCTGGGGCAGGGGATGCTGGAGTGCTCTGGGCTGTGTGGGAGGAAAGGGAGAAGGAGAGAATTAACTATCCAGACAAGGTAATTAATAGGGAATTGAGAGGGAAGGGGCTGAGCAAATGAGCAGCCTGTGGAGGAAGATGAACCAGCTGCAGTTACAGAGGAGGGGGTGGTTGAACAGGCAGGTACGAGACCTCTTTTAGGGAAGGGCCAGGGTGAGGCTTCTGCAGCCTTGTGCTCCATGCTCTGTGGGGAGGGGACAAGGGACACCTGGCAGGCTGCTGTGGGGAAATGAAGGCATCATTTTTATATCTTATTTCTCTTAAATGCGTCTTTGATTCAGCTGTACTTAAATTTTCCTATAAAGAGAAATGAACGCTTGGTTTGGGATCTTAAATAGAAATATTTGCTTTTCAAGGAAGCTGAGCACCTCAGCAGAGATCTGCAGAGCTTTGAGCACCTACTCTGTTCTAGAAAGCAGCCAAACTCTTTCCTAGGGGAGTTGGCTGAAGAAAAAAGGGGAAAATAAATACATAGCATTTGGATGAAGTCACTGGGATGAGTTCATTCCCAGAAATGTGAGGGACAGGCCACCTTCTACTGCTGGCTTCAGGTCATTCCCAGGGTTCACCTGAAGGTACAAAAAGGCCACTGTGCTGGCCTGAGTCATGGTAAAGATGAGGGCATGGTGTAATGATGACTCTGTTTAGGTTTTCTTCCAGTGAGGAAGGAAATTGACTTTATTTTTTCAATTGTTGCTGTTCTGGAGAGCACCCTCTGTATGTTCCAGAGAGCAGAGACACCTCAGCTGCTCCATCCAGGACACACCTGGGTCTTCAGCCATGAGATAGCGAGAGTTAGTCCGGGTGGAAACCTCTGGAAAAAATCCTGGTTCCCTTCCATCTCTCTGCTAGCAGAGCAGATGGAGGAATTCTTTCCACAGCTTCCATCAGAGGAACAGTTTCACTGCTGTGGTTCTTGAGCCTTGAGAAGAATTACAAGATTTGTCTTTACAAATCAGCAGTGGGGCTGCTGGTAGATAAAACCAGCACTGAGAGGTAAGAGAAACAATGGGAAGGGTTCCACTGATGGATGAATGGAAGAGATTTGCCTTTACAAACAAACCGTAGGTTTGCTGAAAAATGAAATTAGATTTTGAATGATGAAAGAAACAATGAGGAAAAACCCATAAATCCCATAAGAATTAAAAATTAGGAGGGTTATACATTAAAAGGGGAATTTAGGGTCTTAGGCGTTCCGGGAAGTCTGCACCTCTCAAGTACCTCAGCCAATGGGGAAAGAGAGAGGGAAATGCAGCCGGGAAATTGGGATAAAAAGGAGGCTGCGTCCTCCAAAATTGGAGAGACCCCAGGGGAAATGCCCCATGGCCTCTCCCTTTATTCCAATAAAGTCAAAGGACTCCTCTGTCTCCTTTTTGGACATAAACCTTTGGCGTTTGTGGATTAATTTTCCTAACAGCCTCATTCTCTGTTTTGGTGCTGGATGAGCGCTGCTATCCGCCCAGAAGCGAAGCCATCCCGTCCCCTGCAGGTCCCTCTGCGCTGCTGGCTGCAGCCTGGGCAGCAGCACAAGGCGCTCCAGGGGCTGCCCAGGGATGGGGAGAAGACAGACAACAACTTTTCCCCCGGGGAGGTGTCAGGCAAAGGGGCTGGCATGGCAGCTACATCCAGGAGAATGAAATGAAGGAAATAAATAAAGGAGGCACAGCGCGTCCTACAAACAAGAACATGTGTCTGCATTTATTAACATTTCCAGCGCGGATTTAATTCCCAGCAAAGCGCTCCTGCCTACACGAAGCCCGGGCGTGTTGCAGGAAACCTCTCGTTAAGTTCCATACAAGCCATCTTTTTAGCGCGTCCTCCAGGGGAATCTTCAAACGGATTCTGTAATTTCGCTGATAAATAGCTCTTTTGCAAAGCACTATTTACATTCCAGCATCAGAAAGGCTGGCGACTCTTCCTCCCTCCGCCCCTCTCTCCATCGTCTCCTCCCGGCCCACTCCAGGGAGGTAATAAAGCATCTGTGGGTCCTGTAAGGAAGAAGGAGAAGCTGGATTTTTCCAGGGAGAAATGCAGCTGTGGAAGAACAGCAGCAGTGCCTTAAACGGGATCTCCCTGGATTCTCGTGGAAACAGGGAGACGTAGCCAGATTTGTCTCAAAGACTGGTATTAGGATTCTGAGACTGTGTGGGGTTCTTTTGTTTTTCAGCTTGGCATTGCCACGGGTTTTCTGGGTGGCCTCAGGCAAACCACTTAATCTCTTTGGGGTCCTGTTTCCATCGGCGCTCACAGGATGAAGACGGCGACTTTATTTCATTTGTTTGTCCTGCCTATTCTGATTACAGCTCCCTGGGGGCAAGGATTGTCTCTCATTAAACAAAGCTGCCTGTACGTGGGGATCCCAGCTTTGGTCTGGCCTCTGGGCATACACAACAACAAAACAACATCTGACAACCAGTCTAGACAGGAAAATAATTTGCCAGAGAAATGCAGTTTGGTCAGTGCTTCTCTTTATCTTTAGTGCTTAACTGGGCCTTTTTGCTTTTATTGGTCACATATCTGCTGACCTGCATTTAGGAGAGACAGAGTTTGGGGTGATTTCTATCTTTATCCACTTGCCTGGAAAAAGGAATTAAAAATCAGATCATGGCAATCGTTCATGTTCTCTCCCTTCCCTCCACGGGGTGTTTGTGCGAGGCTGTCAGGGAGCAGCCAGGCCCCCTGGATGTGTCGGATGGGTTGTGACGGAGCTCTCAACAAGAAAAAAGACCCCAGTGAACACAGCAGGCAGCGAACACAGCAGAAATGTAGACTTCTGCATATTTTTTTCATGACAGACCTCTGGGTTTCTTTGCCAACACCGTCTTTTAGTGTTGCTGTGATGTCCTGTGGTCAGCACAGCACCAACATCCCCGATTTTCAGTGGGATTGATTGTGCAGTGTGAGCACGTCCGGAGACCCCAGTCGGTGCTGGTTTGGAGCCCTGCCTGCATCACCCCCTCCTGCCTGTTCTAGGGACAGGCTCCCTCCTGGAATCCACAATGACCACCACCTTCCCACCAAACCTTCCAGTCCTGTTTCAAATCTGCATTTGTAGCCCTCTAAACGGAGTTCAGGTAAATTACTGAGATGAAGGGGATCAGTGCACCAGGAGAACGTTGGTTGCTTCTCTTTTCCTTCTCTCTCTTTTCCTTCTCTCTCTTCCTTCTCTTTTCTTTTTCTCTCTTTTCCTTCTCTTTTCCTTCTCTCTTTTCTTTCTCTTTTCTTTCTCTCTTCCTTCTCTCTTTTCTTTCTCTTTTCTTTCTCTCTCTTTTCTTTCTCTTTTCTTTCTCTCTCTTTTCCTTCTCTCTCTTTCCTTTCTCTTTCCTTTCTCTTTTCCTTCTCTCTCTTTTCTTTCTCTTTTCCTTCTCTTTTCCCAGAAACAATCATGACCAGGCCCCCAGGGAGCACAGATCAGGCTCTGCAGGTTCCAGCACTGATTTCTATCAGTCCATCCCATGCACCAGTATCCCAGCTGTTGCATCTCAGTAAATCCTCACCTTCAGGCTGGTTTTAAACCCAGTGAGTGAGGACAACACACCTTCCTCACAGCAAAGGAAAACTGCAGATGTAGAAAGCTCTGGACTCTTGAAGGTGGCATCACACACCTAGCAGAAATTTGGTTTAAATTGGTTCCTAAGGAAACCAAGTTTCTTTTTCTGTCAGTCCTTCCCAAACAACTTTTTTCATAAATTAGAGTTTCAAACACATTTTACACAGTAGGAAGGAATAAAGAAACTGCAACTCAACTGGTGAAGCTGGCAGAGGAAAGAGTCTGAAACTGGTGCTGCTCTTGAGCTGTGCAGGAGTTCAGCAATTCCCAGCTTTGTCTGCTGCCAATGTTGTGATGAACCTGCTGCCTCCTGCCCCAGCACTGCTCCAAAGCCAAGAGGAATTGGGCTCTGTCTGAGGCCCTGGTGGGGAATCCGGGTTACCAGGCTACAGGACAAAAAGGAAACTTGGCTTTCTTCCTGCTGCCTCTGGAAAAATTTATTTGATGGATCACAGGGGCATTTAAAACCCTCACCAGGATTTATGCCTAGATACGGGAGCTTCTGCCTTTTCCCCCAAGTGCTCAGTACCCAAATGAGAGCCCAGCATGTGGGTTAAATGTTTCTCACGAGAAGATCCCAGCACACCAAGGCACCAAGCTGTGTGTTGTTCCAAGTTCCCAGCAGAAGGGAGTCCAATGGACTCGGTGAGCCCAGCAAATCACACCTGACTGCAGAGAAACAAGCTCAAAAGGAGAATTCAACCCTTTTCTTCCAAAGCAAGAGCACTCAGCCCAGTTGTGTCTTGTGAAATATGATGGAAATGTTCAGCTTTAGTTCCAGGGCAAGGAAACACCAGGTGTTTGGCACCCTGAAAGAAGCTGTGAAATTGAATTTGTGTTCTCTACTTTACTCACAGACTGGGGGGAAGGAAAGCAAGCAGGATCCTGGGCTGGCACTGGGGAGAGCTTTGAGCTGGCAGGGGAAGGCTGGGGCTGTGCAACTTCACTACCCCTGTGCCAGCCCTGCTCTGTCAGAACCTGGGCAGGCAAAGAACTTTTTTCCTTCTCTCTCTTTTTCTTCTCTCTCTTTTCCTTTTTTCTTTCCTTCTCTTTTCCTTCTCCTTCACTTCTCCTCTTTTCTTTCTCTTTTCTTTCTCTTTTCCTTCTCTTTTCCTTCTCTTCTCTTTCTTTTCCTTCTCTCTCTTTTCCTTCTCTCTCTTTTCCTTCTCTCTCTTTTCCTTCTCTCTCTGTTTCTTCCCCGGCCGAACTGGAGGGATGTGTTGGCCACGGATGAACTCAGGACAGCTGCACCGTTTCATTTTCAGGTCAACCACTCGTCTCAGGGGGGAAGAGGAGCGGGGGTCGTCCTGGCAGGAGGCAGAGCCTGATCATTATCTGTTAATGGGGAAGTCAATTAAACGCCTGCCATTGCAGAACGCTTTCTGATGACTCTAATTAGCCAATAATTGTGTTATCTCCTTCAGTGGTGCGACATGGTGCAAGGCTCCACAAAGCGAGGTGGGGCTGGGCTGGCTTGGGGAGCCCTTCAAGCAGTGGCTATTCCTCCCAAAATTTGGTTTTTTCCTCACAAAACCACCAACCGGTGCAAGATCTTTTTGGAGACTGGAGGGAGCTGTTTCCTTGCAGCTGGGAGTAAAGCTCTAGAGAGAATTGGGATTCAAATCCACCTCCACGACTCCCCAGCTCACGTGGCTCCCAGCACCATGTACTGCCTGTTCTCAATCCCACTCCTGGGAGCTAATTCCTCCCAGATATTGTACAAGAAGCCTACACTGCTGTGGTGGCCTGGACTCCACTGCTTTGCTGAAGTTCCTTTATTAGTGCTAAATCATTAAACTGTGAGCAAAGCATCGCTGAAATCTACTCACAGTAGTAGTAATAATAGTACTTACAATAACAGCAGTGACACCACCTTGGTCTCCTGTGGTAACTTAGTGTGGATAATTTCAAAACCTTCAATAAGTATTAAGAAATTCTTTAAAAGCACCCTGGGACTGGTAGGAATGGTTCTCTTCCAGGTGGAGAGGTGGAAGGAAGAAGCATTTCCAGCCAGGAGCTGGGATGCAGACGTGGCTTCCTAGCGGGAAATATTATTGGTAACACATTTCCCAAGTCCTCCACGCTGGGGTTTTATGCTATGAATTTTTATCCCAGTACTGCAAAAATGAGTGCATTCCTGAGGAATATCCCTCACCGCGGGTACCTGCCTGGTGCTGCACACACTCTCAGAGGGAGATCGCACAGCCGCAGGGCTGGGCTGCAGCATCAGGGAGAGGAGAGGAGGCAGCAGAGGCAGCCCGGCCATGGGACCATGGGATCTTCCCGTTCCACTTTCCCACAGCCCATCCCTTCGCAGACACTGCTGCACCATTCCCTCTGACTGACCGTGTCAACCCTAACTTTGTATCTGTTAAACCTCAGGTAATTGCTTTTAGATGGGTGTAATTAAGAAGCCATTAGTGTAAAGTTTCATTTCAGTTTATGCTTTGGTCTCCATTTGAGCAGAGAAATATGAAATTAAGGTATTAGCTCCTTTCAGAGGGATGAGTCATGAGCTAATAAGTTTCAAGAGCTGTTTCTCAGCTGTAATGATTCCCCCCCCCTCCCCCCCCCCCAAAATCTTCTCCTCCTCCCAAATTCTTGCTTCTGGATAATTCCTTTTTAAAAGAATAAAAGGGGGAGTATGACTGAATCAGTGAGGAACTGCTGCTAAAACCACAGAGAGACACGAGCACTTGTGGAGAATTTCCCCAAAGCAGCCAGGGCTGCACGTGGTGACAGAGAAATGGTCAGGGTGATGTGTCCTGTGTGAAGGGGACATCCAACACGCAGGGCATCCAATCCAACACGCAGGGACATCCAACACGCAAGGACATCCAACATGCAGGGTCCAGCTGTGCTTTTGGCCAGGAAGGAGGACAGCAGTGAGTGAACAGAGTGCCCAGGGAAAGAGCAGGGAAAATGCCTGAACTTCCCAGAGTGGAATAGAAAGGAGGGATGCAATTAGAAATATATAATAGAATATATATATATGTATATGTGTATATATATATATATATGAAAACACGCTCCCTGGCTCAGCCCTGGGGTTGGAACCTCTGTCCCTGTGGGACATCCTTGGCCGGGCTCTCCCACACCACACACCCCTCCTTTATATATATATATATAAATATTATATATTCCTCCTTTTTATTTTATATATATATTATATATATTATATTTTTATATCTATAAAATATATATCTTTTCCATTATACATATAATATTATATATTATATATTCCTCCTTTCTATTACATTATATAATATATATAATATATATATACATTATATATTATATATATTATATATAATATCCCTCCTTTCTATTATATATAATAAATATATATTTTATATATATATATGTAATAGAAAGGAGGGATGTGTGGTGTGGGAGAGCCTGGCCAAGGATGTCCCACACGGACAGAGGTTCCAACCCCAGGGTTCCAATCCCTGGGCTGAGCCATTGCTCAGAGCCGTTTCTTCATTGCTCCCCTCCCAGGCTGAGCCAGCAGCCTGTGCCCAGCCCATCCCCGCATCCAGCCCACCCTTTCTAAGAGGAAGGGAATCAGTGCACCAGGAAAAGCTTGGCTGCTTGCTCCTTTCACAGAAACAATCATGGTTAGGCCTGCAGGGAGCACAGATCAGGCTCTGCAGGTTCCAGCACTGATTCCATCCGTCCATCCCATGCACCAGTATCCCGGCTGTTGCATCTCAGTAAATCCTCACCTTCAGGCTGGTTTTAAACCCAGTGAGTGAGAACAACACTTCCTTCCAATGCCCTCCAAGCTGAACCAGCGTCTCCCTTTCCCCACTCCCCATCCCTGCCCTCCCCCGTGTACCTGCCTGGGGCTGGGGAGCAGCTCCGGCTGTTCCAGGGCACCCTCCGGGCACGCACAGCTGGCCAGATGTGCTGGCACTGCTGGGGAGCAGCTGGGACACCCGGAGGGGACACTTCCCTGCCAGCGGGGCCCCGCTCCCGCAGCGAGGTGCTCAGCTTGGCATTTCCTGAGCTAAATCGGTGACAGCCAGGCGTGTGTGTGTGTACACTTAATCACGGCTTAATTGAACTGCTCCGCTCCAGCAAAGGGTGCTGCATGCGAGGAAGGGAGAAGGGGAAGAGGTGTCCTTAGTCTGAGGCAGTGAAATGCTTGTGATCATCAATAATGCATGGCAGTAATGTTCCTGTATGAATTGGAAATGCCAAGCAATCAAAGGCCATATGTATTTAGCTTAGATCCACATGATGTCCATGTATTTTTAATAGTGTGGCATCTTTGAAGTGTGTTTATGAAGCACAGTGTTCCTCTCCGTGGCTTTGGAGGGAAAAAAAAATCACCCCTGGCTGGCAGGAATGCTCTTCCTCCCCTACCCAGGCTCTGTGAGGATGAGGATGAGGACACACCACTCTTGGCAGGAAGGAGTGAAGGAAGGACCACACTAAACCCCACACTGACATGTTCCTTCTCCTTTTTCTTGGTATAAAATCTCTGGTCTAAAGGGGAGCAGTGAGTGATTTCTTAATATGCTCTAGAATATTCTTCTCTATATTAACCTAATCTCAGTCTTCTGTTGGTTTGCTCATTTCCGCTACATCTGTAGGGCAGGGCTTGCTCACCTGTTTTATAACTGGGAAATAAATGGGAAAATGGGTTCAGGTTAGGGGACTGGGAACATTCATCTCCAGGTCAGCATCCTGGGTTGGTAGCTGAAGTTACACACTCTGACACTGAAAAAAGAAAGGAGAAAGGAAAGAAAAAACCAAATCCCACACCTGCTTAGCAAGGCTTTTAAAATGTTGGGACAGCCGACAGGGCAAGTGGGAGCCTTTAACTCGGTGCCAGAGGTCTGCTTTAAAGTGATGCATTCTCATTCAGCTGGGAAGTTTTGCAGAAGTGCCAGCTTATGTTTTTAAAATGATGACCCAGATGCCTGAGGCTTCTTTGAAAGCTGCAAAATTTGAAATGAAAATGAAATTCACCTGATTCCAGCAGTTCTGTTTGTTTGTTTTTTGCTGCTAATGTGGTGTTAGGTTTTCGTTTGTAAACATTGCTGGGGAACTGCTGACCTTTGCTAAGTTACCAGCCACACGTGATGGCGGAATCCTTGAATATCTCTCAGTGTTTCTGAAAGCATTTCTGCCCTGGTCAGAAATCAGAATGTGCCACTGGTGATCCCCCCACTGATGCTCCCTGTGGCACCGTGTGGCTCCAGCAGAAACGTGGGGTTTATCAAAGCCAGGAAAGCTCCTGAAAGCTGCAAATCCCTGAATCCAGCAGAGATTTTGGAGAGCAAAATAAAAATGACCTTGCCATTGTAAAGGAATGGTGGGGAGTGTGCTCTCTCACCTCAGTGAGGTCACTGGGGAGACCTCCCTGGTTTTTTCCAGCTGCTTTAGACTGTGGCCCCTGGTTCTGCTGAGAGAACGGAAAAGGCACAAATGCCTCGGACACTTCCACGGAGCTGCTCCAGAACCCAACACAGAGTGAAGAAGATGGGAGAATGAGGGTGGGGAAAGGGCAAAGAAGGTGTGTTCATACAAAATTAATTCTCCTTCTCCTGCGAGCCCGCTGAACTGGCTGTCGGGTTATGTAAGAGCAGGCGTTGTGCCGGTGTTGAAAGGGCAGCCTGGCACCGAGCGCTGCGCACACCGCCGGAATGTTAAACAGCCGCGCTGTGCCTGCCCAGGGAGCGAGCAGGGCCCAGCCAAGGCCATCCATCCTGCTGCCTTCCCATCACATCCCAGCCGAGCCTGGGTGTGTGAGCAAGGTCATTCCGTGCTCGCATCCCTGTCAGCCCGGCCAAGGCTGCTGTGCTTCTGCTCTGCCTCCCCCTTCCCCTCCTCTCCCTCCCCAGCCCGGCCCTTCCCCTGAATCACAAACACCCCGTGCTGCTGGCGCTACAGCAAAATTAACAAACAGCCTATAAATTTTACATGAGTTCCTGAGACCAGACAGAAATTAATTTGATGTTGTCTTTTGATAAAGATGTAGCCCCCTTTCTCTGACTTTAATTTGTTGGCTCCCCCCGCCACTGCCCTTCACAAACACATTTTTTTTTCCTCTCAAAGGTTGCAATTTGGTTCTTGTGATAATAGAAGGGCATAAATAAATAAATAACCCGCTTCAAATAACCCCTGGCTTGTAAATAGGAACAGAGAGAACACCATCCCCTGAAGAACAAAAAAAAAAAAAAAAAAAGAATCGAATCAAGTCCAATCACAGTTCAGTTGCCTCTGGTTTGGATTAGCTGGGGATGTTCTGTGCACGGGCTTTGGTTGCTCCCCAAAAGGCTCTGATTTTCCAGGCGCAGCTTAGAGGGCACAAAGGATGAGCAAACCCAATAATCTCAGGATTCTGTGCACAAGCTGCACGAGGAGTGAGCTGGAGGCCATCACCAGGTGGTCATTTTGAGCACAAAAACCTTACCTGGGGCTTCATTCCTTTCCTAGAGAGGCAGCAGGAGCTATTAAAATGTGTTGGCATTCAAGGGATTGTGAAGGAGGATGTGCAGAGAAGGGAGGGAATTGAGGAGTGTGATGAACCACTTTCAATACTCCAGTGGAAGCTCATGTAGGAATTTGTCCTTGAGTCTTCTCCAGTCCCTTTGGCCATTTTGTTAACAGTTATTGAAGCCCTTTCAAACACTGTACAAACAACAGCTGGTACTCTATATTTTTCCAGCAGTTATCAGTGATAAGAGCTAAGTTAAGAACATTTTTTTCAATATGTATTTGCAAAAGAAGCTAAAGAAAAGTGTCAAAGGACAAAATACACTTCAAATCATTTAGAGTTTGAAAATATATTTGAAAGGGGAATGAAAGGAAAGGAAAGAATTTAAAGAAAAGTGCAAGCCCATGTTTAATCTGGAGCACTGCATTTGCTTAAGATCTGAAGGTCTCTTCTCAAAGTTATTTAACCTCTTCACCTAGTTTTACTTTAAGCTGATTTTTAAAATGAAAATGCTGATGCGAAACAAAGAAAAGCTTAGTATAAAACACTAAGAAATCTTTTAAGAAAGTTTTGAAATGTTTAAAGGTTTTCAAAATTCTTTCTGTTCCTTTTTTTTTTTTTTTTTTGGTCCAAACGTCCTTACTAAATTTGATCCCAATTCACTGTGATTTTCAGTTCTTTGGCACTAAACATTTCCTTTAATATTTCTATCATTTTTCACAGGGTACCCAGCTCATTCCAAGGCCTTCCATGGCAGAGAATCAGCTGCCTCTGCTCTATTCTGCCTCTGTTCTTCAAAATTCAGCTACCTTCCCCCAACAGATTTTCCTCTTTGCCTCACATTGGTTTTACACACCATTGATTTGTAATTTTGCCACTCAGAGGGTCTCATGGCTTCTGTCCTTACACCTCTCCTTTCTTTTCTCCACGGTGCCTGGATCATGTCTTTATAGCACCAGAATTGAGTCCATAAATCCAAATTTAATGGTTTTAACCACAGATGGTGGCTGTGGTGATGGACTTTGCTGTCTCCAAGGATTCCTTCCAGCTTTGCCTCCTGGAATGGCTGAGGTTCCCATTCTAGAAGCTGAGTCCCCCCTACACTTACATATCTTTCCTCTATAGACAACAACATAACTGCTGAAAATAGGATTTTAGGTATATATATTTTTAGGAGCAGAGTTTAAAGGACACTTTGCAAGGCAAAAAAGATAAGAGCGTGTAACAAACGTGTGGTGTCTGACTCTGTCTTGGAGACTTTGCTTTGATTTTTCTTGAATTGTTTTTTGTCTGAATTTTTAATAAAAAGTGTTAGGCAGCTTGTCACTCTTTATGTATGGAAAACATAATACTCTTTGATGTTCTCAGTTACTGTGTCATGTTTATGTGCTCTGACAGTCTTTGAACCGTGGCTCACTGCAGACAATGGGAAGGGATCCTCAGAGAGGTGGAAGGAAGGATTTTAAAAGAGCCTCATTTCCTAATCCCAGACTGGCAGCGTGTCACCAACATCCACACTGGTGTCCAGTGCCTTCAAAACAAGGGAATATTTGACTGACTAAGTTGCACAACTGAGCCCAAGGCGTGTGATATCACTCTGAGTTATGTCAACATTTCAAGGGTTTCAGTGAACATTAGAGCTGCTCAGACACTTCCAACAGTTTGATGTAAGGAAAGACAAACTTCTGGAGCTTCACAAAATTATTGTCAATTATTTAAAAAGAAAATAAAATTCAATGAGAATAAAAATCCATATTTCACCCAAGTGCTGATCACAATGACAAGAGCTGCTAGTAAAATAAATACATCCCTTCTGTAAGGGCTTTTGTAGGTACCCAAGAACATAAAAGTGACAGGCGGCTGTTGCAAGGAAATTAGGGATGAACACATCCAGATCTATTCCTGCTGAATACTAAATACACACCTGAAATCCCTGGTGATGATGCCCAGAAGCTGTCCCTGTTCATCCTCATCATCACAGGGACATTTCAAAGGAGCCACCACTGAGCCTGTCCTGTGGAACCCTCTGCATGGCTTAGTGTGTTATTTAATGATCTTCAGGGCACAAGGCAAAGTGTAGCAGTTCACACTGGCCTTTCATGCAAAACTACAGCCAGGTCTTTTATTCAGTCATTTAAATGAGGGTTTAAATGATCTCTCTTTGCAGACCCTGTTAGGGTTTGTTCTAAAAGACTCAGCTCACAGGGATTGTATCAAAACACACATTATGTGCTCGTTTCAGTAATGGCACAGAACAGACTCCCACCTCTGCAACCCTGCCAGGCTGGATGTCAGGGGCAGAGAGTGACAGGAGACACGTGGAGGAGTGGCACAGGTGACACAGAGGTGCTGAGCACACAGGGATGCTGAGCACACACATGCTGGGTACATAGGGATGGTGAGCACACACAGGGATGCTGAGTACACAGGGATACTGAGCTGTGCTGGTTTGAAAGCAAAACCAGTGAAAGGCTCCAAGTCAGAAACACAATTTAATAAGAGCAAAAGAAAGGAAAAGAAATAAAAGAAAGTAAAATAAAATAAATGTAATAGTACAAGAAAAAAACACTGACAGGGTCAGAATACAGCCTGACACCCTGTTAGTCAGGGTGGTGGCAGCAGTGCAGATGAAATGCTCTTGTCAAAGCAGTGATCCTGTAGAAAGGTCTGGGAGCTCTAGTCCTCTGGGAGTCCAGTGGGTAAAGGCTCCTGTGCTGTCCCAAATCCCAGATTCTATCCAGGTGGGAATGCTTGGCTCCTCCCCCTGGGCGGAGCATCTCCCCATGGGCTGATCTCATTCTCTGAGCCCTGCAGTGGCTCCTTGCTGGCCCATGAACCAGAGACAGCTCCCGCAGGGAGTTCCCCATGAGCCATGGGCACGGCATTGCTGGGCCATGGACAGGAGAGAAGGGAAACACTGCCCCAGCTGGTTCCAGCAGCTCCTGGGGATGGGGATGGAATACAGACTGTGGGCACAACTTACATTGTAAGCTAGGACATGAGCACACAGGGATGCTTGTTGCTTGATGCTAATGGTTTGTTCTGTTTCCCTCTATAATTTTTGTTGTCCTAAGTTGTATCCTCCCACCTAGTTGTCTATCTTGCCTTAGGCATGCCCCTTGATCCAGATTATTCCCAGTCCCTCCTCCTGCTAAATTGTCACTCCCACCTTGTGCCTTGTGTGGAAATCCCTTTGGAAATCCTCTGTTCCTCGAAGCCCCATTGGTTTGTGTGCACTGTTCCCCTCCCCATGTGCCTCCTCATTGGTTTATGTACTGTAGACCCTGCCTTGTGCTCCTCCTCAGTCCCTTCCCCAATGGTTAGAAAATTTGTACCTGCCCCTAGATCCTCCCTTTTATAAAAGCCCCTGCACACCGGGGCTCAGTGTCTTTTGTCCCTGGATTCTCCTTGGAAATAAACCTCCTTGGAAACCATATGAGAAACCTCTCCCTCATTTTTGTCTCTGCCCTTGGCGCCATAGAGAGTGAGCCCTGCTCTGCTCAATGCATTACTCAGAACCCCTTGTGTATGGGAACGGCCACTCTCAGTGCATTATAGGGAGCAAGGGGGAATCTGGCACTGCGTCAGGTGCTGAGCACACACACATGCTGAGCACACACACATGCTGAGCACACTGGCATGCTGAGCACACACATGCTGAGCACAGAGAAGTGCTGAGCACACAGTGGTGCTGAGAACACACAGATGCTGAGAACACACAGATGCTGAGCACACAGGGTGCTGAGCACACACATGCTGAGCACACAGGGGTGCTGAGCACACAGAGATGCAGAGCACACACAGGTGCTGAGCACACAGGGATGGTGAAGACACAGAGATGGTGAGGACACAGAGGTGCTGAGCACACCGGCATGCTGAGCACACACATGCTGAGCACAGAGAAGTGCTGAGCACACAGGGATGCTGAGCACACACAGATGCTGAGCACACACATGCTGAGCACACAGGGTGCTGAGCACACAGATGCTGAGATTCTGAGCACACAGGGATGCTGAGCACACAGAGATGCTGAGCACACACAAGTGCTGAGCACACAGGGATGGTGAAGACACAGAGATGGTGAGGACACAGAGGTGCTGAGCACACAGGGATGCTGAGCACACAGATGCTGAGCACACACAGGGGTGCTGAGCACACAGGGATGCTGAGCACACGGAAGTGCTGAGCACACACGGGGATGCTGAGCA
The DNA here is from genome assembly GCA_910950805.1 of Acrocephalus scirpaceus scirpaceus. NCBI lineage: Eukaryota > Metazoa > Chordata > Aves > Passeriformes > Sylviidae > Acrocephalus > Acrocephalus scirpaceus. The sequence goes on along the minus strand of OU383790.1, from coordinate 7,369,015 downwards.
CACACAGATGCTGTGCACACAGAGATGCTGAGCACACAGAGATGCTCAGCACACAGGGATGGTGAGCACACACATATACTTGAACACACACAGATGCTGAGCACACAGATGTTGAGCACACAGGGATGCTGAGCACACAGGGATGCTGAGCACACACAGGGATGCTGAGCACACAGATGTTGAGCACAGAGATGCTGAGCACACAGGCTGGGCACCTGCCACCCTTGGCCTGGGTAGCAGTGTGCTGTGCTTCAGTCATCCTGATGCACAACCCATGTGAGATTTGTCTTTTCCTTCTCCTTATTGTGCATTTGAGGCTCCTCTGCACACAGGGGCTTTGCCTTTCAGACCATGCCTGACCTCATGGATTTGGGAGAGATGTGAAAGGTGAGTTTTGTCCTAATCCCCTGCATGGCCAGCAGCATTGCCTTCCTCTTCATCCCCATCCTTGCCATCCCCTCTAGGGCTAACCTGCTCTTCATGCCATGGAAAGAGTCTTCCAGCTCCTGTTCAAAAGTCAATTTGGCAACCTGGCAGGGGGACTAAGCAGTCGATTCCATTTTCTTCCCCTTTTTCTTCTGAGCACAAAACCTAACAGACCCCTTCAGAAAAGGCTCCCTTGTCACAGGAAAGGGTTCCTTTGTATGCGAGTTGCAGCGTCTATTTTTCAAGATAACCTTTATTTCATGTACTGAGTGTTAGCTTTGCTGGAAAAGAGAAAAGCTGAGATAACTCCTTCACCTGTGGAACATTATTACGCTTTCTGGTAAAAAAGAAGAATGAGTTGTTCTGGTTCATGATAATGGAGGTGGAACGAATCAGGCAGGAGCAGGAGCTGAATTGCACCTCTCTCTCTTTTTCTCCCCACCTGTCTATCTTTGCAATCTCACTCTCTTTTCTCTACCTGTCTTCCTGTCTCCAACACAGAGAGGTTTTTCTCTCTCCCTTCTCTCATTACCTCCAAATTCTCTGGTTTTCTTATGCACACTATAGCTTCCTCTGGGGCTCATCAGCAAATCTCCTGACCAACAGCTCTATTATTTGTGCTTGCAGTGGAAGGGGTGCCTGGAGATCTGTCCTGCTGTGCTTGGAGCTGTACCACCAAAACACAAAGTTCTGCCTTCTGCACTGAAGAGTTTCCAGGCTAAAAATTTCGTGATTTGCACTCAGTTGTAAATTGGTCTACGGAACATTTCTCCCCTGGGAAAGCGCTGTTCTTCTTTAGGTAATAGGTAAAACTGTGAATGCTTCATTGGAGTACTCTAATTCCAATGACATTTCAAAGGCAAAATATTGAATCAATTTGAAATCAGAATGGATTTTAAATTTTTTATTATTTCAACTTTTTCCTGCTTCATTTCCCATTTGTTTTCACTTTTATATTAGAATCTTAATGTTATTCTCTTACATATCCATATCCCATCCAGTATTGCAGTACTAAACTGTGTTTCAATAACATCAAAATGAAGCACTTCATGAGGTGGTGGCATAACTCTTGTCTTGGTTTGGAGACAAATTTTAGGAGAAAACACCCTGGAAAAAGCATTTCCTCTAAAAAGAAGGGCTTCGATAAACCTGGTTGCCAATGAGAGAAATTAATACCAATGGGTGACAGTGAAACAAAAAAAAAAAAAAAAAAAAAGGTGCCTGCAAGGCACAGATAAGGACTGAATAAATATTAGATACTGAAACTTCAAAACTTAACCCCCATGTCCCACTAGGCCGAGTGGCCAAGAGGCAGAGATGGACTTTAAGCCTTAAATTTGGATTTATGGACTTCCCTTTGTCTCAGGGAAGGGGAGGAGCAGGAGTTCACACAGTCACTGGGGTAGAATAGATGGGAATTTTTCTGGCATTAGTCCTCTTCTCAAAACAGATGAAGCTGGTGGGTTTTGGTGTCCTTTCCTTTGCTGGAAAGGGCAATTTTTTTGTCCAATCCTTTGCTGGATCCTGGGGCCTGGATTGTCTGGTGCAGCCCCTGCAGGCTCCCAAGAGTGGAAGGGAATAAAACCCCAAAACCCAAGCTGAAACAGTTCAAGGAGAAAAAAAAAAAACAAACAACCAAAACCAAAAAACACCCAAACAAAACAACTGAAGGATCTCTGCTGGAGTCCAGGGAAAAAAGGTAGGGAAAGAAAAAAATGAAAAAAATTTCTTGCCTAAGCAAGCAAAAACTAATCCAACAAAAGGAATAATGTAACAGCCTGGTCTGCACCGCCCGGAGCACATGGAGGTGAGAAAGGGTTTGACCCAAGCAGTGAGAAAGGGTTTGAACCAAATGGTGAGAAAGAGTTTGAACCAAGCAGTGAGAAAGGGTTTGAACCAAGTGGTGAGAAAGGGTTTGAACCAAGCAGTGAGAAAGGGTTTGAACCAAACCATGCAGGAGCCCAAACCTCCCTGTGCCACCCCCAAGTCCACCTCAAAGTTACAGCAGACATTTCTGGGCATAAAGTAGACTATTAGGGCCTAAAGTATCATCATAAAATCACCCCAGGACGTTTCTGAACAGAAATATTTCAAACCCATATTTCCTGATTTGGTCCAATCTGAGACACAAACAGAAGTTTAGTTGCCAGATTTCTCTGGAGACCAAATGCCTGTTTTCTCATCAACTTTAATGATGAAGTCTAAGAAATTCTGAGTTTGATCAGATGGAGCAGGGCACATAATCTTCTGAGCTGGATGCTGATATTGCTGTGTGACAGTGATGTATGGCAGAGATTCCTGTTGTCCCTTGGAACACCCCATCCTCCTTGTGAAAACAGGGAATCTTTGCCTTCCCCTGATCCCAGCTCATGGTTAATGCCTCTTTCAACAAATTATTTGAGTAGAGGAACAAGTTTGGTGCCACAATTACAACAGGCAGCAAACCAGACCCCACAACAGCCTTTTTACATATCCCAGCCCTTGGTATCCACGATTGGGAGCTGATGGAAGAGGTGGAATGGGCTCCTTGTGAGAGAGAGGGCATCCCAGATGGGATTAGGGCTTTGAATGAAAACCAGGAATCAAACGGGGGCAGTCAGCATCCTATTGCTCTGGAGGGCTGTGGGAAGCCCAGCTGGGTTTGTGCTCTAATCATGGCCAAGTGTGTTTGCAGAGCTTGGTTTCACACGCAGAGGATCCTCCTGGCAGGGGAGAAGTTCTGCAGCTCACACACCAGTGAGCTCAGCACAGGCAGAGCAGCTCTGAAAGCTGCTGCACGGAGTCCACGCTGCACCATAAATTACAGGGTAGTTATTTCTTAGTTATTCAGCAGTTACAGTGTAATTAGTTCCGCTCAATGTCAACTTTTGTCAATACGTCTTTCATTAGCCAGAAAATTAGAGCTGGGTTTTGAAGCAGTGGAAATGCATGAGTTTCTGTGAGCTTGGGCTTGGAGAAGGGAGGAGAAGAGATGCTGTGGGGAGGGGATGGGGCTGTCAGGTGAATTCTGGGGCTGTCAGGTGAATTCTGGGGCTGTCAGGTGAATTCCAAGCCTTCCTCACCATTTCTGCATTCCTACAGGCGTGCACATACAGACACAAAGCTCACGTACACAAAACTCTTCCCCAACACCCAGACACAAAACACCCATCTCTTCTCTAGGATCAATATTCCAGCCCAGACTGCAGAGAGGATTCAAACAGGTCTAGAGAGGAATCAACCAGGTCCCTGGAGAAGTTTTCTTTGGCTGCTCAGAAACAAACAGACAAATAAACAAGGAAATAAAAACCCCAGGAGCTGCCTCACAATAGCATTTGTTGCCTGTGTTTTGCAGACGAGCCTAATTAAGCAGGATGCCTTTAGATTCTGGGGACTCCAGCTTTCATTTAAAGGGGGCTTCATATCCAGTCTGCAGGTTTTTTATTCTTGGACATCACAGGTAGTCCTTCTGCCTTCCCTTCCTCTTTTATTTTTTCTTTCAAAAATGTAGACATCATTAGGAGATTGACTTTTCTGAGTTTTGCCATTGCTTTGAACAGTGACAGCACTTTAGTCCCTGGTCCAAAAATGGTTTAAATCAGGGGACTTGGCTTTAGGGGAAACACAGAGAAAGATTTTCCTGTGTCCTTTTGCTGAGAAGTGAGAGACAAGGTAAAATAAGTTTAAGGGTGTTATCCTTCCCCCTAAAACACCACACTTCAGACCAGCACCAGCCTCTGGAAGCAATTTTAGTTGAAAGATCCTTCTACCTGCTTTAAATTTCAAACCCACGTGAAAGCACATTGCACAACTGGGCTGTGGACTGAGCTACTAATGATGGAATGATTAGGAAACTGTAAAATAAATTATTTTAAGATTACTTTGTAATGGTGCAAATCCAACTAATTTGCTCTTTATTTGTACTGCTCGCCCAGGTCTAGATAAATGGCTGGAAGTAGAAAGGAGTCAGCATGGGTCTGGATTTTTTTATATATAGTTTTCATAATTCCAGCCTCCAGTACTCCCCTCCATATAATTTTCCTCTGTGCTTATGCTGTGTTGATTTCACACAGGGCCCTGCATATGCTAAAGCTGGTCCTTGAAGAAGAATTAAGTATTCAGTTCAGGAAAAAATATCAGACAGAAAGAATATAATGGTAACGTTGGTAGAAATGCATCCTCCAAATATATAATGAAGTTCCTTCAGTTGTCTTGCACCCCTCCGTGTCCACCAGGAGACCAGGGACAATGGAGCTCCTCCTGCCATTATAAAATAAACAGTAATAACAACAACAGCAATAAACATTCATCCCACTGAATTTTTCCAGATGAACGTGAATTCCAAAATTAATGTGCATGGCTATTCAGTGGTTATTGCAGCTTCCTCCTGTTGTGAATAATAAGACCAGGGACACACGATTCAACTCACCCATCACAACTGAAACACTGAGACCAAGTAAAACCTCTTCTTAGAATCTTAGAGAAATCTTTAGAGATTTCATCTGTACATATATATGTATGTAAAATCTCCCAACTATGCTTGAATAATGAAGGGCTGTGGGAAAAAAAAAAATACAACAATCTGAGGAAGCCATGAGCAAAAATAGAAGATAAACTCCTCTGATTAATTATGTATTGCAAACTACTCAGCTGAGTCCATTCCACCTTGCACAGGTTGAAGTCCATATGGAGCATTCCTGCTCTCTGTGAGCAACCTCTCCCCAAGTGCACTGAAGAAAATATATGCAGAGATTTGTGTCTGTTCCTCCTGAATATTTCAGACCACGTTAAGACAATTCTGCCCCACCACACTCCCTTGCCTCAGTCACCCAAGAAAGCAAGAATTGGCTGTGTGTTAATGCTTGGCTGCACCATATCCTAAAATGTGTGGAATCAGCAGGGATTGGAAGCTGTGGTGGTTGAACATCAGCTGGGAATCAGTGTTGGGGGTGACCTCTGAGTCCATGTGGGGTACGAGCATCCTGAGCACATGGAGGAAGCCAGAGCTCTGCTGTGGTGTCTGGCTGAGGGGTTATGGCTGTTGTGTGTCAGTGAGAGCTGGGAGTGATCTCTTCAGCAGCAGCTTTGGAGTCCCTCCTGTTTGGCCCTGCTCAGGTCCCCCGGCCCAGCCCCTCAGGGTGGCTCAGGGTGTCCCTGTCCCACCCAGCCATTGTCCTGAGGTGCCCCCATCCCCTGCTGGCAGGGACCTGCAAGGGGGGATGCTCTCACCCAGATCTGGCCCTTCCAGCCCTGTGGGGTTTGGTTTCTCCCAACCCGTTTCCCACTGTCTGTCCCTGGGTAACCACACAGATTTCCTGTATCAGAGGTGGTTATTATGGGCTATCACCATTTCTTCCTGCTCACACTGCTGCCCCTTGCTGGTTTCTGCCCTGTTTGCCTGGATGAAGCCTGGCTGTCCCTCAGCACTGCCCCAGGGACACAGATCTCTGCCAGCACGAGAGGGGAGAAGGATTGAGAGAGTGGACAAGTTAAGAAGAGCACTTTGACAAGTGTTAACACAGAAAGGAGAAACTATGACAAACTCCAGGATGATTTCTGCCTCTGGGCAGAGGCTGGGAGGGCCTCAGTGATGTCAGAGAGTTCCTAATGGCATCAAGTGTTTGTCATCCCCTTTTGTCTCCTACACAAGCCCGTGCCTACTGACACTGAACCAAAGCTCTGCAGTTCCAAATCTGGAAGGTGTTGGCTGAGGAAGAGGAGGATGTACTGAGTCACGGTCTCCATGCTGCATCCATAACTTCTGGGGCTCACTGATGGATACAAAAACTGGCTACCACCCACAAAAGCCTTGTGACAGAGGCTGTGGAGTCATAGCTCAGGCCTGTCAGGGAGGCTGGTGGGGTGTGAAACACCTCACAGCCTCCCTGTTCTCTGGAGCTAAAATCTGGCCCTGAGAGATTGGAACTCAGTCCAGTGGAAACAGGAATATCTTGGCTGAATCACTGGGATGGGTCTTGAGGGTTACTCAGAAAGATTTTTGTCTTTCTACATCCATGGCCCAGCAAATTCTGTGGCTGCTGTTTGGTTGAACAAGCAGCTGGGTAAGTTCTTTCCCAAGTGGGAAGTCTCTGGTAACAGCAAGTCTGGAATTTGGGACTGGGAAATGTAGAAAAGAGTTAGGGAATGTAGAATAAGGGCAAGAGAAAGAGGAGATATGGTAGAAGAGAGCGAGATGCAGTGGAGAACATCAGCAGAAAGAGGGAGTGGAGAGTGTGTGCTCTTAAAGAATCAACAATACTGACAGAAAAGGGAAGCACCCAGGGGAGCAGAGTGTGAGTGTGGAGCTGGGAGAAATGTTATTGAAGAAAGATATTAAGGCAAAGCGGCTGATATTTGAAATGTTACTTGAATAAAAGTTTTAATCTGATAGGGCACAGACAGAATTAATGGGTTTTCAATGAGTTGCAAAGCGCTTAGGGACAGCGCTGGGAGCAAAGTGAAAGTTGAAAGTTCTGCTGCTGGAGGTCAGGGCTGCATCCCCAGCACAGAGCAAGTCACCAGGGAAGGAATAAAAACAGGATTGAGAAACCAACTCCTGAGTAAATTCCTCAGAGATAAGGGAGAGTTTTGAAAACAAAACAAAAAAAACCCCTGTATCTCCCACATTTGTTTTCCTTCTAATTCCCTGAGAGTTCAGTTTGGACAGCTGGAATGAGGGATGGGGAGGTGAGAAAAGAAAAACAGGTGTCAGTGAGGCATCCTTCATGTCCTTCAGAAGATGAATGGCTGTGCCAGGCAGGGACCTGCATTTGTGCTCAGGGACTGTGGGAGGGACTGGCTGGGCAGCCAGGAGGAGCAGTGATTTGGGGAAAAACCAGTCACAGACCAAAGCCTGCTTGGAAGCATCCACTGCGGTGGCCTGCATGGCTCAGTAGCCCTCTGCAAAGCCTCATTTTTGCTGTTAAAGAGCAATGGAAGGGAAAAGAGAAAGGGAGAATGGAACCAGGGAAAGAGAAGGAAGCAAAATTGTGCTCACATGACAGAGCAGGAAGATCCTTATTCAAATAAACACCAATGTCTTGGGGATGAGGAAAATTCTCTGGACCACCTAAAAATCTTATCAGGTCTGTAGCTTGCCTTTATTTTCTTTTTTTTTTTTTTTTTTTTGCTTATCTGCTTTATTCTGGCTTGCTTTCCCCCTCTTTTCTTTTCCCTGTTCTATTCCTTTTATGTGATCAGAGGCTGCAGGTCTCTCGTGTTTCCCAGAATCCTGGTTCAGATCTGGAAGGCAGAGAATGGCAGGGGTCAGGAAGGCAGTGAAACAGCAAAGTTGAATCATTCCTATTACCTGAGCCTTTCTGGGAAATGCAGACCATTGGGGTTTGTATTTCTGGGGTTTTTTAGCCCCGAAATTTGCTTTCACCCACAGAAATGGAGCTTGGGTCAAAACACTGCAAAGAAAGTGATCTCATTTTTTGTTTCTGTTTTTTTGGACTCAGAGAGCTGGATGGAATCAGAGCTGGATGGAATCAGAGCCTCTAAGAAGTTCTTGGTCAACAGAGAAGCTGCAGCATGAGGTCCAAGACTTGAAAATAAAAATCTCAACAGGGAAAAAGGTATTTTAGAAAAGTCCAAGCAATAAGATCCTCAACTGGCATTCTCAGTCAGCCAGTAGAAATGCATTCAAATTCAGGCATCCTTATTTCTTAATTCTTGTTTCCCATATCAGTGCCATCACTAGTTATTTTTTATAACCAATTTGCCAGAGAAATGTCTCTCAGCAGCAGGTTGAATTCTTTATTACATCTGTTTCTATATCAAACTATCCCAAGAACCCTTCTGAGACTGCACTTCTCCCAGTGCATTATGGAAATGCAGAGCATCTTTTAATCAGGAGGGACATCTCTGTTTAGTTTGCAGACTTCAAAATTCCTTCTGTTCAAAATGCTGTGTTGCTACCTGAGTGAAACCAGAGATAAAACTCCAGCTAATATCATGATTTCAGGAATTGGCAGATAATTAATTTCTAAAACTTGAGACTGAGTAGTGCATTTCCGTTGTGGTTTGATATTTTTTTAATCTGTTTTCTTATAAAGTGAGCTTCGCTGCCACCCTGTAACAAATTAAAGCCATGTATGTTTGGAAGAGGATGATGTCAGGACTAAAATACTCTGCTGGGACACTGCTGGGGACCTCTTGGCTCCTCTGCAATCTCCTGCCGTGATCAGCTTTGTTTAGGATAGTCTCAGTCTCTAAAATTAGGAAACCAAGATCCAGAGAGGTTCAGTTGAAGTTCTAGAGGGTGATTCAGTGTCCTGTCTCCAGGAGCTGAAGTGTTGGAGAAGGACCACAACCTCTCGGTGCTGACTTGCCCAAATGAGACATTTCTCACATTGTCATTTTTGCCTCTGAACTGGAGTCCTAAAATAACAAACAGGCAGTGGGGATGATCCAGTGATTCAACCATCAGCATCCACAGTAGTCACCCAAGATAGCTGCTTTCTTTAGCATCCATAAAAATACCGACCACTCCATGGGACACTTGGAAGCCAAAGAAATGGTCTCTTTATTGAAATTAAGTTGCCATATGAGCCCTAATTCTAATCTATCTCTGCTCCTTTGCTCCTCATATGCACAAACCAGACTCAATTATTCCCTACTATCTTGGTTTGGAAAGGCAGGTGTCTGCCAGGGAAAGCCAGAGCTTTCCTTGGAATGGAGAATGTAACCTCCCTCCCTCTGAATTATTATAATTTTGCAATTAGGGGCTTTCAGGCAATGATATGGGAATAGGAGTAACAGTTCTTTACTAGGAATATAAAAAAAAAAAAAAGGATACAAATGCAGTAGTACAAAGACAAGCAAGCAGGCAAACAAAAGTCCTGGTGAAACCCTGACAGGGTCAGGGATACGACCTGACACCCTGTTGGTCAGAGTGTTGGGAGCAGTCCAAATAAATCCTCCTGGAGTGACAGATGTGGTTCTGTGGAGTAGAGATGATCCTGAAGAAAAAAACAAAAAAGTCCAGTGGTGGTGAGATGGGTCCGGTCTTCCTCCTGGAGCCCAGTGGAAAGGCTGGATTCCTGGAATGCCTGCTGTTCCTGAGTCTCAGTTTTTATCCAGGTAGGAATGGTTGGCTCCCCCTGCACTGGGTGGAGCATCTCCCAATGGGATGATGTAATGTGTGATGTCATTGGTGAGCCTTCATGGCCCATTATCAGCAGATATCCCCCCCCCCCGAGGATGGACCAGTGGTGACAGAGATAAGAAGCACTGCCCCAGCTGGCTTTAATGGCTGGGCCATTATTAGAAGGCATCTGCCCCCCTCCCCCCCGGAGTTACAAGAGATAAAAACATCTCAACTGCGTTAAACAGATGAAATACAATACACATTTTTTGGTTACCTAACCCGAGACACCTACCTTCCCAAATCAGGGTAAATGTTTCTTCCGGGCAGGGATCTCATCTCTCATTTTTCCCATGTGCAGCATCATGTGAACATTTGTGTCAGAGCTGGGCCATGGCAGTCCCTGGGTGTCGGTGACAGAGACCAATAAGCTTTTATCACATTACAAGAGAACAAAGGAGAAAGCGTAGCTCAAGCTTAGGTGTGGGATTTAGATTTTCCAGCCCAAACAAAGTACCTGGATTTAACGGCACAGAGCAGGGAAGAGGTCAACATACATCATCCCATCAGGAAAAGCTTCACTCTGCTCCTCTGCTGCTTGCCCCTGTGTCAGTGAGGGATTGAATTAAGTGATGGAGGAAGGTGGATCTGCTCTGCAGTGTAAAGAGCCAAAATTCAGGTAATAATAGTAACTCCCAGTCCTGGATCTTTTCAGAAAACATTTACAAGCAGCTTTCTGGAGCAGTAAAGATTTTTCTCTTTTTCTTCTTTTTTTTCCCCCTTTTTCCTTTACTACAGAGAAATCTTTAACAAATAATCATTTTACACTGTACAGTTCATCAATAAAAGCAATAACACCAGGTTATGTAATAAATTAAATATGATGTGTAGTTGAAAGTAATCGTTCTTTCAGGCATCAGCTTCTTGTCACATTAAGGGCTCTGGCAAACAGGTTTAATATTCGTGGAATGAACAGAATTATTGACAAGCAGAGGAGGAACTAGACAGCAAGCGAGCATCATATTAATTTTTCAAATCTTGATATTGCTTTTCCTGCTGACAGCGCAACAAACTTCCAGGGCTGGCTTTTGCTGAAGTGAGGTTGGGTAGTGGTGGCTTGTTTCTCCTTGATCTTGGTTTTCTGCCATGCTGTCAAGTTGGAAGAGAGAAGAGAAGAGGGAGGAAAAATTGTGGTGGCTCAGAGGTAAATGTGGTTTTATCTTTGGGTTTGTTCTGGATAACTCAATTCAAGGGAACTCAGATTAACTCCAGTTCTACCTCTCACTGTATCAATGGACATCTTTCTTTACTTCAGAAAACAGTCCATAATTCCCATCCCACTTCTGGAATTTGAGTACTGCTCCTTGGCCTAGAGAGTCTGGTGGTTGTAATATCAGAGATCCTTTGGGACAGAGTTTCTCAGAACAGACAATTAAATCAGAGATGGTGTTACAAAGTGAGGTCTGCTGGGTCATCTGAGCTTCCTGATATTGGGAACTGCTCAAGGGTTGCAGAGAAATGGAAATTGAAAAGCTGAACTTCCTGAGGTCCAAGTGGTTCATTGATGAGGTCAGAAATGTAGAAAGTGATGACAATTCACCTTTTTACCTAAGCATTCCCAAAGTGCTACAAAAACAGCTAAAGGGAAAAAAACATAACAAGTGTGAATGGCCACTCTGAGGCATGTGTTTTGTCTGAGGCGGAGGTAAAAAATAGGCACTGACATTTCTCTTATCTCATACTTGAGCCCCAACCACCTCTGCTTGTCTCATGAAATTTGTCACCCAAAAAAGATTTTAAAAGGTGTTAAAATATGTGTCTTTCTGTTGATGGGCTATGGAGAGGCAGAGGAGAAGGTTTCTGTGGAGTGGTGGTCAGGCACTGCTCAGGTCAGAGGTGTTTTATAGAAATTGTCACTGGAGATGCTCTCAAAGAGCAGACATGGGACAAATATTTCCTAAAACAGCTCTCTGGGCTGCCTTTTCCATAGTGGATGGGATGGGATTGAGCTTGTCTGCAGCATTTCTGACACAGTGGATGAGATAGAATCTTATGAAATGAAATGCAAGGATCCTTGCAGGTGGCACTTTGGGAATACTCTCCTTCATCTACATTAGAGTGGTCGGCACTTTTTTTTTGAGCATTTTCCATAACCACATCTTTTCCATAGCCACAGGAACATGGGGAGGAGAAAATGGGAAGGAGGTGTGGGCAAAAGGCAGCTCTGGGCTGATCAGTGATGCCCCATGGGCTCTGTTCAACCCTTTCCCTCCTCTCTCATCTCTCATCAGAGCTCTGAGGATGTTTTAGAGCTGGCAAGGCAGGCATGGCTGCAGAGAGCTGGACAAGCTTTGGAACTTGGCACCATTGTCCTTTGATTGGCCTGAAACCCTTTATTTTAGGAGGAGATGGGTTTGCAGGCCTCATCAATTAACACCCAGGTCAGGTTTGTTCATCACACTGAGCTCTCACGGGCTGACCTTGGCACATGTGGCCAAAATTTCAGTAATGACCTCGTGTCTCTTCAAAAATCTGTCACCACTGGAGATCGCCCTGGCCAGAGCTTCCCTTCAGCTGGGAAATGTGGCAGCTGCTTTTTTCCAAAATACTCCAGAATGACCCCATTTCTCCAAAGAAATGTCAGAGCATGAGGAGAGCCAAAGGGGACTGGGGAGAGGGCAGAGCTGTTCATCTTGTTCAGACCCAGACCCAGCTCCCCACACATTCCCATGAGTGGAATCAAATCCAGACTCTGGAAGGGATTTATTTTTTTATGAGAGGTGAGGGAATATGTGGGCCCCAGAAATCTGGACAAGTGATGGATGTTGTCACCTTTCAGATTTGTCTGTGCATCCTTCCTCACTGCTCTCCTGGGATTTGCTTTAAGAATTTTTTGTATCTAATTTGTACCCAAGACAGGAGAGATCACTGGGCTGACAGAGTTCAGTAAAAAGGTGTGACATGGGTGGAGTGGTCTCAGGAGCAATGGGAACAATGTTTCTTTTTTACTTAGCAGCAAGTTCTGTTTCACCCCTCCATGCAGAAAAGAACCCAGGAGTGAGGGCTATTAAAGCACCAAAAAGGAATCAAGATTTTTCTGAAGGTCTGGGGGAAAGTGGGAGAAGAACTCACAGGAGAAATGTCAGCATGGGAGCACCCTTTGGTAATGAGCTGTTTTACAAAACCTGGAAAATGCTAGAATTTCATCTGTGTGTCCTAATGGTGCATCAGCCACCTAAAAGACCTTGGAAAATGTTGTTAGAGGCAGATAACAGAGTAAACACAGGAGCATGGAGATATTTTTATTTGAGGCAGAACCTGGAAAGCACTGGAGGGTTGAAGGAAGGAGGCAGGCAAGGACTGCAGCATCCAGGGTGGGACTTTGCCAACAAACAGGGCAGTTCCCCAGAGCCACTGGGAAGGGAATTTCCTGCCCTTCCAGTGAAGGAAAGCAGAATCTTGATAATCCAGACTGAAATATTAATAATGACAATTGCAAATGAAGTCTTTGAATTGCTTTGGGTGGACACCCTGCTCCAAGTAGCTCCTCTTTCCCTCCCTGCACAAGTGCCAGCCAGACAAAGCCAAAAGATTGGATTGTCGTGAATGAAAAGTAGAGAATTTTTTTTTTTTTAATTTATTTTTTGAACCAAGCTCTTTCAAAGCTGCTGGTCACTCCTGTCTTTAAATCCTGTGTGCACTGTTTAAGGATTTCACTGTCTTTTTCATGGCAGTTGAGGAAATCCTGCCCTTCCCATCACCTGTGGTGCAGAGAGAGACAGATAAACATGCAAAGAATTATGTGTACAGCTGCCAGGCTCTGAAGTGCATCTGAGAGTGCCACGAGGTACTTAACTACCTCTAAAAAAATGAGAGCATTTAATTCCCCCAGAAGTCAGTGGAGATCAAGAACCTGCACATGGGTTCCTGAATCACAGAGCACCCTCTTCGTCTGAGATGTATTTGACTGCTGAAAGGATGGGAGTGTTCCTCTTAGAGTGATTAGAATTAGAAACAGGTTTGTTAAAGGAAAACAAAACAAAGTTCAACCCTTTGTGTAAAATCTTGCACAAATGATACCCCTGGGTTTCCTCCAGATTTTGATTACTGTTAAAATAAATAATATTTGGGTTTCTCCTCACACTTTGCCCATTCTATTGAACCAAGGCACTATTTCTGAGTTGAAAGCATGCACACAAAAAAAATGCAAATCCCACATTTCAAAGGCACCTTCCACTTGGAATGGGATCTATTTTTGTCTCTGTGACTGTCTTGCACAGCTCTAATTGTCATGCCCTGCTCTGAAATCCACAGTGTGCGCCTCTTGCCGGTGTATTTTTGGATTATTGCTCATTGTGATCAGCCTTTTGTGTTCCTCTTGATGTGGGCCAAATTCTGACATGAGGTGCTGAATCATACACAGTGTGGATCTTATTAATGTCTCAGAGAAATCTTCCTTTTTCTATTCCCCTGTACCTGGGCCAGCACCTGGCAGAGTCTTCCCCATTTCCCAGACAGACAGGGGAGAGAAAACCGCCTGAAACACATCAAAGAGCTGAGCACTCGAAACAATTCATTTAATTATTATTATGAAATGTCTTGGGGAGGGCCTGCTTGGCATTGTAGTTTCTGTGATCATTTGTTTTGTGACAAAACTGAGCAAAGAGAGAAAGAGGGAAGGGAAGGGAAGGGAAGGGAAGGGAAGGGAAGGGAAGGGAAGGGAAGGGAAGGGAAGGGAAGGGAAGGGAAGGGAAGGGAAGGGAAGGGAAGGGAAGGGAAGGGAAGGGAAGGGAAGGGAAGGGAAGGGAAGGGAAAGGGGAAAGGGAAAGGGGAAAGGGAAAGCCAAGGGGAAAGGGAAGGGGAAGGGGAAGGGGAAAGGGGAAAGGGGAAAGGGGAAAGAAAGGGGAGGAGAAAGGAGACGAAAAAGAAAAGGAAATGGAAAAAAGAAAAAGAAAAAGAAAAAGAAAAAGAAAAAGAAAAAGAAAAAGAAAAAGAAAAAGAAAAAGAAAAAGAAAAAGAAAAAGAAAAAGAAAAAGAAAAAGAAAAAGAAAAAAAAAAATAAAAAAAAAAAAAAAAAAAAAAAAAAAAAAAAAGAAAAGAAAAGAAAAAAAAAAAAAAAAAAAGAAAAGAAAAAAAAAGAAAAGAAAAGAAAAGAAAAGAAAAGAAAAGAAAAGAAAAGAAAAGAAAAGAAAAGAAAAGAAAAGAAAAGAAAAGAAAAGAAAAGAAAAGAAAAGAAAAGAAAAGAAAAGAAAAGAAAAGAAAAGAAAAGGAGGATAAAAGGAATCTTTTGAAACTGATATCTCTGGGCTTGGGGGTGAAATATTTAATTTTTGCCCACCAAAAATACAGTATTGTCTGAGTGGAAATGCAATTTTTAAAGAAAATTATGAGGAGATGAATAATTTTCTGAAGGCAAAATACATATTATAAACCCTCTTGGGGAGTGATAGAGAGGGAAAAGGGCACTTGATGTAATGGGGTGGAAAACCCAAATAGTCCCATCTCTGCTGCAGGATTCTCTTTCCTGGAGTGCTTTGCCTACATTCCACACTGCAGCACAGCCCTTGCTCTGGCACTGCTGCAGCTTCCAAGTTTGGGCAAAAAAATTTCACACCTGTAAATGGACTTTTTATCTCCTGCAGCTGAGTTGATTTTGAGGATCACTTTTTATTTCCTTCCCTTTCCATTTCTTCTCTGATCACCACTTAAGGTATGTCAGCAACATGTGCTATTTTTTTTTTCAATAAGAAGAAAGGTTTTTTAACCAGGTAGCACAGAAAAAAAGATGGAATATTGGAGATGGAATCTTCCACAGCCTCCACACCAGCATCCTCCAGTGAGTTGTCTTCCTTTTCTTTAAATGGCCTCTGTGAATGCAAATCCCAAATTTCAAAGGCCTGAATTCTGGGATGCTGAATGCAAAATGTCTGATATTGGTGTTGCTGCTTTTGTTCCAGCTCCTCATCAGGGAAACTTCCCTGCCGTTCACACCCAGGGAACCTGGGACAGGTGAAGCAGGCAGGGGCTCCAGTCTTTAATCCACAGCCAGGCTGTCCCCTGAATTCCTGCAGAGCGGGCTCCGGCAGATCTGTGCTTGCTTCTGGTGCTGAGCAGCTGTTTCACAAACTGGTGGGTCATTGGAGTTCTGTGGCCATAATCACTTGGCTCTCTCGGTGCTGTCACCTGCAGATTAAAATGAAAAGCCTTGAAAATCAGGTGACAGCAAATCCAGCATGTCCAGGGATGTGTGTGAGCACAGAGCAGGCTGCTGTCAGGAAGTTGTTACACACCCCAGAAATGGAGGGCTTGACACTGCAGAGTGTGTCTGGGAGAGGAGTGAAGAAACACAGCCAAATGTTCCTTTTTTCTGTGATGGAGACCAAATCCCTTTGAAAGAGGAAATGTAATTGTTCTGTGGCCAGGGCTCCTGGAACATCGTGTCTGTCAGTGCTGCATGCACTGTGCCATCACACAAAGGGCTTGGAACCACAGAATCCTGGAAATGCTTGGAAGGGACGTTTAAAGGTCATCCAGCCCCAGACACCTTCCACCATCCCAGGCTGCTCCAAGCCCCAATGTCCAACCTGGCCTTGGACACTTCCAGGGATCCAGGGGCAGCCACAGCTGCTCTGGGCACCCTGTGCCAGGGTCTGCCCACCCTCACTGTAAAAATCTCCTTTGGGCTAAAGAGCAGCAATCTCAGTTCTCAGCCTCGCCATGCAGGAGGATGTGGAAGAAGGAGTTGTTACTGTGGATAGAAGAAATCAGATTTACAGGGAAAACCTTTACAGTGGTAAGGGGCAAATTTATGGAAATAGTCCCAGCTACAGTCACAGCAGCCTCCTGGATGGTTCCTGGTGTTATCAGAGATCCCATGGTGGGTTCCTCCTAGGAATGTTGTCTAATGATGATTTGCTGCCTGCTACCTCTGAAGATAATTCCTGCCATCTTTCCCCACATCCTGGTTTCCTTCACGTGCAGCTGCAGCAGATTGTGCAGACAGTGCAGACCTCGGGCTTGTCACAGGTGTCACACTTTCAATGTCATTTTTATTAATGTCATTTACTGCCTTTTATTTCGTGCCTGTAGCAGAGCTGTTCCTGGTTTCCATCACAGGGCAGGAGAAGAAGGGACAGTCACAGGAGGGCTGTCCAGGGCACACAGGTGGGGATCAATCCCATATTTCCATCCAGGTGAGGGCCTGTGTCTTTGGCTGCATCAATGACTGGAGTAGAGTTAATCTTGATTTACCCAGGAGAAGGAAGGGGTAGAACTGAGCACACAAACTGAATCCAAGAATAGCAAAAGGCCACTGGAAAGGAAAAGAGAGTGCAAGGAGGAAAAGCTAACACATCGGCCTCTGTCTTTGCAGGTCCCCCAGGCAACATAACCACAAACAGCCTCTTCAAAAAATGTGAATACTGTGCTCCTTTCTGACAGTTTTTTCCCCCTATTTCCTCCTGCCTTTGCAAGTAGCTGAGGAAAAGAAATATTTAATGACAGGGTTTGATATTTTAATGTAAAAAACACCACAAATCTCTCTGTGAAAGGGCGGCAATAGAATTACAAAGGGACGTGTTGCAGCAAGTGAGAAGTTGGTTGGAAAAGGGACAGAAGTGGAAAGAGGCAAAGCTGAAGAACTTGTGGAGTATCTTCAGGTGGAAATCACCTCATTTCAGGAGCCTCTTTCCAGAGCTTGCTGGGGAGGAAAAACCAGGCCAGTTTGGTGCTTTACCTTTCACCCTTCTGTAAGAGCAGAGCAGAGTTCCCTCCTCCGTGGTTTAGCTGGGATGTGTTCTTCCAACAGGATCCCTTTCCTTGAAGAAATTCCTGCTGATGTCCAACCCAAACCTCCCCTGGCACAGATCAAGGCCACTCCATATTGTCCTTTTGTTTGTTCCCTGGGAGCAGAGCCTGACCCCTCCTGTCAGGGAGTTGTGCAGAGCAACAAGGTTCCCCGAGCCTCCTTTCTTCAGGCTGAGCTCCTTCCCCAGCTCCCTCAGCCTCTCCTGGTGCTCCAGCCCCTTCCCAGCTCTGTTCCCTTCCCTGGGCACACTCCAGCTCCTCAATGTCCTTCTTGCCATGAGTGGCCCAGAACTGGACACAGCACCTGAGGTGTGGCCTCACCAGTGCCCAGCACAGAGGCAGAAGGTGAAGATGTGAATTCCTCAATTGTCACTGTTGTGAAGGCCACATTCTCACTCACCCTGATCTACATTTGAGGCTGTTCTCTAGCCCAGGTGAGAGAGTTGTGCCCTGCACCCAGTGGGTGTTATCAGTGACACCCACAAGACGGGAACACAGAAAAATCCCATCCTTGAACCCCTGTGAAGCTCGTGCCATGCTGTGTGTCTTTCTATCATTATTGTTATTATTATTATTATTACTATTACTAATATTATTATTACTATTGTTATTGTTAGGAGGGGAGCATAGTAACTGTCTTTACAGCTTGATTGGTAAGAAAAAAAGAAATAATTATGGACAATACAAGTGACTACAATTTTGCTTAAAATTTCTGCAGGGACAACCTTGGACTGAAATGTTGGCCTGGTAGCTGCAGTGAATAGTTTATCCTGCTCTCCCTCCCTTCCCTGTCGGATCTCAGCAGCAGTCTCCAGCCAACATAATTCTTTGTGAGTTACTTTCGTTAGCAAAACCTTTCACCCTATGAAGATGTTCTACTTAATTAGTAAAAGTTCAATTTTTTTGTCACCGACAGAGCTCAATACATCAACATGTCTGGAGAGTCATTAGCTGGAAAATTAATCAGGGTGGGTAACAGCTGAACAGAGTCAGAGCCCTTTATGTTCCTTCCAACATCTCTGCCTCCAAATTGGGAGCTTTTTCAAGAAGGGATGTCCAAAACCCATCCCCAAATACCCAAGAGACCCATTGCTAGGGAGCAGTGGAGTCAAGGGTGTCCCTGAGCCTGAAGGAAAGGATGAGAAACCAGAATCAACTGTGATCCACCTTGGTCAGGCTGGTGGGGAACTCCAGCTGAGGACTCTGAAATGATGGTTTCCTGAGGTTTTCCTTCCACCTGCCTCTGGGAACACATCAAACCGAGGTGCTTTTGCTCCCCTGCACTGCCCTGTATATCCACTGTGCAGGATTGCTGCCAGCAGAGTTTGCTACAACCCACCATGGCCCAGCCTTGGCTTCCTTCCCACTGTGCATTTTTTTTTGTTTAGGAAAGCTCTGCTTGAGGTGTCTGCTGCAATTCCCTACAATATCACCTTTTTCCTAATGGGTTGACAGCCACAAGGAGTCCAAATAACCAATGGCTCAGCACAGATTTGCACGTCAACTTCTTGGGTTTTTTTCATCTTTTTATCACTTTATTCCCTGGATATGGAGCCTGAGATTTTCTTCTGGCAGCTGTAGCCCATCCATAACTGCATGCAGGTGGGGAATGTTGCATCAAGTGGTGCTGAGAGCGTTGGATACTTTGCAGGAATCTTGGGATGGGTACGTTGCTCTAAGAGACTCCAAGAATAATAAAATCTGGTGTTCTTCCTACCTTCTGAGCACAGAACACTGTTCATGTGTCAATCTCACATCACTTTTTCCTGCTCTGACACTTTCTATAATTAGCAGGGGAGTGTTGGTGGCAAGTTGTGGTGAAAAACACTGATATCCTTTATTTACTTTCTGTTTATTATTATTTTTTGGGGGGAGGGAGCATAGTAGCTGTCTTTACAGGTAGCAAAGAGAAATAATTATGGACAATGCAAGTGACTACAATTTTGCTTAAAATTTTGCATAACTGATCGCCAGACCTCGTTAAAATTGAGCTCCTCATGGTACATTTAATTCTCCTAGAGAACAAGACCAGACAGCAGGGGAGGAAGGAAATATTTTGCCTGCACAAAAATATATCTTCCCACTTTGTAACTTCCCTCCTCAGAAAGTGTCTGAGGGGGAAAATTACAAAGAGTCCTGGGCATGATTTCCTGGGCTCTGCTCTGCCCCCAGGACTTGCCAGTCCTCTGTTGCCTCTGATGACGCTCATAACAGAACTGTGACAATTCTGGAACCTTCTCTGACTAACAAGTGGCTCAGGGCCGCCAGCTCTGTCCTCACACTCCTGTCGAGTGTGGTTAAGTGAGTGTCTTCCCAAATGGAAAGTGATTTCCCTGCCACGTCCCTGCTGGGGACGAGTCACACCCAGACGGAACCGCGAGCACCAAGGCCTTGTCCCCAGGAATGAGGCGTGAGGCGTGTGTGCCTCTGCAAAAAATCCTGTCCTTGGTGTCTGATTGATTTATAAAGCTTGTTTTCAGTGTGTTTGTGAAGAGATAAAGGAGAAAAGAACAGAGCCTCAAAAATCCTTGATTCCTTGCGGTAGGGCATCCTTTAGGAGCTGCAAGGCTGCTCTTGTGCTTTCCTGGGCAAAACAAGGGGGTAAAACAAATGCTGAGTGTTCACCCAAAACAATAGAGATTACTCATTTCCCTGCCTCCCTAGTCACTCCTTCTGAAAACAGAAGAGAAGGAGAATTTCTCTTTGGCTCAGTTGAAAATTTTTTTTTCCATTAAGCATGAAGTTCTTTTCATCCTTGGGAATCCTTAAGCTCAAGACAAATACAATTTGGATAACAGAAAAACCCTGTTTCTTTGAAGAGACTCTCATTTCTAAAATGCCAAAATGGGATATTATCTGTCTTTTGCTCTTGTTTCAGATTAGCTTTTGAGGGGTCAAAACAAATCTGTGAAAATTCCTGCACCCTGAAAATTACTTTTACGGCAAACAAAAAATTACCTCTAACATTATACCAGCTATAGTTACAAAGATTTGTCTCAGCCTTTTCCTAAGCACGTTTCCCTCTTCAGCTTTTATTAGCAAGGACAGAAAAGCTCAGTTTCCAAACGATGTGGACTCCCAGGCCACACATGGTCTGCAGTGTGGGAGAGCTGCTGGAATGCTGTAATCTCACACACATAGGCAGAAAATGCCCCAATCCCCCATCAAGATCCCATCTTTAAAGCACTTAACCATGGACCATTAGCACTTTAAATGTGGTGCAGATCATCAGGGCTGATTTAGCCAGAAGAATGAAATGGTATTGATTCGGGATTATGGCCAGGTAAAGACACCATCATGCTGTTTGTTTTGTGTTGATTCATAAATGAACTAATTTAGGGTAGGATTAGTGTGATCTATAGAACAGAGGCCTGGAGTGGAAAGCAGTACCCTGAACTGCGTGAACTGGAGATTGGATTAGGATTCAGAGGAAGAAAAGAAAAGGAAATGGAGGTACTCTATGTACATTGGCCTGAATTCTGCTGTAGTGAGGAAAAGATGGATTCTCATGAGCATAAATACACAACCTCAAGCTGCCAGTTTGCCATTGGATGGATCAGGAGAGGGTTCAGGTACAGAGCTGTAAATTGCTTCTCCCTGCACCCATAAATTAGCCCCAAACATCCCCAGTGCTCCTGTTTTTCCCCTCTAAAACACGAACTACAACAGCTTTCTCCCAAAGGTGCCTTGTTGCCATTTTGCATTTGGGGTAGTCACAAATTTTCTCCCCTCCCCTGTGAACCCAAATTTTGCAATTGGTTTGATATTTACTTGGGGAGCTGGTGAGAACGATTTTTAAAATGACTACATCTCCATGGAAAAAAAAAAAGTGAGTTTTGCATGAAACATCCACAAGATACAGTAAATTAATTTCCAGATTCTCTTCCCTTCTCCCACCCTCTGACAGTCAGCACCACTCCTGGGCAGGGGAATCCTGCAGCATTGCTATGAGCAGATCTTGACAGCCTAAGAGACAGTGGTCCCCGAGGGTTTAAAAACCAGCCTGTGCCTCAGGAGACACATTTGCAGCCCCCCTTGTGATGGCAGTCTGTGCTGATCCTGGCTTTCCTTCTCCCATCTCACCTGTTCCATGCCGAGGAACCATTTTAGGACAGGGACAATCTCTTGGGTCTGCTAAGGACAGAGCAGCCTTGATCCCATCAGAGGTACAAAGTGCTGGGATAACATCTGTGAGGAAAGCAAAGGCCTCCATCCGCCTTGCTCTTGTCTGAAGCTGATAGAGGAGTAAGCTGGTGTCCTCAAGGGGCTTGGAAAACAAATCACTTTTGTGTTTGTTAAGTGCTGAACTGAACTTCACACGCTACACAAGACAGGCAGGCAGGCTGCTCAGCTAATTAAGACACAGGGTAGGAAGCAAAACGGGTGAAACTTCCACAGGAAGGCTGGAATAACTCACTGGTTATTAAACTCTGTTAAGCCAAAGAAATGCCAGCAAAGTCCCATTCTCCTCCACCTCAAAGCCCAGCATCATGCAGATACCACAGAGGTGGGAATCAGGTTTTCCCAAGTGTTTTACATCTTCACTGCAGCATCTGCCCCAGGCACAGAGCACCCAGGCAATTTGATCCAATTTGTTAGCAAGAGATAGCAGACTTCTCCATGGTGTCTTTAGTCTCCCAAGTTCCAGGAGGAAAAACCTCTGAGTGCAATTCTGGAGCAAAAATGGCTCCGAGGCACCCAGGTTAGATGAATGCACTTTAAAAGCATCTGTTAACTCTGTACTTCTTTTCAGCCATAAAAATTACTTCATATGCTGTCTGCAATCCCCATTTAAAGGG
Source organism: Acrocephalus scirpaceus scirpaceus (assembly GCA_910950805.1). Lineage (NCBI taxonomy): Eukaryota > Metazoa > Chordata > Aves > Passeriformes > Sylviidae > Acrocephalus > Acrocephalus scirpaceus. Next base: position 7,346,917 of record OU383790.1, on the reverse strand, counting down.
CTTCAGTACTTTGGTGGATGGATGGAAGGAGGGAAGCCTGGAGCATGCAGAGGGGGAGGTACTGCAGAGAACTGTGCACAGCACATTTTGTAATAATCCCTTGATTTCTTCTCAGCCTCTTCCCTACAGGGTGATGTCTGTGCAGGAGCCTGTGGTTTCCAAAGCATCACTCATCCCCTGCTCGTTCAGGAAACACAGCCTGGAAGGATTTGCTTCTGCTGCACTGGCCACAGAAGGCTTTGCAAACTCACATTTGCCTGGTGGGCTCCCATGCCACCTTTAGTTTTCCAGCTGGCTCTGCCTGTTTTTTGGTGGGAAGGCTCCCAGGGAGCAGGGCAGCCCAGCTGGCCAGCAGCTTTCCATCTGAGAGGCACAAAGAGGCACGGAGGGGAGTGGGGTGTTGCTGGTGGTGCGGAGCTGTAACCCTTGAGGGATGAGTGTGGCACACACAGCCCACAGGGAGATGTGAAGAAATAAAATCCAGGGTGATCTGCTGTGGACATGATTTTCTGAGCCTGAGAGAATTTTTAGCTTGTGTTAGCTTTCCCAAAGGAAAGATTTCTGCAGTTTCTCTTCCCAAAACAGCTTTGTGTAAATAATATTTTCTCAAAACATTTTCAAGTAAACAATATTCTTTCTCATAACAAACCTCTCTTCAGGTGGTGTGTACTGTTTCTTTAGTTTAACCAATGAATTTGAGAGGTGTCAAATGCTCTGCACCAATAACGTGCTTTTTAGGGCAGCACACTACAAAAAAAGCAGAATGAACTGTAAATAAAGCCTTCATTTCTCTCTTCTGCTGGAGAACTTAGTGGAGTCCATTTATTTCATGTCCTATGATGACAATCTGCTGCCCCAACTCTCCCAGGACTCCCGTCCTTCCACACAAATATTTCACTGCCTCTCGCCCACCAAGGCTCAGTGGGCATTCATCCCCTCCTGCTACAAATATCTTCAATTGTCAGTTGTTCCTGGTTCCCAGCCCCACCAAAAATACTCCAAAAGGCTCAACTTCTCTTTCTTTCTTTACTACTGTCACTCATTTTTTCCACTCCTCCTCATCACACAAAGCCAGAAGTAAATAAAGGAACCCCAACTTGATTTTACACGCACATATGAGCAGCACAGAGGAGCCATGAACATACTCAGCAAAAAGCACTCATTCCAGCAGTCTTTCACGGCCTGTGATGTTGGAACAGCCACTGTCAAACAATGCTCTGGAATGGGGCTGTTCTCCATCCCTCCTTCCCTCCATCCTCCTCTGAACCCTGGCCACCCTCCCTCCATGGCTCTCCCTGGCACCCCAGGGCTGTTTCCCTGGGCTCCCCCTGCACCCTGGGCTGCCCACAATGCTGGGGATGGAAGGGGCACCTCCAGCCAGCTGGAGGGAGTGGTGGGGGCTGAACTGCTGCCACTGGAGCTGGCAGCAGATGTTTCCTGGTGGAGGCTGCCCTGCCTAATTCAGGCCTTTGTGGTTTGAGACAGAATCCAAATTATTTCCAATTAGGAGACTGCAGTGACAGCTGCTCTGAACAGAGCCTTCTCTCGCAGCTGAGAACCTGCTCCACGTCCAGCTGGGGTTGGATACCTGCACCTCCAGCATGGAGAGATCAACCTGGGCTTTATTATAAAATCTTTTTCTTCCCCCTCTTGTTAAGCCATTCCTCTCTCCCCCACAACACCACTTCTCATGAGGAATTTGGCAGTTGCAACGTCCTTATCTCTCCCTCACCAAAATCCATCCATTTTCTCCTTTCTTTATGCAGAATTTAATTTTCCTGTTGTGCTGTCCAGCTCCCCCTCTTCCCAGCTCCCCCATTACTTCTGCCTGCCCTGAGATGTATGGGCCCTGTCAGGCAGTTTGGGCCTGACCCAGGCAGCCAAAATCAGAAGAAAACCTGGTTTTATTTTGCCTGGGGAGAATTCATCACAGAAAGTGTCTCATTTAGGGAAATTAAGGATGAAGGAAAGGGAGAGCTGGAAATTTATTCTGGTTTGGTGTTTAAAATATATCTATATACTGCTGTGTTAAAGGCTGGTATTTTCTTCCCATTTTTCTTTCACTCTTGTCCGACCATATCCCACAGTCCAGAGACAGAATTTGGGAGAAAGGGGCATTGGGCCACTTGCTGGCTGGAAAATTCTGCCTGTGGTAGAGTGAAAGGTATAAGGCACTGTTGAACAAGAAGACACGTCTCTCTCCATTCTGTGCCATAACTACTCATCAGAGGCAAATCTAATCCTAAAAACACAAACTAGACAAATCCTTTGGAAGGAGGAAGGGGAATGTGCGGGTGCTGGCTTTGGTTATGATTCAGTTAAATCCTTGTTTGTTTGGAGACTGAGCCTCTTGAATCACAGCAGGGCTGAGCAAACCCAGAGTGAGCCTTCAACCGTGCAGAGTCCTGGGGAACTTGCTCCAGAGCTGCTCCCCAGGCACAGGGACAGGGTTTTCCTGCTCTCCTTCTTCTATCTCCCAGTCCCAGAGGCAGTGAAAAGTTTGTGGTTTCCACAGGGAGAACTCCAGGTTTTTTCTCTGTCGTAGGTCACAATGTAAAATTGTGCCCAAGGTTTGTATTCTATCCCCATGAGCCATTGGAGCCAAGGTGGGGCAGTGTTTCCCTTCTCTCCTGTCCATGGCCCAACAATGCCTTGCCACATGACTCATGGGGAACTCCCTGCGGGAGCTGTCTCTGGTTCATGGGCCAGCAAGGAGCCCCTGCAGGGCTCAGAGAATGAGATAATCCCATTGTGAGATGCTCCACCCAGGGGGAGGAGCCAAGCATTCCCACCTGGATAAATCCGGGGTTTGGGACAGCACAGGCAGCTTTTATCCACTGGACTCCCAGAGGAGACAAGAGCTACCAGATGTTTCTACAGGAATCACTGCTTTGGCAAGACCATCTCATCTGGACCCTAACAGGGTGTCAGGTTGTATTCTGACTCTGCCAGTGGTTTTTTTGTACTATTACTTTTATTTTATTTTACTTTCTTTTATTTCTTTTCTTTTCATCTTATTAAATTGTGTTTCTGATGTGGAGTCTTTCACTGGTTTTGCTTTCAAACCAGCACATTCTCTTATAGGGGATGGTGCCACTTGGTTGCCCCACCCCATCCCACGTTTGCACCGTGGGCACCTCGGAGCTGTAGGGCAGGTCTGAAATCAGAATTCCTTCCTCTGCTATAGAAACCCCACATCTGGAGGGAACCCAGGATCTCTTGGCCTGGAGGGACTCCACCCATGAGAAGGTGACACCAAGGGGAGGCCAGGTCCTACCTTGCCACAGGTAGTGCAAACAGCAGTGCTGGGCTGGGAACAAACCCCTGCTGGGGTCAAATCCACTGGTACCCACAAGAATTTTGACAGCAGCTTTTGGTATATGGTGTTTGTCTTGATGCCTTCATGGCTGTGCTCTTAATAGTGCTTTTCATTTTCCCTGGGATCCAAGAGGAAAGATTTTAGTCCAGGAGATTTTTCAGTGGTATTGGGATGAGTGTTGTCTATTAATTGATGTGGAGCTCTTAGGTGCTCCAGAAGATAAGTGCCTTGTAAATACAAATAAATAGATCAGATTAGACCTTGACAGTGGTTCATGCAAAAGGCATTTTTATGTGCAAAAAATAATAACATTGTAGAGAAATAGCTGTTATTTGAAACCTTGGGCTAGAGCTTCCATAATTGATATTGTTGGAGGAAAGATGAAGCTAATGGAGAAGAGCTGCTGTGATTGCCCTTTTGTCATTGACTAATTCTTCCAGCAACCAAAGTGACATTACCCAGCTCCCATTTAGACCTCCAAGCAAGTGGTCACATTTTTCAAGAGAGCACAGCTCAATGAGCACTGAATCCTTTCACAACTCTCCTTGCCAGTGCTGTAATTGCAGGGATGAGGGAAGGGGAGTGATTTTGAAAATCTTCCCTCTCCTTTACATCCTGACTGCTTGGAAATCTCAGCCACAGCGTGGCTCAGAGAGAGGCATGAAAAATGTCACTGCCCAAGAATCCAGAGTTACCCATGGCCCTGATGGAAATCTCACCTTCAGCAATTTCAAAGGCAGTGCAAGGAGAAGATTTGGGGTTCCTGTGATTGTCAGCTCAACAAGGGTTGGCCAAAACTTGAGTTTAACCCATCCAGGCCCAAGCTCTCAGCACATGGAAGGTTCTTCCAGTGGGGTAGGTTCACATTTTTCTATTCTATAAATGAAGGCAGATCCTGGATTTCAATTTATCGATGCAAAAATAAAAAAACGAAGGCAGAAATAAACACCTGAGTGATCTTGGGAAACAAACATCAGTTTTTGGCCTCCAACAAGTTACAATGAAGTACCAGCATTGCTCCCTCAATCCCATCAGGTTAGGTACAAAACACAAGTGCTTAAAAGCCAGGGATAAATAATTAACAGCATCATACATCTTTTATTCCCTACATAAAGCACATAAAGGGTGAAATCCTGACCCACCCAAAGGCAGCATTGAAGTTCTTGACTTTAGATGAACTTGTGTTTTACTTGTGTTTTAAATTGTTTTGTCAAATGCAGGGAAACGTGTCATAAGATTCCTCCACAATCTTAATTCTGACCCAAGAGAGGTAATTTTCTATCATCATCACTTCTTGAACTTAAACAGAAAACAAACCCTCTTTAAAAAATCTGAAACACACCTCCTACCAAATGAATGTTGATTTGAAGACAAACAATTTTTTTTTTAATATAAAAATGGGCACATATTCACTTACTGAAAATTCAGTATCAATTAACAGTAATGATACTTAGAAATACTTCAGCTAACTAATGGTATTTGCCACCTAAGAATATTCTTTAAAAGAAAATGTTTGTACACCATATGCAATGAAATAAAAATGCCACATAAAAGAGGAAAAAAACCCCAAACAATTCACAGGTTAGGCATGAGGTTGTTTTGTCAAAATACAAAGTACACTTCTTTGTACTCTGCTTAAAAACATATATTTATTATGTGGATAGCATAGGGTTTCAGGAGTCCTTAATCATTCATTTCCCTGTTTTTAAGTGTGAGGGCTTTGCCAATGATGTGGTAAGTAAATACATTGTTGTCACTTAGCAACCTTAACTTGTCTCTGAAATGAGTTGTTTGTTTCTATAATAAATGAGACACTCGGATACCATGGAGATGAGCAGAGACCTTGTCTGCTTTGCCAGAGCCCATCCTGGAAAATGGGATGAGATCCTTACACAGAGGAGCAGCTCTTTACTCCTGTCCACAGCATAGAAATGTGGGCACTGCCTGGGATTGTGCTGCTCTGAGGACAAGATTCATTCTCCTTTTGGGCAGAAAATCTGGAATTTTTGTCAACTGTCCAGTGCCCAGGACATGGTGGGTTTGCAGCCAGCTCTCAAATGCTTTTGTTGTTATCATCAGCCTCCAGTGTGAAACTTCACTCTTCACTCTAAGCTCCATGCTTGGAAAACAGCATCTTTTCACCTCCAGGCAGCTCTGTTAGAACCACCTTGGGCCTTTTTTTAGCCCCTAATTGCTCTTTTATGCCCTTCTTCTGCTCTAACACAGCCCTAGGGCCAGTTTAAGCAGCTTGAGAAAGATTGCTGGCCTCTGGGAAGTCCCTGAAAAAGAACCTCCACCAGGGTTCCTGCAGATGGGAACTGATGCCACACCTTGAGGGCTGTGTCTGGGGGAAAAAAGGAGAAAAGACAAATAGCATGGCTGAGATAGAATCCCCTCCCTCAAATCTGAGCTTCTGGTACGTGGGGGTAAATTAAAGCACAAGGGTTAATAACGAATGTCAAAACAGATTTTAGACAACGCTGTTCTCTTCTAAAACTGCATTTAATTGTACAAGACTCCAGTAAATCCCTGGACACTGTTGATCGGCTAAAACTCACCTGATTTTTCCAAATCTTCTCCTCCCTCACTCCTTTCCTGTATTTCCCGACTTTCACACAATCTGCTTGTATGGCTGCTACAGCTCCTTGAGTTTAAATTAGTCTTTTAAAAAGAAGGACGAACCACACAAACTTTCTTTTGGTTTTAGAAATCACATCCATATTCATAACCCACTAATCATGTTTGATAAATCAGAATTCATTGTGAAACACTCTAACCCTTCATGTTGCTTCACTTTTTAATCTCGCAGGGGAAGCAATCATCGCTGCCAGGGGGCTGGGCTGGGCTGTCTCGGGTGTCTGCTTGAGTCAGCTCCCTTGTTTGTACAATGCGGCTGGCGCTCCTGGATCTAAGCTATCATCTAAAAAACGTAATTAAGTCTTCAGCACTTCAGGAGAAAGAGGAATCTTCGCAGTGTGAATCAAACAGCATCTTCTCAGTGATGCTGGCCTGAGCCTGCAGCTCAGAGCTTTCTCCTCATCGCCGTGGTGTAACCGCGCTGAAGCCTTGAGATGCTTTGCTGCCAGCTCAGCCATGGGAAGAATTTGCACCTGCAGTCAAAGAATAAACAGAGAGATGTTCACAGGGGTCAGCAGGGCCTGTTATTATGCAGTTTGGCTGGTTTAACCAGGTGCAGTGTGTGGATAAGGGCAAGGAGGTGGCATTTCTGCCCCTTACATCATTTGGATAGGAATGTGCATGTTTGTGTGTTTTCCAACTGTTTGCAAAATGGGATTTTTTTGGCAACACCTAGATAAGTGCAAGATTAGCTACATCATCTTGTTTTTCTACCCCTATCAGTCCATTAATCCTGATCTTTTCTTTAGAGGAGGAGTCTTCACATGAGTCCAGTTCCTCTGATCTATTCCGTCTGCTTCTCCTGCTGCCAGCTCCAAGACGATCCCTTCTTCCCCACAGGCTGAGACAGGAGACAAGCAGCCCACAGTGGGGGAAGGACAGTGACAAAGTGAAGTACTCTGGGCCACCAACCTCCTCCTGGGGATGATGTCAAGGTTCTGGCTCTGCTCCATACGCTGGAGTTGCTCTGCTTTCCCACAGTCCCAAGTTTTGGGCTCCCCTGCTTTCCCAAAGAAATATAGCTTTTATTTGCTGAAGCAGATTCTAAGCCTGCCACACTTAATAATTCAGTGGTGAACTTTCGAGCTGTGTGCAGGTTGAAAAATAACTTGCTTTAGTAAGTACAAAAATCTCCATTTCTGCTGCCTTTGCTTCTCCTTCCCTCCTCCTCTCGCCCGTGGCCCCAGCAGCCCTTGCAATCCAAACACTCCCCGTTATTATATTTGGGAGCAAAAAGGAAAGGCAGGAGGGGGAGAAGAAATTCATTTCCTCTCTGTGGGATGTTTATTGTTTCTCCTGCTCTCAGCCAGCCAAGGTCTCTGTCGTTTTACGTGATATTTTATAATGGGAACAGTTCTTGTGGGTACCAATGAGTTCATCTGCAGAGAACGTGGAGCCTGGAGATTTAAATTTATACCTCCCTGCCACGGCTGTAATTGGGACTCCCGGGAGAGGAAACCCTGACAAGTGACACAAATAACCCCTGCCAGACCCCTCTCAAGTCCTGTAGCAGCAGGAACCCCAGGAGGACTTCCACAATCAAATTACCCTTAAACAAATGCTCCAGTCTCCAGTAACTAAGGATGTCACTGCTGAAGGTCAACTAGGTGTGTGTGTAACTTGATTATTGGGTTTAGTTCCCATTGCCTGCTCCCACTCAAAGAACAGGAGCTGCAACACTGGCAAAACAGAACTAGAAGAAGCTGCAAAACTAATTAAAACTCGTTACTCCAATTGTCTAGGAATACATTTATTTAGGCCTTCCCTACCCCTCTAGCTATGCAGGCATAATTACACCAGCACTGTTTCCCTGAATATAAATGAATAAAATAAAGTACACACGTTTTCTCTCCTGTGAACTGAAATTTGGCAATGTCTGTGATATTCATTTGGGAAGCTGATAAAAACATTTTGAAGATGTCAGCATCTCGGTGGAAAAGAGGAGGTTAAGAAAGATTGATAGGCAGATAGATATGGGTATGCAGATATAGCCATAGATACAGACGTATAAAAATGATTTACAGTTTGCTTCTTTTCTCCCACCCTTATGCAGTAAGCTTTTTAGGGAAACTATGTATTGTAGGAATAGATGTAATTTCCATGGAGGAGGAAAAATAATTAATACTGATGTGTCAGCTGCCAGGGCATGTATTTCAGGTTCTGCACTGCTTTAACTGTTGGTTAATAGAGGAAAAGTCCCCATAACTGAGCCATAAACTGTGCTGGTGCAAAAATTCTGTATTGACCTTGTTCAAAACACAAATAGCTCCTTTTGATAAAAATAGTAAGACAAAAATTCCAGATGTAATGCAAAAATCATGGGATGAAATTCTTAGACTGGATTATGTAGTATCTTCAAACTCGAAGAATAAACGAGTTCATAATTATTGGCTAAGTTATTATTATTATTAGATGTTAATTTATTCTGGATTTCCTCCCAGAATGTGCTGGGTTCAAAATATAAACTTACTTAGTTAGCACAGAGCTTTTTTTGGTAAGCCCAAGGCCTGGAAGAACCTGTAAGTTCCACGAAAGCTTGGTGGGGCTCAGGAACTTGAGGAAGATTTTTCTTAGGAGAATCAGTCACGGTGCCTGATGAAATCAGCCCTGTTGACAGCCCATCCCTGGGGTTTTGTTGCAGTAGGTGCCATGTCCTGGGCCTGGCTGTCCCTGTCACATTCCAGTCACGCTCCTGTTGGAGCTGGACTCCTCCCCACTGCCAGAGGAGCAGCTCATGCCACAGGCTGGCGTTCCCTGGCATTCCTTGGCATTCCCTGGCATTCCCGGGAACTGCAAACAAGCCGTTCAGGACTCACCTCCCTGCAGCTGCTCCTGTGAAGGACAAAGCCCAGGGAATTTCTCCTGGATGACACGCCAGGGGATGGGAGGAAGATCTCCAGCCCTCACCTGTGCAGGGAGTTAAGCCTCAGGAGGCTGCGGAGCCTGACCATGGTGAGGACACTCTCACTGGAGAGAAAGCAGCCCCCAGGCCTCAGGGCTGTGGCAAATCCCCCTAGAGAGGAAACCTTAGGAGACTGCTCTCCCCTCATGGTGACAAAATGTGTTCCCCCATAAGGCTTTGCAGTTACCATGGTAATTGGCTGTACCCCATTGGCTCTTTCCCTCCTTCCTCCTCCTTACCCCAGCTGATTGATCCATTTTCAATTCTTCTCTGGTCCATTTCTCAATCCCTAACCCGATTGGCCAAGTTATGTAGCCCCGCCCCTTGCCTCTCATATAAGTCCCTGCTCACTTTGGTTCTCTGGTTTTCTGTCCCCAGATTCCAAGGAATAAAGCTCCTGGAGAACTCCACCAGAAGGCTCCATCTCATTCCTCCACGTCACCCGAACAGGATTGCCCTTCACAAAAGAGCTCAATCACTGCAGCCGCTTGGACACCTTTGCCACCAAGATGTCCTTTTCTGGACACTTCTGAGGAAGGTCACACACAGAATCACACACAGAATCATTAGGTTGGAAGAGACCTCCAGGATCATCAAGTCCAACCCTAACCTCAACTAAACCGCGGCACCCAGTGCCACATCCAGGCTTTTCTTAACCACATCCAGAAATGGTGACTCCACCACCTCCCCAGGCAGACCATTCCAATACTTTATCACCCTTTCTGTAAAAAACTTTTCCCAATATCCAGCCTATATTTCCCTTGGCACAGCTTAAGGCTGTGTCCCCTTGTTCTGTCAGTGCTGCCTGGAGAAAGAGCCCAAGCCCAGCTGAGCACAGGCACCTTTCAGGGAGCTGTGGAGAGTGATGAGGGCACCCCTGAGTCTCCTTTTCTCCAGGCTGAACACCCCCAGCTCCCTCAGCCGTTCCTCACAGGGTTTGTGTTCCCAGCCCCTCACCAGCCTCGCTGCCTCCTCTGGATGCGTTCAAGTGTCTCAATGTCCTAAACTGAGGGGCCAGCGCTGGACACAGCACTCAATGTCCACCCTAAACTGAGGGGCCATAGTTTAGTTGCAGCACTCCTAACCACCCTGCTCCAGCCACGACACTCATCCAGTCTATGCCAGTGCAAGGAGATGCCCAAAGACCCTTCTCAGGGTCCTGAGCTGTCCAAACTGCCCCAGCCATCCTCTAACGCCATTCACAGCCTGCCCAGCCTGTCAGCTCACATCCTTTCTATCATTCCCAAGTTTTCCCAATATCTTGGTTGCTCAGTGCTCCAGGCCATTCTGTGCTGGTGGTAAAAATTACAGTCACAGAATCGGACTTTTGTATGTTACCCTCGGCTCACAATCACCAGCAGATTATTTAATTGCATGAGAAAATGTTCTCTTTAATCTTTTAGAATTAGTCATCTCTTCCTCAGTCATCTCTCTGTATTTTTGGTTAGATAGACTGAAAATCTTAATATATCAGTGACATTTATAGCACATGTTAATATTATAAAACGTCAGAGCTCTATTTGCAGAAATGAATACTGATGTGATGGCAGTGTTTTATTATGTCAATGACTTTTATTATAAATATGATAAAACAGTGTCATCTTTTTTTTTTTTTTCCCCAAATAAAAAATAAAGCCACCTAATAATTTATCCCAAGGTTACCTCTGTGCTACCTGGTTAATTTATTCAATAGCAGTGCTAAAAAAAAATACACCCTGCAATGGATTTTCACGTTGTGTGGTCATTTGATGGATGTTACCATTGACCCGAAGGTTTGTTTAGGATTAGAGCATGACAACATGCACAGGAACAGGCCTCACACAGCAGCTTCCCGGGGACACAAAGCCAGCAGGTGAAACCTACTTTTAAGGGGATAATTAATCATTAGCAGAAAGTGAAACGTGGCTGGATGTCACAGAATCTCCGCTGCTCTCTCCAGGACTGCTGAAATTGCCAGCCTCAATCCTACCTGCCCTATCTGCAGATGAGGTTCCTAAGGGGGTTCCCTGCTCGAGGCTCCCCTGGCCCTCAGGTTCATTCCCAGAGATCCAGGAGCTCTGGGTGTTGTACTGAATGAGCCCATTTTATGGGCTCTGATCCCATCTTACAAATTAATTTTTATTACTACAGCTAGTATTTACTGTGCCGAGGAAGTTGAACTTGTCACAACTGGTAGCAGCACTTCCAGCCTCCAAAAAAATGGCAAATTCACAAAAAATTAAGAGTTCGTTATGAGGAAAATTATATTTTATGAAAAAAGGTTAGTAAATAAAGAGGGCTTCTATAAATTTCTGCTCTGTCTCTGTTTAAATTGCCTTACTTATCTTTGAAAAATTACAGGCCTGTAAGAATCATCTTTAAAAGCAATAAAATATTAATGCATTTAAAAGACAAAATGGAAAAGCTTGATTTGATTCATGCACAGTAGCATGACTCCAAGTGCGGGATTTTCAGAACAGCAAGGATATCACGGAATTCCCTCCAAAGTTAGAAGCAGCACGATAATGAAGAGGGACATCCATGGTCTCTGAGCTGCACCATGAGGGATCTGTTCCCTGGGGAGAGGCACAGGGAGCGTGGAGATTGCAGTGTTGAGATGCTGTTGCTATGGTTAGTGGTGTGCAAGGCTTCAGGATTTATATTTATTTTCATTTAAACTTTTTTTTCCCCTCCTCCCCCTCCTCTTCTGTCCCTGTGCAAAGGGAAACTCAAGAAACTCAAGAAACTCAGTCCTTGTAAAAAAGACATCTGTTTTGGTTGGTGGCTGCGAGGAGGTCAGGGAGAGGCTCTTGAAGATGCCTGTCAGGCAGCAGTAGACAATAAATCCAGAGGGAAATTTAATTAGTGGGTGTTTTTAATGGCAGGCATCTCAGCTGTCTGGTGAGACGCCCAGTCTGGTTTTTCAGAACTCTCTGGCGCTGAGACCTGGCAGAGTCAGTGCTGGGAGAGGTGGGAGAGGGGGCTGTGGTGGGCAGTGGGGGAAAAGCTGAGTGGATGAGAGCCCCTTGAGAGAGCACCAGACTGAACAGCAGCATGGACAGGGCAGCTCCTTCAGCTCCTCCTTGAGTGAAAAACGTCCCCAAACTGCCCCTGCTCAGCTCAGTGATGGGATGCTTGGTGGGAAGGGAAATTCCTGCTGATGTCCAGTGCAGAGAGCTCCCCGAGGGGCAGGTGTGGAGTGACCATCCCTTGGGACAGTGCCAGTGGGACAGGCTGGGCTGTGTCCTGAGACAGTGTCAGTGGGGCAGGCTGGGCTGTGTCCTGGTGTGCAGGGCCCTCCTGCCCCATTCCTGAAGTGCTGCCTGGCTCATTAGGCTGTGCCCTGTGGGTGGTGTTTATGGAGGCTCCCTGAGGACTCCAGCCTGAGGGAGCACAGCCACAGAGGGCCTCTCCCTCCCACCAGTGACTGCAGACAGAACAGCAGCTCCAGAAGAAAACGCTGCAGCTTCACTTTTAAATGTTCACTGGGCTCTTGAGGAGGTTCTCAGCCATCTGAATGGCTCTGAAGGATGCAGTGATGAGCCCACTCATTCATAGCACTGCCCAGCTGCTCCCAGCAGCAAGAGAATGCAAAGTTTCCTTTGGCTGCAAAGCAGGACGTGGTAACCTGCTCATTTCATTGTTTTATTTCTTTCCTAAGGAGGGAGAAGGGATATAACCCTTCCTTCCATGGATTGCAAATGGCTATGGGTAAGCTCAAAGTAAGGAAGTTGTGACAAGTTATTTACCCCTGGATGAAATGCCGTGATGAAGAAGCATAAATAATGGTTTATTCAGACTATTTCCAAATTAAACCTTCAGGAAAGCCTAAGGTCCTTCCATTTCTCCTGCTCTCAAACATGCTCCCACTGTGGCACTGATCTGAACTGCTCTCACTGCAGACTTTGATAGGGGCCTTTTATTGGCATTTAAATGGGGTCTGTGGAAACACCCTTCTGTACTGCAGCCCCTTGCACTCAGGGGTTTAAAGACATACAAGAAATAAGGCTGGGAACAAAGTCTCCTGAGGCATACAAAGACTTTTAAGTCCCCAAGCCCACTGTCACTTGGGCTGCTGAGATCTGGTTACAGATCTGGCTGAGGATGTGCTGCTGTTCTTGGAGCCCAGCTAAAACTGGAATTGATGCAGTGCAGCAGGAGAAAGGGAGAGAATCCATAAATATTTTTTATAGCTCTGTGTTTATCAATGCATCTATATGTCTGTATATACCTGCCCAGGTATCTAACTGTGTGTTTCCCTGCAATCCTGCTCTGAACTCCTGTCCTTTGGCAGAGGTGAAGTTCTCCCTGTCCAGCTGATCCTGGTGCTCTCCAGAGAATTCCTCACTGGGGCTGGGATTTGTTTGCATCTCCCTTCCAGGTGAGGTTTTATACCTCCCATTTCCCCTAATCTCATGCTTCAGGAGCTGGGCCACCGGGAGAGAGATGGTGCGAGGGAAGAAATTCCCTTATGTACGTGCTGGGATTTCAAAGCACAGCACTGGAGAGCAGAGCTGAGCCTGAGGTCACCCAGGAGATGCCTTTAGTGAGCTCCAGAGAGAAAAGTGTGGCGTGATGGTGCATGTAATACCAGCAAACCAGTGGAGCCTGAAGCAGAAGAGTGTCTTCAAGCTGGTGTTACTCTGGAATATAGAAAAGACTGAATCTGAATGGCTAAAGGGGCTAAAAGAGCTTTGAGGGGCAGCTCATGGAGGGAGGAGTGCAGGCTGAAGGTGAAGGGCAACCTGTGTGAGATGACAACATGGAAGAAACCATAAAATGACAGAAAATAGAATTATGGGATGAAATGAGCAATCAGAGGGAATCTCTGAAAGGCCTCAATGCAAAGGCAAAACTTCCAAATCTTTGATGCTGCTGATAAATATGAATAGGGCAGGGAAGGAGTGGGGCATCTCAGGAACTGAGAGAAGGACTGGAACAGGATTTTGAAGGATAAAAATCTGCACAGAGACGGTTGTGAAAACCAGAAGTCTTGGCCTGAGGCAGAGAAGGATAAAGGATGTAGGACCAAAGCACAGAGATGCAAGATTGATTTACGGAGAGAGGAGAGCCTGGGAGAGGAGGACAGCCAAGGGGAAACACTGGCAAGAAGAATTCATTTGAGGGAGAAGTAATGGCATGGACAGGGACAGCCTGCCAGATCTTGGTGCTGTCTTCATTTTAGTTTGTCACTTTGGTGTAATTTCACCTCCATCTCCACAATCACCTTACTGAGCTCTTTAAGGATGACTCATTAAAAGGGGAGGAAAAAATGGAAAAAAAAGAAAACAAAAAAACCCAATAACCACCTATTTCTTATCTAAACTGAAAGGGCAAGATGTGTTTTTTATTTGGGCTTGAAAATACCTTTCAGAGCTCTGCTGGCATTTAATTTGTTTACTCCTTCTCTGGACTCTCACTTGCCCCTCTCTGCTCCTGCTGCTCACAGTTTCTCCTAAGTGGAAGCAAAGCCAGTAATGGCCAGGTTGGAGGTGAACTTTTAAACCCACAATTTTTGAGCAGCTTCGGAAGGAAACAAATGGAAGCTGCTCGGGCATAATTTAGGAAATGCTGGAGATGGATGTGTGTTTGGACCTGAAACAAGAGCAGGCAGACCATGAACTTTGGTACAGCAGGAGGATTTTCTGCTACTTTGAAGAAGCCAGGAGTGCAGCCTCAGGGATTATAAAGGATGTTGACAACATCTCCAGGTGTGTGATGGAGCCCAGGTGAAAGTGGCCTTCGCCTTCCTGGAGATGTGACCTGGGCACTGTGGTGGCAGTGTGTGACAACTAATGATGACAGCTTTATGAGCACATCTGTAATGGTGAGGCTGAGCTCCTGGATGGCTCCAGATGGGAGTTTTAAATGCCATGAAACCAGCTGTGCAGTGGTTTGTGTTGCACAGGAACAGCAGAGAGAAGGTCTGTGTCAGTTTCCAGTGTCAGGATGTGCACGTGGGCATGGATGTGTGTGCTCTGAAGCTGGGAGGGCTGCAGTGCTCTCAAGCTCTCCCTGCTTTCCCAGTGAGAGGAAATTCCAGGTCTGATCTGAAGTGAGAAAGAGCTGGAAACACAATGTCCTTTGAAAAGAGGAGTGTGCTGGTTTGAAAGCAAAACCGGTGAAAGACTCCAAGTCAGAAACACAATTTAATAAGAGGAAAAGAAAAGAAATAAAAGAAAGTAAAATAAAATAAAAGTAATAGTACAAAAAAAACCACTGACAGAGTCAGAATACAACCTGACACCCTGTTAGGGTGGTAGTGGCAGTGCAGATGAGATGGTCTTGTCAAAACAGTGATTCCTGTAGAAAGGTCTGGTAGCTCTTGTCTCCTCTGGGAGTCCAGTGGGTAAGGCCCCTGTGCTGTCCCAAACCCAGATTCTATCCAGGTGGGAATGCTTGGCTCCTCCCCCTGGGCGGAGCATCTCCCCATGGGCTGATCTCATTCTCTGAGCCCTGCAGTGGCTCCTTGCTGGCCCATAACCAGAGACAGCGCCCACAGGGAGTTATCTATGAGTCATGTGGCAAGGCATTGTTGGGCTCATTAACAGAAGACAAGGAAAACACTGCCCCACCGTGGCTCCAACGGCTCATGGGGATAGAATACAAACCTTGGGCACAATTTTACATTGTAACCTAGGACAAGGAGCATCATTCCCACTGGTCTTGTCCACAGGGATGGGGATCTAACAGAAAACTCTGCCTCACCCATGCCTTGCAGCAGCAATGTGTGCAGAGCAGCCAGAGCAGCAGCCTGCCTTTTGCTTTGGGCTCGCTCAGCCTTTTCCTGGGGCTCCAGGGGTCTTGTTCCTATTAACGTAATTGGCAAACACATTGTTCAAATATTAGCAGTGGCAGCAAAGCCATTGTGTGGGACAAGTCGAGGCAAGCAGCGCCTTCACTCACAACACTCAGACCTGGGCTCTGCTGCCAGGCCTGCCAGGTGCTGAATGTGATCCAGAAACGCTGTCCAGCTTGGAGGCTGCCTGTGCTGCTCCAATCTTAGCCATTATTAATTTGACTGGGGATAAAACCACATCTAAAGGCCACTTTCTGCAGCTGGAAGCGAGCAGGAAAGCATTTGGCATGACCTGCATCTGCCTCAGGTGTAGGGAGTGGGGCAGAGCTGTGTGGGAGCAGGGAGTTGGGCTGAAGGAGCCTTCCCATGTCCATGTGTTCACTGCATCCAGCTCTCCCCTGGCTCCAGCATGTCATCCGAGGGATAGGTGAAACAGGAGAGTTGCATAAAGCTGGGCAAAGGTTTGAATCAGCAGCTTCCCCAGCACAGGAAAATGTCCTGGTGGCTCTGTTGCTGCACCGTGGTTATGTAAGGCACCAGCAAGGAGGGTTTGCAGGTACTTTGTTGGATAGGACTTCATGGGAAATGTTTATAGGAGTGAGCCAAATCCCACAACCCCACTGAAATCAATAGCATTTTATGCCAGGTATGAACAGGGTCAATATTTTTATGATGATGCCTTCACTGATATATTGTTTGCCTTAAAAAAACGGAATGAAAGTGATGATAAAACTCAGGTTATGCTTAAGCATCCTGACGTGTGAATAATGCAGATCCTCTACGACAATAAAAAGGATGGAAGGAAGATCTTTTGAATTCTTTATTGATGAATTTAATGTAGCAGCTAACGCCAAGTCAATGACACAATGAAGGGACTGAAGTTGCCAGGGCCACATCTGTGATTTGGGCCAGTGCAATTCTTGAGGGTGATAATTTGGGTCATTAACAATTCATCTCCCTGCTGAGGCTGTGAAGTGCCAGTAAGATCATCCATGGCAAGGGGGTTGGAATTAGATGATATTTAAAGTCCCTTCAAGCCCAAAGTGTTCTGTGATCACAGAGATCTCCAGGTTGCTTTCATGTAAATCAGAGTTCCAGTGAGAGGAAACTGGAGAGAGTGTCCATGACACTGAGATTAATAGGAATGTACTTCCACACCCCTGCCCTGCACACAGCAATCCCAGACATCTCCTCCTTCACACCACTGCCCAATGGTCCCAGCTTGCTTTGATTTTTCAGATAAACCTCCTGATCTTAACAATGTATATTAAGGAATACTATTTTTCCTCTTTTTGGTCAGCAAACCATGCACTGTTTTGGGGTTTTTTTTCTGTATATGCAGCTGGAAAAAAAAAAAAACCCAAACCCACAGCTCCCCACCACCATGATCCCAGCATATCCTAAAGATTTAAAATAGACAAGACTCATAAATGAGAATTCAAAACACGCTTGTAAAAACCTAATGCATTTTTTAGCCATTCTCATGCTGTTTGAACACGGAAAGCTGGGCACACTCTGGCTACAGCTGACATCTCTCCTGCTATAACTCTGCTGGAGTTGAGATGAGCTACATCAGCAGACAATTTGGCCCATAATTTTTCTCGTGACCAGCAATTTAAAACATCATCTCTGAAGGCAGTGGGTGTTGGACCACACTGCTCCCTCCCTGTGGGCTGCTCGGAGCCTTGGCAATGGAGCTCCCGGGGATGGATTGTCCCTCCTCCCTGTCACACCACCCAGACCACACCTCCCAAACGACTGACACTGAAGGAAAATTTACCCAAAGTTGTCTCTGCTTCAGATGTGTCATGTTCTTCCTCTTCTGTGGGTAAACTGAGCTATGGAAGGGGCACCTGCACTTAAAAATATCAATAATGATATTTTTATTTTAAATATATATATATTTATATATATAGATATAGATATAGATATCTCAAAATAACGACAATACAGATTTCAACCCCAAATCCCATATCCTACTCTCTGAAATAATTTTCTCCTTAAACACAACCTTATGCTTTAGGTAGAAGCCTGTCTTTAAATCAGAAGAAAGCAAAAGCTGTGTTTTCAGCAGCATTTCTGTTAGAATTAAAAACCCTGGCGCTTCTGGTACATTGTTGTGTTCATTTAAAGTTTGTTAAAATTAATGGAGGAAAGTAAGAAAACAAAAATCATTACAGGAAGATTTTTACTTCAATGTGTATAAACTCAAAGCAATTGATGAACTGATTTCTTTTCTACACAAACATTCTGTTAATGAAGTATTTTGTTGTTTATTTACCTTTACAAATACCCACGGACAGCTTTGCAGTAGAGTTTATATTACTCCCTAGGAAGCAGAAATCTTGTGGGTCTAGGGAAATATTTTAATTTAACATTTATACCAGATCACAGACCTGATTCACATGCCAAATTTTGCCCCATTAAGATATTTCAATGTATCCATAAGACTGACAGCAGAAAAAGTTGAACAGAATTGCTGCAAGAAAAAAAAAGGGATAGTTTGAAAATGCAAAAAAAAATTATTTTAGGTTATAATCCTCCAAGTATGTCATTTTGTCTCATGATAATGATATTTTGGGACACATTATTCTCTCCCACGGTCTTCAGAGTAGGGCTTGTACCTGCCTACTTCAAAGGAAGTGTTGAAGCAATGTCTGTGATGCTGGTATTTTTCAGCTGATTTTTTATTGTTATTATTTTTTATTTTGATAGAAACCAACTACCACTTTGCAAATATTTTGATGGAAAATCCCTAGCAATTTCCCACAATTCAATGAACTCAATTAGATTCCTTGCACGGTCTAAATTCCGTGAAAACCAGCATCCAGAATCTGTCTCCAGGGGAAATATGCACACATTTTTATTGAGTTTATTACATCTGGATCTTCCTTGGTCACAGCCCCTCTGATTTGTGCTGTTCCCACAGATGATTGAGCTTTATTAGAATTTTGGATGCTCCTGCTTTGGGTGTCCTCTTGCATCCTGCAGACAATGACCAGGAGAGGCGCAGGAAAATGGGAGAAGAGGAAGGATGGATTTTGGGGAGCTTCATTTCAGATCCATGTCAGAATCCTGCAACCACTCAGCCCTAAAAAGGCTTTTGTCTCCCATTTCCCCATCCCTGGGCCACTGTTGTGAGCATCCATGTTCATTCCTAGCAGGTTCCCACTCCATTTTCCAGCCTGTATTTGCTGATATTCCTGTGGCACACCCCAAAACAGAAAATCAGATGCAGCTACAGATCCTGGGAAATCTGAGATGTTTCCAACAGGTTCCTTTTATTATCCCCACCACCTTATTTTTTGGCACCAAAAGCCAACTAACCGTGAAATAGCTGCTTCAGCCATGGGAAACTGAACACATCTCACTTTCCATTTCCCTCCCTCCATGGTTCTGCTTCATGTTGAGTTTTGATGAGCCTTACAGATACGTGCCCTTGGATGATGCAAGGTTTATGAAATAACAATGAGATCCTCAAAGCAGTAGTAGGATAATGTTTGGTGAGGAAAACCAAGCAGGAGACAATGTGAAGGAAAGTGGGTGGAATAAAAATAGGAAGAGAGGGACAGGCAAAATAATAAAAGTAATGCAAAAATGAAAATAGGGAAAAGTCGAAAAGGACAAAGTGAAGATGGAAGAGACAGAATGGAGAAGAGGAATGGGTGGGCTGAAGGAAGGCAAAGGAAGGGGAAAGCTGACTGAGGAGTGATGAAGAACTCCAGAGTGATGGGTTTGCAGGTGCACCTCAGCGGGTTGCCTCTGATGGGCTCTCTCAGGGACACAGCATGGCACCTGGGCTAATTTATAAAGGAAATGAAAAGGAAATGGACTCATTATAATGAACACCATTAATTCACCTCCTCAGACTCCACTGTTTGAACAGAGAGCATCAAACCTCTCAATTGTTGCTTGTCTGTTCCATTCTTCTCTGTGGCCTGGTGGAAAGGACTGGTGAGCACAGACGCCCCCAAAAGGCTGCACAGCCACTAATTAGCATATATATTGTTTGTCCTGGTACAAATTTATAGCAAACAGCAATATTTTACACTCCAGTAAAGTTAATAAATGAGGATTTAGGCTATAAAAATTTCATGTTCTTTTGTGCAAAGGTCAATTATAAATAGTTAAGCTCAGAGTCATCCAAAAGCTCCGGGCTTCAGCAGGGGAAGAATAGAATGTGTTTTGGTCACTCTGGCTGCAGCTGGACAAATGCCTCTTTCACAGTGCCTGAGACACCTCTCTGCACAGCCCACTCATTTGGAGAGTGATTTTGGCTCTGAGGTGATGGATGTCCCATTTTAGAGAAAGAAAATGCTCTGAAGTGTTGGAGGCAGGATCTCACTGGGGCAGGAGAGGGGAGAATTTAATGGTTGGAGTTGTGTTCTCTGAGAAGGAGTTCTGGAGGTGGAAAAGCAGATGCATTCACTCAGCATCTCCAATTGTGTTACAAAAGATAAAAACACAGAAAGAAATTAAGGAATATGAAAACACTTCCAAATTTTAGCGATAAAAGGAAATCTGGGTTTTAAGATTTATTATTTCATAGAATCATGGCAAAATTCTGGTTGAAAGGGATCCTAAAGGCCTATGGGCAGGGACACCACCCACCATCCCAGGGTGCTCCAAGCCCCATCCAGCCTGGCCTTGGGCACTGCCAGGGATCCAGGGGCAGCCACAGCTGCTCTGGGCACCCTGTGCAGGGCCTCCCCACCCTCACAGGGAAGGATTTCTTCCTAATATTGAACCTAAACCTCCTCCCTGTCAGTTTAACACCAACTTTATTGTCCTGTCACTCCTCCATGTCCTGTTTGTGTTATGGGAACATGGAGCATCCACATTGTACCCAACTCTATAAATAAAGGAAGGAGAGGTGGCCTTGTTTTAAAGGGCAACATCTGCATGTGAGTGATGGAAGGAGATGCTGGTGGTTCTGTGCATTATTATTAACATTATTCCTTTATCACACAGTTGCAACAGGTAGACTTTATCCTATTGTATGAAGTCACAAGTGAACGTGTCAAGATAGACATCACAAGGCTGGGGGTTTGTAAGGTATGGGATCAATGATCTACGGATTTATCTCCTTTCTAGTGCAGGAAGAGAGAAAAAAATATTGATCTTTCCTGCAACAGGAAAGAGAACGGAGGCATCGTCCTACTTGAGAATGGAGGCATCAAATCAGAATTTTTTAAGAGATCTTGGGGAAGTTGGTCTGGGAGGAGAAAATTCAATTGCAGGATGTTGGAGATTACAGGACAGACCAGACTGAACAGAGGATGCAGGAGTTAAGTTACCAAAAAGAGAGTGTGAGCAAGAGCATCTGAAGGGTTGACACCACAGGAGGCAGGGAAGGGAGAGGGCTGGATCCCAGGTCATGGAGGCAGCAGTGTTAAGCAAACTGTCACCCAGCATTTGTCACCAGCCTTAACCTGGTAACCAGGCAACTGAGAGATGTGTGAGAAGCTTCCTGCATCATCCAGAGCCAAGGGATGTGTTTGGAAGGGAGAAGAAAGGGCTCAGGAGCTCTGCAGTTCATGGGATCAGCAGCCCATCATCAGGGGCTGCCAGGCTGGCAACTCAGGGGACACAGGCAGGCTTTGTAGGGTAGATCAGGGGGAAGCAGGAAAGATGGGGCTGTACTGAAGAACCCAAGCTTCAGTTATTGCCATCACTATCAGCTCTGAGCCACTCCTGCAGCTGTCCCAAATGCAGTTTGTCACTTCGGTTTTATGTTTCCCTCTCCAAGGCTGTGCATCCCCTGTGTCCCTGTGGAGCTTCAGTCTCACTAAGGGTCATTTTCATGGAGATGGATCATCCCTTCCCTGCCCAGAGACCAAGGCAGCCTCCACCAACTCCAGCAAAGGGAAGGACAGCCACAGGACACAGAGATCTTCCCCACTGCAGCAGGGGAGGATGGAGGAATAAATCTTCTAAAATAGGCTGCTGATATCCTGGGACCAGCATGTCAGCAGCTTGGAGCAAGGAGTCCCCCTCAATGAAGTGATACCCTGCAGGAAAGAGTTTGAAGCTCCTGTACAAGAGGAATTTTGGCAGGGAACAGAAATCAGTGTGGAGGAGACAATGGAAGGGGTTTGGAGAAGGGGTAGGAAGAAGGGGGAATTACATCTTGTCACTGGAATGGTTGTTAATGCTCTGTTCATCCAGGGAGAACTCAGCAGGCAAAGCTTGGATTTCTGTCTTAGGTTACAATGTAAGATGCAACCAAAATATGTATTCTATCAGCATGTTCTTCAGGTGTTAAAACAGGTGGGGCAGTGTTCCTTATCTCCTCCATGACACATCCCTGATAACTCTGAGGGATATCTGCTGTTCCTGGGCCATCGAGGCTCACTGCATGACTGATAAAATTACACCATCCCATTG
Organism: Acrocephalus scirpaceus scirpaceus; assembly: GCA_910950805.1. NCBI lineage: Eukaryota > Metazoa > Chordata > Aves > Passeriformes > Sylviidae > Acrocephalus > Acrocephalus scirpaceus. The sequence continues at coordinate 7,324,894 of OU383790.1, read as the reverse complement.
GGAAATTCTCCACCCAGGGGGAGGAGCCAAGCATTCCTACCTAGATATAATCTGAGGTTTGGAACACCAGAGAAGCCTTTCCTACTGGATTCCCAGAGGACAAGAGCTACATAACCACCCCTGGAGCTTCAGAGGAAACCCAGACCCTTCTACAGGATCACTTAAAATCACGTTCATCACTCCAACAGGATTGCAGCCACCATTTAATCAGACTGTTACCACCCCCCTGACCATCAGGGTGTCAGGTCATATCCTGACTCTATCAGTTTAAGCCAGTGTTTCTTTATTATTGTCTTTATCTCAATTTTCCTATTAAATTGTAGTTCTGACTTAGGATCTCCCACTGGTTTGCCTCCAAACTTTCCCACTCCTCTGCTTTTCACTCGGTGAACTTGGAAGTTGTCCCTGGGAACAGAGGGTGTGCAGAGTTAGCAGCTCTCTGCAAGGAGGAGCCCCAGACACCACAGATTCTGAAAGGGGCTTAATGATAGAGTTGAATGAAATTAAACTATTTCTATCATAATAACCTGTGAGTTAATTTTCCCACGTTTCCACCTGACCCATTTTTTCCTGTTGATGTTAAAGGAGCTGTGCAGCAGCGGAGAACAAACACAGGACTGGAAAGGAGAATCCATCTCCCAGGGTCAGCAGAAGCTGTTGGCTGCTACTGCCAGAGTGGCTCAGCAAAGGTCACCCCAAATGGGCAGAGCTGTGAGTGTTGCAAGAGGCTGGAAAGCAAAAAGAGGCCAGGCTTGAGCTGGGCTGCTGAGGGGCTTCCAGAGATGCCCCAGAAAGGGGAGGGATGCTGATGTCTGCGCTTGGTCAGGAGACAGAGCTCAGCAAGGGAGCCGATGCAGCTGTGACTGTCATGTTGGCTTTGCTTCATTTACAGCACCTGTTAACTACACAAGGTTTGTGTGAGGAACAGCTGGTGAGGTCCCTCCCTCTGTCCTGCTTCTGCATGAGCTGGCCTGGTTGTGTTCTCAGCATGTCAGACCCAGGAGGGTCTTGTCCTTGTGTGTCCAGGCACTGTTCTCATTACGGCTCTAGTTATGTAACTTCCCACTTTTAAATTAAACTGTGAAACAATTTTATAATTTCTTTTCATCTCAGATCATAAAGGATGACAAAATAGTGGAGAGGAGAAAAGTATCTCTTCAGCTTGGATGTTTTCAGGACCCTTGTGTTCTTCAGCCTGGTAATTTCCGATCCCTCTGCTCCAAACCTTCATCATCCATAGGTGAAGATTTTTACCCTTTACACTTTCAAAATTACTTGAGCCAGAATGGAAAAAGCTTCTGAAGTTTGAGGTACAGAACTTTTGTCACTTCCTCAAACCCAAGGGAGATCATATTTGTTAGGCTGTGGTATATTTGTGACTGGAGAGCGCACTTTCAGAAGATGTTTACACAGATTATTTCAGATATAACTCCCTGGGTTTTTTGATATTTATATAAAGTTTGGTGAAGACTTCAAATACAGCCTGGATCTCATTATATAAGAGCAAAGGTGCACAAAGAAAAGTGACAAACCTTGTGACAGCACACACGTCCACAAGTTATGAGAGATCCTGCCAACCAGGAGTTCAAGCAAAGGGAGCAGAAATAGGACTGAAGAAATCCAGGAAAAATGGATATGGTAATGTCCTGCATTAAGAAGAGACTTGGATTAGAGTGATTCACTGATTGAGAAGGAAGCAGCCTCAGGAGGGTCCTTTTGTGAGACAGAGCCACTTTCAATGGTCCCCAGTTTCAAATGATGTGTCTTTAAACTTGGCACTGATGTTGTGGGCCAAACCCCTGCCCTGGTATTGCAGAAACCATCTGTTTTCCAAAATACTGAGTGCTGGACAAGGACAGGGCAAGAGGCAGCAGCCCTGCTCCCCCAAAAGCAGGAGGAGATGGTAGAGGGCACATCCATCCCAGAGCACACCCCCATCTGCTGCTGTTTCCCCTCAAAGTGGGGCTGCAGAAGGGCTTGAAGGACCCAAGGACTGTGAAAGGGGTGCCCTGTGACCCACATCATCTCCTGAAGCTCCAGCTCTGGTGGTGTGGGTGGTTGATATACATAGGTTAGTTGTCTCCTCTCTCACCTGGCTATATTAACTCCTCAGGAGTTCAAAAACTCATATAGATTCAGAAATTTGGAAGCTCAGGCCACTCTCATCAGAGCTTTCAATGTTATTTTCTCTGTGAGTCAAAGGTAGAGTCCAAACACCCCGAGGAACTCACCTTTAATAAACACTTGTGGGGTGAGCGGGTGCAGAGCATCAGCCAGGCCTCTGTTATTATATTTTCCCCTTGTTCAGTGCCTCTCTCACTCAAATATCTCTGAGCTGTAGGGGGTTGCTTGTGGTGATGTGGATCTTATTGCAATTAATTTCTCATCCAAATTAAAACCAGAGAGTTGGGTTCACTTTGCTGTGCTGACAGAGTGCTTTTCGTGGAGCAGAGCAAGGCCAGTGGTCCTTGGCAGTGACCAAGCTGGGAGGTGGAAATTCACTGTGTCACTGTCTGAGAAGAGAAAGGATCGCTGAGCTATGGCAAAATTAAAGCTCACCCTACTGAAAATTCCCCCACTGGAGTCCATAATCAAGCTTGGAAGCAACAGAAATGCCTTCAGACCACAGCCTAGCGAGGGGGTGACACAGCCAGTGCCATCTGCAGCTGGAGAAGGCTGCAGCAGAACAGAACCCCAGTGCCGTGTCACATGCCATGGGTGCAGCTGTCTTGGTGCTGCAGCCAGGCTGGGCCATGAGATGTTGACCAAATCCCTTTTCTCCTGGCAAAACCCATCCAGGGGGCCCTGGGTGTGCTCCAGGTGCTTCCTGGGCTCTGCTCTGCCCCTCTGCAGCATTAACAACATCCAGCTGTCTGCCACAGCAACAGGTCCCTTTTGGAGGGTGACAGCAGCAGCTGGAGGCAGTTTCCTCACTGGAGCAGGATTTGGCACCTCCAGGGGTGGAGGGACGTGGAGGGGAGCCAGGCTGAGACAGCCCTGATCTGAGTCACGGGGTGACCTGTAGAGCTCCTGTGACTCAGTAGCTGAAGGGGTTTGGGTTGCTGTTCTCAGGCTCCCAAATTTTCGGTCAGCACCACATCAGGAGCACAGCCCCAGCCTCTCAGCAGGAAGGAGTCAGTGGTGGGGCTGCTCTGCTCTGCTGCTCAGAAATCCAAATCACACACTCTTCCCTTTGAACCCCCCTCCTACATGGCAGGAGAGGCATGGGCTCCAGGGTTCATTTTATGTTTTGCTGTTTTATTCCCACTCTTTCTTTCTTGTCTTCAAAAGGTGCTGCTCACAATGCAGAGGGAGGATCTATTTCTTCGTTTAAGAGGGAAAAATGTAAATGTGGAACAATACTTGACAAAATAAACCTGTAAGGGGAAATCTTCCAGCAGCGTTGCTTTTTGTTGCGAGTTATTATGTACACCCCCAGCTCTGATATTATTTTATAATCTAAACCACCGCCATGCAGTAATAAAATAATTAAATACAAATTTATTATTACATCTTTGCCTGGCTTAATGATGGACACCTTGGGCAGGGTCACCTGCAAGGTGGAGGCAGCTGGTGGCCCTGTTGGCTCTTGTCCCCTGCTCTGTCTATTCATTTCTCTCTGCTGCAGGGCACATTTCCTTGGCCAAGAGCCACGGGCCTCCCAGCTGAGAGAGAAACTCAAGCACAGGAAGCAATTTATTGTCAAATAAAGACAACCTCTGACATCAGTTTCATTTCTTGTTTTTATTGACCCATTTCAGGCATCTGAAGTCAATTTTCAAAGCCTGTTAGGGGCAGGTGTGCTCTGCTGTCCTGGTTAAGTGGCCTCACTTTGCAGGGCTCCCAAAGAGCACAGCCAGACTCACACCTGAGTCCAGGCTCAAGCTCCTGGTGTCAGCTGCTGCATCCCTTGTCCCTGGAGCCCAGGAGTGGGACAGCCTTGAGGCCAGGCAGAGAAAAGCTGGGAGAGGCAAGCAGGAGGGGCAAGGACTGGAACTGGCTTAAAAATAAAGAGTGAAAGTAAGAGTAGGGCAGGAGAATGGGATTTGCCATGTCAGACCAGGGCAGAAAAAGGTGACACAGCAGAACAGGAGGATAAGACGGTGTTAATATGAAATTGTGCTGCAGGAGATAGAGTTGAAGAAGAAATCTTTATGGCAAGGAGAAAAGAGAGAAGGCAAAAAGAAGAAAATAAATGAAGAATTAGTCTGAGGAAGACAAAGAAACAAGAAAAAGTGTAGCAAAAAGGGTTTGTACTTCTTCCTCCTGCACCTGCTGGGTCCAGTTTGTGACTTAACATTTTGGGGCTGTGATTTAGAGGCTTCTCTTTTTTACCTCCCACTGTCCCAGGGTGTTCCAAGCTCTGTCCAACCTGGCCTTGGACACTGCCAGGGACCCAGGGGCAGCCACAGCTTCTCTGGGCACCCTGTGCCAGGGCCTGCCTCCCAGGGAGGAATTTCTTGTTTTGGCAGAATTGGGTTCATGGTTCCATCCATTCCTGAGCCCTGAGAGCTGGAAGCCAGCCAGGGTTGATCAGCGACTCCAACCTTCTCGTGCTTCCTCACTTGAAATCACTACCTGCCACCTCAGGAACTGCTGAAATATGTTCTCCACACCTCCTCTGAGCTCCCCACCCTCAGAAGTCTCCTTGGGTTTCCAATTTAACTCCTCCAGGGAGAGTGTGCCTGAAAGGAAGAAGCATAAGCTTACTAAATGAATCTCTTAATCACTGTCATTTTAGTCCTAAAAAGGCTAGCAAAAATAAAGGTATAATTTCTGCAGACAAATGGAAGTCCAGCAGCAAATTTCCCCTCCTGATCACGTCCCTCTGGAGAAATCTTCCTCGTTGAGCTGATTTTTTTACATACATAAAGCACATTTCCTTTTAATATTTTCCACATTCAGCAAGGTGGAAATGCTGGTCAAAAATGGTTTATTTCTGTGCAGAGAGAAAAGCAATGTGTGTCCGAGCTTTGAAGCCTTCTTGACTAAACATAGCCACAGTGTCCTCAGGAGGAGCAGAGCCCAGGTTGTCTTGGTGGATCAGGATTTAATCTGCTGAGGCTGAGAGGACTTTTATGCTCCTGGTGGTGTTAAAGTTGTCCCACGTTCCCAGCTAGTCCAAATTAAGGTGCACCCAATATGAAATATCATAGTTAGATAAATCTGAATGAATGAAGTGTGAGTTATTCTGCATGTTAAAGGGTCATAACACATTCAGGGGCATGAGGCAGAAGGAACCCACCTTTCTATTCACATTGGAGCTCACAGCATTCAAACATGTTCAAGTTTGGCCTGGTAATCCTGTGCCGCCCCGTGAGTGAACTGCCTGTGGTGAATCTGGGATTTTGGACAAACTGGCATAGATATTATCTCCTCACAGCTAATTGTCCTGAGATAAATTGTGCTATGAGGAAATAGCTCTGCCTACAAAAGAAATAAGTGATTTGTGAAGGCAAGGCTGCAATGAGATAGCAGAGAGCTCAATAGTGCAGTGAGTTACCTGCAAACAGAGGAGGAAAGGCAAGAACTGAAAGCTGAGCCCCACCTTTCACCTGTGCAGTGGGCTCCTCACATCAGGGCAATGTTCTCCCAGGTTTGTGCAACAAAAGGAATGCAAAGAGGCCCCACCATCCTCTGCTTCCTCCCCCAGCTGGATTAAAATTGTGCATTCCGAAAGCGAGCCAGGATGGATTCCATGTGATAAATTCTGTTTGAAAGCTGGAGGGTTTGCAGCCAGCAGAGGAGGAAAGCTCTGGGACAGCCTTCAGCAAGAGGAGTGGGTGGCAGGCAGCAGCCTGATGGGTTTTATGATGAAGCTTGATCAGCTTTCGAGTGGGTTTGCATGGAACAGTTGCCCAAGATAGCAGGGACTGGGTGCTGTGACCTCTGTGGGCTCTTTCCATCACGTGTCCCCTGAAATTCCAATGCAATCATGGGGCAGAACAGACATAGTTCAATAGTTTTTGTTTCATGGAAGGTACTTTAGTTTACACCAGCTGAGAATTGCCCTAGTGTGGCCAAAGCCAACCTTTAATCCTTGACACGTGTGACAACAGCTCAGTCCCCTCAGCCCTCACCTGCCTTGCTGATAATACCAAGGATGGCTTTATTCTGCAGGGCCTTTTTCTATTGTAGAGATGTTAGCAATGGCCTATCTGGTGCCACGTTCAAATAGATATTTCTCCCTTTGTCTGGCAATAAAAGACACCTTGAAAGAGCAAGGATGGTGGTGAGAGTGTCAGGTGGGGTCACGAGGCACAGGCATTCCACAAAAGGGAACAAAATAACAATGAGAAAATACCTCAAAATGCTTTCCAGATATAGCAGCCTAATTAATACAGCTATTGTTTGCTCAGTGGCTGAACCTCCTTTTCCTGTGCTTGGAAATGACTGCTGGGGAATTAGAAGGAACTTGACTTTGTTTCTCAGCTTTAGCCCTAACAACCTGCTTTGATGGAGAAATGTGTATGAAATCAGGTGGCTGATACTCAGCGTGGGAGCTCTGGGTTGTGTCAGAACCAACCAGCACAACATGAGCATGGGATGCAGAGTACTAACAATGTAATGCCTATTTCATATATAGGTATCTATATATATAGATAGATAGATCTCACAGAGGGACAGTGTGCCCCCAGTCAAAGTGCTGGATGGACTACAAACAGAACAAAAAAGGCAACCTGCAGAACCTTCCAATTCAACCAAGTTATGGCACAGAAAAAAAATAATTCCGTGAAAAAATGTTTGGCAAATAAATGCAAAGAATTATTCCCGTGTAGGGGGATAACTCACCGAAAGGCAAAATGAGTCGAGTAAATTAGAAAGAATTCACAAAGCAAAATTAGCCTGATAAACCTGTGGCTAAAAGTTAATCAGTGCAGTGCCCAGGTTCAGTGTCACTCCCCTCGGGGTGATGATGAGCACAGGCAGTGACTCAGTGGGGAGGCATCAGCCTGGACAAAAAAGCTCTCCCAGCCCAGTGCTCACCAGAGCACAGCTGTGTCCGTGTGTACCCATCCATTTCTGGTGGGAGAACGACTCTGGCTTTGTAGGACCCGCTGTTAAGCTTTGTGAGACTTCCAGCTTTGCAGGGCTCCTTTCCCAGCTTCTGTGGTCAGCCAAAATGGCATCTGTTATGCTGTTGTTCCTCTGGAGACTGTCAGAGATCTGCTGTGCATGCACTGCTGGTTGAAACAGGCAGTGCTGGACTCATCCCTGTGCGTTTTGGGATGTAAAAAGAAGGATCTAGCTCAATAAGACCATAAAACAAATTTGTCCAAACTGCACAGGAAAACAAGCCCAGTTGCATATTTTTGTGGATTAATTTATCCAACAGGCAGCAGCTCCAGGGTACAAACATTCGTGGTTTTTCTTGCTGAAAAGCCCCTCTGTGTTTGACATGAGATCAGCATCGAGGGGTCCATCCATCTTCCCCTGTGAATCCAGAATCACACAATGTTTTGGGTTGGAAGAAACCTTAGAGATTATCTCATTCCCATCCCCTGCCATGAGCAGAGACACTTTCTGTTGTCCCAGGGTGCTCCAAGCCCTGTCCAGCTTGGCCTTGGACACTTCCAGGGATCCAGGGGCAGCCACAGCTGCTCTGGGCACCCTGTGCCAGGGCCTGCCCACCCTCACAGGGAAGAATTTCTTCCTAATATCCAATCCAACCCTCTGAAGGGGCAGGTTGGAATAGGGAATGTGCTCTGTGCTCCCTGGCTATGTCCCTGGAGGAGGGAATGGTGTCCCTGGCCAGATGTCCTGCTGCTGCCAGCACGCACAGGAGCACATCTCCTGTGCATCCTCGCTGCTGCTGAGGCAAGACGTGAAGTTCTGTGTAAAGCTGCACTTTTAAGAAACCTCAGCAGCTGCCCAAGGACAGGAGTTCACTTAATTGCTGTATCAGTGCATTCAGAGCTCCTCGCTATCTCACCATCGCCCCAGCAAAACACGAATTATCCATTTGTCCTTGGGAGCAGTGATTACAGCACTCTGGTGCCACATGAACCATGCACAGCTCTGTTCCTCCCTCTCCCCCAAAGATATCATCCCCCTGCCTTTCCCCCAGTCACGACAGAGCTCCTTCTGTTCGATTTGTAGCGTTTGCACTCATTTGTTTTCCATCAGGCAGGCTTCAAGGCACTGCATCCAGTGACCTCTGGCAAAGGGATGGGAATAGCACACACTTTTATCCTGGCACCAGGCAGCAGCAGTGACAAATTGGTTTGCTTTTCTGCCTGACACTGGGGGTTCTGCATAGGGAAAGGGGTTTGTTAGCCTGGACTTATGCATCTGAAATATGCTGTGTAAACTCTCTCCTCTGATGTTATTTAAAATACGTATTTGGCCTTGTCTCTTACTGCCTTGAAATGCAGTGAGTTTTGCCCAAATGGATGGAAGCTTCTGGTTGGAAATAAACTTGTTATCATGATAAGCTGGGATTTTTAATTTATTTTTTTTTTAATTTATTTAACAGCTAAATATAAATGTTCAGTTGTGTAGGGATGTATTCAGTTATGTTAGGGAAAGGAACAGCACATACATCCACACTTTCCAGCACAAAAATATCCAGCCATTTACCAGAGAAAAGAGATTAGGAGGTGTGCACAGCCACAAACATTTCTCCAAGCCTATGGGAGCATTTTGGAAAGAAAGTACTGTTCCCACTTCTCTCCTTGTAGAGCGAGCAGAAATAGCCCAGCAGATGGGGGATTCTGGGTGATTCTTGGCAGCACAAAGCAATAATAGCATTGAATTTGGTTTCACTGCATTTTTCCAGCACTGCCCTGCCCTCCAGCTCAACCCTCTCCATGGACACATCCACCTTTGGGAGTGGCCAGCAGAGCAGCAGAGGGAATAAAGCAGAGGAGATAACTTGTGTGGAATTTGTGATGCTGACCCTCTCTGCACAGCCTGTAAGGCCTGATAAGAGCACTAACAGGTGGCTCCCGTTGTCTTTGTTATCTTCATCACCAATTTAAAAATCAAGGAAAGGTTAGAACACTTGAGGTCTTTTCCTCAAGAGCCTGCACATCCGTTTCCAAGAGGACACATGTGTATGTGAATATTCATTTTCTACCCTGGCTGGGCTTCTGGCTGTGGTTCTTAGGATGATCACAGTGCCCATCTCAGCTCAGTGCAGTACCACAGCACCATTTCCAGTGTTCCCATATTGCTGCTATGTCCTGACCTCAAAGGGTCAGGCTCAATTCAGCCTCCTCAGAAAAACTCCATTTGTGTTCCCTCCTCCGCTCCCTTTTTTCCGTGGCTGATGTTATCTCCTGTTATCTTAATTACATGCTTTAAGGGTGCCTGCTGCACAGATCATTGATGGAGTTTGATGTTTGTTAATATCACATTGCATTATGAGAATCTGGTACATTAAGAGCTTGGTGTCTTTCCAAATTATTCTGAAGATATAAAAAAAACCACCCTAATAAGCAGCCCACTTTAACTAATCCAGACTAATAAGTTGGGAAGGCAGAGAGTGAGTTTGGGAACATGTTTATTTGAAGAGTTTTAAGAAAAGGATTTAAAGAGCCCTTGCACAAGACTTGCTGTTCAAGGTCAGGGTTTAGTGTCAGGATTTGGGTTAGTGTTCCTGGGGACAGCAGACACCAATTCGTGGCCAGATCAAGTCAACCTTCCCACTTGTATTTAATTTTCCCAAAACAGCAATTTGTCTTTAAATATCAACACTTATCTAAATCAGATACAGATGGTTGTTTTTATCAAATGGATGCTGTTTTATCACTTTAAAAGCTTTTGTTCTTAGTCAAGTGAAGGCAGTGGGCAGCAGTCCCTTGTTTTTGAAAGAAGAGCATATGCTTTTTAATTTGAAATGTAGCACTAATAGCATTATCCACAGGGGTATAGGCTGTGCTATTGTGGATTGTGGATAATGCATTTATGCTCAAATATCCTTTATTCCCTCCTGAGTGAAAGAATTTAACAGCATATTGTATTATCATGCCATGGAGAATATAGTTTACTCCAAAAGTGAATTTTTTGACTGTATTAACTCTTCTTGTAAGTCTGTGTTGAAAAAAACCCCTCAACCTATCATGAACAATGAAAAAACACTGTTGAGGGGAGGTCTGGAGATAAGGCAGAAAAGAGCCAGAGACAGTTTCAAAAACTGTCAGGCACATCTTTCTTTTGCCTTTCTCAGTCCCTGCTCCCTTCCCACCAGTTGGTGCTGGTACCACAACGGTGCCACGCTGGGGGATGCAGGGAATGGGGAGAAACAGGGATCCACAAACTCAGCCCAACTGTGACTTTCTGTGGCAAACTCCTTTTCCCCAGGGCTGGAAGACAAATGGTTTAATAACCCAGAAAGCTATGCTCTTTGCTCCAGCCAAGTTGACTCTCTGCATTCAGCCTCACTCCCAGGTATCTCCCACAGCCTCCTGGGAAAGCGCTGAACAAACAGAGATCTCCACTCAGACTGGCCCAGGGCTGGCCTTGCATTGTTTGCTTTTTATTGTAAGGCTTATCTTGCTGTGTCATATGGTTAAAGACTGGAGCCTTGCCTCCAAGATAGCAGTGGGAAGGCAAGGAAAGCTTGTGTGCATTTGTCTTTGGGTCAGTTCTATAAATGAATATACAGATGCAGCCCTCAACAAAAATGCACGGGAGAAACTATGAGCAAGAGGGAGCAGGAGCAAGTCCCAACTTTGTTCCTGTCATGTGGTTTGCTGGAAATGAAACGTCTGGACACTGCTGTCATGCTTTCTCACCAAAGGACTGGCTGTGCTCCAGTATTTGTGTGAAGTGCTGGACTGGATCCTCCCACTCAGAGGCAGGGAGTGTGACCACAGCCCAGCTGGAGGGACATTTGGAAAACAAAACCAGGTCTTGCACCCTGTCCCCACCTGCCCCAGGATGTTGGCATGTCCTGGTTAAGTCAGGGACATTCAGCCAAACCTGCTGGAGCCATCAGCACAGAATGAGGTGACAAGGATGAGAAGCTCAATGAAATGAAGGCACCACGGGGTGCAGTGTCCAAGTGGAGCAGCAAAAGAGAGGGAAGAGGTTTTTGAAATCGAGCTGGACACTGAATGCCCACCTCCTGCTTTGTAGGAGGAAGCACAGAAGGAATTCCTGCTGTCTCCCAGCAGGATTTAGCTTGAACCTGAGCTGACTGCCTGTTGGGCATCAATTACTTCAGACCTGGCCAGGACAAGACAGGAGGTCCATCCTGCAGCTCCACGTGCAGGGTCACAGAGCAGCAGTGCTCCGGTGTCCATCAGTGCTCACTGTGAAGCACAGGAATAGCAGCGTTTCTGCAGCTAAGGGAGGATTCATTTTACCCAGTTTTAGTCCTGTAAAAGTCTAAATGTCTAAGCAAGTGATCCAGCCCTCTTGTACAGGCTGTGAGGAGAATGGGAGGAATCTCCAGAGCATGAGTCACCTCTTGTAATGTACAGCGTCTGAAGTGGGTGGGATGAGTCATTCTCCAAAGGTAACAGTCTCTTTCTGGCTTAAATAACTACTTAAACTGAAAGCCTGACTTGGTGCTGGCAGAAGTTAGCCATCTTCAGTGTCACCAGCATTTGTCTCAAGTTATTTTCACAATTTAGAGCGAGGTGAGAAGGCTTCCTTCTCAGCTGATGGCACTTCAAAGGACCGTTTTGTGCTTCCTCCTGGAATCTGCACATCTTTGCCCTTCAAAAATGGTGCTGGAATGGTTTGCTCAAGTTTCATGGAGTCAGAGAAATTAAAGGCTATTGGAAACAGAAAGTCACTTGACCCATCCCTAATCCACAGACAGAAAACCGCAGTTCAGTTTTGTATTCTTAACGTTTCCTTCTTTCAGCATTATCTCCCAACAGTCAGTAAGAAAATTTCAGTTGTTTTCAATGGGCTTTGATCCAAGCCTGCAGAGAGAGCAATAGAGGAAATTCAGCTGCAGAGGCAAATCAACAGAGGGGAAAGGTAATGGCATGAGAGAGCTGAAAGACGTAATTGTGAGATGAGGGGAGAAAGGGGAACAAAGAGAGGTGCTTTAAAGGCTGAGCAGAGGAGGAACACAGAGGCAGAGCTCAGTGGAGAGGAGATCTGGGCACGGAGAGAGGGACAAACTCATACCCTTGAAACACGCGTCTCTCCACCACTGCAGCATTTCTTCAATTTGAAAATGCCTAACTGCTCTTCAGTTTAATCATTGCTGCACTTTTGGGTATAAGATGAATAATTAAGCCTGGGAGTAGAATACAGCAAGTGTTAATAGGGCAGAAGGTACTGCAAAGTCCTTATAAAAAGCTGTGCTTGCAGCACGAAGTGGCTGCTGTTCTGTGTCCCCAATCACGGAGTGAGGAGCAGGAAAGTACTAAATTAAATGAAGTGCATCTGTATCCATTCTGCTGGACTCTTTCCCCCCTCTGTTTGATACTATTTCTTGCTAAATAATTCTCTAGCAAAGGCTGAGCAGCGTAAATCTGAATTGTCCTTCCAGATCCAAGCAGGACAGACACCCTGCACAGCCCTGCCTTCCACACCTGCACCTGAGGGCTCCCACAGGCACAGCTTATGAAGGTCAGTGCCTAAAGAGATCTCTGGTGCCTAAAGGAGAGAGCTCAGTCTGAAGTGGCAGCCTTGAGGAATTCATCCTCTCTGAGGAGCTTAAGATTTCTCCCTGTTTCTGTCAGAAGATCAACATGAAGAAGCTGATGCCACTTCACGGCGTGAGAGGCAACAATTAAACAAGGTCTGAGGAGACCTCCAGGACAGCCCTGCTTGAGCAGGAAGGTTGGGCCAGGTGACTCCAGTGTGATCCCTTCCAGCCTGACCCGTTCTGTGAGGACAGCGAGAGAAGGCACAGCCAGGAAAGGCTGCCCTGGAATGAAGTACAGCCACTAATCCATGCACAAAGCAGTGTCTGTGCCTTGCTGCTCTCTCTGCTCTCCCCTCCACCTGGAGTGTCTCCCTTTGCCCTGGCACCCTCTTCCTCAGACCAACAAAGCAGCAGCTCAGAGGACAGCAGTTTGTGGTTGAACCACCCAAAATTCACTGAATTCACTGAATTACCCAGGGACAGCGTGTCGCCCTATTTTTCCAAAGCCTTCTGATGTTTACATTTTTCATAATGGAGTTCTCATACACTTTCATCTAAAAATATCATTGTTTGCATTATTTCTTGGAGGAGGAGAGAATTGATTGACTGTTGTCTGACCAGTGTGGTTGAGGAGAGACAATCTCATCCTCCAATCTGCTTTCACTGTGAAAATTCTATAAATTACGAGGTCTGAAAAATAAACTCGCTCTCTTTTGCCTTGGACCTCTCAGCGTGTGACTGCGTGTTCATTTTGTGTCCTAGTGTGACATCAGTGTGCAGGGAGGGTTGTTCCCTCCTCTGGGAGGTCAGACCAGTGATGCAAATCTCCTCTTTCAGGTCCTCATTTTCCACACACACCCAATTAAACAGAGCTGTGTACATTAATCAAATTAGGTGGGGAGGAAGAAAGACAGATTGTTATTTTTAAATCCTTGGAAGATGTTTGGGAACGGGAGGTCGTAAAAGTAAAGAGGGAGGTCAATAAATAGAAAGGGGGGAATTATTTTTAACCATTGCAGATAAGGTATTTTTAGAGCAATCACCTGAAAGCTCTCTGAACTCCACAGAGTGATAAGCACAGCTCAAATCATTGGCTGCAGCCTTGCTCAGACCTCCCTGGCTTCTTTAAAGTAAGTTTTCAGTGTAACAACTTTTTTCTTTCCCTTTTCTCTCCCATTTCCAATCCTTCCTGGTCTCACTGAGGCACCCCAGAGAGTCTGGTGCTTGTATGGACATTTGAGGACATCTCCAGTTGTTGCTAAGTGGGTGTTTTTCCTCCTCTTTGATTTGTTTTTCATCCTTTTCTTTTTTTCTCGATCTCCTCTCCCCACCACAGGAGGTGGAAGATGACAAGCCAAGCTTTCCCAGGCCAGTTTTTTCCCGGTTGGGAAAAAAAACCAGAGGCTGCCTTCCCTGGGCCAGGAGGACACAGCTTTGGCTGGGACATCAGGGACAGGGCTGTGACATGTGAGCAGTGACTCCATCAGAGCCCTGTGCCACCAACCTCCCCTCTGGAGGCCCAGGCAGAGCTGCCTGGGGGCCTGGGTGCGTTTGCCAGTGGTGAGAAAATGGGACACCACTGGATTTTTAATTTTCTTTTTGCACACTCTGCCACACAGCTTCCCCAATTATCCATGTCACACCTTGTCAGCAAGGAGATGGGATCAATACCATCAATTTTCACAGTCTGGACAACAGTCCAGGCCAATTTAGGGCTAGGAAAACAGCTTTGGATCAGGATAAACTTAGGACAGGCCTTGCACAGACATTTCTCTCTAAAGCTGCAGACAAAAGCCTGGGATGCACTAACTATGCAGTGTACAAAACACTTTTTTTGGCTCTCTGCTCCTCTAAAAAGAGCCAGATCTTCAAAATAATTCAGCACAAACCACGCTGTGCCATAACGTGTGAGCTGTGAATTTAAAACAGATCTTTTCAAAGGTAAGGGAAGATGTCCCAGTGCCTTCCTCAACCTGGATTAGCATTTTTTCTGCCAGGATGCCAAGCTTTTGAATGTGTCAATATGTTGACATGTTGCCACAGTTTGGGGAAAACAATAATTTTGGAGATTCCCATCTGCTGTGTGAATTTGATTGTCTTCCTGCATCCTGCTGGCCACTTCACTGACAGCCACGCTGCCTCTGCCTTCATGGTTTTCCAGAATGAGGGTGAGGAAAAGGAATTTTCTCTCTTTCAGGGATCCAAATAAAGCATAGAAGGTCCCAAAGGATAAATATTTGACTTTGAAGCATGAAAAAAAAAAAAATGGAAGAGCAGCATCATGGGAATAAATCTCTGGGGGTGTCCTGCAGTGTGGATGTACATTTGTATTGCAAAGACAGGAGCTGGGGATGTGGTGTGTAAAGATGTGGGTTTTACAAGAAAATAGAATCAGCTAGGAGACCTCTGGGAAATCACAGAATGTGTGTACACTTTATGGTTTGTATAAAATTAAATGATTTCTTTTTTCCTTCAAGATATTGATCCTTGTTCTTTTATTATTATTTATTATTATCATTTCTCTTTTTTTCACTCTCCTTTGATTATCCATGTCCTGGTCTTTCTGGTCCCTTGTTTGAATTGGGTCTCATTATGTGAAACAGGCCCATAACTCTCATCTCTTCTCTCTCATGCTCTGAATAATTACAGGTGTCCCAGGAAACCTGGCCTTCAGTAGAAATTTTGTGAAGGTTTTGAAAGATTTTATTAGAAAACACTTGGATCCTGCACAATTATCAGCTCTGAAAGGTGCTTTGCCCACCCCCTCCAGTGGAAGGGCTATTGATCATCTCACAAAGGCAAGGCAGGTACTCACAGAGAGAAGAGTTGAGGTTTGGTTGTCTTTTCAACATCAATGACAAAATTGCATCTAATGTTCACCTCATTCACCTTAACTCCAGTGGTCTGCACTAATTAAGGTGAAGCAAGCAGTGCTGGTTAATAAAGAACACTGTAATTCAGCTTGTGCTGGGCAGTGATTGCGACCAGAGGAAAAACTCAATAACTGATTTCAAAGAGGGGCTTTGATTACCAGAAATATCTGGGGCTTTTGTCCCCTGATTGCAGAGCACACACTGCAAAACCCTGCCACCATCAATGGCTCCAATGTCACACTCAAAATACCCTCTCTGCCTTTCAAGCTGGGCTCCAACTTGTCGAGTCGTGCTTTAAAATCTTGCAGATGATCCTCACAATGCTGTCTTCTGTTTTGCAAAAACACTGTTCTGCTGGGCCATGTGTGCCACCACCCTGCTCCCAGGTCCTGTATCCATCACATCCCACACGGCAGCCAGCTCCTTTTGGAGCAGCCACCTTGTCCCCTGCAAGTGCTGTAATTTACAGGAAATTTTACTGCTAGGTCTATTTTGGATACCCAAATGTCTGCCAGGTTTGGTTGTCTCTGTCCAGGACAGACTGTGCCCCTTCCTTGCCACCCCAACAAGCCATCCCTGAGACGTGTCCTGTGTGCTGTGCCACCTCCACTAAGGGGAAAAAACACACACACAATCATTTTCTGGAGCAGTGGGAGCCCAAGGACGTGATCCAGTTCTGGTGAGGTGTGATGTACTGCCCTCGTGGCTAATTGCCTCTCTGGAGCACTAGCCATGGAAATGTCTGATGGAGAGCAGCTTTTGCAGACTCAGATCCTCAGAGTGGGAGCTGGAAATGCAGAAAGCAACCCCACGGGGTTTTCACCCCCTATCCCTGTCTGGAGCAGCACATTCCAGCTGTGTAGACAGCAGACAGAGCAATCAAGGATTGATTCCTGGATTCCTCTCCTTCCCCTAAGGCTCTCAGGAGCACTAAGAAAGGTCTGCATGTACTCAGCGAGGCCAAGTTTTCACACCCCATTAGCCCAGATGGGATGAACTTCTCTTCTCAACTCACTCTCTGCTAGCAGAGCTGACCAATTCATTTTTCCCCAGCTGAACAGTTTTCTCTTATGGAAATGCAAATTCAGCACAATATCATTTTTGTTGACATTTGTAATGGGAAATTATTGAAACACTTCATTTCCAGTTTAGCATTTGGCTGGCTCGGTCTCCTCTGGCGTGAGGTAATCAAAACCCAGCAGAGAAGCCCTTGCCACTTAAATCATTCACCAAAGTTTCCCTTCAGGAAGGCTGGCCTGAGATTCCTGAGATGAAATAAGATGGAAGGTTGCCTTTTACCCAAAACTTCGAGAATGCTGCTTTCCATTTAACTTCAGAACTTCCCTTCTTGGAAGGAAAGTATTGCTCCAGAAAGCTGCTTTTCTAGGGAGAAAATGTGTCTTGCAGCAGCTGAATCACAGAAAGGATGGTTTGACTCAAGGCTTTTAAAGAATTAACAGTTGCCACAACAGGACTCCCTCTCATGCAGCCAAGGCGGTGCAGAGAGGAGTTGGTACAGGGAGTCCTGCGTGGTTCAGGCTTTTTATAGTGACAGATTTCTTTGCATAATGTATTTTGGGTGAAGCTTCAGGTTTATTTTGTACTTATCTGATGACAGAAAAGTATATGTTAAGTCTTTTAAAGAAAAAAAAAAAAAAAAAGGAGAAAAGAAAGGTTTCTTAATCAGCTTATTGCAGCCTTCCATGTCTAATAAAGCACTTACATGGCAGTAAACCTGGAATCCTACAGGAGGTTGCTGCAAAGTGACAGATTCAGGTCAGAGCTGTTCATGAGCAGCCAGATTGATTTGTGATGCATAACGATGGCAGAAATGGCATTATTGTTTTACAGGAGAGCACAGAAAGTTAGAATATGCCAGGGCCATTAGAACAGCTGGGTACCCTGGTCTGAAATACCTTGCCTCTGGCCAATGCCTGATATTTCAAATAAATTGCAGCTATTCCACAACTGGTGAGCTATTCCACAACTAGTCACACAGTAGATGTGGTTTTGGCTCCTTAGCTCCCTTCACGCTGGCAACAAAGCCTAAATTTCCCAGTTATCTGTTGCTCCTTTAGGTACAGACTTTGAAAACCACAGACATGGGATGGGTACAACCAGAGCTGTCTGCAAGAGATCAATTTTTAGATTTTCCTTCCTCTCCCTCTGTCACTGCCAACTCTGTGACCATGGGCAACTCTTTCAACATCTACTTCTGCCCTCTTTCTTGTTTTAAACAAATCCTTTTTAGAGCATGAGTTTGCTCTGCCTGTGTCATCTGGCTGCCTTTTATGTTATTTCTTGTTCTGAATTTGTTGGCCTTTTTTTATTAACTGGATCCTGTAATAAATGTACAAGTAATGCTGACCTGAAGGAAATGCTGCTCACTCTATAAAGATATCAGAGAGGTATAAAAACACTTTCTGAATAGAATTATCCTGAAATGGTAAAAGCAATGGCTCCTGTCCAACATTTCCAGGGGCAGCAAAAAAAACCACCCTAAAAAACAGATGAAGGACTGGTCCACCTTTATGGGACTGACCCTTGAAAACCCGCTGGGAGCTTCAGATGGTGCCACATGCATCTTCCTCTTAATTAGCGCTCCTCAGAGAGATTTTGTGACACCAGATCTCCTTTTTCTTACATCTCAGTGAAATGCCAGCTCCTCTGGGGTCTCGGTGTGCGACTGAGGTCCCTCAGTGCTACATCAGAGATATTAATTCTCATTAAGGGATGATGCAATCAGTGCTCGTTTGGGCACGTGCCATGCCCCTCGCTGGCTGCTGGGTGCACTGTGGTGGTTCATCTCGGGCTGGAAGGCTCTGAGTACCTTCCATCACTGCCCAGGCTCACCTCACCCAGCCAGCTGCTGAGATGAATTAAGGAATTCAGGCTGGCAAGTTGGATTTTTGATGCTGAGACTCCTGGGCCTTCACAGCCCTGAGATCTGGGATTCTCCCTGCACGTTATCAGTTACTGAGAACTCTGAATTCCAGCCAAAATAATATATGGGCATTATCTTAACTCTGAGGGGTTTGAGCAGTCCCTTTGACTTTCATGCATCTGCCACACACATTCAGACCTCAGAGTTGCAACCCATCGTGCTCAGCACCTTGCAGGACTGAGCCCTTCACTAATCCTCCTAAATCCAAGTCTATTGACTTTCAAAGCAACCCACCAAGGTTTCTTATCTACAGTTCCTGAACAAGCTGCTTGCTTAAGCTGAGCCTTTCTGCATTAGTCTTCAACCAGAGTTGATTTTGAGCAATGAACATGATTAGATTTTCATATCAAGAGGGAATGAAAGTCTGGAGATAGTTCACAAGTATCCTGGAGTGAGGCAGGAGTGATCTACCTTAATTGAGCAGCTTGTAAAAACACAAAAGGTCAGAATTAGTGTCTAAATCCAACTCAGGCAATATCCTGGTTTTCTTTCTCCTCCTGAAATGAATCTTAACAGAACCCTGAGTCTAAATGTCTTAGGGAAGTTAGAAAGCCAGATCTCAGCCCTTAGTGCCTGACATTTGTAGAATAGGATCCTGTCACCACATGGCAGAATAAGATTCATTCCTGAACTACAGCACAACCCCACAAAGAGGGAGATGCTGAATGAGGAGCCTGCTCCAGGAAACAGGCTGAAATGAGGATTGCTTCGTCTCCAGGAAATTTCTGTTATGGGGCTCACTTTACCCCACAATCAGGTGAAGACTTTTCTCTCAGGCTGGACCTGAGCATTTGGGATGTCAGAAGTCTGAAACAAAACCCACACCATGGCAGCACAGCACTGTCCATCTTTCCCAAGGTCACTGTCAGTGCCTGTGTGAGTGGGGCAGTCACACACCAGGAACTGGCTGTGGAAATAAGGCACACCTGGAATAACCATTCCCACACTGGCATTCTCCTCATCTTCATCTCCATCTTCATCTATCTTTATCTTCAAAGGTCAGGCTTAGGCCTGAGGCTCCAGAGAGGCTCTGGGCACATTCTGTGCAGGCTTTGCCATAGCAAGTCACTCTCTGCCATTCTGACTTCTTTTTCCCACCTATAAAATCAGAGCAGCCCTAAACTGACGTGTCTGTGTGACAACCTTAATTTTTTATTAATTTACCTCTATTAATTTATCTATTAATCTACATTTTGAGGGCTCTGTGACAATCCAAGTCTCGTGTTAATTCCTGGACGTACACTGAATTAATAGACAAATTAATAGATTTCTATTAATTTCTTAGGAGATCAATAATATACACATATCAAAGCTTCACAAAAACCTGTGCATAGAAACACCGAAGGTGTAATTGTGTTTCTGTCCTTCTGATGTCACAGTCTCTTGGCTCCCTCACTTGAATTCAGCAGCACCATAATCCAGTTCTTTCCTCTGTTCCTGGCAGCAGCTTTGAGAACTCCTGACCTTCAGCTCCCCTTGGCACACCCTGTTCGAGGAGAGGTGTGAGCATCTTGGAAAATCACCCCTGCTGAACTTCTCTTTCCCATTTAGACAAATCCATGTTCTAGACAACATGACTGACAGTAATAAAACACAGAGCTACCTCAGACTCTCAAAAAGTAATCCCCCCTCCCACATTTGTCAGTCAAGAAATCTTGACTTTAAGCTATTTTTTATACCTAAAATTTCAGCCAAAATGATTCAGTTGGACATTTTCTACTGGAAGCTCTTGTGTAGTTAAAAATTAAGGTATCTCACAGTGTTTTATCACTGCCAAAACATCCCTAATAAACAAAATGAGTTGGTGTGCTTTTCCTTTTTCATTTTGCTTTCTTTTTTTTGTTGTTGTTCAGTTTGATTTATTTGGCTTTTTTGGCATTAAAATATTATTTTAAGCTGTGTTTGCATGATGAGCATTATATATATATATATATATATATATATATATATATACACACAGATATATATAAATATCTGATGGGCTGGCTTTGTTCATCACTGAGTCAAAACTGAAAGGAGGAGGTGATGAGGGATAAGAGGAACTGGGGGAGTGCAAGGAGTCCTCCCTGAGCACTGAGGTCAATATTCCAATTTCTTTTGTGCCTGCCTGTATCTCTTCAGGGTCACCTCACCAGATTTCAGTTCTCCACAGATTCTGCTGCTGTGGTGATTTTTTCCAGCTATACCTTTTGTAGTTCTCCTGGGGAGGAACCCATGGCCTGTTGTTTTAAGGGCTCTACACAAGGTCAAATTTCCTTCTTGGCTTACAAGTAAGTGCTGGAGGTGGACAGGAGCCAACTGGAAATTGCACAGACCTACAGATAAATCCTCAGGATGGGGACACAAAATGGGTAACAGTACCTGGGGCTTTTCCTGGATGTGTCTTTAATATCCAAGAGACAGAGACTTGGATAATTTGCCTTTTTTTCTTATTACACTGAAGGAAGGTTTGGTTGAACAATATGTTTGTACAAACCACTCATCTTGTTCCAGTTAAAAATTCAGGAGGAAGGACTGAAGTGTCCAACAAGGCTTTTATATAGTATTTTAGCCCTCACTGATTTCCATATTTATTTAATTCACAGATGAATAATAATTCTGGTGACATTAGGAGAAGATTTAGATTAAGGCAAAGAAATTGTGAGCATGAGATAATTGATATGTGCTTTCTTGGGCAAGAAGTCTGTAATCTGAGTGGCTCCAACAGGGTCAATCTATGATTTCTACTCTTCCAAGGTAGAAAGAACGTGGAAGTGTCTCCCCCATTACCTTCTTGTGCCTTGTCTGTTTTCATCCTCACCCCAGAACACACCACAGACCACCCTCCTGTGCCTCTGCTCTCAGACTCGCAGCACCTCCTCCTTGTGCCATTTCTTCCTTCCAATGAGGGTAAATTCCTCAGGGAAATGCTTTAGGAGACAGAGCACGGAGCTGGCACTGGCAGTGTCTCCTGCAGCGCTGGGACTGAGCAGCCAGGCTGGGGATCTTGCTACACCCCTGTGCAGGAGGCACCATCTGCCAAATGTCCTCCTGAGCCAGGCTTTAGCAAGCGGGCTAAAGAGCTGAAAAGAACATCCATCCGTGGCAGCTGAAGTCCATCACAGCTTGCTCACAGGATTCTGGCTCTGAAGGGAGGCTGGGCAGGTGGCCAAGAAGCCTCTCTTACTTGCCCATGTTTCATTTTAGTGGTTTAGTGTGGCCTGAGATGGCTTTAGGGAGCAGGATGGCTTTAGGGAGTGTTGGAGTTCCCTCATCCCTGCACCCAAGAAGATGCAAACTCCATTAATTGGGTTTGCCAGGGCCTTGGGGCTGCTCTTCACTGCTTGGAGGCCACTGGCATAAGCCTTATCAGCTCCAAAAGCAGCAGAACTCTGATGTTCCTCTATGCAAGAGCAGCCAGGGTTCCTGGGAAGGGAAGGGGCAAGGAAACGGGGAAATTATCTCCATCCTTTATTTACTGCTGTGCTTGTTGCCCCCTGAAATTATCTCCATCCTTTATTTATTGCTGTGCTTGTTGCCCCCTCCCCTTTCTTATCCACCTACTTCTCATCCCTTCAGGAGGACGTTTCTGTTCCAGAATGTGCTTGTTCTTGGAGCTGTGCAGGGGTCACTGGGGGGGTCTCTGGGGCTGTGCCCTTTGCCTCTGAGGAGGCCAAAGCTGCTGAGGTCCAGATTCTTCCTGACGATTCCATGTGATCGCTAATTAATGGCCTCCCCACGTTTCCATGGCAACTTTGTGCTGTGCTCTTAGCCCTGATCCAAATGGACATTCTGCACACTCCTGAAGCCATACCATCAGCATGTTAATAAGACTTGCTGACGTCTTTTGCTTTCTGCCACACCGGCTGGTGAGCCTAAATTTGAATAATTCAAAAGGAGCAGATTTCTTAGGAAGTTCCCAAAGAATTTCTGTCATGTGACTGGAGGAGAATAGTCCTAGAGGAGTTCTGCATCTGAAGGGAAGCAGGATTCTGCCCTACCTGCTGCTTTTTCCATGCTTTGGCTCTGGGACACCTGGCATTGGCTTTTATTTTTTCTTTTTTTCCTCTGGGTTATTTGGAAGCTCCAGCTTTCATGTAGTCCCTAATTTAATGACGGCAAGGGACAAGTATCTGTCTTGAATTGGTAGGAGCATCTCTCTATTAGCTGAGCTGGACAATCTGATGGATTTCTCCCTAACTTCTTCTTGTGCCAAGGAAGGAAGCTGGATTTTGTTCTCATACAGTCAGAGAATGGTTACTCTGACTTGAGAGTATGAACATCCCTTTGATCATTAAACTCTGCAAGAGCACCCACTGATCATGCAGGTCAGTGGGTCGAGTTTTATGGTGAAGGGGTTCTCTGGTCCCACCCAATTCTGCTCTGTTAAATACCCTCCATTCCAGCCATTGCCTTGTCAAACACATTTGTATGACCTCAGGAGCCCATTAACCCCCCTGCAGCACTGGGGGATCTGAGCTGCTTTGTCTTGCTGAGACAGATGTCAGATGCCTCC
The DNA here is from genome assembly GCA_910950805.1 of Acrocephalus scirpaceus scirpaceus. Lineage (NCBI taxonomy): Eukaryota > Metazoa > Chordata > Aves > Passeriformes > Sylviidae > Acrocephalus > Acrocephalus scirpaceus. The sequence goes on along the minus strand of OU383790.1, from coordinate 7,302,026 downwards.
ACATCTCCTGTTGCCTGCAGAACAAAATCCCTAAACCAGACCTGGGGGATGTTTCTGCATCTGCATCTGATGGCTGTCACACGCTGCCCCTTACCTGGGGAAGGGCTTTAGGGACTGAGCAGTGGAAGCAGAGCCTGTGCCCTGTTTCATTTATTTCCCAGCATCAAAAGCAATCATCCACATTAAATTGGCTTGTTTGGAGTTTTGTCCATTTTCTCAGTGAGCCCAAAACGGTGGTTGAGCTGCCAAATAACTTCATCTTCCCTACCCTGAAGGACATGGGAGTTTATTTGTGACATTTTTGCTGTGTTCTTTTGCAAAATTTTATCTAGCCACGTGGAAGGTGGCTCCACTTTGTGGTGTTGATGTGCAATCATACCCAGGTGCACCACCAGGTACTCCCAAGGTGAGTTCCATATGCTGACAGCCTGTCTGTGCCAAAACTCCTTCCCTCTGCTCACGCTCCAGCCTGCCCTTTCCCAGCCATGATGGCAATGTCACCTCACGCGCCTCTCCCAGCTCCTCTCCACCCACTCGGCTCTGGCTGGGCCAGCCAAGGATTTAATGTTGTGTTGGCACCCAAAACCTTGTGAAGGTTTATGGAGCTGCCCCCCTTGCTGAAGGCAGTAAATGCTGGGGGCTGCTCATCCCAAGGCATCATTAAAGATACATGAGGGCAATTGATCTGATCCCTACCAGTGCCACAAACTCCAGGCGAGATTTAGGTAATGTGCTGCAAGTTACCCATGAGATCTGAGACTTAATTGCAGCTTCTTTGGCTTCTACTCTTTAGACCTGGATCCTTATCTCAAAGGAAAGAATTTATCGAATTAATTTCACTCCATTGTTGGCACGGCCACTATTCCCAGCCATGAGCAAATCCCATCATTGCATGCAGGCTGCAGCTCCGGCTGCTCAGAAGCAGCAGTCAGTATTTTTAGAGCTATAACCATAGCTCTTTCAAGTGTCAGCTCTTTGGGTCATACATGTAATTTAAACAGTACATTTCTATTCCCTGCTTAGATGGATGTAACTGTCAGGAACATTATTTCTACTGATAATTACAAATTTGACATTCATTTCCCATGAATACTCTCTACTATTTGCTTAAAACTCACCTCCATGCATACGATTGCTGCCAAATGTTCTCTTATCAGAAAGCTGAGGCAGAAATGTCACATCTATAAAGAACACTCTTGGAATGGTGAGGTCTAATATGATTTTCTGCTACACAAAGCAAAGACCAAGCAAATGAAAAACAAACACTGGGAAAAATGGGCAACCTGAGGCCTCTGGTGTAGACTGACCAGGGCAGAGAGAGATCTTGATACAAACTCGGAGAAAAAAGCTACTGCTAAAGGAAATGTCCCTAAAAACATCCTTGCTGTTTAATTCACCCAGCTCTTCTTCTGATAGCCATTCTTGGATGGACAGACTTTTGTGACTAATTCCCCATTTTGGGGTTTTACTGATTACCCAAATTGCTTCTCTTATGCCCTCAATTGGTAGCTCAGCAGGAGAGGTCAGTGAACGTGTATTTTCCTTAAGGCATCCAGTTCCTTCTCAGGAAATTTGGATGAGAACCCAAATCATATGAATTAAACTGAAACTAGCCTTAATTTCCCAAGTCTGGAGTCACAAGACCAACACCACTATGCATTCAGGTCTTTCCAGAACTGATGTTACTCTCAGAATCTCAGCCAAAGTCTTCAAATAAAGTCAAAACTTCTACAAGACTATTTTGTTGAATCAAACATGTTAATCATTGAATCAACATGTAAAATCTTGAGCCAAACCTGACTCTTGGTCTTTGGATCAGGACTGTGCCCCTTGCTCAGACTTGTTTTCCCCAGGATGCTCCTCCAGCTCTGAAGCCATCAGAGATCAGAGATTTATTTCTCCCTTTCTGGAGGGCAGGAATTCCAGTCTCTCACTAGCACTTCTCAATCAACTTCAACTAAAAATCCCCAGTGAAATTAAGAGAAACACCTCGCTACTCACCTCCCACAGTGTTCAGGCTTCATCACCCAGCTCAGCTGATCCCTCATTCACACACTCCATTCACCAGCCTATTTTTTGTTTAAATACAAACACAAGTCCACACACGCCAAAAAATTTTACCCACCTTTCGCTTATTTTAGGGTTTTTTTCCGATATCTCAATTCTTTTTAATTTGGCTTTATCCTTGCAAACTCAGGATAGGTTTGGTTGTTGTGCTCTTCCCTCCCACCCCTCCCTTTTACTAATTTTGCATATATTTTAATAAAATGTTCTCATATATTTGCTGTATATTTTTTTTGTGGACAAAGTGTAAGTGAGACAAGGATATTATTCACAGCCACAGAAACATAAGAAAGTAAAAAGAATTTTTTCCTTTCTCAGTGAACAAAAATGACCTATGTACTCTTCAGTGTCTCCAGGCTTCCTTGGAAATGCATTCCCTTGCATTGTGCTTTAGTTTTTGTGGTGATGAGGGTTACCCAGCGCTACTGGCAAACCCAGCACCTGAGGCAGAATGACAAACTCAGCTTTGCCTTTATAATTTTGGCTTTCTCTGCTTTAGGGGCTGTGTAGAAGGGCCTGAAAGACGAGTGAGTGAAGATTTACAGGTGCTGCTCCTCCTCTGGCACCACTGAAGGCAGCACCAGCCCAGCGCAGGGCTCAAACTGCAGGTCAAGCTGAACAACCCAGCACATCCCATTTTCCAGCATCTGCTGAGCCTCTACCTCTGGTGAAACATCTTCCAAGATGCAAATCCCAAAGTGAGGACACCTGAGCTCTGCACCCACCCTCCACCTTTTCTATGTGGTCTCACCAAGGAGGCATCACTTTTAATCCCCAAGGGCTGCTATCCCCTCCTGTCCTCCAGCAGAGCTCAGCACAGGCTGTGGGAATAACTCAACATAAAGCTGGCATAAATCTCAACAGAAGAAATATCTTTTTATCTTTAACCATTTACTCCCACTATAGGAATAATGGTAGCTCTTTTACATTTACATATAACTCTTCTTTGTTTGTTTCTTTGCTTTGATTTTTTTTTTTTGTTTTGTTTTTTTTTTTGTATGTCTCTTTGTCTTGGCACCTGCATAGCAGAAAACTTGACAGTTCAGTACAGAAGTTTGCCCCTCTCTCTGCTCCTCCCTTTATCTCCTCTGCTGCCCCTGAGGACTCACAAGCAACACCCCCAAGGTCAAGAGAGAGTACGGTGTTACCCTTTTATGACGGATTATAGAAATAACAAACATGCCTGACAGTTTTATACAGCTGCTAGAACGGGTTTAGTTTTCAACAAATGAAGAATTTCCTCTTTTTTTTTTTCCTCTTTTGTATATTAATTACATTTTACAAATCTTATTTTTTCCCCTTTTCTTTCCTTTCCCCCCGCTTTTCCTTCTTTTTTTTCCTCTTTCTCTTTTTTCTTTTTTTTTTTGCTTTTGTTTTTTTGTTTGTTTGCTTGTTTGTTTTATTTCTTTTTTTTTTTTTTTATACAGCAAAAGGATCGATCACCAAGGTGTCCATTGCTAAGTCCAGGGGTTAGCAGAGTTTGGCTGTCATCTGGTCGGACTGTTTGAGGATCTCGGTGTTGTACAGGTCCAGGGCGTGGTTCACTCGGATGATCTCGCTGTTGGTGAGCTTCAGGCGGTGCTTGAGCATACAAGAGAACAGATCCAGCTGCGGCTTCCCCGGGGCCACCGGAGGCGCCAGGCGGTTGATTCGGTCCCGAATATCCAGCAGCAAGAGCATGACGGAGGAGGAGGAGTAGAACTGCCCGCCCTGCGTGTAGGACTGGTTGACCTGCTGCACGGCGCTGCGCAGGAGGTCGGCGTTGAAGCGCAGGCTGTAGCCGTAGACCTGCACGTCCGAGATCTTGATGTAGAACTGGCGCTTGGTGGGGTCGGAAAGGTCCACGGGCCCTTGGCCAGTCTCGTTGCGCAGGAGGGAGGGCAGCCGAGTCCGGCTGCGTAGGTAGATGTGGACAGTCTCAAAAAAGGTTTTCCACCGGTTGCCCAGCAGCAGGGTCCAGTTGTAGCACTGGCTGTTTTGGAGGCGGATTTTCTCCCAGCGCGGGTAGCCGTACTCCCCGAAGGGCATGTTCCAGCCCTCCGAGTGGCTCCCGCTGAACGGGTTCACGTAGACAAAGAACATGGGGTCCAGGCTGCTGTTGCGCATCTGGCAGATGCGCATGGAGATCCCGATCACCATGTGGATGAAGTCCATCCTGTTCTTGTTGCTCTTCAAGGTGAGGGACATGCGCTTGCGCCACCGCGGGTCGAAGAAGGTGTCCAGGCGGATCTCGTTGCTGATGAAAGTGGTGTGCACGTACAGGCGAGAGTCCATCTTCTGCAGCAGGTACTTCAGCTCCAGGTCCTGGAAGTCCAAGTCCGTCTCAAAGCTGATGAACTGCTCGCTCCGCTCCGAGTCCACGTTCTGGGGCTCGCAGCGGCCCCGGTAAAGCTTGTAGCCCTTGTTGCACGAGCCGCAGAGGGAGATGTTGGCAAGGCTGCACATGGCACAGCTGTTGTTGCCCCCGATGATGCAGGGGATGGGGCGCTGGCACAGACTGGTGCCACCGTGGCAAACGCAGCTCCGTTGGCTTTCCAGAAAGGTCCCCCAGAACCCGTTCTCATTGCAGTAGAGCAGGGACTGGACTCGGGTAAGCCATTCCTGTATCGTCCTGCAGGTGGGGAGAAGGAAGAATTAGCACTCTGAGGCCTCACAGGGACTTGGTGTTGGCATCTTGCTGGAGCTACAGTGTTTTCAGGGATGTGTCTGAGGCAGAGCTCTCGGAACATCAATGCCCTGCCGTGGCATCTGGGAGCTATTCCAGTCTATTTCTAGCCTGAATCTTTCATCTGCTGTTTACTCCTTTGGTGATGAGCAAAAGCCTTCTAAGAAATTTCTATCAGGTAGAAATGCTCATCTGAGCTCTCTCTCCCCACCAGGAGCTGAGAGAGGCACTGTGTCCTGCCAAGGATCCCAGCAGTGCCACAGTGACACGAGAATGGAGCTGATAAAGCCATGCCACAGCCTGTGGGGCTATCAGACATCACAAGGGCAGCAGAACTCCCAGGCTAGCAGGAGAAAACTGCTCTTCAGGTCATTGGCAATTGGCCCCACCCTCTAAAAAAAGAACCCATAACAGGACATGAGAGGGAAAGCAAGCAGCCACCTCTACTTATGGCGCAGAGCTCGGAACAGTAGAAAAGAGGATGGGAGCCAGGATGTACAGAGAAAAAGCTGCTAAAACTATTCCTCCTTAAAAAAACCCAAAAGAGTGCTGCTAATTAACCACCTCTTGGAGTCTCTCCCTTAAAATCAGCCCCACTCACCCACCCCTGAGCCCCACCACTCCCACAGCTGCTGGATCAGCACCTTCAACCCCACATCCTGCAGCCCTGGAACGACTCCTAGAAAATGACACTGCAACCTACATTCCCTTTTTTGCACAACCCACTCGCCACGTTGCCTTGTTTCCCCCTTTTCCCCCCTTCCCACTGCCCCAGGAAAGCTGGGCACAGCGACTCCTTTCTCAGCAGCCCTCAGCAGAACCCTCTGTGCAGCCACTGCTCCCTCCCCTGCGCCTCCCCCCCGGCTTAATGAATACTTCATTGTCTCCTCTGGGCAAAAAGTTCTTGGTAGTGCTGCAGTGAGAGGACTGGCTAATGACAAATTAGGATTCAGCCCCTGTAGAACGAGAGGAGTGATTATGGACAGAGGCTCTCAGAGCTGGATTAGTGAAATTCATGGCACCTGCATCGCCTGACCTCCGAATAATCATTAAGCTGTAGGCTGTATCAAAGAAGGCATTAAATGATACAGCAGCAAAGAACAGCAAGATGATTAGGGGGAGGGAGTGAGTGCAGGGATGAGAGTGTAAAACAGGGGAAAGCACTGGAAGGAAAGAAATAATCAAGGAGCAGAAGCAGAAAGGTTGGGAAAGGAAGAGAGGAAAATGTGCAGGTAAAAGGAAAAATGAGAGAGAAACACAGTGGGCAGGAGTAACGGGTGGAGAAAGGGAAAAACTGCAACAGCAACAACCGAAAGAGAACAGGCAGGAAGGAAAAGCAGGAAGAAAAGGAGCAAAAAGAAGAGATAACCAGGGTGAGGAAAAAAGGAAAGGCATTAGAAGAAAAACTCTGAACTGTTGGATGTGGGAACAGACAATTTTCACATTCTTCCTGTGGTACAGGGATGCCAGGGTCTCTTTGCCCTATTCCAAGCCAAGAGGAGCTCTTCTGCTGGCAGAAAGGACAAGGCTGGCTGGGGAGCTGGGGAGCAAGGCAGTGACCTCCATAAATATCTGCTGTAGAGGGAGACAGTGACAGCCCTGCTCCCCCAAAAAAGTGCACAGGGCTCCTCTTAATTCCTGGGACAGCTCTGCCCCGGAGGGGAGGGAACAGCACAGTGCAGTGGGGCTGCACAACACAGCCACAAGCTGACAGCAGCAAGCATTTCCAAACCATCCCAGGGGGCTGAGGCTGCCTTCTGCCCACAGGTGAATTTTTGCTTGCTTTTCAGCAATACAAATGTGTTTTCACCCATCTGAAGCCTTGTGCTTCCTGTTTGGAAAGCCAGTCAAATGCACCTGGATTTGTGCAGTGCTGCATTGATGCCTTACACAGGTTTTAGGTGCTGATAATGCCCCTGAGTTCCTGGGCCAAGGACTGCCAGGCCATAGCAGCAAACACAATATCAATTAGAGCCAGGTGACCACATTGTGTCCATTTTGGGTGTGTTCTGTCTCAGGAAAAAATCACTGGGTTGTTACATCCTTCTTTATACTAACAGCCAGCAAAACAAAGTGGGAAAGAACCCTCAGCTGATATCTTGCAAAGGACACCAGTAAATTTCCTGCTCCCCAGATGAACTTTGTGGAGGATGGAAGAGAAGTTGTTTTTTGTTGTGTGTGTGTATCTCTTAGCTTTCAGCAAAGACACAAGCAGGACTAAAAAAAAACCGAGAAGAAAATGAAACAGGAGACTACCCACCATCTGCTGATGGCAGCAATAAAGGATGTAATTAAATAAAAATGCAGAATCCAGGGCAGAGCTGGGCATCGACTAAAAACATAACAATGGACGTGTGAGAGAGTGAGAGAGAAGGAAAGTGGTATAAATTACCCCATTTTTCCTTGCAACAGAGACAGGTTAAGAATATACACAGGACCAGCCAAAGCTCTTCAGCTGACAGGAGATAACTTTTTAAAACACACCCCTCTGATGGCTCAGGCTCATGGCATTGTACCTAAGGGGTGTCAGAGCAGGAGGATGCTGGAAAGAGCCACTGCTTAACAGCTGAAAACCAGTACCAGAGCAGCCACTGATTTTCATTTAAAATATTCCCAGGGAGGTGGTGGGAATCCCCACCCCTGGAGGTGTTCAAGGAACACCTGGAGGTGGCACTCACTGCTCTGGTCAGGGTGACAAGGTGGGGATCAAGCACAGGTTGGACTCAATGATCTCGGAGGTCTTTTCCAACCTCAGTGATTCCATGATTCTAAAGTGAAAATAAATATGGCATGCAGGTCAAGCTCTGAGTGAGAATTACTTTGCCGGGTTTTCTGACTGCTGCTCACTGGACATGTGGTTCCCTGGCAGTGCTGGGAACAGGGAGCCAGACAGATTTTGGAAGGTTTTTTCATTTGCAAGGAAAAAAAGGCAGGGACCTAAAAAATTTGCTTTGCAAACTCACTTTTCACTTTCCAACCAGCACTAGCTGCTCTGGGGGCACTTTTGGCTTTTCTGTACAGAAGAGTGAAGTAAAAAATGCAATTTTTATCCTCAGCAGCTGTGCAATGTACTTTGGCTGAAGGCCAGAACCTGTATAACCCCTCTCTCCATTGGATGTTATTTCTATTTTACATCCTGTGCCTTAAAATAAAACTACAGGTGATCATTCCACATCGAAATTTTATTGACTGAGGAGTGGTCTCCTTTTTAAACCAACAGACTTGCCTCTGTTTTAAACATGTAAACTTTCCTGGGTTTTGACAAAAGAAGTACAGACCAAATACATCAGTATCTATATATCTATATACCTACATATTTATATATCTATATATCTATATCTTAATCCGTATTTCTATAGGTAAAATATTGATATATAGATATATATAGATATATAGGTATATAGATCTATAGATCTATAGATATAGAGATGATATATGGATATATGGATATATATAGATGATATATGGATATATAGATATATAGATATATAGATATATAGATATATAGATATATAGATATATAGATATAGATATTTCTGTCTCCTTAGCCATTGCAAAGGGTCATGGAGAATCAGCCTAACTGCCAGAATCCCTACTCTTCCTTTCTTATCTTCCTTTTGGAAACACCACCTCTTCCTTTCCCTGAGGACAATCAACAGCAATCTCATTGCTTTTTTTTCTCCTTGCCTTTGAATGTATAATGCAGGCTTACAATTATGTGTATTAAAGAGAGAGAGGCTTGCTCTTAATAGAACCATGCCATGCTTTCAAAGCCACTGGCATGCTTGATAAGCCTCTGTCATTCTGTACAGCAACAATTAGAAAATGAGAGTATTTCCCAGCTCTGTGAGGAGAAAGATGGGTTGCACCTCTTCCACTGCAGAGCTCCTACCACGCTGCTCCCCTGCCTAGCTGCAGATGCAGAATGACAAACAAGAAAAGAAATGATAATATGCCTGCTGATGTTGACTTAAACAAATCAAGCACATCAGTCAGTTAAAAACCCATCTGCCATCATCCATTCCACCCTCCTTCCCCCAGATTTCATTGTAGTACTTGGAGGCTCCCTTTCTGCTTGGCTGGGTTTTTAAAATAGATGATAAATGCTGAAGACATATTTGTCTGAATGTTTTGGAGCAACGTGGTTACATGGAGATTTCCTCACTGCTGCTTCACTTTGTTGTTGTTGCTGTGGCACAACTAAAAACTCCATCCTGGTCATGCCTGAGGCTCCTCCAGCACTCAGCCTGGTCAGAACAGCTCAGCCACTTGGCAGGGATGGGCCAGGTTTAGGAAGCTCTCCAAAGACTTTATTTCATAATCTCTTACATTTAATAGATATTTCTCCTCATCCCTAGTAAGTCCATCAAATCTTTGTCTAGAAACATGAGATTTCTTGGTAATTAAAGAGGTGTTAAGCCCTGGAAGAGTTTTCTGAGCTGCACAGTCATGAAATGAAAAGTCAGCACGTTCAGCAGCCAGGGAGGTGGGTGAGAGCAGTAGACAGCAGTCAATCTGTCAGTTTTGTCTTGAAACTGAATATTTAGGTAATGAAGTTTCTCTTCTTATTTAGGTAATAAATTACCTAAATTTATTTAACCTTATTACCTTCTTATTTAGGTAATCAGTTTCTCTTTGAATATTAATTTGGCCTGACCCTTCCAAGATAAGTATGGAAGATAAGGCACTCAGACTCATTTTTTTCCCCCAAGATTTCCAGTATTGCTTCGGTCCTGACAATGTAGAAAGACACAGCAAGAGATGTTTATTAAAATCCAGAAATGCAAGTCTCCGAAAAATGACTTGAAGCAAACTCAGCTACAGGTTAGGGCTGAAAGGAGCCAGCAGGAGGGGATTATTAGATATCAAAAGTTGCTGTGGCAGTAATGGAAAATCTGCTCTCTCCACCTGTAATAACCTTGCAAGGCTTCTGCTCAGTGAGGTTTTACAGGTTCACGCTGCATCTCACAGCAAAAATGTGATGTGTTCCAAGTGAAACTAAAGCTTCTCTTTCACTCTGGAGATACTGAGGAGCACAATCCAAAAGTGGGCTGAAGCACCTTGTGCTCCACGTCTCTTTTGACAGCAGGTGGAAGCTGAAAGCCTGGCTGTGGATCTTGAGGGAAAACCACAAAAAAGCAGCTTAGCCTGCAGAACGGACTAAACATATTCTTGCAGAGCTTAAAGAATTAGTGATGCCCTTCCCCTGGGTGGGTAAAACCACACAGAAGGGACATGAGTGTAGTCAGGAATGTGACAGCAGTTACCTACACCTCCAGGAACTCCAACCAGGTTTGGGTTTTACCACTCCCAGGTTTTACTTCTCCCGGGTTTTACCGCTCCCAGGTTTCACCGCTCCCAGGTTTCACTGCTTCCCCCAGACGTCCATGCCAACACGCCCTACCTCCAAACCCAGCCTGTTGGGATTAGAGCCAAAGCCAAGCTGAGCTCCAGCAGCCCCCCAGCCCAGCTCCCCCAGGCCCGAGGAAAGAGGGAAGTACCTTTCCCTAGGCAGCTGGTGGTTAGGATTGTGCCGACACCGGACACTGAGGCCAAAGAGTTTGCGGGCGGTGCGCTGGATCTTCTGGCGCTGGGCTTCCAGCGAGCTCTGCAGCAGCTTGTAGCGGTTCTGCAGGTCCCAGTCGTTTCCCCAGTGCTGGTGGATGCTCCCAATGGTCAGGAAGTGGTTGCTAGGTAGCCTTTTCATGAAGGATTTAAACTCATCTGGAACACACACACACACACAAGGAATGGGGAGGAATACGGAGGTTTCCGAGCTCTAATGGAATTATGAAGCTTTTCATTAGCAGGGCGGAGAGGGAGCAGTGATGGACGAGGCCATCAGCTCTGCCAGGGGAAGGTGATGTCCATTAACTCACTGCCCTGTCACTCTGCCCCAGGAAGCCACTAATTCCATGGCTGTTGCTGCTCCCTATAAAAAAAACCCTATAGTAAAACTCAAGGTGAAACAACACAGTTAAAGTGCACAGGGTGGAGGGGAAAAAAAAGAGAAATTCCCTGGAACGTGAAGTTGTAGTCAAAGGGTTATAAAAAAAAGCTGGGAGTTGTAATCGTTGTCAGTTAAAGAGTTCTCATTTACATTGTTTCTCAGCTGCTCCTGAAATGCTGTTTGTTGTTGAAGGCAAGGCATTTTGCTGTGTAATTAAAAAAAAGGGGGGAAAACAAAGCTCTAAAAATTCCCCAGAGGAAAGGTTTGGATGCTGTTAAAATGTCCTGCATTTTTTAAAAAGAGCATTCTGATTCTTACCTCTCATTTAACTCCATTTGAAGTTAAATGAGTTGCATTTTGTAATGAGGAAAATAAAATAAAATAGTTTGCAGGGCTCGGGTGAGAACAAAAGGTGTCAATTTTAGCCAAAGGGAACAAATCCAATTGATCGAAAAATACATTGTTCAGTGTTGCTGTTTGTTGTGTTTGTTGGTTTTTGATCACTTTGTTTCCATTTTATTTTGTTTGATAATGAAAAAAACCCCAACTGTTATGCAGGGCTTGTTTGAGGGGTTTTTTTTCATCACAGTTAGAAATTCTGATACTGTTTCTGATTATGATCAGCCCTTCCTACCTGAGGAGGGTGGTTTGCTCAGACTGATTACCAGGCTGGGACATCCTCAGACGGGAAAAAACCAGATAGTTCCAACTCTTTCAGGGGAAAATAACTCAGTTTTGGATGCTAGAAAACCATATTTGACACAGTGAGACCTTGAGAAATGCAATGAGTGGGACAATAAGAGCTCCATAAAATGCAATAACCACAAGAGCAATGTTTTGTACCAGGAGAGAAAATCCCCACGTGTCAGCACAGCCTTGGGCACAGTCAGCTGAGGAAGGTCCTGGGGGCTGAGGTGGGTCAGCATCCTGCTCTCACTGGGAATAAACTTCACTAGGCTGAATCCAGCTGGCTGGGGAAGCTGATATTCACCTTTTCTTGGCACTGCTACCCCTGGGGCACCCACCTAAAAGGATGGACAGAGCCTGGGAAGGCAGAGCTGAGGGACACAAGGTGCTCCAGAGCCTGAGCACAAATTCTGCAAAGTCAGGTGTGGGGAGCAGCACTGGCTTCATTTGGTAAAGGGGAGGCCAAGGATATTTAACTGCAGCAGCAACTGCTCAAAAGGTACTCACAGATAGGAACAAAACTCCTCTTTTCAGAGACAGTTGCTATATAACAAGGAGCAATATGCTGTTTGCAGCTTGAGAAATTAAAATGATTTACTGAAAAACTTCGTCACTTGGAGGTAATGCAGCGTTGGAACATGATCAGAGATGTATAAAAATCTCTCATTTTAGACTCTGCGAGACAAAAGCAAGGCTGACCTGACCTAGTGCTGGCTGTGGTCCTGCTTCTAGAGGGAGGCTGGAGTAAGAACCTGCCATAAACTTCCCCAAAATCAAAAAGAAATATAGGCATCTTTTCCTCTACATTATTTCTGATCCTTTCCCAATCCTTTTTTGTTTTTTTTTTTAATTCCTTCATCCTATTTTCAGAAGGAAAAAGAGAGCTTGTACAGGCTGACATCTTTTCAAATGAAAAGAAATAATCCATAGAATTAGCGGAGAAAATCAGACCAGATAATTTACATCCTATAGCACAAAAGTTAAAGATATTTGCATAACAGATTTCCTGTTATTCATCAACTTGCAGTTCATGCTGAACTGCCTAACAAAGGCTATCTGTACATTAGTCAGTCTCATCCTGGCATGGATGGCAAATGGATGTTCACATCCTACTCATCACACGGTGTAACCGAGCTCCCCCTAAAAATAACCATCAGCACTGCACTACCAACATCCGTGGGACATCTGCCTGTCTCCTTTCTCCCCCAAAGATAACCAGGAGATTTTTTTTGTCATCTCTCAGGTTTTCACTCTGGTTTTGATGCTGCTTGCAGTGCCCTTCTCCTCCCCAAGCCCGACTCTGTGCTTTTCCCTGGGCCTCTGAAACCACCATCACGTATAATTGCTTCTGTTGACCATGCTGATTACTCCGGGTACCTTTCAGCAGTAAAAGCCTTGCATTTGCTTCCCGCCCCTTATAAATCAATTTCCTCAAAAGCCTTTTTGTGCAGGAGCCCAGGCTCTTTTCCCTCTGATGATGAATGTGCTACATTTTTCATCGAGACGGGCAAGGCAGGAATTTCGGTGCAGTGTGCACATTTTGCTACCGCAGTGCAACGTTGGGGGAAAAACAAATGAGCAGCAAATCTGGCAAAATAAAAGCTGGACGGGGTTGTTTAAAATTAGGGTGATGAAGAAAAAAAAGAAAAAAGTACTTTAAAACCAGCATAGTTTCTTCATTATTTATATTTATTTATAACTCTGCCTGGAAACCAGGGGTATGGATGGGGATATTCCCTGTTTCTGGGAATAGTTCATTCTTAACCCTGAGATTTTCCAATTAATTAACAAGTCTGATTGCATTTGTTGTTATTTTATTCCTCTGCACGGCAAACCTTGCTGCTGGCTGGAACTACATCTCCCGTGATGCAGCTTGGCCCCTCTTTCTGCCGAGTCACCCCGTCCCCAAGGCAGTGCCACAGCAATGACTCAGCACCACAAGTGGCACTGCAGGGAATTGTCAGGTCAGACATCTCTTTCACAGATTAAATTTTTCTTTTGCCAGTGTTTAAAAAGAAAAAAAAAATCCTGTTTACATCCAAAAGCAATAGTCTTGAATAAACAAACAAATTAACAAATAAAACTCCACCAAATGACTCAATTAAAAGTTGGGGTTGTTTTAATCCACAATCACAGAATTTTTTTGACCAGCCATTCTAAAATGCCAAGAACAAGGCAGTGTTATTTTTCTCAATTTACCCACAAGCAGTGAAGCACAGGGCTAAAAAAACTCCTGAGCTGATTCAAAGCAGCTCCAGCTCACTGCAGCCTCCTTGACTTTGAAGATACTATTCCAAATCACAGCAACTCTTGATTCGCCCTGCAGGATTTTTTCAAATTAACAGAGGATCCAACACAAACCAGAAGCAGAATACAAATGTTCTGGACTTTCAGTAGCTTCCTGTGCAAAATGGTATTTGCTTTCAGAGCACTCCTGTGCCTTTCAGTCCACTTTATTGGAAAAGCCTTCAGATGTCATCAGAGATTTCTCCTCTGCTGCTCATAATGAAGAAAATCCTCTAGTTATTGGGAATATTTATTAAAACAAAGAAGCAAAACACTAATACTGCAGTCTTTTGTGATAGCAACTTCCATCTCAAAGGATAAGTTCACGCATGATGCATCAAAGTGATGAATCAGATGCAACAGCTTTAGACATAAAGATAATCACTCCATCTAGCCCTGAAAAGCCTCCAGCCCTGGGTGGAATATGGCAGAAATTGCACTGCAATATGTCACTTTAACATGGCAAATGAAAAACACCTTCCCCCATTCAAATCTCAAGGGGAGGGAGCCTGAATGTGATTATCTACCCCGGCCTGTGCCTGGATGGAGCGCAGCAAGGACAGAATGTGGGACTGGAACTGCGCTCTGCACAGGGCTCCCACCTTCTCAGAGCCTGGGCTGGATCCCCTGGGAAGGGAAGGGGTTTGATGAGACCAACCTGTGGCTCTTGAGCACCTGATTGTAGATCCTGTGCCAGAGCTAACAACTGCTAACACATAACAGTGACAGCACTGCTGGCAGCCCCTGCCAGTAATCCTTGTCAACCTGTGTGGTACTGAGCTGGCAAAAGCTCCCCAAATCCACATTTCTGGTTTGCCCTGGAGTTACACACCCCATCCATGAACCCATAGAAACTCACAGCAAACATCTGACCTCGTTAGCTGGGGACCTGCTCCTGGAGCTGCCCGGCCCCGTGGCTCCCCAGGGTACACAGGGGGTCTGGCCAAGGTGCTCATTAGCCTCAGGCCATTAAGTCCCACCCTGGCTGCTCAGCTGAGCACCAGGGTGACAGCACGAGTGGGACGTGAGGGTCTGTGCAGCAGCACAAACACCAGCAGGGGCCACGTGTTGAAGTATGAAGCAAATCCTCAACAGCCCTTAAAAGGGAACATCACAGGCTTCTGCATTTCAGCCTCTAAAGGGATTAAGGTGGCTTGCAGTGTGAAGAAAGAAAGAAAACTTATGAAGGATTTGTCTTGAATTGAGCTAGCTGGTCCTTTTCTCACAGTTTTCCTTCCTGACATGGAGATCTGGGAAGTTGTGACAATAACCATTGAAGAAAACGTGTCAGGAAGTGGCTGGTTAAGACTGAAAGATGAGAGGCAGCACAAGGACAAGCTCCTGATGAAGTTCTGCTTGGTGGTTTCAGGAGAGGCAGACCGCTTGCTAAAGGATAGAATTCACTGAAAGTGTTGCTCTTTCCTACCTCAAGCCCTCAGGAGTGTGTATCCTGTGAGTACAACACATCTACTGTGGGTAAACTACTCCCACTACCAGCATCAACACGGAGCAAACTCCACTGACACCCCCAGCATCACCTGGGGAGAAAGGGAAGAAGAGAAATGTTCCCAGCAGCAGGCATTGCCCTACAGGAGAGAGGAGACATTTTCCCTTCTTCTCCCTGCCTCCTTTGTCACCTGCCCTGTGTGTTCTTCTCCCTCTGAACTGCTTTCACCAAAGCAGAATAAAGCATTCATGCAAATCTGAAAAGCAATTTCTGCACCATTCATATTGTGGAAGTTTCTCCGTAGAACTGTTAAAAGAGAGATCTGGGGATGGTTTTTTGTTTTTTTTAACCAAACATACACTTCAATGGAAAACATCCCTGTACACATAATTCCATAAGTGGTGTGTGATCCTGTCTGTGTGTTTAATAGAGGAAAAAAAAGGTACTCCCTCAAGGCTAAGCTCCTGGGTTTGGGTTCAATATCCTCTATTTTTTAGCCAAATTAGAGCATTATACTGTGGGAATAAAACATTTTTACCTGATACAACCTGCCACAAATTGAAAAAGTGAGCCTTGCTTGGTTACCTGAATTCTCCAGATCTTTATAGGCTTCTGTCCAGGTCTTGGCCATGTTTGCCAGGGTGTACTCCATGATCTGGATGTCAGTGATGGGGCAGTTGCACTGGGGGAACTCCTCGGAGCACTGGCAGCCGCACTGGCTGTCCCGGCAGATGTACTCGCCCTCCCCATTGCACATGATGTAACTCAAGGCAGACTGGACAAACTTCTCTTGTAAATATTGAGGGAAGATGATCTGGAGACCTGCAGAGAGAACAGCAGGGTTGTGGGAGGGAAAAAAGTAAATAAGAAAGTCATTTCAGGTATTTGTTCATCTTTCCAAAACCTGTTTCATTAACAGTTTGGGAAAGTGATGGTTAAGAATTAAAAGCTGTTGTGAATAAGGGAGGTACAAATTGCAACCTCCAGGGCAAGGAGAACAGAGCCCATCTCCTCTGTGGGAGAAGGGTGACAAGAAACTTCCCTTTCTCCATACCCCTTTCATCCCATTCCCAGACTGCAGCACAGTACAAAGGCCCTGAGTGCACAGCCTCCCTTATTCCCAGGTGTGTTGGTTTTGTCTCCTGGAACCGAGTCCTAGTTCAGGAGCAATGGGCATTGTGCTGCTCTGACCTGTTTTGAGAGACACTAGATGGGTTTGCTACCAAAGAAGAAAGGAAAATACACACTGAAAGGGAAAATAAGAATGAAGAGAAAACAGAAGAAAGGAAAATAATACGAGAGGGGGTTTATAAAAGACCCTTGCAGAGTTAAGTGCCCAGCTCCCACAGCATAAATACAGGAGTTGGGCACCTGAGCCTTCACAGCTTGCTCCCTGCTAGCAAGGCGACTTGCCAAATCCTATAAAAGCACAAATGGATTTAGTGCCGATGATTTCAGTGCTGCTTGGCAGACTCACATTAACAGGGAGCTCTCTCCCCTTGTCCCTTTCCCCATGGCAAGTGTTTGTGTGTCCATCCATCTGAGTGCACCCTTGTGTAGTAATGCACCCCACACCTGAGTCCATATAGGGAAAGGTTTGGGACTCACCTCTTGGACTTTTTATAAGGTAAAGAACCCAGAAAGTTCTTTGCTGTCTTGACAGTGATTGGCTCAGTGCCAGCACAGAGGCATTGATTGGGTTTGGAAAGTGTAAGTCAAAGCCTGGTGCTGATTTCATTGGGCCAAGGGCCAAACAGCCCACCTAAAATATCAAATACTTAAGAAAGAACACAAAGGAACTAAAGAGCTTTTTAGGGTGTCTTAGCAAGGTGTCAGAGGCTTCTCAGGCACCTGTGCTCGGCTTTTCTTTTATTTCTGTGAAGTTTCATTATTTTTCATTTATTAAACCTTTTGTTTTTACAAAACACACCTGAAGAGCAGCCTTGCTAATTATTCTAAACCATTTCTCTACAAAGGCTGGGCCCTCAGAGATACAGGAAAAATTCCTATACCCTTGCTCAGGTACCAGAGGATGCAATACCAGTTTCGGTGCCCTGTGCACAGTGTCCTTTGTTTTCCATCCTGTCCTCCCCCAGGCTCCCTGCGGATCTCCCTGGGGTCTCACAGCTGTTTGCTCCTACCTGGCAGGTCCTGCCTGTCAGCCCCTGTCAGTGTCTGTGCTGCACCAGGCAGAGGATAAAAACTCCAAGCAGGCTTTCAGGGGACCCCACTTGGAAAAGGGCAGGGACTTTGGAGTGGCAGCCAGAGGAGTTTATGGCCTGAGCAGCAGCACGGAGCTGGGGTGTAATGAAGGCACGCGGGTCAATTACCCATCTGTTTGTGTTTCTGTGCGCTGAATTAACAGATCCCTGCCTGACAGCTCGCTGGAGTGGAATGGAAATCGGACAATAATTCAGAGGATGAGAGTGTGCAGGAATGGCAAAAAGGGTTGTGACCCCTTTCAGGAGTGCAGGCATCTCTGATGGGTTGTGCTCACCTCACACAAGAGACAAACGCCAGGTGGTGACCCTGGGACCCCCATTACCCTTTTGCTTTTGGATCCAGAGAAGCACCTCAGCCTTAATGAGGTCCCTGTGGAAGAGCAGGCTGGGGGCTCAGGAGGCTCTGGGAGGCACAGGGACCCCGTTTCCTCTCCCCTGCTCTGGGTGAGCACCATGGCAGCAGGCTGTCCCTCTGCCTGACCCCATTGGCAGCCTCCAGGCAGGATGAGCTTGGAGCACCCTCCAGCTAGGAATATATTTGTGACACTTGCACAGGGAAGGGTTTCCAGCCTGTTTATGCACAGATCCTGCTGCCTTTTCTGCACTGCTGTTGGGGACTGGAAGAAACACACAAAGAGCTGACCAGTACAGCACCCCTGCAAACACCTCAAAACTGGCCTGCAGAAGATCATTATTTTGAGGTCCCTTTGGTCTTTTCTCAGAACTGTAGATTTCTTCCTGCTGTCTTCAGGAAGTCCTGAAGCTCAATCTCTTCCAGGGATTGTAATGACAGGGACAAGGGGGAATGACTTTAAACTGTAATAGTGTAAGTTTAGATTTGACATGAGGAAGAAATCTTTCTCTGTGAGGGTGGGCAGGCCCTGGCACAGGGTGCCCAGAGCAGCTGTGGCTGCCTCTGGATCCCTGGAAGTGTCCAAGGCCAGGCTGGAGGAGGCTGGGAGCAGCCTGGGACAGTGGGAGGTGTCCCTGCCCATGGTAGGGGGTGGAATGAGATGGGATTTAATGTCCTTTCCAATCCCATTCTGGGATTCTGTGATTTATCTGAAACCACCACTACAGAGAAATGGTCCTTTGTCAAATCCTCACACTGGTATCAGTGATGGTCCCACCTGCCAGGATCCCAAACTTTCCTTCAGGATGGAATGAAAGCACAGTGCTGTTGGAGAACTGATCCACAAAGGGGACTGGAGGGCCTGAAGGCAGCTCTACTCACTGAGCTTTCAAGCTCACATGAGAGCAGAGCTGGACTTCTTGATGTGCATTGGCTCTTCATTCATGGTCCAAGTCCCATGAATGCATTTTCCACTCTGCCTCATGGAGGAACAACCTGCCCTGGCTCTTTGAATATGATCAAATTACCTCAGGCTCTCCAGTTCTCCATAGTTTCTCTTTGAATTTTAACTTGGATAAAGCACAACAAGCTGTTTGGGCCCAGCTACAAATGATCCTGGAGATTTTTATTTTATTTTTATTTGGAGATTTTTATTTGATTTTTATTTGAAGATTTTTATTTTATTCTTTCCTGGAGGGAATAGGGGTGAAAAAAGCAACTGAAGTTTCAGGGAAAGCACCTCCCATTGCAAGGAACATTGACTGTGCAGAAACATGAATACCCTGTAATCTCCAAAACACAACATGTTTTAACACTGCTGTGCTTCACATGTATACCTACTTTTTGCCCACAAAACTCGTTTCTGAAAAAAAAAAAATAACATTTCCAGGAAAATCTCCTCTTGTAAGAACTAATATCATGTTGAAGGGGCAATCAGACCTCTGTACACTTAGCACCAACTCAACACAGCACTTATATAAATACTTAACTTCATCAGGAAAGCAGCTTTGCTGGAACCCAGCAGTTACCTGAAGCATCTGACAAGAAGCACACACTCAGAGCTGTGCTTGCACAAGTGACACCCAAATGCAGCCACTCACTGGAGCACCACTGTGCACACTCCAAACACAACCCCCTGACTTTCAAACAGGCTGTTGGGATTACATGTGACTCACACCTTCCAGCCAGGAATTTCCTTGTGGAAGAAATCAGTGTTACTGAAATACAGCTGTGCCTATTTCCACAGAAGTACTTATATATATATATACACATATAAATATTCACAGATTTTTCATCATCTCCAGAAAAAGGGCAGATTCATATGATTTTTTTTTCTTTTTTTTTTTTTTTTTTAATTTTCTTTTTTTTTTTTTTCTTTAGTTTTTGGGCATCTCTGTGATCAGATGTCAGCAAGAGATTTTACAAGCAGCAGCACCTCACCCAGTCCTGGCATCCTCTCTTTCATGTGTGGTTCTATCCCATGCTCAGGGATGAAATATTGCTGGAATTCAGTTTGTTATGGCTGTCAGTAATGCACAGGTGGCATCAATGTTTTGAGACCACTGCTCTGGGTGCTTCAGCTGGTACCTGTAAGGCAGCAAAGCTGTAATCCCAAGGAATAGAACAGCCCCACTGAGCAGCGTGTGCCAGCTGGGAAAGCCCTGCTGCCAGCCACAATATCAATAAAATATCCCAAATGCTGTGTTGTCCTCTAAGAAATTTATTTGGAGATTGCAAACATTCAAAAACAAAACAAAAACAAAACCAAAAACCAAAAACCAAAAAACCACACCAAAAAAAAAACCACACAAAAAAACCCCAAAACCCAACACACATATATATATATTTCTTTTTTTTTTTTTTTTTCAGTCTTTCATTGTTGTCTCCTGATGAAACAACCTCATGTAAGCAGCCAAGAAGAGGGGGAAGCTGGTCTTAAAAACTGGGATATTGGACCATTTCCATCGGGAAAATCCCTCAATCCAAGCCAGGGGGCAGAAGGAATGGGCTCATCCCCGACAGCAGCCTCAGGAGCTGATAACAGATGCACAAGGTAAGTTTGCTGCTGACTTGAATATCTTAGTTTTGAAGGTAATTTATTGATCAGAGGAGGAATTCTGCCACTTTTGTAAAGCGTGAAGTTCCTCTTTAAAAATGAAGAGCAGCACAAATTTGGTGTAGGTTTATCTTAGATAACTACAGGCAGAATATGAAGTATCTGACGAGGTAACATGTCCTTAATTCACCTAGAAAAACTATTAGAGAGAGATGTTTGGCTTTAGACTGTATATAAAAGGCTTCCTGCATTAAAAGAGGTAAATTTCCCCAGCTCTAAATTAGAGCTATTTGAAACATTTTTCACAGAAGAGTTCTCTGTTGAAAATGCAGTTCCATTGAAGCATTTTGTGAGAGCATGTTGACTCCAAAAGCACTTTTGACTTTCTAAATGTATTTTTTTCATACTCCCTCATTTCACTGCATTGAAAAGCTGAAATGTTTTGTCTTGCCATTACTGTTCTGCCCATCCGGGAAAAAGCTTTAATAGTAATTGCAGTGTAAATTCTAATGTTATGCTATCATATATAATATGTAGATATATAATATATCTCTCTTTGTTGTTACATATGTATAATATATAAGGGTATTTACACATACATAACAATATAATAGTAGATATTGAAATATAATGTATTTAATACTATATAAATATTGTATATAACATGCATTATGTATAGTATTATAACATATGCCCATATTTGATGTAGCAAATGACCTGATATGCAACATTTCCTGTCTAGTGTTGCACAGTTTAGAACAGAAGGATTGTACCTCACTGAAATACTGCTATGCTCCAATATTGACACATACTGTCAAAAACAATATTGATACAAGACATGCCTCTGAAATGTGGACTTCCTAAAATTCTTCAAAGTGTTGTTTTTTTTCAGTCAAATTTTCCAATTTCTGCCCAGGACATTTGTCCAAGGAACACAAATTCCCCTTTCCCAACAGGTTGCTATAGAGCTGCTGGCATCCTACCCTGCATCACCACAGGGATGCTGCTCCAGGGAGTGCTGGGCTCCCTCTGAGCCTCCTGTGATAAATATTGTGTATATGTATGTATACATACATTTCATTGCATGCCATGCATGCTGGGCCCACAGGGATACTTCTATTTATTAGTGACATATAATTATTTTATATCTATATAATTATTATTATTATATATAAATTAGTCATTCTTTTTTGTCCCAGTAACCACAAGTGCAGCACCAGACACCCTGTACCGCCCTCCCCTGAAATCAACCTGCCCAAACCCTACATGGAACCACTTAGGTTGGAAAAGACCACCAAAATCATTGAGTCCAAACTCTGATGATCACCACCTTGTCAGCCAGAGCAGGGCTATCAGTGCCACGTTCCACCCATTGTCTCTCCTGAGAGGCACAGCTTTGAAAGCCCAGCTCCCAGGGCTGGGCAGCAGCAAGCTCAGACAGAGAAATTCTCCCTGTCACGAAGAAGCTGCTCTTTTATTGAGCCAGGCTCAGAGCTGGAGTGACACAGAGGCAGGAACATGGATTTCTGTCAGCAGCTCATGCTCAGCTGCTAATCAGATCAGAGGAGACTTGGTCACGATCCATTACCTGCTGCAGCCCTGTGACTAATTCCTAATGAGGCTTCTCAGAGCAGTGGAGGGATCCTGGGTAATTATCCCAAGAACCACACTCCAGATGAGGTAGAAAACTCAGGTGGAGCTTTAAAGGTCACTTTGTTCTGTTAGGAAGAGCTCCTGCCTTCCTCCCTTCCCTCGCTGGCTCCTCTGCACTGGGTTCAGCCATGGAGCTCCATGAAACTCACCTGTCTGCTCCCCTCAAAGATCACAGCCCCATCCCCTCTCTCCTAATTTTTCCCTCTTCCTCCGCCTCCTTCCCCCTGCCTTGGTTTATCTCCTCTCTTGTAGGATCAGATAACCAATAGAGGTCTATTGATTTACCCACTAGTCTGCCTATATCCCGAGCTGCCTGCTGATTTAGCTGCTTCCCCACTTATCTCATGTGTCATCCTTGGGTTTTCATTACCAGCAGCTATCATCACAGTGTAAAAAAAAACCCCTCAAACTGTTCATTGTTAATTAGGTAAGAACCAGAACTCAGTGATTTGGATAATCGCCGGCATAGTGAAAACAACCTGCCTATTATTTTTAAAGGCAAATAATAACAACAATAATATTATATCCACAACATTACTTGGTAAATGAAACCCAGTTTCTGTGAAACCAAAGATTAAAACAGCACTTGCCAAATTATACTCAAAGCGGAAGATGTAATGTAGCCCATTCATCTGAAAAATTAAAATTTGTGCAAGTACAAGGATTCAAGAAATAAAACCATCTGGGCAAATGAGCAATTAAATCCCACATTTCCTTATTTTGTCAAAAACTTGGGAATAACCTTCGTAAATTACATGCCCAGTGAATTTCCTCCTTCTACTGAAGTTGACTTCTTGCTAACCAGCATGTATTTATTTATTAATTCAGCCATGACCTCTATCTGTTGACTTCTGGACTAGCTCCCCATCTGGGACTGGAGCCATGGCTTCTAGCATCCAAACAAAACCTCTGTGACTTTTCCCAAAGATTATGGTCATTAGAGAGTCTCGAAAGCTGATCTGCAAACCTCTTACACAAATCAGCAGTTCGGGAGGGACGGGGAGACGTGGGCAGAATTCTCCTTCAATACTGCTGGAAGAGGTCACACTTTTTCTTTTTTGTGTTGGTGTGTGTATCATACACAGAAGTCCATCAAAATTCAGTGGCAGAGGGCACTCAGACACTTCACTGGGGTCAGCCCTGGCTCTGCTCAGCTGAGCCTCATGTGAAGCCACCAGGAGCTTCAGGGAACTTCCAGACACAGCAGAGTCACAGCAAAGAGAAGAGGGGGAAAGGCTCAGGAAAAGAGCACCCCTCTCTCATTTCCACCCCCTCCCTGGTTCCTGGGCCCTACCTTGCAGGTGGAGTTTGCTCTCAGTGCTTTGCAGAAGGACAGAACTCACAGAGTCCAGATTGTCGTAGCTGTTACAGCCCAGGGGGCCGGTCCGAGTTTCTGTTACCTACAGAGGATGTAGAAAAGAGAGAATGTTCCCTTTGTCTGCAGCACCACACCTTCCCCAGCCTTTTAAAATCTTTTAATTCAAGGACTCCTTGTCACCAGCTGATATAACCCAAAACACATCTTCCCTAGCTGGGGAAAAATGCCCCACCCTGCACAGACACTGCTAAAGTTTGGTGCAGTCAAGCTGAAAAATCAGAATGAGTTGTGGCTGCTTTCTTTAGGGTACCTCAGGTTATCCAGAGCTTGGCAATGGGACCCTGCAGATTGATGTTTCTCACAGAGGATCTCCATTGGAGACACCAGAAGCCTGTAGAGGAATTATTCCCTGTCCTCCCTTATGGGAAAGCAAGAAACAGAGATGGAGTGCCAGCCCATGGTGGTGCCTGGTGCTCCCACAGCAGATGTGAACACCAGCCCTGTGCTGAGGATGGATGGAGGCACAGGTGACCTGCAGTGCTGCTGCTGTTGGTTTCCAGCCATGGAGGAAAGCTGCCCTTCTGGAATTCACCACGGGTGATTATCTGCTGTCACTGTTTCAATATCTCAATACAATTTCCCATCCAGAAGGGAACGGGCTCAGCCATGAGACAGCACAGAACAATAACGAGAGCTGAAACCTTTCAGAAATGGCTAACAATGACGACTCCATCCACATCACCTTCCCTGGAGTGAACTCAGCAACAATAAAATCCCTGCCCAGTGCAGGATGATTGCTTTCAGAGCAGGCAGCCTTTGCAGAGCCATTTTCCCTATTTTGTATTCTCTGAGCAGCTTCCCTTCCTTCCTGCTGCAACCCCCAAGCTGTCTCTCAGTCCGTTTCATTCCACATGCCTCAGTAATGCCACACTGAGTTTTTCACCTTTTCTTGTAGCAAATTCAGCTGAGAGATGTTTTGCAGCCTTACACCCCCAGGAGATAAATACTCCTAGGTGGCACAGGGTTGTTCATTTCACAGACCTGCCTTTTCTTTCCAACCTCCATCACTGATCTGGGTCCTCTGCTCCCTCTCTCCCTTCCAGAAGTCACTCTCACACTGAGTGAAAGTCTCCTATCCTACACAACCACCACACTGAATGCCCACATCTCTCCAGACATTAGTGTCCCTGGGGAAATCAATTCTTCAACTGAATAAGAGAAAAACTAACCCTGGGAACAAAACAACTCGTGATCAAAGAAGACATCAGCCTGGCAAAGCCCTGCCCCAAATCCCTAGAGAATCCATACAAGGCAGACAATCTTTTTCCTCTTCCTGAGGCAGTATGTGGTACCTTGATTGCTCCGGTAGAGATCTGGATCTCATGGAGTCTCCTCATGGTGCCATCACGATCTACAAAGTAGGAGGAGGCGAGCTGGTGCAAAGCTTCAACGCTCTGGGTGGCGTTTCCTGACTTTCTGTCGAGGCGGCTTTTGTCCATGTACATGGTCAAGGCCTCCTCTCCTGCAGCAGAGAGAAAAGGAGATTTCAGGCTGCCAGGCAGGCCCATCTGAACAGGAGCAAACGGTGTCATCTACTGCACCTAAGGAAAGAAAAGTCCGACACCTCAAGCGCTCTTGGAGGAATCCACCCTTCCTCACCAGGACCCCGGGGGGATATACAGAATCCTCCTCCTTTATTCAAACAGCAAGGCCAAGTCCACCAGACAAGTAAAGCAGCTCCACTGAATGGAGTAGACAACATCCTGGACATTTTTAGGCAGCAGAGCTTTGCCACAGCTGCTGGAGAGGACTCAGCCCATCTGTCCCACTCGAGGAACATTCTCCCTGCAGGCATTGCCTCTGGAACGATGCACACCTGACAGGAGAAGATCCCACTTTGTGCAAGTCTCTGTCTGACCCGATTTCTAGAAGCAATGGATGATGATTGCAGATAGAACCCAGTGTGTGGGTAGGTACAGTGCACAAACAAATGTTGATTTGGCCTCTGCAGCTTCCAGTGGCCTTGCAAAAGGGGAGGGGAAAGGGGATGAGTAAAGAGAATTAATCAGAGGAAAGAGCAAATAAGAAAGTTAATTTGAACTAACCACCCCTGCTGCCTTCTTTCCTCTCCCAGAGTCTCATTCAGGGAATAAGTAGAGAGTGAAAATACCACACAAGATAAGGGGTAAAAGCAGGTGGTTTTGAAATGGTAACCACAGAGAATCTGGGAGTGAAGCAGTTAAGAACTGATAAACATCAGCAGAGACGTGAATGTAACAAAACCTGTCTGAAAAGGACACCGAGCTGAGGAGGAATATTTACCTAATAGTTCAATTTGCGCTGGGTGAGGCACATTAAAATCCAGTTCATTCTTAACATAAGGCCGCCACTGCCAGAGGTCTAAAAAGGTGGAATGCCATCCTGCATCCTTAACACGTGAAACTTGGATTTTAATAAATGAAGAGAAGACACAGCTAGGGGAGGAATGTGCCATTTCTACATAACTCTCTTAATGAGAGAGTTGAATGGTGCTTGTTCTGATTTGATAGATGAACCACTGATGAATACACTGCCTCTGGCAGAGATAGCATGGTCCAAAAAATATGTACCACCACTTTCAAGGCCAAAAAATATTTCACTCTTCATCATCTTCGCATTTTTTTTAAGAGAACAAAGACTTACTTTTCTTTAAAATTCTCATTAGTTGAAATAGTTTGATTCATCCAAATTATTTCTTTTATTGCATATATGAAAAAAATAACCCAAAATCCCAGTAAGCCCTCCCCCTCACTTTCCCTGGAAATTTTCCAGCTCTTATCTGAAAGCCAAATGCCTGAAAACAAACCAAAAATATTCTGGCTGAAAATCAAATTTTTATTAGATTTCAGTTTTTCAAGCAATAGTTGTGTTGAGTATTCAGCCTTTGGCTTTGAGATGAAAAATGGACATTTTTTTTTTTTGTGGAAAGAAGATACTTTTCATCAAAAGAATTGATCAGTTGAAATCTTTTAATTAGCTTTTCAGGCCCTAAGTGGAGAAGTTAGGCATGTAAAACTTTGTCTTTAATATTTTGTTAAAAATAACAGACCAGCCTTCCACCACGATCAAAGCTGTGGTAGTAACAATGCCATCATTGTTACCTCTCACAAAAACACTTTCCCTGGAAAATGACCAGCTTTGATTTCCTTTATCACCATTACTATTTCTGTGTGCCGAGCTTGTGAGGAGACCTTGGCAGGGATCAAGGCTCTGCCACATCAGGCTCTGTCCACACAAACAAAGTCAATCCATCTTCCAGAGGATTTAACCCTCTGTATCCAACAGGACACAACAGGTGAATACAACAAACAGCCAGCAAGGCACAGGTAATAAAATGTCTGTGATTAGTGTGAGGAACAGTGGTCACTGCACTGACCACTCTCAATGCAGTTTCAAGTTTTATCTCTTTGTGTTTTTCACAGGGATTTGAAGGAACTTTGTCAGTTTTCATGAGTCAACTCATCTGAAGAGGCTGGATCAGTGGGAAAGTGTATTTTGGGCCAGAAGTTCTGGACCTCTCGTGTAACAGAAGTATTTAACTGCAAGGAGATGCAGCAGAGAGAAATGAGAAATGATGCTTTGCCACCATTTTGTGAGGCTGTGGTGGGAGAAGGAAGATCTGGGATAATTCTCCCCTTAGCTGTGATTCACAGCCACCAATTGCACCAATAACTGGGAAAAAAACCCAACTTCTCCTGGAAAAATATCATGCCTCATATTAATAGTCAAGGCACAAAAATCAGGACCTTTTCATTCCAGCCCAGTTAATTTTCACCAGGGCAATGCTGAGGCTGGAATGCAGAGGGCAGGCAGGAGCCCTGGGTGGAATCACATCGGGCAGCAGCACTGGTGTCAGATCAGCAGCAGATCTCCTGTTGGATTTGCTCCCTCCACAACACGAACCAGGCACTAAGAAACACAGCAGAGAAGAGAAATCCATGCTCTGGGGCAGTGGGGATCAGTGATTTCCCCACAAAAGCTGTCATGTTTTCCTCCAAAGGATGAAAATAGAGAATTAAAGTCATGAAGGACCAGAGCTGTCCCTGGGATTGGGGGTGCTGAGCAGGGACACTGCTGCTGGAAACTTATTTTGTGTTTTTGCTGTTATTTTCTGCTCTGTGCAGAGCTGGAAGAGCACAGCATCCCCACGGAGGGGTCACATGGGAAAGCAACTCTTGGATCAAGAGAGGTTAACAGAATTTTGCTGCATTATTAAGTCTTAATTTCTCCTTTATTAAGTAAATGATATGTTCAGAGTTGTTTTTCCTTGAGGGATTTTCCTGGAAATTGGCTCTCAGCTGTGTGTGCTCCATCCCAGAGCATGGATGTTCTCCAAGTGACCCTTCACCAATGCTGTGGTCAGAACCAGACTGGAGCAAAGCTGGGTTTTCACTGGGCTCCGGGGGGACCTGGCTGCTCTGTAGGTTGGGAGGCAGCAGAGCTGCTCCTCCTGTGGCCAGGTGTGAAAATCACTGTGCTCAGGTGCTGCTCCCTGTCCCACCCTCCTGGGGGCCGTGCTGCAGCTGGTGTTTCAGCCAGACAGTTCCCAGAGTGTTTGCCACTCGTCTGCCACCTCCTCAGACACCAGGCTGAGCTACAAACAACCCTGACACGGGTGTCCTAGGTTACCATGTCAGCTGTGCCCACAGTCTCTATTCCATCCCCATCCCCAGGAGCTGCTGGAACCAGCTGGGGCAGTGTTTCCCTTCTCTCCTGTCCATGGCCCAGCAATGCCGTGCCCATGGCTCATGGGGAACTCCCTGCGGGAGCTGTCTCTGGTTCATGGGCCAGCAAGGAGCCACTGCAGGGCTCAGAGAATGAGATCAGCCCATGGGGAGATGCTCCGCCCAGGGGGAGGAGCCAAGCATTCCCACCTGGATAGAATCTAGGATTTGGGACAGCACAGGGGTCCTTACCCACTGGACTCCCAGAGGACAAGAGCTCCCAGACCTTTCTACAGGATCACTGCTTGGACAAGAGCATTTCATCTGGACTGCTGCCACCACCCTAACAGGGTGTCAGGTTGTATTCTGACTCTGTCAGTGGTTTTTGTACTATTACTTTTATTTTATTTTACTTTCTTTTATTTCTTTTCTTTTCCTCTTATTAAATTGTGTTTCTGACTTGGAGCCTCTCACTGGTTTTGCTTTCAAACCAGCACAACGGGGCAGAGCTGCTTGGAGCTCTGCTGAGGGGGCACCAGGTCCTGGGAGTGCCACTGTGCCAGGACACGTCTGCTTTTATGTCCCAGGGCTCTTGTTTTGCCCACAGACTGCGATTAGAGCACATCCTCCGTGCATAATGCATGCCCAGCTCCAGCTACATTCTCCCTGGGACTGCCATTGCCGAGATAAATCCTCTTTTTTCTCCCTGCCATTGCTCACCACGCTCGGGGCTGGCGGGGCGTTTAGCTCTCCCCTCCAATATCGGTTCTCATTACAAGTCTCTGCATATTTAAAGTTGTTGTGTTGTAAAATCAGGAGGAGAAACAAGCCCCGGTGAATAATTTACGACCTCACCCAGGCAAAATTAAAAATATATTTTACCATCAAAGGTCTTTCTTATTTTGAATTTCCGTGGATGTGAGTGGCAAGAATAAGAGGAATGTCAATGGGGAAGAAAGTAAACCTGCAAAAAAAAAAAATTTTAAAAAAAATCTCACTTTACTTGGCTGTCTTGGGCTCTGTAAAACACGGTCCTGAAAAGTGAATTCCTCAATAAAAAGCAGTTTATCTTTATCCAGACTTCATTAAGGCCTGAAGAAAGCAGTCACTTGTGCTCTTCAATGCTTGGAATTCTCCTTTCTCCCACATTTCTTGCTGATGGAATGGACTTGTTTGGGTGCCTGGAAGAGCAGCCCAGGGATCTTTGAAGGACATCACCACACCAGAGGTTATTTGACTTCAGGGGAGCTGTCCCAATTTACCTACCACCTAACTGGTGCATGAATCATATGCACACATCTAATCTCATCCCAGTGTCTGCAGAACGCTCTGGGAACAGACAGATGGCCAGAAATTCCTCAAAGTTCACTTGCAATGTGGCAAGGCTGGAGGTGAGGTGCATTAGAAGAAGCAACAACAACAAATTCTGAAGTAAAACTGAGCCCTTACCACTGCAGAACCCTTCTCAGAGATAGTTGTTCTTGGAAGAAAAGCATTTCAATGAGAGAAAGGCACACCCCAAAGGAGGAAAAGAACGGTGAAAATAATAGAGGGGAAAAAAGAACCAGGACTAAATACCAATAGGAGCTGCTGATTTTCACCCCTCCAGTGTTCAACCACTCAAAATGCTCCTGCAGCACCACCAGCAGCGCCTGCTCAGGAGTTCGTGGCCCTACAGGGCTCTCTCTGATGTCATCCCTGACACATTCTGTGCACACACAGACCTCTCTGCAGCCCTAGCATACACATTTTGAATTTTACTGAACTGCTGGTTTTTTCCAGAAGTCTGCTCCATGTTAATGCATTCAGCCTTCTGGCCATCTCTTCCCCCTCTGCTCATGCTCCCTGCCCAACTCCTTGAACTCCCTTTTCCTGGAGCTCTTTAAAATTCCTCCAGTTCCAGCAAGGAAGGATGTTTTTTCCCCCCTGCATTTTTTTTCACCCTGTGAGAAGAGGGATGAGCAGGTTCTGTGGTGAAGCTGAGGGCAGTGGTGCAGGGCTGGCAGGACAGTGCCCCAGCTGAGGGACGTGTTTGTCCTGACACACGCCGTGCTCAGAGCAGCACAGGGGCACAGCTCCCACCTCACACCATGAATTCATGTGCAGAGGGGCACAGATGGGCTTTGGGAGGGCGAGCTGCAGCCTGACCTGTGTCCCCACTGCTTTCAGAGTCACAGGGTGGTTCAGATGGGAAAGGACCACACTGGGGGATTTGGTCCAGCCTCCCTGGCACAGCAGGACACCAAAGGAAGACACACAAAGCCAGTTCATGATCAGAAGGCTGAAACTGAAGCTTAAGCTTTATTTACAATTCCCTTCGTCCCTTTTATAGCATGTTTCACTAAAAGGGTGTTCATTGGTCAGAAGAACTGACACTTCTTCCCCTTAGGTAAACACCAGGTGAAGAAGAGTGGTTTAGGAAAACCTGAGGAGAATCCACGGCCCACATGGAATGTTTTGAAAAACAGGGAAGGATGTCTTAGTAAAGGAAAATTGTTGAAGGTTTTCCCTTGCAAAAGGAGCTTACAACTTAGCAAGCTGAATTCCCTCAGGCACAGAAAATACCGAGCCTACACCTCCCTGCCCTGGCAGGGTCACCCCAGAGCACAGGACTGCATCCTGTTGGTTCTGGAATATCTTCTGCGAGGGAGACTCCACACCCTCCGTGGGCAATTCCAGTGCTCCCAAGAAATTCTTCCTCACATTCAGGTGGAACATCCTGGGCATCAGTATCTCCCTGTTCCTCTTGTCCCTGTGGCTGGCAGCTCCAAGATGAGCCTGGTCCACGCTCTAGGCACCCCAATTTAGACAATTATACTCATTAATGAGGTCTCCTCGAGGCTGAGCAGCCCCAGCTCCCTCAATTTTCCCTTTTACTCCCCTCAGTGCTGCCCTAGCCCCTGCTGGACTGACTGCAGGAACCCCACCCCAAACTGGCCCCATCTCCAGCACTGCCCAGTGCCCTCCCACCTCCCCATAGCCCCCCTGACCAGCAGACAGCCCCGGGGTGCCACCTACCTCCCAGGGTGGCAGAGATGAGGAGGTGGGTGCCGTACTTTTTGATGATGGTGTCGATGAACTGCTGCGTGGTGGGTCTCCTGCCCAGCAGGCGGATGCTCCTCTGGAACTCGGGCATCAGGGGCAGCGGGTTGTGGAGCAGGTCCCTGCGCTCGACGGCCGTGTTCCTCACCTTCCAACGGGCAAACTCCCTGTGCCACAACACAGCAACACAGCTGGGGTCAGCCTCCCGCTCTGGAGGGGCAGGGAGAGCCGCTGGGGGAGGGAGAGGAGGATGGAGAAGGGGCCAATCCTGCTGGACACCCCCACGTGGATACACACACGAGGCTGGGCAGAGGGGAAGGGGAGGAGAAGAGGAAAAGCGAGACATTATTGCACAATAACTGCACACTACAGGGATCAGGCTGGTGAGGAGGTGCCCTTGGAGTCACCAGAGGTGTCTGTCAGACAGCTGGACTTCCCTGAAACAAGAGCAGGCTGGTCCTGTCACTCTCCCACACTTTGGGGTCTTGCACTTCTCCATAAAGCAGCAAATTCTGGTCTCTGCCAGCAAATGGTTGAGACCCCAGATCCAGCCCAAACTGATCATTGTTATATCCCTGCTGCCCACAAGCCTTCCTAGCACACTTTTGCAAAGCAAAGCTGAAGAAAATACATTTTCTCCAAACATCTTCATCTTTCAGCACTATGAGTATGGCAAAAGAGCATTTTGGAAAACAATTTTTTGAGATAAACCATGTAAAAGGATGGATTCAGATATAAACAGAGTCCAGGATGAAAGTGGAGGTTTCATTCTTGTTTTAGGAAAAAAAAAAACCAAAGTGATTCTCAAATCCATGCTTTTAGACTGAGAGCAACTGGGAAAAAAATAAAGTTAATGTTTGCAAAAGCAGTTCTTTATTGCAGGTATCCATTTTGAAATGACACAGAGGGAAATGCCTAGAGAAAAGCTTGCACACCTGCAATCTAGAAATCAGGCCTCTGAAACATCACCAGCTGAGCACCTGAAAAATGAGAAACCTATTAATGTCTTTCAAAAAATATTGAGCAAAGCTTTCCTTTAAGGAGAGGGTGTTATTTATGCCCATTCTCCTACAATGCACCTGCTCTATCTTAGGTTTTCTCCCAGACCATCAGCTCACAGGCTTCTCTGCCACTTTTCCTTCTCCTGTTCCTGTAACTTGGGCTTAAGACAAACATTTTATTTAGATTATAGATGTTGTGGTTTAATCCCTGCTGGCAACTCATCCCCACACAGCCACTCACTCCTCCTAGAGAGGAAGAGTCAGAAGGGTGAAAGTGAGAGGACTCATGAGTTGAGATGAACGGTTTAGCAGATGAAGCAAAAGCTGCACGGGCAAGCAAAGCAAAACAAGGAATTCATTCCCCATTTCCCATCACAGTCTGGAGTTCAGCCATCTCCAGGACTGGGGAAGACAAACTTCCTCACACTGCACATCCCCCTTTCCTCCTCCTTCCTCAGCTCTGCAGGCTGAGCATGATGCCCTGTGGTGTGGGATATCCCTGGGGTCAGCTGGGGTCAGCTGTCCAGGCTTTGTCCCCCCTGCAGCTCCTTGGGCATCCCAACCTCGTCACTGCTGGGGTGGGATGAGAGGCAGAAAAGCCCTGACCTGTGTAAACTCTGCTCAGCAACACGCCTGTGTTATCAGCACTGCTTCCAGCAAAACCCAAAACACAGCCCATACAGCCTCGGTGGAAAAAAATTAACTTTATCCCAGTGTAACAGATGAAATTTAATAGCAGTGTTCTCTGGGAATAGTCCTGTTCAGCATTAGTGTGGCTCAGCAGTAGCAGCTAAAGCAGAGGCAGCCCTCACGTGCAAGAGCTGACCAAGAGTAAACTTCTTTGAGAAAATTAATGCTGCTAACAAGGAGAGAGCTGAATTCAGCAGATACAAGTGGAATGAAGGACCAAGGAGACTCTTCCAAGGGAATGAAGTGACTGCAGAAGAGGGCCAGCCCAGTGAGAGATAAAAAACAATAAGAAGTTAAGGGATCAGAATTAAGGATTTGAGGATTGGATGATCAGATGGCACAGGTGTAATTCCGAGCAGTGAACTGGGACAGGCACCCAGCTCAAACTGTAACCCAGCAAAGACTAACTGGAAACCTTCAGGCAGACTGGGCATTGCCAGCAGGACCCTGGGGTCAAACCTGTCACTGTGGCTGGTGTGGGATAATCCATAACACCCACCCCAAACCAGGAATGACAACACCTGGCCCTGAGGCAGCGCTTCCCATCCCCCAGCGCAACAGCCCCTCCTGGCTGTCAGGGACCCTGACACACAGGCAGATTCAGGAGACTCAGTTGCCAAGCCAGGATCACAAACCAGATCTTTTCTACCCAGGTTGATTCTATTCTCAGTCCACTCTATGTGTGTTAGATTATTTGACTTAATGTAATTATACAGGTATTTATTTTGATTGTGCCCCTTCACAACACTCCACGCTGCCTGGCAGCAGTTACATTCACCAAAATAGCAAAGTGCCAGTTATTTACTTCAAAATATCTCCTTACACTGGAGCTAATGCCCCCTCTGTAGTTCCTTGCTTTCACAAGCCAGGTGAAAATGCCAAAACAAAACACACCTCTTACTATGTTAGAAGAGTCATTAGTGTCAAACCTTGCAATCTGAAGAAACATCCATCTTTCCTAGAGAAACCTCAGTCAAAAGGCAAAAAAAAAAAACCCATACAACAGGTTCTTAACACAAGGAGTGACTGAAACAGATCGTTGGCTCCCAAGTCTGCAGATAAAAAATACATCACCAGTGTGTTCCCTTTATGGAGCAGAGGGTGTTCTCTGCTGTCCCAGAATTGTGTAACAGTTGATTTTAATGATAGATTGTCGCCCTGATTTTTCAGCCTTCTGATGTTTTCATAGATTCTGGATTCTTTCTCATTCGAGTGTTATAAATAGAAGATGTTTATGTTAACATACTAGCTATGTTTTCATTCCTCTTTTGAAGAGGGGACAATTGATGGACTTTTGGTTTGACCAATGTGAGTGGAAAGGTGGCAACCTTGACCTCCAATCCATGGTCTGGGTGGAAATACTATATATACTGGAGTCAGAAATAAAGGTCAGGAGTTTGTGCCCTGTCAACTGGAACAGAGTCCATGTCTTCGTCTCCTATTGTGACAACAGATTAAACTCTAAAGACAAATATTTTCTCTCTGACACTACAGGGAGGTTTGTCTAATCATTCCAGATTAGAGTTTCAATCCCAGAACTTGTTACACAAGGCAATCCCCTTTGAGGAAGGAATGCTCCCTTCAGCCGTTGCACTGCATGGGAAGAGGCAGAGCTGGGTGCTCAGACAGGCAGGGTGTTACAATCAATGGCCATGCCCATGTTCCCATCAGAAAGGTCACAACTAGAAAGCATAGGAAGAATGGCACCCGTGCTTCCTCTCCAAAGAGACAGTGATTGCTTCCTGTAAAACTCAAGCACACACTCAGATTCCTGCTTCCTGCACTATCCATAAAGTCAGGAGGGACCAGAGCACTCCAGAGCCAGCAGATTTTCAGAAAGGGCTGAGGGAATGTTTCATGTTCCCAGTAAAGTACAGAGAGTCTGATTTCAGTGCTTTGCAAAGATAATTTAGCAGCAAAGACCACAGAGATGAAATGTGCAGTTGGTAAGGTATTGATCCCTATTCCCCTTCAGGGAAGCTGTGGCTGCCCTTGGATCCCTGGCAGTGTCCCAGGCCAGGCTGGACAGGGCTTGGAGCAGCCTGGGATAGTGGAAGGTGTCCCTGCCATGGCAGGGGGTGGATGGGTGGATGGGTCTTTAGGGTCCCTTCCCTCAAACCACTCTGGGATTCCATGGTACATCAACCCCCAGCCCCTGGGAGTGTCTCCATTCAGGGTGTGGAGAGGGGCAGGGTGAACTGGGAAGCGATGGGCAGTGAAGGCAGGAAAGGAGAATGGCATTTTGATAAACAATGTGCCCAAAGGGAACGTGGGTCCATTTTTTACATCAGATCCAACATCACCTTTTGACACCACTGGCAGGAGGCAAAAGCAGGAGTTTAAGAGAAATCACTGCTGTATCTTCAGCCTTTCCTGCTGCCACGGGACAAGCCCAGCCCCCATTCATGCAGCAGCTGAGCCCTGAGCGGATCTAAGGCAGGATGGTGAAGGAGACTTTTCCCGCCCAATTGTTACTGATGCCATCCCTCCCCAGGGATTCCTGCTCCCAGGGCACACCAGGGAGGTGAAAGCCCAGTTCTGCTGTGCTCTCCCTGTGCTTGGATGTGTGGCTTTCCCAGCTGACAAGAAAAGCTGAGCAAATATGTTATGATGAATAATTTATGCAACTAACTTAGATGTTTATCTTCTGCTCATAGAATATCCATGAACCAGTTGCAATTCCCTCTAAGTTATGCATTATTTGAATTTACTTAGTGACATTTTTCAAGCTTCTTTTATAGGTTTTACATAGCATTTGGCTGGTTTATTTCTTTGTGTGCTGTTGATTCATTGGGATTGGAATCAAAGGAGGGTTAAGTTTGGAAGGGAACACCAGTGGGGTCCTCTGTCCCAACCTCAGTGGTCAAGCAAATGATATGGCCTTGATAACCTTCCTTTTTTATGTTAAAAAAAATACATTTTAAACTTGGCCCACTGAATTCCAACATTTTACATGGAAAGCAAACCTCTAATTCCAGCAATCTTCCATGCAACCTGCAGAACCCTCTGCTGCAAGATGCACCTGAGGCCAAGATTATGGTGCAGTTTTGGAAAATAGACTTAACATTAATAGATATGGCTACTGAAATCATTTAGAAATATTGAGGTCATAAAAAAAAATTATATTTGCAGGGAACGGCATAGATCCGGCCTTAGGGAATGTTCCAGTCTGAAACTCCTGAACTCACTGAAGAAACACCTCCAAGAACAGGTTTTCTATTAGCTTTCAAGATTTCTAGATTTAATTGCATTTTCTGCAGAAGCAGAAAATCAGCCAAAATGAATTCAGGTTGCTGGGTTAGGTAAACAGTACTCTTATCTGTCACCACTGAATCCTCCCACCTGTGAAGCTTGGGAGGATTTACCAAGGCCTTGGATTAATGGATAGTGGGTGTAAAAGGGTACTGAGACCTTTCCTCACAAAACCATCCTGGGCTGCCTTTCCTCTTTACTTCTCTGAGCCTCCAGGGGCACCACAGTGACTGTGCCACCACCTGGGACACCTGTAGAGGTACAGTACTGAGGCATTTTAAAAAGAGAAATATTGCCCAGTGCATCACTCCTTTTCCAGGTGAAGAAGTTGGAAAACTCAACCAGGATTAAGGGGCACCCCCAGGTACAGCTGGGATAGGTACAGAATCTTCTGACCCTCAGGGGAAATGCCAAGCAAGGACCCAAACTTCTGCCAGCAGGGAAGTTTTGAATGGCATTAGAAAGATGAGAAACCTCTTAGCAAGGAGGAGGAAGGGTCAGAATAGCTGAGGCAGAGATGGGAGAAGGAGAAACTCTGACCCAGGGTCTGAGTAGTGGGGGAGAGGCACTTGTCTCACCAGGGCTGAGCTCCCAAAGGAATTTGGGGTGTGCCAGGAAATACCTTCCAGGCCAGCACGGGGCAGCTGCCCTCTAGAGAAAATAGAGGAGCTCCTTTAAGGGCTGAGAGGGGCAGGAGGAGCTGAAGGGGGAAGGGAGGTGAGAGGGAAGAGGGATGAGGGGTGAAGCGCTGCCTCAGGGAGGCACAGGCACACATTGAGGGCTTTCCTCCCTGGAACAGCAAGGGGACACACTTTATTTGAATACCACTGAGGAGGAGAAAGTACTGCCCCTTCCAGCCTGCATTAATGAGCTTCCATCAAGGCCAGCGTGTCAGAGGCAGAAGGAGCCACTAGGAATGTCTCAGTGCTCATTAGCACTCTGACCCCTCCAGGGAAAGAGAAAAACAGGGAAAAAAA
Organism: Acrocephalus scirpaceus scirpaceus; assembly: GCA_910950805.1. Lineage (NCBI taxonomy): Eukaryota > Metazoa > Chordata > Aves > Passeriformes > Sylviidae > Acrocephalus > Acrocephalus scirpaceus. The sequence continues at coordinate 7,265,160 of OU383790.1, read as the reverse complement.
TCACTGGAGAGGGAGGAAAAGTCAAGAGACTGGAATAGGAACATCCTGCAGACCCCACTCTGCAGCACCACAAAGGACAGCAGGATCCAAGGGCAGGAGCATCTCTGTCCAAGGAGCTCTGAGGAAGAGGGGCCATCAGAGCAAATTAAATTCCCCATCTCCAAACGGCCAAGACAACCAAAGCATGTAAGTGGGGAAACAAGTTCAGCACAGACCTTGGGGGCTGGTGCTTGAAACAAAAAAGAAATTAAATTCATTAAATAATGATCAGGACAGACACAGTTTTAAAAAAGAACAAAGTAGCAGAGGAGGAGGAAGGCACAGAACAAAGCCCAAGCAGAGCAGCCCAGCCCCTCCTGGTGCTGGATGTGCACCCCTCAGGGCAGCCAGAGCATCCCACCAAGCTCACACTCACACAGGAGCAGCCCCACCCCTCCCTGGGAACCACCAGCTCCTTTCTGCTCAGTGGCTCTTTCCTTTTTAAATAAAATTTATCTTGAAAGTCATCAACTGCTCCCAAGGGTGAGCCTTCAGCACTCTCTTCACTAACAGCAGGACACAAACATTATTTCATGCCCTCTCCTTGGCACCTTGCCCACATAATTGCCTGTGATGTCATCAGGACTCCCTGATGTCAGAGAGATGTTCCCTGAGATTTTGGTGTCTCTGCCCCTGTTTTCCTTCAAGCACTTCACCATCATTAAGAGAGACATTTTTGGACATGTCTGTGTGTGCTGCAGACAAATATTAGTAGCTGTCAGAATGAGTGTGAACCAAACCAGACAGATTTTAGGTCTTGTCTGGGTAAGAAACAAGTTCTATGTTAGCCCTAAATCTTCCAGAATCCTCCCAGATGCTCCTACAACAGAGCTGTTGCTTTAGGTGTTCTGTTTTGCTTTGCCTTTCTTTTTTATTTTCAGCCCAGTTGTCCCAGCCAGTGGCTGCACAAAGTCCTGGTTATCTGCAGTGCTCAGGATGAGGGCTCCTCCAGGTTCCTGTAGCCCTGGATCCTGCAGACAATGCCAAGGGACAGGGTCTGAGCAGGACAACAGCACTACAGTGCTTATCTTGTCCTGCCAGATCAGCCTTTATGGGAGCATCTGTGATTATGGTGGGGTCAGTAATGTTTCATTTCCAGTCTGTGCCCTCAAAATGCCAGACAGCCCCAGGCTGAGCAGTGCAATATTCCTTCAGCACTTTTCTCTGCAGCTTGGCCTCTTCCCTATCTAGGCCAGCATGAAGAAGTCACTCTTCAAAGCTGAGCTTTTCAAAGGACCTGCAAGAATTAGTTTCCTGTGAGGGTTTGGCACTCATCCCCTCTAATCTATTTAAAAAACCTCCAGTCTGTAGATTTAAACTAGTTCCAAATTAGACAGAGGCTGAAACTCTGCCATGAAAGAGAGGAAAAAAAAAAAAACCCTAAAAATTTCAATCCAGAGAAGTATGAAAAAGAAATCACTTAAGCTAAAAGTCCAACAGCATTTTGCATAACAACCAGGCAAGCAGACAGGCTCACTTCTGACAGCTGGCAGGTGAATGAGATAAATAAATTGACTATTGATCTATTGATGAATGCTGTGCTGTCTGCAGCAGCTTTATTGCTATAAGGGCATTTACCTGCATAGAACTGAACCAAGGGGAGGACAATCAGAGTTTGAACCACTCAGCAGAGTCCTGTGGCAGAAATTAAGCAAAGCTGTTGGACTGCTCCCTCCTCCACCTGGCTCCAAAGGACAAAGGAAGAATCTCCAGTTGTTTTTCCCCTTGGTCTGTCCTTTGGCTGTGTGCTTGCTGTTGGCTGAGGGGTCTGAAACCTCAAACACTCCCCTTTTTTGGGCAAGCAGTTCAGCCTGCTCCACAGTTTAGTTTTCATCTCTCTAATCATTTTCTTAAAGATATTAAATTGCTCCCGAGTTGAAAGCTCTGAATTTTGTTGTTTGGTTTTTTGAGGGGGACAGAGGTAAAAAAGAGGTCCAGAACAACATGACAATTGCAAGAAGCAAAATGAAATAAAATTACTTCAAAGTTAGAGGAATTTCACGTGACCTTGAAAGCCCCTTGGAAAACAGGTTGTTCCAGCACTGAATTAAAACCCAGTCAGACAAACATGATTCCAAGCCTTGTGCTCTCTCTTAGGGTAGGACTGCATTTGGGTCTCTTAGGCAGCAACCTGGAATTGTTGGGTGCTCAAAAGATGCATTTGTTTAGAAAGAAGGTGAAATAAATTTATTATTGGGGAGTGATTCAGCATAAGTAAGAACAAGTTAAAAGATAAGTCATCAAATTTGAGCATTATTAAGTTTGTTTATTATTAAATATGATCATGGCCAGGATGTGGCTGTAATTCTTAACCCTGGCTTCAAATCCAAACACAGGAAAACTTGGCAGAGTAGGTTTAAACCCCTTCACCTGCTTGGGATCCCCTCCAGGTCATGGATTTCTGCATCCTCAGTAGCACACAGTAACAGTCTGAACTTCAACACAGTCTGAACTTCAACACAGCTGCCCTCTATGGATCTGTTCCCACATCCCACCAGAGCCAGCTGCAGCAGTGCCTTTCCATCTCACCCATCAGTTCCAGTGCAAACAGCCTGTGGACATTTATTCCCCCAGCTCTCCCTGTAATGTTATTTGTGCAGATTTCCTTGTGAAAATCCCACACCTTGAGCACTGCAGGGATCCTTCCCAACACCACCAGCCTCCATCAGCCTTGGCCTCCCCACAGCTGTGCTGGTGAGTGCTCCCCGTGCTGCTCACACCATCTCAGCTGTCCCCACACTGGGCTCAGGGCACCTCTGAGCCACTGCAATTTCCATCAGGCTGATGGGAGCTGCTGGAAGCAGGAGTGACATCTCTCCAAGGGCTCCCAGCGCTGTTCACACTACCACAGCTTAACAAACATTATTAATAACAGCAAACGTTCTGCTCTGGTGCTGTTTTCCCCCTGAAAGCTCACCCAGACCAGACGTGGCTTATGAAGCTACTGGGGAAGCTGTTCCAACAGGCTGCAGGGTCCTGTGCTCAGAGCACAGGGATGGACAACACAGAGACACCCAGCCCTTCACTGAATTGGGGTAAAAATCATGGGACAGGCAGCAGGAACAGCTCTCCCACTAAAATACCTGACACAGCCTAGAGAAACTCATCTGAATGAGGCTTTTTGAGTTCTCTGGTTACCAATACAATGACACAGATATTAGCTTTCATAGCAGGGTCTGCTGGATTTCTGTTTCTAGAAGTTTGACCCAGAATTCACAATCAAGCTGATCCTGGAATGTCAAGGAGCTGTCAAGAGGAAGCTTTCAAAGAGCAACACTTTTGAAGCAATGGATGGAAACATCTGAGTCATTTAAGGACTTTTAGGTATTAGTGAGGAAAGCTGGGGTAGCTGGCATGATTGTAGGTTCTCTTCTCCACAATTCTTTCAGTTCCCTTCTTGGACACTCCTTTGCACACAATCCTAATCCAGGGGATGGGGGCACACGTCTGCCAACAACAGGTTGGAAGGGGAGCAAAGACACAGGATGCTGAGATAAATTATAGGAACACGTGGCATAGACAGAAAAAATGTCCCAAACTATGGATTCTTGTGCTGTAGCAATTGGTTTGGGGGAAGGGAATAAGAAAAAAAACTACAAATAATGCAAACAAAACAAAGAAAAAGCCAAACAAAACAAACAAATCAACCCAACAAAGCAAATACAACACACAAAATAACCCAACAAAGAAATGCCAAACCCCAAAACAAACAATAAATCCACAAAGGAACACCCAACAAACTAGACCTGTTCACACTGATGAGTTTATTGGGTCTCTGGCAGATTAGAGGATTACACCTTTGGTGAAGTCCCTCCTCTTGTGGCTAAGTAGCACATGAGAATATTAAAATCTTTTGTAACCAAGTTTGCAATGGAAGACAGGCAGGGAGAGTTTAATTCATAGAACAGATAACAAATCACCAGGGGTGAATGGCCCAAGTTCAGTCCCCATGGGCCCTGTCAGCAAACCGTGCCTACCCTGCCCCAAAATTCACCGTGTGGATTCAGAGCCTGCCAGGGCTCCTAGGAGCACAATGGCACCAATCAAAGGCTGTAACAAGAACACAGTTTGGAACAAATCATTTCATTAAATTGCACTTGCTTCATTTCCAGAAGATAGAGGTGTGTGTGGACCACAGGTTTTTTCCTAATTTTAGCTGTAGCAAGCTGATAACCTCAGCCTGTGACACCACAGCCCCAAACTCTGCTCTGCACTTATCATGATTCACAGTTTGCTCAGATGAAAAAACTGAGAAATGTCTCCTTGAACCTGAATTCCTCACGTTGCAGGCAAGGGTACCTGGCTGCTGCACCGCCGGCAGCTTAAGCACAGCATTTGTCAGTACTGGGAAAATAATATCAGAAATTTAGCCTTGATTGCTCTTTTTCTCAAAAAAAAAAAGCACCAAATTTTCTCCAACACAGCATGCAACCATGTTTCAAAACTCGAGCTGTTGGTAGAAAATGGAGCCATCACCCTTCCTCTGGTCAGTTGTGCTCCTCACTTGGCAAAGGCTCAAGTTCACTGATTTAAGAGGGGGGAAAAAAGAACAGAAAAAAGATGTTTAAATACAAAGCTGCTCCTGCCTCTTCTACCCAGCTGAGCCCTCCAAGCAGTCCTGGCAGAGCCACTCGGGCACAGCTGCCAGGCTGGTGGGCAGAGCAGGCAGGGATGGGAAACTGTCCCTGTCGCCCACCCCTCGGCCCTGAGTCATCCTCAGCTGATGGAGACACCCGCGAGCACTCGAGGCAGGGGCTGGTGGGTGGCTGGGATGCCTAAAGGCAACCAGTTGGCAAAGCCACCTGTTCCCAGCAGGGATCCTTGGCTGCAGGGAAGCTGGGGGGGTTTGTCCAGGTGAATTGAAGTGAGGAGGGTCCAGCTCTGTCGCAATAGGACATGAAGGGAAGACACAGACGCCGTTCCAGTCGACAGGGAAAAACTCTCTGAGCTTTATTCTGTGTAACTCCAGCATATATAGTGTTTGACCCCAGGCCGTGGATTGGAAAATAAGGTTATCACCTTTCCAATCACATTGGTCAAACCAAAAGTCCATCAATTGTTCCCTCCTCGAGAGAGGAATGAAAACATAGCTAGTATTTAACATAAATATCTTCTATTTATAACACTCACATGAGAAAGAATCAAGAAACTATGAAAATAGCAGGAGGCTGAAAAATCAGGGTGACACAGCCCCTTCCCTGCCATCCTTGGGATGGGAGGGCCTGCTCCAGGCTGCAGGAAGAGGATCCGCAGGGAAGGCAGCTCTCAGGGATGCAGCAGGACAGGCAGGGTAAGCTCTGCCTGCTCACAAAGGCACGCCAGGTCCAACAGATGGCCAGCAACCTCAGAATGGCACAGGAGATGGGATAAGGGCTCATACCCTCCATCATCTCACACATTGCAAGGGACCTTGCAGTGTGGGAACGAAGGGTCAGTTGGGACGAACGGAGACGAGAGATCTCTGGAGTCAAGGCTGGTTTTGGAGCATGCAGTTTATTGCACAGGGTGTGGGTGAAGGGGCCCTGCTACGAACTGCCAGCCACACTCAGGGCAGGTCCAAGGGAGAGTGAAGAAGAGGAGCAAGAGAAGAGGAAGAGAGAGAGCGAAGTTCCCGTTACAATACGTTAAATCTTCTTCTATACTGAATATTCTAATTTACACCAACCAATCCAGTACAAGATACAAATCCTACAGCATTTACATACAGCCTATAAGAATCACTACATTACCATTCTGTGTTATATTTTAAACCCTAAAAACGACCCTTTAGACCCCTCCTGCCGAGCTAGCAGGGTCTGCTCTGACCCTTAGACTCTCAGTAAGGAGAAGGGCATTGTTTCATCAAGGGGGATTTACTTTCAGCTGACCATACCACTGTTTTCCAGTTGTTCAGTAACTAAAGCTCAGCATCTTAGACATCAAAACTTGCCTTCAACTCTATTTCACTTATATGTTTCATATTCTGTAAAATAAGCAGTCATATTTATAAGGCTTTCCTGTTTCATCTTCCCCAACATTGCAGGAAACTTCTGGGAGTACGTGAAGAGCAAGTGAACAAAAACCGTGTTAAAATAGTAAAACAAAGCAACACTTCCCTCCCACTTTGATCCTTGCCACCTAATTTCCACAGTGTTGGGACATTGTTTCCTCCAAGTTGGTTCAGGAGAGAACAGTGGTTCCTCCTCACGGCTCCTCAGGACACTCAATTCTGAGCTTCACCCTCAGAGCTGGGGTTCCACATCCCTTTGGTTCCCAAGCTGTGCTGTTCCACTCAGGCCACTGGCCAAGGGTTGCTTTTCAGCAAGTAGGAATATCCACAGTGGCTGCATGCAGAGGATGTCCCCTCTCAGTATAGGATTCAGATGGTGACTGGGTCTGAAATTACTGGCAAATAGCATAAGATAAGAGGTTAAGGGCTAAAAAAAGTTAGGCTGCAGAGTATGGCTGCAGCGAAATTCGAGTCATACATAATCAGAGACATTTGTGCTTTACTCAAGATTAAAAAAGAAAAAAAAATAGTCCCCAAAAGCCTATGACATTTCAGAATTACAGTAAAACTGAAGAAATTTTCTCAAGGAAAAAGGTGACCCATTTCCTCAGACTACATCCCTCTTTAGCAAAAAAGCTGAACACAAGCTGTGAGAAAGCCTTGAATATTCCCTGGTTGCTCCAAAATCTCATTTCTACAAAAATCAGTTTTGATGTATTTAATTTTCATTCCTAGTCATGCCATTTCAATCTCAGGCATGTTTTGATGGAGGAAATAAAAAGACTGCAATAAAATAAAAATTCACAAACTCATGAAGAAAGGCAATCTCTTTGCATGCTGCAAAGTGGCCTGCAATGAAAAGATAACCATGCTTTTTATGCAACACTTCATAAAGAAAAAGCTTTATTTTTGTCCTGTCCTAGTCAGTGAACAGGGACTTGTGAATGCAAATGCTTTTGTTTCCTGGGATCTGTTTGTGAAGCTCTGAGGCACTTGGTTATTCAGGCACATGCTTGGCAATTTCCCCATCATGAGTCATGTTTTCTTTAGCTGTTATTTGTGACTTTGATATGTGGATCTCAAAGCCCCTCTAAACAAATGTGTCGCTGTAGATGGAGAAGCTAAGGCAGCAGGAGATGAACAACTTATCCAAGGAAGAGATCCAGAGTATAGCACAACCATGAAGAAAACCCACACAGATGTAGAGACAGACAAAGTATTTCACCAGCAGGGACTGAAGTGATGGTGGGGTCATGGCTGAAGTTGCTGCCCTGCTTTGCCTGCCCAGGGCTCGGTTCATCTCTCCCTCCACACCTCACTCAGGGTGCTGCTGATGTGCAAACACAACCCCACATCAGCTACAGAGAACAGAAACAGGGCCAGAATCATTCGATCATTAAATTTGGGAAAGACCTCCAAGATGATCCAGTCCAACAACCAACCAGCAATGTGGTGGGGCCACATTCACCATGAAACCACGTCCTTAGTTCCATACCCACACAGCTTTTGAACCCTGCCAGGGATGGTAACTCCACCACTTTCCTGAGCAGCCCCTACAATGCCTGCTATTCCACAGTTCCTAAAACATCCCCTGGTGCAACTTGAGACCATTTCCTCACGTCCTGTCAGAAATGTGGCTATTAAAAATCACCACTGCATGGATTCCCAGATCCCAGCCCTTTCTGGAGGACACAGAAGCCTTGTGCGAGCAGTGGAGTGAGCTGGAGCCACACCACATGGAGGGTGTTGGAGCTGGCCTACACCAAAGGTGAGAGGGATCAGATGCACACCCCTGCACTTGTCATCACCCATGCAGTGGTGTGGGAATCCTTTCTGAGTCTGGGTGGGGACTCTGCGGGGTTGGTTCCTCCCCTCTCTCCTGTGCTGCTCTCTTCCATGGCAGATTTCTTGGTTTGTGTTGAGTTAAAATACAGGATCCCTCTGAGGATGAAAATTCAGTCTGAGGACATCAGATGCTGCAGAAAAGCTGAGGAGAGACCCCAAGGTGTCCTTGCCTGTGGAAGAGGATTGGAACTGGGTGATCTCAAAGGGCTCTTCCAACCCAAACTGTCGTAGTAGGACACGAAATAAAGATAGTTTGACTCTAGTTTTTACTATGAGAACAACAGAAGGTTTTATTTACAATCTTTTTGCTTCTTATATAGCATGCTTCACTAAAAAAGGTATTCATTGGTCAATAGGACTGACAGCTCTTTCCATTGGTTAAGTAATAGGAGACAACAGCTGGGGAAGATTGTTATGAGAAAAAGGCACTGTTTACCTAGAGATGTTATGAGACAGTAGTTATTTTACAAAAGGATATTTTGGGAAGAGCAAACTGTTGAAAGTTTTCCCTTGGGAAAGGAGCTAGCAATGGTTAGCAAGCTGAAAATTCTCTGAGACTCAAATATTGAGCCCACACCAAACCATTCCAGTATTCCATGAAAAATCTCCCCTCATGGCTATCTCAGGAGGGGAGGATTGGGCAAAGTTAAATTATCAGCTCCTATTCTAATTCAAGATGCACACACACCTGAGTTAGGGATTTTGTGCTATTGCACATCTGAGCCTCTGCTCCCAAAGAATGAACTGAACCCCAGAATTTAGAAGCACATGCATATGTATATATTTATCTATTGAGCAAACCAACAATATCTGCAATGCTTTTTATTTGCCTTCTGTGGTTTGAGATTTAAAGACTTGTGTTTTCTGGCTTTCCTCCGCAATCCTAAAAGATGGCCCATTCTTATTTTTTAAATGGAAGTTGTGAATTATACAATTATATGACTCAAGCCTGGAGTGCTTAAAGAAGACAGGAAAAAAAGCTAATGTGAAACCCCAACTCTTACAAATACCAGAGGAACAGAAAATAAAAAGCCATATCTTTGCAGTCTGGTAGAGAGCGGGTCCTGATCTTGTCTCCTACAGACTGGAAACCTCACAATCCCCAGTGCCTGAGCAAGTGCTAGGAGGAAGGGGGACAGGAGAACAGTTGCTTCCTTGCCCTGGACCAGGTCATTATCCTTGGGGTACAGCTCTGCTCTCTCTGGGCTAAGATAAATCCCCAGAGTAGCTGAGTGATGCTCCAGCCAGTGGGATGTTTCAGCACTTCCCTCCAAGGCATCCAGCTTTCTCCTTTCTCCTGCTTTGTGGTGGAGTTCCTTCCCCTCCTCATGATTCCCAGCCTTGCTTTCCATTCTCCTCTCCCCAGCGCCTGCAGTGTGCAGAGCAGGACAGACACAGGGTCCTACACACCACATTCCTTGGCAGGGTGTAGAACCTGATATAAACTTATCCCAACCCGACAACCTAATGGAGGGCAGGGAGGCTGCTAAAACGGTGGGAGGAATGAATTATCCGGCTCTGTGCAAGAGCAGCACCCAGAGGCCTCAACAACAAGTGCATGTTTATCTCACTAAGATCTGTCCCTGCACCAGCCCTGCCTGTCCGTGCTCCTCCACTGCCACTGCCAAAGCCCAGCTGCTGCCCAGTCCCATCTCCACACACAGGGAGGAGCCACCCCGCACAGAGGTGTCTGTGCAGCTCTGATACTGCTCCTGGTTTAACTTACTCCCAACAGGGAATGCACTGGGTATTCACAGAATCACAGAATTTTTTTTTCTAGGTGGGAAGAGACCTTCAAGATCATAGAGTCCAACCTAGCCCTAACACCTCAACTAACCCACGGCACCCAGTGCCACATCCAGGCTTTTTTTAAACACATCCAGGGATGGTGACTCCGGCCACCTCCCCAGGCAGACCATTCCAGTACTTTATTACCCTTTCCATTAGGAAAACCTTTTCCCAATATCCAGCCTATATTTCCCTTGACACAGCTTGAGACTGTGTCCTCTTGTTCTGTCAGTGCTGCCTGGAGAAAGAGCCCAACCCCAGCTGATTACAAACACCCTTCAGGAAGTTGTAGAGAGTTTCCCACCTCCCCTGCCCCTCTCTCCTTGCCCCACCTGTCCCTGTCTCGGGAAGGGCAGGTGGTGCCTGTATTTAAAGCCTCAATCTTCCTGGGCACTGGAGCGTGCCCAGCGGCGCACTCATCGCCGGGGCCCAGCCTCACTGACTGATTGTTTTCTGATTCTGTTTGGCATTTTATCCCGGCTGCATAGGAAACTTATTATAAAATCACATTTGTGTTCCATAGATTATATCTGTGGCTGACTGTGGCGGGAGTGCAGAGCACTGACAGGCAGAGTCAGAGACCAAGGTGACAGGGACTGAGCTGCAGTGCAGCCATGCTGCTTGCAGGGACAAAACCAGAGCCCCTTGGTCAGCCATGGGTTATCCTGGGGGTGGGATGGGTGGGAGAACTCTTAATAATTAGCTGTTGCAATTCTCCTGGCCAGACCCGTGCCATCTTCCACAAATAAATGTTCTAAACGCAGAACAGTTTCATGTTAAATGACTGCAACAGTCCCCACTGCTATTAAAAATCTGTTGGCCTTTCCTCTAAATAGTCCCAGATTAGAGCTGCTGTTCATTTGCAGCTGTACGGAGTCCAACAGCCTGTGACAGAACCAGAGAAAATTATTATTTAGGATTCTGGTTGTTCCTTGGGTTCTGGGAGCAGTCAAGACTTGAGAGATACAGACTGCAAAGAGAAGAGAGTCCCAGAGGTTTAGGATTTCATGGTGCCCTGAGAGTTCAGCCAGAACAACCCCTGGAGTTGCATGTGGCACAGGAATGGGGGTAACCATCCCTCCTGGCCATGGCTTTGCCATGTTCCTCCCAGCTCCATGCCCTGCTCCCCTCCCAGCTGTGCACACAGGGTGTGACTGGTGATATTCAACCTTCCTCCCCTCGGCCTCTCTGCCGGGGAGAGCTAAACCTGTAGGCTCACATTTTGTATAAACCTGCAGGCTCACATTTTGTATAAACATGCACATTCACATTTTGCCAATGGTTTGGCAAAAACGTTCCCTAACCAGGGAAGGTGTCCACAGAGAAAGATCAAGGAGAAAAAGGAAGTTTAACCTCTGGAGAAACAACTGGTCATGGTGGGATGGGCTTCTTGGGGAGGTGGAAAAATGTTCCAGCCTCCTTCTCTCCAGAGTTGTTTCTGCTCTCTAGAATATGCCTTCAGGAGGGAGCTCCTCTGTTTCCTGAGCATGGACAGGTCTGCTGGATTTTCCTGCCCACTTCAGCTAAAAACAAGAGGTACCCCCTTGCTCACAAGTTCATCACAAGATGCTGGTGGTGCCAGAGACCCCACATCAGTCGAGTTTGCCATCTGGAACAACCCCCGTGTACCTCTCCATCTCATTGACTCTTTGTTCCATTTCAGTCTCAGCCGAAATTGGATCTTTTATCTCTCCTCCCTTGCCTGTGACTCTTCTTTCCCCCCTCATACTGTATCTGTTGCTATTTATGATTTATTCTGTTGCTGTCCTATTTAATGCTGCAGAATGGCTGGGATGATGGTTCCTGTGGATGGTGGAAGGGAGCAGAGGGATCCTGTCCTTTACCCATCACAGAGGAACTGACTGCACATGTCCCAGCACTGTGGGAGATGGGAGTCCTACAGCAGCACCCTGAATTCCTTGCTGTGAAATTCCCCAGTGCCTTGGAGCCATCAAGGGACACGGTTATCAGGAATCCTGGCTAAAGCAAGGAGACTCCAGGATGTGGAAATCCTCTCCTCACAGTGAGCTTGGGGCACCACCCTGCTCCAAAAGCACTTTCCCCAGCGAGCAGCTGGGATGTCACACCTGCCATTGCACTGTCCTCATCCAGGCTCTGGAATGCCCACAGCTCCTCAGGGCTCACCCTTCCAGGAGCCCCTGGGATGTGCAGGACTCGGAGCAGCAGGACACAGCGAGTGTCTCTGTGAGGCTCCTTCCTACACTGGGATTTTTTATCACGCGAATGCCACGCTGCAGCTGGCTCTGGGAAGTCTTCTGCCCACACACTAAATAAATTCTGGTGTGGTGCTCTGCTTCTCTATGGAAACCGTACCCTGCACTTCTCTCCATAGGATTTTTCTCATTTCAGGCTCCATAATAAATTAACGAGAAGATGTTTTCTTTACACCAGCCATAGGAGAGACACTTTTCTGTACTCGATTAATCTTTAGTGATCTATATTAAATATTTATCTGAAGAAACGAGGCCTGTATTGCAGCAACATTTTCTATTATGAGACTTTATCATATCAAAAGATATTTTCCTGGTGCTGACTCCTTCATCTGTACCCAGCCAGCATTTCCAATGGAAGGGTAACTTTTTTTTTTCCCCTTTCTCTCCCAGTGACCTTTTCCCTCCATAACAAGCTGCTGATATGTTAGAATTTACTGGGTTATAAACATTTTTTATCGAGTAGGAGGGAGCTGGGTGATTTGGCACCAGCTTCCCTAATAAAACCCAGGGGAGAGGCTGCAATGTTTGACTCCAATAAAGGCCTGGAAGGAGCTGCAACCTTCTGGGATGCTGGTCACGAATGATAAGGGGAGTTGGGGAGTGTCAGTCACGTAGCCTCGCTCTGCTGAGGCACTTTTGGAAGGAGTCCAGCTCACTGGCACAGGAGAGAGAGCTGGGAGGGACCTGGTAAAAGACTGCTCTGTTCTCCCCCAGTATTTCTGAAATTGTGTGATTTATCACATGGAGCAGGGAGCTGGGAGCCCTAAAACCTCTTGTGCAGCAGCTGGGGTTGGGGACACTCTGAACAGTGGAAATAACTCGGAAGGGATTGGTGTTGGGGTCAGACATTGGTGCTGCAAGAACACAGAGAGCTCAGATCACAGTTTGATTTTGAGCCAGTGGATGGATTTTCCTACCTGAGGTAGACCTAGCATAGGCTAGAAATAATCAGAATTAAGGCTGATCTATTGAGGCAGTGCTAAAAGAAAACCCAGATGCAGTATTCTGCTTTTGTCAGGTCCTGAACAAAACAACAGCAAAAAGAGATGGTCCAAGTTCACCAAGAGCTCCCAAACTTCCAAGGGAATGGAGCTTTAACTGGTCCATAACTAAAATACCACAAGCCTGAATAAATCATCTCAGGACTAGATATACACACATTATAAATGTTTAGTTCTGATGATATATGACTGGGTTGTTATTTTGACAAATAGCTAGTGAATAATATATCTGATGAACTGCATAATATTTTACTAATGATTAATTTATTCATTCCAAACAAACAAACAAAGCCCAGTCTTTCCCTCCACTATCCTAAAGAACTCTAATGGCTGCAAAGAGCTTTGAGATCCCTGGATGAGCCGTGTCTGTTATTCCTCCTTTTATCATTGCGTATTTCTAGTGATTTATTACCAGGGAGAATAAATTCATGGCTTATGTTATGGATGGCCTCATTTCAGATTGCAGCAGATCCTGTTTAAAAATTCCTGATTTTGTAGTGCCCTCTAAAATCTCCAGGAATTTGGTGCTTGGGCAGTTATTTTCCCACCCAATGTGCTTAAATACCATTTTTAACTCTGGGCCAAGCGTATCTGAAACATTCTGGCTGGAGAAATGTTGTTTGGGATGCTGTCCCTAGGGTTAGTTACTACAGGGTATTTACTACAGGACGGAGGTCTGTGAGATTTAGCTGAGGATTGCCCTGGCTGTGCTTTTCCCTCTCCCTCACCCTCAATCCCATTCAGAAATACAATTTCTGTGAGTTCTCAGAGAAGATAAAGGACCAAAGAGCAAGAGCTCTTCCTCGGAGCTTTCCTGTGAGGGCGGGCTGATTGATTACGGATCAGAGGCTGTTCCAGCTTCCCTTCCTCAGTGAAAAATTGAGAGCTCTTAAAAATTGAATAAAATATGCCGTTCTGAGAAGGATTTCCACTGGCACGAGCACAATAGGAGGTAGTAGTGAGCTGCTCAATATTTCTGTGTGCGCTGGCTAATCCTTTACTCCTCAGTCCCTGTGCACTCTCCCCGTGGCACCTGAGGATAACTCATCTGTAATTGGTAAGGGCTCCAGCTCTGTGTCTCCAGACAAAGCTTAAATCGCTCACGTTTGGGAGAGCTCCAGCTTCAGCTGTGGCTGGAGCTGCCCAGGAGAGGATTCCTTTTAGCAGCTACTCTCAGGCCTGCAGAAGCTGGCTCTGTTCCACATTTGGAAGGATCTGGAACAGCTTGTAATGTTTTCACTAGACAAAATTTTGTCAAAATAGCTCATTTCTTAGATCTCTTGCTCTCACCATAGTCACTGGTGACCAGAGAGGCTAGGATATCAAAAATATCAGCCTGAAACACTCCACTGCTAACAAAATAAAGCATTTTGACACAACCTTGCTGTGGAGAAAATGTTTTTCTACCTCACTGAGACAATTTTATCGCACCTAAAATACAAAGACTTTTCCATTCTGTCATTTGTTTTCCTCCACCCTCGTAGAATTTCATCAGTTCTGCTCCTCTTTCAGTGCACAATCCTTAGCACTATGAGTGAAAATCCTACTTCAGTGTTACAAACACTTGTGAGACCTTGACAGGGAGCTGAGATACTTCTGTGCCAGCTCACAGGCTGCCACTGTGCAGAGAAAATCTTTTCCTTTGGATCCTCTCTCACAATCGTGCAGGAGATGGTCACCAACAGAGCTGATATGTTCAAGGGGGAGATAAAGTACTGTCTTTTTTTAAAGACCTGATCCAAATATCTCAGTTCCCTGGAGTGAAAACAATAAACTTATTTTTATGACTCTTCTGCAGGAGAAAATTAAGTCCAAGTACAGTTGGCAATTATCCTGTAAGCTTATTATATAGTAGCATTCAGCCTCTCTTGCACACTCTCAGTTCCTCTTTTTTTACGTGCTGGAAGAGCTGGTAATTTCTGTCCCTTATTACAGAGTCATTTCACAGGGAAGCATTCTCAGCTTTCATTTAATCCACTGTAGGCTGTGCAAGATGCTGCAGACACCTCAGCAGCTGCGTGCACCTCAAACATCCACGGTTCTGTGGGCACAGAGCCATTTCTGAGTGACCAGCAGGGCCCTGTTTGCTCCGTCACCTCCCCACCCTTCAGTGTGAGTGCTCCCAAACAAAGCCTGAGGAAACCTGCGTGGGGAAAGAAGTGCCAGTGCTGATCCTTCTTTATTTTATCCCACCAGCGTCCCTGCTTTTGTGTCTGCAAACATTCCAGGAATGTTGCTGTGGATGCCACACGCCTGGCAGTGCCCAAGGCCAGCTTGGATGGAGCTTGGAGCAGCCTGGTCCAGTGGAAGGTGTCCCTGCCCACGGCAGGGGGTTGGAACTGGTTGGGGATTTATTTAAGATCCCTTCCAACCCAAAATATTCAGTGATTCTGTGATGAATAAAGAGCCCCTGGCAGTGTGTTTACCCATAGAAATATTGGAACTATTCATTTCAATGTGCAAAGGCTTTTTCCTCCTTCCAGATCAATCCAGCTCTTCTGAGATCATCAAACAATTAGCAAAACTTCAGTTGTGGCACTGCTAACTCAACCACAAGTGCCTGTTCCCTGTGCAATCGTGTGGTAGGATGGAAGATTCTGGAATATATTTCTCTCTGGGTTTTCAGTGCTATTGCTCTGTGGCCTGCTCTCCCTGCTTATGCATGCTGAGGAGATTTGCTATTATGAATCGCACCACAAAACTACCTTCAAACTCAAATTTAATAACCCAAGTATTATGAAGATCAATATTATGGCTATTCTCATTCATATGATTAACATTAATATAATTTGGGGAAATATTTATGCTGCAGTAGTGACTGGAGACCTGGATTAAGAGGAGATCCTCAGCAACTCCACAGAAGAAAAGACACCGTTGTCTCCAGATGAGCACTGAAATAAAATTCTCCATCCCTGACTCTCCATGGGCTTGGATATTTTATGTAAGTTACCTAATAAGATAACAAACCAGCCTTACAATCCCTACAGCCACACTGGTGACAGTTTGAAAATCATGAGTCAAGCTCAAAAAAAGAATTAAGAGATTGGTTTTAAAATTCATGAGACTTTTAAAATCTGATAAACTTCAGGGGTTTTTTTCTTCTTTTTTTTTTATTTTTTTTGCCTTCTGCTTTCTGAGTATGTAGGAGTCGTATTATCAAGTTTTCCTCTGCAATTATGAGGGCCGTAAACTTACTTTAAAAATTGAGTTGAGACATTTACATAATCACAGGACTCTGAAAGTGTGGGCTTTGAAGAGACATTAAATAGTCTTGAGATACAGTTCATCATGTGACTTGGCAACACTCACTGCTGAACAGTACAGCACAGACTCCAAATATCAAATACTCCCAAGGAACAGAGAGGAGCCTTTTATGGGTGGGAGGGGGGAATCTGACACTTTCACAGTCTGCACATGAATGGGGGAGAAGGGGAGGAAAACAGGGGAAGGAAAACAAGGAGAACAAGGAGTGTGGGACTATTCATTCCACTTTAATCAGAGATGAAGCTGAAAAACTTCTGGTCTTATTTCTATGTTTCCTGCTTGCTCTTAACCATGCAACACACGCTTTTTCCCTGTGTACTAAGCTCTCTGATTAGCCTAACCCTGGCTGTGCACCTGCACTCCCCAGGGACAGCCACAGACATTTGGAGGGGAGTTAAAAGTAATGCTCTTTCTGGGGTTTTCACTCAAGAGCTGGAAGCTTACACTGAAATATTTAATGCTGAGTACTCACTGGGCAGGTTTGCCTTTGCTGAAAAGGAAATAATCAGAATCACAAAAATAGGAACAAAAATAAATTGGGTGGGGGGTGCATGGGCTATGAAAACACCTTTGGGGGTGTATGGACAATGGAAATACCTTTCAGGGATGCATGGACAATGAAAACAATTTTGCAGGGATGCACAGGCAATAAAACACCTTTGCTCTCCTGACATTACACAGCTTCTTCCACCTGCAGGTTGCCATGGGCTGGAAGTGCCCCTCACTGGTCAGTGCATCCTCATCCAACCTGAATGCCCCGAGTGCTCTGTGATGTTCAGATCTCAAATCAGTGCTCAAACCCAGCCCATGCTCCAGCAGAGCTGCCAGTCACCACCAGCCCATGAAACCTGTGCTTGCAGATGGCAAAGAAGCACTTTTATAATAGGAATGACAAGCTCCAAGTGTCAGGATGCTTCACTGAGTCAGAATGCAGAGACTGGACCCAGCTGTAAGGGGAACTCTTCCTGTGGTTTTCCATGACACCCACTCAGGGGAGTGAGAGGCTGTTGGAATATCAGGCATTTTGGAGCTCCAGACACTGGTGAGAGCACAGCCATCAAACAGGGTTCTCCTTCAACAAGCCTTGTGTATCCCTGCGAGATGGAGAGTGCCCAGAGGCTTTTCCTTAACTGGCCTCTACAATGCCTGGCTGTTCCCAGCCCTTGCTGAAACTGATGGCAGGGGAAGCACAGTGTGGGGTTTGGGCCCAGCAGGTGTTGATACAAGGGTGCATTAAAGGTGCCCCTTCAACCTGGGCTAAGGAACTCCAGGAGGCCAAACACCTCCTGCCTCACTCCCAGAGCAGAGAATTTCCATGCTGCTGCCTAAAAAGCGCTGTGCACCACTGGCAGGTTCAGTTAGGCTGCTCTCTCACCTCCAGATGGTTTTCCTGAGCAGAGGCTGTGTCAATGTGAAACCTGGCCCTGAAAAGCTGCAGGACAGCCCTGACCAACCCAATCCCATGGGTGGCATTCCTGCCCACCGCAGGGTGTCTGGAATAGATGAGCTTTAAGGACCCTTCCAAGCCTTCCTAGGCTTCCACAATTCTATTTAATTCTGTTGTAGCACAGCTTTTCTGGACTCTCTCTCCAAAAAAGCTCTTTCATTGCAAGCAGAAGCACAAGCTGGCTTGACCTGATTGAGAATTTGATGGAACTGCTTCCTCTCCCGGCTGCTCACCCCTCTGCTGGGAGCCATCTGCACATTAAAGCAGATGTTGGTTGCACTCAGGTCATGTTTCCAAGCTTTCTTTTGTAGCCATAAGGACTAGAGACTCTTCCCTCCCTGCCTGCACTCATCTCTTAATTAAAGCTTAAATTCTGATGTCGTCACATGACCGTAGGAGCAGATCCCCAGGCAGGCATTTAGTGCTCTGTGTTGTCAGTGGGACTTTGATTTAGAAGCATCACAGATCCTTTAGAGGATCCCATCCCTCTGGAAGTCCCAGCCTGGCCCTGCTGGCAGCTGCCAGACCTCAGGGCTCCCTCCCAGGCAGGTGCTGGAGCAGGTCAGAGCCTTTCCCACGCCACAGAGCGTGGGGATGGGGAGCATCTCTGTCCTCTTGGAACAGTGGTTCCAGAGCCAGGCAGCTGCGAGGAGTCTGGCAGGGAAGGAGAAGGAGGAGGAGGAAGAGGAGGAGGAGGAGGAGGAGGGGGAGGCAGCAGCTGCCAGCAGCCTGCACTGCAGTGCCTCAGCCCAGAGAGCTGGGTGGGTGTAAACACCATCCCTACCCGTCTCCTCT
Source organism: Acrocephalus scirpaceus scirpaceus (assembly GCA_910950805.1). Lineage (NCBI taxonomy): Eukaryota > Metazoa > Chordata > Aves > Passeriformes > Sylviidae > Acrocephalus > Acrocephalus scirpaceus. The sequence continues at coordinate 7,246,758 of OU383790.1, read as the reverse complement.
CCTCCCTCTCTCCATGTTTTTCACTTGATGGGATGTATTTGACCAGGAAAAAAATAATTCCATGGTGAAGGAAACCTCATGGCAGCTTCCTGTAAATCATGGCCACCATGCCAGTGCTGGAAGGGTGAAGAGCTGCAGGTGTGAAATGGGTTTGGTCACAAGAGCTCCCAGCAAGCAGAGCCCTGGTGCACAGCCCTGGCAGACAAACACTGCCTCCATCAGCCCCGTGCCTTGCAGCAGAGCAGGTCTCACCTGCCCAGGGCTCTCCTGAGGGGAGCTGGGCTGTGCCAGGACACCTGGATGCTGTGTCAGCTCCTTCCCCGGCACACGTGGGCAGCGGCACAAAGGAAGCGCTGGCTCTGCACAGGAATATTTGATATCACACTGCCTGCAGAGGAGATCCTGGCACAAAGGGCCGACCCAAACCCTGCTGCAGGCAAAGCTGAGCCCAGGGTTTCTTTGTGTCCTTGGGTTCTGTACCTGCTCTCAGCAGCTTAGCCCAGGAAAGCTGCCTGGATGGCCCTGGTGGGACAACTCCTGCTCCATTTACAGAGCCTGGTGGGTAGCAGTCAGCAAAAAAGAAAGGGAAAAAATTATACTTTCTGGAACCCAAGGGAAACATTGGAAGGATCTAGAAATAAATAAAAAAAACCCTATAATGCCTTCTCCCAGTGCTACTTGTGCCAGAACAAAATTATTCTATCTAACAGGATGACTTTTTTATTTTAATGTAACAGCTTCTCTGCTGAAATAAGCATCTGCCTGGTTTGAAAACAGAATTAATAAGATTATTAAAAAATAATTTTAAAAAACAGCTAAAAATACTTTTTTTTCTTTTTTTTAAAGAAAGAGAATGAAAGCTTCTCTTTGCCTTGTTAGCCTTTAAAATATGTTCCCAAGCCACTGGACCATAATCTGGTGCTCTGGAGGAATCTGAGATGAATGTGCAGAGTCATTGCTGTCACAGCATGCTGGGAGCAGCCCTGCTGGGCACAGCCAACACTTGACATGTGGAGGGGAACACTCCCCCACCACGCAGGAGGTCTCTGGAGGGACGGGATGTGGACATCCTTGTCCAAGCCCAGCAGGATGCAGATCTCTTTGGAAAGGTTCAGTGACTAAAATATTTCTCTGCTGCTTCTGGGATTCACTGGGAGGAGGATCAAAATAATTCATTATGGATGGAGAAAGGGAATTTTCCTGTTGGAAGATGCAGCTCTGGAGCTCTGTGCTAGCGCTCAGCCAAGCCAGCCAAGAGCTTCTGTGGATCAGCAGGCAGGGCAGGCAGGCACTGCTCTGCCTTCCCAGGCACACAGCTCACAGGAGCGCTTTTCTCCAGGGGAACTGGTGTGTCCTCACCACAGGAGCCTCATCAGAATGTGAACTTATCAACTTATCAACTTATCAACTGCTTTGCCTCCACGCCGTCCCCGTGCTCTGGGTGTGTGCTCCCGCTGCCCTTCCCTGAGCACGGACAGTTTCTGCTCCCATATTTCAGCAGCTCCAGGCATATCAAAGGCTGCTGCCACTCATCCTTCCTCTTGCCCTCTGCTCTCAAGAATATCAAAGAGAAGGAGAGGTGTGTCCTTCTGTCCTTCTGCAGCTGCCAGGGGTGTTCCCAAGCCGTCACCATCAGAACCCAAAGGCAGCCAGAGCAGCTGCTCCTCCAGCCTGAGCAGGGCTGAGCTCTGTGCCTGCTCAGACAGCCCAGGACAAACTCTGCACAGCTCAGCCCCAGCCATTCCCTGCCAGCCCCTACCCCTGCCTTTATTCTGCTTATGCAAACGCATGAGAAGCTGCACACATGCAGGGAGTTGCATTGTGCAGGGGATGTAACAGCAGCACCCCCTGCACTGCATGGAGAGTGAAGGCTGGGGCTGAAGGAGATGCTGCCTGATGGAATTGTTTGGTTTATGCCCATCACTGAATGGCTCCTCTTTGCCAACTGCTTTTAGAGATGCTGAGACAGGAATGTAAATTGTGGCTTTGGTAAAGTTGCATAAACGTGTAGTAATGTCATTTTTAGATGAGCATTTACATTAAAGGCAACACTAGGAGGCTTCATTGTTTACATGCGCTATGGAAATGGATTCCAGGTTTTGGTTTACACACATTTATTTACACGGCATTTACTGATTACAAACCAATGTACATCACTCATTTACAGGCATAATATAAACTAGGGAGATTCTGTATTTTTGCCTGCATGGATTTCCATTGCTCTTCCCACACGGAGAAGAGAACCTCCTTTCATCTCAGCTCCCTCTGTCCTTCAGTGCCGTGCCGTCTCTCCTAAAAAAGCCTTGCCTCTGACTGGAAAACAAAAGAATTGATGTCCCCTTTAAACACATAAAACCCTAATAAGAAAACCTTGTCAGCAGAACTTCAGCGCGACTCAAAAAGCCCAAGCAAAGATTAAAAAGCCTAACAGTGCCCATCAATTCCTACCTGAGCTAAGCATCACCTTAATGCTGTTTGAGAAGAACGTTCACGGTGCTTTCTTGGATGCTTCAGACATCCAATCAAGTGGAACAGGACAGAAAAGCTGCCAGGGTGTGTGTGAGAGGCTCTGTGAGTGCAGCCCTGGCGTGCAGTTTGTCACTGTCACAGCAGCCAACCTGGCTTTGGGAGGCACCACGAGCCTTCCCAGGCACAGCTGAATTCCTGCTGCCCATCTCGCCTCTCACTCCTTTGCCCAGCCCTGCTGGGGAAATTATTATTGGGTTTTTTCTTTATCCTAAGATGCTGAACCCAGGGAAAATCAAAGCTGGACCCTAGGGAATTTCAAGATTTCAAAGTCACAGAGTGAATAAGGACAGGCAGTCCTTTTTTTTTTTTTTCAGTCCTTCCCTAACTCAAGGTTATAAAATCTCCTTGCAAATTCAAACTGAAGAACAAACAGCTAAACACAATACACTCAAAATCAAAATGTTCCTCTTCTGACATTTTTGAAGTGGCACTACTTGACTTCATATCTTGAGATGAAGTCTCAATTGTCTTAAAAATTGCAAAAAAAAAAAAAATCACTGGATTAATAAAGTGAAAATAAACAGCAAGGCTCAAAACTTTCACTGAGCCTGGAATGAAATGTTTTAATTTTTTCATTTTCCTGAAAAGTTGAGCAAACATCCATTTCATATCAACCCATTTTTAATGTTATTTTTGTTCTGTACAACCAGTGAACCACAAAATCAATTATTTGTACTGCTCTAGTGACCAGTAGATTAAATCCAATGCAATAAAGAGACAGCAAAAACAGTCAGTGAGGACTGGAGAGAAGGGCCTGAAAAGATGATGGAAGCAGCTCTAACAGATTTTTGTCTGTGCCAGAACTTTGCACAACCAGAACAACTTCACAACCATTTTAAAAGAACTTCAGTGCCCATTGCTGCTGGGAAGAGCAGCCTCACCCGTCCCCTTTGTCGCCCTCCTGCCTCCATCTGCACAATCCTGTCCCTTTGCTGTCCCCTGACCACAGAATGAATGAGACCAGAAAGTGATCTGGTAAAAATTACCATCTTTTTCTTTTTTTTCTTTTTTCACTTGTCAGACTGTTTTTCTGCCAGGTCAGTCCCTCAGCTCTGGAAATCACAGGTTTGCATGAAATCTGCCTGGAAGTTCCAGTCAGGAAAGGCCAAACTTCTGTAGGGTGGGGTAAACTCCAGCCTGGAGCAAAGGAGGCTCAGGGGGGACCTTCTTGCCCACTACAACTCCCTGACAGGAGTGACAAGTGACAAGTAACAAGTGACAAGAGGAAATGACCTCAAGCTGTGCCAGGGGAGGTTTAGGTTGGACATCAGGAACAATTTTTTTTATAGAAAGGGTGCTCAGGCCTTGGAACTGCCCAGGGAGGTTTGGAGTGCCCATCCCTGGAGGTGTCCAAGGAAGGGCTGGAGGTGGCACTCAGTGCTCTGGGCTGGGGACAAGGTGGGGATGGGGCATGAGCTAGACTCGATTTTGGAAATCTTTTCCAGCCAAAACAATCCTGTGATCTGTGATTCTGATATAAAACCAGCCATAAAACCCTCACAATCACTGACCAGCTTGGCCAAGCCCAGTGCCTGATGTAAGAGTCACATTTTGCTTTTGCTCAGAAATAATCAAAGCCCGTTGCCCTCCCAGCCAGGGCAGGCAGCCCTACAAACCCTGGTGCTGTGTGTGCAGCTCTGGGCACTGGGCAGTGCTGCATGTGCTGGAACACATTCTCCAGCCAATAAATTGGTGAATTTACCTTGAAGTCAACAGTTTCACTTATTTATGTCACAGAGAATCTGGCTCATTGTTTTTAATTTGTGGTGCCATAAAGCTCTGAAAGTTTTGTGAGACAGTTTTGTGAGACCAATCTTTTTTCTGCCTTTCTTTCTTTTTTTTTTTTTTTTTTTTCTCTAAGGGAAAATTCAAGCAGCAGAACAGCATATGCATTTCTAAGTCTGTTTGTAGCCCATGCTACATGCACAGCAAAGATCCTGGCTTCAGGATCCTTCTCTTCCTCTTCACCGAGGGAGTGACACATTTAGGGAGCACGTAGCTGCTCAGATTTGTGGGTTTTCTAGGACTAAATAAAAACCTCTAGTGTGGCTGGATGCATTCAGCAGTGCAAATCCCTTTATGAGCACACAGTTTAGTGTCCACTCTGAATTGGAGAAACGGGGAAGCAACAGAAATGTTGGTTAGATGGGACCCTGGGGGTCCCTAATCCAACCTCCCACTTGAAGCAGGACCAGCTCTTGAGCACATCAGCTGAGGCTTTCTCCAGCCAAGCCTGGAAAGCCACCAAGGATGGAGACACCTCTCACCTCTCCACTGACCTGTCCTAGACCTGCACTGTTCTCCTGAAGAAACAACATTTTGGGAGGAAAAAAAAAAAAAAACCACAGCTTTTTTTTTCTCTAGGCAGCATTCCAACCAATTTCTGTCCAGCTTATTCCCAGCCTTTCCTGTCTCACAAGCTCCTTTTCCTTTTTGTCTATTCCAAATGTATGTGAGCACTTGGCTGTGTCCTGTCGCTCTGCAGAGGGAGGGACGGGGCAGGACTGCTTTGGTGTCACCTCCCCCACAAATGCTGGTGTATTTTAAGCAGCCCCGTCTCAGAAGGATTCTCTATTTGCAGGTTTCATGAAATTAGGCAGCCTCTAACTGGTCCCGCTGCAGGAGAAGTTACAAGGCGAGCAGATCTCCTTTTTATACCCCAGGGTTTCCCTGCTCTCTCACACAAGGAGCCAGATTTCCCCGTCCCCACTGTCATTTCAGAAGATGGAATTAAACTCCCACGCATGGAAAATACGCATTTCTCCTTGCACATGCACATTCCACTCGCAGCCCCGTGTGATCATCCATTTTATATCGCTGTTGTCCCTTATGTCCAAACATCTTGCAGCTTTTAATTAAGTCTGCCCTGCAATGCCGAGCAGGCAAGTGCTGTCATCTCCTCCTCTCCCCTTCTCGGGGGGTGGGGAGGGAATTGAGGCACGCAGAAATGAGCTCACCCACGAGCCTGGGGTCAAAATCCAGATCCTGCCTGTGTCAGCTCTCTGCCACTCTACCTGTGGGCTCAGGTCCCCAGGGCACTGCGTCCTGTCCCTGTTTTCCATAGAAGTGCCAGTGGCAGCCTCTCTGCTCAGCTGGGTGAGCCCATCTCACCTCACCCCTCTTCGCCTCCACCTCTGACACTGAACAACAAGACCTCTTTCTTTTTAATTTAAGAAAAGATTTTTTGTTGTTGTTTTTTGGAGGGTTGGTTGGTTGGTTTGGGGTTTTTGTTTGGGTTTTTTTTTTTTTTTTCAGGTTTCTTTTTGGTTTGGGGTGGGTTTAGTGGGGTTTTGGGGGGTTTTTTTGGGTTTTTGTTTTTGTTTGTTGGGGTTTGGGGGTTTTTTCTGGTTGGGTTTTTTGTTAGGGTTTTTTTGGAGTTTTTTTTTTTTTTGGTTTTTTGTTTTTTGGGTTTTTTTGGTTTTTTTTTTGGGGGGGGGGGTTTTCTTTTGTTTTTTCTAGAACTTGCTTCAACTGAGCAGCATCATCAGGGAAATTCCTCTGTCAGTGCCTCTGCCTGGCAATTTGCATGGAGCATTCCAGTGCTCAGCCCACTTTTTGCTTTGCCTTGTAGCTAAATAACTTCTGAGAGAAGGAAGGGAAAGAAAAAAAAAAAGGACAACATGACAACATACTTCAAAGCAGTGGGCTGGAGCTGTTAACTGTTCAGTGGTATCGGGGATGTTTTCTGGTCTGAGCAGGACCCCAGTCCCAAAGCCAAGCTGAGCTTCATCTGTTTTCCAGCCTTCCTGCAGTACCTCGTACCCAAGGCTCTCATGACTAGGAATAACAACAAGGATGGTGATAATGAATATTCAGACATCCCACAAACCACTCTCAGCATCTGCCATCCTATCTGCATTAGCACCAGCGTGCACAGATAATGATCAAAGCAGCGTTTTCCTGCCAGAGGCCCCCCTAAGCCACCCTTATTAGTATGAATCAATGCTGACTAATGTGCTTCCCTAATGCAATTGTACCCACTCCTACTGCTCATGATCTAATATAAAACATCTCCCCCTTTGCTTGCCTTCCTCCTGATGCCACATGCGAGGTGTGAGCCTTGACTGATCACCAGGAAAACCAGTGATCCAAGTTTTACAAGGCAGAGACCCAAAATCCACGGAAATGAAATGCTTGGAGGGAGAGAACAAGACTTTGGAGGTTGTAACACCGAACTGTCTTTCCATGCCAGGGTGCCAGACCTGGATCCAGGCTTCCTATGAAAGATATCATCAGCTCTGAGGTTCTACAGCAATTCTGCTTATGCAGAATATCAAACAGCCCTGCTCACTGCAGCAGGCTCTGTGCTTGCTGCTGACAAGCTCTGGGCTTCAGCAGTGATGGAAGGAGGCCTCCTCCATGATTTTACATTGCTTCCTTTTTAGCATCACCCGCAGAAAGGAGAAAATTCTGCATTTTGCCTTCTGCTGCCCTTAGCACCACCAGTGTCTTGGCCTTGGTGGTTTTCCAGTGTAAATGACACGGTCCTAATGTGATGTGTCCATGTTCCCACACAGCAGGACACCAGGGAAATCACTAAACAGCCAAAAGGGTTTCAATTAGGGATGGGTGAAGTCCCCTGGCCTGGTTTCACATCCTCTCCAAAGCCTTGGTGGCTGTGGCTGGTTTGAGATCTGCTGCCATCAGCCCTGGGAGAAGAGCAGGGCTCAGGCCAAACCTCACCCAGCAAAACCACAAGTGCCCCAAGCAACCGCCTGACAGAGCAACAAACTCAAACCCAGCCAACCTAAAAGAGTATGGGAGGAAAGGGGCATTGAAGGAGAAGATTGCACAGAAAATTCCCATGCTCCATATCAGCTGCTTTCCTAAGGAAAGGAGTGATATCCTTAATGCAGGATATGTGCCTCCCTTGGGCTAGTCTAGTGCAAAGAGCAATTGAGAGGCATTTTTGGTAGGAAAGAAGCTCCTATGCTGGAATTAAACAGTTGACAAAATCCCAGCAGCTTTACAGATTCTCGAAGTCAATTTAAGGAGCCCACAAAATGAGATTTTACCCCTGTGGGTTTCAGTAAAGTGGAATGTTCTGGGGGAGCGTGTGCACAGTCTGGCTCTGAGCTGTGAGAATTGGCTGTGGCTGCACTAATGCTCCACAGCCAGGCTGAGCCTGATAGCCCTTCAAAAATGCATGGGCTCGGTTTTAAGTGACCAGTTCTGCCATCAGGGCTGGATATTACACCCAAACAGCCCTCCAGCATCCAGCCAGACTCCCACCTGATCATTCCATGCGCTCTGCTGCAGCACGTGAGGCTTTCCCCTTTTCCTCAGCCCACCATGGTGGGAGCAGGTGTGTCCCAGACTTGTATTTCCAACCACCACACACATGGCTGGCACTCCCCCAGCACTCAGCTCCCTCCTCCAGCTCAGTGGGTGATGTTTGGCCATTAGATGCCCTGGGTGCCCTTGCAGTCCTCTCTAAACTCTCTCCCTAACTGCTTCTGCTGGATTTTGTCTTATCTCCAGTTTCTTTTGGGAATGGTGACTTCTCCAGCATGGGCATTGTCTGCAAGGCCCCTCTCAGCCACCTGCCATGCACACAGAATGCTGATGCCTCTTTTCCCCCATGCTGGGAGGAGGGTGCTGTGTTCTCCACCTGCTCCATGAGTCTTTCATAAATGCTTTAGCCATACTTTGCAGAAACAGAGAAAACAAACCCCTTTCCACATCCCATATATAAAGTTCATCCTAAACTGAGTTAAGATTTAAATTCATGTTAGTTTCCTACAAAGCAAAAGGGAATTTGTTCCTTACCCCCTGACAGATAAAACAACAAATCACAGGCGTCACACACAAACAAGATTCTGGCTCCTTTATAAAAGTGGAGGAGGCACAGCCATGGCACAGGCTGCCTGCTCAGGGTGTGAATCCTCCGTCACAGGAGACCTTCCAGGTTCCCCACAAACCCCTGTCAGACGTGACACAGGTATGTCTGAGCCTGCCTTGGGGAAGAGGCACAGATTAAATGACCTCTCAAGGTCCTTCCAGACCCGTTTCTCCCTGATGCTTAGAGACAGGATCCCAGCCTTGATGGATCTGTGGCCTGACCCACAGTGACAGTTCATAGATGTGTCTGAACACATCCATCGTGTGGCTCTCTCCCCCCAGCCCCTGCAGACTCTGCGGTGGCATCCTGGGCTGCACAGCTCTTTAGCAAAGGGCAGAGCCAGTGCCAGAGGCGAGGAGCAGGGCAGGGATCTGCAGGCGGGGTCACTGTGCGTGTTGGCAGGCGGGGCAGCCGGGGAGCCGGGCAGAGCACAGCCAGGGAATAAGGCTTTTGGGGAAAGGCATTTTCTCTGCTCTCTGTGCTCAGACAGCCAGACCTCACCAATGGAAGCAAGGCAGCACAGCTTTTAGTTTTGGGGCTGTCTTCCCCCTGAGCTGTTTTGGAGAGGACAAGCCAGGACAATATTTTTAACCTGCCCTTGCTGCTGCAAGGGGAGGGGGTGCTGCACTCCCTGGAGGCTGCAGGACAAGAACAACTCATTTTTCTTCTCCACACAGAGCTGATGCATCTGCACTCTGCCTCTGGCTCCGTGCCCATGGGACAACACTCCCTGCACACAGGTGATTCCTGTGATTCCCTGTGATCCCTTCCCTCCCTGCACACAGGTGATTGCTGTGATTCCCTGTGATTCCTGTGATTCTCTGTGATTCCCTGCCCTCCCTGAACACAAGTGATTCATGTGATTCCCTGTGATCTCTGCACACAGGTGATCCCCTGTGATTCCCTGTTCTCCCTGCACACAGGTGATCTCTGTGATTCCTGGGATTCCCTGCACACAGGTGATCCCTGTGATCCCTGCCCTCCCTGCACACAGGTGATTCCCTGTCATTCCCTGTTCTCCCTGCACACAAGTGATTCCTGTGATCCCTGTGATTCCCTGTGATTCCCTTCCCTCCCTGCACACAGGTGCAGGTGATCCCTGTGATCCCTGTGATTCCCTGCCCTCCCTGCACACAGGTGATCCCTGTGATTCCCTGTGATCCCTGCACACAGGTGATTCCCTGTCATTCCCTGTTCTCCCTGCACACAAGTGATTCCTGTGATCCCTGTGATTCCCTGTGATTCCCTGCCCTCCCTGCACACAGGTGATCCCTGTGATTCCCTGTGATCCCTGCACACAGGTGATTCCCTGTCATTCCCTGTTCTCCCTGCACACAAGTGATTCCTGTGATCCCCTTCCCTCCCTGCACACAGGTGATCCCTGTGATTCCCTGCTCCCCCATGCCCGTGTCTCCATGTGCACAGTGCCATGGGCTGCTCACCAGCGTTTCCCTGCCCACCACTTTGCACGGCTGTGTTTGCAAGTGTCTTTCTGGAGCACGACAGGACCATATAATTATGTAAATGTACACATGGCTGGCAGAGTTTTTCAGTCTCTTTGGGTTTCAGCACAAATCTCCTGACACTTGCTGGCTTATTCCCCTTCATTCCAAAGTGTTTGCTGCTTTAACAGGACGTTCCTATGAGCACCCCAGCTTTTCAGATTAAAATGAAGAGGAAAAAGTGTGGTTCTAGATAGCACAGCTGGCAAGAAGAGCTTGAAACAAGCAACAACTAAGGCTTAAAAACCTAGAAGGCAAAATAAAATCCAAATTCTGCCTATTCTCTGTAGGGTTTTTTTGACTCTCTGTAATTTTTTTAAACCATGATCACAGTTCTGGGGCCAAGTCCAACTTATACATGGAGATAAATCCTCAGAGATGTGTGGCAGGCAGCTCACAGCCAAGGCTCCTACACAGCAGTGTGAGAACTGTCACACTGACGTGCGTGGTGACATCTTTATGTGAACCTGCAGCTATTGGCAGTTCACATGTACGAGTTTGGTACAGAGGCTTGGGCTGTCCAGAGCTCCATTGATTCGAAAAAGCTGCTTGGGAACCTGCCTGTGAACTGTCTGTCACCACGAGTGAAGAACACCCACCCCCTCAGCTCCTTTTCATCTCACTCTGTGCTGTGCACATTGCCATGACACTGCAGTGCCTTCATCTCGCTATCAGAGCGCTCCACCCCAGCCTTTGAAGCAATTTTTGCATTGCTGAGGGCCACGGGGAACCAAAGCAGCATTTCCAGCTGGGGACAGGGACAATGGACATCTCCCACTGACTGCCAGCCTGGAGCCCACAGGAACTGGCAGAGTTCCCACCACCTAAAAAACTCCTTCGAGGCGCAGGAACCCGACGTACCTGTATATTTTATATCTGGTTGTAAATCCTTGACGATGTCTTTCCACAAAGGATAAGTAGCTCCGTGAGTGGTGGAAAGGCCCCCTGTCTGAAATAAGCCAATCAAACTCCTTGGAGACATGTTGGTTGGTAGCAGCTGGGTCCTGGTGGGAGGGCTGTATGAGTATATGGTCCCATATAAACAGGAGGTAGAGGAACTCAACAAGCCTCCAGTTCATGCTTTTCTGTCTGCCTTTTTCCTCTCATTCTTGCTCCATTCTGTGGAGTCCTGTTGGAAGAGAGAGGGGATAGGAGGAAGGAGAGAAAGAGAAATGGAGGGGAGGAGAGGGAGGAGGGAGAGAAAGAGAGAGATTAAAAATGCTCTGATCCTTTGACAACCTTCTCTCAGGGTGAAAACAGACGTGAAAAATCAAGTCTTAAAAGACTTCGTTTCACCCGTGTTACAGCTTAGAGTATTTGGCAGTGTTTTATTCATGTATTTAAGTGGTGCCTTTAACCTCCTGAGCATATATCACCTTTGAAATAACCAGGTCCTGACCTGAGACATCCTCACCCCAGCTCCTCCATCATTTCCCTCGTGAAGTTCTCCACAGTGCTGCAAAGGCGAGTGAAGGCCGGGCGCAGGAGGTGGCTGCACCCTAGGCTACAATTACCCCTTTATTGTCCCTTTAATGCTGTGCCAGAGAAACGTGTCTTCTGCTTTCATGTCTCTCTGATGATCTGTAATCCATACTCTGTGCAACCTGAGCAATCTATAAAGACCCAGCTCTTACTTTCAAGTGCTGCCAAAAAAAGAAATAAAACAAAATAATTACCCGGGCTTTGGCGAGGAGCACACACGGACACGCAGGCACACACACACACACACACAGAGGCACACACGGCTATGAAATCCTGCCAAACTCTGACACATAAAAACATCCTCACCCTGCCCTCCTGCTGGGGTGCTGGGGAGGTGTGTGTGGTGCAGGGGATGGGGTCTGCTGCTCTTTTGGTTATGGTGGGACCTCGAGGCTCTTCCCAAGATCAAGGCTCTGCAGGGTGACACGCTAAATGTGCAAATTCAGCGAGGGAGACCCTTCCCAGCACCTGGAGCAGGGCACACTCTCCCTGCCATGGTGGGAGAGAGGCAAAGCAAGGCTGGGGACAGCCCTGTGCCGAGCCAGCTCCCCTCCCAGGCATGTGACAAGGCATATGATGAGTGGGAAGGGAATCGGGGGGAAAGGTCTTTTCCAAAGGTTACGCAGCAAGCCATGGATACAGCTGGAAGAGAGCCCTGCTCTCCTGACTCCCATTCCCAGCCCTTAGCTCATCCTCCCACACAGCCAGGCTGCTGGCACCGTGCCCCAGGTGGCAGTGAGGGCCCTGCTGAGCTGTCACCCCACACCCAGGACTGTCCCCTCCTGCTTCCACAGCACAGCATGGCTGCTGCAGCAGCTCAGCCTCTTGGGTTGTGCTCCTCACCCCTGGGAGCTGCTTGGAAAAAATCCTCTCCATGCTCACAACTGGTTCCTCCCCTGCCTCCTGGGTGCTGTGGAGGGTATGCCAGCACTGTGAGCTGGCAGTGATCATGAGGCTGCTCCCCCGACTGTGGGACAGGTGACACCCACCTGTTCCTGTAAAACACGGTGCAGAGACACTGCAGACACTTCTTAAAGCAGGAGAAATGAGGCTGCTCAGAGCTCTGCCACAGTGAGAGCTCATGGCAGGCTTTTTTGCACATCTCCAAAAAACCTTCTGGTTTTGAGCCTGAGTCCTCTAAAGGTGCTCTGAAAGTTTGTAATTCCCAGAAAGAGAGGAGACTTTGAGACTTTGAGACTTAGCAAAGAGACTCTGCTAAGAGTGTAGGGGAGGTGCGTTTTAGCACTGTGTGTGAGCCTTGTTTGGGGCGAGCAGCAGAGCACAGCCCAGCACGGCTGTCTCCTGTGCTCCAGGAGCTTCTCCTGGAGCGTGGCAGGGCTGCATCCCCGGCAGGGAGTGTGTGAGGCTGCTGTGCAGGTGGGTTGGAGCTCAGGAGCCCTGTCTGTGTGCCGGTGTGTGTGGGAGCCTGCACGTGTGCACAGCATGTGTTCAGGAGCTGCAGCAAGCTCAGCAGCACTCGGCAGGACCGAGTTGTGTAAGTCTGGTTAAAGATGACACTCAGCTGTTGCACTACAGGAAGAAATGGGGAAAAAAAAATAATCAAGTATGGGAAAGTCAGCCAATGTTTGATTTTTTCTGTTGGTCCCGTATAAATTTCTTTCTAATTGCAGATGGAATATCACTGTTATTAATCCTGCTGGTACCTGCAGCTCCTGTCTGAGGAGGTTGTTCCTTTTCTGGAGACATGTTTTTAATATCAGCATTCATCCCTGACTCCTATTTCACCCCTAACCAGGGCAGTTCTCAGTGCTTAGTCCCTCACATCACACACGGACTGGTTCTACTTCTCCTTACAAACCAGGGGAGTTTCTAGCCCTGCACTGAGGGCAGCAGAACACAATCCCTGAGCCACAGAACATCCCTGCTTCCACTCACTCACGAGCTCTGGGGAATGCTCCCAGCTACATCCCACCCTCAGCACCTCCCCATTCCAGTTCAGAAGTGTATTTCTACTGCCTCCCCACCCAGGCTCCTTCCCTGCCTGGTTGCTCTTGTCCCATCAGGGTGAGCAGCTGCAAACTCAGTGTATCTGCCACGAGCTGGGTGTGCAGATACCAATCAGCTGCTCTGCACGTGCTGTCCCAGCTCCCTTGGTTGTCTGTTCTCTAAACTCACCCACAGCTCTCCCCTCATCTGCCAGCCTGGATCAGTTTTCCCTTAAATATTTCACTACTGGATTTCTATTGCAGAGAGAGGAAGGGAGCTCTTATGTACCCAAGTGGGGGACAGCCCCCCTCCAGTTTCCAGCACAGAGCAAGTGAGAGCTGAAAGATGAGAAGAGCCAAACAAAATGGGCCTCAGAGAAATCCCAGAGTGTCCTCCTATGTGTGAATGTCATGCATTGGGGAAATATCAGCTTGTGAAAGGGAGGAGATGGTCCCTAATTCCCCCCACACACAACCCTTCATCCTCTCTCCTTTCCTTTGGGGCACAGTTGGAATTAGGATGATTGAGGCTGTGAAATTCTTATCCAGGAGGTAAGAAATGGGGAGAACATGCCTTGAGACCACTGAAGACATGCTCACATCTCCAGCCTGGAAGCTGCCTGGATCAGTTCTGAGAGCAGGGAAGGGTGCCCGAGGCAATGGAGGATGGTGGAGCACAACTGGGTCCAGACTACTATCACACCATCAACTTTAATTTTTTAGTAGTATCTTTTTTCCCCCTGTAGCTGCTGTAGAGATGTTGTTTCACATTAAAGATTAATCCACTCCACAGGGCTGGTCCCCATGGAACCTATAAAGCTTAGTAAAGTGGGATTATCTTGTGCCTAAGACAATATTGTGAGGTGCATTCAATCTACCTCCTAACAAGCTTGAATCCAAAATTAATTTTTCAGGTGTCTTTATGGGGCTCCATGGATGTGAAAGATCTGTGGGTTTGGCAAAAGGAACCAGGGAAGAAGGAGGGAAGGGATGCCTCCAAGTCCAGAGCCCTTGGGTGGGAGATCCAAGGCTAACTAAGAGCTGAATCTGGCACAGAAGCAATCTGTGGATTAAAGGGAAGCCTTGGGGGAGCCAGACACTGAGTTGTGATCCAAGAATTCAGAGTTTTGCTCAACTCTGCCCCAAACTCCCCCTATGACCTTGGGCAGTACCCTTACATGTGGGGTCTTGGCTTCACTTTCCAATTATCAGCATGGACTCACGATGGTATTTGTGGGACTATTCAGACCATGAACTCGTTGGAGAGGCCAAAATCAGGCTGTAGCACCTCCTGAAACACAAACCTGCTGCCCACCTGGCTCCCAAGGTGTTTCTGTCCTACAATGAATGACAGCCATTCCAGCAAGGAATTGCACTTTGCAATGCAGTAATTAACAAAATCCAGCCATGGAGCCCATCCCCACGAGGAGCAAAGCAGAGCAGGGAGTGAGCTGGGTCCTCCTGGCTCATGTCAACAAACACCATCATGCAATCATCACATCTGTTAATAAACACGGTCCGTGGGTGAGCCAGGACATGGCTCCAGTTCCCAGCAAACAAGCAGTGGGAGAAGAAAATGTTGGATGTGCTGACTCTGAGTCATGGTACAGTCATTTTCCAGCACCATCCAGCATGGAGGCACAGCCCCCAGAGCACATGGAGATCCCTCTTAAAGCCCCTTGGAATCTGTTGGGTGGCTTAAGATCCCTTTTTCTAATACCAATCCAGCCTGGAACATTAAATGTTCCTTATCTTATGAGCCTTCAGGATTCTAGGAGGAAAAATAGGCAAGCATTTTCTGTAAAGTGCAAGTTGTATTTGAATGTACACTTAATTTCTTTGTGATTGATATCTGTGTGTTAATTATATTCTATTTTCGGCAATACCTTTGCTGTCACAAGGCAGTGCCTTTTATCCAAGGAGTTCAAATTGAATTAGAGACATTAATTAAAGCTCTCAGCACTCTAGTAAGGCAGGCAAGTGCTGTTACTCCCATTGTTTCTTGAAATAAGAAGAAAAGAATAGAGCTGGATGTCTACTTAGCCACTTAAAAGGTAATTTTTATACAGTGGGAGAGCTCAGAGTGATAGATTTTGCACAGAATTATATTGCAAGTTCTGTTTCATCCAAGGGAGGCTGTGCAGCCCTGGATCCCTGCTATAAAAGCAGGCAGACAGGATGCAGGTGCTCTGGCTCTCCATCTCTTGCTGTGAACACTCCTCTGCCTCCTGGGATTTTCTACCTTTCCCCTAACCCCTGCACCTTTCATTTATCCCTCCTATTAGATCCAAATTGATCTCACACACATCCCTTCTGTTTCCCCGTGCTCGTTGTTGTGAACTATTTCCATCAGAAATGCAGACTCAGGACAGAGAAATTACTGAACACATTATTTGCAGTGCAGGAATAAGTCCCCTATCTCTTTAAGCTTCATGCACCAATAATTCTTCCTTGTGTCCCACATTTGGTTCTTGGCAGGTTGAGAGAGGTTTCTGCCTGCTGCCATTTACCAGAGGGAAGAGGCTAACAATTGCTATTTGTATCTGAAACACTTCTGCTCTTCAGCAACTTCACACACGGCTTTAGGATGCTGATAAATTAGTAAGAGACTGAAGTGTCAGGGGAGAGATGAAACAGCTTATGTTAGTTTAGAGCTCAACCCTGGAAAGTGACGAATGTCTGACCTCATTTCTGCAAACAGATTAAGTGTACCCTTAATTTTAAGTACAGGATGTGCTACTCTGGATTTTATTCAGCTGTGCCTGCTTCGAGTTTGTGCCCTTGGATTCCTGGACAGCTAATTGTTGCCCCACACCTTTAGGATTTCATTTCTGGAGAAGTAACATTTCTGTCCTGCCTCTAACTGAGAGATGGCCCATGAAAATATTGGAAAGACAACACCCAGGAGCAGCCCTGCTTGTCCTTTGGAAACCCTGCCCAGCAAGCCAACCAAGCTGGGGACACTTTCCTCTGTCAGGGCCAGAGGAATACAGGCAACGAGGATGGAAAGGGAAGCCAATCTGTCAGAGTTTAAGTCATATGAACTGCTGTGGATAAACCTGAGCTCTGGGAAAACAGAATTTGGGCACTTCTGACCTAGATGTCTTTATAGCTCAGACTGCAGACACTGATATCTGACTGAGCCAGGGCTGGAGCTGCAACTCAGCAGTGGCTCTGACTCTCTGGGTGACTGTGGCATACAACATCGTAAAATCCCAAATGGTTGTAAGGCTGTTTCTTTAGGGAAGTGGGATTTCACTCTTTCAGGCAGTGATTGGCTAATCCCTCCCCAAATCTCAGTAATTCTGCTCTGATCAGTGTCTAAATTTGCATTATTCTTTAACCACTCCAGTTTTTAAATATGCATGAGTGGTTAGACCTGTGGGATATTCATCAGCCGACATATTTTCTGGGTGAGGAAAGGCAAGGAGAGAAGATGAGAAACACTTCTCCAAAAATACTGACAGAGTCCACAAATTCACTTCGCTTTTGCCAAATTGCTCATGCTGAAAAAAATAATGATTGGGAGATGTCAGTATTTGGGTTGTGAAAGCTCCAAGGGGAAAGGTTTCCAAATCTCTATTTGAAACTACTGGAGCTTTTTCTCCTTTTGATTTGTATTTCCACCCCCTTAAGATGGAACAGTGATAAAAATATCACTTTTGACCCCAAATGACTTATAGGAGAAAAGTTTTTTTCTTTCTTTCAGTTTATCAACACCTTGCTTACAACTTGTCAGAATATTCAGTGAACCAAAACCACCCCACAAACCCTCTTCTATTAATGCAGTTCAACCAGCAGCCTAAAGGGAGCAGGTTTTGTGCAGAAACTCCAATTACTCCCTGCCTGTAAGGAGGCAGGAATGGCAATGGTAACAGTTCTGTACCTGCTCTCAGCTGGTTTGTCCCCACACTTCAGCTAATTATAAACTCCAGGTGTGATGATGAGGAGGATGAGAGGTGGCCTCAAACCAAGAAAGAGCAGCAGGTGATTCCACCAAGCCACAAAATCAGGCAGTGCTGGACAGAGGGAACCAAACCCCAAAAATCCTGACCATAAATCTATTGGCCAAGGTGCCAAAGTCACTGCTCTGAGTTCCAGGCTCCACAGCCACTTGGATCAGGGCTCTGTGTGGAATGGAGATCCATCTCACAGTGCTCCACAGGTTGGGAAAATAATTAAAAGGAACTTCTGCTCGTGCACACACATGCACAAGTTTGTGGAGAAGTGTCACGGGGTTATGAAGATGGTGAAGTTCTAGAGAAGAAGCCATAGGAGAGGCTGCTGAGGTTTGTGCAGACTGGAGAAGAGAGGATACTCAGGAGGAGTTGTGGTATTCAGGTTCCTCAGAAGGGGAGGTGGAAGGAGAGGCACTGATCTCTCTGTGACCAGGGATGGGATCGGAGGGCACGGCTGGAGCTGGGCCAGGGCAGGCTCAGGCTGCAGAGCAGGGAAAGGTTCTTCCCCCAGAGGGTGCTGGGCACTGCCCAGGCTCCCCAGGGAATGGGCACGGCCCTGAGGCTGCCAGAGCTCCAGGAGCCTTTGGCCAGCGCTGCCAGAGATGCCCAGGGTGGGGTTGGTGGGGTATCCTGGGCAGGAGCTGAACTCTGATCCCTGTGTGTCCCTTCCCACTCCAGACATTCCACAACTCTGCCGTTCTGACACCAATCCTGCCCAATCCTGGAACAGTGGGTGCTGCACAGACAGCGAGCAGCAAGGCGGTCCATGCCCCAAGACGCTCCCAATCTATTTAGGAGAGCAAGGACAGCAGATGGCCGGGGACAGATGGGGGAAGGCAAGGGAACAGTGAGCTAATCCCGCTCAGCGGGCTGCGGAGCAGCGGTGTCAGCACACCAGCAGCCCAACTGTTGGCAAGAGTTTGATAGCTATTGTCACAAATGGGAGTTAAAAATAGGGGGACTGGATAATGAGCTCGCTTTTGTCGATGTTTGTGAGGAACTCCTCTCATTTGTGAAGTGGCAGAGATAGAATGAATATAGATGATAATAATAATAATGATAAATGGCACTTTTCTGAGCTGCTTATTAAAAAAAAATATGGCGGGTGCTGAGCAGTGATTTCTATTAAGCACTGCCCTGAACTTGAAATTATTCCTACTATTATTAAAGTGTTGTCCTAGCTAGTCCACTTCTCCATAATTTCTTTCTAAGTTTCACAAGAATGCAGCTCTGTCTTCTGTCTTCCTCAGTATTTATGCACCTCATATCAAAGTCCAGTAATCTTACAAGTGTTAATAGATTTTTATCCTTGCAGTGGCTTTAGGAGATGGGGAAACGCTGCTTTTTTCCATTCAGCAGGATGGGAATTGAGACACAGGGTAGATTAATGGCTTGTCCCAGATCATTTTAGAGCTGCTTCAGGAATCCAACCCAAATCTCTTACGTCTCAGCTCCGCGCTACGTCTCCTTGCAGTACCCTTCCCACGCACCTTCATGCTACTATTCCAGAATTAGCTGGGGCTTGCCACAGAGCTGCTTAGAATTATTTTGGATTGCTCCTTTCATGTCAGGAAAATGCCAATTCATCAGAGGCAAAACACTTTGTAGAAATTTGTTGATTTAAGGGGGGAAAAGAAAAAGGCGTTTTGATAAAGTCAGCTTTTTCTTTGGAACAGAATGTGTCGAGTGTTCCGTTTGGAAGGGATCGGTACAAGATTGTGTTTTGTTTTTCATTACATGTTGAGTAACATACATTCAAAATCAAAATCAAGTGTTTTCTTAAGCTGTGTGTTTTGACTGAGCTGAAATAGATTTTGTAATTTATGCACAAGAGGAAATATCCAGATTCATTTAATACTTTTCTTACAGTTTGGAAAAAGAAACACCTGCAAACCAGACACTATAAACTGAACAAAAATCATACTATTCCCTGCAATTTTTACTGGAAATTTAGGAAAAAGTAATCTGAATACTCAGTTTAATGAGGCCTGTGCCAGAGTCCAGAAATCCTGGTTTTTGCTTTCACAACTGTTCCATCCCGGTACCAGTCTTGCCTTGCTAACATATTCCATTGCAACAATTGGGGCCTGTAAGCTGAGAGGCTGAAGAAAAAAAAAGTGATCCCAAAACTCCTCTGGAGAGCAATAATGTAATATTCAATCCAGGAAAGTCAACTCATACCCCACACTTGACAGTCTGTACAATATTTCTGTTCTGGAGTTCATTCCTGGGAAGAGACTTTGTCACCTAAGCCCCACATGGAGCGATCCCACTCCACAGGGCTTGGGAAATGCAAACTACCATGGCTTCTTTCAGTAAAAGAAGCTGAGGTTACCTAATCCTTGCAAATGGTTTATCTTCCCATTTATCTTGTCCCTCTAAAAGGAGCTTAGCCTTTGACCAGGTTATTGTGTTCCTCCACTCTTACCGGAGGAGCAGAAGGGGTTAAAATCCACAGTCTATTCCTTCTCCTGGTACAGCTCCTGCTGCTTGAGTAATGCCAGCCTGTCTGCCAGATGAAAAGCACCACTGGAGCTTCCTCTGGGCACCATTATTGCACCACCACTCAGCTGGATGGAGCCAAGAGCAGCAGGGGCAGCTGAAGAGGGGAGAGGAAAGGGATTCTGAGTTTTCAGCTGCAAATTCCAGCCCTGGGCAGCTCCACCTTCCTTATCCCATTGAGAGGATCAGGAATTTGCAGTTAACTCCCTGTGCATTTGGTCCCACCAGGTCCTGCAGGCATCCTGCCAGGATGAGCACAGCTGATCCTTGATGTGGGCTCCACATCCCCACAGTTCCCCGGGGGATGACGTAGAGGTGAGCTACACAAATCACTGCTTTAGGCATGCAGGGCACTGCTCTGAGGCTGGAAACACCCAGGGTCAGCCCCTTCTGCAGCCCTGCCACCCCACAGAGGAGGAGTTAGATGGACTGCACTTCAACTCAGGCTAGAAATGTGAGCTGGAATGAGTATTAGCCCCAAATAACAGCGTTTCCTGGGCACCTTCTGCAGCAGAAGTCAGAAATCTGGAGCACAGGCCCTGCCATTGCAGGTTCTCCTGGAAAGTCTATTGAAGTCAATGAGCCTTGGATTGGATCTCATTGCAAAAAGATAATCAAATACCATATTAACTCTTAATTTGGAACAGCGTATTAAATTAGAAACTCACATTAACCTGGAACTGCATTTATACAATGAGAAGATTTAAAATCTGTGTATCATGAAGGTGGGAGAACTCCTACCCATAGCTGTTCTCAGAAGTCCTGAATCCCAGAGCCAATCTACCTGCAGCATTGCATTTCCACCTATTCCCCGAGCCCTAAGCCTGGGATTTCCACTGGGACAGAAGGATGTGTGGAAAATAAAGCCATCTCATCCTTACCAGTATTAATCTGTCAAGCACAGAAGGCCGATACCAGCTAGACTCCAACCAAAGCCAAGAACTAGAAAATCCCAGAGGATATTGAGGATCTGCACTGGCATCACAAACACCCTCTCCCATCAGTGCACCAGTTCTGCAACACAGATATGCTAAGAAATTTAAAAACTGAAGGCATCCAGTCCTTTCTGGGATTAAAGTTCAACACCACTCCAGTCTGAGCACCTCAAGCATTGCAGCCCTTCGTTACCCACGTTTGAGGCCACCTCTAGCTGTGAGCTTTATTTATTTCCTTCTCTGAGACTGCTCTGCTCTGTGCTTAATCCATCTCCTGACCACCTGGAGCGTTTCAGAGTCTTGGCTGTGATGCTTGTCTGTTTAGAAAGGCTCTGTGTAGAGCTGGTCAAAAAAATTTTGACAGAACAGTTTTTCGCAGGAAAGCGCAGTTCCCTCCAAATCGAAACGTTGCATGGGAACATGTCAATTTTGACAAACTTTTTTCACGTTTAAAGTGTCAAAACAAATCATTTGGATTTTCTCTCTTCATTTCACTCATATTGAAATGTTTAATTTTGAGGAAATAAACACATAACTTTTGTGTTGTTTCAATTAATTTGTTTTGACATTTTTACATATTGTGTATTGTATTGATATATGTTTAGAATCCATTATAAACTGCATAAAATATTTGGTGGTGTTTATTTTATGTATTATCATACAATGCTAAACATTTACCATTGCATCTTATTGCTTTAGTGCCACAGGAACAGAAGATATCAATGATCTCAAATTATTATTGCTTTTAAATTTTTAGGTCATAAGAGCCTTGTGGGATCACGGTTCTCCTTCACACTGAAGTTTAAAAAAAAAACCAAGCACATATCAAAAGGCAGGAATTTCCCAAGGAAATTGTCCCTTTTCCAGGCAGCTCAATGACAGCAAAGTACAGCTCCTCTCCTCTCTGCACACCAGAAAACCAACTCCTCTACTTGTTAAAGAAAAAAAATTAAAAAAAAAGAAGAAGAAGAAAATGCAGATTTTCCCAGAGCGGAATTTGTATGCAATGTTTTCATGAGCATCAGGGATTTTAAAGTCTGAATACCATTGACCTCCTGGGACCTCTGTCTTCCAAACCACTTACGTACTTTTAAAAGATATATTCCACCTCCTTCTCGGAAGTCTACCTGATTTTTTTTTTTTTTGGCTTGTTTAAAACCACATTTCTGCTCCCCTGCACGTAGCAGAGGGGAATCGCTTCCCTGTGAATTTCTGCCGCCACGTCTGTGTAGGTGGTGGGAAAAGTGGGTTGAAAAGAAGGGCAAAGCAAGAGGCAAACGGGAGGGCAAGAGTAGCAGCGCGGAGCTGAGCCTGCAACCAGGCAACTCCATCAATTCCTCATTTCAGGGAGGAAAATGTCCCCAAGGTCCCCTGGGCAGCCACAGGTTCGATCAGAGACGGAATCAGCGCTGGGTGGCTGGAGGACACAGAGCCCATTTGAAACGTGGAGAGAGGCAGGTGTAGCTCTGTATTTTTAAGCTTTGGGAATTCTGCTGCTAACCTGCTGATTCCCATGAGAAACTGATCTACAAGTTCTCATTCTCAAAACACATTCTCATTGTTATTGTAAATATCTGTGGGCTCACTCTTCTCAAGATCTTTTTCTCATAACACTGTTTCCCTCACCTGTTGTTTACCAAAGGAGAAGAGACGCAGTCCTTCTCTGACCAATCACTGCCCTTTCAGAGCATTGTGTTATAAAAGGGCAAAGATGAAAGGTAGTAAAGCCCTCTGATGATGACTGAACTGTGTGTGTGTACTTCATTGCCATCTCCCTGCTGTGACAGGCAGAAAGCCCTCGAGGCTGATGGTGGTGGAGAAAGAGCAGAGCACGGCCCTGCAGGACCATTCTCCTTCCCTCTCCTCCCTTTCATCAGGGCTAAAGGAAACCCCAGCACACATTAAGGGTTGTTCCTCCCTAAGGAAGGATCAGTCTTCACCACTTCTCCCGCAGGGAGAGCTGTGTTTGTGCAGTGGCAATAAAAAGAAGCACCCCCAACTTTTGGAGGTTTATTTCCAGTGGAAGAGGGGTTTTTCTGTCTGCTTTTCCCCTGAATGGGACATGCCTGGTGCGCCAGGCTCCACGGCTGGCAATCTGAATTCCCGCACGCAGCTGCCGGGAGCGCACCTCTGAATGCAGATCTGCCTGGAAGTGTCCTCGTGCTCCAGCTGGCCTGTCACTATGGATTACAGCTCTTGGCTAATAGCGAGCACTGCTGGAGCCTGAGACTTCCATTAAAAGGCGATGTTTCCACCTCCCCGCCCCACAAATGGCTCCATCCCATCCCAGCTGACGGTTCTGTGTGTGTGGCCGCATCTCTGGGGTGGGGAAGGAGCAAAGTGCCTCAATTTGTCTCTGTGTTAGGCAACAATGGAGCAAGTCAAAGGCAGGAAAGGAGGTTTGAGGATGATCAATTTTGAAAACTGTGGATAATTTACTTGAAAGTTGACCTTACCCCTTGTCACCAGCGCATCTGTAGTACTGGAGCCCCATCCCCGTGACAGCAACAGTACAACTGAGCAGGGAGTTACCCCCTGGAAGAGTCCTTGAGGGAAATGCTTCATTACTCCAAGTTACACTGCGGAGTGTCTTTTGGAAAGGAGGAATGCTCCTGCAGGGAGATATTGCCCATCCATGCCAGACGCTGCACATCGTTAGCCCTTCATCGCCAGAGGGTCTGGGGGCTGCTGACAGCTCCAACAGAATTGGCGTGGACACTTGACCTTTCCTCAGAGCCAGGAGGAAATCACTGACCAGGAAGAACAGCACATGCTCAACCAGGCTCTACAAAAGGAGGCATGAAGCTCTGGAAGGACTGAGAGCTGTTTGCAAAACAAACACTGCAGTTTCAGCACAACCTGTGCACTTGGCCGGCGCTGCCATCACTCGTGGGCAGGCCGAGGGGTGACTTCCAGCTTGGCAAGTGCCAGGTGCCATCACAGCTCCTCCTGCTCCGAGGGAGATATTCAGAATGAATGCCTGCAAAGCTTGCACGGGAATGCTGAGAGATTCACACCTTTGTGGGCTGGGGGAAGGACAGGACATGCTGAGTGGTACTTTAAACTTTCCCTGGCATGCTGTCCTGCCAAAAGGAGCAAGCAGTTCCCCTCCACCAGCCTGCACACATTAGAACTGCTCACCCTGGATGGATCCTGCACGCCTCTGCAGCTTCCCAAAGTGACTTTGAAAGCAATCCAGAGTGAGCATCACATTTGTGTCTTCAACAGCCTGACTCCCAGAAAGATCCTGTGCAACCAGCTGGCCAAATCCAAATCTGAAAAACACCTCCGTGACTGGTCATGATTAATAAATTCTGCCTTGACATTCCCCAGGGCACCTAGCAGCTAGTCAGAGCTGCCAGAGAAAGAGACACTGCTGTGGGAAAGGATAAATAGTCTTTCCTCAACTGCAGACATCAAATTAGATAATAAATAGCTGGCTGGATACATAATTTTGTATGAGTGTTAAATTAAGTGCAGAACAGGAATATAGCCGGCTTATCCCTGTAAAATCAAAGGTGTTGGGAAGGAGTTTCCAAAGAAAGAAGAGTATTTAGAGCCTGCTGTGCTCTTGAACACATGGCCTGAAGTTATCTATCATGGCTTATGTGACTGTTTACAATGACAGACAGCTATTCTTGGACATTTTATTCCTGGTGTAATATTCTGAGACCAGAGCAGCTCAAGGAAACTTTCCTCTAATTTACACCTCTGCTTTGTCCCCCCTCCTGCAGACCAGACAACGTCTTTGTTCCCATAGGACCAACACAGTTTGTCCCCAGCAGCTGTTGTGGCCTTGGCTTGTGCTCCTCAGGGAGCTGCAGCTGCCAGGCCAGAACAGGGGCTCTCCTGTGTCCCCCTTAAACACTTCAGTGCCCTAAACCCACAGGTTCTGCCCGGATTTTCCCAGTGGCCACACAGCAGAGGCTGCAGTGACAACAGGGCATCCTGCAGGGCCGGAGGAGGCTGGCACGAGGTGCGGTGACATCCTGGGCTCAGGTGGGGCCCTTGGCCCAGAGCAGATGGCTGTGGAAGCCCTGCCAGCAGGGCCAGCACTGTCACCCCTGTCTCACTGACTGTGCCACTCACTGGTGCTACTCCAGAGCCACCAGTCCCTGTGCACAAACCCAGGCACACAAACCCAGCACAGCATGCCCCCGTCTGGGCTCCTGCCACAGCACAGGGCAGGGGGCTGCTGCTTCCCCTTGCACATCTCACACTCCTGGAAGTCTTTGCTTTGGCCCCTGAATCCCTGGGGAGACAAGTCCCACCTTGCAGATATGTTGATGTTCTCCTGAGATATTCAGTTCAGACTCTGCTCCCATGGCAATGAGGTTTCTGAGCGTGCAGGGGCCTCCTCTGCCTTCCTGCACCTTCATCCAGAGTCTGAAATCACTTCAGATCATCCCCTTCATCCTTCTTTGCAGCTTTCCTTCACCCACCTTGCTCCTCCTTTCTCCATCACAGCAGGCACAGCCAAGACATGTTATTAACACTTGCCACTTCGTTAGCAATCCCCTCCAGGAGGAGCAGACGAGAAAAGAGGAAAGTGTGCAAAAATTGGAGAGTCGGGGAAGTTGGATTAAAGGAAGAGTAGCAAAGACTTGAAGGTGTGAATGAGAAAGAGCAGGAGTAGAAGGAGTATGAGAAAAATCTAATGGGTGAGAAAGAGATTTATAATTAATCCCCAGGCTGGTGAGAAAGCAGGGAATGGAGTCAAGACCGTACTCTTCTCTATATGGCTCTGCTGCTGATTTATTTAGACTTCAGACAGATCTTTTTACTTTCTCCTTTTATCTCCCATCACTCTGGATCCTTTGAGTATCTGTTATTTGAGGTAGGAATTGTCTTTAACCGTGTGCAGCATGAAGGAAACTGCAATCATAGGCACTAAAGGATGCGAGACATTGTTTTTAACACGTCCTAAAATTAAACTCAGAAAAGTGCTTGGGGATTGTCTGCCAATGTTTATTAATTCAGATTGAATTCATTAGATAGTTACTGCCAAAAAGTGGGATGGGAAAAAATTAAAATAATCAAAGTACATGACTGCATTGTTTGATAATGTAAATGCTTTATGATGAGATGTTTATAAAGTGGATCTAGAAAGGAAATGTTAAAAAAACAAAATCAACCAAAAGTGAAATAATACAGTTATGGAAAAAAAATGTTATTCATTTATGCAAAATTTAAGTTTTGAAGTGATTTTCTAGTCTCTTTTCCTTTTAGTCTCAAATATAAAATCTTTTCATTCTTCCCCCGCCACACTAATTATATTTAAATTCCTAAAAGTAATTCTTTCCCTTCATTTTTTTCTTCCAGAACTAAACTGATGAAAAAGAAAAAAAGAGAGAGAGAAATCATTATTCACCTATTCCTACCAGGAATTCCAATAACTGTCTGTCAGATCTTCATAACAACATGAGGGATCTCAGCAAGGCTGAGTTTCTGTGAGTTCCTTAAGCTGACGACTTTCAGAGTCCTTTGCTGTCTTCTAGTCTAAACCTGCATTCATCAGAGAACTTAAAATGAAATAATTAGATTTACAGCAAAATAGATGAGCAAAGCCTTGTATCAAAAATGAGTGAAAAGTTCCCAGGAAATAATCTGAGAGTGAATTTACTTTTCCATTAGAAATTGCCATATGCTGCTGGTTTATTTTAAGACAGTGACACCATCCCTTTTCACCCTCTATTTCTCGGAATTCTTCCTTTTCACTTCTCCTGGCTTTCCTTTTTCTTTCTTCTTTTTTTTTTTAATAATGACCACAGAACCAAACCAGCACAAAGTCCCTACAGAAAATTGGAACGTGTGATGTCCAAGTGCCTGCAACATTAAACCAAAGAAAAAGCAGCAGAGCTCCCTCCATCAGCCATCCCTGACTCAAACCCCTGAAGAGCACTCGGAATGAGACACAGGCACGCAGGGATGGGAACAGCCTGTTCCAGGGATCCTGCTCCTCAGGCATTGTCTGCACCTGGTTTTGTGTCTGGTTTCTCCAACACAGAACCCTCCTCACAGCAGTCTTGGTCCTGGAGGTATGCAGGGAAGCAGCACCTGCTCAGCTTGCTGCATCCAGAGGATTTAAAGAAAATTACGGGGGTGTGTGTGTAGGAATTGAGCATCTAAATATCTCTGGGTGTTTCCACATTGCCAAAGATCTCAGCTCCCTGTATTAGACTGCTCTTGGAGTTTCTCCAGGAGGAAACAAGCTTCCCCTCAGAAGTAACCTGGTTCTGGGTATATTTTGCTTGATTAACATCAGTGTTGGGCAATACGAGCAAGCACAAATCCTCCAATTGTTAATTGTCATCTTCCACTGTCCCACCAGATGCTGCATGCTTGATCACTCTGCACATGGAGAATGGAAAATGCATTCTAGGTCTCTGAACACAAAAATACTGCATTATTGAGCTGGGAATCAGTCCTCATATCCCTTCAAACGCCTGGAATTTTCAACTTACACCTAAAAATAAAATCCAGAGTGTGTCTCAGCTCTCCTGTTGATTTCCTTTTCCCCGACTCCAAACATTACTGGCAGAGGTCTGGAGACCAGAGCAGTGCAGTGCAAGGGCAGCAGAGTGTGTCTGTCCCCAGCACCCGGGGTAGGGTGTGCCCCAGCATCAAAGGCTGTCCCTGTGATGTGACACACGAGGGTTTGGGGACTGCACTTCACTGGTGCCAAGGCTTTACAGAGGAGCTGCCTCAGAGGAGCAGTAGTGAGAGAAAAAAAAAAGCGCAGCCACAGACAAAAATCTCTGTCTTCAAACTGAAAAAAGTAATGAGAAGCACTGCAGGAGGATCCACTGGTAGGAAGGGCCTATCAGCCTCTTCTGCTCTTCTGTTTAATGCAAGCAGCTTTGTCATTAATTGCTATTTACTACAAATGCTGAAGTTGGTAAAAAGATTAATATGAAACAGCAGCCTTGATTCAGCATTCTTAAAGCACAACACATGTCTGTCTGTGTGTGTGTGCGTGTGCACTTGCAAACTTCACTTTAGGTTTTGTGTATGTAAAATCCTCAGTTCTGTCTGCAAGGGAGGCAAACAGATGCAATTAGTGTGTTCTTCCCTTATCTATTCCAGTAAAAGGCCAGCTCTGCCAGTGATCTTGAGCAATGAGGAGAGAAATTAATTCAGGCCAGATTTCTGAAGAAGGAGCCATTTTCCTGGGCTGGAGGGGAGAGAGACAAACCAGTACTGCCTTTGCCCAGCTCTGAAAATGTAAATAGTCAGCACAGCTGACTCCCAGTCTTCAGGGGATTATTATATTTCCTGAGGACAGGAGTTGCTGAATTCTTTAAAAAAATTCAGATTTTCCCTCATGCCAAACTTGGATCCAAGTTCCCTGGGTATTCCCATCCACTGCGTGAGCTGGAGTGACAGAGCCAGAGCACTGAAGGGTTCAGCTCCCGTGCATGGGAACACATGCATTTAAAAAGCTCTCCTGCAAATCTCCCAGCCTCAGTGACCTGCTCAAGGTCATATATAACATGTCAGTGACAGCACCATGATTGAACTATCTTGCTACAGCGCTGCTTTCCTCACACAGTGCTGCTGCATCCCAAAACAGCTCGCTGCGGCCTTCCTCTCCTTATCTCATCCTCCTTGGAGACACATCTGTCCTGTGCTCCGTAAACCATAATATACCTGTAGTCTTTTATTCACTATCTGTCACTGGGCAGTTTTATTACAGATCCCTGAATTATCCAGCCTAGACTACAATCTACTTATTCCTGTCAGCCGTTCTCGCTTTCGACCCTCACCTCACCTTTCAGCCTTGTCAGTGTTTTAAGGCTTTCAGGTACTTGAAATGCAGGGACAATCCTGATTCTCGGGGGAAATCCAGCAGAATTTCACTGAGGCCAGCCTGCTGGTCTCCCTCTATTTTCTAAATGCAGATGGTTGGAAATCAGGAGCTTGCACTGGTCTCTGCAGTCCCATTTGAACCAATCCTTCAAGAATACTAACAGCTGCCATTTTAGACCTCTGATCCCCATTCTTGCAATCCATAAAATTTTATTCCCCTCCTTTCTCTGCTCCTTTCATCAGAAATCAATCTTCCAATAATGCAGGTAAATTGCAGTCCTACCTCATAGCTTTTTTTTTTTTTTTTTTTTTTTTGCATGCATGCATGCATGCATCTTTCTGGTGAATTTTGCAGAACAAAAACTTCCTTGTCCACCCTTCCCAGCCCAGGCCGTGAGCACAGTAATCATCACACCTCCACAACACCTCACCGCAGATTTGCACCTGCCACTCACATCCCTCTCTTTTTTACCACCCAGGAAGCAAAGGAATTGTTTGTCCCGACGTGGCAATTTGTCTGAGCATTGACACCAGTGAACTTTGTGTTCCCACCAGCCAGCTCCCCCCTCCCTCCTCACAGTCACACACCTGCCAGAACTTTATCCCATTTATTGATGTTTTCCTCACAGCCATCAGCTGCCCACCTTCCCACCTCTCTGAAGGAAGCACTGCTGTATTCCCTGACCATGGGAGAGCAGTTTCTTCTCTGCTCACCTGGAGATGCTCACGGCCACTGCAGAAGTGGCCCTCAGCAAGAGTCCCCTGCTGAAGCTGAACTTCCCTGTCTGTACTCAACAGCTTTGTTTTCTCTTCCCCCAACCTCTGTCTTCAGCAAAAGGAAAGGAATGGATGATGGGAGAGGAAAGTTACGGGGAAAGGCACATTCCTCCTCTCTCCCAGCAGCATGGTGGTGATGGATGACCCTGGGTGGGAGGCAGGACTGTGCCCAACACAAGGCACCCAGGGGAGTCACCCTGGGACCCTCAGGGGGATGGGACTGTGGGGAAAATATGGGGAGAGGACACAGCTCCATAGCTGATCTCCATCCACCCCGTCACTCATACCAAGCTGCTTTGGTTAAGTCTCAGGATTTCACGCACCCCCTTATCTCTGTCACAGCCTCCCTGCATCAGCTTGGGCAGATTCATTAAGGTGACATCTCACAAACACCTTGGAGGCTGATTTTCCAAATGTTTCCCATATCCCAGGGCAGTATTTAAGCTCCTGTTTTCTATAATGTTCTGCTACCTTGCCACCAACTACTTTCAATATCTGTCAAGGGAAAATTGCAAACTGAAATGCTTCTCCTGACAGGATTTGAACTGTTCTCCGGCACTGAGCAGAGGTGACAGCATTCCCTGATTCCTTTCCTCCTCCTGTGTCCAGCAGGGGACAGGGAGCTTGTATCCCTGCAGAACTGCTGCTGGGAGACTCCAGGCTCATCCCAGCTCTTCTCCATCCCACAGATGCTGGTGCTGATAGAGGGAACCGAGCTGTGCAGCTCAGGAGCCGCCCATAACCGCCCCGTCAATGTCCTACTTCAATATCTGCCCTAATCACTGAAATTATTTTTGTGGGAGTTGATACAGAAGAAGAGATTGCTAGATTGATATTCTGTCTGGCATTGATGAAAACCTTTTTATAATACCTTAATCCAGCACCCACAGAAGCAATTTGTTAATCTCTTGCTGACTTAGCTTCCAGCGGGATCGACCATGGGCAGTCACATCACCTGGCCAACCATATTACGTTCTTTTTATGCAGGGAGAAAATGTCCTTCCTGACCCCACAAGATGGTCATCCCTTGCTTTGAAGCCCGAGACCTGATTACCATTGTCCCAGATTGCAGGGCTGCACATGCTATTAATTGCTACAAAGTTATGTAGCCTTTTACACTTCAAATCCATCCGGACTTTCATCTCAGCGACATCCTGCAGCAGGGAATTGTGTGCCTTCACTATGCACTGAAGAAAGGATGATTTCCTTTTAATTTGCTTTAAAAGTTGCGCCCTTTAATTTTGAAGTGTCCCCTTGTTCTTCTGTCATCAAAGTGTTAAAATACTTCTGATCACTTTTCATTTTAACCTTCATATACCTTTGTGCTGGAACACGAATGTCCCTCCTCACTCCCAGCTTTCCCAGACTAGATGAACTATTATTTCCAGGCTTCCCTTATTTAACTTGTTAATATTTGTAAAGCAATTTAAAATGTATTAATATGGTTCAATTATAATACCACTTCTATTTTCCATCCTTCCTTTTAATGTCTCAAGCGTCCATCTAATTTGCCATCAATCTCCATTGATTCTCCCTCTGATGATATGTTAGTCTTTATAATATCCCTGGGAATATTTCTTCTGCCTTCCTGACCAGCATTTTGGAACAAAGAAGCTGAACACTGATGGACCATAAACATGATTCACTCTGCACTCAGCCTGTGTATGGATTTGCTGTTGCTTAGGCTTCGGTCTTGGAAATCAGTTTCATTATGTCCATGGGGCTGTAAATAAAAATTTATCTGTGTGATTCCAATGGCAGGATCAGGCTCTTTGTGGTTCTGATTGCTCTGGGTCGGTGACAATTGAGCCCAGGTGTGAAAAAAGTCTGTGATAAACTTTGGGCAATATCTGAGCACTAAGTGACACTTCCTGCAGCAGCAGGGCCTTTGAGACAAGAGGAGTGATTTTGACATCTATCCAGTCACAAAGAGGGGAGAGAGTTGAGATGTGATTATTTACCTCTTCTGTTTCCCATAGAAAGCTGGCAGGTACTCAAGGAAATGGTGTGGTACCATATCTAAACCCTCTCCCTCAAAAAAAAAATACTTCCATAGATGACTCCTAACTCACTCCATTGCTGCAGAATGTTATGAAAACACAAAGCATGAAAGGAATCAATAAAGAAATAGTCACACACAGGACATTCCATCTGGCACTGCAGACAACAGTCCTCAGACAACCACTGGCTTTGCACATCCCCGCGCAGCTGAAAGGTTATCCCAGGAGTAACAGCACTCATCCATGCCTTTCTGATCCCTTTAGTGTCCTGTTGTTGTGGTTAGAACACCTCTCAGTTTTTTCCAGTCTTAACAAGGCCCAATCCAGCTTCATCAGCAAAATACATCTCTCCTTCATCCCTCATCCTCCAGCGAATTCCCTGAGCAACACTTCCAGTTCCAATCAGTTTTTTCACCTTAGCTCTTCCCCCCAAGAAGCAAATAAAAAGATTGATGCACATGTATCTCTAATTGCTCAGAAAGAGATTTATCTAAATATTTCTAGAACGCAAATTTCCGCTCTTTGGTTACCTTAGGTAAATATTGTGGGAAAATCCTAATTGGTCTCTTTTCCCCGTTTGACCAGATTTATCTATTCACTGGCCTAAAACATGGCCCATCATTTTCAAATACTTTACAGTTCTCTTTCAGGAGAATGGAAATGGCAGATAAACACATTATCAGCATTCTCCAGCATAAAACAGCAAAGCCTGGAGTTGTTTTGCAGAAGCAACTCCGAATTTGGACGACATGACAATAAGCAATTCTAGAAATAGCTGCTCATCTTAAGGCTACGTTATAGGGATCCTTGTTGCTGCTTTCTTCTCTCTGTTCACAATTTTAGCACAAACACTGTGCTGTCTTTGTTAGTTCTTCCCTTTGACTTTCTCAGTATTTTTCAGGCATTCTTCGGTCTCAGCTTGTAACTCCTAAGCTCTCACTGTTCCCTCAAAACACACCTTTGACTTTGACTGCAAACCTCACCCAGCACGGAGCAGTGTGGGAAATGGCTGGAATAACCTTCCTGTTCCAGGCAGGGAGGTGCTCTGAGCCAGGAGGGACCCAGAGCCACATATGTACCCCAGCATATGTCTGAGGGCTCTGCTCACCCGCTCACCATCTGTACCTGCCTGAAGAGCAGCCACGCGCCAAGAGCAGCCCGGCTGCTCCGCACCCGCACCCTGCCCTGCTGCTGTCTGCTCCTCTGAGCCCAGCAGTCCAGCTAAGGCTTCACACCTGCTCATCCTGCTCCTCCTGCCTGCTCTGAATCCCCAGCCTCCTCCCTGGGGTCACAGCTCAATTCTGTTCGTTCTTCCCTGGTTGGTTTTAGATGCTTTGTAGTTTTCCACAGACTCCTTTTATTTATTTTTCTTCCTGCAGCCTCACCTGCAGGAATGTGCTGCCTGCACAAGGTGATGGTTTTAAAGCTCACCCTCCCTGTCTTCCACCCTGCTTAGCAAATCAGCATCCACAGCTGCAAGGATAAATTACCACAGGGGTCTCCCGTGTTAGCAATGTATCTGACAGCCACACACGCAGCTAGGGCAGGGTGAAGAAATGGCTAAATGGGATCGGTTGTGCCAACTCAGGACTTCTGGCCAGAACTGCATCCAAAACCGTGATGGACACTGTGGAGGCCAGAGCACAGGCCAGGTTCTAAATCACACTCTAAATCAAAGCCTAAGAAAGAGATCCTCACTCACCACAGAGCCAGCTAACAGCCCTGGCTTTGACAGGCTGCGATGATTTACGGCACGAGGCTGCGAGCTTTTCACAGGAACTCGCTGTACAACATATTCCAGCTGTAACATGCAAAGATATAAAAGTCCAGGCTGTAAGAAGAGCTGTCGTAAGGCTCCAGGATGTATCTTCTCTAAATACCAGGGTAAAGGATTTACTTCCTACCAGGATAGCAATGAGACGCGTCCCAGGCATGAAAGGACTACAGGATCCAGAGCTACTCTACTGGAAATTGGGAGTAGGGGGAATGGATGGGACTGAGAGCTCCCTCTACTCCTATATTCTGTTTTGATATCCAACCAAAAGTCCTGGAGCAAATTGTTGGGGTTTTGTTGGTTTTCTGGAGCTTCTCTTATGTGTGAGAACCTCTCATAGTTTTGGTTTGCAATCTTGGTGTGTCAGCTGTGAGCTGGCTTTGCTGTAATTTGTGACTCTCTGGGAGGGAGATGTCTCTGTGATGGAAATGCTCCCCCGAATGGTGCCCACTGCTAACACACACACACAGAGAATCGTTCCAGGGCTGCAAAGCTGTACTGGTGCTTCTGGCACATCAGTTTTTTACCTCAACATTTCCACCAGTCAACAACAGCATGTGTCTGGCAAAGGCAATTCACTCCATCCTCCTCTGCAGGTGACCCTCTCTAGATTATTCACTCCTCTATGACTTACTGTTATTCCTACTGCCACTGGAAGAGGTGATCCATCAGCAGTGCAACTGGTTGTTTTTCTGGAACAGGAGCCAGGAATCACACGTGTGAGAGTTCAGGCACTGGGGACTGCTATGCCAACACCCAGAAACGTGCCACCAGCACCGTGGGTCCCGCTCAGCCGGCACTGCAGCGGACACAGCAGCAGCTCTGTGCAGAGCTGAGCTCTGCCAGCTGCGCCGTGCAGGCAACAATGAAATGGATGTGGAACACATGACTTTGGAAGAACAAATAGCAAAAATAAATAAGCATCTCTCTCCTGTGAAGCTGCTTGCAGGTCCTGCCTCAAGGCTGCAGGAAAACAGCTCCCCGAGCAGGGGGCTGTAAACGTTGTGTTAAACTCCCCAGCCCAGGCTCAGGGGAATCCTGGGCCTGACTCTTGTTTTCTTTCCAAAATGACATGTTCATATACCCAGTTTATGCCACCTCCACTTGGGATGTGATCCAGCATTCCTGAAATAAACTTGAGTCCTTCAATAGCCTTCAGCTCAGTCTAAATCAGCTGCTCCTCTGATTTCTGCTCTTTCTCCCATTCCTCCCTCCCACTAGTCAGGACTTTTCCTTCCCTGGCACTGCATCCTTAGCTCATCAGGCCAGCAACAGCTATCCTGTGCCCACTCCAGACCCTTGGAATGTCACCTCATTTGTCTGATTCATCTCTGCCCATCCTCTCTCCAGACAGAAGTACCCAGTAGATATATCCAGTTTGCTTCCCCAGGTCTCTCTCCTTGATAACATTTCCCTTTCCCACAGCACCTGCAGCCACAAGCCCGCTGCAGCCCTGGCCAGACATGCTCCAGGCCCAGCACATCAGCTGGACGTGGCCATGCAGAGGCACAGCAAGCAGGGAAAACCTTCCCTGGCACCCAGGAACACTCTGGAGTAGCACACATTGCCGGGAGGAGATGTTTGCCCTGACTCAGCTCAGCACCATTCCCTAACTCGGCATCCTGCTCTGGCAGCCATCTTCCAGGGAAAAGGGAGAGCCACAGGAGCAGCCTCCAGCCCATGGATCTGTTTAGAGGCCAGATATGTGTGTGTGTGTGGATATTCTCCCGTTCTGAAAAGCTGCTCTGTGTGGCCTGGAAGGAAATGGGCCAAGGTCCTTATGGTTGTTAAAAATCTCATGATACTTTTGCAAGCAGGATGGTGTAAATCAAACAACTGGGCACAAGCTCCCTCGGTCCGGGTAATTTATATTCTGCCTCACTAAGTTCATCTCTGCACTTCCAATGCATGAAGTGATTTTTCACTTCCCCTGTAGTATTTGCTGGCACGGAAAAGCTGCTGGGCTCTGTCCCAGAAGTAGCTGCATTTCATCACCGGGTGAACGATCCCTGCACGCACCGGGCCGGCTCCCCGCAGGCCCCGCTCGCCCCGCGGCTCCGTAGCGGGAGGACGCGGCCCGCGCCCATCCAGCCGCACCTGGGCTCCGGGAGCAGAGCCCCGCCGGCACCGAGAGCCCACCCCCGGCCCCTCCGCCTTATCCGCGGCTGGGGATGGGAGCGGGGGATGCGGGCAGGGATGCGGACAGGGATGCGGACATGGATGCGGGCAAAGCTGAAGGCAGGGGTGCGGGCAGAGAATGCTGCCGGAGAATGCGGGCAGGGATGATGCGGGCAGGGATGCAGTGGCAGGGATGATGCGGGCAGGGGTACGGGCAAGGGATGCTGCCGGGGAATGCGGGCAGGGATGAAGCGCGGGGATGATGTGCAAGGATGTTGCGGACAGGGATGATGTGCGGGGATGATGTGCGGGGATGAAGCGCGGGGATGATGTGCGGAGATGTTGCGGCCAGGGGTGCGGGCCAGCCCCGCTCCGCTCCGCGCTGCTCCGCGCCCGGCGCTGCGTGGAGCCACAGCGCCCCCTCCTGGGGCTCGGCGGCACCGCCCGCCCGCCGCGCTGGCACAGCGGGGCTGAGCGGGGCTGAGCGGGGCTGTGCGGGGCTGAGCGGGGCTGTGCGGGGCTGTGCGGGGCTGAGCGGAGCCGAGCGGGGCTGAGCGGGGCTGAGCAGGGCTGTGCTGGGCTGAGCGGGGCTGTGCGGGGCTGAGCAGGGCAGTGCGGGGCTGAGCAGGGCTGTGCGGGGCTGAGCAGGGCTGTGCGGGGCTGAGCAGGGCTGAGCGGGGCTGAGTGGGGCTGTTCTGGGCTGAGCGGGGCTGTGCGGGGCTGTGCGGAGCTGTGTTGGGCTGTGCTGAGCTGAACTGAGCGGGGCTGAACGGGGATGAGCGGAGCTTACCAAGGCTGTGCTGGGCTGAGCGGGGCTGTGCAGAGCTGTGCGGGGCTGAGCAGGGCTGTGCTGGGCTGCGCGGGGCTGTGCTGGGCTGGGCTGTGCTGGGCTGAGCAGGGCTAAGCTGGGCTGTGCGGGGCTGTGCGGGGCTGTGCTGGGCTGAGCGGGGCTGAGCTGGGCTGAGCAGGGCTGAGCGGGGCTGAGCGGGGCTGTGCTGGGCTGAGCAGGGCTAAGCTGGGCTGAGCAGGGCTGTGCTGGGCTGAGCGAGCGGGGCTGAGTGGGCTTCGGGGTGTGTTCCCTTCCCGGGGGTCCCTCCCTGATTTCCCACCTCTGAACGCCGAGTCTCGCGGTGCTCGGGGGGTTCTTCACCCTCATTTATGTTCTTCAGCGATTTTTCCTGCACACCCTCCCCAAACATTTTTTTCCTGCTATCTCAATGTCTCTGCATCAGCTCCTGGATAAAGTCTAGAAATGCACATCCATTCCTGGAGGTGGGCAGGGAGCTGGGTGTGGATCCCTTCTCTGGGGTCTGTTCCTGCCATGCTCTCCCAAGCAATGCACCTGGAGAAGGTGCTGGGGCTCCTGCCTGAGCAAAGACGGGAGGATTTGGCTTTGAACTATTTCTGTCACGCAGACAACAATGACTATTGTCTGCTGGCAGACCCATTCCCACGTAGTGTTTAGCATCCGCCTTACACATACTTCCAATGTAGTAAACAGTGGTGGTTAGGAGGGAACAGAGACACTCTGTTGGCACATTCAGTGACGTTTCTTTTGGGACACATTTTACCTAAAACAAGCCAATTCACTGTATGTTCCCCCTCTCCAAAGTTTTAACATGGACTTTAGTCAGCCTGATTATTCCCTGCTCTTGGAGGCTTATCTCCCCACTAGGCCCTATGGAAAAGGGAAGAGGAGGAAGGTCAGAGGGGGGTGTTCAACACCTCTAACACCAGTGACATCATCTCCCCTGTGCCCACTCCGTCATTTCTGATCAAAGGGGCGTGCAAAGGGAGTATCTGTCCCTTGAGCACGGGAGGGTTTTTCTGAAGTGGAGCCTGGCATTGTGTGCTTTAGCCATAGATGTGGTTTTGCTGTCGAGAGTGCTCACACACACTCACACGCATTAAAAAGCTATGCAACTCCAGCAGAGCTCTCCCCTTACTCCCAGACTCCAGCTCGTGATCAGAGAAGGCATGACGAGTATGGAATTGCCACTGCTCCCCCAGCCATTTCCCTGCTTCCCTGTCTGCTGCTCGTCTGCCTTTCCAGTAGTGAAATCATTCCCGAGTCCTGGGAATCTGCAAAGAGCCATAAAACAAACGTAGACACACCAAATGTAGAGGGTTTTTCTGCTGAGTTGCAAACGGCTTTGGAGTCAGACAAACCCCAAATCAATGCCTGGAGCCAACTACAAGAGAGAAAGCCACACTGGAGGCACAAACCACCTACTGCGAGCTCTGCAAGGAAGCCAGCATGTGTGTGCTCATGCGAACTTCTGAAGGTTTGATTTACATAGTAAGAATATCAGTGCAGCTATTTCTGCACGTTCCAGTGTGTGTGGATCCCACCCGTGCGGCTGAGCGTGCGGGAGCTGCGGGGCCGCAGAGCTCGGAGAGGTGTTAGCATGCACGGCAGAGCGAGCCCGAGGGGCTGTGCCTGAGCGCGGGGTGGGCTCTGAGTCCCACAGCATGTGCTGGGTGTGCTCGGCGTGTACATGCTCCGGGGAGACCGCGGTGGCTCGTCTGGGCTGTGTGGGAGGGAGACAGTCCAGGGCTGGCTGGCTGCTACTCGCAAGCAGAGCTGATCGATATTTTTCCTTTATAAGGAATCTTTTTCAAAAAACCTTTCATGTTCCTCACACCAAAGCCACATCTCCTCTCTGCTCGATCCCTCCTCCTCTCGCTGTCTCCCAAATACTTCTCTACAACTCCTGGGAAGGCAGATTTACTGCCATTAAGGAATTATTATTACGCAGCCAGATGAGCAGCCAGAGTAAAGCGCGAAGGACCCTTCTGTCCTGCCTGGTGCAGATGTCAATCACACGGCTAAATTCAAACACCAATTCTGCCAGCATTTCATCGGCTGCTGGGTTCCCTCCATGAAGAGGAGACTGCACCCAAGAAGTGACACCTCCTGCCCTTCCCCACCCTCCGGCACCAGCACGGGGGAACTCTCCAAAGCCAAAACACACACACCTATAACCCCCCTCCTCTCTCCAGATCCTCTCTGGGGGTTTAGACCCAGGCTGTGCTGGACCTCGGGGATGATGCAATGGCACGGAGATGCCCTCCGTCCCGCCATTCCCCAAGGACTGGGAAAAGGCAAAGTTATGCTCCGCAGCAGCCTCGCAAGCAGCACCGAACGGGGAAATGAACGTGGGGAAAACCCATCTCCAGCACCGTAGGGTGCAGCTCCCCGCCAGCCCTACCCTCCTCCCCCGGCTCTGCCGCTGTCTCCCATCCCCGCTGGAAGTAGAGGCAATCAGCCCAGTGTGGGATTCGAGGCGACAGACTTTCCTTTTCCTCCGCGATTTGCTTGTCACTTGCGAAAGCGGAGCAGTGGATTAAGTGGAGATGACACCATCTCCTTGGGGACAGTCCCCCCCTGCTCCGGGATGTATCGATACTCCGGAATACAGATGGATCCCGGCTGCCTCCCACCCCCACCGCCACCCCCGCCGAGCCGCCAGCCCAGCCGAGCCAGGGCTGAACCCCAATTGCAGGGCATCCTCCGGCCGGGGGGGGCTGCCCCAGTAAAAAGCGGCGCTCCCAGCCGGAATCTCGGCCCCTCGCTCCGCTCCGCACCGCGCACGCAGCACGGCTGAGGGAGCTGCGGGACTCGGCCATGCCTCCATCCCCCGGCGGCTCGGCGCTGCCCAGGGCGGGGGTGCGGGCAGGGCGGGCGGAGGGGCCGCGTTACACAACGCGCGGCCGGCAGGACGGGGGAGCCGGCCCCGGGCAGGGGCAGCGCCGCAGCCGCAGCGCAGCGCTCGCCTTACCTGATGCTAATGTCCCTCTGTGGCGGAGAGCGGCTCGCCCGTGGGTTTTATTCGGCTCGGTAGGAACTTGTGGGAGAGCTTCTCTGTCCAGCTCGCATACTGGGTGCGGGGCTGATACTGCAGGCGTGAAAATCCTGGGGCTCTAGCAGTCCTTTTCATGCTCAGACAGAAAATCCCCTTCCTTGATCCAGATCGCGGGCATTAAGGGCAGAGGCAAGGAAAAAAAAAATCCGCTTTTCTCCTTCTTCCTTTTCCTTTTTCTTGCTTTTTTTTTCCCCCTTCCTGTGCCCCCCCTCTCTTCTGCTGCTCAGTTCGTAGCCATCGGGGGAAAGAGCAGAGGCAGCAGGGAGAATGGAGAGGGGGTTAGAAATAAAAATGAAAAGAGCTCCAGGAGGGAAGCGAGAGGCTGGGCTTTGCCACCGGGGGAGGGGCTTGGAGCGGGCTGGAGAGGATGAATGGGGAAGAGCAGAGCAGGGCGGAGCCCCAGCTTGGCCATTTTATTCTAAGAAGTGTTTTGTACATAATTAGAGAAGGGGAGGGGCCGGGGGCCAAAAGGAGGGACTTAAGCTCCGGCCAGACGGAGCCCGGGCCGTGGGAAGGGAGGGTGAGACCGGCAAGGGCCGCGGGATGGGGCTGCGGGAGGGGTCGAAACTTGTCTGCCGAGGGGGATCCGAGGCGCTGCGGGGAGGAGGCTGCGGCGGGGCCGGCTGCCATTCCAGGAAGAGCCGGTCTGTTTAATTTTTTTTTCTTTTTTTTTTTTTTTTTCACCTCTACGCCTTCAATTTTCTCCTCCCGGACCCGGAGAGCGCCCGGCTGGTTCGGCGGAGCCGGGAGCTGCTGGCAGAGCAGGATGCTCCCGGCCTGGCTGAGGGGATCCCGCCGCTCCTCGGGGAGCTGCGCCGGGGCCGGGCCGCTCCCCATCCCCGGCGGGCGCGGTTCAGCACCGCGGACAGCGCCGGCCTGCCCGGAGAGCCGAGCCGGGCCGGGCCGGGCTGAGCCGGGCCGAGATGAGCCGGGCTGAGCTCGGCCGAGCTGAGCCGGGCTGAGCCGAGCAGATCCGGGCCGAGCTGAGCAAGGTTGAGCCGGGCCGAGCTGAGCCGGGCCGAGATGAGCTGAGCCGAGATAAGCCGGGCTGAGCTGAGCCAGGCTGAGCTGAGCCGAGCTGAGACGAACCGAGCCGAGCTCAGCCAGGCTGAGCTGAGCCGGGCCGAACGGAGCCGAGCCAAGCTGAGCTGGGCTGAGCTGAGCCGAACCAAACCAAGCCGAGCTGAGCCAGGCTGAGCTGAGGCGAGCAGAACCAAGCCAAACTATCTCTGGAGGCAGCCGGCTGTACCCCCAGCCCGGCTGTGCCCTCCGGGTGAAAGTCCCACTGCTGAGCTTGGGGATGGCTTGGGGTGAGGAATGGAGATGGGGCTGATTCAAGGGCATGACCCACCCAGATAAACCCCAGCAGATCAGCAAAGGCAGCCCAGGGTAGGGGCAGAGCTTACTACGCACTGAGGGGAGTTTTCCAAACACAACCCCTGGGCTGGGCTGGGCTGGGCTGACAGAGGGAAAACATCAGCCACCTCATGCGGGGTATGTGGGGCAAGGAGGGCAATGGAGATTCCCTCCTTCCTGCAAGGACAAGCCCTCCTCTGGCCTGCAAGGACACTCTGTCCTTCTCTCACCCATCCCCTGTGGCTACAGAACATTGTCTTAAGCTAAATCTTCAGCAAATCTTTCCTGAGCAGAATTAAAAGCTGTTTCGTTAAACTCCAAGCTGCTCCAATAGGGCTGAAGCTTATCTCAGTTACAGGGTACCCAAATCTCCCCATTTTCCAAGTGACTTGTTTCCAAATCACTTTTCCAAGTGACTGTTTCCAAATCACTTTTCCAAGCGACTGTTCAGCCACAAAGCACACTTCCTGGTGAGCCACCTTGGATTCTGTCACACTGGCTCAAATAAAAGACCAAAATTATTCTCACAGATCCCCTTGGTGCAAGGCCACAGAGGAAACTCCACAGCAGGGAAAAATCAGGAGCTGGGTCCTACACAGAACATATAAACAAGGTCAAAGCCCTTGTTTAAACAAATAACTGGTACCTGGGGTTATCATCAGTGTGTTTGTTCATCGATGCTCTTGGCATTTAGCAGAAACAGAAGGGGAACCCTTGTGTCCTACATGAGGCTTTGAAATTAAAGCAAAGGCTCCATGAACCTGCAGTGCAGCCACGTGGGGTTTGCCAACTCAACCCATGCAACGCTTCTGGGTGTCTTTCCTCAGTACGTCTGACCAGGCTTCTGTGATTTGGTCTAGCAGAATTTTATCACCCAGAACAATATTTTGGATTCCTGGGAAGAGGGAGAGAGAGAAAACAAGTGAGATGATGCTCTTTAGGCACCCAAAGGTCTCACAGACCCAGGGATCATTTCATCACCCAAGGGCTGGAGCTGTGTCAGAGCAGGGTCAGGTTGGATATCAGGAAAAGGTTTTTGTCCCAGAGGGTGCTGGCACTGCCCAGGCTCCCCAGGGAATGGGCACGGCCCTGAGCTCAAGGAGTGCTTGGACAATTCTCACAGGGACAGGGTGGTAATGCTGGGGTGTGTGTGCAGGGCCAGGAGCTGCACTGGATGATCCTGATGGGTCCAGTCCAACTCAGGGTATTCCATGATTCTGTAATTCTGTGATAAAAACTCTCTACAAAGTAACACCTCCATCCAGAAAGTCAAAGTCAATCAACTCCTCAGGCAAGTGTCCTGCCTGGAAAAAGCATTTTTAAAAAATATTTTTATTATATTGATAATATAATAAAATATAATTTAATTACATTATCAATATAATAAAAATAGAATTAGAGGAAAACACAAAACAATGCAAAAAGAGTAGCTTTGCTTATAATTTTCCTGTCCAGGATGTTTTCCCAGTTTCCCCCACCAAATCACACGGACACTGTTTGCTGCCTTGTTTCCTGGAGCTGTGACTGTCTCTGTATCGAAAGCAGATTATTTGGTGCATTGAGTATTCAACATGTTCTCTTACAGTATTGTTGTGTTCAATGAGCTTTGCTCATCTGAATGGACACTCACTGCATAGTCCACTGGTTTAATTTGCTGCTTTGGAAACCTAAGCAGGTTACAGCATATTTGGCTATGTGTCTGTTCTTATGTGTCAAAGATAAGGTTTCTGGATGCCGTTTTTAAAAACAAAATTATTTCACTTCAGTAGCTTTCTCTTTTCAGTGGTCTCTTCTTTTTAGTCTTGGGTATTCCAGCTCACCTTCTCCCTACAATGAACAAAGCCTTGATCTTCACCCCAAATCAGCCAAGCTCCATTGAACAAGGATTTCTATTTCTTCTTCCAGTAAGGAATTTTTTTTTTTTTTTTTTTTTAGCTTTTAACAATTTTTGCACATCAATCCTCACTTTTTTCACCCTTCTTTCCACAGATGTCTTAAAAACAATGTTTGGAGTTCTTTAGACTATAATATTGTTCCCATGATGAAAATAGAAACCAGTCTATCAGGGGAGGATATTAAGAAGAACAGAAATTCACAACACACAGGGTAAAAAGAGAGCAATTTGCACTCACTGGGCAAACAAAAAATTATGGTAGTGATGAGGATGGGGAAACAGTAATTTGGACTCTTTATTAGAAGTTTAGGAAGAAATCACATGGAACTGAGAGATCCAGAAAGCAGAGGAGTGTCCATGGTGATCACTTAACAGCTGCCACAATGATGGACAAAGAGGTTTCCACGTGGGTTAATCCCAGTGTTCAGCTCAGCACAGTCATCCCCTCACGGCCCTCCAGCCCCAACCCCAGGGGCCTGGGGGAAGAGGAAAGGGCAAATAAAAGTGAGAAAACTTGGTGGTCAAGAGAAAAAAAATTCAGAATTGATCAATAGAAGATGACTAAAAGAAAGCAAAAGAAGTGAAACAAAGGCAACCACATCCACAGGTAGACCAATTCCCAGCTGGATCTCAAACAAAAGATGACTAATCCAACTGAAATCCTCTTTTCCCCCTTTTCATTGCTGGGCAAGATATTCATTATCAAAATCATCAGTGTGTTAACAACAAATGTTTTGGTCACTACAACAGGATCCTATGAGCTGCTGTAAGGAAATTCACTCTACCCAAAGAGGCCAGCACAAAATGCCATTATTGTCTCTTGCAAAAGGAGCTGCATGTGCCAGCTGCACACAGCAAATTCCTCATCTCTGTTTGTGATTCTGCAGAAAAACTCACTCCAGAGTCCCACGAGCTGGTGAAGATATTCAGACTCCACTCTGTGTTCTTCTCATGCTACTGGCAAAATTTCTTTCCCACATATCCTGTTGTGCTGTCCTCCTTGAGGATGCACAAGGTATTCTTGTCAAGGTTTCACAGACTTCATTGTTTATTACAGGCTAAAAATGGATTAAACTTTCTTTGTGAGCATTGTATTGATATTCTGGTGCTCTCCCAGTCTCTTGTGAAATATATTTCCTCTTTCTCCTCTGCAAACAATATCACAGCAAGCAGTGATCTTACTCAGGCTGTGCTTTGTGCTGGCTGCAGAGACATCCTGGGCACCAACCAGGTTCATCTGCTGCTGGTATCCCTGAACACCTGGATGAGTGTCTCAGTGTTGGGTGACACAAAGCACCAGGATTATTTATCTTGTCAGGATTATTTGGCCACCAGGCTGTTCTAATGGATGGCAGCAAGGACTGTGAACGAGCTCAAGGGTCAGGCCAAGAGGCAGAGAGCAAACAGAGCCTGTTCTCATCACTCCCAAATGCAGAATTAAAGGGTTAAGTGAGTCTTCACCAGTGGCTGGGGAAAGGCTGGAATCCTCAGTCAAGACAAAATGTTGGCAGGTCCCAACAGAGTGGGAAGAAGCAGTTGGGAAATGTTTGGGGTTTTTTTCTAAAAGGAGTTTCTGATATCTAGTCCCCCTGCATTAATCTGAATCATCATCCTCAGTGCAGTTCTTAGATACCTTAAAAATTCTGACCTCACCAATCTTTCCAAATAGGTGCTTCCCCATCTTTGCATTGTTCCTAAATTAGCAGATCCCAAATTTATCAGTTTAGATAAATCCCTTTCCAGGTTCAAACTAACAAAGGCAGAAATGCCATAACTTCAGAATCAAACCCCAGCTGTCCTGGGCACCCATCTTTCAGAACACTTGTTCTGAGCACCATGAGCTTCTGAGGTTGCAGAATGAGATTTTCAATTTCC
The DNA here is from genome assembly GCA_910950805.1 of Acrocephalus scirpaceus scirpaceus. Lineage (NCBI taxonomy): Eukaryota > Metazoa > Chordata > Aves > Passeriformes > Sylviidae > Acrocephalus > Acrocephalus scirpaceus. The sequence continues at coordinate 7,202,592 of OU383790.1, read as the reverse complement.
TGACATCCAGCTTTCTAATTAGCTTTTTTAGTATTTTGTCCTGCTGGTCTGCTTCTTGGCAGATGTCTTGTGAGAAAGAAGTAATAGTGATTTGTCTTTCCTTGAAGTTTAAAATAAGGCAGCGACCATTCTGAGGCCAAATCTAGAAAAATATAGTGGGCAGAAAGAGCAGTGGGAATTGATTATTTCCCAGCTCTGAAGACTGTTTCCCCACTGTCATTGATATGACAGCTCCTAGCCAAGACTTGAGGGTACAAATTAATGATTTGATCCTTTGGATTCGTGGGGAATTAGAACAGGCCAGACATTTGGTTTCAGGTATTCATCTAAACATTCTCTGCAGTTAACAGAAAGTGGTAATTTTAACTCTACAGGTATAATCTTCCTGTTATCTTAGACAGTGTCTTTGACATGGCTTGAATTTCCTTCTGAAATTGTCTCTCTCTGTGTTGACTCTAAAGGGAAGCAAATCAGCGCTTAGATGAATTCCCAAATTTTAGAAGGATGAAGCCATAGGATTTGAATACTTTCCTTTAGAGCTTGCTGTGGTGCATGGAAGAGCAAGTAAATGAACCTATATCTGCTGATTTTCCCATTTAGGCACAAATCCATATTCTTTATTAGCAGTCTTTCATATCCACTATTGTTGCTATTGTGTGGGACCAAGCACAAGTCATCAGTATTCATCACCTGCAGTTTAGTTTCCTTCTGAACTTGGACTGTGACTTTCAAAAGGGAGCTACTTGTAACTCCCAGCCCATCCTGAGCTGCACAGAAGGCTTCAAGCCTCACTCTGCCTCTCTCTGCAATCACTCAGCACTTCAGACCACTCAAAAAAAAAAAAAGTTGGCAGATGAAACCCATGTGCAGTCAAATGCAGGGACTTGAGTGTTCAACGGATTTTTTTTTTCTTATTCCTCACTCCAACATATCTATGTTCTTGTAACTGTTTCTTATCTCACAGAGCCCCCATAAAATTCACAGCAAAGGAGACGGCAAAGCGAGAGGCGTGGGTATATGAATCAGGCATGAGAAAAAGAGGGTTTAGCTTGACTAAAAGAGTTGTAGAAGAGCCACTGTCATCCAGAGCCCAAGTTAATTCTGCTGAGAGTGAGAGGTCAGTGCTTCTGTTCTGAGCTCCCCATCCTGCGGGGCTGTGCTGAGCTCCCACCCTGGGTGTTGGCACGGAGCAGTGGTACCACCCCAGCAGAAACCCAGGTCAGCCACAAACACACATCCCACCGTGTGACTGCTCAGTTGATCTGATCCATCCAAACTGTTGGGGCCAGTCGTTTTCACCCCCTGGGAGGGGTGGCTTTGTCTTTTTCTCCCGGGATTATAAATACCAGCCAAGTCACCTGGCTCTCTGCCACACAGCACAGTGGGGAACTCTGTTTGCTGGAGCCTAAGGGTCCAAATCTCCAGGACAGGGAGTCCAGCCTGTTCCAACAGATTCATGCAACCTAAATGCACTTTTCTCAACAACAGAAGTCCAGGTCAGACTAGATCTTCACCATTATCTTTGGACCAATACACCTGGCATGTATTGAACATAGGGGGAGGAATAAAAAGTAGCTTTTATTTTTTCACTGCTGGGTATTATTTGTTATTTATTTGGGAGAAAATCTGAATCAGTGAGGAATGCCGTGTCTTAGAGCGTGCTGCTGCTCTGAGATAACTGCATTTGGCCTCAGGTATGCCGTGAGTCACCAGGTTGATGGCTGGTGCATTCCAGCACTCTGAGAAGTGGAGCTGTTGTTACCTCACAGTAACCACATGCCTTGAGCAATATTATTTCTCACCTACAACAGGGACTTTTTATCTGGTTAAGACAAAGTGATGCCATCGATTTTCAGGAACTATGTTGAAAGTGCTTCACAAAAACTCTGCATAAACGCAGCCCCTCGGGCTATTCTGGTTAGTGGTCAGAGCAGGAAAGGACAAATCAAAATATTCAGGAATCCATTTACAGAAACATGGTCAGGTAAACCAAGAAGGAGCTGTGCTGTGTGTACCCTATCCAGGTGTCTAGGACCAAGAGCTTCGTGTGAAACACAGCTGTTTAGATGCAGCTTTTATGGCACTGTTTCCCAAGCAGCATGTTAAAGAGTGAGTATAAAAACTCCAGTTCGTTTATTTTATTTGGATGCTTCCCAAAGCAAAGACTGCTACATACTCCGTGTGTGCTCACCTCTCCCTGAGCAGCCCTGAACTCAGCTGCTGCCTTTCCATGGAAATGGGGATATTCCTGACAAGGAGCTTTGAAGAAGGAACTTCTTCACTTCCTGCTGCCCATACATGCCCTTGTACCAGCAGGTTTCAGATTTCCATACCAATCACTTCATTCTCTGTGGGTTAAACATCAGGCAGAAATTCAGTGTAGGGAATCCTAGAGGTTCTTATTTCCTCTATTTTCCTCTGTGGGTATCCATTTGCCTGTGGCAGCTCTGAACCAGCCCAGATGTCCCCTCGTGAGCATTGTCACCCCAGTGTCCCAGAGCTGTTCCTGGGCTCAGTCTCTACAGCTGACATTATTTTTTGGATGCCGGCGATGAATCCTGCACACAGACACTCAAGGCAACTGAAGGGGCTGTGGCTGTCAAGTGTTTCTTCTTGTCGTGCTCAATTCTTGTTTTCAAGTTCTTCTTATGCTTGTGACACCTTCTCCAGGAATAAACATTTCTGTTAGTTATAGACCAATTCCCTCCCAGCCAGTCAGCATTTAACTCTTCCCGAGGTTTCCTGAGGAAAATCACCCAGCTCACCTCTGGAGGGAGTGATCTGTTGTACAAAATGTTCAGGACCAACCTGGACACCTGGGATCCACTTTTAGCTCTGCTGCTGCTGATAAAGACATATTCTCAAGGGAATCACTTCACTCCTCTCCACTTCTCCTTGCAGCTGTGTAATACAAGGGATAAAACACAGATCTAATATCTTGTCAGGATTATTTGTGTTTGTGTAACTTCCACCTGGAAGCCAGACTGACCTAACTGCAGTTGCCCACCCAGGTTTTTTGCCTACACAACACAAAGGCACGAATGCAGCCATAAACTGAGGTATTTATGGGCAATGGTACAGCTGAGAGCACCTTGGTTTGCAGTGATCCACACCAGCAGGACTAAACCACCACAGGAACTCTAACACACTCTACAAAACCTCTTTGGGCTCTGCAAATCATCCTGAGGGAAGTTCTAAGGTTTGCCTCACAGGTGAACAGCAACAGGTGAGGTTGAAAGGAAGCAGTACTGACCCTGTTGTCCATGAGAGGGATGTAGAAAGAACCTGTTTTACACAAAACCAGAGGCAGAACTTGGAAAAAACGCAGTGTCAGACCTCAGTTAAATGTCTTTAATCTCCAAATCATCCATCTCTACACGTGTTGACAAAAACCACTCTATAGGGGCAAAGTAATTATTTTTATTCTCTTTCTTTCCTTGCTGCTTCACCAATACTCGATCAATATTGTCATTAAAGCTCTGAGAATAGGTTCTGCTGGTTAATCTGTGCCTTGAGTACAACAGGGAGAGAAAGGAAAACAAAAACCCCTCAATCATGTCTCTCTTCCACAGCCATCACCAGCGCCTTTGTTTGGGAACAGGGACACATCCATGGATGTCTCTTTCACAAACAACGAGGCACATGGTCCTGGGTTTTCAATAGGCACTTGGAGCCCAGGAGAGCTCTCTCACCAGGGCCAATTTGTAGGTAGGTCAGGTTTAGAGGATGAACTGACTGAGGTGTCCTATAAATAGCTGGCTTATTGTATATTTAGTGTATGCCTTTAACAGGCTTACGCTGCCATTAAGTCTTGTGTGGAAGAAGGGAACCATTGTGCCACTGCAACACCGACCTAATTAGCTTTGCTGAGGATTTCTTTAACAGGTTTATTCTAACAAGTTTATTCTTTAAACGTCTGAGAACTGATTTGTTATAAGTCCTTTTAATGAGTCTCTGTCTTCCTCTGTTGGGTTTAATTCGCGTTGCTGCTGCTCAGTAAGGTTTTGCATCTACACAGAAGGCTGATTGTGATGTGCTTAGGCTTTGATAAGCTTTATTCTTGCAGCAGATCCCTTTCAATGTGCTGAAGTAGGTGGAGGCACGTATATTCCTGTAAATAGGAATGTGTGGAAGAAGGAACTTTTTCTGAATTGCATTTCAGTGCTGTGCCTTTCATCCTGAGAGGCCCGGGCAGTCTCACAAACTCCTGCACTCAAATTCTGCTTGCTGAAAGGAAAGACTGCCATTGATTTCAAGTGGGTTTCTAATCACAGGCAAAACTCCTGATTGGTGCATTCACCAACAAAATGATAAGGGGTTAATTGTGCAAAAGATAACTCCAAACACGGTCTGAGCCTGCTGATATCCCCACAGCACCCCGAGGGTCTCTTGGGTGACAGGGTGAGGTGTTCCCAGCCTTGAACAAGAGCACCGTGTAGGACACGGGGTTGTTCTGACCCTGATGCTGAAGGTGAGATGGTTTCAAATCCTCTGACTGGGCAGAGTATCCTATTACAGCCTCTTCCAGGCTCTCAGAATGTGCAGAGATGCACACTTTTCTTTGTGCACCTCCAAACACCTCTGTTCTGGAGGCAATTAAACATAAATTCAGCTGTGCTCTTATGAGACGTTGTTTCTGTATTACTTCAGCAGGAAGGGAAACTCAAGCAAGACCTGCCAGAGAATTAATCAGAATTGCCCCACGGATCACTGGAATAGATTTTAGCTTTCCCAGCCCAGTTCTGCAATCTCAGGCTTTGTGTTCTCCATGTAGGAATAAATATCAGCTTGTTCTAGAATAAAAGAGGAAAGCACCTTTGTTTAGCCAAAATATAGTCTTGTTCTTCAGATTCAAATAATAATTATAATTGATAATTAATTGTACACAGATAATTTTAATAGATAGAGAGTAGATAGTAGATATAGTAGATAATTAATAGTACACAGATAATTGATGATTAATAGTACACAGCTATTTAGATATAGATCATTTTAATCAAATGATATATTAAATATAATATATTACTATTATAAATAACCATAATTAATAAATACAGTTGAAGGATGTGTGACCCACATTGGTACACTGTTGACCCCTTGATCCAGACAACGTGGACAGACAAATTCCTCTTTTGATTTTATTCACAGTCAGATTCACTCAGGCAGTGCCTCAGCCAGAGAGAGCACCATGAATTTGATGTCTGGTGGCAGAGTTTTGTGTCATCTTGAGAAGGTTATTTTGCACAGCAAAGAAAAAAGGAGGTTCAGGGAAAAGCCAACACTTTTGCCTCTTGCAATCAGGGAATCTGCTGTAAGAATGAAGTAATGCCTCTGTGGAAAGGGAGGATAGATATATGCAGGTAGATATATGTGCTCACACAGACACAAAGCCTCAATCTTCTAGATTTACTTCCTAACACATTTAGGATAAGGTGGAAATATTCTTATCATTTTTATAGATGAGAACCTGACAGACTGAGGGCACTTATCTGTAAAGTAACACAGAAAAGATGTGTCCAGACAGCAAATTTAACTGTTGCTTTCAAAATATCACCCCTGTCTCCTAACCCTTGGATCAACCTTCTTCTAATGGAAGCTTTCAGCCCATAGTACCTCAAAGCCCCTGGCTTCATATCACCAGAAATAAGTGAAGAATTAACTATCGTGGCTTTCTGTATAAAGGGAGTCTGGAAGAGGCCCTGGAGATAAATGCTTGTTCAATTTGCTCCACCTCAGCTCTGCCAGTGGTGGTTTTTGGGGGGTTTTGTTTGGGTATTTTTGGTTTGGTTTTGGTTTTTTTTTTGGTGTTGGGTTTTTTTTGTGGTTTTTTTTGTGGTTTTTTTAGGTTTTTTTGTTGGTTTTTTTTGAGGGTCTGCTAGCAAAAGTTTTACATTGTAAGGGAAAAGGAAGAATTAAAAATTATTTTCCACCAAAATTTTATTAAAGAGTTCTCAGTGTGGCAGGAAATTTTTCCAGCATTTGATGTTCCTTCTCAGCAGGACTTCTAAACACAGAAATTAATATCTACAGGACATGTATAGATGGATGTATAGTCCCTGATGGAATGGGATTTTATTTAAAAATATCAATATTTTGACCCTAAAGTTTACATGGAAAAGGCTTTTGTTTCAACAATCCTTCTTAATCACAGGATTTTACTTACATTGAAAACAAAGACAAAGAAACTTTCAGTCTGGTCCCCTGAGATGTGCAGGAGATCAGAGGCTGGGACTCCAGTTTGGGTCCTTGTGTGACCCTGTGGGGTCTTTGATGCAGGGAGTGGTGATGCTGTTTTACACTACAGCAACACAGATCCTGAGATTTAGAAGGTTGAAAAAATGACTCTTTTATTTTGGGATGTATCTCCCTTTTATACTATTTTACTCAGACCAATTTGATTGGTGAAACAAAGGCAAACCTCTTCAATCACATTGGTCAAACCAGAGGGACATCAAGAGGAAGCCCCTCCTGTGGGAAAGAATGAATAACAGGTACAGTAACAAAAACATTTCTCTTGTTTACAGAAATTTCCTGGGAAAGAATTTCAGAAACCAAAACATCTCAGGTATGAAATCAGGGCTACAGAGTGGCCCTGCAGTGTGGTTCTGTCCCAGCTCTCTCCACAAACCCCCAGCAGGGGCTGGCCCCAAGGAATGTCCCTGTTTTACCCCGGGAGCACATCCATATCTGCAGTCACAGAACCTCAAGAAGGAACTTGAGTCAGGACAAGGAGAGGCTCTGAGGACAGCTGTCCCACCATCCTCACCAGCTCACACCGTGCTCCCCAGTTCTGTGTCTCAGCTGTGATGATAAAAAACCATTTTAGCTTTAGCCAAAGCCTGAGCTCAGTTATTAACAGCACAGGTTTGTGCAGAGTTTGCTGATGGAGGATTTCTTTCAGCATTTCTGAGCAAGGGTGAAACCTCATCCCCAGGACCCCCCAGTTTTTCTCACAGCCTATTGGTATAAACCTCTACCCTTAAAATAAAAATCCCCTTCTCCCACCAGAACTCCCTAAAAATCACCATTTATTCCCATCCCTGCACCTGCAGTTTTACATGAGCACAGGACAGTGTAAATGATGAGTGTCCGAGCTGACCTCCACAGGCTCAGCTCTTCCCCACCCCTGACAGCAAGGCCAGCTCCTCCCAGCCAGCTCCTCTGTGCAGGGATAATAAAACAAGATATACCTTCCCTCCCCACCTGTTTAACACAGTTGTTTAATACAGTAATTCTGGGAGAATGTGCAAGTTGGGAATGACTTACTGTTATTGTGTGCATTTAGGGCAGCCTCAAGATTCAAAAACAGAGATAAAAGTTCTATTATCCAAAGGGCCCCTGTGCCCACGGCAGTGTTTATGAAAATCATTTTGTTCCCTTGCAGTTTGACTTTGTTTTATTAAACAGTAAAGCATTTTAAAAGGTGCATGGAAAGGAAATGCGTGTGCTTGCTGGAGCCACCTCAGCGAGGTCAGGGATAACCTCTCCCATCTCTCTGCTGCCATCTGAGTGGATCCATAATCCTGGAAATGAAGAGGTGGGATTTAAACAATACAGCTGTTTTCTTGCTTCCTTCGTGTGGAGGGAAAAAAAAAATAAACCAAAACAGAGAGAGAAATAGTCTGTTCATAGCTCCTTACACCAGCAGAAAAAACAATCTATGCCTGACTTAGCAAAAGAGAGAGCACAGCACACTCCACTGCTCCAAATTCCTTTGTTATTGGCTGTAAAAGTCTTGCACCCTTCAGTCATTATTGTTACTTTGTTACTTTTAAGAACAGACTCTTCATTTTAGGACATTCTAGATTCCAAAAGCTCCTCCTTTCAGACATGAAGCTCCTCAGACCAAATATGTCTTTATTTACGTGTCTGAACTTCTGGTACAACAGAGCCCTGATCTTCGCAAGAATTCTGAATTTCTCTTCTATTGCAGCTCATGGTAATTTTTTCCTGATGTTTCACTGGAGTAATTCCATTGGTTGCTACATAAACATGGAGAATATTCCTCAGGCTTTAATGGATATTCTTTCTGCCTTCTGAAGGTTATTCAGAGCAGGAAAAAACATCAATATCTCCCCACCTGGAGTACTGGGTGCTGTCAAGCTCCCCAGCTTTGGAGGGCTGAGGCATGCAGGAATGTTTACAGAAGTGTACAAACAACATCCTTGCCATTATTCTTTTAAATAATGGGTGGTCAATGCTGATCCCAACCTCTGCACTTTCAGTGGTAGAGTAAAGGAGGTGAAAGGAACATTTTGTGCATTTAGATTAGAAAAAAGTATTGATGGCTAGAAATAAATAATAATATACTATATGCTGCTAAAAAGAGGATGGTGATATAGCGGGCCTTGAGAAGGGAAAGCTCCAGGAAAAAAGTCCATGAATTTATATCACACATGGTGCTCAGTTCTGCTAGCTTAAAGCACTAAAAACCTGCAGCTTTTATTCTCAAGATTCTGTGCAAGGTAATTTGTGTAAAATACAAAGTTAGCTTAGAAAAGGATATTTTGACTTCCATTTTCTGATCCTTTGGAATGGTCACAAAAGATATTTTCTATTTTTTTCTCCTGCCATGAAAACTTGATTCCTAAAGTAGGTAGCTGGAAGACGAACGATCCAAATTATAATACAGCACCTGGATATGGGTTTTTTTCTGAAAGCAATTGATATTATCAGATTTATAATAACTCAGAATTATATTAGTGCACATCACTGATGAAATCCTCCTTTCCCTATTTTGTAAGGATGACTTGTGATAAACCTTGCACTTTCCATCCTTTTTCAAGTAATACAAATTCTTAGATTTTCCCTTGCTGATGTCCCATCCTCCTCTCTGACTCCTTTGTCAGGCTCCAGCAAACATTGTTTTCTTGAGGATAGGAATTCCCAATATCCAGAGATCTTTAATTACCTCAAAATGTTGCCAGACACTTCTTTTGTGACATGCAAACCTTTCAGCCAGAGCCAAACCCCAGTGAGTGTCTCCATCACGTTAATATGGTCACAATTTGATGCCACTTCAGTAGAGAGTAAGCAAAAAAAATCACCAGAAAAGGCCAGGGTGACCTGTAAACAAGGCAGCTGATAGCAAAGGTCATGCATTAACCCCATCCCAGGGCTCCTTCCCACAGAAGCAGAGGTAGGAGAACAATCCAGCCCAACTGGCTCCTCCGCCCGCCCGTATTTTCCCAGCCTTGATTAGATTCTGCAATCACAGATCAATTGATAATTTCATAAAACCAAGTGAGTGGCTGTCAGCACTGCAATCAGCCCAGGATGATGTGTATGCATTGACCTTCAATCCCCTGCCCAGGAGTGTGTGGCAGAGATAAAATGCCTGTTTGGAATGCCTCTCCCTCCCACTCTCCCCAGGCTGTTGCTCTTTATGGACTGAGTAAGCTTTTGTTTAATTGGTTACAGCAATAGGAGAAATAAATAATATCAATACTGAGCCTGCCTCCAGTGGCTCCGGAGAGGAGGCTTTGCCTGACAGGTGGCCCTCAGGAAAAGTTTGCAAGGCTGCTCCAAGGAAAAAACACACACACAGACTTTTAGCTCCACAACAGAGGAGGTTGTTTTTTGCTGTGCCTTAGCAATGGGAGTGAAATAAGAATCATGGAAAATAATTTTTTCATAACTTTTCAAGCCATGCTCTGGAGCTGGCACTGCTCCCTTCTCCAGTGCCTCAGTGTGCACCATCTCATGGCACAGACACAAAGCTGCTTCCCCTTTCTGTCCTCCCTCTTTTCCCACCCATCCCCCTGGACATCCATCCTTGAACTGAGTACCCACATCAGCCAAGACACAGGAAGGGAGGCAGAGAAGGAAATTGCCAACAGCCACTCAGAAAAACCATCCTGAAGCCTTTTTGAAAGCACCAGTGTGTTCTTATCTGCTTCTTATGTTCATCATTTCATCCCAAATAAATGCAGTGATTCCTCTGCACTCATGTTCCTATGTGAGCATCCCCAATCCTTTTTCCTGCAAGCACTCAGTTATTCTCAGAGCTCGGTGAAGAATTTATAAGCCATATATAAACTCTTTTTGCTGCTGCCAGAGTATTCCACGAATAGATTTTAATTTTCTGAAGCATCTTTGCTGTGCAAATCCATCAGGATCACAACCCAGACTCCCAGATGCTCGGGAATGTTCACGAGCTGATCAATATCAGGCAGAATTGGTCACTTAAACCATAAGGTCCTGTTGAAGCTGTTTCCATGTTAGATGATGGCTCACAAACATTTGCAATTAGGGGCTCATAAAAAGCATGCAAGTTTTCATGCAGCGTTGCATGCAGCGAAACAGGCCCATTCAGCCTCACATAGGCTGGAAGGGAACACAACGAGAGCTGGCTCCTTGGAAATTCCAGCTGAAGCTCCCAGGATCCTTGTGTTGAACAAGTGTTCCACAACTGTGTCTGTGATCACGAATAAAAATACAAACCCTTTTGACTTTGGGATAAACATGGCATGAAGTGTGAAATCAACCCATGTTGTACATCGCTCGGAATGACCAGTTGCATGCAGAGTCTAAATAATTAGCAAAATAATTAATTACCTGCCAAATAATTAGCAGCATAATTAGGTATGGACAAAAATGAGAGCCTAAGTACGTGTGCTCCTGAGTTTGGGTCATGGTGAGCAAGCTTGGAATGTCAACGAAGTTTTCAGCCATCATTGCATAACCTGGCTGGGTGACTTTGGGACAGCTGCAGGAATGATGCAACATGGGTCTCGATTTTATTCAGATAAAATTACATCTCCTCACTTCTACCCTCCCCTGTTGATTAATACTGAGCCAACCTCCCCCAACTTGTTTTTAGGGCATCTCTGTCCCCAAGAATTTCTGTGGAAGAGGCAGGATTTACTTTTCTTTAAACCCAGCTCCAGTAACCAGTGGAGGGCAGCCAGGACCACATGGACTGAGGAAGTTCCCCATAGTTTTCATCACAATATTCCCCCCACACCTCCAGAATCACATCTCAGGCCTGGCTTTGCCTTGCTGGGTTGTTTTTCTCCATCATCATTCAGGCTACTTTTACACTTTATGGCTCCTGTGGGACAAGACAGAGGGAGTTTTTGCAGGAAGGAATGCACTCCCTGAAGAAAATTTCTCAAAGATAGAATCACAGAATGGTTTGAGTTGGAAGGGACCTTAAAGCTCATCTCATTCCACTGCCTGCCATGGGCAGGGACACCTTCCACTATCACAGGTGACTCCAAGCCCTGTCCAGCCGGGCCTTGGACACTTCCAGGGATAGAAGTATGCAATTTTTTACTTCTTTCCACTTCCAAGAGAGCTGCACAAGAAAACACTGATTCACCAAAGCTGCAGGAAGCTGCTCACCTCCATGGCCAAGACCAGCAGCGTTAGTTATGCAGCCTAATGCCATGAGAATCCAGAGGTCTCCTCCAAAAATCAGTGCACAGCCACCTGGTAGAAGGACGTTTGGTACAGCTACCTCACCTCAAACATCCCACTGGACAACCAGGAGCTTTGTGCAACCCCTTGGAGCATCCCAAGGGGCCATCCATCCCTGGAGGCAGGCAGCACACAGCCCGGCCAAGTGGCACAATAAGCAAATCCCATCTCTCGGGAGAGGAGCGTTCCCTGCAGTTCCCACTGCACACCCCGGGCTCCATCTGGGGTTGTGCTGAGCCAGACCTCCCCTGGGCGGCTGTGGGGAGGGAGCCTTGGCTGCATTTCCCCCCTCCCCGGGGCTGATGTGATATATGAGGTGCAGGTGACACTTGGGTCAAGTGAGCACCTGTTCTGCCGAGGCCCCGGGGGAGCCTTACTAACATGGGAAGAATTTATTTTAACAGCGAGAAACTGGGTGAGATTAGCACAGCACATTCTCTCCCTGGGAGCTGTAAACTGCTGGAATTCACTTCTCCCCTTTGGGATGCTGCAAGGAAGAGAGGAAGGGTCTCTGCAAGGGCAGGAGGAAGGGCTTTGTGGTTGAAGGCTGGTGTCTCTGTTGGCTTGAAATTTGGGTTGCAATAGTCTAGAGATCCCCTTGGTCTGCAAACAATGACAAGCCCATCTCTGCAGCATGGAAGCTGAAAGGCTGAGCCCATTTATATTTTGCCCAGAGGATTTGGGATTTTTGCTAACACAAGGGATGGCTTCCACACAAACACCATTTGGAAGGCAGGCCTAAACCATAGTGATGCACATACACATTCAATATCTCCTCTAAGAGATTAATACCTTTGCCTGCTGCAAGGTTAAAATAAAGGATTATTATTCTTGTCAGGTAATTGAAAAGGAGAAGCCCCTTTCCCTAATTCATCTGAGCCTACAAAGTTGGAATGTACACCATTCCCTACCCAGCCAGTCAAAAAAATCCCACATTTCATGGTGAAGGCTAGGAAAGGGTCCTACAGATCATCAGTCTGGGTTTGGAGGGAGCTGTGCCTGTGTTTGTCACCAGCTGATGGTGTTTTCATAGTTCATGTAAAAATTAATTGCTTGTCTTAGTTCAGTTCCCCGTGACTGGGCAGGAATTGCACAAACCCAGCCTGGGGTCAGCATCCTTACAAAAAGAGCCATGTCTGGGCTTTAATCCTGGAGATAGGAAGAGCGTGTTGAACATCAGTCTTGGGGAGGAGAGTAAATGAAGTATTTGGTCACATCAGAGCACTGCAGAGAATTTCTGATCTCTTTGTGGAAACAGTGGAAAAGGGAAACAAGAAGTTAAAAAAAAAATTAAAAAACCCTCTTTTTTTTTCTTCACTCATCTTTAAAATGTTGATTTTAGCTGTTGTTTGAAAATTACTCTCTTTTGACAATTCCTTTAATGTTGTTGTCTCACTCAAAACAGCTCCAATGGTAAAAAAATAAGTGCAATACTTTCCCTGACCCTAAATAGAAGTCATTTTGTTGTTCTGGTTGCATTTTTTTTTTCTACTTTTCAATTTGCTAAGAAAGCTGTTATTCACCAGCCCTGCTGGAATCGCTTCTCTTCCCTCACTCCCAGTACTGGTACTACTGGCATCAATTCAGCAGACAAACAGAGGATTTCAGTCTTCTAAAGATGCCAATCCCACACCTTTCAGAAATGCCAACTGCACTTTCTGTGATAGCAGGGAATTACTGTGCTGCTGCAGCCTGGAGCCCACGGACAGAGCTAGCAGCAGAATCCAGGCTGGGGAGCCTGGGCTGCTCCATGGAAATCAATCATGGGCAGCTTGTTTTCCACAAGGGCCAGCTGAACACACCCCAGCCTCCTCTGATCCCTGGATATAAGCACAGATCACAAAACCAGCTCTTCCTCCTCCACGAGAGGACTTGGGATTTGGGCAAAGGACTTTGCTGAACAGGAGAGGGGCTCATCCAGAGATTAGTGGGAGCTTGTGGCTCTTTGAACTCAGGGACAGGGAAGGTAAAATGATTCTCCAGTGTGACCTCTGCCTGCCTGCCTGGCCAAGAGTGTCTCGTTCAAAGGAGCAACACCCTCACCCCACCTGTGGCTGCTGCTCCTTCAGCAGTGCCCCTCTTTAGGAAATGGTTGGCTCCCACTGTGGTAAATAAATCACCTCCAGTGACAGACTCCTCCAGGAAGAGCCACTGTGGACAGAGGAAAGATGACTTTCTGTCCCTGGGATTCCCCCAGCACCAGTTCTGTGGTCCTCACAGAAGAATACCCCACATCCACCCTACAAAGATTTCTCAAGGCCCTATAATCCCCCCACACTCCCATTCACACCCCCAGCCATCCCATTGATGCAGGGCAGGGCTGCTCCTGGTAATTAAAAGGTAGCAAAGCTCCTCGTCTGCATGAATAGGGGACAAGTCAATATGGTTCAATCTGGAGCTGAATTGACTGCAATCAATTCCTCCCTCTGCCCGTCCAAGGCTGCAGATGTGAAGTGCACACAATCTGATCAATGGTGACCTTGAGAGCAATGAAGAGACAAAGCCACACTGCAAACAGGGGCAGTGATGGAGAGGAGCCTTCGGAGCAGGCAGCAATGAAAAGGAGAGCTGAGCTTCACCTTCCGAAGCCAGGCAAAGCCTGGGGAGAGGCAGCAGCCTATGCCACACTGGGCTTGTGCCCTCTATCATCAGCAATTGCTCATCCCTCTGATCAGCTGCAGCACGGTGAGGAGGGGGATTAGCCAAGGACAAGAATGGTTCTTGCCCAAAAGATTTTTGGAGTGATACATATGAGATATCAGAGACCCCACCAACCTCCTCCACTCTGCAGGGAGCATGAGGAAATCAGAGAATCATAGAATGGCCTGTGTTAAAAGGGAGCTAAAAATCACCCAACTCCAGCCCCACTGCCAGGGGCAGGGACACCTCCCACAGGACCAGGTTGTTAGTGAAAGGTTTACCCCTGGCAGGGGGTTGGAGCTGGATGATCTTTACAGTCCTCAAAAACAAAGGGTACCCAACATCCAAGGCATCTCCACTTGGCCTTGGGACATCTGTCCACCACTGGTAGCTCCTGCAAAGTTGTCTGAAGACATAAACCAAGATTGTGTCTTCGCACTTTCCCCTTCTGACCGGCTTCAACCCAATCACCAGTAATGAATTAATAATTAATCAATCATCCCCTGATTTCATTTTCAGCCTGCAAGCGGAATAAAAAAAAAGAAATGGGATCTTAAAATAATGCTCTGCAATGGGTTGTGTCTGTCTCTGGCAAATGCAATTTAACTGCCTTAATGAAATGCTAATTGGTAGAAAATATATATAAAAACCATCCTGAATACTCCTCTAATTGAATTTCCTTTTTCCAGATCTACAAAGCAAAATGCTCGGTGCAGAAAGAACAGTAAACAGACTCAAAGGCTGTCCTTTCTGAGACGGGGTAAAATCACAAAGAGCTGCACAAGGGTTCATTTGGAATAGCACCATTGTTGTTCCTAATTGTGTGTGTGTGTGTGTGGTGTGTGCATGTGGCAGAGCAAAAAAAAAAATGGACTGGAGGCGCTGATCCGACAATTAAAGCATCATCTCAGTAATAGCCATAAATAAACAACAGCATTAGAACAGCCTGGCAATAAAGATGGTATTAAAAGGAGAACAAAATGAGAGGCAGCTCCAAATGGGAAGGGGTGAAGTGAAAGTCACATTGATCCACTCTATCTCGCTGAGGAGGAGGAAACAATGAAATGAACAAGCATTGGGGGACCCCCAGGGCTCCCCAAAACTGCTGCAAAGGAAGAGCAGCACGGGCTTCTAGCAAGGGGTGATAGGTGTAACTTTTAGTCAGAAAGAGTGAAAAAGGGAATTAAGTGGATGCAATCAGGGTTGTTAAGAAAATTTGCATGGAAGGTTGTACAGTAAAGCATTGGTTTGTCAAAATCCCAAAATTCTTGCAGGCTGAGGTCAGCTCTGACGCTCCTACAAGCCACAAGTCTTGAATTGTCAGAATTGTGACACTATCAAAGTGCCAAGTTCCCAATTTCATGTTGTAATGACTTTTCATACAGAAATTGTAAAGTACTGCACTGTAAGAGTTTAGGGGAAAAAATATCCCAACTCAAATCACTCAATTTCAAACACAAAATGCCAACTGACCTGACAAAGATACCGGCCACTCCCCACAAATTACTGCCCTCACATTTCTGAAGTTACAAGTTTTTGTCCTCTTTTGAGAGGAAAAAGGTGCTGACGCTCTGAAAACTCCCTCCCCTGACCTGAGAGAGCCGTGCCCTCTCTAGAATGGACATCCTTGACTTTGCCACTGGCAAAGCATCACCTGGCTCCTCAGTGCAGCCTCAGGTTTCTCGAGCAGGACACCAGCAGTGCTGGCAGCCCCAGTCCAGCAGTCCACACAAACAGTAGATCTGCTGTGCTCTATCAGTACCACTGCCTTCAAACCCTCCTAGAGACTTTAAATGCCTCTGCAAATAG
The DNA here is from genome assembly GCA_910950805.1 of Acrocephalus scirpaceus scirpaceus. Taxonomy (NCBI): domain Eukaryota; kingdom Metazoa; phylum Chordata; class Aves; order Passeriformes; family Sylviidae; genus Acrocephalus; species Acrocephalus scirpaceus. The sequence continues at coordinate 7,186,722 of OU383790.1, read as the reverse complement.
CCCATCCAGCTGAGTATAATTACCTTAATTAAAACCCCACCTCATCCTTCTGACTGGAAAGGTTCATGTGTTTGCCTTAATGATCTCCTTAGCAGCAGGCTCAGAAAGTCCTTTGGCTCCTCTGGCAGGGAGCTGGGACCTGAATGCTTAAGGTGGGGGAAGTCACAGAGGTGCCTCTGCTCCTGGGGTGGGCTGAGTTTTGGGGTTTGACGTTTCTAGGGAAAGGATGGCTGACAGAAGTCTCTGCTCTCCTCTAAGCACCGCTAATTTCTGGCTGCTCCATTTCTCCATGAGATGGGAACCTTCCAAACCTCCAAAGTCTGGGCTTAGCTGTGTCCTGATGCCATGCCAAGGAAAGGGGAAGGCATGGTTATCTGTGCCTGGCTGAGGACGGATTGGAAGAGAGCAATGGCCATAAGGCAGCAGGAAATGCCTTTGCTGCTGCTCTAGAGCAGCCAGGGATGTTTTTTCACCTCTAGAATATAAACTGCAATTCAGTTTTGTCTCTGCTTCCCAAGGAGCCCTGATGGTTCAGAGAAAGCAGAGAACCACTTTTGATATGCATCCTGCTTACCTTCTGCCCTCTTCCCAGGGCTACATCTGTGCAAAGTTAACCAGGGATGTAACCCTTCTCCTTCTGTTGGGGTCTAGGATTCTTCCCTTGTTTCTCTCCCTCAGGGAGTTTTCTCCCATATGTGTGGCCAGGAGACGACAATGACCAGGTACTGAGGAGAGACAAAAGAAGTGCCCCAGCTCAGGGGAGGAGGGTGCTTGGCTGCTGCCCTGGGGTGACTTTATGGTGCCTGTATCCCCAGTGGTCTGTTCTGTTTATGTTGGATATTCTGTTCTGTACCTTTGGGACTGGTTCCAAGAGCAAAGGGGGTGAAAGGAAAAGCGCAGGGTTTGTTTTCATAAACTGCACTCCCTCCTCCACTTTCTGCTCCTGGACTGTGACATCTGTAGTACAGACAGACAGGGGGACAGCGATCTCCTGTGCTTTTAGTTAGTTTTAGCTAGCTGAGGCAGAGAAGTTCTTGAACTATTTTTTTTTCCTTTTTCTTGGGACTGTTTAAACCTATTTTGGACTGAAAACCCAGAGGAGCACCTGGAGCTCACACCAGTGGCCCACCGGGGCCCAGGATGGCATTTTCCAGCACGAGAGAGACTGATAAGAGACTGATAAGAGACTGATAAGAGACTGATAAGAGACTGAGAGAGCCGAGCTACACCCATGGCAAGGACTTTCTCAATTTACCATCTCACTTCAGAAAAACTAGAGGTTTAATTGGGTTTGTTTGTTTGTTTGTTTGTTTTTGTTTGTTTGTTTTTTTAATGTTTGTGGGCACTTTGTTAAATAAATCATTTTTTCCACTTTTCTCCAAGGAAATTCTTTCCTGGACCAGTTGAGGAGGGAGCAGTTTGAGTTTGCTTTCCAGAGGGACCCATTCAGAGGTTTTCTCCCAAATTTTCCCTAAACCAGGACAGCTGCACTCCTCTTATCTGAAGGTTTCTCAGGCAAAGATGCCTGAGAATTGGGCTGGGAAAAAGGACTGGGGCAGCTGCTTGGGCTCCTCCTTGCTCTCTCAGCATTCTCAGGGGAAGGAGGCTGCAGTCACTGCAGGAAGAATTCACCACCACTGTGGGTTCTGTCTTCTGCTGCATTTTACCTCGAGTGGAGCTCTGCTCCTGAGAGCAGCCATTGCACTGGGACCTTGTGACACCCTCCCTGACCAAGCAAAGAACCCCTCCCCACCTGCTCAGGTGCCTCAGGGAAACCCCAGGATCCTTGAGAGAGGAAGGTATGTCCTGTCCATCCTGGTGAAATCCACAAACAGGTCTGATAACACTTGTTCTGTGTTAGCTAACGGGACTCCTGGGCAGCAGATTGTTCTGAAAAGGATTGTTCTAATCCTGCTCATCACTCCCTGATCCTTGTTCTGCTGTTGGAGAAAATTTAACTGTCAAGCAGGAAGGGTTCCTCAGTTTTTGGAGGTTAGAATGAGGCAGCAGCAAAGACTGGCTTGAGTGGATCTGGGAGATGAAATCCTGGCTGCCTCTTCCTCTTCACTGGGTGTGCAAACACCAGTGCTGTTTCTATTTCCTTGCTGCCATGAAAATTGCCTTATTGAATTTTTAAATAAACTCTGCTGGTTGGAATATCCAAAGAGCCTTTGCACAGACCCTGATGGGACTCCTTTTTTTTTAAATTAAAAAACTTTGCCTCAGGCAAAATGGAAATGTCTTCAGATTTGCAATCAGTGCTCATGTAACATATCTGAAATACAGTTTTTATGCTGGTGATTTGATGGGGTTTGTTTCTGGGGGGGCAATGAATGGATTTGTGGAACTTGGGAGCCCAGGATGCCATGACAAAAATTGCTACCAATGACCATACCAAGGCATGAGGGGAGAAGGGGAAAGAACAAGAAAAGAACAGTCTATTTGTAATTGCTGAGTTGCACATGTGAATCACATTGTCCTCTCCTGCCAACCTCCTCCTCGTCTCTGTGTTTAACCCGCGGAGATGTCCAGTTTGCTCCCAAGTGGAAAACATCTATGAGCCCCAAGGTCATCCAGGTCTGATAGAGAGGGGAAATTAATAATAAATACCAGCTAAATGCTGAATAGGAACTGTCACAGAGAGCCTGCTGAGAAGAAAAAGGCTTGAACTTTGTCCTGAGGCTGCTTTCCCCAGTTACTGATCTGGATCATTTCATTAGCTGAGGTCATAGGAAAATCCTTCTGGAGGGAGGCCTGGGGAAAGGGGGAAAGCAGTGAGAAAAATACCTTCCTCTCTCAAGGATACAACTGCAATGGCCTTAGCTAGGGATTAAACAGACGAGCAAGTCCCTAATTATGCCTCGGTTAGATGGCAAAGAACAGCAGAGGAAGGAGTGAATAAGGGAAAACAGGACTGTTTATTGAAAAGGAGAGGGGCAGAGCTGCCCAGGCAGATGCAGAGGCCAGAGCTGTGTGTAGGAGAAGTGGATGGTTGGGGTGATTTGCATCCACAGCACACAAAGACAAGTGGTGCAGAGATTCATCAGTCATTGCCCATGCCAGGCTTACACAAGCTGAGAAAGACACATCATTGTGCAGAGCTGGGCTGGAATCAGCTGCCTCAGGGATATCTGCTCTGGGATGGAGCCCCTCAGCTGCAGCTCCTCCTCCTCTGCACCTCCAACCAGGCTCATTTATCTCCTCATCCTGGGACACCTCTCCTGGAACAGGCAGGAAAGGAACATTGACCACCCACACGGACCACAGAGTCCTGCAGCACCTGGAGATCACACCCTGCTACCAACAACGTGCTGCCCTCAGCCTGTAACTCACACCCTGAGATGTCCTACAGCCAATCCAGGGGTAGCACTGGTCTCTCCCAGCCGACATGAGTTCAGTGCCAACCTTCTTTCCACATGCCACCATGTTATGATGACTCTAAACATCACTTTATGGCACATGGCAGCATCCAGCAGGATTTGTGCTAGGAGCCATGCAGAGGGAGTGCACCCCACCTGAAATGAGTGAGGGTGTGTGGGGTTTGGCTGAGATGGAGTTCATTTTCCCCACAGCAGCCCTCACAGTGCTGGGCTGTGTATTGGTAACTGGAGAGGTGCTGGTTGTGTTGGCTCTGCTGAACACCAGGGCAGTCTCTCCAACATTTCCCCCTCAGCAGCAGGCTGGGGATGGGCAAAATTTTGGGAGGGATCAGAGCCAGGATGACTGACCATACTGACCAAATGGGTAGTCCATATTATATGAAGTCTTCTCTGCAATAAAAGCTTAGAGAAAACATTTGCTATGATATTTACCTTTCAGAGAATTGTCAACATTTATTGAACCCCTACTTCCTGCTAATGGAAAGTAAAGAATAATTCTTTTCTTTTTCTTTGCTGCTGCTTCGGGCATTTGCCTTTGTTTAAATAAATTGCCTTTACCCTGACATGACTTTTTCCATCTTATTTTCCCCCTTCTCTGCCCTGCTGAGGAGTGGTAGAGAGGCTTGGTGGGCACCTGTTGTCCAGACAAGGTCAGCTGCCCTCAGAGAAGCAGAAGCAAAGCAAGCAGGTTAAAATGTCTTTTGGAGGTTGCAGAGCCTACACGTCTGTCTCCAAAGGTTTGCAGCCTCAAGGCGAAATCATTTCTTCACAGCTGAGTTTTGCCTGAGGCTGATGCTGCTGTCGCTGAGCTGAAGCAGAAGGAGGAACAGGCTCGTGGGCTGATTGTGCAATGCTGAGGAGGTCAAAAGGATAGGAGTGCTGGGATATTCGGGCTGAGCTGCGGGGCAGGGACAGGAATGTGCTGTAGGGTTGAGAAGCTGCTCCCTGCTCTGGGAAAGGGGGCAGGTCGGTGCAGAGCTGGGCTCCACTCTTTGGGACAGGCCTGGGAAACATGGATGTTTTTCTCTGTCTCTCCCCCAAAATGGTAAATGATGCTTATCCATCATTATTATGATGGCATGGGGATGGCCCAAAGGCTCTGCTGAGGTCAGTGGGCTGATCCATTAAAAGGCACCCAAGGATGAGCTCACTTCTTTCACATGAAAAAGGAGTGGGTGAAATCTTTAAATCTCTGCAGTCAGAAGCATTTTGGAGTCTTGGTTTGAAGCTTGAAACTCCAGTTTTCAGTATCCATCATTCTTGTGAATGCAACTGACTCCATCTCTCACTGCCAAGTGCTATTTCAGGGCTGTTCTCTCCTCCCTAGGACATGTCCTTAGGAAATATCTTGGTTTTTGGTTGAACCCAGAATCACGCTGTGTCTGAACAGCAACCCGGTGGCAAAATCCCTTTTGGCTCATCTGGAGATGCCATGAGTGGACAAATCCCTTTATTATTACAGAAATTACCTTAAACTATCCATGTCACACACAGCTGGATAAGATCCTGGTGGTTACAGGACCATGCTGAGGTTCAGTCCCATGAGATGCAGAGTGTGAAATTCATCTCTGACTTCCATGAGAAGGGAGGGCACCCAGCACCAGCCTGGACAGGGCTTTTTCTGGAGGGAGGGAGGAAAAGAGCAAAGGCAAATGGGTGTGAGAGAGAGGGACAGAGGGAATGAAAGGGAGAACAACTATTGGAGAGCTTCATCATCTCCCTGTCTAGAAGATATTTCTCCATTGACTCTATTTAAAGTCAGCCTCAGGCTTGTGGGCTTGGAGAGCTTTTAGCAGATGAAAGAACTCACTCATCAGGCAGAGAATTTTTGATTTTTTTTTTCACTCTCCCCAGCTCTCCCAGGTCTCTTTTAAAGCCATTTCAGCAATTGTTGAAAACTGTCAGATGCCTTTGACAGATCAGTACTTTACCGTGGAATCTGCATGGCCTGTTAGCCAATCAAAATGCAAATTCGGGATACATTTAAAACACAAGCCCCCAATTTGTCTTCCAAATGCTGCTGGAAAGTCATGAAAGCAATTTAGCTGTCCCTGGGACCGCACCTTCTCCTCAGTCTCGGTTCTGGCAGAGCTGCCGGGCTGTGCCGGGCGGGAATGTGTGTGCGTGTCGGAGTGTGTGTGTGCGAACGCCACGGGCGGCGTTCCCAGCCTGGGAGCATCAATCTTCCCCTCCGACTGAGTGAGATTTATGGCTCAGCCACGGGGCTGCGGCACCGCCCGGCACAGCCCTGCTCCTTCAGATCGGGACAGGCTCAGGGATGAGGTGTGGGACGAGGGATGAGGTTTGGGACAAAGGATGAGGTTTGGGAAGCGGGATGAGGTTTGGGAAGAGGGATGAGGTTTGGGACGAAGGATGAGGTTTGGGACGAGGGATGAGGTTTGGGATGAGGGATGAGGTTTGGGAAGAGGGATGAGGTTTGGGACGAGAGATGAGGTTTGGGAAGAGAGATGAGGTTTGGGATGAGGGATGAGATTTGGGAAGCGGGATGAGGTTTGGGACGAGGGATGAGATTTGGGACGAGGGATGAGATTTGGGAAGAGGGGTAAGGTTTGGGACGAGGGATGAGATTTGGGAAGAGGGATAAGGTTTGGGACGAGGGATGAGGTTTGGGAAGAGGGATGGACACCCAGGCTGTCCTGCCCTGCTTTCCTTCTCGTCCTTTTCCAGATGGCAGCGGGGTGACAGTGCCAGCAGCTCACCCCGGGCAATAATGAGAGCCATTTAATGGAGGCTGAGTCAACAGGAACATGCTTCCCTTTCAACAAACAAACACTGTTATTCCCCCTCCTTCCTCTTCCCACTGGGAGGTTTCTGCTGAGGGAAATGATGCCTTAAGATTTTAGCTTATTGTATTTTCCATATATTTGTAATGCTGCAATTCTTTAGTGTATAACTCTAAACTCCACACACAGTGTGAGCTGCTGCTTCCCCATTTTGGTCAGACACAACAATTCCTCTCCAGGCCTGGGGATCAGGGACACCTCACTGCCTCAGGCCTGAGAGATGGAAATAAAAGTGAGTTGGGGGGAGCAAACTTGGGGTAAATGACTTCATTAGCTGAAGCTGTAATTGGAAGATGAACCCCAATATGCAAATGGACCAAACTGATCAAAGTGTGCAAACCTGTGACCTTTGTCCATTTTGGGTGTAGCCCCTGGGGGGCTTCATCTGCCCTAAATGTACCTGAAGGCCCTTCCATAAATATGCCTCCTTTATTCCCTTAATTTTGTCTGGTCTTTGTTTTTAGGTAATCCCAAAAAGACCTCAGGAATGGGTGGATCAGCATCACAACAGAGGAGCATCTTTGATTTACTTCCTCACTAGGTTCAAATGGAATCGTGGTGACATCAGCTCTTCCTGTCCCTCAATCCTAACCCTGTCCCCTGTTCCCAGTCAGTGTTTTCCATCCATTCCAGTCTGAGAACCCAGTCTGAGCCAGCTGAACGAGTTTTCTTTATTTTTCTACCAGAAAACTGTTTTTTCCCTGCTCTTTTTAAACTATTTGAAAGTAAAAGTCTACTTTGTCTGAAAATAATTTCTTTCCCCTGAAAATACCCCTTCCCACCCTAATAATCCTCCAGCTCTGATTTAAAGCCACCTTGCAAAGGTGAGGAGGTTTGTTTTTAATGAGAGCTAGAACTTCAGTACACAAGACAAAAATCCTGTCCAGCCCATTCTTTAGCTGGAAATGTCATTGTTTCATGCAGACTCGTGCATAAAAATTAACCCATACACTTTTTAAATGGGACTGGGGGAAAAAGGCTCAGTTGCCTGTTATCTACCTGTGGATTTATCTATTTATAGCAGTTGAAAGGAGCCCACTGCCATCCCATAATGAAGAATTTCTTACCCTCAGAGCCCCAGACCTGGGAATCTGCAGATTCTACCACACAGGACATTCCCTGGCATTACTGAAAGCTGGAAACAATCTTCCAGTGAACTGAGTTCATGCCAAAGAAAATTCTGTCCCACTTATCAAATTTGCTTAATAAAATGGGTAAACCTTCTCAGCAAGATTATTTAGAGTGATTTTTAAATGCTCCTCTACTGCAAATGGCTGGGTTTATGTTCCCCTCGTTCCACTAAGGTCTGGATTCTCCCTTTGCCTGCAGTCTGCCTCTTGTCTGGCTCACTGAAGCAGCCAGATGGTGTAATTTGCAGGTACCTCCACAGCACTTACTTGTCTGACATGCCTGAACTGATTGAAACATGCACAGAAACCTTTGAAACCTCGTTGAAGTGGTCTGGATAAAGCCCTGGAATGTGATAGATCTGGGAGACAGAGCAGGTACATTCACTCCTGGAGACTGCCCAGCACAAAGCTTCAGGGGAAGGAGTTTGTGCCTGCACAGGTGGGCAGGGGATGAGACTGAGGTTCTGTGGGTGCTGTGGATATTTATTGGCAGTAAATAATTATGGTCTGGTTGCTCATGTAGTGTCTCTCCCTGCATTTATATGTCAGTGTGTGTGTAGGTGTGTGTACTAGGGAGTACATGATCCTGTAATTCTGTGATTCTGTGACTCCCCCTTCTTGTGTGTCTCCATGCTCTGTGTGTGTGGTAGATGTTCATATCTTTTATCAAATCACAGAATCACAGAATGGTTTGGGTTGGGAGGGACCTCAAAGCCCATCCAGTGCCACCCCTGCCATGGCAGGGACACCTCCCACTGTCCCAGGCTGCTCCAAGCCCTGTCCAGCCTGGCCTTGGGCACTGCCAGGGATCCAGGGGCAGCCACAGCTGCTCTGGGCACCCTGTGCCAGGGTCTCACCACCCTCACAGGGAAGAATATTTTTTTAATTATTTTCTCTCTTCTTGGACTTCTCTTGCTTCTTTCTTTCAGAGTGTTGTCAGATGCCAGCCAGCTCTGGTGAAGGGGTCACTGAGCTGGTCAGCTGGGACTGCTGGGAAGAGCTGCAGCAGAGTCTGGGAGGGGAACTTGCTGGGGACAGTTATGAGGAGCAGGGTGTAGAGAACTGGTCTAAAATGCCTCCCAACCCAAGGACAGTTTGCCCTCAGTATCTCCACCAATCCTTTCCAGGGGAAGACATCTGCTGCCACTGAATGAAACCTCCCCTGGAAATACGTCCATGAGCAACAATATCTTTGCAGTCAGGGATTTGAAAAAATAAACAAACACCTGCCAGGAACGGAATTGAATCAAGCACTGATTTAAATATGACAAGAAGAAAAAAAAAAAAAGGCATTTTATTGATGGAGTAAAAGATCAAAACACAAAGCCTTCTGTGCTTCAGCTGGGGGCAGGAGGAGATGAGGAAGGGGACAAGAGGTGGGGAAAGAGAAGTTGGCTGGCTCATGCACTGAGCTCTGTTGTTGTACAGGCAGCACCCTGTCAGCACTTTGCAAGAAGGAGCTCCATCTTTCTTTCTTACGTGTCCTGACAGCTTTTCAGAAGAGATTTACACAGGGACAGATCGGAATATCTGTCATAGCAAACCACTGTGGTCAGGAGAGTGGAGGCACTGTGAGCTGGAACCTCACACTGCTTGGGGCACAGGAGATGGGGAGGGGACAGCAGTGGAGTGGAGGAACCCTGTGCAACACCAGGGAATGTGCTCTGGGATCCATCTGGCCCTGTGCAGGTATGTGGAGCTCCCAGGCCTGTGTCCCTGCAGGCTGGAGAGCCTCCCCCTGTGATCAAAGCACAGAACCTGTCACTGCCAGGCTTCAATTCATCTCTTTCGAAGGCAGACGTCCAAAACGAGTCAGATGAATTGTGCTGAGGAATTGGTTGTTTCTCTTTCCCAGCTCCAGTGGGAGCTCAGGCAGCTGGCTGGGCTGAGGAGAGCTGTGCTTGAGCTGCTGAAAGTAAGAAGAGACCAATCACAGAACCACAGAATCACTCAATGGCTTGGGTTGGAAGGGACCTTAAAGATTATCTCGTTCCAATGTCCCCACCATGGGCAGCGACCTTTTCCACTGGAGCAGGCTGCTCAGAGCCCATCCTCAGTGTGCAGACAGAGCATCCCACAGTGTCTGCCCTCATCCCCATGAGCCCATTCCTGGCTCCAGCCCCAGAGAATGCAGCAGGGCACACATCTCCTGGGAAGGAGGTGCTGGAGATGTCTGCAAGGACGCAGCCAAGTATGAAGAGTTTTAGACAGGCTCAGAGCAGCCAAAATTAGATTTTTTTTTTCCTTTTTTTTTTTTTTTTTCCTTGCCAGGAGGTTAAAAGGGGAAAGCCAGGGAAGAGCTCGCCATTTGCTCTGGGCAGTGACTCTGCTGGGCTCGGCCAAGGCACTCTGCAGTGACAAAGCCACGGGAGCATTTCACAAGGACAAAGGTTACTGGCTGCTGAACAGCAGAGTATTAACATGGAAATGACAGCAATCCGTGTCAGATCAAGGCCGTGTAAATCTTTCCAAGGCTGTTAGCAGGGTGTGGAAGGCAGCCTCAGCTGTGGGACAGGGATTTGCAGGCCCTGGGTGAGTGGTTGGCAGTCCACAGTGCTGTGCCCTGTAGGAGCACATCCACTGGAACCGGGAGGAAAAAAGAGGGAAGAAAAATCAGGCTGTAGTTCAGAGCCCTGCTCTGTCACTGCAGCTCCTCCAGACCCCAGCTGCGGTGTAAATTGAGATTCCACATGGATGCTGCTGCCTGCTTTCACTGCTCATTGGGTGCAATTTACTTGTCTCATCCGATTTACGCCATGCACTCAGGTCTGGAGCATAAATATCCCGGCTCATATAACTATGAGAACATCTTCTGTCTCGCCTCTCTCACACTGGCTCAGATTCATCAGATTCAGAGGGAGTGATTTTAATTTCAGTGATCTTCGCTTTCTCACCCAAAGCCCCACTGATTTCTCTGCTGAGGTCTCCCAATCACACAAGTGGAGTTTTCCATTGGATTTCGTGTTATCTTCTGATCTGAAGGGTTTAGGTGTGAATTAAGTGATACCTTGGCTTTGAGCACAACCCCCCTTCCTGGGGGTGAGTTTCAGCCTAAATGAACAGTGCGTGTGTGCACCAGGAATGCACTGCCCAGGCATGAATAAATGTTCTCAGGGAGATCCTTAACAACACACAATCTTCCAAGCAACAGGTTGCTTTACTGGGATTAACAACCTGGAGGAGATGGATTAATATAATTGCTATTCCTGACCAGAGCTGTGGAAAATAATCACAATGAAGTTAAATAAAACGTTTGAAAACTGTTAGGGATTTGGGGTGGCATTTTATTTTTTTTTTTCTTTAATCTTTTAAATGTATTTATTTTGTAAATCTCGCAGGAAGTTCCCTGATGTCAAACAGGATGTGCCAGCATTCATCTTTTCCTCCCTCTTTTTCAGAAAGGTTTTTAAGCTCAACTCAAACAACTCAAGGTAATTTTAGGGAGCAACGCCCCAACTGGCCTTCCCCCAGCCCTGTTTCATGTTTCATTTCATAAGAATAAAAGAAGTTTGGTCAGATGAAAGGAAAAGTTCACCTAATCCAGAATTAGAAGTTAAATAGTGGCCAAAAATTGCCACTAGGGAAGGCTGCACAAACAGGGTGAGCACGTGGCACTATTTCTCTCCCTGTCTTTCTCAGCCTCCAGTGCTCAGCAGCTCAGGGACTGCCAGAGTCAGAGGTGTTATCTTCCAGTTTAATGCCCTTGATGGATTTTTTTTTTCTTCCATGAAGTGTCTAACAGCTTCACGAAATGCATGGTTAAGCTGTAAAACTCTACTTTTTTTGTGAATGCCAGAAGTTTACATGGGTTCAAAAAGCAAAGTGTGAAACCACATTACATTTCTACCTTCTGGATGTGCTATCAAGCAAACACACCTTGACAGGGAAATCTCTTCCCAGGAGACATCATGACTTTGATACGTTCTTCTTTTTTTATTTTTTTTCCCCCGTTTTTAAATCCATTTCTGGAATAAATGCGTTCCACAGCAAATCTTGCAAGGAAAGTGTTTCCCTGCAATCAGCAGCCCTGCTTGCAGCACTCCTCCAGCCCATCTGCAAGAGGGCTCTGCCTGATCACATCAGATGCACTACAAGGTGTTTGTTCTGCTGCCCAGGAGTGGAACATCAGGAGCCACTGGACTGTGACCAGTTGGATAATTCTGAACAAATACGTGGAAATAAACATAACCATCCTCATTGCATTAATCACAGTCCTGCAGGAAACCTTCACCTGGATTTTAGTGCATTCAGAGCCCGTTTTCTTCATTATCTCTGATTCCCTGGTGATCCTGGGCAGCTGGGGCAGAATTCACCCTCGTGTAAGAGCCAGTGCAAAGTCAGAGCATCCCCTGAGTGCCACTGGCAGACTCTGGAGCCTGTGCTCTCTGCATTTATCCTCTGCAAAGTGAGGTGGGGGTGAGGTCCTGCAGGATCTGAGGAGCCAGACACCTCCGAGGCCAACCAAAATACCCAAATCTCTTGTTTGTTAAGCCTTTTCCACCCTACAGGTATTTTTCTTCTCTATCAGGGTGCCAAGACCCTGTGCATGCTCCACAGGCACTGAAGAATGCAGGGAGATTTTTAACTCCCACCAAAGTTTCCCACTCAGGGAACTGGTTTTGACTTTGCTTTTCCCAGTACAGAAACAGCCCTGGGAAGTCAAACTCAAGAAGAAGAGTGTCCAGTGAGCCTCCCTCTTTCCTTGCTCACTTTTGAGCATGTTTTCCAGGAATCTGGACTGCTTTTGAAGCTGAATTTGTTCCAGGTCTCTCCAGGTCAGATCCCCACCCTCCTCTGTGGCTGTTTGGGGCTGACAGTGGGCACTGTCCCTCCAGCCATGCTGCTGTCATTCCCCTCCAGCCCCCCACATATTTTAGATATCTTCAGACTCCATAAAGAGCCCTTCTGCAGCAGGAGCTGGAACCATTTCAGCCTGGGCTGTGCTGAGAGGAGACAGAGATGCCCCCTCAGGCAGAGTGAAAAGGGCCCAATGAACGCTGTGATGACAGCACAGTAAAATTCCCTGGGCCCTAAATATTTTATCATCATAAAATAAACATAGATCTTCTCATCATGAAATATACATTAAAAAATGTTTAAACATGTTAATTATTAAACCAATATTGATTCATATTGGATGAAGCATTAACGGGTGGAGTTTGGAGGAGGAAAATTGGCAAATGTATTTAATGTCGAAAGAGCGCTTGCCACATATCAATATTCATCAGGTCTAACCACTAATAATCATAACAGTGACAGGCCAGATTTATGGCTCCTCTGCATGAAGGCAAGTCTGTGCAGAGGGACAAACTGAAATATTAAGATGGGAGGCACAAAAATTCAATTTTTTTTTTTTTTACTGCAGCTCATCATTGTGATTTTATGGATAAACTGAGGATTTGTGTAAAAGAGTCTGAGCAAACAGAGGGAAGACTCTTGTGAGTTTATTTGAGAGCAGGTTATCAGAAGGATTTAATCATCTCCTCTGATATGGCCTGGGCTAAAATTGTCCCCCAGTGCAGGTGCCACCAGAGTACAGAAGGAGTTAATGGTTGCTCCTGTGCCCTCTCTTTGGACATTTATTCAAAGAATCTTAAATGGATTTTCTGAAAGTCAGAGAGTGGGAAATGCATCATGTGCCACCTTTAGCATTTGCAGGGTTGAAGGTGAAGCTTGAGTTGGGGAGTTTTATGGTTCAAGTCAGTTATTTTGATTTGGGGCTGTAAATATTCTCCCCAGAGGAGAATGCCTTGCTCACTGTGTCTGCAGGAATTCTTTTGCAGATTTTTTCCTGCTGGAAGCTCTGGCTTTGATAACACACTGAGATCACAGCACAGGTAGAAAAGGAAGGGACTGGGAACTGAATTCCATTAATATGGGAGATCTGCCAAAGGTCCTTAATTTGGTATAGCTTTAAATGTCCATCCCACTCCAGGAGCAGGAATCCCGATGTGGATGCAGTCTGTCCAAGGACATTCTTGGCACTTTGTCTGGGTCAGTTTTTCATTTCTTTCCCCACCTACAATTTTTTCCCCAGATTTATTTCAATGTGAACAGGTACACCAAGACCTCTATCTTCAACACCGTGTGGCTATGTGAATTTAATAGCATTTTTGCAATATGCTGGAACCTGAGAGAACTTCAGAATTGCAGGGAGCTCATTGTATTTAAAACACTTTCTTGTGAAGAGAGTCTCTTTTCTTGGTCTTTAAACAAAAAAAGAACAAAGAGGTTCCATGACTGTGTTCAAGGACTCCAGTTTAAATTCATTCAGTCTACAGTTCAAAAAAGAAATATGTTTTCTGAACAACCTCCTCTGCAAATGCAGTGTGGTACCAGAGAGTTAACAGGTGCTCTGTCTTGCGTGCTAAATTGATTTAATACTTTTTATTACTTTTTATGTGTCTCTTTGCAGGACTGGTACAAGAGCAAACACAGAGAAACCTTCTCTCCTGAGTTGAGGGGGGGTCATACCACTACTGATGGACAGAGTCACGCCAAGAAAAATCAAATAAATTGGTTTTTCCCTTGCTGGAATTTGGTTTTAATGCCAGGGCTGGTACCTGAGTGAGCTGCTGGTGTATCCTGCAGATGTGGAAGTGTGTAAGGTGCTGCACAGAAGACAAGGATGGGAGAAAAAAGATCAGATGAGCCACTCTGCTGACCAAAACCAGGCCTGGAACAGGGATCTTTAGGTCCTTCAGATCCTCTCCTTTACCCACCAGCCCTTCTTGCCTTCAGAATAGATCTGGAATTCCTTTTTTCTCACTCCACAATACATGCCAGCACAACAGCAAATGTCAGCCTTTTTCTTTGGGACAGGACATTCAAACAGCCAAACCTTTAACATCTGCTGTAGTTCTCTGTTGAACAACAGCTTTGCTGTCAGTGTTTATCTGCTGGAGAAATGCTTCCCAGCCTATGCATGGAGATGAAACACTAAATTGTCCATTTAATTTCCACTTACTGGGAGACTCGGCACACATTAAAGAGTATTTGACTATTAAAAGCATGTTTATGGGCTCTAATATTGCTATCAGTGGTATGTGACTAATACAGAGTACAGTGCATTTTGTCACAATCGGTTGATTTCCGAGTAATCTGTCACTGGCAACTGTTAATCTGGGGGTTCTCTTCCTAAAGCAGCTCCAAAAGATGAGTCTGGAGGGATTCCTGCTCCGGTTGTGCCTTGCACAACATCCTGGCACAACGTCCTTGCATGAAACTCATCCTGAGTGGAGGGAAAGCTGAATTAATTTAAAAGTTGCACTATTGGCTAGATTGACTAAAAAAAATCATGCTCTGTGAATGTACAAAGTGATGAGCATTCCTTTATCCAGCTACCCCACAGCACAGTCCTATCCACAAATTTTTGTACTGACTGACCACTTGTGATCAAATGTGATACAGAGATTACCAGCCTCAAAAATATTAAATTCTCATGAGTTTCATGAAGAAACTGATTCTGTTGGAGCTCCTAAGTAATTGCACACGCAGGGATTCAAACACAGGGTACCAATGCATGGGAAGCAAGCTTCATTTCCATGGAGCACAGAAGTAGCTGGCGTCTTGATGGGATGTTCTCCCACTGGAAAACATCCATTTCTTAAAATCAAAATGTGCTAAAGTAACAAACACTGATTGAAGTGAAATTTCAATTGAAGGCAGCCATTTAGTTTGTGATAATGTTTGATTTCTTTCAGTCTTACAGAATTTTCTTCCCCTTAATGCATATGATAATTTTCATACCCAAAAAAACGAAACAACAAAAAACAAACAAGTGTGTGTGTGTGTTGTGGGAAGACTGTTGGAGGTTCATAAAACGCCATTTTCTTCAGAATTTTCACATCATAAGTCGTGGGAAAATAATGGAGTTTTGGGGAAAAAAAGTTCCAAACTTGGAATATGTGCTGAAAGAAAAATCCCAAATTTTAACCAGAGCATTAACAGTTCCTCCAGAGCAAAAGGCCCAGCTAATCAGTTGTATCCAGAGAAACCTCCTGACAAAAAGCTCTCCTGTACCCAACTCTACTGAGCAGAACAACAAGCAGTGAATCTTTATCCATTACTGGCCTCCTGTACCCATGGGGTGCTCCTCCAAGGGCAGCAGGCAGAGCCCCTGGCCCTGGGGCAGGGAGCAGAGCCAGCTGCTGTGGCTCTCCTTGCCTTTGGCTCCCCAACGCTCTCGTCCCCCAGGCTCTGTGTCCCGGCTGCCAAGAGCAGCAGTGTCCCTTTAGGGGGTGTGACAAGGGCTCTCTTTGCAGTGCTCCTCCTCCAGCCCCTCCTGGGGGTCACTGCAGTCACTCCAGCGTTTCCCCTCTCTCAGCTCAGCACTGAATCTCACCCAGGAAGACCAAACTCACTGTCTCTGTGACCTGCACGCCAGCAGAGACGCTCTGGGGTCACAGGAATCATCCAGAGTGGGAGTTCAGTGCTGGGGAAGCCCAAGCCAACTTTGGATCATTCTTTAGGGAATCTGGTGAAACCAGTTGATGTTTTACAAGAAATTAAGGGCTGGACTTGTTCATAGTGGGATTTTCCAGAGGATTGGGATCCCTAGGACTGAGCTTCAACCAACTGTCCAGTTTGGTGGTGACGAATCCTTTTCTGTGGTCACAAAGCACAGCACAGAGTGGCACAGCCAGTGCCAGAGCCTGGGCAGCAGTGAGTGTGCTGTGTGCCTGCTCCTGGCTGCAATCTCTGCAAAAATGAGCCCTAAAGGGCAACATCCAAACACCAGGCTCACTCCTGAGCTGGGGAATAATGTCTTGGGACTCACTTTGCAAATGCAGCTGCCTCCTGGGCCTAACAGGCACACATTGTGTGGGGTGCAATTAGGAGGTCATAGAAATGCTGTCACTGATGGCTCTCTGGCTGCCTCTGGAAAATGTTCTCAACACATGGCTAATAAGTAGGTTTCCTTGATACCACTTTGATAGTTAGGGACAGCAGGAGGAAAACAAGCAGAAGACCAAGCTTGATGCTATTATCCTTTTTAACTTTGCTTAGCAAATGATTCTGAAGTGCTCAACACAATCACTCCCCCTTTTAAGCATAGGTTTTTCCACTCCTCTTCCTTTACTAGGGTCTAATTTTAAGGGAGCACTTTGGGATTTTAATAACAGAATTACACACTTTGCCCACAGGTCTTTAATCTCTCGATGTTTATCCCATCAGCTGTGTCTCTGGCGAGCCTTTATCCTGGGATGTTTGTCTATTAAATTAACAGTATTTCAGAAGGAGATAAGCCATTTGCAGGCAGTAAATCAAAAGGCAGCAGCATCCACTTAGTTCCCTGGCTGTTGCATCACTCAGTACATTATACACTGCTCTATATACTCAGTATATCACCGAGCTCTTCATCTTCCCTGCCACCCCCGCCCTCCGCCCCCACGCTGTCTGCAAAATGCACAAACCTCTCAGAGGCAGGCAGATCCAGAGAGAAGGAGACAGATGAGATCCGTGAGAGCAGCAAACCGGGGAGCTTTGGAGGGTTTGGATGGAGCTGCTTGGATTTTGGCTGGCTTGCCTGTGGAGGAGAGGGTAGAGCAGAGCCCTCCACATGGGAGCGTGCCAAAAGCAGTGACTAACCCTGCCCAGCAAAGAGCAGAGTTTGGGGAAGGCAGCAGGCAGGGGCTGCCCACCCACTGCTGCAGTGAAACCACCCTGGGATGGAGGCAGCCCACACTGAGCAGTGCAGGGAGAAGTTCTGTGGTGCTGCATGACCAGAAGGAGATGGGTATGTCACACAGTGAAGGAGCAGAGCGAGCTGGAAGGTGGCCAAGGAAATGGAAGCCGTAATTCTGTTTATGCACGAGGTAGAAATGGGAATGTGCGTCCTGAATGGCTTTGTCTGTCTTAATTCTTGGCCTTAATTGAAGGGGTCCTTCCTCAAGGAAAGCAACCTGCAGCGGATGTTTGGAGATATTTTCAGAGCTCGGTGCACTGTAACAGAATCATCAGCGCTGAGAAATGTTCATTTTTGCTCCTTGGATTGTGCCCATCCAGCAAATGGAGCGGGTTCAGCTCCATTTAAACGCTGAGAAGTGCCAGGTCCCTGCAGAAAGCAGGCATGGTGCATCTGCAAGCAGATGGGAAACATCTCCATGTAAGCATTTATGAGATGCCTAACATAGTTTCCCTCTCACAAAAAGAAGCAAACAGATGAAAATCTAAATGTTAAGGGCAGCGTGAACCAATAATTCGGGGGAAAAACTCAGAACAAGTTGTACAAAGCAATCTGTTGCAATGACTTCTCTTTAATCTCCTCATGGACTTCTTACTTCCTACTCTTCTTGCTGTCATCTTTTACAGTATAACCATGCAGACATCCTATTTTTGATACCAAAACTCTCTTTGAACCGAATCAGACTAGAAACAGCAAATTCCAGCCATACTCCCCAAAATAACACCCTGGGAATTTTGTCTTCCTACATTCCTTGAAATTAAAAAAAAAAAAAATCAAAATGAAAAATTACTGGTTTTTTTTACAGGTGCATGCTCTCTTTTCTGCATCCAGGTGCCACATCTTGGCTAGTCACTCTCTTGATTTGACAGATTTTAAATCCCAAAAGCTTCAGCAAGGCCCTTGGTCCACCTTCCCATGGAGAGGGGAGGATATTTGGGTTCCCCTGGTTATCTACAAGTTAAGGGAGGTGCCTGAGGTCATGGTAATCCCTTCCAGCTCTCTGCCAGCTGGGCTGTGACACCCTGGACAAGGTGGATAACACAGACTGAGGTGCTGGAAAACAGGCTAGGAGAGTAGAATCACAGAATTATTTAGGTTGGAAAAGACCTCTGAGATCATCAAATCCAATTAACAGAGAGAGCAGACAGATCCTCTTTCCTGGCTGGGGAGGAAGGATGAAATGCAGAGTATATTTACATTTTTGATCCATTCTGGAGCAAAGCTGATACCTTCCAGCATTGCCCAGAGTTATTTCGGGTGAAGGATCCCCATTTTCAGGTTCCTTCTCTGGGCTCTGGAGATTCAGCCTCATTCTCCTCACCCCAGGTCTATTCCCCAACCACACGCTTTCTAAATCTGCCTCTGTTGCTTTGTTTGTTTGTTTGTTTGTCTCTCTTCCTCTCCTGCTTTTTGAAATTTGTCTTTGGATCACATAAATCTTCCTTATGGAAATATTTGTGCACTTGGCACATTTCCAAGGAATGTTTAGACTTTAATAAAGCAGTTTTTGTGGTTTTATTTTTTTTCTATTTTTCTTTCCAGGGGGAGAAGTTTGTCATGATTTTTTTTTTTAATGGCTTTCCTCCACGAACCTTGGCAGCCTAGAAGTCCCCTCCAGTGGGATGTAATTGGAAGTAGCTGCTCCCTCTGATAGCCTGGATTTCAGAGAGTGGCCTCCAGTTCAGTAGCTGCAACTACTGTGGACAGTTTTGCCTGTGCTTAATTGCAACAAGGTTGTTTCCTCCAATTTTTAAGGCTTTCATTTTCAGGCAAAACCAGATCTGAATGCTCATGTGTCCTCCTCTAAAACTCGTTTATTATAAGTGTTAAGAAAATATTTTCTGCCACTGCTGACAATTTTCCCCTCAGAAGAGGGAGGAGATCCAGATGCTGCTGCAAACATTGGGTGATGTGGTCAGCAGAAGAAAAACTCTTGGTTTGGTTGATTGATAAAGCACTGCCTCTGCCCAAGAGTAAATGTAGAGCTCATTGCTTATTCCCTCTTTTTCTGGGTAAATTTAGAACTCTTTCGAGCTGGGTTAATTTTAGTTTTAGGAATTGTAATGCCACAAAGGAACACAACCAGTGTTTCGAGTCAATCCCACTCCTCTAAAGGAGGCTGAGCCCCGACAGTGCAGCACCCAAAGGTTCTCCTCCAGCCTGGCCTTTAAACTCTCACAACTCCACGACCCTCCTGGGCTATTTTTTCCAGCACTTGACTCTCAGCAGTGTCAGAAGGGCAACCTAAATATCCTCCACAACACAAGTTTATCTTTGAGGCGCTCCAAAATTAAACTTGAGAGTTTAATTTTGGAGTGGCTCAAAGTTTAGAGGAGCACGGAGGAACCTCGGATCCTCGATCTCCTGGCAGCAGCAGCTGTCAGCCCACAGAAACCTTTGCAGGGACAGGAATAGCCTCGGTGCTGTTCCGAAATTCTTAGAAAAAGCTTTTCCCAGGAAGCCGAGCGAGTGCTTTTCCATGCTCCGCCATCTGCGCCTGCTGGAGACCCGCTTGGCTCCTGGCATCCCGCGAATGCATCAACAGGAGACAAAACCATCAAGAAACCAGCAGAGATCACTTCAAACTGCAAACAAAGCAGAACAGTGAGACACTTCAGGCCACGTTCCGAGCTGCTGTAAATCAGTGAAACTCATGGATTTCAACCCAGCTCTGCCAGTCTGCTCCAACTGGGGATTCGGTTCTTCACCATTAACTCCTCCAGCATTGCACAGCCAGCTTTTGGAGGCTTTGAATGACTTCCTGCCTGGAGTCTACAGCTGTTCCAGCAAGGCCTTTGGTTTATCCCTTTAATTTGTCATTAGCCTGTGCAAACAAAAAGAACAAAACCAAGAGGGCTGAGAAAAAAGACATCCAAACAGATGCACTCACTTTTCCTCCACTTTGAGGCAGACTTTAGGTAAGAAGCATTGATAAAGTGGGGATCCACTGGGACAGGTTTCCTGGTTAGGATAAAGATGTTGGTTGAGATCTAAGGCTGGAAGGATCTTGGTTCAGATTAATGAAAAGATAAAATCAAATAAGACTCTAACTTCTACTCAAGAGTCTTCTTTTTCATTAAAATAACATTTCATCCTTCATTTCAATGTTTTCCGATCATTCTGAATCCTCCTGGAATCAGATACAGATGTCCTGAAATACCAGCAACAAAGCTAATTCTGACAGCATTTCTGAAGGATGAGGGGAAAAAAAATTACAAGCATTAGGATGAAAACCTGTTCTGCTGATATTGTCCATCCATTTTGGCAAACTGTTGGGGACTGGAAGTTCAAAAAAGCCTCGGGTACCCCACAGGAGCAGCTGAGTCCTCACCCACCCACAGCCTTTGTGCCAGCTTGATCCCGGCTTGCAAACTTCACATTGCAGTTGAGCCTGGACCACATCCTGCCCTTTTTGCCCTTCAGACTGACTTTCCACATTAGGGAGATGGAATAAGACTCACAGAGATGGTTGAATGGTTGGAAAAAAATTTAAAAATACATGTGAAAGTTAAATAAACAGGGAAATAAGTGGTCCAAATGTTTTTTGATTCTGCAAGCCCTCCTGTGAACCACCAGAGACATTTTTTTCTTTACCACATAAAATCTTTTGTAAAGCTGACTTGACCATGCCAAGGGTCACAAAGCAGCTAAGAATTAAACCCCAAGACACTCAGACCAGAAAAAAAAAAAATACATCCTAAAATGCTTTTTACTGATTTTGTTTCTGGTAATAGCACAGATACAATAAAAGGTTTTCGCTGGGTGGAAGCCAACCAGGATCAATCTTCTGACCAGTAGCAGCAGCCTCAGAACTTTACCCCCCAAAGCTAATGAAAAGGCAGCTTCCCTGAGTTTTTGGAAATTCCTTGTGCCCTGTTACACTCTCAGCTGGTGGCCTGCAAACCCTGCACAGGATTTTGTTCTGCCATTTCTGGTACTTATCCTGTTGTCTTCAATACAGAGCTTGCCAGAGCAATGAAACAGATTTCTTTTCTGTCCTGTGGAACAGCTTTTTATGCTTTTTTCCCATAGGTAACCGTGGAATGTTGAGTTTTGAGGTGCAGGCAGATGACTGTGTACATTT
The DNA here is from genome assembly GCA_910950805.1 of Acrocephalus scirpaceus scirpaceus. Taxonomy (NCBI): domain Eukaryota; kingdom Metazoa; phylum Chordata; class Aves; order Passeriformes; family Sylviidae; genus Acrocephalus; species Acrocephalus scirpaceus. The sequence continues at coordinate 7,165,636 of OU383790.1, read as the reverse complement.
ATACATCAGCCCACACACCCAGCACAGGTCCAGCACAGATTCCTCTGTAAAGGTGTGTTTCCCAAACACAGCATCAGGGAATCTGTGCTGGCTGCTCCTTGGTGGATTCTCTGTGTGCTGATCACCCTGGCAGAGGCAGCAGCAGTTCTGCAGTGCCAGGACAAGGAGAGCAGCTGGGCAGGGCTCAGCACAGCAGCAAAGGAAATGAAGTGGCTCCTCCTCAGGCTGCTCAGTGCTTCCAGAAACAGAGTGAGAGGGGAGACCTGGCAACTGCTCCCACAACAGGGCAAAAAACAGGGAAGAAGAAACTTGAGAGAGAGATGAGAACAAAATCCCCCCCCAGGCCACCATAACCTCTTCTGCTGATCTGATGGAGGAGATGAGCCATGGTTCAGGTGTCTAAAGGGGGGTTGGACCACAAAATTACAGAACACTTGGTGACATCAAGATGGGATCTCCTTTACTCCAGATCTGCTGCTCACGGTGCTCCATGAATCACTTAAAATACTCAGGATGAATTCTCTATTTTACTTTTGATCTTTAAAAACTCAGTTTGACATTTTAACTCACACCTAGGTTTTGTTGCCCGTGTGTAGGGTTGAGCACTGTTCTTTTTATCCTTGAAGCGTGTACCCAAAGAAAACACTCAGTTATCTTTTAGTACCTGCTCCTGAATTGAAAAATTCCGGGCCACAAAGCAGCACCACTCCTTATGTTCCAGATGGCATCTGCTCTTATTGTGTGGGATTAACAGAATGATAAAAACATCTTCCACTTCTGGATTTGTGCAGTGATCCCACATGAATGGTACAGCAGAGAGAGACAATTTGGTATCTGAGACAAGACCAAAACTCAAGATGTTCTTGTTGGAGGAACAGCCTAAATCTGAGCTGAGTTTTCAGCATTGCATCCAGATCAGGGACAAATTACCCTGGAAATTTCACTATCTTCAGACAGGCTTCCACTATGGGTTTTCCATATTTCTAGCTGTCAAATACATTTAAAACATGACATCAGACAGTCTCAGCTCATAATAGTCTGCTGCTTCTTCCTTTCAGCAGCAAAAGAATGAAACAAGTGAAGAACAAGCCTGAAACTGTAAAACAAAAACTACTACTAGAGTAATAATATTCTTGTTAATTATTGTAACACAACTCCATTTAGGAACCCTGCCATGACCTTGGTTTTGGCCATGCTCAAGGTGAGAAAGCAGGTGGCAAAATCATTTTCCATCTTAACAAATTTGCCCATTCCGTGTTTGCAGCACACATCAACCTGGCCCTTTGATCTGGTACATGATGCTCTGCTTCCCTGGAGGATTTGGGGCCAGATGCTTTAGTTCCATTAAATCTCTATTTCCTTCCACAGGGTGTCACAAATTTAAATTGGCTGAAGACTTTGCTCTTGAGAGCCATTGGAGTGGACCAGGGGAAAATTATACATTTTATCAGGTTCTGCAGCAAAATGCCAAAACAGAAGTAGAAATGGCTTTTCCCCAGGACTGATGACAGCCCTTCAGGCAGCAGGAAAATAAAAACCAGCTGAAGTGTTAAAGCCCACAGAAGTTTGTACTCTTGGGTAAAGTAGGAGGAACCAATGGGTTAATTTTGATGTCCAGTCTTGCCCAAAAGTTTGTTTTAATCTGAAGGGTGAGGAGCAAGGTGTTCTACCCCATGCTTGAGACTGCTGGGCTCATTCTCTGTCCAATATGTCCATGAGCATCACTGACCTTGTCAGGAAATGAAGTCATGTGGAGACAGAGACCCCTTGGGAGCAAGGACAGAGTGATTTCCCCTCTCGAGGTGTGAGGGACACACTCCACCATGTCCCCCAGCTCCAGAGCCACCAGAAGAGACACCAATGTCCACTTGCTGTTGGGCATCCTGGGGGCACATGGTTCCTCAGGCCATTTAAAGGTTTCTTTACCATGATCCCTCATCCTCCCCAGCTGTGCTCTCTCTCCCCTGCTTTGCTCTTTTTCAGAGTCTCAGGCTGGGATTTATGAAGGTACCTCTGACTGCCTTAGTTCCTTTTCCAAGGGCTGCTCCCCTCTGCAGCTCAGTTGTGTGAAGGGAGGGAGTTGCACTCCTGCAGTCTGTGCATCCATACAGCACATCCACAGCAGCCCCAGGAGTGCTGCCCAGGTTTCTGTGGATATTTAAGTGTCAGCATTCCCAGTTTTATCCAGGTAATCAGGTAGTTTATATCCACGGGTTTGTGCAGCTCACTTAAATCTGCATCTCACAGATGCATTCGCTCCTCTTGTGTATTCATGGAGACACATCCTTTCTTACCTCTGCATTAACAGCTTTGTTTGAAAAGCCAGTCTGCTCAGGAGAAGATCTGTGAGCCCTTCTGGCTGAACAAACAGCCAGCCCAGCCTTGGTTTGGTCACATATCCATCATTCCACACAGCCTGGGCTGGATTGCTCCCACCCCCACACTGTCACTGCCTGCACTTTGCTGCCCTGCCTGGGCTGAGCGGGTTCCAGCCCATCTGCAGGGATCACAGCTGTGCACTGAGGAGTTTTCCAAGTGCAGACAGAGCTGAAATGGCTCAGGGGCTGGCTCTCAGTGCATCTCCACCAGCTCAAGCACAGCTTTATAGATGTCCTCCGAGTCAGCAAGCAGCTCAGCCCTTTGTTTTCCTGCAGAGCTCAAGTCTGGCTCATGTTTTCATCCACTGAGGGGACACGGAATCGCTGAACCATTTAGGTTGCAAAAGACCTTTCAGATCTTTGAGCCCACCCATTAACCCAGCAGTGCCAGGTCAGTGAGTAAACCACAGAATCACAGGATCATTAATGTTGGAAAAGACCTCCAAGGTCCTCAATCCAATCTTGAACTGAACACTGCCATGCCCACTAAACCTGACCATGAAGTGCCACATCTGCTTTTTCTGAACACTTCCAGGGTTCCAGGGTGGTTCCAGCCCTTCCCTGGGCAGTCCCTTCCAATGCTTAACCACTCTTCCAGTGAAGAAATTTTTGCCAATATTCAACCTGAACCTCTCGCTGTGTAACTTCAGGCTGTTTCCCTTGTACTACCATGAGTTGCTTGGAAGAACCATGTCCCCAACACTTCCACAGATCTTTTAAATCCCACAGGGATGGTGACTCCACCACTGGTCTGGGCAGCTGTGCCAGGGCTGGACAAGTATCTTCCAAGGGGGCAAGGGGTTTGGGGTGTGCATAGAGGCACTCAGCAATTCCCGTTCCCCTTCAGCTGCCGTGGACGCCGGGCAGAGATGTTGGGATGTGCAGCCGAGGGCTCCAGCAGCATCCCAGCAGCATTCCCGGCGGGTCCAGCGGGGTGCGGGCTTGGGGACAGGGTGCGCAGAGCCACGGCGTGTGCTCTGCTGGCCGCTCACCCCTGAGCGTGGGAATGCACTTCCCTCTAGTGGGGAAAAGCTCTGCCGAGCCCGGGATTCTCCGGCAGCTGCGGAGCGTTTCCACTCCGCTCCGGCAGTGCGTGCCCGGCGCTGCGGGGCACAGGTGAGCCCCGGCCGAGCACAGCAGAGCGCTGCCCTGCCGTGGTGCCGGCTCGGTGTCAGCGGGGACTCCCCACACCTGTCCCGGCCGTGCCGCTGTGTGACATCCCCGGTGTCACCTCGGAGCCGGGGGTGGCCGCGGGGATGGATGGATGGATGGTTGTGGCTCTGCATCCCGCAGCCTCCGCTCCATCGGCTGCAGAGAGCAGATCGCCTTTCCTCAAACCAGCCCGAGAATTCCCCGAAATGCTGTTTTGATAGAGGCTTTTCCGGGATATTTTTTGATGTAGAAAGATCAAAACAAGCTTATTGAAAAATTCCATTTCATAATGTCAAAAATGTTTCATTTGGAGAATGTCGGAATGCTGCAATCTAAATGTTTAATCAAGTGGCATGGATGTGTGGAATATTGCTATTATTTTAATTCAATTTTAGGGTTTTTTTCCCCTAATATTTTCTTTAATGTGAAATAAAATCAAATAAGAGGGCAAAAACGTCAAATCAAAAGATTTTCTTTTGATTGCAAATTGTTTCAACACTGCAAGTGCCTCTAGGTTTGAAAATATTTTTAAACACTTTTTAATCAAACTGTTCTTTGAGAAGAAAATTTTAAGGCACCATAAGCTTGACACAATTCCATTGCTGTGTTCCTCTCAGCTGGTTCCACAGGTCGTGCCTTTTTAGCTGGGTTGAATTAAAATCTCGTGTTTCCTGGCTCCCAAATTACTGAGCTTGATAGGCCATCATGTTTGGAAGATTTAATCAGGAGAAGAAGAGTTCTCCTTCCCCCGGTTCTTCTGCTGCTTTCAGATAGAGGGAGGTGGGAGTAATGAATGCTGATTGAACCTCGGCTGGGAATGAGTCAAGGGAAGGGGAAAAAAAAAAAAAAAAACAAGCCCCATCACTCTTGTGTGATTCAATTACCTCCGAGAACTTTTATTCCCGTGGGGATTTATTCCTGTGTTGGTGATGAATTCAATTTGTGAGGAAATGGAAGGGACAGGGACGGCACCCGCGTGGTGCTGCCGTGTTGTGGGGACAGCATTGGGAGGCAGTGGGTGAAAATCCTTCTCCTGGAGGTGTCCAGAGGGGCTCAGGCAAAGGGAAGGGACCAAGGACACTCAATGAAAGCAGTGATGGGCACAGAGACCTCAGGGATGCAGGAGACAGAGGGGAGCAGCCAGAGAAACAGTGGGAAGGAGACGAGGCCAAGGATGTCAGTGCCATTTTCAGCTGCTCATTTTAATCTCCTGAATACAACGCCTGGTCAAAATAATGTCAGATTTGTGTCAAATTTTATTACAAATCAAAACTTAATCCTGGCCTGGAGAAGAAGAGATGAGCAGAGAGACAGGTTCTAATACCTTAATTTAAGAAACGAGGCAGGGTTGTTTTCTTAAATCGGAGTTTTTAGGAATGCTGAGTGATGGATGTAGGGCTCTTCCTCCGCTATTCATTCCAATTTAAACAGAGAAAGAACTGCTTGGAAGAAAAATCTGGTTTCCCTCACCCTTAAAGCTCTTCTTTTTTGCTAAATAAAATTTTATTGGATGTCTAAAGTGGTTTTATTTGTGTTAATCTCTAGTTCTTCATCATCACAAATTTAATCTGCCGACCCTCTTTAATTACAGAAAAAAAAGTTCTCTTTTGCTTAATCAGTTGAAGAAGGGTTTCTCCTCACAGTCACTGTCCAAACATCATCACTGGGATGTACTCCATCCCTTGGAGCAGAGCAGGCAGAGCTGATTTCCTGAAATTTTAACACTTGTTTTTGTTACACATCAAAATTCAAATGCAAAATTACCTCCAGATCAAAATTGTCAAAATATTATCGGGAAGCATCATGATGTTTGATTTCCATGAACATCTTCAACTCCAGCACTGTCGAGCCATTATAATGAAAAGCGAACATAGCAGAAAACATCAAATAATATTTGTTCATTGTTTCAACATAAGCCATGTGTTTAAAGAGTGTGACTTCAACAATATCATCAAAATGAACACTGCTACCACAGCCAAAGGAAAAAAATCCCACTTTAACAAAATGAAAAGCAAAACTCCGTGTTTGTATTTTCTTCTGCTGGAAATGGGATGGAAATGGGAGAATTACTCAGGCAGGCTTTTGTTTCGGAAGAATTATCTTTTTGTTGTCATGGAACAATGGGGGAAAACAGGGTTTGTTCTAATTGTAGACTAAACCCGTTCTCTTAAACCTCCACTAATCCTGCTGGAGGTTATGAGAGTGGAAAGGGGATGGGAGGCCCCTGTTTGGCCCTGTCCCTGTCCTGCCCCATTGTCAGTTCCAGCTTCCTTGTTGTCCTCTCACTTGTTGAATTCAACCAAAGCAAAGACTGACTCACAAAAATGCACAATGGAATGTTTTTAAGTTCCTTCCCTGGAAAAGAAGGTTGGCCCAGGGATGAGGGAGCAAGGTGAGTGAACAGGGAGTGAACAGAGCGAGGACCAATGGGTCTGGTTCAATTTGCTCAGGAGACACAGAACAGAACAAACTTGACCTTAAAAACAGCTCCTTTAAAAACCTGGTGTTTCAGCAGTGGGAAATAAAGCTTTCTGGATACAGTCAAGAAAATGGTGTTGAGCTGAGGGAATACTGTTTGGGGGAGCAGAGATTTTGTCCTCTCAGAGTGGCAAGAAAATATTTCAGGTCACTGGTGGTGCATTGGGACAACTCAGCTTTGCCTAGAACATCTACATTTTAAAGTTCAACACAGTGCCAAATTGCATGAAAATAACAAGTGTTTGAAAATTCTCTGCGGAGCTAAGGCATTAAAAAAACCCAAAGAAAAAACCCACACAAACATAAATAATATATCAGAAGCTGGATGGATGGATTATTTTCACAAAAAGCTTTGTTTCTATTCTTCAATCAGCAAAACTGTAGCAGGAGACAAAGAAGGAAGAAAAAGAAGAAGAAGAAGAAGAAGAAGAAGAAGAAGAAGAAGAAGAACAACAACAACAACAACAACAACAACAACAACAACAACAACAACAACAACAACAACAACAACAACAACAACAACATGTACTGTATATACTATTTATAATACAATAATAATAATGCAATTCAAATTGGCAAGGTTTTCAAAAACTCTAACATAAATGTGACAGTGAAAACACCAAAAGGGCTGGTTTGTTGTGGTTAAATTCTCCCAATTTTCCCATAGCAGGTTCTGTTTCTAAAACAAAATTTTAGCAAAGAAACTTAACTTCACAGACAGTTTCAACGTAAACCAAGGTTTGGGTTTGTCCTACTCCAGCTGGATGAGAAATAAGGAGGCATCATGTGGCTAAGGTCACCTGATGCTCCAGGATTGTGTCCCAGGGAGCTCAGGAGCATCAGACTCAGCTCCTCACAGGCTGTTTGGGAGAAGCACATTTCAGTTTCAAGTGACCAGCTGAAGGCCAAAATCAAAGAGTTGTGACCAGCAGGTGGACGCTGGGTGAGGTGACAAAGGAATCAGCATGAAAGGTGAGAAGAGAAGCCAAAGAGTGAAAGGGAAAAATAGTAATTAAAAACTCTCCCAGATTTTGAAAGGTAGATTGAAATTAGTGTGAAGAAAAGAAAAAAAAACCTTCCCAGCCTGCCCTGGCTGTCCCAGAGATGTTGTCAGTGCTGGGAGACTGATCCCTGCATCCCTGTCTCTGAAAAGGCAAATCCTGCCCCTCATTAAAGTCCCAAGTACCCAAATAAGAATTTGATGCCAGCAAAGTCCTCACAAGTTTGGGGTTTTTTATTATTTCAAATGAAGGAAACGTCTATAAAGACAAAACTTTATTTTTTACTACTCTTACTATTATTATCTTTTTTGTTGTTGTTGGGGTTGTTGTTCTCCTGAGGGTTTTTTTTTTAGCATCGTTGTTATGCACAACCAGAACTGCCAAGGGAGAGTGTGAGCAATTCTCTCAGAACTGCAGTTGAAAGTAATAGGCTTCTTAAATTCTTTATTTACATTATTGAACACAGGGAGAACAGACAGTGCCAGGCAGACACGATCACATTTTAAAAGGACAGCTTGCCTATCCCTTCAGCATTAACCAGAGGGCTCTCAGATCACTAATGGCTGAAATGTCTTCCCCTGGCACCTTCTGGGATGGAGAGCAGCTCATCCCCACCTGGATCCCAGGGCAGAGCAGCTCTTCATCTTTTTTTACCTGGGCAGGCCTTGTCACTGAAATTTTTGGGTCTCAATTTCAGTATCAGCAGCTTTCCTGGAGATTGAGACAGGGAAAGAGGTTGTGCGTGACTCACTTCCTTTTTTCTCCAGTTTTCCACCTCTTCCTCCATCCTTTCTCAGCTTTGCAACATCGAGCTGAAATTTTAAATTCCAAAAGTGCTGTGGAATTTTCAGTCTCAGAATGATTGTCAAAGAAATTGCTTTTTTATGTCTCCTAAGAATCCTGCAGCCCCCACAAACACAGAAAAATTCAAAACTTGTCATCAGAACTTTTCTGAGTGTGAATTATCCTAATCTGGAATTATGGCATTTTAATTTCATTTTAAGTGGTTTCGGCTAGCTCTGTGAACTCTGTTTTGAATACCTGTGTAGTGCCTGAAACAGAAGATTTAAAAGCACTTCAGGAAAGTTAATGAATTGTACTTGCTGAGAACTGTGTCAGGCAGCACAGTGTTATAATTTATATTCTTCAGATAAGGAAACCAAGTCTTGGGTTGGTGAAAAATCCTCTTCAAGGCTATGCTTTGAACCTGTAGCAGAAGAGGGAATAGATTTTGATGTCCAAAGAGCAGCCTGTTCTAGTGGAACACATTCCTGCCATGGCAGGGAGTTGGACTGGATGATCTTTAATGTCCCATCCAACCAAACCTTCCATGATTTCTATGTCCTGCCCCCAGTCAGCTTTTTCTTGCCAATCTCGAAGCAGAAGTGCTACAAGGCACAGCAGATATTTAATGTTTTAACCTTGTCTGCCCTTAAATTCTTCTGGATTATTGTCCTCCAGATTTTCCCTTTGCCACGAACTGCTCTTCTTGAAGGTATTACTGAGAACATAACACTCGGAGTCATGGTAGAAAGAAAAAGGAAAAAAAAAGAAAATTAAAAAAAAAGAAAGACAAAAAAGAAAATTAAAAGAAAAGAAGAAAATTTTTAAAAAGGAAAATTAAAAAAAAAAAAAGGAAAAAGAAAATCAAAAGGCTGCTCTTCTCTGCTCTGTGCTGAAATGCTCAGACAATGTCCTGCCTGCACATTCACAAGCTGGTGGAAGATTTTAGGAAGAGCCCATGTCCAGCTGGGGGTCCCTGCTGACTGCTGCCTTCTGCTGCAGCCAGGCCCAGCTCAGCTCCCTCCCACCCCACTGCTGCTGGTGGCACTGGGGACAGGGTGAGCAGGTGGCTCCCCTGTGCCAGGACCCCGCTGGCAGATGGACACCAGGGCTGGAAATCCAATCACAGCACACGAGGGGAATGCTTGGGCTGACACCACGGAGCTGATTCATCCCAGGGGTAAAGCAGCCCAGTACCAGGCTGGGCTCTGTGCCCATTATATATTAATAAGTGTTTTATATTCAGGATGTATTTTGCTGAATTTAGGTAGTGCCGAAATATTGCAAGCAAGTCATATGACCTGACCTCCTGATATGGTGGAAAAAAAAACCAACATAAAAAACCCAATAAACCATGTTTTCTCTGCTTATGATTTATTCCAAGAGCAGCACTCAGCAGACATCAAGAAACTCATTTTATTTCATAGAAATGTACCTGTCTTCCCTACCATAGAAAAGTTCTTTCCTTCTGTGTTTATTTTCAGATGTTTCTGATAACACTTTTTGGTTGAAAAATAGCAAACTGTCAAAAATGAAAATATTTGCAGTAAAGAGACAGTTTTTGTGACTTTTTTTTACACGAAGCAGAAACATTATTCCTTTTAAGATTGCCAAAATTTCCATTTTCTTGCTTTGAAACAAAACCTTTCAGATTTCCCCTTTAAAATTACTTGTCTGTTACAAACCCAAGTAGTTTTTTAGAAAAATGCCCAAATCAAAGCATGATATTTCAAAATTATTTAAATTATATTTTCCAGAGCTCAGTTTTGTGAACATTTTCACAATTCTGGCTTCTCATTCTGTCTGTAGATGAGACAAGAGAAGGCAAAAAAAAAGGTTTGCAAGACAAGGAAACCTTTTTTTCCCTATCCCACTGAAACGCTCTACTTTTTATAATACCAAATGACTGATTAATCCTTCACACACAAAACAGGAACAGCCTCTTTGGGCTCTCAGGCTTGGAAAATCAAACCCAATCTTTTTGGAGGTTGGGATGTGCAGCTGTAATTGCAGAGAGCTGGACTGCTGCTGCTGCCACCTTCTCCCACCTGGAAACACTGTCAGGAAGCAGCTCTGCCCTAATTGTGTCCTTTCAGTTGATTCTGTCCCATTAAGCTCAAAAAGCACCATCACACCAAATCCTGGCTCTTCCCTTGGTGGCTTAAGGCTGCTGGAAGTCACATCCAAGGAGAGGGGATGCTCTGGGTGCAGGGCTCTGGCAATGAGGATGTCAAGGCTCTCCTGCCCACCAGGACCCAACCCCAGCAGCCTATGGCTGCTTTTTCTGTCCCAGCCAAGACTTTCTTTTGTGGGCTCGGCATTCCTGGGCCTGAGGGAATTCTCAGCTTGCCAGTCTGCAAGCTCCTTTCCCAAGGGAAAACTTCAACAGTTTCCTTTCTCAAAACATCCTTCTGCATTTTCCTAAAATACTTCTAAGTGGGCAGCGGTTTTTCTCAAAACAATCTTCCTCAGCTGTTGGTTGCCAGTGAGAAGAAGTGTCAGTCCTACTGACCAATGAATGCCTTTTTAGTGAAACATGCTATAAAAGGAACCAAGGAAATTGTAATAAAGCCTTCAACCTTCTGATGTTCTCATGGAATTGGAGTCTGTGTCTTTTTTTCGTGTCCCACTGCTACACTTCCTTCATCAGCCCTTGCCCTCAGTGTAGTTCTGTAAACTTCCTCCTCAGTGCTGGGTGTTTAACCCTCTCTGCTGGGGGATGTTGCCTTTGCAGCAAGAACAGGTTATTGAGTCAAAACACGGGGATTTGGTAAAGTGTGGGGAGAACTCTGTAATTCATCCTTGCCTGACGCTGTTTTACACCACAACAACATGGATTCTGAGATTTAGAAAGCTAAAAAATGACTCTTATTTAGGGATGTGTCTCCCTTTTATACTATTTTACACAGACCAATTTCATCGGTGAAACAAAGGCAAACCTCTTCAATCACATTGGTCAAACCAGAGGGACATCAAGAAGAAGCTCCTCCTGTGGGAAAGAATGAATAACACAGGTACAGTTACAAAAACATTTCTCTTGTTTACAGAAATTTCTTGGGAAAAAATTTCAGAAACCAAAATATCTCAGGCATTAAATTGGAGCTACAGTTGTCATTTCCCTAAACTGGACACAGGGCTCTGTGTGCTGCCTGCTCAAGCCTTCCAAATGAACAGGCCATTTATTCCCCCAGTTGAACAGAAAACAATTCTGGGAGTCTGCAGCCTGTTGAAGTGTTCCAGAGGGAATGTGTTGGTCACATCTAGGGCTTGGTTAATTTACAGTTTGGGATCCTGGGAAGGATGGGCTTTGAGCAGAGCTGTTCCCTGCCCATCAGCCTCCCAGAGCAGCTCCCTCACAGCAGTGTTCTCAAGAGATGTTTTGAGTGCTTCCAACACCAACAGTCTGTGTTCCCCTCTCGTTTGTCTCAGCCACTCCACTGGCATTGAAGGAATTGCTCTTGGTTTACACCCAGGGAGGTAAAATCAGGTTCTTCCAACACCCCACTGCAGGCCTGATATTTCTGGGTCTGAGAGATTTCAGCCTGCTAGCGGCTGCTGACTTTTTCCCAAGAGAAAACTTCTCAAGAAAGCTTCTTCTCAAAATAATCTTGGCAAACAACTCTCCTTTCTCAAAACAATTTTTCTCTAAGGGTGTTTTTCTGTTTCTCTAGTTTAACCAATGGGATTAGAGAATTGGTTCCTATTCACCAATCATGTTAAGTCTGTATCGAAACACCTTATAAAAGGTAGTAAGAATTAGACAATAAAGCTTTTTCTATGCTCTTTGCCTTCTGAAATATTGGAGTCTTCATCTTTGCTTCGTGTCCTACAATGACACCCCACCACATCCAGAGGAAAGCACTGCAAACCTCCCAAGGACAGCTCCCCTCTGCTCCAGCTGGAACGAGCCTCCCCTCTTTGCTCCTGCACAGCAAATCCAGGACAGGAAATACCCAGTATTTCCCCACCAGTAAAAATGAGACCTCTCAGTTCCCTCTCTAGCCAGGATATTACAATGAAAAACATTGTGCAATTATCTGTACACAAACCTCTGCTACTCCAGCAGCAGTGCCTGCCCTTTCCATCCACAGCACGGGGCAGGGATGAACCCTGTGCCCAAGAACACACACCTGCCTCTGAGCTCATCCACAGGACTCACACAGCACAGCCAGGATTTGGAAACAGGTCCTGCCACTCTGACCTAGCAAACCTTGCTGCCCCCACATCTGCTGGGAAATGTCACATTCCGTCAGTTCTGCAGACTCTCATTCCTCTTCCAACCCAAGGAAGAAAGCAAACCTTTCCAGAGATTTCCAAAAGCCCTTTCCCTGCTCCCACCTCCAGCCTCAGCAGAGAAAGAAGCACTGCCATGCAGGAGGCACAGCCTCACACTCTGAGATTGTTAATGAACACGTTTTCTGCAGATAATTATAGGGACTGGCATATCGAAAGCACTTAAAACATCTCATTCTTTTAATTCATTAATTATATTGCAATTACACAATTCTCAGGCACTTGCTGGCACTTTGGAAATCAGCCATTCTTGGGAGATAAAGCTGGGTTAGGAATTGTTGGAAGGGGAGAGGAGGAATATGAGTGAAGGGGCGATTGGAGGAGTCAGGGACTGTGGCAAGGCCAAAGGGGTCTGCACAACAGGAAAGTGAAAGCAGTCCAGCTAAAATCCCACCCCATGAGTTCCAGGGATATCTGGTAGCCTTGCACCTACACACTCCTACAGCTCCCATTGTTATTCCACACCTGCTGCTGCTGAGATCTGCTTAGGATGGATTTATCTGCTGTTCTCACACCAGGTCCCAGCTCTGCACACGTGAGGAACAATTTCTGATGCTATTCAATAACAGGGTTGACTTGGCCTTGGAGGGGACCCAATGGACTGGATTCCCTGGCACTGAATGTGGGCCTTGAGGGGTTATTGCAAAAGCTCAGTGTAGATTCTGCACAAGCTTCTGAAGATTCCCCTTCTGGTTAAAGTTCCTTGCTCCCCTGTCTTGGTTTGCAGGACAGGTGTCCTCCAAGGAAGGTGGGAACGTCCCTTGGGATGGAAAATGTGACCACCTTACCCTCTAAATTATTATAACTTTGAAACTACAGAGCTGCCAGGCAAAAATATGGGAGGAGGAATAACAGTTCAGCAGATGCTCTGAGGAGCAAAGGCTCACTCAAGGTAAGGAAGATGCAGCAAAGGGCTGGACTCTGTGGTGGCAGCGAATTCTTCCCACAGCAGCAAAAACTCGACTTTTCCCCTCCAATCCCAAGAGAAAGAGTGAGGAGCAGAGCCCTGTCCCTCACCCCCCAGCCAAAATCTCAGTTGATCTCTGCTCTTCCCAAGAGAAAACCCCTCAGATAAGAGAGTGCAGCCAGCTGCACCTTCCCCCTGCTCCTCCTCCTCCTCCCAGCCACATCCTTTGTCCCATAAGTATTACACAACAAATCAAAGAAAATTCCCTGAGGGAAAGACAAATAAAAAAGGAAATATCATAACCTCCAGCATCCCCCTACTCACAGGATGTAATTCAGGAAAAGGATATTCCAGAACAGGCCTGGTGTTTCCCAGCTGACTGACCACTCCATGGAGGCCATTACTCAGAATAGTCATGATCAGTTCCTCCCAAAACTTGGAATGGGCAAGCAAAGTGTCTAAAATTGTATTTTAGGCAACACTTCAGACTCACAGTGGATTTGAAAGACTAAATAAATATTAATAAGCTAAGGAGGGTGTTCAAGGCCAGGGTGGATGGAGCTGTGAGCAACCTGGTCTAGTGGAAATTGTCCCTGCCCATGGAGTTTTAAGATTCCTTCCAGCCCAAACCACCCTGTGATTCCCTGGCCCTGAGAAGTTCACCTCAGCTGCAGAGCAGCCTCACCACAGCTGCATCCCAAATTTTGCATGGATGGGCTGCACTGTGCAATCCCAGCTGGAAGCCCCAAGATGTGTCCCAGCTCTGGGTCAGGATAAAGCCCCGATCCAAAGCCCATGATTTTCATTAATGCTCTGCAGCAGCTGCTTGGTGTGGCAGCCAGGAGAGCAGGGAGCATCAGAGAGCAGCCCTGCCTCCCTGCCCAGACACAGCCTGGCACAACCCAGCAGCGACCCTGCCTCCTCATCCCAGATGGAATTCAGGCCAAAACATCCCCCTGAACGTGACAAGCAAGACCTACACACAGCTTAAATGAGCAGAGTTAGCAGGAGGGGCGTTTGCTTGCATGGCTTGATCCCAGAGGGGTTTGGTCAGCCTTGTTAGTTCTTATGGAAAAGGTAAAAAATGCCATTTTTGCTGCAGGTGTTCCAGCAGGAAAGTCAGGGAGCTGGGATGGGAATGCGCTGCACTGTGGCAGAGCAGGGGAATGCTGCAGGCACCAGGGTCACTGGTGGCCAGGCCCTGAAAATACTGGGAATTTGAATTCCCCATAATTCCCATTTGTTTCATGTGGTTTTCAGAGAAAGGGAAAAATACACGATGGAGTTGAGAGACTATTTGGCAAGTGCTGATCATTTCTCTCTCTCTCTCTCTCACTCCTGCTCTCCTGGGATGTTTGGCCTCTGTCTGAATTGGCTAATTTTGTATTCACTATACACTCTGTTGGCTGTAGGGAAAAGGAGAAAAAAAAAAAGAAAATATTAAAAAAAATAGAAAAGAAAACCCTGATAGCAAAAGCTGAATGCAGCAAGCAAAGAAAGGGGGAGAAAAAGCTCTGCTTCTATATCATCTTCAAGACAAAAAACAAACAAACAAAAAAAAAAACAACAAAACCAGGACAGAAAAAAAGGTGCTGGGATTTACCAACAAAGAGGACTTGGATCTGCTGGAATTCAAAGCCGATATTTTTCCCCTGGACATCTCAATCTGACCGTGCCTAGGTGGGACATAGCAAGGTGCAGCTATAGGTGTGATGTGTGCACACAAGTTTAGATACATTGGCCTCTGCATTTGAAGCCAGATGTGAATAACCCTGAGGATAAAAATACTTATGTGTCCATTCCTCGGGGTTTGTAGAATTAAGACTCCTGCTAATTGCTATTTTGGTCTCATTAGAGAAAGAAACATTCACTAAGCATATTCACACAGCAAATGGGATTCATAACAATTTGCTTGAGTCTGAAACCACTTGTACCTCCTCCTGGAGCAGAGCCAATGCCTATATTTAAACCCAGAGGCTGAGGGGAGCTGACATTGAGGCTGCTGTGTTTATTTTTAGGCAGCTGTGTGTGTTGGCACAGCCAGGGTGCTCACAGGGCTGGTGGGGGGCTCAGTGCCACCATCTCCTGTGGGTTTGGGACACTGGGGACACAGCTGTGCCTGGCTCCACTGGAGGGGCAGTCTGGGAGGTGTGGAGGTCTGCTCTGGGTGCTGAGGGTGCTCGGGTGGCACATCCAGAGACAAGCAGCTGGGTTCTCTGCACATGCTGGAGGTGGGCACGGGACTGCACAGGAATGCACCCACAGAACCCCCTGGGATCTGCTCTGCTGGGGTGCCCCCAGCCAGGGGAGGTGCCAGCACCCACCCAGTGCAGTGCCACATCTGCCTGGGCACAGAGCAGGAGCAGTGGCACAGTGGCACAGTGACACAGCACCCAGGGTGGGGAGAGCTGCCAGGGCAGGAGGAGGCAGCTCCAGAGCTCTGCCTTCAGGTGTCAAAGCCCTGAGAGCAAAACCCCTGCAGTGACCCCTCCCAGCCCATGTGCCTGAGTCTGTGCCAAGCCACTTCTCCAGGGGATGCTCTGTTGTGGCAACCGAGCTGGCTGGGATGGATAATAGCTCAGCCCAGGTAGCCTGTGCAGAAACCATAAACCTGAGACCATGGGAGGTGGGATATGGAAATTAGGATGCTGATGGCATCATTCCAAAATAGGTCATGGCTCTGGTTCTGGTTCTCTGTTGGTTCAGGACTTCTGACACATAAAGTCATGTCCCTGTCCCACGTTCAGATTGGATTCTTGCTCTCAAACAACCTTAGATATTGCTAAGTTAGCCACGCTCCCAGGTCTTTGGATGTTGCCCTTTGGTCCATGCAGTCTCAATGTTTGTTATTTTACCACCATTAAAGTTCTGGTTTTGGGCAACTCCATCATTCCCGTCCTGTTTATTTTTGCCACACTCCCAGCCGGACCAGACCGAACCCAGAATCACAGTGCCGACTGTGATACTCTGTTTTGCTGCTTTATTTCTTTCTTCCTCTTCTTTTCACTCTTTTCTCTTTTTTTAATTTAATTTTCCTTTTTTCCCAAAGCCATGCTAGGTAGTCAGGAGGAGGAGCCTGCAGGACACCAGGGCAGGCATGAAACTAAAGTGCTGCAAATGCCTCCTCAGCCACTTCACTGGAAACGCAGAAAGCTCCGAGGCTTCTCCACTGCTGGTGCACTCTGATCACTCTTGCACGGGGATATTTTTCCCTCCAACCCTTCTCAGGGTGGGAGATCTCCAGTGAGGAACTCAGATGGAGGCATCAAAAGGAGAAAGCTCCTGGAGGATGTGTCAAGGAGGAGAAGTGGCATCAATCTGACAAAGCGCACCTGAAGCCACAGGTGCCCTGGGGTGACATCCCTCATGCAGCACTGCTGCAGCTGAGCCAGGGAGGGCGTAAACCCAGATGGATTTGCTCATATCAAACTGTTGGGCTCATTTCATACACTGATTTTTTTTTCCCTAAGCTGAGGGTGACACTCACAAACTGGCCTCAGTAGGAGGAGCACGGATTCCGAAATAATTGGGGTGTTGAAAAGACGCCGCTGCTGGAAGGGTCCCTGCTGTGGCCTGAGCTTGGGAGCGACCATCTGAAGGACTTTGAAAGACAAGATGAGTTTTCAGCTAAAGAGATTGGCCCTGTTTTTCAGAGTGTTTTGTTCACTTAATGTTTTTAATTATTTCTTTTCCTCGGGCAAGCAAAAAGCCTGAGGATCAACAAGTCTCTGTTCTCAGCAGTGCTCAGGCAAGCTCTGGGAGAGCTTCCATTTGTCTTTTTTTTTTTTGTTCCTGGAGCCTCTGAACAGATGTATCTCCATCAAATTTGGTTAGGTTTTTCTGACAAAAAAAAAAGTTGCTTTTTTTTGTTGTCTTCCCTGTGGAAAATGCTGAAGATTATTTTTCAATGTTGTTGAAATATTTCAAAAGAAAAAGAGTAAAAGGAGTGGGAAGGGGAAAAGCACGGTATTTTCTTGACATGTCAGGTAGTTAAAATCTAAACTGAAATCTGTCCTAAACAGAGCCTGGAGACTACTAAATCTATTAGCTCTGTATAGCTAATCTATATGTAGTTGCCTCAATCAACTCTGCCCTGTAGGCAGGATAGAACCAATTTCATAAAGAAAGAGGCAGTAATGCTCAAAAAACTGAAATTTTAAAGAGATTTCCATTAAAAATTCAAATTTGGATGAATGAATCAACTCACATAAAAGACATGAGGCTTTTTGCTTTCTCTTTTCCTATGGCTCTGCTGTTGCTGGAACAGATTTAACTCCAGCCCCCCTCAGCTGGGAAATGGGGGCTGCTCCCCAAGGTGGCACCTACGACAGCATCTCTGCCAGCAGGGGAGTTAATTGAGCAGCAAGGAGGGACCTTGTGAGAGTCCTGGGTGGGCAGTCGGGGGTGGGCAACCCTGGGTGGGCAACCCTGGGTGGGCAGTCCTGGGAGGGCAATCATGGTGGGTAATCCTGGGAGGGTGATCCTGGGTGGGCAATCCTCGGGGTGCAATCCTGGGTGAGCAATCCTGGGTGAGCAATCATGGGTGGGCAGTCCTGGGTGTGCAATCCTGGGTGTGCAATCCTGGGTGGGTAATCCTGGGTGGGTAATCCTGGGTGAGCAATCCTGGGTGAGCGATCCTGGGTGGGCAATCCTGGGAGGGCAATCATGGGTGGGCAATGCTGGGTGGGCAATCATGGTGGGTAATCCTGGGAGGGTAATCCTGGGTGGGCAATCATGGGTGGGCAATCATGGGTGGGCAGTCCTGGGTGTGCAATCCTGGGTGTGCAATCCTGGGTGAGCAATCCTGGGTGGGCAGTCCTGGGTGGGTAATCCTGGGTGAGCGATCCTCGGGGTGCAATCCTGGGTGAGCAATCATGGGTGGGCAGTCCTGGGTGTGCAATCCTGGGTGAGCGATTCTGGGTGGGCAGTCCTGGGTGTGCAATCCTGGGTGGGCAGTCCTGGATGAGCAATCCTGGGTGTGCAATCCTGGGTGAGCAATCATGGATGGGCTTCTGGTGCCTCAACAGAGCCCTTGGCAAAGGGGATAGATGGTGGCAGCAGGAAGAGTCTCTGTCCTGGTTTCATCTGTTGGGTGGGATAAAAATACTTCTGGATGCAAGGAGAGAGGTTGTAAAGGAAGGCTGAGCTTGAAGATTCATAACAATGCGTGGGATTTAGGGAGAGATGTCATAGCACCTTCCAGTCCCTAAAGGGGCTCCAGAGGAGCTGGAGAGGGACTTCGGACAAGGGTCTGGAGTGACAGGACACAGGGAATGGCATCACACTGACAGAGGGTAGGTTTAGTTTGGATGTTAGGAAGAAATTCTTCCCTGAGGGTGCTGCAGCCCTGGCACAGGGTGCCCAGAGCAGCTGTGGCTGCCCCTGGATCCCTGGCAGTGCCCAAGGCCAGGTTGGACATTGGGCTTGGAGCAGCCTGGGACAGTGGAAGGTGCCCCTACCATGGCAGGGGGTGGAATGAGATGAGCTTTAAGACCCCTCCCAGCAAAAGCATTTAGTAATTCTACCCAGTTGTGAGGCATTTAGTGAGGCCTTATTCATGCAGGAACAAACTGGAGAATTACTGTGGAAGGAATTCAGAATCAACCTGAACAACACAACCCTTTTGTGTAATTTCTACCAAAAATCATTTTGGTTCCAGAAAGTTTGGAGTAAGTCACTCTTGAGTAAGTCATGGTTGTGTCAGAGGGAGTTCAGGCTGCAGAGCAGGGAAAAGTTCTTCCCCCAGAGGGTGCTGGGCACTGCCCAGGCTCCCCAGGGAATGGGCACGGCCCCGAGGCTGCCAGAGCTCCAGGAGCCTTTGGCCAGCGCTGCCAGGGATGCCCAGGGTGGGGTTGGTGGGGGTCTGTGCTGGGACAGAGGCTCTGGTCCCTGTGGGTCCCTTCCCACTCAGGATATTTCATGATTCTGTGATTCACTCTGTCCTGGACGTGCATTTAAGGCTCCCAAAGATCCCAGTCTCACAGAATGGGAACTGAGTTTCCCCATAAAGAACTATGAAAGGAGAAATAAAGCTTTCAAGCACAGCCAGCCCTGGGGTGAGGAATAAATTCCAGTCCCACAGACACAGCCTGGCACAGGAATGATCATTATCATTGCAGAGACACAGACATGTCATCCCTTTAAACCATTTTTTTACATGCAACCAGCCTGTGGAAATCAACTGCACTCACTTAAGGAAGGCAACACTTCCAAAGGGGGTAATTCAACACTTCTGGAGTTATAATTGTTTCCAAATGCAACATCTTTTTCCTATAACACAAATAAACACTTGCTGGTAATGGTGTGCTTTGTTAATTACAATGATTCTTAAAATCTTCCCTAAATATGCATTATATTACAGCAACAATATTATAAATGAGCATCAAGTGACATTCATATCACCTATTAATAGCTGGAGGGTTTGGACAGGTGGGATTATGGGATTTATGCAAATGAGGAATGTGTTCTATTATAATTTCAGTGGATCCTCTCTGTAAACTTCTGCTGTGCTGAATTAATGTCTACAGTGCATTTCCCTTTTTTTATTTAAAAAAGAAGAGGAAGCCACTTACATATATTAGAGGGGGATAATGAATTATTATTCAAAATGTAGGTTTGTTGCACTCATTTGCATATAATGCTTAATTTTTACAGAATATTTCATTCTAATGCATGCAAAAATGATCAAAAAAACCTCTCCAAATATGCTAATGTAAATTCTATTGCAACTCCATTGCAGCTTTTATTTCTGAGGGTTTATTATAAAACATTAAAAAAAGAGAAAGCTCAACATTAGAATAACCTTTTTAAAATATGGCAATTGTTCTGATTTAAATGGTGGGTGAAACTCCCCACACATCCCCAACTATTGAAAAGCATTGGACTAAAATACCCTTGCTTGTGTGGGATAAGAAATCCCGACGAAATCGAGAAAAAGTCATCCAGGGTTGTAATTGGCCCTTTTACTTTTTTTTATTTTTTCTGAATTTTTCGGTGGTTGGTGTGTGGAGAGCTGCTGAGGAACAGCTGAGCTGGGTTCTCCCTGAGGTGTGGGTGGGAGCTGGGAAAGCCCTGGATCCAACCCACCTGAGGGCCACAAAACTCTGTTAGGATCAGTGTTCTAGGAGGAATTTCACCACTTACCTTGAGGCAGACAATTAGGACACACTCATTCATTAAAGATACCATTGGATGTTCTAACCCTGTGGGCCTGAATATTTCTGAGCCTGAGAGAATTTTTTAGCTTGCTAACAATTGCTAGGTCTTTCCCCAGGGGAACTTCTCAACAATCTTCTCAAAACAATCTTGTAAAAACAACATTTCTTTCTCGTAACATTCTCTTGCCACGTGGTGTTTTCTATTTTTCTAGTTTAACCAATGGAATTAGAGAGGTGTCATTCCTATGCACCAATCATGTTCATTTTGTATCAGAATACCTTATAAAATAGGGGGAAGAATTGGAAAATAAAAGCTTTCCGTGCTCATTTTGCCTTCTGAATTACTGGAGTCAATAATCTTTATTTCATGTCCAACAGTGACATAACCCCACCATCAGAAAATCCCACTGGTTCCTGTTTCTCATCCCTGAATATCTGCTGGGAGGAGCAAGGTCCTACATCAGCACCATGAAGGGAAAATGGGATTAAATTAAACCAGTGGTGGGACACTGGTCCCATTAAATGCCATTAAATTCAATTAAAAGTGGTGGGACAGCCCTCACCTGCACTGCTGAGGGCTGGAGCAGGTGGTGAGCACCTGGCACAGGTCTCCTCTGGCCTCCCCAGGTCCCCTTGTCACTGCCAAAGGCAAGAGCAGAGCTCAGGATTACCACTGGGCATCAGTCACAGTCCATCCTCCCTGCTCACTCTTAATCTGCTTTATGAATCCTTCCATCAATTATAACAACTGTAATTAAGTGCCCCACCCTGGATTTACACACTCACACCTGCACACGCCTATCTGAGCAAAGCTGGCACAACCCCTGCCATTCCATCCCTAAATTTCCCTTTCCACGGAGTTCACTGACAGGCCTGTGCTTTGGGACAGACATCTGCTGCTGAAAAACCTTCCTTGCCTGTCTATAATTAAAGACATTATTTTACAGCATTCACATTTTTACAAGCTGGCATCATTTCTGTACATAAAAGCTGGGCTGCTTCCATCCCTCCCTTATTGCATTCCGCTTGTTTAAGTTCAGTGGTTCTTATTCTGGGAATAATACCCCCGGCTATTCTGCAGCCACAATTATTAAGCCAGGGCCTATAAAAGGAGATGAGTTTTGGATTGCACCTATAAATGATGAAATGTGGGTTTCTAATGCTTTTCAGTGACTCCCAGCCCTGTGGTAGAGGAACTCCACAGCAAACAACCTGCACCCCGTGCCCTGGGTTGGTGGTGAAGGTCAGCAAAGCTTCTTTTTTAGGCTTGGAACGGGGAAATGGGAGCAAACAGCCTCCACTTGAAAATATTCCTGCCTGTTCCAGGCATTAGAGGAGGCCTGGGGAACAATACACGGGAAATTAGACATGCTGAGGAGGTCTAGGCAGCCTCACGTTAGACTTGTAAACAAGTGTGTGGGAGAAGGAATACAGACTGCCACGCATGGCAATGTCTGAGAGGAGACTGATCACAAATGTTAAACAAACAAGGAATTATAATGGCATTTGTTTGAGTTCACTGCATGGATTCTATTCGTGTTGCACCTGCCATGAACTTATATCTTCATTTATTTGGAAAGGGTATATGCCTAAAGCATGCTAAGTATACCTGAGAGTGACAAAACACAGAGGATAGATGTGAAAAGGGTTGTGGGGTTCCTAACTGATAAAAAGGGAATGTTTCTGGTACTTAGTTGAGCAGAATAATTGCATGTAGATTTTTCTTTTCTGGAGCTGAATATGAAAAAGAAAGAGATTCATGCTGAATGACACTAAAAAAAAAAAAAAAAAGAAAAAAAGAAAATAATAGAATTGAAAGTGAATGTGTTTCCAACTTTCTTCCTAAGTGAGACTTTCTCCTCCAGATGGCTGAGCCCAGATCTCTCAACTAGGCACTGTCAGAGCTTCCCAGGGAAGAGGAACACCTGGAGAGGGGCAGAGCTTGCCTTGTGCAGGATCCCCCACCATCATTGCCTTCATCAATCATTGATGAATCAGGAGCTGCCAGTGCGGTTCTCCCCAGTTGGGACAGAGTGGGATGGGGGATTCCTGCCCCATCCTTTGCTTTGGGAGCACCAGCATTCCCAAACACTCAGAGTAGATAACCCTGTTTGCTTTAACCTTGCTGGAAGCACTCTGAAGCTGTCTTGTTTTTCCTCCCTGCTGACAGCTCCTGGTCTGTTCTTCCAGCCCTGTTATTACATCCCTGAACTCTCAGTCCAGGGGCAAACACCCGTGGAAACAGGGGGAGAATTGGGGGTGCCTTACTGACAGGTGGGGGGATGACTCCCAGCCTTGCCACGCCAGGGAGCACCAGTGTTAAAGTGATTAATTTCTCTTCTCCATTACTATAAATTAGCTAAACAAATCCCTCGCTATAGCTGTCATACTGATGTTCAGCATGCAAATTGTTGCTAATGAGCGAGCTCCCGGCTGGGGGCAGGATCCTGCATCCAGTGGGATCCTTCCTCCATCAGTTTTGAGGGACCTGATGGACAGAGGGACATGGGAGACACTGGGCAGGAGGCAAATCCCCCTCCCCTGCTCCAAAATCCTCCACCTGGAAAAGAAAGAAAATACCTCGTGGTAGGTAGATGTAGGTAGATCTCTCCCAAGGAGATGTTGGGAGCTTTATGGAGAGAAGGATTGGTTTTATGCAGGGTGTTTTTTTTTTTTTTTTTCCCAATGGGAATGACTCAGCTGGGCTTTGCTGGTGAACCCTCAGTTTCATCTGATTCCACCTCCCTGAGTGCAAAATCCTAGCAATAAAATCCATCCAAACTTCTTCAGGAGATTCAGTGAAAAGGGGTTTTCAGGAAACAAAATGAATGTGTTTCTGTGTTTTCCATAGAAAACAGTGATTTCTATATTAATTGTTACATTTTCAAACCAAAAGATTTCCAGCTCCAAAGTGAAAACATCTCAGTGTTCACTTTCCTTTATAAAAACAAAATTTTATTATTTTTCCCTAGAAAAAAAAGAAGTAAATCCTTTGGATCCCAACTGAATCCATTCCTCCACTGACACCTTGAAGGAATCACTTCACCTGCACATCCCTGAGCATCCTCCTGGCAGGATCACAGCAGCTCTCCTGGCTTTTTTCTCCCCTCAGTGGACACACTTTCAAAAGATGAACCCATTCATGTAAATCAGGATCAGCTCATGACAAGCTTCCTGACTGGACTAAGGGGTATGAAGCACAGGGCTTTCATCTGTACCTATAATTAATGGTTAAAAAATTAAATATCCTGTTGTTTCAGGTGTCTTAATAAAGTTGCTTATAGCAAACAGTCTCATACTTTTATTAAGCCAGATCCCCAATGTTTAATCTTTACAGTAAGAGGGGGGGAAAAAGAAACAGAAAAAAAGAGTAGTATTTCTATTTTTATTTTTTCACATAACTCAAAGTTTGCCCTCTCCAGTGCACTGCTCAGATGCTGTGTTGACAACTGGGGCAGCCCAGATCATGCTTCCTACCCGGCACATTTGTGATGCTGGTGGAAACTCCTGAAATGTCTCTTTGGACTGGTAAAACACAGATTTGAGCTTGTTTAGCCCTGGGGCGCTGAAGCTGGGTTCTGGTAACAGCAATTCCCGATTCCTCACTCACACAGGCAGCCTGGCCCGGCAGGAGAGGCTGGGAAGCTCCATGATGAGGAATCCACACACGAATCCAGCAGCCCTGGGGGATTGATGGTTCAGAGGAAACGCTCTGGGGGCTTTGTCCAGCACATGCCCTTTCGTGATTGATACGAGACCCTCGGAGCTCTCTGCTCCTTCAGAATCTGTTTAAGCCCACAGAGTGCCAGAGCCTTGTAAGAACTTTCATTTCCTGGTGTTACCCCAGAGATTTTTTTGTTGTTTTGAACTTCTCAATGTGGTTTTAAATATAGGAAAGAATGGAAGGCAATAGGCCTTGTTTTGGTTATTTCAGACATGCAGGTACTGGGTTTTTCAAGCAATCTTTCCCAAATGCTTTCTAAAAATGCAGCAGGTGTGAAATAAACCTAAATGTTGGCCACATTAACTTCTCTCTCTCTCTCTTTATTAAGAGAGAAGTTATAACCAGCATTATTTATTAACTGATGTACCTGTTCCCCTGTGATCCTGTGCCATGAGTGCTGGTGTCATATTTATTAACCAATCTGTCAGAAATGGTTATGTCAGCACGGAAAATGCAGCTTCCCCTGGATGAGATCCATCTCCCAAAGTTTTGAACTTCACTATTCAAAGTTTAGAAGAAATAACCAACCTTCTGGAGCAAGTGTCACAACCATTCACTGTTCCTTTGTTAGAACTCATGGAAATATCTCACTGACTTCTATGGATGTCAGTGGACACAAAGATAAATCTGCTAGAAATTTCTGCTGTAACTCCAGGTATTCTTTTGCACCCAGAGTACCCAAACAGCCTTCCCTGAACAACAGTTCAGAAGAAAATTTCTCTTCTCCAATAGGAAATTTCCATTACAAAAGCATTATGGTAAAACCTCAGGGGATATATGTGTATATTGCCCACACATATGTGCATACATGCATGCAGAAGTGCCTCTTCTGAGCACCTGGAGGCCTTTCAACAAAATAGCAGGAACAGCCAAATCTGGACAAAACAAGAGAGTCCATTGGGAACAGCCTGAGATCTGTTCCTGAGCCAGGATCAGCCACAGCAGCTCAGGGAGGAATCCAAAGAGAAATTCGTGTCTTTGTGAAGCTGTGATTAAATATTCAGCATGTCCAACGGGAAACCCAAAACAAAGCAGCAAAACTTCATTTCTTTTCTGATTCTGTTCAAATACAGGAATCTTTGGTGGCAAGGTAGAATTCCTTGTGAAATCTTTGGAAATGGAACATGAGATTCTTCTGACATGAGATGCAGGAGGGAGGAGGAATTATGCCCATTATAAAATAACAGCTTCACATTTCACAGTGGCACAGCAGCTTCCTGAGGATCCCAGAAATGCTGAAGGGGCCTCTCACATTCCACCCATCACAGCTGAGAAGTCACATTCCCCATGGGGCAGGCTGTGTTTGTCCAGGAAATGTTTATCCAGGACTCTGCAAGACAACAGATGGCACTTGTGGGGCTCCAGTGCCAAGGTGGCACCGCCAGTGCCACGGCCTGTGCCAGCTGGTGGCCAGGCATGAGAGGCAGATGTAACCAATTAACAGAGATTCCCACTCCTCAGCCACTGGCTGGGGCTGCCATGCATGAGATCCATGCATGACAACAAGGAGGACTTGTCCAAAGTCCTTCACGGGCCACCGGCACCACTCCGACACAGGGAAACACAAGCTGCTTGAAGAGGCCAGTGCAGCTGGACCAGAACTGCTTTTTCACTCAAAACAGGCATTTTTAATTCCAGTCTTTTCATCTAAAAGTGTCATTTAACTAGAGGGTTTTGGGCAAGGTGAAATTTCTGGTCAGAAGCAGATTCAGATTGCCAGAAATTATTAAGGTAGAGAGGTGGGAGATGCTGTTTCAAATTCATGATTCAAACCTGGACTTCTGTTTAGGGGTTCATGCCAATGGTCTCAACAGCCCATTAGAGGTCATTTCTATAGACTTCCTACAGATTTTTATAGACTTTTCATCAGAAAGAAATTGTTTTACAGTGGCAACACAGCATAAATATTTACAGCTTTTAAGGGCATATCCCAATGTCAGCACTGCAACTCCTTTGGACACTTCTGACCTCCTTCTGTGACAACAACACACAACAGAAGTTCCCCAATTTCACTTTCCTGAAAGTCCTCTCTGCTGCCAATAGCCTGAGGCAGAGCCTTTGGAAAGCCATGGACATGAACTTGCCAACTCAGCAGCCATGATTTCACAGCACCTCTAACTTTTGGGCAGATAAAGACCAGGTGACACCAGTTACTGGACTGTCAGCAAAAAGCAAGATAAGTTTGCCACACAGTGTGATCTGGAGAATCGTGGTGGTGAATGGTGAGCTCCTGGGGAAAAGGGAAGCCCTTTCTGTTATAAATACATATTATAATGCTGGCTTTTCACAAATATGGATGCTACATGTATAATGTCAAAGTAACTTTGCTATAGAGTTTTTTATTTCTGCTATTATCTAAACTTAGACTTAGTAGTGGAATAGCTGACATAGTTATGCTTGTGGTAATAGAACTGCCTGCTTGGTTGGGATAGCATCCAATGAAGGTAAGATGAAAACCCTGCTACTGATATGCCAACTATCAGCACCTGCTGTCTGTAGAAAGTATGGACCAAAACCCACGCTGGAGGTGATAATAAGAATGGACTAAAACCACAGCCAAGAAACACACATGCTCTAAAAAGGCAGAACCCAAGGAGGAGCCATGCTAAACAGTTCTTGGAAGATGTAAACTAGTTTGGGGAAAAGTTTCAATATGTATGATTGTTTGTGAATATGTAATTGTCTGATGCAGTAGAAAAGGTATATAAAGGGTGTCTACAAAATAGGAGGTGTGGTCTTAGCTGAATGCCAAACATCCAGCTGTTAAAATTTGCTTTATTATCTTTGTCTCCTATTATCCTTTATTAAACTTTTAAATTTTACCAGTACAGTTAACCTCATTTTTCACACTTTCCATCTTTGTGCATCACAGAACATCTTCAGCTGCCACAGTAAGACACCAGTCAGATGAGGAGCTCAGCACAGAACTGGTCAGCTGAGACAAAAGGAAACCCTGCAGAGAGGAGGACTGTGGCTCCCTGCAGGTGTTACCTCTTGGAGCAGCAGCCACAGGGTGACCATGGAAGGGGGGACTGGCCATAGTTGTCACTGCCCTGCGCTCTGAAGGACAAAGCTGAAGGGTTGCTCCCATGAGAAAATTCATATCCACACCATTCCCAAGCACGTTCCAATCTAAAAAGAAGCCAGAGCCCCAAGGAGGTTTGTGACAGCAAATAACTGTGGGAAAATTTCTGGCGGTGACCGCAGGAAATTCCCAAAATTTGGTGGTGAACAAAGCGTTAATGGAGTCCAAGAAAGGTCTGACAACCCCAGAGCAGCTGGTCTGAGAGGCTGCTGAGGAGCAGGCAGCACTAATTGGGTGGGTGAGTGAGGTGAGAGCAGGACTGGGTGCCTGCATGGGCTCTGCTGGGGCAGCACTTTGTCTCAGGGTATTTGTCAGACTGTGGACAATTACCCAGGGAAAGAGAGGATTTCTAACACTGCCCATCAATGAGCTAAGAGATCCTCAGGAAGGATTAGCAAAAATGAGGGATTATCCGTGAAACAACTGAGCCTGTTGAAAGTCTGTGTTTTCAGGGTGTAGAACAGCTCTCTTCTCTTTTAGGAGGAAAGCTCTTCCCTCTTTGGGGCGTATTGCCTGTGAACTGGGGAGGTTTTGTTCTGTCAGCACTCAGACACCACCTGGCACAATGAGCTTTCCGCTGTGTTCGAGAGGGGGTAGAGCAATTAAAATTTATTTCCCATTATATCCTGTTTCAGAAGTTCTTTTAGACAGAAAAATCAATTAAATTCGATGTAAGTGAGAGAGATCTACATCTGACCTCTCTCTCCTGCCATGTAGAGCTGGTTAATCCATTGGAGTCAAAGGGAATAACCTTGTGAAGTAAATGGGCTCAGAATATGACCTGACATGAGTGCACTGGGGGCTGGGATTGTTCTGGAATGACATCAGTGTTCTGAAGAAAGCTGTGCCAATTAAGTGCTCTGATCCAATTTACATGCCCGTGGTGTTACCTTTGACATCTGCCTTCAACAGTACCCTTAAAATGTCTGTTTTCCCTTGTGAGAGACAATTTCCGAGCACATTTATTTAGATATGATGAACTTGAATATCACGAGGAGGTGGAGCTGTAGCACACTGTAGTAAAAGCTTTCCAGCCATCAAGTTTAATTTTTTTCTCTCCATGTCCCTTCTTCCCAGTCACAGCAAATGCAATTCCTTGTATGACCATTGCGATGGAATTTTAAGTCACAAGCCATTTGATGTGATAACAGTGTGACTTCACTGAAAAATAGGAGAGATGAGAACTCCCCAGCAACTTGTCTGAACTTAGGCCAGAGCACTCAGCCATCAGTGACACAATATTCCAGCTGCACCAAATTTCAGCAGGAATTACAGCATCCAGCTCTGGGATTCCCAGCACAGGACAGACATGGAGCAGGTCCAGAGGAGACACCAGGATGATCAGAGGGATGGAGCAGCTCCGCTGTGAGGAAAGGCTGGGAGAGCTGGGAGTGTTCAGGCTCTGGGGTGGCCTCATTGTGGCGTTCCAGGAACTGAGGGAGCCTAAAGAAATATGGAGAGAGAAGATTTACAAAGGCCTGGAGTGACAGGACAAGGGGGAATGGCTTCAAACTGACAAAGAGCAGGTTTAGATTGGAGATTAGGAAGAAATTCTTCCCTGTGAGGGTGGGCAGGGTGCCCAGAGCAGCTGTGGCTGCCCCTGGATCCCTGGCAGTGTCCAAGGCCAGGCTGGACAGGACTTGGAGCAGCCTGGGACAGTGGGAAGTGTCCCTGGCCATGGCAGGGGGTGGAACTGGATGAACTTGAAGATCCCTTCCAAACCAATCCCTTCTATGATTCAATGAATGGAGCCACTTTAGATACCTACAGAGTTTTTAATAATTTTGTTCTTGGATGGCAAATGTTCCACCAGGGATATAAAACTCAGCTTTAGGGCAGACCAGCAGACTGCTGCAAAAGGAGCTACACAAGTGCTTTATATTGTTTACATAGCAAATATATTTATATTTTCAACCCTTTCTCTGTGTGCTTACAGGGGCCCCCTGCTTCTCTAAAGGAAGGAAAATTGCAAATACCTGGAAATCAAGGAAGTAGAGTGTGAAAGGGAGTTGGAGAAGCAGCACAGGAGGACAAGGAAAACCAAAGACTGTGAATTCACTCCCAGCTGATGCTGAAGTGTTTTCACCTCCAACCCATTTCTGTGCCAAGGACTCACTGGGTGGTCAGAGCTGGCATGGGTGAATTGCCACAGATAATTGGGGAAGGGAAATTGGGAAGGCATCACATCACAACCACATCTTTACTCAGATGGGAAAAGCTTATGTGCTCGTTGGGAAGAGTGTGGGGAAAAGAAGACGTCCCAAATGTGCAAATCTGTGAGTCCCCCTCTCACCATCCCTATTCCAGGCCCCTCAGGAGAGTCATTACCTCCAATTTAGTTTCCTGCATGTCAGCAGAAAGGCTGCCATCACTTGCTGGGCAGAGGCAGGGCAGGGCAGGCGGCGCTGGGACCTGTCAGGGTGTCACTTCATCTCTGGCACACTCTGCTAGAGGCTGACAGCAGTTTGCCATTGCCATTGTGGGGCCAATTATCCCTGCATTCCAGGGACACGCCCCAGCCAGCTTCCCCCTTTCCTCACCCCCTTGCCCTTCTGACAGGGATCATTAAAATGATTTTGCGTGCACACACGCACAAACACACACTGATGCCATGATAATTTTTTGCCTTTTCGTTTATGTACCTCTCATGTATTCTCAGTAGCTTTAATATACTGTCTTAGTTTGGAAAGACAAGTGTCTGCCAGGGAAAAGCCAGAGCTTCCCTTGGAATGTAAACCCCCTCCCTCTGAATTATTATAATTTAAAAATTAAGGGGTTTTCAGGCAAAGATATGGGAATGGGAATAACAGTTCTTTACTAGGAATATTAAAAATATAGTATTACAAAAAAAGCAAATGAACAAAAAAAGAAAACACTGCCAGAGTCAGAATACAGCCTGACACCCTGTTGGTCAGGGTATTGGGAGCAGTCCAAATAAATCCTCCTGCAGTGACAGATGTGGTTCCGTTGGAGCAGAGATGATCCTGTAGAAGGGTCCAGTGGTGGTGAGATGGGTCCAGCCTTCCTCTGGCAATCCAGTGCAAACAGGCTGTGCTGGGGTTCTGAATCCCAGATTTTATCCAGGTGGGAATGCTTGGCTCCTCCCCCTGGGTGGAGCATCTCCCCATGGGATGATGTCATTGTATCAGCCCTGCAGTGAGCCTGGATGGCCCATGAACAGCAGAGATCCCCTGGAGGGAGGGTGGGTCCTGGAAGGGATAAAGAACGCTGCCCCAGCTGGTTTAACAGCTGCCCAGTAACAGAAGGCACCCACCCCCTCACCCCTGGAGTTATGAGGAATGGGTTATACAAGAGATAAGGAAAACACATCCCTAACCAGTTTCAACAGATGGGAATAAAATACATCTTGCATTGAACCCAAGACATTGCATACTTGTAATTCCTGAAGCCTAATAGCTTAACATAGTCTTGGTATTCAGGCCAGAAAACCAAACATCCTACAAGCCTCACAACTAGAAGCCAAAAAGCCTTACATTATCTTGGGAAAACAAAGCTCCCTCAAAACACATCCTATAAACTAAGATTAAACCCATCTAAGAAAAAATACTTTGAAATAGAGAAATGTCACACTATTCACTCAAGCCTCTCATTGGGGCATCTTTGTTAAATATGCTAATTTGAAAGATCTATACAATTGTATTTGCAATCTACTCTGTGTGTACATTTCAGCATATTCCACCTTGGCAAATTGTTACACCACAAAGATCCTTATGAAATACTGAGATAAAAAACCCTTTATCCCTTAACCGTGTCTGGCTCTTAATTTTAAGACCAGGGAAAAGGCATCAACACACACACACACACACACACAAACACACACACAGACACACGTGCAGCTGCTCAGCTCACTGCATTAAGCCAGTCCCAGCTGTGGCTTCCTCAAGCCTGTCACCACAGGCAGTGCTGGAACGGAGCAGGGGAAGATGGACTTTTTTTCCTGTTTTAGAAAACATGAGATGTTAAAGGCTTGTGTTTCCCCCTGGGTTTAATTACACTGAATGCATTTAAACTCCTCTAATAAGTAGTAAATCTCTGAAAATCTGCAGAACAGAAGAGGGCTTATCACCTTCACACAAGGTAGGGGGAATGCAGCTCTTCATCCCAAAGGGATTTCTCCAGCATTTACAGAGGAGGTTTCTACCAACCACTGTATCTTGGTCTTCTTGTCTTCTCTGTTCTCCAGCAGGATTTTGGAAGAGGTTTGAAGTTCCCTGTCACTGATTATGCACTCCTCTGCCTCTTTGGCTCCGTGCATCCGTGGGTCAGACAGTCTGCTCCCAGGCCTGAGGAATTCAGGCAGAGCTCTGCTGTTCTCAGCCAAACCACAATCCTTTCCTTTGGGCAACAGTGTCTGGGGTCTGACAGATGCACACTTTACACCTGTTGGAGGAATGAGCAGCCCAGGGCTCCTTTTCCACCTCCAGCCTGTGTCCATTCTGTCCTGAGAACACGCAGCTGCTGTTGCCCTGCTGGGAGATGAGATTGTTATTCAGGACAACCCTTTTCTTTTCTATTTGTAAACTCCCTGGCCTCTGAGAATATTAACCAGGCTATCCACTCCTTTCCATCCTGCTCCTTCTCACCTTTCCCACCATGCCCTCCTTCTCTCTGGTTTTCCCCTCTTTCATTTTTTTTTTTTTGCTTGCCACTTTTGTAGAACAACTTAAATGTCATCTTTCTGCAATTACCCACAGAAGAGAGAACTGAAAAGGAACATTCCCACAGGGGTCCCTGTCTTAAATGAGGCTTTTGTTGTTATAAATTGTTACTCAAAGCAGTACAAGCCTTTGGAATCACTCACATGATCCTGGTAAATGGGGCTTTGAATTCAGAGAGTTTCTTTGGAGTCTGCCAGCTTTTCTGGAGGTATAAAATCTGAAAGCATAATTCCCAGCAGCAGCAGCAGCCCCTTTCACATAACGCTGTCTGTCACTTCTCCAGGCACAGGTGACTTTGAGGAGTGCCCACCACACCCTCCCTGACCCTGCACACCCTCTGGTCAGTGATGCTTTCCTCGCCTCTGCCTCAAGTGATCAGATCAGGGAGAAAACTCAGTAGTGGGGTTTGGGAATTGTCCTGCCTGCCTTTGAATCCCAGCCATCCTGCTTTACAACAGATGTTCTCCATCCCAAATGGAGCAGAACTGCCTAGGGATTAAAGCAAAGGGCTTGGCTTGAGGAAGGTCTGGGCGTCGCTTTGCAGTTCTGCCAATGTTTTAAATCTGCACCACCCCTCCCCATGTCTCAGTTAGCCGTCAGAAGTGCAAGGCAGTGGACACAATTCCCAATGGAAGGGGGTAAATATCAGGAGCATTAACATGAAATTATTTAAATCCCCCTCTGGAGGGCTGGGAGAATCCTAAGTGTTGGCCAAACTCCCTAGTGAGCTCCAGCCCTTGCTTGAGGGTGAGCTGTGACCCTTGTAGCACCGGGACAGAAAGTGTCACAGGAGGAATGAGTTTTACAGTTGAATGGCTGGGAAAAACCCTTTATTACAGTATTTTTACCCCTTCTCGCCAGATTTAGGGGTGGGAAGGTAAACGCTGAGCTTTGACAGGGTTATGGAGGGAAATCTCAGCAGCTGCACAGAGCTGAGCTGTCTGACTCCTGTGTGAGCCCCCCAGTCACTGCTCTGGACTCTGGATGCTCAGAGCTCAAAGCCAACACCCACAGACCATGTAAACCCTCGGCAGGGACCCCAGAGTCCCCTGGGAACAGGGGTGGCATTCTCTGCCTGCTGCTAGGTCACATATTCTGTTCCTGCTCCCAAGGCAGGAACAGATGGGGCATGGGTGCAAAGCCCTGAGAGAGCCAGAGCTGCAAGGCCAAGTGGAGCTGCCAACCTGAATTAAACTGTATAATGAGGGTGTCAGTCACTTCTGCACAGCTCAGGGAGGTGAGAAGGCAGGGAGGCAGCCTGGCTCTGCCGTGCCACACGCACAGGCACACACCCATCTCTCTTTCCTCTCGTTGTGCCTCTCCGCTCCCCAGAAAGGAAGACACAAAACCTACTGCATCTTCCCAAACGGATCACAAAATCAGTGTCCTTTGAAAAGGGGCTAAAAAAAGATATTAAACTTTAAATACCATTTCTTCCCATGCTGCTAAGCAGCTTATTTATCACAGCATGAGCCTACCTTAAGAGCTGTGACGACAGAAAGCTCTGCTGGTAATTACTGCAGGGAGCCAGCAGGCATGAATGAGTCACCACAACGCCAGCGTGCAGGAGACAAGGTAAGGGGACACAGGCACACAGGGAACAAGGGTCAGCCAGGCATTGTGCCTTGGAACCCCCTTGGGAAGAGATGCTGGGACATCTCATTTGTCCCTTGGCAGCAGCCAGAGCGATGGAGGTGGAGCTTTCTCAAAGATGCATCCTTAGGTACGTGTCAGCTCCTTGGGAATGTGGTCCTGACTTGGCAGAGGAAAATGAAGCCTTCCTGGGAGAATGGTGCTCAGCTGCCTTGGTGTGTGCTGCCATGCCAGCAGGGACCTCCAGGAGTGGTGCTGAGCACAGCCAGCCTTGCTTTGCTGCCCTTCCCTGCCAGCAGACTTCATCCACAGGGTCTGTGCTCCCAGCCCTGGGCCTTGGGGCATGGAGCCACTTCAGGGGAGTGAGGGACATCAGAGTGAATCTGAGGTGACACAAGGGAAGGCAGCTCTGCACCTAGAAACCTCCCCAGCTCCTGGCCAGACATTGGAATAGGTCCCCTCCTCTGTGCAGGGCTGCAGCTGGCAGTAGGGTCAGCCCAAGCCTTGCAAGAGGAGTGGTTGCCCTGGGAAGAAGGGAAACCTCCTCCCCATGTCTCCTGGGAGATGGCAGTGCCATCCTTCCACCACCATCCCCCTTGGGAATTGATTGTAGATGTCACCCCTCTTTTCTCCTCTAATTGGATGCTGCTCCCAAAGCAACTTCCCAGGTGTTTTTAGAAGGATTTTACAGTTACAAAAAAAAAAAAACCAAAAACAAAACCAAAACAAAACAAAACAAAAAAAACCCAAAAAAACCCAAACAAACAAAAAAAAACCAAACCCAAAAGCAAAACAACAGCACAATTAAAACGTTAGCAGGGCTTGGTGAAGGATGCTGCACAAACAGGCACAATGCTGAACTTTCCTGGGCCAGAGTGCTGATATAAATAGCCAAGGTGTTGCAGAGGGAAGAGTTACACCGTGAAGAACTGAGTTGCCCACATTCACCTCCTACTTCAGTGGCTGAGGTGGGAGCAGGTCACGGATTTCCTGTATCCTGTCCATCAGGTTTCCTGGATCCAGGCCCAGCCTGTTCCACAAGATGGTGATTAAATGGGACACAGGCCTTGAGCAGTGTCTGATTTAGCTTCTCACCTGATGGGCTTAGTCACAGCACACACTCATCTCCATAAGAACAGTGCCTGTTACCTGTGCTCTGACACATCCAATGTGGTCTTAAAATATCCCTGGGATTCTGACTGAGCTCCTCTGGGATTTCTCCAGATCTGTCTCTCCTGTCAAGTGCACCTAAATGATTGTGTTCTCTGATGGCTGAAAACTCTGTGGTCCCTCCTTGCCAGAGAGCTCTGGGCTCCTGCTGTCCCCACTAGTGCAGGTCCGTGTCATCCCTTCCTGCAGGCCTTGGCACCATTTTCTGCTGTGGCTGCTCGCAGGACCAGGTCTGGAGGCTGTAAAGACACCCAGGCAGCCCTTGGCAGCCAGGCCAGCAGGAGCAGATGGAAGTGTAAAGTGCCGGAGAAGAGCTACAAATGGCCCAACAGGAACAACCTGACACATTCTGGGCTCACACAGCACCAGCTCTTCAAGCTGTGAGGCAGCACTGCCTCCTGAAAGGGCTATTTTGGGTAACATCTCCTGGTGTTTGGCCTTCTCCATGCTCTGGCCTTCCCCTGTGTGTGGAGATCACAGCTCACACAACAGTGGCCTCATCACTGCTCATCTCCTTCCTTCCTGTGAGGAGACAGAGCATCACACAGAGCCCTCCTGGGCAGCAGGGACAGAGCTCAGGTGTCCTGAGCTCCTGGACACCACCTGAGTGCTTCCCTTCCCAGAAACGACCCAAAGAGGTTCTGTAGAGCACAGAAAGCTCTGAGGTTTCTCCTCAGAAATGTCCTCTTGCAGAGCCGTGACCTTCAGGAGGTTCAGGGAGGAGCAGAGCCATGTGGCTGCTCAGCTGGGCTTGTTAATGGCAGCCCTGCTTCCAGCAGAGAGGCCTGAGGGGAGGATGGCCTTGGCTCCAGAAGGAGAGTGGCTCTTTCCAGGGATGGTTATCAAGAGGGTGGCTCTGGGCCAGGACTGCAACCTGAGGGCCTGGCTGGAAACTTCCAGCAGCCCCAGCAGGCAGAACTTTGGGTCTGGCAGTGCCAGTAATGAGGTCCAGCTGGCTCCTAGGACAGAAACCCTGCCAAGGGATGGTCAGGGCTGGATGAGCGAGGAGGACAGGAGGAGGAGAGGCACAAGCACAGCACCCACCACCCTCACACTGCCTGGTCCTGCAGTGAAATGTTCCTGTGCCATGGGCATGCAAGGATCTGCACCCAGCAGGCCTGCAGGGTGAACACAATTCCCCCCTCAGCCCTCAGAGCTGGAGATTTGGAGATTTGGATCTGGAGATGATCTCTGTGATCATAGTTTGATCCTTTCCCAGGACCAGCTCAGCCTCTATAGAAGCCACCAAGTCCCTATCACAGGGGCCACCCCTCTAATTTCTCCTGCATTTCAGGCATTGTCAGAGCATCTCACATTATCCACCTCCCTTCTTCACTCCTGGGTGTGAGGGGGCAGAGTGGGAGAGAGAGAATGTCCTGTGCATCACAGCTCCTCTTGCTGAGCAGCACATGGAGGTGGCAGGGACAGCTGTGGGGCAGAGGAACATCTCCATTGCAGGGGGAAAGGGCTCCTGCGGAGGCTGCACGGGCTGGAGGGACCGGGATTGTCCCCTGATGTCCCCGGGACCCTGCGCAGAGCTGATGCTGCATTTTTCCCTGGCGGCCACCGGAGGGCAGCCCGAGGGAGGGAGCCGACCCCCACCTTCCCCAAAAAATGGGGATGGAGGGACCAGGGGAGGCAGCAGGAACCGTGCTAAGGGTCTCAGCGGAGCAGAGGGGAGCAGGGAAGTTGCTTTAGCTGCTGGAGATGTGCAAGCTGAAATAGTTTAGTGCTCTGTTAGGGAAAGGAATTTTATATCTGTGCGATGAGGAAAGCAATTAGAGATGTAATTTAATCAGTGTGTTTTAGCGGGAGCATTAAAAGACCTGGATGTGACATGGATAAGGAGCCACCAGAGCTGCTCAGTGCTGGTGGCCGAAGGGATAAACCCCGGAGCCTCTCCCAGGG
The DNA here is from genome assembly GCA_910950805.1 of Acrocephalus scirpaceus scirpaceus. NCBI lineage: Eukaryota > Metazoa > Chordata > Aves > Passeriformes > Sylviidae > Acrocephalus > Acrocephalus scirpaceus. The sequence continues at coordinate 7,129,328 of OU383790.1, read as the reverse complement.
GTGGTTTTAGCCCTCAGCCAGGGCAGGGTCAAAGTTGTGACAGGGCAAACTGGAGTTCTCAACATTCCCATCTTCTGAACCACAGAGTGTGCTGAGGCAGGAATGGAGACACAGGAGCCATGGATTTTGAGCAAGGCATCACAGAGTGCCGAGCTCCTCACTGGCACTGCAGTTTCCTGTGCTGCCTCACTGCAGCAAAGGCCTCTGGTGAACTGAATTTTCCCTGCTTTGATTCTTTCTGCCATTTATTTCCCTTGTTCCTCCACAAAATCCCAGTGGCATAGGTGTAAACTTTTTTTCCCCCATGCATCACAAGCTGTATTTCAAAGTTGGGTGATAGATCATGTGTAAAGGGTTTAAGGACCCAGAAACAGAGGTGCTGCAGGAAAGGGAAATATGGCATGGGGAAGGAAGGAAGGAAGGAAGGAAGGAAGGAAGGAAGGAAGGAAGGAAGGAAGGAAGGAAGGAAGGAAGGAAGGAAGGAAGGAAGGAAGGGAGGAAGGGAGGAAGGGAGAAGGAGAAGGAGGAAGGAGGGAGGGAGGAGGAGGAGGAGGGAGGAGGAAGGGAAGGAAGAGGAAGGGAGGAAGGGAGGAAGGAAGGAAGGAAGGAAGGAAGGAAGACTTTTTATTTCCAAGTTCTTTTCCCTTGGATGGACAAAGTCCCAGCTTAGCTGCAGGAAGGTGAACTCACTTTAACAGAAAAATATAAAGGTGCCTAGGGAAAGAAGTCTAAAAGGAAGATAAATGCTGAGGCCAAAGATTTAAGCCCTTGGGCTGGGGTCACAGCCAGCAGGAAATGTGAGCAAAGACCTGGATTTAGTTCTGTCACCAATACTTCTGACATGGCCAGGAGTATGTTGCCATCACTAAAACGTTGCCATCTCTGAAATGGGCCTCATCTCACTTCTTTCAGGAGCCTGTAGCAAATGAATGCTTTGCAAGCCATGATGTGCTCACATGGCACAACAATATGAACTACGTAAATACCGAAAATAGATCCATTCCTGTCAGCAGATATCCAGACATTCCAAAATCATTCTCATCAGCTCCATTTCCAAAGATAGATGGATCCAGACTAACCTCATTTCTCTGAGGAAATTATTATATTTTTTTGAAGAAAGGAAGGCACACTAATGTATTTAACCAATCTTGATTTCAGCAGAATATTTCGACAGCCATATGAGTTTCATTAGTGTTGCTGAGAATTAACATAAGACTTGTAAACTATTCACTGCTGGGGGTTAAAGGAGAGATAATAACAGATAAAATTGAGAGAGGAGTTGTTTTCTTGTGAAGTTAATAAAGATTTATTCATGAATGACCTTGGGTTGCAATTTTTCAGCAATGATCAAGCATTTATGTGCTGGGAGATGAGATTTCACAGACGAGAGGAAGATTTGGATGATCTCAAGGGCTGGAGCGAGGGGCTGGAGTGTGATGCTGTAATTCCCACTGTTACACGTGTTGGCACTGGGAACACATCCTCTGCAAATGTCACCAGAGGGGAAACACTGGGGTGTACAAGCTGATCAAAGCAGGGCTGTGAATCACCAAGGAGTTGTGTCCGTGGAAATGTCAAGTGATATCCCAGGATGTGCCAGGCAGAGAATTCCCCCAAGAGATCAAGAGATGTTAATGCCATTATGCAAAGGTACAATGTCCTTTTATCAGGAATGCAGAGCTTTGGTCACCTGAGGTCAGACAAGATAAATGCAAGGTGGGTGTCAGAACCCAGGACATCCCTCTGGCTGCCCTGGGTGATCCCAGACCCTGGCAAGGGGTTCAGAGACAAGCCACGAGAGTTTGATTAGAATGGTATTAATTTATCACCGGGTGTAGGTGTAAAATTTTGGGGTTTTAATGAGGGTTCAAGAAGGCAAGATGGAGGAATCTGGGCGTGTCCCTGTCCTGCTTCTTCTTCTTCTTGTCCTCCATCTTCTGCTGTGGTGGTGGCACTTTTGGATTGTTTTAGCATAGCAGTGCACTGTCTATCATAGGTGATAGGGATTGGTATCCTACTATAAACATAGATCAGGTAATATTTGGTATAAAAAGTTAGGACCGCCCTCGGGGTGGTCAGTCAGTGATGAGCACACTGCAGCCAGCACCCAAGCAGGGTGAGAACAGAATGTACCAGATAAGAAATAATAAACAACCCTGAGAACCTGAGCCGACACATCCTGACTCTCTTCTGGCACCGGGGCTTGGGAGAAAGACTTTCAACAAACATCTCAGGGGTTATCAGCCCAAAGAACTGAGAGGTGGGTGGGGGCAAGGTAGCTAAAGAGCCACTAAACAGTGGATAAAAAAGAGTAGTTCCAGCATGACCCCAGTGGGCAGGTACAGACCTGGAAATTCAGCATACTGGAGGAGTGTGCCTGGTGATCAGACTGTTCAAAGCAGGAAAAACTCCTTCAGCAGACCCTCCTTCAGCAGCTTCTGGCTGATAGAGAGAGTGGCTAAGGCTGAGCAAAGGTGTCTTTTCCACCCTGTCCTCTAAGAAAATCGAGGTCACTCATTCAGCTCCATGATTCTTTGTTCTCCCTGCTGAGGGAAAAGGGAAGCAGGGCCGTTGCCTGCTCCAGTGCCAGCCCTCTGCAGCCCAAGGAACCAAAGCTACTCCTTATTTTTCAACAAGCTGGTCTAGACTGGTGTTCTCTGTCATCTGTGTCCCCAAATAAACAGCCTTTCTATAAATCCTACCATAAATGTGTGTTCTGCATTGCATCAAAGTCTCCTTTGGTATAATGCCTAAAAGAGACTTGCACATCAGAAAAATATGGGCTGTTCTCTTGCCATTCCGTGCTGCATGGATAGTCTGCTCAATCTCACTAATACCCAATAAGTAAAGGATGTTTTTGACAAGTCCTGACTAGTCTGGGATACATAGAAAAGTAATAAAACATATTTCAGAAGGAGATCTGTGATATTTCCAGATCACAGTAAATCTCAGCATAAGCCATGTGCAATACCAGGCACCTCTTTCCTCTGTGCCACCCAAAGCCAGGGAAGCTGCATCCCCTCCCCAGCACACCCCAGCACCCCAGGGATGTGCTGGAAGCAGCCTCCCTCTGCCCAGTGCTTTGGGAGGAACAGCCCCAGGGGCTGTGGAGTTGCAGAGGGTCTCTTGGAGAGAAAAGACATCAGCAAAGGAGCATTTTAACAGCCAGAGAAGGAGCTCAGAGCCCTAGCTGGTGCCTGGAGGACAATCCATAACAAGGCACCAAACAGCTCCCAGGCCTGTTGGGGAGGATGAAACAGGAAAGCCTTATTAGTATGACTGCTTATTTGTAGAGAATATGAAACATATAAGTGAAATAGAGTTGAAGGCAAATTTCAATGTCTAAGATGCTGAGCTTTAGTTACTGAATAACTGGAAAACAATGGTATGGTCAGCTGAAAGTAAATCCCCCTTGATGAAACAATGCCCTTCTCCTTACTGAGAGTCTAAGGGTCAGAGCAGACCCTGCTAGCTCGGCAGGAAGGGTCTAAAGAGTCATTTTTAGAGTTTAAAATATAACACAGTAGGGTAATGTAATGATTCTTACAGGCTTTATGTAAATGCTGTAGGATTTGTATCTTGTACTAGATTGGTTGGTGTAAATTAGAATATTCAGTATAGAAGAAGATTTAACATATTGTAACGGGAACTTCGCTCTCTTGCTCCTTCTCTTCTTCACTCTCTTCTCACTCTCTCGGACCTGCTCCGAGCTGCAGCTGGCAGCAGGGCCCCTTCACCCACACCCTGTGCAATAAACTGCATGCTCCAAAACTAGGCTTGACTCCAGAGATCTCTGTCTCCATCCAGCACGACCAACCTGACATTCCCACACAGGTCCAAGGCAATTAGGATGGAGTATTTTTCTGGGTTTGGGAGGAGATGACTCAGGCAGAGGGTGAGCTCTGGTCCAAGCTCCTTGGGCTCTGGTGCGATCCCAGTGGGGTTTCCTCACTTCCCAGGTGGAAGCAGAAGAGTTTCAGGGGCAGAACAGGTGCAGGTGGCTTTTCCTGCTGATTCAGCATCCCCAGCCCTGCCAAGCACTCAGGATTCCAAGCCATTTACACCCAAAGGCAACCCAAAGGAGAAATCGTTTGTCAAGCTCCATCCAGGCTGGCAGAGACCCAACCCTGGCTTGGTTACTCACGGATTATGTTTGCAGTGAAATGGCTTAGGGATTGAGGGATTATCCAGCATGGGCCCACAGCCCAACACCTCCAGAAGTACCAAACACCTAATGATTCCTGACAGCTGGAATCAATCTCCAGGAGCTGAGGTTCTTTTTAATTTTTATTTTTTTTCTCCCCATGGGATAAAACAAAACTGTTCTGTTCAAACACTGCTGTCTACAAATCATTAATAAAGGCAAATGGCTGATTTACATCTGGCATTACAGAGGTCAGAACAATAAAACATGGCTTTATTTTGCAGCTAACACACATTCTCTGCTATCCTTTATCCAGGCTGTCAGGAGCCAGTGCATGAGGAGAAGAGAGGTGGGGAACTGCAAGGAGCTATGTGGGGAGCACCAGGAATTATTGGTGTCAGGGGAATACTGCAGGAGAATGAAGTGGTGCATTTCCAACAGCTTGGAGGGGTTTCATTCTATGGCTGGTTTTGTTTGAAAGGATTATGACCAAAAGAACGGGGCTCTGGGTTGTGTAGGAGAAGATCAGAGCATTCTTCCCATTGGGGAGCAGATTTTTGGTTTGCTTTTTGAAGCTGGGTCTGTCAATGGATGTTTCCTCATGGAAACCCCCTGTCCTGTAGAGGGGATCTGGTATAAATCATCTTTAGTTTGCAGGAGTGCAGTAATTGGAGAATTTCTTAGTGGAAAACATTCAGCAGCAATATTTGTAGTGCTTCCAGGCCTTTGGGTTCTGACCTGCTGCTCATTTCAGCACTCTGCTCCTCCCAAATACCCCATTAGGAGATAATTTCTTCCAAGGATGTGAAAATACTGGAAACAGAGCAGTGAGCAGATGCCCACACCAAAGGCCAAACCTTCCCCTCTCAGAAAACAGAATGATTTATTTATTTTTATTTGTGCATCTGGTCCAATTTATTTTTGGGCTAGGAAAAATCTGACCTTAAATAGATGTACTTGGGCCAGAAGGTACCAGGGACAGGCCCTGAAAGCTAACTAAGGTCCAGATCCTCCAAACTGCTCTGCAAGCAAGAGCAGACAACCCCAAGAAGTCTCTTTGTTGGGATTGTCAGTGGTCAGTGCTGAATGTTGAGCTGTTTCCTCATTGTAAAAAATCCCAGTTAATAAATTATTTTGTTCGTGATGCTAATTACATTTTTTAATTAAATATTGTGGGGCTTCTATACCAAAAACCTTTCCCCCCTAAAGCAAAAACTACTCAAAAACAAAGCACCCACACACATGAAGAAAAAAGGTGCTGTAAAAAACCTCCATCTTCCAAGTATCCTTTTGATCAAACCCCTTGTTAAATGCCAGACAGCAGGTCACAGCCATTTTCTTAAATTCTGGGGGCATCAAATTTTCCTGCCCATCCCTCAGCCTTTCAGGCTGCTTCCTTTAATGATGATATTGATTTTGCTTTTAGTTCCATCTAGTTTTAATCTATCCCAGTGATAGACTCCCACTGGTCCCCACAGGAGATTATTCTATACTCGAGCAGAACCTCACTGATGGGAATTTTTTCCTGACATTCAACTTCAGTTTTCTTTGTTGTTTTGTTTAAACGTTTTTATGCTTTGATTGGATGAAGTCCTTAAAGCCAGGAATTCGGGGTTAGAAAGGGAGGCAGGGAAGGGGAGAGGAGTCCAGGCCACACAAATTGCCAACCTGCCAAAGAAATGTGCAAAAGTTTCCTCCTGAGGCCTGACTTTGTGTTGCAGCCACAGGTTTTATAGAAAATGTATTTGCTCAAAATGCATTGTAAGGAAAAGAAAGGAAAAGAATCATTATTTGGAGGAACCTGAGGCAGATGGGAGATGTGCAAAATGCTTTCTGAATTGTTAAAAAACCCAAAACTGTCAGTAAGACACAAGCTCTGGGTGAACTTTATGCATGTGTTTTGTAAATAATTTTAAAACCATGTGGGATTTGTTATGAATATTTACATGGATGATTTTGCTATTTTCACCCTCCCATCTTCCTGACCTGTAAATGCCAGACCCAGTCAGAGGAGAAGACCACCAAGGTCACTGTGCTGTCTCTAGAAGCTATTAATAAAAATGCCAGGGAAGAGCACATGAATTATTGCTGTTCTTCCCAGATCATCCTAAGCAGTTCTTCTTTCTCCTTTCATGCATGAATTTCCCAGATTGGGAGTCCTTGGAATCCTCTCTGCTCCCTCTGACCATGCTGGGTGAGGACCAATGGCAGAGACACTGAAAACCAGGAGATGAACAGAAATCTTCTATATTGTCCATTTTATTGCCAATTTTGTGTCCAAAGGGACAGCATCTGAGCTGGTTTGGGATCCTGGACATCCATGAACTTCCAAAAGAAGTCAGATGTCAAGATTTCCATGCAGGAATCCACTGAACTCCGTGAGCTACTGAAAAAATTCCTTGTAGAGAAGTGCTTGGGAGAAGCCAAGAGTACTCAGGACATGGAAAGAGCAGGGCAGGAAAAGCCAGATGAAGCTGGGCATGAAAAAGGAGACTAAAAAACTTGAAGCTGAACTTGAAATCCTCCCAGGCCAAAGAAAGCCATTAGGATGATTGCAGCCTGCTTGCTGCAAAACACAAACGGCAGGAGCTCAGCCAGTGACTCTCGCAGCAGAACTCCTGATTTTAATTCTAAAGTACAGCCTTTGGTAAAGTTCGGGAGCTCTACAAAGAGGCTGACTCACAGGACTTCTTAGGAACCTGCTCTGATGACTAATTGCTCTTATTGTTAAAAACGAGCCTCTAATTTGTGGCATTAACACTGACAACCTCAAATTCCAGCCACTTCATCTTGGTCTTTTATCTGCTGTAAGGAACTGGGGGGAAAAAAAGAGAGAAAAAGGGATGCTAAGTCTCTGTATAAAATATTTTTCATGTAAACTACAAACTAAAGGGGAAAATGCAAATGCAAATTTATGACAGGTGACCAGAGCAGGAATGTTGTTGAGGAATCACTGAAAGAGGAGGGGAGAAATTCAGATTTGCACCATTTGGATTTCGTGAACTTTTTAACGGGAGTGGGAAATCAAAACCAATCCTTCCCTCGGGTTCCCCAGGGAACAGGGAAGGGGTGGCAGGAGCAGAGCAGGGATGAAGATGCTGAGACAAGGGAAAGATCTTGAGATGCAGGGAAAGGAAGGTGGGGTTTGAGAGAGCAGCAGCAAACCCCAGGGGAGATGGGCCAGGCAGAAGGACTCAAAACTGGACGGATTAAGAGCTTTGGGCTGAAGAGGTAAATCAGACATGGTAATTAATCAAAATGGATGGGCTGGGGAGTGAGTTGCAGGCATGGGCAAGGAGCCAGAAAAGAACAAGTTACATCATGTGGCATCTTCTGTCTGGAATTTTGTGCTTGTAGCTAACAGACCTAAATCCCGACAGCTTAGCTTGAAAGCAGCAAATTTCAGTGCTTTTTGCATAACTGTAACAGAGAAATTTGATTCAGACAAATACAGCTTTTACAAAAATTAGCAAATAAGACTAAATTTAAAAAGTAAAACTTAACCAAGACGTTGTAAAGCAAGATTTTTTTCCCCCCTTCTAAGCAGATTATTACTCAGCTGCAGAAAAATACTTGTACTGTTGAAAGACAAATTGCTCACATATTCTGATTTTTGCCTGCTGAATTCTGAAGTCACAAAGGGACTGTTAACAGCAGGAATTGTGCTCAGTGTGTTGTGTGAGTTAAATTCACACAATTCAACAGGCTTGATTCCCTTCACAAGCATTTCTACAGCCAGCTATGACCATGTTCCTTCTAAAAATCCTTTAAGAGGCCCCAGCCTGTAATTTTTGTGTCCTGTGGCATCAACAGGCAGCAGGATCTGAACTCCTCTGGTGGAAGCTGAAGTTCACACCCTGGGTCGCTGGAAGGTAATTTCCTTTAGCTGTGTAATAAACTCTCTGCCTTGACCTAAGGCCCCCAACGTTACAAGCGGTTAAAAGCATCCATAAAAATAAAATGTTGGTGCAAAATATCTGAATTTGAGTAGATTTGCTAGAATTTTATTAATTTATAGAAGCTGAAGGTTATGCCATATGTCACTAGAAAGTAATTTTCTCTGAATGCGCAATAAGGGCTTAGGTTTGATTTATGACCTAAATATTGCAAGATATTAATACATCTCCACGCCAGATGGTAATGTACACGTGAGGAAATGTACCTTTCCTGTCCAAAAAATTGTGGATTTTTTCTTTCATTTACTAGGATAAGCTCAATCAATGGCACTCATTAATTTTTGAACACTGAGTCCTTACATGGAATGTCCCCATCTCTGGGAGAGCTGTGTTATTCCTCTGTGAAATACATTCCAAATGTTCCCAAAAAACTGCTTCAGACACTCTGTATGTGGCACCCACCTGGATATCCACTAGGGTTGGCCAGACCTGACGATCTCCTAGGAACAAACAATATTTTGGACCCTTGGGATCCAATTTAGATGCGGTTGGGGAGTGCAGCTGCAACCAAATAAAGGGGAATGATGTATTCAGGATCCAGTTAGAGACACCAACAAACACATCAAACAGGTTACAGGTTGCAACTGCATGGCAAAAACTCAGGAGAAGGCTCTACAGGTATTTTAAAATTTACCAGCGTGTTTTTGTGGAGTTCAAAGGTATCCCAACCCTTGTTTTCTAGGGACAGGAGGGAGTTCACTATTTCCTGCTGTTTGCTCATGACTGCATTAAGTGCAGTGATATCCTGGGGAGTTGTTAATGTCTTATTTATACACTGGGTAAACAATGTGTGCTTTTTCTGCCTCCAGAATGAAAGCTATGCTCCAGAAATTCTCACATTCCTCGGCTATCAATGCATAAAATCCATCTCTATGCTAGTTCCTTTCAGAGCTACAAGTACAGACCAAATAATTAGGGTTTGTTTCAGACAAGAATTTCCATACCTTGGGAAACTCCAGCCTTTCAAGAAGTAATTTTAAATCAGAATTACTCTGGCAGTCACCTGACCCGAGGGAGGAGCACGGTGTGTGATGGGAATTGAAGTCCAGCTGAGGAATGCAAACCCCAGGGCAGACCAGGGATGCAGAGATCAATGAACCATTCCCAGATCCTCACAGAAAATCCATTTCAATGGGTTGTGTCCATAAAGAAAATGGCAATTTTGATTTCTCAGGTGGCAGCTTTCATTTTCAGTTCAGCTTTTGGCATTACCTCACCCTTGACTGTGGCTTCTGAGCACGGATGGACAAGGTGGGACAGAGAAATGCTCACTGGACATGGTTCAGGTACAGACTGCTGCATGTTTTGCTTCCTGGTGTAGCTGTGCCCTGGACTGGAAAGGTTTTGGGAGCAGAGGGGCTACAGGGTGGCTTCTGAGAGAAGCTGCCAGAAGCTTGACCCAAGTCCAGTGGAGCCAATGGCAGCAGTGCCAGTATGAACCCACTGCTGGCCAAGGCTGAGCTCTGGGATAAAAGGTTTAAAAAAGGAGAAAAGTTGCTCCAGGGTAGCAATTGTTAAAGAGAAGGGTGAGAATGCGTGAGAGCAACAATTCTGCAGCCCCCAGGTTCACAGAGGACTGTCCTGTGAGAGGGACCCCACACTGCAGCAGCAAAGAGTGAGGAGTCCTGAGGAGGAACAACGGAGACAATGGGTGAGGAACTGAGGGATTCCTCATTCCTGTCCCCCTGCAGCACAGACAGAAACGAGGAAAGAAAATCTAAGTGAAGTTAAGCCTGGAAAGAAGGTAGAAGTGGGGGGAAGATGTTTAATATTTAGTTTTTATTTCTCATTATCCTACTCTGATTTGATTGGTAATAAATTAAACTAATTTCCCCGAGTCAGGTCTGGCTTCCCTGTGACAGTAATTGCTGGGTGATCACTCCCCATCCCTTATGCAAGCCACAAGCATTGCTTTATATTTTCTCTCCTTGTCCAGCTGAGGAGGGGAGTGATGGAGCAGCCTTGGTGGGTGCCCAGCACCCAGCCAGGATCCACCCCAGCAAGGAGCCATTCTCACATCCCCTGGCAGCCCTTCAGCTGCTTTCAGTAAATCCGATGTTTGCCTGCTCTCTGTCTGTTGCAGTTTCTCCCTGCATCCTCTCAGGGAGCCCCTGAAGGGCCTCCAGGCTCTGGGAGCTCAGGAAATGTTGTACACAAATTAAGTTTACAGCGAGAGCCCAGACCAAAGGCCTTAAATGCCCTGTGATTTCCTGCAGGGAAGCCAACGGACACGGGATCAGTGGGGATCCCTCCAAATGACAGAGGAGCTGAGTTATCATTTCCCCTCCCCTCCCCTGCCAGCCCAGAGCTGTTATTTCAGGGCAGTGCAGTCAGGGAGGAAGCAGAGCCTGGCTCCCCAGCTTGGCTCCAGCTCGGATGCAAGACACCAGGTGGCTGGAGTGACAGAGCTGTCACACTGCAAGGTTTGCTGTCTTGAATGAGAAACAGCGCTCTGAGAAAGCCTCTCCCTCACTAAGGTCCAACTCAGAGCAGAGAGAGGAGAGGGGGTGTTTGTACAGGTGGGCAGCCAAATTCCCTCCTAGTGTGGGTATGGTGTGGACAGAGGACACAGCTCCAGGTAGGGCTGGGCACCACAGGAAAGGGGATGCAGCCACTGCAGAGCTCAGCAGCACTGAACATCACTGAACATCACTGAACATCACTGAACATCACTGAATATCACTGGAAACCACAGCAGAAGGAGATGCAGTCACTGCAGAGCTCAGCAGCACTGATCACTGAACATCACTGAATGTCACTGCATCACTGAACAGCACTGGGATCCACAGGGCAAGGAGATGCAGCCACTGCAGAGCTGAGCAGCACTGAACATCACTGAACATCACTGAACGTCACTGAACGTCACTGAACATCACTGAACATCACTGAACATCACTGAACATCACTGAACACTGATCACTGCATCACTGATATCACTGCATCACTGAATATCACTGGGCACTAGAGGACAAGGGGATGCAGCCACTGCAGAGCTCAGCAGCACTGAACATCACTGAACATCACTGAACATCACTGAACGTCACTGAACATCAGTGAATGTCACTGAATGTCACTGAATGTCACTGCATCACTGAACATCACTGGGAACCACAGGACAAGGGGATGCAGCCACTGCAGAGCTCAGCAGCACTGAGCAGCAGTAGCAGCAGTGAGTGACTGATGTCTGATGTGTCCTGAGCACATGTTTTCAGAATGAACTCAGCCCTGGGTGTTGTTTCCTCCCTGCCTCAGCCTAGAGAGGGCTGCTCTTCTGGTGAACAGACAGATGCTCCTTCCAGTCATACAACTAAGTAAGAATTCTCTCATTTTTAGGAACATGGGATGAAGTGCTCTAGAATCCAAGGGTAATGTCTTACTATTTATACTCTCTTGCCCCTGGCACATCCTCTGCTATCCATATTGCGTTTTCCTCTTGGGAAGCAGGCTCAAGTAATTCCTGTAGGCCTTCTTACAAGCCATAAACTGTATTTCTACAAAAATACACACAAATAGAAATCATAGAAATTATAAAATCACTTAGGTTGGAAAAGATCTTCAAGATCATCAAGTCCAAGAGCAAGTGATGACAAAAAGTGACAAGTTTGGACTGGGCCATATGTCTGCTGGGTATTGCACACACAGAACAAAATCCAAACGTTGTGTCAAAGTGCTTCCCATCCAGGTATAAAGCCAGAAATGTGTAAGAGACAGGAATGCAGGGAAATAATAAAATTATTTGTGTCAGAAATGTGATTGCCATGAGTTTTGCAGACATCACAATGGAGAGTTTGACTAAGGAAGCATTTTGAAGGAGCAGGATGAGATAGGCTGGTAGGTGTTACAGAGAGCACGAGGAACAGAATGGGATAAACACAACAAAAACTCGAGGATGGAAGAAGTGGGCGAGGGAAGACTGGCACCAGGGGCCAAGTGAAGGTGAGAACCAACCTTCCCAGGCTGCGTGGCAGATGAGGGCGAGGGTGGGTGAGGATGGACTGTGAAAGCAAGTATGTGCAGCATATGTTCAAAGTGACAGAGACAGGGTGCCACGCGAGGGGGATCTGCAGGGATGACAGCCCTGGGCTGGGAAAGGGATCTCTGCATCCTGGAAAGGTGTGTGAGGGCAGCCAGGCTGTGTTTATTCACACCAGAGGGAAGCAGTGTCCCTGCAGTGGTTATGAGATACGAGGTGAGAGGCTGGACAAAAATTCTGGCTGCAAGGCAGGAGCGGAGAGGTCACATCTCCTCAGGAATGTTGTGATGGAAAAGGCTTCTCATGGCACAGCCTGGGTGTGAGGCTTTGATGCCCGAGGTTATGGGGCCAGTGGGGATTCACACCCTGCAGGAAAGCACGGTGGTAAGAATGAAAATCTTCACCCCAGCCTTTCTGGCCGTGAGGAGATGGTTAGGCAGCCCCAAGGAGATGCCAGAGATGCAGAACAGAATAGAGATGGAGACATTATTGTCATCCTGGAGAAACAATGTAGGTGGTGTTTATCCCATGTAGGAATGGCAGCCTGGTGCCTTCCTAGAGATTGCATGACACTGATTTGTCTTTGGGTAATTGTTCATCTTGTGAGTGGTAAGTGACTGGCTGGCGAACACCCAGGATTTCTCAGACTCCCTTTGGCATCCCCCATCCAAGCTGTGATCATTTTCATATTTCACACGTCTGGGCTTTCTCTCAGGAACGTGGCACATGCCGGGATTCCTCTGTGAGTGGTGGGTGCCTCCAGCACAGGGAAGCCACCACAGCTCTGCTCAGAGATGCAATTCTGCCCTGGCTCCCCGGGAGCCAGCCTGGGCCTGGCTGTGGGGCTGGGCTTCACTCTGCAGGTGCTGAGTGAGGAGATGCTGTCACTGCACTGCTCGATGAACTGTGCTTTTTATTGCTCTGCTTTACGTTATTCAGTGTTTACTTATGATGGGAACAGATTTTTATTATTTCCACATTATTTCCAGACGTTTCCACACTGTGGAGTAGAACATGCCTGCAAACCCTGGAGCAGGGCATCCTGTTTGATTCCCCTTTTAGCCCTGGGTATGAACCCTGTGACAAAACCTTTCCCAAGAGATCAACCCTTACCTTCATTTTTATGTAGTGAGGCCCACACAGCCTGGATTCTCAACACTCGGATCTCTCAGGGTATCCCAGTCAGATCCTCCCCATCTTTCATAAAAACACCAGCAGTGCAGGTGGCAGCCAGAGTTTGTACCTCCCAGCCCACCTTTGGAGCCTCTGTCAAGCAACAGCCAGCACTAACTTAGAAGCAGCTCCTCCTGACAATGAAAGTCGTATTTTGCTTTGAGAACACCCTGTGCTTGGAGAAAAAGCTGCAACAAAAACTCCGTGCCCATAATGTGTCTCCTTTGCATCTGCTTTGCCTCGGTGTCACCTGCTCTCCCGGGGAGCGTCCCCGTCACGCTGCTGCAGCCCCTGGCTCTGTGCTCCTGACAGCTTTGTCTTCTCCTCCGAGGGGCCAGCCCTCTCACACATCAGTGTCTTTTGATCTCGCTCCTCTCAGCATTGTCAAAACAGCCTTGTCAAAACAAGCCTGTCACTGGGATTGGGAGTGAGGAGCCCTTCACAGAGATAAAGCTCCTCTCACGCTGGAGAGCTTACATCTTATCCAGGCCACTCTTTTATAGCTCCTGCCTTTCTTTTCCTCTGTTTTTGCCAGAGTGATGAATGGTGACTTTACAGGGTGACTTTCCACAGGTGCACCGAGGCCCCTCAGGTATTAATGAGTCATAGCACAAATATTTCCTTATTTCCCCTAAATTTTATCACGGCAGTGCCTAACCACCTCGTGAGACCAAGGCATGACAGGGAGGTGTGAGACTAAAGGCAGAGGGAAACTATGAAGTTTTTGTTAGAAGTCAAGAAGGTTGTCTGTGAAACTAGAATGACAGGTTTTACTGGTCCTGGATGCAGAAATATTAAAAGAACTAAAGTTTCTACAAAAAGTACCCTGTTTTGATGTAGCCAAAGTAATCAGGATGAGCTGAGGGTATAAACCTTCTTATGCAGGGGTCATGGAGAGAAAATGTAAAAGGAGGAAGATGAGTAAAGAACTTTTAAGCTCAGTGGTCAGGCTTTGGGAAGGAAAGATTTTTGGATTTAATCTCTAATCTGCAGTTTTCCTCTTCCACTGAGACTCAGGAGAGATAGGAGAACTAATTTCTTCTCTGTTTCCATTATAAGGAGAACATTTTCCCAATGTAACCCCTGGAAAAGGTATCATCAATCACTGCTCTTTTAATCTGGGAGTTGTGACTTCCAAGAGTTTGATGAATAGGTCCAGAAGTTACTGTAGTTTGTGACCTTCCTTTCTGGACAGATGGAAGGAGAAATTCTGAATTTCTTATTCTTTATACCTCTTTGACTTTGATTAGGAGTCACAATGTAGAAAAGATTTGGAAAGAAAACTTGGCTGGATATTGGCATGGAGGCATGGAGGAGGAGGGTGTTTGGATGAAAACTGTAGCATTTGCCACACAATATTTTAAAAAAAGAACTCCACAGGAGGATAAACTTTGGGTTTGTGTGTGTACTATCCTCCCTACAAAAAGAAATCTCTAGGATCTATTTGTGGCTTAGAAGTATTCGATAGAAAAGTTTTAAAGCTTTGATTTGAACCACTATATATGGAACCACTTTATACAAACTTCAGGTTGCCATCTGCAATAATTAATATATGTTAATATAATAATGATTGTCATGAAAACCATAATAAAATTATATTATTTTATTATGAAAACATATTTTATTAACTGATACTAAAAACCAGTGAGTGAGGTAGGGAGACTCCTTGACTGCAGAAATCCTGGAGAGCAAACCCAGTGGGATAAACACAACATCAGAACCAACTGGAGCTGGAATGGATGTGCCAGTGCTCTGGTCTGGCTGATGAGGCAGTGATGGGACAAAGGTTGGATCCTGGAGGTCTTGTCCAACCCAAATAATTCTGTGACTCCTTCTGCAGCACTGCCAACACCTGAGACACAGGAGGGACAAGCAGGAGCACCAGCTTGGATGCTGTTGTTTTAACATCAGTGGGTTTGAGATCTATGGCTGAACAGCTGCTTGATTTTATGGGCAATAGGAGGAATAAGAAAGGGTGAAAATTTCCAGCATCCCAGGCTTCAGACCTGGTGCCTTTGGTGGCAGGAGATGCCTCTGCCCTGCCATGGCTGTGGAGTGTGAGTGGGATCCCTCTGTAATTCCTCAGGCTGGAATCAATCATCCTGGCTAAATTGGTGCCTCTTTGATCAGAACAGCTCCTGTCCCGCTTGGCTGGAGGTATAAAATCACCAGCCCTCCTGCTCCAACAACTGCAGGCATCCATAAATCAGCCTGGCAGACCATAAATTCATTTACCCAACAGAGACACGGTCAAAAGCAGCTCAATGGGGTTTTAAAGGCCTTTGTGCAGTGCTGGAGATAAACAAGGGATGGAGGAGGGGCAGAGAGGGAGAAAGTGGCATCTTCATCCTCTGCTGATGGAGCTGGGGCTGCTCTGGGGCAGGGTGGCCTTGCTTGGCTCCAGGGTGCTTTGGGACTCTGGGGCTGCCTCTCCCAAAGCTCTTCACCAGCCTCTCACTCACTGCTGAAGCAGAGATGGGGCAGAGCAGGGACTTTTGGGTCTCTTGGCAAAAACCTTAAAATATCTGGAAGATTTCTGCTTTGCATGGCTGGTACCAACTGTCCTGCCTGTGCCTGCTGATGCCCAGCAAGGGAAAAATGGGGAATAAACTGACAGCTGAGCCCTGGTCAGTCAGCTGGGGTGTCCTCAGTGAGGGAAGTCT
This sequence comes from Acrocephalus scirpaceus scirpaceus, assembly GCA_910950805.1. Lineage (NCBI taxonomy): Eukaryota > Metazoa > Chordata > Aves > Passeriformes > Sylviidae > Acrocephalus > Acrocephalus scirpaceus. The sequence continues at coordinate 7,113,419 of OU383790.1, read as the reverse complement.
CAGGCTGTGCAGCAGGAACTCTCTCTGGCCATATTTCTAGGCAGTGCCTCATCTTTCCATCTGGATTTAGGCCACCAGACATCCAGACTCAAGTCTGAGCCCAATCTATAAAAAGTCACATAAAGAGCCTAGCTGTAGTCATGCAAATCACAGCAAATGAAACCTTTCAGGTGCATCAGAATAAACCTGAGATACTGAGTTTCCATGGCTGTTTCCCCTTCCCTGCTCTCTGATTTCACTTGGTTTGAGAAAGATAGATATATGTATTTATATTATATATATTTAAACAATATCACAGCAGCTGTGCCAGTTGCTTCTAATAAAACATCTCTGCTGAAATAATGCAGCGTCTGAGAGATTGGGTGTAATATGGTTAAATGCTTTTACAATCCCCCATTAAAGTAAGTGGATGGAAATTCATAAAATATTGATGGCATTTGAAAAGAGTTCATTCATGGAGCCATCCAGAACTCGGAGCAGGCCTGGAGCAGGCAGTGCTGAGACAGATGTTGATACCAGGAAGTTTCTTTTGCTTTGGAAGAGAGGACAGACTCAGGTTAAATCACTCTGCTGAAAAGCAGTGTTTGAGCTCAAACCCCGCGCTGCAGTTTGTTTTAATCCAGTTACTAAACCAAGCAGGGCTCTGCTTTCCTGCTGAGCACGACAGAAATAACAATCCCAAGCTGGCAAGGATACTCCATTTCTGCTGCTCCACGAGCCCGGGGGCACTAATGAGACCTTGGAGTGGGGAAAAGAGCAATGATTTAAATCTAAGTGATGAGAGAGGGGCTGGCTGCCTTGCTGAGATGACCTGATCCTCTCTCCAAAGGCGTCTGGCTGCACGGCTTCCTGTCTGTGGGCAAGGAAAGAGCAAAGCTGGCTGGCATCCCCCAGTCCCCTGGGCACTGAAATCAGCTGGCACTCCTCCAGAAGCTGGGAGGTTAAAAGAAAAAGGGGGGTAAAAAGTGTCTCTCTGGAGTTGTTTTCCACCTGAGCAAATGTCTGGCTGCTCATGTGGAGGCTGCAGCCAGAGGCTGCTCCGTGCACTGCCTGGGGAGAGGCCAGAGGGGCTGGAAAACTGAAGGGCTATGAAAATCCCTGCAGGATTGGAAGAGGTGCCTGTGAGAGGGACTAGGATGGACTGCCTGGGCAGAATCAAGTCAGGAACTGGTGTTAATCCAGCACCTTCTGGGGTTAATCCAGCATCTTCTGGGGTTAATTCAGCATCTTCAGTCTGAGAGCCACCTTGAGCTCCTTGACAAAGGTGTGGACAAGGTTCTGGCAGGAGTAATCTACAGCTGTACAGGAATAATCACCTCAGGAAGTGATGGGAGGGAGGAAATCTGTGGGTGAGGAGGATGAGGAAGAGTTGGGAATGGCCAGTGCAGCACCCTTGTGTTGGAACCTTGGAGGCTGAAAATTTTGGGCTTTCTGAGCTGAGGCTGCTGACCCTCAGCACCATATTTGACCTGAGGCCTGGGGACAGCCTCCGGAGATTGAGTGACAGCACTGGGGTTGTGGGTGTGTAGTTTGAATAGGATTGTGTGATCTCACAGGGTGAAAAACTTAGATTTAAGATTTTAGTATAGAGTAATACATGGAAGACAAGATGGAGAGCTTTGGGTGTTGTCTGGATTCTTCTTCTTCACCACTTTCTTCCTTCTTCACCTTCTTCCTTCTTCTTCATGGGTTTGGGTGGTTTTCTGTAATTGAGTGAAAAAAGGTCTGCATTGCCAGCCTTGGGTGGTCATTATTGGGTCAAAAGTATAAATAATAGAGGTGTCACCTCATTATTGGGGGATTATCACTTAAATAACCTTGGAAAGAGTTAGAGGTGCTCCATTTTACCTCATTTCTCTGACTTGCTAGTTAGAGCTCATGGCTCGTGAGTCTGTACATAGATAAGAAATAATAAATATTCAAGTCTGAACACAACTCTACATTTCCCATGTCTTTCATCCTGACCTCGGCAGAGATAAAGAAACCAGAACTGTACCAGCCTTGTGTGGCTGTGTCTGAGGTGTCACACCAGGAGGGACTTGTGTACATCACACAGAGAATAGTCCCAGACTCATCTCTGCCACTGGGCCCCAGAGCAATTCCTGTGGAGGGAAACGTGTGAGAGAAATTGGTACCTGGGGATCCCAGGGACCATTATCCAGGGTTGAATTCCTGCAGTAAATATCCCAGCTGTTTCCACAACGAGTTTGGGAAACATCCCAAGACAAAATGTTCCCTGTCCTCCTGTGCCAGTCTGTTTTCAGCAGTCATCATCCTGACACCTCCTGCAAGTGTTGGAAAGCTCCTGGCAGTTCCTGTTCATTAGAGATCCCAATTCCTGCTCACACCAGCTTTACCTCCGTGTCACTCAATTGACTGGAGAGCACAGCAGACGAGGACCTGGGTTCCTATTTCTCATTTTGCAAGAGCAGCTAAATTAACCCTGGGGTCAAAGCCAAATGCCAGTCTCTCTGAACTCCTCCAGGAGTCAGTGGCTGTGCAGCAGCACTGCTCCAAAAGTGCCCAAGCTTGCTTTAAACAAGCAGTACCTTGCTCAGAGTGGGCAAATTTATTCCACTTTTTCTCTTTTTTTAGTTCTCATCGACCTCTAAACTGCTGTTATCTAACTCTATAAAGCTTGTTTCTCCTATGTACAGACCTGCACTACAGACATGCTCACAGCTCAATAGTCTGCTTGGGACTTTACTGGCTGTAAACTGGGAATAATTTCACCCAGGATGAGTTTGCCCATGTTGCATTGGAAAAGCAGTCCTTCACTTCCCAGCCTGCACTCAGCCATGGTGAAACTATTCTGGTTACACAATTACTGTGTCTCATCCCAGAAACTGCTGCACATCAGAATTGGATCTCTTACTGGTGAGTAAATTAGAGTAAAACAGAGCTTTGGGATCCATTAGGAGGAAAGTGTCAATCTAAGGTTATTTTTTGCTTAGGTTTGCTTTCAGTTTTCTCCACCTTGCTTTATCCTCCAGAATGGCAGCAGGTTGTGTATGTTTATTAAATGCACTAAATATTTCCTTATAAATATGTATTCATTCAGTTGGCTTTAATAAATATATACTTGCAAAGACATATTTATACATACATTTATAAATATTAGTATAAATACATATCTATTTATACAGTAGTGTACAAACTAAAGACAGCTATTAAAGGAATTAAATGTAATTCAAAGCTTGCTATTTTGCAGCATATTGGCAGCTGATCTGTCTCTCTTCTCCCAGCTCTGAAATGTTATCCAGACTTGCCTGTGTGTTGACCCTCATATGCTGCACTTCAGGGAGCTTCTCTCATGCTGTACAACAGTGTTTCTGTCTGAGAAGCAGCAGGGAAGTTGGGCTACTGATTTACTGCTGATGAGGAGCAATAAATTTCCTTTAAGGGAGGCACAAGGATGTAGATCATAGATGTGGGAACTCTGGATCAATATTTTTTCCTTCTCCCTTACACAGGGTGTAAGTAGCTGCCGAACCACCCTCACCAGAGCAGGCAGAATGAATCATCTCTCAGTGTTATCTTCCTCATGTCTGTGCTACTACAGAGAGACAAGCCCAAGAAACCCAAAGATTTTTTTTTTCCTAACCTTTCCAGTGATTTTTTTTTTCTCTAGTAAATTCTTAGCAGATCTGACCTGTTCTCTGTAAGGAAACCACCCCCGTGGCTTGTGTAGCTGCTTCTTCCACTTCCCCTGTGAAGGGCAGCATCACAATCCCTCTGTCATCTCCTCTTCAAAGATGAAGATGAAGCAGCCCGTTCCCAGCAGCTGAAAGGTGCTCTAGTTAAAGCCTCAGCCTGTGAACTCAGGAGGGATGGGAATCCCCTGCAGGCTTCCCCACAAAGACACACTCCCCAAATGTCCTTGCTGTGCAGTAGCAGTGCCCCAGGCCGAGCAAAGCAGTCTGCAATGATACATTAAATTCAGAGAACTCATACTATTTAATTCAAGACTATTTTCCATTGCCTTTGTCTTTGGGATTACTAGACCACTAAGGGATTAGATGAGTGATAACAGAGTTAGCAGAGAAAACATACCAGGAACCTTTCATTTAGAACAGCTGTGATCATGATTTTTAGATCCTGAACATGTCCTGTCCAAGGATTTAAGAGCTCTTACCATTGCTCATTACCTGGTAAAGAAGATGTGCTGTGTCGTAATCATCACAATCCTCTTGCTTGGCTAAAATCACCTATTAAAACCATTCCTGAGCCTGGAATTAGAGCCTGCAGCACAGACTCCTCTTGCTCCCTGTCACCTGTGTCTCCTGATGCACAGCCCATGTTCTCTGCTTGCCTGTAATAAATCAGGCACGCTCAGGGAGATCTGCCCTGGCACGGGGGTAAATCTGCACAGGACACGTGGCACGTGTCACCAGGGCAGGTTTGCCTGGCCAGGATGGGTGGTTCTGCCCTCTAAGGTTAATGAATGCTGCCTTTGAGGGCCAATACACACCCCGAAACTGCAGAATAACCTCTCTTTTTTCCTCCTTCCCCTCCTTTTCTCACTTGCAGATGCTGGCTGCACAGCTGGTAAAACAGATAGGTCTTTCTAACCCTTTCATGCCTGTTCAGTGAGTCCAGGTAGGTTCATAAATATGGTAATGGCTCCCAGAGCATGTCTGGACTGGAAATAAGAGATAACTGCAGAAACAGCTCCTCCACTGCAGGAGGGACTAAATCCACACTCCAGGTCAAATTAACAACCTCCCACTCCCCCCATTAGCATGAGGAAAGCTCTTGTTCTCACCTGTTTGCTGATTGCAGCCATGGAGCTGTAAGGAAGCAGCTCTTGTTTAGCTTATTATCAGAAAGCCCAAGCTCCAGAGAGAACGCATTGATTTATACAATGGGGGTTCCTGCCTGGTACTTCACTGCAGTTGTCCTGCTGAGAAAATTACAGATAAACTCTTCATTTATTGTCCCTTTAAGGGAGAGCGGAAGAAAAGGAGAAAGGGAGAAAAATAAGCCCCAAACTCAACAACTTCCAAGTGCTCATGAAAAGGTTACTTTTTTACCAGACTGTTTCCAAAGGCTGATTCCCTGGAGATAGAATCCTGGGGTACCTACATCAGGGGCTGGACACGAGGAGCACTTGTTATGATCTCTAGAATGACAGAGACCTGGTGTCATGTCAGCTCAGTGGGACACCATCCTGTGGGCTTCTGGTGGCAAAGATGTGGCCGCATCTGCCCAAAACCACATCCAGGGATCTCCAGGACTCTGGAAAAATCACCACCTTTCCTACATCAGAGGATAACCATTAGTGTGTGGTGGTTTAGCCAAAGGGGGAAGTAAAGAGGATCACTGGGTATTCTGGAATGGGTCACAGGAGTTTAGATGAGGGAGGAGTAAAAACAAAAAACAGCAAGGGAGAAGCAAGAGGAAGGAGATGGATCTCAGCCTCACCAGCCATGCCTTCGCCAAATGTTTGAGATCCAACCTTGCCTTAAAAAATTAATATTGCCCCGAGCCCAAAAGTGAAAATAAAGCGTCACATCCAAGCTGTCAGGAGTCTTCACTGGGCACACCCTGCTCCTGGGTTGTGCTGGGATTTGGGCGAGACTGACAACAAAAACTGGGAAAGGAGTCACTGATTCCTTTGTAGCTTCTGGAAGCACCAGAGCTTGTTAAGCAGTGATGGATTTAGAGGGTGAGGGGTGCCACACTGTGAAGAAGAGCTGTTCAAACACTCCAGTGCAACAATAATCCAGTTTCCATGAGCATCATGATGGGAGCCCCATATTTAAAATGAATGGCTGCTATGGATTAACCAGTAGGTTCAAGAGGAAGTCACCTCTCTCTCACATGACACTCAAATGTATTTTCAGCCTGCCTCTTCCTTTTTCTCTCTAATCGGGCCAGCTCCCTTCCTTTTTCAAACACACTTTGTTTCTTTTCCATTTTAAGAGAAGCTGAGCTCTTTAAGTGTCATGGTGAAGGCACTTTGCTGTGTTTCAATATTCTTTATACAATAAGGTGACCAAAATATGTATGTAAACCCTGTTCTGACAACAGAGCAAAAGTTTCTGTATCTGTGCACCTGTCCAAAAATCCAGAGCTGCTCTCCTGGCTGGTCCAAGGGCCTGGGGATTCCAGCTATTCAGAAGACTCTTCATCTTTCCAAATTTACATATCCTGGCATGATACCTGCCAGGAATTTTAATTCTGCTGCTGTGGCAAAAGCACACAAGCAGTGTTCTTAGGTCCTCCCTACACATGTATTTATCAAGGGGTGGGGAAAAAAAATGGAAGAAATACAGCAGAAATTGAAAGAACTCATCATTTCCTGAGATTTTCCTTGATAATACAGATGTACAGTACAGACCTTCTGAAGCTTTTAGATTTATTTCCTAAGGTTGCAAAAAGTAGCTGGAAGCCCTACTCCATTCAATATTGCTCTAACCTCCCCTTTGGTTTCGACAGTGATGGATTTTACCTTCTGCACTTAAAAAATCTTGCCCCAGACGTGTTCTCCCTGAAAAGCCAGGAGAAAAATCAGCTTTTCTGTCCCCACTTCTTGCTTTGGGAGTCTTCAGACCAGCCCCAGCCACTGCTTCCCACTTTATGCAGCTCTGGCCTAAGAGGGAACAAGAAAGAATCAAGGAGAGATGATGAAGAAAATATTTAGGAATAGGTGCTCCATGAGGAAGCTTGTGCCAAGTATCAATCAAAACCATGGCTTGAGGGCTCAGGAAGTGTTTGGAGAATGATCTCAGGCACAGGGTGGGATACTTGAGGCTGTCCTGTGCAGGGCCAGGAGCTGGGCTTTGATGACCCTTGTGGGTCATTCCCAGCTCAGGATATTCCGTGAAAATTGGAAAAGCCATGGACTGTAGCATCTTGCTACTGTGTCTTGGTTTGGAAAGACAGGTGTCTGCCAGGGAAAGCTGGAGCTTCCCTTGGAACGGAGAATGTAACCTCCCTCCCTTCAAATTAATATAATTTGGCAATTAGGAATTTTCAGGCAAAGATATGGGAATAGGAATAACAGTTCTTTACTAGGAATATTAAAAATAAATGTAGTAGTAAAAAAAAACCAAACCAAAACAAAACAAAAAAAAACAACAAACACCAAGCAGACAAAAAACCAAACAAAAATCCTAGAAACCCTGACAGAGTCAGAGCACAACCTGACACCCTGTTGGTCAGGGTGTTGGGACCAGTCCAAATAAATCCTCCTGCAGTGCCAGATGTGGTTCTGTTGAAGCAGAGATGATCCTGTAACAGGGTCAGTGTTGGTGAGATGGGTCCAGCCTTCCTCTGGCAATCCAGTGCAAACAGGCTGTGCTGCTGTTCTGAATCCCAGGTTTTATCCGGGTAGGAATTCTTGGCTCCTCCCCCTGGGCGGAGCATCTCCCCATGGGATGATGTCATTGTATCAGCCCTGCAGTGAGCCTGGATGGCCCATGAACAGCAGAGATCCCCTGGAGGGAGGGTGGGTCCTGGAAGGGATAAAGAACACTGCCCCAGCTGGTTTAACAGCTGCCCAGTAACAGAAGACACCTGGCCCCTGGAGTTAGGAGGAATGGGTTATACAAAAGAAAAAAAGTCCTCCCCAATCAATTTCAACAGAGGGCAAATAGAATACATTTTTGGTTACATATTGCAACCCAAGACATGCTGTGTGTCCCTGAGAGCAACCACCGCCTCAGGGCCGGGAGTGCTCTGCTGATAAAGAGCCGAGATAAAGGTGAGGAGACGGGGTCCTGTTCGGAAATCCAAAATGTTTTTTGTATTACAGCCTCGAATGTGTTCCAGGGATGAGATCCAAAAATGGGCCAAGGATCCAGGGTTATGTACCAGATTAAAGGGGTGTTTCTGAGGGTCGAGGTCCAATGGGGATAGGGAAACATGCTGCAGAGGAACTGGGGGTACTGATGGGGTTACAGGGGTTTGGTCCTGTGGCAAAAATAACCCAATGGGGTCCAAGGGAAGGGAGAACATTCTGGCAGGTGTGCATATATGGTAACAGGGTGACATAAACTTAACAAACCAAGAGAACAACGAAACCTGAGAAACACTCACATGTGGCTGCAAAGGCCCATGGGAGGAAAGTTTTCCTCACCGTGACCTAAAAGGGGATCTTTCCCCATTTGCCTCTGTCCCTGCAGAGTTGAGGCACAGCTGCCTTGGGGATAAACCCCTGGGCCTCCTCAGTGGACACTGCACTGCTTCATCCAAGCTGCTTTCACAGGAACAAAGAGGGAATTGCCACAAAGGCTGGGCAGAGCAGCCCTGGCTGGCACACCTGCCGTGCCCTTCCAGGTGAGCTGGGCACCCCCAGCTCTGGCTGAACCTTTCGTCTGCATTTCCCTCCCTGAGAGGGATTTTTATTCCGATTCAGCTCCTTTCCACCTCGCCCCCTGCTGCAATTGTTTGCTTAATGCTGCATCTGAAGGGAAAGCATCAATTACTGACTAACTCACCTCACCTCCTGCAGCCCCTCTGGCTCTGTACCTGCCCCAGCCCTCCAGCGGTGCCAGATGTTAATGAGGTGACAGCAGGGCCGTGCCTCGGGGCATTAGGAAGGACATTATCGCTGTTTTAACTCCATCCATATTTCTCTTGATACATCTCTTTCCCTCTCTCACTTTTTTCCTTGTGATCCTTCCTTTGACACCATAATTCTAGGGCTCCACTGGATCAGTTTTTAGAAGGTTTTTCTTCTCCTCTGCAGATACTTATTGCTTTGTCACAGCCTGTTTTACTTCAGAAAGGTTTCTCCCACTTCTATCACTTTTTTTTTTCTTTCAAAAGATATAACTGCCAAAATGAAATCAAATTTAATGTAATTTCTATTTAAAAGACTTTGATTACAGGGGAAGGAGGAGGTTAAATGTCAATGAATGCATTGCTCCAGCTTTCATGAAAAGAATTTCAACTAATTGTTTCATATTATGCATAATTTTTCTATATAAAAATTATTAGCCCCCAGAATGCTCACAAATTTCTTTGACATATGTGACAACGAGTAAGAAACAACAAAAAGAAAATACTTTTAGTTTAGAAATGGGATGTGAGGACACCATGAGTGGTCCCATGATTGTTTCTGAGACTGGACAGGATCAGGAAAAGGGCAAAATTCCCCCCAGAACTGGGGCAGAACCTCCTGGATGGGGCAGAGGAGGCAGCAGTCCTGCCTGTGTGCCCTCAGGGCAGCTGAGGAGCCACAGCCCCAGTTTGGAGGATGTGCCCCAGATCCATGGGAAGGCTGGAAACGGGGATAATTTGGTGTCAGTGTTTGCAGCTCCTCTCTCACAACCACCTCTGCTGTTGCCTGGGGACCTCACCCACACCTCTGCTGCCCTCCTGACCCCCTGTGTGTTTGAAACACTTCTCCTCATTTGGCTTCCCCTCCACTGCCACCACCTCTTGCCTTTGCTTCCCCCCCTCGTTCTGTTTCATGCTGTGCATTGCACAAGCCTCCTTATCTGCTCGGTTGGTAATATCAGTTCATGCTCCCTTGTTCTGCTCATCCGTAGGGAAAAAATGTGGTGGAAGTCATTAGCTGTGGAAATCACAAAGTTTGGCCTGTCAAGGTGTGTGCTGGGGAGGAAATAGCAATTTTTCTCTGCCCAGTGAAGAGCCACCTTGATAAAAAGGTGAACCGACCATCTGAGCTCCAGACTCCCTAATTCAAAATGTCCTTGATGTTACAGTAACAAGAATTAAGCCTATCTAGGATGCTGCCAGGCTTTTCTTCCTCTCCATTTTAAACAGGGAGCAGGGAGGAGCAAAAACTATTCCAGCTTCTCAAAAGCAACAACCAAAGTCTGAGCCTAAAAATGCACAAAGGTTTGGCATTTAAATATCACAGCTGTAGCCTTCTTAGAAATACCAGAGATACATAATGAATTATAGATTGGGCTGAGCTGCAAAATTCCACCCCCCTGCTTGTCCTTTAGTGAAGTTCTGCTCTGACCCAGGGGTTTGGTTCAGGTCCATCTCTAATTCTGAGTTCATTCCCTCTGTGCTCCCTGACTTTCACTGCCCTCCCCCAGGTTTAACTCGGAATGTTAATGCACTGGGAGGAATTGTCGGGCTGAGGGAGGTGATGCCAGGGCTTCAACATTTAGCACTGGAGCTCAGGGTGGGGTTACACATCCTGAACCTTGGGATGGCAGCTTTTGCTCCTTTTAAATTTTTTTTTTTATTTTATATCATATCTCTCTCCTGATCCTGTAAAAGCCTTGTCAACACTCCCTAACACGTGAATTTAAAATTTTTCAGTGTCCCTGGTCAGTGTTCATCAGTGTTGAAATTAAAGATGCCAGGAGAAGCAGGGAAGATTTCCATGTCCAGCAGCCTTAATACCAAACCCCCATTTTTTACTCCATCACCATGGATCACTTACTTTATTTGTTATTCATTTTGCAGCCACCTCATTATATTTTCCACATCTCAGTCTCTTGTCTGTGCTTTTTTCCTCAGAAGTATCCCAGTGGTCACAGGATGGAGGAGCTGGGATGGGAAGGGACATCTTGTCTGACCCCTCCTTGTCTGGAATTCAGCCTTTCAGCCCTGAGAACATTCATGAAGCCTTGCTGGAGCTGGAGTGAGGGAAGAAAGGTGAGCAGCAGCTGCTGGGGTTTGGGATTTATGGCAGGGAAAGGATGTTCAATAGAAGGAGAAAGTTTTTTCAGTCCCGGGAAGAACTAAGTGAAAACTGAACCTGCCACCCTGCCTCTGCTCCCTGCTCTGGTTCTGCCCTGGGACTTTTAATTATTATTTCTCATTGGATTTTTTTAATCCCTCCTCTCTTAGTTCCATTCGAAAAAATATCTCCTTCAGGTATAAAAGCAGGATAAATCACTCCTGACCTTCCAACGTGTCACTTTGTGTTTTCCTTCCACTGCTGCTCTTGGGCCAGCCCTGAGCAGAGCCATGCACTCATGTCCCCTCAGGATCCCAGGTTTACTGACTTTGGGACCTCATTCTCCTTTGGGCAGGGGTTTGCACACCCTCCTACCAGCACTGGTAATGTTTGCACAGCCAGGATGAGACTGGGGACAGCAAAGTTTTCATCCCAGCTTCCCCTGTTGGTCTTTCCTCTGCTCCCTCCTTGGGGCAGGGGGAGCTCAGGACAGCCCAGGGCACTGGCACAGCCCCTCCCTGTGCCCTCCAGCCCAGACAGGGCTGATCAGCCGTGGTGTTTGTGGGAATTACCACTCAGGGGAGAAGCTGCAGCAGCAAGAGCATTTGCATCTTCTCCTTTGAGCTGTTTCCAGCCTCAAAGCGCTGAGCCTTCCCATCGCTTCCCGCCCTTTTTGCTGCCAGAGTTTTGTCTCTTGCTGCTGGGCATTGCTGGTGCCTCAGCATCAATCCTGCACGAGCAGGGCCACAGGTGGGCCGTGCTCCATGGCAGTCCCACCTGTCTGAGACCCCTCTGAAGATCCTCGTGCCACCCTGAGGTCACAGTGCTGCTCAGCAGAGCCTGGGGCTGCTCAGGGCCGTGCAGAGCAGAGCTGGGACATGGGCCAGCCAAGGTCTGCTCCATCTTGGCACTGCTGCCCATAAATCCTGCCTCCAGCAGCCCTAATTCACCAGGCAGATGGAAAATACAAACATCCTGACCTTCCCAGGGCCCTGAGAGCAGCCACAGTCCCAGACTAGCAGGAGGATTTAATCCTCCTTTGATAGGGCACGGCGGGGGAACGGCGCACACTCCAGAATGGTGATGCTGCTTCTATCAGACATCCTCGGTGCCACCAGCAGGACTGTCACCTCTGCCTCTGCTCAACACTGCTGGGACAGACAGAGACACAAAAAGGGTGTTCTGGCTGGGAAAACACACTGGTTTAGTGTTTATTCCCTTTTGTTCCCCTTTTTCTCACCCAGAAACCTCCTGCCATGTTGGAGTTTGGAGCTGTTGTGTGGCGGAGATTTTCTTTCTCTCCGAGCCAGCCATTTTGTAGGAAGCTTTGACAAAACAGATGGAAAAAAAAAATCTGGAAAAATATAAGAAAATAGGGAGTGAGATGACAGTGAGAACATGAAGGTGCCTCATAACCTGCTCAGCCTTTTGAGACAGGCCTCCCCAGGAGGAGCTCAAATTAAAGGGCAGCCAGCCTAATGGGGTAAAAGAGCAGTGCCTGGAATTGTGCAGCCAGAAATGGAAACCCCTACAGTGGTTTTCGGAGGGCTCAAGCAGATTTTGTAGGATGATTCCTGAGCATGGTTTAACTTGTGAGCACCCACAGAGCCAGCATGAGGGGTTTTTATTACGTGCAGCCTGAGGTTCAAGGCACTGAAGCCACAGGACCCCACTGCTCTGGCTGATATGCCCAACTCCTGCACAGCATTTTCCCATCAACATTAAAATCCCATTCACAGCGCTGGAACTGAGGGGTAACCTATGGGAAAATGAATTGTTGGTGTTCCCTGACAAAGCCACTGCTGATGTCACCCAGCCACACGTGGTGTCTTGTCCTCACTGGTGACTTCTGTGGGCAGCCTCATCCCTCCCAACACTCCGGGACTGTTTGTTCAGCAGGGTCCAAACATTCCCAAATGGTTACCATGGCCCTGTAGAGACAGAGCCATCACACCGTGCTCCCTCAGACCTGCTGAGGCTCATCCCAGCTGAGTTTTCATGGCTTTGTCCTTTTTGCATTCCCACTTCCATGAAGCCTCCTCAGCCCTTTTACTAAAGTTTATTTTTATCTCAGCGCAAGAGGTTGGGAGCGTGTGGCTCCAGCTTTGGCTGCTTGGCATTTTGTGAAGGTTGTGTCATGGGGCACTTCAAACCTCACCAAAAATAATTCCCTGTGCTCAGGAGCTGCAGACACCATTGCTTCCCAACCCTTTTGGGGAGGAATTGGTGGGGAAAGGGAAGAGCTGCTGGTTTGAAGCCCAAGGGATGAAGAAAGGCTGTGACGTGTTTCTGCTCTTTCAAGTAAATCCTCATGGTTTCATCTCTCCCTCTTTGTCATGGGAGGGGGAAGCAAATTAAGGCAACATCTCTGAGCACCAAGCAGGCCTGGGGTTTGAAAAGAAAGCGCCTGGGAAGAGCTGGAGGGAAAAAAAGGATTTGTTTTAGCAATGAGCAGTCATTGGAGGGTATTAGGAGTGCCCTAGGGAGTATCAAATGGATTTAGTCCAGCAGTGCTGAGTGAGGGCCCCCACTGAGCCCAGCGTGAGCTCCTCGTGCCCTCAGCAGGAGGGATGGGACCTGGTGGGTCCCAGCTTTGTCACAGGAGCTGTTCTTTCCACAAATGGAGCAGGAAACATGGAGCCAAAAGGTTCCTCTGGTTCCTCCTGGGGATGATGCCTCAACCCCAGCCACTCCCCACTCACCTCCTGTCCTCCTCCAGCACAGATTTGGTGCCTGGGGCTCTCCCTGGCCCCTGCATGGGGACACAGAGCAGGAATCAGCCATTCCACGGAAATTCAAGGGAAAAAATTCCTCTGTTGCTCCTGCTAACCCCCAGCCATGCAGAATCACAAGGGGCTTGGCTGCTCCCTGAGAGCCCTGCCAAGAACCAGCAGCCTGCTGACAAAAAATGTGTTTTCACCCCAAACCAAGATGTCCAGGATAACAAACCAAACACAGCTGAAATGAATCCATTTGGAATATGTTATTTTCAAAGCTTTTTCTCCTGAATCTTGACTTTTCTTTCAGAGAAAATGAATGACGTCTCAAATCTGTTGTGGTTTTTTTTCCTGTGAACGTCAAAATAAACACTGACAGCCTTATTTTCTGCAAACCAGCTCTTTCTGTGATTTGGTTTGATTTTTATTTATTTTTTGAACTGGCAAAAATGCAGTAAAGTCTTTCTCCCCTATACTTTAGGAGCTCTTTGCCTTGCAATCAGATAGGGAAGGAAAATGCTATTAAACCTGAAAATTCCCACTAAGCCACTTAGTAGCAGGTGACATCCAAATTCCACCCGTTTGGTTATTCAAAATCCATGTTGTTGACCCTGTGCCCTCCACTGCCTGAGCAAGGGGACCCCATCCTGCTGGATTAACACCAGTTTGTTGGAGATCAGTGAAGAGAACAACAGAAGTGACAGAGCTGGAGGTAGCCCTGCTCTAAATAGATAGCTGGGGGATTCGTTTTCTTTATTAAAGTATTGATTTTTCATAAACTAAGAGCTCAAAGGGCCATGGAAAACAATCAGTCCCAGTGCAGGAAGCTGAAAAATTAGACAGTACTCCAAGCCCTTGTGATTGTGCTCTGTGTTGGGGCGTTCAGTTAAAAAAAGCTTTATTTATAGGCTGCAAAAATATCAGGGGTGTGGTTCTCACACTGGGAGTTTGTTTACTCTCAAGGGGGAGGCTGTGAGTCTCCCATTCAGGCAGGAAACATCAGCAGAATCAGACTCATGGAATTTCTTGTCTGATCTGCTTGTGACTGTGCTGAATAGATCCTCAACAGAGCCTTTCATTTCAGCATTTCAGCTGTTGCGTTTTCATCCTGTGATGGGAAATGAGATATGCAAAAAGAGACAGACACAACAGCACTATTTCCTTCCCTTTGGTTTCTGTCTGCCTCTCCATACAAATTCTAACTTCAATCAGGAGCTAGAGAAGTTCAAGCCTGAATTAAAGTGTCACCTGCTTTCCAGTGAAAGTGATGAATCACTGGAAAATCGTTTTCAGGGAATGTGGTTAGATTCCTCATCCTGATACCAGTGTTAAAGGCTGCATGTCCCTGCTTAAACCATAACTCAATTGAGGTTCATGCAGAAACCAGTAACTGGAAGAAATCTATGGCCCTGGTTATACAAAACAGCAGAGCCATAAATCACACTTGTCTCATGTCTGCAATTTATGAAGCCATTACATTCAGAATTTGTTAGATTTCAAGTTTTGGTTCCAGTTCATTTTTATTTCAGCGGAAGAGAAGACAACAGTAAGGATTCTGCAATTGTGCTTAAATGTAAGTGAAGACCCTGTCAGACTGGGATGGAAATCATGGCTGCACCTGCACCTCGCTGCTCCCTGGGTTATCAGCAAGGAGCTGGAAGCTGGATCCATTTCTGGGAAGTATTTGTGTGGGAATCTTGGGTGTGCTGGGAGCATCTCCACCCCACACAGGTGAAGGCCCTGAGAGTGCAGCCAGTGCCCAGCCATGCCCAGCCTGACCCAAACAATCCACACAACAAACCTGAGCTGCTCCAGGTCCATCAGGCTCCCTGTGCCAGGGCATGGCTGCTTTATCCACACAAGCACAGCAACAGTTTGTGCAGGACTGCTGGATATTTGGAATCCCTGATAAAATCTATTTATTTTTGCTTATCTATGGATACAACTTCCCAGTAGAGAGGAAAAAAAAGATGAATTTTAGTGAAGTTAAGATGTTTGCCAGCATAATTCTGCCCACCACACACAGGGATTGCTTTCCTGGGGCAGGGGACAGACCTTGGGTGGGAGATAGCTGAGCTGAAATCCTGTGTTTATCTAATTTGTGTGGAAGCTGTTTGGGTTTCTTGGGAGCACACACCAGAGAAATAGTTCAGGTGACAGAAGCAGTGACCCTGGTAAACTTTCACTCCTGAGCCTTCTGGCTGTGTCTTTTCCTATTAGATGTGATTTTAAATAAACATGAAGGGACCAGACAGGCCACAGATGCAAGTTTCTAAGCAACACAGCTAAATCCACATCTGTGTTTAGAGGTGCAGACAGAACATCTCAGGACAGTTTTTAGTAAGTTGGGTTTTTTTTAGTTCCCCATCCTTTTAGGGACACAGAGTACAGACCATCAGAAAGAAAAATAATCAGCAAATAGCCTACTTTCCTGGGAACTGATGATTATAGGGGACTGTAAGATGAGGGCCAGCAGGAAAAGTCTCCTCATTTTGAGGCCTGATGTGATGTGGCTGCTGATCTGTCATTTCCCATCACATCTGGACATTTTGGCAGCTGTCATGGGCTGCCCAGTGTTATAAATGACAATTGCCCCAATATCTTTCGGTTAAGAAATTTATTGGAAAAACGACAAAGTGAAAAATCGAGTAAAGCCACAATCCACGGAGAGTTCTGACCCGGGAATCAGAACTGGGTGAACCAAAAATTTCGGACACAGTCTCACCAGACTGTAGCCCCTGCCCTGGTTCACACCAGCCATCTCTGGAGGGCCAGTTTTATAGGGAATTTGTGCCTGGAGGCTGGGTTATTGTCCAGTTCTTTCTTTGAATATGCAGATGTGCTTTCAGTCCACCTGGTGTGTATGTAGAACAGAATTCCGGCAAATCTGGTCTCATCTCTGAATCTGTCCATGAATTATTCCTGAAGTTCTCGCCATGCAAACATGTCTTGGTTTCTGGTTTCTCTGAGTTCTGCCAGGCAAACATGTCTTGGTTTCTGGTTTCTCTAAATTCTGGGAAGGTGAAGTGACTGGATTTTCTGTGACTGAGTGGAATGAATGGGTTCTGATGGGCACTTGTGATTGTTATCTGGGTGCTGGTTCCTGTTGTTCAGTGTTATCAGCTTTTCCCTGTACTGGTCCACCCCACACTGAAGTGGAGATGTAATCCTTATTGTCCTATCAAGGGAGGGCTTGGCGTGCCAGCTGCCAGCCCGCCCACATATTGATCTCTGTACAGGGGGTATCTCTGGATACACTTTATTTCATACAAAAATAACATGTTTCTCAATAAGAAAACTCGAATTAAACCATATATTTATAACACTAGGCCAGAAGGTCCCAGTGAGGAGGGTGATAAAAGGCAGAGAGGGTGAATTCTGTGATCGTGCACAAGATTCAGGTGGGTGGGGAGAAAAAGCAGGGCAGTCCCGGTGTGGCAGAGGATAAACCATGGCAGAGTGCAGAAACCAGTGCAGAAACTCCCACACTCTGGAAAGGCACCTTATTCTCTGTGTGTTTCCTTTTCCCACGTTCAGGAGACGCTGGCTTGCGAGCGCTGGGAGATTTAACTCTGTGCAGATGGGAGGAAACGATTTTCAAACTGCCTGTTTGTAAGCCAGCTCCAAAATGACAGCGCTGCCACCGCTGCTTTTGTTCTAAACACCCAATTAAGCCGGCTGTTTACACCCTCCTGCCAGATCCCTGTCTCCCAGCCCAACAGGGCTGAGCAGCTAATGAGGCACAGCACAGGGAGCGACAGGCAAGGTGGGAAATCTCTGAGAGATGGAGAAATTGCAGACTCAGCCCAGTGGCAAAGCAGAGGGAGGCTGTGCCAGGCTGGGATCCTTGCTGGGGAAAGAGGGGCACACCTGGGTGGTGCCAGTGCCACCGAACGAGCTCTGGGCAAAACCAAGGCCAGGTTCCTTCTCCAGGAGACTGAAATAGGAGCAGCTCTCCCTGCACCCTCCCTGGCCCGTGGTGCAGCCAGCTTCTTGCTGTGGGACATTCCTGCTGCAGGATGAAGTTGGTGATTTATTTCACAGGTAGGATGAGTAAGGAGAGAGAAGAAGCTGAGAGATGATGGCATCAAGGTGAAGGTGGCCACCAGAGTGCGGTGGGATGGAGTGAGCAACATTTGGAGCAGATTAAATCAGGGTTCTCACAGTGGCTTCTGTAAATCTGTGAGCTGGAGCTCTGTCAGTCTGTGTTTCCCAGGTCAGCAAGCAAGGGGAGGGAGAGGGAGAATTCAGTGGCAGATTTCCTTAATGTGTTTCAGATGTAATTTTTTTTTCTGCTGAGAGGAACAGAGTTTGAAAGAGGGAAATTTAGGTGAGGTACATGGAAAAACTTCTTCCCTGTGAGGGTGGGCAGGCCCTGGCACAGGGTGCCCAGAGCAGCTGTGGCTGCCCCTGGATCCCTGACAGTGTCCAAGGCCAGGTTGGACCCTGGGGCTTGGAGCAGCCTGGGACAGTGGGAGGTGTCCCTGCCAAGGGGGATGGAACAAGATGATCTTTAAGTCCCTTCCAACCCAACCCATTCCATGATTCTATGACCCATGGTGAGTTGTCCTATGCCCTGATGACTGTGGTGACCACATGAGAAAAATTTGCTCTCACCAAGCCCTGGAGCAAGATTCCTGATGGAGGCCAGAAATAACATATTCCAACTCTGCCAACTTCTGGAGCAGGAATCCCAGCTTTCCTCCTTTCTTGGGGGTAACAAGTCTGTCTTCTCCTGTTGTTTTGAGGTGGACAACCTATATTTTGATGGAACTGACTTAAATTACTGCTGCTTGCCCCACAGCAGACAGTGTGTGGTCCTCAGCTGTTTGTTTGTTTGTTACTTTTCTTGGTGTCCAGTGGATAAGGGAAAATTTATGTTCACCTTTTTATAAGCTCCTGGTAAAGGCAGAGCCCTGTGTTATGAGCTGCAATGCCCACTGGCCTTGTCATTTATTGGGAATGGATGTCACTGCTGCATCCCTGTCTTAAGGCATCAGTTCTGACTGAAATGTGATGATCTGAGAGGTGTTTGCTTCTCTTTCAGAGAGAGCTGGAGCTCTGCAAACAGCCTGAAAACATCCCCAAAGGGAAAATCCAGCTCAGCAAACTTTCAGATGAGCCCGTGTGTGTGGTGAGGGCCTCTCATGTTCCCCCAGCCGAGGCTCTGTGAGGCTGATCAGGTTTGATTGTGTGCACTGCAGGTGTTATTGATCACCCCCATGATTGATGGGCTGCTCCCTGCCAGGGGCTCATCTTCGCATGAGTGATCTGCCAAGGCCAAGCTCGTTGTCCCCAGAAGTGCTAACTGTATTTAATATATACATGTGTCTGTACTTATAAAATTCCTTTCTCAACAGAGATTAAATTATTTCCAAAGGTTCTGCATGCCTCTCCTGGACTGTGGGGAAGTGCAGATCCATAAATCAGTGGATTGACAGAGGTGAAAACCTGAAAGGTTGGGTGTTATGTGCTGAATCCATTCCTGTTTGACAAAATCCCTCTGGGGCTGAGTGCCAGGGGTGACATTGGC
The DNA here is from genome assembly GCA_910950805.1 of Acrocephalus scirpaceus scirpaceus. Lineage (NCBI taxonomy): Eukaryota > Metazoa > Chordata > Aves > Passeriformes > Sylviidae > Acrocephalus > Acrocephalus scirpaceus. The sequence continues at coordinate 7,094,557 of OU383790.1, read as the reverse complement.
TTTGCCCTGCACAGATCCTCGTGGTTTGGGATGTGAGCACCAGAGGAGCCCCCAGCAGCAGGGAATGTGACCCTCCCCAGAGCAGCTCAGCACAATGTTTATCCTTGCAAGGCTGGCAGTACGTATATAAATATATAGATATTACAGCTGAAGTGGCACCAGATGGATAATTGCGGCCCCTGAGTGCCTAATCTACTCTCCAGGACATGGGCAGTTTTCTAAGCCAACAAAACTTAATTGAACTTTCTGTTCCAGCTGGAAAAGGTTATGGATCTAGCGAGTGCAAACGGAAGGCAGGATGAAAAGGTCAGATGTTCTGTTCTCTTTGTAATGGATTGACCGGGGACATGTTTTTATCTTTCTCACAACCACTGGATTGTAAAACTTAATTAGCAAGTCACTGCTCTGCCCTGTCTGAAGGCATATGTGTGATGATTACACATAGATCACGTTTTATGGCTGTGTCATGTTTCCATCCTGGAGTAACAGCCTGCATGAGCGATGCTTTTGTCACGTATTTACATCCATAGTTCAGGGAAGGGCCAGTGGGACGAACTGGAGAGCTCCCCTTGATGTCACCTCCCAAGAAATCAGCTTGTGGAGCTGCAGCTGCCTGAGCTCACCTGCTCTGCTGGGACGTGGGAGAGGAGGCATTGAAGGCACTGGTGTCTCATTCCTGTTAAGTTCCTAACAAGCTCCTGAAAAGAACTGTTATTCCTTTTCCCATATCTTTGCCTGAGAGCTCTTAATTTCAAAATTATAACAGTTCAGAGAGAAGGAGGTCACATTTGCCATTCCAAGTGCTCTTCCTTAGCAGACACCTGTCCTTCAAACCATGACAACAGGCACATCCAAGAGATGTGGAGAGGAATGGACACATGAACAAGGAATAATACAACATATGGGAGAGAAAATATCAATAAAGAGGTAGAAAAATGAGAAGGATTTGTGTATGGTAAAGAAAAATTTATCATCACAAGAATGTCTGACCTGCATCCCAATCAGCCTGATTGGAGAGTGCTGATTTCATCACTGGAAAGTGTGGTCTCAGCATCTGAAAACATATCTTTCTGTTGGAAACCTAGAGGCTAAAAATTTCAGACTTTCTGTGCTGAGGGGTGCTGACCCTCAAGCAAGCACCACATTTGACCTGAAACCTTAGGACAAGCTCCCAAGACTGATAGCACGGAGGTTGTAAATGTGTAGTTTAAATAGTATTGTGTGATCTCACAGGGCAAAAAGCTTAGATTTAAGATTTTAGTATATAGTAATACATGTGAAACAAGATGGAGAGCTTTGGGTGTTGTCTGGGTCCTTCCTCACCTTCCTCCTTCTTCTTCATAAGTTCAAGTAGTTTTCTGTAATTGGGTAAAAAAAGTCCACATTGCAGGCCTCAGGTGGTCATTATTAAGTCAAAAGTATGAATAATATAAGTGTCACCTTAGTATTGAATAATTATCACTTAAATAACCTTAGAAAGACTTGAAAGCACTCCATTTTACCTTGTTTTTCCAGCTTGCTAGTTAGAGCTCACGGCACATGAGTCTGTACATAGATAAAATATAATAAACAACCAAGTCCAAACTCAGCCCCTCATTTCCCATGTCTTTATCCCAACCTCAGCAAAAAAAAAAAAAAAAAAAAGCCAAAAACCATCACATCTTTAGGGTCTCCAAAGAGGTGAGAAAAGAGAGATAATTGTTTATTTTATGTTAGACATGAAGAGAAAGCATTCCACAACAAAGGACAGTTAAGGGCTGGAATAGATTGCTGTGAGATTGGAACCACCAGAGGTTTTTAAGAGCAGGTTAAGCCAACATCTGCCAGGAAAAGTTTATCTGGTGGAGAGTTGAGGCAGGGCTGGACAGGGTGACCTCCTGATGTCACTTATTTTCCAGTTTGGTTTCGGTGATTTTATGTAATTCTGCTCCCTTTGCAGTGCAGCTCATCTCCAGAGCATCAGAAATGGTCTCAGTGAGTCAAGGGCTCCATGTAGGATGAAATCTGAATTAATCACTCACACACACACAGAGACACGATTCAATCCAGGGAAGATCTTTTCATTTCTATTTCAATTGGGAAAAGGAGAAAAAGGGTTTAAAAGACATTTCAATCTTTCAGTGGGATAATTATGAAGTCTAGAATTCCCCTCTTCATACAATAATGTTTTTCCTTATTGGCATTTTACCTAGACACACAAGACTATAGCTGCTTCCAGTTTGTAAGATATCCTGCCATCTTTCTGGAAAGTTTGAACAATTAAATGGGTGGAAAGAGAGCTGCACTTAAAACTAAATGGAAGAACAGAAACACTTGGTATCTATCAAGTCCTAGAGATTAGGATCCTGATGTAACACACTATTTTAATCTCTGGAGCCATCATATGTTTCCATTCCCAGTATTGCTACAGTCAAATTCTTTTTCTTTTCATTTTTCTGCATTTGAGTCTTTCCAAGAGGTCATTTGTTGTCCTCAACGGGTGTGCCAAGACTCACATACTTCCCTCTTCACACCTCCAGCATCTCTCATGCTCACAGGCTTGGGAAGAGAGCCCAGAACTGTGCTGTGTCCCAGACCAGGCATTTCAGCAGGGCCACACATGAAACGAAGCCTTGGTGGAAAGCACAGGCTCTGCCTGGCAGCTCGGAGTGAGAATTTCTCCCCCATGTGTGAAAAGAGGGGCTGTAGGAAACCATCTCCACACTTGTGACACATCAGTGTTCCATCACACCAGACATGCACGCAGGAGAGACGTCCCTGGCATCAGCAGCCAGGGTGAATTGGGACTTTTCAGAGCAGCAGTTGAGTTTTTCTGCATTCCTACAGCTTTGCAACTGGGATTTTTTATATGGATCCTTCCCTTCTTTAAGAACAAGTGAAGCTCTTCCCTTTTTAAGTGGGTCACTGCATTCAGGGCCCCTTCCTTACACAGAGTGTGTATGGCAGAGAGAATCCGGGAAGCAAAGGCAAACATTTCTCCTGAGAGACTCTGGTGCTGAAAAGGCAGCTCAGGAGGGGCCTGGGAAAGCTGTCAGCACAGCTGCACAGGGAAGATAAAGAGACAGGAACCACTGTCTGAGCATATCTACAACACATCAAACATCAGCAAGTCAATCAAAGCACCATTAATCCATTGGACTCTGACCCTTCCTCTCGGATGCTGCCAGATCCATCAGCTGGGGATCAGCGGGAGAAAAGCAGCAGCATGGCAGGTGCTGGTCACCAGGAGAACAAAACAAGAACCCATTCCACAGCTAGGAATGTGATCCCTGGGGAAAAAAACCCCAAATGACCAAAAACCCAAAGAAAACAGACTCAACATTCAGCTTTGCTTGAAATTGGAGAGAAACAACCAAGACTCAGGCATGCAAATCCTAAAGAAATGAAGAAATATTGGTGAGTTTTCTCTGCAGCCTCTCCCTTGGGATCACTTTCTCTAATAACTTCAGCTGAGAGCTGTGATCTGTGCACACCAGGAGAAAGGCTGCCCATGCCTCAAACATCTGAATTCCAGCCCTTGCTGAGGGAGTGAAAATGCCAGTTTCAAGGAGAAGATGTTGGTTGTATCACATGCAGTAAAGCAGTGATGACTGGATCATCATCATCATCATCATTCAGTGCTTACATGGAGAAGGGATTTGTAAACAAAATGCTCTTCATTTGAAGTGAAAACATTCCAGCAAAGCCCAATGGATGCAAACTTCAAAGACGTTCAAACTCTGATGGAGATGTGACTCTAAATAGCAGCAGTAATTGATGCCTGCAGCAGCAGAATGTTGTGAATTCCCTGCCACTTAGAGCCCTGAAAAAGACACCCCTGCTCGATTTAAAAAGGTGTTAGATGTAAATGGGAAGAAAAGGATTGATATAAATGAGTGGGTGAGAGACAAAGCCTTAGATTAAATGAGAAATTCCAGACAGCAATCCCTCCATCAATGGTGATGGGAAATCTGCTTCCAAAAGGCCACATGAGTGTTCCCAGGACAGTGCAACTCCACCCCCTGCACGTGCACAGGTTGCAACTCAGAGCCAGAAGCTACTGATGGTGACATAAATAAGCCACAAAATAGCCACTGATGGTGACAAGTAAAATAAGTTTAGAAATAGACAAATTTATTCATTAGCAGCATTTTCGTCATCATCCTCGTCTCCATTATCAACATCCCTTCAGCCATTAAAATTTCTTAATCACCTTCACTGCAGTTTAGCCAATTAATTGCCTGGATATTATTCAGCCCAGTAATCTTGATCAGTTGAAGACATGTCATAGAGACAGCCAAAAGGAAAAGGAAGGGAAAAGAAGAAAAAACCTCCAAACCCACAAAAAGAGTTAATCTAAGAAAGGAAACCTCCTGATTGTCCGAGGGATTTTGTGATACTGGTGGAGATTTATTTTGAAGACCAGGTCTGGGCAGGGGAAGACCTAAATCTCCCGTTCCATATTTTAATATAATGTAAGATTTTTTTCTTTTTGAAGATAGAAAAGAGTCTTATCCATTTTCTGTCTTTTTAAAATGGTAAAAGTTGATGAAAACACATGTTCTACTCAGTCTATATTTATCTCTCACTAGATTTTGGGGCTCTTTATCTTTCTTATATTTATGACAGGATTTCTTTTTAACACAGGGGCAAATTTGATTAAAAAGTCCTGTAGAGGAGAAGTTTAGGCTAAAACATTATTTGGGTTGTTGTTGATGTTGCCGTTAATGCTGTTGTTGTTGTTGTGGCTGCTGCTGCTGTTGGGAACATATTTTAAATTGACCTTATCCATAAAAGTGACATTTACATGGCATGATTCCATGCTAAGGAGAGATACCCTATCTTACTGAATACATGAGGCCACAGAGTTATTTAGCACATAACTCTGGGCTGATGCACCCTTTATTTAACTCATACAAGATTGGTGCTGATCTGTGGGAATAAGTTACTGTCACTCATTGTCACCCCCGACAGCACACAGGCAGTTGGTGTGAAGTGGTGACACGCTCCAAGCTCAGCCCATCAGTTCCTGCAGCAACTTTTGTCCCTCCAAACACATTTTTGAGCTGGTGGAGTCCCTCAGATGGGGAATAATCCCTGCAACAGCTCCCACACTCTGCCACGGCACTGCCACACTCCCAGCCTTTGCCTCTTGACAGAATTCCTTGATCTTCTTCTGCCAACATTTCTCAATTTATAAACTGGGAATAATAATTCCTTATTTCTCTGTAAGAGCTCTGTGAGGCTCCATCCAGTCAATGTTAGTAAAGCACTTGGAGATCTCTGGGTGAAAGCTGCTGCATAAATGCATAGTTTTATTGCTGGTCTAGCAAATGTTATTACTCTTCTAAAAAAAAAAAGGTATGTAGGTAGAAAATAGCCAATCTCAATATTTATAAAATTTCTGCTTTCTCATAAATACGAAGTTCCATAATCCTCGCTGGAGCTGTTGCTTATTTATCTGCATTTGAATTTTAATGAATAAAAAAGCCATTTTTTTGGTCACAATTCTTTCAGACCGGGCTCTCTGCAAAATTCTGCTTTCCATTTCAAAGAGTTTGCGTTTTGTTGACTTTTAACACTTTGACAAGATTGACCGACAGCCACAGACCTGAAAATCCCACTGATTCTGCCCCACAAACTGACACAGCCAAACAAAGTGGTGCTTCCAGTGCCTGAAATGTGCCAGCAAGGGCAGGCCCTGAGCTCAGCCCAGCTGAGAACCTGCAGAGCTGTGGCTCTGGATGAGGATGGTAATTTCTGGTAGGATGGAGAGCGGAATTCCTTAACTTTTGGCAGAATGTTGGGATTGCCAGGGTTCAGCTCCTGGTTGTCACAGGGACATCCCTGTCCTCTCTCCTGCTACTTCCAACCCTATCCAGGTGTTCTGGTGCACGTATTCCCTGCCCAACCTGCAGTTCTGACAGGGTAAAGCCCTGTGCCTGTGCCCACCAGACACACAAGAACAACTCCACCAAAGCCACGCAGTGATTTTGGGGAAGGCTTTGCTGTTGGCTGAGCTGCCTGTGTGAGTGTGAGAGCAAATCCACCAATGTTCCTGTGCCTGGGTGCCGTGTGTGCCCTCCACGCTCATCCAGCTGCAGCAAACAACTCCAGCAACAACCCCTGCACTCGGTTTGCATTCAGCCATCTGTAAGGAGAAGGATTGACACTTTTCTACAACAGGAGATATTATCTGATTATACCCCTGGCGTGCAGGGCACCTCCCAGTCAGCAGGGGATGTGTAAGTGGCTCCACAGACAGCACAAAGGGTAGCAAACATCCATTAAAAAAAACCAACAAATAATTGCAGATGAGTGTGTCCCTGGCTTCCAGTGAACCTCTTCAGATAAAGATTGGGGATGCACATTCCTGACTTCTGGCAGTGCTGATGTCCCTACCCATGAGGGAAGGTGGGAGCAGCAGGGATTTTTAGGCAGACATTTCCAGCTAGGAGGCAGGTGCAAATAGTACTCCCATATTCTCTTTTCTCTGGGGTAAATAGCAACACTGGGGGAAAAGCAGCTAAAAATTTGCCCTGTCTAGGTTTATGTGCAAGGTTAATCCTTGAAGTGTAATCTGTCACTGGAGTGGAGAGATAAAATGGCTTTGAAGTCAGAGGACTCCAGCAAGGCTTAATGGCCACCACTCAAATGTGAAATTCACTCGTGCTTCCATTATCTCTTCTCGTAACACTGCGGAGTTACAAAGAGCAACAATAATTTCAGCAGATGAAGCTTTGCAGTGTCCTGGTACATACAATAGGTATTGTCCTCAGCCTGCAGAGGAGAGAGGCACAGGGAGATTAAATGACTTGCTACAAAGTGCACGGGGAGTCATTGTTCAGGTTGGTTTAAACACCGTGTTCCCTGATAGCTCATTCTGTGTTTCAATAACCACAGCACTCTCCTGGCTCTGCAGCGTGACTGTGTGACATGGGTGAGATTGGAAGTGATGTCCCTGAGATGTGGACTCTGGAATTATCCATTCCTGGTGAGATCCAGCACCTCGTGTTTGCTCCGAGCCCGGTGCTGCAGACTGCACTTCTTTCAAACCCAAGACTCACATACTTCTGTTCCATCAGAAAATCAGAAAGGCTCTGTTCCATCAGAAACATCTTTCCCAAGGATTTCTGCTTCATTTTCCCTTTGAGAGTCTTTATATGCTCAGTGCTCAACTTCCCTTGTTGCTTGTGCTCAAGGAAGGAGGCAGCTTCCCCAGCAGAGCTACAGGTGTGTTAGAAAATCAGGCCTCAAACTGAGGGTGAAACAGAGAAAGAAAATTGCTGCTTTTGAGTTTTGCTGGTGATTGAAAGCAGCTTTAATGTGTGACAGTTCCACCTACACAGCAGGACAAAATTCTTGGCAATTCATTTCTTTTTCCAAATAGAAGATCACCATCTAAAAGGGGAGAAAACGCCGTGGTGATTTGTGTTGCTGGTATGGAAAGTCAATCAGCTTTAACCCTTTCAGCTGTGGTGCCACTGAAAGCTCTGATCTTCAGGCCAGAGTAGAGGTACAAGGTACAGGCTGGTGTAACTTATTGCCTCTTCCTCGTGGAAGTGCTGCTCTGTTTGGAAATGCTCCAGGGATTGAGTACAAACACCTACACCTGACGGTTACTGTCTGATGACACCAGTTGCTGTACGAATCTGAAAACAACCCTCTGTCCATAAAACAGGACATATTTGACTCCCTTTTTTTAAATTTTTTTTTTAATAGTCATCCCACTCTCAATAACAACAGTAAGAAATCCACAGATATTACATTGGGTGGGGCCATAAAATACCACTTTTCTTTTCTTTTCTTGTCACCCTGCCTGTGTGCACAAAGCTGGTAGGAAATCGCTGTCCCCATTTGCCAAGTGTGGTCACTTTGACCAACAGGATCCAAAGCTGGAAGGGAGGAACAATTCAAATGCGTGAAACTGTAAATCCTGCTTTCCTGAAAAATTAGAAAGGAAAAGATCAATCTCATTTTCACTCAGATATGAATGAACTTGAATCCCCTGTTGTTTTTCACCTGAGAGAGAGTTTTTAGTGATCCAGCAAGTTTGCAGCTCCATCCTAACCATGACTGAAGATGTAGCTGAGCAGGTTTGGGCTCCAGGCACAGGTGCTGTGTGGCCCCATGTGTGGGGTTGGAAAATGGCTCTGGAATGCTGGGGTGCTCCCAAGCTGTGCCAGTGACATGAGGCCCCACAGAAGGGATGTTCCTTTGTCTCTGTTCTTTGCCTGTATTTGATGTATTTTCTTCTCTGTCCAGAAGCTAAACCAAGGCTCAGCCCAGGTTCCTCAGGGCTCCCATATCATTCACACAAACAGCAGAAAGTGACTTTGAACATGAAGGACTTCCCGAGCTTTGCAACAGCCTTTGCATCCAGACTTGCAGGAATTTGTCATGAATAGCAGATGATTGCTCTTTTGGAAGCACTGGGCTTGCTTCAAGTTTAATCAGTAAACAGCTTCTGATGATTTTTTTTTTTTTTTTCTGTTCTGTAAATATCCCTCAGTGTTTTTGAGGTGACCGTGGCCTGGTGCCTCTGTCACAGCCCGAACTCAGCCAAATGTGTGACACCTCCTCCATTCACACACGCCCCCTGAATCACTGGGAGAAATAAATGCAGCAAACATTGCCCTGCAATTCAGAGCTGTCATCCCCGGGTGACCAATGGCTCCCGGAGTTTGTTGGACAGAGAGGAGGATTTTGTCCTTCAGAGACAGCGACCTTCCCTTCCCATGCAAATAATTTCCAATCAAGCTGCCACGTCGAGCTATTGCAAGCAGATGGACACATGCAGACAGATTTTACATGCCCTGAGAGTCTCCCTTGCTCTCTCACAATAAAGAGGATTAAATTGAATTATTATCTAGCTATTTAGGGTGTTTTGACAAAGAGCACCGAGTCAGATTTTGCTTCATACTGTCACAGGTCTAGATGTGACAATTTTTTCACACAGGGCTGAATTTACGTTACACTGTTTGGGAAAATTTCTTGATAAATCTTCCTTTATATCAGGCAGTTTATACATTCCAGCTGTTCCCACTCAGGCTGACAATGGTCATGCATGTGTCTGGCTCCAAGAGCAGCATACGGAATATAAAATCCCAAATGGGATCCAATCCAAGGGAAGGAACCCCCACCAGGCAGTGGCCTGGGATAGGCATCCATGTCCCCCAAAAATTCAAATTGTAAATTCAAGTGGTCATGCTGAGAGAATAAATATCTCATAAGAAGCCATAAAACACCAAAGTCTCAGTGTCTGAACCTCAGGGTCTTGTGCTGCATAAATGATGCCTGGGATTTTGCCCGAAAGGAAGCCTAAGGGCAGGTTCACTGTATCGTGAGGCTGTAGAATATTTAAGTAATTTCAGATATATTCTGGCCCTATTTTCTCTGATATTCATAGAGGAAGAATTCAAGTTCAGGAGCGTGGATTTCCTGGTAATCCACAGTGCCAGCTTTTCAAGGTACACCCTCTCAGCAACACCTTTGCAGGAATTTGACCCATTCCTGAGTCCCCCCTGCCCAACTAAAATCAGTTTCAAGCAAACAATTAGAAATATTCCATCTTGAAAAGGTAAGAAACACTGCACATATCAGATTTTAAATATTTCTTTCATGCCAGTTTGTTTCAAACACCTTTGCATGAATTTGACCCATTCCTGAGTCTGCCCAGCAGTGGCAGCAGCCTGCTGGAGGAGCCCTGTTTCTGCAGCCTGCTGGAGGCAGTTTGATTTAATGTCTGATTGCATTTAATTTGTGGCAGCAGCCCAGATGCTATGGCCATAGGTGCCTAGAAAATCATTAAGCAAATGCAGTAAGACACATGGAAACCTAAATCAGAGCCCAAGGACACCTGCATCCTGAGATATTGTCTCATAGCTCCAGGACATTTGACCTTAGCCTTTATTCCATGGTCATGAGCTTTTAGCAAGTGGTTGGAGAGGGACCAAAACTTTGCAGGAGGAATGTTTTCTGCAGAAAATGGACTGACCTATTTTTTATGCTAACAGTGAGCTTCTGCCTCGAGTCAGAGCTCGAGCCCTGGGTTTTCACAAAGCTGTGAGGTGACAGCCTTTACTCCTCAGGTAAAACTGAACAATGGCAGAATTGTATTTTTTGGGTCGTAGAGGTGGAATTGACCTGGAGGTGAAAGGCAAGGTCTTTACACACGTTGAGCAGCATTTTGCCCCATTGGATAATATTTTAGAAGGCCTGAAGGCAGAAAAGCACGGCTCAGTGTGAACAGACCAGGGCCTGAAAGAAGGAGCTGTTCTCACTGCTAGGATCTGGGAAACATGGCTGCAAATGGCTCCACTGGAAAGAAGTGGATAAACTAAAATTAGTTTCAAGCAAGCAAATAGAAACATTCCATCTTGAAAAGGTAAGAAACGCTGCACATTTCAGGTTTGAAACATTTCTTTCATGCCAGTTTGTTTCAAACTCAACCACAGAGCAGAGCAGCGCAGCAAGACATTTTTAAAACTTGCTTTTATTGCCCATTTTTATTTTTTTCCCCAGAAGTGCCACCTGGTTGGATCTAGAATGTCTGTATCTCAGGAATGTGGTGCTAGATTTGAACAGGGACAGTCCTGAGAAGTTGATAGATATGCCTCACTTGTACAGTCTGGACCTTAGTTGTGATATGGAATTGTGCAAAACAACCCACAGAAGCAGGAAGGGAGCACACAAATTCTGTTTTCTTGGATTAATCAGACTGCTGGGGTCTGCCACAGGGGTTTGGAGGTGTTCCTGAGGATTGTGCTTATTGTCATATTGATTCCTTTCTGCTTTTAATCTGTTTGCTGCAAATCAAAAACTCAAGTGAAGTTATCTCCAATTCAGTTTTCAGCTTTCCTCAATACCAAACAAATTTGTTTCCAATGGGAATGAAAACCACCAGGGCTTCTTCCTTTTTCCAAACAGTTTTCCTGTTTCCAGAAACAAGATCTTGGGTCATTCTCAGTCAGAGGTGAAGGGTTCTTGAGGCAGAGCAGGTTTGGGGTGTCTGCCTTCCACATCCACTCTGTACCTCAGAATCTCACCCAAGCAAAGAATTTTGGTGGTCTCCAAGGACTTGGGTGCTAAATCAGTTCTAGACTGAGCAAATTTCTTCTTAGGGTGGAGAAATGAGCATTTATGTGGATGGACAGGAGGGTGAACCTGTTTGAGTGGTGTTGTCACAGCGTGGGGATGTTTCTGGCTCACTTGGCAAAGCCCATTGAGGCACCAACCCAGGAGTGGCCCAGGTGCACTCTGGAGGTCAAACTCAACATCTAAAATCTAAAACCACAACTCCAGTGTGTAACTTGGGCTGCACTGGAGCCCAGCTGAAGATGTAGGAATGTTTTTTGTGTATCTGGAAGGGGATCAAGCTGAGCAGGGAGCCGCCCGTTCTCATGCAGCTCTTCTTTCCCACGGCAGGAATCCCATCAGGAGCCTACAGGCAGATGGAACCTCCCAGGAACCTCAGAGGGAACCAGAAGCAGGAGTAAAGATGTGAAGGTGAAGGTAAAGATGGTAAAAATGTGAAGGTAAAGATGGTAAAAATGTGAAGGTAAAGATGGTAAAGATGTCAAGGTAAAGATGGTAAAGATGTCAAGGTAAAGATGTGGAGCAGCTCTGAGAGGCTCCACTGTGGGTGATTTCAGGGACGGGGTCTCCATGGTTTGCACCACGATGCCCATTTTGTTGAACACCCTGATGGTTTACAGACCTTTCAAGCACAGCAAAAACTAGCTACTCACTTAATAACAACCATAACAACAATATCTCTGTTTCTTAGCTTAACTCTGGGCTAGCACAGACCTGCACAGGCCTGCACTGTCTTGCACACAAACATTCACCCTCTTCTCTTCTTCCTTCAGGGTCCTGCCTGGACTTGCCAGGGCTCGTGGCTCTCCAGCACATCCACTGCTGCAATGAGCTCAGCAGAACTTTGGGTGCTGTTTCCCTGCTGTATTCCCACACGCCACGTCACCCATCAAGGCATCTCACCTGAGCTCTCACCTGCAGAACATGGGATGTTTCTGGTGAATGGCCCATCCTGGCCCCAGCAGACACCAGGAGGTTGGATCCCTCTGGAAAGGATTCCCTCCAGGCACAGTAACGCAGCTGCTGCCGCTCGCTCCACACTTCTCCTCAATGTAACCAGAGACTTAAACACGACTGAGTTAATCTTTGAGGAAAACAGAAAATACTGTAACAATAGAGGCTGTAACATGGTTACAAATGAGAGCTACTGCTCCCCTCTGCATTTTGAATTCCTGGGATAATTCTGCGGAGCTTCATTACCGGAGTATAATTGTGTTACAGAACTCTAAATCACCCCGCTACACTTAACTGGCAATAACATTAAGATAGTGCAGATATTCATTTTAATTAAAACATAGCCTCAAACTATTTCCCTGCTCTAAGAGGCGAAACTTTTTCCTCCTTTTTTTTTCAGTTCCCCCAACTCCAAAAACTTTCATTTGTTCCCAGTGTGTCTCTGTTCACCAGAGGGTCTGGAACAGAACTGCAATTAATGAACACCTTTCTGCAAACCATCCCTTCCCTGTGAGCACCTTCCCCTCCACGTGGATGACTCTGCTGCAGGGAGGGGGATGCTTTTGGCTGGTTCTCAGTGTGACCTGCATCTGTCTAATTCTGGCAGAGCACAGACGATCTAAACTGAGTGTTTTATCTGATTCAGGCTGTTAAATTCAGAGCAGACCACCTGGCCAGCCCCTGAAGCCCATGGAGACCAGTGCAAGTGGAAAATTCCAGCTGAAGAGAGGACAGGATATGCTGGCAGCCTTATTAATAAATTCTATTCTCTGTGTCAGTGCAGCATATCAAACACCTGAACAGAGATGAGCAGAGATGCAGCCCAAGGCCACCCAGTGACTCTTTAGACCAGCCCAGTCTGGTCGTGTGTGTCGTTGGCATGTGCCTGCTTTCCCAAAATGTCCAAACTCCCTCAGATGTGCAGCAGTTCTATTGCAAGTTCTCATTTGCATGTGAACCTCAGCACAGCTCCTCTGACCCTGGAACTGATTCAGGGCACAAGTCCTTGGAGACCACCAAAATTCTTGGCTTGGGTGGAGTCCTGAGGTACAGAGTGGATGTGGAAGGCAGACACCCCAAACCTGCTCTGCCTCAAGAACCCTTCACCTCTGGGGATGGAAGAACCTGAAGGAGTTCCAGCTGAAGGTGGGTTCAACCCAAGCTCTCCCAGCCCAACATAACCAGCACAGATCTGGCTGAGCTGGGACAGAGCTGTGACTGCCAGGATAAAAGTGTCTCAGTCTGGACCTGCCTTCACACCCTGCTGAGGGCTCCCTGTGGCCCTGGCCTTGCAAGCTGTTGTTTTGCCCCCTGGAGAAGAGTTCTGGGTGGTTCCTGAGTGCCTGTGGTGTCAGAAGGTTTCTCTGTGCCTGTCAGGGTTGTTCCTTTCTTTCAAACCAGTGCCAGAGCTCCCAGCCTGTGTTAAACTCCTCATCGTGGCTGAACATCTCTGCATTAGAAATAAATCATCAGCTTCCTCAAAAAGGAACCAACACACCTGAGGAGACAGACAAAGACACTTTTTCCATCAGTGGGGAAAAAAAAATCATATTGGATTCAAAAAAAGGCCTCTAAGCTGGGTTTGAAATGTACAGAAAACAGCAGTTTACAAGTCTTGGGAGAACCAAGACTCCTTCTGTTGTGTTCTCAGTTGCAGAATTAATGATATTAGAGATGAGGAACGACAATCTTATGATGCCTCAAGGTTTCCATGCAGGGTTTTCAAACATTTTTAATTTCTTCAATTTGACTTAATTTAAATTTTACTTAGAGGTAATTGGGATGAATTAATATAGTTACAATTATACAGAAATCAATCCATTAATGTCTGGAAAATCTTGTTAATATGGTGGCAATTTCATGGATACAAACAAAAATCTACCCACTTAAAATAATCTGCATAGTTCAATTTTAGATAATAACAATTAAAAAAATTCTAGGTTTATATTAAAAAAAAATATTTTACCTAATAATTGTTCTGGCTGATTAACTTTGTTGTTGCAGCCATGGTGCCTAACAAACACCACTAATCATTTTAGCTCAGGGTCATTCCTTTCATGTTTTCTTGTATCACCTCAGACTGTGATGTTCAGGTGTTGGACTCCAAATTGTTCCTGCTGCACAGATAAATTAACAGCAAAATCACTTAACAACCAATGGGCTGCAGTACCATTTAATAATATTGGTAAACAGGAGATCACTGGTATATTAATACCATATTGCAATTAATTAATTTATTTTGAAGATGATTGGAATCAGTAAAGAGTAGAAATTACAGGAATAAATGGAATAATTCTGTTTAAAAGAGCTTTAATTTAGCCTGAGATTCTCTCTTTGATGTGTCTTCCAACTCAAGTTTCCATCCTTCCCAGGCAGCTTCTGGCAAGGTTTATTGAGAAATAATCCACAGGGTGAAAGTTATTGTGCTGATTGGTGAGAAAACTGCAAAATGGAAAGAATATATAGGAAATTTACCTTATGGACTGGAAATGATTGGATATTGTCTGATTATGAGGAGCCCATTTTTATGGAGATGAAAATTCGGTTGACTGCTCAAGAGTAAAGACGCTGCAATGTGTTAAAAAATATTAATGAGGATCTCAGAGTATATGTTGTGTCCAATTAGGTAATAGTGCACGGAAATTTATCAGGACTTCAAGCTTTAACTAGAGCCCTTCCATGTAAAAAATGTGAGTCCAAAGGAATATATAAAAAGGTGCTCAAAACTGCACCCTGGTCTTCTTTGAGGTGCCCATCACCTGGGTTTGAGTGACAGGCAGGCAGGGTTTGTGAAATGCCAAATATCTCAGGCTAAATGATGCCTGGCATGTTTCAGATTTGATAAGAAATAATAGGCAAACCTGATAAGCTTCACATGGAGTGACTATCTAAAACTTCTGCAGACTATCTGAACAGCTTGTGTTGAAAAAAGAGGGCAAGGACTAAACCTCTTTTTAGATGGCATTTTGTACAGCATTTCTGGGTTGGTTGTGGTCAGAGCACAGCAAGGACCTGGAGCTGCTGGAGAGATCCAGGGGAGGCACCAGGGGGATCAGAGGGATGGAGCAGCTCTGCTGGGAGGAAAGGCTGGGAGAGCTGGGAGTGTTCACCTGGAGAGGAGAAGCTTTGGGGTGAGCTCAGGGTGGCCTTGCAGGGCCTGAAGGGCCTGACAGGAAACATGGAGAGAGACAATTGACAAGGGCTGGAGGGACAGGACACAGGGAATGGCCACAAATGAACTGAGAGTGGGCTAAGATTTGATATTAGGGAGAAATCTGTTGCCTTGGGAAGGCTGACCTGAAACAGAGGCCGGGCAAAACTAGAGAATAAAGTCAGGATTTATGAAAAGGTCTCCAGAATCCACCCTGGGCATTACAGAAGCCTACACAAGGCTGCACCCAGGGTGGGCTGAAAGTGATAACACAGATGGCTCCGCAGTCAGGAGATTTTGCCATTTTATAAGTTTAGGTCTATTTGCATATTGGGGTCCAATTGTCCAATTCCAGCCCCAGGCCATGAGGTCCCATCCTTCTTGTTCCACCCCTCAGTCCATCGCTGTTTGTGTTCTTGGCCTGAAAGTTGTCCTTGGTCTTCCAGCAGAAATGGATTTGTTTTGTCTCCCTGCTCCATAGAGGGAGCTCAGTACAGTTCCTAATATGAGGCTTCATCCCTAGGCAGCACAGAATGTGAAAATATAAAAGCTAAGGCAGCAAATCCTTCCCTGTGAGGGTGAATTTCACCCTCCACAGGGTGCCCAGAGCAGCTGTGGCTGCCCCTGGATCCCTGGCAGTGTCCAAGGCCAGGCTGGAGCATCCTTGGATCGTGGGAGGTGTCCCTGCCCATGGTGAGGAGTGGAACAAGATGATCTTTAATATCTTTTCCAACCCAAACCATTCTAGGATTCTATGATTCCAAACCCCAGTTAAAGCTTCCAGAGCTGTTTAATATCAGCTGTCCAGACTGTTTCCCAAATCAACACACAATGGAAGAATTTCATTAGAGAGCCTGAAAAATCCGAATTTCAGTTCCAGCAAAATTATTCCATTCTTTAAAACAAAACCCTGCACAGACAAAACCAATCTATTTAGTTTACCACAATAAGCAGATTTTTTCCCCACAGAAGCAAAAACACAAATAGATGGTATTTTATTTGTTTCAAAGCAATTGAGCTGAGGGACTAATCAGCTGAGGATGAAATACAAGAGTAATGATTCTGAGGCAATTGTAATGGAGGAACAATATTATAACTGTGCCATTTGTTGGGCCAGACTCCTCCTAGAAATGAATTTTTGGGGAAATATGCTTTCTACTTTTTTTTTTTTTTTTCCTGCCAGACATGTTGGTTTCAGGAAGTAGATATTTATGTGGGAATAGCCACTCTGTTTTGGAAAACTTCTGATCAACTCAGCCCACAAATGAATGCTGGCTGGAAATGACCTCAGAGTGAAATGGAAACTGAACTGCACTCAGAATTTTTTTTTGTATTCTGAGAAATTGCACTTCTGTGGAAGGAAGGGAATTACAAAATGAGTTATGATTTTAAACATACAAATTCACAGCACTGTGGTAAGCCAGTCATTTCACTTCATTGACCAGCACAATGTTTAAGGAATCCTTTCTGGTTAGTGTGATGCTGTTTCACTGTTCCCTTTTCTTTCCCCCCTCACATCATTTTCCTTCTCCTCATTTCAGAGGCTGAGGGATTCTGGAGGCTGACTGGAACAAAAGTGCAGACACATCTCTTGACCTGTCTGGGTGACCATGGAAATCACCCTGGTGCAGATGGACCAGGGCACACGGGCTGTTTGTGCTCTGATTCCCTCTGACACCGCTCCTCTGGCCCCTAATAACACTTGATGTGGCTGTTATTTCCTGGCTCTATTCACAGAGCAGGGGCCTGTCAGCCACCTTCAGCCACCTCTGTTCTTGTTTTAGCCGTGCCTGGCAGCCTGGGAAATGACAAACTCCCTGTGACTCACAGCAGGGCTTGTTCAGCTCAGTTTTGTGAAGCTTCCTCCAGAAGAAGCTGCTCTCTTCAGCAGAGCAAGATGAGATCAGTCAAGGTGGTTACAGTGATCAAAAACTTCTTCCAAGTGTAAATTTTTCACCCCTGTGAAAATGGAAAGAACAAAATGAGTGTGTCTGAGCATGGAAGTACAGACATACATGACCTCAGGATCTCAAATGTTTTCCATATTTCAATAACCCGTTTCATGAAGAAATATGAACATTAGGATCCTTTTTTTTTTATCTCTTTCTTCAAATGAACAATATGGCTGTCTGGAAGCAATATTAATCAATAACTAATTTCATAGTTGGACAACTGTTTTTAATGACTTTGTACTTTTGATGCATTGTTACGAAAGGTTTCAGATCATTCCCATAAGAACTTGTCAAGGAAAGGGCAAATTCATTTACTTGTCATCATGTGAGAGCCAAAAGGCTCATTAGGCTAATTAGGAAGAGAATCATTTGGGGTTTTGCTCACTCAAACACAGTAAAAGCCTCTTGTTCCTGAGTCAGTGGAAGGGATTTGCTGCACCAATGGAAATAAGGTGGGAGCAGGTACAGGGCAGGTTAAAGCTGCCACAGGTTGGGTTCTGCAGCCAAGATTAAATCCCTCATTCCTCACAGCCCAGGTGACACCAGCCACAGGAAGCTGTCAGGCTTTGGCAAGGGTTACCTGGATCTCTGCCAGGAGTTTATTTTGCACCAAATCTCGCAGCTTTGGAACTGTAGGGGTTTTTGGCATCCCCTCTATTTTCTCTCTCCATCCTTCCTGCACAGCTTTCTATGCTCTGTTCATGTCCAGAGGCTGTTGTATTTCGGTAGTGGTGGCAGTCCTGGCACTGCTTTTGCTCTGCTTTGCCAAAAATGTTTTCTCCCAGTCCTCATCCCAACTCGTGAGCCCTCAGTTAAATTTTTTCCCTCTCTTTTGCCCAGCTGAGAGCAAGAGAAGGTGAACAAACCTCTCTCCTGGGTGCCTGATGCTTGGCCAGTGTCAAACCACAACACAGGATCAAGGGAAGAGATAAAGCCAGTATTCCTTGTGAAAATATCTAATTCACCAAGATATGCAGTCTGGGGGAAGTGATCAGCAGAGCTATTCAGTTACAGACACAGCGTGTGAAGAATTTCATCTAGGACAAAAATACAAAGTTAAAATTAAGAAAGAAAAAGAGAGGTCGAAACATTTTCCCACATTTCTGTTTCCTAACAGAATGCTTCCACTTTTCCTTCTGAAATAACACTTCCTTTTTAAACTGACACTTCTGTTGCTTGGAAAAGGAAACAACAACAACCCGAAAAAGAAGACACAAATAAATGCCTTAAATAAAAACTGTAAACTTTCACTTTGGGGTCAAAACCTCTCATTGAATCACCTTGAAACACTTTTTTACATCATGATTTTTCTTCGGTTTGACCACTGAACCAAGTGAGTCATTATTTGCAGGGCTGGAGCTGCTGGTGAGTGCTGACACTGCTGGCTGTGGTGGGGATGCAAACACGGCGTCCTGGATCCATCAGATTTAAATAAAATGCATTCCACCTATTTTTCATCCCCACCCCCTTCCCACCGGTTAAATGAATGAAATTAACTCCTCAGCTTTATTGTCTGAAGCCAGGAAAAGTTAATGGAACAGCAGGAACCGAGGCTGATAAATGTCCTTGGGGTGCTTGTGGGGGAATCCAGCAGCAAACGCGGCTCCCAAGGAGGGCTGGGCTCAGGGGAGCCCCCAGGGTGCCCCACAGCCCCTTGTCAGTGCCACCGTGCTGGGACCAAGCCCCAACAGGAGCCTGGGGCCACCAGCAAGAGCCCTCCTTGATCCCTGTCACAGTAGGACATGAAATAAAAATAGTTTGACTCCAGTTTTGACAAAGAGAACATCAAAAGGCTTTATTTACAATCTTTTTGCTTCTTATACAGCTTGCTTCACTAAAAAAGGGATTCATTGGTCAATAGGACTGACACCTCTCTCCATTGGTTCAGTAATAGGAAACAACAGCTGGGGAAGATTGTTATGAGAAAAAAAAACACTGCCCAGTTAGAAATGTTTGGGGAAAAGGAAAAAGAGATTTTGGGAAGAGAGACTGTTGGAAGTTTTCCCTTGGAAAAAGAGCAGCAATGGTTAGCAAGCTGAAATTCTCTCAGGCTCAGAAATATCAAGCCCACAACCCCCTGGATTTATTTCCCATACCTGCCCGGTGAGGGTGGTGCCAGAGCTGAAGAAGAAAATTCCAGACTGATGGAAGAGGGGAGCACCACCCTTTACAAAATTATCACCATCCCCATTTCATTTGTACTCCTAGTCAAGGCCACGACATACAGTAATGTTTGGCCATGGAAATTAAATTATTTTCAGCCTCTGAGCAAGATGGTGGTTACACTCATCACCTGTGTCATGTGTAGAGAAACCCAACCCCAAAGACTCTCAGCCAATTTTTATCTTTTCCTGTCCTAATAACCACAGCAAAACTCTCAGTCACTCCTTTTCATATGCAAATTTATCATCCCCACCTGGTTCTCCCTTTCTCTCCTGGTACTTTATTTCCCTGAGAAAACTTGAACATAAGCAAGAGAAAAAACACCAAAAACTAAAAACAAAAACCAGCAAATAAACAAAAAAAACCCCTTCCCTGAAGGCTTTAAAACAGGGTGATGAGAATTAAATTCCTGCTGCTAAAATTTGGGCACAGCATATCTGCGTGGAAATAAAAGCAGCATTTACTCCTCGTGTGCATCTGCACTCTCCAGTCACTTTCCCTCCCTTGCTTCCTTCTGCTCTTGTTTTACATAAACTTTTTATTGGTGATGGACTGAACAATAAAGCTGGTAACAAAGCAATCAATACACATTACTCAGCATGAGTTAGACACAATATTGGAGGCTCCACAGACAAGAAAGGCAGGGAATAAACTTGTCCCTTATCCTTTTAATCAGGAAAAGGAAAAGCAGAACAGGATTTTACATCAATTCCCATCTTTCTCTTTGCTTGTTGCAGTGACTGTTTATACTCTGCAGCCTCTCTTTGCAGGATCAGAGCGTGTTAGGGTGAGATGAGGTCCATTAAAGGACTTTTCAAGCCCTCTATTAAAATATCTGCCATATTCAGAGTGGTTTAGGTATCTGGGTAACTGTGCTGTGTTGGCTTTTAATTTTTTTTTTAAAAAACTGGGCTGTTGAAGGGAGTTGTGTTGTTTATTTGATTCAACAGTGACAACTATGCTAAGGATATGAACTTTCCTCTTAGTTTGCTGTGCATGTCTTGGTTTTGATTGGCAACAATCAAATTCCAGCTTCCATTTGGAAAAAAGAAACATTGTCTCTAAGCCCAGAAATTGTGATGGATACCATGGAAATTTGGTGATGCCTGGAGCCTGCAGAGAGCACAGAGGAAGAGCTCAGAGTGAGCTCAGGTTTGTTCCCTTGGAGAGTCCCAGCCACTTGGGATGCACTGCCAGAAAATACACAAGGGCTGTTCCTCTGCTCCTGGAGGGAGGAGAAATCTCCCCTTTGGCATTTGCTCAGACACAGAAATCTGCTTTGGTGAGCTTGGAGCACCTCTGGCTCCAAAAAGGACAGAACACAGCGAGCACCAGTTTCCTTCCCCTCTTTTCCTGTCCTGATCACTCTGCCACAGCCCTTTGGCACAGCAGCAATCTCCAGCTGGGTATGTGCAGTGTTTCACCCTGGGGGGTGTTTCAGTTTTGGAGGCAATTTTCAGGAGGAAATGCCCTGGAATGACCATTTCTTCTAAAGAGAAAAGGGATTCAATAACTCCCTTCACTTCTGCCAACAACAGAAATTTTCAACAGGTGAAAGTGAAAAAAAAAAAAAAAAAAAAGGAGGGTTTGCCCACAAGACACAAAAAAAGAATTGAAAATGTCAGATATGAACTCCCAGAAACTCACCCTCCATTCACACACACCCACAGCAGAACAAAAAAAAACTCAGAAATGCCCGGGGAAGGATCATGGTTAGGGCAGACACAACATATAGAGTGACACAATAGAAACTCTTCAGAAGGCTCCCTTTATTATGGCCCCATGCTGTCTTTTATACAGTTTTTACAAACCTTGAAGGTAACTTCTAATTGGTTAATAACTTTCTTGTTAATTATTCTATTGGTTAGTAAAAGGTATTTTACTTGTTTATCAAATCTCTCTAGTCTCGGATTGTTCACATATTTTCTTTACTGATTCTCATGGGACAGATCCCTCGTTATTACAGTGCACTTATTTTTTACTCTCAGAAGAGATTGTTGTGTTAAAGGAACTTTTCATTCTCAAAACAGCTTCAGATGTGAACTTACAAATTGCTTGTTAGGTGCACTTAGAAGAAATGACAGGCCAGCTTTTTACCCTGTTCCTACAGGGGAGAAAAACACACGGGCTGACAGCGTGGCCTGGAAAGTGAATTGGTGACTGGTCCCGTTGTCTCTGGGAAGGGGAAGAGTTCATGTAGCAGCCTGGAGCAGAGTAAATGGGAAACTTGTTGAATTTCTGGTGTGGGTCTCCTCCTGGCAGCAGCCAAAATTGGTGGATTTTATGTCCTTTCTCATGTTGGTTCAGCTCCTCCAAGGTGTCGAGTTTGGGGTGGTCCCGCTGGCTCCCTGGATGGACAAAAAGAAAAACAAGCCAAGCCAAAAACACTCCAAGGGAACAAAAATCCAAAAAGCCACCCAGAGGATTCCTGGTACAGCCTCCAGGTTGGCGGAAGGGAAAAAAACTTCTTGCTTCAAGGTAGCAAAAACCCCCAATCAAACAAAAGGGAAAATGCAGAGTCCCTGGTCCACGCTGTCCAGAGCACATTGCAGAGAGATTGAACAGAGCCAGGGTTCCCAGGCTCCAACCCTGCCCCTGGCTCACCTCAGGGACACCACAGACATTTCTGGGCATAAAGCAGTTAATTAGGGAAGAAAGCATCATCATAAAATCCCCCCAAGACACGGGGACTGTAGGATTGAGGGAAAACTGAAGTTCCTCTTGTACCTCAGGCTTCACCAATAAAGCTGGGAGGTGCTGGTGCAGACAGAGCCATTGGGACATGACTGAATCCCAAGAAAAGACAGATATTCCCACAATATCCATTGCTCTGAGCAGGGCTAGCAGGAGGAGAGTGTGTGTATGTGGGGAGGATGTTGCTGCCAATGTGAAATAACTGTGTCAACAGCATTTCCAAAGGATATTTTTAGCTTTCAGATTTGGTGTCTTTTGTGGGCTACAGTCAGACTGACACAATAGACTCTTAATGACTTCTTGGGGACTTCATTGTCTCTTTCTATACACAGCTTATTAATGTGCCCTCTGTGCTACTCAGGGATGCAAGAGCCAATAATGACTTCAAAGAGGTCATTGTGGTCCAGAGCATCTGTACATAGGAATAAAAAATAAGCTGAATAAATACTCACCCACTAATCCATGGCACAATAGATTGTAATCAGTCTATCAGGGTAAAGATTTTTTTTTTTTTACAGCATCTTTTCATCCAAGGCATTTTCAGAAGATCTTTTCATCCTGGCACTCTGTAGACATTATAAATTGATCATCTTAAGTCCTTCGACAGAGCAGAGAGGAGCAGAAGTGCCTTTAGTGGTTAGAAGCTGGGACTAGCTTGTGGCAAGCACAAAAACATAAAAAGTCTGATTTGTCTTTTCCCCAGGAGGTTCCACAACAATCCCAGAAAAGCAGTTTTCCCCAGGTGCTTGAGAGACCAGGCACATTCCTAAGAAAACCATTCATAAGAGGGACAGTGCCCTGAGCAGCAGGCAGGGAACATCTCGGGCACCTTGATCCACATGGCACAGGGATGAACCAAAATTACAGGAATAAATTACATCTGCCTGGAGTTACATCATTTTAGTAGTGGCTTGGGGTTTCCTGCAGACAGAGGAGTTTTGATCTGCTGGAATCCCCTTGTCTCCTCCTAAAGCCTGATCATCACTCTGTCAGTGAAGTCAGTGGTCCCCAAAAGTGGTGGAAAAGAGAGGGTTTGACACCTCCCTTCCAAACTTATCTGCTCCTACACAGGGTGTGCTGTATTTAAGCTGGGAAGGCTACAGAAGGAATTATTTGCTGCTGCTCAGCCATGTACATATCTTTTGGGCTTTATGTTATAGGATTAATGAAACATTGGAATGACAAATCCTTCCTGAGTAAATGACCAGAAAAGGTTATTATTCAGTGGGTTTGTAAAAGATTAAGGTGGGAAGGAGTAGGCTCCCCTTAAGGTGGAGAAGGAAGGGGAACACGGAGAATCTGTCACTGCCTGCAACAGGAGAAAGGAAATTTGCAGGTGGCAGCTTAAAAAAAATCCACAGAAATAATTATAATATGCAAACAGAGCAGAAAGTCCTACAAAGGAGTGGCAGAAACCTTCGCTTCCTGAAGCTTCTGTGCCCAGTGTTGTAGAAACAGGGACAGAAACTCAGAGCTCTGGGTTTCCTGGGAAGGCAAAGCTTCCCAAATGCCAGGCCATGGGAGGAAAGGCTCACCACTGTGAGCATCTCCTGACCCCCTGCCTGCTCCTGTGGAGCTGCAGCTTCTTGCACAGTGCTCCACTGGAGGGATCCTGCAGAACAAACCAGCAGGTGTTGGGCGATAGGGAGACACTCAGAACAAGGCACTTATTTGTTTTACATTATTTATAAACTTTCCAGCCTGGGCTTGATCGCTGATGTGGTTGGGTGAAGTAGTTTTTATTCATCCACAACTTTGTGTCTAGGCTTGAGGTTCTGGAGGGATCTGCCTCACAGAGGGCACCCAATTCCCATTGGAGGTGTCACAACTGTGTGTCAAATTCCTCAATTTTAAGAAGGAAAAATTACTTAGGTCAAAATACACAATAGATGTTCCCTTAGGAAGTTACGTCAGAAAAGAGAAAGTTCTGAAGTGTTGCTGCCACCCTGCCCTTGTTGCACCCTGAGTTTTGCTATATCAGTGCCACTCCTCCCAGGAAAGGATTTCCCATGGCACATAACATTGGGAAGGCACCACGTGTATCTCACCTTGCTTCTATATCCCGGGGGAATTGATGAACTCTGTAGGTGAAAAGCTCCCAAACACTGATTTCAGGCAGTTTGATTCTCCCTGAGAAGTTCCACTTGCTGCTGACAGAAGTCTTTGCACAAAATGGTCAATTTGACTATTATCTTGATTATTTTGACTCCTCCTGCAGCAGCAACTAATCTGAATTCCTTCATATTTCAGCCCAGGGAAATGGCCCTGCTCTGAAATCCCTGGGATGGGGATTGCAGCAAGCCCTGTGGGCTGCAAGGAGGGTTTGCTTCATTTGGCTGCTCGGGTTTCTCACTGAAATCATCCTGGTCTGATTTTTTTAAGCTAAAATACCCAACCACTGCTGTATTCCTGCTCCACTGAGAGCAGGACAGATTCAAACTCTACTGAAAAAGGGAGATTTGCCATCGGCTTTGGGACTTTTATGTTCTCACTCCAATTTACAGTTTGTCCAACAGAGCCATTGTACAAAGGGCTCAAGTGTATTAGGAAAATCTTCCCATCTCCCTGGTCTAATCCTACCCTCTAATATTGGCATTGTCCCTACCCACAATCAAGGATGTATTTATCCCTCCCACCGTGCCATTATACACCAGGTAGCTGAACCTCAGCAGATTCTCTAGCCTCTCCTGACTCCTCTAAAACTGCCTTTCCTTGGGGGAAAATAAAAACCGAACAAAGAATGAAACCACAAAAAAAAAAACTTTCAACAAAACCAGCTAAAATCTAATCAGAGGCAAAAGACTAAGGAGGGGAGCAGCATTCAAAAGCAGGGAGAGTCCTGCCCTCCCTTCCTGCACCCATCACCTGAACCACAGCTCAACTTGCAGGATTGTACAGTGTCCAAACCACCTTTGTAAAAATAGCAGACAATTCCATAAAAATAGAGCAAGCTTCACCCCTGCTGGGTGCATCAGAGGAGACCACATCACAAAAAAAGTCAATGTTTTTGCTTTAGCAATGGTTTTCTCCAGGCTACTGTATTGCAGAAGAGCACAGCAGTATCCTCCAGCTCTTGTCTTAAATACCGTTGCAAATCAATTACTTTTCAGGCCATAAACTTCACTTAAAGAGACAGAACACAAGGAGACAGCTCCTGGTAACACAATTATATCGATGCTCCAGCATCTCGAGTCTCTCCTGTGTGTGTGTGTGGAGATGGAGGGGGCCAGAGGGGGAAGAAGGAAGTTGTCTTAAACTGCACGGTTTGTAAGCAAAACAAAAACATATTGATGGCAAAGTGAACCTCCAGGGCACAGGCAGGCAGGAACCATGATAGAAAGGATGGCTGAAGGACTATTGCTCCTGCCAGGCAAGGAGAAATTCCACCAAAAACCAGGAGTGAAGCAGCAGCTGCCCCCAAGCAGCACCCTTTGGAAACCAGACACTTGCAACTCCAAGATGATTCATGAAAAACAAACACACATCATCAAGCTCATCCCCTCATGTGAGTTAATATTTAATGCCCAAATAATGAATCTTTCCATAAATATTTAATGCCCGGACATCAACATATATGGCAGCACAGACCAGGGCCTGTAATAACTTAAAGGAATTGATTGTGTACAGAGGTGGCTGGCGAGGGGACCCAAAATTGGGATGTGGCAGGAAAAGAAGGACCGTGTCACAGTGAGGGTGTTTTGGGTTCTTGCAAGCTGTTTGCAGGGAACACAGGAGGGGGTTCTGTGGAAAAAAGCCTGACAACTTCTAGCAACTTTGTGCTGTTTTGTCTCATGCCAGAGAGCTGCAGCTGCTGCTGCTGCAGGGCAGGTTCCTGGCCAGGAGCACATTTGTCATGTCCCAGCAGCAGGTGCTGGGCAGGAACACCTCGGGAAGCATCTGTCCTTGCACAGAGCCCCTGGGAGGTTTCACACTGCCCTCCCTGCATCCATCTTCCCAGTCCTTAAACTGTTTTTTCCCCAGATCTCTGCATTCCCACTGCTGTAATTCCATACTTTTTCTACGATATCTCCACTGCTTCTGGAGAACATGGCCCAGCAAGCAAATTCCATTTTTTCTCATGGATGGAGCTCCCAGACATTCCAGCTATTCCTCTGGAAACCAGGGCTGTGCTGCACAAGGACCTGTTCTCCTGGAGGCTCCGTTAACCTTGGCTGAGCTCCTCCAGCCCAGCAGTGCACTCTGATGCCTGGGTTGGATAAGGATGCTGAAACAGCACAGATACCTCGGGCCAACTGGAAAATGGGGAAATACAGTTAATTCTCCAGGTTTTAGTCAAGGAGGTCAATTTTTGCTCTGAACAGGCTACACTGGAACTCCTGACTGGATTCCTTAAAATCACCACAGAAGATGTTTCCAAATAGCTCAGTGTTTCTCGCTGAGGGGGATCTTGAGTGTGAAAATAGCCCTTGAAAATGTAATTTTTTGAAGGAATTTGGTCTTGGACAGAATGCAGCAAACTACCCTCTCCTTACAGCTGAGTGAGGTATCACCTAAGGCGATGTCATTTGAAGAGAAACCCTTCTTACAGCCTCATTTCGAGAGTGATCTGTGTTAGAAGCAGCAGGCACCTGCAAGACAGGGAGCTGCCACCAGGCTTTGTTCTCCTCCTTTCTCAAGGTGGATCTTCTAAGAGATCCACAGATTTAAGGGCTTCACATGTCAGTGCTGTCAAACCTCAAGTCAAACCCCAAATCCTCCTAATGAGCTGCTTTTGGGTCAGAACAACTGTTTTGGGGTCAGAATACCTGCTTTGGGGTCAGAGCAAGCCCTCACATCTCAATGGCAGATCAAGACAGGCACACAGACTTATCCAGCAGTCCAGGGTTGCCACTTCCTTGCATAAATCCTGATTTTTTTGTGCAACTCACTGCTTGAGGAAGCTTCAGTTCCTTGAACACAGCAGCACACATCCAGAACAGTGGGGTGCAGCTGACACGTGCCCCCTTTCTGTGAGACTCCTCATTGTTGTGCTGATGCATCTCCACTCACTCCTTTCACTGTCCCCTCCCCGTGGAGAATTCACTGGCTCTCGTGTGAGGTGGTTCCCTCAGCATTTCATTATTTAATCCTCCAGCTGGTGAAGAAACACCTTGGCCTGGCTGAGTCCTCAGCTGCTGAGGAGGGAATGCTGAATTCTCTGAGGATGCTGAGGGCTCCCTGTGAGCCAGACAGATTTTGCTGGCGGGGCAGTTTGTGTTTCCCCAGGAATTTGAGTCTCGTTGGAAAGATGAGTGAGAGGCCAGGCTATTTTTGGGGAGGGCTTGCTGGTGGGAGCAGAAAGGATAAATGTTGCATTGGGATGCTGGTTTAGATTTCTTCCTTGGTGCCCACAGTGTGCAATTAAACATGAAATTGTGCACTGGGCACCATGCATTATGAGTGATCACTTTACAGCTGCGGCTCCATGCCTGACGTCACACAGGCTCCTGCACTCTGGCAGATGGAAGGTGATTCAGCTCATCCTCTAACACAGCAGCTCTGTGCATTTGCACTGGGCTCTCGAGTCCCACTGAGAGCCAATGTGACAACTTAGTGGCCACAACTTCCCCCTGTAGCTGAGTCGCTTTGTCTTTCCACCTGGGGAAGAAACGCAAATTGAGAAATAAAATCCAGATTTGCCTGAGAACCCAAAGATCAAAGCTGTGATGTACAACAGTGAGCTGGGTAGGAAAATCCTGCAACGTTCAGTCCATAAACCTCAGAGGCAGCTCCTTCCCATGATCACCCACACACCTGATGCTTTCTGACTCAAACAAACTCTTCTGCAGTGCAAAGGGCTCCACCTCTCACCCAGGAGAGTCAGATGGAAACACAGAGAAAAAGAAAACTTCCAGGGCTGGCTTTGCACCACACACCACCCCATATTGCAGTGATTTGTGTCATCCATGACCACAGCACTGGAGCTGGCAGCACTGGGATATTGGGGAGCACACCTGGAACCATCAGACAAAACAAAAACTGGCAACAGCAGGGCTGGGTAAAATAAGGAAAGAGGTTCTTTGGAGAAAATCAACTCATGTCCTCTGTCTGGGGGGATGAACTGGAACATACTAAAAAAACTGAGTGGAATTTGCTGCCTGACTACCGGGAAGCTTTTTGCAGCCATTTGGAAATTAACTGCAGCAAGCCAGCTCATTGCACAGCTTCAGAGAAGCAAGGAAAGCATGTGCAAGGCTCCTCCTTGACTAAGGGTCCAGTAGAGATCAATTAAAGCAATTCCCTGCTTTCCAAGCAATGGAGGCCATTTATTCCCTGTAGCAGACAAATGCTGCCCTGGCAGCAGAGAACTGAGTGGATTTAGTGCATCCTCTCCCTCCTGATCCTTTCACGATCCCTGCACTATCCCTGCACTGTGGCCAAACAGTTTCAATCTTCTGTACCATCAGCTCATCTCCCTTTATTAGGCTGTATCAGACTGTTCTATATTTCCCTGCCCATCAAGAGAAGCAGGGACCTCAGTGCCCTGCACTGCTGCAGGCTCTGACCCTGACAGAGCTCCCACTCCTTCCCTTTCAGCCAGCTCTGTCCTTCTGCCTTTCCAGCTATGGAGAACCCCTCCAGCTATGCCTCTGTCCTCAAAAGAGTCCTCAATACCCAGTGAAAACTCTTGGGAAGCAGAAATTTTCAGGTGCTGTAAATTGGTGTTCCAGTGGGGCTTTGGGGTTTTCCATCAGTTGCAGATCCAAGGATGAGATCCTCAGATGGATCCATTTTCTCCAGGAGGCTGCAGCAAGACTGCCACACTCTCAGTCAAGTGTTCTTTAACTGTAAGGTACAGTATTTGGATGTAACAGCTTAAACAACCTGTGCACCAGAGCATCATCAGCTTGAACAAGTGAGTTAAAAGCCATCTCCAGCATGCAGTAACTTTACAACAGAAAAACCCACACACAAAACCTAAACAAAACAAAGTAAACCCCAAAACAAACAAAAACCAAACAAAAAAACTCAAAACAAACAGATCCCCTCCAAAAAAGCCAAACAAACAAAAAAAAAAAACAAACAAACAAGACCCCTACACCCCCCCAAAAACCCCACAAACCACTCCCCCCAAAAAAAGAAAGAAAAACCAAATCCAAAAATATAAAGAAACAGTTCAGATGGATCCTGATGCTACACCTTCAAACCCCTGCCCTCTGTCTATTCACTGGGGCTGGTTTCAGCCCATGACATCAGCCCCAAGGTACCAATGGCAGTTTGGGACCCAGATCCAGAGGGAAGGGCAGTGAAAAGTGATTCCTCTGTTCTGCACCTGCCCCATCTCCTGCAGCTCAGCCCGTCACAGAAACACGAAGCACAAACGGCTCTGTTTGCTGCCTTCCCAAAGCCATGCGAGAGCTCTCGCTGGGAATTATCCTCAGTGGTGGAAGGGGACAATTACCCAGCTAATGAAGCACATTTTCCTTTTTCTTCTCCACCATAAAGCCGCGTGGAACCTGACTCTCCATCCAGGCGCGCAGAGAAAGTGCTGAGCGCTTGCGGAATGAGCCCCCAATCAGCAGTGGCAAACGCACTTAACGTGCCTGCTGGAAAATGAAATGACTGATACCATGTAATTAGGCCTTAATTATTTATCATTTTTGTTTAATTATTGCCACTTGGAAGTTAACAGGTTATAAAACTCTTGGGCTGTGTTTATTAAATGTCGGTAGACTATTAGCAAGGAAGTGCCATTTCTGAACGTTAATGAAATAGCTGGGAAAAACCCATGGCCTGGGGCATTCAGCACAGCACAGCCTCTGCACAGGGCAGCTCCAGGAGCTGCAGGCTAATTGTGTCTTCCAGACAGGGCCACGGGCTGCCAAAGAAGGGCAGAAGTCAAAAGCACCATCACTGCTTTGCCCCCAGGTTGATATCTCACTCATTTGCATTTGTGTGAGATCATCTTATTTTAGAGGTCTTCTCCAACCTTAGTGATTCTGTGATCTATTGATCAGGCTGGGAAAAGCTCCTGCTGCTGAATGTGTCCACACTTGAATCTACCCTGAGCTTCTTTCCTGTCACTGTGTGATGGGACAGGGCTGTGTCATTCAAAGGACTGGATTGGGGTCAGGTCTCCTGCACCTCTCTCTGTGGGCTCTGAGCAGCTTCGAAAAATGACAGGACAAAATAAATGTCCTGAAAATGTAACAATAAATTTGGCAAGGGAGAGCTTGCGTGGGATGAAACCCGAACGCTGCTGATTGTTACCAGTTTTAAGATTTAGAAAATTGAACTCAAAACACAGTGCTAATGCTCCAAGAGCAATAAAACACCTGCTGTATTTCAAAATGGGCCTCTAAAAAGGGAAGTAATTATTTCTCTGTGTTTAAAGCACTAAAGCAAGGAGCAGTTTTTCCTCTTCTGTGGACACAAAGATGTAAAGCCCCATTCTGTGAAAGCTGGAGCTACCTGAGCACAATCTACAATTACAGGTGTTTGCTGCTCTGAGCTCCCAGTGCTGACCCAAGGCACAAAGGAAGCCCATGGTAGACCAAGGCTTTGACCTTATTTCTTCCTTGGGCTCAAATCTCAACCAAGGACCCCGCCTGCCTCTGCTGAACTCAACCTTGAGCCCTCCTGCCTGCTTTGCTGTCAGATATCCCTGTGAGCTGCTCCAGAGCTGCTTTCCCAGTCATTCCTCACCCTTGCAGGGCACACAGCTTGGCAGGGGTGTCTCTGCACTGCTCCTGTCCTCACTTCTCCCTGCACTGTCCCCTCCTGTGGCCTGGGAGCAGAGTGGTGCCGAGGGATTCGCCTGCAAACGCCAGCACTACACCTGCCCTGCTACTACCAGCTGCCAGTTCCTAAATTATACATGGAAGGATATTTCATCAGAGCATTAAAGGGTAGGAAGTGTCATTTTGTACTAACCAAAACTTTCAGAAAGAAGACAGGCTGTAAATTATTTAGGGAAAAAGTCACATTTTATTCTGCTGGAGAGTGTGATGGGGAAAAGAAGGTTCATTTTCTTCCCTCTCTCTCCGTGGAGAAAAACTGCAGGAGAGTAAGAGCTTTTTGTTTGCCTGAACGGCTCCCAGTGGCCTCCCAGTTCTCCCCAGTGTTGTGGCTGTTCACCAAGTAACAACCTGGTAAAGAGAAATGGTATTTGGTCTTCCTTTCCTTTGCAAGCAAGGACACATGGAGCTGTAGAGAGATTTTCTTGTCCCTACTATGAAAACAGGCTTTGGAGCAAGGAAACCCTTCTAACTGCCTGACCTGGAGCACCTTTGCCAGGGAAGAGCTCAGCCTTTACTCTCTGGACGGCCTTGGCCTTCTTCAGGCTGGTTCATTCTTTTGTGCTTCAGTAGCCACAAATATTCTCCACTCTCAGAGATTCACCAAAATGCTCTTCAAGACATCTGCGTGAGTCCAAACATCCCACCTGGTTGTGAGCAGTGTCCTGAGGAAGAAACTGCAGCATTTCTGTTCTAATGGATTTCACCACCAGGGATAGAATTTCACTTTCACAATTTCCTCCTTTTCACCTTCTCTCCAAGTGAGGGGATAATCCCACTGTCCCCTTTGAGGACCTTTTCTCTCCAGCCTGGGAAGCACCTGCACAGCCCAGGAAGGTGTTGGCCTCGTAAACATGAAAACCCTGCTCTATTTTCCCTCCAAACCCCCCAAGGAGAGCTAAACACAGAGATTATTTTTAAACCCAACCAGCAGGTTAGCATCTAATTCCACCATTTCCACTCTGCTGATGAAAGATGAGCCGAGGGGGAGGAAAAGTCACATTTTTTCCCATTTCAACCCCGCACCAGGCTAAATAAGAAGCTGAGGTTAAAAAGCTCATCATAAACTGAACAAGTTCCAACCCAATTTCATTAGGATGCCAGGGCTTCATTGATTTAGGCAGGATTAGCTATTGTGAGATGGAAATGATGCCATTAGGCGCATCTCCCCCTGCCTCCTGCTCCCCCCGCCTTCCCACACACCCACCCTGCTCCGAGCGCGGGGCTGGCTGAGCCTGTCAGGGAGAGCACGAGCAAAGGAGCCAATCAGCCTTTATTCGTCTGGCTGCAGCTGGAGGCAGCTCATCAAACAAATTAACAAGATTTTCACGGAGGGTTTTGGCCAACGCGCCAAATCACACTCCAAGTTGACTAAACAAACCCAGGCTGTGTTTCATGGGAGGGTGGGAAGGGATGGGGACGGGCAGGAGGGGGGACAGGGCATCTTTGTGGGCACAGGCTGGGGTGGTGCTGCTGTTCTTGGCCCCAGTGCTGGTGGAGGGGGAAGGGTTTGGGGCCAGCAACCAGGGGAAGGGGCCAGTGTGGACATGATTTTCTGAGCCTGAGAGAGTTCTTAGCTTGTGCTAGCTTTCCCAAGGGAAAGCTTTCAGCAGTTTTCCTTTCCCAAAACACTTTTGTGCACTTTCTCATAACATCTCTAGGTAAACAGTGTCCTTTCTCATAACAGTCTCTCCCCAGGTTTTGTTTCCTATTACTTAACCAATGGAGAGAGGTGTCACTCCTATGGACCAGTAATACAGCTTTTTAGTGCAGCATGCTATAAAAGAAGCTAAGGAAATTGTAAATAAAGCTTTCTATTTTCTCTTCTAAGGGTGTGGAGTCAACTTATTTTTTATCCTACTACGGCAGGCCAGTTCCCCTCTGGAGCAGTTGCAGCTGCTCAAGGCTCTGCTAGAAATACAAGGAGCATTTGACCACTGCACCCAGGCTCTCATCGCTGCTTTTTGTTGCTCCCCTGGTTCTGCACCCTTCCCCTGCCCTTTTATCCACTCCATCCTTTCCTGACTCCCCAGTTGTGTTTTAACTCACCCACAGAGTGAGCCCTTGTGCCTCATTCCCCCTGCAAATAAAGAGGCAGCTGCAGGAGGAGATGGGGCAGGTCCCATGGGAGTGACCCAGTGTGGGAGGATCAAGATCCACCACTCTTATCCCTGCCTGGCTGAGATAGGAGACAAAGGAAAGGTGAGAGAAGAATGTTGTTAGGGGGGAAGCAGAGAAGAAAAGGGCAGCAAACTGAAGGGGGACAAAAGAGGAGAAGTCAACTTGTATGCAGAATTTCCCAAACCCATGAGGAAGTGAGTGTAAAGTATTCCTGGAAGATCCAAATGAAGTCTTGGGCCAAGGGTTAGTCCCACTCCCTCAGAGAAGAAAGTTCAAGCCCAAAAGTGCTCTCACAGATATAAATATGTGTACACAGACTTTTGTCGGGAGCCTGTGCATTTATTGGATAAGGCAGAATGAAATTGGTTCATGTCCTGCCAGTTCAGCTTCAGTTCCAAAGAAAAGGGATAAAATACCACAACAACACCATCCTGCTGAACTTAATTTTTATTGTTTGGCTGCTGACTCCAATCCAGCACACAAAATATGGACACTGAGGGATGCTCTACAACCCTGCAGCTGTGGCTGAGCAGCTGGAGCACTGCCACCAAGATCTCTCAGACCTAATCAGATCTAACAAATCTATCTGTTCTAAAACTTCAGTCAATATTCTTTGGAAAAGTCAGAGTTCAAGCCCTCTAAAACCTGATTTATTATTCCTTTACTGTGCCTAAAATTGCTGGAGAAGTTGATAACTATAGTATCTAGGTCTATTACTTAAATATACTCCGAGGTTTTCACTCAGATAGTCCCCAGGAGGAACAAATGGCCACAGTTTCTTGTGTTAATTGGTTTCTGGGACAATAATAGAAAATTATTTTGGGGAGGGTGTCCATTTTTATCTAAATCCTGGAAAATCGATCCCTCCTGACCAGAAAGGACTTAAAGAAGGAGAACACTAGCAATTATGTCAATTATTCTCCACCAATTATCTCAGGAGACCCATTTCTCACAAGCCCTTTCAGATTAACCTTAGCAGATCCATTCTTTTTCCATCAGGCAGTGCAAGAACATGGGCACAATTAGGGAAACCAAAAAGGCAGCTCAGGGAAGGGCACCCAGCACCTGGGTGACATCCACAGCTCGGTGCCTCAGGGTGAGTACTGAGAGAAGAGGTCCACCAGGCTCCCTTTATTTTAAGGTAATTTATTTCCCCATGCAATGGAAGCATTGATTGCCAGGTAAGCCAGAGAATGAGGTCTCAGCTCAGTCAGCCAGGCTTGAAAAGCTTTCTTTTTATCTTCTCCAAAGTAAGGTATATACACCTGGCTTCGTATCTAATGCAATATTTAGGAACCAGGTCCAGGTGAATGACTGTCTGACACGATTTCTCCAGACCATTGTGTCCTCCTGCAGGATAGCAGAACAAATGAGTTAATATAAATGGTCAATCTGGCAGGGCAGACTGAACCTTTGCTAAGTCATAGACACAGAGGAGCTTTGATGAGGGACAGAAATTATTGTCTCCACATGAAAGCAGTGGCGTGTCCTCCTGCAGAGCCTTCTGCCCTCCCTTGCAAAGACACAGAGCAGCTGCCTTCTCCCATGTGTAAAACATGAGTCTTTAGAGATTTTATTTCCAGGGCTCCAGGACTGCATTCCCTGTTGCTGTGCAGCTCCAATAAAATACTTTACAAGATGCTTTCTTGTGTCTCATTCTCTACTCTGAATGTCTCCAGGTGTTTGTCAGTTTATAAAAATAAAACAATAATATTGAACTTGTTAGAGGATCTGAGCCTTGTGTTTCCATTCCCAGCCAGGCTTCTGGAGCTCCTTGCTGCTTTTCTCTGTCTATAAAGTTGTCTGAATACAGAATTTCTGTGTAATTTCTCAGCTTTCCCAGGATTCTTCTAGACAGAAATGCAAAGCATAAAGGGAGTGTGGTGTCAAATTTACTGGATTTCTGTTGCTGCCTTTCACATTGATCTCTTCTTCACAACTGGATTTCCTTTCCCTCTCTCCTTACTCAGCCTCCTGTTTAATTTATAGCTCGGACTCCATGGGTCAGGAATTTTATCTAACTAGGTGTTTTATACATGGCCTAGCCCAACAAGGCCTCAACCTTGGCTCTGGCCTCTAGACACCAGCACACTACAGATACGAAATACTAAACACTTCCCTGCCTGCTGCTGGGCGTTGAACAGGACATCTGTCTTGGCTCATTAAATGCAGCACTCCTCTGTTTTTCCAGGGATAGTTTCACCTTGAGAGAGACCTCCCCACTCCCACGGTGAGGAAGAAAACTTAGCCAAGGCTGAGCTTCAGACACGTCCCATGTAAAGGGAAAACTCTGCTGTGGCATCTCCACCCTTCCCCTCTCTCTAAACAGCCGGGCTTCTGAAGGGGAATTATCTCCTTCAGATCAGAGCAGAGGGTAACCTGACTATTTCTTGCAGAGAAGTAATAATTAAGGCACTAGAAGGATGCAATCTGCATACATTATTGCAAGTTATGCCAACAGAATGTCAACATTTGTGTCATCAGTAATCTCAAGCAGCAATTTACTCTGCGCAGTGGCCTGGAAACCATCGGTGGTGCTGAGGGTGGGAGAGCTTCTCCTCCACTGGGGGATGGACAGAGGATCTCAAAGCAGGACTGGGGTGCCAAGGAGATCACCTAAACCACTGAGGATATGTGGCTGAGAGAGATTAACACGAGGTGAAACAAGCCAGTGACCTGCCTGGCCCACTGGTGATATTTTTCTTGCAGGATTCAAACCAGGAGGAAAAAATACTGAAAAAAAGGTCACTACAATTGCTAAAAGTCATAACTGAGAGGTTCTGATTCCTCATCAATAAAAGAAGACACCTTCACAAAGGGGAAGTTATGCATTTATTGAATCCAGCAGGATTTCACCATCCACCATTAGACCCAGGATTAGTCCAGTCCAAGACTCCACTGTAAATAAAGCTGCAATAAGAGTCAGATTCGAGGCTTCATTTAATTTTATTGCTTATTGGCACTGAGTCTTGGTATCACTCCCTCAAAACACTGCCTGGCAATGCTCTCAACAAAGTTTTGTGTGGGTATCAGTGAAAGCTCAGAGAATTCCTGACAAAACATTTCCCTCTGTAATTCACCCTGCCGCACTTCCTTTGGGAAAGGGAGAAGAGAGAAAAATCCTGTGACATTTTCTGGGGGAAATCTCACACCAGCTTCATCTTAGAGGCAGTGTTGTTAGGCTGGGAAGTGCAGAGCTCTGCAATGCATGAGCTGTTTCTTTCCCAAGGAAAAGGAATTTTATTTTCAGCTCCACAAGGCCTCCAGCCCATAACTGCACGTGCTCACAGTGACAAGCAGCAAAGGAGACAGGGCTTCCACCAAAATTTTCCTTTTTCCACCAATATTGCCCTTTTTACAACCTAGTCATTTTAAGTTTGATCCTTAATTTTGCCTTAAAAGTAATTCCTTAGAAATTGGCATTAGGGAAGATCAGCTGGTGTGAAACAAAACAAGCCTTTATCATCTTCACCATTTCTGAGGGACAGTTGAAAAAGGCAAGCTGGGGTGTTCAAAATATAACTTTTAATAACTTCAGAGGCAATAACAGTCAGTGTCTAGCAGTTTTGCAGGATTTTTTTTCACTTCTTCCCTAACTGTGAGAAAAAAAAGCTTAAGGAAGTTCTTTTCTCGTATTACTAACTTCCCAGACCCTAAAAAATTATATGGAGAATGCCCAGGATTTTTATTTCCAGAAAGAACATTCGCTTATTTTGTACTTTCCAAATTTTTCTTCCATATGCTGCTCTTCCTTATTTTTAATCTATAGATGAGGGATGTAAAAGCTGTGGCCAACATTTAGGTTAGAACCAATCTTTTATCTGCCCACTCTGGGATGACTTCAACCACTTTGTGAACTTGTCCTGCCTTGCAAACAACAGAATTTTTTTTTTTTGGTCTCTTTTTACTCCAGTTCTTAGACTTCAAGTAATTCCTGATGCTCTCCTTCACTTCCCTCATCCACTTCTGGAATCTTTTTATTCCAAACCTCTATGTGTGTCTCTCAATAGTATTTGCCCACTGCCTTCCTCTGAGGATGCTGGCAGAATTACTCCCATTTTTACCAAAATCCCACAGGTTTATCCAGCAGGATCAGGCATGTGAAGAGCATCCCCTCGAGTTCCCAGCCCCTGGGTGTGTCAGGGGGTCTCCACAGGCAGAACAGCCCTGGATCCCTGCACACTGAGCTCCCTGTGGCTCACACATCCCTGCAAACAGGAGCTCCCTCACCAGCTACAGCACCAGCCCAAGACCCCCTCTCCTCCCCAAGGCCTGCAGCTCACAGAAAGTTGCATTTTGTCTTAATACTCTATCATTAAGTGGAGTTAAAAATAAAGCCTGTCAGAGACTCACAGCCTGCAGGGAAAAGGATATTAATTACAGCAGGCAGAGTGGAGAGGAGCTGCCTTGAGTGAGAAGTCCCCCCGCTGAGCTGTCACCGTCCCCGTGTCACCAGCAGAGCTGTGCTGCAGCTCCCACACAGGGCACGGGCTGGCCCAGATACCTGGGTGTCTTGGTTTGAAAGACAATTGTCTGCCAAGGAAAAGCTAGAGCCTCTCTTGGAGCAGAGAATGTAAACCCCCTCCCCTCCAAATTATCACAATTTTGCAATTAGGAGCTTTCAGGCGAAGATATGAGAATAGGAGTAACAGTTCTTTAATAGGAATATAAAATAAAGAAGACAAATATAGTAGTAAAAAAACCAAGCAAGCAGGCAAACAAAAGTCCTGGTGAAACCCTGACAGGGTCAGGGATACGACCTGACACCCTGTTGGTCAGAGTGTTGGGGGCAGTCCAAATAAATGCTCCTGGAGTGACAGACGTGGTTCTGTTGGAGCAGAGATGGTCCTGTAGAAGGGTCCAGTGGTGGTGAGATGGGTCCGGTGGTCCAGTCTTCCTCTGGGATCCAGTGGGAAGGCCAGGTGCCTGCTGTTCCTGAGACCCAGTTTTTATCCAGGTAGGAATGGTTGGCTCCCCCTGCACTGGGTGGAGCGACTCCCAATGGGATGATGTCATGTGTGATGTCATTGGTGAGCCTCCATGGCCCATTATCAGCAGATATCCCCTGGAGGATGGATGGGTGGTGACAGAGATAACAAACACTGCCCCAGCTGGCTTTAACAGCTGGCCCATTACCAGAAGGCATCTGCCCCTCTCCCCCTGCAGTTACAAGAGATAAAGAAAAAACATCTCAACTGTCACGCTGGACACGGAAGGAGCACGCTGGACACGCTCAGTCACCCAAGGCAAAAAAGGAGAACTTTATTTACAGTTTCTACAATTTATAGACTCTCTAAAATGAGAGGGGATTGGAGGATAACATATCTCCTCCGAATCACATTGGCCAGTTGAACAGTCTGTCAATTTTCTCCTCCTCCAAGAAGGAATGTGAAAAACACATAGTGTTTTGAGAAAAGTGTGGGAATTCTAACTCCAAGAATGTAAATATCAGAAGGCTTTTGAAAATCAGGGCAACACTCAACTGCTTTCAATGGATGAAATAGAATACACAAATTTTGGTTACCTAACCCAAGACACTGGGAAAGGGAGGGCAGGAGGACCCAGCACGGGGATCCCACTCCTGGCTCTCACACCCTCCCTGGCACTGTCCCTGCCTGCAAAAACCAACCTCAGCACAGGCACGGGCTGAGGCATGAGCAAAGGGATGAGACAAGTCAGGGATACAGAGCAAGATTCATTGCTAAAGCGTTCCATGCTTAGGATTTATGTTATAGGGGAAAAGTGGGAAGTTAAGGACCAAGTGGACAATAGACACAGCAAAAAGTGGCACCCAAATTTCCTCCAAGATGTGTGAAAAGAAGATTGAGCTGACAAGGGAAGAAAAAGTTCAAAATATTAATATCATCTCTATCTCTTCTTAGCTAAGGAGATATACAGTGTTACATTTCCTTACTTTCTAATCAATAAATAGACATGAAAATATCCCTTCAGAGTTTAGGTTCAGCCCTGACTGCTCAACACTTTGAATAAAGTATATTTGGCACAGATATATTTGGTATTGAAGTGCATATTTATATGTTTATATTGATGTCTATTGCATGATTAGAGAGAAGATGCCTTTTCTGCATACAACCCTCTTAGTGGGGTCACAGAAGGGACCAGCTGGATCTTGACTTGCTAATATGGTTTTGTAGGATGGAGGGTAGGGATGACAGGGAATGGCTCAGCCAGCCAGAGCACCCCATGCTTCTGCAAACACGCATTAAATAACCCCTAAACTCTGCCAAAGGGGACAACAGAGGGAGCAAAATAATGAAATTAAAGGAAAGCAGCACCTGGAGCCAAACACTGTGCGTTGCTGTTTGAGTCTTCAGCTGGGTGAATCAATCACACTGACAGCACAGCCCTGCCATGGCCAGGCTCCCAAAGCCATCAGCTGAAGGGGAATGGCAGGGGGACAGTGCCATCCCCACGCTGCCGTGCCAGGGTGTGCTGGCATCAGCTCCTTCTTTGTCAAAGCCCGACTTTGCCCAGCAAATCCATCTACAGAGAGCAGCTCTGCGAGCCAGCGTCTGAGAAACTTGGCAAGGGCTCTCCCTGTGCCAGGGAAGACTTGAGAGTTCACTTGGAGGGCACCACAGCATCCCAGCCCCATCTGCAATGGAGCCTTCCACTGCTCTTTTCAGAGGAGAGAGGGAAATGAAAGAGAAGAAAAGAGTTAAGGCACACAGGCTGGTCCTTGAAACCAGCAGGAAAGAGGCAGTGAAAGAGCTTAATTAATGGCACATCAGAGTTCCCCAAGATGTGTGTCTAACGAGGCCTTTGCCTGGCACTTTAGCTTTGCTAGTGAAAAGTTAATGCAGGCAAAATATAAGCAGAAGGCTGTGTGAAAACAGGAGCCAGCATGATCAGATACCTCCTGATTTAATTCTCTCCTTTGGATGACAGCCCTCTGTGCCTCCTCCTCGCTACCCCTTTCTCAGGGACATGCTTATTACAGCTATTTCAGAGAGAAGAAACAACCAGCCAAAAATATAGGGAGAGATCCACTTTCATTGTGAACAGCAAATGAGTAAAGCAGGGTCAGAGTGTTGGCTTAGAAAATTACAGTCTTCCTGTCTCCTGAATAAATCCACACACCGTACCCTCCGCCACTCAGCTGTTACAGGATTTAATTTAGAACATTTGATTTATTTGCTGTGGACAGGTGGACTCTATAAAGAATTCTTAGGGCAGAATTTACGGTGGGCTTAATCGTGCAGTGAGCAAAAGAGCAACAGGAGCCTGACAGGCTTTTCCTGATTCCCATGGCAGTGCCTCCAAAGCAGGCAGGACAAAATGATGGAGGTGGAGGGGAGCCAGGGGATCCTTCAGCTGGGGAGGGTCAGAGTTTGTAGGACCCATCTGGGATCACACAGAACACAGGTCTCAAGGCCAGGTGGGTGCATTTGTTCCACTGGCCCTGCCCTGAGGGTCTGGGCTTCCTCTGCATAAACCTCTCCCATTTCCACAGGGTTCTGGTGTCTGGCTGGGTTTTGGTGTTAGGGTGAGTGCAGGAGCTGGGGCAGTGGTTGTTAACTGGGTGATACACCCTTAGTGAGACTTTTCTTTAGGAGCTCTTCCTTCCTTAAGCCCTGGGTTTTGACCTTGCATTTGGAGGGGATTTTCCCTGTCCTTGTGCTGCCGTTTGGATCATTCAGGAGCTTAATTAACTTCTCTGTGCCTCAGTGTCTTTAGCAAGACCAAAGTAACAGCTCCTTGGCAAAGTGCTCAGGCTGAAGCCACCTTGATATTAGACAGAGGCAGGGGGGAGGTGGAGTGGAAGGTGCCCATAGGACATGGTGAGTTTGACAACAGCTGATTCCAAGGACAAATTGCTAAGATGTGTCTGAGAGGTTTTTGTTTCAGAGAGCTTAAGGTGCTCCATCTTCTGTGCCCTATCCAGGTTCAGCTGGGTGTCCCTGGCACCAGCAGCAGCACTGCTGTGTCTGTCTTTGTCACTCTGTGTGCTTCACTGCTCCTCTGGGAAGCGGGTAACACCTTTGGGACAAACAGCTTCAGGAACTCTCCCCAGATGCAAGAATCTTTCTACTGGCATCAGTGATCTTTGGGTCAGACTCCATCTGATGCCTTCAAATGCAACAAGCTGAATTCAGCTGGAAGGCACAGCTGCTTCCCAGATTTCTGCTGGGAATATCAGCTCTTGTTCCTTTGTTTTGAGACTGTGTAAGGACAGTAAAACACACCACAGGTTTTAATTTCTCATTTCTTAGAATATAGCAGAAGAAATTAAAGTAAGCAGAGGTTTAAAGAGAGTGATAAGGAACAGGACCCTGATTTCTGGCCGTGGTTTTGGCCAGCATGGCAGTGTCTGGATGCCACAGGCAATTGCTCTGTGGGTCAGAGAGAACCAGAGCCATGGAGAGGTGAGGGCTGAATTCTGTACACCTGAGGCTGAGAACCTGCTTCTGTTGTGCACTCTGAGGTGACAGCCTGCCCCTTTGAGTCCTTTACTCTGTTGCATCAAATCAGGCTCCTCAAAGAACCAAGGCTAGAGGGGAACATTCCCCTCCTGCCCTGAATTTGAGTTATCCACAGATCTCTGAGCTCTTTGCCAAGTCACTGTTACTTTGGTCTTGCTAAAGACACTGAGGCACAGAGATGTTAATTAAGCTCCTGAATGATATTTAGTAATTGGAGAAGGAATAAAAATGAGATCCTGTAGATTCCAGAGCTCTCATTTTCTATACCATGGAATATATCTAGAACTAAAAACCTGAAATGATAAAAACTAGCCAGAGACACAAAATTAAATTGGTACTAATTCTAAGGTTTAACAAATAGGAAAACAAACAATCAAACAAACCAAACAAACAAACAAAAAAGCCAAGAACTGAAGCATAAGGAGGCTCAGACAGCATCTATCTTTCTTCACGGCCTCCAAGGAGCTGAATGTGCTACTGAGGGAATCTCTGTGCAGAGGCTGATTGAGAGAAAACCAAGGAGAAACACAGCTGTGAAACCCTTCCTCTGGGGACACGAGCAGCTCTCCTGGTAATGTCCCCAGGGAAATACACTCCTAATTCTGGTGATAAACCTAAATAGAGGTAACAACCAAGCTGCTCCCACCTCAGTGAACCCTGAGCCTGTTCCTACACCCGAGTGTGAGCTGTGAGCAGGTCTCGGGTAACTGGGGTGGGTGATGTGTCTCATTGCTAAGGGTGAATCTGTCGCCCTGTTTTTCAAAAGTTCTTCTAAGCCATCTGATGTTTACATTTTTGTATTGGAGTTTCTCATGCACTTTCATGTGAATAATCATTGTTTTACATTCCTTTCTGGAGGAGGAGAGAATTGATGGAGTGTTGGTTTGACCGGTGTAGTTGAGAGGAGACGATTTCATCCTCCAATCCACTGCCACTGTTGGAACTCTATAAATTCGGGGTTTGTAAAATAAACTCCCTCTCTTTTGCCTTAGATGTCTCAGTGTGTGAGTGTGTGTTCATTTTGCGTCCTATTGCAACATGGATCATCCCTAAATGTGGGTGCCTGAAGCTCCCAGAGCTCTGACATCCCCAAAAGTGCTCCACTTTTCCCAGAATCTGATAATTTCAAGCACTACTGAAGTTTCCAGGCCAGGTTTTGACCTTCTTTAGCCGGAGGGTTTTGGCCTCATTTAGTTTGGATCAGACTCACCCAGAACAGTAATTTTGGCTGTGAAAGGCTGGTATTTGTGAGCTCAGCAGCTTGCAGGGAGAGTGAATGTGACACACAGAGCCCAGGCGGGGACAGGAGACACAAAGCATCTGTGTGAACTCTTCAGGAGAGCAGCAAATGGAAAACAAAGCACTAATATGACCCAGGAGCAGACTACTCCTGGGTGTTTTTCAATTACAATAGACTATTATAAAAGGCCAATGTTCTCTTATTAACAATAAATTCCATCAATTTATAAATCTCTCCCTTATTTAAGAAAAATACACAATACAAGGCAAGCTCCATCTGGCTCTATTTAGATTCCAGGTTTTATGTTTGTACAGCCAGAAGCCATCAATTATCATGTCAAGCCCAAGGATTTCAAGGCCCTGGACACAGGAAATGAAAAGGAGACAGAGGAGGGAAAGGGCACAAATGGGAGCCTTGAAAAATTTATAATTAGTTGTATGGTAAATGATCAGCCTGGGGGTTATTAAGCATCCAGGTTTAAGGATGATTTGGTGGCTCTTTTGCAAAGCTGAATCTGTGAGGGGACATGCACAGGGAGGGTGCAGAAAAGGGGTACAAAAAAATTTTCCTCTTTGGTTTTGGGAGATTTCTTCAAAACCAGACACATCCTTCTCCAAAGGGCAATGCCAAAGCCTCATTTATTGGATACATATTTCGCATATTTCTAATTCAAGGACCAAAAGGTCTCCCAGACAGCCCCTTCCTGCTGCCAGCTCACCAGAGAGGGTGAGGACAGGGCAGATGCTCCTGGAGCAGCGGTGTCCACCAGCTCCAGCTCCTGTTCCTGTCTGGGAGGAGCAATTCCAGCCCTTCCTCAGTCGGAAAGCAGGATCTGGGTGAGATTTGGCACAAGAGCCTGCACAGGAGGGTTTACAGGACAACTGACATATACCCCCTCTAGCCACCCCCCAGGCTCTAGCTAGCTCACTTGCTCAGGGGTTTTAGGGAGATATATTTCATAGAGACAGAATGAAGATCTCAAAAGGGTGGCTCTCACTCTCTGCCTCAGTCCAAGCTTTATTCTTCATGTGGTGTTCCAGGAGAGCCAGGAGAGAGCCAGAGAACAGGAAGAGACACAGGTTTATCTAGTTTAGGGCCAAGGAAAGATATTGGCCCTGAGCCAATAGGGTCAGGAGTAGGTAAGATAGGGAGGAAGGGTCCAACTACATGGCACAGGCTTCAGGGGGACTCTGAGGGAAAAACCATTTCTCAGAGGAGCACAACAGACAACACTTTGAGCAGAGGACCCAGGAGGAAGAGGATGGAAGAGACACTGGGATGTCCCCTCTCTTCCTCACCAAAGAGATGCTTACAGGACCCAAAATTCTGTTCCACCTTTTCCTCACGTGATCAACCCATGAAAAGACACAAAACTACTTCAGATAAGACCAGATACAAAACCAAATAAAACCAAATTCTCGTGGTGGAGGTCTGGGCTCTAAAGGCCTCACATTAAACAGAATCCACCAAGAAATGTAAAAACTTGGCACAACAACAGGCAGCAAAACCAGCTGGGGGCAGGTCCTCCCTGACTGGAGGAGGAGGAGAAGGATGGGAACTCATCCTCATCCCCCAGACCCTGAGGTGAGGCAGGGCTGTTTCAAATCTGCACTCCTGACTTCCCCAGCTGCACAGTGCCCGTGCCTGTTCTCTCAGGTGCATGTTAAAGGCAGCTGAGCTTTGAAGGGAGTGTTATTAGCATGGTCAGCCATGCAGCTCTCTCATTTTAATAACAATCTGGTGACTCATCCATGCCATTAATTTAACATTAAAAAAAGTGTGGGTCAGATCCTCTTAATTTACCTAAGTTAAATTAAAAAAAAAAAAAGGAGAGAGAAAAAGAAAATAAAAGAAAAGAGGAGGAAAGA
Organism: Acrocephalus scirpaceus scirpaceus; assembly: GCA_910950805.1. NCBI lineage: Eukaryota > Metazoa > Chordata > Aves > Passeriformes > Sylviidae > Acrocephalus > Acrocephalus scirpaceus. The sequence continues at coordinate 7,050,156 of OU383790.1, read as the reverse complement.
ATATTTTGCTTTTTCTTGGCTTTAACCTGAAAAATCCTCCTATCATACAAAAAACACATTTCCACCGACAGTTATCATTTTGCCAGTTCGTAATATTATGATAATTGCATTCCATATTCAAAACTGGGACACTTACAAGGATGAAATTTAATTCTAAAGACCTTCTTGCCACCATTGATCTGAATTCCAGCAACACGGAGGGACCCTCAGCCCTGGGGCAGGACCCCGTTGTGCTGGGATGTCTGAGCATGGAGCCAAACCACAATGCCTGCTTCCAGGAGCTGCAGGCTCCACATTCCAGCCCTGCACCGAGGTCACCATTACCCAGCTCACTGCAGGCATTGCCCATGTAATAAACACATTCCCATCCACTGAGCTCTTCTAAGTGCATATTTTTTCAGAAGCAAAGATCATAAAAACCCTATTACAAGTGGTGTCATTTTGCAACGTATTTCTGTTCCCTTAGAACTTGATTCCCGAGTTGTTTGCTCACAGATAAAGCTGCAGCCATGGGAACACTTGCAGGTGTGTTTTTGAATGGGAATATTTGGGTAAAACGTTGTGAACTGCAGGCCTAGAAGCCATGAAGCCTCAGGGGTTGGTGGAATCCAGGCTGTGGTTTCATCCCTTGGGCAGATGTGCAGGGTGGCTTTGCTCGAGTCACCCCAGAGTATTCCAGCCCTGGAATTGGTGCTAATGGACATTAAATATCTGGATTATATTTGACATAGTGAAAGTGGAGTGTGTGCTTTGAGCTGCCAGTGCCACTGGGGAGATTTCCTGTCACTGCAGCAGTGGGAAGTCCCTCCTTGGCTTCTGCAGACAGGGAGAAGAGGGAGAGCTGAAAGGAGAGCTCTGGGGTGTCCCCATTCCCTCTGCTCCTTTCCCTGCCCTGGGGACAGCTCTGCAGAAAACATCTCCCCTCCAACCCAGAGCCTTTCCTTTTGAGCAATAACTCAACCTGACCAAACGTAGCTCCTAAGAGCCAAGCACACCCCAGAGTCTCGTGAAGAACTGAAAAAACAGCACTTTTTTAGGGCCAAACGTGTCCAAGGCTTCATGCCAGAACAAACCCTTCCTCCTTTTAGCTTTGTCAGCCCCAGGACGTACCTGGCTGCACCACCACACATCAAAGCGGGGGCAGGTGAGAGGGGGAGCTTCCCACACAAACAACAAACCCTGAGCTAATCCGTGCCAGGAAGTGCTGAACCCCATGACCAATCTCTGCATTACAAAGATCCCTGTGATCACCCAAGCTCAGACTCTTTCATGTGGTTTGGTGTGGAATTGGGATCTGCAGGGCTGTGCCCATGGAAGAACCACAGCTCAAAACCCACCTAGAGAAGCAGGTTTGGTAAACATTTCCTGCAAAGCAGAGGTATTTTGGCCCTTCCCCATCCCTGCGTTGTTTTCCTTCTCTATTAACTGAGTTAGAGCTTTTGTGGATTGTGTCCAGTGTGAGCAGATTTAAAAAAAAAAAAACAAAAAAGAAAAAAAAAGGCCAATAATGCACCAGCCACATTAGGTCAGGCATTTGGGGTATTTGCAGAAAATGCCAGAGAGGGAAGGGAAATTTCAGTCAGAGAAACCCCTCTAGATATCCAGCTGTACACAAGTACACAACCCATTCCCTGGCAGACACAGGCTGGCTCTTGTGGCCAAGTCTCCTTGTTTAATCTGCTCATGTGGGAGAAAAGGGGTCAGGGGTACTCAGGACCATCACTGGGATCTGTCCCCAGCCCTCTTCCATGAAAGGGAGGGTTCTTGCAGGAAGAAAAATCATCTTGACTTCTGAAATGTATTTTCTGCTACAGGGTTTAATTTTTTTCAAAACAATGTTCATGAATATGGTTGGTATGGACTTTTCCTCACTGTGCCTGCTTGCAATCAGGGAGAGTGGGGCAGGGCTCTTGCTGAGCTTGGTCTCTTCTCATTTTTACCTTCCTGTAAGGCAGAATGGACTGGTGCTAAGAGAAAAACACCTATTAGAAGCCTTTGGTTTAAGCCTTATTTCTGCCTCAGGTGAACTCTGTTCCCTTCTTAGCATGCACGATTTAACTTTTTAATGCCTCTGTCTCTCCATTCTGGAGGAGGATGGAAATAACTCTTGCAGGGCGCAGTGGAGTTTTCAAACAGAAAATGCAAGGCCACCTTTGTGCGGGTAAGAACAGTGACTTCCCACCGTGATTCTGTAAGCCAGCAGGCAGCTCTGGGACCCTGCCCCAGCACTGCTGTGCCTCCTCATGTGCTGGTGTGCTGGGACAGGCTGGTCTGTGTTTGTAGGGCAGGTGCTTTGTTAGTGCTTCACTCAGTCAGTGCTTAGAGCCAATCTTACACCGTGAAAAAAAAACCAACTCCTCTCCTGTGAACCCAAGAGACTCAGCCTGGGACTCTGGCGGGGTGCAAGACACTGGGGGAGCCTTCAGAGACACTGGAAAAAGCCAAGAGACAAAGGGAGTGGTCAAGCAGGGCATGGACAGGTCCACATGTGCCACCCAATGTCACTGTAGGACACGAAAGAAAGATGAAAGACCCCAAATATTTCAGAAGGCAATGAGCATAGAAAAAGCCTTATTGTCTAATTCTTACTACCTTTTATAAGGTGTTCTGATACAGACTTAACATGATTGGTGAATAGGAACAACACCTCTCTGATCCCATTGGTTAAACCACAGAAACAACAAAACACCACCTGGGGAAGATTGTTTTAAGAAAGAATAATTGTTTGCCAAGATTGTTTTGAGAAGAAGCTTTCTTGAGAAGTTTTCCTTTGGGAAAAAGTTAGCAGCTGCCAGCAGGCTAAAATCTCTCAGACCCAGAAATATCAGGCCCACAACCCAGCATCATGGATCCTTTGGCAGACTGGCCTGCTGGAGAAGTGACAGTCCCAGAGCAGCCCCAGGGTTCTGCCTCTGTCCTGGATTTTGGTCAGCTGAACCTCTGACCCCACAAAAATTCCTGGTGCCAGTCAGCTTGCACCAAGCCCAGAGTGGATGTGGAAAACGCAGGCATGGAGGAAATGCTGGGGACGGGGCAGAGCAGAATGAACTGGAGGAAACTGGAAACTGTGGAGCAATTCTATAGGCAATTCCAGGGAGAGCAGAAAACTGGAGAGCTGTGGAGCAATGTTACAGACAATTCCAGGGAGAGCCTGACTGGATGGCACCTTCCCGGGAAGAATTTTTGATATTCAGGTCTACAGAACCAGGGAGTTCTGTAAATGAGACCCATTCCAAGAGGTTTTGTTTTAGGCAAGATTCCTGAGAAGTGAAATTTCCCTGCCAGCTCTCTTTGAGGCACATTCTGCTCGTGGCTGTGCCTGCTAAATCCCTTAAATTCAGCACAGCTAGCTGAGAGTTATTTGAATGTACCAAAGGGCACATTTTGGCCTGTTGACTAACGCAGAGAGTGCTTGGTGAGAGGTAAAACCCACCTGCCAAGTCGCTGCTATAAATGCTGATTTAGAGCCTGCTTGGCTATATAGCACTTGGATCCTGCCTCATTTGCTTCCCACTTGTAAATGAGATTTCACATATTGTCCTTTAATTTTTACCTCTGGAGCATTTTCTTTGATTACTCACACTTCTGGGCATTCTCATTGAGCATGAGAAAGTCAGCTCAGAGAGAATGTGGAGCTTCTCTGCTTCAGTGTTTAAAACCCCGAGTGTCCCCCCAGCCACCATTTCCCTCTCTTTTCCTTCTGTGCCCAGGCTCTTGAGCTATAGAAGTGATCAATTGCTTAAATTATTGTAATGGTTGGCAGAGGGAAGGGGGAGGGGGCATGAGGGGATGGAATTAAAAAGTGTCCCTCCAAGCTGGGAACTTGGTATTAAAAATCTCAGTCAAATCCATTCTGGAAGCACTGAGCTAATAAATCTCCCAGCCCCGGCCTTGCAGTGGGAAGGGAAACTCAGTTGTAAGTGTGTAGTGCAGGTATTACTGCAACTTGACTAATAGGGAGTGAATACTGCAGAAAGATGTCTGTGTGTATTCATTTGAAGTCCTGAACAAATTTGCTTTGAATCTCCTGGTCTGTTTCTATGGCTGCTTTCCACAAATATTCCAGCAAATGAGCTTTACTAGTGCGAATACTCATCAAAAGTCAATTTGGAACTCAAATAGCTTAATATTTTCCAAAAGCATATTCCAAATTACACACATGAACATGCAGTTCAAAATGGATGCTGGTTCTGATGTGATTAGTTACACAACTTGCCCAGCCAGGGATCAGAAATAACACAATGCAGCTCATGTAACCATCCACGTAGCCTGGATTTCAGACTTGGAATGCTGGATATTTTCAATCAACTGCTTGTGAACAGCTCAGCAGCCTTGACTTCCATTCTCTGAAGACATTCATAAACATTTTAGCAATGAGGAGCAGTTGGGAATTTTGCAATTAGCGAGTGGCCAACTTGCAGGAGGAGAGGGAGGCTGGATTTTCGTGATGAATCATTGGATATCTGTCGGGAAGCTCAATACTCCAGCCCTATAGACAGAAAACCAGTAGTGAGTCACATTTTTCCACTGAACTCAGCTGAAAATTCGTGTTCATTGTGTGTGTGGATTGGCAAGTGCAGAGATTTACCCATCTCCAGTGGAGGACTCACCCTGCAACCTTTCCTGGAGAGAAAGGGGCCCTGTGAATCACTGAGCTAAGCAGACAACCTTCCCCATGTGGCTGTTGTGCCTTCACCACCTTAAATCTGCTGCCCTGGGGTGCATGGGCACACAGGAATTGGGAAATGGTTTCCAGTGCTGGCACATCTCACTCCTCACATCTCCTCTCCATCCCTTGTGCAGCAGATGCTGGTTGTGCTCTACTGTCACACCTAAAATCATAGAAATTAGGATTCTGAAATTATCGATGCTATAATACAAATCTAATGGGTGGGAATGAAATATCAGTGAGCACAGATCCACCTGACACCCTTTACAGCTGCAGAGGAGGGTTCCAGCATCCTTGAACTGAAAGATGCAGCTCAGGGAAGGTTGGGGCTCCTCCACAACAACAGGGTGCAGGGAGAGATTTTAACCATTGCTGTTATCAGGTGAGGATCAATCCCAGTGCTCAGTGTCACGTGTCTGGATTTGTTGTGCCATGAGGAAAATCCTTGACCAGGGCTGGTGGCTGCCTCCTGCCATCCATGAGCTCTCCTGGCTCAGAACAGCCCTGAAGCTCTGGAACTCTCTGAGGATGGGGTATGTGGAAGGCAGGACAGACAGAACTGACAAACAACCCTGACAGCCACAGCCCTTTGTGGATCAGACTCCTGGAGGAATGATGCCATCACCGGCCCCGACAGTTTTCCAAGAGGAAACTTCCATCGTTTACCCTGAGCTGCAGCTCCAGCAGCACTAAACACTGTTTTCCAGCTAATAAAATGAGGCACAATTTTTTACATGCTGTTTGTGGTGACAGTGTAATCAGTCTTGCTGGGAGCCAGGCTCACACGGGCCACGAGCTGCAGAGAGCACTGTGTGAGGCACCCAGCCTCCCAGCCTTCAGCTTTATTTCTCTGGGCTTGTAATTTTATTTTTTTTTTCCCCCAGCAGAACTTTCTCTGCTTCTCCCCCTTTTTATCTATTCGTTCATTTATTTACTCGTTGAATGCAGATTTATTTTGATGCCCAGCAATTTCAGGTAAACAAAAGGAGACTCTGCACTTCTGGGAAAAGGCTGTTAATGGCCTCGCTGAGGGAGAAGCAAATGGAACTTTCCTAAACAAAGCTGCAGGGAGCATCGCTCGCACCCAGCAGGACCTCTGGGGCAAACTGGGTTTGTTAGCAAAAGAGCACGCACAGAGTTTGGGAGGTTGGGGGTTTTTTTTTTTCTCATTTTTCTGCTTTTTCATTCCGAGAAATACTTGCAGAAAACAACTCCACGGGAATGTAGAAACAAAGCTGAAGTTCTGCTTCTGCTGAGTTTAAACTGAAAGGAGAGGGAATGAAGCTGCACTCACTGCTGTGTGGTGTAGCTCCACTGCAAAACTAACCAAGTGAGGTGGCTGCTCCTTTTGTTTTCTAATTTTCCCCTCCTCTATCACTCTGTTTAAATCTCTGCTTATTTTAATTCCTTCCCCCACCATCTGGATTTTCACCCTTTCTCCATTCCAGCTCTGGTATATAAGAAACAAGAAATTAAAACCTGTGGTGTGTTCTACTGTCCTTACACAGTCTCAAAACAAAGGAACAAGAGCTGAGATTCCCAGCAGAAATCTGGGAAGCAGCTGTGCCTTCCAGCTGAATTCAGCTTGTTGCATTTGCAGGCATCAGGTGGAGTCTGACCCAAAGATCACCAATGCCAGTAGAAAGATTCACATTGACTTACAAGGACTGTGGATGGGGGCTTTGGATTAGAGTGGTGATAACATCCAGTCATCTTATCTGGTAAAGGAAACATCAGTAAAACCCAGGGCAGTCAAAGTTTGTCATTATCACCCCCAGCCTCCCACCTGTGTTCCCTCTTGCTCTCTCCCAGGTGTGGTGGCAGGCTGAGGAAAATGCAGATATTCCTTCCTCCAAGATCCTTGTGCTAGGATCCATGAGACATGGTTTTCTTGTCTTGAAATTCAATTTCTGAGCCCCTTACTGTCTCAAATGACCAGATGGAAAAGACAGTAATTGCTGAGAAACTTATTGACTTTTCCTTTTTAATTAATCCTAAGTGGAAGAAAACCTGCAGTTCCCTGTCCAGACAGTGTATGTGAGAGAGGAGAAGGGAAAAGGGAGAGAGAGGAGAGAATCATAATTAAAATAACTCAAATTAATCTTGGTGAGTGCTCCTGCCACTTCAGTGCTTTGAATGCAGGGGGGAAGTGTTGTTCCAGTCGAGTCTCTTTTGTTTCAAATGGCAGCTCAAATAAGGAGCAGCAGCCATCAGGCCTGTCCCAGAGAACAGAGGCTTGGCTGGTCCCTACAGCTCTGCATCCTTCCAGCCACTGCATGAGGCCAAAACACCTCACACGTCCTCTCTGTGAGGCCTGAAGGTGCTTCCTGCTCAGCAAGATGAGGAAAACCCTGCTGGGTGGGGAAGGGAGTGATGGCAGAGCTGCTCAACCCACGGCTGAACTTTCTGAGTGACTTGGGAGAGTGCCAGGAGCTGATGGGACTCAGCAGCTCTGGGGCAGCAGCAGTGCAGGGCTGGCACCTCGAGGCTGGGCCATGGGTCAGCTGTGCCCAGCCAGCCATGGGGGCTCCATACTTCTGAGCCTGAGAGAATTTCAGCTGGCTAACCATTGCTGCTCCTTTCCCAAGGGAAAACTTTCAACAGTTTTCTCTTCCCAAAACATCTCCCTCCTTTTCCCAAAACATTTCTTAGGGGGCAGTGTTTTTTTCTCATAACAATCTTCCCCAGCTGTTGTTTCCTATTGCTTAACCAATGGAAAGAATTACCAGTCCTATTGACCAATTGTCCTAGGTTACAATGTAAAATTGTGCCCAAAGTTTGTATTCTATCCCCATGAGCCATTGGAGCCAAGGTGGGGCAGTGTTTTCTTTATCTTCTGTTAATGAGCCCAACAATGCCTTGCCACATGACTCACAGATAACTCCCTGTGGGAGCTGTCTCTGGTTAATGGGCCAGCAAGGAGCCCCTGCAGGGCTCAGAGAATGAGATCAGCCCATGGGGAGATGCTCCGCCCAGGGGGAGGAGCCAAGCATTCCCACCTGGATAAATCCAGGGTTTGGGACAGCACAGGGAGCTTTTATCCACTGGACTCCCAGAGAACAAGAGCTACCAGACGTTTCTACAGGATCACTGCTTCAACAAGACCATCTCATCTGGACTGCCGCTACCACCCTAACAGGGTGTCACGTTGCATTCTGACTCTGTCAGTGGGTTTTTTTGTACTATTACTTTTATTTTATTTTATTTTATTTTATTTATTTTATTTTCCTCTTATTAAATTCTGTTTCTGACTTGGAGTCTTTCACTGGTTTTGCTTTCAAACCAGCACACCAATGAACACCTTTTTTAGTGAAGCATACTATAAAATAAGCAAAAAGATTGTAAATAAAGCCTTCATATCCTCCTCTGCTACTGGAGTCGATTGTTCTTATTTTGTGTCCTACTACAGCACATCTTCAGAGAGCCCCCCAGACCTTGATTCATGAAAGCAAGGGTCCAACAAACTGTGTCTTCTTCATCCACAAACAAGCTTTCACCAGTGTTTCATCACAGCTGTGTCAGTTGAGGCCATCTTATTTCTAAGAAAAAACAACTAAACTTTGCAAGTTAGATAAGCATGTTTTAACAAAACATAGGATACTTTAAACAAAACTTAAACTCAATGTGAGTAAATTTTGGCAAAAGAATCTTAAATCGTATTAAGCTAATAAAACTTACATGTAATAGAACTTAAAATTAATAAGATATAGATCTAATATCACTTAAACTTTATAAAACTTAAGCTTAGATTTAACTTAAACTTAACAGGTCCTAAACTTAATAAAACTTAAAATAAAATAATTTAACTGAGCAATACTTAAACTTAACCTAAACTTAAATTAGTAGAAATTAATCTCAATAGAACTTAACTTTAACAGAATACTAAAATATAACTTAACTCAGACCTAAGTGTAATAAATGCCTCAAGTCAATTCCATCCTCCCCAGCCCTGCCCAGCACAGACATCTCAGCTCTCACCAAGCTACTTTGTTTTATTTCAGTTTTCTTCCTTCTTGCTGAGAAGTTGCTGCTGGGATTAAAAAGGCATCGGGCAAATCATCAGTATGAAAGAGACACGCTGAGAAGAGAGCAGATTAACCCACACTGCAGAGAAAACTCCTCATTTCTGGAGTGTTTGTTTTGAAAATGTCACTTCAACGGGTCACAGAATTCATGAATAAAATCCCATCCTTATTTCAATTCAAAAAGGAATAAAGATTTATTACCCAGCCTCGACAGGAAAGCAGTATTGACCCACCAATGAGTCAAGGTCTGTGGTATTGCATGCAGAAATATTTATTGCTTTTAATTACCATATACTAGCAAGGAACTTTTTTTAATAATTTTTATTACTATTGTTTTATTGTACTGTGGAAAAGAAAGATGGAATTGCCAGCAAAGCCTCCTGAGAATACATGGTGATGGAATGAAAGACAGTTTGATGCTGATGGGTTAAATAAAAGGTCACTGCCACTCAAGAGATCCTGGCAGCACATTGGTAAACCTGCTTTGAAGCATCATTAACCCCATTTTACTGACAAAAAAACCCCACACAGGGAGTACCCCTAAAGATCTCCAAAGATGCTACCTGGGATTCCTAGGGGGGGAAATTTGGTACCTGAATATGAGAACATTGTGGTTCACGCAGTTGCAAACTGGAAGTGGTGGATTCAGATGGTGAATGTTGGGGGGCTTTGGATTAGAGTTGTGATAACATCCAGTCATCTTATCTGGTAAAGAAACACCAGTGAAACCCAGGGCAGTCAAAGTTTGTCATTAATTATGTGACCAAAAGGCCACAAACACCTGCAGCTTCCCTTTCCCTCCCCAGACTCCGGAGCACAGTGCAGAGCCACCAAGGAGCTTTTCCTTCATGAGAAATGGCTGGTGTCCCTCACTTTGCAGAGACCAGAGGGGGTTGATTCCACCCTCTGAGACCACCCACAGGGTCTGGGGGACCCAGGTGCCACCCACAGGGCATCCCTTGCCCAGAGGAAGGAGAAGACCCCCCACATCACACAGAATCACAGAATCATTGGGTTGGAAGAGACCTCCAGGATCACCAAGTCCAATCCAACCCTAACCTCAACTAAACCATGGCACCCAGAGCCACATCCAGGCTTTTCTTTAAACACATCCAGAGATGGTGAATCCACCACCTCCCTGGGCAGACCATTCCAGTACTTTACCACCCTTTCTGTAAAAAACTTTTTCCCAATATGCAGCCTGTATTTCCCTTGGCACAGTTTGACTGTGTCCCCTTGTTCTGTCAGTTGCTGCCTGGAGTTCATTTCCCACATCCAGCCTTTCCCAGCAGGCTGGGTTAGAAGACACCAACTGTGCTGCAGGGCACAAGGGCAGCCAGCCAGCAGCCTGGTGCTGCTCCTCATGCTCCCTGCTCTCCTTCCACACATCCACCTCTCCTCCCAGCCAGCGGTGATGGGAACCTCTCAGTGGGGGCAATGCAAGGCAGGCTTGGTGCTGCAGCAGGTGACTGACAGGCAGGCTGTGATAATGAAGTCCATTTTTATTTTTTATCTCTTGTCAGGGTACAAGGACTCGGCCAGTGTCCCAGGTAATGAGCGTTCCCTTGCCCTCTCCCTCGCTTGGATTTGAAAGTGTGTGTAGCCATGTGTAGCTGTGTTAACACCACATTACTAAAACCAATCCCGGGAGCCTGTTCCTGCTGCACACCTCGCTGGCTCCAGCACTTCCTCACGTTGATTTGCATTCATGCAGTCTGTGTAAACAACGCTGTTCAGGGAATATAAATAACTGCAGCCAGCAGTGCTGCTCGGCAGCATCCCTCAGCTGCTGCTGCAGGGCTGGGCACAGCCCCCATCCAGCCCCTGAAATGGAGGATGCTTCTGCATCCCAGCCTTTTCTGCATCCCAGCCTATTCTGCATCCCTGCCTCAGTCCTCAGGTCAAGAAGCCAAGGATGGAGCACTGGAGGCTGGTTTTCAAGGAGCCTTTTCATCCTGACCTGAAAAACCATGGAAAAGCCTTTTAAAAGAGCTCAATTTTCCTGCATCCATGATGCTGGGCCTTTTGGGGAGGTGTTGTGGTTTGGGTTGTAGCCGTTGGAGTTTTCTCTAGGTGTTGGCAGAGAATCCCAGAATGGTTTGGGTTGGGAGGAACCTTTAATATCACCTTGTTCCACCCTTCTGCCATGGGCAGGGACACCTCCCACTGTCCCAGGCTGCTCCAAGCCCCAGGGTCCAACCTGGCCTTGGACACTGCCAGGGATCCAGGGGCAGCCACAGCTGCTCTGGGGAACCTGTGCCAGGGCCTGCCCACCCTCACAGGGAACAATTCCTTCCCAACACCTAACCCAAATTTCTCTCTTTCAGAAAGGGATTCAATTTGTCAGTAGTCTGATTTACCTGTGAGAGAGCTGAGTCCCTCTTGTACACAGGATGGGTGGGGCGAGGTGTGATCACCCCACTGGACAGAGAAACTCTCACCTAACATCCCTCAAGCTCGCATCTCTCTCCTCCAGGCTCAGTATGTGCAAAGTTTCACCCAAACGGAGTTAAACAAGACCTGCAGTGCACACCCTGCTCAGCGATATCACCAACTCAAAAGGGGTTAGTGTGAAATCAGGCAAAACTCATCCTGCTGGAAATCAGCTCAGAGCTGGGCTCACAGAGCTGAGGTGTTTGAAGTGGAGCTGCCACTGATCCCCAAGCCCAGGGACAGCACTGCCAGCCTGGCCACCACCATCTCCTCAGGATGGGTTTGCTTCATCTCTCCTTGACTCCTGCAGGCAGGGGCAGCATCCTCAGAAGCACCACCTGGGAAGTCCATGGTAATTAGGCATAAGCTAACATAAAACTCTCAGGTGGAGGCAACCAAACCAGATCAAGCATTTTTGATTTCACTCTGAGTAAGAACAAAAACAGCTAAGAGCACTAAATATTTAAGGGATTAAAAGTGAAATTTTCAGATCTTTTAGGGATTCACATAAAGCCTGGTCTGGAGTTGCAATCTCTACATCCAGATTTGGATCCATATCTGGCTCCTAAACTTAGCTTGGGAGATGACATTTTTACAACTTTTTCCCACTTGAAATTTAAAATTCCAGGAGAATGCTGGCAGGATCTCAGCAGATTTCTGAAGTCTGCATCTTTGCTTTACAATCTCAATCCTTTTATTTTTTTTTCCTTTTTCTTTAGCTGAGCTGAAGTAACTCAGATTAACAACATACAGTCTATTTAATTGGCTTCATATGGTTCTATTTTAACATTTGGATTAGAATAATATTTCAGAAAATGACTGCTATTATTTTTTTAACAGATGGTGAAAGATCCACCAACATAGGAAGTGAGTCACAAGTTGTACTGTAAATAATAAATAATAATAATAATAATAATAGTTCTGCTGACAGTGTAACAAGGGCTCCGATTTGCTATTACACAGGAAAACTAATAAACCAAAGTGCAAAGCACCTCAGAAATCTTTTATTTTAATTAGCAATGAACAAACTCATTCTGCCAAATGCTGAACTCCCTGGAACACTGGTGGCTTCGCATTTTGCTTAGGAGACAGTTTGGAACAGTAAGGAGGAGATGGAGGGGACAGCCAAACTCTAATGAGAAAATACAGTATATGCATCTCCAGCTGGGCTTCTTTCAGGGCCATTTCACAAGTGGAGAAGGAAAAATATTCCTGAAAAAATAGTAGTGGATGCAATTTGAATTCTTACATGTCTCCAATGTGATGGCCTTTGTATAGGGCCAGCCTCTCAGTACAGCCCATTTTCCTTTAAAATGCCATGTGTAGGTGTCCTTATCATATTTGCTCTCCATCCTGCCACCACTGCAGTGGATTTGCACATCCTCTGTGCTGCCACAAACCTCCCCACACTCCCAAGGGGCTGAGGAGGACCAGGGTGGCAAGAAGAAGAAGGGCACCAATGGAAAAACTCAGCCTGCTCACAGCTGGATTCTCCTGAGGTCACCCAGGGTGGGGACCTCAGGTGGGCACACACTGGGTCCAAGCCTAAATTCCTGCCAGCTGAAAGTTGTTTTTTAATGGACAAAGTCTGGCCTGGCTCTGGTGTATCTCTGGGCATTCAGAGACATTCATTCATTAGGTACAACAGGTTTGGGGTGAAGAAGACTCTGGATCAGGCTGTGCTGCAGCCAGCTGTGCCCTGCCTGAGGAACAGCTGCACATCACAGCTGGCCCCAGAGGTGCTCAGTGACATCCCTGAAGAGGCAAGAGAAGGACTCTGAGTGCCCACCCTGCCCTTGTTTCTTCCATGTCTCTGTGATTGTACTGGGGTGAGTGAAATGTTCACAACCAGAGGCAGGCACAGAAGGGACCAAACACACAGAGCTCTGCCCACTCTTGTTGGTAGCTCACATTCACACTGTGGCTTTCAGACTGTGGGCTTAAAAAAATAAATTCTCTGGCTTTTGAAGAAGCTGGGTTTTATTTCTTGGCTCGCAAAATAGAGCAAGGAAATGCAGGCCCAGATTTTAACAGCCCTGCCACTGAGCTCTCTTAGCAAAGGAAAGGTCTCAGCTTCAACCCATAGGGATTTTTTGACAATGTGACCTTGCTCTCCACAAGATCTTGCAACTTCAGAAGTTACCTTGGGGATGAAGCCAACATAAAAAGGGTTTCATCACTTTAGATGTCTCCAGAGTTGCTTAGATGCCTCGGGTAGGAGTCTCCAGCAGCTTCTAACCCGCCGTCCTTTCCTTGTCAGAGCTCCCTCCATCCTTTACCAGGCTGAGAAACTGGGAGAGAATGGAGACACAGCAGAGATCTCACTGCCCATGGGAGCTGCAGGGCTGAACCATTGCAAGCAGCCAAGGAAGCTGTGACCAAAATGCCACAAACACCTGCAGCTTCCCTGTCCCTCCCCGGACTCCAGAGCACAGTGCAGAGCCGCCAAGGAGCTTTTTATTGAAGAGGAGTGACTGCTGTCCCTCACATTGCAGAGGCCAGCAGAGGCCCCTCTCTGAGCCCCATCTGATGTTTCGTTTCTTACAGCCTGCTGTGGACAAAGATGAGAGATTTGTTCTCTTTCTTTGCCGTGCATAGACACATCTGGAGCTGTATCCTCTGCCTGTGTCCCTCTGCCTTGCTCTGTAAAGAATTTCCCCTGCCACCGTGCCTGAGTGACACCTGTGTGGAGCTGGCAGCAGGAAAGGGGTCCCAGCAGGCTTGGGGGATGAAGGGAAGGAGGAGCAGAGGGAGCCTGGATGAGCTGGTTGCAATACAGTGAGACCTCACTGAGGCAACAGGGGCTGATCTGCTCTGTCTATGAAATACAACTCCACAGCTGACCAAATTCTCTGCAATTCACCTTGAAAATTTGGGTTTGATGGGACATCAAGGTCTCTGCCCCACCATGAGCTTGTGAGGTCCTTCAAGGATTGAACATTTCAGATTTCCCCCATGAGGACTCACTGTGACCCCACAGCGTTGCATGGCATCCCCACACCCAAGCAGATGTTTTCCACATAAGGAAAAGAGTTGCAGTTTACCTCTGAACTTTCAAGGGAGAAAAACTGGAAATTTCGGTGCTTTTCTCACTGTAATTGGCCCAGTGCCAGCACAGAGGAACCTGTTGGACCTTTTAGCTGCTCCTCAGAAATGTAGCTAGTTTCTATTGGGCAGCAAGCCAAAAAACCCCTCCCAAATCATTCAGTACATAAGAAAGTGCACAGAGGTGCTGGGTGCTTTTTGGAGTGCCTTAGCAAGTGCTGAGAGGCTTCTCTGCACTGTGCAAGGCTTTTGTTCTTTTGTATTGGATCGTTTGTTATTTTCTCTCTAATTAAAACCTTTTGCTTTTCAAAGCACACCCGATCAGCCATCCCACAAATTATTCTAAGCCATTTCTGGGAGCTGCTGGTCACCCTCAGAGTGCATTGAACCCTCGTGGGGCTGAGAACACCTGGCCTCACGAAGGGATTCAATAATAGAGGTGTTGTTCTCTTCATCCCAGCTCATCAGGACTCCCTTCCTCATCAAGGGAGAGAAATAACACCCCCAGGGCAGCACTCCTCTGCCTTGCTGCATGTGGCCTTCCTGCACATCTGGGGTGCAAGAAATCCCCTGTCCTGGAGAGCTGCTGAGATGGAGAGGAACCTGTGCTTTGAAAGATTCACATCAGGTTAAGCCCGTGCCACATTTTGACACTTACCCTATCCTTGCCCCTGAGTCTATCTCAGAAGGTATCTGAATTTCTGAATTCCTCTCATAATTAATTCATAGTTAATCTTGAATAGGTGTGATTTTAATAATCATTCAGCACATCTAATACTGCAGAATTGCCGCACCATTGAACTTGAAATTACACGAAATGAGACAGCTATTTAAATAATGGCCTCTTCTGAGCTGGGCTGTTTGGGCTTTCAGCTGCAGAGATGTCCAGGAGCACTGAGGCGCTGTCAGGATGTTGCACCATTTCTGCAGCCGTGTAGAGGAGTCATTAATATATTTTAGTGACATGATCTACCTGGGAAAGCTGCTTGCCTATTTTTCTGTAGTTTCACAAATGATCATAAGGGAGCTTCTTTTCATTGCCTGCTGCTTTCTTTTGTAGAATTAAGAATGTTTTAGAGGCTGCTCTTTGTATTTGTTCATCAGTGGTAGTGAAGTTAAATACTGGGTTTTAAATGACTTTGTACATTAGTGATCATCTCACTTAGCTGTAGTTCCCCCAGAAATATAATTTAATGGAACTTTGTTCTTTTGGACATGTAAACAATGTGCATTAACTCAGACATTGAACATGTCAGGTAAAATACTTTTGGTGTAGATTTCCTCATTTAACTGAATACAAACCTGGAACAAATGTTCTGCTCTCCAAAGGTTTTTGAACTTCTCACTATTGAAATGACTGATGGATTGCAAGGAGTAAATAAGTGGAGATTTAATGCAATCTATGATTGAGGAAAGATCTTTAAAGTGACTTAATGACTGAGAAAATGACTAATCATGACTAATAACCAAGCAGTACATCTGGGAACACAGAGATATTCGGGTCTTTTGTCTGATGCCATACCTGAGCTCCCCTGGAAATTAGAAAACTCTGATTTTTCTTTTGGGTTTTTTTTTTTCCTCCATACAAGTCATATAAATGTTTATAGGCACTGGAGGATGAACAAAGACACAAAATTTAGGAGTGTCCTTAGGATGATTTTGCCGCAGTTGCCTATAGGATTTCAGCGCCATTTATCAATGGAGATAGATGGCCTAATCAATTTTAATTTAAAAGCCTCCTATATTGCATGTTCCAGACATCTTATTTGCTACAATGCCAGGCAGAAGAACCCCTTTTTCTTATGGCTCTGGTGATTTATTCCACCATACTTTCCCATGGGATTTATGCATCGGTATTTTCATCCACATCATTAAATTCACCCTATTGCCTTTTTATTTCCTGTTCCAGTTTTCTGCCATCGAGTCCATCCATTGGCCTGTGGCTCATTGTAGGTTTTAGGTTCCTCTCTGGAAGGTTTGGTGGGGAAAGGATGCAAAGTAGCAAAAAATACCAACTCTACAACCAGAAATGTCGTGTGTGCAGGGAGAAGGATTAACAGGAGTACCCAGAAGGAGCAGGCAAGTTCCAGCCCAGCCATACATGCAACCCACAGGAGGTGTCCAGCAGTGAAAAGAGTTCTCAGCTCTGTCAGACGAGGTTATAGATCATTGGGAGGAGGTTCTAATTAGAAGGGAGACTCCCAGTCCTACATCTTTACAAAAATTTGCGTGCCTCAGTTTGCAAGTGGACACAAGAAGGGTCAGTCCAGACCACCCCGAAGGGGAACTGACAAAAGGTACTAGATGGGGAAAATCCTGGGTGTGGGCTAGGAAAATTCACTGAAGAAGAAGACAGTTCAGTGTGGCTGCAGTGGGGTGGTGTCAGTGAGAGGTGCAGTAGTGCAAACATTTAATATCCTGGTTTGGGGTATGGTTTGAATATAATTTGGATGTGGTGCCTTCTGGGCCCCTGATTCTCATGGCCACCCATTCTTTGGGCAGTTGATTGCTACAGATCATTCAAAGCTTTGTGGGAGGACCTGCCATGCTCAGGACTCTTAAAAGTGATGCCATGCAGCCAAGGGAGAGGAATTGTGATGTTATTCAGGAAAACAGCACAGCTCAGTCACATGTGGGATTTGCACACCCCACAATCAAAAAGTGGCTTAATTTTCTATTAAATTCAGGCACCAGGTAATTTGGAAACCATTAGCATCTCCATGGCAGAATTAGGATTTATTACACAAAAGGCTGTGGCTTGAAGAGGCAGAGTTTCTCTCATTGCCCCACATGCCTCAGGAATAACCCTGTCCCTACACTCCAGCTATCAGGATAATCACCTTGCAGGGGCTCTGCAGGACTCAGGGCAAACAAAAGGATCCAAGATTCACTTCAGGACTTTGTTTTACTCATACCCAATTGTCCTAGGTTACAATGTAAGCTGTGCCCACAGTCTGTATTCCATCCCCATCCCCAGGAGCTGCTGGAACCAGCTGGGGCAGTGTTTCCCTTCTCTCCTGTCCATGGCCCAGCAATGCCGTGCCCATGGCTCATGGGGAACTCCCTGCGGGAGCTGTCTCTGGTTCATGGGCCAGCAAGGAGCCACTGCAGGGCTCAGAGAATGAGATCAGCCCATGGGGAGATGCTCCACCCAGGGGGAGGAGCCAAGCATTCCCACCTGGATAGAATCTGGGATTTGGGACAGCACAGGGGTCCTTACCCACTGGACTCCCAGAGGAGACAAGAGCTCCCAGACCTTTCTACAGGATCACAGCTTTGACAAGAGCATTTCATCTGCACTGCTGCCACCACCCTAACTAACAGGGTGTCAGGTTGTATTCTGACTCTGCCAGTTGTTTTTTGTACTATTACATTTATTTTATTTTATTTTACTTCTTTTTTTCCTCATATTAAATTGTGTTTCTGACTTGGAGTCTCTCACTGGTCTTGCTTTCAATCCAGTATACCAGTGTTGCTTCTGATCGGTTCCCTTCCCAGGTCTGCTTTATCCTTAAGGCCAGAAAACCCCACAAAGATGGCATTTTTCAGATCTCCATCAGGATCTGATGCCCATGGACACTCTCATGGCATCTGTCCCCCCCACCCCGAGGTCGCTGGTACCCACCTGTGCCCTGGGCCCTGGAGTGGTTCTGGCTCAGTGATGTCTCCCTGTGGGGAAGGCTCTGCTATTCAATGTGGGATTATGGCAGCAGAAGGAGAGAGCCCTGAGTTAGAATTCCATCCCCTATGCCACCATCCCCGACCCCTTGTATGAGCAGCCAAGGGGCTTTGCTGATTCCAGTCCTGATCTGATAAGCAGAGGGGAGCATTGGGTTTTATAGTCCTGTTGAACATAAACATTGATTTTTAAGGCCTAATCGCCTGCTGCAGCTGAACGACATCCAAGATTTTTTTTTATTATTATTTTTGTAGCTGGAATTGATCAGCTGGAGATGGGAGGAATAAAAGGGAAGCAGAGAAACAGCTGCAACTTAGTTTTTTGTGTGTTGCCCGGGCGAGGATGCTGCGGCTGTGTCACTCACACAGCCCCCACTCTCTGGGATGCGAGGATGTGCTGCTGAATGAGCCCTTGTCAGCTGCCATCCCCTGCCATCCTCACTGCCTGGCTCCCTCACAGCTCCTATTTCGCTTCCTTGCTGGCTCCCTCATAAATATTCACGCCACACAGCCAGCGGAAGACTTTGTTTTTTCCTTAATTTCCATATTTAGCATGACATCAAAAGTGCTTCGGAGATGGGTTCAGCAGGGGCTGTGCATCCAGGGAGGAGGACAAGAGGGAGCAAGGTGTCTGTGCTGGGTGGAGGTGGGGGAGAGCAGACAAGAGCAGGCTGCAGTGAGGGAGATGGGGAACAAGGTGAGCAGCATGAAGGAGGTGAAGAGGAGAGCTGGGGATTAACTCGGTCGAACAATCACAGCAAAATGAAGCTGTTCCCATTCATAACCCAGGCAATCCATGTCCTCATCAGGAGGTTTTCATAAGTGATTAATGGTTAATTTGTTAAAATTCAATGAAATCTTGTTTCCTCTCTTTAAATTAGAATTCAGGGAGAGAGGGAGAGAGAGACGGTCCCAGCCATCCCCTGCTGCTTCTCGACAGAATATAATTCATCTGCCAGAAATGGCTATTGCTTTCAAAGGATTACAAATAAAATAGAAACATAGCCTGGGGCAACAGCCACAGAGCTCTGGAAGGCTCAGCCCTGTCAAAGGGGCAGAGGGAAGACCTGGAACCCCTGGGTGCCTTGGCAGGCAGCCTTTGGAAAAAAGCCAGGATCAGCATGGTTGAATTTGGGGCAGTTCAGTCCTACTCTGAATTCTAATCTCCTGCCCTGGGACAGCATCTCTAGCTGTTCTCTCTCCACATTACAATAAGGAAGGCCCAGGATGAGGCCCTGGCACTGAAAATCACTGGGTGTGATTTCCATGCTCTGCTTGGCATGGATGGGGAGCAGGGAACAAGCATTTCATGGCAGGGACACATACTTTGGAGACTGGGCTACTTTTTGTTCCTTCCTGCTTTGTTTCATTAGTGTGGCATTTTACTGATGGTCTGCAAGCTCTGCTTATACAGAGAAAAATATATATAATATATATACATATATATAATTGGTTGTGAGCCATTACGGAGACAACCTCACTCCAGCTGTCAGACTAATTTGCTTCTATATAAAATCATTATCCTCGTGAGATCTCTCAGTGTAGCTCAAGCCACTGGATCTGCCATCAGATGTTATGTTCCAAACCACAGACTCTGCCCTTATTTGCCCAAGACAGGAAACGTCAAAGATTCATGGTTCCCATTGATGGGAAGGGATTGAGTAAAGATTACTCCAGTGATAGGTATTGAAACACAGCTCAGTGCTGCTGGACTGGCTCTGAGACAGACACCCAGGCTGGAGAGAAATAGTAAATTCTCCAAATCCCGTGGTAGATGTTCTAGTAATTAATTAATACTTAAAAAAAAATCCACTCAATTCATTTCTGTGTCAGTTACCAGCTGTGTGAAGTTTTTTCTGCTAGACTGAAAAAGACTCTTATACTGATTTTTCTGAGCATAAATGGAAGGTCTTTTGCCTCATTTTGAAAATATCTTTGTTCTAATTTTAAACGAAATGTTAGGGTTTTTTTTCAGGTTTTCTTCTGTGATGCTATTAAGTATACAGAGAATTTAATTGTTTCTATTTGATTTTTAAGCTGAAACAGCAATGGAAACTCCTAGTGATCTTTTAAGATTCCCCCTTTTCTCCAGGGAAGAAGTTCAGCTACTAATTTACACCAACTTCTTTTTCCTGAATTGAAACTTGTTTATCAGAAAATTCTCAACACACTCTATCAGAAGTTCTGTCTTATATGTCGTCCTAAGGGAAAAATCATGGAAAAAAACTTTAAACAGTTACTCCTTTTCACGTGGCACCTCCAGTCTGACTTACCTGGCTGTTTCTCCCCAGTTACCATGTAACTGGTTAAAAATGGAATTGCTTCCAACCAAAAGTATAAATGTAATACACCTCTGTTTCATGAAAAATACAAAAAACATCAGTTCATTTGGTGAGCAACACATAAAATTATTGCAGTGACTCCAAGGCCTATTTATGTGCCACAGGCACCTTATAGAGAACAGTAGTAAGTTTTTCTGCCATGGAGAACACTGATTTTAATTATGGTGGAAGAGGCATTCTCATTCTATGCCCTAATTATAAAATATTAAAACATTTTCTGTGTAAATACCCTTACAAGTAAAATTTTTCAAGATTCTTCCCAGAAAATGACGAGATTTCCTTTTTGAATTTTTTGTAGGGGAAGAAATCCCTGTCTTAACAAGTATGTAGGTATGTGGCCACTTTGAGGTTAGCTCTGTGTGAAATGAAAAGCTGAATTTATTCAGGCATTGAAACACTCTTGTGATGTTTTGTGGGGTTTTTTATTTGTAACTCAGAACACTGCCTGATTTTTGTACACTTAATGGCTTAAGATACTCTTGTCTTTTCTTTTATGCAGTACTATTGCTGTAAGAAGGCCCAAGACTTTGATTTAGCTCAATTTTTTGGACAATGATGCACTTCCACGACAAGGAAAGGTGAAAAAACAGATCTCAAATTTGCTGACTGCAGAAATACAGACTGAAAGTGTTGCTCTCCCAACCCACAGATGTCCTGCTGTGTTGCATCAAGATTCCCTGTGCTGTTGTATCCTGTAATCACATCCCCCCAGTTTTTCCTGCTTGTATTTTTGCTGCTTCTGCTGTGACCTGTGGCAAGAGGTTCCAATCAAGATCGAGACCCCACCGTGCCAGACACAACACAAAACCTTGGGAGACCCAGTCCTTGTCCCCAGAAGCAGACAGAATCAGAAGGCAACCAAGAGGTTTTTTTTACAAACAATGAATGAGAAGGCTTATAGTATGAGAAGAAGGGAAAGGAAAACTCAGGCATTGAGCACAGACCACCCAAATGAAGCCAGCCTCAGCTGGGCAGAGCCCAGTGTAAATTTGGCCACTGGAAAATTGAGTGTCCAGAACAAAGACGAAGTGGACACAAAAGCCAAAAGAGGGGTTAGTAGCATATATACAAAATGACTGAGTGTAGACTGGGGGTGTCTACCCCAATAGACCCACTGGTTATAAAAATGGAGCTAATAATCAATAAATAATAATAAATGGAGCATAATGTGACTCCTTTACATTATTTTTTGGCAGGACACAAGCAAACCATTAAACTCTGTAAGTTCTACCTCTCTCTGATGCTGCAGCACTCTGAGTTCCACCTGTGTGTTACACTGAATTCCACGTGTGTGAGAAGCAGTACAATGACCAGGAAGGGAGAATGTGGGTGCTCAACACTGGCATTGTGATATTTGAGTCACAATCAGTTTGATCTCTGAATTGGGATTCACAGACCTAAAACTTCCAAGGCTGGAAATGTAGAGCCTTCATCTTGTGAAATGTTCTGCCTTTTTTGTGCTTACAGTATCCACCCCAACTCCTCACTTAAATAAATGTTTGTGCTTTGTGATTTCTCCTTATCTCTTCCTTACAATGTTAATAAAAATTGAACATCCTTCTGCTGTTCTGCAGGATCCATGGCACCTGGGCATCAGCTTCCAAGAAATGACATTTCCTGATGTTGTTCATTAGCATTCCCAGGCATCTTGTGGCACCTGTAAACCTCTGAGCCCTGGCTTGAGGGTACCCACCTGAACAAGAGGAATGTGGAGGGGTTCTCCAGAAAGGAGCACAGCAAGGAAATGTCAGAGCAGTGGATGGCACACAAGCATTTTCCTCCCAGTTCCTTTAAGACAATATCTCACTGAGAAGTGATACACTCTGTCTGATAACTCAGCTCACTCAAGCTGTCACAGAGCCAGGGAATTCATCTGAGTTATGTTGATTCACACCAACACAGTAGCCAGTCCATCATACTTACTCAAATTTAAATATTTTTCCCCTTCTTTGACTTAATCAGAGTTGTTTTCCCCCTGGAGCATCAATAATGAAATATTTGATGTAGTTATTTATTGCAAATTCTCACTTTAATCAAGTGATTCTTCAGTGGACCTCATTTAGCCTTGAAGTAATTGTTTTACTGATGCTTCAGCATAAAGGGATTGGACATTTCCTGATTAATAAGTTTCAAAACATATTGTCTGGAACATGCAAGCAGAGCAACACTCTTAAAAATACGGTCACATGGATGACACAGTCCCTAGGCTGTGGAGCTGATGTAAGCTTTCCAGTGGAGCCAGAATTAAAATCTCCCTCATTTTTCTCCTGTTTATAGCAGGAGCCACCTGGTATTACAGCAGAGGTGGATTGCCAGTGAGAATGCTCCTAATGAGTTTTCCACTCATTAATATTTGCATTATTCAAGTCAATGACAACAAGGTTAGAGGCTTCCCACTGGCTGTGGCAACAATTGGGGTTGATTGACGAGTTTTGGAGAAGAGTGAGAGGAGAGGGAGATAAAAAAAGGAGATAAGAGAAGGAGATAAAAGAAGGAGTGTCCAGCCCCTGGAAATAACAGCTGGGGGAGAAGGGGGCAGAAATTATCTTCAGCATGGGAGACAAGTGCCCCAGGAATGCTGGAAGGGGTGAATTAGAGGCTGTGACTTTATTCACAGTGTAACTGTGATTCTTCCTGGCCAGGGTTAGGAAGTTTAAATGAATCAAGAGCCATAAAAGAGGACCCAGGCTCTCTGGTGCCACACAATTGCACCAGAGGATCATCAGGGAGGGTCTCCTGGGGCTCCAGGGGATTCCATGTGCACATAAACCAAGGAGAGTTCCCAAAGTCCCTCTCTGCCATCACAGTGCCAAGCTGGGCAGGTATTTCCACTTTTGTCCAACTCTGTGTTTTCTACAAACTCCTGCAAGGGTGCAGGCAACCTTCAAAGGCTTCCCCAGCCTTTGAGATGGGAAGGAAGAGGAGCAGAATATTGCCATTCCTGTGATCTTCCCTTTTAGATTTTTGGGACTGCTCAAAATGACTGTGTAGAGGAGAACATCAAAGGCAAGCCAAGTTTTGCCTTTATGGTTGATTTTTTTGGGGAGGCTTCCTTTGGCAGTTTGATGATCTCCAAGAAAAACTCATTAGAAGTTTTCTCTTCGGTCTGTTTCTGCTGAAAGTCCTGACCTTATCTCATTTGCTATAAATTTAGCTTTGCGGCAGGATCTGTAAAACACTGAGTCATGGCCAAATGGCAACACCACCAAATCCACAAACCATTGGGAGAAGGAGGTGTAGCACTCACAGGAAGTGTTTTAGCAGGGACCTGGCCATTTTAGCAACTTTTTCTGGGCAAAGCCAGATCATCTGGCAGCGTCCAAAAACTCTGACTCCCTTTGTGTGAGTAAGGACACAAGGAAAGTGTCAGCCTCATCTTTCCTCAGCTGAATCACTGTCTTATCACAGTTCCTAGAGCGGCCTGATAAGGCAAAACTGATGTGTCATGTGGCCAAACTTTGCACTGCAGCAGCAGTCCCGCTCCCTGTTCCCAGCCCCTCTCCCACTCAAGCAGAACAGAGCCCGGGCTTCATTAATTTATGTTGCTTGTCACTCTTATCTGTCCCAAGGCACTGCAGACAGCAACAGGAGCCAGCACTAAAGCTAAAATCCCACATGGTCATGCTCAGAGGCACTGCCCTGCAGAGAGGGAGGGGAGGGTGCTTGCCTCATTCAGGCTGGGAATTTTACTAATGGGAAATCAATTAATTAATTAATTAAAATAAATTTTACCCTCTCTTGTGATTGCCTTTCCATCCATCAGGATGCACCTTTAGCTCCTCCAGACTCCCGACTTTGAACTCTTCCTGGCTGCTTCACTGCTTTGTGGTGCCTGCAGAAATTAGTAAGGAATAATGAAATACTGCTAAAACCCTCACTTTGCCTAGCCTCACCTCCACTGTCCCACTGCTTCCTGGCTTCCTGGAAGGGATGGATTTGAAAGAGTTGGAAATGTTACAAGCTGGGGAACTGAGGAACACAAGCTTGTTGCTGTCAGCATTCTTATCTGAACAGAGAGGGCTCGGGCTGACAGACACACCACGACCAGCCCTCAGATCTCCAAGAGCAAAGCACGGAGTCCAGCACTTCCTGCCAGTCTCTTAAGCAGCAGGGGAATAGAAAGGACACGGAGAGGTCAATCTTTGCTCAACTCAAGGAATAATACGTGTAAGGATGAAGGAGCTCGTTTCTGCCTTCAAACTGCAAGGACATGACTGATGGCACCTGAGAGGAGAGCAGCAAAGGCCCAGCCATGCCAAGATAACTCTCTGGCTGAGACAGAAGAGCCTTTGAGCACGTTTCTTCTGCAAGTCTGGCCAAAGCTCAGGGACAGAAGATAAGAGCCCCATCAGCTCAGATGTGACCAGCCAGTCCACAACAGCACTTCACTGGGGGAAAGAGAAGTAGATAAAGGCCACAGAGATTTCAGACCATTATCTCTGCTACACAGGGGCTGTTCCTAAGCTGAGCAGAGCTTTCAGCCAGGATGGGAGCTTTTAAAAGCAGGAAAATTTACCTGTACCAGGGGTTGTGCCTTCCAGTCATATCATGGCACTGTTATCCCAGCAGGTCCCAAATCACTGGAAAGTTTTGGTGGTCAGGAAAGGAGACCAAGGGATCTCCTGAGCCTGTGCAGCTGGGTCACATGAGCTGCAGACTGTCTTGGTTCCTGGTACCATCAGAACCAGGGATTCATAGAATCTCCAGGGTTGGAAGGGACTCCAGATCCAGACTCGGTGGGTACCTGCACTGTGAGTTAGAATCAACACATGGGAGCTTTCACCAAGCCTCTCAATTCCATTTCACTGAAACTCTTTGATTTAATCCAAAAACCCCTGTTCCTGGGGTTGCAGGTCTCTGCCAACACGGCTCACCCTGAAAGATTGCAGTTTACTGGATCTTAGTTTACTGGATCCTCCACAGAGGGAGCCAAAGGAGGACCTGCCTTTCCATCTGGGATGTGGCTCAAGGCTGTTTGGGCTGCAATCCTTCATTTATTTTCAGCTTGTGAGGGCCATGGGGGTGACCAGGAGCCCGTTGCTGGTGTCACAGGCACAGCACCCTGGGAGGGGATCCGTGCTGTTCATGACTCCCCAGCTGCTGCTGCAGCACAGGCTGGAGGAAGCCATCACCACATGTGTCCAAGCTAATGTGGGATATCATCCAGCAAAGGGAAAGACCTTTTAGGTACAACTGCAAAATTCACTGTGTGCCAGCAGATACAATAGATGAGAAAAGCGTGGGGAGGGGCGGGGGGGAAATAAGTGAGAGCATACAAATTAAAGAGCAGCATTTGAAATCTAATCATATATTCCCTCAATTTACTCACCACCCCTGCAGAGCTGTGCTGCTTTATTAGGTTTCTATTCCGTATTCTCTTTTAAAGTGACATTTACAATAATTTACAGTACTAACATGAAACCCCATTGAAAAGCTGAGAGTTTTCGTAACTTTTTATTTTTCAGCAGCTGTCGCTGGGTTTCCAGCCAATTAATAAGGAGTCTTTAGTTTTATTTCATGTCTGCAGGAGTGTATCTGGAGTGCCTTCAAGGTGAGCTCCTGCTGGTTTTGTTAAATGTGTAAGGGAGACCATGTTGGTGAGTTCAGGTGGTAATTGGCTGCAGAGCAGAAATGTTCCATCCCTGAACCCCTCCATCCTCCAGAGTGCCTTCAGTGCCTGTAATCGGCTCCGGAACCTATTCCAGCTTCAAAACCAGGGACCAGCTGCATTTTGGGGGCTGCATTGTGATCAAAATGTTCATGTAGAGAGGCCCAACATTGCTTTGAAATGGTGGGATTTCACTTCAGGTCAACAGAGAGGGACCTGGCTGGAAACATGGAGTGAGGATACACACCCAAACTGGCATTTGAAAATTAATTTCCCATAATTTTCTTGTCTATCTTTTTCTTGTGTGTGTTGGGTTTTTGTCCCCAGAAAGCAGTTACCACCAGTGCCCAGTGCATTATCCTTGGTAAGGAAAGGTCCTTGCCTTGGCCAGAAGTGAGAGCTGAGGGTCTCTTGTGTGGTCTGGGACAGGCCAGGTGTGCAGCTCACAGATTCTCTCTGGTGATCCCATTTGTCCCCTTTTCCTACATTCTCTTTCCTTTTTTTCTTTTTTTTTTTTTGTAATTCCCCAATTATCCCAGGTAATGAATTGCATATGGCCATGGCATTTATTTCTCTGTGTGAAATCTGTAGCAGCTGCATTGTTTATCAGTTCAATATGTTGACTACAGATGCCATTTCTGTATCACAATTAAGTTATTTAAAATCTCCTTTTCCCACCAACCATGTCCCTCCCAGCCTTCCCATCTTCTTTCCAACAGGAATTGTTGCAGCCTGGTTCCTTTTCCAGGCTGATGCCATGCTCCAGCCAAAAGATCAAACCTGCCAGAGGTCAGAACCTTGTGGTGGCCATTTCAGCTGATGGAAAGTCCTGAAATATTCACTGTATTCTCTCTTCCACAAAACACAAGGTGAGCTGATCACCGAGGGTGCAAGGGATGGAAAATGAGATCCAGAGCCTTTTGAGTGAGACTAACAAAAATTGATTTACCTCCTTTCATTTAACCATGAGTGGATCCTCCACATCTTTGGAGAAATATTGGGCTCTTCAGACCTGTTCAAGTATAATGACATCTGAAATGCACATGCTTTACCAGAGCTATTGAACTGGACTGTGAAATAATCTTTGAAACACGTCAATATGGCAAAACACACAGAGAGGGCATGATTTGCTGAGGCCATAATTAAACATTGAATTTGCCTCTCCTCTGGGCTCTGCTGTGTTCCCATCCGCCTCCTCTACAGCAAATTGTTGTAACCTAATGTCCTGTGTGTTTGGATTTTGTTAATTTATTTCCTGCACCTCATTTTCCTGGAATGAGAGTGGTTATTTATGGCACAGCAGCAAACACTTTACATTTATGGGGGGTTATGAATTTCAGTAATGGGTTTTGTGGTAATTTAATCTGTCCCAACTACGAGGCATTTTACAATGACAATTAAATTATTATTAAAAAAAATAAACCTCAAATGACATTCTTATCACTTATCAACATATCAAAAGTTTCACTATGTGGCATTTTTGGGCAAGGTTATAAATATCCCCCCATACTTTTTCGAGAATCCTTGCCATAAACTCAGAGTGAACTTAATTAACTTTCACAGATTATTTGAAAGGGAAATTTTTTACATGTTTCATTGTTAGTGAATGAACCATTATTTTTTTTTTAAAGTCACAGAATCACAGAATAATTTAGGTTGGAAAAGCCCTCTAAGATCAAGTCCATCCATTAAGCATCACTGCCAAGTCCCCACTAAATCATCAGTTTATCATATGCAAAAGCAAATGCCAGTGCTTAATATTTAAAGACTTACACTCGATGATCTACTTTGACTCCTGAAGAGAAAAGCACCCCATGGGGTGGGAATGGCAAATTTGTGATTTTCTTGTCCTGATCTCATGGGAGAAAGAGCTTTTATTTCCATCGGTCAGCACTGTCTATGAAAAATGATCAAAAAAGTGTCAAGTATGTTAATTTACACTCCATTAAATTAATTTTAATGCTGGCCTGCTGAGTAGCTAATTTTCAAAGCTAAATATCTTGGCTCTTTCAAAACATTATTTTTTTTTTCTCCTCCAAAACACCCAGAATGCTCCACTTCTTTTGGGGGAGCTGGGGACTTACATCTTCTTCAAGATTTAATATAGATGTGCAGCTCTGTGTGGGAGAGAGAGAGAGAACAGAAATCCCCCTCTCCATCTCCTCTCCAGAGAGCAGCAAACAAAAAACTTTCATTAGAAGAGACTCCTCAAAGTTATTTTCAAATCTCTGCCTGAAAAAATGACCCCTAATGCACTGATTATGGTAATGCCCAGAGGCTCAGTGAGATTGGGACTATATTTTGCTAAGTGCTATATAAAATATCAGATGGTACCTCTTCAAAAGAGCCTGCTGCCTCAGAAGGCAAGGCAGACAAAAAGCTGGGTAAAAAGAATGGAATTACACCTATTTGCAGATAAAGCCAGCTATTCTAATCATCAGGGTGCTATCAGAAGCCTTGTGATCAATTCCTTGCTCAGCTGCTGCTGCCTCCAGTGCCCCTCGAGCCACAATTAGGATTTCAGGCGAGGCAAGCAGCGTCTCCATGTCTCCGTTCCCCACTGGGAGGCAGTGGCAGTAGCGCTGCTCATTCCCACCGAGGAGATCTGAGGATGAAATTCAGAGCTGAGGGGAGGAGGACTCACAGGTCACATCCAGAGCCTGCCCTGAGCTGACCACACTTCTGGCTGAAGGAGCCCACTGTCTTTCAGCTGTCTCCGTGTTCCATGCTGGACACCCTCACAGCCCTGGGGAACGGGGAAACCTCGGCTGTGAAACCTCAGTCAGGTCACAGGAGTGAGTGACCCCTTGTCCTCCTTGAGGAAAGCACTCTGCACAATCTCCTTGCTGCATTTAAATACCCCACATAATTTAGAAACAGCTGCATTCTCTGATTTGGGGATGTATGGAAACTATATGCAACAGCTTGGATCCAAATTTTTCCCCCAAAATGGTTGAGAGGCAGAAAAGAGCCTTAGGTCCTTTAGTGGTGGCCAGAGATTTGCCTTTGTGTCTTCTGTATCACTGACACAGGAGAGATCCCAAATTCAAACCACATTGGAGCCTCTTCAGTATTGCAAAGGAGCAGAGCACTTAGTCCAAAATTCCCACACCAGCGTGTGTCCATAGACCCTGGCTTGTACAGAGAGATGAACTTGGCAAAGGGTTGAGTCAGAACCTCGTTTTTGAGCCTCTATCTTTTAGCAACCAGTACTAAAACATCTGCTTGGACAGGCTGAGAAAGCTGGGGCTGTTCAGCCTGGAGAAGAGAAGGTTGTGTGGAGACCTCACAGAAACGGCTTCAGGCTGGCAGAGGGAATATTTGGGTTGGATATAGAGAAGGAATTGCTCCCTGTGAGGGTGGGCAGGCCCTGGCACAGGGTGCCCAGAGCAGCTGTGGCTGTCCCTGGATCCCTGAAGTGTCCAAGGCCAGGTTAGTTGGGGCTTGCAGCAACCTGGGATAGTGGAAGGTGTCCCTGACCATGGTAGGGATTGGAACAAGATGATTCTTAAGGTCTCTTCCAACCCAAACTATTCTGGGATTCCATGATTCTAACAGAGGAAATAGAAACTCAGCTTCTATCTACAAGGAGTCAAAATCTCTTTTGCTGTCAACCACAGTTTGCTGTTACCTGGGACAGGTTCAGAGTCTGATGGAGACATTGAGAATCTTGGAATGATTTTCAGCCCACTCTGACAATGCCTTTCTCCTCTGGGATATGTAACAGAGTCTTCAACAATTTGTCTTAAAGCAAAAAACCATTTCCTCTAAAGCGAAAAATCCACTTGTAAGAAAACGAGATTCCTTGGGATATGGGAATCACCCACCTTGATAAATCAAACTGCATTCCTTAACAGCTGAAAGTCAGGTTTGTAACTCATAAATCTACTGAAGGCATCCTGCAGATGTTCTAAAGAAGCACCCCAGCACCTGCCCGTGTCATGAGGATTTGCCTGCTTAATTAAGAAAGTTATTCTGTTTTTCCCCTCTTCAATTCCAGATGATAAAGCATTGGGGAATTGGCTTACAGAGACCAAAAGGTTTTGATTGCCAGTGAGGAGCCCCCAGGTTAAATCCTGCCATGGAAGCCTTCCACTGATGGCAGGAAAAGAAATGTTTACTGGAAACTGCAACCCTTAGGATTCATGGCTCTTTCCCACTGTGCCTTTGAATTTAGCTACATGTGCTGCATTTAAAAAGTTGTAAAATAAAAAATTATAACTGAGATCTAAGGGAGTTAAAGCAAAACTTTACAAATGCTTTGTTTCCAAACAAAAATGCAGAGGCACCTTCATATGGGCTTTGTTCTCTTTTCACTTAAGTTTTTTTTAATTCTACCTTCAGAGAAAAAAAAAAAAAATAGCAGGAGAGGGCTTCCTCCCTGCCTCAGGCTGCTCAGGGAATGGACCTTGTTTTCAAGACAGCCCCATGCAGTTCACCAGCAACAACTTCAATGCTCCTAAAATTTCAGTGGCGCTGCATGAGTCTGGCAACTCGGGATAGAAGTAAAACAAATCTCTGTGAAATAAGGTTTGCAGCAATGCCCTTTTTTCACTCCCAGCATAGGGAAAGAAGAGCTCATGTTTTGTATAGGATTTTCCCCTCTTGAATTATGATTATTATTGTTGTTGTTGTTGTTATTGTTATTATTACTGTGGGTAGATTTCTAAAGTGAATTAACTGTTCTTGCAATGTGGCTCTTGGGTTAGGGCACACTTGTCCTTTGGAGGATTTGGGAGGGGATGTGTCACTCCTATGAAGAATCGACAAGTTGTGAAGAATAGCCAGAAGAGCACAGAAATTCACACTCGAGCTCATCTTCATCACAATCAGAAAGCAACAGCCTCTGCACAGAGATTCCCTTCCTCGAAAACAAGGGTGAAGGAAGGAAAAATCCTCTGAAAAATTACCCCAGTCTGGGCTGAACTTATTCTCCCTGAAATCCATCTGCTGCAGGAGAGTTGGAGCTGAGAGTGATACATTATCTTTGGGTCAGCTGTGGATGCAGCTGAATTTGCAAGGAGATATCTTAAATCACAACTGGGGGATTTCAGGCAGCCAAACAGGCTCCCCTCCAGCCATCACTGCACTTAAATTGGTCTGGAGATGAGACAATTACCTGTAAACCTGATAAGAAATTAACTGTGGACACAGAAAGGGCTTTTAGATATTTTTTTTGAAGAAACATCACAGAATAAGGTTTAAATGAACTTAAAGCTCGGCCACTCAGAGCAAGTTGTAGTACATGGATTTGGTGACAGCAGCTGCTGTAATTCTGCCTGTCCCCAGGATGACAATTGCTACAGTTAACATGCAACGTGTTTCACCTCAGTAATCTGAATTTATGTGAATTGCTAAAGGTAGCTTCCAGGCTCGTTTTATTATTAACATAAAGATGGATAGACATCTCTAAAGTGTTGCT
Organism: Acrocephalus scirpaceus scirpaceus; assembly: GCA_910950805.1. Lineage (NCBI taxonomy): Eukaryota > Metazoa > Chordata > Aves > Passeriformes > Sylviidae > Acrocephalus > Acrocephalus scirpaceus. Next base: position 7,018,934 of record OU383790.1, on the reverse strand, counting down.
CATCCTGTTTTATAAACCTCTCCCAGAGAACTGCCTCCCCTCCCTAGGCTATTGAGGAAGCTGAGGAAACTGGGCGAGGTGAAACAGCAAATTTTTACATCAGTGAAGCAAGGGAAGATGAATTTCATGTTCAAACAGTGCCATGTTTAGTTCTGTTTTGAGTCTACTCTAAACTCATGTGTCTCATGGTTCTACAAGGGCAAACACACATTTGCCATAGGTCATACAACATGTTGACATAGTATTTCTTGGTTTAAAGCATCCTCTTACAGTGGCCTACTGAAAAATAACATTTTGCCTTGTATTCTTCATATTATTGAGTGTTTCTAAAGCCTTGAGCTCCAACCCCTCTGCTTCTCCCCTTCATTCTGCAGTACACACTTACAGATCATTGGAAGAGCTTCCTCCACCTTGTAAAACCAGTGAAGGTAGATATCTCCTCCATTAGTTCAATAAAAATTTGCAGAAAACATGAATTCCAGTGGAGCTGCCCTAGATTTCCATCATTAAATACCTGTGCCCACAGATACTGGCTTTTTTTCCTCAATCCGTATTCAGAGCGACACCAAAGTGTGATGAAGGAGAAGGAGACCTGGATGGGAAGCAGAGCCCCCTTGCAAAAAGCCTTCATTCAATTTTGGCATCTAAGTCAAATCTGGGTTGCTTTAAGAGCTCAGGGTCTCACAGAGAACATTGAGGCTCTCATAACCACATATTTGCAAAGATTCAGGACATAAAACATCCTCAGTGCCCCAGGTTCTTGCAGAGGTGTCTAAATAGGAGCTGAGCTCTTTTGAAAACACTGCCTCCATTTCATAAAGCAAAGCCTTCACAGCAGTTTAATACCAGGAATTTATTAAGACCTGTTACACCTTTGTAGAATAGGGTCATATTTCTACTCTTCTAATTTTACATATAGATAAAATGAGATACAGAGAGGTGAAGCCGATGTGCTCAGGATCATAAAAGAACTATAAATTAATGCTGAGTTTGGATGGGAAAGGTCAGACATCACAACTCCCACTACCTTCTTTAAACACTGGACCCCTAAAGTCCTGAAAAAATTCTACAAAGTGATTAGAAATCAGATTTTATTCAATTTCCCCTCTGTGAATCATCTCCCAGGCTGTGTGACCTGAGAGCTTCATTCAGGTTTTGGAAAAGACTGAAACATTTATTAATAAATAAAAAGAGTTTGGAATATTTAGCAGGACCAAAGTTTAAAGATTATAAAGATCTGAGGCTCTTTAATAAATATTAAATATACATTTTTCACCTCATTTTTGGCCAGACATGAAGTGCAGTGTAGAACTGCAGGGACAACGAATTCCGAAGCCAAGAGACTTTTCTCTTTGTTATGGGCTCATTCTAATAAAAAATACTTTTATTCCCTCCAGTTGATGCAAATGTGCTGCTCCTCTGATTAGTGTGAAGAGCACCAAATGGCAACGGAAATCAAGGAACCTAATTATTTCCAGCAGTCACTTCAAAGATGCACCACTGCAATGAAAGACAAGTCTCTCACCTCTTGGGCCCTATTATGTTCTAAACTTTGCCTAGCCTTACTGACACGCCACCTCTGCTTCAGACGGATTTGATGAATCATGAAAACAGCATCATTTACAGTTCAAGGTACCAAAGCAATTTTCCATCGGCGTCACTGTGCCCTTGCTGCTGCAAGGGGGAAGTGGAGGAAAAACTCCGGTGACTTTTCAGCAGTCAAGTGATTTCTGCAGGGGAAAAGGAAAAATAAAAAAAAAAACAGAAACAGAACAACAAAACAACACAGAAAATATTGTCTGAGAACAAGTCTCTCAGGGTGGGCACTGCTGTGCACTGGCTGCCTATGTGCAGGGTTTTTCTGTAGCAGGGATGCACAATAAAGCAGGGAAATACAGATGGGAGTGTCTTAGTGGGGTTTGGTGGCAGGGAGGTCTCAGCATTCCGAGGGGTTGATGCCTTAGGATTTTAGCTTTTATATTTTTTTCCCCAATTCTGCATTAGTGCATATCTCTAAACTCCATATAAAGTGTAGTTAACTGTCTTCACATTTTGGTCAGACACAGCAATCCCTCTGGGCCTGTGATCTAAAGACACACCACAGCCTCAGGCCCCAAAAAGTATAAACAAAATTGGGGAGGAGCAAACTGAAGATATTTTACTTCATTACCTGAAGCTGTAATTATAGGATTAACCCCTGATATGCAAATAGACCAAACCTATTTCTGCCTGAAACGCTCATGACCATTGTCCAGCTTGGGTGTAGCCCCTGCAAGGTTTTTGCACTGCCCAAGGGTGTAGCTATTGAAGGCCTTTAATAAATACCCACTTTTGCAACGGTTTTTGCTTCTTTTTTTCCCTGCCAAGGTTGGGATTAATGCATGGGAAATGTAGGTTTTGTGTTCAGGCTTGGATGTTTATTATTTCTTATCTATTTGCAGACTCACAAGACGTGAGCTCTAACTAGCAAGTTAAAGAAATGAGGTAAAAATGGAGCACTTCTCTATCTCTACCAGGTCTTTTCAAGGACAATCTGTCCAATTATGAAATTCCACCTAAATTATTTTTATTTTAAGCCAAATAATTAAGTATTTGAAATCTGCAATGCGGACTCCATCAACCAATTACAGAATTACTGGACGCGGCACTCAGTGCTCTGGGTTCAGTGGCTGTTGGGCTGTTCACTCAAAGGTTGGACTTTGGGAACTTGGAGATCATTTCCAAACCCAGTGATCCTGTGATCCTGTGTCTGTTCATTGTTTCTGCTATCACAGGGAGGGTGAAGGTCTCCATGGACCACACAGGGGGTTCCTGTGGCCTCTTCCATCCCCTCTTCTTTTTCCTCTCTCCGTAACAGAGGAGCAGAGACAGCCTATTAAACTCACACTAACTCTGATTGTTATTTCAGTCTTTCTGTAGGACACAGTTGTTCTCATTACTTAGTCTAAGGAGGCTGCCATTTTATGTGGAATTAATTTCCTTTCTGGAATTCTGTGAGCAGAGTTGAATATATATTCCCCACCAAAATGTCATGAAGGGGTTTGTTTTTTTTTTTTTTCTTTTCCTTAATCATACCCCAGGACATTTCAAGATTGCTTGAAAAATGCTACAAAAGCTTTATTGAATTTTTTTCTTTTTTTTTTTCCTCTGGTAAAATCTTCATAAGATGGTGGTTTAGCATTGACAGGTGTGAAATTAAGGGAGTTTCACAGTTTTATAGGAGAAGTGATCTGTATCAATGAGAATGCTAAATCTCAGAATTTTTGAAGTATCATTTTAACAAGGGTTGATATTTTCTAGTAAAAATACATGAAATTTCACAGCAGTTTAATGTAGTACATCCTTAACAAAATTTCTGTGAGGTACCTCCTGGCCTGGCACCCTTTCTTGGCTGCTGAACATCAGCTTTCTCAGCAAGCCACTGAATTCAAAGCCAGAATGAGTCCAGACAGAAACTGATGGGAGTTCAGAGACCTCTTCTCTCTGCTTCCAGGTTCCCACCTCCCTTGGAAGGTGCTCCTGGCTGAGGCAAGGTGAAAATTTCCTAATTTTAGAAAGTGCATGTAGTTTTTCATCAAAAATCCAATTTTCAACAAAAGACCTGGATTCTGCTCCTGATCCTGTCACAGACTGTGCTGTAACTTCAAATGAAACCATTAATCTCCCTGTGTTCCTATTCCCCCAATAAAATGACATAGTCAAGCTTCCTTTCTCCTCTTTCTTTGTCTTTATGATTTATTTGTTTTACTTTTCTGCCATGTTTTCACTGTGCATTGGAGCTGGAGGCTGTAAATACTTTTCATAACAGCAATATATTCAGTCTCAGATGTGAAGATCACATTAACAGATCCCGAAGGACCACGGAGACAGTTCTGGTGCTGCCTTTGGCTGGGGTAGAGTTAATTTTTTTCCCACAGAAGCTGCTACAGGGCTGTGTTTTGGATTTGTGCTGGAAGCATGGCTGGTAACACAGAGGTGTTTTAGCTGCACAGTGGTGACAGTGCCAAGGTGTTCTCTGTTCCTCCCTGCAGCAGGACACAGGCTGGGGGTGCACAGATGAGCCCGTCTGATCCCACAGCTCTGGGTGACAACCCTACCGTGACCTGGTGGGCCTGGTGGGCCTGGTGGGCCTGTGTCCTAGGTTACAAATGTAAAATTGTGCCCAAGGTTTGTATTCTATCCCCATGAGCCGTTGGAGCCAAGGTGGGGCAGTGTTTTCCTTATCTTCTGTTAATGGGCCCAACAATGCCTTGCCACATGACTCACAGATAACTCCCTGCGGGAGCTGTCTCTGGTTCATGGGCCAGCAAGGAGCCACTGCAGGGCTCAGAGAATGAGATCAGCCCATGGGGAGATGCTCCGCCCAGGGGGAGGAGCCAAGCATTCCCACCTGGATATAATCCAGGGTTTGGGACAGCACAGGCAACTTTACCCCATTGGACTCCCGGAGAAGACAAGAGCTCCCAGACCTTTCTACAGCATCACTGCTTGGACAAGACCATTTCATCTGGACTGCTGCCACCACCCTAACAGGGTGTCAGGTTCTGACTCTGTCAGTGCTTTTTTTGTACTATTACTTTTATTTTATTTTACTTTATTTTATTTATTTTCTTTTCCTCTTATTAAATTGTGCTTTTGACTTGAAGTCACTCACTGGTTTTGCTTTCAAACCAGCACAGCCTGGTGGGCTGGTGGGCCTAGCGGGCCTTTAGGTGCTGCAGCAGTCCCTGGCCAGAAGCACCTTTATCAAGGTACACTGTGCACCAGGCACACAGGCACACCACAGTGATTCAGCTCAGCTGTGAGGGCTGCAGGAGCAGCTGAACAGCAGAGCTGTTCTCAGGCGGCGCAGGATAGAAGGAGGCAATCTTCCAGTATCAGGAACTCCTTTATTAGAATGGAAACCAGTGACTGAAAGGCCCTGAGGTCTCAGAAACACAGGGTTTTATAGGGTTTGGAGTGGGCGGGGTCAGCAACTTGGACCAATGAGGGAAAGGACTGGGGAAACAACCAATCCAGGAAGGGATCCCAAATTGTCCAATCAGGGAAAGGCAAAAACCAGGATCTAGGGTAATGACAAATCACGAACAAAGGATTAACATATCTGCAAAGGCTCATGGGATTGTGACGTTTCTTGCTCGAGCACAAGGGAAGTCTCTTAGAGAGACTCCCTGAGGGAGAGGTTGACGCTTAGAAACAGCTTATGGCTATCAACCCTCCAAGGAAGGGTGAGCTCCTCTGTGGCTGGCCAAGGGGCCACCACACAACCCTGCTCTCCTGAGCATGGCTGAGCCTCCCTGGTGCCAAGAAGGGAATGAATTCCTTGTTTTGCTTTGCTTGTCCACGTGGCTTTTTGTTCTCCCTGTTAAACTGTCTGGATCTCAACCACAAGTGAGATTCCTCCCTTCTTCCTTCCCAGCCCTCTCCCCCATCCAGCACGGGGCTGTGGGAGAGCAGGGCTGAGCTGGGGTTAAACCACAGCTTCCAGTTAGCAGCCGATTGACTTAAATTATCTGCAATCAGGTAACTCATTTTCTCATTTAAGTAATTTGCTTTCATTATATTAATAAAGTCAATGAAAATGCATGTAAAGGGAAATACATGCAGGAGCTGGATTCAAATCCCAGAATCACTTACAAATTTTGTATGACATTTTTGTACAGGACCTGGCCCAAAAGGGTTGATTCCTTGATTAGAGCTGCCTGAAGTCTTTCTCTTACTTTTGAATTTTAATCCTCATCTCTCCAGACAGCTGATTTTTCTCCTATTCACTGCCTTTGAATCCAATCTAATTCCAGAATACATCAAACCCTGGGGTAGGTTTTCCTGAAACTCGGCTGAATACATTTTCTTATGTTGGCAATTTCCTCTCCTTTTTCCCATTCCTATTTGCTTAAAAATAAACAACATCTTTTCTGTAATTCCAGACAGAACACAGGGCTCTTGCCCTGTTACACTGCAGCTGAATTCTAAGTATACAATTATACAGGGAGGATCTTTAGATAAACCAGCTTGAGGACTTTTGAACATTAAACTCAAATCAGATAACGGCTTTCATCCTGTGCACTGCATTACACAGGGTGCAACTAAGTGGAAGGCTCAAGGAAAAAAAATACACCTTCCATGAGTATAAAGATGTCAAGGTAACAAAAAAAAGCAGATGCAAAATCCTTCCAAATACAAGAGGAATGGAAAAGATGAAACAGTGAAACTGCACTGCTTGTTACCAACAGCTTGTTGGAATCTCAGGGCTGGCCTGGCAGAGTCTACACCTGTCTTTTCATGTGCTGCTGAGGGCTAAAAAGAAAATAAAAAAGAAAATGCCAAATATTCTGGGTGAATGTTGAGTCCCAGATCAAACCACTAATAGAGTATTCTGTGTAAAACAAGCGAGGCAATTATTCCACTCAGCTGTGCTCTGGTAGGGCCTTAATTGGAAGAAAGTGTTCAGCTTGGGTTCAGTGCTTTATTATACACATATATATTAAAAACATAAAAGAAGATCAAAATGGAGTGGGGGAACAGAGAAGCAGCTCATAGGAATTCGTATGTAAAAAGGTTTAGGAGACTAATGTTGATGAGGAGAGCCTAAGGACACTTGAAGTAAAATCCCGGGTAGAAATAATTGTTATACACACACTGAGCTCTGAAATGCAGAGGTGAGGCAGAGCACTTGTTCTCCTGGGAGTGACATTTAGCCCAGGGAAAAGCAAGCAGCTCACATCCTGTGCATCAGATAAAGATCTCTGAAGTCTTCTGACATGCACAGCCTTTTTGCTGGCCATTTTTATTGACAGCACAGAGAAAACCCCCTCACTTTGTGTCAAGATGGGACATTTTCACTCAGGTTTTGCTACTGCTGCCTTTAGACTCAAGGGCTTTGAGCCCCATCGAGCCTGTGGTGAAACCTGTACCAGGCAGAAATCAGCAATGGCCTCTTCAAAAGTGCTTCAAAATGCATTCTCCAAGAGCTGCCTGCTCTTCCTCCCCACAAGGTCCCCACAAGGACCATGTAGGGTGTGAACTTTCAGCTGGCTCTCCGGAGATAGCATAAATCCATTCAGGCAAAGGCATGCACTCTCTAAGTCGGTTCAGGAAAGATCTGTGGCAATAATTTCATAAGGGTCTGAATAAACCAAAGCTGTCTGTAGCCTGGGATTGCACAAATCCAGGTGAGATATATCCCCCTGACTCCTAACAAACACTTAGGAGAAGCTTTTTGATTTCACAGCATCCTCTGGATAACAGGTTTTCCTGAAGGCAGATAAGGCACTGAGTGTTTCTGCAGCACAGGAAAAGCAGTTCTCAGTAATCTCAATGGCTTGCCCAAAACTCTTCCCAAAGCCAACTCTTTATCTTAAATTGCCATTATTTTCAACTTTTGCCTCTATCTCTGCAATTCCCAACAATATCTTCTTCATCGATGGCACTGATCTCTCAAGCCACCCCATGGAGATTCATTCTTTTGGGACTTTAACACTCACTGAGAGGTGAAAAAGTCTTGGGAAAAACCTCACAAATTACTGAGAAAAACCCCATATGCTTCTGGAAAAAATTTGTCTTCAACATGTAAATTTATGAGCAACAGAGATCCCTGGAACCTTCTGCCCATGGAGACTGCCCACAGTGCAGACCTCTCCAACTCACCAGGCACCAAAGCATGTGCCAGGGTGGCTGAGAATCCTCTCACCCCAAGAGTGTCTCATCCATCCCTAAAGGGTCAGATGGAGGGTGTTTGTGATGGGATATTCCTCCCAGCTGCTACCAAATGGAGCCAGGACAACCAAGTAGATGGAGATGCCCACATTGAGAGTTAGGAGGAAAACCAAGGCAGGTGAAGTCCTGGTTCCTGCTGTTTCACCCAAAGCAAGTTTTCCCCTCTCTTCTCCCCTTCCCTGCTCTCTTTTGCCTTTTGAGTTGAGTTTCTTTTGCACAGTCACTCTAAAGATGAACTTTTCCTCCTGGGTGCCCCCTGCAATCCATAATCCTGGCAATTTGGATATTGCAGACAGGGGTTCAGTCACCCTTATTTCTCATTCGCTGCTATTTCACAGTTAAAAACCTAAGAAACAGAATATACCGCAGTCTGTCCTCACATTGTGAGTGGGAATTAACAGCAGCAGAGCTGCTTTATTGTAATCATAACATTTCATGTAATATCTCCTATTTCACACTGTCTTTACAGCGTAAGATGACCTCTCCAAGAAAGATGAAAATAACTGTAATTACATCTGTGAAAACCCCAAAAAACCTAGAGGAGGGTGGAAAATTATTTGCCACATATTGTGTGGAATATCTTTGGGAACACAATACCAGCTCCCTAAGGAATGGTGAATTGAGGGACTTACAGGTTGTTTGTTTTGTTTTCACTACAGTGCCTGGTAGATGTGGCACTGCATGGGATCTGAATTTTCCCCAGTCTCTGCCATCACTGAAGTAAAAACCCCCTTTCCAACATGTAAGTCTCTCATTTGTGGCAGGAGTATCACATCCCACCCCCATCTTGACCCTTCCCTGGCCCCAACCCCATTTTGTGTGTTGCCATTTTGTTGAGGAAAATGAGAGGCAGAGGAAAAGGAGCGATTCCACTAAAGAATGGCAAAATGGAACCCGAAATCCAGGTTTTCCAGTCCATCACACTGCTTTCCATCACACTTCTAAATAGTTAAAACTGTTTCTGCATTCTCCTCAAAGTCAAGCTTTCCTGCTGTTCTTTGCGGATGGCCCTCCCAATCAATTATGTCAGAACAATCACCAGTATGGTGTAATAATGTATAATTTTTCATCTAAATTAAAATGTACTTAGGAGACCTTAATTTCCCACACATTTCATTGCATTCATCAGAAATACAGCAGGCAAAAAAAAATCCCTCTGAGCAAACACTGTGAGTTGTTTACAAATGCTGCGAGCGCGGTAAGACACGGATTGTGGTTCCACGGACCCTCCTCTTCCCACCACACAGGAGATTTTCCAGGCAAACTCCAGAGAAGGAGATAGTGGGGTAGCAGGGACAGCTCTGATCTTCTGGGAAAACAATTTGTGCAAGGAGATGGTGCTCCATTTAGAAATCTTGTGGTGGGCTGTAAAGCAGTAATTGCCGTCTACCCAGAGACGTTCCCATCGCACGTCTCTCTTAGTGAATGAAACTGCAAATTAATTACTATCTTGTGTATGCATCAAAGACCAGAGCTGTGCACAGAAAACAGCCAGGGTGGAAATCAGGCCATATTTATTTCAGGCAAGCTGTTAATATATAGGTGAAAATCGTAATAGGCTCAAAAGGAGTTTAGACAAAGCGGGGCAATTCTGCAGCCTCACCAATAAATCTTAACTTACTCAGGTATTTTCTTATCAAACTCATTACAAAGCTGTTTGGATATGGAAAGAAACATGTGTTTTGTGTATTAATAGAAGTTGGGTTTTGAATTAATCAATAACACAACATTCCCAGAGTCAGAACCATAAGCAAAAGCTTCTTCTAGAGTAGCTCATAGCTTTGAAATATATTCTTCCAGCACAACTGTGGGTCACCTGTTAAACCCACCACCCAACCAAAAATGTGTAATTTGTTGCAGTCTGCTTGGCAAACAGTGCAGTGCTGCCTTCCTGAGCCCTCCTATCCCACATTCTGCTCCCTCTGCCCCAAAACTCCCCCGCTTTCCCCTGCCTCCGCCTCTGATTTTGCACATCTTATATAAAAATGTGGGTTACCTGGGTTGTGGCTTCTCAGGAAATCTCTTTGCAAGCTTGATATTTTTAGGGAGACACAAGTGATCTCAAGTGCAAGTGATAGTCCTAAAATACTGTGCTGTAACCCTACAAAAAGGCTGCCATATATCATGGTTTTCTTGGCAATGACACCTTTTCTGTTCAAAAAAAAATATTGGCCAAGGGATTTTTGAGGACTTCATATATTTTTCCAAATACTGGCGAGCCGAAGAGTCCCGACACCTACAGTCAGGTTTTTGCTCACTCAGGAACCCCACTCACAGCCAGCATGAAGTTATTGCTGTCATTTTTCCAACCAACTTCTCGCTATAAATGACTCAACGGTGCCAGTGTGGGCTTACAGCAAGACAATATCACTGTAAATGCTTTGTCCAAAAGATACAGGGGGAAAAATTGCATTACAGTCAGAGAAATCAATTAGGTGGTGAATGGGCGTGTAGCAATTTCAATTCCCTCTCACACAACTCCATAATGCAGGGAGTGCTTTGATTCTAAAACCAGTGAAGTGGCTGCATATTTCAATCCTCAGTTGTGTAGGAAAATAAGACCAAATAAGATATTAACATTTTTTTTTCACTCGTACAGGAAGAAAAAAAAAACAGCTTTTGCTTTTACCTTTGAAAATGAATAGGGAAAAAATGGAAGGAAATTTGAGAATCTCCAACTCCCCCTGCTGAGTTAGTAGGACAAACTGTACAATCACACTGCTCAGTGGTGTAAGGAGGCAATTGGCCATGTGGGGCTTAAAAACTCTAATTTTTCTTACAATAGCTTCCAGCATCCTCACCGGACATGGATTTCTTTTCAAATGCATCCAATATGGATGGTACTTTTCACAAAAAATAGACAAAAAAAAAAAAATCCCAAAGAAAGAAGCTCTAGGAGAGAAGAAAGAAAGAGGCAGAGTGTAAATGCAAGTTGCTTAAGGTCACATTGCAAGGGCAGGAGTGGAAACCATTTCTTCTGACTCCTGCTCTCCTCACTGGACAGTGCTGCCATGCAGCAGAACCTGGGTAGGGCAGAAGAGCAGGGGAAAATCAGAATTGCTTTGCCCATTTACATCCTCATGCTTCTCTTTTCAGGGCGTTCTTGGAATTATACTAATGTATTTCTTTTAAAAAAAGAAAACAGAAGGGAAAAGCTCACTGTGTATTTGAGAGGAGACATGAACCATTCTTTGTCTGTTCCACCTGAAATATTTATTTGTACATATTGACAATGAGCATTTACAGCTGTCTGCTGAGAAATATTACCCTGAGCTGCTTAAACCACTGTGCTAATCGACAGTGAGGTAGATTGGCAGAGATTTCCTCTGGAAGCCACTTGGAATCCTTCTCCAGCAGTGCTTTGCAGATCTCTTTTCCACAGAGAATAAAAATATTGCTTTTATCCCCTGCTTCAGGAGAAAGGAATAGGGGAAAAGAGAATATTTTCAGGCTGATGACTGTCATTTTACCCACCCTTTCCAAAGCAGTGTGCAGCCCTGGCTGACAATGAGACGTTTCCTTGGGGTGGATGAACTTTGTCCTGGCTGCATCAGAATGGAGGGGTCTGGGCAGAACAAAGGGATGCTGGGGATTTTCTGTCAAGGCTGATGTGGTGCAGGGACCCTCCCTGCCTGCTGATGACTCTGCTCAAGCTGGAGCCTTCCTCCAATAAAACTTCCTTAGATGAGAACCTAGAACTGGCTGGATATCACGGCTCAACCCCTCTATCCCTTGATGAGCATCACTCCCTACAGACACAGACAGGCTGCAGTATCCTCCTTTATCCTCCTGTGCTCACTCCCAGCTCCGTGTCACTACACCAGCACAGAACCAGGGCCTTGGGGGGAAGCAGCCTCCAAAAGAATTAACGAGTTTTATTTCCACCCTTGAATAAGGGCTGTGACTCTGAGTCATTTCAGCCACGTGTGTTAACAGCTGTGGGGGCACAGGAGAACATTTTGGAGTGGAGGGAGAAGGGAAGGAAATCCCTTTACACTGCCAGCACAGACCAGGCAATGGCCTTTGCTTATGCAGACCATAATCATAATCATTACCTTTTATGATGAAGTACTTTGGCGTTATGGGGCACAGGTACTTTTTTGAAGTGGTTACTAACACATTAAATAAGGAATTAAGAGCCAGGCAGCATTTGATAAATGGCTGTTTGGGGGAGCGCTTAGACCATAAAATCTGCTTGTGATAACAAGGCTCTAAGTCCTGGAAGTCAGGCTCCTCCCTGACTTTGAAGCAGTGCTGATGATGACTGGGGAGACAGGGCTGTTCTCATCCTCTCAATGTCACTCCACCCAGTGAGGATGATTGGAGGGACAAGGCTGTGACCCTTTCAGTGTCACTCCAACCAATGTCCTCCTGAGGAAACATCCATTGGCACCATGATCCAGGTGAACACCTCTGCCTGTGGGTGGCTGTAGGACATGACTTCAAGCAAATTTACAGTTACAGAGCTCATGCAAAACCAACCTGGCTCCATGCAGGATGAGGTCTGAGCAGGTCCCTGTGAAGGTGTGTGAAGATATGGAGGTGTTTTCTGCTTCTCTCTCCATCTCCATGGTGGGACCAGGCACTGAAACTGAGCACAAGGCATTAGAGGTGGGATCTACTCAGCCGAGCTGAGGGGAGGAATTTGCCCTATTCCCTCCTCTTTCATTGCTGCTAAGTGCTCACGTCTCCTCAGATGGAAGGGCTGATGAAATCAGAGCAGCTTCTGTTGTTTCTGGCTCCAAGGTAAATTTTATCAAAAGCAAAGCTCCTTTGACTGCTATCAGCAGAAAGGAAAGTAAAGCTCTTTTTATTACAGGGATATCAATAGAAGCATTTGTCTGACCTCCCTATCGCCTCTCCCCTCCCCACCCCCACTGGCTCCAAATTAGGGATGGAAAAGAGTGCTGATAAAATAGGGCTAAGATAAAAATCTTAATATTGCAGAACCTGTGACACAGAAAGTAGGAAGAACCACAAAAGCCCGGTTTTGACCTTCAAAGATGGCTCAGAATCAAACCCACAGGGCTTTATCTGATATTTTACCTATCCCAACCTCTGGAGCAGATGAAGCAAACCCATGTCCTAAGGAGTTTTAGTTTTTGCAGGCAAATACAGCTCTAATATCTTTCCTAGGCAACAGGATACTGGAAACCACACAAATAGTGATTCCTGATGGATTTTAGCAGCTCCATCTCTGTCTGGGAAAAAATTAACCTGGGATATACAGAAATTAACCTGGGATGTAGAGACAAGAAAGCTGAGGTTAGAGGTCACCACACTGATCTCTACCTCTGCTCCAGAGTTGTTTCTTTAATTTCTTTGTTGTCCTGCCACCATCATCTACAGGTATGAGCAAAGGCAAGAGAAGACCAGCAAAAGCTGACTTTTCCTGGTTGCTTACATATTCCTGGAAAAGCTGACCTTTAAAGCAGGTTTAGTAACCTGTGGTTATGTACACAAGACTCCTGCCCAGAGAGGGGTGACAGGATGTCGTGGAACTGAGGCACTGAAGTGGCTCCGAGGAAATGTGGGTTCAGTGGCATCGATTTCCTCTGTGATCTTAGAGAAATCATTTTGGGCCTGATATTCACTAACACTGAAGCATTTTAACATCATGGGAGAAATGAAAAGAGAGTGTAAATGTAATATATACCCACTTCATGGCCCGTTTATGCTGTCAGAGTAGTGGAAAGCAAATTTAGTGCAAATGAGAATCACACATTTTATCTTTCTGTGCCTCAGTTCTGCATCTGTAATACAGAAGTTAATAAAACTGTCTGACTCCCTCTTGCTCTCACTCCTTTTTTTTTTTTTTTTTTGGCTACATGTCAGCCCTGTTTGTTTGGCCTTTAAACTTTTCAGTGCAAGAACTGCCTCTCACAGCACCTTTGTACAACCAAGTGCACAAAACCAGCTTGGGTTGAGCTCTGGGTGCAGTGAGAGCCTGCTCATAACAAAATCCTCTCAACCAACACAGGGATTCCATTTAAACTCAGGAGAACACCGGCATGACAGAAACTTAGTCAGAAATCTTCATTCATTTTTCCTTTTTTTCACCTTTCCAGGGGTTTTTTTTGACCGTTCCAGGATCTAAGGGAGACATCTGAAGCTGAAGAAAGGAAGTGACTTGTTCACAGGTTGACACCCTGCCAGCAATCATTACAAACCCTGAAATTGGTATTTTCACCCTCATTTGGATGATCAGGTGTAAACATAAATTTTAATTATTTACATAATTAAGTCAGTAATTTGCTGCCCATCAGAAACGTTTGACGATATTTTGGTGCCATCTGTTTCCTAATTGAACTTAATCTCTAAAAGATGTTACAAAAATATCCACTAAATAATAATGATAAACACAAAACAATTCCCCTCTTCCCCCACCCTCCCCTCCTCCATAATTGCTGCTATTTTCAATCATTTCCCTGGGAAAAACAGGCTGGGGTTCGGATGTGCCAAGGTCTTGTTGGTAAGCGAGCACTGAAACAAAAATAAAATGTTTAGCAGGACTGCTGAAGCTCAGGTGGTGGAAAGGTCTGACTGCAGGCAGAGAGGTGGAAATAATTAAAAAATCAAACCAGAATGTGTCCCAATACCTTTTTAAGTGATGCCCAGAGCTTGTGATGGTCCCTTGACTTTCAGGTACATCAAAGATGTGCTAAAGCTCCAAACTCACGTGTGTTAGAAGGGCTGAGGTGAGAGAATGCAGCAACTGGCACAGCCTGAAAAGACAACATAAAATAATAAGAAAATGTTTGGCCATAAGAACTGCATCTGCAGAATTTTTTTTTCTGTGCAGCAGAACCAGTAACATTCCAAAGGCAAATCGTGGTTTTAGAGGTTTATGTCACTGTCCAGCAGCATTTTGGGCATTTAGATACTTAACTCAAAAATGCTGAAATTGATTTGAAAATCAGTGAAAATCAGCTGGAGTATTCAAGTGCAAAGAGTATCAGGAAACTTGTCCCCACCTCGCCCTTGACTACAGAGTGGACTTGTGCAGACTGGCTCTCATCCTCTTTTGGCAAAGGAGTGCCTTGGTTTCCTTCAAATAAACATTTTCCAGGATCCCTTGGGGTTTTCACCATCTTGACAACTGCTGTGGCTGAGCACTAGATTGCAAAACAATCAGAACAGGTTCAGTTTTTAAAATAATCAGTTTATGGAGCTTTAGAAAAGATGCAGTTCAGATCTGATGCAAGTCTGGCTTGAAGATTTTGGTTAGCAGTCACTTTCCCCCTCGCCTTGTAGGAACAGAACATTCTTGCTGATTGAGTTGTCAAAATCGAGGCTCATCTGATGGCTCCCAGCAGACCTCTATGAAATTGGTGTACTCAAATCAATTGGCTTTGCTGGAATTGAAAGAACTGGCTGTCAACCACATATGGTGCCCATTTGTTCATGTGGATGGACTCCAGACATTGCACCAGAGCTGTTAAAGCCTGAGCTCCTTCTCATAGGTGGCACAAGATTTCCATGGGAAAGTCTTGCTGTCTTGCCCATGACCACTAAAGTCTTGCTGTCTTTTCTTTGACCATTTTTATGACAGGCAGGTGGAGGAGAGATGCAGTTTATTGATGAAATTTGAAGGAAAGCCTAAAAATCCTGTGTGTGTATGTAAGGCCAGTTATGTGCAACTTCTGCTGGTATATTCTAAATGCACTTTACTTATGATGGAACATAGGAAAGATCAATATTTTTGTCTCGTGTCACAAAAAAAAAAATCATCACGCTCAAAAAGTCACTAAAATTGAGCAGTTAATGAGTTTGATGGGAAAGGCCTGTCACCACCTCTGTAGTCACATTAACTTTCCAATTTCTTTTCTTTTAATCTCTCCTTTCAATTGTGCATGAAAAAAAATCTGTTAAATTTAGTCTCACCCTAAGAGCTTTGGGGTACTTTTTTTGTTATTTAATTTTCAGGAATACCAGAAGATCTTTCTTTGACTTATTTTAAAAAATAATGTATTTTCCTCTTATATTCTCATCAGACATTTCACATTTTGATTTCTTAAGAGTAGATTGGGGTGGACTTGCCAAAGTGTCTTATTTTGCAGAGGTAACTGTGACATAAAAATTAAGTCAAGCTTGAAGAAAATTGGATGAGTGGTTGAAAAATTAATAACACCTACACCAGGAAATTGTGAGTTTAAAAATTATGGCGTTTTCTGCCAGTGTGAATATTTTAATGTATGTTCACAAGCAATTCCATTAATGTAGACTGGCAAAATAATTATTTCAGTTTATAATTTTTCAATTATTAAAACCATTTTTCATCAAATGTATTTAATTCTCAATAAAATCCATCAAGCAAGCCAAGTTTGATTTCTCCTAACCTTGAATCCTTCCAAACGGTAGATTCTGCCAAAAATACCGTACTTTTTTTTAAATATAATTTAAGAGGCTTAAGATACTGTAAGTCCTTAGAGCAGTTTAAGAGGCTTACTGTAAACTCTCTAAAACTGCAGAGCAATTTAAGCAGTGAGAGCACCCCCCAAGTCCACCCTCGCCTGGAGTAAAGCAGCACAAACCCCCTGATTTTAAAAGAGCTTCGGTGCTTTCCCTGCCTCAGGAATCTGTCCATAAATCTTGAGAAGCCTTAAGCCTCTTTGGGCCTTGTGTGCACAAGCTTTCAGACACTCCAGCACGCCCTTGTCAAAGCAGTTTGAGCCAACGTTTCTGGTTCAACATCTTCAACCCAAGCATGACGGACACCAACGAGGTTTTACAAGTGTTCAACCTACCTCAGGAGCTTAATGCAGTGCTGAGCCTGGCACAGCCCAAGGGGTCTCTCCTTGAGAAAAAAGAGGCACCAGCGATGCCTTGAGTTTGAGCTTTCGTATTTTCAGGTTCTGTGCTGCCCAGGGGTGCAGCTCTGAGCCTCACATTCAGTGTCACTCAGCTCTCTGCACAGAGTAGGGAGACAAAACAAATCCTTTTCCTGCTGCACACCAAGGACAACTTTCAGCCCAACAGCACAAACAAGGGTGGCTGGAGGGAGGAACAAAAAAGATGGGACCTCACAGCCTGAAGCTGTAACTGGACAATTAAACCCCAATATGCAAATGGACCAAAACTTATAAAAATGTAACATCTTGTGACCAGTCAGCCCTTTTTGTGACCATTTTGGGTCCACCTTGGGTGTAGCCCTGGTCAGGCCCTGTCCGGCCCAAGGTGTACCCTAAAGGCCTTTCAATAAATCCCTGCTTTATTCTCTGGCTCTGTCCAGTCTCTGTTTCAGGTCAGCCTTCCCAAGGCATCACCAGGGGCTGCAGAGAGGTTTGGGGAATGTGGGGTACATCTTGAACGTGAGAACATGTTCAACACGCCGTATTTCAGATCAAATGACTTCCTGCAGCCTGACTCTCCCATTAAGGGCACCAAGTGACAGAAGATTAGCTCAGCTTGGAAGCAGCTTCTCTGAGAAATTCTGGCATCCTCCCATCCCCTCAATATCACTCTCCACGTTGGCATGCAGACACATCACGCTGTGTGTTCTCAGCTCTCAGCACACTCTGCTCCAGTGCTGAGCTGGACTTGCAGGTCTAGGGGGTTTTGCTCAGCTCCCCCTATGCAGCTCCCAGAGGAGATACTCAGCTCATCCTGCATGGAGCTAATGGCATTAGTAGATGTCTGCAAAGCAATAATGGAATTTAGAGTGCCCAGCACACGTGTCCTCCTTGAGCTTTGATCTGATAGCTGCACTTCCATGGAGGCCAAGCTCAGCTCAGACTTGTTGAAATTCAGTCTGAGACTTAGACGTGGGTTTAGGCTTTGTCACTGCAATCCATCTCAGTTCCAGGATGGGAATTTAGACCCTGGAAAAGCACTGATTCGGCTCCCTGAGTCTTACCTGGATGTGAAATGCACTAATGAAGACAGCTAAGGCCTAGTACCTAAAAAGGCCCCAATTGGCGTGGAGCTCCCAGGCCTTCCAGTCCTTGAGTCAAAGTGCCCTTATTGCAGGGAGTGGATTGTGAGAAGACAACTAGCCAGGAGTAAGTCATCCCTGCATGCCAGAGCTGAGTGAAGAAAACCTTTCCTGCTCTTCTGGAGAAAACCATAACTGGAGCCAGCCAAGAGCTCCACTTGGCGCATGCCCACAGGCCAGATGCCAGTTCCATTTCAGCCAAGACCCACAGCCACTGGAATGACAAATCTTTCCTTAACACTCTTATTAAATCCTAATCTCAATCTTATTCATCATTATTAAGCCTTGAAATCGGGCTGAATATTTAAATGAGGTGAAATGGAAAGACAGAGGTGTTGGGAGTATGTGAAGTGGGGGGTAGAGGAAGATTTAAAAGGCAACTTAAATTCCTTTCATGAGTTGAAGAGTAATCTATCCAGATTTAGGGACTGATAGAGGCAAAAGACTTTCAGAAATAACTAAAAAGGGAAAAAAAAACCAAGAAAGAGAGAAATATATTACCTGTTAGAACCCAGACTTGTAATACTAGTCTTTCAAAGACTTCTTAGCAAAGTAGCAGGAACATGGGGAGAAGGGTCTGAAGAAGAGAGATTGAGGATAGAGAGAGAAAAGATGAATTGAGAGATTAAACATACCAAGGTGGTTTAAGGGCTGTTGAAATATGACTTCCCCGAGGTGCATTTGTCCCAAGCTAAATGTGATGATAAGGAATGGTTGGAGCAAACTCCTGTCAGCTGCCTCACACCACAGGCAGGTGTGAAAGGCTTTTAAAAGTCACACTAATGACATCATTCCTGATTTACCTGTAATTCCTACGGGAGACTCAGCACCTACACTGAGTACCTTCACCACTAGGATTTTTTGCATCAAGAATATTCTGGTTGTGCAATCACTGGAACAAGGCAGGAGTTTAATCTCAGCTGCTTAATCGTGGAACCAGACCTTGAAGCTGACTTTCTCCATGGGGGGCAGGTCATGGCCTCTGCTTCACCAGCCCCCTGTGACTCCCAGCATCAATCCAGTGCCAATCCCAGCTCCAGACAGTTCTGCTGATGTAAGGGAGATCACAATCTGCCTCACGAGGAATAGATATTTTTCTGCGTTTAAAAATAAATATTCAGATTCGGAGCATTTCATGAAGCAGGGTGACCCACACCATCTGTTCCTTCTGACAGTTCTTGGGAAGCCTGCGGATCTGTTTTTCAAATCAAATTACATATATAGAATACTTTTTTCTCATTGTTCCCTTTTTTTTTTTTTTCCCTTTTCCAGATGGGACCAAGTCAAAGGAATAATCCCTGTTCCCTTCTCACAGTTCCTGCCTACCCAAAATAATTCACCCAGCTCATTGAAGATTTGTGCATATCCACAATGTGTATCCCAAAATGCTAAAACAATCTATTTAACCTTTACGCCAGCTAATGCATACATTAGAACAAGGACCTATATATGAACATAAAAATGTGAGAAATTGAAACTCACTGACATAAAATCAAAGAGCTAGGCTATAAAAGGTGTCACTTTTATGTGATTATCTTGCCAATATCTCCACATTGCGAAACTAAATCAAAGTGCAATTTTTCCCACATGTATTGCTTTTAATGGAGTCCGTTAATGGCAGCGATTCCTTATAGATCTCCATGTAATGGAAGAGTGGTTCCTGTGCCATAACGCAGGGGAAGCTGAGCCCCACACACACACACAGGGCCGTTTATCTTGTGAGCTTGACCTTATGTGACTGCTGTGTCAGGCTACACCGAGCACTGCCTGAGCTGAGCCAATCCCTCAGGAAGATGGAGAGGCGCTTCACAGAACCCGCTGCTGCCACAAACTGGAGCAAACCATGGCCAGAACTGCATTCTCCAGCTCCCTCTCTTCACTGAGAGAGACACCACATGCTGCTGAGCTCAGGAGTTGTGTTCATGCAGCCCCGCAGCAGCCCGAGAGTCAATTCCCAAATTTTTGCCACAGGGCCTGGAGCAGGGACACCGATCTCCCTTCTGTCCAGCAGAGTGGCTTCATTTCTCTGTAGAACTAAAATTATCGTGCTGATAAAATAACCCACACAAGTTCTTTAATCCACAGATGTCAAAAAGTGAAGGTGAGTGTCTACTTCCCAATTTTATAGCCAGGGAAGGTGAATTGAGGTGGTTTCTTCATGTTTGCACAGCAAACAAGGTGCAGGCTTGGAGCAGGACATGAACTGCTGTATCCTCCATTTCTACAAGCCTACATATCCACAATTCCAGGATTACACCATGCCCATGGCTGTCTCCGTGTTCCTTCAGCTCCTCCTTCCCACTGTCACAGACATAACCTTGGAGAAAGAAGAAAACACAAAGTGCAGGATGTAGAGATCCCTCTGCACAGGGGATTTCCATGATCTGGGAAAGCCATGATCAGGGCTGCTCCAACATCAATGTCCTGCACCCCAGGGAGCCCCTTGGACCCCCAGAACTCGGTGTCCCCAGGTGTCCCACTGCAGGATGTCACCTCCATGCCCTGGATGGGCAGAGCTTACAGAGGGATGCTGCTTTCGGCCCGTGCCAAAGCAAACACAGATTTTTCAGGGTCACTTTCTCCTGTCCATGGTCTTTACTCCTCTCTGAAGAAAATCCTCAACCTGAAGCCAGCTGAAATCAATGCAGTGGCAGCACAGATTAATTTCACATCCACATGCTATTTTTTTAAATTATGTTATTAGGAAGATTTTACTCACTGTTGTTTTAAATCCCCTGGAAATACGGAAATTCCATTTTCCCTGCATCTATTCATCTTCATTAACCACGTGCTGATTTTTTTACTCTTTTCTGCTCTTGGTAGAAACTCCAAGTCAAGGCAACTCCATTTTATTGCACTTTGATACCAACCAGAACTGAGATTTTTGTGATCTGTATGTGCCAATGTCAAGGACTGTAACTGTATTTAGCAGTCAGAAGTGGGGTCATTGTTTGTACTTTATCAGTATTCCCAATCAAATTGAGTTGATTGTTTTCTTTGGGGTTTTTAAGCATTGGATTATTTTATTTTAGCTGAAACAAGTAACATCTGCTGTCTAGAGTAATGTTGTTTAAAACCATTTGTATCGGGGGAGTGGGTGGGAAGGGAATAAGAAACAAATCAAAGCTGTGTATCTTTTAATCAAGTAAGACAGTGATTTGGGGGGAAAAAAGTAATGTCTGGAAGTGTATAAGTAGCAGCTTTAAACTTGAGAATTCCTAAACAACAATTTCATGGCAAATTCAACATCTTTAGCTCATTCCTTCTCTGCATCATAAATCATAACTTTTGGTTCGCAATCTAAAAAACAAAATCACAAACAGTCTCTATGCATGGAATTTCTTTTCTCAGAAGTTGACAAGAGATTAATTTCCCAGAAGCCAATGTTCAAGCAATTATTTTGGATTAAAACACTTCCAACAACAGCCTAAAGAAGGGAGCAGCTCCAGCCTGGGTTTCTCTCCAGACTGGCACACCCTGCCTGGCCCGGGGCTGCTGACTCGGCAGGATTGCTCAGCAGGAGAGGCTTTCTCTCCACACGAGCAGCAAAAAAGACCTGCTTGGGTCTCTGAAAGCTTCAGTGCTTTTGGCAGGTTAATTTTTGATTTTTAATGAATTGATTAGTCACTTTTAATCAAACACTGTGTTCTAGGCCATCTATCATTACCTCCTATTACTGGAGAAAAAAAAATGTCAGTGTGTTATTTCTGTAGGCACCCCCAGAGTTAGGTGTGTGGGGAAAAGCCTGGGAACTGCATTTTGGGCTTGTCCAGGAATTGGATTCTCTGCTGCAGCATTATTTGTCCTCCTTGAGAGATCTTCTCTCCCACTCCAGCCCTAAAATTCTCCCTGTGCTCTCTGGCACTTGGGAATGCAGGAAATCTCATCATTTTTGTAATGTATGATTCCAAGCCTAACTTCCCGCAGCATCCCTCAGATCATCCAGTCCTCTCATGGGAAAATCGAGTGCAAAAACTTCATCTGTCCTACTTTTCCAGAACAAGCCCACTTCCATCCTCCCACTGCACCCCACATTTCCCTGCAGAGCACAGGAACAGCAGCTATAGCCCAAAGGTGCGACAAAGGAAACGCAAATTTTTTCCACATTTAGACTATTAAAACCTGAAAAGAATATATATAATTTTTTTTTCCACATCCCTTGGGGCCTTTTCGAGGGAAGTGTGCAGAGGAGGTTCAAGGACTCCTCCCACAGAAGATTTGATCAATGGATGATGTCCCAGGGCAGTGAAGACGAAGAGCAGGGGTTTGCACACAGGCAATCCAGAGAATTCTGTGGGAGAAGGGGCCCCTCAGCACGGGGAATGGAGTTTATCTACATCCTGAAAGGCATCATGTAACTTTATGGTGTCATAAAAAGGATTATTATACTAATAAGTGTTAATAATTTTTATAGATTCATGACCTCTGTGGTCATCTTGGCTCAGCCTCAGCCTGGGCAATATTTTCCTCTGTGTGTGAGTGGAGTTGGCAATGACCATGCAACAGAAGTGGCCAAATCCTCTCTGGTGTAACTCAGACTGACTCCTTTAAGCTCTGCCTGTGGGTACTGAGAGGTGCATCCAGCCAATGGACTCCTGTGGTATCCTGCAGACTCGAAGAAATGTAAAACTCTGACATGATTTACTCTACCCTGGGATCTCAGGCTGCTTTGTCCTACTTTTTGTCCTCTGCAGTGTCTTTTGAGCCACCCCTGGGTGTAACCAGGCTTCTGAGCTGAGCTATCTGCTATAATCATCTTAAGGAAACAAATAACTGCCACTGGTTTGGTAGGACTGGAAAAAAACAGATGCAATTTATCTGAAGTTAAGTACCAGAATCCTCCAGTGTTCTCCTGTGAGCAAACCAGAGGAACAGGGATTTTAAGACCATCCATGGTGCCTCCATTCCTGATCCAGCAGCTGCCCTCATCTTTCTTGCTCTCCATTTCTGGGCTGAAAAGAATGCATTGGGCATTAGGTTTTCTGTTCTAGGAGAGAGATTTGCACTGAGATGGCTCTCAGGGAGAGGTGAGGCATTTTAAGCAAGAACCATTCTTGGCACACTTTGCTCTCATTCTCATGCAGGAGGTGTTGGTTCCTCTGTTTCATCATCTTCTTTATGCACATTCTGGTGTTTGTAAAGAATATTCAAATGTACACGTGCATACACCTAGACACACACCTAAAT
Source organism: Acrocephalus scirpaceus scirpaceus (assembly GCA_910950805.1). Classification (NCBI taxonomy): domain Eukaryota; kingdom Metazoa; phylum Chordata; class Aves; order Passeriformes; family Sylviidae; genus Acrocephalus; species Acrocephalus scirpaceus. The sequence continues at coordinate 6,996,097 of OU383790.1, read as the reverse complement.
ATACTTCCAAATATGAAAGCAACCCTGAAGAGCTGCTTGTTCCAAACACAGACCTGGGAAGATTGAATCTGTTCCACTGCCCAGACAGCAGCTGGACACCTCCAGTGTAACTCCCTAAATATGCTCATATGAGAAGAGAATCAGGCTCTATGTTCTCTGAGAAAACCCTCTGGCAGAATATTGGTGTCAGTGCCTTGTGCTGGTACAACCTAATCAGCATCAGCTCTTAGCATGAAGAATCAGGGCTCAAAATAGTCCACTCCAGGGTCTTTTGATTGCAAAGTGCTTCAGGAGAGAGCAACTGTGTGCAAAAGCCTAATAAAATGAAAATCCATGCTGCATTTGCATTTTCCAATGAGTTTACCTGCATTTTGCATCTGCTAAGGACGCTTGCAGCAGTTTCCAGAGGGTTTTTTTTTCCTTCCCTCTGCTGGAGAGGTGCTGAGTGCTGCACCTTGAAGCAGACCTGCCTCCTCTCCCAGGGAAGGGGCTGCTGGAGCACTCTGTGGAGAGAAGGAGAAAATCCGGATTCCCTGGTTTGAAGGTAAAGAAGAATAAAAAGGACAAAACAAATATTAGCCAGGATTTCAGCAGCTAGAAGTGAAATTGGAAAATGGAAGAGGAAAAATTAAATAAGGCGGGTGTTACTGTGCCTGAATTAAGCAGTGCTGGAGCTGCATGTCTCTCTCCCCATCCTTTCTCTCACTCACTCTGTCTTTGGCCTGTACAAGCAATTCAGTGTATCTGTATTTGTGGCACAAATCACAGTGTCCTGTGATTCTTGATTATAATTATAATAATGGGTTTCAGAAAGCCTGCGAGTGGTTCTGGCAATTGTAATGAGGGTTTGGGACAGACGTGTTGTTTATGTGGTTAGCGTTTGTTGCATCTGAAACCCGGTTTAGCAGAATAGCTGGTGTAAAAAATTTGCAAAATACACAATTAAATGCAAACTAGCAGAAAACCCCCTCTTTTCTCCTTCAGAGACAGCCATGGTGATATTGTCATCCCCACCCTGTGAGCAGGGAGTAAAGCAGATGCAGATGGCCAGTTCTGTTGTGACAATATTCCATTGCATTTGCCTTGTCTGAATTTCCACTCCTACAACCTTCTCTTAATTTACCATGAGAAAAATATGCATTCAATCCTTTTTCCTTCATGTTCTACTCATCTCTCTTTATGATTATCCTTGCTTGAATCATCCAGCCATGCAAAAGCTCCACTGACTCATGCAGTTCCCATTACAACCCAAGTAGAATTATTCCCAATGATAGCATCTCTTTCCAGTGATTTTTTTTTCTTTTCCAAGAGTCTTAATTTCTACTCAGTCACATGACAAGATTTCTACTTTCCCCCCAGTGAAATTATTTTGTAGTTTTATTAGCTGCCTGTAAATTGTGGCCAAACTCTGCCAAGGTCCACCTGCCTCAGAGCTGCCTCCAAGTATTTGCTGATGTGCACGACCTTGGAAAGCTTCTCTGATTGTCAGCATGGAGTGCATGGACACAGGATGGAAATAGAGGCCCTCAGAGACGATGCAAAGAAATAAGTGATTTTGTAAAAAGCCTGTGTGAGTTTTCTTTCCTTTGTTCATGGTTATGACAGATAGACTCAAAGCCACAGAAGGGACTGCTGGGGTTTGCAGGATTTTGCGCCTGAGCAAGCAGGAGGAATTGAGATTGTGCCGGGGCCCAGAGTGAGCTTCCTGCAGAGGAACCTGGCAGGCTGAGATAGGGCTGAGGGTGGGACTGAGGGTGGCACCGAGCCCCAGCGCTGGGGCTCAGCAGGACCTGCAGCCGCCGGGCACGGCAGCTCCGCACCCCCGGAGATGTTCCGCGAACCCCGGAGCCGCAGCTCTTCTTTCTTCTATAGAGGGGTGGGGAGAGGGGGGAAAAAAATGAAGATAATAATAAATAAGCCCCACACATCTTGCTCCTGGCTGTGTTTTCCAAGGCTGCATCTCGATGTCTCCCTGGCTGCCGGCAGATCCCGCTCGGAGAGCGTCAGGCGCAGCCACCGCGCTCCTCGCAGCCAGCGCAGGCTGCATGTTGATCGTGTTCCTCTCCTTTGTTAACACAATTGCCTTCACCTTTACATAAATCAGATTTAGAGAACACATTGCATCTCAACAGCCTTGGGACACCTCGAGGCCTCTCAGTTCAATGGAGCTCATTATGGAAATCAGCTAAATGCTGAGCAGAGAGATAAGTGCGAACTGTTTACCAGCCCCTCACCAGATATACAGCAACTGCTAATGGGAGCTCATTTGCAGCCTTCCTCTGTCATCCAACCCTCCTTATCTGCTCCTCTGGCTCATCTACAGGGAGAGATGCTCGGGGTTGCAGCAGCGATCTTCCTGGGAAGCTCCCCTTGGACGGGCGGGGTGGGGAGAGGAGGAGACGAGGGGATGGGATAATGGAGGAAGGACCAAAGTGGGACAAAATCCCCACTCTCGGCTCCAGGCATCCCTGAGGATTGCTGATACTCTCATCTTTACCAGATTACTCAATGCCCAGCTTGACCAGAGATCACTGCCCCGAGGAGGAGGAAATGTTCCCATCTCCAGGCCTTGCAGAGAGCATTCATCTCTCCCGAGGACCGCAGGCACAGCTGGTAAGAGTGGAAATGAGGGTTCTCAGGAGGTCTGAGGGGAGGAACAGCAGCTCTGAGCTGTGAGGGCACAGGGAGATGTTACCCATGCTACATGGAAAAGTGGATGTAAAAGTTGTGGCCATGGGGAACTCTTTTCTGGAGACATTTTTCAGCCTGGTTCAGAGCTGTGCATGGGCAATCACAAGGAGGAAGGGGATGAAGGTAACCCTGAAGATGCCTTCTGGGAGTGGAAGGAGTTCCTTGGATCAGCAGCTCCACCAGAAAGCCTGGGGATACCTGTACAACACACACAAAGGACAGCCAACTCTAGAACTGGCTTTTCTTTTTTTCCCAGCAACATTTTTCCTTAGGATGGTGGAACTTTACAAGCTGGGGAATGGTTTTGGCTTGTTCCTCAGTACCATATTTTTTCAAGTTTGAGGGTTGTCAAAACATTTTGTTCTGACATTTTCTCTGAAAAATGCCAATTTTCCAGTTCAATATGACTTTCCATTTTTAAATTAATGCAGAATTATTAATGTCATGACTTTAAAATAAACAAAGAACTATGCTACCTTTTAGCTATTTAATTATGGAGGGGAGGGAGCTGTCCAAATACCAGACAAGAACCCTTTTCAGTTTTCCAGTGTGAAATATTTCTTCTGATTATAGGCTTGCAAAGGTTTCAAAGATGTCAGCTTCTTGTCTTAATTCAAGAGAGAGAAGCATTTTGAGCTCTCCACAATATTTTTGAAGGAGGAAAGCCACTTTCAGCTCTAATAGACTCCTTTTATGGAACTGGTTCCATTCAGAGGTTCTCATTAAGTGCTGTCAATGGCTGTAATTTTTGTCTGTCCAACATGAAGAAGTCAGAGGGAGGGTGAGATCTGTCCCTGACATCCCACCCGCTGCTGCAGGAGTGCAGGAAAGGTGCCTATTTTCCCAAGAATAACCTCTCTCATTAGAATGCAAACAGACTTTCCAAAGTAAGATCATTTTTCTTCCTGTTGTCTCAAATTCCAATACTCTGCCCTTTTCAAATGATTTTCAAGAGAATAGTTCAGTTCTAGGTTTATATAACTTTTTTAGTAATTTTATTTTTTTTTAACATCTTGCGGGCTAGACTGCATTTCCTCCTCAGCTCAGAGAGCCAAAGCAGAGCTTTTAGCTGCCCCTGCTAACTCCAGCAGTTTGCAATGGAATGTTATTTAAAATTCAGCACAAATTGCCTCCTCTCTGCCTCAGTAATTTCAAGAGAGTGGAGAGGGACAGAGTGGAGAGTGAGATGTAGTTTTGAGTTTTTTGTATGTTCTCTAGGTGGGTGAACTGGACATTCTTGTGTTTCACTGGCAATTTTATCTTTACATTCAGAGATGATTTTCAGTTGCGAGGGCTGCAAGAGTGATTTATAGACCACACACAGGAGGACAGACACTGTAACACCAAAATACCAGCACCTCTGAGATGGAACACATCAGTTATTGACCAAAATACAGCAGAGCTTTGCTAGGGTGAACATGGGGATTACTGAGGAGCCCTGAGTTTAATCTGAGATTGACAGAGAATTAAAACAGGTGAAAACAAAATTGCCTGCATTTGAACTTTATGGAGAAGCTGGACCATTATTGCTGGTCCATGGAGATGTTCTGGGGGATCCTTGGTGCTCAGGCCATGCTTAGCTCATCCTGAGAGCAGGAATGGGAATTCTGGGTGGAAATTAATCCATCAGGAAACTCCACTTGGGGGGAAGCACTTCAGCCACAGTTCATATTGTCGAAGGCATGGCGTGATTAACAGCCCTGGCAGCTGGGCTTCCCCAAGTTATGTTCCAGGAACATAATTCATTTTTACTGGAAGTTAATTTGTATTAAAAATGTCTTTTATTACTTTTAACACATCTAAAGTCAGTAGAACTTTTGCTATTTGCCATTACTTAGATCTGTTTTCCAGCACGAAGTAAATTTGGGGAGAAACTACTTAGTGGAACTGAAGGTAACTCCAACCACTGATTAGTTGGAGCTTCTGCTTCCAAGGAAATTTAGTTGAGATTTTAACATCAGGCGGTTTGGGGGCAGGACGGAGGCAGAATAAAGACATACAACTGGATAGTGTGACTCCTGCATTTCTACCGATCTGCTGAGCTCTGTAAAGAATCCCTAAAAATTGTACAACTAAATAAACCTCACCTGAGTAAGCAGGTGTTGTTGCCAGATGCTCTGAATGTTCCTCTCCCCTACCACCTCAGGATTTGTACCCAAAGCTCATCAAAGCTGCTCTTCCCAGCCTCCCAGGAGTTTCCATCAGCATTTACAGTGCTAAAATCTCCAGCACAGGTAGGGCTTGGGTCTACACTTGCAATCAGGGGTTGAAATAAAAAATAAGGAAACTTTTGGAGGAATCAACCTGTCAGAATTGTTTTGCACTAGACAGAAGGGCCAATAGAACTAACTATAGATTTCTTTCAAGACTGATGTTGTAATTTCTCCGGGGTTTTGTGGTGACCTTTGGTGCATTTCATGATCTGGTCCTTTAGAAAGCTCTATATTACATCTCAGTCATTGTACAAATAACATCTTGGGATTATGGGCTGCCGTTAATAAATGTGGTTAATCATCAATAAGAGAGTTTCAGCTATTATACACTGACGATGTAATTTTATACCTCACCAATCCAGAGAAATCGGTTCCATTCCTTTTAGATTTGCTGGATAGATTTGGGGCCTTTCAAGGTTAATGTCACTAAATCACCTGCTAATTTAAAAGAATCATTTGAGTACCTGGAGAGAACATGTCCTTTTTGTGTTTCTAAGTTAGGTTCTAAATACTTCCTTGGCTTTATCTGATCTGCTGGGGTTAGAAGGAAGACTGACACTGATATTGTTGCTGCACCAAAGCAAATACCCAGTGACCTTGAGAAGTTGTCCATTTTATGCATAAGTTGCACAGGATGCATTAACACCACTAACGTTGTCAGTCTCAGACTGTTGGATCTTCACTCATTAAACTCCATTTCAGTGCCAAGTCAACTGAAAGAAATAAAATAAAATTAGGAGTTGATGAGTGGTCTTGCTTGTGGGAGAAGGAATGTCTGTGCAGGAGCTCAGCTGCCAGGATTTTATCTGAATTTAGGGAACAGGCTGGCCATGGGAGCCAACCCACGGGGGGTATCTTCACCTGCCTTCTTTTTCCCTCTCATTGTGACTGAGTGTGGCCACAAAAACCTCCCTGAGGGAGGAAGAACTCACAGAAGATACACGAGAAAATCTGGGTTTGCCATCTCCCACCACATGGAAGTCACAGCAGAGGTTTCTCCCCCATCCCAACCTATCCCTGGCACATTGTGGGAGCACATCCAGAGGGACAAAGCTCACTGGGGTGGGTGAGTCACGAGTCGGTTGGCTTTGTATTAAAAATGTTAGTGTGTATTAAAACACATTGGCTTTGTATTAAAAATGTAATTAAAAATGTTAGCCCCTTTGTGATCAGCTGAGAGGGACAAAGGAGCTGCAAGCCCCATGGCCCTGTTATAAATACATATTATAAAGTTGGCTTTTTGCAAATATTAAGATGAACATTATATGTATAATTTTAAAATAACTCTGCTGTAAGGATGTAGGTTTTTTGTTTTTGCTTAAACATGGTAAATAGAATAGCTGATGTTTAGTTATGCTTGCAATTGAACTGTCTGTTTGGTTGGGAGAACATCCAGTGAACATATGATGAAGACCCCTGTTATTGATACGCCAAATTATCAGCACCTGCTGTCTGAAGAAAGCATGGACCACAGCCCAAACTGGAAGTGATGACAAAACCACAGCCAAGAAACATGCATGCTCCAAAAAGGCAGGCCCAAGGAGTAGCCCTGCTAAACAGTTCTTGGAAAAAATATGAATATGCATAATAGTCTATGAATATACAACAGGCTGATGTAATAAGGAAGGTATTTAAGGAATTTCTCCAAGATTGTAGATGTGCTCTTTGCTGAATGTCAAGCACTCCTCTGTTAACCCTTTGCTGTATTTCTGTCTCTTAATGTCTTTTTATTAAACTTTTTTAATTCCACCAGGAAGTGAACCTCGTTTTTCACAGCCCACCCAACAGCAGGGATGCCTTGCTCTTGGGAGTGTGGCTGGAGGCAGGAGGAGATGAGCTCATCTCAGCCCTCCCAACAGACTCAGCAGTGCCCACGTTGAAGATGTGGCTCCTGTGCAGCACAAATATTGTCCTAGCGGAGTAACATCTCTTACAGCAGGACTAAAAGTTATTTTTGCCTCATCCTAAATGTGCCCATTAATTTTCTATCAGTGTCACATAGCTATAAATAATAGAGACAAAATGTATTTGAGAGACAAAATGTATTGAGACAATTCTCTCCAAATTTTTTGGGAAGACACGTTTATTCGTGCACCATTGGTGGCAATGGATTAAAATTTTTGTATTAAAAAAAAACCCAGCATTTAAAACAAATAAATTACAGAATGTTGTATCAACTTTCTACAAAGTTGTGCAGTTTTTAGAATAACCCAGCACAACTTCAGTGACTTTAATCTGCACATTGGAAGTACCAAACTTCCAGGAAAGCAGCTCATGCCTTCCCACCAGGCACTGCAAAATGCAAGAGAATAGGAAATCTCTTCTCTTCTTGATCTTGCTGGCTTCCTGGCTCAGAGGCACGGGGATTACTTGTGTAATAATTTGTTGGCAAAGTGTTATGAATCTGATCTATTAAACTTATTTACAAATTGTTTCAGCAGTTTTATAAACAGGGTATGTAAGGGAGGAAGAGGGAGGAGAAAATTGGCAAATAATGCTATCAGAATGCTGTAACATCAAGGGAATAAATCACCCCTGAAATGCTGCTCGACTCACTCCAGAGTGAGTGGCACAGGCAGAGCCTGGAATCTCACCCAGGCAGGAGCAGAGTGGGATTGCTGCTGTAGGGCTGCAGGGTGAGGAGCAGCCTGCAGAGGGAAAATTCTTTCCTGGAGGCAGTTCAGGCTCCATTCTTTTTGGGTATTGTGAGAATAAAATACCTGCTAGCTGGGATTATTACTCACTGGGATTGTGCCTAATATGCAGGGTGCTGGAAAAAACAGTGGCCAGCGTTTCCCTGTCTCCTCTGCCTGAGGGATAGCAAGGAATGCAATTTGGTGGCTAAATGCACTTCGTTTATCTCCTGCCTTTAGCCAACGAATTTATCACACACATTAATATCAGGAGAGGTTAGAGTTCAGGGAATGAAACATTTGTTTTCTTGTGCTCTCTCCATAAATAAACTCTGCTGCTGCCGTGGCAGTATTTTCACAAAGCCAGGGAAGCACCAGACATTGCAGAGAAGGTTCTGGGTGTGCTGGGGGGGACTTGTGTGCATCTTAAAATGCTCCACCACAGACCTCTGTGACTCCAACTGCATTTCAGCTTCTCTTTTCCCTCCTCTCTCTCTTTTTTTTTTTGTTGTTGTCTCACAGTTATTAGTCTGCCAGACATTTTTTATCTCTTGGAAAGGTACTTTAGCTCATAACCAATGTAATCATCTCCTGGGCTTCTACTGTGGTCCCTACAGGCCTGGAAAAATGACATTTCTTTTAGTGATTAACAAAACAATACCAAATGCTAAGGAAAAATTACTTTATTCTCAACCTTTCATTAATTCCTACTGTGCCTGCTTGGTTGGAGGAGTTTGTTTCCCAGTTTCAAGCCAAGCTGCAATTTCTTTCTGTTCTTTTGCCCATACAATGCAGAGGTTTGAGCAATTCAATATTTTATTTGTGACCCCAAAAGATTAAATAATAGTAGAGAGGAGTCTGGAAAAAAGAAAAGAGAGAAAAGAGGAGAGGAGAGGAGAGGAGAGGAGAGGAGAGGAGAGGAGAGGAGAGGAGAGGAGAGGAGAGGAGAGGAGAGGAGAGGAGAGGAGAGGAGAGGAGAGGAGAGGAGAGGAGAGGAGAGGAGAGGAGAGGAGAGGAGAGGAGAGGAGAGGAGAGGAGAGGAGAGGAGAGGAGAGGAGAGGAGAGGAGAGGAGAGGAGAGGAGAGGAGAGGAGAGGAGAGGAGAGGAGAGGAGAGGAGAGGAGAGGAGAGGAGAGGAGAGGAGAGGAGAGGAGAGGAGAGGAGAGGAGAGGGAAAAGGGAAAAGTTTATTGTACTTAGAAAATCCTTTGCAGAGGTGAGCTGTGCAGGCAGTGTGATCTAAAAGACACTCTCCTGGCCACCTCAGTGTCTTTTCTGCTTTCCCCAGGAGCAGGACCAGCAGTTCCACAATTATTGAGTAGTTGGGCACTGCAGCTCTGTCTCATCCATAGCAGGGAGCGAGCTGTGAATAATCTCCCTCATTCTCAATCTCTCCTCCCCTTGGGAGATCTCCTTTCTCTAAATACTCTCCTGCTTTGGAATTCCTGCTGCAAAATCTGTCAGCGAGCGGTCAAGGCTTAAAATTTCATTACTAGATTTGGGAGAAGAAAAGGTAAATATTTATTTCTAGCTTTTGAATTGTGATAGGAAAGTAATGACAGTGTCAGAAAACCCTGTCAGGTACCTTTATTATCAACATAAGCCCCTAAAAAGGAAAATTGGCTCAGGAAAGCAGTGTAGCTTGGCACCACTCAGCCTTCCCGTTGGGCTGGAAGTCAAAATATTTTAAACTTTTCACACAAAAAACCCCCCCCAAACCTTCCAGAGTTTCACATAGAAAAGATTAAACCATTAAGCAAGATTAAAATGTCTTGCATGTCTCCTTAGGACTTTATCAGCTCACCAGTGTATGTTACACTGTAATGAAAAACTACAACGTGGAAATGGAAAGTTCGGCGCTATTGAAATAGATCCTAAAAGTAGAAGCAAAAATTCCCTCAGACCTTTTCAGGAGGACTTGTTTTGACACATTGTTGTCAAAATCATGGATCAAACTGATACATAGGAGTGTTGTTGAAAGGAAACTCGGTGCTGAAAATGACAAGGAAGTTTTAGCAAGTGTGATTTGGAGAATAGAAATTGGGTTCTGGTCCCCACCGAGTGACTCCGTGGACTTGAAGATTTTCTTTTCTGACTTTTATGCTCTCTCAGAAGTTAAAGCTGGAGCAAAGATTTTCTTTTTCTTGTGTCTAATCAACGCCTGCCTGCTGTGGTGGCAATTCAGCCTTCATCAGGACATAAAATCACATAATAAGCCATAATTTTATACAGTTAATCAAATACAGTCCCTCAAGACATATCCAGACCTGGGGTGGTCAAGAAGGAATATTTTCTCTAGTTTATTCTTTAAATCACCATCTTATTTCTGCTGGATTGTGCCTCTGCAAAGATACAAACCTTCTGTTCAGTAAATACTCTTTTTTCTCAATGGAATTCAGTTCTTGTCTTCCCAAATCTTGCCGTTATCCATGGTCAGTTTAAGCCAATTATTGTGAAATATCTTCCTGCTGGGACTGGAGTGCAGCAGGAGTCATCTGAACATCCTCTAAAAATAACCTCAGGTGGAAAAGGAGCAGCTTGGAGCCACCACCCTCCCTGCCCACAGCTGGACATGGCTGTCACCACACCCGGGTGTCCTGCAGGAAAATATTCCTCTCCATAAGTCCTAGCACAGGAGTTGGATTTTAAGTTCCTTTAACTCCACAATTAAAACTTAAATTATACATCAATGCAAAGTCTTCTGTAGCTTCTCTAAGTGGCCAAAATTACCCATGGCACAGACCCATAAAAACTGCCCCAAGCTGCCATGCCCTTTACCAGTGGATTTTCTCAGTGTGGAAATAACAAATAACGACTCACAAATTAAATGGCTCAGTAAATAAAAAATGGACTTATCAAGGACACAATAACCGTAGTTGTGAGCCAGATCCTTCAGTGCAAGGAAAAGATTGGCGCTAATGTGCCACATGCTTCATTTGTTTCTTCATTTGCAGAGGGAGCCATAAGGTTTAGGAAGGAATGACATTTATATTAAGGGAAAGAAAAAGGAAAAAAAGAGCCAAGGCTCCTAAGCAGCACAGCAAATAATATTGCCAACCTTGAGCAGTGAAAAATGGAGAGTCCATCATCCAAGAATTCCAGGACAAATTGTCATGGGAATTACTTGTGCTTACTTCATGGAGTTTTTGTTTTAAAATAATATTTTTTTCCCCTGGATTTTGATCCAGTACAGGGTACTCATTTTGCATAACCAGGTTGTTACATAACCAGCTAAAAGGCTGAGTAGATTCCAATTGCTTTTGCCCTTTTTTTTCTCCCCTCTTTTTTTTTCCCTGAAGCTCTAAGGAAAACCCCAAACTGCCGGACTGATCATAAAATGGCAAACAGACACATCCTGGCACGTGTCACATCAGTTCTTCCACAGGCAGCACCTGCCTCTGCACACAGCAGAGCTGAGACTGCAAAGGTGATGAGAAGGGAAAAGCAGCACAACGATGCTGGGGCTTCAGCCCTGCCCCTCCCTCATGGAAATCCTCTCTGCTCAACCCCGGCCTGGGATGGAGCACGGGGTGGGAGAGAGGGAGGGAGTGATCCCAAAGGAGTTAGGGTTAGGGTAGGGTTATAGGGTTGGGGTTGGGGTTAGGGAAAAAGTTAGGGTTAGGGTTACAGTTAGGGTAGGGTTAGAGGGCTAGGGTTAGGGTAGGGTTATAGGGTTAGGGTAAGGGTTAGGTGTTAGGGTTAGTTTTGGGTTTGGGGTTAGGATTAGGGTATGGGTTAGGGTGAGGGTTGGTGTTAAGTTTTGGGTAAGGGTTCGGGTTCAGGTTAGAGTTATGTTTAGTGTTAGAGTTAGGCTCAGGTTTCAGATTAGGGTTCTGGTGAGGGGTTAGGGTTAGGATTAAGGTGAAGGTTTAAGGTTAGGTTTAGTATTAATGTTAGGGGTTAGGCTTAGAGTTAGGATTTAGCTTCAAGATTAGTTGCTTTAACCCTTCTTGGACAGCATCAGTGTTCAGTGCCACTGAACAGGGATGCCTTAAGGTTCTGACCTTTATATTTTTCAATTCCTATGCTGCAATAATGCCTGTGTCTATAGTTCATTAAAAGTATTAACTACTTCCCATTGTTGTCCAACAAAACCATTCCTCTAGGCTTGGATCTCAAGGACACCCTCTGCCTCAGGTCTTGAAAAGTTTACACAAATTTGAATTGGGGAGGAGCCAACTGAGGGTATATTTCTTCATTACCTGAAGCTGTAATTGGAGAATTAACCGCTGATATGTGAATGGACCAAACATATCTGTCTGAAAAACTCATGACCATTGTCTGTCTTTGTTTTAGCCTCTCAGAGGCTTTTACACTGCCAAAGTATATCAATTGAAAGCCTATTATAAATACCCACCTTATTCTCTTTACTCTGTCTAGCCTCTGTTCTATGTAGCCAGGCCAAGGCATCAACAGCACAGAGGTACAAGTGCTAATCCTGCCTGTTTCCAGTTTGGGATGCTTGGCACCCAGATCTCACCATCCACAGCCACACCAGGAGTGGGATGGAGGCAGGGCTGCACTGCCACCATGTCCCAGGGTCGGGTGTCCTGGTCACTGGGTGCTGGGCCATCCTCTGAACCACATGTTCTGCCACTCTCATTTCCAAAGGGTGTTATTTCACTGCTGCCTTCCAGATAATGTAACTGAATCATTCAATTGAGCATAAAATAGAAATTTGGCTTCTTATCTGCTGGGAAACCAGCTTTACTATTTTCTTTCTGCAAAATACATTTTTCACTATCTTATCTTCTAATAAACAATCCCAGCTTTGCAGGCTGCAGAAATGTTCTGAACGCATTTAAGAGACATTTTCCCCCCCCTCCCTCTCCTCCCCTCTCCTTTTCCCCTTATCCCCCCCTTCCCACCCTTTAAAACGTCTGTTTTACAGACATATTTTTAAAAGGGACCCAATTTGTATTCCATCTTCCTTTGGTGAGGGTATATATTTTTCATAAGCCCATCCTTTGCTTTTGAGGCCTCTCTCCCTTGGTTTAATTTCCATTCCCATCTCCCTTTCTTCTCCTGTACAGAGCTGAGCCACCAATTCCCCCCCACACACACCCCAAATGTTTTCTCTTGTTTTGGGGAAAAAAAAGGCAAATTCAGACTTAAAAAAGTGCCCTCCCCTTCCCTGCCACACGGCGCTCACCTATCGGAAACCGAACGTGTCAGCGAAAGGTCAGCTATGAATTTTTAAAGCTTTCTATCTGGCTCAGGCTGACATCAAAAGCATTACCAGTGGCACTAAATCAGGGAGCGAGGGGGAATTAGAATATGCAACAGGCCCGGCGACACAGCCGGATTATTCAGAGGCTCCTCTCAGGAGGGGAGAGGGAACCAAAAGTCGGTGTCAAGACACTGATTTCGTGCTCGTCTGCCCTCCTCCTTGGGCAATCACACCAGCGAGCCGCCTCCTGCAAGGGATCCGTGAAAAATGGGGCAGGGAAGGGAAATGTAAGAGATGCATCATGCACTGGTGTCACTGCTGCAGGTGGGAAGCTGGTCTGGGAGGTGATTTCGTGATCTCCCCCTTGTGTGTGAAGCCATGGTTGTCTCCTCACATCTCCCACGTATCCATCCTCTGGGCTAAAGCATTTGTGGCTCAAAAAAAGGCAGAGTTTTTTCTTTCTAGACCCAATTAAGAAGGGCAGAGGAAGGAAAATCAGTGTAACTCCTGCAGAAATGAGTAAATTTAGGAGAGCTCAAGTATCATGTCCCAGCACATCTGGACCTGGACTGTCGGGGTCACAGGCACTCTGAGGGCCTTCCCCAGCAATCTCCTCTGGGGCTCCCCTTCCTTGGAATTGCCTTTTCCTCCTGCTCAACAGCTGGCTGTGCCACCAGACAGATTTGCTGTGAAGGGAAGGGACCCAGATTTGCTGCAGAAGGGATCCCCAGCCCCATACCACGAATGTGTCATTCTGCTGCTTACTTGGCTAAGCCCTCTCAATTTTTCTGCACCTTTTCCATTACAAAAGTTGGAGTGCACAGCATCCCCTGCAACAGCAGAACACGGGCACAGTTCAGGAGGTGATTTATTATTCATTGACCATTTAACAATTTGGCAGCTGGGAGCAGAACTTTTCCTATCAGGACTCCTACATGCGGAGCAGCCATTTGTACAGCATGGCCATGTTGCAGTGGAAACAAAGGATGTCCCCACTGAAAGGAAAAGTCAAGTTAAAAAACTCTGGCTCATGAAGCCTTACTTGGCCTCTGTGAATCATTAAATTGGAGAGCAGGGATTTTCAAGAACATCATCTGGGAAAATTTGCATTAAAATGTGTGTGATATCTGATCTGAAATCTTCTGTCCCCATGCTGGGACAGCCTGATGTGGTTCTGGTTTCCTGTTAGCCACTACTGGCTTGAGGAACTCCCAGCTTGTCCTACTGAGTCTGGGAAGAGCTGCCACCAGCTGCAAAGGGACAAATTCTGGACCTTCATCCTTGACACCTTCCCACCATCTCACCCCCTGTCCCTTTTCAAGCCCTGCTTCATTCTTGACTGGCTCTTTTCAGGCTGTTTCTTGATTTCAAGGATGGGATGATTAGAAATGGAAGAGTTCTGCTTTTCATTTAAATTTTGAATGTTTTGTGGAAATGTGTTTATTTTTAACAGAATGCATGTCTGTCATTGTTCTCCGATGTGTGACCATTTAGTTTCAGCCCTTTATTTCATGTCATATTTATATGCATGAAGAATATGAGCTCCCTGCCCACAGCAGTAACTGTGTGATCTTTGAGGTCCCTTCCAACCCAAACCATTCTATGATTTGAATATTAATTACGTCATGCCTTTATCTAACATTTCTAAAATAACAAATGTCTTCATTTCATATTGAATTTCAAAGTTTTAAAAGTATTGAATTGTGTCCTTCTTTCTGAGACAACTGCATAGGATGGAAGGGGGAAGGCATTTTCCACTGGGGGAAAGGCCACATCTCCATTTGGTTAAAAAATGCCAACATAGTGACTTTTCCCCCATTCTGAATGGAAACAAATCCCACTGTGTCACAGTTGAACAGAAATTCTGTTTTCCAAACAGCTTCCATTTCCATCTGTCCATAGTGAATCACTGTCCATCCATCCACACAATCTTTCAGCCTTATTTTTCATCCAGTTTTTTCTCTGTGTTTACATCTCTCCATCTGGCTGCCCGTATGCTCCTGGATATCTCCATTTACCCTTCCATGGAGCTAATTTTCCACCAGCAGAACATTCACCAAAGACTTGGAGACCAATCCTGCTCATTTCTGTGCTCAGACATGAAGTGGTAGAGAGAAATTCTTGACAAAAAGTTTTTCATCTCGGACTGAAGAATGGTGGGAGTGATGAAGAAAAAGCAGCTCCTGAACTTCAGGGATGCCTGATATTTGTTTAGGGAGCAGGACAAGGTATTTAAGTAGGAAGAATTACGTGGGCATGATTTGTGCCTATTGGAATTCCAGTTTTTCTTGGTGCTGAGGGATCCTGTCTGTTTATCCCCAGTTTCTCTGGGCTCTCACACTGCTTTGGCAGGGGGCCTAACTTTTCCTAGCTGAGCGTGGCCATAAAGCCATGAGAGTGCCCCACGTTGTTCCACATTTAAAATCCAGGTGGGATCGTTGCCATGGCCCATAAAGCCTCCATAAACCTGGGCAATGAGCTGAGGCACGGGGGCTCATTCCTGCCTGGCTCCAGGCCAGCCCTGAGCAGCAGCCACTGCAGGGTCTGCCCTGGCACCTCCACAGGAGTGACCCCAAACCCTCACCCCGGGGACATCCTCTGTCCAGGGCTTCTCTTCTTGCTGGGAAAGCATCCCAAACCTTCTGCTGCCACATCTGGCTGCGAAGGAATAACTTCAGTCATAGGGGTGGGCTACAGGATCCAGCCAGTCTTCCCTGAGTCATGCCAAAAAGAAGCCTGGGAATGGTTCCTACCAGTGCTCACCCAGCTCAGAGGATGCAAAAATCCTTGATCCATGGTCAAGCCCTTTGCTGAACTCATCCTTTAATCCCACCCATATGGCAGCTCCTGTGAAGAATTTCCATTTCTCTTTGGACTGGATGAAAACTCAAAATTCAGAGCACTGGGATGTATTACATTGCATAACACTCAGTGCCCTGTTGTCATCTAGAGAGGAGTTCATTAATGTGAGGAAAAGGACCAGGATAATCAAAGATCCTGGTGGATTTAGGATTTTGAATAGCAGTGAGATAATATCTAACTGCATTGAACTTCTGTCAATAAACTAATCTGGAAGAATAACACCCAATTAAATCTGCAGAGAAAAGAGGTCCTTACACGTAATACAATTTTTTTTCCAAATTCCACTTGTTTTTGCCTCTTTTTTTCTTTGCATTTCCATGTTCCAGAGGCTGGAACATGTGGGTCCTTCTAGTTCTTGTTGACTTGCTAAAGATCTCTTTATTTCCACAGCAACACTTCATACTTACTTAATATTGAAAAAGTCATGTCTGTATTTGTCAGCTAACCAAATTATCTTCAAGCAAAATAAGATTCTAAATCTCAAAACAGGGAAAACTAGGGGAAAAAATGTCAAGTGCTTAGAAAGCAAAAAGGATCTATAACATACATTAATGTACAGTCCCACACCAAAGGGCAGAAAATATACAGGAACACATAAATCAGGGAGAAACCTGAGTGACAAATGAGTTGTTTCATTTGATTGAGGATTGGTGAAATCTGAGCTGTGCCACAACATTCAGGTTTGGCACAGCATGAGGGGAAAGATGGACAAAGTGGAGAGAATGCAGAGCAGCGAGAATG
Source organism: Acrocephalus scirpaceus scirpaceus (assembly GCA_910950805.1). NCBI lineage: Eukaryota > Metazoa > Chordata > Aves > Passeriformes > Sylviidae > Acrocephalus > Acrocephalus scirpaceus. The sequence continues at coordinate 6,979,789 of OU383790.1, read as the reverse complement.
ATCAAAAAAGGGGGAAAAACAGAGGGACTTGGGGGTGCTGGAGCTGAAAAGGTAAAGAGAGTGTTGGGAGGTGGCCTCCTTGCAAAGAATAAAAGGTTCAAAAAGAAGGATGCAGGGCAGTAAACACTGGACCTGAACTGCTCCAGAGGTGTTTATGTCAGGCTTTAGGGAAAAGATTTTCTCATTCCAGGAAATGAAGCAGTGGAACAAACACATCTCCTGAGAATGGTGCTGGTCCCCACCACAGCCTGTCCTTGGGAACAAAACCAAAACAGTGTCTGGAATGGCAGAAATTGAGCTGATCCAGCGCTAGGCTGGGGAGCAGAACAGGAAACCCCTTGAGATCTCTTCAGTCCATGCTCTCTGCAGGTCTGTAACCTAGAAATCCTTTCATGTGCTCCCTGCGTGTCACATCAGGGACACCTGAGGTGCCAATTGCTTCACGGTCACAGGTTGTGACTGAAGGGGGATTTCTGGATACTCCTCCTGAAAGGCTCGTAAAGCTCTGGGAAATACAGGGCATGTTGGGTGTCCCATTTGGCTCTGGGACACTTCCTGAAAATCTAGTTATTATTGAAAGTTACCATGCCATAAGTTGTTTTATTAATACTATTATTTATTATTTATGGAGTGCTGAGTGTGTGCTGGGTGTTTATGTGATTATACACTGAGTTAGTCTGGAGTTGCACAGGCTCCTGAATTATGAGGTGAGGTTATTACCTGCTGCCTTTGCATGAGAATGATATTTTTCATTTACTCTGGTTGGCTCCTTCATCCTGTGAGGGGCTGAGCAGGGTCTGTGAATTTTGAGTAATTAATGGACTGGATCTGACACCAAAAACAGGTTTTGAGAGAAAGGGTGCAATCATTTTGCAGGTGGAGGATAGATTTGGGCTGCAAGGAAACTGAACATCCTGGTGTCACACAGCAAAGCACCAACACTCACAAATTATTCTGTTGCTGCGTATTTTTACTGACTTGAATGAGGCAGTTGTGCTTGGAAATGGAAAGTCTTCATTCCCTTGAGGGCTCGGGCTTAGGATCCTGTAGCAACAACTTCCATACCCTCATTACAAGTTACATCCCAATGTATTCCCTTTCATATCAATCCTCTTTCTATCCCCATTCAAGACAAAGACATGCTGTTCTCCTCCGAGACAAGAGTATCTGTTAGATCTTCTCTATTCCTCTCAATCCTTGCCACTGTGTTGCTATGCACTCACTCACACTCTCGTTCTAATAAGACGAAATATTCAAATATTTTGATCTCTCTTTACACAGTATTTGTTCATGCTTTACACAATGGTAATTTATTTAATAATGCCATTCTTGCATTTTTGGTGGAGCACCAATTGACTTCCCTGTAAAGATAGATAAAATAAAGAGGATTTTAAAACATCAGCAGTCAGAGAGGGGCGTCTTTACGCATTTAAAATATGAATCAGATTTTTGTGATCGTCCTCTGGTCAGTTCTCATAGCTATGCTATAGGAGTAGGACATCACCACATCCATACCTCCAACTGCAGTTTTAATCAGAAGAGAGTCTGTTCTCATTTAATGAAGTAAATGAGACCTCGGGTAATATTGTCTGTGTAATTGACAGAGTTCTCTGGGAAACATTACACTTTATAATGAAAATACTGTATATAATTAGGATCTAATAGGAAGAAAATAGTAATTAGGCAGAATTAACTGAAAAGAAGCAATCAAGCAAATAAAGGTTATTCTCTGGAGAGGATCCTTTGGGGTTCAAATGTGTACATCCTCTGATTGTAAAGAAGTCACAGTAATTAACAAGAGTCTTTTCATTGCATCATGTAAAGCCTGACAGCGGCTACTGGGATGACCCTGCAAACCTGAACGTGCTGTTCCAGCCCTGGGCTTCCACAGGGGTGTGCAAGGAGGCTGCACCCAACACTGGAGGGGCTTGCAGAGCTGAGGGAGGCATCCAGACCTTTAACTTTGGTCTTGCCTGGCTTTTGTGGACATTTCCTTCTGCTTCTCACTTTCCTCTCTGATGTCCAGAGATCTGTCAGGAGAGAGCTCAGAGCAGTGTGTGGCACGAAAGAGATTTAATCCAATGTTTCTCACAAGCAGAAACCATAAGCAGACACAACAGATGAGCCCAGGACTCACTTTAAAACAGTTCTTGTTGCTTAACAATATTTCTTCCATTCTTATTTATTTTTCTACTTTATCTATCTATGCATTGATCTTTTGAGTAAAGATTTACTGCAACTATCAACACAGCACTTAGCATAAATTAACAAGAATGGTTTCATGGATTTTTTGTTTTTATTCACATAGATCAAAAATGAAGTTCTCACACTTTGGGGGAGATTTTCTTAAATTACATAAACTTTTACCAATTAATTTCCCACTTCAGTCAGTAATGTGTGTGGCATGAACCACAAACTTTTCTTGTCTCAAGATAAATTTATGGGATCATTTTTTCAATTCCTTCAGAAAACATCTGGTATTTTCTCTTAAATGGATAAGGAATTCATGTTTCTTTAATATGATGCCCAGTGGTACCCTGAGTGCACTGAAGCTCCCCTTTTTGCAGCTGGAAGTTATCCAGAGGTATGTGAGAGACATTCCCACAGGAATGGTTGCTATTGTCAAAACAAGTTTTTTGGAGTTGGGGGCAGGTTTGGTCAGGTTTTTTGTTTGTTTGCCTTTTTTTTTTTGTTATGTTCAGAGATTTTTTTCTTCTTTTAAAGGTATTTGATGAAAGGAAAAAGTGGAGGGGGGAATCTATAGAGTAAGAAATATGTTTATGAAATAATTTCATTTAAATTTAGATTAAATTTTGCACTTAATTGTTGAAAGGCATATTTTTCTTGTCTTTTATTCAGCCTGTTGGTGAACCTGCCCAAGAAAAAAACATTTTGGACCACTGAGGTAAGTGTGCCTGAAAGAATGATTTCTCTTTCTTTCAGAACTTTCATTTCTGTCCACCTCTTTTCCCTTTTTTTTTTTCCCACAGAACTATTCACTCAATTCAGTGCAACTTTGCTGCCATTTTTAGCCCAGATTTTTCCAACAAAATTACCACTTCTCTAAAACTTTAGATCAACCCCTACAAAATAACCCTCTAACTCTTTATGACATCTTTGAGGCCAATATGTAAAAAACACCCTATGGCAGCCAAGAATTAATGTTATTATTGCTCTCAGCTATCACGGGAAAAGTGTGATCCAGAGAAGTATCTAATGGCCAATTGTGCACACCAAAAGTGAGATGAAAAACTTCAGCAAGTTCAAAGTTTGTAGTCCAATTATGTTCTGTCTTGCGGGTGCTCTATAGGGGAGGAAAGTAATATCCCTCCAACCCCTGCATATCATTGCAATATCTAACAAATCCTTTGGCACTCCGGCGAGGAGTTCAAAGAAAAAGCATCATCAGCTCAAATAATTACTGCCCATATTAAGTGTTTTAATATTGCAGATGGATGTAAAAGGCAAAGGACAATGGCTCACACACAAAGCCTGCTGAAGCACAGTCTGGGGAAGGCCACAGATACCCAACACGTTGTCCTTTCCCCTGCTCTGCTCTCTGCAATATTAAACCACTTAATCTGTAATTGCACAAGCTTATGATGCCTTGGCTTTGAACTCCCCACAAGGGTCCCACAGGATTTGTCAGATGTTTCTAAAACAAAGCCCACCAGGAGGCTGAAAGGTCTCTTAGTAGCTATGACAATGGTTTAATGCGCTATAATTTCCAGTAAAGGGATATCTAATTGAATATTTTCACCTATCATGTAAGCAAGGCACCAGCTGGGAGAAAGGAATGAAAATTATAGCAAGGGACAATCAAGGTGAGCAGTGCTGGAAAATCATAACTCATTGGAACTCGATGGGCACTGAACTTAGTGCAGGAACCTGGCTCGGACGTGGATTGTGGTTTTCCCTCAGCTGGGTGAAAAGCACACCAGACTTGGAGCCTGGAGTTAAGACCTGAAGGAAATATGCTGAATTATTTAAATAAGAGTCAGGATTATGGAAGGAAGCTCCATCTTATGATGAAATGATTCATCTCCCAAGTGCCACCCAGGCAAACCCTTCCTCCCCTCTCTTCTACTTCTGTATTTGTCTTGTCTTGCCAGGCTGAAAACTCTTTTCTGCCATGGACAGTCCCAATGTTGTGTGCATGTAACAAAAACACCCCTGAGATGGTGCTTGAATGCACAGAACATACAGGGGAGGAAGGGCTGTCCAAGGCTCCCCAGGACCAATCCCACCATTCCCCTTAGCAAACAGTCAGCACAATCCTCTTGTGAAAAAAAAATTTCATATTTTCCTCTTATCCTGTCCAGAACTCTTTGATCATGATGTGCTCCTGCTGGCAGCTCTCAGCCTCCTCCCCGCAGTGAACACATTCCAGACCTGGTGGGGAAACCCTCCATGTGCACAGGAGGAGGTTCTGGATAGTCTGAAACAAAGCCCACCAAGAACATTTCTCTTTTGTCCCAGTAAAAGGGGATGGATGATGGAGATGTTCATCATCATCTATTTCCATGCACTGGTAAGGACGTGCTGGTGGGGGCCTCATGTAAACTCATGCAGGAAGTAGATATGATGAAAGCAGTTTTTCCAGTCAGAAAATCTGTCACAACAAGAGGTTTATTGGTGATGCACCTCATGGCTTGTGTTTCCTGTGTTCAGGCAATAACAGTCTTGCCAGCAAAAGAAAAACTTGTTATTCCCCTGTTATTTTTCCTATTTATTCCTTGGTTGTAGCGGCATATGTTGCTTCCTCTTGTGTGAAATGCTTTCCACTCTCAGATCGTTTCTCTGAAAAGGAAATCTTCCCTGTGGCATCTCTCAGGAGCATTTGCTAAAGTTCACATGGTTTCAGAATTCTGGAGTGCAGAAGTGTTTAGCATGATTCGTCTGCCCAACTAAATAATTGCTTTTCGTCATTCTGCAGATGTCCCACTCCTGTTCTTTGAAGGAAATATGCTGAATTATTGAAATAAGATAGAGCCAGGATTATGAAAGGAAGTTCCATCTTATGATTAAAGCATCAGCCTTGAATTCAGCAGATACACATTTGGTTTCTGACTCTGCCTCAGATATTCTGGGAAGCCTTAGGCTTATCACAAAAGCCAAGATCCATTTTTGTCTGACATGAGCTACGCAAAATTTTTAGAACCCATTGCCTGTGCTGCTTCTCCAGTCAGGGGAGTGCAGGAGAGATCTCCAAAGAGAGCACCACCTCTCCCTAGGATCCGTGGAGTGATTCACACTCTGGAGGTGTTCCTCTGCCTCGCAGGAACCTGCGTGACAGCGCTGGCCCAGATACCTTTTAGAGGGATAAAATTAGGTGAGAGCATTTCCACCCTTTGTCTCAGTCTCCCACGTGTACAGAGATAATGGCAACGCCATCTCTGGTCTTTTGGATTTGCTGGATTTCTTTTAAAAGAAAAAGCAAAACATGGCCTGACTTCATCCAAGTCTTATTAACACAGTTCCATAAATAAGAAAAATGCAGGATTGGAATTCCAGTAAGGTTTGACCTCCATGAGCACAGCAAAAAACCAAAGAGTGGATGGCAAAACTGTGTTTACTTGATGCAAAATGTTAAGAGAAATGGGTGGAAAATTATCTGGCTGCATTCATTAAACATCTGAAGTATCTCAGGAAGGTTGGATGAAATTAGAAGAAATTATTAAAATGCTACCACATATAAATCTTTTATGACAGTAAATATACGTGCAGTAAGTCAGAACTGGAACAGGTTGAAAAATGTTCTGCTGGAATTTCTTTTTCTGACAAAAAATGGCATTTTACTGAAATCAACCTATCATGAGGAACATGTCAATTTAAGTGATTCTTTTTTTTTCCCATAAGAAATGGAACTGAAATGAAATGTTCCCAACAAGGTTCAACTTTATCAGAACAGAATGTTTCAAATTTTTTGGAGGTTGAAACGATTCCATTAAAAATATTTTATGCAGATTTGTAATGCTTAAAATATCAAAACTGGAAGAAAGTACTTGGCATTGATCAAAACTAGTACGCTGAATAACCACAGATTATGTGGGGTTTTTTTAAGATTTCTTTGGGAATAATTTCCTTTACATCTCTTAAAAAGGGAAAAAAACCACCCAGCCCTAAATCTGGAAGGGTAGAACTCAAATAATGTTCAATTTTGCTTCAGCATAAAGCATCTCACTTGGAGCAGATTTATCTTCATTTTTATGTGTCACCCGCTGTTTTAATCTGTGGGTAAGAGAAACAAACCAAACCCTTACAGCATAAATATTTCTGTTGATGTGTTATTAACAAAGCAGCTGCTGAAGATCTCTGCTGCTGTGGATATTCTGGCTGTAGGAGCCACCTTCCCAGGCAGGGAGACAGCTCCTGTAATTCCCTCAGAACCGTCTCTCAGCTTCCTCCTCAGAAGCCAATAAATCTGTTCAGTCTCTATTTCATGCACCCAATTCCTACAGAGTCCTTTTTCTAGGTCCCAGAGTCCCCTGCCTTCCCACCTGGCAATTCCCTGTGGGTCAGCCTGGTTTTCCCCTATGAATACAGCATTCCCCAAGGGTTCTAACTCACATTCTCCTTGGTGGAAGCCCTGCAGCTCTCAAGGAAGAGAGAGCCCAGGCAGCTCCTGAGCTCTGTGTCTGACAGGCTCCAAAGACTCATTTCATCAGCTGTTAATCTCCAACAATCCTCTAAACGTTATCTGTTAAGACTGGAGCAAGCAGTGCAGCTTTGCCAGACTTTAGACTTGTTATTAGTTTTTCATAATTTTTCTCGAAAGAACATAAGACTGAATCAATCTGCCAGGCCTAATATGTTGATAATCATTTTGAAATATTTAAAGCTTCACTTCTGAAAGCTTGACTGAAATACCCACCTCAAGTCTCCCCCGGTGCTTTCTTGGCTCTCAATTTGGTGTTCTCTTTTCCTCTATGAGACCTGGTGGTCTTGGAGGTCTTTTCCAACCCTAATGATCCTATCACTTTCCCAAGTGGTTGTGTTGTCTCTTGAGCATTTCTCTCCTTTCTCCTCCCAATCTTATCCTGAGATTTGCTTCAAAATTTCATTTTTTTTCCTAATGAGGCATGAAAACACCTTCCCCCAGCTCTGATGCTCCATTTCTTTGGGTGCCTACTGACCACAGTAGGTTCCTCCTGCTGCAATGGTTACAATGCAAAATTCACATCACTTTTATAGTCCTGCATCACATCCTGTGAAATTAGAAATGCCTGCCCATGTTGCCCATAGAGAGATCCCAAGCCGCTCCAAGGACTGGACTTGCAGTAGATCCAGATCCCTCAGAGACACGAAGTTTAAAGAGATGTGACTTTGAAAATACACAGCCACACTGTAAAATGAAAAGAACCCTCTTTGTTCCCAGAGCCCACTGAGCCACCCTATTACCTACATTTAACTTATGCTTGAGGTTTCCTCACTGTTTTATCTGCCCAGATCACAACTCAACCTGCTACATCCATCCCAAGGTGTTAAGTCACACCTGCTTTGGTGCTAAAATAAGCTCTCACAGAATTCAGCTGGATTGGCTGCCCTGCAGTTTTGAAAATAGCCTGGAGACAAGCTCTAATGTCACTGCAGCATGTGTTCAGCGCTGCTGCAAGGCAGTGTTTACCTCTGGTATTTATTTTTCCCTGATGTGAATAACTGGAAGATCGGGAGCCGGGTCCCAAGGCACTGATACAACAATAGATTGAATCCTCACACGAGGCAATAATGGTGAAATTGTTCAGCCTCTGAAGCAGGCAGCCCCCAGATCTCCGCGTAGCACGCGCCTCCTTACAGAGATCAAGGCAAGCAGAAAGAAACAAGATATTTAACAGAGGAATCTCTGCATCCCATTGCATACTAATTAGACACCAGACACGGATACATCAGGGGAAGCAGAGGGAGGAAGGAGGGGAAAAATTTCTCTTGGCAAGACAACGTTGCATTTCAATCTTTCACCTTCACTGGGTAATGGGATGTGATGGAACATTAAAACAAACAAACAGCTTTTGGTGTTTACAAGAAATGTTTAAATAGGAGCTCGTGAGCCAGAGGTGTTTCACAGAACATCTGGAGCAGTGGAAAACAATGCGATTACGCAGATGAGTCAGATTCATTAGGCTATAAAATCCCCAGTAATGAACGCACGGAAGGGACTTTCACGTAGATTGTCATCTACAGAATAAAAAAAAAAAAAAACCAAGCCAACAAACCCCTAGGTAATAAACTTGGCAGTCCCTTCCCTGCCCACCCCCTCTCCCTCATCCCCTTTGGAATGAGATTCCCAGTGTGATTACCAAGCCCCGTGTGAGAGGCAGAGGCTCAGATCCCCTCAGGGGCGGTGGCTGGGGAGGAGGGAAGGGCTGTGGGACGTGGGGATGCAGCTCAGCCATCCCTGGAACGAGACATTCAGCACCTTCCTCTCCCCTGCACACCCATCACGAGCTGTGGTGTGGGATACTGCTGGTCCATATGGCCAGTCCTTATGACCTGGCAGTGCAGACCACTCTCAGGCAGGAAAAAATGTGATTTGAGGGACATCTGGGGTGGAACAAGTTAAAAGGACCTTTTCTTCACACCGTGGGGGCTTCAGCTGTGCAGCTCCTTGCCACACTGGACACTGAAGTTTTAATGTATTGAAGGGAGGTTGGGTGGAAAACCAATCTGTTGGCAGCTTTTGAGTACAAAAAGGCTGAATTTAGAGCAGAGAGGCTCAGAGCTGCACATTGCCAGGGACAGGAGAGGCGCAGGCAGAAGCAGCTCTGAGATTGCTCAGTTCTGATACTCACAAGGAGAGGCTGCCTGAGATTTGGCACAGGGCACTTAGCACAGCCCAGCATCTCAGTGCTCAGACATTTCACCTTCAGTGACTTCTGGAACCCGAATATGCATCAAGAGTGAAAACTGGGCACGGTCACCAACTCATTCCTCACCAAACACTGGCCAACAAATAGAAATTTCAGTCATAGCCACAGGGCTATTAATGCAGCAGCCAGAGGAGAAAAGAATCCTCTAGCTTTTTCTAGAAACTCTTAGTGAGATTTCTTTGAAGAAGTCCCCCAAATGTCTGGGCTGCCTCCCACAAAACTTGGCTGCAGCCACCCCTCTCTCACCAGCAATCAGCAATGGCAGAATTCTCCTCAAAGCAAGGTTAGCAGTAGCCTGGACAGATGTTTCAGGATCTTTATCACATTAGAATTACTGGATGTTTTCAGCTAAACTGAAGAGCATCTCAGCACCTTTTTAGCTCATTCCTGAGCACAGATGTTTTTAAAAAACCCTCTTGTGGGTTTTATCCATTGGTGCTTCCTGGGTAATGTATCCTCACTTCCTGAAAGTCCTCATTACCCGGAGGATTCTTTTTTCTTAAAAGCCCATTTATAGAATTGGCACTTTTTTTTTCCTTTCCAGTAGATCTATTTCCCCCTGGACTATGTCTGTCTGGGGAGATCTCATTCAAGGACAATTGGGCTTCAGATTAGGAAATCAGACTGCTAAATCCCTTAGTTATCTTTGAAAATCCCATCCTTGAAGCTTAAGTCAGATGAGAGCTTCTCTGCTTTCTGTAATTTTCTGGTTTTCAACTCCATTTCTGAAAGAATTTTTTTTTCTCTCATGGGCAGAAGACTGTGACCTTCATAGAGAAATGAAATCAGTTCAACAGAATAAACAATAATTAAATTTTCATAGGAAAATATATTTTCAATTTTCTGTTTCTCACTGAGGGTTAAATTACTAAATCATTGCAATTTCTTTATTTTCTTTGCCTTTTGAGGGAAAACAGTTACCTGAGCTGTTTATTTACATTTCACTCCCAGCACATATTAGATTTGCTCATTCTTGGCACTGAGTCCTGGAGTGGCACTTGAGGAATGGTGAACTTGGGGATCTTTCCCCAGCTTCATCCCTCACTGGCCACATCTCCCATCACCGTTTTGCTTCTCACCAGTTCAACTCCTCCTCTGTGGCATGAATTAATTCATATTGATGGAGTGCTTTGATATCTTCACATAAGTACCAAGCCTGCTGCAGAGAGAAAATGCAAATGTCACCTGTGACATTGAGAGAAATGTCACCCGTGGTACTTGGGCTTGAAGGTTTGAGAGATCTCTCAGTGCTGAGCCCAGGGTTCCTGGCTCTGCAGGAAGATGAGATGGGGCTCAGGGCAGAGGCACAACAGCAGGTGCCACAGAATCATGGAATTATACACTGGATGATGTTGGAAGGCATCTCAGAGGACCCTCCACTTCCAGTGCACCAGGTGGGATCTCACCAGAGATCTCTCCCCATACTCCACAGAAAGATTTGTAGGTGGCTGCAAAACTCTTACCTTGAACCAGCCCAGGAGGATTGTAGGAAATAAATTAAATCAGTCTCATTTTTAAATGAGGGCACATCAAGGCACACGGCAATTAAGGGTGGAGTTAGTTGGAAGGAGGCTGTTCCTGTGCTGAAGTTCTGAGATTACAGGGATTACAGTGGTACCTTTCAATGTGAATGATGTGGAAATTTCCACCTGGTTGTGAAAAGGGAAGGAGAATGGGTCAGATTGTGTCAGAATTAGGTGTCTGTTTTGCTCTTCCCACAGCTGCTCACTATTCAAACTGAAGGAGATGAGAATATTCAAGAAGTACCTAACTGGGGCACTCCTGACAATTTCAGAATGTTTGGGACGATTTTATTTTTAGTATCAAAGGATTGAAAAACTTGTCAAAATGGCCACATTCCCAGGGACAAAGCCACACCTGGGCACACAAACCTGCCTGGCCTCAGGTGAGCTGGTACCTGTGTGTGCTCAGCCCCTGCTGTGCTTCCCCAGCCTCCCCCTGCCATTCCCTGTGGACGTTGATCCATTCATCACACAGTGCCTCTTGCAGAGATTGGCTGTGTCCTTCCCCAAGTCACAAACACATCCAGAATGAACCAGGAGTGTCTCACACAGGAACATGGATGTGCTTTTGCATTTCCTTCCTGCCTGGTAGCCAGCCCAAGTTCCCAAAGCACCAGGACTTTCAGACACCCCTTCCAGCCCTGCACCCTCTTCCAGTGTGGGCTCGATATTTCTGAGCCTGGGAGAATTTCAGCTTGCTAACCATTGCTAGCTCCTTCCCCAAGGGAAAAATTTCAACAGTTTTCTCTTCCCAAAACATCTCCCTCCTTTTCCCAAAACATTTCTAAGGGGGCAGTGTTTTTTCCTCACACAATCTTCCCTAGCTGTTGTTTCCTAGTACTTAACCAATGCAAAGAGGTGTCAGGATGTCACACTAGGACACAAAATGAACACACAGTCACACACTGAGTTGTCTAAGGCAAAAAAGAGAGCTTTATTTACAAATTTCAGAATTTTTACGTTGCCTAAAGTGAGAGCAGATTGGAGGATGAAATCCCACCTCTCTCAATCAAACTGGTCACATTCACAGTCTAACAATTTCCTCCTCCTCCAAGAAGGAATGTAAACAATTACGTGTTTTCATTAAAGTGCATAAGGACTCCATTGTAAAAAATGTAAACATCAGAAGGTTTTTGAAAAACAGGGCAACATCAGTCCTATTGACCAATGAATACCTTTTTTAACCAGGCATGTTATAAAAGAAGTGAAAAGATCATAAATAAAGCTTTCTAATGTTCTCTTTGTCAGAACTGGAGTCCAACTATATTTTTGTCCTACTGCAACACACCAGGTCACCACAGAGCTCAGGGAGGGAACCTGCATCTCAGTGCCCAGGTTCTCCCTAAATCTGGGTGTCAGGCTGCTGTTGGAGTGCAGAGAGGAGAGAAATTCCAAACCCAGCAGGGCAAGGGGCCACACTCACCCAGACATCAGCTCACCACTGCCACCGTGCTCTCCGGCATATCAGACTTGATGGATTTCACACTTTAAGGCTTTTGCTTTGAAAGAGCCTCAGCTTTTATCTTAGCAAAGTACAGCTTTTTAACCTAAAAATAGCCCGCCCAAGCTCCTTCCATCGGAACAGCAGAAGATGAGCTGGCAACTCTCAATTTTTGGTGCTTCTCTATCAGAAAGATGAAACATTTTTCCCTATAATCCTACAAAATGGAATGTTTAGGGTTTCAGAGGTTACTGGAATTTTCCCTGGCAGCTGGTCAAATATATGATCCCATTAGAGCTTCTTTGATGAGGAAGTGTAGCTTGACTCAGAGAGAAAATGAGTACAGGAGAGGAGAGCATGTCAAAGGAGAAAGAGAAGTCAAGAGAACAGGAAGGGGGAAAAAACCTACATGAACCAAGAATTTTAATGTACCACACTCTGTCTCTTCACAGAAGAAGACAGGAAATTGCATCCAAAACTCAAAAAAATGCCCAAACTCTGATTATGAACGAGGAAGAAGCAGCTCTGCTCTCTCTGTGAGGGAATAAGATCTTTGTGATGCCTTTTCCATCTCTGAGAGGCCAGAGAAGGCCAGGAATTGCTTCTTTCCCACTGGCAGGGCTTGTGGATCCAAGCAGGAGGGAGCACTGGCAACCTGGGATTAAAAAAAACAAAAATTCAATCCTGCTGGATGCCAGGCTCGATGCTGCCTGCTTGTTAGTTCACTTAGCACCACACACACAGCCAGAGTCAGAGCAGCCCTTTTCCTTAGCAGGAGGAAAGGACAGGGGATGGTGTTTTACACACTCCGTTGTGAGCCTGTGAATGTCTCTGTGCTCGGGGGCTGCTCGGGGTTTGCTCTCCACACCCCCTGCATCAACCACGCCAAGCAGCCTCGCTGTCCCCGGCAGGAGGGGAGGGTGCAGGGGCTCTGTGGTGGGTGCTGGCACAGCCCAGGGCTGCCCAGCCCAGCAGGAGGGTTGGAACCCTGGAGGCTGAAAATTTCAGGTTTTCTGTGTTAAAAGGTGCTGACCCTCAGGCAAGCACCACATTTGACTTGAGGCCATGGAACAGGTTCCCAAAATTGAGTGACAGCACTGGGGTTGTGGGTGTGTGGTTTGAATAGGATTGTGTGATCTCACAGGGTTGAAAAACTTAGATTTAAGGTTTTAGTATAAAGTAATACGTGTGTGTCAAGATGGAGAGCTTTCGGCATTGTTTGGGTTCTTCTTATTCACCTTCTTCTTCTTTCTTCTTCATAGGTTTGGGTGGTTTTCTGTAATTTGGTGAAGAAGGTCCATATTGCTGGCCTTGGGTGGTCATTATTAGGTCAAAAGTATAAATAATAGAGGTGTCACCTTGTTATTGGGGGATTATCACTTAAATAACCTTGGAAGGAGTTAGAGGTGCTCCATTTTACCTCATTTCTCTGACTTGCTAGTTGGAGCTCACAGCACATGAGTCTGTAAATAGATAAGAAATAATAAACACCCAAATCTGAACGCGAAACCTACACATTTCCTGTGTATTTATCCTGACCTTGGCAAGGAAAAGAAGGCAGAACCATCACACAGGAGCTGTGTCCAAATCCAAAACATGGGCTGCACCATCCCAGGGGCAGGAGACCCTTCCCAGGCATGCCCGTGGCTGCTCTCCAGCAGGAGATCCATCAGGATTATCCCTCAGGAGATGTCTGGTGTTCCCACAGCTCCAGCATGGGAGGCCCAGGATCCTTCCCTGTCAGATTATCCCTTTTCTGACCCAGAGATGGGGCAACTGAGAGGCGTTTTAGAGACTTTTATTCTATTTTCAGTCTCATGTGAAGGGTGAGACAGTAAAGATGTTCCAATTTATGCCATCACAATCAGAAGCCAAACTATTTCATAATTACAATACATCATAAGCGTTTTTTGGCTTTTAGCATTTTTTAGCATTTTTGGCATTCAGCATTTTTTATCTCAAAGTTTACACACTATATAAACCTTGTATCAAACTTTAAAAATTCGCCACAAATCCATTTCCCACACTTCCCTTGGAGAGGTGTTCAGTTTCAGCAGCTGCCTTTTTTCAATGCTTTTGTCATCAGATTTACCCACGAGCTAGAAATGAGGTTCACAGCACTTCTATCAGAGTGACAAAACATCAGGACTCCTTCTGGCATCGCTTTTTACCTAAATGGATCCTCATTCCCTTCTCTCTGCTATTAATGAGGAATCATTTGTCAGTAAATTAGGCAATGTGCATTGAGATAAAATAGAAAACTTTTCCCACCCCCTCCCACCTCCGTGGGGGTGAGAGTTTTGACCCGAGCTGAGGTTAACCCTAACAATCACACCATCCCCTTCAGCAGAGTACACCTCCTCCAAACCTGCCAGCACAATTGCACGTGTCATTGTCACATGAACTGCTTTCTTCACACTGGGGCAGGATGGAAAATCCTCCCACCAAAATTGGTTTGAATCTCTTGGTTCTGAGGTGCAACAAAGTTTTATTCTGCCCTGTGCCTGACAAAATGATCATTCATAAAAACGCAGCAGAGCAAACCCCACAGCCCTGCTCCCTCCTTGCAGCTCTGCTGTCCTCAGGTAAGCCACGCCAAGCCAGATTCACCCCTCCAAACTCAGTCTGGGGAAAGGGGGCAGATGGGCTGCCAGCTCATGCTCCCATCACAGTGGCAGCTCCACAGTGCCACGGGGAATCCACAGCACTCCACGCTTGTATTAATTAGCAGCACTGCTCTGGCTCTGAAGGCCCAGAAGGAGCAGATCTGAGGAGTGCAGGCTGCTCCTGCATTGTCTGTTCCTGATCAGAACCCCAGTTTAACTCAGAGCCAACGGGGCCCCTCAGAGCAGCCCCGGCCCCACGGGTTCAGCAGTTCCAGGGGCATGAAGAATGTGGAAAACACCTCAAATCCATCCTGGCTCTGGGACACAGGGGCTCATTCCAAGTGGCTCAGCACAGATTTAGGAGCCCTGTGGAGGCATTCAGTGCTGTTTGCTTTCTCCAAGCCCACCAAGCAGCCAGCAGGAGAGCTCACAGCCCCTCTGCTGGAGCTCCCAGAGTGCCCCAAAGGCTTTGCACTGGCCAGGCTGCTCATATTGGGGAAAAATGGATTAAAATGAGTTGTGTCTTGTGGTAAAGGTGGGCTCAAGTTTCCTAGGAGGAAAAGGGCTCAGCACAAGACTGCAAACAACCACGTTCCCTCCTGTCTCAGTGTCAGAAGTCTGTCTGTGTGTGAGTCCATGCATGCAGCTCACCCAGACACACCTATGTAAATGATCATTTATCTCTAGGTGTGTGTCTGCATCTCCCCACCACCCAGCTTCAATGGCTGGGTTTAAAATAAACCAGTGAGTTTCTCTTGGTTTTAGGCAGTTTGGGGTACCTCAGTCACAGCCCACCATACTTCACCCTCTCACACTCAGTCCTATAAATAAAAGCCTCGCCATGACAGGAAATATCTTCTAATTAGCACCCCAGACACAATCTCCTGGCTGCCTTCCACTCCTTCCCATTGGCAGGGAGCTGGAGGCTCTTTTCTTTTTTCTTGCAACATTCCCTTAAAGACCCATCGATGTTTTGCTGAGACCATTTGCTATGAGGAGGAGGAAAAAAGAAAAGGCATCCAGTGGAAGGTGTCAGATGGTAGCAGGAGATAAATCATGTGCCTTCCTTTCCCTGACCCACTACTGAGCACTGCTGTAAAAACAGGCTCTCAAAAACATCCTGTTCTTCACAGTTACAGCTGGAAAAGGCCTCTTAGATCATGCAGCCCAGCTCCCTGCCTCTGGGATAACTCTCTGGTGTACATTTTATGCTGTTTTGTCCAGCCTAATTATCCATCCCTGCTGTTAATGGGATGGAGCACCAAACTCTCCAGACTGCCTCCATTCTTCAGGGTTCTTTTATTGTTCTTTATTCCCTTCCTGGTGGCTTCTAGGGTCGAGTTTTGAGAGTACATCATTTTAGGCTCTGACACTTTAAGCCTTTAAAGAGTGTCCTCACAATCTCACACTTCAGTGCAACATGCACACAGTAGTTTGAATCTGGGGACCTTTGTGCATTAATAAAAGAGCAGACCTTTTAGAAGAGGGTAAGTGTTAAGGAAAAGATTTTGCTGTTCTGTGGTTTGAATCGGGGATTGGAGGTTTCTGTCTCCACAAAATACAACAGTTCATGTGTGTGCCTGCAGATACAAACATAAGCATGGACATCTCTACCTGTGTTGCAGCTGCAGCTCTTTATTTACACACCGTGGTCTGTGTGTGGGTGAGTGTTCACACAGCCATGAATACACTCAGTGGCACAAAGCCTCACCCTGACAAGTGGCTTGGGCTTTGTCCTCTCATTTCCCTCCCACCCAGCAGCCCGAGGCCAGCAAAAAGTCTGTCATGCCATGGCAAAGCTCTCGTGATAATTCCAGTCTGGTCCAAACTCCTGTCCTGCCCTTCCTGTGCACTGAGTGCCTCTGATCAGCTTCATTTTACTACATCTGGCACCTGCCTTTCACTGCCAGACTGATTTCCAAATGAAAGCAGGCTTGTGTCTGCTGTCTCAGACTGTCTTTTTGTCACAGTAGTCGAGGAGATGAGGTTTTGATGTGTTTCATAAAAATGTCATCATCAGGTAATGGAGAGACTGCTGCTAATGAACCTCAGCCCTTGATTAGCCAGCAGAGCATGCTCATGAATCAGGGATGCAGCAAATGCACCATCTAAGGAAGAGTCAGGCCTAGAGACAAAAATCTTGGGGCCAGGCTCCCTCCAGAGCCATCCCCAGCTGGCTCCCACCAGGCCAGCAGCTCAGGGAGCTCTCAGGGAGCCCCTCACTCACAGGGAGGAGGGAAGATCCTCATTCCCAACAGAGGTCTCAGAAAAGGAAATCTCCCCTCTGCCCTCCACTGTCACTTTCCAGGGAACTCCTTCTTCTCCCCTGTTCCAGGAGGTCCCCCACTATCCCCATTTCTCTCCTTGCTGGTCCACAGGCACCTGATTCACCACGTGTGTCAGGGCTTTCCTACAGTTACAGTCTCCCCCACTGTCTTTCCAAAATTCCTCACTTCAGACACTCATGTAAATCTGTTCTGCAGTCACAGGTGCTTCAGATTAAACTTTGAGATGTTTCTTTTTAGCCTTTTAACTCGTTCCTGCAAGAGGCACATTGCAGAGTGGGGGTTTCCCTGCTGTGTCAGGGAGCCCTGGGTCATGAAAAGGCTCACAAGAGGAGAGAGGGCTCTGCTGTCCATGTTCAGAAGTCTTCTTTCACTCAGAAATTCATCACTCCTTGCTTTATGTGTGTCCTGCCACATGGGTAAAAACTCCTGGGCTCCTCCCAGTGAGTCTATCTGCAGTAGCAAACCTCCAAATCCTTTTGGTTTAGTCCTAAGCAAGCAAAACTTTGAATTCTGACTTATCTGCCTCCTAAAGACACGGGAAACTGCTCAAAGTGCAAAACCTTCATCAGCTTGCATTCTACCTGGGCAAGGAAAGCAGAGAAATGGTGTCAGTAACAGGCAAAGGGAAGGGAAAAGCCATTGTAAAGAAAACAGAGAAATGGTGTCAGGAACAGGCAAAGGCAGGGAAAGGCCATTGCATAGAAAGCAGAGAAATGGTGTCAGTAACAGGCAAAGGGAAGGGAAAGGCCATTGCTATCCATCCTTGTGCTCTGCTGACCCCTCTGAGTCTCCCCAGCTGGACCAGCCAGAGCCTTTCCCCTGCCAGTGCCATCCTGCTGGTGCCTTTTCTCCAAGGCTGCCAGGAGGTGCCACTTGCAGACTGAAAGCACCAGCAAACCCCAAGCTGTTGAGCACCAGGGGCAGGTTGTGCTCAGCCAGCAGTGCAGACAGGCAGCACCCAGCAGCAGGCAGGGCTCGCTGTGCCTGCAGGGCTGCCTGGCCTGGCAACAGGAGCCAGAGCTCCTGGCTGGTCCTGCTCCATCCTTGGCTGAGGCAGCAGGAGCCATGTGCTGAGTCTGCTTCAGCTGGGAATTACACTCTGCATATCTTACATCTATCAGTGTAAAAATAGGATGTTTGAATAGAGGGTGTTAAAATTGCCACCTCAGTCTGATTTCTCATGCTGTGTAATAGAACATATGGCAGAGACTGAACTCCAACGGGAGAACTCGGGAAGCAAGCAGACAAATAAGTTGTTTAACCATTTCAGCACCTTGGACACGGTCTGGAGCTCCGCAGGAGGGGAATGCACACGGGTAAATGTGGGCAGCGCCTTCAGTCTCATCTGCACATCAGGCACGAGAGCAGAGCAGCGCTCTGACCCCAGCACGCTGAGCTACAAGGCCCGGGCTAATTGTGAGAGCACCACAAAGCAGCATCCCCTCATTCACCTCCCTTCACCGCTGCCTCCTTTGGCAGCTCAGGCTGGGGCTGCCCCTCCCGAGGGCAGAGGGGCCCAGCAATCCTGGCTGCACGTTGCCCCAGGGAGTCAACAAGAGGAGTTTGGCACTAATGAAGCTCATCAGAAAGGGGTTAGGACACGGCAAATGCTGCTGCTGTTTGACTTGCAGCTGCAAAGCTGGGATGAGAGTGCCAAAATCGTTCCTGCACAAAGCAAAGAGTGGCAAGGATGGAGGAGTGAAGAGGGGGGCTGTCAGCAGTGCTCATGGGCCAAGAGGGCCCTGCTCTCCCAGCTGGACCAGCTGCAGTCACTGAGATTTACAGGAAGGGCTGGAGCAGGCACCACATCCCTCAAAGCTGCTGAGTGCAAAGGTGGGAGGGAAAGGGACTAGAATAGAATATATAGAATCATATAATCACACATATCTATATAGAAGCATAGAATCATAAAATTATTGAGCCACAGAGTAATAGAATCACAGACTTTAGAACCATTGAATCACAGAGCCACAGAGCCATAGAATCACAGTCACAGGATCATGGGACCATTGAATCACTAAGGTTGGAAAAGGCCTCCAAGATCATCCTGCCCAATCTTTGACTGAACATCACTATGTGAGCTAAAGTGTAGCACCAAGTGCCACCTGGAGCCATTTCTTGAGCTCCTCCAGGGGTGGTGCCTCCAAACCCCCAGTGGGCAGCTTGTCCCAATGCTTGACAACCCTTTCCATGAAGAAATTCCTCCAGATGTCCAACCTGCACCTCCTCTGGCACAGCTTGAGGCCATTTCCTCTTGTCCTGTGGCTGTTGCCTGGAGAAGAGGCCGCTCCCCACCTGGCTGCCCCTTCTTGTCAGAGAGTTGTAGAGAGTGAGGAAGTTTCCTCTGAAATTTTATGACTGGGAATCAAATTTGGGCCACAGCAGAAAGAGTGTTGAATCCCAATCACTAGAAATAGTTTCTTGGATTCAGTCAAACCCCTAGAGTCAAGATCATTAATTTTAAAGCAGCATTTGATGGAAAAAGATAATGATGGGTCAAATTTCAATAGGACAGTGGCCCCCTAGCCATGAGCTGGATCATCCCCTGGGCACTGCAATGGAGAGAAAAGCATGACTGGTACTGTGCTCCACATAAAAATGGGTTTTGTATAGCTTGTTGTCATCCAGCAATGGATGTTGGATGGAATAAATTTATGATTTATAATTTATTATCCATTACAATTTATGCTGGAGGCATAAAATGTGCTGAATTCCCTCAGGAGCCTTCAGCACAGTGGGCATG
Organism: Acrocephalus scirpaceus scirpaceus; assembly: GCA_910950805.1. Classification (NCBI taxonomy): domain Eukaryota; kingdom Metazoa; phylum Chordata; class Aves; order Passeriformes; family Sylviidae; genus Acrocephalus; species Acrocephalus scirpaceus. The sequence continues at coordinate 6,960,321 of OU383790.1, read as the reverse complement.
GATGGGATCCTGCACATGAGCAGCCAGGGGTGCACAGAGGATCTGCCTGCTGCTCATGGGGTTCTGCCAAACTGAAGAAAGGGTTAAGAGAAGTCCCATGTCCTGCCCACCTCAGTGCTTGGACCTTGCCTGAGTGAATGAAATCGTTCCTGTAACAGATTGCAGAAAGAGAGGAGGGGGCTGGGGATGTGGCCCAGCATCACATTCCAGCACACTGCCTTGTGGACTCCTTAATTTCTTTTCTTTTTTTTTTTTCCCTCCTGTTCAAGTTCTGCCTTGTCAGGTTTAATCGGCAGTGTTTGTAATTCAGGTAGCAAATTGATTTTTGAAAGTACTCTGTCCCTATTCAGCCCACGTTACCCAAGATCCTGCATTAATTATGCACTGATATTGATGTTTTTGTCATACAAGGTCTAGTGTCACTATATTCAGAGCCTGCTTCTTCCTTGTTAAAAATGTTTCAGATTGTGGCCTTGGGAAAGATACTGCGTGTCACTCTCAGGATCAAAGATAACCCGGCAAGGAAATACTCTGTTAGTAGTGAAATTCATGTACCTTTTCTCTACCACCTTCCTCAGAAGGAGCACAGCAAAGGTGGGTGAGGAGAGAGCAGGACCAGAAGATCCTCGGAGGAGAATTGAGCTGTCAGCGCTGTGTGAGCTAATAGGAAGGGACAGCAGGTTTAGGATGCACACGGTAACTGGAGACAAGGAAAAGCAGCAGTTCACACCTCGCGGTCTGTGTGAGTGCGTCCCGGCTGCTCAGCCACCTTTCCTTTGCCGGGAGATTGGGATTCCTGCCCGAGGGCTCCTGGTGCTCTCCTGCATCCCAGGGAGCACCAGCTCTGGCAGCACTGCTGGAAACCACCCGGGGCTTTGTGTGCATCACAAACCCAGTGCAGGTCAGCAGTCTGATATCCTCGTGGGGTCTCAGAACCCAGGACATCTCTCTGGCTGCCCTGGGTGATCTGAGACCCTGGCAGGGGGTCCTGAGACCCTGGCACAAAGTTAAAAATACCAGTGCCTTCAATTTTAGCTCATGGGAGCAGTTACCAACCTTGTATGAAGAATTACAAACCACAAGAGTTTGATTAGAGTAATAATTAGCTTATTACTGGTGATAATGTAGAATTTTGGGGTTCATAAAGGAGGCTCAAGGAGGCAAGACGGAGGAATCTGGGTGTGCCCCTGTCCTTTTCCTTCTTCTTCTAGCCCTCCATCTTCTGCTGGGGTGGTGGCACTTTTGGATTGATTTAGCATAGAAGTGCACTGTCTAACATAGGTGATAGGTATTGGTATCCTACTACAAACATAGATCAGGTAATATTTGGTATAAAAAGTTACAGCCGCCCTTGGGGTGGTCAGTCAGCGACGATCCAGCACTCACCCAAGCTGGGTGAGAACAAAATGTACCAGATAAGGAGCAATAAACAACCTTGAGAACCTGAACCGACACATCCTGACTCTCTCTTCTGGCACCAGGGCTGGGGAAAAAGACTTTCAACAAACATCTCAGGGGTTATCAGCCCAAGAACCGAGACTGGGGGAAAATAAAATAATAAAAAAAAAGAAAAGAAAAGAAATAAAGGGACTCAGACCTCCTTTTGGAGGAGTATTAACAAGAGTGTCATATGAAAGGCACAGGAGGAAACTATTCTGCTCTATTTGCCACTGGTCAGATCTCAGCTGGAATATTGTGCACACTTCTGGGCACCAACCCACAAGGAGGATGTAGACAAATTGGAATGAGTCCAAAAGAGAACAACGAGGATGATTAGATGTTTTGAAAAAGTGATTTGAGAAAGGCTGAAAGAAAGGGGGTTGTGGAGTCCCAGAATGAGAAGACTAAATTGGAAACCTGATAACAGTATTTCAATTTCTAGGAGGTCATTAGAAAGAAGATGTTGTTTAGTTTTACACACTGGGGAAGAATAATAAAAAACAAATTAATTTCAGATGTGGGAAAAATGTTACACTTTTGAAGACAGTGAAGTAATCAAGCAAATACATGAGTAGATAAAAAAGGTTTTTTAAGGATCCAATGAACAAACATCCACCACGTAAACCCATTGTGCACCTGAAGCTGCTTCCATGAAGTGGAAAGAAAAAAAAAAGTTTATTTATTTATTTCTCTATGTTTCTTCCACCTCAGTGCCTTTAATTTGATTTTTGGTTCATGTGACACATTGTGGTAAGATTCTCCAAATCGTTCCAGGACAGGTGTGCTCCTGGATCTCAGGTGGGATTTGCACACTGCTAGGGACCACCTGATGCAACCCAACCCCAACAGTCACTGATCCTCGGCTCTGGGCTGCCTTCAGAGAACAGCTTCAGACAGAAAGGTTCATATTTAAACCATTTATCCATTTTTGTCAACTCTTCATTTCTCTAGGACCTCAAAACTGGGATAAACCTGGTTTGTAGGTGACACGGAAAAGCAGTGCCAAGAGACTCATATTTATTACTTATTAGAGATGGAATCTTGTTGTGCTTTGTATCTGCTGAAGTAGCCATAAAACCCCAGTTTAATAACCATGTACCTGCATAATGAACACATTTATAAAATTCCCCTCTTGAAGCTGGCGACTTGTGGAATGTTTTGAAACCCTCAGACCTGCATTTCCCAGGGAGCTCAGGCTCCTGCCTCAGCATCAGCTCTCACAAGCTGCAGTCCTGGTGCAGGCCCCCCGTCAATGAAATCTCATTAGCATCACTCTGCCAAATTAAATGGATTAAAGTTGGGAAGCAGCTGGAGTGCAGAGCAGTCACATTGGCTCTTGCCTTAGGTTGGATGGAAATTTGCTGGCTTGGGGCTCTCTGTTGCATTTGGCACTGGCCACAGTGGCCAGGCAGTGCAGGGGCTTTGCTTCTTGTTTACAGAGGGAATTCTGTGCCTGTGCTGGAGCTGCTCCATGGTGAGGGAACTCACCTGGTGATGGCCGTGCACAGCCAACAACAACAACAATAAGAGCAGGTGCCTTTTTATGGGCATTAATTTCATTTATCTTTGAATGTCTTTTCAAGCAACAAGTAAAAAGTAGCTGCTAGACAGGTTTCTTCATCAGGGCTGTTAAATGATTCACAATTTCATGGATGTTCCTTTAGGCTGGGGGTTTAATCCTGTGTACAGGAACATTACCGCTTTGCTTGGCTAGAAATTTGTACCAAGTATTTCCATCAAAGCTTCATCTCTCCTGGCTAACTCAGCAGTTCCAGGTGAGAAGTATTAAAACTTTTTCACTTCTTTGAAGGACTCCAAGGGACTAATTACTTGGACTAAATAAACATCCTTTTCCACGAGAGCATGGATTTGGGATGATAAACAGCAAATATTCATTAGCCATGTCTGGATCCTTTCAGACTGGGATCCAAAGATGTGGGCCTTGGAGTGGGAAGGGAGTGGGGAAAGACAAAGGGAAGTGGGCAGTGGTTCCATGAATCTATCTGGGCTAAGAACAGAAAAATAAAACGGAGCCTCTGGAATAAGCACAAAGGCTCAAAGATACATGTCCAGATGGCCTAAATTCTACACAAATCTCTAAGTCCCTAAGAGTAATGTCTCCTTATTGACTAGGGATATGTGACTGCCTAAAACCAGCCAATAAGAAAATCCTGAAGGCATAGGTGGAATTTAGGCCACCTAAATATATAAAAAATATTAATAAAGATGGTCTTAATCCCACACGGACACCCCCCCTCACCTTTTAGCTCTAGGAGGCTGTGAGCCATTGTCATAACTTGGAAAACAGTTTGTTGGAAATGCTGCAAGAGGTAAAACATGAACCCTCTGTCTCAATGCAGCATTTTCTGGAACTGAGAAGATTTCTGGTCTTAGGTCTTTATAGCCATCACTTCTCTAACAAGCTGCAAGACCAAAGACCTTTGAACTTGGGTATCTCCAGCCTCTAGATTCACACCTTCTGCAATTGTGATTCAGAATTAGAAATTCCCAGCTAAGAAGTTTGGATTCAGAATTAGGAATTCCCAGCTAAGAAGTTTGGATTTGGAGGCAAATTTCTCTGAGTCACTCAGATCTGGCAGTGCTGGGTGGTTCCATCTCCATCCTTAATTTTCCTCTGGGAGCTTTTTTTTTTTTTGGCCTGTTCTGCTTCATTCACACACGTACTTCTGTGATGCTGCTTGTACCTATTGAGAACCCCAATTTTCCAGTTGTCCTCCAGCAAATAACCCCTCCATTACTGACCATGGTCCCCCTCCTTCCCCAAAGGGTCACGGTGCAAGCACAGGAGGTTGTAACTCAGGTGAAAGGAGACATCTTCCATATGGGAGGAAAAGGAAGAGAACTGAGGATGCTCTTTTTTATCAAGATTTCCAAGCCACTTCTGGGGCCTGCCCTTGGCTGAGCTCTGCAGGAAGAGCCCAGCCTCCAGCAAATAATTCCTCTCTGCAAGCCCGGGGATCATGGGCTGGCCCTCAGTAAGAAATCATCTGTAGGCCACTCTCTGCCGTTCTTTTGTTGCATCAGGGGATAAGTAGAGAGAAAATGCTCCTGATTAATACAAAGACATCCCTCCTCCCTTGGGGGCATCTTCATGGCTTCCTATTGACTGGAACAAAGACAAAGAGTGTGAAATTCAATTCAAGAGTCCACACTGCAAAACAAGGGCAGGAAAGTTGTGCTAGGGGAGCATTAAGAGATAAATCTTACTTTCATTCTTTTTTTTTTTTTTTTTAGCGTGGCATTTTTCCCTTCAAACCATTCCTAATCCCTTGACTTTCTGTTCATGAATAGATTGAATTTTTCACTATGACATTGCCTAAAGACAATGAGCGATTTCACAACAAATGATTTATGTACTGGGATCTAGAGAGATTTTTGCTCATAAAAACACTCTAGCCATTTATCTTGATCTCCTGATATATCAGTGCCACGGCTGTGTGTCTCTAAATTAACTGTAGATTAAACAATTCAAACCAGTTGAAAAGTGTAAATGTGAGAGAAAAGCTCTACGAAGTAGTTCAATCAATTTCCATGATTGGATTCTTATCAAGACAAAAATGTGAGCAGTTTCCTTTGGCCATTTCAGGATAAACAAGCCAGGAGGTAAATAGACTCCAGGCATCTGTGAGCTATGTCATGTGTGCAAGGGAGTAGCTTTAAATAAAGCAAACAAGCCTGAGTTTCCACCGGGGTAGGCGGCTGTGATGCTGAGTAAAGTTACTTTGCAGAATGTTTTGGGGGCGTTTTCTTTTTTTCCTTGACAATTGCTGGGAGGTAGAAAAAGGGAATGACTGCAGTAATTCAGCAGCACGAAACACAAAACAAGAAATCAGAAGAGAAATGAAAAAGGGAGCTGTGCATAAAAGAAGAACTCTACAGTGGGCTAGAAGTCCTTGGGAGAAGAGAGGGGGGGAAAGGCTTATTTCTGCAGAGCTTCAAACAACCTTTCTCGGCATCCAGGGGCAATGTGAATATGCAGCTCAGCTCAATTTGTCTTTTCAGCTCAAGCCTTGTCTGTGTTCAACTTTTTCCACCCCTTTGCATTCAGCACGCAGCAAACACACACACACTCCTAGGTCCAGGCTTCATTCTGGTTACCCACGTGAACTCACACTAATTCCATTAGTTTGGTTTTCCCCTGGCAACAGAAAATCCACACAAACATCCCCTCACCACTCGCTGCTGCTTTCATCGAGGTTTTGTCTAGACACAGGACAAGGCTGGGGAGGCTCGACACAATAAATGCATCTGAAGCTCGCAGCCTGTCACTTTTGTGAACTTTTCTTTCTCCTGTGAAGCTCTGATGGAAGTGCCAAGAGAGACGTGGCCTCTCCTCGGTGCAGATGCACAGAGCCGTGCCCTCAGCAGCACAGATTGGCAGAGGAAGCAGTGCAATGACTAATTTCTCCTGGTGCACGAGGGCTGCAGCCTGATCTGCCTCAATCAAGTTCAGCTAATTTGGAGATGATGAGTCGGATGAAGCAAGCTGCAAGGCAGTGTGAGCAGGTCCCAAACTTGGAATTAAGGTTCGTAACTAACAGAGGCATGTAATCCATACTAATGTGGTGTGAAGGTTGGAAGGGACTCTGACACAAACACAGGGATACAAAACTGGAGGACTGTGAGGCAAAAATAAGCTGCCTTTTGTGCCATGTTTCTCACCTTCTTCCTCCTTTGAAGTTGCTGGGGTTTTGCGCACAATTTCCACATCCAGGCAGGAGGTGAGCGAGCACCAGAGAGCCAGAGCTGCTCCCTGCACGCTGTGTGAGCTGCTCGGTGGGAAAGTACAGCAGTGCCCTCCACAGGAGAGCTCCACACGGCACGGACACGGGGTCACGGGGTCAGCCAGGCAGCACCACAACACCCCAAATTATCCTAACAGGGTTGCGTTCCTGCTGCTGTCGCAGAAATTGGACTTTTCCTCACCCTCAGCATCATGGTTGAGGCCGTCTTTGGTGCTGGATTCCATCCAATTCACGTGCAATGAAAAGGACAGCTGTGGCATTCCTGAATGTTCAGGGCTTTCTCCACAGGTGAATAAATATCCCAGATGAACACACTGGGCTCTGCACCTCCACACAGGCAAACCTTCCATCCCCACCAGCTCCAGGAGGAGTTTGGTGAGTAAAAAATCCTGAGACAGCTGAGACAGAAACGAGCATGGAGTTTAGTAAGCACCAAAAAAGAAGGTGACACCTAGCTGGGAAGAGACCAAGGACATGGGATAGAGTGGACATGGACTGCAGCAGTCAGCAGAGGGCATTGCCTGCAGCAGGTGTGTGACCTGCACTCAGAGCTGCTCCTGCCACTGGAGATGGATCAAACTGCTGGTATCACTGCTGAGGGGCATCAGGCCCACATCTCTGCAGGTAACCTGCAGGCTGTCCCCAGTCCTCCTAATTCACCACCATCCATGGACTTGTGGAGTCCATCCAAATCATTTATTTCCAGTTGCACACCTAATGGGGTGGCTTTTTCAGGGATAAATGGAATATTTCAGCTGTGTCTCAGCACTGCTGTGTGTGGCTCAGTGTGAGGCAGAGGAGCTGCAGGCAGGCAGGCACTGCTTGGGCTGAGCCCTGATCTCCCCATATTTGACATTTCAGAGGGCAGTGCTGCAGAGTTTGAGGTCTGTCCCAATCCCATTCCCTCTCCTGTGTGCTCACCAAGCTTCCATGGGGACTTTAGCACTTGGCACCACTCAGTGCACGCTCCTCACACACCTGTGGTGTGCACAGGAAATGTTTAGAGCTGTCCCATCACATCCCCACAGGGCTCCTGGCTGTCCCCCACTGCCAGCAGTGCCAGCAGCCCTGCAGTGTGCCTGCTCCAGCCTCAGTCTCCGTGGAAAACTGGAGCACCCTGACCTCAGAACAGGAGGATTTTGCTTCCATACTGTTTTGCATTCTGCTGAACAGCTTAATGATGCTTTTTGTGAGGCCAGACAGAGAGCAGGAAAACCTTTAAGGCAGCAAAAATGACCCAGGGATTAAAGCAAGAATGTTTTCTTCTTCCCTTTACTCTACTTGGGGATGGGGAATGGGCATTTCAAGGCAGGAGCTCAGAGAGAATTGCTCACTGCAGTCAGGGGAGCTGTGGCAAAGCTGAGATCTGACACCAAGGCAGGCGAGACCACAGTTTCCAGACTGGTGGCCACGAGTTCCTCCAGGCACTGGCAGAGGAGAGATTGGCCCCTTTCCACCAGCCAGGACAAACTGACCTCATTGTTCACAGAGCTGCAGCACCGTGAGAGCAGCTGGACAGGAGGGACATTCTGAAAGGGACGTGCTCCAGGCAGCCAAAGTTTGCACAAACACTGCAAGGGTGGGATGAGCTGCAGGGGCTGAGTGGGGAAGGTGTCATAAATACATACTATAAAATTGGCTTTTTGCAAATATTAAGATGAATGCTCTATGTATAATTTAAAGTAACTTTGCTTTTATTTCTGCTATTAACAAAATTTAGACATGGTAGTAGTGGTAGCTGATATGGGTGAACTGTGTGTTTGGTTGGGATAACATCCAGTGAACGTGATGAGGACCCTGCTACTGATACACCAACAATCAGCTCCTGCTGTCTGAAGAGATTATGGACCAAGGCCCAAACTAGAAGTGATAAAGGAGAACGGACTAAAACCACAACCAAAAACCACACATGCTCTATAAATGTGGGCCCAAGGAGTGGCCATGCTGAACAGTCCCTGGAATATGTAAACTAGTTTGTGGGAAAAGTATGGATATGCATAATGGTCTATGAGTATGCAACAGGCTGATATAATAGAAAAGGTATTTAAGGAATGTTTCCCAGGATAGTAGGGGTGCTCTTGGCTGAGTGCCAAGCACCCCGCTGTTAACCCTTTGCTTTATTATCTCTGTCTCCTATTGCCTTTTATTAAACTTTTTAAATTTTACCATGAAAGTGAAACTCGTTTCTCACAAAGGGAATTTCTTTCTCTGCAGAAAAACTGAATTTATGACCTCAGTCTGGTTGTTCTTTTGTTTTCTGTGTGGCTTTCAGGCAGTGAGGCAGCCTTCATCTGGTTTCACATCAAACTTCAGCTGGTGGTCAGGTGCCTCCCACATGGGGAAGGTTTTTCTGCTCCTGCAGCAGGGAGAAGAACCAGGGGACCAGGGCTGATCACAGAGGTTTTATTCATATGCCAGGGCTGAAGGGGCTGTCACCAGCCTGGCTGAGTCAAATGGGCTTTGCTGGATGATGGCAGCAGTGTGGACAGAGCCAGGCATGAGGCCTCAATCATGCCACTGTTGATTTGGGTTGTTAATATGAGCCCAGGGAGCTGCTGACTCACAGGCAAAAGCTAAGAATTGCAAAAAGCAGGATCTGTCTGCCTGAGTGCAAAGCTACGGAGGGAATTGAGAGGTTTCTGGGCAGGCCAGAAGATAGAAAGTAACATCCCTGTCTAGCAGAAGGATTTTCTAGGCATTTAAGGTTTTCAAGCAGCATCAAACTAACAGCACGGCAGAAAGAACAGAAGTAACAAAGAGGAGTTTATTTAAGCATCAGCAAAATACACAGTGCTGAAGCTCTGGAAATGTTTCCCTTAAGTTCCTTCTCCTGTAATCTGCAAAATATTATTGCAATTGTCACATTTATTTGAGAAAACACCAGGTTCTGTTTACACTTTAAAATATGCAGGGGTTTTATCTTTTTTTTTCTTTTTTTTTTTTAAGTTGTATGCCCCAGGAGTCTGAGTAACACAAATGGAAATAACCTGAACCTTGCCCATTAGCAAGGGGCTTTTACTGCAATCACAAGCAGCACGCTACAGAAGCTTGGAGTTATTCCATGCTCAGGGTATATTGAGGAGGAGGAGGAGGAGGAAGGCAGAGATTGTTTGCAGGACTGGGGTTTAGCTCTGAGCAGAGTGAGCTCAGGTGAAACTGAGCCAGGCTGATGGATAAGAGCTGATAGCAGCACAAACCCCACTCAGAGGCTGTGCTAGATGTTGCCTCATGATGACTTGATTTAAAAGGACATTTTACAGTTCTCCTAAGAGAAGCCTGGAGCCCAGTCCAGAAGGAAAAAATAAAACCAAACGAGGGAAAACCTAGTTTTATCTATTTTTTCCTTTGTGCCAGTAAATACAATCCAAGCCCACACCATAAAAGGATCTGGCTGGAAACTGCAGAGTGCTCCTCCAAGGAGCATCCCACAGGTTCTGCAGTGCCCCATCTGCCATCCTGGCTGTGCTTTAGGGTATTTATAACCTGTGGGGCAGTTCTGGGGCCAGGCAGGCTGCCTGTGGCAGACCATGGGGCTGAAAGAAGAGCTCCTGTATCCTGTTCACCCCTGCTGTTCTCAGAGTTTATATAAGACCATAAGCAGCTCAGGGCAAAGCTTAGCACTGTATTTAACAGAGTTTTTGGGGTTGCATCCTGCTCTCCCCCTGCTGGTGCATTTTTCAGGGATCAGCACTGCCTCTCTCTTTGGCAAGGGGCTGATCTGGAAGTTTCAGAGGCCTTCATCTGTCCCTGCCCCCTCACCAGCCTGGAGACTTCCCCCAGCCCAGAGGGTTCCTGGCAGTGCAAGATCTTCCCACATTCCAGGGAATGCCTGGGCCAGGAGATCTCTGGCAGGAATATTGAGGGTGCCATGGGTTCTGTCTCCCCTCACCTTTCCAGATCCTGGATATTCATTTGGTTGATGCTGGGCTTCACTGAGCAGCCATGCCAGGGGAGCAGGAGTGGACTTGAAGGCACCTCCAGGCTGGATGCATCTCCTCTCCCCAGGAATTCATTTATGGAATAAGCAGAGACCTCTTTCCACTAAATGAATATATAATGATGCAGTCCATACATTTATACATAATCCCCTGCAAACAAGGCCCTATTTAGGACAAGATCAGACTATGCTTCTCCCAGCAGGGGTTGCATTAGCAATTCATTTCATAGCATAAAAGGAGTGTATGGAGACAATCATCCATGGCCTGAATAAAACACTGGAGGAGAAGCCAGGAACCAAGGGAGGGAAAAGATGATTTCTTTGAAAGTAAAGTAAAAATAAGAATAAAAATATAAATAAAAATAAGGAAAATAAGGAAAGACAATCCAAGGAAAAGAAAAAAGAGAGAGAAAATGCAGCTCTTGGAAAAGCAACCCAAGAGATAGGAAATCCAATCTGTTTGTTATTCTGGATTGATGAAAGGAGAGGAAAGTTTGATGGAAATAGGACAAGTGAACTAAAAGGATGCATGGAAAGAGTTTGGGAGAGGAAAGAGAAGATGTTGACAAAGACATGTACAAGTGCACGTGTGTGTGTGTGTGTGTGTGTGCAGCCTAGAGGTGACCAGAAAGAATCTGAAGGAAAATAAAAGGATTTAGAAATCCTGCCTGTTAAAAAATGTATCCTGCCTCCAGGATACAAAGAATGGAAAACAATAAATTAGGGGAAGTAGAAACGGGAAGGTGGCATTAGGGCAAGAAGGAGAGAGAGAAAAGGGAGAGGCAAAGGATAGGAAAGGTAAAGTGAAGAGTTGTTTACTCTCTCTAATAGCCCAGACCTTTCCAAGGTGCATGTGGGATCAGCCCGCCATCAAAAGCTTTCGAGACAGAATAAAGCACATGCCTGCTAGCATCATTTGTCTTTTTCTCTATTTAATGGCCTTGTTTACATGAGGGCCAACGATTTCAGATGAAACAACTCCTGTGTGCTTAAATTTGTGGCTGCCTGACAGAAGAGAGAACAAAGCTCCCAAGGAGGGGAGCGCTCCATAATCTCCTACCAGAAACCTCTTTGAAACCTAAGGAAAACACAAAAGCAGACCAAAGGCAGTGATAATCTGCCCTAAATTCCTCTCATGAATTTCTCTGTCTTCCTAAAGAATCAGCCCTGCGCGCCCAAAACACCACACCAGCCCTCCTCAAAGAGATTTAAGTGCTGGTTGAGGGGTTGGAGCCACTTGATGCTGCCCCCGCTCTGTGCTTAGGGGAGCTCCAGTGCTTGGCAATGTTGATATAAACCTTCCTCCTGTTCAAAAGGACTGCAGATGGATTGAGAGCAAATCATTCACCACCCTAAGCCTCTTGTTCTTCACAATGCGCCTCTTCAAAATACCTGGTAGAAACCCTTAGCAAACGATGCTCACAATTTCCCTGTTCTTTGTGCTGTTTGAGTTTCATCTGCTCACGAAGCAGTTGTAGGCAGAAACTTTTCCCTCTTCCCCTCAAGCAGCAGGCACTTTAAATAGGCATAATAAAATATTAAGGGACTGAAACCCAAGGTCTCAATCTTATATTGAAACCGCCTGTGCCAGTGAGATGCTGCATGCAGAGGGGAACCTCTGCCCTCCAGAGTTCCTCCAACAGTGCTCACTCCCCTCTATCCCAGGACACAGCAGATGTTTGTGTTATAAATGCACAATACAAAGTTGGCTTTTCACAAGTATTAAAATGAATGCTATGTGTAATATGGGAAGGCTTTACTGTATTTTCTTTTCCTATTAACAGTGTTTAGAAATGTGAGGAATGTGTAATTTTCCTTCTGAGTTATAAGGATTCTTTGCAGCATCTAAAAGGAGTCGAACCAGAAGGTAGGGGGGGATCCTCCTGCATTCCTGAATTAACCAAATGAAGATTGCTGACCAAAAGCTACAAAAAGGAATTTACTGAACCTCTGTTATCAGTATCTTATCCAAATGAAGATGGCCAAAACCTCAAGAGAAGAATTTACGGAACCTGTGCTATCAGAGGGAATGGAGCCACCCGCAGATGGATCTACCAGATAAAATGACTTGGGGGGAGTTGAAACTGAACAAAGAAATACATACTCAAAAGGGATGTTTGAATCATGTATGTGAATCTATAAATATGCAACAGGCTGATACTTTTAAGGAAGGAGCCTTTTCGTTTGTGGGTGTGCCCTTGGCTGAATGCCAAGTCGCCCAGCCATATCATATTTGCTTTATTCTGCCTCCTAATTGACTGGTTTTTTATTAAACCTATATTTTTTTCTAAGAAAGTGAAGCTCGTTTTTCACACTTGTTTTGTGGCACAATTCCTCTGCAGAGCAATCTCCAGCCTAAAGGTTGTTCTGGCTCCCTCCACTGCCAGCCTGAGTGACGGTGGCCCAAGGTTTGCTCCAAGCACAGCACACAGAGCTGCCCCCTCCCTGCCCAGCTGTTTCTGCCTGGCCCTGGTTGCTCACACCAACGAGCCTTCTGAGAAAGCCACTAATTAAAGGCATGAGATGGTTAAACTTGTGCTAATCAAGACAAATGAACCGAGTCTCGAGTGTGTGATAGTGGAGCAGAATCGCTTCTTCCTCCACACCAGTCAGCCTCCAATTACAGAGCTCTGATATTGTGGTGAAATATTTCCCCCAAAGCCCCGTTCTGCAGCCCCTGGTTATGGTTCTCCTGGTCTGTGGTGTTTATTTAGTGCCAGGGGAGGGTTTTGCCAGTGGAACACACCAGTGTCCAAATGTTAACGAGCCCATTAAGGATCGGCGATGTAATCGGACCAGGCACTCACTGATTGGCACCAGGACAGATCAAAAATTCCAGGAAAAATGTGTCACTTTGCCCAGTTGCAGTGACACATAGATTTAGGAGAAGAGCTCCAAGGCAAAGGACATAGTCCAGACTGGGAGCCTTTCCCAGAATATTACTGAATTGAACCAAGGGAACCACTGCCTCTTTTTTTCTTTTTTAGAAGCCTAAAGACAGAGAGAAAATACAGAGGGTTGGAGATTTGAACAGAAGGAGGACTGGGCCCTGTTTTCACCCTGTGCAGAAATCAAAGGACTTTGCAAAAATGCAGATAGCACAAACCAAAGCAGAAACTGAGCAACTGAGTTGGAAGCAAACTGTCCTGACCTCTATTACACTTCAGAGTTGTTGATTTAACTGCTGTGTTTTCAAACATCTAATTTGCACCCTCAGGTCACCAATATAAAGCTGCCAGAGGGAGGCAATTGGAAATAAAAGAGTAGTCTTGGCTGGAGCAGGGGGAAGAGAGAGAGTTAGAAAAGTAGCAAGACTTGCTGTAAACTTAAAATCTGATGGTGTGAGTGACCCGTGCTGCTGCTGAATCAATGCTTGCTTGGGGTTTTTGTTGCAGATAAACTACAGATCACATTTTTATGATGCTAGTGCTTAGGAACAGAGCAAGGAAGTGTGTCCGTGTGGCCAAAATCCAACTCTGACCTTCTCCCAGAGCAAGCTGGCTCCTCTGCCTACCCAGCACCAGGCTCAGCATTATCTCCTTGCAGCACCCATCCAGCCCAGCCTAACCCAGAGTGGAGACATGCCCATCGTGTCCAGATGTCATTGTTGAGGTGGCCACGACATAGGGAGTAACATGGTAAAAGTTTTCAGAAGGCTCCCTTTATCATGGCCCCATGCTGTTTTTATGCAGTTTTTACAAACCTCGTGGGCAACTTAAATTGGTTAATAGCTTTCTTGCCAATTATTCTATTGGTTAGGAAAAGGTATTCCACTTGTCCATCAAATCTCTTTATTCTTGGTCTGGTTTACTGATTCTGATGGGACAAATCCCTTGTTATTACAGGTGCATTTGTTCTTCACCCTCAGAATAGATTGTTAAAGGAATTTCTCATTCTCAAAACAGCTTCATATGTGAATTTACAAATTGCTTGTTAGCTGCACTAGAAAGAAGTGTCAGGCCAGCTATGACTCCTTCCACAATGCCCTGCCAGGGGGCCCTGCCTGCCGGGGCCAGCACTGCCCCTGGAGGCAGTGGAACCCCCAGACCCCACGGGCAGAGCAATGTGCTGGGTTTGGCACTTGGCAGGGGGATGCAAAGCAGCTCCCACAGCCCTGGGTCTCTGTGTGGCACCACTGCCAGCACAGCTGTTGTTTCAGCAGCTGGTCACAGCTCTGATGCTGTGCCTCACCCTGCTGGGAGTTTGCCAGAGAATTGGCCTGATCTCACTGCCTGTGGTTCCACACAGCACTTGGGTTCAACAAACACAGGGTGTGTCAGGGGCTGGGCTCTCTGGCCTGAGCAGCCCCTCGGTTTGTTGTCAGTTCTGTGAGCTGTGAGATCAATCAAACAGCCACAGCTCCTGTCAGGCTCCAGCTCCTTGGCTTTGCCTGGTTTAACCCTGGTCTGCAGGTTCACCTGCGGTTTTACTCACAAATGAGGGCACTGGCAGGACACAAACCTTTGTCCATCTGCAAGACAAATGGCTAATTAGCTGACAGGGGAGGGAAAGAATGATCTATCAGATTTGTTCTCCCAGTTTTGGGCAGCACACTGACAGCCTGAGTCTGAACCAGGTTGAAAAAGGGCCGTTGTTTTGGAGGCAATCAAATGGAGGCAAAACCCCTGAGGAGTTTTGGGGGAAGGAGTCCTTAGGAAGGCAAACACTGACTGAGCCATCTCTGTGCCATGCAAGTTGGGCAAGCTTTTGGCTATTCTTCCACAGAAGGGGTTTGAGGTTTTCTGAGTGGCAGCATGGCTGTAGGACAGGATCACAGAGCTCTCCTGGATCTTCAGTCCCATCCTATGGAGCCATCACAGCACAGCAGGATCCTGGAGACTTCCAATTGCACATCCACGCCAGGAGCCAAAAAGAACAGTTTGTGCCACTAACAAAAACAACTCTTTGATCTCCTTGACATCGATGCAGCAAACATCCCACTCCGGTGCATTCTTGCATAAAAGAGAAGCTTCTTGCTGCTCAATCACACTGCTTTTAATAGCTTTTTGAATGCAAACATCCTCAGCTTTTATTTCAGTTTAATCTGCCAATTTTTCTAAGTCTTTATCACACTTTATCAAACAGTGTATCAGTGTGAGATATCCAACCCCCTCCCCTCAGGCACCTCTGAAATTGAAATCCCAGGAAGACAGCAGCTTCTTTCATATTTTAATTATTTTAACATTTTCCTTTAGTAGCCTCAGCATTATTATGACTTGTTTTTCTCTCTGGAACAGGGCTGTGATCCCACACTGGGTGGGAAATTTGTTTGTCTAAAGGAAAATAGCAGAATGCCTCTAATGCATTAGAGATGGATTAGAGAAATTGTGTTTGGGAAATACATAATCTCTTGGTAAAAGGGGAAAAATGAAAAGCCTATTTCATTTTGGCTCTAATTTGTTTTTCCCCAATTATAATTTTTAATGAAAAAGTGTGTTTTAACCACACGGGTGCTGCCTAATGTGCCAAGTGTTAGGTATAAACTGCATCTCCAATAATGTCTCTTCATTCTTCACAATTGAGGGCTCTGATTCAGGAAAACATTTAACCACATGCTTAAATCCATCCTTCCTGCAGAAGACACTCATGTGCAGAATTGACTTGAGGTGTCCTGGGACTTGTTCATGTACTTAAAGTTTGAGACACTGAAATATTTCTCAATTTTCAGTCTGTCTCATGGCTTACCACCATGTGATCTGGTGCATCAGGCACTAAAAATTGACACCGAGACTCACAGCAGCTTTGCTGGGTGTCAGCTTGGCTCTAATATAGAACCATGGAGTTGTCACCCTGGTTTTTGAAGCCTTCTGATGTTTACATTCTTAGAGTCAAGAGTTCCCACACTTCTTACCAAAAACTTATGTGTTTACCACATTCTCAGAGGAAGAGAAAATTGACAGACTGTTCACCTGGCCAGTGTGGTTTAAAGGAGGGACGTCATCCTCCAATCCACTCTCTCTTTAGAGAATCTATAAATTCTGAAAAACTGTAAATAAAGTGCTCTTTTTTTGCCTTAGGTGACTGAGCCTGTAGTGCATGTTCGTGTCACAGTGGGACATGGAGTGGCTTTCATTGGGCAGGACCTTAAACATCATCCAGTTCCACCCCCTGCCATGGGCAGGGACACCTTCCCCTGTCCCAGGGTGCTCCCAGCCCTGTCCAGCCTGGCCTTGGGCACTGCCAAGGATCCAGGGGCAGCCACAGCTGCTCTGGGCACCCTGTGCCAGGGCCTGCCCACCCTCACAGGGAAGGATTCCCTCCCAGTATCCAATCCAACCTTGCTCTGTGTCACTTTATAGAGGTAACCCACAAGCAGAACACGATTCAGGTGGAGCAGTCACTGCAGCCCAGGCATGGTACCCCTCACTTGCCTGCCCAGCTGCTGTGTTGGTTGGGAAGATCTGTATCTCAGCATTTCCCCAGGCCTGCTTTTAAATTCCATTTCTCCAGTTTTCCAGCAAATTGTTCCATCTCACAGAGCTTTTCCAGTAACCAGGCATTGCTGGCACGGGGAGGCTGGGGCCATTACTATTGTATTTACTCTGCACCCCAGCTCCTCCCTCTCATCCAATAAATCCATTTGAGGGCAAGAGTTTTGATAGACACTTTAATAGAGCTCCCTTGAACCTGACCATGTTTAATGACTGGGGGGGTCTGGCTCCGTGCCCATTCCTGCAGCTCATTAGTTCTTTATTTTTCCTTTGCTATCAGCTGCATCTCCTGCTTCTTCTTTCTCTCCCCTCTGACACATGGGGAAGGTCCTGGAGAGCTGAGCCCAGCTCTCAGCCCTGCCCATGCATCAGGCTCTGATCTCCAAGGACACAAACACCCCCAATAACCTGAGAAACCCCCCCCAGGCCCTGTAGGTGACAGAGACATCGGCACAGTTTGTCCCTCCTGTGTGCGCTGTTCCTTTTGCACGGTGCTGATTGTCTTGGTGTGGTGATGGAGAGGGGGAAGGGAAAGAGATCTCTTCTTCCTTGACAGGAAACCACTGCTGAGCTCTGCACTTCTGATATTGCTGGCTCAGCCAGAGTTTTCCAGCTGTGGTGTTTGGGGAACAAGCTGTTGGATTGTTTCCCTGCTGATGAGCCCCTCTAACAGGAGCTTTTTATTCATCATTAGGAAAAGCAACTAGAATTTTCTGTTTAAATGATATCACATGTCTCTTTCTACTTTTGTCCTACTGGGAGAGTGATGATGAAGGAAACAAATGACCTGGGCTCAGGATGCTGTACAGGGACTTGAAGGAAATAAAATTTGATTTGGGAAGGATAAAATGTTTTGACTTCCATGATGGAACAAGCAATTGTCCATGGATTTGCTGTGCTCCAGAAATGGGACTTCATGCTAAAAAGAGATTTTATGGAGCTCAAGCTATTATCTGGTGATGGAGAGCTCCCCAGACAGCCCTCATTCTCCAGCTGGCTTCCTAGCAGATCTGCTCTGATAGTGCCATATATTCTGCCCATAAGTATTGAGATCCAGCCATCACCAGCCAGTATAATTCCACATATAACCAAGCAACATCTTCCAAAGGTTTCTGCCTCACTGTAATGACCAATGCAGGGGTACTGAGACATTTATGGAGAGAAATGAGCTGGTTTTATACACTTCTTCAAGACACAGTATCTCCTTCCATGATATTTTTCAGTAAGAAACCTCTTCTAAGGAGGCACTGCAAGTTGCTCCTTCTGTCCTTGGTGCAGGTTTCAGGTGCTGTTGTGGTTTCCTGGTGAGCCCGGGAGGGCAGGAGAGTGGTGACAACCCCGTTCTGCAGGTGCACACGTCCCACCTGAGGGGTTACTGTGAGGCAGAAGGTTGGGAAAAGGTTCTGTGACCAGCTGGGATCTGTCCTTTGGTTGTTTGGGCTGAAAACACTGGGAAAGCTGCTTTCACTGGCCTCTCTCATGTGTAGGTGTGATCCTGAAGCTGTGGTCTATCTTCCTGAGCACAAGGAGTTTAAATTTTGTTGGATATTTTCATTTTGTTCCCTTTCTAACCACCAAGGCTGTGCTGGCACTACATATAAACACTCCAGAGATAAAGAAATCCTAGGCAGCACCAACACAAGCCTTCAGTGAGGTTTCCTACAAGAGCATCCTGTGAAATTTAGGAAGCAATCCATCACTGCATTATATACACAGCACTTTTGTTTTCATTTCCACAGTGCCTTTATAGAGCTGTCACCCAGGTGAAACATGTTGGATCCACGGTGTTCAGCAGTGCCACAGTGATCCCTGCTGCAGGACTTACAGGGTAGTTCCTCTAATTGGCAGGAGCAAAGCCTCTGTTCCAGTACTGGAGTTCATTTCACCACCGAGTTCCACTTACAGTTGCAGGCTGTGCTGGGAAACAAAAGCCTGGATGTCAAAATACAGTGAGGAAGGAAATGCAGCTTTTCCAAGAAGGAGCCTGGCAGCCCAAGCACCACTTGAGGTGATCAAGGATGGACTTGTGAGTCTCGTTTTACGTCTGTGCCATTTTCAGGTGTGCAGTATATTTCCCCCCCAGCAGATGACCAACTTTAGGGTGCATTCATCATCCCAGGGCTCCCCTCTTTCCCATTTCATAGGTAATTGCCACACATGCACCTTCTGCCATTTTTCTTGTCAAATTACTTTCTCATTCTAATTCCAGGAACAGGGTTTATTGTCAGTGATGGCCTTGTACATGCAGATCTTCCCACTGTAGTTTGCCACAGGATGAGAGCTGTCCTTCCCAAGAGGTTTCCTGAAAAGGATGAGCATTTCAGGGGAGGAATCACCCAGCTCCTTGTACTCTGTGCTGAAAACAGACCATGGGATTCACCGAGCCCTCAGCTCCTCACAGACCTGCAGCTCCACTGGGGGAGAGCTGCAGCTGTGACTGCAACAGAACCCAGACCTGGTGCAAATGAGAAGAAGCTTTGACCACCCCAAACCACATCAAAGCCTTCGTCTCTTCCAGCAGAAGAATTTCATAAATCCACAGTCCAACTCTTCTCTTTCATGTATTCACAGCAGAGGTTTCTCCCAAGGCTTTTAAAATGATGTCACCCTTTGGCCATCTAGGAAAAAGCCACTCTGGGACATTATATTCTAATAGAGAGAATTTAATTCAGAACCTATATCTGGACTTCCATTTTCACACTACAGCTGATCTGGTTTTGTGTTGCTGCCCCAAGTACAGTGCAAACCCTGGGGGTGCTGTACCCACAGGGGCAGGAGCTCTCTGTTTACACAGTCAGCTTTCCAAAGGAATTCCCAGTGCTAATGCAATCCTAAAGGCACTTTTAGACACTCAGGGCCTCCCTGAGTCAAGGGCTGTCACCTGCAATAGCATCTTGGGGCTGCAGCATTGAGCTCCTGGCTGGGTCAGGTTCTGCCAGATTTCCCACAGATCTGGAGGAATCCTGCTGATTCTCTTGAGTCTCAAATCTGCTCTGCACTGACATTTACAGCAGAATTTAGTCCATTCTAACATCTGTGGGCTAATTCCTGCTTTTCTTTGCTTCAGAGTCACATCACTGTTTTGGGGACCAGCCGTGAGGGCTGGATTTGCTCCAAAGCACCTGTGGCATTTTGATACCTTCAAATATTGCGAACTCCTCATGTTTAAATATACAACTTATGGACAGGGGCAAAGTTTAACTCACTCTAATCAACGATGAAATGAACACCAAGCTCACCATTACACTTTGAAAGACGGTCTTTTTTATGCTGATCATTAACTGCAGCAGGGATATTCCTTCCCAGAGATCTGTTATTAATGACTGCTGAACTTACTGATTTCAATTAACTGCGTTACGTTTATATTGAAATACAGTTGGTGCTGCTCGGGGGAAATATAAATACTGAAATGAGAGCTGGTGCCTTCTCAGTTAAAGAACTGCAAGAACAAACAGGTTGGGCAGCACCACTGTAGCTCTCTGCAGTATGGATGTTTTGCCCTCTTTCACTCTCTTTTTTTTTCCCCTTTCCCTTTTCCCCCCTTTCTTGCTGGTGGGAGAATCCCCTGTCCCTGCAGCCATCTGTCCCTGCTCCCTGGGGTGATGATGTCCCCAGGGACTCGTCACCCTCAGAGCCTCTTGGCTCCTGAGATATTGGTGTTATCGTTTTCTGCCTCTCTGGCCTCTTTCTCATTCCAGCCACGTCTCTGCTGAGGGACATCCAGTGCTCAGCCACCAGGATGGGATTGCACAAACCCTGCACGTTCATTAGCTCAGTGCATCTCCCCGCTCCTGGGGAAGGAAGGAGGGAACTGTTGCTAATAGCACATGTTCTGAAGGAGGTTATGCAGAGCTGTGGGGTTCAAAGAAAAGGAAATGAAGGGGAATGGCCCAGCTCGAGCCTTTTTAAAACTAATTCCAGGCTTCAGAGCCTGCAGAGTTTATTACTGAGGGTCTCCCGCCCTCCATCTCTTCCCTTTTCCTGCTCAGTACCTTGCACTGCCCTCTGAGATCCGTGCCCACTTCTCCCTCTCCTCTCATCCCTCAGTCTCTAGTGTTCAGCAAAACACAAGTTTGTTTCCTTCAGAAAGCCAGGGCTGGCACGCTGCACCAGCAACAGCCTCACAGCAGTGCAGAAGGACAGACCCCTACAAATCTCCTGCCACCCCAGAGCTGATCTCCACTCCTGACAGCTGCCCTGGCACCACATCCTGAGCTGTGGCTCACAGGTAGCACCTGAGGTGCTGGGCAAGGGTTTGGAGCAATCCAGGTGTGGGGTGAGCCACATTTCTGTGCCACCACCTGAGCAGCACACGGGTTACCCAGGACACACCCAGGTCACACATGTGCACATGCATCGGGCCCCAGGGGCATCAAAGGACCCTGTAATTACTCTCAAAGGTTTCTGTTGTGTGCAGAACTGCCATTAGCTCCCAGCAGTGTGATTGCCCTTTATTGATAACCCAGAGCTCAGCAATCCCCAGCCGTGGCTGACTGTGCTTGTCCAGGTTGGAAGGAAATGGACCTGCCACCCTTCCTCTCCCAGCTGGCTGCTGAGGTGTGACACACACTGAAGGCTACACCACCCTGACCTGCATGTGCCCACAATGGATAAATCACTCACATCTGCCTTAAGGGACACCCACCAGCTCCACTTAACTCCTTGGGCACCTCAGAGCTGTGAGGGAATGGCTCTAGAACCCAAAGCCACCAATCAAAACACTGCAACTCTTCCTTAAAGTGCCTGTGTGAAAGGGGCTCTGGGTCTCACAGAGGTGACCTGCTGTGACTCACGGAGTCATGTAGGTCAGAAAAGACCTCTAAGGCCATTGATTCCAACCATTAAAGTGTGAGACTCAACAATGACCCTGGGCAGATTTGCACAGGCTGAAATCCAAAGTTCTGTGGCCATTGCAGGATCACATTCCTCAAAAAATAGCATTAAAGTGATTCCTCTATAAATACTTCCCATTTCCTTTAGATGATGAAGATGAGCAGCTCTAGGTGTATTTTTCACCTTTAGCCTTGGCCACTTTTTGTGTCTGTGGAAGATTAGGTGGGAAAAGACAGAGGAGAGACTGCTGAGACTGCTGAGACTCCAGCCCTTGCTGGAGCTGTGTCCATCAATCACAGGGTACATTAAAACCTGATTTGATCCCAGCTTGTGGCACACTCTCCAGCACAGGGACTACAAAGCATAAAATAGGAATCAGGAGCAGAGGCCTCTGGGTTTTGTTGGAACATTATTGCTTGGTCTTGTTTCCAGTGACTGCATCTGTGTAACAACACCACTTCCATACCATGTAATTAGAGCCTTAATTTATTAAACAGCAACTGTAGTAAGCAGCAAGTGGGAGATACACTTATCTTCTGACAGGGGAAATATGTTATGGGTGAGCCTGTGCTTTTCTGACTCAGCCTGAGCTGCTTCCTAACAGACAGAGCCTTTGAGAGGAAAATGTTTTCTTGGTGCAGACTTTGGACCAGCCCCCAGGAGATCTGGAGTCTTCTCATGCTGCCCTGGCACAGGTTTGCTGCATGACCTTGATCAAGTTTCTCTGTCTTGCTGCCCCTCACTCCGTGTGTGAAATGAAAACAACACTCTGGCCTTTCTCCCACAGCTTACTTGGATTGTTCAACTTTTCTTGTCAGCTTCTCCAGGAAGAAGCTGTGCATCTTGCTCTGCCTCTGCCAGGCTCTGAGCACACCGTGCCCCCACATCTCTCCCTGCTCCCCAGTGATAAATGTCTTCCTTTCCAGCAAGGTCAGAGCACTCCTTTTCAAAGACTGCCAGGAAAAGGCAGCGTATTCCAAAGGTTTGCATCTTCCAAGGTGATAGCCAGGGAGACAAAGCAAATGCCATAGTTCCAGATCCTCGGGAAGAAATTGCCTTAGCGTGAAATTCAGCCAACAACAAAAACCTCTCCGTGACAAAGCTGAAAATGAAGATAGCCTGCTTACTTGCCCATGGGAAAACACACAAGGTTTGGGTCTTCCAGGTTTCTAAGCCTGAGGATAAAGAAAATGTCTCCTTGTTGAAGTCCTGACAGCACTGCAGGGTGTGGAGCACTGCAGTGAGTCCCAGGAAGCCCTACAGAGCAGTTTGGCCATTTAATGTGTGGGTTTGCACTGGGCTGAGCAGATCCCAGGAGAATGCTCAGCTCCCACTGGAGCCCATGTGGTTTTCCAGAGGGAAAGGTTTGTCCTGGATGCAGGAGAAACCAAAGCTCCCTTTGATCCCAGGTGCTGGAGGAGATTCAGAGCATAAATCATTCTCACCCATTCTTCCTATATCATGTTAGCTGACCTACATGGTCACAGCTGACCATGCTGGGTAAATAATCTAATGTAATTACAGGGTAAAGAAATGGCAAATTCTCTTCTAAAGCCGAGTAGAGCTTGCATCTATTATTTATTAGAGGCAACCAGCAGAAGAGAGCAGGTTATGTGGTAATTACTTTTTGACCTCCTGGAGGTAATTGCATAATCATTTGCAGAGAGTTGCTATTACAGTTGGGTGAATCCTGCAAGCGGTTTTATGTGAACAGTCATTTGAATTTTTAAACCAATTTCCACCTAGCTATGGAATTCTGATAAGGTCATCCACCACCCCGGATGCCTTTTTTCCTGCCTTTTTTGGGGGAACTTTGTGTTTTTCAGGAATTAAAGTAACGAGCTGAGGGGCAGAAGTGCTCACAGCTGTTTGACCAGTCACCCAGAGAAGCTTAGCCCAGTCTCTCCGTGGTTAAATGGGACAGCCAAAACCTGGCAGCAGGCACTAAGAGGACATTTCATAGAAGCTTTGCTAGGTTTGCCACAGGTTTAGCTTCATCCTGAAATAGAGAACTGTATATGTGATTTGTAGGCTCCTGGACCTTCCTCTCTCTCTCTCCATCAGCCAGAAGAAGACAAAAAGACTAACTCAGAGCAGGCAGCCAGGGTCAGAAAGGATGAATCTCACCCTGATTCCTCATTTAGTCTTCTTCACCTCTCCCCCAGTTTTACATGAATTCTGGAGCCAAGCCCTAGAAACTCCAATATTGGCTGTTCCTCTTAAATTCTTGACACTTTGAAATAAATCTACTTGTGACTGAGCTGTCACAGTTGGGGTCCCATCTGGAGGTGCAACATTCCAAGGATCAAGGAGAGCATTGCACAGTCTCTGTGGCACACAGAGTGTGTTTTCCTAACACCCCTCTCAGTCTGTGACTCCCTCCATCTTTCCCTTAGAAGCCGTGGGGCTCCTGAAGGGACATCAGAAACCCTCCAGAGAAGTTTTAGCCCACAGGAACTTTTCTCCGTATTGCTCACCCTGCAATAGTTGAGACCATGCTGTTTTAAAATTTATAGTGTAATTGATTTATTTATATATCATTCAGCTCTTATTATTTATTAATTCTTCTGTCAAGGTTAATTTGAAATACTTCTAAATAAGGCTCCCTGACAACACCTTTGTTTATGAGATTGACAGCATGCCAGAGCACGCTTCTCCATCACTTGCAGAGGCAATCTGCACAGGCTCAGGTCCCGAGAAAGGTGATCCCACTTCCTTCCTGAAAAAAAGATGCAATGCAAATCACCCACAGTCCTGCAGTTGTTTGTCATTAATATTTCAGGATCCAACTTTTGTTATCTGGACAGGATTCAGATTAAAATGTCATATGTGAGGAGGGGGGCAGTGCACAACTTGCTGCCATAACTTTGAAGGCAGCCAAGCAAAGCGCCGGGCAGGAGTTCATCTTCTCCATGTCTGAAATTGAGAAGGAACAGCAAACCAGGAATTCTCAGATCATCTGAAGTGCAGCAATTACACTTTATTCTCTTGGGCTTGAATACAGAGAGACAAATATTCCTCATTGAGAGGAGTCATCAAGAAACCTGATATCTAGAAATAAAGGTAAAAAACGTGGGTCAGAACCATCAGGATCAAAAAGAACTCAAATTCTCCCGGTGCATTCTGCAGGTCTGGGACATTAGGAAGGAATATCTTATTACCTGCCCTTAATGTTACCTTTGCTCTTTGTCTGGCTGACCTGTGAGCTCCAGACAGCAAAGCTCAGATGTTTTTCCATACCTGGAGGCACCTGGTGGTGCCACGAGGTGGGTGAGAAGCACAGACTGTGCGGGGATGAACAGAACACCTTGGCTGCATGTAAACCACACCCTCTGCGTGTGTTTCCTTCTGAACTGGTAACATTCCAGGTTTCTCTTCCATGACAACAGTTCTGCAGCTGGAGGACTCCACAAATCCCCACCACAGCGGTGCAGCCCAGACCTTTCCTCTCGTTTTCCTGTCTCTGGCAGGAGGGACCCATTTGTCTGCTGCCTTCCCCTGTGCAGCTTGGATGCTCCCCTTAATGTGTCTTTTTGTTTTGTTTTTTTCCCCTTACTGAAGGGTGAATTAGCACAAACCTTTCTCAGAGCTTTGACTGGGTTTAATGAACAATTAATGAGCGGGAGTGGAACCAGCACAAACCAGACCTTGCTGTGCACAGGGGGGGATTGCAGGATATCCCAGTGCACCCGGGCTCTGGTTACTGATTTCTTCTTCTCTGCGCAGCAAAAGTGCCCAGAAAAGTAATTATTTTGACTTCTAATTCAATCTTCCTCTATTTAAATTCTGTTCATTAGAATGGGATTGTGTGAAAGGTACCACGGCGCTCTCTGGCATTAGCTGTCGAAATGGATTCAAAGGGGACGTAAATGCAGGATTACACCAAGTAGCTGCAAATTTAAATAATTTAGGATGAGCCCATGTGATCAGTGGGAGCTGGGTGAGATGAGGACAGCCAAGGGAGGGGGACAGCACCAGACAGCAATGTGAGGGATGTGAGGGGAGAAAGGTGCTGCCACAGCCCGCCCCAATTTAGGAACAAAACTGCCCTAAAAGGGGAGAGACTCCCATTCAAAACACAACAGTGAATACCCTCCCACCATGAGGCTGTGCTACCCAGAGAGCTTATCCTGGTCCAGAACAAGTCCTTTCCCTTCTCAGAATTTTTCTTTAGCCTGCCATGTTGTGTCTTCTCTGCTCAGGGTTTTCAAAGCGTGGTAAGAAGATTGGGAACTGCACTCTGTGGGATGTCTGGTCCTTTGAAATTTTAGGCCAAAAACTTCAAGGTCTTCAAAGCAGGAAAAAAATTCCACACTTTATGTTTGGGGAGCACCAGGCATCACCAGACCCTGGTGTCACAGGTTGGAGGGTTTGGATAACACAAATAAAAATTTAAAAACCCCAAAAATTTTTTAAAAAAAAGGCAAAAAGCATAGCACAAGTGCATTTTGAGGTTTGAGGCTTTTTTACATAAAATTTTATTAACGCCTAAAATTATATCCTTTCTCCATAAATATTATATTGGGAAATCTCACAAAGCATGAAAGTGGTTAGTCACACGAGGTGTTTTGCAAGTTATTCACCTGGCACAAACAAGGGCTGAAATATCAGAGCCTGCCATTCATAAGTGATGGGGATGAGCATTATCCCCCTACCCCCGTGCACACCTCTGCAGAGCAGCAGCTCTGATAACCTTGTGTTTCCTGCTCTGCTGTCCCTCGCCCCTCACTGGCCCCCATTCTTCCATATAAAGCCCTGCTAGATAAGAAGAAGAGATGATTATTAAGATGGGAGCAGAAGAGCCTCCACCCAAGGAATACCAATGAAGCCATATCTTGGTGTGTGCATAAACTGAGCCCTTTCCCAATAAAGCATCAGATACAGGCAAAAGAGTGACACACAGTAAGTGATTCCTGCCATCAGCAGAACTCACGTGGGAGCCTCTGGTAATTGGCATTTTCTCCCTGCGAAAGGAAAGAGATTTAAAGATTTGGTGAGAGTGGAGCAGTGCACTGGGGGCAGCAGTGACCTGGGCTGGCAGCACAGGGACACAGCAGAGCAGAAATGCCCATTCAGGGGGTGGAGACCTTGCCCAGGAGGAATTTATGGTGGATAAAGAGCCATTAGTGAGGGCAGCTCTGCAGCCTGGAGCCCTGGATCAAATCCAGAGCCGGGGGGAAGCGGCCACAGTGCCACAACCATCAGCTGTGTTTAACACCAGCTCTGGATTCAGCTGCTCCTTTCGTGGTGAAAGGGGAAATGCTGTGCTGGGGGAGCTGCAGTGTCACCTGGAGTCAGGTTTAATAAAGCCTTACTGACAAAGCCCCACAAAATCCATCTCATTTATCCCAGAGCAGTGCAGGTGTCTGAGGAGGCAAGGGAAAGCAGGCACCATCAGCCTGAGAACTCCCAGTTTTCCTCAGGCAGCAGACAGACAGCTTCTCTGGGGGAAGGGGAGAGGAGCAGAGACACCAAGAGATCCCCCAGATCTGACCCTAATCCCTGCAGCCCCACAGTGAGCTCAGCTCCCTGGCACAGCTCTAGGGACAGGACACTGCGTGCAGTGAGTCAGTGAAATGGCAGGTCCTTAGGGTACCACATCTCCAAGATAGAATTTCAGCTTTAGAATTCTTATTTTGCTCAATTTCATTAGCTGTTATTTCCAGTATTTTCATTTTAAAGCAGGTTTTTCCCACTGGTATCATCAGTCTCCACATCCCATATTTATTCTGGCCCTGTTTATTTCCCTGATCATTTTTTCCCTTTCCTCCCCCTGAATTTCTTAAGTAATATCCCAGTGAGGTAGAGACAAGCTGACCATATGAAACCTGACCTTTTTCAACCCAATTCTATTGCTTCATTTTAAAATTAAAACCAAAAGCTGGGAAGTGGGATGAGCAGATTTATTTCTCTTTCCTGTCATTGGCTGGCTGGGTTACCTGTTCAGAGCTCCATATCCATCTCCAGGAAATTTGTGATTCTGAACAACCACTGTCTCAACACCACTGTAAGAGGAAAAAATCCAATAAACTGGACCAAAATGTGCCTGTGCCCACCCAGATTGGGAGCCAGCCTTCACATCCCCTCTAAAGCAGTTCAGAATTTTGGTTTCAACCTTGAACCTTGGCCGTGGCTGTGGGCTCCCAGGCATGCCCACTTTGCAGTTCTCTGTGCTCCTGAAATGCCACTAAATCACACATGGTGAGGTGCAAAAGATCATAAAGGAGCAACAAAGGATCAGCAAACATAAAATAGAAGAATGGCAGCCTCCCCACCTTACACTGCAAAAATCAAAGGGAGTTTTCAAACAGCCCCATTTCCAGTCAGCTGGAGATTTAATTCACGCAGTAATTTACTGTGTCTGCACTTTTTCTGCCCCCCTCCACTTCCTCCTGCTCTTCTTTTGCTCAATAGTTACTTTTGTCTTGGCCTGTAAGAAGAGGAACCTGATGCCCAAGCCTCACGTGCAAATCAGCTTTTCCCTCCCGTGTGTGCTGGGCAGAGGGGGAATGATAAGGCAGATTCATGGGGGGCAAAAAAAAAAAGCCATTTATCACAAAGAGCTTTTGTATTGTGAAGTAATTCTGGTATTTCAAGGGAAGGAGGCAAGTTCACAGAGAAAATTATGCCAGCTGAGAGTGTTTGAGTCTGCAATTTTCTTTGCATGCTGTTGGGGCCAGTGATGGCTCTGGATTTGTGGGTGTCTGCATCCAGCCCTGCGTTTCTGCTCTCAGGGCACCTCTGCAGCCTCTCTGCCTTGTTAACCGTTTCCTCTGCTGGTGAGGGAGTTGTTTTCCAGGGGGGTTTTATTACATAATGGCTCAGTGGGAAACTGAGCAGAAGAAACATTTTCATAATTGATGGTTCAATTTCAGTCCTGAAAACACTCAATGGCTCTTTCAGCCTCACTAACACTGGAAATTATTAGAAATTATAAACTGAGATGTGGCTGGAGCATATAAAAATGGACAAGCACCAAAACCACAGGGTTGATAGGTTTCCACGTGGAGGAGAGGGGAAGATGTGTCCAGGCTCTTGCAGAATCTCAAAGCATTAAGCATGAGAATAACTTTTTGGGGAAAAAAAAAAAAAAAAGAATGCTGAAGTGCAAAGGTGCAGGGCTGCAGCTGAAGCAGTTGTGAAGTTGATCTGTAAAGAGTAATGAAGTTTAGAACAGAGATTGTCATCAGAATTTTCCAGAGAGTTCTTCTAAAGGACTTTGCTATCCTGAGGCAGACCAGGATCATCTCCTTCTGTTCCCCCCTCTGTGAGAGCTCCTGGATTTTGGGCTCAGCTGCCAGAGGAGGAGCTGAGATGTTCTCTGTGTGTTCACAAGCACAGGGAAGGATCATCAGAAAGGGGACCTGCAATTCTGAGCCAAGGAGCCAAGCAGCAAACACGATGGGTCAGAGAAAGGCCTACATTAAACCCTGATGCAGCCAACCCAGAGTTAATTCAGAGTTTTATGATTAGATGCATAACTTTTCAGTTTAGTATTTCTACACAGGCATCAACCTGAGGGGTCATTGATTAATTTAAAAGCATGAAATTCTTTTGCCTTTTTTTTTTTTAGTAGATAGCTGCAAGCTTGGCTTTCTTTTAATGCAAATGACCTTATTTGGATCTGCTGACATTAGAAAGCATTGCAGGCGTTCTGAATCTAATGTGGACGCAGAGAAAGCAGAATATTCAGCTCATTTTATGAGTTCTGTTTAAACTGGGGAGAAAATGAAAAAAATAGAAATAAATAACGGGAAAGGAAAACAACTACAGTCATGAGAGAGGATTTGCTGGTTCTCTGTCCCCTGGCATCCTCTCCCTCCTCCATTTTCCCTCCTCCCATTTCAATCGCTTCAGGGACTTGCTGCAGCCATGGGATTAATGAACACCTAATGCCATCTCTGCTTTACAGCCTGGAAAGGCTCTTGTTTAGTTTACATTGATTTTTCTTTTCTGATGCATTTGCAGAATGCGAGATACCGATGGCGGGAAACACAGATAGAGGGGGGAGACATGAGAGAAAGAGAGATACATCCTCTGCCTCCTGCCCCTGGAAATGCTCCTGGACTGTGGAGCCTGCCCTCACTTCCAGCAGCCAACACCCACTTACTCTTCCCTGCCATCCTAGAGGACACAGGAAGGGCAGCAGTGATAACCTGGCTCTGTGGTGGGCTGGGGTTATCCATCACTCAGGAGCAGACAGGGGATGCATTGCCTTACCATAATTCCCCACACACCCAGGTCTCCCCTCAGTGATTTGGCACTGTGGTCCTTTTTACTAAATTTTTATTTTTATTATAATTGCTGTTATCAGGACTGGGGGAGTTCCCAGGATCTTCCATAAATGAATGGTGGTGATGACCATGCTCAGGAGTAAGTTAAACCCTGTCCTCCACCCTGGTAAATGCAGGTGGGCAAATCTCAGGGGTCTGAATGAGATCACCAGGGGAGGGCTGGGATGAGGGGGTTTGTGGAATTAGGATTTGTCTGGGACATCAACTCCTTGTCGATGTAACTACTCAGTGTGACATCCCAGTGTTTCTGCTCCAGCCAGGGAAGGGAGCTGTCTCTGCCAGACCTCTCTGCAGAGAGGAGGGGTGGGAGCACAGCCCACATCTCCTTTCAGTGGGGTCACTCCTCCTCTGAACAAAGCACTGAGAGAAAGGAGTGCTGCTGTCCCCTGCACCTCTGGGGTGAAATGACCACGTCAGCAGAGCAGCTTTGGCAAGATCAATGGGGTAGAAAGATCTCCATGAGTTACATTCCCCAAATCCTCGCCAGGAACTTTGCAAGGCTTGGCAGCTCTTCACTCTTTTGTTTATTAGAGCCATGCACAGGTGTCACCCATCAGCAGTACAGCAAAGATAGATGCTCTTTTAGTTCAGATGCTAAATGCAGCCTGAACCAGGCTGGCATTGAGCAACAGTGACAAAAACACAGCGTGAGAGTGAAGAGAAGAAAATGACATCCTGTGACCATGTCTCTCTCTTGTCTTCAGCATCTTTGGTGTCAGCTTGATGCCTTTTTGGGACTACCTAAAAACAGAAGCCAGACAAAATTAGGTGAAGAAAAAGCAGTTATATTTATGGAAGAGCCTTCAGGTACATTTTGGGCAAGCAAAGCCCCCCCAGAAATTACACCCGAAAATGGATGGTCACAAGTTTTCACACTTTTATAACTTTGGTCCATTTGCATATTGGGGTTCATCTTCCAATTACAGCTTCAGCTAATGAAGTCATTTATCCTAAATTTTCTGCCCCCAACTCACTTTTGTTTCCATCTCTCAGGGCCTGAGACTGTAAGGCATCCTTGATTCCCAGGACTGGAGAGGAATTGCTGTGTCTGACCAAAATGGGAAAGCAGCAGCTCACACTGTGTGTGGAGTTTGGAGTTATACACTGAAGAATTGCAGGATTACAAATATATGAAAAATACAAAAGCTAAAATCCTAAGGTGTCAAGCTCTGTAAAGCCATTGGAACAGAAGATGGAGGGAAGGCTGCGAGTGATGCTTAAAGCAGCCCCACACCACCCAGGGCAGCCCAACACCACCCGGGGTCCATCCTCCGCAGGCTCAGTGAGTGCGTGACCCCTCTGAAGGGAGAGTTCTCTCTCACCCTGCTTTGGATGTGGGATCTTTAGGGGTATTTAAGGTGCCTCAGCAGAGAGTTTGGGTTCCCTGTTAGGCACCAGCTGAAGGGTGGAGAAGACAGAGGAGGAGGAAGGCTGGTGCCAGCCCGTGTCCCTGTCCCTCTGCAGTGCCACCCATGCCAGTGAATCACAAAATCAAAGAATTATTAGGTTGGGAGAGACCTCCAGGATCATGAAGTCCAACCCAACCCTAACCTCAACTAAACCACGGCACCGAGTGCCACATCCAGGCTTTCCTTAAACACATCCAGAGATGGTGAAAAATAAATTAAAAAAAAAATCAGATATTAAACTGATACTCCAGTGAGTGACAAGCTGTGTCCCAGGAGCTGCAGGACCACGGGGCTGTGAGTGATGGTGCTGCCCAGGTGCTCCAAAGGCCCCTCCTTTCCTTCCAGCCAGCCCACGAGTCAGGCTCACTGCCACAATCCCATCACATCACGCCAGCAGCTCCTGGCAAGTGGGGCAGGAGGTTTTGCTTCCCACTCTGAGCTCCCAGCTCCAGGCAGCTCTTCTCACTCTGCCCTGAGAAGGAGTAAATTGTAGTTCAAACGAGCGTGACCCCGGGCTTGGCTGTCATCAGGACAGCTTTTTAGAAGACATTTAATGCTTAATATGGAGCTCTTGACAGAAATGAGCTGTTCCTTGCAGGGCTCCTGACAGACTGCTGGAGAGTCTCAGGAGGAACAAGAGAGATTTATAGGAAAGAAAGTTTTGTATTACAGGCAAGGGAAAAAATAGGAATGTGGTTGTTAAAAGAGAAAAAAAAAAAAAAAAAAAGGAAAATGAAAGGAACCCTGGTGATAGGTCCTGTTCCCCATCTAGCTGAATAAAGAGATTTACAAACATTGAGATTAATCTTGGGAAATAACTAGTACCATAAGTTTTCATTGCAAGAAATTACATGTTGTCATCATGATTATTTATTTATTTTTACTCCAGTTAATAACTACATTCAGGAAATTAAAAGGAAAAATAGCATGCAGTTCTGTCGGGAAGCCTGAAGGAACAGACCAGCAATTGAGGAGAAATGGGATGCATATCTCAGCAGCATTGCTTCTTTCCCCATGCATATTTTCCCATTTAAGGGAACCTGGTTTTGTTTGCTGTTTTGCAGGGTTGGCTTTCATCTTTTCTTCACATCTCTATACAAGCTTCAGCTGTTTGAGGTGGATCCTGAAAAAAAGTTTCTTTGCTTTAGCTTTCAAAATTCTGAAAATTTAGGTTTTTATTTATTATTTACCTCTTCCATTGTTTAACTCTGAGCAAGAAGAATTAGGATATGCTTTAGCTGACTAACTGCACAGTAGAACAATGAAGAGAGAGTTTTCCAACAGCCCAAAGTCTAAACTCTTTCTCATCCTGTGGAGTGAATCCTGAAGGATAAACCAGTAGGAAAAAATCTTTTGAAGGACTTGGTTGCCTTAATACTCCTCACTTCAATGGAAGCCTGACCTCTAAACTCTCCAGGCACACTTTGCACCCTACATCCATGCAGGACTGGGTTCAGAAACACTGAAAGAGGGGACTTCTTTATGGAGGTGATTTACTGCCATGTGCTCAGCAGCCACTTGCAAAAGCTCTGAGCTGATCCAAGGTCTCTGCACCCTGGGGCATGGCCACCAGAAAGGCTGAATTAAAAATAAAAATATTGCAGAGGCTCTGAGATGGATGCTGCCAGCTGCCACCCTTTCCCTGAATCAAGGGGACCATGCTGAATTTCCTCTCTTAGGAATCTGTCCTGGAATCATTGCGACTTCATGGAAGGAAAGCTCTTAAAAACCCGACTTTCTTCCCTGGAGAGTGAAGATGTTCAGAGATTAAAATGCCTGACAAGGGTGGGACATTCACA
This sequence comes from Acrocephalus scirpaceus scirpaceus, assembly GCA_910950805.1. Lineage (NCBI taxonomy): Eukaryota > Metazoa > Chordata > Aves > Passeriformes > Sylviidae > Acrocephalus > Acrocephalus scirpaceus. The sequence goes on along the minus strand of OU383790.1, from coordinate 6,927,412 downwards.
ATCCCAAGCAGGGGGAGAAGAGGAGTCTCAGAGGGATTCACAAAGCTGGAAGGGTGGGACAATCCCTGGGAAGTAGAAAGGGAAGAGAGAGAAGGGGAATGTCCTGGCAGTGACTGCACACAGGGCTGATCTCCTGCTCTGAGCTCCCACTGCAGCTCCAGAGCAGAGGCACAGAACCTCAGGGATGCTCCCTCAAAAACCTCAGTGGAGACCAGAGAAGCCTCCAGCCTAAGCAGAGGATGCTTTTATGGTGAGCAGAAGTTTGTCCTTCCACTGTCTGAGCTGTCCAGCCCAGCCCAGGCTGCAGCAGCCCCCAGCACAGCCCAGGCCAGCTGTAATGTTCTTTATTGTTTTATTTTTACCACAAGAGCACCTCAGAGAAATAACTGAGGATCAACACTCTGTCACATTAAAGAACTTCAAGGAAAGTGAGTAGAAAGGCTTGACTGTGCCCTAGAGGTCCTGCAATTTAATTGAAATTCCAGGAACACACCCAGGTTTGAGGAAGGGCTCAGTTGATTGGATTATTCCACAACCAGTCTTCTCGTGTTCATCAGGAGAGAAAGTTCCTCTCCATCTCTGCTTTCTCAGTAAAATCCTGCTTTCCTCCTTCCTTTCTTTTTCCTCTCCAAACACAAGAGGAGAAGAGAATGAAAGGTGAGAGCTGATTGAGTGAGCAACAGCAGGGGTAACAAACGAGTATTTATCAATGTTCCTCTCCTTTTACAGCACATCAGTTCTGAAGCTGCTGACAGAGGTCTTGCTGTACCTGCTGGAAGAACTTCCAGGAGCTAAAAACTTTATGTAAAACAAATTTCTGATTAATCCCTGATGCAAAGTTAGGAAAATGAACTTTTATTCTGCCTTGGCACAGCCCTGTCCAACAAAGCTGCTCCCATTCCACCCCCATTGCTGCCAGGAGCTCTTCCACAGCGGGGGCACCTGGGCTCCTCGTGGGGAGCAGCAGTGCCCTTTGGAGAGCTTGTTTCCAGGTTTCTCCTGAAATCTAGGAGCAACCACACCAGGCAATGCCAGCTTTCCTTATCCTCCTTGGGCAGAAGTGCTCTGTAAGGCCTGTTGCACTGAGCTGGATAAATATGCCTATTTTTAAATTTTTTTTAAAATTTTTTTTTTAACTTTTCACTCAAGATCAGCACCCAAAATCTCTGCCCTGTTTTGCCATTGCTTTGTGGAGCTGGCTGGGGTTCAGCTGAAGGCACAGATCTCCCATGTGCAGCACAGCACTCCTGGGGGTTCCTGAGCAATGTGCACGGAGAGCAGCCTCCACAATAACAGCTTGGCAGCCTCAGTGCAATTCCCTCTAATTAAATGGGTTCAGCAGCATGGAGACTGCAGAAATGGCTGCAATCTCATGCTGGACACGCAGATGCAGAGCTGCAGTGTGGTGAAAAAGGTGCAAAAAGTACATTTAACCTCCTCGGAGTGGAAGTTGCCCCTTGCAATGTAAAAATCTCTGCAGTGCACATCCCTCAAAGGGCAGCACAAATGTCTTGATGCCAACATAAAAACATGCAACACCTGTTTTGTACACATCAGTATTCCTGTCCCAGGCCACACACACACAAACCTCCTTTTCCATTCTGCAATGTGATTTCTTGCCCAGCTCAGTGTCCCCTGGGGTGTGTGGGGCTGCACTGCTCACAGTGGGAGCTGAAGGGGTGGAGAGGGGAGATTGAAGCAAACAGCCCAAGTCATCTTGCCCATTAATGAGCCTCTCACACAGCCCTGCTCTTCCCCTCATTGCTTTTGTGTCCTTTCCAGAGTGATGCCATTTTACATCCCGCTGCCTTTTATAAGCTCCTGATGTCCAATACAGATAGTTCCTTATCATCTTTCTCTTTTCAGCACTCCTGGCTTCCCAGAACCATTTTCTAAGGCCAGCTCTTTTACAATGGTTTCAATTCTTAGCTCTTCACTTTTCCAATTGTTCTTTACAGTTATGGAGGGTGGGTGACTTAAAAGGGCCCTGGCTTAATCCAGCTCCCCTTGAACTCACTGGTACAGAAAAACTGAACTGAACATTTCCATTGATTTCGACAGGGGAAGAGGCAAGTGCATTGGGCTTTAGAAATTCCCCCCCTTGATGTTTTCCCATCACCCTGTTCCCTGTCATTAGCAGGCTTTGTGCCTCTGCTCCCGGGTCTGCGAGGAAGTGTGCTCCTGTTTTCATTCCCTTCCCCACCCGTCCATCTCCAGGCTTTAGCGTGTTTGAATTTCCCTTTCTGAGTTTTGTAAGACTGTAGCCCTGTCTTGTGGCACAATTACCACTGCTTTGTAATGGAGTTTGCTGTGAGTTATTCTCAGCCCGAGCTACATTTACCTGGGAATACATCACAGACCCCTATTATGGAGACATCACCTGCAGCCTCACAGCCAAGCTGGTTTCTTCTTTTGGACAGTCAACACTATTACTCTCAAAACCACAAGCAAATTTTTAATGAGAAATCTTCAAGAAAAAATTGCCTGGCATTATAATTAACACGAGCTTCCTGTATGCACAGTTCTGTTAGAGGAAACTAAATGGAAGCAGGTTATTTCTGAGCTTGTTGCTTCTCCTTTTCTTTGCCAATGCCCAGTTTTGTAGTGAAGTAGTGCAGAGTGCAGCTTTAGCTGGGCTGTGGAGGGCAGCAGGAGCTTTGTCCCACACCCAGGAGCAGGGATACCCAGTTCACCCTCATCTCCCCAAAGTTGGACCCATGCACCCAAAGGGATCCTCCTGCTGCCTTTCCATGGGGAATCCACCCTGAGAGCCACACGGTTCTCCAGACAAACAGAGAAGAGCCCAATCCTCAGTGTCCCCATGTCCTAGGTTACAATGTCAGCTGTGCCCACAGTCTCTATTCCATCCCCATCCCCAGGAGCTGCTGGAACCAGCTGGGGCAGTGTTTCCCTTCTCTCCTGTCCATGGCCCAGCAATGCCCATGGCTCATGGGGAACTCCCTGCGGGAGCTGTCTCTGGTTCATGGGCCAGCAAGGAGCCACTGCAGGGCTCAGAGAATGAGATCAGCCCAGGGGGAGATGCTCCGCCCAGGGGGAGGAGCCAAGCATTCCCACCTGGATAGAATCTGGGATTTGGGACAGCACAGGGAACCTTTACCCACTGGACTCCCAGAGGACAAGAGCTGCCAGACCTTTCTATGGGATCAACAAGACCATTTCATCTGGACTGCTACCACCATCCTAACTAACAGGGTGTCAGGTTGTATTCTGACTCTGTCAGTGGTTTTTTGTACTATTGCATTTATTTTATTTTACTTTATTTTACTTTATTTTACTTTTCTTTTCCTCTTATTAAATTGTATTTCTGACGTGGAGTCTTTCACTGGTTTTGCTTCCAAACCAGCACATCCCACCACTTTGGTGTTTTATTCACCTTCAGTGCCCCCCATGCAGCAAAACCCTTTGCTGGACCTTGGGTAGAACCCAAGGTAGGGAGAGGTTGCACCAAAAGCCATCCCTGGTGCTTTCCCACTTGCTATTCTCACAGAATACACCCCAGACAGCAGATCCCTTGGCTCAACTCAGGTGCAAATTTAAAAATGGCTTGTAAGGTCTTATTGATCACTCCTCTCCAGGCAGTTGTACCAGACTTTCTTCCCAATGCCCAAAATTATGTCTGAAATCAGTTTAGGGAATGAGCAAGTCTTTTAATTAAAACAGTCTGTTATGATGAATCTGTTATTACAAAGTCTTACCTATGTAAAACATTAATAATACAAATTTCATTTGTTTATGTCAGCACCAAGCATTAATTTTTAATGGCAAAACGTATGAGTTATGAAAGGCATTAATGCAAAACAAATCACCAACTGAGAAGGGAAAGGAAATCCATTTTTTAGGGTAAGCAGTGGGAATGAAATATTATTGTGGTTCTAACCCGGGGAAAAAATATTTCTTAGGGCTCCAAGAGCAATTAAAAAAACCTCTGGGTTTTATCATCATGCTTAATATTGGCTCTATATCCAGTGAAGTTTGTGTCCATGTCATCCAGCCCACACCTTGACACCCTCTCTGAGGGAGCCTTCCACATAAAATTACTCTGATTGTCATGCAAGAGATGTGGAAGCAAATTGGATACCTGTGGCATAATAAACATCTCTGTGCTGCAAATGGGTGAGATCACAGAGAGCCCAGAAGGGCTCGTTTGGTGGGCCAAATTCATCATGGATTTAAATGGGAGACTCTATGAGTTAGGACACATTCCTGCTTGCACCAGGGATGAATTAATTCCAGGTGTTAATTGCCAACTCAACCCTACACCTTAAGATTAAAATTCTGCAGAATAATTCATTTCAGAATGGACTGGGTGGGTGTTGGTGGTGCTGGGCTGGTCCCATGTCCAGGCAGAGCTGCTGAGAAATTGCAGCTTTTGATCAGATTCTGCTTCTGGAGCAGCTGGCATCCCTGCACTGAACCCTCACCTTCACAAAGGCTTCACAGCAGGGAAAAGCTGTCAAGCCCTGGGCAGAGGGAACACAGAAAATCCTCGAGTGCTTGGAGACCAAGTCTCACTGGTGCTGGGCCAGCTCTTTAGCAGGACTGAGGCTGCTGGGTTAAAGGGGTTTGGTGCCCTGTCCAAGCTGGCAGGAGCATCCTTTACCCATGAGGGATCTCCCTGATCTGCAGTGAAACCACCCAGATGTGCAGAGGGGGGCCAGGTGCCTTCTCTCCCCAGAGTCCTGTGGGAGCCACGGCTGGGAGGGCCTTGGAGAACATCCACAAATCCTGGAAAGAGCACCTGTGCACAGATCCGGGCCCAAATTGTTGTGATGGCCAGAGCAGGGTGCTGGAATCTTGTTCTGCAGCAACGAGGGGACAGACAGCAGATTGCAGAGGTGGGACAGTGTGAGAGTGCCACAGCAGGAGTCAGGCATCACTCAGTTCCTGCTCAAAGAGCTTTTAAGAGCCACACAGGACACTGCCCTGGCACAAGGCCATTAATTTATTTCCAGTGAAATCCAGTTGTGGCTGTTACAGGACTGCTACAGAGCTGAGGAATGGGGACATCATCTGCTTCCAAGCTTGTGGAACTGTGCTTTGCCTTTTTTCCCTAGTTCAAACTTCAGCAAAATAAGCAGCACGTCTTGTAGCTCCTGTCTCTCCTTCATACTCTCCTTTCTCCCTTTCTCTCTTTTTTCTTGTCTCAGTCTAAAGAAGTTGCTGATATTAGCAATAAAGCAAGAATTTAATATCATCCTACAGGGTGCTACAACAAACTGCCCCTCGGTTCCATCGATTCCACGGGCCTGAAATATGGGAAGGCATCTGAGGGGGAAGAACACAAGATGACTTTTGCAGATATAAATTGTGTAATATTGGATTTCTCTGAGCACACGTCAGGGCTGTGTTGTGCCTGTCCCTGTGATGCCACAGGAGCTCAGCAATGGGTTCCTGTTGGGGAAGGGTTCAGGGCACACCACAGTATTTCATCTCAACAATAGCCCCAGTGTTACAAGGTGTGACACATCCACTGCTCTGATAGAGACACACAGCCAGCCTGGGGGGACAAAAAACCCTGCCTGGGAGCAATGTAAGGCTGCTGTCTTCATCCCAGCATCCACATGTGAGCTGACAGAAATACAGGCAGGGTTCTGGCTGTAGGTGTGGGAAATACTAAAGGTAAGAAGACTTTTAGGAAGCTGTGAAAGCACAACCCAGAAACAGCAGAAGAAAGAATTAGCTGCAGCTGCAAAGCTTGAAAGTAGGAAAAGTTGCAATAGTGCAGCAAGCAAGGACGTGGAACAATAATTTGAGCTTTAGGTTTGGCCAGGATAGACCTTAAGACTGCAGAAATATATGCCTAGCAAAATAGTAGAAGGTTTTAAACTTAATAGGAGTATTGTTTATTGTTAATAGAAAGCACACAAGCAAGTATTGCTTGAAACAGGTGTAGGTGTACTTTTAGTGATTGGTAGAACAATTATCTGTGAGCTTTAGCAATATGCCATTGGCTGGAAAGTTTTTAAAATGCCCTTACCAAAGAAATCTTTGGCTGCTGCTGGCAGCCATGAGCTGTGGCCATCTTTCAGTTGTCTCAGGCTGTTGTGAGGCTGATGCCACAATAAAGGCTCAAAGGAGCAGCTCCCAGTGGTCCCATCCCGTTTGTGCCAAACCTCCAACACAACTTGGTGCCCCTGGAGAGCTCACTGTGCCAAATATCAAACACAAAATGAGAAGCAACTGCAAATATTTGGGGGGTGTGGTGCTGTATTCAGTTATTTCTTCTCACACACCCACCTTTCCCCTCCATCTGCAAGTATCCATTCAACAGGGCTATAAAATAATCAAACCTTAAGCTTTTTTTGCTCTGTGATGTTTAGGAAGTTCATTTTCAAAGTTCATGACTTAAGAAATGAGATTCGTTTTACCACCCAACACTCAAAAATCTATCAGCTTGCTTTGTGGAAGAGACCAGATCACACTGAAAAACTTCCTTACAGCTTCTCAGTCTTGCACTTTTCTTGGCATTTCACTCATATTAAAAATGAAATAGGGTCCATGCCATCCTCTTACCCCCTGAAATCAAACCAGAGGAGAAGCAAAACACTTCATGGCTTTGTTTTACCACCTTAGGAGGTGCCTTAGACCTTCAACATTCTTCCATTAGATATTCTGGCTAATTTAAAATTATACAGAAAAGGACAGGGATAGTGCCTGCATGTGGTGCAGGATATGCAATAAAAGATGTTTGCCTTCTCTCTGGCAGGGATAATCTGGTTATTAACCATTAGTTCTGAGTCTCACGGCCAGGTCCCTGAGCCAGGCACAAAGATGATGGGCTCACATTTGTTGCAGGAACAGCATCATAAAAGTGTTGTTCAAGGTGATTTATCTCATGTGAAAATGAGATCAAAAGCCCTGTAGTGAACCAGCAAATTGAAAAGACAAAACCATGCATTTTTGGTGCCATTTTTCCCAGAATCTCAACAGGAGGGCTTTTTTTTTCCTATTTCTTAGAAATGAGAGTGGGGGTAAATGGGCAGTTCCTGGCCTGGGTTACTCAAGCCACAGATTTCCCTGGAAGGCAGCACAGCTCAGTCTGCACATGAGGAAATTTTTGTATAATCAATAAAAAGAACTTGAAATACACTTGAAAGAGGGAAAGGGTCAGTGTTGATAACCGTCATCATTCTTTTTATTTATTATTAATACCTGCTTCCTGGAACTCCGGCATCAAGAAATACAGAATATCAGGCCAAACAGAGACTCCTCTCTCTGCTCCCATCCTCCTCCACCTGCCCAGCTGTTTTATTTTTCCTCTAACTCCAGCTCTTGCAGTCCATTGTTACTGCATCTCCTGGGATTGTGCCTAAAGAAGTTTCCAAATCAAGCTGTAGTCAAGGGTTTTTTTCTGGAACTGCCAAAGGGAACAATTGTGGTAAGGGCTGACAAGGTTTTCAAAATTTCCCCATCTCCCAGGGTGGAAAATGCCCCCATTCTCCTGCCACAGGGCAAAGGACAGGATATGAACCTTGCCACAGTGTCTGGTGACAATTTTTGTCCCAAGCCTGGATGTTTGTGATGTAACAGGGCCATGTTTTGAAAGGGAATGTGAGACATATAAACATCTGATGTGTGTTTTTAAGAAAAAGGGTTGAACCTGTGGTAGGATATGTCTATCCATCATAAAAACCTTTCCTAAATCTAAAATCGGTTTTCTGAGGTGGTTCATAAAGCAGGAAGGTCACAGGAGAACCAAATAAATACCTTTAAAAAGCTGTTTACTTCCACAAATGAAAAAGATCAATCAGCCTATAAACACTGTGGGGTTCTGGTGGCTGGTTTTGATGGGGGTAGGAAGAGAGAGTTTCTTGATTTGGGGGAATTTTTTAACCCTACAAACTCTAAAAAGCACAAACCAATCAGAAACACTGACAGCTTGTGTGTGAGAATTCTTTACTGCTGGTACCAAGAAATTTGTTCCAAATTTTGCAGCATGCTGACATGCATTGGAATTTGAAAAAGGCAAGTTTCCTCCTCTTTTATCCTGGATCAGTGCTCACCTGGTCATCTCCTTGCTCTGGCAGGGAAGTTGTCCTCAGTCTTACATCCTCTGCTTTCACTGGCATCAACCACCAAACCCAGCTTTCCTCCCATCAGCTCCTTCATGCAGAAAAGTGCTCCCATGGAAAGGGTTTGCCAAGAAACATCTCCAGGTTTGCTTCATTCAATTATAGCTCAAAATGATTTATTATAGTTATTTCAACTGTCCCAAACCTTTGACTCACAAATTATTCTTTTTGCTTTTTTAATATTATTATTTATATTATTGTAACTTCTGGTTGCAGCCCAGAACAAGGATGTGCTTTGCATTTTTCCTTGTGTGGGTTGGCTGTTATTTCACTGAGGGGTCATGTATGGATAAGCTGCAATTTTCCTGTGCAGCACTGCTATAGTTACCTGTGCACATCCACCTGGATTCACAGGAAGAATCAATATTTGTGCACATGGATGCTTCATGATATTAATTTCAGTTTAAAGGGTTTGATTTGGGGTATCCGCATTGTGAACCATGAGGGCTCAGATTTCTTCCCTCCCCTTATCTTATAAACAGATATTTTTAACATTTCTTCTGACTGACTCCCATTCCTACATCACACTGTAAAAAAATGACATTTACTTTATTGGTAAAATTTTAAAAATTTAATAAAAAGATAATAGGAGACAGAGATAAAGTAAAGGATTAAACGGCCAGGTGCTTGGCATTCAGCTAAGAGCCCTTTTACTATCTTCAGACACATTCTTTAAATATTTTTTAATTACATCAGCCTTTTGTATATTTATAGACTACTATGCATATTTATACTTTTCTACAAATTAATTTCTATATTCTAGGACCTGTTCATTATGGCTGTTCCTTGGGTCTGCCTTTCTAGAGTGTGCATGGTTTTTGGCTGTGGTTTTAGTCCATTCTCTTTATCACTTGTGGTTTGGGCCTTGGTCTATACTTTCTTTAGATGGCAGATGCTGATTATTGGCATATCAGAAGTAGATCTTCATTATGTGTTTACTGGATGTTATTTCAACTAAACAGAGAGTTCATGCATAACTATATTAGCTAATATTACTACTAAGTTTTGTTAATAGCAGAAATAAAAGCAAAGTTATTTTAACATTATACATATAGCATTCATCTTAATATTTGCGAAAAGCCAAATTTATAATATGCATTTATAACAACACTGAGGTGTCCTGGGCTGGGTTTTTGCTTGGATCTGCCAGGAGCACCTCTGTGGCCAAATCAGCTCTTCGGCCCTGTGTTCTGAGGCAGTGATTGCTGCAGAGTTCATTTTTCTCTAATTACACCCACACCTATTTTGCTGTGCCTTGAAATCAATTCCTGTCCCTGTGGGAAACCCCCTTGCCCTGGCTGTGCTCTGGACCAGACCCCAGCTAGCACGTGAAATTTTCAGCTCTTGAATAAAAAGCTGCTCAGCCAATGAAACTCTGCAGTATCAGATGCCATTTGCCACTCGAAAACATGAAAAACACCCTTGCCTTGAAATGTGATCTTGCCCATAATGTGATTTCAACACTGCTGTCTATTATTCTGTGCTTACTCTTAGCTTGAATTTTTTCCCAGCAATTTAAAAAGAAAAACCAAAAAACTATTCTGTTTTAATCTCATAGAAAGTTTAAAGCAATTTTTTATTAGTGCATAACTCTAAAATACCACTTTGGAATAAAGAATTATCTCTCAAGCACTTACTAGATAGGCTTTTCTTTACTCTTAGTTAATCTGACAGTGTTTTATTAATAATCAGCCCTTTTTGTATTGCTATTATGCATTTTTTTCTAATAATGCAGTTTATATCTCTAGCATCACCATTATAAGGAAGACTGAAATATCTCTCAGATTTGCTGTGTAGGAACAAGTAGATAAATATTGCTAACAAATCACAGGCACTATTTCTTTTGTTGAAATTCCTTGCTGTTAATAAACAATGAAATATTTAATACCAATTTTGAGAAATATTTTTTTAGGTGGGAATCTGATTACAGTGTGGTCCACATTCACCATAAAGGAAGACAGAGCGAGTGGGTACTCTTGTTTTATTATTTTTCCATCCTTGTTTATGATTCATTGTTGGAAACCACCCACAGCTCTCTGCCTGTTCTCGCCTTCATTTCAGAACTCTTCTGTACTGGAAGTGGAAAATACAGAAGCTTGAATTGGGTCTTCTTCCTCTGTTTCAGGTTTTCATCCCGACATACAGTGCACTGTCTTTGTTCATTTAAACTCAGGCTAGAAACTAATGGTAAATAACTTAATTAGCACATAGAATTTAATAAGTTTATGCAAGCCTGTTATTGTCACAGATCTCAATTCACTTCTCTTTTGATTCACACCAGCACATGTGAAAGAAAAACGAGCTATGGAAGGAAACCCAGTCACAACACGGCCTGGGAGCTAATGAGGGGCTTCCAGCTCCTGATTAACCCCCACTGCTGTGCATTGGGGACATTTTGGTTATTTCATTGTCTGCAGTGTTTGCAGTCACTCCCCTGGAGTACAATCTGCAGCCGGAATTAACACCTTATTTACACCTCTCCCCTCACTGAGATTGATGTGGAGAATCGATCTCTCTGGGCACTCTGCTGGGCAGTGCTTTCAGCCCTGCTCCCTGTCTGCTGCTCCTGCCCTTCCTCTGCTGCCTGCTGGCCGCTTTCCATTCCCCCCAACACTCAGAATCACAGAATCACAGAATCACTGGGTTGGAAGAGACCTTCAAGATCACAAAGTCCAACCCAGCCCCAACACCTCAACTAAACCCTGGCACTGAGTGTCATATCCAGCCTTTCTTTAAACACAGCCAAGGATGGTGACTCCACCTGCTTCCTAGGCAGACCATTCCAGTATTTTATTATTCTTTCCATGAAAAACTTTTTCCTGATATGCAACTTATATTTCCCCTGGCACAGCTTGAGACTTACTGGACTTTGAAGAGTTACCTGTGGCTGCATCTCCCATTTCTCGCAGAAACCTAAATAAATGTTGTCTCCTCCCATGCTGATTTCCAGGAAGAACTTGCCCCACTCCTCACATTGCTTTGGACCCCTGTCCTGAGTACCCAAGTGCTGCTTTGCACACCTGAAAACCTGATGTGGCTTTGTTTGCCTACAGTCACATCAGAGGTCATGGCAGGGCTGAGACTTCAGCAGTTCCCCTGCCCACCTGGTGGAGCAGAAGCTGGGTAGACTCAAAAGTAATTGCCAGTTTCTCTTGCTTCCTCCTTTTAAGGACAGTACCACCCATGGCACCTAATCAGATCAGAAGTGAAAAAGTTACAGATCATCCAGCCAAAAAAAAAAGTTTCCCAGTTTCTCTGATAGCATCCTGGTGATTTTGCATGTTTTGGCCAAGTGAATAAACCATATCTCAAGACTGCTGCTCACCTAGAGGTTCTGTTGTACTCATAAAGGGTGAACACTGTTACAAATATTTATTTTAAAAATTGATTCTGTAGAGGCCGAACTGCCTGTCACTTCCTCCAGTGCAAACCCTCCTGTTGACTTCAGCAGGTGATGATTATTAAGACTGAGTTCTTACCACATGACACCCATCAAATTCTAAGCTTTCCAGATCAGACATATGTGTAAAACCAGAATCTCCACCTTGGGAGGATGAGGTGAGCTCTGCAGGGCATTTTAATGCCAGGATAGATAAGTGAAATTATAAATGGCTCGAGCCAATTCTTCATTAAACTGGCTCGGAGATTTATGGACCCTCAAGAGCAGGAGGGTTTTTCCACCTTTGAAAACATCAAAGAAAATCAGAGAAATAACTTTTCATTCTAATCCTCCTGACCAAAAAGCCCTGCTGAGCAGTCTAAGCAAAGAGCAAACATCAACACAAATGGGAGCTGGCTGCTGAAAGGAAGGCTTGATCCGGAGAGCTGGATGAGCACTAGGAGGAATGATCAGTAAAAAAGGAATTCCACTGTATTTAATTTAAGTATCCATTTTATCTGTTCCTTATCAACAGTTCTATTGACAAGGTCTTCATGCTTCCTAATTGTTTGTCCCAGTTTTTTTGTGCTTTTCTGCAAAGGGCTAGTTTGAAAAGAGCTCAGTGGCTCCGCTGTGTTATTTGTAACTCAGCCATCATTGATTTTATTCCTTTTCTAGTTTATTAAAGGGCCTGCTTTATCTCTTTTAGAACTCTTTCTGCACACTCCCCAACATTTACTCTGTTCTTTAAAGCTCTTTCTTATTCAAAACTGTCATTAATCTGTTCCACATACTTTGATCTGCCTGGTGTCTTCCCCTTCTTCACTCCCAGCCCTCAGCCACTTGGAGAGTAAACAGCACAGCTCTGAACCCTTCGTGCTGGTGAAAGCACTGCTGAGAGGCTGTTCCAGCAGAAACTGCACCAAGGGGTTCATGTCGCTCAGAAGCCTTGGTGGTTTTTGTCTGGGCTGTCTCAGGCTGGAGCAGAACTTCTCTTTTTGGGTATCAGCCTGCAGGGAGCCAATGTCAAACGGCACCTTTGCCTCCAGTCACACCACTCGTGGTGCCAGTCAGGGCAGATCTCCCTCCCCTGTGCTGCAGAGAGGCTCAGGCCCATGGATGAGGAGAAGGGGCTGTGAGCTCTCAGGGGAGAACCACTGCAAACGTGCAGTGCAAGGCCTCAGCTCCGCACTCAGGATCATTACAAACAAACAGCCCAGGGAATGAGGCCCTGGAAGCAGAAGGATTTCAACAGACATTCCAGTGTAGCATCCTCAGCACCCATGGCTTGAACCTCTGGAGTGTTGTGTGCAGTGTTGAGAAAGGACACTGAAAAACTGGAGGTCCTTGAAGAGATCTGAGGGAAGTCCCACATGGAGAAAAGACTGTGCTCTGTACAGGGATGTCTTGGTTTGGAGAGACAGGTGTCTGCCAGGGAAAAGCCAGAGCTTCCCTTGGAACGGAGAATGTAAATCCTCTCCCTCTAAATTATTTTGATTTTGAAATTAAGGGACTTTCAGGCAAAGATGTGGGAATAACAGTTCCTTACTAGAAATAGTTTAAATAAAAATAAAGTAGTAGTACAAAAAAGCAACTGAACAAAAAAGAAAAAACCCTGACAGAGTCAGAGCACAACCTGACCCCCTGGTGGTCAGGGTGTTGGGAGCAATCCAAGTAAATCCTCCTGCAGTGACAGATGTGGTTCTGTTGGAGCAGAGATGATCCTGTAGAAGGGTCCAGTGATAGTGAGATGGGTCCGGTCTCCCTCTGGCAATCCAGTGCACACAGGCTGTGCTGCTGTTCTGAATCTCAGGTTTTAACCAGGCAGGAATGTTTGGCTCCTCCCCCTGGGTGGAGCATGTCCCCATGGGATGATGTCATTGTATCAGCCCTGCAGTGAGCCTGGATGGCCCATGAACAGCAGAGATCCCCTGGAGGGAGGGTAGGTCCTGGAAGGGATAAAGAACACTGCCCCGGCTGGTTTAACAGCTGCCCAGTAACAGAAGGCACCCACCCCCTCCCCCACCTTCCCCCAGAGTTATGAAATAAAGAAAAACACCTCTTCCAGCAGTTTCAACAGATGGGAATAGAATACATCTTGTATTGCAACCCAGGACAAGGGACAAATGCAAAAGGAGCATGGATTGTCAGAAATGAGGGCCAGGCTGGAGCGGGTGGGCTGGGAGCTCAGCTCTGCGGGTCTCATGACAGGAGAACAAAGAGGCAGCTGATGGGATTTTAAGAAGCAGAAAATTCCAAACTGATAAAAGGGACTATTTCTTCCCTGCCTGTTTCACTGCCAGTGGAAAGCTCTGAGAGTAAGAATTAAACAAGTTTGCTGGGGGGGCTGGCCACTCACTTGGATAAGGAGAAGGCCTGGAATTAGAGCAGTAAAGGCTACAAACCCTTGGAAGAGACTTCACACAATTCTCCTAGAAAACAGCGTGAATTAGAGAATCAGAGGGAGTTGGGAGGAGACGGATTATCCTGCTCTGGGTCCCTTCCAGCCCAGGATATTCTGTGATTCTGTGATGTTTGTTGTGTTGTGCTTATGTCTTCCTTAGAAACATCTGGCATTAGCCACAGCCCCAAGCTGGTAGCCACAGTCACAGTCTGATCCAATTCTATTGCCATTTTCTGGTGTCCCTCAGTTGCTTCTCTTCTTCTCTTGCCTCCTCCACCTGCTTAAAGCTGATTAAAAATCCTGAAATTAATTTCACACAACAATTCCAAACTGTTTTCATCCTGAAAGGTTAAAAATAAGCTCATTTTTCCTTTGCTTTTCTTTTTTTTTTTTCTCAGAAACTTATGGTGCAATGTTTTAATGAAAACATTTACTGCAAACACAGGTGCTAATAAACCAAATATGTCAGTGTGCATTTGGAAAATGTTTACAATTTAAGGGGTTGGGGAAAAGACTGAATATTTTAGGAAAAGATGTGTTTTTAATGAAAAATACGCTTCTTTAATATTTTTAATAAAAAGGCTGTGTTTGTTATTTTCTTTTAAAGTACTCTAAGAAATCTTGAGCAACTCAAATCTCACAGATGAGTTCAAACAGCCCTGACAGGGACTAGGAGAGAGCAGCAGGTCCCATCCCAGAGCAGGGACAGGTGAGCAGGATTGGACAGCCTGAAAGATTTACCACAGGGTGAGGAGCAGAGGAGAAAGCTGGGGAAGCCAAGTGCAGCTCCTGCTGCCAGCAGCAGCAACAGAAAATCCTTTTTTGAGACGGGCAGGACACGCTGCCCACTCCTTGGGGGCTCCTGGCAGGTCTGCTAGGGTTATCCCTCATCCCTTCCTGGTTAAATTGATGAGATGGGGATGCTGGCAGAAAATGCAACCCTCTCTCTCTCTCTGTCCCCTGACACCTTGAAACGAGCTCCCTCCGTTCCTGCCGAGCTCCGGGGAGAGGGAGGGAGGGAGATGATATGGAGATATGGAGATATGGAGATATGGATGGAGAGATGGAGATATGGAGGGAGGGATGGAGGGAGGGATGGAGGGATGAAGGGATGGAGGGATGGATGGATGGATGGACGGAGGGATGGAGGGATGAGGGAGGGATGAGGGATGGAGGGATAGAGGGATGGAGGGATGGAGGGATGGAAGGAGGGATGGAGGGATGAGGGATGGAGGGATGAGGGATGGAGGGATGGCCATCAGCAGAGCCGCTAATTAGGCAGGAATGGGCAGCACATCCCTGCGGCCGCTGCAGCAGCCTGGGGTACGTGCTCAGTCATCCCAGAACAAGCCGAGTGACTCCAGGTTCCCTCTCCCTGCCGTTATCTCTGTCCCTTTGCCACTCGTTAATTGATCCTCTGTTCTCTCCCGGGTCGGCTGGAACATCTGCTGTTAGCGCTCACCAACAACAAACCCTCTCTGTTTCCCCCGCTCACACGGGATGTAAATCCACGCCGAAGGGACTTGGGGAGCTGGGAAAGGGCTGCAGGTCATTTCCCCAGCATTAGCACAATAACAGCGCTCCTGGCTGGGTGGCAGCAGGGATCAGCTCCCCGGGCTGCAGTAACCCAGCGCCTTGTGCCCAAACGTGTCGGGTGCTGGGAGCTGGCTGTCAGCATGGCTCACAGGTTTCCCGAGAAACAGCTAGCAGGAACAGGGAGGATGTCTAACACCTTCCCTCGGCTCGGGAGAAGTCAAATAAAATAAAACACTCTTGTAAAATTGGCCGCCAGCCTTATCTCACGTGCACGCCCACCTGCGTGCCAGCAAGAGAGCGTCAATTCCTGAGAGCCAAGCATCAGCCAGGGTAGGTTATTCTGTCCTTCTCCAAAGCAGGGCCTCTTTGGCAGGGTCTGTGGCCTGGGCTGGCTCCCAGCTCTCTGGCCCTGCCTGCAGCGGGGCTCAGGGATTTCTCTGTTGGGACACTGAGACACCTCCATGGAGCGCTGGGAATGTGCCACCTCCAGGAGAGCGCCCATGCCTCACACCTCAGGCCATTGTTGCATGAGGTGCTGAGTTAGAGGTGAGAGGTGGGTGCAGGCTCAGTTTCCTCCCTCTCCACACCCCTCAGTGCCCTCATTCTCCAAAATACAAATGCCACCTCCGGCAGGCAGATCCTGCCTCTGGCAAAGTCTGAGCAAAAGGTCCTACCTGAGACTGAGGCACAGGGGAGCTTGGCTGGGATCTGCTTGGCAGCTGTGCAGGTGGAAAATGGGGAGAGGAGCTCACACCTTCATCTCCAGTTTGTGTTAGGGATGGGGTGAAGATCCCATGAGCTTTCAGAGCCCTGTGGATGCCATGTTCCCCTACATGCTCAGGAAGAAACCAATTCTTTAGTTCCACACCTGCACAGCTCTCTGGCATTGCCTGGAGCTAGGAATTTTGCAGCAGAAGGGCTTCAATTTTTCCCTAAATACATTGTTACTGTGATTATTATTTGTAATTAAAACCATTTTTGTTCTCTTTGGCTTTACTGCTTTGCTCCACATTAAACAGCTCATCACATCCAGCACAACTGAGGGTGCCCATCAGTTTACCTGTGGCAATTCATAACTTCACTCTCTGTCAATGCTGCAAAACCCTTGTAACAGCAGCAGAGTGAGTTTATCAGTGCCAAAGAACCACCCCAGGACTGCTGCTGGAGCCTGCTGGAGTCAGCAGTGGGGTGATATTCCCACATTCCAACGTGCCACAGCATCAAGGTATAGATCAACAGCCCCCCACCAGCCCCAGACTGTGTGTGAAGGGAAAGAGATAAAGGTATTATCATTAAAAAATAAAACAAAAAAATATAACCAAAAAGAGCCCACCCTCCAGAGCCACATGCCAGTGAGCCAGCTCTATTCAGCTCTGGGAGCCTGATGCTTAAGACTAAAAAGTTGCTTTCGACTAAATTTTCCCAATTTAAAAAAAAATAAAATAAATATATAAGTTAAATAAAGTGTTACAACTAGACGCTGTTTCAGCAAAGCCTCCTCGACAGATAATCGGATTTGCATAATTGGGTGCTGGTGGGTCTTCAACAAATCATCACGTGGCAGTGTGTTTATTACAGCCACTGCTCCTCACAAATAGCTCCTGGTGCCCAAAATGCACCACACACAGCTGAGGAGGAGACACAGACCTGGTTGCTTCTCACGGACAGGAGAAACAGAGGCTGAGACTGATCACCAGGAGGATTTGCTGGACACCAAGAGCTGTGAGCTCAGTTTGATACCAGGCCGAGGCTCCTTTGGCTTGGCCACAAGGCCTGAGGTATTTATAAGAAAAGATTCTAGGGAGACACAGGATTCTGGGTCAGCTTAAAATCAGCTGCACTTTTTGTCTGCATCAACAACCCTTGTTGTGGTTCCTCTCCCTGACCACCTCAAGGAAAAGCACAAATTCCACAGAGGGACTGAAATAACTTCAGTCCCACTCAGAGGCAGCACTTACATCTCTAAGCCACAGAGCAAGAGAGGAAATGCTCTGCCCTGAGGATGGAGGAGTATCTGGGTGCAGTATTGCATTGACCACCCACCTTCCAGCAGCTCTGTGTGCCCCTGACTTGAGCTGTGATCCAGCTGTTTCTGCCACACACCCAGAAGAGGGGAGAAATCCCTCTCCAGGACAGTGGGGCAGGAGAGAGGCTGCCCAAGTGCTGCTATTTGTGCACAGATAGTGCCACATGCCAGGGGCAGGCAGGGAACAAAGGCGATTTGTGAGCAGGGAAATGGGATTGCCAAAAGAGATGGAACAGAAATGAGGTTTTAATCCCCCAGCCCAATCTTGCCCGGTGCTGCCTGTCTGCAAGAGCGGGATTTTATCACTGCTGTCCGCAGGGAACTTCCCTGACCTTCAGTTTGCTGGAGCCTGGAAGAGCATTGCACTTCTCAGAGATGTGTGGAGACAAGTTTTGAAAACACACAGATGCTGCTGTGAGCTCTCTCCAGCAGAGCACAGCCCACACCACAGCCTGCTCTGCAGGGCCTGCAAATCCCCCTGAACAGCCACAGCAGCTTGTTCTGTGCTCTCCACTGCCACTGAGCTGACGGAGCCAAACACCTTGGGACCTGTGCATTCCCCACACCAGATGAAAACATTCTTCCCTATTTGCATTGCAGGCCTCTCCAGGTTAAAGAGGGGGAGCAATAATACCCACAGCTCTGCTGCACAGGAGGCTGACACGAGTGTTTGCTGCAAAATTTACATTTCCTTCTATTGTACAGCCTCCTGCAAGGGTTTTCCACAGCCCATTCCCCCACCAGCTCATCCCCTCTGCCTGCCTGTCTGCCAGACAGGCCATGCCAGCACTAGCACTTCTCAGCTGCCAAAGCCTGTTGGCCTGGGACTTCATTTCTCTGTATCACAATCTACCAGCAGAAACCTTGTCATTGCAATTCCTCACATATTTTCTTCCGCTCTGTTGTTTTTTGTTTTTTTTTTTTTAATCTCTCTGGAAATCTCAACTCACTGGCTCGTGGCTGTAGGCTATTACTAGACTAGAACAGGACTTTTTCTCAGCCCTAAACAAAATGAATAAGGCAAAAGGAAACAGTCACAACAAAAGAAAAACTTAATGCTTGGAGTAATAAGCATCAGAGTTTCCATGTGCACTGGGGCAGGAGGACAGGCAGAGTGAGAAGGGACACAGGGGAGGATCACAGAACTGCTGCTTTGCTCTCTGAGCAGTTTGGCTGGGGCTTTGGTTGATGAACTGGCAGCAGACAGGTCACCAAATTGCTGTGTCCGCAGTATTTCTGCCTCATACCGTGGCAAATTTCACTTGGAGAGGTTGTGTCCCAGGCCTGGGATTGGAATTAGGGTCACCAGGCTCAGGGTGGATGCAGACAGGGGACTGTGAGCAGTGGATGCCCCGTGCTGAAGGGATGCCCAGGGACACAGGGCTGTGCTGGACTAACACAGGCACTGCTCCTCCACCCCCTGAGCTGTCTCACGAGCAGCAAAGCACACTGAGATAATCCTTCATCCCTTCTTTCCTTTCCTGCTTTCCTACACTCACTCTTTTCCTTTTATTGCTCTCTCTCTGTCTTTTTAACATTTCAGCTGAAGAAATGAGGTTTGTTGTTCCACCAGCTGAGTAAACTTTGAGGGTTTTAAGAAAAATAGTCTTTCTCTCCAGGTGGGTTCTTCCTCACATCTCAGCTCAACTCACAACCCTGATTTAAAATCTGCAGCCGGTTAACGAGTTCAGAGGAGACTCAGGCTTGGTGCAGAGGATCTCTTTACAAGCACAAACACACACACACTTCCAGATGTTCCATCTTTTTAATAAAGATTGGGGCTGTGTGGAGAGAAAGGCTTCAGGTTTGAAAACAACCCAGCAGCCTCTGAGAAGGGTTCTTGGGTACCCACTCAGAGCTCTGGTGCTGGGCTGGGGGCTTTTGTTTGTTCCTTTGCATAATCCTGGAATATTATGCAAAATCCAGCCTTGAAAATTTCTGGTTTTCTTGCAAAAGTTGTCTCCAAAGGACTGAGAAAAATCTGTGTATGAAATCGAAAGCGTTTTCCTGCCCACACCCCCCCACTGTAACCTCTCCCTGCACACTCACACAGACACAACTGCTTTTCATAGCAAGGCTATAATTTAACAGCTAATGCCTTGCATGAGTACCACCCCTTCCCAAATTCTCCTGCTTTTCACTCTCTATTCAGATTCAAAGCCAGATTATTTTAGCTCTACAGCCCTGGGAAGTAAAAAAAAGGAATTGACAACATTTGAAGAAGCTGCTGGTGCCTCTTTCCCTCTTTCTGTTCATATCCTGGTGATGTCAAGTGTAAGTCTATTCTTTCTGCCTCTGCAGACACAGAGACAGTTGGGAGCCCCATAAATACAAATCCTGAATTGGAACTTCCCGTTTTAGACATGAGAAGGGTTTTGATTCTCAGGTGGGCACCCAGAGATCTGACTGAAACAAATAAATTAATAGGCATCCTCTGCATTTACACCAATAGAACTGGTCCAGGCCATGGCCAAGGCACTTGAAGGCCCAATTAGCTGCCTGGGAGGTAATTAATTATAGGCAAAACAGGGCTGCAGTGCTGAGGTTCAGCCTTGATGCCTCAGTCCAGCACCTGTGCCAGGCATTTGCCTGCCACGGTCACCAGTAATGGCCAGCAATGAGTTTATTTCACTTAAACATTGTTGTGCATCCAACAGTGAATGGAAGGAGGCCATTAAAAAATACAGCTTTAGGTACAGCCAACTCCTCTGCCCCTCTCAGAGCCAAATCCAAACTTCCCAGCCAGGCTGAACAGCTCCTACCTCTGCTTTTTAATGCTTGGTCACATCGAGGTGGGGAGATCTGCACAGAATTTTCCCAGCACTCTTCATGCTTTACACTGGGCATGCCAAAGCTGAGCTGTGGGGTACAGCAGTGAGGCTGATCAAAATGAGATACAGTGGAGGGAGTTAGGAAGTGAAAAAACCAGAAGCATCATAATCAACACCAGGTGTGGGCCAATTAAACAGTCGTTCCGGTGTGCTCACGGGAGGGCACTCACTCACAATCTACCCAAACAAATCCACGCTTAAAAACTCTCAGGAGTTTCACAGAAAAATCACATTTCTCTTCAGGGCTCTTTAAAAAATATTTGAAAGCACTCTTGTCTATACACACCAGCTTTGCACACCAGCAGCAGCTCCTTCTCAGCCCACGAGAACTGATCAGCCTGGATTAATGTCCTGGTAAATGCTTCTTCCTTTCCAAGAAGTCAAAGAGTCCTTCCCTTCCTCCGGCTGCCCCCTGTAATTCTCCTCTGACTTCCTTCCAGGGGCTGTTGGCTTTGGCTCATCCTTTCACAAGGCATCTTAGGGGCAGCAAGGTGTTCAAGCCTGAGTTATTTATAGGATTCAGGCACCCAGCCCTCGGGCTCCTTTGAAGCACTCCCAGGATCAGTGCTATATTTATTCCAGACACACTTTCCCTTTGCTGCCTCACAGTTTGAAGTGGAAGAAGGTGCACGTCAGAGCAGGCAGAGCTCCACCACGTCCTGCCAGGACCTGCTGCCCACTCTGTCCTGTCCTGGGGAGCCAAGCACACCTCAGCCCTATCCCTGGGACATCCATCCATCCATCCACCCCAAACATCCACCCAACAGCTGAGTCACCCCCCAGCCACAGTAACAAGCACCCCACACCCTGCTGGGGTGGGGGAGAACCCCAGGACCCTTCCCCTTCAACATGCACATGTGCCACCAGGGCATGGGCCCCACTCACAGCCCTGTTTGTGCCCCAAATCCCTTTTCTTTGCTGTGCTGGAGTGATTTAACTTCATCTGGCTGATGGAAACTTGGGGTAAAAGTTGAGTTCACCCCTATTGTCCACCTTAGTGCTCATACAAGGTACTTCCAGTCCTCCAGTGCCTTCTCAGGGTCCCCCTCCCACCTCCTTCATAGGAAGCTCCCTAATTCACAAGGAAATATTGCTTGGAACAGTAATGTGGAACAAGAATTCCGAGGGGTTATTTTGTCTCTCTCCTGCCTCATTGCCCAGCACAAGCTCAGTGCTTGATAACATGGAGCAAGGATTTCCTAGGGGCTATTTTGCCTCTCTCCTCACCTCACTGCCCAACACAAGCTCAGTGCTTGCACCCAGCACTGTAGCACCAGCAGGAGACAGAAACCCAAAGGTCACTCCTCTACAGTAGCCAGGTCAAAACAAGCTACTTAAGCTTAGAAGGTGGGACTCAAACTTTGGGGTAGGATTCCTCCGTCCACCATCCTGCATTCCAGATGATCAAACCCTCCCGTGTGGTCTCCTGTCAGCTGCAGCTGAACCCTCTTCCCCTCACAGTTTACGTGACAATAAATCCCACCCTTGAGGCTGACAATTGTTCTTGCACGTGTAACTAACAGCCACGGTGGGAAAAGGGGAAAGTGTCACCCTCTGGGGCTAGCCAGGGATTTCAAGGCTGCCTACAGCTGTAAACAGCTATTGATTATTCACTTGGAAAGGCAAAGGCAGAGGGGAAGGATGCTGGCTACACAAACCTTGGCAGGACAGGCGATGCTGGATTGGCTTTACTCTCAGCCTGATGGCATCTGGGCTTGTGCTGATCTTTGACCTTGGCCTTGAAATAACAGCAGAGGGGGTTACAGCAGAGCAGAAGCTTTCCTGAGTGCAGGACGAGACGCACACACACCTCCCCTTGGATTCCTCCTGTTTGTGCTACTCAACAAAATTACAGAAGACAATCATCTGGCTGTTGTCCTGCTTAATGCTGCTCGTCAGCTCGGATTGAGCTTGGTGATTGTCATCAGGAAGGCTGCGGCTGCCTCTGCCACTTAGCATTAGGATTTATCACATCAAATGTCATCATCTTTTTGGTTTTTATTTTCCAGGGATTTTGGCTCTAACTGTATCGTCAGGGGGGAGGGAAAAAAAGTGTGTTTAGGATGAATGAGACTGCCTGGAAGCTCTCCTAAGGGTTTTAAGTTTCAGAAACAATGCCAGATTAAAGAAGCAGCTCACTGAGCAGCAGAACCAAGGAAACTGGATAATTTAAGGATTTATGTCTTAGGACTCAATGCCCCTTTAAAATTCCTGATATCTATTAAGAGCTGAGCTAACACTACAGCCTGAGGTTATTATTAGGGCTCCTCTTCTCCTTCATTCATTTGTTTTCCTGACATCCACAGGAATTTAAATTTTTCGAGACCTTGACCCATTTGCCAAGTTTGCTTGACACAAGCCAAGAGTTTTGGAAATTGTTACGTGGAGTCTGGTAGGGGCCTGGACTATCACAGACATCTCAATTCCTTAGAAAACTAAACTAGAACTCTCGGGTGAGGCTCTGCCACCTCCTATTGCACCCAGATTTTTATTACCATGCACAGAGAGCACGTTCTGCTCCTGGAAAACTCCATCACACTCGGGATGTGCCAGGGCTGAGCAGCTGCCCATCCTGCCAGCACAGCTCCCTGGGAGCACCAGGCCCTGTCCATGGAGAAATCCAGCCTGGTCCAGCCTGGGAGAGGTGATCCTGAGGTGTGGGATGTGCAGGGCCCTCTGGGCAGGGCTGTCTGTCACCAGGGACAGGCAGGATGACAGATGCTGGATGAGAGAGGAGAGAAGCAATATAAATATATATCCATCAAACAGCCTGGCTTGTGCAGCCAATAACACCAGAGATTAAATCAGTTTTCCTAATGCTCCTTTCTGCCATTTCCTCAGGGTTTTTGCATTCACTGTGGCTCAGAGTATGTAAATAAACTGATTACCTGCTGCTTGATTCTCTTTCCAAAACACCACCTTCACCTGGCTTGTGCCAGCAAAGAAAATAACTCATGGTGTAAAACCAGTTATAGATCGTTTTATTATTATTTGATGGCAGCATTTCCATCATTGTGGTGATTGATCAGGCCTTTAAATCCTGTTCAAAACCTGCATCTTTCCTCACTTCCTGCCACTGTCCATGTAAGTACCAGGAGTTCATATCCAGCAATTCTTTTCTCCTTCTTCCTGCCTATTCCTTTGACAGGGGCTGTCAGCAGAGGTTTCCATCTGCTTTCCAGAGCTGAGTAACTGGTTCATTATAAAGTCAACATGACAGGTTGTGGAAAATGGAATGAACACCTTTCCATAACCACTGTATTTATGCAAAGAGAGATCAGTGTGCAGTGGGACTGCTTCTTTTTGCAGATGTCCCTGAGCTGGAAAAACAGCACGGACCTGAGACAGCAAAAGGATTTTTGTTGTCAGTGGTTTAGAAGATTGCAGCTCCAGGGGAGGAAAAAAAAAAGAAGTTGGACATTAAAAAATAAAATGCACGTTAGAAAAATTTGAAAAGATTAGAGAGAAAGTGTCTGATCTAAATGGGCAAGAGCAGTCCTGTCCTCAGACAGCTGTCTCAGTTTGCCTAGCTCTGAGTTTAAGATAATTGAGGTTTCATCAGTATAAGAGCCTTGGGAAAAAAAATAAAAAATAGGCAAGGGAGAGACAAGTTCTGAGACCCACAGGCCTCCACTTGTGGGTTGTGGCGAGGTCAGGTGGATTTGGAATCCCCTACCAGGCACTTTAATTACACCTGCATCTCTATCAGGAACTCTGGGACAGCATTTGCCTTGGGAAGGGTGGCTGAATAAATGCACACCTGTGGTCAGGCTGTGGAAAACAGGCAAATGAAAGATTTAATGCCCCTCTTACCTCAGCAGGTCTTCCCTGGCACTGCCCCTTCCACCCCTCTGGGGCAGCTGGGCAGTGACCAGGGTACAGCAAAGCCCAGGGACAGCTGGAGGCTTTAAGGTTAATAAAAGTCCTTCTGAAATCAGGCACACAGCTCTGATGTGGGGATGTGTCTCCCTGTCAGCAGGGAACTCTGCTCACCTCTGCATTCCAGGTCAACACAGAGAGGTTTATTCTTGCTCTGAAGCAAGGCCAGGTTGGATAGAGCTCTGAGCAGCCTGGGCTGGTGGAAGGTGTCCCTTCCCATGGGTTATCCCTTCCCATGGCAGGGGGTTGGAATGAGCAGGGCTTTAAGATCCCTTCCAGCCCAAACCATTCTGCAATTCTGTGATCCCTTCCAATCCAAACCATTCTGTGATTCTGTGATTCTGTGATTCTGTGATCCCTTCCAACCCAATCCATTCTGTGACTCAGTGAATGATCCCTCTGCACTCAGGGAGCAAAGACAAAGGTGCTCTGCTGTTGCACTGTGTGGCAACAGTAATCATCGTGTCCACGGAGGTACAAGCCACGGGCAGGGAAACAGACCAGACAAGTCTCTGTTTTGTTAAGCTCGAGCTTAACAAAGGGGGGGAAGGGGGAAGAAGACGAAGACGAAGAGAGAGAGAGCAAGGGCCGGGTTGTGGAGTTTTATAGGGAGCTTTAGGGTTTGGGTCAAAGGAGGAGTTAAGAAGGTAAGATCAAATTCCAGTGACCTTAGCAGGAAGCACTCACACACCACTGGTGGTTCACATTTTTCAGGATTCCAGAAGTGCCTCGTGTGCAGCAGGATTGGTGCCCTCAGCATCCTGAGCACAGGTTGTGCCTGAGGAGCCTCCAGCCTGCAGAGCACCACTGGAACAGCACCCTGGCTATTCACAGGGCGTGAAGTTCAACACGCAGAGAAATCTCGATTTCACAGGGATTTCACAGCTGAAAACATTCTCCCAGCACAAATGAAGGCAGACGAGTTAAATCCGTGCACCAGGCCCTGCAGGCACTCTGGGAATGGTTCCCCCACACTGGAGAGAATCTGTGCATGCACCACAGAGGGATCTGTGGGGAAAGCGTGGCTCACAGAGCAGCCCACACGGTTACCAGGTTTTCTCTTCAAATTGTTTATATCTTAAATTGACACATTTTAGCGGGCCTAAGCAAGATCATAAAAACAATAAAAAGCAGCCCTGACATTTTTCTCCTCCCCTGCTGTTTCAGCCACTGCAGCACTGACCTTCTCCTCTCTCTATCCAGTCCATATTTCAAAGGAAAAAAAAACCTCAAAAATCTTTTTACGTCTCTCCAAACTTTGCCAGTGCTTGAAATATTGGAAGATCTTTTCTGGGGGTAAAATGACCATTAAAAGTGCAACTTCTTCAGCAACTCCAACATTTTACTTCATTTTAAAAAGAAGGAGATCTTAACCAAAAAAAAAAAAAAAAGATGAGGAGATGTGTGTGGTAGGAACATTATCTATCTCAAGAAAACTAGTGTGGATGGCCTGTGAAATTGGGCTTTTATCACTCTAGAACATGACTATCTTTATCACTTAGACTTGATCACTCACAAGAGATTTTAGCTAGTCCATAATAACTTTTAAGTCTCCCTGTCCTAAATCCCTTAAGGAGTGGAGGAATCAGCTCTGCCTGACTGTATCCATGGGCTTTAAAATCCATCCAGTTCCTCTGCAGTCTCTGGTCACACAGAATAACACAGGTCAGGCAGGGTCAGTGCTGGTAACAGGAGTCTGATCTGAGGAGCAGGGAATGGTGTCTGTGCTCAGCAAGTGTCCACTGGGTCTGTGACCCTCTAAAAACCACCCAAAGGGGCCTGGTGTGTCATGGGGAGCCATGGAGTGGACTGAAAACCAAGGTCATTGGTGAGAAATTTTTAGTAGCACACCCACTCAGAGCAGCCAGGGATTGCTGCCTCCTCAGGAGGTCACTTGCCATAGAATCACAGAACCACTGGGTGGTTTGGGTCAGAGGGATCTAAAAGCTCATGCCTGCCATGGGCAGGGACACCTTCCACTAGACCAGGTTGTTCCAAGCCCATCCAACCCAGCCTTGAATGTGGATGCTGGATGGGAGAGAATCAGGCAGCAGCAGCACAGTGTCCGTGTGAAATTAAGTCACAGAACTCTCTCACACTGGGCTGAGAAAGTGTGGCTGGGGAAGCTGTAAGGAGGAACCCCAAAGAGTCCTGGGAGAAGGAAAACAACCTTTGCAGCTGTTGTTTGTCTCCCTGTTGGTTACTTGCCAGAAACCATTGCGGGGTGCTGTTCCTGACTGTCCAGTGATGGTGATGTGGTGGTTTGCTGGCCAATGCAACTTTACTCTCTCAGAACTGTCTATAAAAAATGGTTTGGAAAAATAAAGTTGCTCTCATTTTGCTACTAAGCCTGAGAGTCTCATGTCATTATTATCACCATCCCTAATACAATAGTGACACTTGAACACATCCAAGGATGGAGCATTCACAGCTTCTCTGGGTATTATTTTCCCCCTGTTGGCAGTGACCTTAAACCAGTCACAAGCCGCCTGAGACCCTCTGGCCAGCAGGATCTGGAAAGCACAAGGTGATTCCAAGTGTTGTTGTGGGCCTGGTGGCCTGAGCCAAACCACAGCATCAGCCTCCTGCCCCCTGAAATTCTTCAGAGTGCCTCAGCTGGACAGAGTTTGCTCCTTCACTCCCTCCCCTAAACACACTGCAAAGTGCAGGAAATCTGGTTTTCTGTACCTTGAGTTCACAAACAGCTGCATTTTGGCAGCTGATGGACCAACACCTGTCACATCCAACCTGCAGGTCTGCTGGCACACCTGTAAAACATTCTGAATCCTGCTGAACTGGAGACATTGTGCAGACACACAACATCACTGCTTAATCCTTTTAAAGCTCTTCTGCTGCACCAGGTTTGCACCAATCCCTGACAGGCACCTGTGAAGGGTTAAATCAATAAAGCAAGGAGGATGCCTATAGGCAGCCAGCTCATTTCCCAGTATCAAAGATATTTATACTTTCTCTGTGTCTGAGTTATTGTGATAAATATGTTGAGGTTGTTTTATTAGTAAGATAGTTGCTATCTCATGGAACTACTTGCTGTAATACAGAATTCATGAGCTCCTGGCAACAGACTGCATTAAACCACTTAACAGAGGTCACTTCTCCAAAGTTTAGACATTTACATTCTAACCACCAGCCTGGCTGCAAGCAGTGATTTATCCTCAGCTCCTCAGCCTCCAAGTGGAGCTGCTGGGGTGCTGGAGACAGTGGCTGTGTGTCTGCAGCACCTCATGATGTCCTGCAGGACAAAACCCAGAGTGGGTTTACACCTGAAAATGACATTTTATTCCTATTCCTTAGCAAAATAATAAGCTGTATCCACAAGGTGAGAACAGCTACTTAACATGGCCTCCAAAAATGGGAGCAGAGCAAATGGAGGTGCTGTAAAAAGCCATAGGTACTGAGAGCTGGAAAGCAGGGATTGGTTTTTACTTAAACCAGCCTCTTCAGGCAGAGCAGCCCTAACCAACAGAGCCACCTCCTCCTGGCCCGGCTGGGAGTCAGTCCTGAACACATTTCCTGAAAAAAGCTGCCTTTTCCTGAAAAAACCACCTACAGCCTGCTCAGGTGGGAAATGGAGCTCCTAAAGCCAGGGCATGAAGAGATCCTAAAGCCAGGGCATGAAGAGTTCCTAAAACCAGGGTATGAGGAGCTCCTAAAACCAGGGCTTGAAGAGAGGCTCCACTTTGCTCCCTGATCCGACAGGACAGAGACTCAAATCTCCCCACACCCTTCAGTGCTCAAGGCTGCAGTGGCTTTGGTGTAATACAAACTTCCACAAGAGTTTGCATTTGTCTCTGCCAGCTCTTTTCAGTAGCTGGTTCTCTGCTGTCATATCCCAGCTGGGACAGGCTGCTCAGAGGAGTTTCCCCCACAGAACGTTGCCAGATGTGTCCCCTCTGGGTATGGCTGCTCACAATCTGCATCTTGAGCATCATTCCCACACAGCCTCTGGCTGCAAGGGCTGAGCCTTTTCCAAAGCTGCAAAAATAGGATTATTTTATTTATTTTTTTAAACAAAAAGATCCATTTATTGAGGAAAGAAGAATTATGGGGAAGATGATGGTAATAAAACACCATTCTAAAGTCGAGGCATTATTTTTAAAGAAAATTATTAGTTCATAAAAATGCAACTGGGTAAATAATAGGTTAGTCCATCACATAAACACATTCTAAAAATAGCTTTATTGGATCTAAAACATCTATAGCAGCTCAGCTTATTTATCATTTTAACATATATCTATAGTCACAACGAATTTATTAAAATGTTATATCCCATAATCTGCCTGATCAAACTCAGATAAATCGTTGTACTTTGAACATCTTGTTAACAAGCAATTAATCAGAGCCCTGAGTGCAGCAAAGGAGCTAATTCTGATATTTACTGTTCTTGGTGGCATAGGTAATGCATTCTCCAGAGCTCTTGAGTCCTTCCTGATATCAGTGCCAGTCAGGTGTGATATGTGGAGATGTCTCCCCTCATGCAAAAAAACCAATCTCACACAAACACCTTTGATAGAGATCAGCACAAAGTCCCAGCCAATCCCCCCTGTACATTCTGACCTCCATGATCTGTATCCAACTGCTTTATTGCCAATATCCCTCTTCCCAGCACCACTTTGTTTTGAATATGTCTGAGCTAATGGATGATCTGTGCATTCCCGATCTGCTCCTCTCCAAGTAATGTAGATACCAAAAATACCAATCTGGACAAGATACAGAAAGTCAATTTATTTCTAGGATCAAATGATACGGGAGCAAATCCCTGTTGTTTTAATCCCCCCACATGGCTCCGAGGTTAAATGCTGGCTTGATGCAACCTTATTACTTAAGGTTTTCTTTCCCCTCTTTTTTTCATGTGTTTTTAAATGAAAACCTCTCAGCAATCTCCTCTCTCTGTTCTAATACTGTAAATAATTGATCACGCTGATAAAACATTTTGGCTGGACCAAAGCAAACATTTACCCTCAATATCTCCAAAATCAATCCCAGCAACACTGAGGGGCTCAGCATGGAGCCAGTTTCACCGAGGCCATTAAACCATCATTGTGGTCTGGGTATTTGTTTCAATAAATTGTTTGTGTTTGTTATCATTTCTCAGTAAAACTAATTAAGGAACTAATTGATTGTTTTGTTGTTCTACTAATTAACTCCATATGGTGCATATCTCCATGGAGATACTGTATGAGTTATTGAAACTCCAGTGATTTAATGCGTCACTATTGGATGTGGGGACACTTGTTCAAATCTAAGCATCCTTTCTATTTAAATCTCCTTTGGAGATGAGCTTCCTGCCTTTTCTGCCTCTCTCTCTTTGGTGAGAGACATTTTATGAATACAGCAACAGAAAAACAAGCAGTTTGAAAGGCAAGCCAGCCAAAGAAGATGGAGATGTGGTTAATTGCCATGAGAGGGCTTTATTCCGTGAATAAATGAGGAAGATGTTGGCAACTTTGCCTCTTTGCTCCAGGCTAGTGAGAGCAAAATCTTTAGGTTCACTCAGTAGTCATCAGAGTAGGTTCCTTAAATCAGTGATTCCACAGCAATCCAGCTCCTCCTCCAGCCACCCTCTGTGTTAGAAGCTGAGAAAGATTAGCACAAAAAATAACTCCCCCAGGGAATCTCCTGAGTGCCCTCAACCATCCCTAAAATCAAGGCTGGTGCAAACAATTCCCAGAAAAGCAATTAGTGGGGCTATTTAAGTTACTCCACAGCCAGCTTTTTCTCCTGGGATTCAGGAGACACAGGTTCAAATCCCACCTTGGCTACAGTCTCTTCATGCTGTACTTTATGTTAGTACATATCAACCATATGGTACCTAAAGATCCCCAGCATCTGTGTAGCACGAGTAATTCGTGTTCCTGTGGCAGGGAATTTGATCCTTTATGTTCCTGGCTATTTTTACCCATTGTAAGTCACAGCATGATGCCTGCTTTTGGGTCACAATGGTAAAAATTGAATCCAGGACCTCTGGTTTCAAAAAGCACGAGGTTTGTCTCTCAATCATCTCCAAAGTTTGAAGGCAGAGCCAGCATTTCTAGCAGAATAAATTAGTGTAATTATCCCCTCTACTGAGGCCAAGGCAGCAGTTGCTAAGACAGCACCATGGTCAGCTCACACAGGCTCAGGTTTTACACACCCGACAAAGCACACACGGAAAATTAGGTTCAAAACCTAATTTGTACTCCAAAGACATTTTTTTGGTGACTAAATAAACACAGCATGGGGTAAATACTCAGAGCTCTCTTTAGAGGCTGGCTTTGATGAGAGTGACTGGATAAATCCCTTCAAATTTCATCTGTGGTTGAGCTTAACAATGATGAGGGAATGGACTGGACATAGAAGAATTGCTGTTGTATTTCAAGTTTTCAAGCTGTCTGGCTCCGATATGGAGGGCTGGATGCAAAAGCTCCATGTAAAAATGACTTCCCTGGGGTCTGGGCTTGATGATGCGAGAAAGCTTTTGAGTTGCAGTGATCCTGAAAGCCACACTGGCAGGCACTGCCACTCCCAGGAAAGCCACCTGTGCCTGCAAGGGGGCAGATGAAAAGGCATCTCCTGCTCAGCTCAGCTCAGGATGGAACACCTGGATAAAAAGCAGGTTTACTTGCTCACTCGTGTCCTCAGCGAGAAAAGGAGTTAGGAGGAAAAGGAGTTAGATCCAGAATGCTAAAACCCACAGTTAGGCTTCCCTCTAGCATCAGTTTTCCCAGTGCCTTTTTTGTTTCCTGGAGTCCAATCAATTAAGGAGTTCTCAGAAAATTTCATCTCCTACAACCAAGTGAGAACTTGAATAAAGGATTCCTTGGGTTTTTCCCTAAAGAAATCCACAAGTTGTGTGGGCAATATATGCACATGAGTATGTACTCATACACCTGTAAACACAAAATGCTTCTTAAGTCAGGTTTATGTTTGGAAGTTTTAGCAGTCTAGTCTGACTTTGGATACAAATCTGAGGGGTTTGCAGCCCTGAGAATATTAATTCCTGAAGCTGCCATATTATCTGGGACTGAGGGAAGAGAAGTGAGCAGCAAACACTGACTCTGACACGTGGAGAACTTGGCTGAGTCTTTTCCAGTTCCCTCATCTCTACTCAGTGGCTGCTCCTTCCACCTTTCAGTCCTCCAAGGGCCAGCAGCAAACCCACCAAGGCAACAACAAACCAAACCAGGACAACCAAACCGGGCCATTCCATCCTCAGCTCCAGTCTGCTTAGGGAAGGAAAGGTCCAGAACCACCAGGACCCTGCCTGGAGGCCGACACAGAGACAGAAAAAAAAGAAAAGCAAACAGGGAATAGAGGGGAGTATTTTTTCTTGCTGGTACTCTTTAGTATTCAGCCCTGACCTATTTTAGCCTTAAGCATTGCATCGTGACTGATGATTGCTCTCCTCTGGCCTTTGTTTTCAGCTTTCAGATTGTTGATGTATTACTGAAATGATGTTGTCTGAAGCACCTCTGCTGATCACGGAGGCAGCAATCAGCTCACCCTCCGATGAGCCATTGAGACAGTCAGGCGGGCAGCAGCATTAGCCTGTCAATTCTGCCTCTTCCAACAGTTAGAACAATTTTGGTGAATTACAAGCAATAGAAAATCACTTTAGCTGCTCATTAGGTGGGAGACAGGATTGATGATAAATGCTTAGAGGCTTTGAAATGGCTTATGCAGACACAGTGTCCCTCCCCAGCAAGGTCCAGTTAACCCTTTTGCCGGTCAGGAAGCAGTGGTGGTGACAAGCCAGGGACCTGCTGGGCTGTGCTCATGGATTGGCCATAAAACCCCAACTCTAGCAGAAGCCACAGCTTCTAAAATGAAGGCAATCTGTGGGATTTGAACTTCCCTATCCTATTGACCTGTTGGAGTGAGTCCAGAGGAGGGTACCAAGTTGATCAGAGGGATGGAGCAGCTCTGCTGTGAGGAAAGGCTGGGGGAGCTGGGATTGTTCAGCCTGGAGAGGAAAAACTTTGGGGTGACTGAATTCACTCCAATGCCTGAAGGGTGCTACAAGATGGAGAGAGACTCTTTACAAGGTCCTGGAGTGACAGGACAAGGGGGAATGGCTTCAAATTGATGGAGAAGAGATTGGATATTGGGAAAGAATTGTTCCCTGTGAGGGTGGGCAGGCCCTGGCACAGGGTGCCCAGAGCAGCTGTGGCTGCCCCTGGATCCCTGGCAGTGTCCAAGGCCGGGTTGGACAGGGCTTGGAGCAGCCTGGGACAGTGGAAGGTGTCCCTGCCCGTGGCAGAGGGTGGAATGAGATGGGATTTAATGTCCCTTCCAACCCAGACAAATCTATGATCTTCCACTGAGCTAAAGAATAACTCCATCTGATTTTCTGCAGGAATGCAGCATGAAGACTTTGTTTTCCATGCTCTGCTCTATCCACCTGAAACACAGTGATTCAGCACTGATTTCATTCCATGCACACACACCTGGACTGTGCTTCAGAATCACAAAAGCATGTACTGGATAATGGAGTGGAGAAGGTCTGTGGGAGCGAAATGATTGCCTTGCTTGGGGTTGCTCTCTCATGTGGAAGGAGACCCCTGTAAATACTAACAGGAATAGAAAGGCCTCTGCTGCTGGTGCTCTGTGAGGACGGAAAGTCCTGTAGCAGAATTTCAGGCTGCTGACACTGCAAGTCAGGGCATGTTGCAATGTCCTAGACACAAGTTTTGGAGGTTTGATATTCACAGTTACGGGAAAGTAACTCAATCAGAGTTCTTGAACCAGCAATTTCAGGCTGGGTTCCTCGCACAGGTCACATCTCTCAGACCCAAGAGGTGAATTATTAGATAAATAGGAGAGGAAAGATGGAAGAAAAAGGCAGCAGTAGGGGAAATTCTGATAAAATAAAAGTACAGCTGCAATGATCTCAGCACTGGAACGCTCACCCACTCACACAGTGGAAGCTGTGGTTCAAACACCATGGCTGAACCTTGAACAGGAACCTGGGAAGGAGCAAGGATGTGGAGTGACTGCCTAAAGAGTGAGCAGACTGTCAGAGATGAGTAAAAATGTATCCCAATCTCATCAGATTGGGCTTTCTAAAAGCCCTTCTAAAGACATCCTAGAAGTTTGGGTCTGACTTGCAGCACTGCTGTGGTGCCTCCCCTGCCCAACACACATCACCTCACCCTAAACAATCAGTGACAGAGTGGGCCACCCTCAACGGGGCCCTTTGCACAACTCAGCCCACAGAGTTTCTGGGATGAGGAAGCTCTCTGTGTGTGAGGACTGAATAATCCAGGTCTGGCCCTGAAATTCTGAGTGTTCACAGACTAAGCTGCACCTCTGAGCACTTTGTCCCTTGTCTGCTGCTATTTCAGGCAGCGTGCTGGGGGACTGGTTCCTCCTGCCATGTCATTGAGAACGACAAAGCCTCTCTACAGCATTCAGGAGAATTGGATGGATGAAGGACAGGCAGGACAAAGGAGCTGATATTTTGAGAAGCTTCTTTTATTCAGATCAGGTCTTTTAACTTGCCCTCACGCCTTTGTTCCGCTGATTTAATGATTCCTTCCTCCACGCCTCCCCTCTATTTCCATTTGTGTGGATCAACTACAGCAGCAGGAAACTCTTTAATTGGCAAAAACATTTGCTCAGATGCAGCGGTCTGCAGGTACAGGAGCACATTCAATGAGGTTCTTTCAGCATGGAGGAGAAGAAATTGCCATACCTTCTCTACTGGCATTAGCAGGACCATTTTCTCCTCTTTGGATCTGGATTCTGACATATCCACAACTGGTCAAATATGGAGCACTGCTGCTCCATTTTCCTTTTTTTTTCTTTATCAGGAAAAGAAGCATGACACATGAAAAGGAGCTGGTATGGGAATTAGGAGACACAAGTTCAGTTCCCTGTTTCACTGCAAGCTTCCTGTTGGTGTCCCAATAAAACCTTTAATGCATCACTTGAGCATTTCTCTGCAAAGTGCTGTAAGAGGCAAGATTTAGGAAAGTAAGATTAACTTTCAGCTGAGATTAAGCCACTAATTCAATACATCACTGTGAATGTGTCACTTGGACACGTAAATCACTCAAGCCATATGGTGTTTAACAGAATCTCAGATCTATCCCTTCACAAGCCTGGTCCTCAGAGTGACTATTCCCTCATCACCCTCTGAGACATGACAGCAGCAGCACTTCTGTAGCAGGCTGGAGAAATGTGAGATTGCTGAGCTGCAGCCTGAGGCTCTGGGGGGTTCTGGTGAGCCTCAAAGAGCTCAGATCTGCAGTCCCTGGGCTGTGGCCCATGGGCAGGGTCAGTGGTGGGCAGCTGATTGATCTCTGTGCTCACAGAGCAGCACCTCTCAGTCTGTGCTGCCTTTGCCACCAAGGCAAAAGGCTCACCCAGAAAAGTGATAGATAATTAAATAAGAAAGAAATAAGATGATGCTTTGGAGATGGGTATCTCCATGGCAATCAAAAGTGAGGGAATGGGATAAACCTGGAAGACAGACACAGCAGGGGACTTTGCTGTGAGACAACCAAGAGGGAGGAAAGTGATACAGGGTGACCTGATAATTCCAACAACCGAGGGACTGAGACAACTTCATACTTGGGTTGATTAATACACTGTGGTGTCATAAAAAGAAGCAAACCTGATATTTTGGTCCATCTATGCAGAGATGTGACAGATGCACCAAGAATACTGATATATCAAGACTAGAGGACCTCCAGTTGAGCTGGTGTTCATGCCTGTAATTGTTACTTTCCAATTCTGCATTCAGATGGACAGAAGCCTGTAGGAGAATATCAAACTTCCACTAAGACCTTTTTAAATAATAATTACTCTGTAGCAGTGCTGTGAAATCTGATATTAACCTGAGGCCAAAGGCCAGTCTGTTAATCAGTCAGGGCTCATTCTATCAAAAGAAGCTGGGGCTGATTGCTGGTCTAATCATAGGGTGACAGCAACTGTCAGACATGACATCTCTACTAGAATAAAAACAGCCCTGAGGGCTCAGCTTTGTTGTGGGGGTTACAAGACAATGGCTCCTCCGCTGAGGGATTTTGTGTTGGACAAGGCAGAGTGACACTTCCATGACTTATCCATGTGGTGGCTCCTGGGCTCTGAGTGGAACATCTTCCTGCCCTGAGGGCGACAGCAGGTAGGAGAGCGTGACAGCACAGGAGCACCGAGTGATGTGCTCGCTCACAGGGGCTCCCTTTGAGAGCAATGAAAGCAGAAATCAGGGCTCTGCCGCCCCTCATCCCCTGCCTTTGCCTCTCACAGCCCAGGGGATATCCCTGCCTTTGCTGACAACCAACACAAACCCTTAGCTCAGGTCCCAGGCAACTCTTGGCAAGGAAAGGAAGAGCCTGTTCCAGAGTGCGGAACAAGGTGAGATGAGGTGGAGGAAAGAAATCCAAGAGTAAAGTGCCTGAGAGCTGGGAGGGGACTGAGTTACTGAAAAGCAAGAAAAATGGGGGCATTAGGCTGGAGGGAGGCAATTGAGTTGTTAAGGTACACCAGTGCAATTGAAGGAGAAAATGGACTGGCTGCTCCATTACAAAGCAGGTTTGCCCTTGAACTTACACATTTTCACCTGCCCTGGGTGAGCTCCACCTCAGGCTCACCAAGCAGAGACTCTAAAGGGAAACTATAGCAGCTCCACGTTCTTCACTTTCAGCTGCTGTTGTGGTGTGTTTTTACCTAATGATTTAAGTGTAGTTTCTTTCTGTTCTGTAAAAGCTTATTTAATGGTTCATTCCATGTTTCCCCCTATTCCCTTCCCCACTTGGTACAGTTCCTGCCTCTGGAAATCCCCCTTGAGTTGTTTACCCCGAGTCTGTGTATGTCAATCATATATTGCTCCCCTCCCAGACCCTGTCAGTCTCAGGGAGGCCTCTCCTCCTTCTAGAAGGCTCAGAGGGGCTCAGTACCTGATTAGGGCAAGTCTGGGAAATCCCCCACCCCTCGGTTTTCATTTGGTATTGTATGTACCACCCCTTTTCTGTTATTGGGCTTTCCTTGTGTGACCACTCCTACTGTCTGTACTTTAAAACCCCCTGCGCAGCTGCAGTTCCGGGCTTTTCTGGGCTGTGTCAGGAGGGACCCCAATAAAGTCACCTCATGGCGCCTCAGGAAAGTCTCCTTCTCCTTCCTTCGCCTTAGCCGCCTCTCCACCGCCCGTGCAGCAATGCACTTACCCACCGGATGGGTCTGGCCGCTTCTGCGAGACCTTTCTGAGGCTAAGACTGTTCCCTGCCAGGGCTAGCGGCACTAGCTGGGAAAGCAGCATGCCAGCAGACAGGGAACGCCTCAAGCTGCTTTATTGAAATTCTCTCCACCTCCCCTCATCTTCTGCTTGTATTACCAGATTACCCAGCCTCATATTCATCTGTCTCTAAGAGATTAAACTGTCCCCTGGAAAAGGCCATCACGTCCTGGAGGAGGAGATCCCATTTCCACTCCACGTCCCAAGAAACAGAGCCCCTGCAAAGTTTTTCAGATCATAAGCCCTCATTGCGATAGGAAATCTTCTGGCTGAAAATGAGAGCAAAGCCTAAGTGACAGATGCCAGTAGGTTCCTGTCCTGTGTGGCACAAACCCCACCCACGTGGGGAAGGGAGAGTGGGGTGCTGAGGGGTCACTCAGCCCTGACCAGGGTGGTGGGACTCAGCAGCTTTGCAGGCTCTGTGGGGCAGGGCTGAATTCCTGGACTTCAAACTGAAGGGAGGGAAGGACAAACACCCTTGTGAGCCACAGAAGTGTGGGGACTGCTGCCCATGGCTTGGTAAGAAAAGCAGCAGCAGCACCTCCCTGCCATTCCTGGGGCTCTTGAGGACACAGCCACACTGCTCCTTTTCACTGCTCACCGTCCCTGGGAGCTGGAGCTTCAGCCACACTCCTTGTTTATTCCTGACCCCAGCATTGTCTGCAGCCTCCAATCTCTGCCTCCTGTTCACAACTGCAATTTCCTTCCCATTGCTGAGGGCCAGTCCCTGTCAGTCATCCCCAACCTCCCCCTTTCCCCTCCCCTGCCAGGTCACACACAGCTGTACCAAGCTGCATATAAATCTCAAGGTTTGGGTAATTTTTTTCCCTTCTCAGATCTAGACCTTTGCTCAAACTCTCGCTATCACCCTCATTTTATCCCCACTCTTGGCAGTCACAACTTCACACTCTGTCCATTGCTTGGCAGGTGTATTACCAAGATGCCACTGACAACCATCTGCACCCTGCCTGCTGCACTACCCTGGCTCCTGGCTGCTCTCTGCAGCTCCTGAGCATCTCCAGGGTCACAGCTTTGTTTCCTGAAACCATCCCAGCAGCTCAGGAATGCTCCCACATCCAGCAGTGCAGCAGGAAGCATCCCTTTCCCTCCCTTCCCCCCTCGAACAGGGCAGCCCCACACAGTGAGGGCTCCTCATGGGGTTGTCTCCATGTGCTGGTTTGAAAGAAAAACCACTGAGAGACTCCAAGTCAGAAACACAATTTAATAAGAGGAAAAGAAAAGAAGTAAAAGTAAAGTAAAATAAAATAAATGCAATAGTACATAAAAACCACTGACAGAGTCAGAATACAACCT
This sequence comes from Acrocephalus scirpaceus scirpaceus, assembly GCA_910950805.1. Classification (NCBI taxonomy): domain Eukaryota; kingdom Metazoa; phylum Chordata; class Aves; order Passeriformes; family Sylviidae; genus Acrocephalus; species Acrocephalus scirpaceus. The sequence continues at coordinate 6,889,715 of OU383790.1, read as the reverse complement.
GACACCCTGTGAGTTAGGGTGGTGGCAGCAGTGCAGATGAAATGCTCTTGTCCAAGCAGTGATCCTGTAGAAAGGTCTGGCAGCTCTTGTCCTCTGGGAATCCAGTGGGTCAGGGCTCCCTGTGCTGTCCCAAATCCCAGATTCTATCCAGGTGGGAATGCTTGGCTCCTCCCCCTGGGCGGAGCATCTCCCCATGGGCTGATCTCATTCTCTGAGCCCTGCAGTGGCTCCTTGCTGGCCCATGAACCAGAGACAGCTCCCGCAGGGAGTTCCCCATGAGCCATGGGCACGGCATTGCTGGGCCATGGACAGGAGAGAAGGGAAACACTGCCCCAGCTGGTTCCAGCAGCTCCTGGGGATGGGGATGGAATAGAGACTGTGGGCACAGCTGACATTGTAACCTCAGACACTCCATCTGCTTTGTCAACAAGAAGTGAGGCTAAAAAAATCCAAAAAGAGCCACGCTTGAACCATCCCTCTGCTCTCAGCCTTTGAGCCACGGTAACACATGCAGAGCAACCCCACCCCCACACTGCCCCACCAAAAGCCACAAATCCAACTAATGAAAAGCCAAACTCTCCCAACAAACACCCTGCCCAGGCTTGGGGGCAATGCTGGAAGTGCACGACAGCAGGCTGGCACTGTGACTTATTACTTTGTCATACTGTAAATATTACAGAGGCCATATGGATTTTCAATACCTGAGCACAGCTCTGCCATTAATAGCAAATGTAATAAGATATTATATGCATGACAATCACAGGGAGGAAATGCAAAGCCCAGAGACTGCCTGGTGGAGCTGTGCAGTTCGGAAAAAGTCAGAGGAAGCCATAATGGATCTTTTAGCTGACAAATTCTCTGGTTTTGCTGTTTGCAAACTCTCTGCCAGAAAATTGCCACTTTCTCAGATGTTGTGTCCATTATTTGGAACTGGTCAGTGGACAATCACTGCTGTGTCTGATCGTGGCCATTGCTGAGGGGTGTGTTGTGGGATCAGCAGATCTGAGTGATTCCCTGGGTCCCGTGATGTGGTTCTCTCTCCTGACTGGATGAGATGGTTTGGAAGCCACTGTGGATGTCCAGCACTATGCATCAGGAATCTGTGTAGCACGGCTTTGCTCTTTGTTGAAGAGAAGCTACAAGCAGATCTGTGCAATATCTGGAGTCCATTGCAGCCTCGTGGCAGTTTGGGGTTAACTGGCACAGCCAGGGATAACAGGGAAGGGATAACATCTGTGGCTTTCTCTGACCTTGCTCTCCACCTCCCAGCACCAGAATCCAGAGAAGAGTTTGCCCTTGCAGGGATAGAAACCTGCACTGAAGTCCATATAACACTGGCTGCTTCACTGGCTAAGGAGGCTGAATTTTCTCCTATAACCTCCTAAATCCAGCAGACTTTGTGACAAAAGAGTTTCACTGAGTTTAGGCCATCTTAGCCAGTGTTAAACTGGAGATAACAACCCCTCCTGAGGGTATTTTCACTTGTTGAGAGGAACAAAATGCAAGAACCTGACAGAAAGCACCTTCCTTTCCACATCCCTCCTGTGCTGGCTGGGGGCAATGGGAAGGCAGTGCCCTTTGAGTATCTGCAGTTTATAGGAGGCTTGCAGTGACCATTTGCATAATGGGCTGTGCTCCCTGGTGCAGAGTGTGACAGGAATCGCTTACACACACTTTATTACAGATTTAATATAGTGCCTTTCACCAGAGTCAAACACAGAGCCAGGCAGGAAAACAAGCCCCTCGTGAAGCTCATGGATAAGCACATAAAGCAAGAATAAACTGAGATTAGACAGGGTGGGGGGAAAAAAAGCATAAAAGAACTTGAGTTAGGTTTTAAATGAGTTGATGAGCCCGTGGCTTGGCTGTCTGAAGGGAGATTTCTGCCAGACTGCAGAGTGCAAGAGAAAAGGCTCTAAGTGTGGAATTTGAAACCGGTGACAACGCAGCCACCAAGAATTAACCTGGCAGAAACAGAAAACCCAGTGCCTGCACAGCAGCAGCAATGATCACAACCCCGTTCTTTTCTATCAGGTGCCCCCCAGCTGTAGCTGCTGGAGGGGGTCAGGAACAAGATGGATTCTCCTCATTTTACATAGAGGGAAACTGAGGCACAGAGCGATGGGGTGAGTTGTTCCAAATCATCAGGGAGGAATCCAGAAAGAAAACTCCACCTTGTTCTCAGTTCTTGGGCTGATAACCCCCGAGAATGTTGTCAAAAGTTCTTCTCCCAAGCCCCAGTGCCAGAAGAGAGAGTCAGGATACATCTGTGTAGGTTCTCAAGGTTGTTTATTGTTTCTTATCTGGCACATTCTGTTCTCACCCAGTTTGGGTGCTGCTGCAGTGCTGGATCATCACCCACTGCCCCTGACCAGAGCGGTCTGAACTCTTTATACTCTGTACTACGTGTTCCATGTTTACAGATAAATACCACTCCCTATCACCTGTGTTGGACAGTGCACCTCTATGCTAAACCAATCCAAAAGTGCCACCACCACAGCAGAAGATGGAGGGCAAGAAGAAGAAGCAGAAGAAGAAGCAGGACAGGACACACCCAGATTCCTCCATCTTGCCTCCTTGAACCCCCATTAAAACCCAAAATTCTACATCTACACCAGGTGATAAATTAATATTATACTGATCAAACTCTTGTGGCTTGTCTTTAAACCACTTGCCAGGGTCTGGGATCACCCAGGGCAGCCAGAGGGATGTTCTGGGTTCTGACACCTTGGCAGTTCTTTATTGTCCGTGCTGACAGTTCCAAGCTGGCAGCAGGACAGCCTGTAACTCACAGGGCTGCAGCAAGGAAAGGAGAAGTGTCTTCTAAAAATCATCTTAATCCAAAGCTCAACCCTCGAGCAATACTGGGCACCACGAAGGGTCTGAGGTCCTCAACAGCTGCAACAGCTGCCTTAGGCCAGGCAATTGCTCAGTGGGACACAGAAGCAGTCAGACAAACAACCCACTTCCCTTGAGTTCCAGGTGGGATAATTTTGCTCCTCTCCCAGCTGTATGGGTGGCTCTGACTTGGTGTTACTGATATGCCCTGGTGGCAGAGCTGCAGGTGCACAGAGGGGGCCACAGGCTGTGTAAATACACCTGAGACTGCAGGAAAGAGGGGAAAAGAGGGACAGAAATTGTCTTTTTGGAACCAGTTTCCCATGACAACGTTAGAATGGTACAAGATAAGGATAGTCGTCCCCCCCTCCATGAAATACAATAAAAAATAAAATATAAAAAGAGAATGGCAACAGGGAGAAAAGCTTTTCAGTCAAGTTAGAAAAGCTATTACGGGCAGAACAAGCTTCACTTGTAAAGCTGGATATAGCTGTATACAACTGCCCACAGTGCAATCAGCTGCAGCTTCACTGATTCAGGCTCTTCAATAAATAACTTCAAAAAAGTTAAGGCTAAATTTTAAAATATTTACAAAGCTTTCAGTGAACCATATATTAGTGCCTGGCTCCGGGAGATCTTTTTTTTCTTCTTTCTGGTCCCACCTGGCTGACCTCTCCTGCAGCTTCTTTTGAGACATCCCAGAAATCAGATTTCTCTCGCAGTTTTCTATCCCTGTGGCTGCTGAGGTCCAACACACTCATCTTGTTTTATTGTTCCTCTTCACTGTTTTGTCTAAATCTTGCCTGCAGCATCACTAGGGAAAAGATCAGACCAAAAAAAAAAAAAAGATGATGTTACATTATTAAATCATAATAATTTAAGAATGGAGATCTGGAGAGAAAAAAAAACAATACCTAAAAGGGGTTTGTTTATATTGAAACTCTCCAGCCCTTTGTTTCTCCTTCTGAGATGTGTTTGGATGGAAATGAAGACAGAAGAGACAACTTCTACTGGGCAGATTTCGGGCTAGAAAGATTGAGTGTTCCCTCCTCTCCCTTCCCTCCCAGCATTAGACACGGTGTCCAGCACTGAATGACTCAGTTTCCCTGAGAGAAACTGGTCCTCCTAAAACCATTCTGGATACAAATCAAGATTATTTGTAGGTAATAAAGGCTGAGGGCACTGGGATTGTTCAGCTGCAGCAGCCTGAGGGCAGAGCTCCCCGGGGGCTGCAGCTCCTCCCGAGGGGCAGCTCCCAGCTCTGCTCTGGGACAGGAGCCAGGGAACGGCTGGAGCTGGGTCAGGAAAGGTTTAGGTTAAAAATTAGGAAAAGGTTCTTCCCCCAGAGGGTGCTGGGCACTGCCCAGGCTCCCCAGGGAATGGGCACGGCCCCGAGGCTGCCAGAGCTCCAGGAGCCTTTGGACAGCGCTGCCAGGGATGCCCAGGGTGGGGTTGGTGGGGGTCAGTGCAGGGACAGGGGCTGGGCTGGATGATCCCTGCAGGTCCCTTCCAACCCATAATTCCATAATCCTGTGATTCTAAGGATCAGCAGGCCCCTTGCAGTGTGAGGGCTGTGACAGAGGATGTGCCAGAGGTTCCACTGGGGCTCAATGAAATAAAAACCACTTCTGGAAATGGCTGATAAATAACAGCAAGAGATCTTAAAGACTAAGTTAATACATGAATGAAATAACTGTTGGGAGCTGGAAATGAAACCTAGATTTTTGTAGCTCAGGAATGGGAGACAGCAGAGATGGATTTATCTTAAAATGTAAAGACACAGAGTGACAGAACCTAAAAATAAAATCTCATTCTTAGCTGTGCTGAATAGTAAACAATTAGCAGCATCCAGCTGGAAACACCACTTGGGCTATGAAAAACACACTGGCAAAAAGAATCAAAAACTTAGTGAAGGAGCACTAAATCTGCTCTCTGTCTGCATATAAACTAATGCTGAAAGCACTAAGAAGTGTCAGGAGACCCCTGAGCAGAGGAAAGGATACAGAACGGAGCTGCGCACAAAATTCCTTTAAAAAATAATTGGAACAGCTAACTGCCCAGGAGGAATTGCCTGAGTGATTCCTACCACAAAGGTGGGCACACAGGACCTGAAATAAACAGGTTAGAGACGAAGCCAGGCTGAAAGCATCCTCCCCACAGACCCAGGGTGTGGGGCTGGAGAGATCCTCAGCTGCCCCCTGACCCCACACCCCTTCCCTCCGAGGAGAAACCTGGCACGTGGCACATCAAGGTTAAAGCTATTGCAAATCAATAGCTCCAGCCTGGCTTAGAGATCATTTGATAATGAGAAAATTTACCTCTTCACATGTCAATTTCCTCATATGTAAATGAGGGACTATGATTAGACACCAAGGTAATGACACTTGGGCGAAGCAGGGATATTTTTAAATTAATTTCCTTCTGCTGCATACACCTGAAAGCTAAAAGGTACATGGATACAGCCTGATTTTAATAAGGGCTGAGTAGGAGTTTTAGGACAATGCAGAATTTCTTTTCAATGTATACACAAATTTGGTAGCTCTAAGGCAGGCACCACCAGACTGCACCCCTCATTTTGCATTCAATAAACCCAGAGGTACAAAGATTACAAAGACTCTAAGAGTTACAAACACTCTAAGAGTTACCCCTATTTAAAGAGGGGGTTTGGAGCAACCACCACATTTAAGGGTGGATTTAATATTGAAACACATTTGAATTGATCCTGAGCATCCTACCTATACACAACCTGATAATTAATAGAAGCTCTTAATATATTAATGTTAGCATATTAACAATATGAATAATAATATACAAATATAATGTTCAGCCTGGAGAAGAGCAGACTGAGGTCAGACACAGAATCCAAGAGACCACAAGCAGGAGTTGTGTCCTGGTTCATTAGAGATGTATAAGAACACCAAACAGTTTTAGCAGCACACAGACAACACATTGTGCCATTATCAGCCACTGAAATCCTGCTTTCCCCAGTAAAAATTCTAATTAATTACCAAGATACAGTGCAGAGTGAGAACGCCTCTTCCTAGGGAAGATCACACTTCCTGCTACTGCATTTCCCTCTGCCTGCCTGCCTGGGAATATTCACCACCTATCACAGCATCAAATGAGTTCCTGCCCATGTCATATTATTTACAAAACCTTTCACACAGCCCCGGTGTGCCGGGACTGTGAGCGATAATAAACTCCACTCTGACATATCAATGGCTCAGGGAAATTTCCTATTGCAATTTTCAACACAAAATGAAACATCCTAGTAGGAGTCAAAGCTGGAGGAATCTGTTCTGAGAGGAATGATTTCAGGTAATTCATCATTATGAAATGAAAATGCAAAAGCCATTGAAGTCTCCCAAAATGATACAAATAAACTTATGTTGTAAAGTCCATGATCAGTGAGGGGTTATATTCAGCAGTACTTGGTCCAATAAATATTAAGATGTTAAATCACTCCTCATTTATCACAGTTCCCTTTCAGGGTGTGTGGCAGGAGCTTCTCAGAGCAATGGGACACAGGGAATTCCCTGGCATCTCCCTCTGGAATTTCCCTTTGCTCTCAACACCAGGAACAGCAGACTGGAGAACTGAGCATTGTACCAAGTCAGGTGAGAGATTCGACTACTGCTCTCAAAACTTGTCCATCAGTCCTTTGCTCACAGCTCTTTCTGCCTTGGGCTTTGCTGGATGTGAGCAGAGGCATGTAGATGCTTTCAGAAATGAAAATTGGTCAAAAAGTTCAGTGCCAAGAGGAAAAAATTACAAATATTGTGTAATAAACACACATGAAGCGTCCCTGAATAGCTGTGAGTGAAACAGAAAGTCTTCTAGGCTTGAATCAAACATTTCTGCTTGAGTGGAATGTGAAATATATTGCTTTATTGACCGGAGAAGTCGAGCTGCAAACCAAAAGCTTTCTGGAATTGCTCTAATCAGCACTCAGTGCGCTGATGAGCCGATGGAATCCCCAACCCCAACAAGTCAGGTGGGTACTTAGTGCCTTGGGCCGTGCCAAGAAATGCTCATTCACCCAGGTATCAGTGACAGGACAAGAGGAAACAGCCTCAAGTTACACCAGGGTGTGTTAGACTGGGTATTAGGGGAAATTTCTTCATCCAAAGCCCTGGCACAGGCTGCCCAGGGCAGTGGTGGGGTCACTGTTCTTGGAAATGATAAAAAAACCTGTGGATGTGGCATTTGGGGACATGGGTGAGTGGTGGCTTGGCCGTGCTGGATTCATGTTTGAACTCAATGATCTTAGAGGGCTTTTCCAGCATAAATGATCCCATGTTCCCACCCTTGAACCTTCACAAGATCAGCAGGAAAAGTCCCCCAGTTCATGGAGGAAATGCAAGTTTCAAAGGCTGCTTTGTGGGAAGAAAAGCACTTCATGCCCTGCATTTCCAACCTGACAAAGTCAGCCTAACCTTGGGGTTCACCTCTGCTTCCTGAAATTAGACAGCTCCTCAATTCTTTGGGCAGCCTTTGCCTGGGACTGGTTTGGGACCAGAACAGCTGGAAAGGTGTGCAGGAAAGGCAGCTGAAGATACCCAGCTGAAAGGCCAGGAGCTGATCCACAGCAAAAGCAATGTGCCTACACAGTGCTGCCTGCCAGGCTGGAATTACACAACATGTGGCAACTTCAGCTTGATTTTCCAGGGGTGTAGCCCTGATTTCATGTCTGAGATGTTTTAGTTTTCTGAAATTCTTTCCCAGGAAATTTCTGTGAACAAGTGAAATGTTTTTGTAACTGTACCTGTGTTATTCATTCTTTCTCACAGGAGGGGCTTCTTCCTGATGTCCCTCTGGTTTGACCAATGTGATTGAAGAGTTTGCCTTTGTTTCACCAATCAAATTGGTCTGTGTAAAATAGTATAAAAGAGAGATACATCCCTAAATAAAAGAGTCATTTTAGCCGTCTGAACTTCAGAGTCTGTGTCGTTTTAATTTAAAACAGCATCACAGGGGAGGAAATTTCCTCCTCTTTAACTCACACTGCACCTGATCTGTCCCCAGCCAGTGCCATTAATCTCGTGTGTCTGCTCACATTCTTGCTGTCTGAAGACTGGGAAAAAGGCAGGGAGTCACTCAAACGGCTCTTTAAGGAAATTTCCCCAGACCAGACTCAGATGAGGACTGAGTTATAGTTAAGCAGATTTTGCACCATGAGGCTGGTGATCCATTGATGTGATTATGGACAGTTTTGAGCCTCGTAAGAGCAGTAAATATCTGCCTCCCTGAGACTTGCTGAGTGCATCTAAAGAGAAATTATGCCTTTGTGTCAGAAATGCCTGTGTTTGTGTTGAGAGTGACAATCTCTCCCACTGTACCAGATGAGCAGGACAGAGAGGACATTCACGAGACAGAGCCCTGGATAAAGGTCCCCATTCTCTCTGCACAAGCAGAAGGGGGGGACAGGCATGTCCATCTCGAGCCCATCAGAGGCTCCACCAGCCCCCTGCAGCCCCTCTGAGGCCCAGGTGCTGTTCCTCTCTCTCCTGTGGCTATTCCAGTGAGCACAGGCAGCTCAGCTCCAGCTGGGAGAGGCTCTGGAGGGTTAAAAGTGCAAACAGCACCTGCCAGGTGAGAGCACTGCCCTGAGGAAGTCAGGGAGGGCACACCTGGGCACTCCAGGATGGGATCTCAGCCCAGGAGCAGGCAGGACAGGGGGCTGCACACAACAGAGAAATGTTTAGAGATGAAGACAGACAGCTAAAGAAATAATGGACAAACCCTCTGATTACTGAGTGATTGAGTTGGAGGAAATAAATCCTCACTGGAGGTTGTTTGACTTTCACTCCTCAGCTTCATGCTTGGAAGTTCAGCTCTTCCTCTCACAGCACACTGACAGAGGATTTCAGTTCATTGTCTCCCAGGGATCCCTGAAGGGAGATGTGATGGCACAGGAGTCCTGTCCTCACTGGCACCCAGCAGCACGTCAGAACATCAAAAAGGTGTTTCAGAGGGGGAAAGAGAAAGGACCTGCACAAACCCCCCATTTCCAGTCAGGCACTCTGCAAGTTAATTCAGATGACACAGCCTCAGATGGAAACGTTTCTTTTTCATTCTGTGTCTAACGCAGACGAAGAATAATACATATGGAACTTGTTTTTCAGCAGTAACTTGTGAGGTAGTCAAAGTTTTGAATCTAGGGCAAGTAAATCGGGCAGAAATACAGAAGAAGGACAAGCAAGCTGTAGTTGTCCTTCTCTATCACTGAGCAGGAGATCTCTGGGAGGGCAGAGCAGGGGCTGCAGCACCACGGAGCCTCTCCCTGAGCAGCCTCACTGCCACCAGCTCTGAGCCCCCGGCTTGTGGGACACAGCCACAGACAATGAAATTATCCAGGAAAAAAAAAAACAGTTCAAGGCAATTAAGAGAAATCTAATCATGTGTCTGACCCAGGAGTGCTGGGAAGAAACCAATTGTTTTAGTGAGTTTCCCTTGGCTTTTCTGCCTTTTCCAGTGTGGGGAATGAGGGCAGAGTCTGACAGAGACAGTTAAAAAAACCCAGAAGAACCAGAAGAAAAACTAAAAAAGAGACTGGGCAGAAAAAGGGAGGCTGGAAATTTTGAATTTATCTGTCTAAAAGTCTTGGAAATATTATTCATAGCCCAGTACTGGTGAATACCAAGATATTTAAATAAACCCCCATTAACTCCTCTGTCATTAGATGAAATTCTTTCCCAGATGCTATTCATTTCTCTCTGTATCAAAACTCTGATTATACTCAGTGGGGGACCTTTTGGTATGACAAATAACTAAAATGGTTGGGGTTTCAGTTATTAGGGGTAAGTCCAAAAAAGTAAAACTGGTTTCAGAAGGAAATGAGCTTACATAAGCTGGGTAGACCAAACTACTGCAAATGACAGTAAATCTAAAAATTATCTGACCACTCTTCCTGCAGCCTTGAAAAGCCTGCCTAATTTTTCTTCTAAATGGTTTATTAAAGCTTATTACATTTTTAGGCATGTCTGCTGGTTCAGCTAGTCCAGGAGCACAGCAAAGTCTGACCCACACATCTCCTGAGAACTCCTTTCCCTGGAAGATCTCCTCTGGTTTTCCAGGGATTAGGAGCACTAGGGGGTCACCAAGAGGATCTGGATCCAAGTGACCAGAGGACAGGAGGGACAGAGGGGGGCTGGGGGCAGCCTGGCTGTTCCTGCCTCCTTCTCACAGCTGCAGGGCTGGAATTGCTGATCCTTCCTTAACTGAGCACCCTCCCATGGGCTGAGGCAGCAGGGACAGGTATTCTCGTCCTGATGGGAAAAAAAAGGCAGGGAATCATTTTCCTCAGCTAAAAGCCGCTGCAAAAGAGAGTTCATTCTTTAGTGAAAAGCCAGATATGGCTTCCTCATTTCCTCACAAAGAAATTCAGCATTTTTTCCTGTGTTTGCTTGAGAATCTCCCTGAGAGGAGCTGGAAAGTCCCAGGGAAAAAAAAAAAAAAAGAAGAAAAAAAAAGTTGCTGCTCTATCACAGAAATCCTGGAAAGAGAGGCAGAGACACGATCCTGGTGAACTTCAGTGGGATGGCACAAAAGTAAATAATCAGGGAATTTTTGAGTAAATACTCCAGCAGCAGCAGCCCCTCCTGCCTGCTCCCCCTCGCTGTCTCGTGAACTGAGAGCATCTGTCCACATCTCCCCGTGCCAGAAGGATTACCAGAGAAAGGAATTTACATTCTGTCAATTAAAACACCATCAAGCCAAGGATTAAAGTCACAAACACATGAATTAGAGAGGGTGCCAAGGGACTCTACCTATCTATCTTTCATGACTTTTTGAAGCACGTGGTACAGGAGCATTAAAGGCACCTTTAATCTGCTACATGGACGTGCATGGCATTCACTCAGAGGGGTGGCCAGTGAGGTGGCAACCATCACAGGGCAAGCACAAGCCAGGTTTGGCATCTGTCCCCCTCTCAGGCTTCATGCACAAGTTGTACTTCCCTTCCCTCAAACTAAAGTGATCATAAAGTGTTGAATGTCGCTGGGACAGGCACTAAAACACTGCCCCCAGAACTGCTGGAAGGGTTTCATGCAAGGGATCAAAATAAAAACTGGGCAGAACTTCACCCAACACCACGGAGAAATTGGGCTGCCCAGTGTTGATTCCCCCAGCACTGGGTACAGAACCATGCACCAGCATTTCCTGCATCAATTCGTGCTGAATTTTAGCTTTGGGTTAAAGCTTATGAGAATGAGGATGGAAGTTACAAATGGTTGGCGAAACAGGGGAATAAAAAACCCCAATTTGATCCCATTAAATAAGCTGGTGGTGAAGGAATGGGCCCAGTCCCTGTGCCAGATTGCCCATCAGGAGGTGAATGTGCTGATGGCTTCATGCTTTATGGCCTGAGTGAAGCTGCTGGGATTTACACTGAATCAAGGTGGAGCAGATGGCAGGAGGGTTTCCATGTTGTGTCCAGGCTGCATTTCCAATTCAAATGGCAGCACTTGGCTCCACTAAAGGAGAGAAACAAGGAAAGAAGTTCAGGTTACTCTGTATTCCAGTGCAGAATGACCAAAACGTTTTGATTTCAGCATAAGTTACCTTCTGGGTATATTCAGTGCACAAAATGGTCTTTCTTCCCCCATGACTAGCAGCAGGCAGGGCAAAATTGCAATGGAATAGAATAAGAATGGCATATTTTGTCTCATAACTGTCCTCATATCACTTGGGTGAGAGAGTGTGGTAGAAAAGTCACTGTGGTGGAGCTTGAAAGACCGAGTTTATCCCCTGATTCAGCCTCCAGCTCTCTGCACAGTGCTCAGAACCACAATCCCTCTCACCTCAAAGGAAGCAACAATCCTTCCCTTCACATCCTACACACATTGTCGATTTTTCGTGGGAGGAACTGCGAACATTTTGTGTACTCTGCTGGGGAGCAGCCTCTCGAGCTGCTATCTTAATTCCCCGTAATAAATGAGAGTGTGAATTGGCACACGCCGGGGTTTGTTCTCTGGGCTTGGCACACCCTGCTCGCCCCGGGCTCCCAGCCCTGTGGCTTCCACGGGAGCAAAGGCAGTCTAATTACAGTCGGGGCAGATCATTGCAGCTTGATTAAAGGCTTGGCTCCGATGGTTCCCCTGTGCTCCTGAGAGAAGAGAAGGAGTTCAGGCTCTGTCCTGTGGAGACTGAGATACAAATGAGGAGAGAGAAGATGGGAAATCCACATTGGAGAAAACAGGCAGTGGCTGCAGCCTCGGGGCCATTAGTCTGTATATTTTAATAATGATGAAGTGGCAGCAGCTTGCCCAGCAAAGGTCAAAAATTGTGTGCTTCAGAAAGGAGTCATGCACTTTACCAAAAATCTTACCTTTAATCTGCAGCTCTTCCATTTACCTCAGTGAATTTACTCACCTTGGGCTTAATTTGAGTGCAGGCTTCAGCCCTGGGCACAGCAGCTGGGTCCAGAACTGAGGCAGGAGGAGCAGTTTGTACCATGAGCTGCACCGAGCGTCCCCTCAGTGTGGCTCCGTGTGAGCACACCTGGCTCAGGAGGAGCCCTGCCTGCCCTGCTCCTCATCCCTGTCCCCTGTGCCCCAGTCCTGCAGTCATGGGGCTCTCACCTCCATCCAAGCTCCCTCTGTCATTTTCACCAGAGGATCTAAAGCACAGCCACTCTTTCTAGAGCCCTGAAGTCTTTAGTGATTAGAGGCTGAGTCCAAGCCCAAGTTACACTGGTTTTTTTAGATCCTTCCAGCAGTAAATCACACAACACAGGAAACATTCCAAACACTCCTGAATAAAAGGCCAAAACTCACTGTTCATACTCCCTCTGAAGGCTCTGCTGGTATCTCTGTCACTGCCTCTCTTCTACCAACTGCAGTGATGAAACCCAACAAACACAGGGGCTGCTACTGGGAAGGAAAAAAAAACCCTCTTCCTCCTGCTTTCCTCTCTGCCCTGCCCTTACACTCCCAGCACAGCTGCAAACTGCCTGCAAGCTCCAGAGAGGTTTTTTCCCCTGGCTGTGGTCGTTTTACCACCCAAGAGTTATCCCTGCTCTGAGGATCGAGCTGCTGCCAAACCTCTCCAAAATTCCTGCTGCTCCCATGAGCTCCTGTCCTGGAGTGGCTTTGTGATGCTGTGTTCCCACTTGTCTGTTCTGTTTGTACTGAATGTTGAGCTCTACACCCTCCAGACTGGCTCTGAGAGCAAAGGGGGAAAGAAGAAGCACAGTTTGTTTGCAGAGACTGCATTCCCTCCTCCACATTCTGCTCCTGGACTGTGCTGTAATTGATGGACAGCAAGAGAGAGAGAGACTCTCCTTTGCTTTTTTTTTTTTTAACTTAGTTTTTAGCAGAGAAGTTCCCTGGACTGTTTTTCTTCTTTTTCTTGGAACTGTTTAAACCTGTTCTGGACAGAAAAATACCCAGAGCTCACACCTGCAGACCACTGGGGTCCAGGATGGCATTTTCCAACACCAGAGGGACTGATAAAAGACTGGGTGAGCTGAGCTACACTGACAGCAAGGACTTTCCCAATTTGCCATCTCTCTTCAGAACGATGAGAGGTTTTGTTGTTTAATATTGTTTGGGGTTTGTGTTTGTGAACTCTCTGCTTAATGAATAAACAGTCTTTCCCACTTTTTTCTAAGGAAATTTTTTCCCAGACCAGTTGGGGGACAGGCTGCTTGGGTTTGCTTTCCAGAGGGACCCCACTCAGAGGTTTCCTCCCAGATTTGCCCTAAACCAGGACAGCCCTGAGAAGAGCAAAGCAACCAAGCAGTGAGTTCCCCACTGCTTCAGCCACTGCTGAGCCCCTTCCTTGGCATGATCCTTCCTGCTGGCCATGGCACAACTCCTGGCTGCCAGCCTTGGGAGAAGGGAGAGAAGGGAGAGCTGTGGTGTGCAGCACTGCTCACACAGGCAAAAACGGGTGGGTTTCACCCCTTACCCCAGCCCAGAGGGAATGGATTTCTTGGATTGCTTTTTTCTTCCCATTTGCTTCACCAGGAAATAATTCTGATGAGCTCTTTGAGGCAGGGAAGCAAAAAGCAGCACTGGTTTCATCTCTGTAGCCCAGGGCTGAGCTGCAGTGTGCCTGTAGTTCCCATTTTTTACCTCAGCACCTCCTGGGCTGGCTGACATTGCACCAGGTCACTCGGTGGCAATGAGTGGCATCACACACCTCAGCAAAGCACAATTCTTTCCCTCTCCTTGCCAGCCAGAGTTTCACAGGAATAGGATGTGAGTGTCACTGGAGTTGCTGATCCCTGTGTGTGGGAGACAGCTCGTGCCTTCGAGCTGCTGCTGCCTGGAGAAGATGTGAAGGTGAAGTGTGAGGGACTGACTCCAAATAACATTGTGCATTACAGCCTTGCTAGGGGAGGATACACTTCCATCACCCCTGGCCTCCTGTTTTCCGTAAAATTTGTCTTCAAGCAAAATATTACAGCCCAAATTAAATCATATGGAAAAAACACAGCAGCCCTCTCACTGCATTTTTGAGTGGTGCTACACTGAGGCACCTCTAAATTCAGTGGGGTTACATCCCTTTTCCTCAGTGAAATCCATGGAGTTTGGACTGATCCCTACTCCTAAGGGCAAGGAAGCTGCAGCCATTCACCCCAGTGTTGGTTTTGGCTTCCTACATCCACATTAGCTCTTTAATGCAGCATTCCATGATATTAGGTGCTTTCCATGAGCCATGAGTGATGAAGACACTTAGAGAGAACTTTATGGCACTTCAGTTGACAATTTTCTGGGTTGATTGTGCCCCTCCCTCCTAGCAGAGGTCTCTGCACCACAGATGGTGTTTTACATATAGCAGTAAAATGACATAGTTGGAACTGCAGCATATGTGCCTTTGCTGTGTCTCTGCATCCCAGGCAAGTCCACAGGGTTTCCAGCTCGCTCCCATTTTGCAGAGCTCAGCTTAACAGATGGGATGCTGGCCTCTTGTTCTTCCTTCAGCTGATGGGGAGGATTGCAATTGCAGAGTGGAGAAAAAGAAAATGAGCAGGACCTTGCTCATGAATGTTATAATGTTCCCCTCCACCACAAAGCCGTGGTTTTGCAATGTTATAAAATTGCTGCTATCTCTTTTCCAGTGTCCCTCAAAATAAATTGGCAGCGACCACTTTCATGGGATTCCATTTAAGAGAATCCTGCAGGTTGTTTGGTGGTTTAGGCTCGTGAAGTATTTCCCACCTGATTCATTGAGGGTTGTTACTGAGGGGAATTTAGCACTGCCTGAATTCCTGGATTGTGCATCCCAGGAGCATGATGATCTCTTCAGCTACAGACCATTCCCATTCCAGCAGGGACTGGGGAGGATGATTTCCCAGAGGTGCTCACCAAAGTGCTCAGGCTGCTCAAACAGTGCTGCACCTCAGTGCTCAAACAGGAGGAAGGGCAGAAGGCCAATTCCAACCAGGTCAGTGCCTCCTCCACCAAACCTTTCTGCTGTGGGACCTGCTCTGATGGAAATCTGGCTTAGTCTTCCTTGTGCTGCAGCTGCCCAGGGAAGGTGCTCCCCAGGCTGGGGGTCAGTGCTGTTCAGGAGATCTGTGACCCTCTCAGACCCCAAACCTGACCCAAGGGGCACCGGGAGACACCACCAGGGGATGATCCCCCAAGGACAGCCACAGCAGAGGAACAGACGGGATTTAGATCAAGATATAAAACTCGTTAGCCTGGCTTAACCTTCAATAAGATTGATCTCAGCCTACTCACAGCTGGAAAATACACCAAGAATGTTCTGAAGGGAGTTTGGGGCTGCTGTAAGCAAGTTGTACAGTCTCTTCCATCTCTTCCAACCTGATACCCACCCAAAGAAATTACATTTCCTCCTTGAGAGAGCCAAGCCTGAGCTCCCTCCTGGAGCAGCCAGCTGGGCTGGGCTCAGTGTGCCCCACAGAGGCACAGCTCAGGCTCCTGGTGCCCCCAGCAGAGCCCTTGTGACACTCCAGCCAAGAACACACCCAGCAAAGCTGTGCCTGCCTTGACAGCCTTGGTTCCATGAAGTCCCCAGGGCTGAGGCACCACTGCACTCCTGTCCAGGCAGGGAGAGGCAGAGCAGTGTTTTCTCTGTGTGTCCAGCTTCCAAACTCTCCCCTGCACAGACCTGGCTGTTCCTGGGCCTCTCTTACAACCCTGTCACCCTTCCCTTACACAGACACTGCATTTCACTCCACCTTCAGTTTTAGGGGTGCAGTAGTAGGGGGCATAAACCATGCAAACACATCGTATTTCTTTATATTTTCAGCTGACTGCTCAAAATTTAGTACACACTAAAATATTCCTGAGGAGGCAGCAGAACTTCCCTACCCTTTTACTTCTGACATCCAAAGAAAATCAAGATACAGCTGAGTTGATGCAGTGACATCAGCTCATATTGCTGTTGTCTCACAGTGTTTGGCAGTTTTTAATCTCGAAGCTCCAGCTTTCAGAGCCATGTGATAAGGCTCAGAAAATATAGGAAGATAATGCAAGTGTCTCTACCTTTTCACTGGGGAGAAAAATTTTAAATTTGAATCCCTGTGACCCCTTCCAGGCTCTGAAAAGATACAGCAACAAATGTCTGGATCTTCTCTCTCTTCATTAAGAAAAAAAACCCAGATTTTGGAACAAATCTTTTGATTTCTAGAAGCAATTCACTCATGAATGCTCAAGGTTGGCAGCTTCAGCCCTCCCCTATATTCCAGGAGCATATGACAAGGAGACTTGCTATATCAGCTAACTTGTAAACACTGAAAACTGTCTGTATTTATGTCGAATAATCACTTTTGCAGGGCAAGCGAAAAACAAAGCTCATGGTGCTCAAAAAAAAAAGGGGGAGTGGGGGCAAGCTGGAATCAATACACCTTTAGTTCTCTTGTCTCAGCAAAAGGAGTCTCAGGCAGCTTTTTAACCCTTTCCCACTCTAAAGAAGATGAGAAATAACTCCAAACTACTCTGTGTCTTGTCATGCCTGTTCACAATTCCCTGATCTGATTCGAGATGTTGTGACAACAGCCTAGGCCCATTTTTAAATAAAGTAAAGATTTTAAAACATGAGATGTGTGTGGTAAAATATTAAGCCTGATGGTGAGTGCAGTGCATGGGTGGAGAGGGGCAGGAGCCCTGCCTGGCAGGAGATGTGGCCCTACCCCCCAAGGCCAATAGCAGTGATGAAACTCAATGAACACAGGTGGGACTGCTGGAAGAAAAGGAGCCTCTTCCTCCTGCTTTCCTCTCTGTTCTGTCCCCTCACTCCCAGCACAAACTGCCTGCAAGCTCCAGAGGGTCTGTGTGACTGTGCATGGTGTGATCCAGCACTTCACAGAATCACAGAAATTCTAGGTTGGAAGAGACCTTGAAGATCATCGAGTTCAACCCATGCTCCAACACCTCAACTAGACCATGGCACCCAGTGCTACATCCAGGCTTTTGGGCACAGGACACCCACCAACATCTCCCGAGGAGCAGCTGAGCTGCCTCACAACCCTGCTCACCTCTCTGTCCTCGGACTATTGCCTTGGATTGGAGAGTGAGCAAACACAGCAATTTTCCCATCTCATCACAAGCCAGAGAATGGTTCAGGTTGGAAAACATCTCCAAGATCATCGAGTCCAACCATTCCCTTGATGCCTTAGCTTTTATATTTTCACATTCTGTGCTGCCTAGGGATGAAGCCTCATATTAGGAACTGTACTAAGCTCCCTCTATGGAGCAGGTAGACAAAACAAATCCATTTCTGCTGGAAGACCAAGGACAACTTTCAGCCCAAGAACACAAACAATGATGGACTGAGGGGTGGAACAAGAAGGATGGGACCTCATGGCCTGGGGCTGGAATTGGACAATTGGACCCCAATATGCAAATAGACCTAAACTTATAAAATGACAAACTCTTGTGACTGCAGAGCCATCTTTGCTACCACTTTCAGCCCACCCTGGGTGCAGCCTTGCGTAGGCTTCTGTAATGCCCAGGGTGGATCCTGGAGACCTTTTAATAAATCCTGACTTTATTTTCTAGTTTTGCCTGGCCTCTGTTTCAGGTCAGCCTTCCCAAGGCAACACCCTCAGCACAGACCCATGCCCCAAGCGCCACACGCACAGGTTTTGTGAACACTTCAGTGATGGTTGTTACACCACTCCACTGGGCAGCCTGCTACAAATGGACCACAAAACCTCTACATCCACGTCCTGGGCTTGTTCCATCCTCCCTGGGTGCCTCCTAGTCCCCAGAAAATGCCAGAGCTTTGTGGGGCTGCAGGCTGAGAAATCAGAGCCAGGCTGCCAGCTCAGCTTCCTCAGCCTCTAACATATGCAGGTAGCACCACTGGTGCCCATGATGTCACCCCCGGATTAGCATGCTGATTAACAGCTGGTTCCTTGCCATTCTAATAGGCTCTAAATACCTCTCCTAGGAGTTCCTAGCAGGAATTGGATTTTGGAAGGGCTGGGAGGGGATATTTTGTATTCACAGGGTCTTCTTCATACCCGTAGGACATTCAGTAATTCTCACTAATTGTCCTACACTTTATATTTAAAGCTCATTGTTTTCAAAAAGCATTTCATTGGCAGGGGCTGATGCAGCCTCTGTCCCCCATTCCTGGCTCCCCCTTTTCCCTCTTGAATTATTGATCTTTCAGCAGAACAGGATTTGTCTTCATTATACGTGAGCTGCAATCACCACAGATATTAGTGTAAGCTCGTGGTGGCAGATTGATTAGTTCCTTGCATATGGAAGCAGGAGGTCCCTCCCACGGCTTTATCAGGGATCCCCAGAGCCAGTTGTTCTTTGCAGGACAAAAAAATGGAAATTAGATTTCAGTTAAATACATCAGAAATTAGATTAGATGTTATTATTTCAAAATGTCAAGCTTGGGGGAAGAGTGTTCCTCAAAGGACTAAACAAGAAAAAAAAAGATTTTGCATGGAAATACAGGTGGCATCACTCCTTGCTTCAGTGATTTCCAAGGGGGAAAAACTTGAGTTTCCCTTCCCACCACTCACAACCAAGGGATCTAAGAGCAATCCTCCTGAGCAGAGTGCAAAACTGAACAGTGATAAGAATAAAAACTCACTCACCCTTAGGGACTAGAACTGTAAAAAGCAAGTCTGCATTCCCAACAGCCCTGGAGCACCATTCCTGCTGGACTTTGCTTGTTGCAAGCGAGAATTTCAAGAGCTAAAGACAGCCAGGGAGAGATTTTTCCATCAGAACCCACTGGGGATGGCATGCAAGGAAACAACAGGCACCAGTCAGGCCTTGCTGAATAACTTCTCCTGCAGTCATCTGGGACCAAGGGGGATGAGAAATGTGCACCAGGGCCACAAAAGCACGTGTGGCACTCTGGGCCACCAGGAGTGGCCCTGGTGGTGGCAATGGACAGGCAGCAACAGCACACAAGTGCCAGGTAAAACACATCAGGCTTGCACAAGTCATGGACATCCCACACCTGTGGATCCCACAGCATCATGTTAATCCTTCCTCACCCCAATCTTCTCCCTGATGGGAGTCCAGAGTTGTCCTTCTGCAGCTTCCACCTTTATGCAGCCCAAGTCTGGGTACCCAGGGGGTGGTTGCAGATGTTCCCACAACTTGGGCTGCCATGGATGCAAGCAGTGGTTCCCTTCCCTTCCCTTCCCTTCCCTTCCCTTCCCTTCCCTTCCCTTCCCTTCCCTTCCCTTCCCTTCCCTTCCCTTCCCTTCCCTTCCCTTCCCTTCCCTTCCCTTTCCCAGTCTGCACAGCAGGAACTTTTGT
The DNA here is from genome assembly GCA_910950805.1 of Acrocephalus scirpaceus scirpaceus. Classification (NCBI taxonomy): domain Eukaryota; kingdom Metazoa; phylum Chordata; class Aves; order Passeriformes; family Sylviidae; genus Acrocephalus; species Acrocephalus scirpaceus. The sequence goes on along the minus strand of OU383790.1, from coordinate 6,870,168 downwards.
TTGGCAGGATAACCAAACCTTCACCTCCTTTAGGCCTGGAATTACACCTTCCTGTTTCAAATTCCTCTCCCCCTACCTCAAGTTCCTAGCCTAACTTATAGTTCCTCCTGTGGCCATGACATTGTTTGGAGACAGGCACCTGCATTCTCTAAATCCTCACAAGGTCACAGCCTCTTGCCTTGGGCTCCCAACCCTAGAGCTCATCCTGGAGCTGCCACTGCAGCCACCTGCACTGACAGGGCTCCTCAAGAGCTGGAAGTTCCCAAAGACAAACCCGACCTGGGATTCACAAAGAAACAGGCTGGACAGGTTGGCACCCACCTTCAGCAGCCAAGTGCAGGGAGAGCTCAGCACTGCCCCATCAGCTGTGGAGCAGCTGCTGCAGAGGGTGGCTGAGCTGCACAGTCATCACAGGGCTATTTTTTTTTTGAGTCTTACACAAAGAATGACAAAAAAATGTCTTTTCCTTGGGGAGAAGTCTGAGAGTTTTGACATTGTCACCTACTGGTGAAAAAAAAAAATTTACAGATTCTTGTTCTATACTTAGATGGTCCACAGAGCCAACCCAAGCAAGCCCACTCAACATCTTGCACCCTGATTGACAGTTTGCTTTCTGCTTGGAAAGCTGCAATCAGGGCGGTTCCTGTTAATTCAAAACACTGCTGCAAACGTCATTTTCTCCACCCACCCCTCTGACCCCTTCACACTTTCCTCTGTCACCTTCCCTGAGCTACTTCCTATCTATCACCCCTAAATCAACTTGTTTCCCTCTCAAACCCTTTGTGGACTGTCAGTGTAAACTGAGATAAGATAACGTTTAATCACACTGGTTATTTTAGATAGCTCCAATTCCAGCTAATCAGAGTCAGTTATTACAGAAAGCTGCAGGTTTATTTAAGTAGAAATTAAGCTATACAGCTAATGTTTCTATTATAGGACTCTTGCAAACAACTTGGTAATAGGCTGTTAACACTTTTATATTCATAGCCTCTTTGGCCTGGAATGAACAAGATGATTAACATATGTAAAAGCTCCAAATGATCAGGATCCTTGATGCTGATTCAAAGAACCTCCAAAGAGCCATTCCTCAGACATGTCCTTTTATAACCCAAACCATTTAATTTACATATTCATTTACATATGTCCCACAACACTTTAAAAGTTTCTCGTTGGATTGGTTCAATAGCAATTCATTTATATTTATCTCACTTCCACATTTGTAACATCATTAGAGTCACAATGAGCTTAAAATACTGTAACAAAATCCTTGGTGTCAGAACAACCCCACCTCAGAAATGTCTTATTAAAATTCCTCATCACCGAGTCTCAAAACATCTTCTAATCATATTCCAGTGCAACAAATTAGCAAATCGCAAGGTTGTAGCTCACGTTATCCAATTAAATGAAAATGAAGGACTTTAGCTCTGTCAAAGACAAATTATTCCTACTGCTGCTTCCAGCCAACTTGGCCTCCAGTTCCTGCTCTGTTTATCCCACCTCAGTTACAGAGAGACATCCTACAACAGTGAAGGCACTTTGCTCCAAGGGCAGTGCCAAAGCCAGCTTCCCAAATTCTGTTTTCCTTTCTCCCTTTCCCTCTGGAGTTCCCATGGCTCACTGAGACCCATTGGTGATGGAGCAACCACCCAGAGAGGTGCTGGCCTGCCAGCAGAGCCCCAGCATGCTTCAAAATTCATAATAATCTTCACTTCTTCAACCCTCTGTGGCTAAAATAGCTCTCGTGTTTTGTCAGCCTTTCCTATTTATATTATAAGATCTCCAGAGATATTTTATTTAGAAACCAGCACGGTGGAGCCCCGAATTCCCTCAGGAACACAGGTGAATTCCTTTCTTAATCACCACAATCATCACTGACCCTTTAATTCCATATCCCGATCCCGCTGTCACACACAGACTTTATTTTCAGAGCCATTTCACACATCAAAGGTGGTTAAATGGCTTTTATCATCATCATCATCATCCTGGCAGCCAGAAAGCTTGCTACCATACAAGGACAAAGTTTGCCAGGAACAGAAGAGCTGCTCAGGAACCTTCTTCTCACTTTTCCAAAGCTACCAGTGTCACTGACAAAGGCATTCACAGGTTCCCTCTGCAATGGGCTGGAATTAACGAAGGGGTGAGTCATTTTTCATTTGCAGAATTTTAATGACTGTCATCATCAACAGCATTTGCATTCATTATTCCTTCGTGACATACCAAAGAGCTGGGGAAATTTTTTTGCTCTTAGAAAACCACATCACTGCAATACAAGTTGTGTCAAGGCCTTAATATTTATTTGAATTATTCTTGGCATGCTTTTTTTTTCTTCTCAGAGCACCATGAAGCATATAATTACTGAAGTAAATATATAACCCCACATGCACATCTCTATAAAATAGTGTAAATATACCACAGAACCAATCATCTCTATAGCATAAATATTTTTCCATTGAAAGATCATATGATTTCATTGGTAGAGTTTTCTTCCCTTTTCACTTGAGTGGCTGTGGGGCTTGGAAATCTGCAGCGAGGTGAAAATCCATAGCCAGGGTTTTCAAAAGGAATAAAGGATATGGACTATGTTTTTTTCGTGGAAGATTTGGGGTGTCTCCATGAAGAACCTACATTTTAAAGTTGTAGATACCTCAAGCACCACTTCCAGCATGTCCCCAGGTGCAAAGATGAGGTGGGAGCTGTGGGCTCGATATTTCTGAGCCTGAGAGAATTCTCAGCTTGCTAACTTGCAAGCTCCTTTCTCAAAGGAAAACTTTCAACAGTTTTCTCTTCCCAAAACATCTTTCTACCTTTCCCAAAACATTTCTAAGTGGGCAGTGGTTTTTTCTCATAACAATCTTCCCCAGCTGTTGTTTCCTATTGCTTAACCAATGGAAAGAGCTGTCAGTCCTATTGACCAATGAATACCTTTTTTAACAAAGCATGCTATAAAAGAAACAAAAACATTGTAAATAAAGCTTTCTGTTGTTCTCATAGTAAAAACTAGAGTCAAACTATCTTTATTTCGTGTCCTACTACAAGAGGGAGCCACTTCTGCAAAGTCATATCCTGGCACTGAGCTGAGCACCAGAGGAAATATTCCCAAGAGGTTTGTCCCACATTTTCCACAGCCCCAGGTGGGAGAGGCTGCCCAGCAGAGCAGTCCTGACCCCAGCTCTGCTCCTGGTTTCCCTGGTGAGGATGATGACAGACGAGTCAGCTCACGCCGAGCAAGAGAACAGCTTTTCTGATTTAGGTTTTTCCATCAGTAAGAAGAGCTCAGAGAGCAATACCTCGTGCCAGTTGGGTCAACAACAGATTCCAGAGTGTTCTGGTTTTTCATTATTTGATAAAATAGATAAACCTCATCCAACACCCACCCAGCAGAGGGATAAAACCCTCCCCAAAGAAATTAAACACTCGGTGCTCTCACATCAGTGAGGGGAGACACAGGCAGGGCAGGGCTGAAGCTGCTCCAGGGGCTGGCTCTGACCAGGGGACTGTCACTGCCACCCCTCAGATGTCCCTCAGAGCAAGCAGCACTAAACTGGGACCAGTAGCTACACTTGCCTCTGTACCCTGTGGGGAGTCTTGATGGATTGCTTTATTTATTTCTGTATCTTAGGGTGGGAAAGCATGGACATTCACTGATAGAAAGCTTTTTTCTCTCTGGTTTCAGTTCTGGCTGTAGCAGAGCTCTGCTTGCACGTTGGAATATGCCTGGCAGTGTAGATTTTCAGCACAATAAACCTGAGCTACAGAACTGACCTGTCACAGATCATTGCAAACCTGGCCCAGATTTTAAACCCATCACAAAACAGTGAAAGACTCCATATTTTATCTTTTATCCTTTTAACCACAAATATAATTTATTTCATTCTTTGGTAGCCCAATGAGCACAAGCACCAGGAGCAGCAGAGGTTCCATGTAAAACAATTGGGGGTCTGGACTCCCTAGGGCAGCACTGCCTGTGTTGTATATGTTATTTTCTCTGCCTTAAATTCTGTGTTATGTTGACTTTCCCCAATTAATTAGAGAGACATTTTATGGTACCAAAGGGACATTTTTTCCCCTTCAGTCCCAGACCTGCGAACTCCCTGATTTCTCATCCTTATTTGATCAACAGGGAAAGTAATGACAAATTGGTCATTTACAATTCTCCAGGTGAACCCTCCATCCCTGGGTGTCTCTAACTAAGCCAGCCTGTGTCAGGAATTCCTGATGCCATCGTTTGAAAGCACATGCAGAGCAAGGCTTGCAGGAAACAATGCACCTGAAAACCATATTTTATACTCTGTCTCCTCGTGCAGGACTCACACACACGTGGAGCAGCATTTAACAGTAGTTATCTCTACTCTATTGAATAAGGAACTTTCCAATTTTCACTTATGTTAATACAAAACCTAATGTCCTGTGGAAGCTGATGTGAGTTGTGCATGCATGAATTATTATCGATTTCCTTGCAAAGACTTATCTCTGGACTACAAACAGTCTCAACATAAAAGTTAAGGTGAAATACTCTCTCCACTGTATTACACAAAAGGAAACTATTTCCATTCTTCTGTGGGTAAACGGCAGGATATTGCTATGATACCCAGTTAATCCTTTTGGATGAGCATTAGATTTTTCTTGGCACAGCATCTTGTACTACTTAAAAAAAAAAGAAAAAAAAATGCTGTTGCCAAGGCATTAAGCAAGAAAATGTTGACTGCTATTCTTGCAAAAGGAACTTGAATAAACTATCAATGCACAGGATAAAGTGGAAAATTCATGAGTCAGGCTGAGCCTGGGGAGGGTGGGGAGACACACACCCCAGCAAGGCTCTGCCTTGGGCAGCAGAGAGCAGAGATGGAGATGCTGTCCTGGGAGCTGCCTCCCAGAGTGGCAGCTTTGTCTTTTGGTGGTGACTCAGAGTTTAAGCTTTGTCAGAAAATAATTATTCTGCCTACCTGGGGAAAACATTGATCTTTACATGAAAACCTCTAAACTGTACACTTTTGCATGTCATGTAAACCAAACCAGAAAATGATAAATGATGCTACAGAACATCACAGGCATCTCTGTGTCTCTCTTGGTTGTGTTTCCATTCTCCCATGTGGGGGGTGCTCCGTGGGTGGATCCCAGCACATCCCCAGTGTTCCTTTGGTGGTGTTTTCCATTTCTCATCACAGCAGGTCCCAGCTGAAGCCTAAAGGGAGTTCTGTGTGCATGTGAAGAGCCCAGAGCAAAGGAGACACAGCCACGGGAAGGGGGAGAGCAGCAGCAGCATCCAGCAGTGCATTTCCATTTGTGAACACAAATTTTGTGCATTTTTTTCTCTCTGCAGCTCCAGACTGGGAAGTTGCCTTCTCCTCCTTCACCAATGCTCCACCAGGGAAAGCTGCAGCTAGGGAGAAGGGATTTTTCCCTCAGTGTGTGAGAGCTGAGGCTGCTCAGATTGGAAAGAGAAACCTTCAGGGAGATCTCACAGCACCTTCCAGTGCCTGAAGGTGGCCATAAGACAGATGGGAACTCACTTTTTAGCAGAGCCTGTTGTGATAGGCCAAGGGGTAACGATTTAAAACTAAAAGAGAATCTGTTTAGATTAGGCATAAGGAAGAAATCCTTCCCTGTGATGAGGAATTGATGAGGCCCTGGCACAGGGTGCCCAGAGCAGCTGTGGCTGCCCCTGGATCTCTGGCAGTGTCCAAGGCCAGGCTGGACAGGGCTTGGAGCACCCTGGGACAGTGGGAGGTGTCCCTGCCATGGCAGGGGGTTAGAATGGGATGAACTTTAAGATCCCTTCCAACCCAAACCACTGTCTGATGTTATGATTCTATGAATACTGAGAGAGGCCTTAATTTTCCACTGGTTTTACCTCGAATGGAAAAATCTGATTTTCAACCAGCTGGCCAGGAAGGTGCTGGCACACCAGCCATGCCAGAGATGGCAGGGAAGAACATGTACTTTCTGATTTTATGCTCAAACCAAGCCTGCTGATTTACTGAAATTACCATCCATTTGCACTGCTGTAAATGAAATCCAGAGCTGAGCTGGGGTTAATACATGGGCTGTTCTGATACTGCAAAACTGTCATTGTTTTTACCTCCTCTATCACAAAGGCACGTAACTGCACAGGATCCCCAAATACCCTGTCTTCTGTTCACTACAAGGAAAATGAATTCACCCTGATCACTCCAGCAAACACTACACCTACTAAGGCACATATTTAATCAAATAATTAGGAGAGGTGCAGGGGAAATGTGTGCTGAAAAGATAATGTTGCACTTTGAAGGATTCATTATTGGTTATTACATTTTACACAGAATGTCATTTTCTTTACAAGTTAAAGAAAAGGTGAAGGTAGAAAAACAACATCCTACTGACTAAATGCTTCAGCTCCATCTAAATTACAGACTGCTGAGGGCACTGAGAGTGGAGGTGCCACCTTTCAAAGGAGCACTGCCACTGTGCTGCTAACATTTCTCTATCTGATCTTTCCCTTCCCAAAGTTATTCTCTACATTCGAGCACTTGGGCAAAGACAAACCTGGGTGTTGTGAGAGAGCATTTATGTCCTGTAAGTGCCAGGGCCGGGCTGCAGAGTGTGTGGAGCCCACAGCAGGGTGGGATGCAGATGGGACACACGGGTGTGCATCACTGTCGCAGCTGGACACAAAATAAAGATGATTGACTCTAGAAGGCAAAGAAATCAGAATGCTTTTTTTTCTAATCCTTCCCCTATTTTATAAGGTATTCTGATACAAAAGGAACATGATTGGTGCATAGGAACGACACCTCTCAAATTCCATTGGCTAAACTACAGAAGCAGAAAAATACCAGCTGGCAAGGTTGTTATGGGAAAACGTAGTTATTTACACAAGGTTGTTTTGAGAAAAGAAACTTGTTGAGAAGTTTCCCTTGGGAAAGAGCCAGCAATTGTTAGCAAGCTGAAAAATTCTCTCAAGCTCAGAAATATCAGGGCCACACTTCACCACCCATGGGAACACGCTGGGGAACTCGAGGGCCTGGCAAGGACCAGGAGAAAGTGAGCAAGGCAAAGTGCAGACACAGGAAGCACAGCAGAAAGGAGGGGGATGCAGGAAAAGAGTGTGAAAAACGAGGTTTGCTTTCTTGGTAAAATTTTAAAAGTTCAATAAAAAGATAATAGGCGATAGAAATAAAGCAAAGGGTTAAAAATGGCTGGGTGCTTGGCATTTAGCCAAGAGCACCCTGTTATTTTTGGAGATACCTCTTTAATACTTTTTTTCTATTACATTAGCCTGTTGCATATTTATAGACCTTTATGCATATTTATATTTTCCTACAAACTACATATTCTAGGAATTATTTTGCATGGCTCTTCCTTGGGTCCACCTTTTTAGAGCATTTGTGTTCCTTGGCTGTGGTTTTGGTCTGTTCTTTTTATTACTTCTCGTTTGGGCTTTGGTCTACACTTTCTTTAGACAGTAGGTGCTGATGATTGGCATACTAATAGCAGGATCTTTATCACATGTTCATTGGATATTATCTCAACTAAACAAACAGTTCATTCATAATTAGATCAGCTACCACTACTACCATGTTTAAGTTTTTTAATAGCAGAAATAAAAGCAAAGTTATTTTAACATTATACATACAATATTCAACTTAATATTTGCAGAAATATTATTGCTTGCATATTATATAATATACAAGCATTCAACTTAATATTTGCAGAAAGCCAACAATATAATAAGTATTTGTAACAAGAAGATGTTAAATGCTGACCCTCAGCATCTTGCTGACAGCCAGCAGCAGCTTTGATTTAACATGATGTAAATTAAAGAACAATTCAACCTGCAAAACAACTGAAAATCTTTCCCTGGCTTCCACAAACTGAGTCCCCTCACTCAGGAATATTTTAAGTGAGGAGACCAACAAATAGTTAAAAATCACCTACAGAGAATAGTTAAAAGCCACCTATAGAAAACCATCTCACCATCTGCTCAGGATTATTTTAAAGTGAGGAGACCAACAAATAGTTAAGAAACCACCTATAGAAAAGTGTCTGCTGCTGGTTCTGCTGTTAGTATTGAGATTTCCTGTCAGCCTTTACAGAAATTCTTTGGGAGTCTGACAGGATTAAGAGGATTAATACATTAAAGCATTATTACAGCTTTCACAGGGGATTTTCAAAGACTTTACACAGTGATCTATTTGTCCTGTTACATAAAACGAGCATTAATAGGCTGATTGAGGAGAATCACTGCAATCGATAACCTTAATTTTCGTAAACACCTTCTGCCATCAGAAGCAGGAGCTGAGGCCACCAGCCCTCCCACAGCGTGCACTTAAATGGAGCTGCATGAACATATTTTTACTGCATGCCAAAGGTTGGTCCGGGTGTTACAAGCTACTCCTGGCAGGGAGAGATTTGTTAACACTGAATCATGAATCCCAGTTTCCCAATCCCTGTGGAGTCCTGGCTGAGTCAATGCCCGGACTGAGGCTGCTCAGAGCCCCATCCTGCCACTGGATTGCCAAATGGTTCCTGTTAGGGAAAGGATTTTTTGCCTTAATTCAAAGTTTGTGGGTAGGTGTGTGGCTGTCACCTGCTGGGGTGCTGCTGCTCTCCTGCTGCAGATGATCTCTGTGTTGGGACATCGAGATGTTGTCCCCTCCCCTGCACTGCCCAACACCAGCCTGGCTTGGCAGCCTCCCTGCATGACCCTGTGCTGGCTTGAAAGCAAAACCAGTGAGAGACTCCAAGTCAGAAATACAATTTAATGAGGAAAAGAAAAGAAGTAAAATAAAGTAAAATAAAATAAATGCAATAGTACAAAAAACCACTGACAGAGTCAGAATACAACCTGACACCCTGTTAGGGTGGTGGCAGCAGTCCAGATGAAATGCTCTTGTCGAAGCAGTGGTCCTGTAGAAAGGTCTGGTAGCTCTTGTCTCCTCTGGGAGTCCAGTGGGTCAGGGCTCCCTGTGCTGTCCCAAATCCCAGATTCTATCCAGGTGGGAATGCTTGGCTCCTCCCCCTGGGCGGAGCATCTCCCCCTGGGCTGATCTCATTCTCTGAGCCCTGCAGTGGCTCCTTGCTGGCCCATGAACCAGAGACAGCTCCCGCAGGGAGTTCCCCATGAGCCATGGGCACGGCATTGCTGGGCCATGGACAGGAGAGAAGGGAAACACTGCCCCAGCTGGTTCCAGCAGCTCCTGGGGATGGGGATGGAATACAGACTGTGGGCACAGCTTACAGTAACCTAGGACAGCCTAATGCCTCCATCCTCAACCACTGAACTCCTGATTTAATTCAGGATCATAGCAGCACTTTTCCTTGCTGATTTTCCAGGCTGCACTCACAGGGACAGGGTCTGCACCCCCCCAGCGTGGCACTCTCACCCTCCTTTGCATTTCCCTGAGAACAGTTTCACACCATCCCTCAGCAAGAACTTCAGTGTTTTGTTGAGAAACTTTCCCTTCAAAAATTTTCACAGGATAAAGGGCACAACCTCTCCCGTCCATCTCATTCTCTGGCTGCTAAATGTGAGTCTTTACAATATTTAGGCACAGAGAAGCAGATACTCAGCTGCTGCAAATCAGCATAAATAGTCCAGGTGAGGGTCAGGGCAGAATTTTTCCACAAAAGTGTCTCCTGAAATAGAGAGATTGTCTTATCCCATGGGCTCTGCTAAACAGAAGGACTGGATTCCAAAGCTTTTCCTTTGCCCTGTGCTTTTGGGAAAATACAGAAAGCACAGTCTTTGCTTGTGAGTTTTCTGGCAGTACTTAACTAGTCCCAAGTAGACTCACATCTACATAATTCACAGACCTCAAGGGATCCATGTACCTCTAAATTGGGAAAAGAGGCATTAGCCTTGGCTTTCAGATCAAGACCTAAAATGCAGAAAAATTAAAATTGAGATTTGGGGGTTTTCTGAGCTAGCCCAGATATCCCATTCTCAGTGAGATACGACAAGTAGTTCGTGTATAATTTCCCCAGACTCTTCTGAAAATCCAGGCACTCTAAAATCTCTCAAAGACTGTGCAGGGGTCACTCACCTCACACCCATTATCTCCTCCAAGTGGCTGCTTAGCCATTGAGTCTAGTCTCAATTAAGAGCTATTAATGAGCTCCTTGTATCAGTCAGATGTATGTTATTGTATAAATGTGATTGGCAATTTTGGGATGCTGTGAAATGCAAGGCTGGCTCTGTGAGAAAGGCTTCACACTGAGATTTCAGCACTGCCACGCCAGGCAGAAAAGAGTTTGTTATCCTACAAAAGGTAACAGCATGCTAAGGAGTTACCAAAGCCTTGAGGCAGCAGGAGTCTGGTGGGTGGAGGGTTAAAACTAATTTGAATTTATTTCGGGTATCAAAGATATCCATGTGGGAAGATGCTGCAGCTGGAACAGAGTATCAGGTAAGATTTAAAAAAAAAGGAAAAAAAAAAAAAACACACAAAAACCTCAAGATCTTGTATATCCAAATCAGCATCTTCTCCCCTGACAGTTTTCTAAGAATATGAGCTTTGCCTAAGAGCAGGAGACACAGGCACATGATTAAGCAGGTATTGCAGATGGCTTTCCAGCCACATAATGGAGAATCAGGGAAGCCCCTTGGATCTGACCTAAGCACAGGTAAATAGAAACAGAGTTTTATTTCTCTCCTTTCTCCGTGATGCTGCCGCTGTGCTGCCTCTACCTTTGATTTTACAAAATATCTTTCCATTTCCATTTGCTTTTATTTGTACTTCTTGGTTGGATATTTGGCCCATCTCCCAGAGCTCAGCCTCAGCTCAGCTCTCCAGAACATCTGGGCTGCAGAGTGGGCAGGTTGTGCCTGTGGTAGGAGAGGCACTGGCTGAGACTGCTCCTTGCCTGGGGGAGCTCTGGACCACCAATCCCCTCTGGATCACCCCTGACCAAAGCCCCTCTCCCTTTAGATTTGTGACTCAGGAGAAACTGTTGTATTTTTGCTGGATTCAATAGGAATGGCAGCATGCACAAGTCAGGGAATCTTTTCTAGAACCGAGGTCAAGAGAGCCTTTCCAAAATTTTTCTTCTGCCTTATCCCTGGTGGAGTCTCCCTCTCTGAGCTATTCAAAACCTGCTTGGATGTGATCCTGTCATGGTTCCATCTCCTTTTTTCTTAATATCAGCAAATGGAGATCAGGGAATTGGCAATATAATCTCTGATGCAATGAAAAAGGTTGGACGAAGGGTGTGATCACTGTCAAGGTAAGAACTGGCCAACATACAAAGTGCCAAGTGATTGTCTCTCCTCCTGTTAGGGCTGGCTTTTGTCACATGTGATGCTGCTGCTGCAGCTCACATCCCATAATTCCCACCATAATTCCTCCCCAGCTCCTTTAGATCAGTTTGATCACTGTTTCCTCTTAAATTCCTTCTATTTTGGAGAGAAGCACATGAAACTGATGTGGGATCCAGAGTCTTTCAATTTGTTGTGCATAATATGCTAAAACTGTACTTGTGCTTTTGGTAGCAAACAGTGGAAGTTTTAATGCAGACTTTCTTGCATCTAAACATAAAACATAAACACAAAACCCCTGGGCTGGGCTGGATAAACCTCACAGATCCCTTCCAACCCCAAGCATTCTGTGTGATCCCACCCTTCACCACAGAGTCACTGTGATTTGCAACACCCAACACAGACAAATGGTTAGAAAAGCAACTCCAGCTGGTGGTTGCTGCTTTTCCTCTCAGTACTGAGATCTCCAATCAGCCCCTCCACAAAAACACTTGGGTAGTTTGACAGGATTAGAAGGATTAATGTATTAATGCATTATTAGAGCTTTTACAGAAGATTTTCAAAGACTTTAAGAGTGAGATCCATTTGTCCTGTTACATAAAACATACAGTAATTGTCTTAATTGCTGCATTGTGAGTAGGTATTGCTGCTCAAACACTTCTGCATGTCTAATTCTGCCAATTGTTCCAGGATCTTGCAGCAGCACAAAACAACTGGGTGAGCCCAGCATCAGTCTGCTCTCCCAAGATTTCCCTCAATTCAGCCAGAATTCTCTGTTGTCTCTCTAAACCAGACAGAGGTAACAAATCTGATGTGTAATCCTGAAAGACCCTGTCCAAGCCTGCAAAGCAAAGGCTGTGCACAGGTAGTTGTGAGCACAACTTGCTTGCTTTCACCACGAAGTAGAAACGAGTGCAAATTTCAAGGGAGCAAATTAGTAAAGAAGTAAAAAAACCTCACTGCTGGAAGAGCAAGATGTCCTTTTCCTCCTGTGTTATTTCATAGAGGAACCAATCATTGAACACACCCCAAAAGTCTGGCTCAAGCAGAATCAGCAAAAAAAACACGAGGAGATGTGAGCTCTGCTGCTCAGGCATGGCCAGGGGCCTTCTGGCCACGCTCACTCTTGTCAGACCTGGGAGTCCTTCACTGCAAGTAACACCATCCATAATTCTGCTCTTAACTTTGCATTGTTGACAGGAATCTGTTCTCCCTGGAAGACACAAGATCTGTGTCCTTCATACCCTGCAAAGAAAAATGGAACAGTGGTGTCAGAGACACAGCTGGGTGGCTCCCTTGAGAGAAAATTACAAACAGCATCACAGGATGCTTTGGGCTGGAAGGGATCTCAAAGATTATCTTTCCATCCCCTGCTATGGCAGGGACACCTCCCACTGTCCCAGGCTGCTCCAAGCCCAACCTGGCCTTGGGCACTGCCAGGGATGGGGCAGCCACAGCTGCTCTGGGCAAACAGTGCAAATGCAAGACTTTTTGCACCAAAAAATGCTGATTTACCATTGAAATGTGCAAGCACTGCTCCAGCTTCTTCAAGAAAAACACGTCGGTTTAGTGAGGACCAGCAAGGGCAGCCCAAGTTCCTGCATTACTGGAGTAAGGACTGAGGCACAAGAACACAAGAACAGCTGGGTTCTCATCTATTTTGTCCAGGTTTTTGCCTCTCAGAAATTGCCATCTTGTAATTCCAAGAAAAAAATATGAGAATAATTAGATTGGATAAATAAGGAAGAACTTGCATTTCAGGAGACTCTTCTCAATTCTCAAATTCTCAAATTCTCAATGAAACACAAGATCTCTTGTCCCTTTGGAAATTCTCCCTGTATTTCCTGTTGTGTTGGGTTATTCAGTTCCTGTCCCTTGCCCTGGGCAGATCCCTGGCTGCAGGCAGAGGACACTGGAGGTTTGCCTTGGCTGTTTATTTTGGGGCCTACAAGGCAGGTGAAACCACACATCTGCCTCTCCTTCACAGCCTTTCTCATCTTAGCAAACAAAAATCTGATTATAACAGAGGAGTGGTTACAAAGCATGATTTGAAAGGGCAGAGCACTTTGCTCAATGGAGATTTTGAGGCAGTTAGGAAAACAAATATAGGAAAGCTTCATGACATGCTCACAAATAATTGACTTTGGGTTTTCTTATTTCCAGTTATTTTCCAAGTTTTCTTGCATACGTGATTTCACCTGCCTAAAGAATCAGCTGGATTCCCAAAAAATCAGAAATTCAAATGAAAGTGCCCACGGGGATAGTAAGGGAATAGGGAAAAAAAAGAGAAGGCTGCTGTGCTGGAAGAAGAATTTATCAGTAAGGAAATAAAGAGACTTAGAGTGGAGGAGAAGCAGAATTGAATCTGCTGAGGTCCTTAATCCAGCTGTGACATCCTCTTCCATGAAGGGAACAAGTTCTGACTCCCAAAACATCCAAAACCCTGGCACAGGGAATTGCTGCAGTCTCTGTGAGAGCCTTGCTGCACCCAGGGAACAAACAGCACCACACAGGCTTCTGCAATGGAAATTGTGTTTCTCAGTGTGCCTTCTACATCTAAATTATCCTAGGAGTGTTCATCATCCCATGGGCTGCACTCACACATCACCTCCCTCCCCGTTTGAGCTCTCCAGGGATTCTTTGGTCTTTGGAAAATGTGGGTGATACCTGCTGCAAACACTGGCCTGTTTTACTTACCACTTCCTTTAAATCTCTGTATACAGGCAGGTCAGGAGAGCAGAATATTCACCTCCCCTCTGCTCTGCTCCTCTCCACCATCTATTTAAATGTCTGAATGATTTAAGCCAACAAAACCCAGCTGTGGTGATGTGTTTGCCCCCCATGTGTGACTCTGTAAGTGCTCAACCATGCAAAGAAAGGAGCTGGATTTGCCCAAACGTTGACTGTGGAGAGACTGAAGCTAAGGTTTTAATATCTGTCACTAGAAATACAGAAGAAATATATATATTGATGGACAGTTTGCAATTTTTCTCATTGTGGGCTTTAAAAAAACGCAAATTTATGGGTTTCAAGCCTCTTAATAAGCTGTCAGATTTAGATGAAAAACTATATAAAATACAGTAATTAAAAAAGAAGGAGTAGAATAGCACAGAAATTAAAGAGAAATCTTTGTCCTAATTTGATTTGTGACTTCTTTGTAACAGAATAAAGCATGTGTAGATATTAACAATTAATTTCCATAACCAACTCCAATCAGCCAATTCAGATAAATGTGCATTGCCTTCTGGATAGGTGGGTGGATTCCTTTTAAGCTATTAACACCCTTCCTTTCAGATTCATTCTTGTCTACTTTCTTCCATTGCCAGAAAAAGTTGTTTATCGATGAAGAAAACAACTTACTGGGTGACAGACCATTTAATTTTCAAAGCTTCAGGGTTCCATCAAGGTTTTGGTCTTGGTTACACACACCAAAGAAATGAAAGTGTTGCCTGTAGTGCCCACATGAGAGATGGAAAATGGAGGCACAGAATAAACTGCCTTGCGTGAGGTCTTGTGGGAATTTCTGGGAAAGAAAAGAATCCACTTGTGGGGTCTTTACTGCCTTCTATTTCTCATCCTTCATCTTTATACCTGAGCACCTCTGCCAAGACTCCTGACAAACCTGCCACCTCCTAAAACACTCCCCACCTTTACCACACAAGACACACGTGCATTTAATTGCCCATCACATGCAAAGAGTCAGGGGCAGAAAAATGGAAGTGGCTTGTCTGAAGTCAGAGAAAAATGAGGCCAAATAAGGCAGGGCTGGCTGATCCCCAAATCCTCTATTTAAGCTCCCCAAGCCCACAGCACAGTGCCATGGCAGTTGTTCCTTGCTTAGGTTGTTCCTGGTAATAATTAAATAGAAAGTTTCACAGTTCTCCGCTGAGTAATAAAGCAAAAGGCACTTGGATTCCCAAATCCTCCATTTACTGGTGCAGGTAAGGCTGGCTGTCTACACACATTACTCAACCCTAATTAGAACTGTAAAGGATTTTCATGACTTTTTCGTTTTCCCTGTTCAGAAGTAAATCCATCCTTAATACCACGGAGAACATATTCTGAGAAAGTCAGAGAGAAGGGAGAATTAAAGGAAAGCCCAAGCGAAGATATGGGAGAGGATGCCAGGTACAATCACTGAAGCAAATAAAGTGAATTAGTTGGAGAGGCAGCAGCCATTCTGCTGGGAGAAGGGATAGGGATGGAATGGCAAAGCAGGGAGATCTGGATGGTGATATCAAGTTAGCAGAGACACTGAACAGGGGGTTCAGCAGCTCCTGTTTTGTTCCATTTACCTGGGATGGGAGCTGGGTGACCAAATCAACACAAGAGATATTTGAGTACTATTTGTCTCTGCGTAGCCCAGAGCACACTTCGGCCTCTGTTTTGTCATGAAGTTTTCAATCTGTCATAAAAAAGTGGATTCCTTTTCCTTCTTCTCTCAGATGTTAAGTGAGTGATGGGCTGGTTGAAGGCTTGAGCCACTGAAAATAAATTGTCCAAACCACTCACCTCTTCTTTATACACAGCAATAACACTCTTGTTCTACAGCCCAGCTGGAATCACTGGGTTCCTTAGGTGGGATATTTTCCACCAAAACCATGCATTCCTTGAGTTTCCTAGTGGCCAAACTCCTCATGGAGCATCCAGCAGGACACGTAGGGAGGACAGAGTTTGGGCATTGTTCTTGTGATACATTCTGGCTGTGACAAACAGTGATATCAGCATGGCTGGCTTTGCACCCTGTAATTACCATTGTCTTTGATAAAGGCTAACAAAA
Organism: Acrocephalus scirpaceus scirpaceus; assembly: GCA_910950805.1. Classification (NCBI taxonomy): domain Eukaryota; kingdom Metazoa; phylum Chordata; class Aves; order Passeriformes; family Sylviidae; genus Acrocephalus; species Acrocephalus scirpaceus. The sequence goes on along the minus strand of OU383790.1, from coordinate 6,854,155 downwards.
AAGGTGCCATGTCTGTCCATGAACAATTTAATAGCTATGTAACATAAGTTTTCTATTTGAAGTTCATTAGAGGATCAAGGTCTGAATTGGGGTGCCAGTCCCTCATTCAGTGTATTTGGGAATGCCCTAAGACACCTTTTATGGTGTCAGCAGAGTAGCTTGGGGTGATTCTGGGAAACAGAAGCCACAGCAGGGTGGGTTCAGTCAGTCATAGCCTGGTTCTGTGCCTTGAAATAATCCCCACCACCAGTAAAACCTTAAGATCATCTATTGATTAAAAAGAGAAAGTCAAATATCTGTACAAGTGCAGGTCCGGGTCTTGAAAGCACCACCAGCCATAAAACATTCCTGGTTTGTGTTTCAGTTTGGCACACAATTTAAAACATGGGAAAGTTTCCTAGCTGGGGGTGCTGACCTAACTTTAACCTGTCAGCCAGTTTTGGGACTTTTGCAGAATTTTTACAGCTTCAGAAAATTTAGAACTTTGCAATGAGGGCGGCACTGAGCAGTGCAGGGACAGGAGATGTGTCAGTGTCTGAGAAGCTGCAAAGAGCAGGGGAGGCTCCTCAGGCACCAAAAATGCATCACCCACCTCCATCCCAGGGGAGACCACCCTGCAGAGGGAAAGCTGCTCCAGCCAGCAAGATCAGAGCTGTGGGGCAAGGAGATGGCCCAGGCCCAACGTGCCAGCCTCACAGCGGATATATAGCTCAGTGTTGAAGCAGATCCAGGAGGGTGATAAATAAAAGATTAAAAAGACATTACTCAGCTTGAGCCAACTGAAACACCCAGGTTTCAAAACAGCAAATTAAAGTGCTGCAGCTCCCCTTCCCTTATTACAAAAACTAAGGTTAACATTTTCACCTGGAAATTTCTTAGTATGCAGAGGCTGCATCTTTCTATTAAAAAAAAAAAAGGTAGAAATCCAAACCCAAGCATTTCTAAAAGGAAATTTCAGTAAGTTGTTAACAATTTAATTAACATGGATTGACCAGAACAGCTACACAACACCCTCTGCTAGAAGATATTCAGCCAATGTGGAAATCAATGTCTTTTTGCCAGTGCCATTTGCAGGAGGGCTGGGCACTGCACACCAGTCCCTGGATTCCTAAGCCATCTTAAGGACAACTGGATTTCATTATTATTGTTGTTTTGGAGAGGGAGAAGGAAGATTTTTTTTTTTTCTCCCATGGCAAATAAAAGACTCAGGAAATTGTGAGAGAGGAGGCCAGAGAGCAGTGAAGATCTGTTTTGACCACCATAGGCCTGAAATTTTCTGAGAAATGTTGGAAAAGCAGTATATTGAGAGCCCACTTGTCCACTTCCCCAGCAGCTTTGTTGGCACCTATTCCTCTGGGTCAAGATGATAAAAAAAACAAAACCAAAAAAGGAAGCAAATAATAGAGTTGAGTTCACCTCTTCAGTTCCATTCCTAGACAATTGTTTATTTATCCCAAGCCTCTCTCTGTTATCTACCCTCATCCTCTGCTGGGTTTTAAACATAAAAGCAGACAAGCACTCAGCCTCAAAATCCACACTGTGGACAATTTATCAGCAATTCCAATGCAACTGTTGATGTTTTGCAAAGCCATCACTGCTGCTGATGTGTGTGGCCAGTCATTCCTGCAGAGGAGCTGGTGAGTAAATGCAGAGTATGTTCCAGCGAGTGCTCTGCCCGTGTAAAGCAGCACCACTCCTCTACAAATCCCTGTTTGCTCTGCTCATTGCTGGCTGCACGTGATTTATTGCACTCCTCATCCATCCATGGAGAGCTGGAGTGAAGGGAAGAGGGGGAAGGAAGGGACAGATGAAGGGCAGAGTTGTCAATTACAACACAAAGCTAATTTTTACCCCTTATTGTTCAGCACATTTGCCATCGACACGGGTTATTATTATCGGGGTCTTTGTTTGCCTCCGAATCCAATCACAAATGACTGGGTGTTGTACTGCAGTACAAAGTGTTCATACCTGATAAATCCTGCTTGGCTCGAGCACCTGGCTCAGCTGAAAGCCTTCCACCACGCTGGGAGTAATTAGTCAGAGTCCCTTCTCTGACCAATCATTCATGCAGGACCAGAGGAAATATTGGTGACACAAGAAGTCGCTGATTTCCACTCCCATCAGCACAGGCACACTGTGGGCTCTGGATTCTCCAGCAGTTTTTCACAGCAGTGTCAGTCTTCATGGAGAGAGGTGTTGGGGAAGATGAAAATTTAACAGGGAAGTCTTACAGATGTGAATGCTTAGCAGAAGGTTCACTAGAAAGCAAGGTTTGATACAAAAGAATAAAAAATGTTTAGGTTAGGGATTGCTGAGTTAGTTGTTACTGGACAAAGGTTAAGATGAGTTGGAAGGAAACTTTTACAGCTAAGAGCAAAGGATAAGTCATCTACAAACAAAAACATGTTTTTACCAAGCAGAAAAAAAGTCTAAGAATTTTCCAGTGCAAGAAAAAACTGAAAAACAATTTTAAGTTTAAAATGTAACATACTAACTCAATGTGATTGCATAGTACTAACCATAATATAGTAAGGACAGTAGTTGGGATAGGCTATAGGTAAATGTAAAGGTATTGTGTATGATACTGATTGGGTATTATGTTTTAAGATGATCAGTAAAGAAAAGTATGTAATGCATTGTAACCAAAATTAAAGTGGCTTCAGGCATTCCTATAAGCTGATGCTGACAGCTTTTAGGTTTTGGCTCTGTCACCCACAACCCATGACTGCTGTAACTTCAATCTATGAAATAAACAGCACCTCTAAAAGAGCTGCCTGGAGTCCTGTGTCTCTCATTCAGGCTCTTACAGAGAGGGAAGATGTTTTTCTCTCCACTGTAGCACAGTGTACTTGATCAGCACAGAAACACCCAGAGATGGCTGCAGAGTGACCTGTATTCCCAGCACATCAAGTGTACACCCGCATGATAAACAGATTTTTGACTCTTCAGTCTGTATCACACAGTGAATATTGTAGAACAACACCACATTGCCCAGGAGGTGCAGGTTCTCAGTAGAAGATCACCATTAATATGATCACCATATGTTTCTGGCTTCCCCAAAGACCTGTGTCTTAAATCCCCCAGCACACAACAAAGAATTGGAGTAATGCTTATAGGTGTGGTGCTTATGTGCACTGAAAAATCATCAGGATCCCAGGGGCAGATTCATAGCTAAGTGCTGTAACACCTGAAAAAACAAGTGCTTGAAAAAAATAGACCTAAGTGATAAAGCTCTGCCCCTTCTATGGTGCCACCTCCTCCCACACTCTGCTGTGGAGGGTGAAAACTACTTCTGTAGGTTTTGGGTAGGATCAATCTTTTGGGCTCATTGCTCTGCTTTCTCCAAAGTTGTCTTGTTTCCTATTTTGCAAGACTGAGGCAGAGTTTCCAAAAAGAAACAAGTTGTATTTGTGTGCAAGCATACACCACGTGTGCCTGTTGGCTCTCAGCTCTTTCCTCATCCCTGTCAATAACACACAGCACAGAAACCCTGCACAGCTCCAGGCAGCTCAGGAGATCCTCATCCCAGCCCTGCAAAACGCAGAGGTTTGAAGGATTTATAATCATCTCATTAGGGCTGCAGGTAACTGGGCTTATACATGGTTATAGACAATATGGACAGCCTCTGCAATCATCCCAAATCCTGGCACAGAGCTTCCCATGACATGCATAAATCTTAAGTATTAATCATAATACTCCTGTGTGCAAGGGGAGTGTGGACAAAACCTCTGTGCACCTGCCTGTTCATGCTCTTCATGGTCTTCAGATAAAAACACAAAATAAACACACACAGACACTAATGATAAACAAGCACAGGAATATGGAACATTTCCCCACGTATTTGCAGCAGACAGGAGCTTATGTGTGTAATAAAGTCCACCACACGTAGGATCCTAATTGCTTTTGTGGAGCCAGGTGCCTGCAGGCTCCACATTTACATAAAATATCCAGATCACACGAGCTCCTCCTGTCCATAACTCTCCTGATCCCCTTTGTGGAACGCTGGGCTGCATGAAGAGCTCTTATAGAGCAGAGCTGATATTGCCAACCAAATTGAAGACATGGCTCTGCAAGATGTTTAAAATCTAGCAAATTTGTAGCTGACATGCAACTCTCCACAGCACTGGCAAGAAAAAAAAAAAGATCAGATTCACTTCCAGACATAGAATTTAGGGATGGGTAGCCAGAGAGTTATTTCAAGAATAATCAGCTGCAAATGATCAGTTTAAGGTATTTTAAATCTCGGAGTCACAAGGAAGGCGAATACTTCCATGTGCCACAGGTGAGGAGCTTGGATTGGGATTCAGGCTGCAGAGGGGTTTCTCAGACTGAACAGGCACTGGGGAGAAAAGCTGCTTCAGTCACCACTTTTACTAAGCTTATAGGAAGGGTGGGCAAGGGGAAAAAGGAAGCCTCTGTGATCACAAAATCAGCTTGTAAGATAGAAAGGGAAAAACCATCACATTAGGTGATTTCTGGGACCAAAATGGAGAAAACCTGAACTTCCAGTTGTGAGTGCAGACCAGGGAGTGTGCACACCCCAAGTTACACTGCAATCCTGCCTCTGGCTGAGTGCCTGCACAGGCAGCAGGAACCTTCCCCCAGGCCTTACTCACCCCCAATCCCATTCTATCAACACCATTACCTTGCAGCAGGGAACCCCTCATTTCCTCCTAAAACCCCTGGTATCATGTTTTTGGCACTTTCACAAACGCTCTTTGGAATGGAAGCACCACTCCACAATATCCTTGTAGCAGGGGCTCATTCAAACAAGCAGCATGGAGAAAACCTACCCCGCTCTTATTTCCTTTTGTAGCTGCACATTGCTTTGTCCTTGCCCACTGTGGGCACACCCATGGATTGAGTTTTAATTTTCCCTTTATTTTCTTTAGGTTTTCATTTGTTTGACTCGTGTCAGATTGACCAAGGAGCGATTGAGTTCCCAGCATGGCATGCAATACTCAGCAGTGTTTTATCCCTTCACTTAAGGATCAAATGCAATTGCTGGGGGATTGAAAAGGTGGGGAAGGATTTAATGGGTACTAACAACTCTTGCAGCTAGCAGTGGGTCCTGGTGGCAAAATAATCCAGATGCCAAAAATACAGAAACCCAAAGGGTGTTCTGAGATGCCAGTGGGGTTTGCTGTACCTGTCTTAACCTGTGCCAAAGGAAAGGACATCAGAGTTTCAAGGCTTTCATAGATTCCCACAGGGATCAGGAAGTAATTTCTTCCAAAGCATTGCACAATTAGTCCAGTGAAAAATGGCTTGGGGGTGGAGGTGATTTTCCACTGACTCGTCACAGACTGGCCACTGTGAAAGGCAGGAAGCAGTGAAAATGCACTGGGTGATCACAGGAGATCGGGCAAATCCTCTGCTCACACTTGATGCAGGAGCTGAAGTTCTCCTGGCAGCTCCCTCAAGGAAAGGGGAGCTCAGCACAAATTCCACATGTATTCACATTCTAAAATTGATGAGCTCAGTGAGTTCCCAGCAAAGAAGCTCTTTCCAGCCATTTCCTTTATTTACATGTAATTGTTTGTTTAAAACCATAAAATGCAAGCCCAGAGGGAGCCTGAGAGTTTGACCTGCTGTGCTGTCTGTAAGAGATCCAGGGTCACAGCAGCCACTTCCTTGCTCTGCAGGGCTGGCACCTCCCAAAAGCTGCTGAGCTCCTGGGGCAGCTCCCTCACAAAATATCCACAAAATATGTGGAGACATGTGGAGCATTCAGCATGAAATCAATCCTTGGGACACATCCTTGGGAGGATGCACAAAACCACATTTCTGGGCTCACTGCCTTAGGGATGAGAGTGATTCAGGAGACAGCAGCTCCCCTCAGGAAAAAGTAAGAATATCTGATGGGTCCAGGAGGGCGAGATGTGCTGTTTGCTTTGGCCCTAATCCCACAAAGCCTGAAAGGTGTTTAAGCTTTCCTCACAGCAAACACTGCCATCACAGCTGATCTTGCTCCTTATCCCTGCTCTGCAAAGCAGCTTGACCCTCTTTGCATTGGTGCTGAACCTCGCAGTGATGCCTTAGGATTTCAGCTTTTATATTTCCCATCTATTTGTAATGCTGCAAATCTTTAGTGTGTAACTCTAAACTCCACACACAGTGTGAGCTGCTGCTTCCCCATATTGGCCAGACACAACAATTCCTCTCCAGGCCTGGGAATCAAGGATGCCCTACAGTCTCAGGCCTGAGAGATGGAAACAAAAGTGAGTTGAGGGTAGCAAACTTGGGGTAAATGACTTCATCAGCTGAAGCTGTAATTGGAAGATTAACCCCCAATATGCAAATAGACCAAACATAAAAGTGTGAAAATCCATAACCTGTCATCCATTTTTGGGTGTAGCCCCTGGGGGGCTTCATCTGCCTGAAATGTACCTGAAGGTCCTTAATAAATAGAACTGCTTTTTAATTTCTTAATTTTGTCTGGCCTCTGGTTTTGGGTAGCCCAAAAAGGCACCAGCAGTGCCTCCCTGGAAGGCAGCAGCACACCTGGCTGCAGGATGCCTGTAGCACCTGAGGCACAGCCCCATGTGAGGTGTGCAGGGGTCAGGCCTGTGCTGTGAGTGTGGATAGCTGGGTATCAGCGAGGTGTATGGCTGTGTAATTATACTGCAATTAAATTTAATAGCTCTGCTAACAGCTCAACTGCAGAACAGTTTGTCTAAGAATTTTTGTACTGGGATTATTAACCTTTCGATGGCTCCACATATCTATTTACATTAATATGCTGTCCCTAAAATCATATTTACATTCCATCCAGAACCACAAAATCACAGAGTCATTTAGGCTGGAGAAGACCTCAGAGGTCATCAAGTCCAACCTTTAACTCATCACAACATTGCCAACCAGACCATGGCACTAAGTGTCATGGCCAGTTGTTTTATGAATATTTCCAAGGATGGTGACTCCAACAGCTCCCTGGGCAGCCTCTTCCAATGCTTAACCACCTTTTAGTGAAGAAATTCTCCCTGATGTCCAACCTGAACCTCCCCTGGTGCAGCTTCAGGCCATTTCCTCTTGTCCTGTTGCTCGTTGCCTGGGAAAGGAGGAGAACTGAGAATTCCATCTCAAGGTCCAAGTTTGAGGCAAAGCTGTGTGCTGGAAAGAGCCACCAGCTACAAAAGCACAAACAGTAACCCAGGATTCCATTAAACAAGAAGTTCTCCTCTCCAGACCTTCAGATAGGTTCTCCAGGGACAAAGAAGGAAATATCTAAACTCCAAGGCTCAAACTTCCATGGAAGCAGCTTAGCATGCTGTGAATTTCCAGTCTTTTCCTTGTGCAGTTTGCAGGACTCCATTGATTTCTTTATGTTAACCTTTTGAACTGTGGAAGGTTTATGTTTAGGCATCCTCATTTCTCTCTATTTACAGGGTGGAATTATTTCTGCTTTGCAGATTGGAATCTGTTTAAGCTTTGAGTGTGATTTATAAAGGCCTATCTCTCCTACCACACCAGGTTTTGTTTTTCTGTTTTAACTTGTTTCCAGCCTCATAATGATTTTTAATCAGACAACAATTAATGATGCAAATAAGAAGAATGGACACTGAGGAATTGCTGCATCTACTGCATTACGGTTATTTGGATTTCGATAACTCTGTTCTATTTTTTCTTATATCATTTGAGGGCCTGTTACCACAGATATGTTTAATAGTCAGTGTGCATGCACAGCCAGTGGACGTGGTATGGTGCTGACGCCTTGGATTTTAGCTTTTATATTTTTCAGATCCTGTACTGCATTAGTGCAGAACTCTAAACTCCATATGGAGTGGTAGTAACTGTCTTCACATTTTAGTCTGACAAAACAATTCCTCTGGGCCTGAGGTTCAAGGACACCTCACTGCCTCAGGCCTTGAACATTATAAACAAAAGTGAATTGGGGAGGAGCAAACTGAGGGAAAATTACTTTATTACCTGAAGTTGTAATTGGAGGATTAACCCCTGATCATTTATTTAACAAACCCTCATTTATTTATGCAAATAAACCAAACTTAAAATTGTCTTAAAAACTCGTGTCCATCATCCATCTTGGGTTTAGCCCCTCTTGGAGGCTTTTGCCTTCCCAAGGTGTATCTATTGAAGGCCTTTAATAAACACCCACTTTTATTCTCTTACTCTGATCTAGTGTCTGTCCTAGGCAGCCACTCCAAGGTACCAGTGCAGTGGGCAGAGCTCTGTGCTAGAAGATATGTGAAGCTGTTAATGAAAGTGGTGTTTGCTGGCAATGACAGATATTAACCTTGCCCCTGGCACTGCATTGCACTGGACAAGGGGACAAGGGTCAGGCCTTTGGCTACAGGAACCCTTCAAGCCACTGATATCCCTTGCAGCCAAACATGCAAAAACAATACAGGCTTTGGCACATTTATGCTGAAAAAAGAGGAATTAGAAATCATCTTTTCACCTTAACCCAAGTATTAGTTTTCCCTCTCATGGGTCATTAGTGTGACTTTTAGCTTTCAGAGAATATCGGGATCTGTTTGGTGACTCCAGCTGCCTCCTTGCAGAGGGCATTGCACCTTCCAAGCCATCCCTTAGCAAATGGCTGTCCCAGCCTATGGAAGGCTCTTTAGTCCTTTCATTAATGCAAACTGGGATGTGGAGCACCTGCAACACTGTGGGTTTTACAACCAGTGTGGTGATTTATGCTGTAAGTGCTTTAACAGTTCCCCAGTGGGCAGGTGGGAACTGGAAGGCATTTTCAGTCTCTGTGTTTGAGGCAAACCAAAGAAATATCATGCTATTTCTCTTTGAGTGCTCTTTTCTAATTGAAGTGGAGTTTTTGGAGGCTTTTCTCCCCACCACCATCTATAAAATGCAGTTTTCCATGAAACATGTAATGATGCATCAATAAATCACTCAGCAAAATAAATATGCAGATCTTTTAGTCATGAATGTTGCCAGAAATAAACCTTTTGTAATTGATAATTAATGTCCCCAGGATCAATATCTGGCAGAAGAACCTATAGAGGGAGCCTGAATCATCTATGACTACTCAGGAATGACTGATGCTTTAAAAACAAGCCCGAGTACCTGCCAAGGGTATAAATTACAGCTCTAGACAGGGACCCAAAGGCTTGAAATGGGATGTGCTGGTGGCAGTCACCAGCCAGCTGGAGTTCCACGAGCACCAGCACAGCCCTTGATGCTATGGAGACAGACACAGAGGGAAGAGTGTTCCTCCAGCTTGGGGCTGCATCCCACACAATCCAGAGAGGGGCCATCAGCAGTCCTGGGAGGTGCCATAAATAAATAATGAAGGTACAAAACCCACTGGGAGAGGGTGTAGGAGTGGGACTTTGGGGTCTGCTCCTTGATTCCAATCACCCAAGCAGTGCCTGCTGCAGAGAGAGCAGCCTCCCTGTTACACTGTGAATCCAGGGGCACAGGGGCATGGTGTACAGAGCAGGCAAAATAATCCAAACCTCCATTCAAGCTTTAAAACTTGGTGGCAGATCCAGACCTCACTGCTGTGGTTATCCTGTATTTTTGACAGATTTCCATCCTCTGTGTGTGGACATAGATGTCAGGTGCACTACATGTCCATTATATGTCACCTCCACACTGATCCACACACAGTAACTACAAGGACAAATGTAAATACACAAACAAATTCAGGCAGTTCAAGTTATGTGCTGAGAGGCCTGGTTATCATAAAAAGACCAATAAGAAAGTGTAGAAGGATGTTTGACTGCTGGAATGACTCTTGTTTCCTTTTCATTATTCTTAATAAAAGGAGATGGTTCCAAAAAATTGCGTTTCCTTGGTTATTTTTCCCAGGAGATGGTTTCTAAAACACAGAATATATAACACACTGTGTTGCAAGAAAATACCTTATTAAGTGAAGATAGTTAGAAAGGAAGAGTAACACAAATGAATGGTAATATTTTTCCCTTTTACACTTAGTAAAAAGTGCAATAGTTCTTTATATGGATTTAATATCAGTTGCCCTATGAGTGGTGAGAAAAATCATCTCACAGCTCTGGTGTATTCAAGAATGTTTTAAATACTTGTACTGGATCATTAGCAACCAGAAAGATACTGTAAGGCTTTGGAGTAGGCAGCAGTAGGATATCAGTTGTGACATCTGGTAGTGAATAGAAGTAATTTCTTCTTCAAGTAGTCCAAAGATGCAAGTCTCTAGGAAATCATATAAGGCCATGCTTGATGTTGGTATCTGTGTATTTCTGGGATTTAAGGACCAGGTCCAGCAAGGTGTTTCTACAGGAAGTTGTATCTTACTGACTGTAAAGCACAGCCCCCCTGAAGAAGCCATCCTACCTCTGACCTGGGCCCCAAGATCAGCAGTGCTGCCCCTCCCTGCTGCTGCCTGGAGGGGAGGGTGGGATTCAAGAGAAACCTGAGCCAAAACAGCAACCTTTGCCTTCGTACCTTGGGCTGGGATCCAGCAGCAACCTTACTGAAAAGTCATACATTAAATATTTTATCTGGGATGGTTTTCCATGGTGGAAATAGCTCCTAAATTTGTCCAGACCCACAAATTTCCCAGTGCAGCCAGCCCATAGCTTCACCCATGATTTGTAAAGTTGGTGATGCCATCCTGAGACATCCTCAGGCCTGAAGCACTGAGCAGAGCCAAGGCCAGTTGTGTTAGCCCTGCTGTGCTGCTGGCCAGCAGGAGGGCCTCCACAGCCCTCCAAATAACTCCATTTTCAAGCCTCTAAGCTGGAAATGTGAGTGGTCAAGACTCTGCTGTAGCCAACAGAGACAAGCTGACACCTGCAGAAGGCAATGCAAGTGAGCTGCCTCCTCAGGGTTCTGGCTCTTCCACTGACTAAGCAAGAAAAACATGGAATTAATCCCTTAATCCAGGCACATCGAGTGCCCCACATCAGCCAAGATGAATGTTAAGCTTTGGGCAGTAAAGAAAATCCAAAACACATTGCTACCTGGTGTCATTACTGTATTAGGGACAGCAATTATAATGACACGAGACTCTCAGGCTTAGTAGCAAAATGAGAGCAACCTTATTCTTCCAAACCATCTTTTATGGACAGTTCTGAGAGAATAAAGTTTCATTGGCCAGCAAACCACCACATCACCATCACTGGACAGTCAGGAACAGCACTCCTCGACCATTCCTTGCAATTAACCAACAGGGAGACAAACAACCCCTGCAAAGGTTGTTTTCCTTCTCCCAGGGCTGTTTGGGGTTCCTCCTTACAGAATCCCCAGCCACACTTTCTCAGCCCCGTGTGAGGAAGTTCTGTGACTGAGTTTCACACAGACACTGTGCTGCTGCTGCCTGATTCTCTCCCATCCCGCATCCACAACCTGGGCCTGTGTAGGGTTTCTCCAGGAGCCAATTTCCAGCCCAGGGGTCAGCACCCACGGGTGCAGCTCCTGCCTGAATGCAGCCTGAAAGGAAAACATTGGTTGACACGAGGTTTATCAGCAGCAGTGACACAGCTGCTGATGCTGTTGTGACCCAAAGAAAAGGTTTCTGTGTCAGAAGGCAGGAGGAGAGTTCTGGGGTGAAAAGCCCAGCAGAGCAGGACTCTTCCTGCTTACACAGCCTCCTGCTCCCAGGACAAGCCCTGCCAGCCAGGGAATAAACCTGAACAGCAGTGCTAAAGTTGTATTGTTTCCACTGGTGCTGTATGACCCTTAATCCTTCAATAGAAGCCATCCTATTCATTACTTTTTTTTTTCCCCCCAAGGATTTGAGTCACCTTCGAAAGGAACTTTGCCCCTTCTTGCTGCTATCGAAGCATCATTCAGTCATGCCTGTAAAAAACAGCAACAAAACTTGTGGAAGAAAAGAATTTTACTTTTTCTAAAGAAAAACAAACAAACAAACAAACAAAAAGAAACAGCCAAAAACAACCAGAACTTTTATTTCTTGTTGAGTAACCAGATTCCATGAGGCATGGCAAGCAGACCTTAAATTCTCACTCAACTCAAAGGCAAACCATTATTCTGTAATTTTGTATGTAAATAAGATGTATTAGGAAATCACTCAAGCAATTAATTAAACAGCTGTTACAGAATAAGTGATAAAGGAAACAGGGGGACGAAAATGTGGAATTTTCCTTGCACGGGCATCAGGATGCTTTTATTTATTTATTGCTGTGTAAAAAAGCAGCACAGGTCCTGCATACCCTGTGTCAGCTCTGAGGGTCCTCAGGGGGATGCAGTGCCAGTGGTTGGATCCTGACATCATTGGTGCAGCGTGGGGAATGGGGAATGGAGATGATTCAAAAGGGGATGGGGTCTGTGCTTGTTGCTGACCACCAGCCTGCAGTGCTCTCACTGAAGGAGGGACTTTATTCACTTGCAGAAACAATATTTTATCCTTGAGAGAAGCAATGGCCTGGCAATGATGAGCTGAGCCTAATTCAAAAGGGAACATCAGCCTGGCTGTCTTCACTTGCAGACACTTAAATTTTTAAGCCCCTTCTGTGTGTTCCACAGGAAACAGCCTTGGGAGAGTGAAGCTCACCAGCCCTAACACCAAAGGATGTCCAGGCCTTGGCCATAGCTGAGATCCAGCTGAAAAAATGGAAGGCAGACAGCAAGGGACAGCCTTGGATTGAGGGGCAAGTGAGACAGGTGAAAGGTTTAAGGAAAAACTGCCCCATGGAGATGAGATTTGATTAAAACCACACACATAAACTGATTAAAGGCCTCAAGCCTTCCAGATCCTTGCAGGTGGAATGTCATTTCACTCACCTCCAGGAGGTGCTGGGATCAGTGGGGCAGGACCAGTCTCTCACCCTAGAGCCGGTGCATTTCTGGAATACATTTCTGAGGTCTAACAGGAAGAAATTGCAGTGCTTGGCCAGCAAAAGGGGAAACACAGAGAAATGAAGCTCAATGCACATTTTTATTCTGGTTGTTCTGCTCCTCTCTCCATCCCTCATTCCTTGCACGGGATTTGGTCTGACTCCTCATCTTGGAAACACCTGGGAGGTCTGAATTCCAGGTGTGCTGAGGATGTCTGCTGCCCTGTGACAGAGCCAAAGCAGCTGAGGGTGCTGGTTATGGTCTTTGCTCCTGTATCACACTCCTGCTGTTCCTCACTGATGGAACTGGTCTCAGACTCCCCACATGTGCACACATTCATCCCTTTAGGTAGAAAATCACCATCTTGTTCTCAACTCTTACTGATTCCAGCAGCTTGGCAGTGTCTGCCCAACTACTTCCACGTGCAGGGAGACCTGAGCCTGTCCTGGCTGCAGGTCTGTGCTGGCTGTGATCCAGCTCCAGCCAAGGTCCAAACTGCACAGAACCCACCCAGCCTGTGAGGAGGGGAGACACAAATGCCTTGACGGCATTGCAAGGCAGGGAGAGGCTGGGAGTGAGCACGAAGGATCCCAGCATCAAGGAATTCTTTCTCTGGGGTGTATCCATGCACAGGTCAGCACAGGGCCTTGTCCCAGAGCCTCCACAGCCTCTGACTGTTCCCATCCCTGCAGGCTGAGCCCTGTGTGGGGATGCCAGTGGGGTGGGACTCAGGAACCCAGAGCATCCAAAGCAATTTGTGCAGCCCTGGGACCACGATGTGAGTGTGCTCCCAGCCTCATTAACCAGAGCTCCCTGCCTCTGCAGCGGGAAGGATCAGAGCCTTGAGGAGATGAAGGATTGTTCTGGCTAGCCAAGGAAGTAATTTTAATTGGCAACATTCAGCTTCCAACTGTTCAACAATAGCAAGAGGTTAACAATGTGGAACTGTGGCTCGCTCAGAAGGGACATTTCCCTCCGTCACTGTGCACATGTCCCTGTCACTCCTTAGGCAGCTCTGTTCTCCTGCTGCCCCATCCCAAGCTGAAGAGAACAGCAAAGCAAACTGGATTTGTTCCTGAAGTAGCAGAATTTTGTCACTCTGTTCTGACCTTGTGGCCAAAGAGTTCTCATTCTGTTGGAGGAGCCAGAGTTCTTTCTCCAGTCCCATGAGATTGCTCTTGGTTTCAACTCATCTTATCTTGGGTGAGTTTTAAGATCTTACCTTTCAGACTCTGTCACTAGGAGAAGGACACTGGATATTAAATCAACCAGCAGGAGGACATGGATAATTTTTTTTCTGTCCATGCTAGACAATTATTCCAATGGCTGTCCTAGACATGGCAGATTTAATAACTGCAAATGAAGGACATTTATCTCTGAAACAACTGATTTGATAAAAAATGGTAAAATCAATGAATTCATTACTACACAGACAGTAATACTTGTAGAGGGAGGGGGACACAAGCTTATGCTGTTATAAATTATTTCGGTCTGGTGGCATTTGGGTGTTCAGGGATGTGTTTCTGTGCAATGGGAACACCATTTGCTCGTCACCCTTGAGCAAAAAGCTCCTGAACCACCTGAAATTCCTGACCATCCCTCACGGGCAGAGCTTGTGGGAAATCATATCCAGGAACTCAGCACTTCTTGTCTGCTGAGATAGGGAACAGGCCTGGGTAAAGAAAGATTTCCTCCCAACCCCTCTGCTCTGCCCAGCACCAAAGCCTGAATGCACAAACTGCCAGTGGGCACAGAAGTTAGCCCAGCACAAAACACACTTTAACCAAGAGTTTGATTTATCTGCTTCAGGAAGGGTGAGCCACAGCAGCAAGATATTCTTGCAGAACAGCACTTTCAGGATACTTGTCAGCATTTCATTTCATAATAGGTCCAGCTTCAAAATTTTTCTATGACATCTAGAAAATTTGCAGTTGAAGAAATGTAAAATGTATTAATTTCATTTGCAGAATGTTTTTAACTATTATTGGAAAAATCTTGCACAATATTTTACTTCCACGTCTGCACCAGTTGTCTGTATGGTTTTCCATCCTTTATCTCCTATACTCTCTTTTTTCCTTCCTTAATTTGCCACTCAAAAAGAAGAAATGAAGGAGAAATAATTGCATTAAGTCAATGTATCATTTAACTTTTTGCATGGTAGTGAAGAAAGCAAGAATAAAATTACTTGTAACAAAGATTCAATATTATTAAAGAATTTTTTTTTTGGACAGAACAGAAAAATCAGCCACATCTTTTGTGAATTTCTTGGATCACCCAAGCTAGGGTAGATTCTAAAGACTTTTAGCTCCCATGAACATGAAAGGGGTTGCTTAATTAAATTTACCATTATGTGAGGTTGGAAATAAGTGCAGAAAGTGCCATATAAGTTGATCTACCATCTTGAGCCCTTCCAGCTGTTGGGTTGTACAGAAATGATTGAAAACTTCCAGCACAATAAGCTCAGTGGGTGTTCAGTACAAACAAACCCTGGTGGGATTTATGGACCTTCCAACTCTTTTACTCTTCCAAAAAACAAAGGTGGAAACCCCTTTGTATGTATCAGCAAAAGTCATTTAGCCCTTTGCTCATCACAGCCAGGACACTGAACTCCAGCTTGGCAGCTTCTCTCTTCTCATCTCATCTCATTTTGCTTTTGATCCCGATATTTCTGGATGGGGATCAGCAGGAGAAGCCAGCACAGGGTGGGAGAGCTCCTCAGAGCCACCCATGGGTTGGGGCCACCTGACACCAGCTGGGGGCCAGAGAACCAGCAGTGCCCAGCTCCAGGCTGAGCCAATTCACTGCTGTCCCGAGGAAAACAGGATTCAGATGCAACAGATAAATCTGAATAAATCCATGCTGCACTCACCATTCATTTGCCCTAGAAATAACAGCCTCAGCAGAGCATGGGCTACTGGCAAGAACAGCAAAGCATCCGACATGATAAATAATGTTTACATCCAGAATCCAGATGTCATTTTCCATCCTGTAGCTTTGGAAATAATGGCCTGTTACTTCTTATTAAATCAAGGGTAATCCATTCACCTACAGGCCCAACGATAGCTGTCTCTGCTAATCTCCACTCAGGGAGCTATATTCATCAATGGGAGAGGCCTGTGCTTCTTGCAACAACTGCAAGCCAAATGATCTTCAGCAATGGAATTTCAAATATCAATTAGCAGTTCAAACGTGTGGATCTGTCAGCACAGCCCTGCCTGACACAAACCCCAGTTTGTCACCAGCAGTGTGACCTCCTGCATGCTCAGGCACACACACCCCAATATCATTTCCTCCCCAAAGCTTTTATATTTGCCAGCAATAAAAGCTCGGTGACTCTCTCCAGTGATGATTCACCCCGTGTCTACAGCACTTCAGCCAGTTTAATCCTCCTGTGGACGGAACTTATTTCAAAATTGGCCCTGCCTTGAGCTGGTTGGATGATACGACCCAAACATCCGTTTCAACCCAATTTTCTCTGGGCTTCTATGAGGGAGAGGTGATAACAGCTGTGATTAAAATGCCATGACCTTGAAAAGCAATGGGAAGTTCTCTCTGAAAGACCTTTATGAAGTTTGGTTTATGTCCTAGGTGGGTTGAACCACTGGCACCCTTGGTTTGACCTGGCCATAATGGCAATGTGCACCTGCCTTCCCTGCCCAACTCTGAAAAAAAGGTTCTTTTCCTGCAAAAAAAAAAATAAAAGGAAAATTAGAAAACAGAGATTAAATACACAAGTGTGCAACCAATTTATTTTGAGATATTTGCACACAGCAAGATCTGGTCACATCTACTTTCAGATTCTAGTCCTTCGCTTTGGGGCTTTTGGACTGTAATTGTGTTCAGTCTTCTATTTATACAGTGAATCTATAATGTAATTTCATGAGGTACTGAGATGCACTGAAAAACATATGAGCACTAAGTTGCTCTGCCTAATCCATATGAAACAGTGCTGGAAATCAGCCTGGTAAACGTGGCAAGAGAATGAGCAAGGATTTCATCTGGGGCTCTGACACTAATCTAAAAAGGATTATCAAGGAGATAGCCTGAGATGCAGAGCACTCGAACAGGGAGGACAAGGAATCCTATTTAAATGAATGCGCTGGGTTGTGGGGGGCTTGTAAACAATTAGCACATGGCCCTCCCACTGACCACACCAGCAGGAGCTCATGCCCCCCAGCCGCTGCACAAACCACATTTACTGCTCCAGCCACCAGATTCAAAGAGAGCTTCAGAGAAACAGATGATTTTCCAACATTAGCTTTTAATAGGGACAGCATGTCTGGCAGGATGAAAGGAATGAGAAGCCCTTGCTGTTCACAGTTGTAATCCACCCCCTGTTGTCTCGCTGTCATTCCTCCACAAGCTTCACCACTTGTTGCTTTGGGGAACTCACACCCAGACAAACCCACATCAGGGCACCCAGTGCTCCATGTGTAGGGTCCCAGCAGGAGGGGCCTGCTGAAGTTCAGGATGGGTGCCAGAGGTGGTGGTGCTTGTGGCCACCCTCCTCTGATCCCCCTGCTCTGATTTACTTATTTTGTTTTTTTCCTCTTAATACTGTGTTTTTTCCCTTAATATTGTGTTTTTCCTGAAAACGGATCTGTGAGCACCTGTCCATTTGGGGTGATGGAAAGCAATGAATTATTTAATTGTGGGGTTAATTTAAAACATGAGAATTGCTCTGCTGAAGCAAAAGAAATAACTAGTTCTCTCCTTTTGTGGCAGAAATCTGAGAACTTGCTGATCGCCTCGGTCTCATCCACTTTTCTTCCCCTGACAAATTGCAGGTTTTGTGGATTTTGGCCTTTTGAACTATAGGATTTAGTTTCCAAATACCAGAAAATGTTTTATGGATTGTAGCATGTGTAGTGCAGTGTTCCCATGTCCCATGTGCCCGAAGCCAAGGTTTAGCTGAGATGAAGCTAAACATGGGATGTTTCAGTAACAACTGAACAAATCCATGCTAATGCCCCGAAAGAACTCTCATCCATCTTCTTACCATTCCCTTTGGGGTTTGGCTATAAGTAAATTATTCATGCCCTGAGGCCCCCTAAACTATTCCTAGGTTAGTAGGGTATCATTTAATGCATGAACAACATAAATAAAGCCCTTTGGAGGCTGACAGTGCTCCACGTGCCACTGTGTTCCCAAAAATCCTGAGCATCCACCTGGAGCAAAACTGCTCCACATAGATGGGCTGATTCCTGCTCCACATGGATCCACAACTGCTCCACATGGATGGGGTGATTCATGCTCCACATGGATGGGCTGATTCGTGCTCCACATGGATCCACAACTGCTCCACGTGGATGGGCTAATTCCTGCTCCACATGGATAGGCTGATTCCTGCCCCACATGGATCCACAACTGCTCCACGTGGATGTGGTGATTCCCCCTGGCACAGGGGGATGAAGAACAGAAAGGCACCCTTGTCAGGCCACTCCATTCCCACTTGATTTCCGTTTTTCCTTCCCACTAAGGCTAATAAACCCCTAAGTGGGGCAGTGCCTTACCTGGAGCAACACTTCTCCACCTTCCATGAGCCCAGTGAAATTCCTTTGCTGATTTTGTTGAGCAGCCCTATTTCCACACACGAATGCTTCCATGTAATTGTTTTATCAGCATGGTCCAGTGCATGGTTGAGTTAGAAATTTGCGCTGGATGATGCAGAGCATTCCTTGCTTGAAGTAAAGTTGTCACAAAGGTATCAGAAGCACCTTTTCCCTTTTTTTGCATGCTGTACAACAGAAGCTGTTACGTACCCTGCAAGCATTTATCCATTATAAAGTCATATTTGATTCAGTGAGGCTGGAATGGGTTCCAGTAGGTTAAATATCTCCAAAGCCAAAGTTCCCCCTTTCTGCAGTTCATGCATTTAGTTCACTTAGCTTTCTAAACATAAAAGTAATCATAACGTAATAACACACCCAGGGGATCTGCAAACCTCACTGGGTTGTACTGAGCCATCTCCCATTCCTTTCACTCACTGGAAGATTTGCTCAAAAAATAGAGAATATTGTGATAAAAGAGGACAGACCATAAAACAGAGGGCCAAGCCCTCGAGTTGTGTATCATAATAAAGGCAGAAACATCATCTAGATTTGTGCCAGCAGAGAATCTGGATCTTTGTACTTCAAATATACGTAAATATTTCAGAGCAATAAAAGTGAAATATGCTCTAGCTGTACTTTAAGGAGAGATTTCAGCAAACTTTATGTTTAAATTTCTTGGCTGATTAGCCCACAACGACTTCTAATCGCTTGGGAGGGTTTTTAAAAATCAAATGGGAATATACTCAAGACACAGAAACTGACAAAGTTGTCTGCAGGTCATGGGGACTAACTTTTATTTTTTAAGGAGAAAAAAAATCTTTCAGCTCACTTGCAAGCAGCAATTGCATCCAATACTGAGGGTCTGAAATGAGCAAAGCCAGTTGTTTGAATGAAAGCTCAGCACCTCATTTTCCACTCATCTTGCAAAGGATGTGCAGCCCTGCGGAAAATGATAGAGCGACATTATTATAAAAATGGGATTGATAGATAAAAGGGATCTTTTGTGTTTATTTTTTGAGCTGGCCCTTGCAGGTGGGTGCTTTCTGTGTGTGTTTGAAGATGGGATGTGGATGGATCCTATCAGCCCTCACAGGGGATGGAATTACTCAGTCAAACTCAGCGCTGGGCATCACCAAAATACTTATTTTTTCCCCATGATGTGCCAATTCCATCCCTCACCCTGTTTCCCTGCAGCTCAAGTCCCTCATTTCTCCAAAGACCCAACTATTCACGAGGCAGGTCAGGTTTTCAGAGGAGGAGAGATAATGCAGCCATTGCTGGGAAAGCTGCCTGCACCCCTGACCACCCAGCTGGAAAATGTAGCTAATTTTATTCACTGGGGAGTGCTGGGAGGATTAATTGGATTTAGTGGCCACAATGTACTTTACATTGGTTGGGTGGAAGGAGACTGATAAGAGTTGAGGTGCAAATTTCTCAGAGGTGCAAGGAAAAAAGTGGCCAAGGAGGAGGGCAATTATTTAAAGAGTCAGTGAAGCAAGGAAAAGACAATTAGCATTGGTATCACCCTAATTCACAACAATTTGCAACAATGAGTCTGAGACATTCTTCCCATCAAGGCCAGAATACATAATTTCTTGACCTTATTATAAAATATAATTTAAAAAAACATGAGAAAAAAACGCTGCATGTCCACATGGGTAAAACAGGAAAACTGAAGGACACACAAAGGAACTGAAGGACAACGGATTTTTGGGAGTCCTGGATCTGAAAGAAAATTACAGCAGGTCTATCAAGCCTGGGGTTTTTCAGTGGAGCCAAACAGGTGACAGAAAATTTGGACCAGGCAGCCTTCACTTTATTTTCTGCCCCTTGGGAGCCTCTCATTTGGACTTTGCCTGAAGGGAATCCTGACCTGTTCTCCTGCATTGCACAGGCACAGGATTCTTTTTTCCCATGTTCTTGTAGGTTATCTGAGATGTTAACCTCAAGGATCTCCAGCACTGGAGATGGAACAAACATGGAACAAAACAGCGTGGAACAAACATGAGGGAAGCAGGCAGAATACCAGGAGCAGCAGCATCAATACCTTCTGAGCAGATTAGAAGCTGGAATACAGCTGCCATTTCCCTGATCTTTTATCAGCACATATTATTAATCACAGAGTTCAGGGAAAGATACTCTGACAGGGACAAGAGAACAGGCTTCTAATGCAATTGTGACTGGTTTATACCATGGCTTTTCTGGTGTCTTCTGTCTTTATTTCTATATTAAGACCCTATTTTACACAGAAGACTTTTTTTTATGTATGTGGAGTATGTGGAGCCAGGGACTTGGGCCAGGTCAGTTTGCAACACAACAGATACACTTTGCTGACCCTACCAACTTTAAAAGGCTCTTCTAGGGGTTGTTTTGGGGTTTTGTTGTTGTTGTTTATGATGCTTGTGTTTAAGAGCCCCACGTGTCCAGGAAGCAGTGGAGAGATGAGTGGGAGATCTCTTTAACTGGGGTTGCTTTCCTCTCCTCAATTAGAAAAACATCACAGCCTGTTCCAATGAACTTCTCAAGTCTGTTATGAAGCTCCATTCTCCCTTCATCTGTGAAATGTTCTGTTCTGAAATAAAGCACTTCCCATTAATGCTGAGGGAGAAGATGTTCATCAGTGTTAAAGGGCAACAGAACTTGGATAACACCAACTTTACTCAGTTCCTTTCATAGGCCCATATCAAAGTCCTTTTTGGATTATATAAACATTTTCAAAATTTATCCCAAAGGCCATTTTGAGCTGCCCGAACCAGCCATAGCCTAAAAACTTGGGGGAAGGCACCCCAGCCAACCAAATTATGTACAAATCAGTCACTCATTTTGTGTACCTGCAAAATTCATAGGGGCTGAACATCAAGCTGCTTGCTTTTTACAGTTGTGTGCAAAACACCCAGGGCACTGTAGGTGCTATTTATAAAACTATTGATTTTTATTATTTATCTCTGTGCCTGTCTTGTTCTCTGCCTGCCAGCTGATCACTGTCAGATGTACTAGATTGTGCACATGGATTGGACTGGAGTTGATGGGATTAATTGATTTGATTACATTGAGTGAAATCAGTGGATTTCACATCAAATAGAATCAATAATCTGAATTACATTAGACAGACAAGCAAACACTGGACAGGATCATTGCTCTGGCTTTCCTGGGATGTTGAAATGGTTGGGATCAGTGGATTGGGCTCATCTGTGCATGACACAGGGACTGGTTCCATTTGAGTCGCACCGGTGGCCTCAATAACTACAATTTCTTTTTAACTTGAGTTTGTACTGATCTTTATTATAATAATTATACCTAGCGGCAATCACCCTCTCTGGTACACACAAAAAAGTTCATTATATGACACAGAGATGAAGTGGCTCATTTTCCCCCTATTCTAATTTGGTAAATGGTGATTACAGAGGTAGGAGCTTAGCGAAACCCAATGAGCCTTGATACGTTAGTTAGATTTTTAACAAGTCATCTTTACTGAGACCTAACTGCATGGAGCCGAGTCAGATGACAAGTCCAGCCCTCTTGCCTGCTGGTACTGTTGTTATTCTCTTGATTATCCTCCAGCATGTTGAACACTCCTGTGTGAGAAGGGCAGCGCCATCGCACAAGGCCACCTTTCTCTTGTCCTTAATCAGAAATGTTGAACTGTTCTCTAACCCCCGAGAGGGAAAAGAATTCATTAGATTTCATCTTTTTTTTTTTTTTTTTTTTCACTCCTGAATGCTAAGTGCCTCTTCCTTTTTCTCTCTCTCTCTTCCTGGGGGAAATGTGTGAGGAATTAATGTTTAGGAAAAAACATTAACTTTCCCAATTCCCGCACGAGGGTGAATCCCATCATCTGCACAGGGCTGCAGGCAAAGGTCACTCTAACAGAGGGGTAGGGTGTTAGCAACATATCCTTTGGCTCAGTGATCAAAAATAGAAGATTAGCCACCTCTTTCCCAGCTTAGTGACATAAAAACCATGGAATTGGCCTGTGAAAGGAGAAGGCAGACTGTGTTGACAAAGAGAAGACAGATCAGTGGCTCATGACCGAAGCTGTCATTTAAAAAAAAAAAAAAGTTCATTCATATTTTTCCATAAATAACACTCCCAGATTAGGGTGCAGAAGGCACAAGTGTTGACAGGAAATTAGGGAGGGTTAGAAGAAAGGATCAGGGCCAGAGACTGACTACACCTGTGAATCCCTTCAAGGTCAGCTCAAATCTTCTGTATTTACCCCACATTTGTGGGGACACATTTGGACACATTTGTGTCCAGCAAGAATTTCTTGTTAAACTGATTTAAGTCTGCACTGAAAAAAATCTGCATTATTGCTAGAAGAAGGCACGACAGACTCTTGGTGTTTTTTCTCATCTTCAGCCCTTTGGATTTTCTTTCTGCCTAAGAATTGAGGCCAGAGCCTAAATCCACAACTGGCATCCCTGGAACAAAGCAGATTTGCCCCAGATCTGGCATTTTTGGAGCCATCCCAGACAAGGGGTGGGTATGAAAGTCCACCCTCCAGGACACCTGCCTTGCTCTTCTTCCTCCACCTGACTAGATAATGGGTAATTTCTCCATGGTCTCATTGCTCAAACACACATGTAACACAGCACATTGTGGCAAAGGATGGAAGAAAAAAGCAAAATAAAATCATTAGGGAATACAGATAATATAAGTATTACATCTTTACTTAAACTGTGAACTTTTTACCTTCAGCTGTAGTTTGAAGATGCAACTTCTTGTTTATTTACAGAATATTGCCCTCATTTTAACTTGGGGAATCTGAAATTTTTTTATGGGTGGTGGTTGCCTGTTGTATTTATGCACAACAGGACAAGCACATTTCCTGGTCTCCAGAAAGGAGGCTGGACTGGGCTATTGAAGGACAGGGAAATATGTCTGGTTCAGAATATGAAACCCACAGCAGAATTTCACAGTTTAGCTATTGACACCATGCTCAACCTTACCAAATGCTGAGGGATTGGCTGGGTTTAAGAACACCTGGATGCAGAAAGGCTCACATAACACCCAAAGAACAGCAAAGCTGCAGCATTTGGCTCAGAAACACCTCCAAGTCCAGCCTGTAGCTCATCAACGCTGCCAGTTCTCTGCTGAGCCCTGGTGCCTCTCCTCACCTCCCTCCAGCTCCGCTCCCCTCTGCCCCTCCTGTCCCCAGGAAGGCTGACTCTCATCTGTCTGCAGTTAGCAGAAACCAAAGTAACTGGACTTGCTGCTGGAACAGAAGAAATATGTGCTGTTAACAGTTCATTGAGCTGTGAGATGAACAAGCTGGGTGTTGAAAAGGAAATCCGAGCTAAGAGTACATTTCCAGTGCTAATAAAGCTTTTTCCTTTTGTTGTGTATTTCCAAACGCTGACTCTAGAACGGCTGTCATCCGGTTTTTTTCTTGAATTAGACAACAGGACAAATTTAAGGTATCATGGAGTCATTTATCCTTGCTAAATGACAGCTCTCCGTGCTGCATTTGGAGATCTGTTTTGTCCTCCATCTTCTGTTAAAAATTCTGTCGTGTCCACAGCTGTCACAGTTGCCTTTTGCAACATTTCTGAGCCTGCCTCACCTGTGCTCCCCTGCAAACACGATGGGACAGGCTGGCCAGCGAGGTGTGGGTTTGTAGGAGCAGGAGCAAGGCTGCTTCCTTGTAAGAGGAAGATGGAGCAGTACCTCTCCTTATTCTTGGGGATACTTTGTTCTCTCAGAAGATGACAGAGGTCTGGGGAGCCAGACTGGCTGCTCCTGATGGAAAAGACATCACACAAGAGCAGCCATGAAGAGAGGGGGGAAAGGCACAAGGAGCTGGGTGTGAGATGGGGACAGAGAAAAACCCACACAGGTGAAGTTTCCCTTGTTTTTCCTCAGAATGTGGTGCCTTGGAGGAAATCCTATTTCCAGGGCAGAGACACTCCTATAAAACCTGTGTTATCTCCTCCTTTGCAGAGGATTATCACAGGTGAGGCAGGTGGGGGTGTGAGCTCCTGTTCCCAGATGTTTTTGCTCTCTTCTCTGCGAGCAGATGCTGTGTGCAGGCTGCTCTCTGCTATTCTTGGCAGGAGGTAACTCCAATAAAATTTTGAGCTCCCTTTTTAGGTGGAGGGGAGTTTGGGCTGGGTTTTTTAGGAGCATTATGTGCAGCAATTGCATAGCCTGCAATGATTTAGAGATCATCTCTGTTACAGTCAAGCCCATTTGGCGTTTACTTTCATGAGCCACAATGGAGACCTCATGCTGCAGCGAGGTTTGTCTTGAATTTTTGTTTCACTCTCACAAAGCCATCATCATCTGGTTTTGTTTCTGAGTTTTATCTTTTGCTCAGGAGAGGAGTGCCATATATTATTCACATCACATTATGTTCACAACATTTGAGGTGCTGGACAAATGCATCATAAGAAAACAGTCCCTGCTGTGAAGAGTTTACAACCCAGGCGGAAAAATCAGATGAAATTTAGAGGCAAGGAGATGTACTATGAAAAAACAAAATGAGATAAGGAAACATTCAAGGTGTCATGATTAAGAGATGTGCTGTTAATTCTTCTTTTTAATACTCCATTTTAATGGCAGAGACTATTGAAAATTTTTCAAAACTCCCCCTCCTTCTGCTGAAAGAGAAAAGTTTTCTGTGAAAACACGAAACTGGGTTTACTCTGTCATTTGAATTGAACCTTGATTTTCAGAATTTCTTTTCATTTCTCAGCTGCAGAAGTGCTTTATTAAACCCTGTTTTAAAAAAGATCACATGTTCAAATTGTCTTTTAAAAAAATATATTTTCCCAGAATTATACTCCCCATATTAAAAAAAAAAATCTTTTTTCTCTTGCAATAATTCCACTTTTGGTGCAGCACTGACACCAGGTACCATGTCATATATTCACACCCATCAAGTGTGTTTTCACTGCCTTGGGTTCATCCCCTGGTCTCCTTCACAGGCTTTGTCAGAGTCCTTCCAAGCCCTGTTTTTTCACAAGATTTGTGCATCCTTTGGTTGCACTCAGCAAACTCTTATTGTCCCTTTCCTCTCTGCTCTCCAACCCTGAGGGATTTGGTGGCTCCTTTGCTGGCCCTGCTCCACACCACTCATCCACCCACAGAAATAAAATTCTGCTTGATACTGGCTCTTGGAGGATCTCCCATCTCATGAAGACCAAAACCCTCTATCTCTTATCATAATCCTGCACATTTATCACCAAAACTCCAGTGGGCTGGTAGCTTTGTAGGTGGCAAATTGTCCATTTAATTATAGGATTTTAGCTTGTTTTTCCTAGCAGGTCTATTTCACAGCAGCTGACCTTCAGTGAGTCCTTGAATCATACAATTGCCTTTGTGAGACTACAGCACTGAACATCCTTATTTTTTTTTTCATTTTCCTCGCTGCCTTTCAGTTCAGCAGCAACATCCTTGAGGTGTCCTGTGAAATCCTGACAGGGAAGCACCAGCCTGTGTTTGCATCCAGGCAGGGAATGGCAAGCCCAAGTGCACAGTCACTTTGATGTGATTTTTAGGAGCAGGATTACCTTGCCAAAGCTAACATGCTCTTTTCAGGCTGTTCATATTTCATTAAAGCCAAGCAGGGAGAGGTGGGGGGAGCCACTGCTCTGTGTCTGTCACAGCACTGGGAACAGAGCAGGGGGAGCTGGGAGGTGCTGGGTTCTGCTAAATGGGAAACTTCCTTTAGGGGAAAACACATTCGAGGGGGATGATGTCCTCTGGTGTCATTTTTTTACATCCCTTTCAATAAATGTTTTCAGTTGGCCAGAATTTTTCATTTTGACCAAAAGGGCTAACTTTTTTCTGAGTTTAATGCTAAATTTAATTATTTTCCAATGAAAGCTGTACTGTCCACTAGGGCAACAGGGTTTGCCTTGTGTGAGAGGACCCCAAATGCTGCAGGGACATTGCTCAGTAAAAAACTGGTGTGAGTGGAGTTGGCAGCAGCTGATAAAGTTCCTGACAGTGAGTGAGCCTTAAGGAAGGCAAATTCCAACTTATTTTAAGCTCACTCCAACTCTAAAAATTCCAGGTTGGGTTCTAATAAAATGTAGGTTTGGTGTCTGAAAGTGCTTTTGGCTTTCCTGCTGTGCCCACACCAAGGAAAATCAGTCCCTGCAGGATCTGGATGTTTTCAGTCCCACCACCAGCCTGCTCTGCCCTCAGGGCTCCCACTGTGTGATAGTGCTGGCTGTATTTCTCAGGAGTTGGGGCTTGACAACAGATCCATCAGTGAAACTGGAGTCTGATTAAATCACTTCTGTGTTTTGTCCTCCCCAAAGCAGTGCAGCAGAGGAATTTTGCTTTTTCAGGTTTCCAAGTGTCAAGGCAGGATATTGTTGGTGTGCCAGTCTCCTGTTTGCCATCAACAGCTCCATTTTCTGCCTCAACTGACCTGCACTGGCAGGGCACAAAGGCTGGGCTGCCTTTGCTTTGCTTTTTAACCACATTTTCAGATTTCCTTTCCTTGCCCCTCCACCAGCTCACTGAATTCTTGTTGATGTGGAACAGGCTTCACAAGACTTGTTTTTCTCTCTGAGCTTTTAAATGTCTCCACTGTCACCTCTTGTTTTGGTTCTCAGACTTACTTCTCCAGGCTATTTCCATGATTTATAGTTGATTGCTGTTGCCACTTTTTTACTGTAACGTCTACTTGCAGATATAAAATCAGGTTTCACATCCACAAAAGATTTCTATTGGAGAAATGAAAACGCTATTGAAATGTAAAACCTGCTGAAATAAATCATACTGGGGGGGGGAAGTGATGAAGATATACTGTTTCATTTATATAAATATACTTAACTGAACAGGTGACATTCCAGGGAACTATCAGCAGATGGCAACTCCACCAGCTCAGGGGGAGCAAGCTCTGCTGCTTTAAGAATGAGGTCGCTATTTTTCTCCAGTGCATAAATCTATAGTTTATAGTTATTGCATGACAACCTGCCACTAATTAAATTATAAATGACATGACAAGGAAGAAACACCTTTAAAAATCACTGAGTAACTTTTTGGGACACTTTTAGTGCGTTCCATCCATGCTCCACTTTCTGCAGTACAGCGACATCTCCCAGCGTTTGTGTTTAAAGCAAATTGAGCCAGGATCTGACACATCTCCCTTCATGAGAAACTGGGTGAGCTGTGGGAGTCTCTGCCAGCAGCCTGGGCTCATCCCTCATTTCCCTTCCCTGGCCAGAATTCCTGCAGCTGATTCAGCAGGCAGGGGGAACCTTCTGTAAGTGGGAAAAGAATTACTGCCCCTCATCATCCTCAGGCTGCAGGAGAAACAACTCTGTGCCTAATGAATGGTGGTCCACCAAGGGGTGACATTTTAATCACTACATGTGGTTAAATAATAACAATTGTGAATAATAACATATTAACAATTATAATAATAATAATAACTGTGAATAATAATAATTTGTGGAATAACAAATAAAGCCTCCTCAAATTCCGTAGGCTAAGCCCAGAAAATTCCTTGCTCCCAGCCCTCCATGAGGCTCATTGCCTGTGGCAGAGATGCTCCACACTCCCATCACCTCTGAACCCTTGCTGTGTTCACCTCCCCAGTGCCCATTTCAATGAGCTCCATGTGCTGCCACAGGTGGCCCGGGTTTGTTTTCCAGCCCCGTGTTCCAGGTCATTTGGAGCTCCATGGATGGTGCTACAGGCAAGAAAACCACGCAGCTCTGCCTGCTAGTGCCTCACTGGGACCCACGTGCCATCCCTGGGTGCCCAGAGAGCCACGCGTCACCCTGCAGATAATTAGCTGATAAAACAGGTTTATTGCCTCCCCTTTTCCACCAGAAAATGACATAAATCACAGCAGATTTTTCCTTTGATAACTTAATGCTGCAGATGTGAAGTGTTTGGGGATGAATAGGACTCAGTGTTTGTTAATGAGAGTTTAATGTCTTCATCTTCTGCATTAAACTCCAGTTAATTAATATTCATTCAATTAGAAAATGTAAAAAATAAATTATACAAAATCAAGCTTTACACAGGAAGCAAGTGACCTTCTTTCTGCTGTTTTCAGGTGCTAATTAGATTAGCTCCTTTCCTGTGAGGGGGGAGGCACCGAGTGCTGCCAGCAGTGAGGGGAGCTGCAGTTGGGTGCAGACCTTCCCACCTGGGAGTGCCTTGAGCTGGTCTGCCCTGAGCTGGTGCAGACCAAAATCTCCATCCAGATGAAACAGGATTACAGTTTTTGTGAGGCTGCAAAGCTTTCTGGGCAGTGGAAAGGCTCTCTCTGCTGGAATGTTGGTGTTTTATGGAGCTGGGTGTTGCTGGGAGAGAAGGATGTGTGCTGAGCTGGGGGCAAACTGGGAGCTCTACAAAGTCTTGATTCCAGTCTGGTCCTGCCTGCTGGCTTTGGCTGAGTCTTCCTCCCTTTGTTGATTCTTTTTTTTTTTTTCCCTGCTCTGAACAGACTCTCTAAATTTGGAGTCCTTTAGGAAATGGTGTTCCTTTGGAGTTGAGAGTGTCTCAGCCGAGAGACAAGAAGGAGCCCTCTGGGATGAAGAGGTGCTCTGACTCCAGCAAGGCTAAGGGCAGAATAAAACAAGCCAGCCTGAGCTGACTTTATGCAAACAGACCACGGGGGTCCTAAATAATCACTGTTGCCAGCTTATCTGATGTAACTTTGAAGCTGGCCTTGCTTTGAGTCAGGGGTGGTACCCGCTGACCCGCAGAGGTCCTCCCAGCTTCAATTACTCCACAATATTACATTTCTTCTACTTGCCTCTGTCCTGAAGCCATGCTTGTCTTCTGTTGCAGAAATACTCTAAAAGGCAGTGAGAGCCAGCAGAAAACTCAAACTGCACAAAGAGCTGCTGTGGATTATTGCACACTGTGCTGGGCTGGGAGGGGGAGCAGGGGAACAAAGGTTCTATGCTGGAATGTGTTTTATAGTGCATCATCCATCACTGTCCTCTTCATCTGCTACTCTCTAGCAGCCCTGAATAGCAATTTGCTTTTAAGATGGGAGGGACAGGCATCTGTGTGAGTAAAACTCTGTTATGTCTTATATTATAAGTTTGTCAAAAGGAGAAAACACCTTTGGATGAGATTAGTGAGGTTTTGGGGACCTGGTTTTATGTCTGTGTTGTTAAGAGTCAAAAGCAGCACAGAGTGAGACACCACTTAGAGACACCACTTGTGGTGGTAGCTACCCCTTGCATAGGAGGAGGGGGTGCTAAAGTGACAAATATTTTAGAACAACTATAAAAAAGTTGCAACACCACTGACACAGAGAGGTGGGACCCAGCTGTGTCATTTAGATCGTCTCATCCTGCAGAGAAATGGGATTATTGGTAGTGTGATGCTCCTTATTTGACTCAGGCCATCACAAAGACACAATGATTTGCAAAGGAGGCACAAACGAACTACAGCGTTACAGCCAGAGGCACCTTGGCAAGAAGGGGAGTATTTCATGGAAGGGAGGACAAAGGTGCTGCACAGGAGAGTTTCCCTCTGCTGCCTGCTCTTGCTGCAGCTCTTCACAGCAGAGCACAACAACCACCAGGGCCTGTCCTGTTGTGGATTCCTGTGAAGGTTCACATCCCACTGCCTTTTTTCCATTCTACTGCTTCTCTTTCTCTTTCTCTCTCTGCTACACCTCCTCATTATCTAAAATGTCTTAATCTTCAGAACCTGTGCTTGGTTTCAAGCCAGATTCCTGCTTTCCTTGGCTCATTCCAGCTATCACAATAGCTGGCACCAACTGTTCGGGCTGTGCTCACGGCCCCACTTCAGGATGTTGCTTGTGAGAGATGTTGAGGTGCTGATTTTGGTGCAGGCAATGCTGAGAGCCAGGGGCTGCTGTCGTGATTCACTGCAGTGCTTTTTATTCCCTGGTGTCGCTCTGATTTCTTAATTTCCTGTGTCTTGCCAGGCTGTGAGGGGAGGAGGAGGCACCCAAGTGTCAGGTTGATGGAGTTGGTTGGGTCAGATGATGTTCCCTGATCACAATGCCCCTGTGTGACAGAGAACTTCTGCACATCCTGAACTTGTAATGCTTTGGGTCTGTTGGATTGATGAGTTCTGGTTCTGCGTGCTCGAGTGCTTTGCTGGAGTGACCTGCTGGTCTGGAGTGTTTCTCATTTCTCTGGACCTGGTGCCCTTGGTAATTAGCCTTGCTCCTGGCTTGGAGATGAGTTCCAGGCACTTGGTGGATTGGCAAGGCTATAACAAGACTGAACTCATTAGAGGGTTAAAAAATAGAGCACAGTTCCTGAGGTTATTGGATTAGCCTTTGCTGGAATCGTGTGGGCAAAGGGCAGGATATTCCTCATCTGTACCCAAGAAAAAATCATTGTCCATACATGTCCTCACAAAACCTCCTGGATGGGGAGCAGGTAGAAACCTTTGGGAGATCAGAGACCTCACCCTGCATGTTCTGTTTTCCAGGAGAGCTTTTTCTCACTGAAGGAATTCCTGCTTGAGCAGAGAGCTCCCAAACACATTGTGCCTCTCACCACCCCAGACCTGCAGGCTGTTCCTCCCTAACGTTACAGGGTTTCCTGCCATCTCATCCAGGCACTGTTTCTTTTCTTCTGAGATAATTGGGAGAAATGGCTTTTGTGGGTCTGTCAAAAAATGGACACCAGTCTCAAATTCCCCATCCCAACCCACTTCAGAGTCAAGAGGTGTTTATAATTGACAAGATTAATCTCACCAGATATTTGAGGACTTTGCTGAAGTCTTTCATTTCACTGCTCACTCAGGCTGCTCAGGAAGATTAGACTGAGTGCTGATGGCTTTGCAAACTGCTCCAGTGGACACTGAGTAAATATTTTAGGAAGCACAGCTGCAAAACACTCCTAATCCAGCCCTGTCAGTGACAAGCCTTACCTAACCAGCCTGGAAACGCCAAACCCTTGACCACAAATCCTCCTTGTTATCCCTTTAAGAAGGACTCAGTGCATGCTCAGAATTCACAGCAACATACCCTGATCTGCTGGTGGGTTTTGTGTTGTGTTTCTGGGCAAAACTGGGCAAAATAAGGTCAGAAGATGGGCAAGGACCTGGACATCCACCCCCAGGCATGGTGTCAGGTTGGGATTAATCCAGGCATGCTGAAGATGTCTACTTAATTCACTGAAAATATTCGGACATACCTATGCAGCTTGTTCTCGCTGGTTATTGGAAATTTACTAAAGAGTGACAAGTCTTGTTAAAATGAGCTGCATCTTTGCCCAAGAACTGTGGAATTTAGAGTGGACCAGTTTTGGGGGGTGTTTCAGCATCTGGGTTATAAGTGCAGAAGAGTTCTTGAGAGTGCCACCAAAAGATTTGTCCAAAAGTAAATAATTTGGGTGTTTTCTACATGAAACTTGGAGTGTGTTCAAAATTAGAACTGCTGCTTCTCAGACTCAACACTTTATGTAAGTTCCATATATATTAAAGGGCTGTACCACACTCCAGTTAAGGTGTCCCTCCAATTCTTTCCATCTCACAGGTGAAAAGATGAGTTTGAGAGTTTGTCTGTGAGGTCTGAACCTGAGAGAGCATTGCTGAGTAAACTGAGCAGGCTCCTGCTGTGCCAGCTCTCCCCAGGGCAGCTCTGCTTATTTCTTTTCACATCTATCACTTCCTCAAGCACACATACATTAATGATACTGATCATAGCAAGAGGGGGGTTTCTGTTTTATATTTATCTCTCTTTCCTTGGCTTCTGTCCAGTCTGAAAAGTCACACCAAAAAAAAAAAATCAAAATAAGAGCTGTTGTGTCTGAACCGATCACAGGCTATCAGAATTGATGTCCCTTTCAAATTCTGACCAGCCTTCAGAGATGGACAGGTCTGTCCTCCTGGCTGATGCTGATGGGTCACTCATCCCTACAGGGGGAGCTTGCTTTTTTCCCTTGGGTGATGGGGACATTTTCTAAATGGGATTTTATTACAGCGACAGTTCTGAGTGCGAATCACCCCATTTATGTGATATTTCCAGCAGCTCCACCAATTATGGCCACCTTTGCCACGAAGAACAAGGAAATTAAGAGCAACTAATGGACTGACACGGCTTTGGGTGCCAAGTCAGGAGCGTGTGACAAAGCAGATCAGTCCCCGCCTGCCTCTTTTCTTATTTTCCTCACTGTCAGATATTTATTGTAATAGTTGAAAGGCAGCATTTAGCTGGCATAGCACTTTCTATTTAAGGTGCTGTGCAGAACAGGCCATTCCACAGATAAAGGGAAAAGTATGTTTGAGGACAATATTGGGACCGAAATGGAAATTGCCTTAAATTGGGTTGGCAAGCATCCTTATTATTCATGGGGATGATTTAAGTACCTCTTTTAGAGAGGAGAAAAAAGTAAAGGTGTTTACATGGGGGGAAAATATTCTAAAACTAAAACTGTCCTCTGCTCAGTCATTAAATAAATTCATGACCCAGCAATGCCTCTGGGAGTTTTCCTTGCCCAGCCTCCAGGCCAGGCAGGCTGCAGGATTCTGGGGCCAGGGAGCAGCTTCTCCCAGGGCTGTTCAGGCTCCTGTGGGAGAATATTTGCTGAATTGGAGTGCTGGTGATGGTTCAGGAGGGGATTCTGCCCTTTTTCTCGGCCTCTGTATGCTCCAAGGGGCAGGAGAGCTGCCTGGTGTAGGATTCCCATGGGGCTGTCCTGTGTTCAGGGAGGACACTGCAGCCTTTCCCAGGATTTGCTACTGAGAATTCACTTTTGTGCAGCAATTTCTAAGCTGCACAGGAAGCTGCTAAAAATATGAGCAGCCCAGGATGGAGGATCCTGGATTATTAATCCCTCAGCTCACTGCAGGGCTCCCAGGGGATGAACATGTCCTTTCCTTTTCCAGACACTGCTGGTGTTTCCATGGTGGTTACTTCAGGATTTTTGTAATACCAGAAAAAACTATTACGGGGGAGTTTTTTCCATGATCTGGATTGTAGTGTTTACCCTGATGAGCCCACAAGAAGCCAGTGTTGGACTCCTCAACACTGGCATCACCTGGCTTTATTTAGCTCCTAAGGCTCCTGAAGCACTTTTTGAGGTTTACATGCCAGAATTACACATCATTCCTTTGAACTGCAACCAGTTTGGAGTGCAGACTATTGCAGGTGCTGTGGGGTGTTGATTCTGTCCCCGTATTCAGAGCAGAAAATGAGGAACCATGGCATGTAACTGCAAATGAGCAAGGACTGTGCTTATCAGAGTGTAATTACCCTGATCTGTGACCTTGAGGGAGCTGAGGCTCTGATAAGAAGCCCCTGGGAAGGGTACTCTCCTGTCAGACTGAGAACATGCACAGAGATGAGCTGCTGCTCTTATCTCAGTTTCTCCTTTATTTCTTCCTCCGGTGTTTTTTCTTCCTTATTTCTACAGAAAAAGCTTAGAGAGTTTTTTTTTTTGCCTTTTGAGCAGTCTGAAGAAAATCACTCTCATGTCCTTTTTCTGACAGGGCCTCGAATATTTCTGGGTTCCTCCACGATGTCCTGAGGGCAGCCTTGGTGTCCCAGTGTCACCTGTGGTGGTTCTGCTCTGACAAGAGGTTCTGGCTCAGCTCTCCCGTTCCCAGTGCATTATCTCTGCAGCCCCAGCACCGTGTGATGGGCTGGCAGTGCTCAGGGTTCTGAGCACACAGTGTACCAGCAGCACTGAAGGCAGAGCTGACACCGTGGTTTCCCCTTGGGCATGTGGATCTTCACACTCTGCTGAAAGGCCTTTAATGGTTTCCTTCAGATGGGGGTTAACTCTCCAAAAACTCTCCTTGCCCAAAAACCAAATAAAAGCACTTGCACTCCAGGCCACATGACCCAAATTGCCTTGTCAGCTGCCCAGCTCCTCCACAGACACCTCCAGCTGCATCCCACCTCTCCTCTATCTCATCACATTTCAAATATTCCCTCCCATCACAAGGGAATATTCACTTTCTGTCAGTCCCACGAGGAAAAACTGACTAATGCAGAGCAGAGGCAGTGTGTGTGCTTGGCAAGCAAAGTGGTACCTGTGGAGAGTAAAACATTTGGTGTAAAGGAGCAGTCTAAATCATTCAAAGGGAATTATTTTAGGTTGCCCCTGGTCTGGTCCCAAATTCTTGACTGTTATCAGTGAATTAGGAGTGTGTTTTATCCAAAAGCAGTTCAGTTGCTGAGCACCAAGAGTGCCTTGCCATGTGAACTGAAGTGTAATAAAGAGGAAGTTTTGATACTCAAAACATGCACTCTTGGTATTAAAATGCTGCTGGAGGTGCACACACACAAAAGAAACGTGAAATTGCCTGAACCTGCAGAGCAAATCTTGGCAGGGCTCTGAAGAGGCCGAGGCAGCCTGGTCTGCTGCTCTTTCAGCTGGGAGATAATTCTCAGTGCACCCTCAGAATGGATGGAATTCATGGCTCACTTATGTTCCTTCCAATTGGGTCAGAAATAACTAAATATCTGCTGGGCCTAAAATAAATTAACTGTATAGGGTAGAGCCATGTGGAGAGCTAGAGAAGAATTAGGAAAAGCAGTTGAGGGTTTCATATAAATAAAAGTATATGCCTCATATCAAGAGGAAATAGAAAACTTTCTGTTGCAGCTTTTGCTGGGGATGTTTTTTGTAAGCATGTGTCAGGTGAGTACGTTTTAATTTGTGTCTGGCAATTGTTCATTATTAAAAAAAGGGTATGGAAAGTGTTGGACCTGTGACAGATCCAGATACCTCTGAATCTGAGGAAGAGTTTTGTCCATAGTTTTGGTTTTGAAGTGAGAGTACGTGGATGCGATCCTGGATCTTCCCATCAGTGCAACATATGGTGTTGCCCACAAAAAAAAAAGCCCAACATACTGGAGAAAGAATTAGCAAGTATATCACAGGAAGCTGTGCAGGAGTGCTTTGTGTGTGTATTTCTTTTAGCATCTCCGCCTGGGTGGAAACCACACGGGTACAATTCAGTCTCCAATAACCATGTCTGCTGCCCATCTATAACCCACAAAGGCTGGATGCAGATGCACCTTGCTCTCAGGGGCTGGCTGCAGTGGCAGGAAGCAGATGTGCTCCTCGTAGGCTTCCTTGGTTATTTAAATATCCAAAGCGAACGTGTTCCTGCCCTGACACGGTTATTTCACCCTGTGCTGTTGCTTCTCTAAAATGCCAATAACTCTGGGCTGTTGATTCTCTAAAATGCTGTGCCTCCATCACTGGGATCATCTCTAGCAGAAGAACAATTTGGTATCCCATTGGAGCGGTTCAACAAGGAGTATTCTGAGGAAGGAGGGGATAGGAATTTATTTTTTCTTACCTTTATGCCCTCGTCTACCTGCCTTCCGTTACACTTGACTGTCTCTGCTTCCCAAATGCTAACACCGATTAGTTCCAGAGATCCACCCAATTATAGAGAACTTCTGGAAAGTTGAAATCAGACTTTTTCCTAGAAAATTGTGTTGTCTGCATTTGGGGACCTCAGCTAAGGTCCCTTCCCTTCTGTGGGCTCGTGCTCATAGGAACAAGCTCACAGCTACTCCTGTGAGCATTATTTATCAGTTTCAAGAGGTTCTCTTGTTTTGGGGCCCTTGGCAACATCTGTGCTTTCTCTGGGTCTATCTGCAGAGCTTTGGGGACAGTGTCTTAGCCAGCCAACCCACACTCTGAGTGTGCTGAGCCTCTGCCACGCCAAGAATGTTCCAGAAGTGTTGTGCTGGCTGCTCCCGGCCCAAGTGTCAGCAGCACAGACTGACAGCGTCCTGCTAAACCCCAAACCAAAACTGCAACTTTCATTTTGCTGCTAATTGTTTGGAATTCTTTGAACTCACGTCTGCGGATGGCACTTAAAACTGCCTCTGCCTGGTACACCTCATAAACAGATGGAGTGTTTGTTGACGTTTCTGTGACAGCTTGAAAACTTGTTTCCTACCTCTGAGCTGAGCCCTTTCTGCCTTGTCCTCCATCTGCCATCTCATTTTAAAACTAGCAGAACAACTCGAGTGAAGCAATTCCGACTTTTTCCATCTGTGCACAGTTAATTAAGAGGGTAATGAGAGCTCCGAATGAACAAGCCCTGCATTAATTCAAGATATGATTAAGGGAAACATCCAAAAATGAAAAATATATATGTGCCTACATACATACATTTTTTAAAAGCCTTGAGTCCCTTTTGTCTGTCCCTGTACTTGCCAGCATTATAGTTAGGGATGATTAAAAAACAGGAAAGATGACTGTGGAAAACTAAGTCTGTATTCTGAACATGAAATCTGTGTATAAGCAGCTTGAAGGTGTAGAGATGGTTATAACTCCAATATGTGTGAAGATGGGGCTTGATAGTGGGAGAAGAAAATGCTGTTTGCTTTTTGGGAGGTTAGAAAGGTGAGTTACAGGACCAAAGGCATGGAGAGATTCACAATCCAAGGAGTTGCCCCAGCTGAAATTAAAACATATGGTTCTCTGTGATATTTGCTTTTGTGGCCATCCCTGCGTGTTCTCAGCCAGGCAATATGTGACTGCAGGAATGTACCTTGGGAAATTCTACAACCAGCCAACACTGTCTCAGCAGTTCCTGAATCAGGCTGGAAAAAGAGGGGATATTGGCTGATTTTGCTCTGATCAGACTAAGGAGCCAACAAGAAGCCCCTCTGAAGACCCAGAGAATGAACTGGACAGGGAGCAAGGCAAAGTTTGGTCCTGCAAAGTTTAAATTGGGGAGGAGGTCAGCAGGTGGGGAAGGACAGGGCTGGGATGAAGTGGGAGGTGATAAAGGACAGGCAAAAGGAAGGGGCATGAAGACCTTGGAAGGAGAAAGAGGAGGAGGCTGCAGAGCAAAGCAGCAGCTCTTCCCTCTTTACCTTGTGCCTCCCTCCAGGTTTACAGCTCACATTTTGCTTTACTGGGGCGGAAAAATGAGTGGCACTGAAGAGGCTGAGTGAATTCTTGTTTGGGTTTTCCCCCCCCCCTTTCTTGGTTTCTTGCAGCAGCAGGAAACACAGAAAATATTTCTAAACAAAGCTTGAAATTGGCTGTTTGCATTTTGCCTGTGAAATTTCCTGTGGCTCACAAATTGGACTCTCATCCCCGCGCTGCCAGGGAAGGCAGACGCATTAGCAGAGCTCGGCAGAGCTCTTGGCTGCAGCCACCAGAAAGGGGCTGGGATTCACCTGCTAAAGGCTTTATCAATTTAAAAAAAAAAAGAAGCCTTTTTCTGGCTCCTGGTGGTGGCTGGTGAAGCCTGTTGCCACTGAGAATAACCCCTTTCAACCCACCCCTTGTGCTGTTTGCCAAGGAGGGGTGGCCCAGCAGAGGGGAGGTGGCAGGCTGGGAGAGCTGGTGGCATTTACACAGGGATCCCCAGGAGATTGCTGCAGTGAGGTGTCCCACAGCACACCATTGCTGGGATGGGAGCCGTCAAAATACGTATCCTCTGATTTCTAAATGATTGCCAAAGCACTGCGGGAAACGGGGCTGGAAAGGAAATCAAGATATAATCCCCTGCCCCAAAGGAACATCAAAATTGTCACTTCTGTCAAGCATTTGTCTAATCTGTACTCAGAACCTCCCTGGGTAGGGATTTCACACCCTCCCTGGGCGATCTTTTCTGGAGTTTAACTACCCTCGCTGTTAGAAAGTTTATCTTAATATCTGGTCTGGATCTCCCTGGCTGTAATTTAAGCCCATTATTCCTTGTTCTACCTGACATGGAGACCTAATTTATTCTCCTTTCTGCACAACTTCCCGAAAGCAGGAATGTCCCTGAAGATGTGTGTGGAGTTCAGCCTGCCAGGGGGGAGCAGGGACACAAACATTCATTCTGAAAGGCATCAGTGACACATTGGTGTGTCAGGACTCCCCTTGTGCCTCCAGGTGTCCACAGTTGTGCCCCCACACCAGAGCTGGGCTTGGTTTTGAATTTTTTTTGATGCCACTGGCTGGGACAGTGTAAACCTGAATGGAGAAGGGAATTGATCATGGAAATGGGGTATCATCATCAACCTCATAAACTGTGAGTGGGTTAATGCACTCACAGCATCAGAACAACAAAATGGATGAAATCGTTTTTTCCTAAAATCTGAAGAAAATTAAATTCTTCCCCAAGATGGCAATGTGTTGGAAGTTTCCATTAAAAATAATAAATAAATAGAATTCCCTACCTTTTTACCAGCTAAGTCTGAAACTCCTTGAAATAAGGGCTAGTAATGGAAGTGCTGACAGTATCTTAACTAAAGTAGCGTGAAAGGAGTGATATAATAGTTTATTTCAGGTAATGCCATGGTGATTTTTAATTTACATAATGTCAAAAATGCAATATGTGAACTTTCTGAAAGCAAAAAAGTGGTGATAAAAACATCTATTTATTCCTTCTGCCTCCTTGCAGAAATGAGAGAAAGAACAAAGCCACAAGGAAAAACCTCAAGGCCGTGGTATTTACATGAGGCAAAGCTACACACAATGTACCCTGGGAGCATTTGAAAGAGAAGCTGACCCCGTGTAGTTGCTCTTGTCTCAAATCATTTGCTAGTTTAATAGCTTACCATTTGCAAAATGATGTTTAGATTATTTTCCCTTCCTAGCATTCAATATAACTGGTGCACGAGTGAATGTGAGTGGGCTGGGGAGGACTGCCAGGTCCCAAAGTCAATGCTCCTGCCAGTTCAGGGTGTTCTTCCTGGGGATGCACAAGGTGTGTCCCCAATGGAGGGGCCTGTGGGGTGCTGCAGTGTGGGGGTTTATAGATTTGGGGGATTTTTAGGCAATGGGTCAGCTTTCTGGTGGGGTTTTTGAGAATAATGAGTGGTCCTCATTCCTGGAACAAGACATCTCCAGGGTGCCACTGAGGTGAGCTCAGGGTCCAGAGCTGCTCTGTGTGTTCCTGGACAGGTTTTGCCCTGGGTTCTCAGCCAAGCCAAGTGGAGATATGAAGCCAGGGGTCCGAATATAGATATGGGAGAGTGGACAGAGCAATGCACCATACAACCAATATGGCTAATGCATGAATTCTGCTTTATTGTCACAAGATGGTCGGTTAAATACAGTTTCAGATAGTTTACAGTAACAGGTGCTCTCTAATTGGCACTTGGACAGAAAGGAACGTAAACAATCTTAACTTTAAGGCTGTCACCGTGTAGTTGCTATAACTATAGTAATTAGCACTAAACATACCTTAATCTAATTTCTTGCTGCGCCACAGGCCTACTCACCACCACTCAGGCCCAACTCTGAGGCCTAACCCAGGACAGGTCAGGCCCAATCCCAAAGTAAATCGTGCCCTTACTTCCTAAGAAATTTTGCTACAGGGCTCGATGATCCTGTCTTTTCTGATTAGATGATTCATGTCACGTGCTAGTGCTGAGTGTGTGCCAAGGGGCCACAGGTTCTGCTCCCTTGAGCCAGGGGCACTTTGGAGGACCCTAATCCCTAATTCCAAATCCCAGACTGAGATGGCCCTGGAGGCTGGCAATAATCTGTTGTCAAGCCCAAATCCTGAAATAACTCTACTGGAGTTATAGAGAGGTGAAGAGAGAAATATCAACCTGCTCCTCCCCAAAGAGAATAAACAGCAGATCTATAAAACAATTACTGTTCAAAGAGAGCCCAGTGTCCTCCAGAGGAGCTGTTTAACCAGCATTTGAGCAAATTTGCAGTTAGCCATAACCAGTCCACTAAAATTCCAGTTTGGAATGTGTGATACTGAACCAGTCAGAGAATCTCCTGGGACTTGAGTTATTTTTAGCAGAGCCCCAACAGGCACTGCTTGCTTGTAGATGAATTTATTAATTCTCTTTAGGAATTAGGGCTTAGAGAACATCGTGGCAAATGTCTTTACATGGATAGAAAAACCCCAGAATGTGAGGAAATGCAGGTGATGTGGGTTGCTGGCAGCTCACAGGAGCAGTGCAGAGTCTTCAGCTGTACCAAGTCCTCTAAGCAGAATTTTAGGAGATTTTTGATGTCCAGTCCTTGTCCTCGCCCTCCACACAAAGGGTAAACTCCAGCTTGAGTGATTAACACAGCCCGGTGTGACACAGTAGAGCTTGCAGCCACTAAAGCAGCCTAGTGTGACAAAAAAAATTCTGAGAGAATTTAATAGAAATCCTGCATCATGAAACCATCCAGTGAGGAAGAGAATCCCTTGTGACAATATTATACTTCCAATATCATTCATAAAAATAAAACAAATAAAATTCAATTGTAAGGTCCAGGGTACCATAAAATATGAGTTCGGTTAGAGACACTTAGAAAGAAAATTTGTTTTAAATATGTGTAATCACCTTGGAGCCTCACACATTTACAGTTTTAATCTAGCACATTAGTGAGATTAGTACATGGGGTTTTTGCAATTAAACTGCATATTTTATCACTTCTTCTACTTTCATGCTATATAAACTTCCAGGAAATTACAGGCCTATAAATATTGCCAGAGCCCTTCCTCTGTGGGAGACAGAAGAACAGAGAGACAGAAGCAGTGTGGGCGGCTGGTTCCTTTCTTCCCCTAATTGTGCCCTCAGTCAATAAACCCAAAACTTTGTAGATGCAGTTGTAGGATTAGGATGCACACCCAGGGAAGCTCAGGGATCCTGTGGAGAGCTCTGTGCCTGCAGCCTCCAGAGCTTCACAAAGACTGTGCAGGACAAGCCTCCTGTTGGACTGGAGAGGAAAGGGAGGTGACAGAAGTGCAATCAGCAGTTTCCCAATGGAAACCTGGCTCAATCCTCTGCTGTGGTGCCAGGCTGCCTGAGGAAGGAGAACTTTCTCAGCCCTTGTATTTGCCATGTGTAAAGATGTTCTTCCTCTTCCTGTTGATGGCTCTTTCTCCCTGTCCTCCTGTGCTGAGCCCCCATTTATCCAGATGTATTTCCCATTCCCACATTTTGCACTGCCTGAGAGCTTTCTGCCTCCCTCAGGCATCCATTCCTTCTCACTCCTGGGTTTAAATCTGAGCTGGGTCTTTGTGCTGCCTGCCACTGGTTTTAGTCTTTGAGGAAGCTTTGCCTTGGTCTCATCAGCCGCTGCTGAGCTCTTCCTGCTTGCACCACAGAGCAGGGAAAGGTTTCCCATTTTGCATCAGAAACCGAAGTTTCAGAGGATGAAGGAGCCCCCAAACAAAGCATTTCTCTGGTCATTGACTCTCAGTGTTGTGCTGGAGCTCACCTGTCTGTGTGACAGAGAGGACAACTCATCCACTGTGCTCATCTGTGGCTCCTGAACTCCAGGCACTGTGTCAGCGTCGCCTTTCTCCTCACCCAAAGTGCCTTCAGGCATGTCAGGGGGTTGGAGCACTTCTGCCAAGCCACGTGCTGGAAAAAGGCAGATAATGCTCTCAGCAGAAAGGGATGCAAAGAAAAGAAAAGGGCAGATGCCAGTATTGCCAGAGATCAAGGTACCTCTGCTGTAGGAAAACAAATAAAGGCTGAGCTTTAGGCAAGGCTTGAGTAGCTTTAGAGCCAGCCTGGATCTGATCCACTCAATCCAGTGCTGTTGATGCCTCCAGCATCATAAACTCTTTTCCTTAAATGTCACTTTGGAAGGTGAACAGATGGGAAGAGGAGCTAGAAATATATAATCACGTTAGGTTTCTTTTATGAAAAATTCTCTTTTTCGGGGGAAAAAAAGTTCTTCCTTGCAAGCCCTTATCTGCCTGGCATTCTCCTCTTCCCATTCCTTTCAAACCAGCAGAGTCCTGATCTGCTGCACATAAGCAGATTTTTGTCAATTGGAGCCAGCAGCTGAAAGAAAGACCCAACTCAGGGAGTGCTGGCATTTCATGGGACACCAGGAATGTTTCAGCAGGCTCGGGCAGCTGGAGCTCCAGGTCTGCTCCTGAGTGCAACCTTTAAGGCTGACCCATCAGCAGCCAGCTTTGTGTGGGGCTGAATCAGCACCCTGGGGAGCAAGAAAGCACCAGGAACTGAGAGCAGAGGATTCCTCCATGAACTAAGCAAGATTTGCTGCAGCATCTCCAAACCCTGTGCAAAAATCTCTCTGTGTATTTGTGTGAGCAGCCAGGAGCTGCTTCAAAGCTCACAGCAAAGCCATTGCACAGGGATGGTGAGTCTGGAGATTTTAGGGGAAAATGGGCAGAACATGGACACTCCTGCTTCCACACAAGGCAGTGACCAAATTCCTTCATCTTATCAACAACTGACTATTTCTTTGGGCTACTAATGCCTCCACAAACCCACAGCCTGAAGGAGGAGTGTCTAAAGACAAACCTGCTAAGGACACTTGCAGAGCAGCCCATGCTCCCTGCAAACAGCTCTTGTGCCTCTTCCAGGGCTCCCTGCGGCACTGACACCAGCCCCACCTGCTGAATTAGGGGAAAAGAGGATAAAACAGGGAGAACAGTGATGAATAATGCACAAACCATCACTCCAGGGCCATGCCCCAGCTCTGTTTTGTACCCTGGTTGCTCTGCTATAGCAAGGTTTGCCTTACAGGTGCCTGGCACCCCCTGAGCCAGGCACCCACCACGCTCTCACACATCCAGGCACAGGTCCTGTCTGCAGAGAGATCTGCCAAGCCTTGGAACCAGGCAGGAACAAGTCCTAGGTTACACTGTAAGCTGTGCCCACAGTCTGTATTCCATCCCCATCCCCAGGAGCTGCTGGAACCAGCTGGGGCAGTGTTTCCCTTCTCTCCTGTCCATGGCCCAGCAATGCCGTGCCCATGGCTCATGGGGAACTCCCTGCGGGAGCTGTCTCTGGTTCATGGGCCAGCAAGGAGCCACTGCAGGGCTCAGAGAATGAGATCAGCCCATGGGGAGATGCTCCGCCCAGGGGGAGGAGCCAAGCATTCCCACCTGGATAGAATCTGGGATTTGGGACAGCACAGGGAGCCCTGACCCACTGGACTCCCAGAGGACAAGAGCTCCCAGAGCTTTCTACAGGATCACTGCTTGGACAAGAGCATTTCATCTGGACTGCTGCCACCACCCTGACTAACAGGGTGTCAGGTTGTATTCTGACTCTGTCAGTGGTTTTTGTACTATTGCATTTATTGTATTTTACTTTATTTTACTTCTTTTCTTTTCCTCATTAAACTGTATTTCAGACTTGGAGTCTGTCACTGGTTTTGCTTCCAAACCAGGACACAAGTGTCCCCACCTCCTGTGGGGCAGCCTTGCATGCAGCCACTGCAAAGAGAGGTGAAGATGCACCAGGGAGATGCAAGGCCTGTGTCCCCAGCTGGTTTTTAGGTATTTAACTCTATTTTCTCTGGGGCAAAGGCAGCCTTGTCTCCCAGTCACCACGTAGCACTGCAAAGCTACAACCAGAACCAGTGGATTTGTCATTGTCTGATAACAGTCCTCTCAAAAGAAGACAGGCCTATAAAATAACACTGGTAACCTTAACAGTATGTATACAGAGCAGATGAATTAGAGAGAAATGTTTATGTGTTTATGTGTATAAAATATTTTCTCCCTTTTTTGGAGTTTATTGCTATTATTATTATTAACTGACAAGGAAAGATGTAGGCAGCTGTACCTTTAACAGATTCTGGGTAAAAGCATTTGCTAGTGGTTGTTATGACATGTGGAGAACCATGTTATGCAATGCAGAGCAGCTAAAATTTGAACATTAAATATAATGAACTCTTGTCAGGTTCCTTGGCTGTGAATGATTTCAGCCCTGTGGGACATCAGTGAAGCTCTGCAGTGACAACTGGGGTGGTTATTTCCCTTCTACTTTGTGTCCACCAGCTGCTGGACACGCCAAAGGAGCTGCTGGGAAAACAAATTTCCACTTTCAACTCAAATACATAACACAAACCCTCCCACCCCATTACAGCTTTACCTGCTTGTGATTCCTGAGCC
Organism: Acrocephalus scirpaceus scirpaceus; assembly: GCA_910950805.1. Lineage (NCBI taxonomy): Eukaryota > Metazoa > Chordata > Aves > Passeriformes > Sylviidae > Acrocephalus > Acrocephalus scirpaceus. The sequence continues at coordinate 6,810,122 of OU383790.1, read as the reverse complement.
CCCCAGATCCACCAACTCGTGGCACTGAAGGGAAGGGAATTGGGGAGGGGAATAAATAAATAATGTAGTGTGTGAAGTCCAGTGTCACTTGCAGTTTGAGCAGCACTCTCATGTCCCACAAACCTACCTGTGCTCAGAAATCTGGGTTTGTGCACGGATTGGTTGGGGTGGAAGGTTGGTGGCTTCTTTTCCTTTTTTCTACTGGTATGTGTCTCCAGAGAAATGAGTAAAACCTTACAGATGAACGTGTCATAGAAGAAAGAACATATGCTGCACATGCATTTAAATAGCATTTATCTTACTTTTCACTGACGCAGTGGTGAAATATGTTCCCTTTGCTTTCAAATTTTAGGGACAAACAGATGGCAGAAAGCTTAGTTTTGGGTATTATGTCCATCAAAATAACCTGTATTGCAAGCACCTCTTACTATAATTGGGGATTTTAGCTGCAGCAGAATCTGGACTCCTGGAAAAGTCCTTTGCAGAAGTAGTAAGTCAAAAAAAGGGCTGAATGCTGTCCTAAATATATCATTTTTTTCCTGAAATACACAGTTTTGCAATGCTATAATTGGAAATACAGTCACTTTTTTGTTCTTGCCTTTGATAAGCATAGAGTAAAGGCCAAAGAACACAGTTCCTTCTTTGACTCCTACCTGTCCCCCTCCCAAAATGCTCCAGTGAACCCCCAAATGTGTTCAGTCCTCACTGTAAGAACCCAGGAAAAGAGAAGAAGTTGCCAAAGATCCTTCTTCAAAAAGAAAAGCTCTACAGGCCCAAGAATCTCTCACCTATTTTATCACTGTTTTGTTGATATTCCCAAAAGCTCTGAAATTCCTGGTGTGAAATGAGGTTGGAGGGAAGTTCTACCCATGTGACCCTGCTCTGTGTGATTCCTGTTGTACCAGACCTCCAGAAAGGAGGGATTGTGGCAGGTCATGGAAAACTGCAAAGCAAACTCAAACCTTTGCCTGAGGCACTGCAGAAAGGGAGAGCTTGGGCCTGGAATTCAAAATAGGCTTGGGGGGATGAAGATCCTGTAAAATGTGAATATCCAGCATGGAGGGAACCTTGTCTGCTAGGGAGGGAATGATTATGTACTGCAGGCATGTGAGTGTTCCCATTATGGATTTATTATCTTTAGGCATATATAATACATACATATGTTATATATATATACACACACACATATATTATATATTATATATTATATATTATATATTATATATTATATATTATATATTATATATTATATATTATATATTATATATTATATATTATATATTATATATTATATATTATATATTATATATTATATATTATATATTATATATTATATGCATTGTATGCTATATATACAACATATATAATATGTATATGTATATAACATATACATATATATGTATGTTATATACATATATTATAACATATGCAATATATTATAATATATTGCAATATATTATATATTGCAATATATAATATAATATAATATAAATATAATATATATAATATATATATTATATTATATATATTAATATATATAATATATAATATAATATAATATATAATGCAATATATTATACATATATTATCCATGTATATATTATATATATAATATATACAATATATATATTATACAATAATATATATATTGTATATTATATATAATACAATATATATATACACATATATATGATACATATATATATAATAGTACAATATATATATATTATACATTATATATATATATATATATATATAAGCATTCCAAAGCTGTCTTACACATTTTTAGAGGATTTTATTTGGGGATTTTATTTCCCTCTGTTTTTTTTTAATTTGGCGCTTTTTTTTTTTAGTGTAGTATTTTTTTGTTGTGGGTTTTGTTTTGATTTTGGCTTCGATGTGCCTGTTCTGCTCCTCAGCACTTTTCCTGGTTCAGTGCCTCAGTTTCTAATCTCTAGGTCGTTGTGTGTTTTGCATGAATTTAATACCTGGTCAGCATTATCCTGTGTCCTGGAGGACTCTCTTACTTTGCCATTTCATCCTTGCAGAGCAGATCCAGGTTAGTTAATTGTGCACAGGGAAATCATCCAGCAATGTTTAGGGACTTAAAAAAAAAAAAACAACTTGAGAGGGAAATGTATAATCCCTTCCACCTTGTTGGAAGGATGCCCAACACAGCAACAACATTTTAGAAGTCACTATTTGCCAGTTATAGATGCAGAGTGGCATTAGGAGTTTGGTCTTTCCTCCGTGGGCTTAGGAAAAGAAATATCTGCCTCAAGGGGTTGAAAAATTATTATGGGAAATATACTTGGGATACAGCCCTCATTTTTAGAGATGTCAACCATTTTAGTCCCAAACTTACAATTTTTCCTCCCTCTTATTTTTCCTTCCAGATTGTTCACCTCAGAATTTAGAAAAGAAAAAATCATAAGAACTAAGTGATGGAAAGAGTCGCCTGTACATAGAGAGGGAACCAAACCCTATTTTTGTACCTACATAAATAATTGTTTCATATAATGCAGACACGTTTGGGCCCTGTCAGACTGAAAGCTATCGTTCTGTTTTTATTTATCTCCACGCACTGAAGTTTGTGTTTGTTTAAATTAAAGCTGGGATCTCCAAGACCCATAAAATGTTTAAACATAAGCATGGTTACAAATCGTCTGGTGTGTATTTACCAGGGCCCCCTGCTGTGTGATAGAGAGTCACTTAATTGTGCTTGTTTGCATCATCTCTTCCATAATACTCACAGCATTTTATCCATGGAGTGGGAGCCCACGCTTTGCTATAAGGAGGAGATTGGTTTTCTGTCTGTGCTGGAGTGGGTTAAAAAAAGATGAGTTCGAATTTTTTTCCCCCATTTTTGTCAAAGGAAACGTTTATTCAACTTTTTTTAATAAATTAATACAGAATTATTTTTGTAGAGATTTTCCTTTTCCTGAAACAAAATGGGGAATGGTCAATTCTTATTATAAAGGGGGAAAAAAGCATCATTTTTCATCTATTTTTTCCCCACTGTGGTTCTGACATTGAGTAGCTGCTCTAACCTGGATTGTAATTCACCAGGGCCCACTGTAAGTCTGTCCTGTGCCACACAAATCATACTCATTCCCATTTTTTTGAGAAAAGAACACTGGAAATGGGAATTTTCTCTGCCTGTAAGTGCAACGGTTGCTGTGTTTTTAATCTCACTCCATGCAGTCTTTGGGTTAAGCAGAATTTTGTCTGAATACTTTTGGACAGATTTTGCAAGAAGCACAAATTATTTAGTTATGTGTGAGTGAAGGGTGGAATGCAGTGGAAAACTATCAAAACTTCGGGGTGAAATGTGTCTGTCTAACAGCTGATACAAACATTTCCCTACTGGCAAAGCAGATTTTAAATATGAAGAAAGTGACATGGTTCCTTTAAAGAATTCTTATCACTCTCCTGACTTAAAGCATCTCAAAAGCCCTTCCCTTAACCATTCCAGCTGCACAACTTCGACATATCAAGGTTATCTATAATTTCTTCATTTCCTTCCACAAGGGCTCCTACCTACACACTACATCATGCATCTTTTATTACCACCTTAACATATTTATAAAATATTGATTCTTCCTTCTAAATAGCTTTGCAAATGAAGCCACGTGGCGTGGCGTTCCCCTCAATTAGCAGCAGGTTCGTTGTTTACTGAAGTGACCCCATGCTCAGAGCTGGTTCTCAAACTGAACCTGTTAAATAAGCTTTCGCCTATTTTCAGTTCTTGTGCCAATTTTTGCCTCCAGTTATATTCAGTATTCGCACTGAGGAATTTTTATTTTTTTTTCCCATCCTGTGAAGTTGCTCTCAAATTACTCTGCACTAACTGGGGACAGAATGGGGTTAGTGGATCTACTCTGTTTGTTTTTCTGCAATAACAGAGTGCCAGGTAGGTTTCCCTGAGACCTGCAGTACCTGTGAGCAGTGCTGGGCTGCTCTGGATTTGTTCTGGAGTAAAAAAGATACAGCAAGGTTAGTCCCCACTGACACCAAGCAGAGCTGAGTCTTGAATTGAGCACCCAGTGTGTAAATTAACACCTGGAATTAATTTAGCATGCCACTTGCTAATGAGAAAATAGAAATGCTGGTTTATAAAACAAAGAAACACACAATTCAGGGCGAAGAATAAATGATAGGGAGTGCTTGTTGAGAGGCTCAGCTGCAACCTCCTTCATAAGGCAAGTTTGTTGTTAAATTTAATGGGCTATAGGTGTTGATTGGTAGAGTCGTAAAATGAACTGTTAATTTGCTATTCCAAGAGTGGAGAATCTATATTATGCAAATTGCCTTTAAAACTAGTCTGTTCCCAGCACAAGCATAACAAGGCACCATGGCCCTCTCAGCACCACTGATTTTAGGGCTCTTCCCCACTGCCAGGGCTGCTAAATCTCCCTGATTTGAGGTGCCTGGGGCTTTGATTGCTTCTGATCTGCACTGGCTGCTCACAACGGGGCTCCCTTCTGTCACCTGTGTTGGAACACCTACCTGAGTGGGATTTCAAAGTGACAGCCCAAAAGAGGCAGTGATGGGACACGGGCTGCATGAGGCCAGAGTGTTATGAGCCTCACCAAGGTGTATCAAGCTCTGAGGGGTAACTGGCTACCTTTTAGAAATGCCTTAAGAATAATTAGCCAGACAGTTGACTGGGTGTGTTTTGAAAAAGCAAAAAGATTTTAATTACAAAACAGTACAAAACAAAAGAGCAAAGCCATGCACAGTGCAGGGAAGTCCCTTGCACTTGCTAGGACACCTCAAAAAGTGCTGAGAGACCTTGAGCTCTTTCTTAAGTATTCAACGATTAAGGAGGGGATTTTTTGGCAAGTTGACCAATAGAAACAGCCACAGGTCTTGAGGTACATTCCAAAGATCCAAGAGGTTCCTCTGTGCCGGGACTGGACCAATTACAACGAGAGAAACACAGAAGTCTTGAGGTACATCTCAAAGATCCAACAGGTTCCTCTGTGCAGGACTGGGCCAATTACAATGAGAAAAACACTGAAGTTTCTAGTTCTTCTTCTTCCTGAAAAGTTCCAGGCATGTAACTTAAACGCTTTTCCTTATGTGGAAACATCTGCTGGAGTGTGGGTGTTCACCACAGCAGTGATGCTCAGTGTGTGCAGTGACACCCAGGGACAGGGCCCGTGCTGGGGGTGAGCGCTGGCTGTGGTGGACACCCAGGATTCATTCATCTGCCTCACCCAAAGACCACCCTGGGATGGTGTCAGCATCTACATTTCACAAAGAATGAGGCAAATCCTGCCAGATTTGGTGTTTCCAATGCAGCTGTAAAAATGTCAGCCATGGCAAGCTCAAAATGAGTTTCGCCTGAGTTGGTGGAACACAGGCTGCTGACATTGGTGAGCGTGGGGAAGGGGTGGGGCTGGAGCTCTGTGATAACAACCCTGGGTGTGCTGTGAGGATGTGAATCTCAGGACAATGCTGGAATGCATCTGATCTGTTGTGTGAGTTGTCCTGGGCTTTTTGTGCCACAGACGTGATGTTGGCGGCAACCGTGGCACCACAAACCCTAAAACCCTGTCTGCTGTGAGATCAAATCCGCTGCCACCCAAAGCAGGGATCAGGGGTCCACATTGCTGATTTTACAGCCAGAGCTAATCCTGAGGCCATCTCCTGCTTGGTGGGAGTGGGAAAAGCAGCACCAGGGTAAACATCCTGAACTTTCTCAGTAGTGTACCCCCAACACCTGAATAAGACGTTTCCATTTAAGGAAAAGGGTTTCAATTTCACCTCAGGATTTTTAAGGGAGAAGCACCAGAACCTTCTGCTCCTCTCTCTCCAGCATTGGATCAGTGCCAAGACAAAGGCATCAGTTGGTCTCTGTAGCTGTTCCTCAGAAATGTCAATGTTTTCTATTGGGTGGTTTGGCAAAAGTCCTCCTGAAACATTAAGTACTTAAGAAGGGGCAGAGAGGTGCTCGGGGCTTTTTCAGGTTGTCTCAGCAAGTGCAAAAGGGCTTCCTTGCACTGAGCTCGGCTTTTGCTTTTTGTTTTCTATAGTTTGTTATTTTCTACCTTAATTAAAACCTTTTGCTTTTTCAAAACACATCTGATCAAACCGTCTCGCTAATTATTAATAAGCCATTTTTGAGAAGTTGCTAGACAGCCCTCAGAGTGTGTTAGACCCTTGTGGAGCTAAAAACACCTGGCTTGGTGAGAATTTCAGCAGGGCCCTGTGATGTGATGTAGTTCCTCACCCTCTAATAGCCAAGTCCATACAATGATTGCCCCTCATCCTTGCAGTCCCCCAGCACTTCCTGGGACACACACACGGCTGGCTCAGCAAAGATGAGCTGTAGGAGCACTCCCCTGTGGGACTGGAGAGGGGACAGAGAGGAGGGGGCTTGACATCCACCATCATCCCCAAAACCAATACAAAGGTCTCATGTGGACATGATTTTCTGAGCCTGAGAGAATTTTTACCTTGTGCTAGCCCTTTCCCAAGGGAAGCCTTTCAACAGCTCCTCTTCTCAAAACAACTCTGTGTAAATAACTACCTTTTCCTATAACATTTCCTAGTAAACAATATTCCTTTCCCATAACCACCTCTCTCCCAGGTGTTGTTTGCTCTTGCTGTTACTTAGCCAATGGAGAGAGGTGTCGATCCTATGGACCAATTGTGTGCCTTTTGATGCATAGCATGTTATAAAAAATACTGAATGAATTGTAAATAAAGCCTTCATTTTCTCTTCTGTCTTCTGAGAATTTACTGCAGTCAACTACCCTTATTACATGTCCCACAACAACAGTCTCACACCCTGCAGCCACCATCCCAAGGCTCTCTGCACACTCTCCTCTCACAGTTCACTGACCTCTGATGGAGGTCAACAGATGATGCTTGCAGCTTTAACCCTTTTTTTTAAGGAACATGAATATCTGGATTCTTCAGGGAGAAACTAGACATACCACGTTGGCTGTAGACTGGCTGCTTTCTAGTGCTTCAAGCTGGAAGTCTTTGTAGGTTTGGAGTTTGCTGCATAGATGAAGACTTTTTTTCAATATCAGTAAAAAATAACTTCCAAGTGAGCAATATTTCTACCAAAATGGCAATTTTTTTTTCTTTTTAGTGAGTTAGAGCAATTTGTGCTGGTAGATGAGAGAGTTCTGCCTTGAAAATATTGACACTGAGGAGAGGTATAAAACCTATTCTACCCGGTGCCAATAGCTTCTCTTTTCTAATCAAAACAATGTCAAACAAGTAAGAGAATAGGAAAGAAATAAGCCACTTCTTCCCATCTCTAAAAACCAAGCAAGAAAATGCAAAGGCATGTCAGTTATTTGGAGCACTCCACTCTGAGGTCTTGCAAAGCCCTGTAGTGTTCTGGTGTTGTTTGTCTGGGTGTTTTTGTTATTGCTATTATCATACTCACAACTGTTAAGTGAATCACTGGGAAGGTTTTGGCTGCACATCGAGCAGAAACCTGCCTGAGGCAAGAACAAGGGTTTATTTATTTAACTTCAGAGACAAGGAAGGGAGGAGGGAATTTCTCCCGTGCATGTCCATCTTCAGCTGAGCCTTGCACTTCTCTTTATTTAACCAGCATCCATCCCCTCTGCACGTTTGTGCCTGGCTCAGCTGCCCCCTCAAACCCCTTGTGCACCTGGTTTGGCATAAGGAGGAGATTATTTGTCTATCTGTGCTGGAGTGGGTTAAAAAAAGCTGGGTTTGATTTTTTTTTTTTTTCTCCTCATTTTTTGTCAAAGGAAATGTTTATTCAACATTTTTTTACAAATTAGTACTGAAAATGGTTTGGTGGGGATTTTCTTTTTCCTGAAACAAAATGGGGAATGGGTCAGTTCTTATTATAAAGGAGGGAAAAAAGCCTCACTCCTGAAATGTCTGAGGTGCTGCTGGGGGAGCAGCACTGCCCAGGTGTGCCCCAGGCACAGCCAGGTGTGCCCTAGGCAGGGAGAGGAGCAGCCCAGGCTGGAGGGAGCTCCCCTGGCAGTCTCCCCAGCCCCTTGGCTCTCCTACCAAGGGTGTTGGCAGCTCCCAGCCCTGACCCCTCACTTTCCAAGGAATCACTGCCTTGGGAAGCCCTTCTCCACAGCCAGACATCCCTTTCCAGCTTGGGTAGAGGGGGCAGGAATGCCAGATCTGATTTCCAGACAGATCTGCCATTCCTGCTTCTGTTGGAGCAGGATGTCATGCTGGGGAAAGGAGGAAGCCCAGGACAGTGCTTCCAAAATACTTGAAATCTGGAGGTCCTTCCTAAGCATTTTTTTCTTTTTATACAAACTGCTGTTGGATAACTGAGCTGGAGGGTGGCTGCAGGCACAGCCCAGCTCTGTGCTGGGCAGAGGCACAGGCAAAGCCCTCCTTGTCACCTTGTCCTTGTGCATGGAGGTGAGTGCTCAGACCATGGAACAGATGCTGGGCTTTAGTTTTCCTTGAAGACTGAGGGACCTGATGTGGGTGGAGGACACCAGAGTTCAGCCATCAGCAGTAGGTTGAACTGGAATATCCCAGACTTGCTGGAAAAATGACATTTCATTGGTTAGTAAATATAGATTTTTTTGTTTTTCTTCAAATAAGCATATCAATGCTCTGTTGTATTTTTTATGTTGGTATATTACTATAGTAACAGTAGTATTATGTTTATTCTATTTTAAACTAATCTCTGCATGAAACAGAGGAAGATAGCTGCTGGGTGGGGGATTTATTCACAACAAAAAGAGAACTGGTTGTCCTTTGCAAGGAAAGCAGGGATGTCATCCATACAACAGGCTGGGTGGCGCTGGCTGCCCTGCTCCAGCACTGAGGGATCAGGGATGTGGTGCTTGGAGAAGTCCAAAGTGCTTTTTGTGGTCACTAAAGCAGAATTATCCACATGCCACAGCATAGCTCCGAGGATCTGTGAACATTTCATTGCCCAAAGGTGATGTCCTTTGTTGTAAAAGCAGAAAAAGAACCACATCTAAAGTAGGAACCGGGAGTCTCCTGTTGTGCTCCTTGCTCTCTTGACCTCCCGCCCTGTGCAGGTGCAGAGGCAGGTCCCTCAGTGACAGGAGGGCTCTCCCCTGTCCCCTGTCCCCAGGGATGGAGCAGAGGGAGCCCAGGACAGGTCTGGGAGCAGCCCCAGTGCCACAGCACACCCTGCTGAGAGCAAACCCCTCTCACCTCCTCCCTCACTGCCAATATTTCCCTCTGTGTGACGTGGGGACAATCCCAAGCACTGGGAGCAGCAGGGGAAAGGCATTAATGAAGCTCTGCTGATAAACACCATTTACCTGTTTGCCCTGGCCTCCAACAGATAAACCAGACATACAGAATGATGCCTTGCTGCTCTGCTTTGCTTGGAGAGAGCATTTTCCCTGCACCCCGGGGTGTTTGCATCCTTTTCTGCCCCCAGCTGAGTTCCATGACACCGAAAATATTCCTGACAGTGGTGGTGAGGTGGATCTGTGCTGTCTCAGGGACATTTCCCCTTCCCTCACGGTGTCAGCTTGCTTTGGATGATCTTTGCACACACAGATTAAACTGTGAGGGAGTTGGAGAAGGCTGCTTGCCTTTTTTTTTATCAAATCCTAGATTAGCCAGGGCTAGAGATGGAAGATCAGCCCAAATGAACTCGATTAGCAGGTGCTCAGGAGATCTGAATTTCACATCCAGTGTTGTGCAGTCACTTGGACCACAATCCCAGCCCTGTACTTAATGATATAAACCATGCTAATAACTCTGGGTCACCTGTCTGGGAAAGACAGATAAGGAATTGAAAATTATGCACATAACCATAGGTAATCTACTACTGAATACTGTTGAGTTGAGACCTCAATTTTTAATTCATTCCACTTATGTTCTTGCCCTGATTGCACAGCAAATAAATTGCAAATTCAGAATTAAAGTGCCTGCTAATTCAACTTGATCAGCAGCGTCCAGCACCTCACTCCCTACAGGTGTAAATGGATTCTGGTACCCACCCCAGGAAAGCAAATCTTCAGTCTCCTCTGCTGCATTGTGAAAAATAGGGGGAAAAAAATCTACTTTCATTGGCACCAAGAAAAAAAGAAAAGTTTGCAGAGGCAGGAGGTGATGATCTGCTTTGTTGTATCAGACAATTATTTGTTAGCAGTTAATATCCACAGTCCTATTTCTGTCCTTACAAACCAAACAGTACCTTCAGCTTGAAAGTCATGCACAACTGTAAAAAAAAAATAAAATGTTCTGTCCTGGCCTTTGGAATGAGCTGAACCTGCAGCAACTTCCACTGTGGAGCAACGGGCAGAGCTGGGCAAGCACCAGGACTGCAAGGCAGCCATTCCCTCCACATCCTTTTTTTGATTAAATATTGGCAGGGGAGCACAGCATGGTGGGGAATGGTTTGTTTAAATTCTGACCTGGTAGGAAAATCAGTCCCAGCACCCAAGGGTGAACATTCATGGGCATAAATCTGTCTTCCCTCCTGAGACAAGAATGAATAAATAAAACAGAGGGAATAAATGAAATGGCAATGAAATAAATGAAATATTTAAGTGTCCAGAACCACAGGTGATGTGCCTTTGGGACAATACCCCACTGGACTGAGGGGCCAGTCCCTCCTGTGTAACCCAAAAATGCCCAAAGTCTCACATGGGACAGCACAGCTGTAGTACCCCAGCCTTGGCTCATGCAGGGTTGCTGCATTTTTTAATTCTTTTTATTCCTGAAATAGCTGTAAATTGCTTCAGGCTAGGTGGAGTCACCTGCCAGCCCCTAAGTGAGCCTGGGTCCCGTGGGCTGGAACTGGGCTGTGACAGATTCGTTTGGGGTGTGACTTCTGAAGCCGTGTCACAGCTGCCACCCACCACGCTGGGAACTGAGGATGAAATGTGCCCTTTGAGCAAAGTGAAAATAAAGAGAAAGCAGTGCTGTTCCTGTAGATTGCATTTCTCTCTGCTGCTAGCCATGTGACAGACAGCCTGTGTTTCTCTATTTGTACCTGGAACGCTCCAATTTCTCCTGATAGTCTTAAAACCTTATTTTTACTCTTTCTTTTGACACTTACACACTGTGACTTGATTTGATAAATAAAACCTTCTGGTGCTGTTGTTCTGGTCTGAGATTAAACACTTGATACTCTGCATAAGGAAATGCTTTTGATGGGTGAATTATAGTAGGATGAAGTTAATTGCAAGTGGTTCAATTCACAGGTGGGTTGTGGTACCACACAGATCTGTGGACACAAAAAGATCCCTTGCTATGGATTGTCTGTGCTGAACATCATGTTTCAAGCTGCTTTTGATAATACGATGACATTTTATTTATAAGAACAGAACAAGCAAAGTTACTTTTCCAGTAACTCAGAAAAGACACAAACTAATTTTTAAAATTTATGGTGGAAGATATTTTTTATGGCTCCGGAGCAATGAGAGCCATATCTGAGTCATCCTTCTTGCTGATTCTGTCTAGGTGGTGAATAATACTGCAGTATACAGTACAAATTTTACATCTTGACTTCCCTAACGCTTACATCTCAAAGTATTTAGGGCCAGCTGGTTGGTGTGGTTATCTCCTCATTGCAGATGTGACAGCTGAGGCATCTGAACAAGCGTGTACAGCATCACTCCGTGACTCTGCAGCACACTAAGGGCAAAAATCAGGATCAAACCCCTTCCCACTTCAGCTTTCTGCTTGAGTTCACCTTTATTCATGGTTTTAACCATTATTTGCTCAGCAGTGGCCACTAGAGTCCCAAAAATGCACCCACCTCAAGGCGTCCTTCATGTAGTCCTGTCTGGGCACAGTCTGTGTCCCAAGAGGCTTCTGCTGGTCCAGGAAAAGGGGACAAGGGGAAGCAGAGCAGTGATGCCCTCAGTGCTGAGAGCTTGTGCAGTCCTGTGCTCTCATATCCCAAAACACCAACTAAGCCACGTAATTCCAGCTGCTGGCATTCTTGTTTAATGTAAGAAGAGGGGATTTATTTCATGATGTGACTCTAACATCACTTTTTCAACCGTTCATTTACCAAATGTCTCTGCACTACAGCTTGTGCTGCTCTTTGTGCACTGGCTCTGCAGTTCTTTCCATGCAGGATCTGCCCTGTCCCCTTTGGAGAGGTGGAAATTATCCCTGCCCAGCAGCCCAGGAGCAGGCATGCACACCCCATTTAAATCAGAGCTGAAGGTTAAATTCCATGCAGGCTGCATCACTGAGATAGAGGAAATTCCTCTGCAGGAGCAGGGGCTTTTCTGATTGTGTGAAGAACGTGTCAGCATCAGAAATGTGACACGTGAAGGTCAAGGCAGCATTGATCCATGAGAGCTCTCTGCTACAGTCAGCTCTCTCCTTTTGTCAGCTTGGATGGAGCTTACAGGTTTTATATACATACACATGCATATTTAAATAGCTATACAATTTTAACAGTGTAGCTTTCGGTGTACATTGGTGATTCAGATCTTTGGCACCCTTTGTGTTTGGGATTACTTTAGATATTGAAAGTTACTCTATCTATGATCAGCCTGATGCAACTGCACTGGTGCAGGTCATCTAATTTCTTAAATCAGCCTTGAAGGTGGGATAACTGAGGATAAGAGGAAAGAGAGATGGCCTGTTCCCTTCCACAGGAGGAAGGAATAGGTGATCGTGCAGCAGAGCCAAGGAGTCCCAGCTTTTGTTGATGTTTGGATCATTTTGCCTTCCATCTTTTGTGAGTTCCACGATGAACTTGGAAGAGTTTCCTTTTCATATTGATTTTCTTGGACTCACTCCCCTGATTTTAAAACTACCGGAGTGCTAAAACACCTCCTGGCATTAAGGACAAAAAAAAAACCTCAGATGTTTCCATGAATGCCATTGATCAAAGATCACTTAAACCAACAGCATTACATTGTGTCACCCAATTTGCCTAAACTGCCCATGTGCACCTGGTCCCTCTGTTTGCAGAGGCAGGACCAAGATGCTATTTAGGGAAATTCCTGTGATATAAATGGTGTGGGATGACTATAACTGTATAGATCTTGGCGGAAGGTCTTGCTTAAGACAGCTCAGACTCAGTCAATTCCTGGAGATTTTCGACACAAACACACTCGCGGTGTGCAGTCTCCTCCTTGGCCTCCTGCCTGAACCCTGCACGGGTTCTGTTCTGCTCCTGCATTTCTGCATTTATAAGCACTTTCTTTCTCTAACCCTGAGAGTCCATCATGTTTTATTTACCCTTCTTTTAGCTCTACCTATGCATTTCCAGCTACACGAAAATCGATAGGCGCGTTGCTAATTTTATCTGGAAAAGAGGAAAATTTACTGGAGAATTAAATTGAGTAGGTCTTCAAGGCTGTTTTAAGGGTTCTCTCTTTTTTTAATGAGGGAGAAGTATTTAGATATCCAAACTAGCCTGCTTTTCTTTCTTTTTTGACAATCAATGATTGGCACAAGCATGAATTTTAAACATCTATGGACTTAATTATGCTACAAAGCCAAAAAACTTGCAGCTGTATGATTTATACATTTTATAGCAAATGCAAAATTAAAAGATAGCTCAATTTTTAAAGCAATTTGGTAATAGAGCTCTGGAAAAAGTTGGTAATTTCTGAGCTGGGAATTTTGAGAGGCCCTGATCACAGCTTCTAATGGCTGGGGAAAACAAGGTTTGTGGCTTCACTGGAGTAGAGATCCCTTGACTGTATTCCTAATGCTGCTCCAAATGCCCAGAGATGATGGGGAGGTTGTAGCATTTTTCTGTGCCTCATTTCTCCATAGGTAATGGAAGGTCTTCTATACTGACCCTATTTTCTGAGCAGTGGAAAGATCCCAGCATTGCTGGGTTTGTATCTCAGCCTTTCCTTCCAGCCTCCTCTCCACCTTCACATCATTCCTTGGCTACATCTGTGACACGGTATATTTCAAAAATGATATGTATATATTTTTCTCGTCTGTATACCTAGAGAATAGTGGAGGAACACTCAGCATAAATTTAGAGAATAAGTAAATTAAATAAATATTCCAGAGCAATCAGTCTGCCATGGGAATCTTTCAAAAGCACAAGAAATATTCAAGGGAGAAATAACTCTCAGTCCATTTATTTGATTCACTTGTAATAAAAAAAGAAAAAAATAAATTCACTTGCTGTTAATTCTGAATGGAAATGTGCCTTGGAGCAGATCCTGAGGGATGCTGAGCTCTGAGTGTTGGGCTTTGGACACCTCCCCAGTGCAAGAAGTACCTTCATCCTCCAGTGAATTTCCTGGGCACTGGAGGTCCTCACATGTGTGCCTTTTATCAGGAGGCTCTCAGCAGGGCCTGGGTGCTTATTTGGGAAGAGATATCATTGCTGGCATGACAGTAACTAGATCTAGAATAGCCCCCTGGAAGTAGGTATTTGCTTTAGATCTCACAGACATTGTCTTAATTGTACACTAAATTAGGAGGAGATGGGAGACAGCCCAGGCACAGGCAGTGCAGCCTCTCTGGAGATGCTGTGCATTATCAACCCCAACCAAATGCTTTCTAAATTAGCTTCATGCTTTGTGCCATAAACTCTGCTGGGTTGTTACTCAGAGTGATCTGTTAATGTATCTCTGAGCTAGATACCCTTTATTTCCTTTCTTCCTTTTCTTTTTTCTTTTATTTCTTTTTTTTTTTTTTTTTTTTTAGTGGATAATAATCATCTTGGAGAGGGTTTTTAAAAGGAGAAAAGGTTATTTCGCTGACATCAATTTTTGCATTAAAAGTGCACTTGGCTAAAAGCCAAAATATTTAATATCATTGCCATCTGTCCCAGCTGAATACAATTTTAGATTTATTGATTTTCTTTATTCTCTCTCTCTCTTTTTTTTTTTTTTTTTTTTTTTTTTTTTTTTTTTTTTTTTTTGTTAATTTTGTCTTGAGACAAGGTTAAGACTCTAAAACAACAAAGCCTTTTTCCTCTGATGGCATCATAATCCTTGACTAAGTCTAAACTGCCTTTTGGTGTGCAGCTGGTGCCAGCTGTCAGGTTATAAATGGGTTTTTGAAGGCTTTGTCTCTGGCCACCAATGGCTGTGTATTTCATGTACAGGAGGAAAGGGGAGTGCAGGGTGGGGTTCTTTTGGTGACTGGGAATCCTCATTACAGTGGTTCATTAATCCCCATTAATGCATTGGGGATTGCAGCCTGGGCTGGTTCCAATCCCATGTGGGGCTTTCCAGTCCCCCTCTCCCTCCCCCTCTGAGGTGAGGACAGCTCTAGGGGGCAGTTCAGGAGCACAGGGAGATCTCTGTGGGGATGCTCCACTGATGTCTTGGGGTGCAACGCAAGATGTAACCAGCAGTGTGTGTTCTATTGCCATCTGTTGAAACTGGTTGGGAAGGTGTTTTCTTTATCCCTTCCAGGACCCACCCTCCCTCCAGGGGATCTCTGCTGTTCATGGGCCATCCAGGCTCACTGCAGGGCTCATCCAATGACATCATCCCATGGGGAGATGCTCCACCCAGGGGGAGGAGCCAAGAATTCCCACCTGGATCAAACCTGGGATTCAGAACAGCAGCACAGCCTGTTCCCACTGGATTGCCAGAGGAAGGCTGGACCCATCTCAGCATCACTGACCCTTCTACAGGATCATCTCTGCTCCAACAGAACCACACCTGTCACTGCAGGAGGATTTATTTGGACTGTTCCCAACACCCTGACCAACAGGGGGTCAGGCTGTGTTCTGACTCTGGCAGTGTTTTCTTTTTTTGTTTAGTTTGCTTTTTTGTACTGCTACATTTTTATTTTAGATAACTCTAGTAAAGAACTGTTATTCCTATTCCCACATCTTTGCCTGAAAGCCCCTTAATTTCAAAACTTAATAATTCAGAGAGAGGGGGGTTACATTCTCCATTCCAAGGGAGGCTCTGGCTTTGTCTTTCCAAACCAGGAAAACTGACCCTCTGCTCCTGGGAGGAAGAAGTGACTTTTTCAGTGTGTAGCACAAGGTTTTCCTGGAGGATGTCATGGATCTCTGGGGAGGAGCACAACGGAGTCAACAGCAAAACCTGAGCAGTTGCTGGAAAGTTTCCCCTGAGGGGTGTGGAGGCAGGGAAAGGTGGCATTTCCTGAGGAAGGAGGCAAGCCCAGAGGCAGAGCTGTGCTGATGGCAGGCTGGCATCCCACAGCTGCACACCTGCCCTGTGTAACGTGGCACTAATGCTCAGATTGCTGCTTTTCCCCATCACCTTTTCAGCAAATCTTTACCAAGGGACTCAGAGAGAGACAAAAACCTTGCTAAAGCACCGTGGCGAGCAAAGTTTAGTCAAGGGCCTGTCCCTCTCATTTTACCCAGGCTCCCTGTCTGTTCTAATGACCTCCTACTTTAGCAAGATCTGCAGCCTGAGTTCAGCCACACAAATTAATGGGAGCATTCCGAGGAGGTTGATTAGCCCCAGTTTTATTCACATAATCCTGAGTATCAGCTAAGGAAAGTGCTAAGTGTGTTTGGGAGCAATTATTTGCACAGTATTCCTTCCTTGCCACCTCCACCATGTAACCTGCAGCCATGAGCACTTGTGTCACCCCAGTGGTCCAGGAGCCTGACAGCCACTGTGCTGTGGTGTGCCATGATCCTGCTCCATTATTGGGTTTTATGCCATTTTACCTAAAAACAGAGGCCAGACAAAATTAAGATAATAAAAAGCAGGTATATTTATTGAAGGGCCTTCAGGTACATTTAGGGTAGATGAAGCCCCCCAGGGGCTACACCCAAAATGGACCACAGGTCATGGGTTTTCACACTTTTAAATTTGGTCCATTTGCAGACTGGGGGTTCATCTTCCAATTACAGCTTCAGCTAATGAAGTCATTCACCCCAAGTTTGCTGCCCCCAACTCACTTTTGTTTCCATCTCTCAGGCCTGAGGCAGTGAGGTGTCCCTGATACTCAGACCTGGAGAGGAATTGCTGTGTCTGACCAAAATGGGAAAGCAGCAGCTCACACTGTGTGTGCAGTTTAGAGTTATACACTAAAGAATTGCAGCTTTACAAATATATGAAAAATATAAAAGCTGAAATCCTAAGGCATCAACTTAACCTTGTTATGTTTTGAGAACCTTTGTGTGGTTTTGTGCACTGGGTAAGTGGTGCAGGTCACTTATGCACCTCTGATCTGGAAATAGCTAATTAATAATGACAGCTTCCCCAAATGATCCCACTTCCCTTCGTGAACACTCCAAGTCACTTTATACCCTATTGCCAACCATCTGTTTAGAGTCTGAAAATCACAGAGCCATGGAATCACAGAATCATTTAGGTGAGAAAAGACTTCTGAGGTCATTGAGTCCAACCCTGTGACTGATCACCCGGCCCAGAGCATTGAGTGCCACATCCAAGAGCTCCTTGGACACCTCCAGGGATGGGGACTGCACCACCAGCATAATTATGTACAACACCAACAAACTTCTCGGGCTGACCACTGACAAACCCATCCCCTGAGGGGAGAAACACATGGCACAGTTTTCCTGGACAGAACTGAGCTGGGTTTGTTTTTAGCCACTGCCACAATAGGAGGATTTCTTTTTTAAGTGTTTATTTTCTATTTCCCCCCACACACACACACAAAACATTTCCCTAGGCACAAATTATGTGTTGGTTTCTTTATGGCTGTGATCCTTTAAACCTTGTCATCCTGGTTAGGAGCTCTCCACCAGGTGCTGGGAGCAAGGGAGGCACCAGCAGCTTCCAGCATCACTGTGAGCTGGCACTCAGTGAGTGAAGAGTGCACCCATGGTAGTGAAATCCAACATTTTACGCCCTCAAACTCACCCTCGTTAATCAGCCTGCACATTTTCCCTGCTCTGTTATCTTTGCCTTTGGTTCATCAAAGCTTTGGACAAGCGTCTCACAGGGATGTAACAACACACAGAGCTCTCACTGGCCCTGCTGCATTCACCCCATGGCTTTTGGGATGTCTTTGTACAAATCCCACTGCCAGGTCCTGCTCAGCTGGGAGATGTTAGCCCCTAAGGCAGGTGTTACCTCCAACCCCCTGTGCCCCACCTGTACCAGGTCCCAGCTGCTCAGCTCAGCCCTGATGTAAGGTAAGACATGCTCTGCCCAGGGCTGAATTTGGCCCTTTATTTACAAATAATTTAAAGCAATTCTGTGAGTGTTTTTGTGCCCAGAGGTCTGGGGCTGATTTACAGCTCTCTCGAACTGCGTAGACCCTTGATCCAGCAATGTCATTCACAGTAATGGGATATCTCAGCTGTCCAAACAGAGACATGTTTTAAATGTTAAAAATGTTCTGTGATCGATTTTCTCTGTTTATAGTAAATGCCTTGATTAGATTCCCTTGTAGGCGCTTCAAAGGCAAACTCCCCCTCACAGTCTTCCCCTGTGATGAAATCTAGTTCTTTCTTTGCTCCACTTTTTATTTTTCCCTCTCTTAAACTAATTTAGTGCTTGAGAAAGGTGATTGATTGATGGCCTGGAGGACTGAGGCTTTCTGAAGCAGGCCCAGGAACATTGTTCTGCTGCCTGAGCTCCAGGCAAATGGGTGATCTATGAAGGCAGAGGGGCACAGGAGACAGGGATCCCCTGGGGATGCAGGGGGTACCCAAGCCTGCCATACCCTGGTCACAGCATTGAGGTGTTTGGCTTTGACTACAGGCACTCAAATGTCACCCCTGTTTTACATAAAGAGAACTGAGATTATGAGGGGCCAGGTGATTTGCCAGAGATGAAAGAATTTGCAGAGCAGAGGTAGGAACAGATGCCCCAGATGGGCATTTTAATCATTTTTGGTTTTCCTTCCTTAAAAGTCTACATTTCTATTTTAAAAAAAAGAAAAGCAAGACAGGTTAATGTATTTTTGTGAAGTCTGCTCTGAACTGGATTGAGACCATCAATTCATTTCACATCCATCACTACCCAGCCATTAAAGGCAATGGCTTGCTTTCTCCCTATTGACCTGGTCTGCAATCAGACCAGAGACCTTGAAAGGTGAACAACTATTAACAGACCCCTGAGCCATCCAATCCCTTTAAAGTCATGTCCTTTTTTTTGTTTTCTTTTTTTCCTTCTTTTGAAATTTTTAATGGAAATCACTCTGCTTTAATCCACATGTCTCTATGGCTCAGCAGACCAAGCCTGCTTGATCAGCTCTGTGGAACAGAGTGTGACATTAAGAGCATGTTGTGACTTTGTATGAAAGGGTCAGTCTAGCTGTCATAATTAACCTTCCTTTTTTAATATTAGTTAATTTGCAACTTGCTCTTCTGAATCACACCTCTGTTAAGTTTAGACTACCACCCTTCCTTCCCCATCTCACAAACTCATTTCTGCTGAGCTTTTTCCCTGGCACACGTGGCGATTCCATGTACAATGCCACGATGTCATGGACATTAAAACAAATACCACGAGCCTGTGAGTTCCCTGCAGCATATCAGAGGTATCTGCAGCATGCAGTGGCAGAGCAGAGCCTCACAGACAGAAATAAAATTTCATTCTATTTTTGTTCTCCAAAATTGGATGGTTAATTGAGGATGAGATAAAATTTATCCCAGAATCATGTTATATAGGAGAGGGGAACCTTCCTGTGGGAAGATGTGCTAATATTCATTTGACTGAGAGTCCAGGGTGTTAGAGGACCTGTGTTATGCTCAGAGATTATTTCATGCCAGATGTCAGATCCCAGGGAGAGCTCAGAGCGCTGTGCCTGATTTTCCTGTCACAGGCACCAGTTTCCACACTGCTCTGCCAATACCATACCGATGTGGAACCTCCATGAGAGGAGGGCCAGGGTTTTCCACTGGCCAAGGTGTTAATGTTACATTTTTGATGATCACTGCAGTGTTTTCCACAGCTTTGGGCTCAGACAGTCTTGCAGAATTGTCAATTTTCCCTGTTAGACAACAGATCTCCCTGCTGAGCTCTGAGGGGTTCCTACCCCGTCAGGTAATCAGGTTGTTTCTCCTCATGTCTCTGATGACAGAAACCTATCCATTTCTCCACTGGATGATGGATGATGTCCTTCATACCCTTAAAAACAAATACAAGACATCACTGCTCCTTATTATTTAATTTTCAAGGACTATACATTGATTGTTGAATAAAGTTGTCAGGGGTGAATTAGCAACTCATCTCCACTGTTGCAAACTTACAAATTAAGTTGAAAGGGACCTTAGCTTTTGAATATTGTTCCAGCATCAACTTTGAGTCTTCCAACTCAAACCTCTCTGAACTATCACAATGAATTTTCTCTGCACACTTCTTGTTTTGTTTGGACCATGTTTAACCCAATTTGTGCTCAAATAGAGCCACACAGGAGGCATCATGGACATGGGCACAGTGATGGGCAGATCCAGGTGGTAATTCCAGGCATGGAGAAGGGTTAGGAAGCACAGTTACCCCCGTCAGCCAGGAGCAAATCTTTTAAGAGGAGGCTGGACTAGTCAGGAAGAAGCTCACGGGTAACGCAGAAATTAATTCGGGGTCATGACGAAGCAGAAGGGAATTGTTGCACGTTTGAGTGAGTTTGTGCATGTGCCTGGCAGCACTGCCTGTGTTCTGCAAGAGCTCTTTGCAATATGTATTTTGGACTCTGCCTTTTAAACCCATTAAGTGTGAGAAGCAGTTATATGCTGCAGCTAAATCGAGAAATTAACTCCTGCTGCACAACTTCCTCACATTAATTTATGTGCTCAGTGAATGTTGGGCTAATGAATGGACATGAGCTGGCCATTCCTTATTTTAAGGACTTTTGTTTAACATAAAGATAAGTGGCACAGTTTCTCCTGTGATACTCACGTGCGGGTTTGAGCTGTCCTGGGTTAGCAGTGCTTCAGGAAACATTTGCTCCACTTCTTGGAATTTGGGTTCTTTATTGGGACTATCCACAGGGGAAGCTTTTGTTTGACAAAGATAATACAGACATTGGAAACCAGGAGAGTAGCAGCAACATCTGGAACCACATTGCAACCTCCTGTCTGGTAAGGAACAAGGATAAATACCTTTATCAGAATTTTGTTAACTCGTTCCGTGTTGTTTCTCTCCATATTTCTCCCCAGATGCATCTTCTCTCCTTTTTTCTTTGCATAAATATCATCCTGGCAATATCTCAGTTGTGGCTCACACACTGTGGCATGGACACATGCCAACATCACCAGCACCACCATTGCAGATGGGGAAAATCAGAGGCAAAATCATACTGGAGTTACACAGTGCCACTCTGCAGGGCCATGGGAGGGGGGAAGTAAAAAGTCATCTTTGGTTTGCTGTGACCAGGTGGAGGAGAGGTGAAGTAAATTCATTTTGACCAGAATAATACCAGAATGGGTGGATTTACTGGTAAGAGCTTCACCAGTACCTCCTCCCAGTGGTCAGGCACATTAAGCAGGAGCACTGAGGCACAGTGTGACTCAGCTGCACTTCCAGGCACTTGCTGCTGATTTTCTCTGGAGCCTGAGTACCACACACTCTGCTGACACTGCTGCCAGGCCAGGGACATGAATGATCAGGGAAAGCACAGGAAGTGTGGCCAAATGGCAAATATCTCCTGGGCTGTGGAACACTCTGTCACTCAGAGCTGGGTCATGACACTGCCTGGGGCTGGCGTGGTGCCTGCAGGGCTGTGCTGAGCACCCCCAGGATGTCACTGTGGCTGCTCTGCTCAGGCAGGAAGAAGGTTGGAGTTTACAGCTGGCACTGAAGCAGGAGTACAAGCTGACTTATTGTAAGTGGAGAAAAAAATGTTGCTTTAAAGGAAATTATGATACTTGATATACAGGAAATTGTGATACAGCCAGGCTATCACAAGGCACTGGCTGAGTGTGTTATTAATCCCACAGCTGGACACTTCCACTGCCACTGCCAAAGTCTGGGGGACTTTTGCAGGGACACACAGAGTTGTCCTGCAGTCAGATACAGCAGCTCACCTGAGAAGCTCCATAATAGGTTTTTAATTACTCTCATTAAACCACTGGGGAAGGTCTATCCAACCCCTTAGGGCAGAAGTAGGGCCCAGCAGCCCAGCCCAGCCCAGCAGGGTCACAAGAGGACACTTGTGCCTTGTCCTTACATCCATGGGGTTTGATGTGTGCACATTCCCTGAACCGTGGGAGAATTCAGTTTGACTGGAATTCTTGTGAGAACAAGCTTTCCTTGTGAGTGCTGGAGCAGGTGTCCCAGCCCTGGCTGCACCACGTCTCTTTAAGCATGACATCCTACAGTGCCAGGACAAGCGTGCTTCCAAGTGGCCTCCCAGCTGGGAAATGCCCATTTTCAGGGGTATGTTACAAGGCAGACATTCTCTCCCAACAGGAGCTATCTGCCTGAAATCATCCTGTCTGCGTGGTGTACCTGTCCCACTTCACCACAGAGTTACACAGTGCTCCTCTCTGCTGTTTTTTGTGTGTGACTGAATGTCTCACATGTGGCTGGGCTGGAATTTGGGGGGTTGCTGATGACACGAAACCACGATGTTAATTATGTGCTTTGTTCTAACATTTTATGTCTCTGCCTGCCTCCATCACGTGGGCTGCCCTTTGCTGCAGATCCCACTCTGTTCCCTAAGGGTCACTGAGGCACAAGGAGAAGGTCAGGAATTTCGTGCAGTTTAAAATGTCATATCAAAGTAAGGAATCCATCCCAGCCCAGAGACACAGGCTTGAGACTGCTTACACCTCATCCATGGTTATCTCTTAGGTCAAGGCAGCAGGATAGCATCCAGAAAGCTCCTTGGGCCCTGCCTGTGCCACTGACCTCCCCTGTAGCCTGAGGCAAGTCACTTCTTTCTTTAGGATTTCTGCTTCCCCTTCCACCTTCCCCTCCTTTGCTGAACAGTGTGTGCTCAAGGCCAGGAGTATTTCCAAGCAAGTTTTTCTTGCCTGGAGCGACAGAGCCCTGATTTCATTGGGGGCCTGAGCTACGGCAGCACAGAAGAAAGAGCTGATTCCCACCTCTGTGCCCCACAAAGTGATTTGGCAGTAGGATGAAGTTAATGAGCAAGTGACACTGTCTTGCTGTCAGTGTCATGGGAGAATGAGGGATGAGAAGTGTCTGCCTACCAGGGGTGCCTTTCAATTCCTGTGCATCAACCCTGCAGGTTTGGAAATAAAGGAGGAAGAGTCTGGAGTCCCAAGGTGTCCATCCAGCAGCACAGCCAGTGGACCTGTCTGAGCAGCTTGCACTGGCAACTGGAGCAGGAACAGGCATCAATGGATGCTGGGGAGGCAGGATTAATAGAACCCAATGGGAGACAGCTGCATTGTTATGTGCTGATGGCATGATCAGGGCTTTTCAACAGCAGCACAGGGGTGTTCTTGGGGGGGCTCCTCCTCTGGCTTGAGCACAAGCCATCATTCAATCATAAAACACTCTCAGGTGTTGGCAGGTGGAAAATAGAAATTCTTTAAGGAAAGATTCCAAGGCAGTTTGAGCACTCTTCGAGGACAGTCACTACAGAGGGAGGTCGTGCTAATTGCTGGAATCAAGGTGATCTGGAGAAACATTGGCAGTCCCGTCCTGCAGTCACCTTCAGCACAGCAAGATCCCAAAATCCTGCTCCCAGAGCATTGGACCATGTGCCAGCTCCTGCAGCCATCTCCGAAAAGGATGCTTCAAGAGCACAGTGCATTATAAATTGATGCCCATGTGAACATGCATTCCCACTACCTGAGGTAATTATAAACCCTCTCCTGTTAAGAATTCCTGGCAAGACTCCTCTGCTTCCTTCCTTAAAGAAAGTCCTCTAAGTCAGAGGACTTAGAGAAAAAAAAAAAAAAGAGAGATTTTATGCAGCCTCATTTCAACAGCCCTTCCTGAATTCACACACTCTGTATCCTCCAGTGCTAAAAGATGATACACAGTTGCCTCATGTGATCAATGGTAGTTACACATTTTAATAGACAGTGAAGTGTGAACTGAAATTGTGCAAAGACAAGGCTATGTAATTACAAGGTTAAATATTGTGATAGCTGAACCAAAACAACCCTGACAAAACCCAGACTTCTGACTTGCAACCCGTGACTGAAGCAATTCAGCAGACTGGAACAAGTCTAGGGTTTGGGGTTTGATTTTATTTAGGTTTTTTTATCATCTTGGAGCAGTACAATTTCTGAGTACAAGCCAGAGCAGTTGTCTGGAAGAGTGGCCACTCCTTTCCCTCCTTGGAAGCTAATGGCTCATCTACCAATTCAGCAGGAGTCAGGAGATAGTCATCTTACTGTAATATCTTTTGTCTTTCTCCACCAGCACTTCATTGATGGGCAATTTTTCTAAACAACAGCAAAATTGCAGTGCCTGCTTCTCTGTCAATAAATTCCATTATTTCACATGGAGCTTGCCTACCATAGCTAGAAAATGCTGAAGTGATTACATTGAGGAACTACAGATCTGTGGCCTGAGCACTCTATAAATCTATGGACAAAGTTTGATAAAGCACATTGATACTTTATCTGACAGGAGCCTGTCTAGATTTATGGGGCTTAAAGCTGCTTGCACTGTCATCCTTGATTCAATTAATGCAAAAGCAGTTCCCATCTTCACAGTTCTTACTTGTTGGGCAAAATGTGAACTTGACATTCTTCCCCCACTTTAATGAGTGAAATGTAAAAGTGATGGAATCAGCCAAAGGATAATGGCTGGCTCTGGAGTGGGGATGGTGCTGCAGTGGTGTGCTCCATGTTAAGGTGCTGGAACCTGTGGAGGAATTGCTCCAGTTTTGGAGTGCCATCAGTTTTCCCTTAGACTGTTGTAGTCCTAATAATGAGCAGCAAAATCAGATGAAATTGGGGCACATGTAAAAAATATTGTACTTGACTTTTTTATTGTTTCAAACTGGCCAGGACTGAGTCACTGAGAGACAGGGAAGAAGAGCAGGCTATGCTTTGGGACAATAGGGGTGTGGCTGTGGGAGAGGGCCTTTCATTACTAGAGGGGATTGAAATGGCATCTTTGAGGTCCAGTCAATCATTAAGTAATTCTACAGAAGTCTCTGTCTCCATCCAACACCTGCAACAAAGCACTCCTGGCTTTGTCTTGATTTGATTTTTCATGCAGAAAGTGTCTCTTAAACACTTGCTGTTACACTGATGTCAGGCCCACTTCTGCATCCCTTCAAGGCCCCAAATCCTGCTGGTGTGAGAATCTGTGAGTGTTTCCTGTTGGGTGCAGCCAGAGGAAGCTGCAGTAGTGTGTGATAGCTGAGGGAACAAGCCCTGGTGGTGGTGTGCACTGCACTTCTGTGTGCAGGGAATGTTCAGCTGTGGAGAAATCCAGGAGAGTGACTGACCTGCCAGATTAGGAATATTTGCTGTGATTTCTGCCTGAGGAGAGGGAGTTTCTCCCAGCCACGCCTCGCTGCAGTTTGAGGATTGAAGTGACACTTAGGAAGTGCCCAGGCTTCACAGTATCCCCCGGGCAGGGAGCATTTCACCCCAGAGCATCTCTGCCATCCTGGGCACCTTGCCTGCATCCCCTGGCATGGTGTAACTCCTCTGTGCTCCCTGACAGGAAAGCAATTTACTGCAATTTACTATAAATCATCATAAAAGCCCTTCTCTTGTGACACACTCAGTCAGAAACCCTAAAGATGACTGACAGGCTCTTCATAAATATTTATGACCTCTAAAAAAAGATTGAAAGAAAGAAAAGTTAAATTCTTCCCTCAGTGAAGTTTGACAGTGGAGACTTCTCTGCGACAGCCAGGTGTGCCCTTGTGCTGGCACAGCAGAAATGGCCTCACCCTGCCCAGGGTCACCCCAAAAGCAGGAGGGTGCACAGAGCCCAGCCCTGCCGCCTTGGCCACGGTGACAGAGGGGTGTCCCCATGCCCAGTCCCACTGCTGCTGCACTCAGGCATCAAATCCAGAGGAAACCTGGAGAGATTGGAAGTGCAAGGGACATTTAAAGTCTTAAAAAATTGCCCAAAGTAGGCAAAGCTGCTTTTCTAACAGCCTTTGCACAGGGCTGCTGCACTTCATGGTTTCTTTTTACCGTGAGGAAGCAAATCATGACCCAAACAGGGTCCTTCAAGGCCAGGTCTCCCATGAGAAATCAGCCCACAGGCATTTGAGCCCATTCATTAAAGCATCTGAGGCTGATTAGGATTTTATATCCGTGTTATTTTGCTACTTTGACTTCTGCTCTTGTTCGGTTTATAAATATTGTGACATTTACTGCTGCTAGTTTGGGAAAATAGGTTAGAACCAACCAAAGTCTCAGTCTTTGTGTTGCAGAGTCAAGCCAGGAGAGGAAATTTGAATATGGAAAATTAAGCGAATATTCCTCAGATGAAACTGTCTCCCAATCATAAGTCATGTGACAATAAATTTCAGTTGAGTGACAACAATATTAACAAACTGAAAAAAAGATTGATGTGCATCACAGGTCCATGAATGCAAAATAAAAGGGAAAGGCTTGCTAGTCTGTGATAGGCAAAGTATAAATATGTATCACTTGGTTCTAAAGTGAGTTATGATTACATTTTCCTACTTGTACCTGAAATCTGTAGAGGTTATTCATCTTATCCCTGTATCAGCCATGACAGTTATGGCCATGCACTGCAGACGGCACAGATACCTGCTCAGCAGATAAATCAGCAGCCATGAAGGGACCTGTTGTTATCAATTTGATCTCCAGAATAAATATACAAATATGTGTACAGCATTGTTGTCGCTGAGAACAATTTCCCTTCTTCTCGCCGATACATTTTTAAGAGGTTGTTCCAAGAGCCACTTTCTGACAATGCCAGAGGGAAACAGAGGGGAGCAATGATCAGGCGGGAGGACTGGATTTATGGACTGTTGTCTGTTTTATTTAAAAAGGAAAAAAAAAAACCCAACCTCTTCATTCTAGCATCACTTGTCCTCGGAGTGCAGCGCTGGCTGTCTGCAGCGAGCAGGGGAGGGAAGAGGCTCTGGGGAGTTACGGTCAGTGAACATCTGTAAGAGGAAACCATTCCTGATGAGGCTGAGAGTGGTATTGCCTCTCCACTGGTGCTAAAGAGCTAAAGGTTTTATGATGCAGCAGAGACTGTAGTTTAATCCTGATTTACCACGGCAGTTCAGGCAGGAGGAGAGGCTCAACCAGGAGCCACCGGGACCCGCCGGCCGCATGCTCAGAGCAGGAGCTGGGGAAGGGAGGCAGGGGAGATTCCTTCCCCTGCACTTGCCAGTCAGAGCACAGTGACAGGCACAAGGATATGGGAACACTGGGACTGTGACATTGAACCACTGCAGTGTCTGAGCAGGGGGACATTGCATTGTGTTGGGATGTGAGTGCAGGACAGGAGGGACGCTGTGGACCTGATATTTCTGAGTCTGAGAGATTTTAGCCTGCTGGCAGCTGCTAACCTTTCCCAAGGGAAAACTTATCAAGAGAACTTCTTCTCAAAACAATCTTGGCAAACAACTCTCCTTTCTCAAAACAATCTTCTCCAGGTGGTGTGTTGCTGTTTCTCTGGTTTAACCAATGGGATTAGAGAGGTGTCATTCCTATTCACCAATCATGTTAAGTCTGTATCAGAACAGCTTATAAAAGGTAGTAAGAATTAGACAATAAAGCTTTTTCTATGCTCTTTGCCTTCTGAAATATTTGGAGTCTTTAATCTTTTTTTTGTGTCCTACAATGACAGGACACTGTCCTGGAGGAGTCTGTCCTGGAGGAGTCTGTCCTGGAGGGATCTGTCCTGGAGGAGTCTGTCCTGGAGGGATCTGTCCTGGAGGAGTCTGTCCTGGAGGGATCTGTCCTGGAGGGGTCTGTCCTGGAGGGATCTGTCCTGGAGGAGTCTGTCCTGGAGGGATCTGTCCTGGAGGGGTCTGTCCTGGAGGGATCTGTCCTGGAGGAGTCTGTCCTGGAGGGATCTGTCCTCACCAGGCAGTTTGGACAAACCACTCTTCCATATCAATGCAGGTGCCAGTCCTGGGGTTCTGTGGGTGACAGTCCCTCAGAGCCCCAGCTTCTGCCAGCTGTCCCTCCTTGCAGAATCACAGCAAGAGGACACGTGGCAGCAGAGACACCAGTGCCTCCCAGCATGGGCTGCTGGAATATCCCAGCAAAATGGGAATTAAAACAACTCCAGTGCTGTAAAAGGCAGCTGCCTGTGTGCACTGGCCCGAGCCCTGTGGCCTTTGGTCCCAGAGTGAGCAATAAAGGCTTGCCCAGCTAGAAATGCTGATGGGTACTGAAGTTAAGATGTTGAATTCATGCTTTGCCTTCCTTGTTACAATCACTTTGTCAGGGATTGGAATGGTTCATGACTTAAACATTCTCATGGAGGAGTTCTGCCCATTACAGCAAAAACTGGATAAAAGGTACAACCACAGAAGCCCACCCGTCCTTGAAGGGGCCTGAGTGGAACTTTGGACGGTGAGTGAAGCCACCTGGATAAGATAAAGGGGACATTACTGTTCAGTCATCTTGGGCTGAGGGAGAAGAATGGATCCATGAGAAAACCAAACCCAGCAGCTGTGTTGAGAACCATCCCTGGCTGGGTTTGGGATGGGGGAGCCCACAGAGGCCAGGGTGTGCACAAACTGTGCAGAGGTTTCAGGTGTGGGGTGTAACCTCTGGTCAGAGGCACTGAACACCCATCCTCTTTACAAAAGCCCAGCTGTGAAATCCCCAAACTCCCAGCAACATGCACGGGACGTTCACATGGGGGTGCCATAATCCATGAAAACCCCCAAAATGCTCCCCAGAGTCATTCCTGAGGCCTTGCACCACAGGACTGTGAGTGACACAACGTGATGCAACAGGCCCAGAGGCTGCTGCAAGAGACAGTGTCCGACTGTCCCCCCTGGGGGAGGTACCTGGGCATATAAATTAATCCATTGGATTCCTTGCTTTTCACAGCACCCTCACCACCAAGACCAGCTGGAGAGGATCATCAGGACATCAGTGGGACCCACAGAGTGGTGATATTCTCTTTAATCTGTCTCTGTCACTCTCTTTCTGTCCACACCGCCTCTTTTCTGTTTCCTTCTGCTGCTTTTTCTCTCTCTTTCTCATATTTACTATTAAATAAAATCCATACTATTGACTTTGGAGTATGATCTCATGTGCACCTAAATTGGGGCATTGCCAATCAAAAACTGGACCATAACAGATGTGTTACAGGTGAGGGATGGAGGCTCTGCACATTCACCCAAAAATCCCAGCAGTTGCTGCACAGCCAGTGCCTTGCCTGAATTCATACATGTATATCCATGAAGATGATGTCAATATGAAAAAGTTTCCATCCTTGACAGCTACATTCTGCCCTTGTACTGTTTCTAAGTCTGGGGGGAAGGACAGTGGCTCTATATAATTTCAATTTCCAGGTAAGGCTAGAATGCAATCTCCTGATGACTCTGCCTCAGTAGCCCAGGGAAAAGACTTCTGCCTGAATTGTTTTGGGTCTCTAAATACTGTCTCTTCTGGGAAGTCTTTTGTTTCTTAATTGGTACCGTTCACACAGCTGCATCACAACTGTGCTGAAAGTCCCCAGCAAGGATAGAGCCCCAGATTTGCCATGAGATAAAAACCATTGTTTCCAAATAAAGTATTTCATGGGTAGGTGTTTGATAGTTACAAATCATAACCTTCAGGCTCCATCCAGTCTCACAGAATTAATCACATCCTTATCAGGCAGCCGTGTGTAATAAGGCTGTTACTCAGGTACACTGTGACTCTGTGCACACCCAGGTTTAAAGTTTTCTGACCTTTTCTCCTTGTTTTTCTCCAAGATTGTGCCTTCATTTTAACCAGCTGTACATATTTCTTCAATAATGGCACGGCTTTCATTTTTATTTCCCCAGGGAAACATCGGGCTTTACTCTGGAAAGTCAGAGGTTAATAAAGATGTGTTTGATTTGGAAATGAGAAGGCAGGAGGGAAGTGCTGGCGAGCCAGGAGCCTGAGATGGGGGAAGCAGCAAACTTGATTCTGAAGATGGTGAGGATGTCACCTGCGAGGCACCTGAGGTGCTGCACGCTGAGCGTGTTTAATGACATGCAGGGAGAGGAGATGGAGCAGGCTGGGTTTTTTCCCCTAAACTATGATACTTTAATGAAAAACAACTTCTGTCCTTCTGTAAGAGCTA
The DNA here is from genome assembly GCA_910950805.1 of Acrocephalus scirpaceus scirpaceus. Classification (NCBI taxonomy): domain Eukaryota; kingdom Metazoa; phylum Chordata; class Aves; order Passeriformes; family Sylviidae; genus Acrocephalus; species Acrocephalus scirpaceus. The sequence goes on along the minus strand of OU383790.1, from coordinate 6,780,132 downwards.
TTCCTATTCTTGAACTGCGAAGGAGGAGGAGGGAGCAGGAAAATGCCATATGAAATTGTTGAGCTAAATTCAGACACGGCACATTCTGGCCAACAAGGAAGATGTAACCACATATCACAGCATTCTGTTAATGAGGATTCATTTTTAGCCCAGCTCGTCTGTAATGAAAACCCCTAACATTTAATTTCCATAAAGCCAGAATTAAGGCTGTCTTTAACCTCAGTGTTCTCGACAGATTTGATTTTGGCTGTGGTGTAAATCTTTGTGCTCAAATAGCAATGTAGGAGCCTCCTCCCACCATAATAAGTGGATAATGCTGACTCATAATTCTCACTGTAATTCCAGATCTAAAATGTGCAGCTCCCATTGTTGGGAATACTGTCACTAAAAAGGTATCACTGCTTTAGTTAAATATTTGCAAAAAGAGAGAATTTGTTACACACTGAGACTTCTGTGTTTGCAGGAAAGTGGTGAAAAGAATATAGGTGGATACACTTGTTTTATATACATAAAAATTGGAAAAATTCTATTTTCCCTTGAACTTATTTTCAACTCTACTAGTGTGTTATGGTGCCATGGCCATTTGGGCACATATTTTGTGTTTTCCAGCACCAAAATACCATTGAAAATTTGGACTTGAAGCATTACAGTGGTCATTTTGCCATTACAGCTAAAGAAATCCACCACCAAACAAGATATAAAGGACAAATCTCTTCTCCCTGTGACACTCAAGCACACTCTAAATTACCACTTTCACTCACCTGCAGAGCTGTTTTGCATCAGTGTAAAAACTGCCCAAATTATCACAAATGACAGTGGCAGAGGCTGATGTGCACTTTGCTATGAAGGAGTGGGAGGTGAAAAACACCAAATTATTTGCTGTGTCTTCATTTCATCCCCTGCCAAATGAAGGCACTTCCAAAGGAGGCTGGTGGGGGTTTCTTCCTGAATGTCTGGAAGAGCTCAGAGGGGGTGGAAAATGCAAAGCAATCATAAAGTATCCTTACAGTAAGGCTTCCTGGAAAAATTAAGAATCTTAATGTTAATTAGAGTTGTGTGAATAATTCATAATGGATCGCTCATTAAAAGAATGCCGCTCTTTCTGTTTGCAAACTGTCCATAAGCAGATTTCTCTGGATCGTGTTTATTATTCAAGCCTATTTCCTAAATTATTTTAAGGCAGTATTTGCTCTGTGCCTCATTCAGGAGGAGTCAGCTGGGCATGTTGAATGGTCAGAGTTCACCATGATCACCTCAGTTTCCAGAGGATATATCGATCACCTGGAGGGTTTCTGCTCCTGATTGGACGTGTTAACATTTGGATGATGGACTCCAGCACGAACACTCGTACACTGTATTAGAGCTCCTTGTGCTCCCCCATCTGTATGTCACATCCACCCACTGTCTCTCTGTTCAGGACTTGCCTTCGCATAGAATTATTCAGAAATGTTTAAATCAGAATAATTATTTCTGAATAGCTCTCTCTGCGAGCACTTATCCTATAATAAGAGTGCTGTGTACCAGTTTAGTTTAATCTGCTTGAAAGTGAGCTAAACTAAACAGGAGTAAGGCACGCCAACTGCAAAAGAAAAGATGCCATGGAATTGAAATTCACAGCCCATCTCTTGCTTTTTAACACAAAAATCCTTTTTCTGGGTCAAAGAGGCCCCTGAGCAGCAAAGGGCTGAGGCAGTAGTGGGAGCACTCTGTAAATACCCTGCTCAAAGCACCCACTGTTGGGGAGGAGATGCTCAGAGAGACTCGGAGTATGACCCCGAGCAGCTGGTCTTTGGTTATCCAATGATTTCCCACGTGTACGCAAACCTTTGGCTCCAGCACTCCCTGCCTCGGGGGTGTGCAGCCCCCCGGGCACGGAGGGGTTAATGAGCCTGGGAGCCCCTCAGAGCAGGGGCAGGGTTAGGATCAGACACCAGATCCAGCCACCACCACTTCCAAACCCCCACCTCCATCCCCTGAATAAAATCATCCCTGGGCAGAAGAAAAAGAAAGAAATAGAAAGACTATCAAAAGCTCGGTGGGTAAATATTCCTTCTGCACTACAAACCGTTGCTTACAGCTAGTATTTTTTGGGTAATGATCTGCTTTTAGATTTTCTCTGAGATGTATATTCCATCTCTTTGGCAGTGTCTCAGCCTTATCTCTGCTCATTTTTTTTTTTTTCGCTTTCTTAAATCTCTTTCTTTACCTTTAAAACGCTCTTTCCCCAAGCAGTTACAGATGTATTATTGCTGGTTTTGCTCTTAACATGCAGCTGAGCAGCTCGGGAAGCAGAGGGAGGATGCTCGTGGCAAACTCCACATCCTGGATGCAGCTGAAGGAGCTGCTGCAGCTGAGCTGACCCTCTGCCTTGAGCACCACCAAGTGCAGTGGTGCTGCATCTGCCCAAGGGGGAGCTGAAACCAGAGCAGAGGCTTGCAGCAGGACACTGCTTGATAAAGGATACTAACATAAATAATAATAATAATAATAATAATAAACTAATAAATGAGGAAATTTATCCAAAGAATATCTCTAAAGTCAGAGGCATGGATTTCAGTTTCTCAGAGCCAGCAGGAAGGCTCTCTGTGCAATCACAGGTAAGATTTTCACAAGTGCTCCAAGCAGTCACATTTCAGAGCTGGCACCTCACTTTCACAGGGATACTGGTGGGCACTTCTTGCCAAACTTCAGCCACTTTAGTTTGGTACCTCCTGTTACCTGGTGACCTCAGGTTCACACATGCCCAAAGGAGAGATAGAGTCATTCTCAGCTGGACACCTCAGCTAGGAGAGATTGTTTGTCCTCTGCTGAAACAATAAGTCTGAATTAGGTTCCCTGGAAGCCAGCAGGAAAGTGGGTTGCAGCCTTTACTGGGGTGAGAATCATGAAGATATGAGGGGTTGCATGAGTTAAAATAAAAGATGTTCTTAGAGAAAAATTGTGTTTGAACTAACAAACCTGAGAGTAAGAAATTGAGAAATTGCCAAGACACTTGGGGACATTGGCAAATGGGGAGTTTGCATTTCAGTGTGTGACAGGGCAGAGGGTGACAAGCACAGGCTGCTGTGACTGACAGCTGGGCTCCCCCACTGCCAGCAGCCCCTGCCCATCCTGGCACTGGCACCTTCTTGCCTGGCTCACACCATCCTCTGCCATCCTCCAGTCATTCCTCGGGCAGGTTTGGCAGCACTTCCCCAGCCCTCAGCTGCCTCAGTCCTCCTGACAGCTTTTGGATGAACAAGAGTTTAATTCAAAGTCCCTGGTGTGCCCCAGTGCTCGGATCCTTGGCCTCAGATTCCCTGGGGAGGCAGTGCCAGGCTGAGCTCCTGCTCCGTGGCAGGGCCCAGGAGCAGGGTTGGGCTCTGGGGAGGCTGAGGCTGGCAGATCTCTGGCTCAGGTATCCCTTTGTCCCCCATTCCCTCCGTTCCTTCAAGGTGCTGCTCTCATTCCTCTGGGAGCAGCAGGCACTGGCACCACAGTGCAACCCTGGTGAAGCACCAGGGCAACGCCTTTTGGGGCTACCTAAAAACCCAGGACAGACAGAATTAAGAGAATAAAAAGCAGGTATATTTATGGAAGGACCTTCAGGTACATTTGGGGCAGATGAAGCCCCCAGAGGCTACACCCAAAATGGACAAAGGGTCACGGGTTTGCACACTTTTGTAAGTTTGGTCCATTTGCATATTGGGGGTTCATCTTCCAATTACAGCTTCAGCTGATGAAGTCATTTACCCCAAGTTTGCTCCCCCCAACTCACTTTTGTTTCCATCTCTCAGGCCTGAGGCAGTGAGGTGTCCTCAATTCCCAGGCCTGGAGAGGAATTGTTGTGTCTGACCAAAATGGGGAAGCAGCAGCTCACACTGTGTATGCAGTTTAGAGTTACACACCAAAGAATTGCAGCATTACAAATATATGAAAAATATAAAAGCTGAAATCCTAAGGCATCAAGGGAAGGCTCAGTCCACCATCCAGGCAGGGAAAATATCCCGCTTGGAGGCACTGGATAAAAAACCCTCCTGAGAGAGACCTGTCAGGAGCAGAGATGTGCCTCTCCCTCATTCCCACCACCAAACTCCCAGGCTGCAGCAGGGAGTTTAAAGGATGAAGTTGTGCAGTCACCTGCCAGCCATCCCCAGCCCAGGCCATAAAGCACAGCAGCCAACAGCACCTCTGTCCCCGTGCTTCCCAGGAAGGGGATGTTAATATACCCCATCTTTATTATCCTATCTGAAAAGATATTTCGTTTTACCAGTTTTTACTACACAATCTCAATAACTCGAACTTGTTTAAAGGCTCACTGCTCCAGGAAAATGCATTACATCTTGGCTTTTAAATCTGCCAGCTCCCATTTATTGGTATTAATAATAGATTGGGAAAGCTGTTCTTTTTATTTTATTTTGGCCCTCTGAATAATTTTCTTTTTCTAGGTAGCTCTAAAATCAAGTATTTTAAAAAGAAATTGTCTTCAAGCAGCACTTCTGTATCCTAAAGGTGGTCCCACTCTGTGTGCTGCTAAGGAGTCATTTGCAGTGCTTAGGAAAGGGGAAAAGTGATGGCAAAAATACAGCAAAACTGTTTAATAATCATTTATGAGCCCAAAGTGTCCGGGGAAAGAAGTTTTTAATAATAAACACCTAAATCAGTTTTCATTTAAAGTTTAGGCATCTTTAATTTATAAAGGCTATTTAGGCAGAGAAATGTTGATGGGGGCTGGAGTAATTACTCACATAAGTGGAAATACAAAACTTTGGTGCTTCTACACAGTTTGTTCTCCTGCTAACTCCACAGAGCTTTTTTTAAGCTGAGCTCACACAGGGAATTGCTGCCCGCATGTTTATGTATTTACTGTAAAGCTACTCCTTTTTTTAACTTTTTTTTTGCCAAGCCAGCATTGGCTTTTTAATCTTTCACTCGTTTCAGCATTGCTGTACTGAAGGAGGATATTAATGGCCGGGCCTTTCTCTCAGGAATGCTGGGGTAAAATCAGAGTAAATGGGCTGAAGTCAGTGGAATTTCTCCATGTTTTAAGCATCCACACACAGCCCCTGGTGCTCGGGGGATGTGGGAACCTGGGATCACCTCGAGTTTACCTTCACCTCTCTCCTACTGTGCTAATAAAAATGGGAGAGAGGAAGTTTGGCCAATAATAATTCTTTTTCCTCTGCTGTCCGCTGTATAAATGCAATCCCTGCATTATTATATTGAAGCTGGGAACCTCTAAGCAATTACTTCCCAGCACATTAGCGTCCATGTGCTAAATGCTAAAGGGTTTATTCAGTGCATTGCAGGATCAGGTTATTGCTGAGTCTGTCCATCATGCCCAGAAATTACTGCTGTAAGTGCTTTAAGAGCATGGCCAGTACAATGGAGATATAACCCAGCTGAAGGACTGCAGTGCTCCTATTTAGAAAAGGAGGGGGGAAAAAAAGCTGCGAAAGTGTTCAGATGCACAAAATCTCATCATCAAAAGCTCATCGCTGGAGGGACCAAAAAAAGAAATATTAAAAAAAAAAAGAGACACAAACAACTTTATACTGAAATTGAGTGGAAATTGGAATAGTGAAGGAAATATGCTTTCTTTTTCAATTCCAGATGCTCATGCAGTCTTTTGCCTGGGATTAAGAGGTCACTTATTGCAGCCTTAAAGGATAAGGACTGGGCTAGATGGGAGAATCAGCAGCTGTTTATTCTGTAAATGTTTGAATATGAATCAGGTCTTCCTTTTTGGAGATTTGCTTATTACTTTTATTTACCAGGATAATATCAGAAGTCTAATTAATTCTCCCTACCTCTTTCAATCTTCAGTCTCTCAGTGCTTCAGCAAAGCTGGAACCCTTTAGAGCTTTTTATCTATTGACTGAAATATCCTTGTTTATAAGGATGGCTATGTCTTCATCTTTTCAGCTGAGATTGCCTTAAAATGTACTAGTGCAGAGCACAGAGATAATGCTGGGGGAATAATAACTTCTTTTCTTTTTTTTTTTTTCTTTTTGCATTTGGTTATCAACTAGTGGTTTATTTCTGTAATTGTCTTTATCGGAGTCCTTGGTGCACAGTGGTTAATATTCAGGAATGGTTATTATCTCTTTCAAAATTTAGAAATATCTGCCTCACTGAGACATCCTGAGGTCTGGGGCTATGAAGTGACTTCTCCAAAATCACCTAGGGAAGGATTTTAAGGCTGAGATTCAACAGACCTAAATATGATGCTCAAAAATCAGTGTCTAGCCCTGAAGTGCCTCTGCAGACTCTTTCTGGGGACAACTGCCACTCCCTGCAGGCATTTCTGGAGGCAAATGCAGCCCTGAGAGGACTAAAATTTGGTGTAGTAAGTCCCAGTCCACCTCTCTGAGTTCTGCTGCAGGGATCTGCACCTGATTTGGGCTAAAATGCCTCTGCCATTGCCTTGATGGGTTCAGCTCATTTCCAGCCACCACCAGAGCCGAGGTGGAACAGGGCAGACACCCAGCACTTCAGCAGGGCTGCAGCAGGCATGGGTGACTCCTGTACCAGATTGGGATGGTGTTCAGGGCTGCTCTGCACCTCCCCAGGAGCAAAACGATGCCTTAGGATATTAGCTTTTACATTTTCCATATTTTTGTAACCCTGCAATTCTTTAGTATATAACTCTAAACTCCAGGTACAGTATGAGCTGCTGCTTCCCCATTTTGGTCAGACACAACAATTCCTCTCCAGGCCTGGGGATCAAGGACACCTCACTGCCTCAGGCCCTGAGAGATGTGAACAAAAGCAGCAAACCTGGGGTAAATGACTTCATTAGCTGAAGCTGTAATTGGAAGATGAACCCCAATATGCAAATGGACCAAAGTTATAAAAGTGTGAAAACCATGGTCCATTTTTGGGTGTAGCCTCTGGGGGCTTCATCTGCCCCAAATGTACCTGAAGGCCCTTCCATAAATATACTTGCTTTTTATTCTCTTAATTCTGTCTGGCCTCTGTTTTTAGGTAATCCTCAAAAGGCACCAGGAGGACGGTGTGGTTTGTGTTTTCCTGGGTCAGGAGCTGGGTACCATGTCCCCTGCAGCTGAGGTGGCAGCTCCCAGCTCTGAACCTGTGACTGTAAACTCCTTTCTCTGGGTGTCTCTTGCAGCACTCTCACATCCCACCCTAGAAATCTGCCACAAGAGCAGCCCTCATCCTGCTGAGGGGCTCAGTGTGCTGCCCTGCTGCCTTGTAACAGTAATAACCCTGGGAAAGTTCATCCTCTCGTTCAGCCCAAGGACAAATGAGCTCTCTCTCTGTGCTAATTCAACAAGGATTTTGTTTAGTCTTGATTATTTCTGTGGGTGACACTTGTATTACTGGAGTTTGCTGTTTGCTCACAGCACTCTCTCTGTTGCTAAAGCCTTTGTTTGTGTAGTTGACCTAAATATTTCCAGGTTTTCAAAGTTTTCAATTAATTCCTATTGACTCCTTTTTAGATTTTCAGAAAAATTTCCTTCTCCTTCTTGTGACTCTGGTGCTCCCAAAATAGTTCTTCAGTAAAAATAGCTCCTAATAACCCTGTGGCCCAAAGAGGGGCCCAGCCATTTCCTAAACACAGCACGAGGTGTTCTCTCTTGATTATGCACTCGTTATTGATAATTATTAATTATGTGCCGGTTATTACACCACTCTCTTGTTCTATTGGCATGCTGTGCATTTCAGAGAGGCAAAAGCCATTCCAAGAGGAATGGGTGATATCTGCTGAGCACAATAATTAATAACTCTATGATGATGATGATGTACATCTACTTAGCACTGAGCTCTGGAACACACAAGGAAAACCTGAGCTGGTTCTCACCTTGCTCTGCACATGAAGGGGTGACTTTGCCACTAAGGCTGGAACACTTTCAGAGCCAAAGGAGGGATGTGTTAATTAGTTACCATTAATTAGAGGGCATTGCCCAGACTTGGGCCTCTTGGATTTTTGCAGTATGGGGTTACACTTGGATTTTTGATGGGCTCCAAAGACATCCCTGGGCATGCAAAGCCACTCAGGCTTCCTTGGTGTGCAAGAAATGCAAAGTAGGAAAATCACATCCCTGGCCTGGTGTCTGAAGCTGGATCATTACACAAAATTCATTTTTGAAAAGCCTGATCCTCCTTCTTCCACATCTCTTTGAGCACTCCAGTGGTGGAGACAGCACAGAAGCCCAGCCTTGGCCCTGGGGTTTTCTCCCCCTCCATCCACCCAGAGCACCAGGGCCAAGGGAAGGACCCAAACCTGCCACTGACAGACACACTGTGGTGAGGGGAGCCACCCTTTGGGATTTACACCAACACCCAAACTCTCCTCCCAACACTTCTCTGGATCTGCCAGGCTGCTCTGTTTGGATTTCCAGCCTGGCTGTTATTTGAATGTGCAGTAAGTAGCCTCTTGCTGGCAAATATGAGATGCTGATAAGCTTCTGAGATCTATATTCCAGCCTCGAGATAACAAGACAACAAATTTTTTTACATCCTAGGGAAAGAAAAAAAAAAAGTGACAAGCTGTTAGGGGAAGAGATCAAGATCTGTGCAAACACGAGTCCCTGTCCCTCCATTCCTGACTCAGTCATTCCCTGGGTGACACAATGGGGTGAGGGGAGTGTCCTATTTCCCAGGGAGGGGACAGAAGGCATGGAAGCACCAAGGGCTGGAATTGATTTTCCTCTGCTGGAGCAATTACACTCCCAAAGTGGCAAAAAAAAAAATAAATAAAAACAAATGAGTCATAAACACCCCATTTGAATCTTTAAATGAATATCGGATTTTAATTATAGGGGTTTAATTTTTAGAACGGAAAAGCTACTTTTGCACAATTACCGCGTGGAACTTTTAATTAACTTTCAAGAACTTTCTCTGACTTAAAAAAATCTAATTAATAATACTTAGGGAACTATTAGCATAAAATAAGTCATGGAGGGGGTAGAGAACTATAAAGCATATATTGAACAAAATCACTTGGAAGAAAGACTTGTTAAGTCTAAAAACAAAGGCAAAGTTTCCAGCTTTCCTAGTTCTGGCCTATAAAGAGCCTTTTTTGCTGAATGAAAGCATGAGAAAGACATGGAAATCATAGGTTTCAGAAGAGAAAATGCTGTTATGTTAATCAGCTGCTGCAGAGACCTGGAAGACTGGGAGAGGGGATCTCTTTCACTCAGCAGAAGTTCCTTTATTTGGGGGAAATATGGCCCTGGTAGGTGGGGTGGTTCTAGGGAAATAGGGAGTGAAGGGGTAAGGAATGGGGTTGGGAACCCTCTTGATGGCCCCCCAAAGATCCTAAACTCAGCTGTGGAGAAAGGAGAGCTGAGCCCCACTGCTGGGCAGGAAACGCAGGAGAAGCAGCTGTGAGCTTTTTTTTGCCACCCACCATGGGCTGGGAGCGTGGAGATGGAAGGGAGCTGCTAAATCAGGAGTACAAGAAACCCTCCTGAGGCAGCCCACAGCCCTCCTGAGGGAAAGGCTCTCTGTATATGCAAAATATACAAGCAAGAGCAGGCTCAGAGCAGGAGGGGGACGTGCTGTGACCTTCTGGTGCAGAAGGATATTATTACTGCAGGAACCAAGAGGGAAATTTAGTCAGGGTACAAGGACACGGGGAGGGCAGCCTCTGGTAGAACTTGTTGCTTCAGTAATGGAACAACAGCGAATGAGAGTCACTTCACAATAATATTTTGCCCAGGTCTTGTTCCAGCTGAGTTTTAAATTAACCAGTGGATACAGCTGTCAGCATTTCCTTTATGAGATTGCTCCTACACAAGAAATCCTCCACAGTGTGTTTGGAAATCTCTGTTTGAGTGTATAAAGGAGGCTGAGCCTGATCATCTCGTGCTCTGCCAACGTTGCTTTGACTCAGCTAAATGTACCCTGAATTAAAGGGAGACCTAAACATCCTGGATACAGTGTCCTCTATGGCCAGCTCAGCCAGAGAGAGCTTCCACCTCAATATCCCTTCAGGGAAGGAAGGAAGGATGCAAACATGAAGATTTGAGTCATTCCTTTGCCTGGGGGGGGAAGGAATTGAGGTTTGCAGCCCCTTCTCCTAATGAGCTCTCTGGCCAGTACAGCTGAAAAGTAAATCAATGAGCAGGAACAAGGTACCTGGAACAGAAACATAAAACTGGACTGGGGGCCTGCCTGAAGACCCCAAGGGCAGAAACATCCTGCTCTTTGCACTCTGCTTTTGCAGCAAGCCCACAGGCTGCTCTCAGCCTGCCTCTGAGAGCAGAGAACGGGATAAATCTTCCACCTTCCTCTTCCTCCTCCTCCTCCGTGCCTGGCCAGCAGGCAGGCAGCCCCAGGGCACACCACTGACAGCCTGCCAAGGCCTGTGGCTGTCCCAGGGACCCTGCTCCCTGTCACCAGGGATTTTCTGAAGCAGAACTGGCCCAGCTGGCTGAACTGGACCACATCAATCCCTGTTTGGAGCAGGTGGTGTTTGGGGTTTGACTCAGGGTTCTGATCCTTGTGCTGTCTGCTCGGCCTTGTCACCTCCCTCCTGTGGCACAGCCCACAGGCCCCGACCCTGCAGACAAAACTGCTGCTCTGGTACCAGCACTCAGATTTCCCTTCCTTGCTCTTCTTTGCCCTCCTGTTTTAGCAGGTCTGCCTGTGATGTCCTGTCCTGCAGGGCTGTAGGATGAGGATTCTGGCAGGAGATCCGCAGTGTGCCAGAATTCTGTGCTCATGTCAGAGGAGCAGCGTGCTCCCCTCAGAGCCAGGCACGCAGCAAGGCCTGGCCCTCACCCACAACCCAACAGCCTGTCTGAAATAGCTCTAAACCACCTAACCCAGGTTTTGTTGGCTGCTTTTTGGGGTTTTTTCACTCACCTTCTCCCACAGGGGATGATTTGGGGCTCGCTCAGGTGAATCTGCACAGTTAGGAAGGGTGAGGGTGATGTGTGAATGCCGTACACCAGAAAAAGGGGCAAAGATCAGGAAGGCAAAGAGAGGAAAGCATCGACTTGAGCAATTTCACACTTAAATCCTACAAAAAATGTGATCCAGAGCTCCTGAGTGCACAGGACACATGCTGGACCACACTTACCTCACTCCTCTGACAGGCTGGGAGCTCAGAGATGTGGTTTTCTCTGGAGCTATGAAAACATGTCACAAAATCTTCTACTTTTGCATTCCAAGTAATTTTACTTTTACAAGAAAAAAAAAAAAAAATAAATCACCCCGAGCTCTTGAAAAACAACTGCCACAATAACAAGAGAGGGGAAAAAAAAAAAAAAAACCACCAACACCCAAACGAGTTGCGATTCTCACATCCCTGCTAGGATGTTCCAAATATAACCACGAAACACGGTTCTTAAGCCTGTATTTATTACTACACAAATCTAGTTTAAAAACAGCTCTACAGGGGTTTGTGCTCAGCTGTAGCACAGGAGCAGAGAGAAAAGGACAGTGGTGCCAGCAGAACTGTAGGGCTGCACTGACCTCCAGTGGAATTGGGAGAAATACTCCAGTGGCAGAGGGTTTTTCACAGCCCTCTGAAGCCAAAACTTGCCTTGTTTCGAGCTTCAGAGAGGCACCAAATTCATATAAGGATCAGGGAATTTATTACAGATTACTGTATACTTAGGATTAATACGTTAAAATACTGTAAGGGGATTTGTTTGGAATAACGTTTCCAGTCTAAGTCTAGCCTCATCAACTTTAAATTTAAATATGCAGGTATTAAATAGAGCTTTCCAAAATCAATCAGCCTGAGGGGTTTTTTAATTGATTGAGGAGGAATCTTAACTCCCCTTTTCCACTGCAGGAAATTGTGAAAGACGGTTCATTTCAGTTTTCCATCTGAAAACCCTTTTCCTTTCGATTTGGTCACCTAATCATGGAACTCTAATGACAGCCACGCCGTGACATTTCCTTTCAGCACTTCGGAGGAGTCCTCCAAGGTCAGATAAAGGTGATGAAACAACAGTGGCACTTCTCAATCCGTGTGGGGATGATTGATCGGCCCATCAGATATTAGAGAGACACCGTGTCCTTTCATGTCCTGATCAAAGGAGAACATCCTGTGCCCGAGATATTCTCCAGAGTGCCTTCATTTAACAATTCCAAGGTCAACTGAAGGAAAATGTGGCATCTTTTCCTCTGGCAATCCCCAGCCCTGGTGGGCTGCTTTAGGAGCTGCACATCCCCGGAATGAAGAGGCTGCCACTGACACGAGCGGCTCGCAGAGAAACAACTCCTCGGTGCTAAAAGACAACCTTTGCTGAAAACAGTCCCTTTCCCCTGGAACAGCTAGAGGGCCCTTCCAAGTTGTTCACGAATTTTCTCTGAAGAGCAATTAGAGAACCATTGTTCAAAGTGTGCTCAACAAGGAGGCAGTGAAGACCTCAAAGGGAAGAGGCAGAGCCTCTTGGCTTGATAAAGCCACTCCAGAAACAAGCAGGGGGGAGTCAGGCAGGCAAGGGGAACTGAAAAGAGCAGGAAAACAAGAGAAATTGAAACACTGCTCTGGGGTTGGGGTTTTTTTTTTGGTGGGTATTTTTGGGGGGAGGAGTTATTTTGTTTTTGAAGGCAAGATTAAAACATTTCCATCCAGGATAGTCAAATGAATTGGAAAAAATGTTTTGGCTTTGCACCATTTAACCCTACTTAACCAGTTCCCAAGCACTTCATTCCAACCACCCTTCAAACATAGGCCAGATTTTAAATCAAATTGCATTCAGACAAGCAGAAGAGTTTGATTTCCTATAGAGCCTCCCAGGTCCTTCGTGGCATTTGCTCTGCACCCACCTCCATCCCCGATGTGTGACAAGAAGCAGCAGGCCCAGGAGGCAGAAAGGTGAAGTGTCACCTTACACCCCTCCAGGCCAGCAAGGATCTGTTTGCACTCGGAATTCCATCACTTAGCACTGGTTCTCTCTGAACAGAAGCATTTTTTAAAATCTCTCTCATTTTGCATGCCCTGCCTAAGCCATAAGTGGTCTGAAGCAAACACATAGTGTTCCATGTGATAGTGGGATTGGGCTCCTGGCTCCTGCTCTGCCACTGACACAGATCCTTGGGATGCTCACAGACATGAGCACACAAGGAAACCCCACAATTTCCTTGCTGGAGTGGCAGGAGCAGAGGTGCATTTGCTTGATTTGTATTTCAGAAGTGTATTTTCTGGTATTTTACAGCAAAAGGAGCAGATGCAAACCTGCCTCAGGAAAACTGGTGGCACAGAAAATTCCAGCCCAAGGTTTGGCAAAATTATAATCAAATGCCAGCAGTGTTTTTTCTAATGAAAGGTGTCAGGTGATTCCAATAAGCACAAATGCCATTCCTCTGTATAATTGACTGTGAATATGAGTTAAGATATATGCCAAATTATTTAAATGCCTAGTGACTTTGATTTTATGAAATACTCTGATCTACCTCTAGCAGAATCTTTAAGGGAATTTTTTATCCTCCTCACAAGCAGTAAAAAGTTGCAGATGAGGTTTCTTGATATTAGTGCTATCACAGAGCGAGAGAGTAACACCCAGCAGGTGGAGGGACACTGTGCATGTAACACCCTGGGTGCTCACTGGGATTTTTAGTTCAGCAGGCAGGACTTGTTGTTGCTATTGAATGAGTCCAGCTGTGACTTTTCACAGAGCAGCCTGAAACACCTTCTCTCCTTCTGGGTGTAAACCCAGCTGCACTGGAAAGGCCCCATGGCTCCACGAAGTCCCATGGAATCCTGGAAGAGGGAGATGCTCCTCAGTGCCTTTGGAAGCTGCCAGGTTTTAATGCCTGTGGTGTGTGAATTCCTTGGGAATGCACAAAAAATATCAGTTAGTGATGCAAAGAAATAGGACCTTGAAAAAATAAAGACAAAAAAACAAGTGAAGAAAAAGAACTAATTATTTACCTCCTCATGATGGTTCTCTGTGCAGCTCTGGGGATCCAGGTGCTGCCTCTCCCTCCTGGGGCACAGGGACATGTCAGGGATACTGCTCTCAATTAAAGGCATCACCCAAGTTCCCCTCACTTCTCAGAAGGGAAAACATTCCTGCTTTTAATCCATTGCAGCTTCTCCTTGCACTCTTATTGTAATGCAGCAAGTGCAGTGGGTTTATATAATCTATCATATCTTAATTAAAAGGTCGGCAGCTTTCCCTTGGACTTTGTCCATTTTGGTTTAGTAGCACCAAACTAAAGCGATTGGACATTATTGGAAAAACATGTCTTGATGGCACTGAACCAAGACTCCTGACAAATAAGTTGGCAGAGAACTTCACAAGTGTGACCATTCATCATGCTCTGCAATAGTTATTTGTTTCAAAATGTCAGAATTTCCCACAGATCAGAAGTTCCCTTTCCTTTCTGCCTCTATTGCAAAGTCCCTCAGCCGAGACCCCCCTGCACTGAGCCTTGTAGGAATGCACAGATCAGCAAGACACGTCAAGTGCTACTGAAAGCATAAACAAAGTAGTGGAAATTATCCTTAGAAAGCAGAAAAATATGGATGTAATGTTATAAAATTGTTTGCTGAGTGTTGAACAACGAGGTGAGCCCTCCAGCCCAAGCATAAAACATTTCAGTTATACAAACCGCAGATTCATTATTCCCACTTTGATGCACACAAGTGCAGTCCTGTGATTCCTCCCACCACGTGGAATTACTCTTTAGTCTGTTATGGAAAACTAATTTTGGGGTAGAGATTTGGCCCATCAATTAGTAGTTGTGAAAATGTGGGAGAAGAGTAAATTAGAAAAATATTTTCTCCCTTGAAAAAGTCGCTTGATTATTTTATTTTTTATTTAAAGATTTCTTCATCTGATTCACTACTTTAAAACCCCAATTGTTTATTTCCAAGGCCCCACTTACCAACATCACATTGGGGAGTAGAAATGTTCTCCACCAGTTCATGGTCCTCAAATCCACGGACTCCTTTTTTTAAGGAATGTGTTGTTGAGTTTCTGTGTCGATGTGGAGCTGGGGGGATGCTGTTCCTACAGCCCAGTGACCTAGTCAGGCTGGACTACCAGGACAGTCCTTTGCCACCCTGCTGAGCAGTTCTGGGAGCTGGCAGAAGCTGCAATGACCTTTAGGCAAACAGCGAAGACTATTTATAGGCAACAAATTTCTCTTGCAGTCACATCAGGAGTCGAATTCTAAGGGTTAGATCAGCCCATCAGAGAGCTAGAACAATATCCTGCCACGCATTCCCCATCAAGAGCAATCAGCACAGCTCTGAATTTTGTGGCTGTTTATAACAACCTTCCCACAAACAAGCTGCAGACCCAGGCAGGAACTTGAGATAACAAATGGATTGGAGCAAATCTCAGCAACAGCTCCTGGACGACTTGTGGATGGGGAGAAAACTAAATTAATCAGATAAATTATTTGCTCGACTCGGGTAGAAAATGTCAAACACTTCAAAACTAAGCTTTTGGCAGCAGGATTGGTGTTCCCGGATCTATTTAAGATTTCTGCCTTTTGCATTTGTCAATAGGGCTGGGAAGTGAGTGTATTTCAGAGGGGTGATGTGCCAGGCTGGACACATAGACACAGCCCCTGGCTACACTCAGGGAGGGTGCGAACCCCTGGAAAGCAAAATGCTGCACCCTGGGCTGAGGGAAAACATTTCCCAGCAGCTCACAGCTAAGCCTGAGTACAATATTTCTGTCTGAACTGATTTTTCTCCAAAAGGCTTTGACTGCTAATTTTTTAAGGGGTGTTTCAATGAGATTTATCTGCTGTATGGAAATATTAACTCTGTATTTGGAAATTGTACACAAAATTAATTTTTCTCGCTGAAAGTTGGAGTATTTTTATTCTGGAAGATTGTTGCAGTGCTGAGGAGAGGAATAGCCCAGCTGGCTTCTGTTCCCTCTCCCTGTGGTCACAGGGCTCCCCAGCCAGGCCTTGGCTTCCACATTGGTACTGCCAGACCCTGGGGGTGCTCCCATCCCTGCCCCAGCCCTGAGAGGCCCTGCAGGTCTGGGTGTCCATTCAGGGAGTTTTTCTGTTGCTGATTTCTTATTTTTAATTTTTTTTTCTCCAGAGCCAAATCACACTTGCTATAAGCCAGGACAACAACACTTTCACCTGGAGTGATGGTGGCTTTCAGCCAAAAAAAACCCACAAAAATCCACACCAAGAAGAAATCCTCCAGAAAATCTTACTGTATTGGCATGGATGTTAATTTAAAAAAAAAATTACAAAAGGAGAAACAACATTTATTAGTTGCACACTTTGTGTCATTTCAAACCTAATCTCCAGGTGTAAAATGTTCCCTCTTGCAGAAGATCAGAGTAACGTTCCTGCAGTGCTCAAATCCCATCCTCCCTTGTGTCCAGGGTGAGCAAAGGGCAGGACTCTTTATCCAGGCGTTTGCAATCAAAAATATCAAAGAAATATGCAAAAAATGGTAAGTTTGGCAAGACCCTGGTGTGTCTCACCACCTTGTGTCACTGGAAGTTTCAGCTTTCAACTGAGACTTGTTAACATTTAGTTTAGGACACCGTTTTCAAGGAGACAGATGAGCCTATAAGGCTTTTATCCCCAAAGTAAAACCAGTATTTGCTGATAATTTCTCCCAAGCCCGCAGCTGTGTAGGTGAGCCTGTTCACTTTCTCTTATTTGAGGAAACTGGACATTGTAAGGTTCCAAAACAATCTGGATCTTTTCTTAGAAATCCTTTGCACAGTATTTCAGGGAAAAAAAATTATGCCTGATAACTAGAATATATAATAAAAGAATAATATGAATGAATAAATAAATAAAATAGATAATATAAATTAAATATAAATATAAATATATAATAAAATATTAATTAAATAATAATAAAATATTACTTTTAAAGCTGTGCTGAAGCAAGTGCTTTGCTGAATCAGAGTTTGATTCCCACCCACGGGGTAGGATCTCAGACTGGCTGCAGTTGGAAGGGACTGGAGGGATCATTGGTTCCTGCCCTGGATGGATCATCCATCCCTGCCCTGGAGGGATCACTGGTCCTGCCCTGCGTGGATCCACAGCCCAGGTGAGCACCCCTGGTGACAGTGACACTGCCAGCTCTGCACATCCCACATCCCAGAGTTGCTGGGAGCCGTCTCTTTCCCAGGTTGAAGTGCAGGGTGTTCAGTGTTTATTGTGTTCCTAACAAAGTCTGTTATCAGTGGCTCTGGAGTTTGTTGCTATCTTAGACTAATCACAGTAATGAAGGCATTGAGTGGAGCCCTTCTCAGGTGGCATTTACCATTGTTTGCTGCAGATAACATAAAGCTTTCTGATTACAGTCGGCTTTTATCACTTCAGAGCAAATCTACTCCACTGAAATGTGCTAATAAAACCCACGGAAGCAACAAACTGGAAAGAAGTGTTACAGCAATAAAGTAACACGAGGGAAAATGTACAGCTTTTGCCACTGTTATCATTTTCAATTTATTAAGATCTAACCATTTTTGTAATATGGTGCTATTGCTGGGGGTTAATTTAATCTTCTCTAATACCAGGCTCCAGTCAGTTTTCAGTGTCAATTTAGATGTAATGCATATTTCTGCATTGCAATCAGAGAAACCCCCTCCGTGGGCCCATGACCATATGGTTTCAACAATCCAGGAGCAAATGTCCGGCACTTTACACATTCATTTATGAGATCAGCTCCAGCCTTTAAGCACACAAATCCCAGGCAGGATCTTGGGCGTTGTGGCTCTGAGGATGGAGTGGCTGCCACAGGGAAGCGCTGAGAGCCACCCTGTGCTCCCCTTGGAAAACTACCCCCAATTCTACTGACACCCCAAAGTCAGGGTAGAGAACTGCTGGGTTAAACCCTGAGGTCTTCATCCAATATTTGCTGAAGGCAGCAGCTGGTTTGCACGTGTAAGGGTAATTTAAAACCCAGCAAAGATTTTATGTTGTCACTGGAGTGGCTAAAGAGAGCAGCCAAGACAGCAACCTACATACGGTATAGAGAGGGGAAAGCTGAATGAAGGCCAATGCAGGAGACAGACAATCTTTGTCCTCCACATCTGCACACAGGACACAGGATGTGTGGAGACTTTGTATCTATAATCCCCCAAAATAAATAGCACCAAACTTTGTGTCTGCTTTGCGTGAGATACGCTGGCCTGGCCAAGATCTCAACCTTTGTCTTTGCCTTGAAGTTCTCTCTTGCAAATGAGGGACATCAAACCTCTCCTTACCCCACCTCCCTGACTGATACCTGGCTCCATCCTGCCCTGCTCTCCCATGATCTGTGCTGTGGTTTTCTTCTGAAACGTTCAGCTCCTGCTTCCTCTCATTTGATGTGCTCCTGTGCAGTTAAAGCACTCACCTGACAGCAGGAGAAGGAGAGGAAAAACAAGTTACATGAGCACACTTCCCTTCCTTGGAGCCTTGTAGGTTTCTGGATTGCTGTGGACGTTGTTCAGCCCCTGTGATCAGAGACTGCACATTCTTAGACCCATTACCATCCACATGTCCATCCTGGGGGACATGTTTCCTGAGCCATGGGAGCCTCCTGGCTGTGCTCCCAGCCTTCACTTTGTTCCCTTCCTGGGCATGCTTTTAAGAAGGGAGAAGGAATGGGGATTAAAGAGGAGACAACAGATCTCACATCTCTGGTATGCTCAGCCTGACGTGACTGGCTCCCTCTGTCCTAACAGAGCAGATGGAGACAGTGAATCTTCAGAAGACCCAGTGATTTAGCAAGGTCACTCAAGAGCGAAGGGGCAGAGATTGAATTTAAGCCTAAAACACTCACGTTCCTCTCCTCTCCCTCTGGTCTCTAATGAGAGCCCCAAGTGTGGAGCCAGGGATGTCAGAGGTACGGAATGCAAAGGCAACGTGTGTGCAGCGTTCTGTCAAAACCCTTGCACAGAGATCATTCACAGTTCAGGCACCTCAAGAGAGGCCATGCAAGATCTAGCAGGCAATTAATGAGATTTCCAAGGCACTGGGTAAATTAGGTGCCAGCAGAGAGACTCCCAGCTTCCTGCAGGGCTTGGGGTGAGTGAGAGGGGTGGACACAGAACTGCAGCAGGGAGGGACAAAGGGTGTGCCACTCCTTCCCTCACCCCCACAGCTCCTGGCAGGAGCATCCCTACAGGTGCTCTGTAATCCCAGGAAAGGCTGCAGGATGCTGTTTGTGTGCCTGGTGTGATAACGAGTGGTACTGAGCAGGGCTGGACTGAAGTTACAGTGAATAAAGAGAGGAAAACATGGATCATCTCTGAACCTCAGTGACTGGGGCTGGGAGGGAGCAGGGAATGGCAGAGCCTTTGAATGCTCCACTGCCAGGCCGTGTGTCTTGTTCAGGGCAGGCTGAAAGGCATTGCTTCCTGCTGAATCCAGATTTCCTCCTGAACTCGCTCCAGTATCTCTCCTGCATTTGCCTCAAGGCAGATCTCAGGGTCGTTCCTAACAGAACATCTTCATCCTCCCTATCTTCATTCCCCCTGAGTGCTCAGGGCTGTAGGTGAGACTGGGGGGCTGAAAATGATCGAGCAGCCCCACAGAGGGAACCCCAGGCACAGAGACCTGTGGGCAGAGAGCCACAGATGGAGCTGGTAACCTCAGTTCTGTGCTCCAGAGTCCAGGAGGGCACAGTGGGCAGAACAGGCAGGACATGTGTGTCCCCTCCCTTCCATTCCCCAGCTCAGGAGCTGCCGTGTGAGCAGCTAATGAGATTAATGCAAATGGGTACAGTGAGTTATACAACATATAGATGCCCTTCACACAATGACGGACACCTTCTGCTACCGTTTATTTTTCTAGCAATCATCAGTAGCACTAATAATAATTAAATCTCAGAGGCTGTAATGAATAATACATAGCAGCATTCTGGTAGCAAAACAAAAAACACCTTTAAAGATTTTCTCCTAAGCTAACATCAGTGCTTGCTTCTTGCAGTGATTTATTTTTTGTGATGTATTAAGCACCTCTAAAGTCTGCAGTATTGAAACATAGATAGTACTGAGTCACAAAATAAACCCTAGGAACAAAGAAAGGCAGGTGCCACTAAGCTGAGCATTTTTATTTGTGTGTAACTGGTGGAGGTGAGCAGTCACAGCAGAAGCTGGAGCACAGGACAGGAGTGTGAGGGGCTGAGGGGACACTGAGCACAGCAGGGGTTGAATCCTGCTCTGTGACCTTGGGCACATCGATTAGGGAAGAAATCCATCTCTTCCCAAAGCCAGGCATTGAGCTGGGGCTGATCAGTGAGGCTTTCCAAGCCAAGGAGAAGGCAGGAGTGGAGAGACCTGTGCCTTTCAGGAGGGGTTCAGTGGCTTTTGGTGGCCTCAGTGATTTGGGCTGGGGTTACCTGTGCATCAAGGCATCAGGCAGGTCCCAGTCACAGTCTCACAAGTCAAAGTCATTCTCCAAGAGAGTATCCCCCATTTACAAGAGAGCAAATCCATGTTCCCTTCAACCACTGCGTCTGCAGAGCTGCAGGAGAAACATGGCCACATCAAATGTCTCTATTTCCTGCAGGATGGAACAATCTGGTCACTCAGAGGGGCCTCCAAAGGGTCATCCCTTACAAAATGGGCTTGTGGTTACTCAAAGAGTGTCTGAAGAAAGACAGAGATGGTTCAAAGGAGTCCTGACAGCTCTGACACCACTCCACTGCCTGTGCAAACCCCAGATCCAAGTTCTCTTCTGGCCTTAGGCAGCCAGGAGGCTTTGTGGGAGGTCAACCAACAGAAAATTCAATGTGAACCTGGTCTGGAGAGCAGAGAAGGAGCTGATTTTCCTCTCTGATACCAGATCAGACAGCAGGATCACTTACTAAAGGAACAACTGGTTTAATCAGTTTAATCAGATATCACAGGGATAAGCAGGAGATAAACAGCCCCACACCACAGCTACGAGCAAGGCATGAATAACACAATACCCCAGCAATGAGCTCAACAGCAACAACCCAACACCACAGCAGAGAGCTCAGTAGGAATAATCCAATGCCATGGTGATTATCTTAGCATGAACACGGCGATACCACAGCAATTAGCCCAGCGTAAATAACCCCAAATCCCGGCAATCAGCATGGCATGAAAAATTGCATCCCGTACCAACAACCACAGCACAGCAAAGGCAGGAAGGAGACAAGGGGAATTGCACTGATAGGAGTTTATTACTGCACAGGTTTATGCAGCAGTACCTGCTTTGGAGCACTCCCAGTGTATGCAGCAGAGTGAGCACCTGCAGCCCCCCACAAAATCAGGGTGGTGGGCTGGGCACAGGGCTCTGTGGAGGAAATGAGGAGGGTTTGGGGTCTTTTTAAGCAGGTGGGATGAACCCAGACCTGCAGTATTCTCCAAAACACTCACTGCTTCTCTGACTGTGCTCCCAACAAAGTCAGTGCAGTGATAGGACAAAGGTGAACGGCTTCAGGCTGAGAGTAGGTTTGGATTAGGTATTTGGAAATCTTTTATTCCTTTGGCAAGGCCCTGAAACAGGGTGCCCAGAGCAGCTATGGCTGCCCCTGAATCCCTGGAAATGTCCAAGGCCAGGCTGGATGGGGCTTGGAGCAGCCTGGGATCATGGAAAATGTCCCTGCCCACATGGCAGGGTGGGATGAAGATGATCCTTAAGGTCCCTTCCCACCCAAACCCTTCTGGGATTCCATGAAGAGCATCCCCAGAGCCCCAGGGCCTGGTGGGCAGCAGCTCCTGCAGGGGTGCAGGTGATGGGGCTGGAGCTCAGGAATTCCTCCTGAGGAAGCAGTGCCATGAATCCTCCTGCCAAACTCTCCTCCAGAGATGGATCTGGCAGTGTTACCTCCCTGACTCCACTTAACACAGGAATGTTGAATTTATATGTGAGTCACAAATACATCTTTTTATGCACTCTTAAAAACCAGAAGCATAATTACCAAGGTCAATATATAATGTTTATTTCCTTTATAATAGACATTATAATTTCACTTCAGGGAAAAGCAACTGTATGCATAAAAATAATGACAAATATTAAAGTCACCAAAATAATGGAACCAGATCACTCTACTAATCCTAAATTTAAATGCATTAACGATCTCTGTAACATTAAAGGTCTGATAAGCCAAATTAGGTTTCTTGTAAGCATAATTAATCTTCTTTTTCAATGAAGATATTACAAGGGAGTTAATTTGAATCCCAAAGGCATTTCTAAAATTGAATTATATAGATAAAGCAAATATTTGACCTTTTACTGATAATTGCTATAAAAAATCAACATGCAAATGAAGCTTATGAAAACCTCTCCTGAAATTGGTATTATTGGGGTAATAAAATCCTCTATAAGCAAAATGCCAATCACTTATTGCCTTAGAAGAGAGGTAACCCCTACCTTAACCTATAATTTGAGAGTATTAAATTACAATAGTGAGGTCTGTGTTTATTAACAAATAATTGAACGGAATCAAACAGAAATGATTATGTCAAATGCAGGGATTATCTGGTTTTATTCATAGGTCATTAAATTTAAAAGACTGCTGGTGTTGGCTCACCTTCTCTTCTGAAATGATTTTTTAGTGTCATTAAATGATGGTGATATTTATTGATTTAAATTGCCCTCTGACTGGTAGGGGCTTTTTTCATGGCACTGGATCAGGATATCTTTGAAGAAAATTTCAATGTGCAAACAGCCTTCACTCCTCCACCACAAACTGCAAAAACCTCACACAGCTGGAGACTCCCTGGCTGAGTTTAGGCTCAGGAAGGTGCCTCAGCCTCTTGGTAAGCATGGAACCCTCTGGCTGCTGGACTGAACCACAGGTCACCAAACAAGTAACAAGGACACCCAGGAAAAGCCTTTTTTTGCCAAGGTTTTGAATTAAATTGACCAGGACATCATTTCCTTGTGTTTGCACAGCACCAGCAGCCAGGGGTTGGTCTGTGCTTGTGGTCACACATCCCTGCACGGAGTCAAGAGTCCAACAGGATAAATCTGGGGTGAAATTAAACCTCAGTATCACCCATAAAACCAGCACACTTCCTATTAGCCAAATTTTTGGCCCATGGATAGGCCAGGAAGTAAAGGAAAATCTTTCTC
The DNA here is from genome assembly GCA_910950805.1 of Acrocephalus scirpaceus scirpaceus. Classification (NCBI taxonomy): domain Eukaryota; kingdom Metazoa; phylum Chordata; class Aves; order Passeriformes; family Sylviidae; genus Acrocephalus; species Acrocephalus scirpaceus. Next base: position 6,757,185 of record OU383790.1, on the reverse strand, counting down.
ATGCTTTGAGCTGCTCCACCCAGCCCAAATTTGAGGCCCAACAAAGCACTAGAACTGAACTAAAGCTCATCTTGTAACCATTCTGCTCCTCTTTTCCTACTAATTCAAGGATTTTGATCTCCAGATTGGTCAACCAAGAACCTCAGCGTGCTCTGAATGTCCATCTCCAAACTTCTGGGGCTGCTCAAAGGCAGAACTGAGTTATCCAGCACGGCTGTGATCTGGGTACAAGGTGTAACACTCCTTGTGCCACAGCCAGCACCAAGCAGGGCAGCCAGAGCTGGTGCAGACCCTTGGCTTGACTCTCTGGCCGTGCTGGGGAGAATTTCAGAGCCTGGCAGCCAATGAGGCTCCCCAGCCCCTTGGGCTCTTTGGAAATATCTGCCCAGGAATGCACAATAACCTGATTTTGTCCAGGTCTGGGTTTGGATTCAACAGCACTGATAGAAGATGTTCTCCAGCAGCAATTTGACTCTGCTCAAGGTCAGCAGGATCCTGCAGAGAAACATCACTCCTATATTGAGAGACTTTTCCCAGACAACATTAACCAGTCTATTCCATCTCAAGCCTCTGGTCTTTAGATATAATTGCTTTATTAAATGTCCCAAATGTTCATTTGACTTAGATGGTGTCTGTCTCTCTCTCTGAAAGAGGGAGAATCTTAATTTAGACACAGAAAATGGCCCATTTGCTGTTGAATTCAAAGCAAATACCCCATCTCTGACTCCAAACTCAGTCTCTTCTCTTGGAATGTTTGCAGTAAGGGACATTTAAATGGCCTGAAACAAAGTCATTTTCTTTGTCATTATTACACTGGAGTTTTCTATCTCTCTGATTAGATTAGAATTGAATCTGGTTGAAAAGAAATTGAATTTGTACATTTCCCTAATCATACGATCTTCAAACACTGAACTTTCTAGTACCAATTAGTCTGCCCTGATCGGAAGGAACCTTCAGAGATGTCCCTATTGATGGGAACAAGGAATGAAAATCTGTTGATGAAAGCGATGATCGATTGATAAACTGCCACCTGCATAAACACTCTCATGCTCCTTCCAGGTGATTGCATTTTTGGCATCTTCAGAGCTTCTCTGAAGCTGGTGGCTACTGAGGAACTGTTCTGTGTTTGGGGAAAATTCACACCCTTCATTCTGGTGGGCACAGTCAGATGTGGAATTGCTGTGACAAGGTAGCCCTGACTTGCACTTGGTGGAATTTTGGTGGTTTTGTCTGGCAGTAGGAAGCTGGCTTAGTGTGCTGGGGCTTGTAAATCCCCTCTGAGAGCAGCTGAGTGTCCCTGTGCCTAGCGTGCCCATAGAAACTCCATCCAGGGCTCTCTGGGACACTCCTGTCTAAGCACTGAAACACACATTTCTTGTTACACTTTATTTTCTGGGCATGGAACCCTCTTTCCATCTGTTCCTGCTCACAAACTGAAAAAAAAACCCAACAATTTTGTACCCTCATGTGTGCCAGTTGGCTGCCTTTTCTCACTAGGAACCATTTCTAACCTCAGGTTAAACAACTCAGCTCAAGATGGCAAAGGGCAGCTCGGTGACATCTCCTCCAGCAAAGAGCAGGGTATAAATGTGTGTGTGCACATGTGAGAGTGTCAGCAGCACACAGGATCAAAATAATGGTCAAAAAATGGTGCAAAAATGGTCAAAAGATGGTGCTGAGTGCCAGCTCTCAGCCTGTCACCCCTGTCAGTTGTGTGTGACCCCTCTCTGGTGAGAGCCTGAGGAGGGACAGGGGAGGGCTGGTGCAAAGCTCAGGGGGAAAAGCACGGGGTTATTACAGGTCAGGGGTTATCAATGAGAAGTTAATCACGAGTATTCAAGGCAAAGGAGATGGTTTCTGACAGCCACCCTGAGCTAAATGATTGCTGGAGTGATGTTAAATTGAGCTGGGTTTTGACACAGGTGAATTTACCCCTCTGTGAGCAGAGGATCACCTCGCTGAGAATGGGGTTTGTCCTCGAGCCAGGAGTGGAGATGTGAGCACAGTTTTAGTGACTGCTCAAACGGAATGTGTTTTTATATTGAGAAGGGTTGTTTCAAGGAAACATCTATCAAAAAGGAAAACAAAATTTCAGCAAGCAGAGGCACTGTTAGATCAGAACCCGAGAGATGAAGTGCAGGATCACTGTTAGCGGAAGACTGGAAATAAAATAGGAGAGCTCCGACTTTGAAACATTTGGCTTCATTACTCTTCATTACTCCTCGAACAATCAGAGCTGCCTCAAGTCATCTTCACACAGGGTTTTTTTCCCCCTGTTCTGAACATTATCCCACAGGGACACTCTCTGAACTAGCTCACGTTCGGGCTGCCTTTTAAACTGACATATTGTAGGGAAAGCTTCTGCAGTCCCCAGGAACCAGACACGGCCCTGTCTGGATGTTTGTCAGTGTGTAGTACAGCAATAGCATTTAAAAAAAAATAAATAAATAGCTGTTCCAAATAAAATGAGCAGCTGGTGTTCATCTGTAATCAACAGAGAGAGGCAGAGGTATTCCAAGGGGGTGACTCACCAGGAGATGTGTCTGAGATAAGGCTGCTCAATGGACTTGTCCTCATCTCACGGGCTGTGGAGAGGCATGGATGAGTAGCACAGTGGTGGATGGCAGTAGTCAGATAAAATTAATCCATTCAAAGTGGCTAATCCCTTCCAGATGGCTTGGGGGATGAATAGAATTCCACAAAATTGGAGTCTGAGCGAGGAGTCAGTGAGCACCCTTTATCTTTGGAGCTGATGGAGGCACAGGGGCTCTTGGAGCAGAGGAAGGTGGCCTTGCAGAGCTCAGGGGACAGGACACATCTCTGTCCCCCAGCACAGGCTGGCACAGCTCAGGTCTCATGGGACACAGCAAACACAGGCAGGGCCAGGAAATCCAGTGCCAAAGCTCCTGGCCCTATTTGTACATCCTGGCTCTCCAAGGGCTCATCCCATAGATTCTGCACAGAGGAGCCACGCCTGCACTTTGTGCTCTCTGCCTGACTCAGGAACCCAACGTTCTGCAGGCACCAAGGGGAGATTCTGCTCTGCTCTCTGTGTGGTGGCCTTTTCCATGTGATCCCTCTTGGAGGGACAGTGGTCTTTGGAGGATGGCTGGTCCCTCATCACAGGCACAGAGACAGGTCCCAAATGATCTCCCCCTCAAGACAGCATTAGTGACACTCATATTTAGCATCAAACAGCGCCTTTGCAGAGGCTCCAGCTCAGAAGCTAATGAATGGTTGCTCAAGGAAGCTATTTTTGCCAGCTGTTGGCAGTAGTTATTTTGCTTTTAATTGTGCATTCACATGCCTGAGTCTGATAACAGTGGCTGCTGTGGAAAAATGCAGTTTCATGAATAATAAATGTTCCCTTGGAAAAAAAAAAAAAACTCCACTCAGTTTTAGATACCAGGAACCTCCTGATCCACTGTTGTCAGCTCTGCAAAGTCTGGTATTCAGCAACACATTCAGCATCCTCCTGAATAATGATAATTCATCTGTGTTCACTTCACTAAAGTATCATATTTTATGGAAGGAGTTAATTAAATGGTGATTTGCACTTCCGCTGAACATTAAACATTTAATGCAGATGCTCCAGTCATTGCCTGAGCTCTAAAGTGGGAAATGCCTTCAAAACTTCATATTTCCTTAAGAGGTTTAATGATCCTAGATCAGGCTATTTGCATACATACATATCCGGGCATATTTTATACCAGCATTTATTGCAAACAAACCCAGCTTTCTTCTTGCCATGTTCTCAAGATTTCGGGGCGGGACACACAGATTGCAGCTGAAGGGTCTTCTCTGGATGATTTGCCCCTGCCACCATCAAATTAATGGGCTCATTAATGAGAGATTTTCTAGGAAGGCATTAGAAAGAAACAGTTATCTACAGCAGGTTGTCTCTCCTATAATTTAGAATAAATTAATTGGTAATAAATTAAGAATGCTAAAAATTAATTCTTGTACAGCAGGAGTTGGGCTTATATGCATTGCCTTCAGCTGAAGTGTCACAGTAAATCCTCTGTAAGTAAATCATTATTGGGATGGGGGAGGAAAAGAAATTAATATTAATGTGCATTGGAGGGGATGACACAGAGGTGAAATGTAAGGCAGCCTTTGGATGGGTGTGCAAGGAGGGCTTTTGCTTCCTGAAATATGAATCCTTGTGGGAGGCAGGGACAGCAAACCAGTGTCTGCAGGGTGTCCTGCATCCTTCATGCAGCGGGGGCCCTGATGAATGGCCCTGCTCTGCCCTGCAGCCCAGCAGGTCCTGCTGGGGAGGGTTCTGCTCCCTGAGCAAACCCATGGATGTCACACCTTGCCTGGCATCAGGACTGCCACCATGGGCTCTGTGGACAAGTGGTGCAAAAATGAGCCCCCACTTCAACAAAACTTAGCGAGTTTTTTCCCTTATTCCCCTCAAAATAAAATTAAGTTGGAATCGTTTCTCCTTTGGGGTGTAATGCGTAAAAGTGAAACTTTTTTTATTTAAAGTCACATGTTTTCAACTGAGGCAGAAAGAGAGTGGAGATGTTTCAACACATCTTCAAAAGCAAAGAAGTTTCATTCCCTCCACTGCCAGCAACAATTTGAGAAGAAAAAGGCAAATTTTCTCTTTAAGCTGTTCCATTAATAACACTGCATCTCCCAAGTGCCAAATTGCTTGGGTCTTTCCCTCCTCCCAAATTCACACAACTTCAGTTTGAAATATAAGAAGCTCTGATTTTTCATTCTACCCCAGGATTTTCAGATTTAAACTTCTTTCAGCCCTTACACAATCATCTCCCTCAAAAAAAAAAAAAAAAACCAAAACTGAAAGCAGTTTTTGCTGCATATAACAAATGCTCTTAGAGTACCAGTTATGCTTTAATGTACATTAATTTTAGATCTCCTTGCCCTTTTCCAACTAAGCCTGTGCCTAGAATTTTTTTAAGCTATGAAAAATTATTCACAGATATGTCAAGCATTAAGTTAGTAAATTAATATAGGTTTGAATTCAATTTGTTTTAGCAAACTACTGTTATAAAGAGCCTAGCGTAGCGTGAATTATTATCCAGATTTATGCTCAGCATCTGACAAAACGTTATGCTACTTTTTCAAGTATCCACTAATTCTAAATAAAAGCAGAACCATGCCATTCCCACATGGCAGTTCCCAACGTCAGCTTCACACTGCATCCCATTTTTAACTCCCTGCGGTGCCTGCCATTGATGTCTCCCAGTTCCAGGTGCTTCAGCAGGGGCAGTGTTGCAATAGCCCTCTAGTTAGAGGGTAGAAATGAGCTGAGACACAAGAATTCTTGTTTATCACAGCATGAAAAGGGTCCTGGTGTATTCCTCTGTACAGCTCAGCCATCCTGACTCAAACCATTCACTGACTCTGCCTGCAGCAAGCTCCTGCTGGAGGTTTCCCTTGCAGCTTCTGACTGCTGGTGAGTTCCTGCTGAACTCTGACTGCAGGGATTAGTGTGCAGCCTCTGACTGCAGGGTTCTACCTGGATAGACTGTGACTGCAGGCTTTTACCCAGCTAGACCATGGCTGCTAAACTATGACTGCAGGGATTAGTTTGCAGACTGTGACTGCGGGTTCCAACACCAGGCTCTAACTGCAGACCCAGACTGACCCCACAACAGTGATTCTCTCTCCCCAGGATCCTTCTTCAGGATCCTCTAATTCCCTCTTCCTCGAGGTTCCTTCATGCTCCTCCCCTCAGCAGCTAACCCACCCCCTTTTATCACACTTATCTTTATTGGCTATATCCGTGACTCATCAGGGGCAGGGCCACACTGGGTAATTAACACCTCTGTTACTTATTGGGGTGAGGTCACCTGTATTCCCTCCTCCTACAGGGGGTGGGGACAGAGCTGCCCAGCACAGGCTCTGGGAGGAGTGACAAGGCTCTCACACCTCATCACCATCTGAGGAGCTGGCAGCTGACAGGAGTCCAAAGTACTTAAAACAGTGATGGCTGAGGTCCATCTCCTCTGCCAAAGGTGAAATTATAGAAAAGCTGGTTTGCTCTCGTGCTAATCATGGCAGCTTAGGGGGTAGAAGACAATCCTCATGGCTTCCATCCCCGCTTGAAAACACAAAGAGCAGAACAGAGGATTTCCAGCAGGCTCCATTCACAGGACCAGCTCTGCACCTCCAGGAAAGAGCAGGAAGCAGCACCACACAACCCACACACCATTCACACCAGGAATTGCTCCTCTGGTGGGCCCCAACATCTGATTAAACCCTGCCCAGGCTGGGCTCCAGCCTCCCCCTGGAAAGAAACCACCAGCACATTGCACCAGCAACACGAGATTTACAAGGAGCAGATGAAATCGAGCCCTACAATAGTTCATTATAATTAACAAAGCTGGAATTGCAGTGGGCTTGGAGCTCTATATCAATGCTAAATATCTCATTACCAGTGTAAAATATTTATGTCTCATGGTCTTTATCAGAAATGCAGGCTCACAGTGAGTCCTGGGCCAGAAGATGGATTCCAAGGAGAAAATGAACAGCTTGGAATAAAAGGCTGGCAGCCTCACAGGATAAAATTCCTTACTGCACATGACTGCAGTGAGGGAGGGAGAAATGAATGTGCAGCAAATGCACAGCCTGGGGTGCAGAATTATGGTCTCTGGGCAAACCCTCCCCACTTTTACCCCTGTGTCTCCTCAGGGCCAGATCAATCTGGGCTGTCACGGCTTATGGTGGTTTGTACTCCATCAAGGGCTGGCAGGTGCTCCCGGGTCCAGGGGAGCTGGAGGGGTCAGCTCCAGGGGTGCTGGGAATTGCTGCTGCTCACTTGCCCATGGATCTGGAGACTTCCCTGCAGCCCAGCCTGCTCCACCTCCAGCCTGAGGAATTTGGGGATTTCCAGATCTTGAGAGTTGAAAATAGAGCTGATGGACATTTACATGGGGTCTGCATTGTCCAGGAGCTTTGGTAAGCTCCCCTAGGGTCTCCTTTTCTCTTCCTGCTGGGAAGAATGCACCTCTGCCAGCACAGCCTTCCTCTGGTCCCCTCAGCACCCCTGGGTGCTCATCCCCAGATGGGCAAGGCTCCAGAGCCACCACAGCCACATGCAAAGGAGACAGAAAAGTGATTTTTTTTGTTACTCATTTTAACCTTTCCTCTGGAGAACAAGGGTCAAGTCCTGGGCGAAGGCTGCAGCTCATTTTTGCTGGTTCATCAGCAAAATGGACTTGTCCATTTCCTTGTTTCACTGAGGACTTGAATAATTTGAGGGTGTGAATCCTGTTCTGGAACTTGGGAGAGCTGCATCCCTGCCTGCCATGGGCTGGCTATCTGTGCCTCTGGGTGAGACATGTCGGCTTCATTCCCTTCCCCTTCTGCAAACGGAGGCAAAGGATTGTCCTTGTCCTTGTCCTTGTCCTTGTCCTTGTCCTTGTCCCCTGCCCTTGCTGGCCTGTTGGTGAGGGGCAGAGCAGCCACATCTCCCTCCTCTGGGACCTCTGGGTTCCACTCTGCTATGAACAAACAATTTTCCCCTCTACTGCCTCTTACTCCAAATCTGTAGGCAGTCCCCAGACCCACTGCAGAGCTCAGGCATGAAGCTTGAGCCCCTCAGAGTCCCAGCAGGGTGCAGATCTCTGGCACAGGAGCAGAGGGAGGAGCCCCTGCTCCACCCTGCAGAGGATCTGTGCCCTGGGCCCCTCCAGCCTGCAGCTCTCCCTGCATCTTCCCCAGCTCCTTGGGCTTGCAGGGAGCTGGCTGGGAGAGGGCACACACTGGGAAACAGGCAGGGAAAGATGATGTAGGATTGCCAGCATTTTTTATCCAGGAGTTCTGGTGTGATGGGTCCCAGCCTGGCTGGAGCAGGGCAGGGTGGATGGATTGCTCTGCTCACACCAGCTCGCACAAGTGAGGTGCTGAACGGTTCAATTTGGCCACATTTAGTTTCCAAAAGCTGCCAACATACTCCAAAAAAATGGGGCAATTTTTAAAATTCCAATTAGGGAGTGAACAGGTTTTGACAGAGGGAAGCTGGGAGCACAGAGGCACATTTTGTATACTTAGAACATTTCTTTGGGAGATTAGCACCTCCTAGCAAACAGGTATTAACTAAAATCTGTCTGAATTATGCTTCTAATTACAATTTCTTTTGTGGTGGTGTTGTATTTATTACAATGAGCTTGCTGTGTATTTATTGTTTTATGTATTGGAGTGAGGCTTGGGCTGCTGAATGTATGTGCTGAATGTGAGGGCTTATAAACATTGCACTGATTGCAAAGCCCTTTATGAAGGGTGAGCCATTTTATTCAAACTTTGGAACCTTTCTCTTGCATTAAATGCAAAAAATATTCCAGGCATCCACCTTCACTCTGATCTTTAGAAGTTTTACTCCATCATCTTTGCTTTTTATTTTTTGCTCTCATTTTTAACTGTTGCCCAAATTGACAATTTTCTTTTTTCTTCGATAATCTCTTTCTATTGGAGGTACAATTAGTATTTGGATCACCCCATGCTTTTGCTGGATGACCCAAAGGTATTTTTCTTCATTGCTCTTTTTTGAGGTGGGCATTCCCCTCCATTTTCTCAGGTGCATCAATCCAAGACTCTGGGCTTGGTTGCTGTTTTTTTCAGTGATGGCAACCTCCAAAGTGACCTGAGGAACAGCTGTGTGCTCTAAGGATCCCATTCCAGATTTCAGACTGTAATATTCTTTACACAAACACCCCAGAGCCAGGACAGCAATAAATTGTAGTCAGACCATTGTGCATTTAATGCTGCTCATAAACGCATAAAGTTTGTCTCCAGAAAGCCATAATGAAGGAAAGCAGATTGAAGCCAGGAAGTGTCTCGTTAGCATGTGATGGAAATGTTAATCAGCAGTCTTTAAGGAGGATGTAATTAATTCCCCACACGGTGCTGTGTGAGGTTCCTGGGGGCAATCAGGCAGCAAAGGGCAGAGCAGTTGGAGGGGGAGATGGGGAAAAGGTTATTTAGCTGTGGGAGAGGGGCTCCTTGGTGCTCCCCTCCATTTAATGGTTATTGGGGTTGGGGCAAGGACCTACCTGAAACCTGGCCTTGGTTCATGGAACCAGGTCAGTTGTGACATTTCTTTCTGCTCCCAGGGGCACTCAGCAAAGCTGTCCAACACATACTGATAAAACAGGTACTCAGCTGGAAATCTCCTGAGGTTCTGCTGTGCACCTGCTTCTCCAACTTCTTCTCCTTCCTGGTTCTCCTCCCTACAGCTCTTACCTTTATTTTGGGGTTTGTGTGTGTGTTCTGCCCCATTCTCTGGGTCAGAGTCTCTGCTGCAGTCTGAGGAATATAAACTGAACCCCTGGTGCTGCACGAATAGCAGTGATGATTGTCTGAGGCATTGACTCCTACCCCCGTGGTGTGCTCTCTTAAGCTTTAATCCCAAGACATTCCCAGCCCCCTGTGCCACAGGCAGTGGTGCCTCCAAGGGCTGCATGTGCCTCTGCAGGGGGCTGGAGCTGGAGGTTGCCGTGGTTTTCTCCAAATGAGCTCCGTTTGTTTCCATTTCTAATGCAATCAAAGCTCCAACTTTTGTGCTGAAAATACACTCGCTGTGTTTCACACATCTCTCTGCATGGAACCTCTTGCATTTTTCCAGTGCAAAGGCCTTTCCATCTGAATGGAAACTGAAGTTTGACTTTATTTCCTTGGACTTGAGAACTTTTTTGTTAGCTGGGCTGGATCCAAATTTCCTCCTTGTTACTGTGCTTTTCACACTCTGCCTGAGGCCTCAGCGCCATAACAGCACAAACAGCCCCGGTCCCTGGGGATCTGTATTGATGATGACTCCTCCAACATCTGGGACTTACCCACCCCAACAGATCTGCAGGCGCACAGAGACTTTATTTTACTGGCTAATCCTGCAGAAAATAATAAAACATGCAAACCAGCGAGACTGTAAACCAACCCCATTAAACCTCATTATTGTCAATTTGTGCCTGGTACCTGCGGCTTGTCGGAAGTTCTCGCCTGTGGTTAACCAGCAATTGTTGTTGTTTATGTGTTTATGAGCTCCAGCCCAGCATATGCTTAATGGCTCTTCTGCTCAGCTCTGTCACTGTGGTTTTCCTCCCTGCTTTTGGAAGGCATCGTGGCCACTGCAGTCACAAACTGTCTGTGCCCAGCGAGGGCTGCTGACCTTCTGGCCAGAGGGGGACAGGCTGTGAACTTTTGTCCTCCTCTCTGGCACTGCTTTTAGCTGAAGGACTGCAAGGAGCAATGAAACAGAGAGGAAAGAGCTCCCACACCAAGTCCTGCCTCGGAGTGGGATCGAGGCCAGACCCATCAGAGGGGGCTGATAGATCCAAACATGTTCTGGGCAACAGGAGAAAATATTCCAGCTGCAAGGTTTACTATTCTCCCCATGGGAGAAGAAAAATTTGAGGGATTTTCTAATATTTCAGTGCCTGAAATTATTTGATTCATGACTGTGGATGTAGAGGGCAATGGCGATGTAGGAACGCATCCTTCAGGGATGGTTTGGGAGACTGCAGATCCCACTTCCTTAAGGTTATTTCAGGAACCTTTCCTTTCAGGAAACCTTCAGGAAACTCTGCTCAGCTGTCACCTGCATCTAGAGGTGTCTGAACCCCATGGCCTGAGGAGTTCATTTATTTAAGTGTCTGAGGAAGATGGCGTTTTTATACCATGGATAACAAGACTGGGAAAAATTGGTGTTCCCACCCAGTGTTGCCTCTGTAATCAGAGGGAAAAGTTCACACTGGAGCTCTCCTGGAAGAACTGGTGTGCTTGGGCAGGGAAGGAGGCCAGGAGAAAAGGACCTGATGTCACACCAGGCAGACCTGGGCACTCAGGCCTGAGGGGTGGTGTGTGATTTCTGACACCCTGAGATTAGGAATTCCAGCAGAGGGGCTCTCTGAACTGCCCTCTTCAGTGAGGGGTCTGTGGCCCTTCCCTGCTGGGCCAGTCAAAGGAAGGTTCCAAATCTCTGCTGGAGCCAGCCCTCCATGGCCAGTGCAATGTCTGAAACCCAGCATTCCTGCTCGTGTTTTAAACTGAATTAGTGAGGAATGCAAACTATTGCTTCAGTGCCTGCCTTTCTCTGATGGGGCTGGAGGAGTGCTCACCTTTCCTGAGCTGGTGAAATGGATATATTCCATAACTCTTCAGGGAATTAATATTCATGTTATTAAGTTTAACATATCGCTCTCAGTTCCACATCTTTTTGGTTTAACAAGCAAGTGCAGACTCAAAATGATGAGCTTGGTTGCAAATGCTGCACCTCTCTTTGGGGTCTGGGGATGTGAGTTTTACCAATTAAAGTGGAAATATGCTTGAATTACGCAGTAGAAAAATCAACAGCCAAATTTGCAGCATGTAAGATTAAAAATGCTGTGGTGGGACCTCACCAGAGACCAGTGTAACCCTCTGCTCAAGAGGCTCTCTGGGAGATAAAGCTGGGTTTGCCCCTTTGCAGAATGTTTGTCCTTGGGGAGGCTTTTGGTGGGGTCAGAGCATCATTCCTGGACTGAACCCTTCTCTGGGATCAGTGCAAGGAGACTGCAGTGGGGCTCTGCAGAGCATCAGGTGCAGGTGGAAAAAAAATACAAAATTTCCAGCAACTCTGGCTGATATCTGAGGTTGATATTTCTTTCTCTTTTTTTTTTTTTCTTTTTTTTTCTTTTTTTTTCTTTGGTTTGTTTGTTTGTTTGTTTGTTTGTTTTTTGGTTTTTTGGGTTTTTTGTTTCCCAGTTCTTTTCCAAGCAAGAATGTCTTAGGAGAGATGTTCTGCATCTCTGGGAACCCAAAGTTCCAGCTCCTCCCCCTATTACAGGATAGCTGAAGATTTCTGTCAAAAAAATCCCAAAAATCTCCCTCCTGGGCTTTCTTTCTGACCTCCCAATCACACAGGTGCCTTCCTCCCTCCCATCTGCAGCTGCAAAGCAATCTGTGGCACTCTGGGAACAGTTTTACACCAGAGAAGGGGTGATCAGAAAAGTATCTCCCACACTTATGCTGGAAGACACCACGGTTCAGGCACTCCCTTTCTGCCTGTCCAACTCCTCCTTTGGAGGAACACTTTGCCCAGCAAGACAAAAAAATAATCCTCCATCACCGTCCTTCTATGAGGTTATTTTCCAATGAGTTTTTTACCTTTTTTCCAATGTGTTTTTACCTTTTTCCAATGAGTTTTTTACCTTTTTCCAATCAGTTTTTACCTCTTGGACCCTTTTGTCCCTTTTGTCCCTTGGACCTGGGTGTTTTCAGGAGTGCAGCACCAACTTAAGCTCATCAGGGAAAGCTGCAGGAGCATCAGGTTACTTGTTAGAATGGGCAGCAATAATCATGAATAGATGTTTTGGATGAAGTTTAAAGGTTTTTCAATGAGCAACTTACCTGGAAGACATTTGTTGGGATTTTTTACCATAATCCCAAGCAGTGCCTGGGTTTTTTTCTGATCTCTAGAAAGTTCTCAGATTTGAAAGAACACTTGAGAGGCTCTTTTTTATTTCAATTAAAAAAATATAAATCAAACCTTTGCTTGAAGCTCCCTGTATCCTCTGTAGTAATTGTGGGTTTTTTGTGTGGTGCTGAATTTCCCAGCTAAAGCCCACACTGCCTTTCTAAAATGTTTTCCCATCTGTGAGTTCTTGTGGCTCCTTCAGTGTCCAGGTGTCAGAGCTGCTGGAAGCTCTTCTGTGTCACTTTTGCTGACCTTGAATGACTTTGAAGCTGAAGCTGAGGGCTCCTTCCATCTCCCCACCCATCTGTATGCACCTCCATAGATAAAGAAATAATAAGCCTCCACACCATTAAATTCAGGCAACTGGTGCATTTCAAATGCAGAAAACAGAAGCAACGGAAAGTCTTGCTAATTTTTACACTAATTTACACCAGAGGGAATAAGAAGTCTCTTAAATCAGATGCTAATTTTGTTTACTTAACTTCCTAGTCAGCACAATGACCTTTCATCCACGAGTAGGAACAAATTAGTGCAGAAGTTCTTTGTGGGAGACAGGAGAACTTGCCTCAACCTGATACTGAATAATACCCAATTAAATGTACTTCTAAGCAGCTCTGCCTTCCCTCCTAGAAGGAAGCTTCAGATAAAAGAACAAAATGATATGCCTTTTATTTACCACTTTACAAAATCCCTCCACGTAATGCAAACAACCCTAACCCTAGTGTGTCTGATACAGGATTTGCAACGCTCTCGGTTTTTGGTAAGAGGATAAGAAGCTTATTACTGTTTATCAGGGGAGGATAAAAGATTCCCTGTTCCCCTTGCTAGGAGGGGAATGGATTTTCATGTTTATCAACAATCAGGGAAATGTGGGTGGGAGGGAGGTATTTGGGTAACAAAGCTGTAAACGCACCAAAAAAACAAATTTCTTTCTGGTAGGTGAAAAGAATGGAAGTTCTTCCTGTTTGGTAATGGGATAAGAGGCATTGAGCACGCTCTTTGGTGAGATAAGGAGCTTACATTCCAGTGGAATTTTTGGTATCAATACAGAGATGCAGAGAACTCCTGAGGATTAGGAGGGAGCTGAGCAGCCACCTGGGGAGTGGGGAAGGGACAGGAGGTGCTGGGTGTGGCCACATCCAGCAGGGACCAGCCACCTGCAGCCCCTGGCTTGGACAGAGGTTTGTCCCCAGTGGGGAACTGGACAGTGAGCCACAGGGATGGGAAAGGAAATGAGGGGCAGAGCCCAGATGTGCCTTTGGTGACCAGGGAGCTGGCCAGGGGATGGTAACATGGACTTTGGGGCATGCAGGCTTGAAAGGGACTTGAGAGACAGAGAGAGGCATCCCCAGCAGCTCTGACACCTGGACACTGAAGGAGCCACCAGAACTCACAGACGGGAAAACATTTTAGAAAGGCAATGTGGGCTTTAGCTGGGAAATTCAGCACCACACAAAAAACCCCCACAATTACTACAGAGGATACAGGGAGCTTCAAGCAAAGGTTTGATTTATATTTTTTTTTAATTAAAATAAAAAAGAGCCTCTCACGTGTTCTTTAAATCTAAGGACTTTCTAGAGATCAGAAAAAACCCCAGGCACTGCTTGGGATTACGGTAAAAAATCCCAGCAAATGTCTTCCAGATAAGTTGCTCTGCCCAGACCTCCAGGTCTGCTCTCTGAGAAAAACCAAACTGTTTGTGCTCAGCCTGGGAGATGGTGAAGAGGAAAGGCAGAACCCCACACCCACATCGTGCATTCCAAGGGATTCCTGTCCTCTCCTCTCTCTGGAGGCAGCATTTCATGTCCTCAGCCCTGCTCTCATTGTCAGCTTGATGTAAATTTAATATCCTTGGGTTATAATGACAGAAACCAAACAAGAGCCAGGCATTTGTCACAGTCAATGAATGAGACAACGTGGCACCAGGCAGAGTGCTGGACTCACTGGGCTGTGAAGGCAGCTGCCCACAGCATCACCTACAAGGGCTTGTTAGGGAGAAAATCGAGTGAATAAGGTGGGAGGAGGAAGAGGAGGAAAGTGCCATGGCAGCCCCAGCCTGCTCAGTGCATCAGGTGCTGAGATGCCAGAGAGGCTGGGTGGGCATCAGGAGGGGTTAAAAGTTAAATCTGTGGCACGGATCTTGTTTAAGGCACAGATGCAGGTGTGTTTGGGGTATAAATGTGTCTGACACAGCTGGCACAGTGGAGGGGTGACCTCCCAGCCAGCCCCTGCACTGCCAGTGCCACACCATGCCCTGAGTGTCTCTGCACCTGAACAACAGCAGAACCCAAATCCTCTCTCTGTTCTTTTGGAACGCTCCCCCCGGCAGTCACAGCTGCTGTTCCATCCACCTCTGCCAGCTGGAGCACCTTCTGTGGGTCTCCTATCCCCCTGGGAGCTGTGGAAGTCTCGGTTCTTGGGCTGATAACCCCGAGAATGTTTGTTAAAAGTCCTTGTCCCAAGCCCCGGTGCCAGAAGAGAGTCAGGATGCATCAGTTCAGGTTCTCAAGGCTGTTTATTGTTTCTTATCTGGTACATTTTGTTCTCACCCTGCTTGGGTGCTGCTGCAGTGCTGGATCGTCACCCACTGTCCCTGACCAGAGCGGTCTGAACTCTTTATACTCCGTACTACGTGTTCCATGTTTACAGATAAATACCAATCCCTATCACCTATGTTAGACAGTGCACTGCTGTGCTAAACCAATCCAAAAGTGCCACCACCACAGCAGAAGATGGAGGGCGAGAAGAAGAAGAAGCAGAAGGACAGGGGCACACCCAGATTCCTCCATCTTGCCTTCTTGAACCCCCATTCTAAAACCCCAAAATTCTACATCTACACCCAGTGATAAATTAATATTATTCTAATCAAACTCTCGTGGCTTATCTCTGGACCCCTTGCCAGGGTCTGGGATCACCCAGGGCAGCCAGAGGGATGTCCTGGGTTCCAACATGGAATGACCCAGGTCATGGAAGCAGCAGTGGGGTTTTGGGATGCCAGGGTATGACCGTGGGGCCAGCTGTGCTTGCCCTGCAGAAGAACTTCACCATGAGCAAGTGCATGGCTGCACCAGTGCAGCTCCTGCACCTCTGGCATGCCAAAGCTACAAATGCAAGGAAAATAACGTGAGTTTTGTCACCTGTTAATGCCACTGGAAGGGAAAAGAAGTTATCCAGCACACAGAGCTTGCTCCAAACATGCAGTGCTGTGCACATGGAGCGTCCCAACTGTGCCCAAAACTTTCTCATTTTCGTGCTTTGTATCAATTTTCCATGCTCACCAGTCTGTGCCAGTGTGCCTGCCTCCAGATAAAACATCCCAGGAAACTTTAGAGACAAGATGTGGGAGAAAAGAGATCTTTTCTTGACTTTCCCTTTTTAATCAGTAGTTTGGGTTTGCTTTTATTTTGCTTTGAGCAATGACTTTCAAGGTGGCAATGGTTCTTTCTGAAAGAAAAAAAGAAAAATAGACAGACTGCTATAATTTTTTTTTTAGTCAGTTTTCACATGCTTGTTAGTTTTTGGCAGCTTCACAGTCTGTCACTTAAATTAATTTTTCAGAGATGGCAACTAATTGTCTTTGTTTTCTGGAGCCCCTGGGGCTCCGAGCTGAGTGCTCTGGAACCCGGAGCAATTCCCTTCTCCAACAATTTATGTTTAGGCTGACTTGTGACTTAGGCAAACAGAAACTGCAGACAGTTATCTCTGCAGTTTATGTGGAATAACGCTGGGCTTAAAAGAACCGTGGTGAGGGGGAGTGGACATGCCCTTAAGAGGAGAATTGTGAGCACAATGTGGGGTCTGGTGCTAAACTGATTTTGCTCTGTGTGGCTCCTTCCAGGTCCCAGATGGTGAGGTGCTGCTGCCAGGTGACCTGTCTGCCCCTCTGGAAGCTGCTTCTCCCCTCGAGGGAGGTTGGTGTGGAGCCAGCAGGAGCTAATCCTGTTCTATTCCTGCCTCCTTCATCCTGGAGAAGAGTTTGGGAGCCGTCTGTCCATCCCCTGCATGGCTCACAGGGATTCCTCTCAGGAGAAATGCTCACAGGCCAAGAAACCAGCCCAGCCCAAGAGCAGCAGTGCCACGAGGCATGTGGCAGCCCTGAATCCAAAGGAATAAATCCATATTCATGGCTCTCTCCCTGCCCCTGGGGCCGGGCTGCAGATGGGAAGGCCGGCAGGATGCTCCATCCAGAGCCCAGCTCTTTCCAGATCAGCATTTCGGTTTGGGCTTCTCTCCAGTTGGGTACAGATTCCTGCATTGCTTATCCTCCCCTTGACAAGCCCTCCAGCTCCGAGGATAAGCTCCAAGCTTATCCGAGTTATCGGCGGGATGCAGCTGCCAGGCAGGGCTGGCACGGGCCGGGGCTGCTCTGGCCTCTCCAAGGGGGTGCAGGGGCAGGGTGGGGATGCTCTGGCCTCTCCAAGGGGGTGCAGGGGCAGGTGGGGATGCTCTGGGCCCTGGCAGCACTCCAGGCACGTCCACGGTGCCAGGGGGGCTCACACACTGTTTTCCTGGTGGATGCTGCCCTGGGAAGTGGTGGGGTGTTGTCGTAGGACACAAAATAGATTGACTCTACACAGTTATCAGAAGAGGAAGAAAGCTTTATTTACAATTTTCTCAGTTTCTTTTACAGCATGCTGTGCTAATTCCATTGGTCCATGGAACTGACACCTCTCTCCATTTAAGTATTAGGAAACAACACCTGGGGAGAGATTGTTATGAGAAGGAATCACTGTTTACTTAACATGCATTGAGAAAAAGGAGGAAGATGTTTTGGGAAGAGAAACTGTTGACAGCTTTCCCTTGGGAAAGGAGCAGCAATGGTTAGCAAGCTGAAATTCTCTCAGGCTCAGAAATATCCAGCCCACAGTGGGGTGGTTGGGTTGTAGGGCTGTGGAGGAGGTTCCTCGGATCGAGGTGGGAGCAGAGGAAAAGAGGGGACACATCTGCCCTGAGATCAGCTCCCTGCTGTTGCATGACAGAGTTTTACGGTGAAATTCCCCAAATCTTTAGGGTTTTGTCCCCACACCGGGGCCTGAGGACCTGTGGTGGGTCTGCCAGGGGTTTGGTGAAGGTGCAAGGTGGGGGAGCTGCTGCCCTGACTGAGACAGGGAGTGGGGGACAGTCACACCTTATCAACTTAAATTGCAAATAGGAGCAATATTTGGTTTGTTTGTTTTCCCCATCCACAAAACCTTGTGAGGGCCGTGGTTCAGCTGAGCCTCTGTGCTTGGAGTGTGAGCAGCTGTGGGGCCAAACCTTCCACCCAAACAAACCTCCCTGACCCCCCTAAGCCCCAGCTGCTGCCAGAGGGGCTCCCCTGCCCTCCAGCAGCACGGGAGTTCCCACAGACCCTTTCCAGATGAATCTTTCCCTCTGGAGCTTAACTCCAGCAAAGGAATGATTTGCTCTCACAGCCTGTTAATGAATTTCTGAAATAAGGAATTAATTACCGTCTGTCTAAATTAGAGTTGTCCTATCCTTTGAGATCCATCTTTTTGATTCTAATTAATTTTAAAAATTACTTTTAGAGTCTTCAGTAGAGATTCTAATTTATTTTACTCTAATATTATTTCTCTGATAAGCAAGTTAATTTTTAGATCAGAATCCGCCTAATCTCAAATTTGTCACACAAACTCTGCTCTCTCAGATACTGTTTACAGCTTTTTGGAGATGACAGATCTTGATGCACAAATCATTCTTTCTTCTTTTTTTTTTCCTTTTTAACCACCTGAATGTGTGTGTTCAAAGGAGATTAATTGAAACCCTTCACTGTGCTGTGTTTAGGAAAGATCCTTAATATTTTAGAACCCAAACCAAATATTAGTTATAAAGCTTCTCTAATTGCCCTTTTTCATGGAGGAAAATGCATGTCTAATTTGCTTTTTTAAAAGAACATTTGCTTTATGGGTATTTGCCTGAGTTTGACAGTTATTTAACTGGCTGTTTTTATTAACTCGTGTTCTCAGCACCAAGTGCAGTGGCAGCTGGGGAAAATTCAAATATCAATTTTATGTTCTTATCAAAGCTGCCATCCCACAGGCCACAATAAACCCTGCAGCAAACTTCCTTCTGGCTCCTGGCTCTGTCCTCATGGAGATTTGTCCTTGTCCTCTGCTGGTGGCAGAGCTGACACCGACCCCTTGGGGACAGGAATGGGGAATTTGTGAGGGTCAGAGATCAGGGGTGGGCAGGGGAGAAAGGGCTGGATCTGTCCCCATGTGGGCACCCAGCACTCCTGGGGAGAGAAAAGAGCCACTGGAGCAAGGTGCTGAGGAGTCACAGCAGCCTCTCCCTCACTGGCTGCATTTTTCTTTCTTTTGGGTTTTTTTTCCTCTTTCCTATGTTGTTTCTTTTCCTCATTCCTGTGTTCATGTTTTCTCTCTTTCCACATTTGTGTTTTCTCTCTTTCCACGTTTGTGTTTTCTTTCTATTTTGATGAAAGCTTAAAAACCTAGTAGTGAGGGACAGAGAAAGTGAAGTCTGACAATGTCATCAAAAATCTTACAAGCAAAGCCCCAGAGAGTCCTGGAAGTTTTCCTGGAGATCTCAAGGGAACTTGGATTGTCCCACTGTGTCTCATTTGTGGAGAAGAGCCCTGTGCTGAGTGTCCTGCTAAGCTGAACCCTGGGGTCCCTACACCCCTGCCTGGGGTCACTACAGAGAATTTTTTGTCCTGGCCTGAGTTGAGGGGCACCAGTGCACCAAGAGGAGAGAGAACCTTGGCTGTGCATCTGCTCCATGTGTCCTGCAAGAAACAAACTCCCCACATTTGTACTCAAGCTGTGAAAGAACCTCCCCAATCATTTTGGACAATTTCATATCATAGTTTGTTTGGGTTCTTAAGCTCCTTCTATTTGTATTTTTTAATTCCCACCTGTGTGGGGGCTATGGATCTTGGATTCTAAGAATCCCAGATGCTTAGCAGATGGTTAGCTTGAAAAAATAATCAAAGAGGCAGCAAAATTGTGTTCATGAGCTCCTATTTATTTCAATCTGGTGTTTTGCCTCACAACAAGACTAATAAGCAATTACTCTTGCATCTCGAATGCTTATGCAGTGTAAATGCATCTGTCAACCAGATTCAACATCATCAATAAAGCTGCCAAAACTGTTCATAATTCAATGATATATGCTTTGAGCATCTTTTTTGAATATAATTTAAAGATTGCAGTCCTATGATTCTGCCATTATTTCCTGTGTGTTTAAAATACCTCCAGCTGGAAGGATCCATTCCTGCATCACATAATCACCTCTGCCTGTGTGGACCACTGCAAACGGTGCCATTTGGCTTGTGTGAGGGTTTTACTTTTTGGCTGGGCTCTGACAGGGTTCCCACAAGGGCTGAGGGAGCAGTTCTGGGATTTGGAGTGTTTCTCCCTCCTTTCTCTCCTGCTGAAATTCACCCCCATGCAGAATTCCCTTGAAGTGCCCCAGGCCTGATGTGCTGTGCATGAAGGGGATTTGTTAAGGTGTGCTCTGCAGGGCCTGGGGAATGGTTCCTTTTGAAGGATCTTTTGCAGGCAAATGTGTTTAGGAAACAGGCTGATGTGATCAGTCTCTACCTGCATGGACACACATCTGAATGGCTTTTCTGGATTTCATCCCAGTTCGACAGAGATGTCCTAAATATATTTTCATTAATCACAGAGTGCTTTGGGTTGGAAGGACCTTTAAGTTCATCCCAGTCACACCTTCCCCTGTCCCAGGCTGCTCCAAGCCCCATTGTCCAGCCTGGCCTGGGACACTGCCAGGGATCCAGGGGCAGCCAGAGCTGCTCTGGAAAATTAATATACATTAACAACTCACCTGCACCAGTGCAAGCCAATCCCTTTAAAGCCTTAGCTTTAAAATTATTTAAAACTAAAATTTTAGAATTATTTAGAAAACCAGAACACAGGCAGCTCCCAGGGCCAGGGCCAGTGTGGCTGGGATTTAGGGTGGAGCAGGGTTTGCTGGAAGGTTCCTGGGGTGCTCCTGCAGCCCCTCCTGGGCTCTCCAGCTTCCCGAGGAGCTCAGGAGCCAAATTCTTCACCAGGTAGGGATGGACCTGGCTCTGCTTCCCTGCTGTGTCTGCCCACTGAAGGACCAAGCTGCAGTCCCTGCAGATGGGATTATTGCTGCTTCCCAGCTCTCTCCCAGGTGTCTGTGCTGCTGTCAGGGTGCTCTCCACTCGGAGTTTTCCAAGCGTGCTCTGTGTGTGCTCCAGCTTGGAGTGCAGCTGCTAATCAGCTGCAGGAAGGGGATGCTCATTGGAATTTGGCTCCCTCTTATCTCTGCTACCAAATCCGTGCAGACTCTCTTGGCCATAGGCTTTTACAGCTGCTACAAGGAGGGATTAGCTGTTCCTTCCATCAGGATCACTTTTTGTGTGCCCAAGCCCTCTGTTTCCTGCACACACATGGAATGCTAATGGGCTCTGCCTCTGTTTTCCAGCTGCCCACTGGGGTGAGTTTCTCTTTCTCTTGGTTTACTTTGTGCCTTATGTCAGAGTTAATGGAATACAGATTTCTGAGCAAAGAGAGATCCCAGTGATTTTTTAAACATTTTTTTTCCCTAAGTCTCTGCATGAATGAGAATCCGAGTCTATCAATGCAGGAAGCAATCCTGCACAGTTTAATTTCTCTGCTCTCTCAACTGTGTCAACTCCTGAAGGGACTAAGAAAAAAAAAAGAAAAAGAAAAAGAAAAAAAAGAAGAGTTAAAACAACACACTAGGAGTGGTAGTTCAAGGTTACAAAAAAGTTTTAAAACTGAATCTTTGGAAAGGACACATCTTCATTGCCAGCCCTGTGCAGCTGCCCCATTCCTGGAGATTTAGGAGTGACCAAATGTTAATCTTTTCCCACACCAACGAAACCCATCCTGGCTGAGGTTTGGGGTGAAGTGAACGTATTTTGTCCTAATGTCAATTCATTCCTTGTCCCTCAAGAATGAGCCAGGTTTGCCCTGA
Organism: Acrocephalus scirpaceus scirpaceus; assembly: GCA_910950805.1. Lineage (NCBI taxonomy): Eukaryota > Metazoa > Chordata > Aves > Passeriformes > Sylviidae > Acrocephalus > Acrocephalus scirpaceus. The sequence goes on along the minus strand of OU383790.1, from coordinate 6,735,809 downwards.
ATGAGCTTTTGCTGGGTTTTAGGTTCCTCATGCCCAGATTCTCCAAGAATTAAGTGCCCACTGAGGAAAGCTGGAAAGGAGTCAGCTGAACCATGTGCTCCCAGCACTGGGTTGGGTTTGGGGGTTGTTTTGGTGTGATTCCCTGCTTTGAAAGCCGTTCCCATCACTGCTGGAGCTGAGTCCTCCTCTTTCTACCTGTCCTTGTGTTCAAATCTGTCCTTTGGAGTTAAAATACACTGAAAACCCAAGTCTGCCAGAGCACCTGGTAGAAACCTTATTCTGTGAAAACTTCCCAAAATACCAGCCCCAAACCCTGAGTCTCAATGTTTGCCATGGGGCTCAGGAGAAATTGCAGGATCCCTTTGGATGCTGTATTTTCCACATTGCTGAATCTTACTCCATTTCATGCTTTCCCAGCTAAGAGAAATTTTTTAAGACCATGGAACAAGCGAAAAGGTGAGGATGGCTGCCCCATCCCAGCCAGCTCTGCTCCGCTGAGCTCCCCACTGTTAAACCCAGCCTGGGTTTATGGCCAAAAGGTACAAGGGGAAAAAAGACAGCGGAAAAATTTAAACCGCTTTATGAAGTATTTTACAGAAGAGTGATGTGGCATCTATAGAGCAGTTAATGGTGTGGTATGAGGGGTTTATTGGCACTGGTGAGCGATGCAGTCACCACACGAGCTCGTGCTAATAAAACCTTTAATCAACACCACATCACTCCAGCCATCCTGAGCCAAACCCTGCTGGCCTCGGCCAGGTGACTGATCCATTGGGCTGGAGCCCAGCCAGGCTCCTGAGAGGCTCCTCCAGCCACCTGCCCTGTCAAAGGCAGAGGTTTGGTGGGCTCAGCAGGCCCCACCCCATAATCAGTGCAGCTGCAAAGCTTCGGGTTTGGGCTGTCTCATTTTTGGGTGTGTGCTCTTGCCCTCACAAGACAGGGGTTCTTTCCTCTTTGCTTTGAGGAGAAAAACGTGGTTTCTGGGAAAATTCTATTTTCCAGAAATACCAGGTCAAGCAGATTTGAAGGTTGCATCTCTGAGGGAGGAGCTGCAGCAAGGGTGGTGCCACACCATCCCCAGGGTGGTGGCCACACAGTGCCAAGGGTGCCACTGTGCAGCGTGGGGTGGCCCAGCCCCTGGAAGGCAGAGGGTGCCTTTAGGCCACACAATAATCGAAGGATTTGGGTTGGAAGGGATCTTAAATCCCATCTCATTCCACCCCTGCCATGGCAGGGACACCTTCCACTGTTCCAGGCTGCTCCAAACCCAACCTGGCCTTGGACACTTCAGGGATGGAGCAGCCACAGCTGCTCTGGGCACCCTGTGCCAGGGCCTCACTGCCCTGGGGCCAGAGAAGGTGCAGGGCGCTCCCACCCATGCAGGAATCATGGAGGGGACAGGTCAGGCTCTGCCCTGGGTCCCCCAGCAGTTTGTGACTGCTGACAAACTCCAGCAGCTGCTGCAAAATCCCTCTTGAGAAGTCAGGGGAACCAGCCCAGCACAGAGACCCCGGGGCCCACGGGAGCAGATCATCAGCGAGCTGCTCTGGCTGCATAAAATTTTCATGCTGTTTCTCACTTTCCCCGTGTCACAACTCAGTGCAAGTCCTGCAGTTTGAGGAGGTCACCAGGCCAACACACTCCATATTGATCTTTCTCTCTGCATTATCATCAGCTGTAACTAAAAACCGTCAAGGTGGCTGCAGGCCTGCATTCAGGCAGATGGAAACACAAATCCTGAGTATTTGTACTCTGCAGCCTGAATTCCATCAGGCAGATTGGCTTTGGGGTGGAAGTTAGCCCTGCTCCTGCTTCAAGTCACATTTTTCCCCACAGAAAAGGTGGAAATGTCAGGTTTGGGTCAGTGTGTCTCTGTGCCTCCACATCAGCACAAACCAATCGTGCCCCCATCAAGTGCTGGCCCCGTTATCCTGAAAGCTGCTGATGGTGCTGGAGCCAGACGGGTGTGGGAGATCAAACACGAGACAATCTGTGCTGCATTTCCAACCACCTGAGGCTTCAAAGTGCCCGTGTGGCATCTGCTGGGCTCAATGACTTGAGCAGTGCTTTAAAACACCTCTGCTGTCCGTGTTTGCCATTGTTAGAAATTAATAGCTTTCTCCAAGTTATTTTAACTTCTCATCCCACATGTGCACAGTGTGTGCTGCTCTGTTAGGGACACTGAAATTACAACAGCATGGTTCTGTTTTTCCTTAGCCACCACTACCTTGCTAGTTTTTAATCTTCCCTGCCTGGAGGAGTTTTTGAACAAAGTCGCTTTTAAAAATCACGACGTTTCTTCAATGCAATGTCTGGAGATAAGTTTATTGTGCTTTTACAGGATATAAGTAAACACATTTCTTAAATGTATTCCCAGCTACAAAAAGAGAAACATCCTGCTGTGGCTTTAGGCAAGCAGAACATTGGAGGGGAGTGTGGGAGCCCCAGGAGTGCCCCGGGCCGGGCCGGGCCGGGCCGGGCCGGGCCGGGCTGGGCTGGGCTGGGCTGGGCTGGGCAGGAGGATGCTGGATCTCTGCTCCATCCTCGGGGGCAGGATAAGGCAGGCGGGGAGCAGCTGCCAGGGGCTGCGGTGCTGTCAGTGAGCCGAACAGCGCCTTGGGACCGCGCTGTGCATCTCCCAGCAGGGGAAATCACCAGCAAAAGCGCTCAGGTTGCTCCGGAGATCTTTTCCCTCCCGTTCGCAGCGGGGTGGGCGCACGATGGAGTTCCCCAATTTCGCATTTCACGCTGCTGGAGAATGCCCCGTTTGCTCCGGTGCCTTGAGAAGAAGCAGGCTGGGTTTTTTCACCTCTTTGACACCGTTTTGCAAGGCTGCCAACATCCCTCGGTGACCCGAGGGGCAGCGCTGAGCGCTCGGGTCCCTGCGGGGCTGGGGATGCGCACACCGGGCTGAACACCCCAAAAAGCGCTGCAGAGCCAGGCACAGGGGCAGGGCGAGATCTCGGGATGCTGCCAGGTGTGGATACAAAGCCCTCACAGGGCGCTGCTCCAGACCCTTCTCCCGCAGAACAGGCGGGATGCGGGATGGGGCTGCTCCCGCAATCCCCGCTGTCCCTGGGGAACGACTGTCCCAGCAGGAAAAGATGATGAAGGACACACACACAGTTCGGTGATGATCAGAAGGCTTTTTACATTTCATTTCTGCCACTTTTATAACACGATGCTCTAAAAGGGCAGTGGTTGGTCCAAGGAGTGCCTCTCTTCCCCTTTGGGGAACACCAGGTGAAGGAGCAAGTTTTGGGAAAATCCTGAGAAAAGTCGAGGCTCACATAAATATTTACAAAATAACAAAGACAGTGTTGTGAGAACGGGAATTTATTCCCATGGGAAATCAGCACGCAACACTTAGCAGCAGAATTCCGGAGCCCAAAAAATACAGACCCACAAACCACCTCGCCTCCTCGAGCCCCTTGGAAGTTTCTTTATGAAGGCACCACCTTTAGGTAACATAAAGACGTGTGCCTGTCGGCCAAGCCACGCTGCGGGGGTGTGATGAGAGGCTCAGATCGTTCCCACAGCCCGAATTCCCCCTGGAATGGCAGCTGAGGCTCCAGCATCCCTGTCTCCCCCTGGCCGGGTGCGTGGGGCACACACCGGCTCGCTGAGAGCTCCTCCGGGCTTTGTGCACATCCTCAGCTCTGCCCTGGTCCTGCCAGGGTCACACCTCCCCTCCTGAGCCCCAGCCCAGGGGTGCGGTGGGTGGGAGGAAAGCCCAGCCCGTGCTTGCCCACAAAACCCTCCTGTCTCCACGTGGAGCTCCTGGCTCTGGGAAAGTACCATATTTCTTCATGCTGAGTGAAGAGGAGACTGTAAAGGGTGAGACGTGGCCTGGAGGCAGTTAAAATTTAAATTTTTTCCACTTTCCTGAGCGCTAATACCGTGATCACACTGTCTAAATAATGTCCATGCTCTGGCTGCTGTATTACCTGTCCTAAGCATGATTTACTGCTGTAATAAATTAGCCCCTAAGCCAAAGAATCAAAAATAATTGGCTTTATATCTTGGTCCCCATTTTATCCTGTTCCTTTTTCCTTTCCACCTGTCCTCTCTCTCCCTCTTACTCATTCTCTGACATATTTCTTTTCCCCTTCTCAATTCCTTCTCAGGGGCCACTTTCTGATTCTTTTCCGCTGCTTGGGATTTTCCACTCTTGGGATTACCACAGGTGGTTTCTTGTCCTCTGTTTTCTCCTGCAGATGTTTGCAGCTCTGGCCACGGGGGCATCGTGGCTGTGTCCCACCCTGGGGGCCGCAGGAGGGGACAGAGGTGCCCCAGCAAAGCTTGATAAGGATGTCACAGTCACAGCTGGATTTTAAATGGACTTTCAATTGAGCCACACGTGTGATTGCTCTGAAATACTCGATGGGTATAATACCCCCAAGCATGAAATACTGCAGGGCAGAGAGCTGGGGGGTTCATGGGCTGTGAATCTTCTGCATCTTTTTGTGTGTGTGTATGTGTGTGTGTGTTTCTGCTTTGTGTCTTTAGCCTGGTTTGACACCACTCTGTAGCCTCACCTGTGTTACCTGGGGTGTCACCACCTCCCATGTCCCCAAATCATCGGACACCCAGTCCTGCTGGGAGAAGGCAAAGGGGGGTGGGAGTGTGGTGGATTATCAAGGCACATCTGGCAGGAAGGCTGGAAGCTTTGGTGAATGGTGGCCTTGGGGTTTGACCCAAAATGTTTGGCCCCGTGACGCGTTCCCAAAGCTGTTGCAGCACAAGGCACATGCACAGGAGTGGCTGATGCAGTTTTATTTGTCTCTAGGAGCAGGAAGTGTCCCTGTTTGTGTGTGTGTGTGTGGGGACAGCAGGAGGGAGGGACAGGGTGATCCTCCTCCTCCTCTGAGCAGAGATGTTCCACCTGAGCTCCACTGCTGCAGTGGGGTGGTGATGCTGCCTTTGGGCTCACACACAATCCCAGAATGATTTGGGGTGGGAGAGATCTCAAAGATCATCTCGTTCCCCCCCCTGCCATGGCAGGGACGTGTTCCACCAGCCCAGGTTGCTCCCAGCCCCGTCCAGCCAGGCCCTGGATGCTGCAGCACCATCCCTGCTGTGTCCCACTGGCAGCTCTGAGCTCAGTTACTCCCCAGCAGAGCCTACATGGAAACAACTCGAGAGCTCTGAGCAATCCCAGTGAGAACAGCTTGAAAAAGTGGAGGCTGCTTTTTAATTTTCCTTTAAATAAATGGACATCTTCTGTTTTCTGGGTTTGTTTTTGGGTTGGTTCTTTTTTTTTTTTTTTTTTGGCTTGTTGTTGTTTTTTGGGTTTTTGTTTTTTTGAGCTCTTAATGTTCATTTTGCGTGCGGGCACGGTGCCGTTCCTGTTTCAGAATGCACACAGTGGAGTGCAAAAATCAAGATTGCATCTCATGCATAATGCAAGGCCCAGCAACCCGCTCAACAAATTACCCAAGTAGATTCCTCCGACAGGGCTGGGGGGAAGGAGGGGAAAAATATATTTGTAACAAGTATCTTTCTAAAGAAATGACAAGATAAACACATAAAAAATAGGCATGCAGAGATTTTTCTCCAGGGGGTCAATTCAGAAATTAAAGATAAGGATGATGTGGCTGGAGAGCGTGGAGCAGCAGGTTGGGGATGGGGCAGGGGCAGCTGCAGGTCCTGGAGAACAGGGGGGAGCCCAAAGCTGCCTGTGGAGCTGAGGGCTTGATTTGGGGTTGGGAACTTATTAGAGGAGTGACTTCCCATGGAGACAGGTTGGACAAGGGATTATTTGGTTTATTTATCGCTCTCAGTGTGCTGGGTTTGCAGGGATGTGCTGCAGCCCTCTGCTGCTGTGTGACACTGGACTTTGTGCCACTCCTCTGGAAACAGAAGCCATAAAAATACAGATTTTATGTGTGGGAGGTCATTTTAGGTATGGAGGATGGTGAGGAGGGGGACAGAGAGATGGGAATGGGTCACCAGAACCTTTCTTGTTCCTTTGCTGTCCCCAGCCCAGGAGCAGCTTTGGCTTCCCCCACTGCTGATTTGCAACCTGGACAAGGATGAGGCCTCTGCTCCCTGCAAGAGGAATTTTCTGGAAAAAATTTTCTTTCCCCCAAAGTGAGGGACCACATTCCTTCCCTGTGGCCCGTGCTGCTAAGCCTGGATCACTCCCTGCAGGTCAGGGAGCATCCCCTGCCCCTCCCCAGGGCGCTGGGGGGAAACCTGGGAGCTCAGCTGTGGCTCCAGGGTCAAACAGTGGTGGAGGAAAATGGAATTTCAGGAGCAGACAGGGCTTGGTTTGGTTTTCCTCCACCCCAGAGGGTGAGGGGTCCATCACCCCGGGCTGTGCAGGCAGCATGGGGGGCTTTGGTGGGTGGGGCACCCTTGGGAGTCTGCTCCTCTGGAAGCTCAGTCTGTTCAGTCTGGAGGCCAAACTTGTTGAAAAGGATCAGAGGAAGGAATTTTCCTCCAGGGATGTAGAGAGGCAGCCCCAGAACTTCAGCAAGCACAAAACTTGCTCATAATTTCACCCCGGCAATAATGCCCACGGCTCCTGGATCACTGTGACCCATGCAGGGCACAACTGAGTCCATGAGTCCGGCCTTGGTTGAGGATTATTTTTTCCTAATTTCAGTAATAACTCAGGCTCCAAATCTCATCTTATTCATGTCACTCACACTAATGAGCCCAGGCCCGACCCGGCAGGGATGTTTGGGTTTATCTCAGCTCCCTGAGGGCAGGAGGGGGGCAGGAGCCCGAACCCAGCCGGGCTGGGCACTGCCGGGTCCCGCAGCATCCCCGGGGCTGCGGGCACAGCCCTGCCCGCACAAGCTGCACAAGCTGCACAAGCTGCACAAGCTGCACAAGCTGCCCTTGCCACCTAGCGGCAAAACAGCCCGGGAAGGAGGAACGCCGGCCTGAGGAGCCAAGGACCGGGTGAGGAAGGGAAGGGGATAACGCAGCAATGCGTGGAGGATGTTGTGCTGCTCAAGCAGTTTTTTTCCAAGTTGTTACAGCCGTGAGGATGCCCGGCTGTGTGGCATCCTCAGTGTGGCACGGCTGTGCTTGGCTGTTCCCAACATGCAGAGCCAAAATCCCTCTGCCAGCAGCAGAACCCGGGGCTGGAGGTGCAAACAAATCCCCCTGCACGGCCCCCTGAGAGCGGTTTTGGGGGTTAAACCAGGAGCAGCTCGGGCTCATGGGCTCTGCAGGGGTTTGATGTCACCCACACACAGACCTGACCTCCTGCATGTCCCTGCCCCAATGTCACCCACACAGACCCGACCTCCCTGCAGGTCTCTGCTCTGCCCCAATCCTGTGTAACCCACATACACAGACCTGACCCCCCTGCACATCCCAGCTCTGCCCCAATGTCACCACACACAGACCTGACTCCCCTGCATGTCCCTGCCCCAATCCTGTGTAACCCACACACACAGACCTGACCCCCCTGCACATCCCAGCTCTGCCCCAATCCCCAGTGTCACCCCCACACAGACCTGACCTCCTGCAGGTCCCTGCCCCAATCCTCAATGTCACCCACACACAGATCTGGCCTCCCTAAAAGTCCCTGCTCTGCCCCAATCCCCAGTGTCACCCCCACACAGACCTGACCTCCTGCACATCCCTGCTCTGCCCCAATGTCACCACACACAGACCTGACCTCCTGCACATCCCTGCTCTGCCCCAATGTCACTCACACACAGACCTGACCCCCCTACATGTCCCTGCCCCAATCCTCAATGTCACCCACACACAGATCTGGCCTCCCTAAAAGTCCCTGCTCTGCCCCAATCCCCAGTGTCACCCCCACACAGACCTGACCTCCTGCAGGTCCCTGCCCTGCCCCAATCCCCAATGTCACCACACACAGACCTGACCCCCCTGCTCTGCCCCAGTCCCACCCCTGCCTGTGCTGGGGAGGCTCTGGGCTCCAAGGAGCCGGAGTCCACAAGTGACCAGGGTCAAGTTTGGGCTCTTTGCACCTCGGGAATTTGGTACCAATAGAGCTGTAGGGCGTTGCCACTTCCTTTTTTATATCCCTCTTCCCACATTGTCATTTTTGTGGAATTTGGGAGTGATGACAGGATTTGCTCTTTGTTTAGTTCAGGAGTGTTTAAAATAAACCCAAACTGTCAAGAGGGCACATTTGCCTCTGCCTGGCTCTTTGGGCCATGCTGGAGTGGGAAAAGTTAACCCAAATTGCTCCATGATTTCATATGGAAGGTGAGGAGGGTTCTGCCCTCTCCCCAAAACTCCCTGGGATCCCACAGCAGCCCCAGGAATCCCACCCCTCTCCACCCCAGCACCCTGCAAAGCCTCCCAAAACCACCCTGAGCAGCTTTGGTGGAGATTAAAATACCGCAAGATCTGCTGCGTTCTTGTTTTTAAAAATGCCTGAATGCATTTGCATTGATTTATTTTTAATACAAGCAGCGACCTGTGAGCTTTGGGTATTATTTCTATTTGTTCCCTTTGGCAGAGGTGGGGGTCTTCAGCAGTGGGCACAGGCCTGCTCTGCCCCCAGGGCACCAAATATTGCCTCTTCCCAGTGCTACTGCACAGCTGCATGTAATGCAGGGGCCTAAAGGAAAATGAAGGGAAAAAGAAGGGAAAAAGAAGGGAAAAAGAAGGGAAGAAAAAGGGAAAAAGAAGGGAAAACCCTCGTCTTTGGTTTTTTAACTTTTTTCCCTTTTTTTCTTATTTTCCTTAATCTCAACTGACCCTTAGCATCCTCTCTGAGGAAGATCTCAGCCTGCTCAGTGCCTGTGAGGCTGGGGAGTGAGCAGGAGGTTCAAGGTCACAGGTACTGGCAGCAGCCTCCCCTCTCCCTCCGGAGTGCTCCTCCCTGAACCACTCTCTCAGCAATGTTTCCATTCACCTTGCCCACAGAACCAAAGCACAGGCAGCGACTCACTAAGCAAATGAGCCCCTCCTATAATCCCATTTGCTTATGCTGCTTATTTTTCTCCTGCATAATTATTTTTAAAGGAAAATTTAATTTTGTTTAATGGGAACAAAGTTTAACACTCGGTAAGCTTTGTCTTCCACAGCCACCATCTGGTGAGCTTTTCTCCTGGATTTTTTTTTTTCCCTAATTATTTTTAAACCAGCCCAGTAAATTGTGTGTGGTTAAGAGGCACTTCTCATTAAGATGAAATACTTTGATCTTGTAGGATCATCTGTTTTTAAAGAGGTAATGATATCCTGCTTTTTTTTTTTTTTTTTACCCAATCTCAGTGGTGAGACCTGCCCAGGTGTGAACTGGGTGCAGCAATTAGAGCCTATCAGAAGCAAAAAATGGGTCAGGAGAAGATCTCTGAGAGGGCACAACAGGGACCATTAAGAAGTAAGTGGCAAATCATCTCAGGAAAGGGAAACATTTAACCTGGTTATTTATTTATTTTTAAGTGCAGATGGTGTGGGGGGAATAAAAGGCTGCAAGAAGACCAGGAGTCATGGGGATGCTATATATAGCTGTACAGCTGTTTCCTTCAGGTGTGATAACTCAGAAACGCAGCATGATTAATTCTGAAAGTTGAAATGTATAGCGGATTCTGATTACATCTGAGTGTCTATAATTTAGCTACTTAGTAAAATTAACTTGACGTTTTTAGTGAGCTGTGAGGACAATAACGTGTGAAGAGACTGAAGAACAAGTTTGACTGCACGCTCTTCCCTTACCTCCCCCCGTTTTCCCCAATCCGCGGAGTTTATTTTTAACTTTTCCCGTTTTCCCCGGGTCCAGAGGAATGGGTCTGGCTCCCCCTGCAGGCTCCGGGCTGAGCCTCTCCCGGGATGTGACACCGGGAATTAATTCTGGGAAAACTCGGGGACACGGGCTCTGCAGGGCACAAAACATCTCCGAAACACAGGGAATTCCAGGAAAACTCGGGGACACGGGCTCTGCAGGGCACAGAGCACATCCCGAACAAAGGGAATTCCAGGAGAACTCAGGGACACGGGCTCTGCAGGGCACAGAACATCTCCGAAACACAGGGAATTAATTCCAGGAAAACTCGGGGACACGGCCTCTGCAGGCACAGAGCACATCCCAAACACAGGGAATTCCAGGGAAACTCAGGGACACGGGCTCTGCAGGGCACAAAACATCTCCCAGGCACAGGGAATTCCAAGGAAACTCAGGGACACAGGCTCTGCAGGGCACAGAACACATCCCAGACACAGGGAATTAATTCTGGGAAAACTCAGGGACATGGGCTCTGCAGGGCACAGAGCACCTCCCAGACCCAGGGAATTAATTCCAGGGAAACTCAGGGACAGGGGCTCTGCAGGGCACAGAGCACCTCCCAAACACAGGGAATTCCAGGAAAACTCTGGGACACGGGCTCTGCAGGGCACAGGGCACCTCCAAGACCATGAGAGCTGCAGGAAGGCTGTGGGACCCCCACTAAATCCATCTGGGTACCTCAGGGAAGGCCTGGGCTGGGAAATCCAACAGCAGCACCCAGCAGGGACCAGGGGAAGAGGCACCCTGGAAGTGCAAGGCCTTGGGGTGGTGTTCTCCAGAAGAAACCCATGTGCACAGTGGCTGTGGGGAAGGAAGGAATGGGAGAGACCATCCCCAGGGCTGAGACCAGACAATCTGTGACATCTGTGAGGAAAGGCTGGGAGTGCTCAGCCTGGAGAGGAGAAGGTTCTGGGATGATCTGATCGTGGCCTTTCTAGAACCAGAGGGGAGCAAACAGAAAAGATGGAAGAGAGAATATTTACAAGGGCCTCAAGTGACAGGAGAAGGGGGAATGGCTTTGAACAGAGAGAGGAGGATTACGTTGGATATGAGGAAACATTTCCTCCCTGTGAGGGTGGGCAGGCCCTGGCACAGGGTGCCCAGAGCAGCTGTGGCTGCCCCTGGATCCCTGGCAAGGCCAGGCTGGACGAGACTTGGAGCACCCTGGGGCAGTGGAAGGTGTCCCTGCCATGGCAGGGGTGGGATGGGATGGGACTGAAGGTCCTTTCCAACCCTGCAGCCCCCTGTGCTGTGCAGGGAACAGCCCCAGGGGTGGGTGGAAGTTCCAGCTCTCCCCCACCTCAGAGCACAAACTCAGTTTGTGGCAGCCCATTACAAAATGCAAGGACCAACATAACCCCAATCCTGTATTAGGATCTCCCAGTCCCAGTGCTTGGATGCCAAGGGCAAATTTCCTTGTACAGAGGGGATCTCATCACCTTGAGGGGGAAAAACCATCGTGTTTTATGTTAAATGAGTTCAATAAAGTCATGCTTGCACCACCAACTCTGCTTGTGTAACCAAAAATCACTTCAAATTATGGTCTTGGTAATGTTAAACAATTATTTTCCCAGTTCACTTTGTGTCACTCAGGAAATAAATGATCTGATGTGGCTGCTTTGGTCAGTAATGCCCAAAGTCTGAGGTTTTAAACAAAATAACACAAACACATTTGTGATGATTTTTCATTTTAATTGTCTGATTCTAAGTAACATTTTCAGACACAGCATCAATCTAAGTACCTAACACAAAGCCCAGCATCAGGCAGTTTCCAGAAGAACCTTCCAGAGATGGTTAAAATGCTTTAAAATATTTAACATTTTTCACATTGCTACAAAACAATGACAACTGGCAGAGTAGTTTTTTTTTAACCTACATTCTTTTAGCAGGAGAGAAACAGTGGAAGGTGGATCACACTCTTGGTTCTTTCAGGACCTGTTTGACTACAACAACAAATAGTTTTATGACATGAAAAGTACAAATATAAAATTTCAAATGTGCCAACTTTAAAAAAATCTGGATTTCTCCTTAATACCTGCAGTACCTTGCTTCTGTAATAAATATTTAAAACCATCTTTACATTACAGAAAATGTTAAATAAGTTATTTACCAAAAGGTGTCTTTTTTTGTCCTTTTTTTTTTTTTTTTGGTCAAAGGCTGATTCCATTAAAAGAGCTGAACAAACATTTTTTACATCAATAAATATTAAGGCAGCATAAAGCAAACAACACTAGCAAAACCAGTCTCTGTTAGCAGAACTTTCTCCTTCAGAGAATCCTTTTTTTGCTGGTGTAGGAAGGTGATTTTTGATTCTCAGCTGGTGGAACCTGGTTAGGAAAGCAGTAATTACAATTATTGTACAGAACTTCAATGCCCACAATTTGTCCCTACCCCATCCTGCTGTACAAGGATGTGCAAAGAGGAGCTCCTGTGTTCTTCAAATTAAGGTGATAAGACTTCTGTAAGCAGGAAGATTGTTTTATGTCATCACTTTCTAGCTCAGGCAGGGCTGAGAACAGCACAGCAGCTGCAGAGGGAAATGTGGATGCTGATGGGGATGAGGGAGAAGGGATGCATGGAAAAGGTCAGAGGAAAATTGAAATTGTACAATCATTCAGAGTGGAGGGGTGTGAGGAGAAGGAGGGGATTCCAGAGTCAAGGAATGTGTTGCATCCTAAAGTCTGAACCTTGTAGGAGAAATCAAATCTGAGCAGAGATTCCTGAAATGCTCCCAGGGATTGAACACCCTGCACCAGCAGAGAGCTGCTCCCAAAAGCTTCCCCTGCTGGCTCTGTGGCTACAAAATTAAAGCACCACCAGTGACCAAAACAGGCTCCAGCTTTTACCAAGGGTGTCTGTGTGAGCTCGTGCAGCAGGCAGGTTATCAGGCTGTGATCTCCTGGAAATGAACTGCTGGGAGATGATGACAGACATGAATATTAATCTAGGGAAAGCATCAGGAAGGAGAGGGTTTAGGTGTTTATGTGGTCAGTCATAAAACTCTTAATTCAGCCATCAAACACAGCAGGCTATTTATCACACTAAACTGCTGTCACCCAGCCTTGATTAGGGAGCAAACCTAAAGCAAATCAGACTAATTCTGCAAAATACTCCTGACACAGCACTGTGTATTTCTGACTAGCACAGACCAAGGAATTCAACACAAGCAAAAATTTTACTTACTTCCAGGTTTCCTCTGGCCTTCTTCAAGACATCATGTGTTAAAACCACTGGAAAGAAAGAGGAGATTAAAAAAAAAAACATACTGCAAGTCTTTCTAAATGACCAAATATGAAATAATGTCTGAGCAGGAGGATTCCCTCAGGACTGCAGGTCCAGGGCAGTGCCACCCCTGGAATGTCACTTCCTGCTGCTGGCCTGTGTTCCACAATCTGCTTTTCAAACCTAAGCATCCTGGAAGTGTTTTTGAAGTTTTTCTGCCACGTGGAACAGGCAGAGCTCAGCACTGCACGTACCACCCCAGACCTGCACAGCCCTGCCACGCTCATCCCTCCAGCCAAGGCACACAGGAAGATTTTCTGCTCCTTTCAAGGGGAGATGCTGCATGGTCTAACTCCAGTTTGATCCTGCTTGGGCTGAGGAGGGCATTTAGGAAGGGGAGAAAGGACAGATGGCAAAAGGAGTCAGTTCAAGGACAAAGGAACCTCTCTGTGCCATGGGGAAATCAAAAACCAGTGGCCTGCTCTGAAGGGTTCCAGGTTTTCTCCATTCCTCCAGCCCAGTCTGTAGGGCCAGCAGGAGACCTGTGAATGGAGGAGGGGATGTTTCCAAGCAGAAATGGTATTTAGAAATGTCAGGTTAAATATGAGTCTCTAATCTGTGTCAGTTCTGTAACTGCTGAAATGCACCACTCACAAACACCAATTTGATATTCTGCTCTCAAAAATAAACAATTTAGCCATAATAAAGATTTTTCATTACAACAATAAGAAGCCAACAACTCCAAGGGTAGAGCTGTCACGAGATAATTACACCCCTGGCAGATTACTGCAATTTGGCACTGCATTGTTCCACGCTCAGAGGTTCAGATGAGGTTTATAAGCAATGAGCTCTCTCACCAGAGAGAGCACACAGAAGACTCTGAGCCACAAGAATGTTCCAGTCTCTGCCTCTAAATATATTTAGGAATGTTCAGCTACATAACAGAGGGAACCTGAATATCCTCACTGGAGCAGGCAGGTAACAGGATGTGTGCAGAATGAAGGCAGCCAAGGTCACCTACTGCAGTGTTTTCCTTTCCTGCCAGCTAAAGGAGAAGGGAAGAAATCTCAAAATCCAGCAGCTTCAGGTGGTCCCCCAGTTTTGCTGTAGGCTTGGCCAGGAATTTGTGCACAGATGCAAATTAGAAACATTTCTGAAATTGCTCTTTTAAGACAAAGGCAGCTTGACATCCATAATTCCCATAATCAATGAAACTTGGGAGAAAATCACATCCAGGTCTTTTTGTGTGGCAATGCTCACTGCTCAGAAGAGCTCTGCTAGTAAACTCATTTCACCTGGCAAACTGGATTTTTCTAAATCAAAACTATTAAATTCAGCTGATGACCAGAATTTGGAAGCTGTGCCACTGCTGGCACAGCTGCTGCTCTCCCAGCAGAGATTTGCATTACAGAGATTTCACAAAATGCAGGTTTCAGTTTCTCAGCACCTCACTCAGAGGAGGTTGAATGCCCTGAAAGAAAAGTGAGCAAATTCAGGGCAACAGGCACTGTTTGCTTTAGGGCAGTGTGGGTGGCTCAGGGATAACATTTTGGCTACAAGGGTAAAAATCTCTGTTGATTTATACCCAGCCTAGCTCTGAAATTACCCAGACTGTCTGAGGTGACACTGGAACTGGACAAACCAGGCCAGTGAATCCACCCCAGGGATATTATCTGGAAAGACAGAATAGCTTTGATTTTTACATGACAACCCCAAACTGAGCTGTTTGGCTCTACAACCTGAACAAAACATAATTTATGATTTAATGCAAGTAATTTGTACACATATAATATAGCAATTTTGAAAGAAGTGACCAAACACCAGCCCATAAATGCCTGAAACAACAAAAATCTGCAGGCAGAAGATATATGGGCCTTAGATATAAAAAAGGCTATAGAGCAAAATAACATTTATCACTCTACTTTGCATTTAACTGACTTGAGTAACATATAATATTATGGATACTTTTATAACTTTGTATGGCGTGGAAAATGTTCCAGTCTAGATTAATTACTGATAACACAAGTGCCACTCCAGAAGGACTAATGAGCCATTCAGTCCCACCACTTCAGAGGGAGGAAGAATGGATTTTTTTGAGTTTTTTTCTTTTTTTTACAGAAGAAAATGAACTCCTCCCACAATACCCATATTGCTGTAGCATGAAGGTAGAGGAGAGTTCCATTCAGATCTCTTCTGGTGAGTGATTAAAGTCTAAAGCAGCAGAGATGGATCTCTTCAAACAGACACCTGGCTTAACACAGCTACAATACTCCCTATGTCCCACTTGTTTTCATGTTTCCAGATAATTTTCTAGACATGGAACACTAAGAGTAAAATCTAATTCCACAGAATGCCTTAATTCTTCTTTAAAAAATTACTCATAGCAAGCTTTTGTTTCCCTTATTCTGAGCTTGTTCTCCTGCACTTCTTAGTGTGGTGCAGAGCACTGACAGAGCTCCCTGCAGGGCAGTACCTCAGAAAATGGAAAAGCCTAATTCCACATTTATTAAGACTGAAGCAAAATCACAATTTTGACAATGTCAAAAACTTTGGCTGAAAACATTTACAGCAAACAGTAACTTTGCCTCTGTCCAGAACTGCTGTAAAACAGAAACAAGAGTACCCAAAATGGAATAACCCAAGTAAGAATTAGTGGCAGCTGCATGGATTGATTCATTATCAGTGGTTTGTATAAAACCATGGACAGCTTCCCATGACATTCTCCACAGCCTTTTTGTCCTTGGGGCAAGTTCTACCCACTGGAATGAGGCTCCATCAGCTGAGCACAGCCTGAGCCTGTTTGTCAAAGCTGGAGCACACGAGGGAACACCAATTTTAAAGGCAGTCACAGACTACAGAAATAAATCAGAATCATTATTAAAGCCCACACTCACACTGGTCAATGATGACTTTCTCCATGTTCTCCTTCAGCTGGTTTGTGGAGTGCAGGCGTTTCACTGTGCTGTGCAACTTCTTCTCTTGCTCAGACAGTTTCTTACGTAACCTGAATATTTCTGCTTTCATTCCTTCATCCTACATTGAGAGAAGAAAGTAAGATATTAAACTATGAGCTAAAAATACTTTCTACCTTGGGAATTGCTCAATACTTTTGTACAAGTACCCTCAAGCTTCCTTGGAGTACCAATAACTCAAGGGAGTGAAGGATCCTGACCCTGTCCTTCCTCCTCCACATCCCCCATGACAAGAGATCCTGTGATACAACCACAATTCACAGATGGAATTTAGTGCAAGCAGTTTTTCTGTTAGACTGAGGAATGTCTATCAGACTGGTGCCTATTTTTGTTCAAAACTAGAACAGATAAGGAAGGCCAGTGCCAAGGGATCAGTGCCCTGTCTGCCAGGTTCAGAATCCAGCCTCCTCCTTGTGTTCTGCTAATGATTGATGCTGCTTTTATCACAGGGCACTGGGACAGTTTAATTGCAAAATAAAAGGCACTGGGACAGTTTAACTGCAAAATTATTTGACAGTATCATTATTAAGGTTCAGTTCTCACCACCAATCCCAACAAAGTTCTGACTTGTAAAACTGTGAGGAGCCCTGGCAATCTGCCAGTGTCACTGCTCTGGGTCCTTGTGCAGATTTAAGCTTGGATCTTTTTTCCTTCTTGTGCCACTTGTTAAGTAATAAAACTTGTGGGATTTGCCCCCACTCTTTATCTCTGCAGAAGGACTGATTACTCACAGCTCCTGTGGGGCTGCAGAGAAGGCACTGAATACTCAGAGTGCTTTAGAATCCAAACTTTAAGAGAGAGATTCTTTCATATTCTGCATTTAAGACATCAGGAGCAAGCTAATATCCTTAAGATCAGGGGGTGTTGGATACAAAACTCCAGAAAAGATTCTATGAGGCTCTAATGAGGAGCATCCTGGGAATTCAGATCCCCACACACATTAGGATCAGCCTTGCAGAAGTGACTGATCCAAACCAAGGTTCAGCACAGTGACAGGACAGCAGGAGATGCATCCCCCACATCCTGGAAGCCCTGGGTGGGTGAGAGACGTTCAGTCCCTGCAATCCAGGCCAGCATGGATTGCACACAGGAGGATAAAAATGGAAGTACACACTCTTGCCAAGGCATCCCAAATCTGGAGCAGAAACATCAGTGAATGTACCAGACAGCAAACTTCACTCCCACTGCTTTTGTGATTTGATATATTTAAGGATGCTAAAAAGTATCACCAAAAATGTTATGAAATTATATAGAAAATGTTTGTTTTCCCAAAGTTTGAGGGTTTGGGGTTTTTTTTCAGAAATATCCTGCTTCCCTTAATAAACACACACAAAAACCTCAGTGAAACCACTTTAGATTTATTTTAAAGCCTGGGTTTGAAACAGTTTCAATGCTGAGTGGTGGTATTCTGACAGCAGATATTTCATTCCTCATTTACTTTACTTTTATTCATTTGCATAGTGCAATCCTTTTTAGTTAAAGTGTTATAAAACTTGTCTTGGGGTTTTGTCACACTTTGACAAAAGCTTCTTCTTTTACAGCTTTGGCATCAAGAAAGTAAACAAAAATGTAGCTGAGATTACATCAAAGTTGCTGATGTTTCTCTTCTTACCAATACACACAGAATCAAATTGAATTTGGTTCCAACAACAGGGAGCCCAAACCTTTTCTTGTTGAGGTGGAGCATTTGCCACCTCCCTGGATTTCCTGAATCTCAGGTAACAGGATTAGAAATTCCATCTTTATTCCAAAGTGTGTTGTAAATGAACACCTGGCCATACAACATGATCAGCACACACTCAGCCTTACACTAAATCCATGTGTCCAGAGACTGGGTGATGATTCTCCAAAGATTTTCCCAAATGACCCATCTGTAACGGGTGCATCTTCCTGGAGACATTCCTAAAGTCCAAAAAACCATCCCAAACCCCCAACCAAACCAGCCAAGGCCAGCAGTACCTGAATGCCCTGAGCAGTACCATGAGCAGCTTTCAGGGGAAGAGAAACTCTCCAGAGCAGCTTCAGGGAACGTGCAGCCTCTTCTAAAATCTGCTGCACTGTGTGAGTGTTCGTGGAAAAGCCGTGCAGGGATGCCTGGTCTGGTACCTGTAGCACAGGATTAGAGACATTTTATATTTTATACTTGAACCATTATGAAAATGTAATCTTAATTAATGGGTTTAATCCAGCTGGTGTGATTTCATATTTAAGATAATGCACACAGCCATTGTGTGCCATAAAAACTAATTTGTTAGTTAACAAAGGCTGCTGAATTATGTATTATCTGAGAATTTCAGGGAGGGAGGGGATTTATCCTAATCAATAACCATGATTAACAATAGATTATATTTACTAGATTTGCTATGCCACATGCTAACAGTTGGCAACTCTCTTCTTTCTTCATTTGCATTTTGTGTCATGTTATTTGAAAGTCAATGATTACAGACATCAATTTAAGCACTATAGATGTTTCTTCCTTAGCAGACCCTTTAAACTGTTCCATTTAATGCTAAAATAACTATCAGGGTACACATAAAATGTTTTCCTCTGCTGACAGATGAGAAAACCAAATGGAAGAAATTGCATAAATGTGAAATAGGGGAGGGAAAGAATGTGAGGGGAGCAAATGAATTACCAAAGCAATGGTGCTACAGAAGGGGGAAGGGTAATGAAAGAAAAGCATTTGCAGTTCCTGCCCCAAGCAGGATACAAACTGAATATTTATTTAGCATTGTTATCAAACCAGAATCCTCCTGTCACATAAAATACCCCATTTGCTAAGTAGTCTGAAACTTCAGTGATGTAAAGCTTGATAGGAAACTGCAAATTGTGAAACTTACTGCTTTTATCTTTACACCAACAAAACAAGTTAAAAACTTAGAGAGATTACTTTTTCAGTCATTATCAGTATGTTAACTAGGTCATTGGGAAATATATGATACTTCAGAGAGTCTTAAGTGTCATTCAGGCATCATTTGACTGTGTGAGCACACATGTGATACCACAAAAAGCATTTCAGAATTGTTGCAGACTGCACCTTCAACAGCTTCACTAATTATAACTGCAAAAGTAAGTAGCACGAATTTATCCCTGCAGTTAAGACCTTCTGTTTTCTGAAGAGCAGCAAGCATGGTTTTTACAGCATTTATACTATCAAAAAATCATAGGGGTGAAAAGGACCTTCATTAGACACTTAGTTTCCTTTCCCTCTCCAAGGCAGGAAAGCATTACATGGAATTTTTTAAACATTGGCATAATCTATCCTCAAAACTGCCTCCAGTCAGTGTCTCTGAGCACCCTCCATGCCAGTGGTTCATTATTTTTACCACTGGCTCTGTTTTCCCTGCCTGATCCAGGCCCTTCCTGCTGGGGTTTAAGTTTCTTCATTCCTTGTTAGATGCTACAGACATGCACAGATTGTTCCTTCCCTTTAATTGAAGCTTGTAGGCAAATTTGTCTTTCCAAACCACCCCAAAAATGCCATCATTAACTGTGCCCAACAATTAATATTACGTAAGAGAAAATGAGCAGAAGTAAACACTAACTAGTTCTCCTATTTTAGACAGAAAGGACTGAGGTTATTCAAGACAAAATACACATTTTAATGGTTAAGCATCCTTGAGACTGCAGCAAGAGCAGCAGGAGTGGCTAAGAGTGTCAAAATGAAGGAAGGGTCATACACTGAGTCCTAGAAGAGAGTATTTGATCATTAATGAAATATTCAAGTTTCTGGACTAGTTTATGATATTGTTAAATGTTCAACTGACAATCAGAAAGTGCAAAAGTATAAAAAAATCTTCCCTGAAATATGAATGTAATATGAAAAAAGCCTCATCAGCACACATCAATCTTTAATGTACAGTTATAACCTGGTGTTACTAAAAGGTTGAATTCAACCAAGGGGAGAACTTCATTAGCTTTTATTTGTCTCCTATTTCCTGGGTTTATCTCAGGCCTTCATTATTTGAATATCTTAATTATTTTTATTATTAGGTTACTTTTACACACCCCTAGTTTAAACCCTCTCTACAGCATTTTAGATTTTTACCTGGGATTTTCTGCTGCTGCTTTTGTTTGGCTTTTTTATCATTTCCAGTGCAACAAACATCGATTTCCATAGCAAAACCAAGCAGTTTTACCTCACTTAAAGCCAAAACTGGAAGTGACATTGCTTAAAGGCCTATAATTAACTCAGAATCACACTGAGTCCATCTAGGTGATGACTGCCAAGCTCGAGGCATCCTGAGTTATTCAATCAATTCTTCCCTTTGCACCATTTTGTGCCTCTGGGTAACACCCACCCTCCTCCTTCAGAGGGTTTCAGTGCTCACCTTCACTCCAGGCTCCTGCAGCTTGGTGCCAGCGACCTCCCTGAGTGCAAGCTCCATGTCTGCCAGCACCTGCTGCCCCTCTGAGATGTGTTTCCTCAGGGCATCGTAGTCCTCGATGAGGCCCAGGACGTGCCGGCCGTTCCTGTCCGCCCACATCCGATGGCCGGGCACCAGGCGTGGGGTGCACGTCCTGCTGGAGCCCGAGCTGCTGCTGCACAGGGAGACACTGTCCACGTCACCCTTAGGGGCTGCCTGAGGACCTGGGGCAGAAAAATCGGGGCAGGTTTTTAGCCTCACACA
Source organism: Acrocephalus scirpaceus scirpaceus (assembly GCA_910950805.1). NCBI lineage: Eukaryota > Metazoa > Chordata > Aves > Passeriformes > Sylviidae > Acrocephalus > Acrocephalus scirpaceus. Next base: position 6,715,257 of record OU383790.1, on the reverse strand, counting down.
CAAAAAATAATAATTTGCACTTCTATTAAAACAGGCGTACCTGGTTTGTCGGCTGAAATGCAGCGTCCGTTCTGCTGCTTCTGCAGCTCACAGATGGTTCTCCTGGCAGCAGGGCAGCTGCAGAGATTTTCTACAAATAAAGAGGGAGAAAGAAAACTGTGTTATTAAATGTTTACATGCATTTAAAAAAAAACCTCCCTGCTCTTCAGTTCCTTTTATTGCTGGTGCTACACTTGGACTCTGGAAGGAAAAACCAGCTAATTTTTCTAGTATCATGCCATGGATCTACTTTTATACCTGAGTATCTATCCAAATTCTAGATACCTTCCAAAATCAAACCCCAGTTAAAATGATTTTCTACATGTAAAAAGGGAGAAGGAAAGCTGTGTTATTAAATGTTTACATGCATTTAAAAAAAAACCTCCCAGCTCTTCAGTTCCTTTTATTGCTGATGCTACACTTGGAATCTGGAAGAGGGAAAATCAGCTAATTTTTCTAATCATGCCATGGATCTACTTTTATACCTGAGCATCTATCCAAATGCTAGATACCTTCCAAAATCAAACCCCAGTTAAAATGATTTTCTACATGTAAAAAGGGAGAAGGAAAACTGTATTATTAGATGTTTACATGCATTTTTTAAAAAAACCTCTCCCAGCTCTTCATTTCCTTTTATTGCTGATGCTACACTTGGACTCTGGAAGAGGGAAAATCAGCCAATTTTTCTAGTATCATGCCATGGATCTTCTGCTTTTATACCTGAGCATCTATCCAATTTCTTGGTATCTACCAAAATCAAACCCCTGTTAAAATGATTTTTTACATATAAAAAGGGAGAAGGAAAGCTGTATAATTAGATGCTTAAATGCATTTAAAAAAAAACCTCCCAGCTCTTCAGTTCCTTTTATTGCTGATGCTACACTTGGACTCTGGAAGGAAAAACCAGCTAATTTTTCTAGTATCATGCCATGGATCTACTTTTATACCTGAGCATCTATCCAAATTCTAGGTATCTAACAAAATCAAACCCCAGTTAAAATGATTTTCTACATATAAAAAGGGAGAAGGAAAACTGTGTTATTAGATGTTTACATGCATTTAAAAAAAAACCTCTCAGCTCTTCAATTCGTTTTATTGTTGATTCTACACTTGGACTCTGGAAGCAGAGAGAACTAGATAATTTTTCTAATCAGTCCATGGATCTTCTGCTTTTATACCTGAGCATCTACCCAAATTCTAGGTATCTCCCAAAATCAAACCACAGTTAAAAAAATCTAAAATATATCCTGATGAATGTATTTGATTAACAAATATAAGCTTCCCATTAAGTCCACAAGAAGTAGGACACTTTTGACAGCTGTACCAGCCTAAGATTGTCTCTATACTCCTCCTTCAGAACTTCCACATTTCCTGAGCACCTACGAGAAAAGCACATCTAAAAAACTCAGCTGCTGACATTCCAAGGAATCCTTCTGGTCCATGTGGTTTTATCTGGATGTATGGAAAGCTGTTACTGTGCAGAGCACTTTAAGGAGGAAGAGTCTCATGCCCTCTGTATCCCATGCACATCAATATTGGAACAATAACCTAACCCTGGGTGTAAACATTACCCTTTCCTTCATTTGCTAAAACAGCATCACTTAACAGTGATTGAAATAAAGGTAAAATATTCCTCAAGGGCAAAGAGGGGACAACTGATTTATCCAGAGCCCATTTAGTGCACTTATTGATCATTCTTGAGTAATACACACTCACCCTCCTTAGCGAACACCACAGAGCTCAGCAGTGAAAAAAGAACCCCCCAGGTAAGCAAAATTTATGGCAATTTATTGCAGGCATGCTCCCATCCCACAGACTGCAAATGCTCTGCTTGGATGCAAAGGAAGCACCAGCTGGAGGCTCTAGGACAGTGCAGTGTGCACCTCACACCCCAGCTCTAACAGCAGAGGGATTTGAGGAGAGCTGATGTGGGTTAAGGCTGTAAGAGCATCTTTAAAGAACGAGGCCCAGGACCCCCAAAGCACACAGAGCACAGTACCAGCCTGTCCTGCACAGGGCTGAGAGCCTGCCTTCAGCAGGCAGTTGATGTTAACAGCTGACACTGGTCCCAGTTCCTCTCTCTTCCCTTTGGAAAGCTGCTCTTCCAGTTTTTCATGCAAGGATTTGTTGGTGTCTATGCTCCTCTCCAGCTGCACTCGCAGGCTCTGGATTTCAGTCAGCAGCTCATGTAAATCCAGTGGATTGTTCTGATCTTTCCGGAATTCTTCTGAGGCATCACATCTGGGATCTGAGACAATTTCAAAAGAAACACTCAAACATCTCTAACAATTAAAATAGTATTACCCACTAGAACACTCAGCGAGTAAGTTATAGCCAGTGTTATCCTCAATATTAAGAATTAACTACAAACAGCATTAAGATAATGGGTTGACAAAAAACATGTCTTAATTGCTTCTATCCTTGAAAGATTTAAAGAGCTGAAAGTTGTTTTTTATTTTGTCCATAAAAGCTACTGTGTCTCATGCCAAAAGCTAAAAAATTAGATAAAAGGAGAATGAAGAGGATTTACAAAATGTGAAGTGCATTAATGCACAGTCTGGGGAAAGGAAAAGGAATGGCGAACATCAGAGTGTGGAGGAGGGATGGAGTAGAACTCGGAGTTAATTTTATACACAAGGAAAAAGGAAACAGTGATCACCTGGCAACCAGAGGAACAAATCTGAACCTGAGAAAAGCAGGTTTCTGTGTTTACCTTCTCACAGAAAGAGATCAGTACACAAAACAACTCCATGCATTCCCTCCTGCTGAAATCCAACTGCTCAGGGTGTTCTCCAGACAGTGGGAAGGGGCTCAGCTGCATGAGGAGGCTGCTGCCACTCTCTAATGACACCAGGAGTTGTGCAGGGAGAATCCCTTCCACCCCTGAGCCAACTCTGCCATAAAGAGTTGGCTGCTGCAGCCAGGCAGGAAAACCAGTGGCAGCAGGGCACAACACTTGGAGCAGCAGGGAAAAAAAAATCAACTTTTTAAGAACTTCCAGTGGGAAATGTGCTGGATGTGGTAAGGGCTTTTCAGCAATGAACAGCATCCCACTCTTTACCTCAGCACACCAACTGCTGGTGTGCCACAGTTGGTGCCACAGCCTCCTTCCAAAGGAGAGGAAGAACTCAGGTGAGCTCCAGTCCTCCTCTCACCTTTACTGACAGCAAAGTGGACACAAAATTATGAAACATCTAATTCAGAAAGCAGTGTCAGTCCTTCTGCCAGCCCCAGGGAGAAGCCTCTCCCCTCACCTTCAGCCAAGAGAGAGCACAAGCTCCCTGGGTAAGCAGGACCTGTGAGGATGCTGCAGCAGGTTTTTAGATGACAAGTAAATATCTAAGATCCCCAGGAAATTCATCATGAGCTACTAAGTCTTCAATTCTTTTTTTTAGCTTAGCTAAAAAGATAAAGGAAACTTGGGGGTGTCTAGTCAGCATCTGACACATCCCAGGCTTGCAGTCACCCCAAGGAGGAAGCATTTGAGCAGGAGGTTGTCAGTTCCCTTTGCAGAGCAGACACAAGGAGAAGCAAAGGAACAGGGACCCAGCCCTCCTGGCCTTTGACAAGAGCATGATCAGAGGGAAGAGATGCAAGAGCCAAGAGTACAGAGACAAGTGTGCATTTATACCTGTGCCCTTCCTTCTTGCTTCTTCCAGCTTCTCATAAACCTTGATCTCAGTCCGCAGCGACTGCAGCAACTTCTCATTCTCAGAGAGCTGATGCTGCTTTACATTAATTTCTGTTTGCAACCTGTTAAGTCCCAATAAACAGCAGAGTTAAATTCTGATTTTTTTTTTTCAAAATCTAAAATCCATTCCTCTTTCCCTCCATAATTCTTCCCTTGCCTTTTGAATATATCCATGCCCCTCATTAATGTTAATGGCTGTGGCTAAACACATGCCTGTCACACTGACAGCTTTTCTCTAAATGACTCTTTAAATGGGGACAGAATCAATACCTGTTCAGTTCATTGCGACTGCTGTAAATCTGACATGTCAGGTATCTGATTTCATCTTCCTTTTGGCAAATTTGTTTTTGCAACTTTTCGTTCTCTTTCTTGACGCATTCATGGTCCTCGTGAAGATGCTCAAGGATTGCATTCTTCTTAGAGAGAGATTCTCTTAACTTTTCATTTTCCTTCTGTTTATCTGAAACAAGAACCACAAGGTATCTGCAATGCCCACAATGCACTAAGGCTCTGATTTTTAACTAAATCAGCTTTTTCAGAGACTATCTGAAAAAAACAGCTGCTACTCCATTATTGCTAATCCCAGCTTGAATGCTTATGGTTGGGCATGGAATTTCAGGGGTGCAAAGAATTGTTAAGTCAATTTAATGAGTGGACTGTGAATATTTTATTGTTATTGTTTTCTGATCTGAGATGAGTTGCAGGCTACTCCTGTAAAGAACAGTTTACATTTTTACCTCTAGATCCTTTTGCTAGCATTGCATTCAGAACTTGATTTTGCTTCCTCAGGAAATGTATTTCAGAAGTCAGGGAATTATGCTGCTCTGAGCCATGGATAAAAATGTTTGCAGAACCTATAAATATATACATAAAAGATGATTTATGAGTCATCTCTAGGTCATTAAAGATTAAACTTTCCAGACAAGAACAATTTAAAAAATTGCAGAAAAACATGCTATAAAAGCTATTTCTCCCCTATATATTTTGAAGGTTATCACTACAGGCTAAAAGGCAGCTCAGGTTAATGCCAAGTAATCCAAAGCCCCGTGCAGCACAAGTGCCTCTCATTGCTGGGCAACCATTACTAAAATTGCAGAATTATCCCTGGCAGTCTTTACCTATCAGCTAAAATCCCAACAGGACAAAATGCAGGAGTATCTTGTGACATTGCTATGATTTGAAAAGAAAATTGTAGGAGGGCTTACCATGTATTTTAGTCTTGCTCTGCTCATACTCCACTGTATTTAGTGAGAGAACAATGGGATTCTACCAGCTAATCCACAGGGGTTAATGCAGAGAGGCTTGGAAATAGTCTGGTGATAGATCTGTTACCACACAGGCAAGAGCATAAGGCTGCAGTCACTGTCTTGGCCTCAGATTACAAACTCAGAGCCCATTTAGCACCACTGGGATGAAGATTTATCCCTCTTAAATCCGTGTTTCTAAAATTTAGGTAACTGAGCCAGTCTTGATCAGCCATCAGCAGTCATGGGGAGGAACAGGCCCCTCCAGAGCTCAACTGCCCCTGTGTCTCCTCTCCTCACACCTCTGAGGATGAGATCCCCTGTCCTCCACAAGCTGGGTTTCCCTCCAGTGCCTCCAGGAGAAGCTCTGGGTAACTGGCACGAATTAAATGTCTGACTTTGACAAACATAAGGGAGATGAATCCCGCTCTGAGGATCTCACTGCACTAGCCAAGTGAATCTAAGTGTTAAATCCTGTATCCAGCCAGTTAAATCCCAGCCCAGGCAATCCTCAATGCACTGTACTGGTGCTAGGCACCCCCAGTGACGTGCACTGGTGCAGCACAGCCTGCAAAGTGCCACATCCCACTCTCAAGGTGCTGCCTCTGAAATGCAAGTCAAGTCATTGTTATTGCCCTTTGTAACCTTCTCACAGTCAGTAAAACACTTCAGGACCCACTGGAATTAAAAGCATTTTTCATCTGATTGGTTATCCCAGTATCTCCCACACTTTAAAGCCTGAGATAAGTACATGAATGTCAACTATTTGGTTAATAGAGAAATAACCAGCTGGCAAAAAAATTAGCTGAATGTATGAGGAGGATGCCTTTCAGCTCTGGCAGTTCAATTCAATTTGATGTGCTGCACTTCCTCTGAGTAATCTCATTTTATTGTAATCCCAATTGAAGCTTTTACCCACTACCTAACTGGGATGTAGTGTGCCATGATATGAACCTCTTGTCACTGCTGAAAGACTCAAAGGCTCTGGAAGCCTGGCACTAATGGTATTTTACTATCTATATGTTAAAGAGTTGAGGCAGCTATGTGAACTCAAAAGGCTTTCTCCTTTCAGACTGTAACAAAGCAATCCAAGTTGAAGTGGCAAGGCTTGATGGTCTCATCTTGATTCTAATTTAATTTATTGCCCATCACCCAGCTTTATCCTATTTGAAAAGTTATGCTATCACAGTTCTACTGAAAGGCTTTAGAATATAACTATTGGTTATCTTACATAATAAGGGATAATGTAGAGCCAGTGGTAATAGGGCCACAATCCCACAATTTGACCCACTATTGAGACTGCTACTTCTGTGCAGAGCCCTGCTGACATCAATTACTCTCTCCACAGAGGCAAAGGTCCATCTAACCAGAGGAAAGTGGAGCATCAGGGCCCACAATTGCAATACACTTGAGTTTTCATTCTGTTTTGTGCTGAAAAAGTGAGTGCTAAGGAAGCGTACCTGGAAGGTTTCAAAGGAAACACTGACTGAAAGAAAGGCACTATTGAAAATCACAGCCATGAAGGAAATATTCACTCCCAGGGAAAGCAAGCTAAAGCCACTCAAAAGCTTGAATGAAGAGAAGTCTGAGTAGAAACATCAGCTACTTGTGGGTTAAAAAATGCAAACAAACCCCCTTTTAATGTTAACTGACATTTGAAACCCAGGACACTCAAAATTAAACCTTTGATTTTATTTTGAAGCCAAACATCTGAAATGATTGAAGCAATTATTTTAGTTCTACTTGCACTGCAAGCCTCAGCTCTACAGGAATGATGTAGTCATTACCAGCATTTGAGTCATTTGCAGGATACTGGAAGCCCAGAGGCATTTAAATACTTAAAGAATCTAAATATTAAAAATAACATGGGAAGAACAGTGGGCAGATGCGTGTATATAGATCCATACAATATTTATCAGACAAGAATAAATCTATGCAATAACTTCTGTTGAACAAACAATCTAACATCATGAATTTGCCATAAACAATTAACCATGTTACAACTTGGCCCTGTGTTTTAAAGTTTTAAAGGAAAACAAACTAAGGAAATTCAGTTAAAAGCAAAAATGCTGAATGCAAGTCACAGAATGGTTTTGGTTGGAAGGCACCTTAAGGTTTAATTAGTTCCAATCCCCTGCCATGGGCAGGGACACCTCCCACTGTTCCAGGCTGCTCCAAGCCCCAATGTCCAGCCTGGCCTTGGGCACTGCCAGGGATCCAGGGGCAGCCACAGCTGCTCTGGGCACCCTGTGCCAGGGCCTGCCCACCCTCACAGGGAACAATTCCTTCCTGATATCCCACCTAAATCTGCCCTCCTTCAGCTTAAGGCCATTCCCACATGCCCTTGGGAATCCTCTCAGCTTCACTTAAGAATTTCTTTTTACACTGAAAGCCAAAGAAAGCTCATCTATCAGGGAAAAAGAGCATCACCAGCAAGAGAGCATGTGCATATCTGATAGCATGAAAGAGATCTTTGATAGAGAAACAGGAACTGAAAGAACACAGTGACAAAAAGGAGCTGTTCTAACAGGTAGTTGCTTTTTTCCTTTACTTTTCCAAATTTCTCCTGCACACAGTGGTAGATGTGCTAAGGCAACAAGAAGACAGATGGAAGGCATAAGACAGTTTATAAAGAAAATATACTTTCACTGCATTAATGGATGCCCTTGCCAGAATCTTTATGAAGCTGTAAAAGAGTTGGAAGTGTTTCAGTGTGGTTATTTCATGAGCACAGAATGCCTTTCCAGCAGTGTAAATACTTCACGAATGAAATGGATGCTTTTTATCCACCTTTCCATCACTGTAAATTATCCCTGAAAGCAAACTGCCATGTGCAGGTTGCCTCCATTTAAACAACAACAGAAATGGATCATGGGGATGATGTAAAACATAATGAATCTAATGTCAATACCAGTGGAACTGAGGAAAAGGAAAGTATGTCTGTATTTATTACCTGCTTCTAGTCTGAGTAATATTGCATATTAATCAATTTTCCTATGGGGAGAAAGGTGGGAAGGAGAGTGAAGCAAAGTGTAGAAAAATACAAGGATGGGGTGCTTCAAAAGGTGCTCCAAAAGCATCTTCAGTGAAAGCTGGCTACTTGTGCAAAGTTTTAAATCCACCTCAGAGCTTGGCTTTCAGAGCTGTTGAACACAGCAACAGAGAACAGTGGCTCCAAACCTTTCCACTGGCATTTGATCCCTCAGGCTCTCAGCAGGAAAGATGGATTCAATTTCTCATTAAATGAATTCTTACCTTGATCTAGTTCCTTGTCTGTTACTTGTCTCTCGAGCTGCTTCCTCAGTCTCTCATTAGTTTTTATGGAGTATTCTAAACGTTGTCTCAGGATTCTAATTTCCTGCAGATGCTCCATTAATAACTCTAAATAAAGCAAGAGACCACTTCTTATTTAGAGCAGATGACTGTATTCTTTTACACTATGTGCTCTTGTCAAATTGAATGGGTATTAATCTTAAAAGATGACACAGAGCTGTTAAAAATGGCAGACATTGAATATCTGACTCCACAACACTCTTTTCCTATACAGTGCTCAAACCATGCATTCAGTGACAACTCCTACTCTACATTCTAACTTAAACAATGGTCCAGAGTTTTAAGGCTCTTCCTACCAAAGTGGAATAGATAACAATTTTATCTACACAAACATTCCCTGTACTGAGGAAAGCATCCAAAGATCTGCAATGCAGCTCCACATTCTGGCTCGACACACCACCAGCTGACATTTTTCCTCACAACAATAGGAAGCTCCCAGAGTAGCTCAGAGAGAAATTTGACTTTGACTTACACAATGCACTCCACAATAAAGAAATCTGTTGTATCAAGTTTCATTACTGTACCTTTTCCTTCTTGCTTTGCCATTGTACAATTTTTCTTCCACTGGCTGCAAGTTTCATCCTCACTCAGGAGCCGATCTGTTGTACCTGTCACTGTGTGATGTGTCAGTTTATCCATGTCACACACTCCTGGTTTACTCTGCAATATTTCTCCCTGAACAGAATGTGCCAGCTCAGCTATTAAATTTTCATTGCTGCCGATAAAGTACTGCAAGCATCACTTGTGTTTAGTGGAACTATCCGGGTCAAACATGACACCACTTATTAATTATGCAGCACTTAACAATTCTCAAGGAAACACAACACTGGCTTCTATAAAATTGGAAAATCTTTCCTTTTCCACATAATAATCCCTTGACAATTGTCTATTTTCACCTTATAACTTGTCTGTTTAAAGAGTGTCTGGAGCAATGTAAAAGCTGGGAGCCTAAAACAACAAGGACACAAAACTAACACACTTTATGGTGCCTCAAACAGGGCAGTTCAGATGGTTGCCATCTCTGTGTGCCTTATCACTGAAATTGCAATGATTATGCGAGGAAATGGAAAGCTGAGGCAGACAAACATTCTTCATTATTTCTTAATTAGTTCCCTTGTGTGTTATTTATCAGCTTTTCCCAATATCCAGCAAATCTTCCATGGGAACAACATTACCTGGAGGAAACTTGCTTGGCAGAAGTGGCAGCGTGCTGTGCTGGCCTCCCAGGTCATGCCTGTGCTCAGGTGAGCCGAGAGGAGATTTCTCTGACAAATCAAAGTCAGATGAGCTGTGAAGAGCAGATGGCACAGGAGATTCATCCTGCAGATTCTGGTACATGGTGGCATTCTTCTCATTATTCCTTTTGAGCCAAACAAAATGGTTTGAAATATAAAAGTTATTCTATGACTTTGGAAGGCGTGAAGGGAGGGTGCCAAATTTACACTGATTTACAGGCAAATTTATGTGACAGGGCATGAATAACCACTGCACATCAGAGGTTGCATCAAGACTGAAATTCAGAGCTCACTGAAGTCAGCAGGAATAATCACTGGCCCTCCAGCCTACTTTGTATTTTCCAGCACCTTTTGTGTTCAGGGGACCTCAAGCTGCCTTGAGCAGGCAGCTGAGGATTTCTGTAGCACAGAACAACCCCAAGCTGGCAGAAAACCAACAAACACAGCACAACAACACCTGCTCTCTTCACCTTCAGCATCAGGGTGCTCTGACAATGAACTTGAGCAGTGCTGCACTTGAGTGACCCTGAGCCAGCCCCAAGGGCATGGGGACACACAGGGAGGGACTGTCCCCCTGGCACCTGCACCAGGATAATGGCTCAGCATGCACCACAGTGGATTATGGACATGGTTATTTTTGTTCATGAAAACAACAATCCTGGTGGTACAATGTTTCTCTTTCAGCATTCTCACCTGCTTGGTGAGAAGTGGGGAAAAAAATCTCTTCTCAATGGGTGTTTTATTAACAAAATAGATATTAATAAGCAAAGCCCTGCCAAACAGCAAAACGTGCTACAAAACATGGAGTATCAACTTATCAACTTAGGAAACAACCATAATTATGCTAAGCATTCAGTTGCACTCTTACCTTTGAGCTAATTCATAAAGTATAGTGACTTCTGTACCTATTGATTCTCCTGCAAAGCAGAAACAGCAGATTAAAAACACGTACTGAGAATTACAATTTTTTTCCCCTCTATCTTACTCTATTTAAATACAGAGTGGTAAATTAATGAGAAATTAGAGGAGTCAACAGATACTAACACACTTTGTATTAGTGTCAAATGCTGTACACGAGCAAAACTATTTATAGCCCAGCAACAAAGCAATAGCTTGCTCTGGAACTCACAAAAAAAAATTATCAGGGACCACAGGTGCCAGATTTTACAGCCTTGGTGTTTTAATTAGCATACCAATTTGAAATAATTGTGCTATATGGCAAAAAGATTATGGACACATGTTGTTACTTCTTCAATAACATTTATATAAAAACAATTCCATTGCACCTGGATTTTTTGTGCTTGTTTTGGAGTCAGGCTAACCAGTCATCCTTAATGAAGGAGCACTCACAGGATTTCACCTGCAACATCCTCTGTGGAATTGTGTGTGAGCACAGGCACAATTCAGTGCAAGAGATCTGGACACTAATTTGAATAAAGAAATAAAAGCTTGGTGGTGTCACCTTGGCTCCCCATATTTTAAAATTTTTGTGCAATTAAGCAAAAGTGGCAGGGAAGAGTTGCACAGCTGAAATTTCAGGAGAATGAACTGAAGGTCAGGATGGAAATGCAGAGACAGACAGCTGCTCATGCTTCTTCTTTACAGTCAATTCTTTGTACACTGGATGTTCTTTACAACCCTACAAACATCATTTTACTTTAATGTGTGATTCAATGCAGCACCATTGTGTTAGATATATTGAATTGTCTCAGTTGTCAGTGACTTTTTGTAGTATATAGGATACCATCTGTTGGTTTAAAGGCATTTAATGTTTATTCACTACAGCCTTCTCATTTGCAATGCAAGGAATCTCTGTAGCCACCGAAATCGTTGAATACACTCAATCTTTTATTACCCTGCTATGACACAAGGCTGTAATACCTTTTTCTCATACACAGCTGCTTTATATGAGCAATCAAAACTGCAACATCCTGCCACGATCTGTAATGAAAGGCACGACACAGATCATGCAATTGCTGGGCCCCAAATGGGGCTGAGCAAAGGCAGCTCCCAGAGCCAATTCCAGGAGGATGTGGGGGTCAGGTCCCCATCTCAGGCACCCCAAGTGTTTTGCTGGAGGTGGCACTCCTGCAGCTGGCACCTGTGAGGGATTGCTGGTTGTTTGGGTCAGCAAGAGCAGCACTTGAGACATCAGGAAAAGGTCTTGCTTGCTGCTCCTCACAACATCCCTTTTCCATCACTTTCCTGCTAACTTCCTTCAAACTACAGACTGAAGGCAATATGCAGGTTATACTCTTCCTTCAAGTGCCAAATGTCAGTTGTGATGCTCATTTTCCAAAACACAATTGTATTTTAGCTCTCTTATGAAAGGCAGTGTACATTTCTCCACCAGCCAGACTAGCAGGCAGCAAGATGCAGGTCCCTTAGGAAAAGCATGGAATAATTTAGGTTGGAAAAGACATCTTAGATCATTGAGTTCAATTGTTACCCCAGCACTGCCAGGCACAGCACTAACTCATGTCCCCAGGAGTCCTCACCAGTCAGCTGGGCTGTTCCATAAACAGGAAACCCTGAAGCTATGGGTAACAAAACTTACATATAACCACTATATTTTGGACAGTTAAAACATGCCTGTGCTGAGATGACCCCAAATAGCAGGTGTCAATAAAGAGTACAGCTACAACAGTAAAATCCAATCAAGGAGCAATGGCCATAAACTAAAATACAAGAAGTTCCACCTCAACATGAGGAAGAACTTCTTTACATTGAGGGTGGAACAGGTGCCCAGGGATGGTGTGGAGTCTCCCTCTCTGCAGCTCCACACCCACCTGGACACGTGGCACCTGCTCCAGGTGACCCTGCCTGGGCAGGAACTTGGACTGGATGATTTCCAGAGGTCCTTTCCAATTCTCTGATTCTTTGTGATTCTTGTTGGATCACAAAAATTTTACCTTCCATGACAGACCTCCCCATAAACCATTAAAGCAACCAACAGCAAGGAAGGCTTCCTTCCTCCAACAAGCAAATAAAATCCACTTTGAGGGCATTCATCTATCTGACAACAAGCACCAAACATTGCTGCTCACCGTAGAGGAATTTCATTTCCAGTTTCTCAAACAGCAGCACGCTCTGGTTCAGCTGCTCACGGAAGCCTTCAGCCACATTATAATCAACATCACTGGCCTGGAGCAGCTCCTCAAAGGCTTTCACCAGGTTGGTGAGGTGCTGGTGGTAGGTGACACAGCCACAGCGGATCTCCTTGATTTGCTGGCATTGGAAGGACAGCTCCCGAACTTGGGAATGAACTAACGAATCATATCTGAGAAAATGAAATTAGCTGTAAAGCTCGCCGGCCATAAATGACATTTAAATAGAAATAAAAAGGGAATTAAGCTTATATTCCTAAACTATTTTTTTATGTGGCTCAATTTGCTTTCAAAATGCTTTTAACAGCCATAATGAGAGATGCATTGTCTCTGACTGTTGAGTTTGGTATCTAGAGATTATTCTTCTTCACTTAACTGCATCATTTATAATATGGGCCAAAATTAATGGGATGACTTGATGGCCTGCTTGGAAACAACATGGATGACAGGAGAGGTGCCAAATTAAACTAAATAAGAGTGAATACACGTAAAGAATTTTCAAGAATACACATATTTTTCCTGACTGGTTGGGGATTTTTTTGTTGTTGTTTGGTTTTGTGGTTTTCTTGACTCCCTATGGAAGCAGACAACTGTCCCTTCTCTGAAACTTTATGCATTTCCTGCCAAAACCACAGTATTGGACTTTCTGAACTGATGGTTTCATCCAGTCTAAAAATTCTCCACATCTCTGCATGTGTGTTGCAAGAAACAATGACAACCACTGTGGTGCCCAAACTCCTGTACTCCACAAGCCAGAATATAAATTGCAACTCAGATCTATTGAATTAATTTATTGAATTTATGCTTGCAAATGTAGGCGTCCCCTTTGTACTGCCACTGTCGGTACCACAGGTAGAGTTCTTTCTCCAGAATCATCCATTAGCAGGAAAAAAAGGAGAGAAGATGTTAAAAGATGCAGGAAATCAATCAAAATCTATGGTGATGTGGGTTGTTACAGCATTTTTACTGTCATTTGTATAGGAAGAGATGCATAACTCATTTTGGGGTCTGTCACTTGTGACTCATGACATTGTCCTACACAGTGGCCATAAAAACCTCACAGTGATCCAAAGGGTCTCATTCCTTAATTTACAGTCAGATCTTTCTTTGTAAAATGGATGAGGTATATTTTCAAGGGATGTAAATTTCTATGGACTCTGTAACACCACTGTATTTTACAACAGTGAGACTCACACATACACAATAGCCCATGCTGGTGGTTGTTTACTATCTCCAAATATTTCTACTCAAGCATTTGGAAGAAAGGCACAAGGCTGAATGCCTTTCTTTGTTACAATTTCTGGTATTCCACAGGCCCTCAGGACAATAACAATATTTAAAAGGGAGAAAAGGGGGCTGGATGTTTAAAAAGGCTCACACTTATGATCCCCCATTGTATGTTTGCAATTTGTACGTATGTAGCCAAAATGCTGCCCCAAGCCTCATACAAAATCCAAGACTGATACTTTTCAGCTTCCCATAAATGATTTTCCAGCTTATGAGCTTATGCTATAAAATTTCATTCATTAATTTCTATATTTATCTCCTCTCACATCCTTCACAGGAAGGCATTACAGCCCTCGACTGCAAAATAAATCGGAACTAGAGCGTGAACATCTTCTGTTTACACATCAAATCTGGGCACTCAAACAGAAGGGCCAGCACAAATCTGCCAGCCCACTGCTCACAGAAACGTTTCTGACTTAAATGGGGTGCTCCATTTTCCTACACTTGGCACCTGGAAATATCCTGAGTGATGCAGAGCTGTGGTGCTTTGATGACAGAGCCTGTCTCACAGGTAACCTGAGAGCTGAGCTGGCTCAGGAGAGGATCTCTTACAGCAAAGAGAGCTGTGGGGAGAGACAGACGTGTCTGGCACAGGACAGTTACAGGTGATAACACCAATTTATCAGTTTGGTACTTAGAGGTCTGTTAACAAAACATTTCAGTTCATTTATGCTAATGTTAGTGAAATTTAGTCTTTAATGTAACAACACTTGTGAATAAAATTATCCTCATCTCACCTTCCTATGCTATTTGGTATTGCTGTTTTCAAAAGGGAACCTCAAAGAGCAGCAGTTTTACTCACTTGGATGGTGATGTTGCTCTCAGACTGTTCTGAAGAGGATACATTTCATCAAGATGCACATTCACAACTTGCTCTTTGTCAAGTTCTGCCTCATTGGCCAACAGCAGCTCCTGAAGGTTTTGTGCTGCCCATGTATCAGGTGCTTCCACAGAGTCAGAATCCCTGTTTTTGGTGTGGATCTCATCATCCAGCTGAGGGACACCAGAGGATGGCTGGACTCCTTCAATGGCTGTGTCTTGTGTGACAAACCCTTCCCCAGGCAGGGCTGCATCCCTCACAGCTCCAGGGGAAACACCACTGAACAGGAGCTGCTCAGAGCCCTGCAGCTGCAGCAGGAACACTTTGTACTTCTCAAGCTCAGACTGCATGTTCTTAACTCTTTGTTTCAGCTCTTCTATATCCTCTGTGTCTTCACTGCCATCGAGTTCATCTGTTCTTGCTGCACTCCCTTGGGGAGCAGGCAGGCACTTGGAGCCTGGATGGGAGTCAATGTCCTCGTGTCCCATGGAACAAAACTCTTCATCCACCTCTTTTAATGAACTCTGGATATTCCCATTGCTAATGTTATGATGATTTTGCATTTCTGAAAAACAGGAGGCTTGTGTGTGAATATTAGCATTTCTGTATCTGATATTCTGTTTTTAACAGCACTGGAATGAAGTATTTCAATTCTATAATAAGAGAATGTAGGTAATTACAAGCTACACATTATTAGTTTGGGACTTTTGACCTCTCTCTCTGATTTGCCATTAATTCAATTTCCACATCAAGTATTTCAAGCCCTTTATTAACTTTCAAATAAACAATACTCAAAATAAAACCAACTTTCTTTTCCCAAATGCTTGAAAATTCCTTTTGCCATATGCTCTCCTGAATCAGACACTGATCAAGCCCAGACCTTTCCAGCCATAAAGATGATGACCTCCAATATGAGGCAAAGGAGACTCTGACTTCACATGGTTCCTCCTAAAGCTTCTAATAAAATATTCTTCTTCTCCCCACACTTCAAAAATCTACACAAAATCAATTGGAGCATAAAGTCAGTGGAATTTTAAAAAGACTATCAGCAAAATAGTCAGATTTGAAAAGGAGGCTATAATAACTTCTTTTTAAAAGGTGTTCTAAACAAACCTCACTAAAGTGTTTGGTGTTAAAGGTTTTACTGGCACACATTTGATATGAACATCACATCCCTCAGGTGACTTTGCCATCCCTAAGTAATGCAATCACCTCAGATTCAGCCCAATAAAAGCCATATATTACTACAGATAATCCATGTTTATAGTGCTGTGCATGTTGAGGGCTGTATGTGTAAGTAGCCAGCAAAATTATTATTTTCTAGTTACCAGTAAATTAAATTTTCCCCTTCTATTAGTTCTGCAGAAGATCACTACGAATTAGAACTTCCCTTTTGGGAGCCAATTCATTGATCTTTCAGACAGGTTGCAATACTTTCAGATTGGTTTCCATGGAGAATTTGAATGTCCAGGTTCAAGCTGTAAATCAGTACAAAAACTCAAGGGGAGCAGCTCTGTAGGCGAGCCCAGGACCTGGAGCATAAAAATAAATATTACCTAAAAGATGGAATAAAATGAAGCTGTGATTTTGGGATATCAACACTGCCCAGAGCAGCTGTGGCTGCCTCATCCTCAGAATGTTCAAGGCCAGGTTGGGCTTGGAGCAGCCTGGGACAGTGGAAGGTGTCCCTGCCCATGGCAGAGGTGGGATGGGATGAGACTTTTAAGGTCCCTTCCAACCCAAACCATTTTCTGGTTTGAGATAATTTGATTTTAATGTTCACTGCACTCTACTCATTCTGTGTGGCATTCCAAAGGACGGAAGTGTTTCCCAGAAAGTGCCTGGGTGTGGATTCTGGAGGACACAAGAGGGGAATGCAACACTTCATTCACTAATTTCTGCTGCAGTGACACAGATGGCAAAAAACCACAACACCAGGTGACCTCAAACTCTGAAACCCTGACTCCATGCATCATTCCAGATAACAAACAGAGAAAATAAAAACATACTGACAAAAATTTCAGATCAGAGCACTGGCTACAGTTTTTAATGCAGTAAGTGCCCTTTAATTAAAATGGAGAACTAATGAGCTCCCTGTGCACCTGTGTCCACATCCCCAAAGGGCACACTGAGCTGGACCCTGCACACCAAAGGATTACAGAACTGGCCATATCCTCTGCACTCTCCAGTGTTACTCAGGTCACTCAAGCCCTCCCAAAAAAGACTAATGGATGATGCAGAAACATAGAACACACAGCACTAAGCCTATTTACATTTTCATTAAATGATTCCATTAGGTTTCAGCCTACTTGAATGCCTTCAAATAATTCAGATAAGCAAAATTCTATCATTCAGTTGCTTCATTCCAGTAGTTCAGAACTAGATGCAGAAGCAGTAACAAACATTTAATTCAGAGAGGAGTTCAGAAGTGAGGACATTAGCAACAGAGATCAGAGTCAGGCATACAACTCATTATTTTTACAGGAAATCAGACTCATAAATCCCTGTGGCCCTTCTGAAAGCACAGCCCTGAAAGACCAACTTGGATTCTTGGAGCAATTAATCCACAGCAGCCAAGAAAACCAGATTTCAAATCCACAAATAACAGCAAGGGAGATGATTACCTGAAGCAATTTATAATTTTGTACAACTCAGAAGAAACTGAAGTTTTTAAACTTCCTTTTTTTTTTTTTTTAATTCTGTACCATATAAATACCTTGATAGTTTTGCTGATTTTTGTCCTTTACATTTTCATTCTTGTCCCCTGTACCTGGATCAACATCTTGCAACTCCACCTGGATCTCAGTATTATCCAGTTTGGGCAATGAGACAACTGGAGAACATTGGGGAAAGGTAAAATAGAAATCAGTAAGAGACTGAAAATAAATTAAGTGGGGATAGTTAAAAAAAGAAAAACAACAAACCAAAAGCAACCAAACCAATAAATAAAATCAAAAAAGTAAAAAAAAAACCTCATACAAAATCCAAGACTCACAAAAACAAAACTGGTTCTCTGACAGCTTGGAACAGGAAAATATTGATAATATGAGTATCTTTAAATACTTGAACTAATTATAAGGGTAACTACTTAGAATTAATTGCAAAGACTCCTACTAACAAATGAAGATAAACATTTGTAGGCCCCCTTTGTAATGGAACAGTAAATCAATCTCTAGTGCATTTTTAAATGTTTTATGCTAAGCTTAGAGAAAAGGCTTCAAAGTTTCTCCAGTGTGAGCATTGATCATAAACCAATCTCCTGCAATCAGCACAGCAAGTCTCAGAATCAGCAAGTGTGCAGCACCACTGCTACCCAGGGGGAAAAAATCAGAGTGGAAAGGAAATCACAGGACTGCAGCTTCTGATTCCTTCCAGGATCAAATGCAGAAGTTCTGCCCTTCTCAGGATTCTCCATGGATATTGCACCTACCAGAATTAATTCCTCCAGTCCCATCACCTTAAGCATTTACAATGAATTGTACCATATCTGTCCCTAACCACAACACTGTTATTTTTAACAGCAGTCTCTGCAGCCTCTGGGTCTGACAGTGGCTCACCCACCACTTGACTAAGCCTTATTTTTATATTCACTCTCCCTTACCTATCCTTCACACCCCTCCTTAGTTTTTAATCTAACTGCTAAGTGCATTTTTATATTTCTAGCACCCCAAATCTTTATCTAATACCCATTGCTCTGTGTCTTACAATTTGTCATACTTTGCTGATCCCAGTACTTTGTCAACAACTGAGTTTAAATTAACCCAGCCACAGTGGGAACAGACACGGCTGACTTGACTGATCAGTGGAATATTGGAAAAGTTTAATTATCCAGCATCAACAAAACTAGGATTTTTTTACTCTCTTGTCTCCATTACAGGCAGTTTTCATTAAACTTGGCATCTTATTAAGGAAATTTTTTATGTATCTAAACATTGCTACGTGTGTGCACATGTGAGTACCCTGTGATCTGCCATTTATTACAGATTTTACACATGTACACAGCACTTTTTGTCCCACAAAAAACTGGTTTATATCTTAGTGGCAAACAGGAAAAAAAGGTGTTTTTTCAAGGTCTACACATATTTTTCTACTCCAGAAACTTGCAAGATTAAGCAGTACTGTAGATATATAAAGATGATCTGCATTTACTTTCTGCTGCAAGAGAAGCTGCCACTATTCCAGGCAGGACCAGATTTTCTTTATTTACCTCTCCCTGATGTGTTTCCCTGTGCAGGCTCCTCTGGAAGGTTTTCAGCTCCACACTCATCCAGTAACTCTCCATTAGGCTGTGCCTGAAATGGTTTGGTTTGTACTTCATGGGCTCTCAGACCTTCACAAGGTGCCGTGAGACGATGCTGTGGTTCTGAAGCTGATTTCTGCAGCCAGGAGTTCAAAGAATCTCTTTTTCCATTTCCTAATGGCCTGCAGGGTCTTACAGGCACGGGCAGACGTGACTTCTTGGGCAAGGAGGCAGAGTCAGCCTGAAAAAAGCATGGAAAAAAATGGGGAGTCAGTGACTCGTGTGTAACAGTCAAGCATGGGAAGTATAAACAAGGATTCCAGGAAAAATAAAAATTTTCCTGTAAAATCAGGCAGCTGTCACGTTAGTTTTGAAAATGAAATTGCAATACCCTTGGCTACATGAGAAGTAAACATTCAGAGAGGTAAAATACCCATTCCACTGGTACAATTTCCTGTAAGCCCCAGCTGTTCATGCATGTATAACCTCCCAGCTCCTGAAGCAGGACAGCAAATCCAGCAGTGCCTACAAAAGGCTTTTAACCACCAGGTGTATTAATTAGATCTGGATTCCTGGATGCCTTAGGAAAATAGTTTCTCACCCAAACTGACCTCTCTAACTGCTACTTCCCACTGGCATTTTTATCATAAATGTCTGCCAGCCCAGCAACTTTTCCCTTAAAACCTTTTTTTTTTCCCTAAGTTGAGGATCTTCTTCATTTTTCAACAGCTCCTAAGCTTATTTTCCTTTCTACCTTCAGTCTCCACCCAACATGCCTTACTTCCAGAGCTTTGAGAAAATCAGCATAACTTTGTATCAGCCACAGAGGACATTTATTCTGCCACAGAGAAATCCACTCTGAACAAAACCAGTTTCTTCAGCCATCCACTCAATAAATTTCTTCTGAAGGGCTCCCATTTCCTGCTGTAACTGAAATTCCCTCACTGGAGTTGGGGGAAATTACATTCCTTAACTCACTACATTTTAGCCTCTCACCTTTGGAATACTCTGCATAAAATAAATGTTCCTTGTTTAAACCACACAGCATAAACAAGTGCTGTCTCCAAAAAGATAAAAGCATGCCATGTGTTGATGAGAGTTATGGAATTGTGTGTAATAATAATAAAAACCAATAATGGCATGTTCAGATAGATTTAGTTTATAATTTTGCTGTTCATTTGCTCCACCAGTGCTGTTAAGTCCCCTAATTTCTTTCACCACCCAATGTATCCTGAAATACCTTTCCACATTCACTTCTCAGCAATTACAGTCTTTACACAATTTAAAATCATAAAAAGCAAGTTCCATTTTCCTAATGCCATCCTCAATTCCTTTTGTACCTATATGAGAACAGTATCCTTCACAGGCTGCAAAATAAATCCAGAACTTCCAGCTAACTAAACTGCATTAATAACTTCAAACCATTTCCAGCTGTCTCAGGGCTGTGGCACAGACACATTTGTCACCCAGATTACCCACAGGCCACTTCAGCTGGCTACATCAAATTATTTATAAAAGCCATTCCAAAGCTAAAGATACAGTGCATTAGTCCAAACAAGAAAGCTTTTAAAGCAGCTGATTCAAGGGCTGCATTGAGGTTGCCACTGATTAAACCAGGGAAGAATCTGGAAAGTGGTGAATCAGAACAGTAAACTGAAACTGAAAACAGGAACTTGGAAAAAAATAAAAAAAGGAAAATTGCAGAAATAATCAGAAAATCATGGAATGGTTTGGGTTGGAAGAGACCTTAAAGCTCACCTCATTCCAGGCCCTGCCATGGGCAGGGACACCTCCCACTGTCCCAGGCTGCTCCAAACCCTGTCCAGCCTGGCCTTGGGCACTTGCAGGATGGGGCAGCCATAGATTTTCTGGGTACCTTGTGCCAGGGCCTCACTATTCCCACAGGGAAGAATTTTTTCTTAATATCTCATCTTTCTTAACATCTCAATGTCTTGAAGGCCTTCCTCCATCTTCAGGCCATTCCCCCTTGTCCTGTCACTTCATACCCAGAACAAAGCCTCATCAACATCTCTTCATTTGCAAGCCCCTTCCTTCAACAAAATGAACCAAGAGGAACAAGCCAGAATAAAAATGAACTGCTCCTAATTTCTACCTCTCAGAAATCTCTTGATCACTAAAGTTGTGGAAAGCACTCTTTGCAGAAGGTGCTACAACATTCCCTGTTAGCAGTGCACAAAATCAAAAGCAACGCTCCCCTTTGTCTGCTCCGCAGGAGCCAAGATCTTCAAAGAGTTTTCAACTTCACTTCTATCACTGCTGCTGAAACAATACACAGAACTCTTTAGCAGACACTGTTTTCCCAACTCTTTGTTTGGGATCACAGACTGCCTGCAGACAGAAAGCTTCAAAACTCACGGGGCCCGAGCACACCGTGCCTGCACTGCCAGAACAGACTGTGTGCGCTCAGCTCCCAGACAAACACAACAATCTCACAGGGCACCCCTGGCCACACTTCTCACAAAGCAAGACACAATGATAAGATGTTGATAAAAGCCTAAAAATAAGATTTGAGTTTGTGGAAGTGTCCCACTGACCCCTCCACAGCCTGCTCCCAGATGTGATGCAAATCTGGAATTTTCTAGAACACTTTTGCTATTTAGACTTCATCACTTCTGAATGCTCTAGTTCTGTGCATTATGAACAAGAAAACACAGACTCTCTTTTTCCAAAAGCTGTAATATTTACAAGTATGTGGTCCCAGGGAGGATTGAAATTCAATTAATTAACGTTCTAAAGCACGCTGAAGTAGGAGATGAAAAGCTCTGAACATTAAGAACAATTATCTAAAATATATTTGGCTTACATCTCTTTTCCTAATATTAAAAATCACACAAAAGTAAGATTTAATATTAGAAATGAAACGTATTTTTTTTCCTTTTATACATCTATTCCCTAAGTACAAAAAAGAGAATAAACTTACTTCATTTGTTCTAGTAAAAGAAAGTCTTTCATGCTGTTCACCCTTCTTATACACATTTTCTTGCTGATGTTCTGCTTCTGCACTTAATCTTGAATATTTTGACTTTTCTTCTGAGGC
The DNA here is from genome assembly GCA_910950805.1 of Acrocephalus scirpaceus scirpaceus. Taxonomy (NCBI): domain Eukaryota; kingdom Metazoa; phylum Chordata; class Aves; order Passeriformes; family Sylviidae; genus Acrocephalus; species Acrocephalus scirpaceus. Next base: position 6,693,203 of record OU383790.1, on the reverse strand, counting down.
TCCTTTTTTGCCTTCATGTTTGAATCTCATGACATTACTCTCTAAAGTCATTGTTTGCGTAGCTGCATCTTTCAATTCCACTTTCAACAACTGAGTTGCCTTATTAATCTGTGGCACTGCATCTGGATAAAGCTGCTCTTCCCCATCAAAAGTTGATTTCAATTCTACTCGCTGCTTTAAGAATTTAGTGACCTGCTTGAAATGTTTGAGTTCAGCTCTTAGTTGAATAATCATTTGCCTAAGATCTTTTTCATCCTTTTTCTCTATATCTTCACTTGAACATTCTTCCTCTGTCGTGTTCAGATGATCTAACAGTTCATTTACAATTTTCATTTGTTCTTGTCTGCTACACTCAGGAAAGAGGAGAGAAAAGACATGAATTTAGATTTTGATTTAAGCAAACAAAAATACCTTCCAAGAAACCCTTCTGCTGTGTTGTGACATATCTGAAATTCCCAGGAGGTTCTGTTTTACTCGCTAATGAATTACTCACTAACAGAGTTTTTGGAACCTTTTCACAACATGAATTATATCATAAATTGCCTCACCATGGCTTTTCTTTTATTTAACACAGAAATATAAAAAATATTAATAGATTCTCAACAAAGTTTACTCCCTACCTTAAAAGTTAATTTATACCAAAACCACACCAGACTCTAGACCATATAATCATAGATTAGCCCAAGTTGGAAGGAACCCACAAGGACCATCAAAGTGCTACTCCTGGCCCTGATGTTGAGTTTTTGTGCAAATCTACCCCTCCATGTATTTCTAATGGAACAGGGAAGATAAAAAGTGAGAAATCAGCCAAAAAGCTGCAAAACCAGCTCATTACAGAGCACCAAACTGCCCCATGGATAACCAGCAGTTCCTGGACAGCAGTTTGGAATGCAATGTTTCCAGAGAAACTGAAGCCAAATAAGAGGCATTTAATGCAAAAGCAAGCTCAGAAATTCTACAGACAATTTCATGTGTCCAATAGAGAGCTGTTTGTGCCATTAAATATATAAACCAGAGTTTTAAACAACTGCATTTGTATAGTTTAGCATTTGAAATGGTAGAAGCTAACTAGGCTTTTTATGGCTTTCTCTGGCATCAAATGGCATTAGTGAGAATTCAGTTATGCAAAGCACAGGCTCATCACCCATCAGCCTGGTCATTTATACTTGAACACAGGAAAAATTACACACTAGAGTGGTAAAGATGATGGTGCTAGAATTACTCATTAGCCAACTTTTAAGTAAAGATAACAAATAAACAATGTTTTCTCTTCATTTCTAAGGGAGTAGTATCTCCTCATTCACCACTAACTACTGCTGTGACAACTAAGACAATTTATGCCTGTTAGGGGAGTTTTAAATAGTAATGTGCAAATACAGAATGGCCTGAGTAAAGCCAAGTGCAGCATGGTGAACACAGAAACCAGGATTTGACTTGTGTAATTCCACTGACAGGCACTGGAAAAGGCACAGAATTCTGCACATAGTCAGTCCAGAGACCAGGAAAGCAACTAGAGAAGGAAAAGGAACTACAGAACAAGGAAAGGAACGTGAGGATCATCTACAGCAAAGCTCTAACTCAGTTCTCAACCAGGAGATTAAGTGGTGTAAGCATGGAACTGGGGTAAGTCAGTCAGGCTGTGTGGTTTTCCTGCACAGGTTTTTCTTGCTTGGCATTGTCCAGCTCCTATGGAAATGAACATTTCAGCTGGGAATTGATCAAACCCCAGTTTAACACACACACACGAATGCCACTGTTGCCAGGGCTTGTATAGATTTAGTTCCAGAAGTGTTTTCTCCTACATGAAAAGTGACCAAGAACTCAGAACATAGTTCAGCCAGTCCTACAGGTGGTTGCACTGGAATAACCCATTAGTCAAGGGCAGGACATGGGCCCCAACTCCCTAAACTGAGAGGCAGCAAAGCCCTGTCCAGGCAGTCCAGGTGAAATGGCAAAGGGCACACTCAGTGTGCAGCACCATCCATTCAAAATTATCCCTGTAAAAAGTCACTGTAACTGCAGCTCCTCCATCCTTAGATCCTTTTACATACTGTTTTTACAGCAGTAAAGTGTTCTCCCTTCCACCACTTTTCACTGGCCTGTGCTCTCAGATATTTTGGTTTTTTCAAGAAAAATGCCAGCTACTGTCAACTAAGCCCTTTGACTCTGTGAGACTCCATCCTGGAAACAATCAGTCCCTGCAGTAAAGCTCGGTGCATCAGTAACTTTGGAGAGTTTCTTTCTTGCAATGGGGTTTTTTTAAGGATTTCTACTGATAGTATGTTTCCTAATTACTTAATTGCATGATAGACTAAAATGGCTCTGAAGGTGCCTTGCCAATCTCTCAGGTAAATTAGACAGTGCCATTATCTAAATTCACTTTAGCAAAATTACCTTATTCTCTTCTCAAATAGAAATACTGTCAAAAGCAGTGCATATCCCTCATACTTACGTAGACTCCAGCACAGATGTTCTATTTTCTCTTAGAAGAGATGAGAGCAAGTTCTCTTCTGTTTCATATTCACTCATTCCTGTTCTGCCCAAGTGTTTGTCAGTTGTATCATGCTCAAATTGAGGCTTAATTGGACTCCTATAATGTCTGTCTTTGCAGAAACTCTCTGAATAGCCTGACGGAGTTATCTGTTAAAAAATTGCAAACATTGTCTTATTACACAGGTATGTAATGTTCTATTAAATTCAGGGCTGTAATCTTTCTGTAATCAGGTTCTGTAATTCCTGATGCTCTTTATCTACATTAAGAAGCATCCACAGACATTTTGCTGACTATTTATTAATAGAAAAACTAATTAACATCTATTTCATATGATTAATTCATAGGGATCAGTTGTTTAGTAAGGAGTAAGAAGATTTCCCTGAAGGTCTTTATCTAACAAGAGGTATGAAACTTCTGGAATGTTGCCTGCAGACTGAAGATAACAATTTTATTAGCTCAGCTTTGAAGCATCTGTATATACAGAACAGATTCTGTCCTGGGATCCCCACTTCAAGCCCTGATGGCTGGGACAGGACAAAACTTGGAAGCATTTACACACTGCCAGCTTTCTGTATAAAACATCATGGTGTCCAAGGGAATTTCTACCTGGGATCTCTACAGTCATTCAAATCCCAATTAAACAATCAAAATCTGCAGCAATCACATGGGAATTCAGTCTGGGCCCATTTGGGTACAACTCCCACCAGCAAGAAGAGCCAGAAGAGTTTTTACAATACACCACTTACCTGTTTATCCATCTCACAAGGAAAATCCAAAGATACCTGAAGGCATACCTGGTAAACAGAGAAACACAGAAATGACAGATTTCATAGAGCAAAATATCATCCCTCTCCAACATTACAAACCAATTTGCAATGAGTTATTTTATGATTCCGTGATGCTTTATCTTACACTGATTAGATTGAGAGGACAGCAGGCTCCTGTTTGTATGAAAGTGCAGTTTACAATTTACCAAGCTATCAAGCATTCCAACCCCAAAGAAGGATCTACAGGATTTTTTCCTCAATCACAGCAAGTGAATCTCACACAATTTATACTCCAGGCCTGACTGCAATGGAGGCAGGAGATCAGCCTGTGTGGATGTAAAGAAACAATTCCAAGGGACTCTGTCATCCCCATTCAGGGTGACTGTGAGCACTCAAACGACACAAAACAAGATCAACAATGAAAGCAATCCTGAATGCAAAACCAGCTGAGAAATACAGAAAAAAGCTTCCAGAAGACCTTTGAGATAACAATTAGTTGAAAGCAAAATCAGATACCAAGAAAAGTGTGTTTTGTTTGCAAAAGGCATGCAAAGACAGCACTGTACCATGATGTTCCTACCTGGCTGACCCTCTCACAAATCTGACTGTTCTGCACCTTCCTGTCATTGTCACCATCTTCAGGCTGCAGCACAGGCTTCTCTGTTGTTTCAAGACACTACACAAAGTATGGAATGATGTGAAAATGTAGCACAAATAAAATACTGTGATATGAAACGTGCATAAATAAGTCAGTGATATGTCTTAAAAGAAAAATAAAAAAGCCTGTAATACAAAGTAACAAACACTGAATTAGATTCCTTCAACAAGATCAAAGAAAATTAATATAAACCCCAGGAATTACTCATATCAAATAAAGTGAAACTTTACCTTATACATTCCTTCATTTTTATTTAACCCTTTCTCCTTGAAATTTATAGAACATATAAAAACCATTTAACCTCTTGTGGCAAAGGAGCACTTTATCCTCAGTCGTGTCCCCATTCTGCCTATTTTATTTTCCAATTTCCAGAATTTATTTTTATTTGCTACAGTTTAGGCTCTTCTCCAACATTCAAGAAATAGATGCTTTTAAAACTAAGCACATGTGGCTTGCTGTACACTAGAAAGATTTACTGTGCCACTGAAGGTTACAATCTGCTGTGTCTGTGCCTAAATTTGCCCATTTGCTGCAAACGGTGCCAAATCATCTTTTACTCCCTGTTTCCCACAGAACCCATCCCATCTCTCATGGCCTGAGTAAAGAGGAGGAGGAAAACTCAGCTTTTTTAGGAGCAACACCCAAGGCCCTGACATCAGCATCACTGAGAGCAGGAGCAGAATCCCTTGGCTTTGCTGGATGCTGTTGGGCATTTCCAGGGATCCAGGGCCAGCCACAGCTTCTGTGCCAGTGCTTCTCCACCCTCACAGGGAAGAATTTCTTCCTAATATCCCATCTAAACCTGCACTCCTTCATCTTAAGGCCATTCCCTGAGTCCTGTCCCTCCATCCCTTGTCCCCAGTCCCTCTCCAGCTGTCCTGGAGCCCCTTCAGGCCCTGGAAGGGCTCTGAGCTCTCCCTGGAACCTTCTCCTCTCCAGGTGTGCACCCCCAGCTCTCCCAGACTGGCACCAGAGGGGCTCCAGCCCTTGGAGCATCTCTGTGCCTCCTCTGCAAACTCGAATTATGCCTAATCCATAGGCAGGATACAGCCCTGACACAGAGGATTCCAACCTGCATGGGACAGAGTTATTTCTGCTTCCTCAGAACACTGGGAATTGAATGTAAGTGTGGGGTTTGATTTTGGTTTTTTAATTATGCATCAACTGTATGCATATATATATATATATAAATATATATATATAAAATTAATGAGAAAACCCCTTTTATCTCCCAACCCCTTGCAGTATAAGCAAGTCTAATGGTTTTAGGTATGAATTTTAAAAGGTAGGAACTGGATGGTGCAGAGTATTAATATATTTGCCTTTTACAATTAGAATTCTATACAGAAAACTGAATTCCAAGTCATGTTTGGGTATTTTCACTCAGACTTGGTTTTCTAGGACAACACAGAGTAAAGACAATTTGAAATCTGGTGAAAGACACAGGGGGGTTAGGGTATATAGCAAGGGCATGCATTATTAAAAAAAAAAAAGTTGTAATCCTGGGATGCCAAAAGTCCAATAACTTTAACTATTATTTTAAAAAAACCTATTTAGATTTAATATTCCATGTGTGACAAACCCTACATTTGTCTATAAAAAATAAACTCATTTGCACATCTAACTTATCCTTTTATGGATCAATATAATTTACTATCTGCTTTTCCCAGGCCAGTATTTGGTTTAGTAAGGGAGGATTCATTAACAAAATTACTACATAACAGGTTATAAATACACTGTGACAATAAATCACTGCAGGCTGAGCCTGATCCTATGGTCCTGTGTCTGAGAGGCTGACATGTCCTGTACCCCAAGGAATATGAGCTAATGTGCAACAAAATATTGCAAGAAAATAAGTGTCTTAAGGCCAGAAAGATAAGTCCACCAGAAATAAACCGCCTGTTTTAAAGCATTTCCGTGGAGACTGAAAACCAGGAGAATGTTTTTCCTAAATGAAGCACTGATGTGCTTGGTTTGCAAAGCTCCCCAGAGCCCTGGAGGCTGAAATCACTGAGGCTGCTCCTCTCTGAGAAGGCAGATGTTCAGAGGACAGCACAAAAACAACCTTTTCCTCTGCTCCCTCTCCCTCCCAGCACGAACAGGAAGCCAAGGAGCAGAGGACAAGGGGCTGTCAGACCCTGCAGAGGCACCGACGTGCACATCCATCTGATTTGTGCTCTGCCTTAGGGAAGGAAAAGCAGGATGAGAGCATTTTAAGAACCTGAGGAAGATCCCTCTTCCCATGTATATCCAAATTCCTCTTTTAACACAGATGTCAGTGTCATCCCAGCAGTACCTGCCAACAAATTCTAGCTCAAAAAATGCGAAAAAAAAAAGTAGGAGTTTTTTTGTGGTTGTTAATATGCAAAACAAACTGTTGTCACACCCATAACCCAATATCCAGGCTGTCATTTATTGCCACACCTGATTAAAAGATAGCTTTTGAACTAAAAACTCTTAATTAAAGATCCTTTAATTTTTGAGCTCCACAGTACTACAGTCACTCTGGCACTGGTTAAAATCCATATTAAAGTTAAAATCCACTTTCCTACTTCCTTTCCCAGAACACTGAGGTTCATTTATATTTTACAAGCTTCACTCTTTGTCATTCCACATCTGATTCTGTAGCTTCCTCAGTGAGCAGCCCTGTATGTTCCTGTCATGTCGAGACAAGCAGGAGCACACAGCGTCCTGTCACGATAATCCTGGCACAGGACAGGAATTCCTTTGGAATTCACTGTGGCATCCACGGGGATGCAGAGCCCTCTGCAGGATGTCGAGACAAATTGCTAAAAATGTAAATTATGGAGAGAGAAGGCACCTGGACAGGGATAGCCCATCAGCTCTTCTCCCTAACCTCTCAGTGACATAAATTCACCATTTCAATAAAACCATGGCACACCTAAAGGTCTAATTTAAAATATACTTTAATTGAAAACAGCAGGACTATGTCTTAAAACTGAAGAAGCAAAAATATTTTGTGACTGTCCCAGTATTCCTGCAGCACATCCAGGAAAAGACAGGAGATTTTTCCTGAGTCCTGCAGAAAAATCATTAATTTCACAGTACCGGCTCTTTAATCAGCCAGTCCTGCACACAACTGATTCAAGCTATTTCTAATCCTGTTCTTTTGAGTTTAATTCAGAAATTCAAGACACAAAATAGCAGCACCATCATCATTCCTTTTGTATTTTTTCCTTCCTCTTCAATACATTCTGCACAGCGATGGAACTGAAAGCAAAAATCACAAAGAACACAAAGACAAGCACTACCAGCCCCATTCCAAGTAATACTTTCCAAGCTGGAAGGGTCACCCAGAACCTCCTGAACAACCTTCACCACCCACACACACATGGGAACCCAGCACCCAAAATGCTCCCAGTGCAAGATTTTGTCAAGACCTCTCCCTCCCCACGGCTGAGAACAGTCCCAGCTTTGGGGAAATGAATGAAACACCCAGCAAGGATTATTTCCTTGCACCTCTCAGCAACCCACTACAGTGCTGGCCCTTTCTTCATGCACTTCTCTATTCTATATGAAGAAATAGCCACGTGTTTAGGTGACCTGAAGCTCTATTCCTTGGATTTTGGCCACACTGAACTCTTGTATTTTGAAGATGCATCAGAGATCTGAAGAAAACTCTTAAATAATTAGACACAGCCTGAGAATGACTATGCAATAGCAAACAGACTTTCAGGAATAACTAAAATGTTTTCTAAGATATTGCTTTCCTTGTAAAATTAACTATTTCCTTCCCTTTCAATTGACAAAACAAATAGATCACAGACCAAATTAATATTTAAATGAGTATGTTCCTTCCCTAAAATCAACTTGACACATCACTGAACACTTGCATTGAGCTGCTTCTCCGTCGTGCTAACATGTTAAAGTTGTTTACATCATTAATTTAAAAAGTTATTATAAGGAATTAGCAACCTCAGCCCCAAGGGCTTTACACTGCCTCTGCACTGATGTAAACGACTCCACAAGGCAGATGAGATGTGAGAGTCAGACTCACTCCTTTAAAACAGAAAACCTACCTCTCTGTGGTTTAATAGTTTCAGTGCCTCCTTCCCTTGAGAATCCTTTGTACAACATCCACACTGTCTTGCCTTAAGTTCTTGATTAATTGACTGCAGCTCTTTGACCATCAGGAGCAGGTCAGCAACCTAAGTAACCAAAGGAAGAACAAGCAGAACTGGTAACATCCAAAATAGTAGGAAGACAAATGATGACAAATAAATCTCCAGCTAAATGCAAACTGCAGAGTTGGAAGCCTGGGTTTGTGTATCTGCTCCTGTGTTAATCTCTCTAGGTATGGAAACATGCTTCTGTATTTGTGGATTAGTGTTCCTGGTACCCCCATTTGGAACACTGTAGTTCACAGTCAGTTATTACATTTAGATAACAAGGTTCACAACTCAGTAGCAACAACAAACCTGAGGGCACCTCACAGGAACAGCTGATTTGAGAAGAAATATTTAATGCAAGAAAAAACAGCATTACTGGAAAGTAGCAGCATTCAGGAACAAGCTGTTCTTCTCTCTCCAACCCCCTTCTAAAGCCACTCTCATTCTGAGCAGTTTCACAGACACAGAATCTGCTTGGGCAGTTGGGTTCAAAGCTCTCAGGGCCACAAAGCCATGAAGTGTACCAAGAAGGCAACGTTTGGAGAAAAAAGTGAAATCTTTTTATCAGACCAATTAACAAACTTGGAAAACCAGGTCAGCTTTCAGTCACACTCTTTCCAGTAAGAAATTACTTATAAATATCTTTTGCTAATGAGTGTCCCTGAGCCTTCTGAAGGGAGCATGCTCAGGGATAAAAGTGGTGAAACCCCAGAATGGCATTGGGACACAATCTGGGGGGTTTTTTTTTAGGGACACCTGTTCCAAGAAAGACAAACTTCCTTCCCTCAGATCACCCACCTCCAGAGCGTGAGCACCTGCCTACAATTCAGCTGTCCCTGAGAAACAGAAAAACTTCACTTATGCTCACTCCCAACCAACCACATTCAAAATTATTCCTTGTCATAAACTCGTGCATGGATCAGATGTCACTGCACAGGATCAGGAGAAAGACAGGAAGTTTCTAAACTCCAATACTGATTTTTTGTCTGGTCTGCACATTTCATTTCTGTGAATTTCAGTTTTCCTTACCCAGAATAGAGAACTCAGCTCAGGGTTATTTTATAACACATCCTATTTACTAAAAGATTTGCAAATCCTGGGACGGAGTGTGCCATACAGAACACAGAGTAATGACACCACCACCCCCATGATTAATGAAGGTGCATGAAATAACATTGTGGGATGCTCAATGCAAAACCTTTCTTTGGAGCTGATGTAGATGATGTCTGAAACATGGTACTGAGTCAAAACCTTGAGTCTAGGTGTCCAAATCACAAAATCCTGGCTGCAAATCACTCAGCTTTCAGCTGAATCTGAAGTCCATGTGGTGTAACAAATAGTTCATAAAAGGTGGGTCACAAACTACAGAGATGGGAGCTTCAAATCCTTTCAGACCTACCCAACTGTACCTAAATAAATGTTTCTGTGAGAGATACAGAAACTATAAACAAAGCAGAATTAAGCCATTAGGAACAGTAAATAATAAAAAAGATCAATACCTTTTTTTTAAGTTCTTCCAGAGACAGATGGTCTATCTGAAGGCTGAAATGGTCTTGCTCTCCTAAACAGATACTCATATAAGATGTTTGATCTCCACAGAAAGATAACGTTTCATCTGCCAAAATAGCCAAGGACAGACATTACTTCAGAAACTCCATTTGCAGGAAAACACAGCACAAAAGGCACAGGACTTTTCCAATAAGGACCTTCCAGTAAGTTTGTGAGGGGCCAGTTACAACATCTCATTCCCAAAATAAGTTTTTTGTTTAATTGAAAAAAAATTTTGTCCTCATATTTCTTTGTGCTTCTGTCACACAGACATGCAGCATTTTCTGTGGCTGTATTTTCTGTGGTTATCAGCACGAGTTGTGAATGTAATTCTGAATTATAATTTACATATTTAGCATTACAATTAGAAATCATTTTTAGGAAGGATAAGTTAGGCATGAATAGTTATTCTGTTTAAACTATAGTTTTATGAGCACAAACTCAAGGTCTCAAGGCAAAAAGCCAGGTTAGACAAAGTTAATGAACTTATTTTGCTTTTGGGTCAAAAGAATGCAGTAATTGGATTGAAAACAGTTAATTATTCACTGCCTCTATAACTGCAGGAATTATTTATGTTTCAATAAACACCTGTTTATTTACAATATAAATGACAGTCAATTCTATAAATAAATCTCATTAGATAGGGAGAAAGCATAACTAAATTAGGACAAAGACGAGACATGCAAATCCTGCTCCCAGCTCTGACACTGATCCCGTGGCTGCTGCAAGGACCCAAAAGTCACAAATCATTACAAATTTTCAGCTTTTATTCCCACCAGCCTCACCCTCAACACAACAGCTCCTGAGAACCCTGGAGTACCCACAAGACCCCTTGGTCCACCCTGGCTGTTGATTATCTCTGGGCTTTTGAGGTTGGAAACTCTGAAACAGCTGAAGTTTACCTTTTGTCACTTATCAGAGCTGTCAAGTGATGCTAAAATTGAAAATCTAAGTTGAAAGGGGAAGTGAACAGGCTTTACTGTTATTTATATATCCCCAAGGGGTAAAACAGAAACATCTTGTACATATGCAGTAAACTATTTAATGATACCCACTTATATTATTCTTCTCTATATCTAAGAATATACTAAAAACACCTCCCAAGACATTCAGCAAAAAAGCCAGAAGCTAAGCTATATTTAAAAGCTCTACTTTTTCTGAATTACTAAGTAACAAAACTTCTGGGTATTTTTTTCTTTCTCTGGAAATACTTCTGTTAGGAGGAGGTTACCAGTGCCTGAGCTCTTTGGGAAGTAATTACACCCCATGGTCAGAAAGGGATCCCATGGCCACCGACTGATCCCAAGTCAGGAATCTCTGACTTTTTGTGGAAAACAGAAAATTCTGTGGGTACAAAGCTGCAGGCAGCATGAAATGATCCCTGCAGAAGAATTGCCATAGAATTTCTAACATTTGCTGCATGGAAAGAGAGAAACTGTCCCTCTGTATGTGCCCTGATTGCTCCAAGACATTCTCTTACAAATCCACCAAATCATCTGCAGTATAAAAAGTCAAAAAGAAATCTTTCACACCTTTCAAAAAGAAATCTTTTCACACCTTTTTTACTCTCAAATATTTTTTCTCCATGCCAGCAAACTGACTGTAATAAAATCACTTTCCTTTTGTGCAAGAGGAGGGTTGGGCAGGGCACGGATACAAACCTTGGTGGTTTTTCATGTCCTTAATCTGATCTTGTAAGATCTTCTGGAGATTCCTGTTACCTAAAACATCTTCTTCCAGCTGTTTTCTCAACATGAAAATGTTGTTCAGTTCCACTTGCAAGCTATTTATACTGGAGAAAAAAGGGACAAATAAATGTCTGAGATACAATTCAAAACATTTTGGTGTGCACTGGTGTTTTCTCCACCCTGGCTTGCCCCAAGAACCCATTTCCCATTCCCCACGGCTGGGTTCCATCCCACACTTCCATCATTCTGATGCATAAGCACAAACAGATCCCTGCATAGAAAGAGGAGATTAAATGTTTACACACACAGCATTTTCCTGCTTTTTTGGGCTGTGCTGCCTAAATCAGCTTCCCCATGACAGAGCTCTTCTTACCAGCCTCTTTCTGAGCAGTTCTTTTTGAGGAAAATCTAAATTACTAACTTCTAAAAAGTATGCCAGAAAAATATCATTATCACATATTGCTGATGGCTTTGTGTATTCCATTATGTGGTGACCATGGAAACTTTGTTCCCTTGCCACAGAGCTACACCAGATAATCTAATGCTCCACTTAGGAAAAATATCAAAAGATCCTGTTTCATTGAAAATAGGACCCAGACACAACTGTTTTATTTCTTCCTTTATCCACAGTCTGTAAAAAGACCTCGAGTTCTAAATTGTCCCAATTGTCTCAATTACTGCAATGGGGCATAAATGTCCAAACTTAAAATTTATAATTTTTTGAGGTGAATTAATTTTTAAAGCAACTTTGCTACTGAAGCTCTTCAGCATCAGCTGCCCTTCAGGCCCCAGAATGAGCTGCCCCTTGCTACATCTTCCCCACATCAACTACATCAACAAGGCAGTTGTGATCAATCTGTAAAAAGATTTAAGTGCTGAAAATAAACCAACCTGAAACTGTAATAAAATGAAATAAATTTGATTTAATAAAAAATAAATAAGAGGGTGTTACTGAACTCTTTGTTTTATTTATTTTCACATTTACTTCACTTAGTGTTTTAAGATAAATTAAGCTGCTGCAGAATTTCCAAGCCACTGCACTAAATGACAGAGAATTCAGGGATCTTTAAAAAAATTTCAATCCACCTGATGGGAAACTGTACAGGAACACAGAGCACATCATACTTGCATGAGAATAACAGAGTATTGCAGATGCACATTAATTAAAAGGCTACATGTATGCTCAGTCTGTCTCCTGACAAGTGTGTTGTTGGCAGGGGTTCCTGCACAAGAAACTACTGCTTTAACCAATTCTCCCTCAAACAAGAGTTTCTTTGAAAAGAGAGCTCTCTTAAATGCTCAGCAAAAAAAAGATTAAGAGTAAAACCAAATCATAACATGATTAGAAGCCAGGTAAGCACATTGTCTCCTTTCATGATTTAAAGATTTTATAAGAACAAGCACTGATTCCCCTCTTGGTGAGAGCAGGAATATCTTGGTCCTGACATCCAGTAGCTCATTTTGAAAAATAACCACCCAAGTTGCTTAAAATAAATAATGCCTAAAAGATGTCAGCAAGGAAACAGATGTTTGCCCAAAATCCATGTCACTGCTGATGGCAATTAAACCCAGCTTCCTCATCTGTGAACAAACCCGCAGGGCTTGTTCACCCATTCCCCAGAAGTTTGGGATTCAAGTCTTGATGAAGTTTCCAGCACATTTCAGCCCCCGAAACTGGGATGGAGGAATAAGAGCAGCTCCAAGCCCTGGCTCACTGTGCATCCTCTGCTATTGTGGCACAACAGGCACTGCCTGCTCCATGCACTCCAAAATCAGAACTAATGATCCTGATCCTACAGCAGCTCATTGCAAAAGCCCAGTGATTATACCTGATGTTGGGGAAGTTGAAACAAGAAAGCCTTATAAATATGACTGCTTATTTTAGAGAATATGAAACATATTAGTGAAATAGAGTTGAAGGCAAGTTTTGATGTCTAAGATGCCAAGCTTTAGTTACTGAATAACTGGAAAACAATGGTATGGTCAGCTGAAAGTAAATCCCCCTTGATGAAACAATGCCCTTCTCCTTACTGAGAGTCCAAGGGTCAGAGCAGACCCTGCTAGCTTGGCAGGAAGGGTCTCAAGAGTCATTTTTAGAGTTTAAAATATAACACAGTAGGGTAATGTAATGATTCTTACAGGCTTTATGTAAATGCTGTAGGATTTGTATCTTGTACCAGATTGGTTGGTGTAGATTAGAATATTCGGTATAGAAGATTTAACGTATTGTAACGGGAACTTCTCTCTCTCTTGCTTTTCTTCTTTGCTCTCTTCTCACCCTCTCAGACCTGCCCTGAGTGTGGCTGGCAGTTCGTAGTAGGGCCCCTTCACCCACACCCTGTGCAATAAACTGCATGCTCCAAAACCAGCCTTGACTCCAGAGATCTCTCGTCTCCGTCATTCATTCCCACAACCTGCAGTTCTGAGGTTCCTTATTTGAAAGGCATTCTAAGGAAAGGCAATTTCAGGGCCACACTGCTTTGTTGTCATTGCCTCTCCCTGCCCACAGAGCAGGAGGCACTGTCAGGTCCCACTCTTCATGTGAAATCAGAAATAATCTCCATAATCTGACTGCTAGCATTATATTCCATTAGTATTTTTTCTAGTACCTAAAGCAGATCCTGAGCTGTGGCCAAGCACAAGCTGGCATTGCTGCTAAGTGCTGAACTCACACACAGATCTCATCTACTCTAGTGCTACTTCTCTTTATGGTTTCCAAACTATAGCGGTCTATAAACCAATTGCAAAATATAAATAAACATCCCCCCAAAGCTGGCAGGTATGCTTTCACTGCTTCCAGGAGCTGGCTGTCAAATGTTTTAAATACTTCATTAGGAAGTTTGCAATTATAACAGTAATTTTTTTATAAAATATTTAAATTTCATTTGTCCATGGACTAAGAATTTTCTTTATTTTATCATAATGTCTCCTCCTCAACTGCCAAGCAATAACAGGATACAGAGTAGGCTGCAGATTTCTTTCTAAATTGTTGTGTTCTTTGATTTTAAAAGGTTAAAAACCACTTGTTCCTGCCACCCTTTTCAATGCTTTACATTGAAAGTGTACTATGCAAACTTCAATTATTCTGTTTTGTTTAACCTTCTCCCAAATCTTGCATATTTATAATCTCACCAAAATTCTCACAGTGTCCCTTTTAAGATAAGCATTATCTGTATTTTAGGAGTAAACAATGGCAAATTGTCCAGTGCCCAAAAGTTCACTGCAATTTGGTTTTACTCCTACGTGCCAAAACACAAGACCTAAGTATGGAAAATCCAGCTGCTTGCTTTGGTACCTAAATGGAAACAGGGCTCATCTGAGATTCCAATCTAAAAAGAAACATTTTCAGAAATATCTACATAATTTGGATAATAGAAACTCACTCACATAAATATTTCTCTTTAGAGACTACTACAGAGAGTTTATAAACAATTGGCCAGAACAAATTATTCTCCAGTAAAGCTGCACATTTTTTTCAAAACTTCTGTCTTTTACCCTGTGAGTTCAGATTATCCCCCAAAAATAGCACTTACCTATCTGACTCCTTGAAGGTCTTCACTAATGTAGAATAAATATTCTGTTCTTTCCTTAAAGCAAGGATCAGCTTCTCATATTCAGCTTCTTTATTTTCCTAAATTAGAAGAAGAACATACTGTGCTTACAATGCAATTTTCATGTCTATGACCACGTGTGTGCTGATGTCCTGGAGCATTTGTGAAAGAAGCTGAACTCCCAGTTTTCTGAACAGGATCACCAATGCCCACCATGGATCTGGGAACCATTCACTGTGCTGAAATCCAGCTGTTACTGGAGGAGGCAAAGACTGTTCCACTGTGTACCCACTGTGAGTAAATCACAAACCTGAACAGTGCTTCAGCATTTTGCTCACAGCCTCAGAAGTTTCCCCCATCCCCAATGAAAACATCTTCATCCCAAACTTCCAACAACCAGGAACAAGCTGGCAGGCAGCTGTTCCAGAGGAGGGGAAGGGAGGGCAAACAAGCCAAAGCTCCAAGCACACGTTTTAGAACAATCCCTCTTTGTGTTCTGGATAAAGTTGGCTTTTTTGGGGTGGGGAGATCCAGCAAACTCTGTTCCATCTCTGAACAACAAGAATTATACTGAGCCCCAAATAAAGGATGAACATATCAGACACTCCATAAGTCAGTTTTCTGCACACTACAAGCTGCTGCTTCACTCCTGTGAGGAAAAGAAAATGGTTTACCTGCAGTCTTGCTCACAGAAAGGATGGTATTATTATTATAAGAACAAACACAAACTCTTAGGGTACATTCTCAGTAAGGAACCACTGATTTCCCCAGACTTTTTTTCATTCCAAAACAACCAGACAGTCACTTTTTCAGCAGGAAGCAAAAAATGCAGCTATTTAATGGAGTATTTTCTTGCACTTACTACATAAAAGTATCTCAGATATCAGTCATTTCCAAAGAGAAAATAACTGGAATATTATAGCAAATTTAGATGTATTAATATCAGGCACAAATTCTGCTTCTGTTAAAGAATTTTTGGTTCTTTCTGTTTTCTATTTTGACTGAAAACTGAAAGGAGGAACAAAAAAGGTGCCACAGCTAAGGGGGAATTTCAGCTAAGGGAACTCTTAAGAGAAATCATTAGTGAACAGATCATTAACAAGGAAGAAACCTACACCCAGGAGTTTTAAGCAGCTGTTATTATTCCAACTGCAATTCCTAAGGAGGAAATTGCAACCAAAAAGAAAATTCAGCCACAACAGAATCTCATTAATTCACACTAAAGATGCAAAGACTACTAATTTGAACAAATCAGTGTTCTGCAAAGTAAACAGCACAAAAGCAAGGACAACCGGTGTTTACTTTTAATTATTTACACTCTTACTTCACAATATGCCAGCAAATATGTTAAATAATATTTTGCAAGTGTAATCAAGCTGTGATCAGATGACTCCAGTTAAGGTAAGCTGCCTGGCAGGCCCTGCTGCAGCTTCTATCACTGATGCTCCAGAGTCTTTGGAGAAGTGACCTTGCCTTTGGACACGTGCTCCATGCTCAGCTGCCATCTAAAGGCTGCAGCTAGGAGAGCCATCTCCAGGTTCTAGTGCAGTTTAGACATTAAATACTGTTTATCAAAGTGCAAAATCCTGAGCTTCACATAGAATTTATTATCTAGATCAGCAGTGGAGGAGCTCCCAGCAAAGCTGCTGACTGAGCACGGAGAAACACAAAAACAGATGGAGGTGGGTGATCCAGAGGCCAGTAATAAAATAATCTCATGAAAAAAAATGTTTAAAAGTACATCTTGCAGCCTGAATTAAGGAGTATTATCAGTCTGCTAGAATCTCAGCCTTTCAAGAACAGTTCTTAAATAATGAAATACATGGGTTGTAATTTAAGTTGGAAAAGTTTGATCACAAACACTGACCAATGACGTAGAGAGCAACAGGAAAAAATTAATCTTTTCACTTCATTTAGTTCTTTCAGTCTGTTAAAAGTTCTAGTGAACTCCTCCATATGTCTGATACAACCTTGCAATTATTACTGAAGACACTACAGAACTCTATCCTAATTAAAGCTCTTTCTGAAGCCCTGGCAGAGCAATGTCATTGTGCAGAGTTAGGGAGCACAAACGAGGGAAGGAATGGCTGCTGCATGAACAAAGCAGTGCCACACACAAACCCTGTTCCACTTCCCTGCTCCTTTTAGGATTCACATGTTGAGTTGTCCATTTGTACCAAAATCTCAGTAAGCTCAGAAATCCTCCCAACTCTTTCTTGCGCAACAGGAGACACGAGCGGTTTCTTAATTCCAAATGTCACAGGCGATGCACAAATTATTAAATTCTAAATTCAACCACCTAGGTAAAGGTTAGCAAAATCACCAGGAAGTGTTCCTGATTTTTTTTCACAATCTTCCACGAATAATAAGGATGAGAAGATGCAGCATGAACATCCCTTTTTTTTTGTACATTATTACTGTCATTTCTAAATAACGCGTAGGAGTGAATTACTTCAATCAACTCCCCGACGGTACACAAAACATAAGGCAGCTCTGTAACTTAAATAGACTGTAATGCTGTGGGAGTTAATGAAACATTAAACCTCTTGACACATGGTGTGAGGGAAAATGTGTTAGAGGAGATAGCTGCAAGACATCCAGGACCATATTGCAGTGAAAGATTTATATTCCCATGAAAGGAGGCAATCTAATACGTTAAAGTCTATATTTGAGTCTGAAATACTATTGCTAAGCAGCAGTGGTGGAAAACATAACTTATTTTCATTAAAGGTTCCTTAGATTGTAAGCAATGGAAGTGAAAGGTTTATACCTCCACAATAAATAACTTATTGGCAATGTCACAAGAATATCCGGTTGCCTCACTGAATGTTCTCGTGCTTCCAACAGCCCTCAGGATCATTGCAAAATCTCTGAAGGTTAAAGGACAAATGACTGAGAGAAGGATATTAGCTATACCTCCTCACTGATCCATCCTTTCATCCATCACTAGAATTTGGAAATTTCTTCTAACTTCTAAATTCTTTGTCCGTAAAACACATTTAACTCTGACACTTCAGAGGTACCAGTGTCAGAAGCTGCCAGACTCCTCCAATTATCAGTGCCCTCACTCACTCTCTCTAGACCATGAGAGTGGCTCAAAAATCCAAACTCCACAATTAGAACCTGTAATTTATCTTTCCTGGCCTGGCCAAGGCACCTAGCAGAGCTTTGGGTGTTGGTTGCTTTAAAATTTATCATTACATTAAAATAAAGCACAAAGATATGCTGAAAGAGAGAAAAGTTCTGTATCTCTCCAATCAATTTCTTCAACTTTAAAAGCTCAGTGAGGCTGAAGAGCCTGGTTTCTGTCCCCTCTGCTGGGGAAGATCCAGCTGGGGGTTTGTTGAGAGTCGGTGCAGCACCCCAAAGCCATCCAAGAGTGCCAGGCAGCCAATGGGAGCAGAGCTCTGGATAATCTGTGTCCAAAAACTGGTGATTAACATGCCCAAGTGGGTCCTTACAGGAGATAGGTGACACAGAGGCTCAGCTGAGAGGACAATGGGCTGTGATTAGCTATTGTTCAGTCACTCAGGGCACCAGCAGCACAGAATGGGCTGTGATTAGAAGGTGGCTCTGGGTGATTGCCGTGCACTGCCTGCCACTGCTCCTGCCCCTGGTTATCCACCTGAACCGAGTGAGGGGTACACAGGCAAGCCAGTGTTTGATTTCCATTAATTCCCTGTCATTTTCCATCCTGAGTCCCTTTGTGACAGAGGTTACGTGCATGCACTGCAGTTTGTAGTGCAGAGGTGGAATTTCTCCCCAGCCTTTCCTAGACCATTTTCTCTGTCTGCACATTCACATATAGTGGGATAAACCCTCGCTGCTACCCAGGCAAACAGGGCTGCAGCTCCTTTTCTCTGAGCTGCTCACATAACCAGGGCTCCACACGTCCTTGTCCCTGCCATGGTTAATTATAGTGCCCATCACATTCATCATCTCACCACCAGACTGTTCAGACTGTGACCCAAACCACTGCACTTATGTTTCCTTTGCCATTGGCTCCCTTTATTTTGAACTTCCTTGAGAAAGTCTCGTTAATGACTGACATATTATTAAAGAAATGAAAAAGCTTTCTCCACCATTACTGTGTACCAGTCTAATTATTTTTACTTTGCCTGATGCTTTTAGAAACCTTGACACACCAGGCTGCAAACAGCACAAAAAGAGACAAGAAATGTACCTTCAAAAGCAGCTTATTTGTTCAATAATCTGTACACCATGATGCACTGATGGAGTCAGGGAGTGATTCAAAAATTTAACAGTGCCTGACTTCTTTCTGCTAGAACAGAATGGAGGGTAAAGAGAGAAGGAAGTACTTCTAAAACTAAAATTCTGCATTTTGACCTCTCACTTCAGGTACAAGTTTTTTCAATTCATGGCATCAAATAAAATAATGGGCATATATTGCTCATCCTTTTTAATATATATATATATATATATATATATATATTTGCACAAGTTCTTCTTTGCTTTAAAGCAGTTTTCTTCTTGCCCTGGGCATATTTTCACTCCTACCTGTATTTATTCTCACATTCTATTTATCTCCTGTAGTCACCAGCTCCGTGCAATCTTTTCCCTTATCTATCCAAAGTACACAAATTCTTCTCTGCACTCCTCTCCAGAAATGCAGATCTCCTCCCACTCAGTGAATTATGTCTGCCCTAACCACAAAAAACCTCTACCTCTTTATGGCAGGTGAAACACCTTACATGTTTTCTCAAAGTAGGGAATTTAGTGATGCCATATAAATTCATCAGAGCACAACACATGGTGAATTCCAACATATACCAGTCCACAGCTTTGGAGCCAAAGTTAAAATCCTCTTGAATTTCAAGGCAAGGTACTTATCTGCAAATTATCATTGTGCAAAACTCACCTCCAGCTCTCTGACTATCTTGATAATTGACTGTTGAGTCTGTGCAGCACATTTCTCCTTTATTAAGCCCTCATTTTTCAGTTCAAGTTCTTCATTAGCTCTTAGAAGGTTCTTGCACTTATTCTGGAGCTCCTGCAGTTCTGCATCCTTTTCTTTAACTGTTGCATCAAGTCTCTAAAAAAAGAAAACAGGCAGTTTTACAAAATTTACTCTTATTTTAAACTGCAAAATACAAAACCTAACAGAATTCAGGAGAATATCCAAGGATGACCTGGAACACGTTATTTACACACTTTGCAAAAAGAGCTCAATTTAAGACACCAGAAGCAAAACCAAAAGATACACAGAAGTTTTCCCCACCTATGCAACCTTTTCAGTATTAAAAAATGAAGTCAAGGCATGCACCTTTGCCCCAGGTACCTCAGCTCTAACTCTCTGCATTGCTGGCTGAATACCATCACTACTTTTTTTACTCTGTGTGAAAACTGAGCAGGGGCCTGTACCCATTCAGGCAGGAACCTTCTCATACAGGTCATTTGGGGCTCCCAGAAAAGAAGATAAAATATTTCAGTATCTACACCTACTCCTCAGCTTCCACTTTCTGCACAATAAACTGAAAGTCATGAGCACTTCAGAGCTTTTACAACAATGACAATCCTACATAAGTATTAGTAAAGCTTTCTTCCTCCTCTGTCCACACGCTTCACAAAACCCTAACAAGAAATCCTGGTGAATGCCACACACTCTGTAATTACAGGTCTGTTCTGCAAATACAGTATTATGAGAAGTGAAGGATTATCATCAAAATCAACAATAACTCCAAATACAAACGTGATTTTGTAATAATTCCCCATACAAACTCAAATGATAACTTTCCATTTTTCATTTCAGAGTAAGTCTACCTACCTCAAGCAGCAGATCCTTGTGATTGACACTGTCTGTCAGCTGCCTTACAACAAGTTCTTGGCTCTGCAGCTTCTGATTGCTTTCACTCAAAAGAATATTGTAATGGTGTTCAACTGCTTTTTCTTTCTCAGTCATTTCACCATGTAATTTCTCTAGTTGATTTCTAAGGTCCTACAAAAAAAATGAAACTGAATATGCAGCAAATCAACTTTAAAGGAAGTTTAAGACTAACAACCCACATCATCACTCAAGAATGTACTGAAGCCAATTTCTCTTGGCATCAATGAATACAATTAAAGAAAGAACAACTTTCAGATAAGATGTCAGTATTTTCTTCCAAAAATCTAGGTTGTTGTTTAAATGCTTTTCATACAGAATGGCTGGGCTCCAAGGCTGTTGGGAATATTATGCACATAGATGTTGTCAGAATGAACATTCACTTCTGAGTCAATTTACTCCCTGGCTAGAAATAGGAGAAAATTGCTTACAGGTGATTCAGTTTGTCATTTGCCTTTTTTCTCATCACACCATGAAAATTGTTGCACACTGGTTACTTTGGCATCAAACAAAAGGTCAGAAATGTTGAAACTTTTTTCTTTTGACAAGAACACAAACTCCAAATGAACATCCAGGTCAGCCTCATGATCAGAAGGGATGAACAGAACTTGATCTTGATTCTGGCTCTCTTAATTACTTCCTGCAGCTCCAAGATTAGCTGCATTACTTCCACATCTTAGCTTCCCATCAAAGAAATGTGTGCTCCTTGTCCATTCTGCTCCTAAACCTCAGGAACAATCTTTTTTAACAGCTTCTACACAGCACCAATTCCCAAGGATTCCGAGGTCTGATAGGACCAACATGGAATGCTGCCAGGGAAGAGCAGCAGCTCCTGGGCTGCACCACAACCACAGCTCTACTCTGCAACCCTACAGACCCTGTCCCACTCCAGCTGAAAATCCACCTCTCTCTAGGGGGTTTCAAAGTCCGGCCACCTGACAAAGGCTTGGCTTCCAAGAAATGACATCAAACAATTCCTATTCCTTCCACTCTGCCAGGAACCAGAACAATCACTACTTCTCTGTGAATATATGAGATTATTAGCATGGAATTTATAGTCAGCTCACAGTTAGAGTGGAAATTATTTAAGAGCACAGGGCAGTAGAAAAATTTCCAACAGGCTTCTCTGTCCTTCCACCTCCTCTCCCACCACTGTTTTGTGTCACTTCCAACATTTTTGCTGGTTTGTTGGGAAGTTTCAACACTGTCACTTGAAGGAGGCAAAGTTTGCATAGACACCAGCCTCAATTTATAACCTTTGCCTCTATTGCACAGGTTGTGTGGAAAAAAAGAGAGGTAGAAACTTGTAACACAGGAGCTGTTGTCTAAAATTAAGCAATTAAAACTTACAGGAGACTTTATACTATCTAAACTTCTGTTCAGACCCAAAGAACCAGGTAACACAGCCTACATCTTCAAATAAATGTTTTCTATCTAGTCCCCAAAAGGGCCCATTTGTGAAGTAGCATGAGCCCTTTAAATAGTTTGCACATATGGTAGTTACCTATAAACTTTACTTTTACCTCCACGGGGATTTAAAATTTAATAGTTGTTTCTTACTCTAAGTCCAAAGAAATAGAACTAGTGACATTTTAATTGCAGTCTCTTTACAAACTGTTTTATGTCCTTTTCTTGACTTAATTACCTTGCTTCATGCAGGTTCACATCAAATCTTTAACATCGCTTTATTACTTCAGTGTTTTATTTCTGTTTATTTTGCACATTAAATGCAAAATGTCATTTAAAAGCCTTTTGGTTTACTTTCTTCATTTTAGCTTCATCCCCAGGATTCAGCTAAGAAACACCTAACAGCTCCCAAAACCCCCTCAAATGTTATTCAAAGAAGGATTACACCTCGACCTTCAGTTCTGCAAACTAATTTTTTTCAGGAGCAAAAGAACTACTTGCTTGACTAGGAAAACTGAAGAACAGCAGAATCAGGTCCAAGTTTTGTCTAGATACCCAAACTCTCCAATATGTTCCTGTTTTCCCCTAACTGCTGCCTATAAATACAAACTGCAGTGGGAAGCAGTGCAAGCTCTGATAATTGCAAAGGCTTTTGGCTCCAAGTTGTGGAGCTCTTCAAGTGGGTCACGTTAAGCCTATTCCCACACAGCACTGGAATTGGAAGCAAAGGATCAACAGCAGAGTTATCACATTCCCTGTGCTGCAAAGGTCACTCCTTGGCTTTTTTTAATGTTATTTTTACTTTACTGAGCGGCTTTAAGTGACAAATCACCTGTAATTAAACTTCAGAGACCTTTTCATCTGGCCTGTAACTTCAGGTGACCAACACTGTGACTCTTAATGAAAACCATAAGCAGTGACAGACATGCAGAGTTCAAAAGATGCTGCTGCAACCACTGTACTCCAGCTGTAATCTCAGTCCTGACAGGCACAGCACCTGGCAGGTGCAGAAACCACCTTTCTGCCTCAAAACAGCAGAACTGTGTAATGACCAGCTTTATGGAAAGAGCTGGACTGGCAAGGGATGTAATTGTGGAGAAAGTAAACGTGCCTGTGTGAGATTTGCAATTTGCACATAACTTTGCCTTTACTATTTCTGCCCCCAGAACTCCCTAAATCCTTCCCAAGGCAAGCTAGAGGTGAGACTGAAAATTACCTTCTTTGCATGAGCTGGAATTCTGTAACACACCAAACTATCCATCACTGTAGCAGGTTGCTTGAACTCATTGACCACTCAAATTGTCTGGGAGAAAATCTATTGCTTTCTATACATTGACTTGCAAGGGTAATATAGTACCTACAGCTCTCAGAGCATAAAGTTTGCAATTCTCTCTGCCAACCTTTTCCCCAAGAGACTTTCCTATGATTAATGATAGCTGAACTAAGAAAAATGAACGTGAAACACTGTAATACAGAAGACTGGAGCAGATGCCTCCCCCTCCTTGTCAGATGAAAACCAGTTTGGTGAATAATTAAGTTGTGAAGCTCCAAAACCTTCCTCAAAGGGTAAACTACAGGTAGGAAGACTAAATAATACATTCTGCCTAATGAGTTATTCTGCATTTCCCCAACCAACTGATCAAATATGAATATCTAGTAAATACACTTTAACTGTCTACATTTAGGCCTGGAGAGAGAATGGGTATGTGAAGTGTTTAATCATGTAAATTTGAACAAACTTCTCAAGGAAGAAGCACTTCATCCCTGTTACAGGCACAGTAACATGATAGCCATGAACAACATCAAGGATGAGACATTTATTCCTCATCAATAGCGTGCAAAAATCAAAGTCCAAAGTTTCTTGTTCCGAAGAGCTTTAAGTGATGTTTAACAGCATCTTGATAGTGATGCTTAACAACAGCTTTTGGAAAGCACAGAACTGAAAGAGCTTTTAAGAGCTCTTTCAGATTGCTTATAAAGTTGCCCACCCTAAGGCAGGAACATGGTTCTAACATCTAAACCCATTAATCCAGGAAATTCCTAATATTGGACAAAGTCTGTGATCTGCATGATCAGCTCATGTGTAACAGTCTCATTTGATTTACTTTCACCTTCTTCCCTTCCAGGACAGCAATGCCCAATTCATGTCCACACACACTGGGTTTACAGCAGGCCAAGAAATACATTTTAGGTGGGTTGTTTGTTGGTGTGTTTGGGGTTTTTTAATAAATATATGCAAAAATTAGCATTACCCCAATTGCAGTATATGGAAAGTCACTGCAAATTTCCCTGTGAATGAGTGAAGAGCTAGGGCAGCAGTTCATTACAGATATTGAGGGTGTTTTCTACAGTTTATACACTTTTCTGCTAACTTTATTCTAACAAAATAGAAACACTGATAAATAGGCATCTTGGAGCATAAATAGAACCGAGTTTTTAAGGCTGTCTCATAAAAAGTTTGCAGCAGATCACCGAAGCAGTTTCCTATTTGTCAAAGAGCAAAATCTCACAGCATATTGTTCAACTCCCACATATCTACTACTTAATGGGCAACACTTCACAGGCAATGTGGCTCTATCCAATGTACTTGCAGCTCTGAAATTGAAGCAGCTGTTCTGCAAGGAGTACGAAATAGGTTAGGGATATAATTTTTATAAGACTGCTCATCTTTTGGCAGGAATGCTTTTCCCCAAGGTGCTCATCATTTACATGAAAAACTTGGATGTAATGGAGTCAAATAGGGCTTCTGTAATCCAGCTAACTTTGAATCCCCTGGCAACTCCCTTCTCAGTCCTATTTTTCCTGTCTTTCCTGTACAGTTATATCCTAGCTGCCCTGAAAGATGAAAAAAAAAATCTGAATAGAGAAGACAGTTAAATATAAAATACTTCAAATCAATAAATGTTCTTTGTGGCTGCTTTACTGACAGCAGCGATCTGTTCTCGCTCTCCTTAACCTCAACGCCCCAAAGAAATCTCAAAGCACACCAAAGATAGAGATTTTGTGATGGCAGCCAAACCACAGTTGACAATCAAACAAAAATGCGTTAAATTGGGAGTAGGAGGGGGAGAGGAACTTAATTTATTTGTAGGTAAAGAGACCCCTCTGCTGGTTTTAAGGAATAGTGCAGGAGCAGCAGTTTCCACGTCTCCCTGCTTTATTAAGGTCCTTATTTAATAATATAACCAAAACATCTAGTGAATAAAGACAGGCTCATTAAATCTTTTATGTAATTTAATATAGCAGGAGACTAATCCCTAACTGAGGAGGATCAGACTCTGGATGCAAGCAGGACTCTGCTCATTATGCAAATGCTGCTCTGGTGGAAGCAGTGGTGGGAAGACTTTAGCAAAATCCACATGACAAAGCATTCAGGTGAGAAGTGTTTTGTGTCAAAGCCTCAGCAGAAGGTGCATCCTTTTTTCAAATGAAGAAAAGAAGAAACCTGGTCATTTACTTGGTTGCATCAGCTGTCAGTGCTGGGAGCAGGAGAGCTTATCTGAATGCCCACAGCAAGGTAAAAACCCTCAAGAGAATATGAAGCAGCAGAATTAATGAACAGCACCTCATTTTTAATGTTAAATTGTGATCAATTAATCCTGTGCTTTGGGTCTCTTACAAGCAGAAGTTATTTAATATACAGCCTTTACAGTGACCCTGCTAGGAGAGCAGAGAGCAGGCTGAGGTTTGGCTCCAGGTCACAATTAGAAGAAAGTTTAAGTAGTGAAATTTAATATAATCTATAGACATGCAACAAGAAAAATATGGCAGAAATGTAAACATACATCCTCATGCATGTTCAAATTCTCCCATCAGAAAAACTGGAATCAATAATAACCATTTACCACCTTTAAAGGTTAATGGTTTTTTTCTAGGATCTAACTATCAAAATTATATTTAAAATATTATTGTGCAGATTATGTGCCAAAATTTTCCTCAATCTCCATACACTGCATTAGAAAGTGTCAGGCATTTCCTTCCAAAAGTAATTTAAATTAAAAACCTGATTTTGTTAGAAAAGGATCTGTTAAAGCACTGAATTATTTCTACATTTTAGGAAATAAAGCAAAAATGTGATAATAACATTAATGGTTTTGTCACTTCTGCTTTTCTGCAGTTGTGCTTCATCCAGCTCCTTCTCCATTTTCTCTCTTTCCAAATTCAGATCACTCAGCTCTTGACCAGTGACTTTAATGATCCTTTGCAGCCTGCGGTTCTCTGCGTCCTTTGTGAGGTTCTCTGAGCGCAGCTCTGCCAGCAGGGTCTCCTTCTCCATCAGCAGAGCCTGGTAATCTGCAGCACCCTGAAACACAAAACTGTCTTCAGGCTCCAGAACGGGGGGTTTGTACAACCTGGGACTCTTTACTCCCATTGCATCCCACAACCCTGCCCCTCTGCCCAGTGTTTCAGAATTGGGGTGCGAAGAAACAGTGATGTGACAAAACAAGGCCAGTGTAACACTAAAAATTTCCTCTATTGATGTAACAAAACTTTCCACACATCCAGTGCAGGCTAAGGAAGTCTGAGGTAACAAAGAATGAGAGAAAGGTTAACATGCAAAGGAGTCCACAGTGCAAATTATTGATTCACAAAGATTTAACTACATCAAACTCTACTTTGCAGTAGAGTCCAGTTTCAATCTGGACTAGGGCAGGAGGTTACTGAATCTTCCACAGACTCCCAGAATTAAGGTTGGAAAAGACCTTTAAGATGGAGTCCAGCTCCCAAATCAGCACCAGCACCGTGTTCACTACCAACCCATATCCTCAAGTGCCACAGCTGCACATTTTGGAACACTCCCAGGGATGGTCACTCCACCTTTGCCCTTGGCACAGGCCCATTCTGTGCTCTCAGCACACACTGCTGCAACTGTGACAGAGTGAGCTGAGGTGACAGAGCAGAGGTGACAGAGTGAGCTCTGCAGCACCACTTACTCACACACAGCTCCTTCCACTCAGGGCTGTAGCTAAGGAGCAGAGTGCTGAGGAGAAGGATTTGCTCTGCACTGTGGACTCTGGGGACAGAAGGGATCAGTCGCACACTTTTTAAACTGAGAACTTTTTTAAAAATCATCAAAGTCTCAGAATTAAGTGCCTTTTCTCCTTCACATAGACAAAAAAAAGCATTACTAAATCACATTTTCACAAATAACATTCAACTGTTTTATAAATAGTGGTTTCACATTTATTATATAAATAAATCCAAGCAGGTGTCTCACACCCAGTTCAACTCTGCTAAGAGGAAGCCTGTGCTGGCACCATACTTTTGGAAAAAGAAAAAGCTCACGATAACCTCAGCTCCCCAGAAATTTGTGTCTTTATTTTTAACTTATTCTGATATTACACATTTCTCCACTAAAGATTCTCAGTTGGTTTAGATTCAAAAAAACTCTCAAAAAATGAGAAGGAGAAAGTTATGTGACATTTCAATATTCTATAATTCAAATAATTTGATTTGGGAATTTTTTTTTCAAAGTAAGAAAAATCAATAATTTTAAAACAACATTTTAAACTAATTTCCATTCCTCTGCTTTTGAAGATAGCAAGCACTGCCTGCTGTGTGGAATTACAGAGAAGGGAGGAGCAGGAATGGGGGAAATCACCACAAATTCTTTGTTCTTACCTTGAATTTTTGGACATGTGCCTTGTGAGTTGCCTCTCTTGCCTTAGCCAACGATGCATTTAACTCTTCAATTTCAGAACCCAGCTCCTCATTCTTTAAATAAAGGAAAAATGAATACTATACAGGAAGAGTTATTTCCAAGGGATGGCAACGCAGTAATTTCTACCCCATCTCATTAAACATTCATCCAACTACACAAAACACTTTCAAGAACACCAAATGCATCATAGTAAATCTTACATAAAGAAATTCTTGCTCTTATACACTCACTAGACTGCCTGTCATTTAAGTGAAGTATTTCCCACTCTTCCACACAAGCTGAATTTCAGCTGATGTTGACCTCTCTCATTTTCGCTGCCTCTGACAGCTCCACTTACTCAACAACATAAAATACTCCTCGTATCTTCTAAGTGGTGCTCAGAGCTGATAAAAATCAGCATGCAACTGAAAACATTTTTCTTTTGAGTTCTTAAGGGAGGAAGATACTTAACTGATACTTTCTCCTCTCTCCTCCAGTCCAAGAGCCCAAACTGCAGACAAGCAGAATTGCTTAGAGAGGTGACAGCAGGGACAGGGACCCACTCGAAGCCTCCTCATGGTTACAGTGAGAGGAGATACTGCCACACATACAACAGCCCTCCCTCCGTGGTACTTCAACAAACCAGCGAGATAACAACCACCCTTACCTCTTTCTCCTTTGCTTTTAAGGCAACAGTTAGTCCTTGGATAGTTTTATCCCTTTTCAAACCATTCTTCTTTTCAACAGCAAGCTCGTTTTCTCTCTCTTGTAGCTCTTCTTGGAGTGACTAAATTAGATTATTGAAAGTTGCATTAACTTCCCACTAAGAGATACTGTAACTGCACATTAATAACTACATTCCCTCAGAGTTCTTGGAGCTTATTACTCAGATTACCAACATAAAATACAGTCCCCAAAATGACAGGCAGCACCTTAAAGATGTGCCTGGAATACTGTATGAGAAAGGGGCAGGCCACAAGCATCAGCTTCAATATTTGATGAGTGTGTGTATCAGCTTTACTGAAAATTGCTTCAAAAACAGGAGGGGTCTTCTTGTCACCCCATATAAAAGAGAATTTAACAGAGGACCTGCTCTGCTTCCCTTGCAGTCAAGGCCTCCTGTGAAAGAATAACAGAGGGAGCCCAACACACACTGTAAGCAGTCAAGGAAACAGGAGTAAAACTGGGACTTACCTGAATTTTTTTTTCTAAGGAACTTCTTTCATTTTTAAGCTCCATTCTAAGAGCCTATAAGAACATAACAGTTGCTATGGTCACTTTAATTAATTCTCAAAAAGTACACTCATTAAGCATTAAAGTGAAGCAAAATCAGCTTAAAAACCCTGGGCACAAAAGAAGCCAGTTCAAATTAAGAAGAAAAAAAAAGAAAATAGAGCAAAACCCCTTAAAACATGTTCTTCCATGAGACAGAACAGCTGCACTTGCTGAGTTAATAGAGGTGCATTTTTACGTGACATTTATCTTTGTCAGCAAGATGCTTTTATCAAGAGATTTTAATTAGCACTTTTCCCTGGGGAGGTTACGGAACTATTTGTTTTAAAAAATAAAACCAGACTTGTGCAAAGGTATTAATCAGATTTTTTCCTCCAATACTGCACTCCACGTGACCATATGAACTCTGTCCACCTCCTGTGAAATGATTAAAGATGACACTGTTTTCACCTTGACACACAAATACTCTTGTGAAACCAGGGTGGTTTCTCCTGGCACAGACTGATTTAATTACAAGACCACCCAGAACT
This sequence comes from Acrocephalus scirpaceus scirpaceus, assembly GCA_910950805.1. Taxonomy (NCBI): domain Eukaryota; kingdom Metazoa; phylum Chordata; class Aves; order Passeriformes; family Sylviidae; genus Acrocephalus; species Acrocephalus scirpaceus. Next base: position 6,663,714 of record OU383790.1, on the reverse strand, counting down.
GAAAACTTTTACTACCTCTGATCAATCCAATCATAAAAGATTCTTGACAAAGACAAAAAAAGTGTGTATGTACTGAGCTGAGCAATATAAGTTCCAAAACAAAAGGGAAGAAAAATTCTCAGATGCCTGACAGCCTCCATAATTAACTTTCTTCATTCTGCCAGCTTTAATTTTGTCTTTGAATAACCAATAGGGAAAAGAAAAAAAAAAGAGACAACAAGCCTCAGGACCTGTTTCTACATTCCAGCTTTCAGGAGTTCTGCTTCATATTTAGGAGCCAAGTGAAATAAAAGACTGATTCTTGTACCTTTTGTAAGCGAAAGGGTAAACTTGCACTTTATTTCATGAGGTGTTTTCTGCCTACTTCCCTTACCACAGCTTTTTTTTTTCAGACCATAACAGCAGAGACACTTCCCAAGAATGAATTCTCAAGTCTCATTTTTAACTTTTATAGCAGTTATGTCATCCAGTGAGGGATCTATTAACATCTAGGATTTCTCTAATATATACTTCTGTAAAGCAATTGCACTGTATCTATTCCACAGGCATCAAGTCAGTGGGGAACACAACCTCTCACTGAAGGAATGGACAAATAAGGATAAATATTGCCCACCAAGCCACAGCATAACCCATGAATGGTAAGGAATTAGAAAATGGAAGAGGAAATAATATTTTTTAAAATTAGCTGATATCACACACATAGTGTCATGCACCAAACCTTTAAAATCCTAGCCCCCCTCATGAGAATTATAACATATAATTCATCAGGCAGTTTCCTCACCTCTATCTCACTATCCTTTTCAAGCCTCAAAGCAATGGTAAGTTCTCTGATTTTTTCTGCTGGCAAGTTCCCATCAGAAGATCCACTCTGAGACTTTTCCTTTTCCAGGCGTTGAATTAGAGCTTCTTTATTTTTCAGTGACAGCTTCAGTTGCTCTATAAGTCTAAAATTACAAGATTTTAAGTATCAATCTTGCACCATCTACCACCAATTCTCCAGTCTTTGCAGTAAATCTTGCAGACAACCCTCCTAAGTGAAGACTCAAGACAATACTTGTGGAACTTAAGGAAGGACTTTCATAACCCTGGAAAATCTGAAAAAGTGCTGCAACTTTAACATAAGCAAACAGAGTTGAACTATCTGCAAAGTGCTCATTCTTATTTTCCTCCAATACCACTTCAAATATCAACAGTTAAGTTTCAATATTTTATTTACATTGTCCTTTACAACACACATAAAAACCTTATTAATCTATTTCTTTTCTAAGCCCACACATCACATCCTTACATGCCTTCAGCAAGTGTCTCTCGAGTACTCAGTTTCATCTACATTTGTATCTAAGTGGTTCTCATTCCACATAAACACAAAAAAAAATAACCAAATCCCACACTAAAAACACCAAGTCAGGTCAGTGCTGTTATCTTTTGTCAATAAACATCTTCACACTTCCAGAATTCCAAGAACAACAATGATGTTTTCTGACAGACCCAAGTGCTACACATGAAAACTTTGCAGCATAAGATGCCACCCCTGATTGCTCCTGTTTTATAACCTGGATTGTAGAAGTATTTCTTAGAGTGTTTCTCTTCCCATTAAATTTACCAGCCTGACCTGTGAGCTTCTGTTTCACACATCCTGACCCTTTTAGGCTTTCAGGGAACTTTTAAAGATGACTTTGCTCCACAAACCACCAAACTGGTTGCTGTGTTGCCATTCACTCCATGGATGGCCAGTAACCCTTCTGTACCCAAGGGTGGGACCAAACAAATCAAACCCAAACCCCTGCTGACTCTTCACACTTTAACAATGAGGAATTCCAGCAGTTAGAAACATTACTGGCAACAGTTCTGACCTGTCTTTCTCAGCTTCTGTAACCTTGGCCACATCCCTGGCAGGGGCATTCATAATTGAAGCAAGTTTCTGCTCAGCAGCAATTCTCAGAGCTTTCTCCTTCACTGTCATTGCAAGGGCTTTTTCCACCTCTTCTTGGGCAGCTTTAAGATTCTGAAATTAAAACACACAATCCTGATGCCTCTAAGAACTAAATGCTCATGAATTTTTTTCACATACTGAAGTTTCTTCAACCCAACATATGTCAGGATGTTTAATTTAGGAGCTTTTACCAAGTATTTCAAGCTCTTTGTAAATGCTTCTGAACTCTGTGTCTGCATTTTCAAGATTAATCCACTTTCTGTGGTACAGAAAGAAGGGAAATTTGTTTCAAAGAAATAAAAAATACCCTAACTGATAGCAGCACTGGAAACAAAAGTGTCCCTATGCTATGATTTTAGATTTAGCAATTATAACATGCTTTTGTCCCACTGTCCTCCCACTATCATAATAAATAGCTACACTTAAATTAAAGAGGTTAAAGAAGGGCTTTTTTGTTCAATAAAATTAATATTCCCCAGTTCACTGTAGCTAATTGGAACTCTTTCCAACATCATTTATAATATTGTGCAGGAATTGATAAAGTATGAACCAGGCATTTTTCTCTTGAACAGCAAAAGAAATGGAGATAACAGCCAGAGATTTCAGTCAACTTCCTCTGGGTGACCTAACTCAGAGATGGAGAAGGCCAGAAAGACACACAAAACAACTTGCCACATACTACATCAAATTTGATTCAGATCTTCATTTCTACACTGCAAGTTTCCCTGCTGTGCTCAGCCAATTTAGCTTCCTATGAAATAAAAGCCTCCTTGTAGCCTAACAAGTCATTCCCCCCCTGCCTTCACATCTAAACTAAAAAGGACCTCTTTGGGGAAGGGAGAGGAAAAGCTCCTTCACCACTGAACCTCCCCACTCAACCCTCTCCTGAAAAGCTGTTTTGCCAACATTCACCTGTCAGTCAAGAACTCTGAAGGAAATTAATCTTTGTTAGCACTCCCTGGATCTATATAATTACATGGTGTTGTATAAATCTGTGACTAAAACCACACTGCAGTGTTTGAATTCATAAGCAGAATAAAATTAATGTCAGAGCCCAACACAATCTTTGGGCTACAGAAAATGCCCGACCTCCATGAGATCAGAAAATCTGCTCTTCAGCCTATCAGATCTGGAAAACACCAGCCTGACTGCCTGATTTGGGACAGAGGAAGCAATTTAAGAACTTCTCTACCAATTCAACAGCACAAAGAATGCTTTCAGAAATCCCAGTTCCACTAACATGAATAAGAGGTCATGCAAAGTCCCCTTTCCTCCTCCCTGAAGGAACTCACTTTAAATGGACTTCAATCATCCCTGTGGGTCCCTTCCCCTTACACTACAATTCCCCTGTAAAGTAACCAGAGCTCAACAATAAAAACAGGAATAAATGGTCTCAAGCACAGATAGTGAGGAATGAAAAAAGACATGATGAAAATACAGGCTGACCACAGCATCAAATCTCAGATAACAGTACAAAGACAGCAGTGATTCCTTATTATTCCTTCAGCTGTGATCCTCACCTCTTCCAGAAGGTTTATCCTGCCAGTCAGCATTTCCTCCATCTCTTGCATCTTCTTCTGTGCCTCCTTCCTATGCTGCACTTCAGCATCACCACCCTGGGCCAAACTTTCAACTGCCTTACTGAAAGACAGTAACACAGACATAAATCCCAGTGCATATAACAGGGAAAACATTCCAGGTGCCAGTGGATTATGCTCAAGCATCTTCCACCTTCTCTGTACCTGCTTATCACTTTAAGGTTAAATATAAACATCTACAGACTGTGCAGCAATTTGGGTGGTGTCCATGAGTTCTACATATAAGTCTTGGCACCATGGATAAAGAAGCATTTTAGACATACAATGAAAAAGTGAAATATTTCCTTGATATTTCTAAAGCTTCCAAATACACTATAAAGCCTTCAGTAGAGCTGTGTTTTCTACAGGAAGCAGCACTGGAACAAACTGAAGACATGGAGCTGCTGAGATGTCTCCATCTGCCTTTTCAGGATTTGTTAACATCTTGTGAGAACAGAACAGTGTCTCCTTACTCAGCACCAGATGACCACTGGCTCATGACTGCCACCTGAGCTTTGCTTTCTAGCATGACCTTGCACAAGGTTCCCTTCAAAGCACAGCAAGACCCTTTGAGCAACCTGCAGGGATCAAGCAAAACTCATCTGGTCCTCAGGAAAACAAAGAAAATCCCATTGTAATTGAGGCCTGTGGGGCAATCAACAGCTGCCAGCCTGGATTACTTTTGAACCAGACATTTCTAAATAAGTGTCCTTTAGATCCTCTAATTCCTAAAGCATTAGGAAAAAAAAACCACATAGAAACAAATGCCAAGTAATGGACATCAAGAAATAAACTGGTGCTTACTAGGCCTTGAGGAGTAGCTTCTCCCTCTCCTGCAGTTCACGCTTCAGACTTTCTATCTCAACTTTCAGCTCAATGTTCTGTGACAAAAGAACGAAAATGTCTGGGAAGAACTGGAAGATCACCCATCCCATAAGTCATTGGCAGTGAGTAGATTACTTTTTTGCTTGGACCAGCAAATATGAAGCATCATTGGGATAAGAATAGACATTTAGCTGCTAACAGACATATTTTGCAAGGTTCAAGCCTTCCAGAAATATCAATAACATCAAGGACCATTGCACTCATGCAGTACAAATCCCCTGCACACACACTTAACTGCTCTAATAGAGAGTACTGCACTTCAGTTTGGGAATTTCTAGGGCTTCCAAGCATATTTTTTCTTTAAGCTACAAGACATTTTCTTTTCAAAACCTGATTTTATCAACTACAGAAGTTTCTAGTAATTTTAGAATTATTCTGTTATAGCCTGAGGAAACCCCTCATGATGTAACTGTACAAAGAACTCCTTGGCCAGGAATCTGACGAACATCATTTCAACACATCAGCAATTACAAAAAATCACCAGTGGAGAAAACCAGGCAGCAATATTCAGCTGCAACTATTATCTACCCAAACACAGATTTATGTTCTTAACCACTGAAATCTGCATCAGGAGAGACTCAAGTTTCCATCCCATTACGGAAAAGAGACCTGAGGAAAGCACCTGTTGAGGTCACTTTAATTTAGTTATTACTGAAAACAATAAGGACAGAATAAAATAATCACACCAAAATCTTCAGTAACAAAAAAAAGACTTAAAAGTCAAGTGAAACAGGCAACCTTCCCACAAAACAAAAAGAGTTCCAGGAAATGATTCTAAATGCCTACAATTCTGTAGATTTCTTCAGTGGGACCATCGAACTTCTGCTGCATTCGCTCCTCCAGAAAATAAATACGAAGTTTCAGGTTGAAGTTTTCTTTTTTCAGATCAGTGATTTGCTGAGAAAGAAGAAAGATAATGAGAAAAAAGAAAAAAAATCTCCAACAGTTTTGCTTTCTCCAGTGCAAGACTGGAATTCCACCCACTCAACACAGTTTAACTCATATATACATGTGGGTGACACACAGAGGTCCAATTGTGCAGGTGTAAATTAAATATATAATACATAGTCTTGTGCCCTTTGAAATATTTCCTCAAGTACCAAAATACTGACTTCACACAATAAGAATTCAGGAGAGATTTTTGAATCTAACAATATTAAGGAATTCTTCTAAATGACAGAACTTGAACAAAATACAAGACATGATGTTGAAACAGAAATATTTTCTAAGCAAAAACCTGGGAAGGCAGCTTCATTAATAGGACCCAGGTAGCTTTATTCATAGCAAGAAAAGCCAGAAGCACACAAGTGAGCCCAATTGAACACCAATAAAACCTTTATCCCATCCCATAATTCATAGTGCAATTCTTTGGGGAAAAATTGCTTATCACTATCAACCTTCCTTGTAGAAGCAGTAACTTAGTTGATGGTTTCATTAAAGAAAGGAGTCTCCCTCTAAATTTTTTTAAGAGACTAAGCATAAAACATTCATTCAAATAAGACTCATGTCCCCTGCCAGATGCTTTCAGCAAATGGAAATCTAATATGTTACAGAGCTACTAATAAAATATTTATGTAGGCTTTTCCAGAATACTACAGTGCTATTTGTAAAAATTATTAGCAATACAATTTCCAAAATATTTGGCTTGTGAAACCCAAGATTACTTTCTGTAACTGCACTCAGAACCTGCATCTGCAAACAATTCTTCAGTTTAATAATCCCTGCCCAGTAAGGTGCCTTGTCATTATTCACAAAAGTGAAAATCATCTGAGCAACTGAAAATCCTACATAAACTTCGTGGCTCACTCCCACACCCTGAAGCAACCTGTCAGTAAATCATTCCCAGCAGTCCCTGCTCATTCAGAAAAAGTCCAAGTGACAAAAACACTCTGAAGTTGTACCAGCTGAAGTTCTAATTAGTCTCCATACATTCAATATATTTCTGAGTCAAAAGGAAAAAAAATAATTTCAAAAGAATTCAGTGTTTCACAGCTCTTGTTACATGTATTTCAGTGGCAACAGAGATAAACCAAAGTGCTTAAGGGTAATATTTTCAAAAGGCAAATGAAACAGACTATGCAATCATAAACCAAGGAGTGAAACAAATGTCATCTCTGATGTTCAGTTTCTTGGATGAAAGTTTAGAGCAGGCAGACAATTTAAAAGTTATTACTTAATGAAAGAAAATGTGTAAAATGTGAGAAAGTTCACACTGCAAAAAGATTTTAATGGCAACTCTGTGAACTTATGCATTTGAAGACTCAGTCTGAATTCCTTTATGCATTTTGATTTCTGTATTTAAATAAAAGGAATGAAAACCAAGACAATGATATACATAATGCACGAAATATTCCACAGCATGAACAGCAGGGCAGCAAATCCTAGCTCAGATTAGCTCCTCTCCAAGTTTGCATGGAGCCAGTTTTGTTCAAAAGGGATCTGTCAGCAGTGGCTGTGGCTTCACAGCACAACAGTTTTCAACTTTAAAGGCTGTTTTAGATTTACAGCAAAACTCTAAGTGGGTTTGGAGAGACAAGAAAGAAAGCCACAAATATTATTACTCAGCTCTCTTACTTGGTGCCCATCACCCTTTCTGCTCATGAACACCTCATTACCCATAACAAACTCCTCCTTAGAGATGCTTTTCACTTTGCCCATGTAATCATGTTTTCTATAATAGAATGGTTACCTCTAAATTGCAACAAAGTGGGACACCATAAATAATTCAAAAATCTGCACCTCCAACATTATCCAGCTCAGCACCTTCTCCAGGTATAAACATTAAAGGACCTTTCCTACACCTTTTAGCCCACCTAAGGGTCATTACAGCCATCCTGTTCTCTCTGAGCTACGAGGCCAGAGCCCATTCTTTTCATTACATTCTTCTTATAGCCTGTATGAGTAACAGAGTTACAGTAATAAGTTTAATGGTGTTTAATGTACATTCTTCTTCCTTCATGCCAATGGATCTTTGAGCTTCATTACACTGCTGGCATCCATAAAAGTTCTCATCCCATGGGAAGTTTTACAGCTCAGTTTAACACGAGGGGTCTGAGCATACCAGGATAGACCTGGGGGGAGGCTCCTGCTCTACATCACACAGGACAAACAGAAACAGATTTTTCCTCCCTTCTGCAACTTTTTTCCCTGTGCCCAGGAACCCTGCAGACAGTAAACGACTAACAAAATCTATATTCTGGACTGAGGTCTTTGGCACACATCACAGTAACAGATTTTAAGCACACACCAAAGCCAAGGCAGTGTCTGTCTACCCCAGCCAACACACAGAAACAAGAGAGAAAGGGAAATAGATACATGCTGCAAAAAAACATCCTTCACGAAAGGCTTTCCAAAACGAGCTTTAAATTCTGAGCAAAGAGCAGAGCTTTCCCCTCAGGGGGTATACAAAGCCACAAGAAACTGAAAGAGTTTGTAAGAAACACATTTCAAACAGCATTGCCACAAAAGGTAACAGCAGCATGCACTGAAACTGCAGAGTCTTGGCACAGCCCACAGGCAGCAGCCACAGCCTCTATCTGTGGCAATCATCTCAGAGATTTTAGACTGCTTTTCCCTCTACAGCTTCCTCACACAACAATAAATATCTTAAAAGTTTTTCACTCTAGTCCTTAACAGGGAACTTGTCCTGCAACACACCCCAATCAAATTGAGCAGACATAAACAACTGTCTTATTCAATTTAAAAAGCCAATACAGTTAACATATTTTTAAAGTCTAATGTTTTCCTTCATATTTTAGTGAGTGCCAAAATACTTTTATCTACAGAATTGTCACAGTGATACTTGATTTCTACAACACAAGCATTCCAAGCACACTCATACTATGAAGTTAAAAGGCAGTACACTGTAGTCAATGAATTAAAGAGCCAAATCCCTCACTAACCTAAATGAAAATAAACTTGATGCTTCCCTGATTTAAATCAACAGCAGATGTGCAAAGCAAGTTCTGATGTTTCTGGTGAGCTGCAGGAACTTCTAAGCAGAGGGTGCCAATTTTGTTTCACAACTTCAGCACAGCAGTTGGCCGCTCTGAACAACAAATTCCTGCCTCGGTTTTTGAAAGCAACACTTAAGAAATGGAGGTTCAAAGCATGGACAGGGGCATTCACGTGGTCACACCTCCAAAAGATGTGTGTCAACCAACACAAACTAAGAGTCAACACTTCAGCCAGCATGCCGGAAATATCTTGGCCATAAATCTGTCACCGAGTCTAACATTAAAAGCTCTGCTTACATTTTCATAGTCCTTCATGGTCCGAGCTCGAGTTGGTGAGACTGTGTCTTCTGCCACATCTGGTACCACTAGACATTTAAGAAGACAGAACAAGTTCAGAAAGAGTCTCTCTAAGTAGGGCTTCAATTTGGCAAAGCTCTACACTAATCTAAACATAACAAAACCTTCTGGGAAACGAGAGGCACTGCTTGGCCCTCAGTTTACATTACATGCTAGTATCTACATTCCTTTCTGATCACAGTAAGCTGTCAATCACTTAGACTCCCAAATTCCATCACCCACTTAAATTATGATGTACACTGGAATTAGGCTGTGCGAGGAGCGCTGTCAAGAATAAACCCTCAGAGCAAGAACTGGATGATGCACAGCGTGCAACTTCCCTAACCCTGAGCAGAATGTGAACAGGCAGCACGGCCTCACTGGATATTTCAAGCATTTTAAGTACACGCTGCACAAAACCGCTGATCATCTTATGTAAGGCAGAGAGCCCTAATGACCACAGGCAGCGAGCACACAACAGTCACGGCAGCAGCTGCTGGCGCTCCGTGGTCTTAAAGACTCTTGAATTAACTAAAAAAGCGCATCACTTAAAAGCCGCTTGTGGGGTGTTTTTTTTGCCTTGTTTTGGTTTGGTTTTTTTGTCCCGCAAGTTTGAGGGTTTTTTCCCGCAGGTTTGGAGCCCAGCGCGAAGCACCGAGGTGGGGCAGGGATGTGCGGGCTCCGGCCGCGATCCTGCCTTACCTTGTCCGCCGGGCGGGCCGGGCTGGGGGTCCCCGCGGGAGATGTCCGGCAGCTGGAGGCCGCTGACGCTGGGGAAGGAGGAGCAGGAGAGCGCTGAGAGCACAACACCCGGGGGCTGTCCCGCTGTCCCCCTGCCCCCGGCCGCGGCCGGCGGGCCCGGCCCCGCCACACGCACCCGCGCCGCCCGAGCGCATCCCCGCCCCGCGGCTCCCCCCGTACCTGCCCTCGAACGCCAGCGGCAGCGTCGGGTCCTCCCCCGGCAGCGAATCCATGGATCGGCCGCGCGGCTCCCGCGGCTCCCGCCGCCTTTGTGCGCGGATTTGGCGGCTTCCCTGGAATTCAAACGCCCGCAATCGCTTCCGCCATCTTAGCGTCGGGCGGGCTGAAGCCGCTGAAGCCGGCGCGCAGCGCGCAGAGGGCGGGCACAGGGGAAACCCAATGGGAGCCGCCCTGTTTGATGAGGGCAGAGCGCCGAGCTGAGCGGACAGCGCCATGTTAACTGAGGGCACAGCGGGGCGGGGGCAGCCGGGCAACCCGGAGAGAGCGGCCGGGCGCCATCTCGAGTGAGGGAAGGAGCGCGGCGCTGACCGCCCGGGGGACGGGGCGCCTGAGGTGACGCGGAGGGAGCGGGGACACGGTGATCCCCGCCGCTCCCGGGCCCTGCTCCAAAACTATTCCCGTTGAGAAGAATCTTTTGAAGGGATGCACCAAGCCCCCGGGTCCTGCCGAGCTTGGCAGAGCCGCTGGAGCTGATGTTTACCGCGTTCCCCGCAGCGCAAAGCCGGCGTTGGGCTTGGTGGAAGAAATAAACACGAGTTAGTTCCACATTCTGGTCACTGCTCATCCTCACGGGCAGGGGTGAAGGCAGCTGCTGTCATCATCCGCGCAGGCGGATTTTGAATGAATCTGGGAGGATTTTTGTGAAGCAAAGTTGTAAGCGTGTCGGCCCTCCCACTTTTTGTGGGAGAAAATGTAACTGCATTGGACATTTCAGAACATGGACAGCGGGAAACGCTGAATGGAATAAATGCTGCTGTTGTGGCCCCTCCTACACGGGGCATGGCCCGTCACAAGTAGAGCTCCCGAGCCTTGCTGTGCATCCTTGCATTCCTTTAATTCATTTAGAACCTGTGTGCAGGATTGGAATACCTCCTTGCAATATTTACATCATCGCAGAGTCACAGAATTATTTAGGCTGGAGAAGACCTCTGAGATCTGGAATCCAGCCTTTGACCAATCCCCGTCTGGTCACCCAGCCCAGCACACTGAGTGTCCAGTCATTCCTTGGACACCTCCAAGGACAGTGACCCTGTCACCTCTCTGGGCAGCCCCTTCCTAATGTCTAATGACCCATTTTGTGAAGAAATCTCTCCTGATGTCCAACCTGAACTTCCCCAGTATAGCTTGAGGGCATTCCCTATTGTCCTTTTACTTGTTCCCTGGGAGCAGAGCCTGATCCCCCTGGCTGTCCCCTCCTGTCAGGGAGTTGTGCAGAGCCACAGGATCCCCCCCCCCTGAGTCTCCTTTTCTCCAGGCTGAGCCCCTTTCCCAGCTCCCTCAGACACTCCTGGTGCTTCAGACCCTTCCCCAGCTCCATTCCCTTCCCTCGATACGCTCCACCTCCTCAGGGTCTTTCTGCTCAGCACAGGGGACAATCACTGCCCTGCTCCTGTGGCCACACTGTTGCTGGTACAAGCCAGGAGCCATTGGCCTTCTTGCCCACCTGGGCACATGTTCAGCTACTGTCAACCAGCACTCCCAGGTCATTTTCCACTGGGCTGCCTTCCAGCCACTCTACCCCCAGAGTGCATCAAGCATCAAGTGGTGCCTCCTGCTGGCACTTGCTCTTACAATTCTCTGTAACACAAGGAAGCTCCATCCCAGCAGGACACTCACCTGGCTCGCCCACATGAGTGACCCTGTGCATTAGATTTGGTTTCCTCTTTGGTACCAGTTCAGGTCAGGTTTCACTCACTTTCCTCTAGGCTGTCTCAAGAGGACTCTTACCTGGCCAGAATTAGGCCACGGATAAGGGCTGACCACAGGCCATGAATTTTATGAGTTTATTATTCCCAGTTCTGTGAGTTTTTTATTCCCAGTTGACCTGGGGCCCTGTGAACTCCATTTCCTCCATGTACCTGCACCAGCTCATAATTTAAGATTGACACTCCCCTGTCAAATGCCCCAGACTGGTGGGAGCAACCACTTTAGTCGTGGTGGGCTTCCCATCCCTGCTGAATTCTTTCAGCTTTATGGGTACAAATGCATGATGGAGCTGTGGCAGAGCCCCAAACTACAGGAAGTGCCAGGCACTACTTAGCACAACTAAGCTCTTAAGTCCATCTCCTGTCCAATTGGACATGCTTCATGCTTTGTATTTGGGGTCTGATGACCCCAAGGGATGTTCAGTCCCTTCAACTCCCCCATGAGAGACCTCAAGAGACACTGGTCACCTTATGTGACTGAAACCCTTTTGCAGTGGCCTCTGCCAAGCTGAAATTAAGTTCACAAAATCAGGTCTGCCATATGGCACCAGGATCTGATCAGCCAGGCTGAAATGTGAGTTTTCCTCATTTACAGGGCAGATCTCCATAAACTGAGTAAGTCCATTCACTTGAAAGGATAATACCAATTTGCTCTTGTTTAAGGTTTCAGCGAGGTGTTACATATTTGATGTAGGTCTTTAAATCAGCATCCATCAGCCACAAGTGCAGAGTAAATCACTCTGCACACACAGCACATGTGTCTGCAGAGTCACAGCCCGTGTCCAACACACTGCAGTCACCAGGAAATCAGCAGGGCCCTCCTTGTGAAGTTTATTACTTCATGCAGTGGCTGTCTGATGGACAAAGATAGGGATATATGGAGATACATCCCTGTCTATCTTCCCTGGAAGTGTTCAGGGCCAAGCTGGCTTGGAGCAAGCTGGTCTAGTGGAAGGTGTCCCTGCCCATGGCAGGAAGGGAAATGAGATGATCTTTTAGGTCCTTTCCAACCCAAACCATTCTGTGCTCCTATGGTTCTATGTATACACGCAGCCAGGATGGAAAATTTCCCTGGGAAATTTTACTGCACTGCCCAATGTTTTACAACTGCAGTAGCACCAGGAAGCTGCAAGGGGCAGAAAGGACTGGGAAATGTGTTGTTTAGAAGCAGTTAACAACTTGCCTTCGGATAATCTGCTTAATGTTGTTTAACCTTAAGTTCATTAGTAGCACATTTGGGGAGATTACACTAAACCCTCATGCCAGGAAGCCCAGTTGGAACTTTCCTACTCCTCAAGGCAGCCTGAGATCCTTCCCAACTCAGGCAACGAGTCCTAAAGGGAGTCTGGGAAAGGACTTGTGGTGAGTGCAGTGGTAGGGCTGAGCTGAGCAGGAGGGGAGCCAGCTGCTCACTGTGCTGTGCTGTGCTGTGCTGGCACAAGGAGGGCAGATGTCACCATCAGCTGAACACTGGTCCCCCTCACCCTCCTCACTCCCTGCTCTGGGGACTTGGTTCAGACTCAGTTCTGTCTCCTCACACAGTTCACAGCAAGATTCTTCCTCAGTTAAGTCATGCACAATCCAACAGCTCTGCTAATGCAAATCAGGTCTCAATAAACTCCCTTGAATTTCACCGCTGTGGCCCTTACTTACACAGCTCTGGCTCAAACATCTGAAAGAACACTTAAAACCACATGCTCACTCAGTGTATGAAGCCTTACCTCTCCAAGTTCTTTGCTTAAAAAGGGCTGAAGAGTCAGACACAGCTTTCACCAAAAAAAGATCCTTTACCATTTGTGTTTGCAAAACAAAAATCCATTTCCTAACTCGGCCAAGTGAGAAGGAAGTGCAAATTTGCCACAGGCCCCTCTGCAAACACTCCCAGAACTGATGCCACAGATGTGGATTTCAGAGTATCTGTAACAAAAATGGCCTTTGAAAGACACCTGTGGTCCTGAAGAAAAATCTGATACAATATCCTCATCCCATTTCCAGCTTTGCTCTGTGGGTTTGGTTGTTAGTGATCCACATCTCTGACAAAATGTGTCCACATGAATGATACAGAAAACAGTGGGAAAACAGTTATTGCCTGTGAAGTTCCCAAACACAGCTGAGAGCTGGGATGGTTCATAGCAGACACAAGAGATCAGAGGACTCATTTTTTAGCTGGATTTTCCGACACAGAATGTCAACTATGCTTATGAATATCTATGATAGAAAACATTTTTGTGCTTTGGTTCTCGTCTCACATACAGGGGCATAATGAAGGAATAATTCTCTTGGAACAAATGTTATTACTGGAATGAGATTGGATTCAATCCTTTCTGTCACTGGGAAGATTCTTGCTGAAATTCAATGAACAAAAACACAAATGCAAAAATCCAAGTGGCATAGATACAAATTATATACATTTATTTTTATTCATTTTAAATAACATTCTTCTGTATAAATTCTGACATATATTCAAATCATACACTTTTTTTTTTTTTAAGAAATGCATTTGTAAGCATAGCATATGCTTGGGAGACACCATATTTGGATGTAGAGTGAGACTGATGGGTTTCAGATGGGAGCAAGTACAACTTTTAAGGCCCACATTTTTCTTATTTTAATCCATTCCTCTGACACATGAAGAGCAGAGTCCTGTGGGAGCTCACTCTAAAACTTCACTTTAAAGAGAAAACTATTTTTATATCCTTTATTTAAAGGAGACTGTGCAAACTTTCTGCCACATTTACATTGCCTGTAACATTGAAGAGGATGATGCCGCACAGCACTGGTTAACTGGCCCACGATACCTGAAGGATGCTGGATATATCCCCTCCTCTTTCTTAAATGCTTGCTAAGTTTGCTCAGCCTGGTCCAAGGGAATTATCATTCCAGCAGCTGACATCTCCTGACAGCTCCCCAGGGCTAGTGCTCCTCGTAGCTATTTCCAGCTACAATGGTCCACGAGATGCAAGATCATCTCTCCTCATTAGCCCAAGCACTTCTCTGCACGTCTGCTGCACTCAGTGCTCACCAAATGCTCCCCAAGCTGAGAGTCCTGCAGGCTGCCCCAAGCCCTGTCCCACCCCAGCCCTGTGCCCTTCATCTGCTCATTCTGTCCCACTGCCTTACTGCTGAGCTGGACTCACCCCAGCCAGACCAGCTGGGCCCTCACACTGCCAGGGATGGTGCCTGGAGCTGCTTTCCCACATCCACAGCCCCCCTGCCCCGTCACACCTCCTCTCTGCCCTGCAGCTGCTGTGCCATGCCATGGGTGCCCTTCCCTGTGACAGCCCCACCACAGCAGCTGGGCAGCATTCCCGGGCAGAAGGTGCCAGGTGGCCCATCAGGAACACCACGTGCACCTGGATTGCCACCTCAGCCCCACAAGTCACCAAGATGCCCTGCCCTGGCCTCGCTGGCTGCTCAGCTGGGCCTCAAAGCTGCCCTGAGAGTCCACTTCTGGTTTACCTGCCCTTAACAAACCTCAGCACCTGGGATGCCTCATGACAATCGATGACACACATCATTGTGCTGGTGGCCTCGGTAGCCTGGCACTGGTGTTTGAGCTCTGCTACCCCTGCACACACAATCCAGCCCAAGGTGACTGGAGACAGAACCAGCTCAGCTTCTTCCTCCTCTCCTGTGGTGTCAGGGGAACTGGTAAGAGCACAGACAATCTGATCTCACATCACCAAAGTCAAACATGAAGCTGTTTATCCTTTCCCTGCTGAGGAGGCATTGATCTCCTTTTATTACTGTTGCTCCTGTGTGCCAAGGCCTGGGTGGCAGGAGGTGGCTGCTGTGTCCCTGCTGAGTCATTCTGCCATTTCACAAGCACGGTGCCAGTGCCACATCCTCTCTGTGTTCCCAGTTCAGGAACATCCTGTGCCATCCAAAACTTGGCAGCCAGGTCCCCCCAGCTCAACCAAGCTTCCCATCACGTCTTCCAGGCTGTCTCCATCCCTTCATCCAGCTGTGCAAGCCACAGACAGCAGCTGTCCCACCCTGCAGGGCATCCTGACTCCTCCTCTTCCCAAACACAAAGCCTTTGGATGACTTTGGAGGTCAGAAGCAGCCCAGGTGCCAACACCTCCTGTGCTGTGGCAGGGAGGGACTAGGAGGGCTCAGCACCTGAGCCCACGCTCTGCTTGAGCAGATGGCCCCTATTTCTACAGCGAGACAAAATCCAAGCCTGTTCCTGTTACAAGGCAGCCAGCCCACAGTCACAGCAAAACTCAAGGAAGAGGTGTTTTGTGGCAGAGATGAAAAAATCTGCTGAAGTATTTTAGAAACATTAAAGTGAACAACTGTCCTTTGATTTGCTTGCTAGCATCAGTCCCAGAAGCCAACACTTCCTAAATTACCTTTCCCCACCCCATGAAGTGACCAAGTGCAAGTGTATCTCTAGATCAGCACCTCTAAATAATTACAACTTCTACGAAATTTTTTGTTTTGTCACCACCCTGCTCTTTAAAAGTTTGATGAGTAACTCAAGGATTAGCAATATCCAGATTTTCTCCTCCAGTCCTCCCCCGTTTTATAACTAAAAGTAACATTGCTCTGAATGACATGAGCCAGATTTATCACCTGAAGTATGGGACCTCAGCCAGGCCCATCACAGGCAACAGGAGCTTTTCCATCAGCATTTTTCCATCAGCTTGGGCCTATATGCAATTCCACATTCGGCCCTCACCATTTCCTTCGGTCATCCTCAACGATTTTCATTCTGACTTGCCATACCTCATCTTTAAATCAGGCAGCAAGTTTTTGAGGCATCTTTGAGAATGCGTTTGAATCACCTGCTTCCCCCCATCCCAAGTTTCCAAAGATAAAAGAAACCTCCTCACAGCACCAAAAACCAAATAACCAACATGTTCTCTTTACTATTTCTCATCTGGAGGAATATTCACTTTGTCCTGGCTCAGAGGATGCATCCACCAACTCCTGTATCACCACTGTCCCACCACACACTGCAAATGCAGCTGCAGCTCTGAGGCTGGGCAAGAGTGAGGGGAAATATTTGTTTCTTGCCCTGTTTCCATGCAGCAGTTTGATTTCCAGGGGTGTGACAGGAGGCACAGGGAGCACAGCCCCTGCCCTGAGGCACACACACTGCAGGTACCAACCCAGCAGCTCCACGGTGTGACCTCCCTGTGCAGTGCTGCCTGTTTGTTGTTCTCTCTGCTAACAGCCCACCAGCCTCCCACCAAAACCAGGGGAATCTGTAAAACCTGTTCCCTGTAGTGGTTTTTTGACAGCTGATTCCCCACCACCACCTGGTGCTGCTTTAAATTCTGGAAGCATCTGTGCACTTTTACCTTCTGAGCCTCGAAGCGCAGATTGGGTCCTGCGAGCTCTTCATCCCAAAGCTGTTTCCACCCAAATCCAGGAGACCTTTGCTTTTGGCCCTCAGGAGGCTGAGCTCAGCCCTCCAGCCATGTCAGCTCAGCAGGGATGACAGTGGGATCCCTCCACACCATGAGCACCCACTTGGGAGGACCTCAGCCATTGAGCCCAGGCTCTCAGCGTGTTTGTGACAGTGTATTTGCATTTTGTATAGAGACATAAAAGCAAGGAATACATTGATGCATCCAATTTTTGGACACCTACTCAGCCCTAGTCATGGCAACACTGGTATTCACTCTGTATTTGAAGGAATGGAAAATTTGATAGATACAAGTAGGGAGCACTCACATTTTCTCTAAAAAAAGAACTTATTCAATGACAGTGGAAGAAAAGCTTTAAGCAGTTGGTGTTTGCCAGAGGCCCAGCTCCAACAATATTGCCATTTCATTTACAGTATTTTAAACAATCCTCATTTTTTTTCCTTTTTAAAACAACGTCACTAACCGCTGTACAATTAAAACCTAGAGGATAAAACATGACCTGGGGAGTAGGGGAGGTTGGGGAGGGGCTCATGGTTTTGTTGTTGGGGATTTTTTGGTTGGTCAGTTGGTTGCTTGTCTTTTTTACAAATAATTACAAATACAATTCCAAGAAGATATATTACATTTTATATACAGAACACACCATTTCTATCAGGGTAGGGTATTAAGCCTGGCTTTTATTTTTACATGGCAACCCTGAGATGTCTTGTCGTCTTCCCTTGCACAGAAACTATACAAGTTCATTAACTCCTTCTAAAAAAATGGATTGCTATGTCTTAATAGCATCATCACCCTGTATAAATACTCAGAAAGGGAAAAGCTTAGACTCTTCCCTAACTCAAATGTTCTTGAGATTTTTTTTTTCCTGTTTCCCTGCTTAGTGGGAACAGATAATGGTGACTTTTTTAAGTGTGCAACTCACTCCTCCTACTTGCCTTTTGGTAGTACAGTGAACAATGACTTCCCTTTTTTTGTTCTCCTTTTCAAACAAGTTTCTATCAGGAATGAAGATGATGCCTTTCCAAAGATCTGTTTCCTGAAATTCCACTGTTAATTCATGAGCTACTCCTCAAACTAAAGGATGAAGACACAAGTGTTGGGTTGGCTGGAAACCAAGTAGCTTCTGACTCTTCATTGGGTTTTGCTCTCTCCACCCCACCACCTCTTCATTAAAAAATGTTTTAATTCAGCATAATCCAGTTTATAACAACAGTGAATTCTATGGATCTTTATGGAGAACAGGACACTGAATGCATGTCACCACACTACCTGAAATTCAGATGTACTGCACTGTCTTCTGTTCACCTGCAAGCTACAGCACGCCTGGCACCAGAGAGTATCTGAAGAGCAAATTCCTCTGCGTGGAGCCTTGGCACGGATCCTGACACCCCTTCCACAAGCCCTGTACCTTTTTGAGAAGCAAACTTTGGAACAGCTGGATGACTTCTAAGCTTTGTAATTATGCATGGGAGTCGTCAGCGTGAGCTGTCCATTCGGGGCCACCTCATTGCCATCATCTTCCAGCAGCCCCGACACGTCGGCGTTGGGAATGCTGTCGTGGTAGCTGCTGAAACTGATGTTGTCCTCTTTGAGTTCAATGGTCCAAAAGGGAGCGTTAAGTTTTCGGTTCTGATACTCACGGTACATGTAGACAGCACCCACAAAGCCCATGAGTAGGACCACAACAATGATGATCACTGTCAAAATAATGATGTTAAACTGAGTCCATGAAACATCGGCAAAAGCAGAGGTGCTGTTGTCAGAGGAGCTTATAGGAAATATTGTCTGTAGAGTTGTTGGTGACAAAGTACTGTTTAGCACTGCCGTGGAAAAGGATGTGGCCTTGGTGGTATTTGGAGCAGAAGTTGCAAACTCCGTTGGTTCTGGGCCAAGAGTGGCTTCTACAAAACAAATTAAAAAATGATCAATAAAAAAATCTGCTGAGCAGAAAATCAAACACAAACCTAAGAGATTTGACATTCATATCACAGTTATTATGGCACTTAAGGCTACACTGCTAAACTGGTATTTTTTCAAAGCAGTTTAGAAAATGTCTGTCCAGGGTTGTGTTCGGGGTCTTTCAATATAATTCTGTGTGCTAAGTGCCCATGGACTGCAGGACCCCTCTGAAAAGTCTGGTGCTGAGGGACAGGTGCAGAAGTCAGGATTCAGGGTTCAATGATGAGCTCATGATGACAGCAAGTCCCAGTCCAGCTCCTGTTCAGACCAGGAAAATGGGACTTTACCAAGCTCAGCAAGTTTAGACCCTGAACCAACGTGTCCCTTGGTGTCTGTGTGGGCTGCACACTCAGACACAGCAACTCCAGGAGCTTAAACCCTTCACAACCAGTGCACCAGATGTAGGATTTTGTTTGCAGTATTATTATTTCTGCCCTACTTGTACAAACAAGATCAAAACTGAAAAAATGAACCACAAGTACTCAGCCACCCCAGCATTTTGCAGCGAGTTCAGTGTTTGTACCACTTTAGGTAAAAGGGCAAAATAACCTCAGTTCTGCTTTCAAATGAAATCAT
Organism: Acrocephalus scirpaceus scirpaceus; assembly: GCA_910950805.1. Taxonomy (NCBI): domain Eukaryota; kingdom Metazoa; phylum Chordata; class Aves; order Passeriformes; family Sylviidae; genus Acrocephalus; species Acrocephalus scirpaceus. Next base: position 6,644,427 of record OU383790.1, on the reverse strand, counting down.
ACACAAGCCCCACAGAGACCCCCAGTCTACACAGCCACAAGCAGAAGGTCACCAAATCACAACACAAAAAGACTGTGGATGTTCTTCAGAACATCTTTTGAGCACAGCAGAGGCCAGTTGGGATCTTGGTTTGGTTTCAGCTGCTGGCATGGGTGCACACAGGAAGGATCAGAACATGGGAACTACCAGACTGTGCTCTGTCTTTTCCTTGGCACTAACTAGCCAGGAACCTGCCTTGCTTCCAGCAGCCATGGGATAACTCCCCTCTCATTTCTCAGGAGTCAGGTTAACCTTGAGATCTCAGAAGTGGGATGTGAATTCATTACGCCTGCATCAAACCTGTTGAGATACAGGCCTCAGAGAGCACCATAAATCTGTAGTATTAAGCTCACAAATGTAGCTAATAAAGCATTTCCTCACATGAATAACCTGATCTATTTTAGATTCTCAAGTCTAGGCAACAGGAACACTCCACAAGCTGAAGCCTCAATCAGCCAGAATGTTCTCTGCACCTATTGCTCCACAGGACTCTCTGCATCCTCTTTCCCACTCTCTTCCTGCCAACAGAAAAGCAACTTCATTTTAAATCCACATACAGCTGCAGCAATTACAGCTGATGGTGCCATGCTGTATGGATCCAGCTTCCAGCTCTCCTGAACATCTACTAATTATGATTGAGGAGGAGAGTCACTTCCGAAGGACTAATTTTGCACTAAGTTGCATCTCCAATGGCAACAGGAGCTGGAAATATTCAGCACATGTCCTGCCACGGGCCCTCAGGGGAACTCCCACAAGTTAACTTTGGGCTGTCACATTCCCAATTCAGGCAACCAAGAAAGAAATTCCTCTGGAAGGGGCATCACACACCTAATTGAGGTTCCTGCTCAGAGATCCCTCCCTGCAGCAGCTCCTCTGTTCTCTGCAGCCCCTGCCTTAGGCTGATAAGGACACTCAGGATGCTGAATGCCAGAAGGCATTTCTCTATGGCATAACAGGCAAAACTTTGCAATAGGAAGCAACACGATAGGAGCGAGAGATTCCTGGAAAACCTTTGGCTTTGGGAAAAGGACATGAGGAATTCAGTCATCCTTTCCAAATTCCATCACCAACACTCAATCCCTGGCAAACCCTGCCAGTAGCTATAAGTAGTGAAAAAACAGAACCGACACAATGGCTGATTCACCAGCAAGGAAACAGCACTTTTGTGGGCTTTATTTGTGAGTCAGCATCAGCTCAGGGCTGGCACGGAGGCCTCGGGTGAGGACATTTCCTGGCACTCCCAGGAACGTCAGGCTGAAGTGCCGGGCTCTGGCCCCGGCGCCGCTTCCGGGCCGTGACACGGCGCTGCCTGTTCCGCTCCCGGGGCCGTGCCAGCTCTCCAGATGTCCCAGAGCAGCTCCTTGAGAGCAGCAGCTGCTCTCTCAATGGGCTGCTTTGGCAGCTTTGACGGCAGCCTCAGATCCAGCTGCTTGATTGAAGCGCCGGCTCTGCAGAGCTGCTGCTGCCTCCTGCGCTGGAGGAGCTCTGGCTGGAGGCCACGGGCCCGTTCCTGGGGAGGCTGCGGTGCTTGGCTGGGTGGCACAGAGCCACACTGAGCCCCTGCTGTGCCTCCCCACGGCAGCAGGAGCACCACCTGCTCTGGGGCTGAAAACACTCACTTGGGTCCTTTGAATATCCTCTCTATCTGCCTTGAAAGCACCAGAATCCTGGTCAGGCTTATGACTCCGGATGGCCCCTGTGGATACAAGAGCTTTGCCCAGGCTGTACAGAACCTGCTGTCTCATTTCACCTGTGACCACTGAAACGGAGCCTGGGTGATGATTTCACTCCAGACACCACTTAAATGCACTGGTGATTTATGAAAATCTTAACCTAAAACAAGTTAATGCTCAGTAACCTCAGCATGTCAGGTTTTAGGCAATTTTTGTTTAAGGAACTGGAAAGAAGTTGGACATCCTTTTAACTGCTTAATAAAAAAGGGAACACATAAGTGTCAGGGAGAGAGGAAAGCTCAACGAGCATGTCCCAGCCCCCTTGAAAGGGGATAGGCTTTCCTCATATCAGGAACTGGCTCTAACATTGCCATCTAAATAAAACTGAATGGTGAAAACTGTAAGTACCCAAGGAAAGCCACACACAGAGGTTTTAATGGAGCATGGTCATGTGGATCCTTGCACAAAGCCAGAGCTGTGCAGGGGGAGGTAATGGATGAGCTGATGTGAAAGTGCCATTTCCAGCCCTGTTACGGCTAATGAGCATCCAACTTTGTTGTACTGATCATCTCCCTGAGCAGGGAAGGACTCTGTGATTACACACCCAGGGAGCAGCACAGGAGTGAAAACCACATTAGCTTCTGATGGAAGATCTGAACTGAATCTCTGTCCATGACAACAACAAATTTGTGCCCAAATACTTCCCTGAACTCTGGGTTCTTTCATCTAATACATCACACTGGTAGTGTTTCCATGCATGGTGTTAGACATCCACCATGCTGAAGGAGCAACTCCAGAACCATTTTCTCTCATTCTACATTAAATACACTACAAATAGATTGGGTATTTTCCAGCTTGTTCTCTAGCAGTGCCTGCCAGGGTCTGGAATCAGGGTGGTTACAGAGCTAACTCTAAACCACCCTTCAAGACCAGTAGGCACCAATGACTGCGCACTGGAGCTGTCTGCCCAGGGAGGTGGTGCAGTCACCATCCCTGCATGTGTTTAATAAAAGACTGGATGTGGCACTCAGTGCCATGGTTTCATTGATGAGGAGGTGTTAGGTCATAGGTTGGACTAGATGATCTTAAAGCCAATCTAGTTCATCCTGTGATTCTGTTACAAAGATCTGGTTTTCTTCTCTGCACCAGAGGCCAAATGAATCCAAACCAATGCGAACAATTAACACCACTCCCTCTCCAACCTTTGGGCAGCTGCACAGTGAGCCTTGACCCTGATTTGAGCAGCATTTTTACCTTTCCTGGTGCAGTTGGTGCCCTCGGAGTCCCTGCTGTAGCCCTCCTGACAGAGCTCACAGTGGAAGCCCGTGGTGTGGTACAGACAGCCGATGCACTCCCCGCTGTCCGGCCGGCACACGCTGGGGGACAGCGCCGGGTCCACATTCCCGTTGCACCTACACCTCACACAGATGCTGTCCGAGTTGTAGTAGCCCTTGTCACACTGGTTGCAGTTGAGGCCGGTGTACCCTGGTTTGCACTTGTCACACCTCGGGATGCTCTCACCAGGCTCTGGAGAACACAGAAGCAAAGCAGGGATTTGCACAGCCCCTTGCAGAGACAGCTGTGCTGTGGGATTTGTTCTGTGGGGTTTATTCTATGGGACCCGACCACAAGGAACCCTGACAAAAATCAGCAGCCACCAAGTATTGACTGATCTCCAATTCTGAGCTGAAAACAAAGCTTTTGAACAGCAGCACTTTCTCTGTTATAGGGGGAAAAACGGCTTTGGGGAGCTCTGATGCCTTGTACCAACCTCACAGAGTAACTCTGCATGTTGCTAAGGAAATAGATTATTGCTGAACACTTCCATCTCAAGCAAGCAATTTCAGAGAACAGCTGGAACTATATCAGGGATGCTTGCAATCCAAAAGAACTTTTGGGCCTATACAAAGCCAGAAGCAGCTTGCTTGCAAAATGGATTAGGGAAATATCAAAAAAAATCTTACATATGACTATTACAGCTCTGACTTCTCTCAGTTACATTGGGGAGTCTCTGCATGGAGTCCCATGGAAATGTTCAGAAGCAGACTCAGAAGTATGGAGGGCTGCATGGCACTGCTGAGCATCTCCTGCCCCTCTCCTGGCTGCACAAGCTCAGCAGCTTCTCTGCAAAACTTTGCAGGTTCTTCAGAGCAGACTGCAGCAACACACTGGGAGCTGGAACTAGATTTTAATATCCCTTCCAAGCCAAACTTTTGTGATTCTGATCCCTCCCCTGCACAGCTGCTCTCACAAGAGGCAACACAAACACCAGGGACCCATCACAGCAGGTGCTGCTTCCAGGGCACACAAACAGGAGCTCCACAGGCTATAAAACACCTTGCTGGGCTGACACACTGTGAGGGGCAATTTAACTGAGGAGGGCAGCCTTCATTATGAGGAATTAGACCAAAACAAGAGGCTCACCTATGTGGCAGGTGCCGGTGGATGCCACGGTGGAGCAGGGGCAGCGCTGGCAGCCGTGGGCAGCAGGGGTGCTGCGATAGAAACCCTCCTTGCAGAGCTCACAGTGCTTCCCCTCCGTGTTCTCCTGGCAGTCCAGGCAGGTGCCTGCAGAACAGAGAGGAGAACAAGCAAACATTCAGCAGCAGGAACTGGAGCAGAACATTTGGAGCAAGAATCCACGTGGAACACGCTCAATTATCAGAGCTCACAGGTGGTTTTGGATGCCCTCTGGCCAAAACATGATCCTGGCCTCTCATGACCTTCTGATGCTCATCCCCTTGCTCCACACGCACACAGATAATGGGAAAAAGCAGGTGGCCCCAGCAGAGAGGCCCCACAGCTCACCACTAAAAGGTCACTGCAGGTAAACACGAGTTAGCAGTGTTAAAATTCTCCTCAAGGAAAGCAGTGTCAGTTTGCATTTGTACCAGTGAGATGGAACACTGATGCTTCAAGTCCCCCACTCTCATGAGGGGTCCCTCAGGTTCATGCCTTTTGTGTGCAGCCTCTTCCTGTACACCAGAGCTGCTGGTCAGGGGTGAGGACATGCCAGTGTCCTGCTTTGAGGCAGGCAGCTCCATCCTGCCAGCATGCCTCCAGCTCCTCCACCCCAGGACAAGGCAGCAGCAGTCACTGACCTTCCCAGAGAAACAGAGGAGAAGTGGGGGCTCATGTGAGCCTCCTGCCCTTCCTGGGGAAGCCCCTGAATCAGAAACTCGACGTGCCGTGTCTGCACAGACGCCGTGTCCTAATGGCCTCTAAATTGCATTTTGATACTACGGTGACCAAGAAGAAAAATCTCCTTAGTTACAAAAGCACAGGCTCTATATAAAGCCCATCCATCACCAGGAACATGCTGTAATTCAGCTGGCTCCTCGGTGAGGTGGCAGGGAGCTGAGGGAAGATTTGATTAAATCCATGTACCAGACTCTGCAAAGGCACCAGCCCTTTCTGTAAACCAGGGTGGCCCAGAGCAGGGTGAGAGCACACACAGACCCACTGAGCTGATCCAGCAGTGCTGCTGGGGGATGGGGAAGTCTCATATCAACATCAACCACAGGAAAAAAATCCTGATTGAGGTTTATGCTGACTGCTATAAAGACCACAGCAGATTTTCTTATTAATATCAGAACAGTTTGGCTCCCTCACAAGCCCGACACGGCTGCTGCTCCTCAATTCCCACAGTGATGACTCCACAGGCAAGCATCTCCAGGCAGCCTGGCATGTCCTTGCAGCCAACCCTGGTGCCAAGGGCAGGAAGCAAACCCGAGAAGTGGCTGATTCACCCAGCCAGCAGGGCCCTGCCAGCACCCCTTGCTCAGCATCACCTCCCACACACTGTTTGCTCTTCCCTCAGCAGCCTGTCAGGCACGAGCCAGTGGTTTTTGTGGGAGAGATGTCAGGTTTAGAGGGGAGAATTATCTGCTAAGCTTGGTTTCTCCAGCTGCAAACCTGGATCAACAGTTTCAGTGGGATGGATGTCTTGGGCAGGGAAGTTCACCTGCCTGGTCACAGCAAGCACTTGGACTGTGCTCCCCAGGCACTAACAGGGGCATAAATCTGGAATCATATCTGTGCTGCCCTGGTCATTTCAGGACCAATGTCTTTCCCATCAGCAGAAATCACCCACATCCATCTCCACCAGCCCTGCAAAATGGCTGTGTTTCCCTGAGTCAGCACGTTGCTCAGCCAGGCACGCACGGGCATGCAATCAGGTATCACTGTGGAGAGCCTTAATAATTAATAGCACTTCTCATGCTGATAATGCCCTGAGGACGGATCAGACCTCACAGGACCCCAGCTGGGAAGCACCAGCCCACCTCAGTGCACAGACACACCACGGAGTACAAGGGTCGTGGCAGAGGAAGTGCTGTCGGCTGGGGAGCTCCTGCTGCCCAAGTTATTTATTTATGCCCAGTAATTTGAAATATTCCTGCTGGACAGAGTGATGCCAAGCAGGAGCCGGCTGCAGAGCCAGCAGAGGGAGCCCAAAGTATAGCATTAATGGGAAAAAACTTTGAAAATTGGACAAAGGCTACACAGACTTAATGTAAAGCTGGGGAGGTCACATAGAGTGCAGTCTCTGGAGCAGGCGTCCGATATAATTTTTAATCAACTTTTTTCTCTCTTCTGGTTTTGTTGGTTCCCTCAGCCACAGCAGCAAATAGAGCAGATGGAGGAAAATTTAAAAAGAAAAAATAATAATAATAAAAATTTTTGTCAAATCAACAATAGGTCATTAAGCAAAATTAAGGGTTTGCATTGCAATGCTGTGGGCAGCACTGGGCAATATCAACAGAAAGAGCAGCCCCATCTCAGGAGCAAGATCTGTGCTGGTTTTCTTTGATAAATCAAGAGCAGGAAGAACATTGAGGGGAAAAAAAAGGAAGAGCAGATTATCCTCCTCCTTCACAAAACCCACACACCCAGCTCCAAATCAGTAACACAGCTGATGTGTGCACAGCTTTAGTGACAGCCTTGTATCCTTCAGTGCTGGTAGGACATAAGCACACAGAGTTCAGTATAGGAGTGAATGCAGTAATTCATCCCCAAGGGAATGCAGGAATTCACCCTCAGGGAGCACAGCCCCAGTGCCCACGGACCAGGGCATTCCTCTGCTGCAAACACAGAGCCCATGAGGGAACACACGGGCACAAATTACCCAGAAATACCTGATTTCAGGAGCTCTGCCTCTCCACCAACACATTCTGCAACATTACTTTTAATTATTACCCCTTTCTAAGCTCCTGGATAAATATTACAGAACTGCCTTTCAGCCTGGAAGTTTTGAGGAGAATTTGGAATCTGAAGCGAGTGCTGTGGCTGAAGTGGGGGTTGTGCAGGCAGTCCCATAACATCCCCAGGATGCTCCTCCAGGATCTCTCCTTCCAGTCGAGGTGGCAAAGCAGTGAGGCTCCCCCCTGCCCTCCCATGAGCTGTTCAAGCACAGGGGCCTCCACATTTGCACTCCATCAACATTTGAGTGAGAGACAGTCAAAGAAATAATCATGGAAAATGAACAAGCCAATTTATTAAAAGTGGGCAATATTAATTAGATGCTGCCAGTTTTTAGCAGCTCTAATCCTGTTATCTGTGGCAGCAAGTCCCCTTACGTCAGTGCCAGCACAGTGTATGTTTCCAGGTAAACAGCAGTTACACAAAAGGTCTTTAAAAGCCCGTGTTGTTGTGTTTGTGTAAGTGCAGAGAACAATAGAGCCCCAGTTTCTGATCCAGGCTGCTGAATTAGGGCTCTGCACTGCAGCCTGGGCTAAAGCACACAGCCTTCACTGACCTCCTTCAAAGGACACCAAACCCAACCTTGCACTTCCATTTCAGCTTTAAGGTCAAGATTTTGGGTACACAAGGCAAAAAGATGTAGATGAAGAGGATAAGAGCAGAATGTGTTGAATAAGAACAGAAAAACCAGAGACAGAGGGGGCAGGTGAAGTCTGCACCCCCGTGGTCACAAGAGGCCATCATCACCTGTGGAGTTGTCGCAGGTTTGGGAGTGGTTGTTGCACTGGCAGGGCTCACACGTGGTCTCATTGAGCCTGTAGTAGCCCTCACTGCACCGGTCACACTTCAGGTCCGTGACACCAACTTTGCACTGGCACTTCCCAGAGCTGCAGAGGGAAAAACAAACAGTGAGGTCTGGCTGTGCTGGGAGGCATCCAAGTACAAACCTGCAGGCAGCGTTTTGGATTCCCTTTCCTCCTTTCTGCTGGAAGCAGGACACAAAACCCAGGGCAGCCATTTCCAAAAAGTGATGGGGTGTTCAAGAAAGTACGAGTGTCTGCCAAGCCAGTTGCCCTGACAGCAATTTCCAGCTGGGCACCAGGAATCATTGCTCATTCTAGAAAGCCTTGGCCCAGAGCCACCCCCTTGCATCAGCCCCAGCAGATGCTCCCAACAGCTCCCCTCAGTCCCTGCTCCACCAAGCACCTGCACCAGCCCTGGATCCTGCAGGACACCCATGGTCACTGTGCCTGAACAATCCCACAGCACCCACGTGGGTCATTCCCTCCCTTCCACATCAGAGCAGAGCAGCACCTCCCAGATTTTCACATGAGCAGACAATTCCCTGCTCACCACCTGTTCTCCTGGCTCCCCTGGGAGCTGGGGCAGCAGCTCATGTGTCCTGCTTGGCTCCAGCCAGGGCAGGTGTCAGCCACCTGCACTCCCTCCTCTTCTCCTCCATGATCCCATTTATCCCTCCCACATCTCCATGGACACTTGGGCAATTCCCTCTCTCCAGCTGAATCCTACCCAGTAAAGCCAGGCAGAGACAGGAGAGGGCTCTCCCTTCCCCAGCAGAGGCTTCCACCCCACTGACAGAGACAGGAGCTGTTTACTTGGGCACAGTGTGGCTGCAGGGAGGGTGGAGCACTGCACTGTGAACACAGAGGGCATTGCTGGTGGCTGCCATGAGCAAACAAATACCAAGAGCTATAAAAAGCAAAGGTTACCCTCATTCCTTTGGCTTTCCCTGCTACTCTCTCCACACAGAGGCTTCCAACGCTTTGCTTTCATAACAGACTTTATACACCAGCAGCATTCAGCTCAGCTCTCAGAGGAATCACAGCAATGGATAAATGCTCCTTCCCATCCAGTCCTGGGCACTGCTGGAGGTGGCTGATCCCACCTGCACACAGGAATGGCCAAGCCAAGGCACAGAGAGCACCCAGTGCCTCTGCACATCCCAACAGCCCTGGGGGACCTGCAGGAACCTCTGCCCTTCCTGCTGCAGGGAACCAGGAGAGCAGCCCAAATAAACAGCATTTGGGCCCCTCCAGGTGATGGATTTATCTGCAGGGGAGGCAATACCCCCCACCCACAGGCAGCCCTTACACACTGCTGCACCCTCTGAGCTCTCCCCTGTATAACCTCCACCCTGTTCAAACACCTTTGAAATATCCTTTAAAGTCAGCATTTCAGGGCTCACTGTGCCTGCACAGAGCTCATCCATTGTTCCCCCTCTCCTCTTGGGAAGAGTGAGCAAGGCACAATTTGCTCCTAAAAGCCTCCAGAAAAATCTGCTGATTAAAACTAATAGATGTTTGATGCACTGATGTGTTGTTGATACGTTGTTTTTGACTAAAACAGCAGTAGATTGCAATGTTTTGGACAAGGCATTGCTTCTGTTAGAAATTAGCATAATTCAGTATTTCTGTTGTTTGTTTGTTTGCCAAAGGAAGAGGAACTACTCACCAAAATATGGACCTCAGCCCAAGGGGCTACACAGTTAAATAGTTGCAGAATCTGAAATCTCAAGCACATTGAATGGCCTGATTACAAGAAGAAGAAAGAAATATGATGTTTCCTTGCTCTCCAGGCCACTATCTGGAAGTGCAGCAGGCAGATGCAAAATTCAAAGGCCTGCTGGTAAGCAGCTCAGTATGTTTGGCTGGTAAGCAGCTCAGAATGTTTGACTTTTAAAGAGCTTTTCACAAGACCCAACATTAATCCAAACGTTGTCACAGTGTTTAAAATAAGCGCAAACAAAAAGCAGCTTTTTTATTCTTTGCTCCTGACTGCTACTGCTATTCCTGTAAGAGGGCAGGGACAGGCAGGGAAAAGCATGTGCTAAGGGGAGGAGAATCTGATGTTTAGCCTGAAAACACATCTTGGGGGATGCACCATATGAGCAGGGTTTTGTAGGACCAGGCATTTGAGCTGCATCATCTTCACCCTCCCTGGCTTCCTCCTGGAGTTCAGAGGGCTCTGTTTGAGTCCCTCCTGTCACTGATCCAGCCTTTTTCTCAATGACACCCTCCTCTTCCTCCCTGCTTCCATCCAGACTCCCATTTCATTTCTTTCAAGGGGGTTTATTTCCCCAATGACCCTGCTAGAGTTCAATTCAGCATTTGGGGGCACAGTCCCTTGATTTTATTCGTTAGCTTAGAAATAACAGGAAAGAAAGCTTAGAAAAGAAAAAAAGAAAAAAGACTGTTTGGAAAGTTTGGTTTGAATGCCTCTTGAGCAGACCTTTTCTCAACATGTTACACATGGCACAGAGCCAAGTCCTGCATGTGCAAGAATTAAATCACTCAGCAAATATAAAGCTTTGCCTGTGGTCATTGCTTCCACAGAATAAAGCCCCCTTACAACACTCCTTTTTATAGCTCCAGCCCAGCAAAGTCTGTCAGACACTTTTTAAAGCAAAGGTCAATGATATAAATGCATTGAAACCACAAAAAAAAAAAAAAAAATCCTGTTAACAGACCAATTGTGCCCATAAAAATCCAGAAATTTGAAAGAAAAGACCCACAGTTTAATACTTGCACAGTGAGAACTGAACTGGAGTTTGTGCATCAGCCAAGAATTTCGTTTTGGGGGGAAGTGGGGGGAACGAGGGGGATGGGAAGAGGGAAACGTTTTGATGCAGCAACATCAATTACTCAACTCCACTTCAGATGATGATTAACCCCTCTGGAGCCAGCTCTCACAAAGAATTGATACAAATATGTGTTGGGATAAAACCAGACTTCCAGTAACCAAAGTCTCCTGCCAGCATTGGTTTCTCCCAGATTTTTATGAATACTCTCACTCTGGAGACCATGTAGGTGGTGTGTATCACCATCACATCATCCATCAGCTTTACAGATGTTTCCTACTGATTAAAACCATCACCAGCACACGAGGCACTGCAAAAGGAGCAGGCAGTGATTGCTGGTCAGAGCACAGCCACATCCAAGGCTTGGATCCAGCATGGAATGATCTGACCCTGCGGGGATGAGGGCCAGGTTTGGGATCCCCCCAAGGCAGGAGCTCGTTCACCTGACCACCCTCATCCCTCAGGCTCTGGGTTCTGCCTCAGGAGAGCCTGGGGCTGGACTAGGACACAGCCACCACAGGCTGCAGCATTCCCACAGACATGGGGAATAAAAGCAAAATATTGGGGCAGGGGACAGCCCACACCCCAAAATGTATCTGCAAAAGCCAGCCTGGTTTCATTTCCAGTCCCCAGAGCTCCTTTCCACTCCTCTCAAGGGGAAAGAGCCACAGGATCCTGGCACTTGTCAAGTGATTTTTGCCACTGGTGGCAACCAAATGTTCCCTGAGGTGGGATTTTACACAGGACTGCACTTTACAGGTACAGAAGTCAAGGGGACACACCAGAGACACCCCAGCCCTCCCCTGGATACTGGTAAAGAGGAGCACTGCAGACAGTTGTGACCCACCTGGAAGTGTCTCAGGGCACAGAGAACAGGGAACAGCCCCTGAAGCCACAGAGAACCCTGCAGGTGATTTTCTGTCAGGTCTGGTGGCTGGGGAAGGACACGGGGAGGGGATGGGCTCGGGAGCTGCACAGACTGCACAGGAACTCAAGGCCTCATCACAAGGGGAAAAAAAGCATTAAATATCTGTGATCTGAGACAGACCACAATGTGCAGCCACATCTGCAAGGGGTCCCCACTCCTCCTCCACAGAAACATCTTGATTTTAGCAGGGACATGACAGGCACAAGATGGATGGGAGGATGAAGGACCATGGCCTTAGGGGCTGTTTGGAGACAAGCTGTGCACAGTTAATGGTCTAACAGAAAACCCTCAGCAAGCTTCAATCATTCCTTTTCTTCCTTTTCCCCCCAAGGAGGAGGAAGGGAGAAATTAATTTTGAATATATTCCCAGACACCAGAAAAGCCTGGATGCCCCAGTCAGAGTTCAGGGACTCCCTGGCTGTGTCAGACCCAGCCAAAACAGCACAGCACCAAGCTCTTGTACCTTTATTTTCAAAACACAGGAGATCTGGGGGCAGGGACAGAGAAGGAGGGAGCTTCCATGGGTCTCAAACCAGGCTATGCCCTGCAGATGAGCCACGCAAAACCTACAAGAGTTTTGCCAAATGCATTTATTGTCTTCACCTTGAAGCACAGAGCACACGCAACACCAGCCCTTCCCTGGACATCTCCAGGTGGCACCTCCAGCTTCACCTGTGCCCTGTCCCCTTGGGAAGCCCCAGAGGCAGCAATGCCCACCAGTCACCCCAGCAGGGCCCGGGGGTGTCCCTGGAGCAGACACAATTAACAGAGCTCTGTATGAATGAGGGAAATCACATTGAGCTACGAGCATCTTTAAAACAAACCCCATGAAAAGGCTTTGTCACACTTTGATGGGATAAAGACAAAAGGATTCTGCACAAGATTAGGAGGATTCAGAAGAGATGCCTCCAAAAATGGTGCGTTCCTCCAGCGAGCTGGGCTCCTTCAGTGCTGATTTTCTGTGATGTCTGACAGCAGCCAGGGGATAAATCTCTCTTACACTTTCCTGGACAACGTGGAAAAGTTCACATTTGAAAGTAAAATGCTCCAAGACACTTTGGTGGGAAACCAACACTGTTAACACTCAGAATCACAGAATGATTCAGGTGGAAAAGGCCTCCAAGATCATTGAGTCCAACCTTTGACTGAGCACTGAGTGCCATGTCCAGTTTGTTGAACACCTTCAGGGATGAGGACTCCACCACCTCCCTGGGCAGCCCCTTCCAACACTTCACAACCCTTTCCATGAAAAAATTCTTCCTGATGTCCAACCTAACCTCCCCTGGTGCAGCTTGAGGCCACCTCCTCTCATCCTGAGGATACAAGAACTCTCACAACCCATGTGCTGGCTTTTCTGTCACTCAGTTACTGCAATATCAGCACGTGGGGAAGGGGAGAGCAGGAAAAGCCCCACGTGGGGTTTCTCCTCCCCACTCCCTCAGCTCACCCCAAAGTTGCTGGTGGCAGAGGTGGCTCTGTGGGAGAGTCAGTGGGGCCAGGGCCAAGCCCTGCTCTGAGCCCCTCTGTGGAGGGCACAAGAAGCAGAGCTTTATGGGGGCCAACAGTGGCCCATTGTGTGCCACATTCCTGGCTCCGTGCTGGGGCACGGCAGCTGTTTTGTAGGGCAGCCCTCGATGGAGCAGGGACACTTCACAGCTCTGAAAGGCCACTCTGTAAATGTCAAAGGGCCACCTTGTCTGGCCACCACCGCCTCCACAGCCCCAGCTCCCCCACCAGGGAAAGCTGGGAATCTCCAGCCAGGGCTGAGGAAAGCCAGGAATCTCCAGCCTGTGCTGTCTCCTCCAGGTGCCCTTGAAGGCAGGGGAGGGAGGCAATGGAAAGTCTACATTGATCTGGAGAGGGAGGGTGGATGGGGTCCTGCACAGTTCCATGAGCAAAAGCCTCACTTGTAGCAAAAACCCTCAGCTGGTGAGTCCTGGTTTCCCAGAGTAAACCCAGATCCCCCTGGGGTCACGTGCAGGGAACCTCAATGCAGAGGAGGACACATCAATGGGGGTGCCAGGGAGATGGGGCTGGCCCCACTGAACACTTGGTCCCTTTTGCCCAAAGTGGTCCCTCCATGCCCCAGACTGTGCTGGTGCCTCTGCTCAGACAGCAGAAGACTCAGGGTACAAGCAGTGCCTGAAGTACACACTGGGCACCACCCCCCAACCAGAATTTAGCCACAAAAGCTTAACCAGTTGAGCCCATATTTCTTTTGGAGGGCAGTCAGTGTTTACCAGAGCAGCAAAGTTTGCAACAAACAACACAGGAACGGCAAAGCCTGCTGGAAAATCCACAAAATAACAGGATTTCTGAGAAGCCATAATTACCATAGGGGAGATGATAACAATCCACCTTTCCCTGCTGCTGTGTCCAGTCACTCATTCATTTCCCATTCCTGTCTGCAGCTGAATAAAAATGGGTTCAGGTACCTTTACCTTCTTGTTGGGGGAGAGAGGAGGCAAGCTAATCAGATGTAAAGGATGTGAGAGGCAGGAACAGGGGAGAGATTTAGATAATTAAAGCATGCAGAAAAATAGGTTTTAACAGGGTATTCTTCTGCTTTTCTGACGTCCACGTGTAATAATTTCCGCTACAAAACAAGATCTGTTCTCTGCAGAGTGATGCTGACAAGGCATTACCGGGAGATAATGAGCCACCGGTTGTGCTCATCTGATCTATAAAAGGGAGAGCAATCTTTTTAAAGAGTAAAAGGGGGTTTGTCTGGTTTTGGGGGGTTTTTAAAGCACAAGTCCTTGAGGATTCAGCTCCCAAGGTGACATCTCCAAAGGGGAGCAGTGCCTGATGTGGTTTGCTGGACTGCTAAAATACAGCAGAATGGAAAGAGATCCCACGCAAAAGAGAGACATTTCAGAAGTGTGATGACACTCTGCAGACAGAAAATGAAGATTTTATCTATGCAAAACAACTCCATCACTTCCCCCAAACAACCTCCAGGGTCTGGGCTGGCCAGCAGCCCTGCAGGCTGGTGAAACTCCACAAAACCCCTGAATTTCAATGGACCTGCATTTTCTGACCACTAAAACAACCCCACCAAATCCTGCCTCACATGAGGTTCAAGGTGTGTCCAGCCTGTTCCACACCAGGCTGCCCCCCACAGTCTCTTTCATCTTCCCACATCCCACCAGCTCCACGATCCCAGTGTGTGGCTGTCCCTGCCCAGCTTCCCAAGCTCCCTCAGAACCCCGAGCCCTTATTCAAAGGCCTCAACAAAGCTCTTTGTCCAGGGCTGCTGCCCTTACCCTCAGCAGCCAGGCTCTTGGAAATCCCCACGAGCTGGGGGTCACCAGGTCAGCCTCTCCACACAGAACCCCACCACAAAGGCAGCACACAGGGATGGCCACTGCCCTCCTGCCTGGCCTGGCAGCATCCCTGCTCCAGCCATGTGCAGGTGCTCCCAGGGACACTCTGCCTTCACTCCTTTTAGTATGAACACAAAGCATCTCTGAATTAACACTTGGGCATTCATATGAGTGCGTTATCATTTATTTTTTCCCCTTTTTTTTTTTTTTCCACTGGAAATGAGAGACAGGAGCCCTCTCCCACATGACTTATGCCAAGCCTGCAGCACAAGCCATGCAGGAATTAGGATCACAGGGCTGTCTCTGCAGGCAGCAGTAAGGAAAGCCTGCTGGATCAGCAAAGAAGTACAGCACTGCACCCTTGGGCATGGGGTTTCAGTCCACAGCAACCCAAGGAGACCAGACATCACCTTCCAGCTGTCTGCTGGAGCTCCTGCTTCCCACTGCCCTTCTGCTTGTGGGGAAACTGAGGCACGGGCAGAGGGAGCAACTTCAATTGATCCACAGACCCCAGTTTAATAGGCATCTGTTTGCACTAGGGACAATGGCAGCATTTCTGTATGATTAGTTTAGAGCTTTTAAGGGAACTGGAAAAACCTAAGCCAGTTTAGATGGTTAACCTGGGTTTAGGTAAAAAAAAAAACCATGTGTCAGGGGAGGTTTAGGAAAAGGTCCCTCCCCCAGTGGGTATTGAGCACTGCCCAGGCTCCCCAGGGAATGGGCACAGCCCCAAGGCTGCCAGAGCTCCAGGGATGCTTGGACAATGCTCTCAGGCACAGGGTGGGATTGTTGGGGTGTCTGTGCAGGGTCAGAAGTTGGACTGGATGATCCTTGTGGGTCCCTTCCAGCTCAGAATATTCTTTGATTCTTTGATCCTTAAAACCCACAGCAGCCACAGCTCTCCTCTTGTTCCCTGGCACAGGTACTGGTGCATCACTTTCCTTCCCCAGAACCAGGACAAGTTTAAGAAACAAAACCTCCCAAGGAAACAGGGAATTGAGAGCTGCACCCTTCTGCCAGACAGCAGCATCTCATAGCAGCATCTCTGCTTCACAGCTCCACTCCCCCATTCACATCCAAACCCCCAGGAGCACCCACACAGGGACAGCTGCTCGTGGGCTGAACACGCTGCCCCCACGGCTTCAGGAAAGGAAAAACCACAGACTTTTCCCAAGTGCTGGGCTAGGAAAAGTTGGGATAAACACCTTGTAGGAGGTAAATCCAGGTCAGCCCTGCTGCAGATGAGCTGGGTCACACTGGGCTGCCCTAGGCCAGTGTCTGCAGTCCCACGTGGGGAAGGGCAGCGCTGCCAGCAAGGTAAAAATAAACAAACCAAAAACTGCAGAGTCATCTGCCATCTCCTGCTCCTCAGGAGGGGGATGCTGCCTCATCCAGGCTGGCCTCGTGCTGCCTGCAGTCCTGGCCCTTCAAACCCCTCAGCCGGAGGAAAGGTTTAATTATGGAGAATTATCTCAGGGCCTGTTTGAAGAGCTGTGCCTGCACAGCTCCTCACACCAGGGCATGAGGGCTGCAGAACCAAAGGCTTCCTCAAACCAAACCTCCTTCCCCTCACCCTGCTCACCCCAGGTCTGCTCACACTGCTCACTCAGCTGGGGACACGGGTGGCACTTTGGGCAAAGCTGCACAGGGCCAGAAACACCAGGAGGAGCCCCAGTGCTCCCACTGCTGCCCTGGCTACTGGAGACCACCAACCCCAGCCCACTCCTGCTGGCCCTGCCCTGGCTCCCTGCCCTGGCTCCCTGCCCAGCCTTAGGGAGCAGGAGATCGGAGTTCAGGCACAGGACTCTGCTCACATGAAGGAAAAAAGGAAAAAGAATCATACCAGGGTGCAAGGCTGGGCCAGCCTGGGCACGGTGACCTCCTCCAGCAGCACTGATCACCTTCACTCCCAGGTTCTGTTTCCTCAGAGGACACACAGCACAGCCTTCAACTCCAGGGGCCCAAAAGATGGTGAGAGATGCAGATGGTGGGGGCAGCTCTTGGGCTACATCACCATGGGCTGAGGCCACCACCAGGCACCGTCCCCACTTGTCACTGTCCCCAGAGCTGTGCAGGAACTGAGCCCTTCCAGCTCAGCCCGTGCACCCACATGAGTCACCGTCCTCATTCTGCACCACTCTGACCTTGACCATGGCCCTTGAAACTTCAGCTTCTTTCCCCACCCTTCCTCTATAGACTGTGAACACTTCCAGGCCACAGCTATCTTTAGCAAGCATCTGCACAGCATCCAACCCAAAGAAATGTGGGTTTTTCTAAGGTTTCTAGGCGTTAACCACAGCAGGGACAATTCATTCCCCCTCTCCAAGATGTGTCAGCTCTCTCTGAGCAGCCCAAAACTCCATCCAGCCCCACAGCAAACTCCAGCCTGAGCCACACACAGCTTTTCATCTAACAAAAAAACACCCACACCAGAGCACAGAAATCCTCTGCCATCCCACAGGGGGATCTGTGTGGATCTTCCCAGATAATCAAATTTAAACCACCACCAAAACAGACCTTTGATTAGCAGCCATGGAGCCCATTCATAGCGACAGCATGTCAGGTCAATGTTCACTCCCAAAATCAACTCTGTGCCTCAGGAAAGGGATTTTTTTAATTTTTGTTTGATGGTCTGCATTTGAGGTCTAGTTAACAAACAGGGGACTTGGGTTACCATCTGGCCAGGCCCAGAGCGTGCTGAGAAATAATACTAACAATCATCATATGGTGGTGCTTTAAAAGGCACTTTTACAAAAGCCTGGGTGAGCTGACTGAAACCTAAGAGGCATCTTTGTGTGCCCTGAGGGCTCAACCTTCGGGCACTCTGCCCCTCCAATCAGCAGCCCTTAAAAAGGGTCAGAGTCCAAAATCTCTGCTGCTGTTTTCAGCCAGAGCCCCGTTGGAACAGCTTTTCTCTGAAGCCTCACACAGGAATTCACTTGTGCAAGTCGAGCCAGGCTGGTGCTTTATTAAACAAATAAAAGTACAACTTACAGGATTTTCCATGTCAACAAAACAGTAGCTGCTTGCTGGTGTTGGGCAATGCCTGCGTGTCTCATCCCGAGCACAGACTGCCCGAGGGACACACACTGCTCCTCCAGGGACTCCTCAGCAGCCACCCAGGGCTCCCAGCATGAGAGCCAAAAATCCCATTCCTGGATTCACACACTCATCTCCCTGCAATGCACGAGAGGCTCTCCCATCCACTGCAGGGATGCACCAGAGCCCTGGGCCTGCCCCCACCCATCCCAGCTGCAGGAGCTGTGCCCAGCCCTGCTGCCCACTTGAGCACTACAGGAACCAGGGCAGCACCTGCCCCGCTGGCCTTTGTGTCCTTCTCCATTTTCCCACACACATCACTACACACCAGGCCGCCCATCTCGCAGCCCTTCTGATGCCCCCAGCCCTACAACACAGACAACTGACCTAATTTTCTTCTTTTTGAACAGCCAGAGGTCATCTCTGTCTGCAGCAAACCCCTCCGAGCCGGGAAGGGAAACAGAGTGATCTCTGTTAGCAACATCCCCCCTCCCCAAATCTCCCTCCACATCTTGCCCTGTGCTGTCTCTTCTAAATGGCTGAGAATGAGCATTTCCCACGTCCCTCAAGGCTGAGGAATGGTGCTGAGGAGAGGCTGGGGAGGTCCCTGCTGTTTCTGGCTCCACGCAGATGGCTCCAGCTCCACCTCATCCTCCTTCACGACTCAGAGCACCCCACCTGAAGCTCCCAAGGGCGTTCCTTGGCTCGCCCCACACAGTGAGACATGGGGAGACACCAGACATGTCCATGCTTCACCCACTGCCCAGTGAGCTGGGGCAAGAATGCTCCCTTCCAGTTAACCCAGTTGCTCCAGCAGCACTTTCCCTCCTCTCCCAGTTCCCAAAGATAAGATTTATCCCATCAGCCTTTCTGCCCAATTTGCCTTTCCAGTAGATCTGACCAAAATCACACTTTCAATTCTGTGGCAAACCCTGATGCTTCCAGGCACATCTTCCCATATCTAAGACAGCCCCTAAGAAAAAAAAAAAAAGTGGGAAAACTTCATGCTTCCCACCCCCAAGAATGACCTCTTTCAGTAAGAAGGTCACTCTCCTCAACCAGAGCGTTACTTTTAAGTTCCAAATTGTCAGAGCTTATGTAAGCAGAAAAATGCAGCATTGAAACAAAAAGGAAGGACATCAAGACAGGGTTTGGGCGTTTGGGAAAAGATAATGTATAAAATAATTACAGGCAGCATGTCCCTGCAGAGCATTTTGACTCTGACTCAGCCCCTGCCCTGGCAGGGAACTGCAGGTGTTCAACACACGCTGAGCACAGACCCAACCCTAGGAGACAATAAGGCAGCAGGAAGGCTGGAAGTTGCTGCAGAGTGGTTGTTGAGGTCTCCTCCAAGGAGAGACTTTGAAACTGGCTGTTCTCATGAGGCCAAGTTGGAGACCCAGGGGGTCAGGCTGCTGCTCAGTCTGATCTTGCAGGAACAGAGATCCCCTCAGCTCAGCCACACATCTCTAATGGCTGACGGATCACTGCTTGGAAAATAATTGCGTGCCAGCTTTTACAAGGCAAGATGTGAGGGTGGGTGAGGTGAAATGAAGAGGAACACATTCATTATACAAGAGCTCCAAGCATCAGCTCTGGTGACTGTAAACACCAGGCAAGGCAGGAGCCGACTCTGCTGTCGGGCCGCCGCTTCCACCCCAATGCTCAGCAAGGGCAGAGCACAAAGCTTTGCCTGCCTCTGGCATAAAACCTATCCCTTTGGAAAATAAACCTCTCCAAAGCCCCCGTGCTCCACCCCAGCCATGAAGGCAGCCCTGCCCAACAGGGCCTAACAGATGCACAAGGCATTGGGAGAGGTTCTGCTTCCGTGCGACTCCAAAACACAAATCAACTCCCTTGGGAGCTGCCAGCACTTTTGCCACAACCACAGATATTTTTATAACTCACCTCCTGAAAGAGGAAGAATAAATCTTCATCAATTTTTATAAGACCAGCTTCCCTCCTGCTTATATCTCTTCCTTTCAAACACCAGCACGGACCACAGGCCCCGCTCTAGCCCCAAACCCAAACCACACCAAACCCGACGTGCGACACGCGGCGTTACTCACTGGTCACACTGGTCACTGGTGGCTCCTGCAGGGCTGCAGCTGCAGGGCTGGCACTGCTGCCCCCCCTGCTCGGGGAAGAAGGCGGGGGCACAGCTGTGGCAGCCCGGCCCCGCATAGCCGGCCCGGCAGTGGCACTGCCCCGTCGTGCGGTTGCACCCGGCGCTGCCCACGGAGCTGCAGTTGCACAGGTCACCTGCAAGGGAAAGAGAAACGGGCATGGAATCACAGAACTGCAGAATGGTTTGAGTTGGGAGGGGATTTAAAGCACATCTTGTTACAACCTCCCTGCAGTGGGCTGGGAGAGCTTCCAGGTTGCTCCAAGCCCCATCCAGCCTGGCACTTCCAGGGATGGGGCAGCCACAGCTGCTCTGGGCACCCTGTGCCAGACCTCCCCACTCCCTTTGCATACCCCCATCATCACCTTAAGGATGATTTTTGCTTTAAAATGTTGATACAATGGGAAAAAGCACCACATTGGGAGAACCCTGGGGATTGAAACACCACAGTTCATGCTTGAAATCTCTCCAAAGAAGAGCCACAAGATTATGGGTATAACCACCTAAAATACATCTATGTGTAGCTGTATACAATGTCTTTATGTATCTATCCACCCTCATGGCTGTCTGACTCCAGGAACTGACAAGCAATAACTGTGTAATATCAGGACAAAATCAGCAACAGGTTACAAAATCATTAATTCTAAGAGCCTCCATTCCACACCACTGGAACACTCCTGATTTACCACAGAACATACACTGACATGACAAACTGGCAGCAGCATCTCCCACTCCTTTAGAAGGGATACAGAATCCCCTGAAAATCTGCCCTCAGGGGAGCACCAAGGGCATGAAAATTCCTTTAAAAGCTGTGGTAGAGCTGGAGGCAGGACAGAGATCTCTGCCACCTAAAATGGATCACCCTCAGTCCTGTGGTGAGAGGGGATGGCTCTGGGGACCCAAACATGGTCTGTGGGGACACTCTATTCCCAGGGGTGCTGGAAAGCATGCACTGAACAGCTGCTTTTTCATGAGAGAAGCAAATCTTTTGATCAAGTGATGAATTCCCAGTCCCCCCACACGTTATTTCTCACAATACTTTAAAACCCCAAACGCACTGAAGAGAACAACTTCTCTCTGGCAATTTGTTTCTGCCAAGAGCTTTATCTCTGTTCTTTCATTGCAAAATATTTAGTGTCTTAATAATTTAAAGTCTTTTTCTGCCAAGACTGAATTATAAACAAGGATTATTTGCAGAAATCGTGCATAAAGCATCAGGGGCTTTACACAACATTTTTGGTGTTTGTTATTGCCTGAGAAGAGCCAGTATGCAGGGCACTTCAGGGAGAGAGGTCACATCCTCATCCCAAGAAAACTTGACTTAAAGCTTTTTTCCTTGTCATCCATGTTCTTCTAACACACAAAGAAATGTGAGTTGTTTAGCTTTATTACTCTCCCATAGGATCCCCACAGAAGCCATGTTGTCCCTATACACCTGTGAAATTGCACCTAAATTTTCTTCAATCCAAATTATCAAATAGGACAAACACCTCAAGATCCACAATTATCCACTTCAGCAGCCACTTCACATAACGAACTAAATTCCCAGCTCAATTATCCAAGCAGAACCATATTGATTTGGGCACTTGGGCTTCTCCCTGCCACCAGAACAGAAAACATGAAAACTTGTTGAGCAAAAGCACTTTGGAGTTTGTCAAACATAAACCAAAACAAATTTCCCTTTCAGAACTCAACATGTGGTGCCATTAGACCTGCCAGACTTGATTAAGGAAAGAAAACGAGCATTGTGTCCATTCTAACAGCATGGGAGGCACTGACAGGGCAGGTCCCACACAGGGGGATGAGCTGCTCCATATGGAGACCACCCTTGTGCTCCAGGAGGAGCCAGAGCCACCACCTGAGACCATCCTGGCACTCCAGATGGATGGCTGGATGAAGAGGGCAGGGGTGGGGCAGTGCTTGAGGATGATCCCCATCAGCATGATGGAGCTCTGCCCCATCACTTATGCTCCAGCAGGATGGCAGCACTTTGAACTTGACTCTGACTTTGTAGCACTCATTGCTTTGCATCCAATGCTCCAGCCCACCAAAATTGCCCCAGTTCAGGTCAGGCTCTGCTTTAGCTGCCAAATTCAACAGCAACGCAGACACCACTGCAACACCAGTTCCCCAGGAGAGCGAGAAATGCTGCAACAATCCAAAATGTCACTGGCAAAAGCACTTTCTGCTTGGGAGGCTGGTGGAGCCTGGTTCTGCTGGTGATGGGGACAGCAGGTGAGCCTGTCTGCTGTGAAATCACCCCAAGTGTGTGATAAGGCACAACATGACAGATCCACAAGTTGTCTCCCAAAAGGGTTGATGCCTTGAAGACCCTACCTCCCCCAACCACCCCAGAGATCTTCCCCTACCTGGGACCACCATCCCACATGGTCTCTACCCATCCCAAAAGCATCCAGCCCAGCTCACACATGGATGCAGCCCCAAAACACCTCAGAGCTGCATGGGCTGGGCAGTGGAGGAGATTCAGACAGCAGCACTGCAATCTGAACTGCATTGTCTGGCACAGCATCGAGGTCAAGAGCTGACACAAGGATGTACCAGGCTATGAAATCCCAATTTTAAGGAGACTTTGTTGTCCCCACAGCAGCCGGGTGGCAGAAGGCACGAACAGGAACGCGATAACGAACATCTGCCCTGGACTCCAGGAACACAGCAAAGAGGATGAGCACTACAGAAGAAAATTAGGGAACATTGTCCTGGCTTCTCTCCAGAGCCTGGGTTTTGCAGGCCTTTATTCAGTTTTCTCAAGCCGATGTTTTGCTTTTGAAGATAACCTTCAAAAATACCTCGCTGAGAGCTTCTGTGAAGGCAAAGGAATGAAGAGGGTGGATGAACCCCAGGGCTGTCCTGCTCCAGACTGCACAGTCATGCTTGGAGGGTTGTGTTGAGGCTGGGATAACACCATCACAAGGGAGCCAAGAGCAAAGACCTCTCAGGGATGAGGCACTGGTCCAAGCTCTGACTCTTCCCAGCTTGCTATCCTGACTCACCCTTGCTCTGCCTCAGTTTCTCCATCTCAGGGTGTTCCCCTCCAAGCCCTGCTTGTCTCTGCCTGTTCCCCATTGCTAAACCGTCAAGGTTCCCCTTCCTTCCCCACAAAGCACTACACAACAGCTCAAAGCACATGGTTATCACAGATAAAACCCACCGCCTTTGCTCAGTGAAGGAACTGACAGGCTTTAATGAATTAACAGCCTAATAAAGTTTTGAGGTCCAAGAATAGAGGCACCATAAAAATGTGTGTCACTGCCATGTTACCCTTTGAACAAAAAAACCAAACACTTCTCCATTCAGGAATGTTTCACCTTCACTGGTTGTTGCTTAGAGGAAGGTGGAGTGAAAGGAAAGGTTCCTCATTTGGGAAGCAAGGGGCAAGCTGCTGTGTGGAGACAGATTAAATATCCAATTTCAGTTAGCCTCAACCTAAAATTGATTCATTTTTAGTATGCAAAAGCCATAGGTTACCAATAAACTGGAGAACAGATGTTTTATATTGTATTGGATCCACACCACGGCTGTAAATAGCCCTGACACAGCCAAGAGCCTCCAGGTCTGAGGGTGCCCTGTGACCCCTCAGTGTGGCCACCCCAAACACCATGCCAGCTCCCCCATCCCCCCAATAAAGACCTCAGCCTCCAAATCCCATCCCAATGCAAACCCCAACTCTGCAAATCCCAGCAACATCCCAGCCTGTGCCAGATCCATCAAGACCCCACATCCCCTCATCTCCCATCCCCTCCTAGTACTTAAACAGGGCTTCTTCTGATCTAAAAATCCTTCCTCGAATTATTTTTTCACATCCTTTCAGCTTTGCAGTGTTTTAAGTCTTCACACATATTATAAGCGTGATTCCTCCTCCTTTCCAAGCCACTTAATGAATGAATAATTTAAAAAACAGGTGAAATATTTACAAAGGGTAAAGAAGCCAACACTGTGAAAGGCACGAAGGTCTCTGTGAAACCACATTAGGTGGGGACATCTTGAACCACTGCAAATCCTGAATGAACTCACCAGCTCCCTGGGAGCCAGCCTGGAAAACCCAAATGCACATTTTTGGTTACAGGAACATGCAGCTGTAAGAGCAGGCTGTGGAGGCCCACAGATGCTATGTACTGTCCTGCTGCAAAAGCATCCCCAAGGAGACAGACATTTTCTGTTCTCTGGACTAGATGAAGGTGAAAAAAACCCAACATTTCTAACATGGAGGTGCTGTTGGGTTTTTGGGAGCCGGAGGTGCAGCCCCAGTGTGGCACCTGCAGCTCTGAAGCCAACCCAGCCCAGTAAGAACCTCACCTCCCAAATACTTCCCAGATATCCCACTGGATTTAAACCACTGAACACAACAGCATCCCATCCCTGGAAGAGCTTTTTTTCATATTAATTAAGCAGTTTTCCCTCTTCCCCAGACTTCATTCCCAAATTCAAGCCCTACCTTCCCTCCCATTTCCCCTTCTCAATCCCTCTCCAGGCACCACTCCTGACAGGACAGGAATAAAGGGATCAGGCAGCAGGTTTAAAAATCTATCCAAGGTCATTTCCTTTTCCCTTGTAATTAAATTGTGGAACTCATTGTCAGGGGATGTTCTGGCTGCCAGAAATACCTATGGCTTCAAAGCAGGACTGGAAAAGCTCAGAGAGGACAGGTCCAGTGGTGGCTGTTAAACACAGGGATCTGGAGGAAGCATCCTGTTGGGAAAGGCCCTGAAACTCCATCCAGAAAAGTCAGGCTCATGCCCTGTCCTCTGGCATCTTCTTCTGGCCTTTCTTGGGTGGGTGAAGCTTTGCTCTGAGCCAGCCTGGCAGTTCTATTTTCTCCTTGTTTGCCCTGCTCAGGGATGGCAGCAGCTCCATTCTTCCCCCAAACACACAAATAAAGAGTCAGACACTGCTCTTTCCACCAGGAATTTTTCCTCATTACAGCCAAAGGCACAGCTGTGCTGCACCACTGCTCTGCCTTTCCCCTTGCCTCTCCACAGGCTCTTTCCCTTCCCCCTGAGAAGACATTTCACCCCCTCAGTCACCCCCACTGATGTGCCAAACCTCCCCCAGCAATGGGATGAGGGTCAGGCCAGTGCTGTTCCAGCATGGGATAATTAGAGGAGGCATGAACCAGCTGTTCAAAGGAAGGTCTCATCCTACCCAGCCCCTGTAAAACAATTCCCTGAGCTCCAGCCCATCTCTTCCACGTCTCTATGCACCAGGTCAGTTTGGTGCAGTCTAGCCCTAGACTGGAATTTGGGTTCAGCTCCATCACTCCTCACTTGGGTGCAACCCTCCTGATGCTCTGAGTGCAGGAGTTGTTATCCCAGAGCAAGGATGCTTTGGCATCCAACCTTCCCCCCCAGCTGCAGCAGATCTGAGAGGGCACAGCCTGGCTGAGCTCTCTCCCAGGGAGCTGGGGAACATCTGCCATGGGCTAAGAGCTCCTACAAGAACAGGCCAGAGAGGAGCTGATGCACTGCAGCTTCCCAAAGAGAGGAGTTCTGCCAATTCTCAGGCCTCATTCCCATCCAGACAGCACTCAGCACAAAATAAGAGTCAACTCTTGCGTCACCAAGGTGCATTAAAGTGCTCAGACCTGTAATTTGCTCTCACTTGAGGCTACAATGCAAAGCCAAAGTGGTAGGAAGAGTACCTCTGCCTACCCCCCAAAAAATTTATATACATATAGGAGTGCCTTCTGTTATTTTGCATGACTTTATTACTGAGTGCACCACATTCTGGGCACTTAGAGCCTCCATCAAGCTCCAGGCTCTGCAGAGTCAGGTGCTGATGGTGAAGAGAACTTTGTTCATTAATGCTGCTCAGAGTGTTACAGAGTCACTTGTGTTGTTCCATAAAAGGCTTTTACAGGTCAACGAGGGGGAAAAGACAAGAATTTCTCAATGCATATACATCACTTGTAATGTCATTAGAAGATTAAACACATCTGCTGAGGAATATTTATCAGATTAAATCTCTCACTTATCACTTGGAAAGAAGTACAAAGCCAAGGTCCCAACGGCTGGGGTCACCAGCAGCTGCACAAGCACTTTTCAGCAGCCTGAAGCAGACAGGTTTGGGGCTTCAGCCAAACTCCAGCTCAGCCTCAAATGTGTCATCCCCCTGCCTTTCCATAGGGATGGAGCATCCCTCCCCACCACAGCTCACAGCCCTCCTGCCTCCCCAGCCAACCTCAGACCCTCCCCAAAGGCAAAGGCTGCTCGCTCCCTGGGACTGGTTATTTCTATTCCTTCCCTGCACCTGCAATGGAACCTGCAGGCATGTGGTTTTTGAGGAGTTCCTGAAAGCTCCTCCACACAGAGTAATTTTGTTGCTTTTTCCTCCTTTTTGATGCTAAACAAGTCAGCAACCTGTGCACAGAGCTTTGAACTTGCTCATTCCCCAGTAAACCTGCATCAAAAGTCAGACTCACAGGTGTAAAGCTGTCTTGGAAGACTAAAGGATAAAACCCTGTAAACATCAGGGAAAAAAAGAGAAAAATATGGATTCTTATTAACTCAGTATTCCTCCTGCACTGGGAGATCCCCAGCTCAGAGCTCTGCTGGAGCACAACACCCGAGGAGCTCCCATGGATGGGACAAGGAGATGTCAGGAGAAGCAGGAGGGGTCCTGGAGTCATTAAAATCCAGGTTATAAGGCAGAAAAGCTGTGCAGGGGGGATTACACAGCTGCAGCTGAGGAATTATTCATTCCTATATAACAATAAGTTTCCACAGGCAGACAAACCCTCCGGGGTCTCTTACGAAGCAGACTGTGCACAAAGAGGAATGTGGCCCTAAAATGTTTATGATACTAGAAAGCTACAGTAACTTCAAATAGACCAAATACATACTTGAGGATTAAAACCTCCACAGTTTAAAAAAAAAAACCGATTCCAAGCCTTTTAATTAATTTAAAAATAGTTTTGTTGGCGTTCTACTTTAGTTGATTAGATTCTCCCACTAATATTTCCACAAACGTCTGCAACCATATAAATATTCCATGTTTCTGTTTGAAAATCTCTGTACTTTTTACCACCCAGTGTGTGACACAGCCAGCCCAACTCCGGGTTTAGAGATAAACAGGGTGAAAAACTAACTTTGGCAAACACCTCCCCAGCAGCACACAGAACCCTGGCAGCTCACACCCTCCTGACAGATACACTTGCGTGGCACCTCTCAGGAAACTCAATTGTTTTGTCAGCAAAATGCTTTCACTGCAAGATCAAGACACCTCACACGGGATGGGGCTGGGAATTTATGAGCAGATTCCAATTTTAGTCTCTATTGACCATGGTCTAGCAGAGCAAGGGATTATGAAGAGCTGCATGAATAATATGAACTATAATCATCTGTTGAAGGCTCTGCGTGCTCCGATTCCTGCAAAAAGTAATTAAACTCACAAACTTTGCTCGGTGCTTTGGGGAGTTGCAACTAATGAATGAACACGTTAATTTATAGGAGATTTAAGGCTCTTCAGAGAAAACCCTGAGCAGGAACCATCCTTCCAACTGTTTGTGTTTGGGCTGTAAAGTTGTGCTGCGTGAATAACCAGCAAGAAAACAGAGATGAGCTGGGGGACGAGCTGGGGTAACAACCCTTGATCACATCCTACCCTTCCAGCAGGGCTCCCAGTGATTCCTCTGGGCAAGACCAGGGAGAACAGGGACAAACAAACCTTTTGTTTGAGTAGCAGCCAGGTTTGCTGCTCACTCCTTTGCTGAGAAGTAAAACGTTCTGTTCCTGCAGCTCTCGGCAGATCCCAGGCAAGAGCAGGTGCAGCAGCACAGCCCTGCCTCCCCAGCCACCCTGCACTCCCAGGGATGCAGCAGAGCAGGGGCTTTGTCCAGCCTGCAAGGAACTGATTGCTCAGTGGCACATTTGTCTGACACAGTTAAGTGACTCCAAACCAAAATCCATCGCTGCAAGGCATGCAGCCTTCCAGAGCCTTCTCCCCTCCGGACCTTGCCTGCAGATACAGCAGATCCTCCTCTCCCGAGTCTGCAATTAACTCCTCATGCTCCCAGTGGTAACTCCAGCTTTGGCAGGAACGGGTGTGACCTCCAACCTCCTCCTTCCAGAGCCAGCTTGGTGCTGAGCACCCACTGAACACCCAACCCAAGAGCTCCATGAATGCAGCTGAGCAGGGTTTGTCATCCCCAGCCATGGCTCACCCTGCCTGGGAGAAGGAAAGGGAATGGCCAAGTCCAGGCTGCTGGAAAGCCATTTTTTGCTTAGTAGGTGCTAACACATCTGCTTCAGTGCCATCAGGGGCTGAAGGGAGGGGAGCTGGTGAGGACAGGGACAGCCTCCCTCCCTCCCTCCCTCCCTGCAGGTACATCACGTACAAGCTGCAGGGCTTGGGTCTCTTGGGAGGTTTCCCAGGGAGGCAGCAAACACACGTGGCCGATCTCACTGCAAAGCGCAGCACTTTTTTTGTTGCCAACTCATAACCCAAATTTTTCATACCAGGTGTAACCACGGTGTAACCAGGTCCTTCACTGGTGAGTGGAGGGAGCTGCTGCTTTGCCTCACTGACCTTGGGCAGAGCTACCAAAGCTCAGCCCAACCTGGGATGAATGTGGTAAGAATTTATCCTTCCTTTCTCCCTCATTTACAGCACTCTTACACCGGGAGGGAAGACAGAACAAAAGCAAGGAGACGCCAACAGCACAAGCAGTCAACCATAATTCAGTATAAAAATGCTTGGAAGTGCATCCCCCCCCCAGCAGAGGCAGAGGAGTGCTCTGCATCTCCTGGGATCACCTCAGATGGCTGCCACAGCTCCTCACCCTGCTCTGGGGCACACACAACCTCTGGGGATGGTCTTCACCTTCAGGGGCAGCACAAGCATCAGGCCCAGGTTTTTCTCCCAGCATGCAGGAGATTTTTAAACTGCTCTAATCATTCCCCAGGCCGGGAGATGCACTCAAAGGGAGACTCTGGGCACCAACAAGAGGTAGAAGACAGACCAAGGAGGGGGTCACAATGCTGTGAGAGGAAAAGCTCTCCACACAGGGAAGGGGCCCATCGTTCATGGCTCGGCACACAGGCAGCAAGAGGCATTTATACAACTTTTTTTTCCTTTTTTTAAATGAAAAAGAGAATGAAGACTTGCTTTGGAGGGTTTCAGGCTATTTTATGTCTAAGCCTGTGGCGAAAATCTGGAATGAAAACTTTCATCAGTAACTCCAGCAGGTGCCCAGGGCAGTTCCTTTCAAGACTGAGCTCCTCCAGCCGAGCAGCAAAGGGACAGACCCGTTAACAAAGGCGCCTTTTATCCACAGTGTTAATAAACACTAACTGAAAGTGTTAATAAAAAGAAGCTTTCCAGAGCCTGAGCTACGACCCCAGTTTGTCTCAGCTCTTTGCATTTTCAAGCTTGGAGATGAAGCAAAGCCCAAACGAATGCCAGGATTCATTCCCAATACACATTCCTAATTCTTCCTCTACTCTAAACAAACATATTTAAATGCAGACTTTTATTCATCACAGGCAGCAAAGTATCTTTGTTCCTCTCTCACTCACTTTAAAGGCCATGCAAAAGAAGGGAGACAAGAGAAGAAAACTCTTTGACAGCCTGCAGCCAGCAAGTCCTGCTCCTCTCATTGCTCCCGAGCTTGGTTCCAAGTTTAATAAAGGTGTTTTGTCTCCTTGCTTAATAAGTGGAATTACCATAGCAGAAAGCCCAGCGGGGGAAAGGGATAGCACGGAGCATGAGTAATCACAACTGGTTTCAGGCAGGTTTTGCCATTTGGGTCCTGTTTCAAGGTTATGATGACATAGTGCTATGGGCTGGTTTGGAGTTACCATAACTCCTGCCAGACAAGGAGTTGTAAGTTACAACGTGCTGCAAGCAGGGAGAGCTGCTGGGACAGAGCAAGGAAAATGTCATCGCAGCTGGGAAGAGAAGTTTCCTGTTCCTTACATTTTATTCCCTTCTTTTATACTGCAGCCTCTCACTTGTCCTGCTATACTTTGCACAGGACACAGTGATGCCTTTAGCTCCAGCTCACAGTGAATGACTTAAATTCCCACATTGAGAACTTGTTTCACACCTCTGCTCTCACCCAGCACCTGCCAAACTGGGTCACAGATACTGCAGCCAGACAAAATTTATTGGCAAATCCATGGAGGAGAAGCCAAGCTTTCAAAGAGGGAACTGATATGGGTCAGGACACGTCATGGAAAAAGACACCTGGATGGAGAAAGTCATCACTTATCACTGGAAAAAGGGGACTGCAGCAGATCCAGTATCGTCTGCTGAGGGGGAGCAGCCAGCATGGTGCAGCCCAGCTGTACTCCAAAACTTCCTCCAGCAACTGCAGCCATGCCATGAATTTAAAGAGCATCAATTCCCCCCTGCACAGAGCAGGGACAGAGCCCATCTGAAGGCATCTGAGGCAGCCCCTGCCTCCCCCTCACCTCTGCTCTGAGCCCCAAGCCCTGAGCAGATGAATGACTCCATTTCTGAACATCAGCTTTTCATTCCTGTCTCCTTAGTCACTGTGGATGGACACTGCAGCTCCATCCAGTCCCAGCTCCTGCCTCAGCCATGAGGTGTTTTTTACCTGTATTTATTTCCAGCAATAGCTCTCCTACCGACGGGAAGTGTTTCCATTAAACAGCACAAGTTCAGCAACCACAAACAAACAGTAACTTAAAGCCTAAGCCAATTCTCTGAAACCTCCACAATAAATACCAGGTCATGCAAGGAAGTACAACAGGCAACAGCTCTGTCCCACAGAACACCCAAATCCTCTGTAAATAGGCAAAACCCTTAAAAGTGTGACAGGAAGGATGGAGGCAGCCAGGCACAAGGGTTTCAGGCTCCCTGTGCAGAGCTCCCCATCTCATCCACAGCTCAGGCATGAAGCTGAGACCAAGTCTGAGCCAAGGTGCTGAACCAAAATAGTGATTTGCAGAGTTAGAGCTGAGCCCTCCAGCATCACCAAGGGGGAATTACCCTCAGCAACAGCAGCACACTCAGTCTGGGGCTGCCAAAACCAAGCCTGATGCCAAGCCAAAGAAATGCTCAAAACCACAGAGCTTCCTCTGCAGCCAATGGGTCAGCTGGGAGAGGTTTGTTGACATTTCTATCTTGACCATTTCCTCATTTTTGAGGCCTTCATAATGACTGTTTTGGCATTGCAGGAGGAGGAGTGGTGCCTCCTCTTCCACCAGCTCTTCTGTCAAAAAGAAACTCGGTGAAAGGAGGATCTGAGCCCCACCTGCAAAGAGGCATCCAAAATCCAACCAAACCCAGGGAGCTGCAAACCTGACACAGCCCTGAGACTCTACTTTGACAGGCCAATATTGCACCCACTGAAAATATAAATATATCAGCTGGAATTACAGATATACAGGTGGGAGATGTCAGCTCTAAGGCAAAGCTCATGTACATCCTGACAGTGGACAGTGAACACAGGGGATCCTCTCAGAGGATGGGTGGTGAAGCAGAGGGAGGAGAGCATCACCTCTCCAGTCCATAAACTTGAACTTGCCATCCACACACCTCTCAGAAAGCTTTTAAGGGGCTTGTAAACCAAAAATCAGGGATAGCCACTGCTCCAGGCATCCCCTGCCACCAAACTGAGGTGCTGGGGGAAGGCTCTCTCCTGTCATTCCACCCATCCCAAACACTGCCTTCTGCAGGGAACTCAGAACCACCCTGGTAACTGACTGTCCCTTTGGAGACTTGCTCCATTTGTTATTTATCTTTCATTTTAAGTGGATTAGACATGTACAAAAGCCTCCCTTGCAAAAGAACAACCAAGATGTGAAAAAGATGGGAAGATTCAACTGCCAGACATCAGCACTAATCCACGTCAAAGGGCACGCTGTCAACAACTCACTGTAAACTTCCAGGAGGAAAAAAACCACTCAGAATAAAATAGTTTGAAGACCAGATAAACATTTGTCATTCATTATCTAGAGTCAAACTTGGATTTCTTAACAACACAGCCAAGCCAAAGCAAGCACATTAATAAGAGAAGATCTTTTCCAGGGAGCTCCATGCCAGGCGTGCAGCCTGCCCTTGAAGGGAGCAGGGCTGGAGGCAGGTGAAGGCTCTGTTTGTCTTTCTCTGATAACAGGTGTTTAGTTTTCTACGTCACTTTGCTTTATCGTGGCCTGAGACCTGGCTGAGCAGCCAGCTCCACCTCCCCATCTGCTGCCTCTGCCAGCTGGCCCAGGGGATGCTGAGGCAGCCACGGTGATACCACAGAGCCCAACAGCTCCCCAGAGCCAAACTGGGGCACCCCCAGCCCTGCAGGGAACTGGGGCACCCCCAGAGCCAAACTGGGGCACCCCCAGCCCTGCAGGGAACTGGGGCACCCCCAGAGCCAAACTGGGGCACCCCCAGCCCTGCAGGGAACTGGGGCACCCCCAGAGCCAAACTGGGGCACCCCCAGTCCTGCAGGGAACTGGGGCACCCCCAGAGCCAAACTGGGGCACCCCCAGAGCCGCACTGGGGCACACCAAGCCCTGCAGGGAACTGGGGCACCCCCAGCCCTGCCCAAGAACTGGGGCACCCCCAGAGCCAAACCAGGGCACCCCCAGCCCTGCAGGGAACTGGGGCACCCCCAGAGCCACACTGGGGCACACCAAGCCCTGCAGGGAACTGGAGGGTACTGCTGGAAAACCCCACAGGGCAGATGTTAACCTGACATGGATGTTCACAGGGAGGGGAGTGCTGCGAGCACTCACGTCCAAGTCATGTGGGGAGCTGGAAAACATGGCAAATTCCCCCACAGATCCTTCCTCAAGTATTGGGACTGGGAAAAAAAAAAAATTAGCCTTGGTAGGGAAGGGCAGAGCACAAGCTGGGGAGGCTCCAGCAAAGACATTGCCAGTGCTGGCAGCAAGTGAGCCAACACCCAGCCCAGGGAGGAGCCAACAGGTCAGCGTGCTCCATTCAACTCCAATCCCCTTCCAGCTTGGAGAAACCACCGGAGCACATCCTCCTTGGGCTCCCCTGGGGTTCCTAATCGCACCCAGCCCAGCTCCCCACAAAGCAGGCTGGGGTTTGGGGTGGGAAGGGGTGCATGGCAACACCTCCTCCCGCCCCACAGGCCCTGCCAGCTGGGCCATTGTGCAAGCTCCGAGTCCTTTCCCCATCCAGGAATGCTCCAAACCTGCGGCACGGGGAAGGCGTGGGTGCCTCTGCCCCATGAGGCACACACCTGCCATCGAGATGTGTTTTGGGGAGGCACATGGGTTTGTAGGAGCCTTACCCCAAAATCCTGCCTGCTCCCTCAGAGCCCAACACGGGGCATCCATCCTGGTTTTAACCCCGCAAATAACTGCTCAAGTGAGCGTGTCTATTTTGGGGCAGAGAAAGAACACCCTAAAACCCAGCCTATAATGTCTGCTTTGTGATAAAAGGCAAGAGCTTTAGCTAGCAGAAAAAAAAAAAAATATATATATATATAATATATACATATACTTATACATCTTTTTTTAAATAGAGGGAAGAAAAACGGAATCATTGAAGTTTTCATAGTCCAAGGAGCTTTGAAAAATTTGGAGGGAAGGAACAGAAGTTTAAACTGCTTTCAATGGAAAAGCGCATTAAAGGAAAAGGGATCTTTTGCGAAAGATATTATTTTGCTGATTTTAACACAAACGGCTGTTCAGAGGAGGGGAAGAAAAGCTTTCATTTGAGGTTTTGAGCATTGCTTTTGCACCTTTACAGCACTGCTCATGAAAGCATCCTCACAAACAAACTGTTTTTTTGCTGGAGCACAGCATGCCCAGGGAGAAGGTAGATCTGACCACGTGCAGGGGTGGGCAGGGCTTTGAGACAAACCCTTGCCTGTGCCATGAAAATCAGCAGTTATTATAAAAAGCAGGAGAAAAACACATATTTTAAAAATCATCAACTTCCTTCCCCTCCATTAGGCCCTTGGGAAGGGGAAATGCTGATCCTCCAGCTCACAGATGGTTCTCCTGGAACAACCTCCTGGTTTCCACCCGTCAGCCACTCTGTGCTGGGGGTGGATTTTGGAGGAGGATGAAGGACACCAGCCTCCCTCCTCCACGTCAGCAGCACTGCACATGCCATGGGCTGCTGTGGGCATTTCCTGGGATGAAACATCAGCTTTGCCCACAGATCCATTCCCAGCCATGACCACATCTCACACTGCAGGAGAGGAAGCTGTGGTCAGCACACACATCCTTGACAATAAAGTCATTTTCGTAATATCAACCAGTCCCAGCCATCCAGTGACAGGCCACAGAAAATATGAATTACACCCTTGCCAGTTTAGACTGGTTTTCTTCTCATTCAGGTGTTGCTGGACCCCAGTCCCATTTGGTGACAGAGTCTCATTCAGCAGCTGCACAGGAGGAAGGATTGAGCATCACCTAAAAGGTTGTTGTTCCATCTTGTACCTTCTCAAATCTCCCACACTGTACACACAGGTGAATTTAGAGTAATGTCACCAACAAAGCGCTCAATTAATAGCAATAAGTGTAAGTGCTCCACGTGGCAGGCCGAGCCCCGCTGGGGAAAACGACCTGTGAAAGCTGAAAAAGCAGCCCACGAGGAGACCACTGGGAGGGAAAAAAAAAAAAAAAAAAGTCCAACAACCAGTCCATTTCATCTCCTTTTCATAAGAGCCAAAATGAACCCAGGAAACATCAGAGATAATCATTTAGCACAGATCAAACAGGAGAACTAGCATATTAAAAATACATGCAGCATTATCAGCTACACATAGTTATGTGCCATCATTTCAAAATATACAGGATCAAAGCAGCCCAAGCAGCACTATCAGTTAATATAGTCAGCCAGTCAGTCAAAATAGAGTAAAGCTGCCTGAAAACTGTGGCTGTATAATTTTGCCAGGAATAAAGCAGATTCATCTCAGATGGCATGACCAGTTAAACGGGTAAGGTTAGCAGCACCTCAGCATTAGAGGAGTGATGCCACAAAGAAAAAAAAAAAAAAGGAATGAAAGGTCAATACAGCCTCAATAAATTATTAAAAATACCCTAACAACTTGGGGAATATGAATATATCTTGTGGTAACCCCAAGAAGGGCCAAGGTTGGGGGGGACAGGTGGAAGGACTGACCCTGCTGGGAGCATCCCCAGTGGCTGGAGCAGGGTGACCATGGTGCAGCCCACCCAAGCCCCTCTCCAGGGCTGGGCAGTGCCAAGGGATTCCCCTTTGCCCAGGAAAAGAACTCTGTGCTGCAGAAAGCATCCTGCCTGCTTAGGGTGAAGGCTCAGCACCAAGGGCCTTTAAACATCCACCCATCCATGCATAGAAAATGCCTGTGTCATTAGGCCTTTTGCTGAAAGGCTGCAGAGCCATTTAGCTGCCTGATTTTTAAACCAGGCATGTGGAGCAGAGCTATAAATAGCAGGGATGCTTGCCTCGTCATGTTTCTGGGGGCTTAATTATAAGGACAGGGGCAACTGAATTAAAAATGGTTAAAAAAAATGTGTCTCAGGCTTCTCTGCTTTAAGCCAAGTTGCCAGAGAGAAAAACCTTCAAGTTTTTGCTTTTTTCTTTTTCCAGGCAAAAGCAAACGCCCATCGCTCATGCTCAGACTCTGAATCGGTTACATTTACAAGGCAGATTTTAATTCATACAGCAGGTGTTCAGAAATAAAAAAAAAATAAAAAAATAAAAAAAATCCTCCTTTAAGCAGCACAAGACCAAACCAAGGCTTTGCATTAGTTCATGCAGCTCCGGGGAAGCTCCTCATTCACTGAAATAGGGCCCGTGTGTGTGAATGAGGAGCAGAGACCTCAAAAATCTTTTCCAGAGTCGGGGTGGGGTGGGGGAGGAGGAGGGAAAGCCCTGCAGGGCTGGAGCAGAGCTGCTGCCAAAGCCGGGGGCTGGCAGCCCGCATGGCATCCCGACCCTGCCGCAGCTCGGGTGACACAGGGCGACAGGAATTTTGCATGGGAAGATCCAGAGCAGCACCAGGCAGAGGAGGAATGCAGGCTGCAACAAAAGAGCCGCTTTGGGCAGCTCAGTGGGTCCCCAGGCAATTACACAGCCCCGGCGGTGCTTGGAGGGTCTATTCTTCACAGGCAGCAAGGCGAAATCCCGGGAAACCACGCGGGTGGAGCAGCCCCCTCCCTGCTCCCTGCCTTTATTAAATCGCCGGGGAAGACAGGAGGAGACAGCCAAGCTGCTCCAGCCCCTGAGCGCCAGGACAGCAGGCAGCTGGGATGCAGAAGCTGGACCATTGCATCCCTGGATGCAGGGACAGGAGCCGTGGGGGAGCGAGTGACCCTGTCAGGAGAGGTGACAGCCTGCCCTGCTCCTCCAGGAACGGCAGCTGCAGCCAGGCAGCACCATCGGGAAGTTTCCTATTGAATAAGGGGGGAAAATGTTCTGCCAGACAAATGAGGTTCAATTATTCCAAGTCTAGAATGTCTTGTTGGAAATGCTTCCAGACTGACAAGCTTTAATCCAATAAAAGACCCTTCCAGACAAGGCCTGCTGTGATTTTGGGAGCGTTTCCCCCTGGCAGGGACCCAGCAGCCCCCAGCCCCTCACTGGGGATGGATTTAGCCCCAGGCACAACAATCTCACAGGGCAGCCTCAAGGCACAGGACACTGGAGCTCACTGGAAGCTTAAAGCAAGAACAACCATTCCATTTCAGTCTGACACAACCCAAAAGTAAAAAAAAAAAAAAAAACAAACCCAAATAATTTCCTGTGAACCAGAAATCTGGGTTTTAGCCAGTTTAATGAGACTGAATTGCAACTGGTTCTGTTCTCCTGGGGTGCTGGAGACACACGACTTCCCAAGGCAGGGCAGATGGCTGGATTGCAATCTAGCCTTTAGCTCATAAAATATATTAATATCCCCAACCAATTATAAAGTGCCAGACTCTGCCCCTCGGGGCCCACTCCCACCCAGCGATGCCTCACTGCACAAGGCAGCCCTGTTGAGCTCAGACACGCAGCACCTGCCAGGGAAACACAGCCTGTGGCTTTCCAGGACTTTTAAAGCAAGTCTGAGCCCTTGCTCCATCCTCATCCAAGAGCTCAGTGAAGCCTCAGGTGTGGTCAAGGTGCTGGACAAAAAATCCAGCTCCTCCACATCATTTCTTTGTTTTATTTTTTTAAGTGCTTGTCAGAGGTGAAGCAGAAGGAGCCTTCCCTTCCAGCCAGACGGCTGTAAAAGGATCCCTGCCTTCAGCACCCGGCCTTGGCACGGGTTTATTCCCAAAGCTGGCAGATGTATCACACCACCACGGAGAGCTTGGCTGCTTCTTGGAAGCACCAGTGAGCACCTCAGATCTGCAAAATGACAGACAAATGTCACCAGAGCCTCAGCCCCGGGTATTTATAGGGCTCTCATCAAAAAACCTCTGGAGTCTTTCCCCTGACTTCAGCAGAACTTTGATTCTGGGACCTCAGCTCCTCAGAACAGCCTGT
The DNA here is from genome assembly GCA_910950805.1 of Acrocephalus scirpaceus scirpaceus. Classification (NCBI taxonomy): domain Eukaryota; kingdom Metazoa; phylum Chordata; class Aves; order Passeriformes; family Sylviidae; genus Acrocephalus; species Acrocephalus scirpaceus. The sequence continues at coordinate 6,607,088 of OU383790.1, read as the reverse complement.
TCTGTGCTTCTGTGCCCACAGCCACGGGACACGGGCTGTCCTGGATGTCCCTGTCCTCATGCTGCTCTGGGGACAGACCTGGGGACAGGTTCCATGCCCACCATCACCACCACCCCGGTGGGCAGACCCCAGGATGCTGCAGCCACCTGCAGGGCCACGCTGGAGCAGCACAAGGACCACAGCCCCCTCAGAAATGGGGTCACACACCCCGAGGTCACACCCATGTAGCCCATGACACCATCACTCCTTGACCACAGCTGTCCTGTCCCCTCTGGCACAGCCGGGCAGGGTCAAGGTCAGGGAGCCTCATGGGGAACAAGCAGCACCAGGAAGGTGCTCCCAGGGCAGAACCAGTCACTGTCCAGGAAGCCCATCCCACGCTTGGCCACACATTTCCCAGCTGTCCAGAGAGGCACAACCTTTGCACCCTGTGCAAACACCAGTCTGTGTCACAAGAGTCCCTTGGGTGACACTCCAGCACTGTCCCACCTATCCCAGCCACCCTCGCAGGGCCTGGAGGGACACTGGCATCAGCAGAGGGACTGGGACATCTGCCACCATGCAGCCTCACACAAAACTTTTTTCACTTCACCTCCCCACAGGCTGGTGTTTGGGTATGGCCAACAGCAGCCAGATAAATAACATCACCTCACAATGGTGGTGCCATTTTACAGATGGCATTTTCCAAGTGGCAGCTCAGCGATGATATGACTGAATCTCAGCTATCATTTAAAGTAAAAACAAAAAGCAAAATCCCAGCAGAGAAAAGCTAACAAACAAGACCCTCAATGCTCTATAGATCCTCCAAGAAATATCCTGATTTTCATGAGCACTGTTAAGTCCCAGAATCTCATTCTTGAGTCAGGACAGTTGGATACATCTGATTCAAGAATGATTCAGATGGGAGAGTGGAGGCAGGGAAGAAGGTAAGGAGTGACATTTTCTGCTCTGGGCAACATGCCTTTATTCAAAGCTCAAAGATACAAACTTATTACTTGATTGAAAAAAGGCACTCTCTGCCCTGGCTGCTCCTGTGCTGATCCTGAGGAACAAGACCATCCTCCTTATCCTCAGCTTTCACATCCATGCCTTCATTTCCATTTCTTTAAATAAATTTAAATCCTGCTGGCACCTTGAACACAAGTTATCTCTGTAACCACATGGAACACAATCCTGAGCCCTCAAACAAGGAAGGCTTAAGCTGCCTTCCCAAGTGATGAGCAGGAGGAAAGCTCCAGCTCACCCTCCCTGGCTGCTCCTGCTCATTCCCCACGGGGTCAGAGGCAGAACAGGGGCATCCAGGCAGGTGAACCCACACAGAGGAGGGAAGATTCTTCCAAGGGATCTAATGGCTGGATGAGAGGAGTCACCCATAGCTACAAAAGAGATGATGGCACAAGGTCCTGAAACTACCTTCAACAACTCAGCTGTTTCTGTCTGTGTCTACCAGGATTTGAGAGCTCCCAGCCCCTTGGGGGGAACAGCATGGCAGGGCTGCTGATGGCTCCATGGCTCGGACCAGTCTTTCCTCTACCACAATACTCTAAGTGCTGTGGGGACCCCCCAAACCTGCCCTCACCACACCTCCTGCAAGAAAGGGATGCACAGACCTTTCTGCACGTACCCTGCACAAAAGCAAAACCCTCCACCTCTCCAGCTGGATGAAGGCAGCACTCACCAATCCCCTCCTCAACCTGTCACCTCCCCTGTGCCCAGCCGATTACCCAGGTCATCCCAACGCCCCCAGGGATTTGCCAGGCTCCTCTTCACAAGCTAAACCCATCAGCTCATCCCACACAAAGCTGCAGCCAGCACCCATTGAGGGGCTCTGGCTGCACCTCTCCATCTGAGCAGCAGCACCCAGCCCGAGGCGGCCCCACGCCGGCAGCTGGGGGCCCATCAGCCATCACTGACTCAGCTTTCACACATTTCCGTGGCAGCCTGTGACACCTTCCCGTGGTTCATGCTCCTGGCCACCTGCATTTCCGGCCCTGTGGCTGCAGCAGAAATTGTTCATTGTCCCCTCCTACGTGATGCAGGGGTGAGGAGTCAGACCCAACGTCACTTCTGGGAGCTGGTGACCCAGGAAGGCAGGGGAGGCATGACAAAACACAGGGAGAAGAGAAGGCATCAGCTGTCAGGATGTGAAGCACTCAGAACAGTCTAAAGACACTGATACCCAGGGTTTGGGTGCAGCTCTCCTCCTGACCCCGCACAGCAAGGCTGTGGAAGGGCATTGGGGTTTTTCAGCCCACCCACCTGCTGTGCATGGGGCTGGAAGAGAGTCAGAACACCATGTCCTTCAAAGAGACCCATGTTACCCTAGGAACCATGTGGAACTGAGGATTTTTGTTCTGTAGGCAGAGAAAGTCCAACCAGGACCATGCTGGCCACGGCAGCTGCATCTCTGCTCCAACACAAGCATCCACTCGAGCAGCAGCCCTTCCCAAGCCAGATTCCCCAGCAAAGCTCCTGCTTAAAGTGAGACTGCTGGGGATAAAAGGAGGAGGCAGAGTCTCCATGGTGGGTGCTAGAGGCTTTGGCCATAAGGCGGGGGATACTTCTAAGCTTGTCTCCACAAACATAAGGATTAGCAATTTACTTCCCTTAGAAACAAAATCCAGGATTTTAACATGATCACAGGCTTGGAAAGAAAAATAAACATCGTGAAACTAGGAAAAGGAGGAGGACAAGAACAGAGCAAGCAGGCAGCTCGAGGAAAACTGGAGTGCTTCTTAAATCAGAATGAGAAACGCACCAAAGTCAGAACTGAAATCTTGGTAGCTCTGAACACCACTGACCCTGAGGGCTCCCACACCAACCTCTTATCAGTGATAATGTTATGAACATTAAGGGAAGCCTTTCTAATAACGTGCATGAGAAAAGGCCCATTTGTTTAATGCAACAGAGCACATAATGCATTAATTACCTACTGAGCTGGAAAAGTGATGTTGAAAACATGCTTGAGTTAAAGCAAACGGAGGGTTTCAGCTAAGCCCATTATATCCACTGGCTTTGCTGTGGCTTTGGTGCGTAACAGCCTTTGAGAACAAACCTCTGCACAATTCACAGCAGATGGGGCAGCACAGAAAACCCCACAAAACCCACAGAGAGCAGCTCCCGCACAGACCACGGCTGTACCATCCACCCAGAACACCAGCCCAGGCTCCCCATCACACAGGGGATGCTGCCAAGCCCAGCATCTCCTCCTGATGCTGTCTCATCCACCCTCAGGCGCCCTAAAACCCACCCAGCCCTGGAGCACACCAGCAATCCCCCCTCAGCCAAGGCTAATCTCAACCTGTCACGCTCAGGACTAACAAACTGCCCTCTTGGAGAAGACATAACCTGCCCATGTGCTCCTGCCCTGGCCATCACCACAGTGTAAAGGCACCAGAGAGCAATTTTGTGATTAAGTGGCTGTAGCCATTAATAATTAGCATGCTAAAACTTCAAAGGGTGATGCTGGCCTCCACAATACAGACTCAGCACACCCAAGGGTGGTGGTGGGGAGTGCTCATCCTCGATGCTCCCTTTTCCCAAGTGAGAACTGAAGTACAGGGATTAGACACAAAATTCCCCAGACTTCCATCTCTGACAGCTCCAATGGCAGAAGACATAGAGGATGTTATGTAAGCATCCTACATGGAATCTGGGAGCATCCCAAAGCCACTGCTAAATGAGCTGCCTCACGCACTTGTCACTCTGCCTGCAGGAGCAGGATGCTCTTGATGAAGCCATTGGAGCCCAGGGTGGGAGATCCAGAGCCAATGGATACTAATGGATACCAATGGAAACAAACACAACACAAAGGTCAGAGAGGGAAATGTGCTGGAGGAAGCTTGGGATGTGTATGTGGATCCCCTGGTTGGCACCCAGAGGGTTGCACTGTGCTGCACTGAGTTGCTCAGTCCATTCTGTCTGATCATGGCACAAAAGAAGAAATTGCTTTTGCTTTAAGAACACTCAACTCATCCTACCTTTATCAGCAATTTCCAATCTTAAGCCATTCTGTTTCTTCCAGAAAAAGCAAAGAGAGAAATCTCAATAGAAAAAAGCAATTTAAAGTCTGAACAAACAACTCCAGATCTTCAGTTGATTTTATTTCTAACCAAATGCAAAAAGTTGATTAATCTCCTTGTTCAGACTGCTAACACTACCAGAAAAACAGACTGCATCCCCTTCACATCAGAGGAAGCTCAACATACTTAAGCCAAACATCTTCCAGGCAAAGAGAAAAAATAAATATAAAACAGGAAAGAATCAGTGCTACAGTATTTGCATGTGTCTGAAGATAAAGCTTTGGAACTGCAGAATGAAGCCAAGTTCACCAGTAAAATAAGCGGGCAAAGCTCCATCCTTGGGCTCCAGCACAGTTTTGTCTATTTAATCTGTAGGTAAACTGAAGTCTCAGCTTTGAAGAGCATCACTGTTTCACCTCCCAATGAGTGACCAGTGCTGTCAGTGTGTGCTACACCCAGAAGGAGCTTCACCTGAGAGTACAGCCCTGCCATCCACCCTTCACCTCTCTTCTCCTTAAACCCTACACTGATAATTCCATTTATTCCTGTTGCCATAGCACCTTCCTCAGCTCTGTATAAACCCCGACCAGCACAGGGGCAGGATGAGGCCTCGCACAGGCTGCACTGAGCCACACCATTCCCAGCACAGATGAAGTTGGTGGCTCGTTTCTGCCCTTGCACACCCATCAGATACCATGTGAGTACCCCAGCACCCACTGAGCTGCAAGTACACCTCCTGACACTGGTAAGAACACAGGCTCTGGTGACACCAAGTCACCACTAACCCTGGTCTCTCTCTGCTGCCAGCACGTCGAGGGGACGCTTGATGGTTGTGGAGCAACTCGACCTACAAAGTCCCATCGGGGGATGCCCGAGGCCAGCATCCACCCTGTTGGACACTGTCTGGATGCAAGGTGATAGGAAGGACCTGTCTTCATGTCCTCCACCGGCAGCACAGTGCATGCCAGGGAGCACTGCCTGAAGGATGCTTTGGGTAGCCTGGACCAGCACCTGCCCCGCTGTTCCCCGAAAGCACCGGTAACAGCCCCGGCAAGGGGCTAGGCACAGCTGCCCCTCCAGACAGCATCCCAGGGTGGGCACAGCCACGGCAGCAGCGCACCCATCCCCGCGGGGAGGCCGGAGCCGGGCGATGCTCCGGGGGTCCCGCAGCGCCGAGGTCCCTGCGCCCACCCCGCACGGGGCTCGCCGCAGCCGGAGGGGCCCGGGGAGCCGCCGCCGCCCCGTCCCCGGCCGCGCCTTTGTCCGCCCGGCGGAGGATGGGGCGCAGCCCCGTCCCGCTCCCCGCCGGTGGCCCCGCTGACACCGCCTCGCCCCGGATCCGCGCGGGCCGCTCACCTGCGGGGCCGCTGCCCGCAGCCTCCTCCTCCTGCTCCTCTTCCTCCTCCTCCTCCGCCACCGCCTCCTCCTCCTCCTCCTCCTCCTCCGGTGGCGGCGGCGGCGCCGGGCTGCCCCGTGCGGGGGCGACGGTGCCGCGGGGCCGTGCGGGCGGCTCCGTACCCGGGCTGCTCTCCGCGGGGCCGCCGCTGCCGCTGCCGGGCTCGGCGGGCGGCGCGGCGCTGACGGGCAGCGCGGCGGTGGCGGCGGCCAGGAGGGCGGCGAGGCACAGCAGGGCGAGCGCGGTGCTCGGCCGGCGCCTCATGGTGCGGCGCGGGGCTCCGCCATGCACTCGCTCATTGACGCGGGCGCTCGCACTCGCACCGAGCGCGGCCGGGAGCGGCGCCGGGCGGCGGCGGCTCCTCCCGCCGCCTCAGCCAGCCATGCCGCGCCCGCGCCCGCGCCCTGCGCCCCTCCGGCGGCTCCCGCCGCGCCGCGCCCCGGCTGACAGCGCCGCGCCCGCCCCGCCCCGCCCCGCCGCGGCCAATCAGCGCCGCGCCCGCCCTACCTGACGGCGCGCCTTAGCCAATCAGCGCAGGGCAGGGGCGGGCCGAAGGGCGGCGCGCGGCGGGGAGGGGGCGGCATTGTGCGGGCGTGAGGGGCACCGGGCCGGAGCTGCCGTGGCCCCGGAGCGGCGGCGGGCGGACACACGGCTGCTTTTCTTAGCGGGAGTATGTGTGTGTGCTCGATTTGTAAGAATGCAGCGGTTTAAAGGCTTTAACTTTTTGTTACGTTTAAAATTTTTATTCAAAAAAATTAAATTTTCCCCTCATCCTGCCCTGCCTCAGTTTTGGGAGACAACGGGGAAGGCGCCGAGGAATCGCGTGGGGACACAAAGCGGTTCCCAGAAAGGAGGGATGCTGCGGGGGTCTGGCAGCTCGGGGGGGGTCACCGCCTCTCGGCACGACCCCCCCAGCAGCCACCTGCACCCGTGTCCCCCTGGCCGCCTCCCCACCTCCCGGCCTGCAGCACCGCCGTTCCCTTTGTGCCGCTCCTCTCCCGGGGATGGAGCTCTCCCCACCCAGCAGGGATGCGGGGAGCAGCCATAAGGACAATGACACCTGGGGGCCCCCCGACAGCGACAGTGACCTTGGCAGAATCCCCCCCGCCCCGTCCCGGAGGAGCGATCGGCAGGATCGCCGCGGGGGGAGGAAGCACAGTGACACAGATATTAATTATTCACGGCACCCAGCTGGCTGATCGCCGCTTCACGCGTGGTGAAGCAAGGCAGGAACGAGCTGCCAGCCCCGCGCCGTGGGAAAACGCCGCTCTGATCAACACAAAGGCACGTGGAAGCAAGGCTGGGATGTGCTGGAGGAGCTGGGTGGGCCGGACAGAGCCCTAGGGCAGCAGCAGCAGCAGCAGCATCCCTACACATCCCGCTGCGGGAAGGTGCAGAGCGCTGGGAGCTTGGTTGGAAGGTGCAGAGCCCAGCCCTGCCCGCAGGTGTGTGGCACTGCCAGGTGAGTGTTTGCATCATCTCTTGTTCCTGCAGGAGCCAATGGATGCTGGCAGGTGCCCTTTGGGATGGGACAGCCTCACCTTCACCCACCACATGGCCCAGGCAGCCAGTCCTCTAGCACAATATTTAGGAGTTGCCTACATGGGAAACACTGCCCAGCATAGCTGCTGTGGGATAATTATTCTGCAATCACTCATTGCTCTTCCCCCCATACCCATCCCCTTCTCAGAAATAAACGGGACTTTATTCCTGCATAATAATATAATTATTATTCCCCAGCAGCTCTGCTGCGCCATTTCCCCCACGGAGACAAACCCTTCTGAGATCTGCTTTCCATAATCGCCGCCAGCCTGTCACTCCCCACGGGACCAGAGGGTCCCTGTGATCAGGGGGAACACTGCTGGCAGGGAGGCAGGAGGGTTTGCTGAGCCACTGTCTCCTCCAGCAGTTCACACGAGGTTGTTGTCTATGGGAGCAGGAGGAAGAAGCCGAGCAGAGGAATGATTAAGGAAAGAGTTGCCTGGAACAAAGAAATTCCTTAGTTTGAAATAGAAGTTGCACGGCCTCAGGAGCCAAAGCAGGGACCCTGTGCCCACCTCTCAGCTCAGGGCTGCTCCCCACAAGGGCCAGCACAGCACAGGCTGCCAGATCTGCTCTTCTGGTTCCCAAAATATTACATTCTCACCTCTGCTTGGGAGGAGCAGGTTAAGCATGTCACTGCATCGTCTATTTACCCTCAGGTGGCCCTCTGCTGTCGCCCCAACAAAGGAGGGAGACGGGAATATCCTGGCAGTGTCAGAGGTTCTTGGGCATCTGTAACCCAGCAGAATCCATGAAAAAGGACTGGCCACCCCTTGGAGGTGGGATCACATACAAAAACAGAGCCTCCATCTGCCCAGCTGGCTGATTTCAGTGCTGAATTATTATGAGAATCAGTACAAAGAACCACAACAATAAAATTTGCTGTCTCTGCCACGTTGTGGGTACACACAACCCAGAGCCTTTGTGGTAATGCCACATCCCAGTGGCAGCAGGGGTGGGAAACCTGAGGGATGAATTCCCACCTCGGTGAAAACCACTGCCAGCCCCCCAGGCTGCCAGGAGAAGGCTGGGTTGAAGGCTGGAGAAAGGCTGTGGGAGACGCTGGGCGAAGGGGATGGAAAATGTTGGCTAAAGGGTTGGAAGGCTCTGGATGAAGGGGATGGAGGATGCTGGTGAAGGGACTGGAGGAGGATGGCACGTCCCAGGCCCGGCGCAGGGACAGTTCCACAGGACCTGCCGCTCCCCCTGTTGATGTCACACAGAGTTGCAAGTGCTCCACAGCCCAGAGCACCGGGCCCAAACCATCCCTGGCTGAACCCAAAAACCCAAGCGCCCGAAATACTGCTGCCTGCTTTCAAGGGCGTTCAGCTGGAGCTGCCAAAGGCACGGAGCAGACCTGTGCTGGCACCACGCCACCAAAATGTTCACGCTTCCCTTCTTTTTGTGTTTTCATTTTGCAATGAGAAGGGGAGTAATGCATATGCGAGCAGGAGAAACCCCCGGGGAGCAAGCCCCAGAGCCCAGGTCGCACGCAGGCAGCCCAGCCTCCATGCCTGCTTTTTCCATAAATTTTAAGGGAATAGACATTCTCCCAAGAATTGTTCCTATTCCATCAAATCAGCAAGATTTTCTTCCCCAGTGGAAGGTTTCTATCAGATATTTAGCAAACCAGCTCTTTCTCTGACCTATTTGCAAGCCCCAAGCCACTCTCCACCACCCACTACTTGAAAGCTTTGATAATTCAATGAGATGTTAATTCTGACATCCAGCATAACTCTCTATACAAAAACTCCTCTCTTTTTTTTTTTAATTATCATTAATTGCAATCCAGGAGTAATGAATCCTCTGTGCAGACTTTGCATTCCAAGCACCCAGCAGCATTTTGCTGCACAACTCCCATTAAGTCAACGTGTATTAAGTAGGTTTTGACAGTTCTGTGTGCTCTGGGGTGGGCAAAGCCCAGAAAAGACAAGGCAGCACAACTCTGCCCTGGGCACTGAGGCACAAGGTTGAGTCCAGCCTGGTCAACACATGGAGGTGTCAGCACACATGTGCTTAAAACACACTGCAAAAGGGTCTTGTCACTTTTAAGAACGTCAGGATCATCTTTTAGGGCAAAATTCTGCTCTAAATGCAGAGGGTTGTTAGTGAGATCCCATGTGCCTTGTTAGGGCACACGGCCTGTGAGACTGAGCCACACACAGTGCTGGAAACCTCTCCTCCTTTATTTAAGAGCCCAGCTCAGTGGGTTTTTACAGGGCTTGCCCTTGAGCAGGGTGCCCTCCACTCCCTTTGCAGAGCCCTGTCAGGCATTGCCCTGATTCAAGGGAGATCAATATATTCTTTAGGCTGCACTTCTTCCATGAATATTTTCATTATTCCATCTGCATATTTATCATTTATTTAAATCACCAAATAAAGAGTGATTGGAAGTTGAAATCCCTAGGAGCATCTCTACAAACCTGGTCATGAGACACAGGAACTGACTTAAAGCACGAGCAGAAGCCTTGGCTTTATTTTCCCTGCTGGAGCCAAGTAAACAGCATGTGTGTTGGAAAACAAATAATTTTACAAATCTTTCTGTTTTCATGACCAGGCCAACATTACCAACAAGAAGGTGATAGTTAGAGTGCAGAACTCCCTGTCTTCATCTCTACCTTCATCTATTTTAAAAATAAAACACCTTCTCTGTGGTTGCTTTGGAGCAGCAGCCCTGCCTGAGCTGAGCGCACGCATTGCCTACATTTATCCTCTGATTTGAATATAAATGAAAGCAAGTGAGTTAAAAATGGAGCCTGGGGAGTTGTCTCTGCAGGCCCACAGCTGCTGGTGGCAGGGCTGGGTGGGCAGTGTGTGCAGGAGGAGCATCCACAGCTTCACCGAGCTCCCAAAGGAAACAAATTCCTCCTTTGCTGGGTCCAGCTCGCTCACACACTGTGCTCATGGGGAATTTGAAATGATGATGTTGCTTTAAAGGTGAGCCCAGGAGAGCCCTGTCACTGCAGTGAGCTGAGCCCTGAGCATCCCTCCCTCCAGCTCCCTGCAAATCCACCCAGGGAGCCTTGGATCCTGGGTGTGGATGAGAAGGAACACACCTTTGCCCTGGCCATGAGCCCCCCACAGCCTCTGCAGCCTCACACACCTTTTTTATCTGCACAAAGCACTGCAGGGATGAAAAAGGGAACAACTGTCCTTGTTGCAACTTCTCAGACAGCAGCAAAAGTCCCAGCCCTGGTGAACAGGGCTGCAAACGCTGTGTGCTGCAGCCACCACCACTCCTGCATGAACATAAACAAACCTGGCATTGTCACAGGTCTGCTGCCACCTCAGATCAATGCAATCAGCTGCCAGACCACCCTCTCCTGCCAGGGGGACATCAGCAGGACACGGTGGGGGTGTATGGACCACTAACAGATCCCAATTCTACACAGACTTAAAGAGCAGCTTAACTTTAGGCACGTCAAGGTCACACAAATTTAAAGCTAAGCTCCATTTCACATCAAAAGTGTCCTACAAATGCAAAATACAGAATAAATTGGCTAATGTGTATGTTTATTGCTGTTCTCTGAGAGGTTGGATCAGAAGGGCTGAGCAGGGAGGGTCAGGCTCTGCACTGCTGACTCAGAGTGCTTGGAAAGTACAATTTCTCTTCCACAGGAAATTGTGGCTCTTTCAGATGTGTTTTCATCTCCAAATCCTCTTGTCCATCCCAAATTTGCTGGAGAAGGCTTTCAGAAGTGTTGATGGGGAAGGATTTCTTTGCTGTGGCATGGGAAGGTGCTGTAGGTGACACTGGAGCCCAGCACTGCCAGGGTACAGCCAGGAACCGGCAGCTCACACACGAGGAAGATTAAAATGGCATCAATTTGAGTGGTAATGTCAAAACTAAACTGAACAATTTGTTGAAATTAAATGCTCTGGAAGAAAAAATTATCCTCTGAAGGTCAAAATGAATGGCTCAGATTTTTTTTTCCCATCAATAGTTTCCTACGTGCTCCCACAAAATGGGTTGATTTCAGCAAAGCTGCGCTTGCCAATAAAGATCATTTCCACTGAAACCCTTTCCATCCTTCCTGCTGCCAAAAGAGCTCTGCCTGCAGCTGAGCACCCCACAGATCTACAAGTGGGGCATATTTCCTCTCCAGTGCAGCCCCCAGCATCACCCTGGACCCCTCTCCGCAGTCCCTGGCTCTGGGGACACTGGGATTTGGAGGGGCATCCTTCCATGGCAAGTGCTGTCTGCTCCCCTTTTTATTCCTGATTATTTCTGCAAATGTGTGTCACAAAACAGGGACAGCCCTGACACTCGGTAGGAGGAGAGGAGAGGAGCATCCCTTCAAAGAAGATTTAGAAAAGCGGTGTGGGAAGGGTTTCTGTAGTGCTCATCTACAGAGGAGAGCAGCAAATCCTCTCCTCTGATGGCAGATCCTGAAGGCAATCCTTGAGCGTGAAACACTGAGCTACCGGTGATTATACAATTCCTTTGAAAAGGGGCTTTTCTTCCAGATCCGGTTCACAAATCTCCTGCTATTACCCACCCTAAAGCTCTGTTAACACTTTCAATCTCTCGCTTTCTGCCACAGACATTTCGCCTTTCACTCACTTTCACTCCGGGCTTTTTCACTGAAAGCATGTTATTACCTGGGACACGAGGAGGGAGGGGATTAGGGATAGAGAGGCTTGTCCAAATTAGGCTATTAGCTATTGCCTAAGGGAATGACCAGCCAGGTGCTGTCCTCAGAGCCCAAGCTCCCTCCTAAAACACTCAAGGTGTTTGATTATTTCCATATTTTTGTTTCAGTGATTCCCCAGGAGGCTCCGGCAGGGCTGGGGCTCATCCTGACTCCTGGCAGTGACCAGTCCTGGAGCATCACACAAACAGCAGGGCTGAAGGACACGGCTGGAGTTGGGAGATAAAGCCCAGCCAAGGACAGTGTTGGGGACAGCACCCTTGTCAGGATTTGACCTTTTCAGCTGCCAAACCCTGTAACCCTGAATAATTTAGGAATGTGTCAGTGTGAAGGCAGGGCACAAGGTCCTTGATATTCCCAGGGGTGCAGGTGGGACATTGAGTGGCCATTTGGGCTCTGACGCTGGACAATCCATCAGCCAACAAAGCAAAACCTTTTATTCCTGCTTCTCCACCGAGTGCTCGGGCCTGAGCTTCCCTGCTGCGGTGGGAACCCACAAGCTGGCACCACCACATCCCAAAATCCAGCTGCTCCCAGCTGCTGGCTGTGAGGAGCCTGGGAGGAGGCAGGGGCTGAGCTGAGCCGGTGGGAACAGGGCCAGGAACGGCAGCAAGGGCGGGAGTGCAGAGGAAGGAGCCTTCCCATTGTCCAGAACAAAGGACCAGATGTGCACCCAGGGCAGGGAAAATCACACCCTCCCACTGGCAGATCTGGCGTTTGCACTCACCAGGGCCTCAAGGCTGTCATTAGGAGTGTGTTCTACACAAGCACAGCCAAACCCCTTCTCAAACTCATTAATTCAGGACAGCAACTCGTCCTGCCCTTCCAGAGGGTTATTCTGACTGACCATACCTGGCCAGCTGCTCCACACCTGCAGGTATCTGGGTCAAGGGGGTTGCTCTTCCTTGTCTCTGATTTTTTTTGTTTTTCTTAAAAGCCAGTAAGTAAAATCAACCCCATGATGGATTTTTTTTTTTATTTCCGTTCTTTTCTTCGCTTTGTCCTTGCTCCTGAGTTAACATTCTTCATTAGTCCTGCTCAGGAACCTGGTGGATAAGCCCAAAGATATGTGCTAGTGCATCTTTTGCAGTGCTGGGTGTATCCACACAATCATTTCAACCTAATCATTTCCACATTAAGCTCCAGCCATTCTGTGCTAACTTGTGCCTTAGCTAACACAGGTCTTTGAGAAAAGCTCCCAGTCTTCATTTTCTGACACTGAGACTGAAGAAAACCACCCTTTCCCTTTGAATTTGTTCCAAAATGTTGGACCTCTTGGGGTTTTTTTTTTAAACAATGAAGGTGATTAATTTCCAGTTTGATTTCATCTGGCTCTTGCTTCCAGCCATGCGTGGTTTTTCCCCTGCTAAATTACAGATCCTGCACTGCCCGCTCTTTTCTCCCTCTGAAGGTATTTATACACTGTCATCAAGTCACCTCTCAACCTCTTTTTTTAATAATGCAAACAGATGGAGGTCTTTAAGTTCTCTCCCCTGTAAGGCTGTTTCTCCAGTCTTTCAATCATTTTTGTAGCTCTTTTCAACACCCTCCAACACCCTCTCTTAAACACAGACACCTGAACTGGATGCAAAATTCCTGAACCAGTCTCCCCAGCCCCATACAAAGCTAAAATCCTCTCCCAGCACCTACTCACTGTTTCCCCTCTCACACATTCAAAAATCTTATTCACTCTTTTGCCTAAAACACCACACATTGCCAGGAAGCTTCCACTGAGCTGCTGCTCCAGCACAGCTCTGGCCTGACTCCTTATACAGAACCAAACCAGCCAAAGCACCCTCTGTGCTAAGACTTCCTAAATGTTCCTCCCCAAACTGCTCCAATTTCTCATGCCACAACAGCATCTTCTGGACTTTTACTGTAAATACCTGGTTTGCTAAACGCTGGGCACTGAACCTGGGAAAAGGGAGACTTTTCAGATGTTATAATTTCCCTGTTTTCTCTTTTTGCCCGTTCCCTGTCATCACCACTCCTGTGTTTTGGTGCTTCAGGCTGGCAGACATCCATCCACAACTGGGCTCAAGTCTGAGGACCCTTGCAGAGCAGAGGACGGGACCAGCTGGCCACAGCTGGCTGACACCCAGGTGCCACATGAGCTGACACCGTGACCATGTGACAGCTCTGGGAGCAGGGCTGGCAGGCAGGACAGCCCCAACCTCGTGCCATTTCCCTGGCCAGGCTTCAAAACACGTCAGCACTGATAAAAGGGACAGATTTTCAGCACGGGCACCCAGTGTGGCCAAACCCTTGTGAGCAATGTAGCTGCCAACATCACACCCAGAGCTCCTGAGAGCTCAAACATCTGAAATTACTCTCCTCCCAGGCTTTTCCTTCCCTGGTTCAGCATTGCAGCTATTTTTCCATCTGGGAACAGCCGCCTGTCAGCACCCTCTGGGGTGCAGCATGGTCACTTACAAGCAGCGTTATGGGGCAGTTTTACAGGAATTTAAATAACGTGCTAGGGGAAAAAAAAAAAAAAAAAAAGCTTCTGCTAGCAATTCCTCCCTCTTTAACCAGCAGGTGAGTTCTCTGTGGCAAACACCGCTTTTGTGGGAGGAAGATCACCAGCCGGGATGGGGTTTCTCCATGGGGAAGTAGCTAAATTTTTGGGAAGCAATGCGGGGCTCGGCCTGGGGCCGTCCCTGGTGAGGCTGAGCCCGGGTGGGCAGGGGCAGGCAGAGATGCAGCTGCCGACCGCTGCATGTCAGTGTTGCTCCACGCAGCCCGTCCAGCTGTGCAACATCTGCCGCCCGCCCGAGCGGCTCCGCTGGCGCCCGGAGCACCGCGGGTTTGCAGGAATGGAGCTTTGGGGACAATGTGACAGCACGTTCGGCACACAGGGACAATCCTCCCTGTGTGGCACGGCGGGGCAGGGGCACCCAGCTCCTGCTGAGGGTTCAGGGCTCAGAATTGCATCCCCGGGCCAGGATGAGGTGTCTGGCCCTGGGCTGCAGCAGGAACGTTTCTCATCCCCTTCTGAGCCCCAAGCAACACACAGCACCCCTCAAAATCCCAACCCAGCACCTGGCACGGCTGCAAGTACAAAGGATTACCTGACATTCCCACTCCTGGTTTCCACAGGGGCCAGTTTCAGAAGTCAAAGCCAGCAGGATGCTGTGCTCTGGGCATTGCCCTCATTCCCTGGCACTGGGCGGTGCTGGTGTGCCACTGGTGTCACCCATGGAATGGCACTGCCAGGGCCTGTGGTGAATAATTTTGGCAAGGTTAGCAGTGTGGGAAGCTCAACCCTCCCCACCAGCCTCATGGAGCTCCTTCTGAATTCAATAATATTGAATTAAATAATGATGAATTCAATAATATTGAATTCAATAATAATGCTCTTGACTCCTCCCCCATTCCCTCCAAGTCCTGCTGGAGAAGAAATCTGCACTATGGAGCCTGGATTTTCCATTGCCTTGGTAACATCTTGTATCCATCACCTCAAAGAAATATCTACTAATGGTGTGAGAGAAAAGGTGAAAAGTGCTGTGGCCACTGGAGGAAACAGATTGTCCTGGGAACTCCCAGACTTCCCACCTGCAGAATCAGGTCTGGGATTAACCACACAGGTGCCAGGGTGGATCTGTGGTTTCAAGAAAAAGGGAACATAAGATAATAATTTTACTCTGATTTAATGGAATAACAGTACTAATGGTGCTCTATGCAAGGTTAGAAGGGGGCTGGATTTATAAAGTGGAAATTCAGCTGTCCAGAAGTGAACAAAGCTCTTGTTGACTTTGGGGGCAGAGGGAGGTGTTGAATTCAAAGGCTGCAGAGTTTTTGGCTTCATGCCCGAGTCCTACAGTCAGCCAGAAAATCTTGTCCAGGTGTTTCACCAGGAATGAAGAGAGGCAGTTCCCTCTCCACTCAGAAGATCCAATGCTGGGCTCTGGAAGAGAGGCCATCCTCCAGATCAGCACCGTTTCTCTGTGCTTCATTTCCTGGCCTCCAAAAACAGAGAGGTGGGAGACTTCCCAGCCTTACAAGGAGGTCCAGAGGATTTATTTGTCAAAGCTCTCAGAGCCAGCATTTCCCTAATACCTGCCCCAAAGGGACACCACTGGGAATTGAGGGGAATGACCAGGAGCTACCAGCTAAACAGCACTGGGGGTTTTTCATATGCAAGTTTAGTGTTAGCACCAGAGCTTGTTGCACAGCATCATTTGTTGCAGAGGAAGTCCAGCAGCTGGCACGGACACTGTCTGAGAGTGTCCTGACACCCATCCCACTCTGAGTCACACAAACACTGCTGGAGCAGGGTTAATCAGCACTTTTTTTATTTCAAAACTATTTGCTAGAGCAGTATCCACAAAACACTGCTGTGCTCCAGGGAGATGACAGGCCAAACCCTGGCTCACTCCAGCCTGAACCCAACAGGGAGCCATCAAGCTGGAGCTGTGAAAGCAGCAGAAATTCGTGACCCTGTTCTGGTCAGCCCAAGAGGCTCCATGACCCGCGAGGGAGGCTCTGGGGCAGATTACTCACACCACAAGCATGAGCAGCAGGAAAGGATGAGCATGTGGGGCTGCACTGCTGAGCCAGAGGCTGAGCCAGAGCCATGGAGAGCCCGTGGAGATGCTGAGAGAACCCTCCAGCACAAGCAGACCCTGTGTATCCAGGGGCTACATCACTCCAGAGCCTCAGCAGCAGCTGCATGATGGGCAAGAGGTCGGGAAATCAAATCCTGGGATTGTCATCCTGCAAGACTCCCTCACCCAGAGCTTCCACGGGCTTGACCTGCTTGAGTCCTGCAAGCATCAGCTCTGCAGTTAGGAATGGCCTTGCAAAGTGCCTGGTGGCTGCCAAAGAGCAAACAGGAGGCTCCAACCTGGCAGCCACTGGACCACCAGAATGTTTTAGAAGCTCAGAACCTTATTTTGGTCACAGCTTGGCTCCCTGTGCTCCCTGAGCTGGGTCTGGCCTTCCCCTCCCCAGCTTTGTACTACAGAAGGGATGCTTCTGTGCAGCCAAGAGATTTGCTCAATAAACTTGGGAAATATTCCCTCAGCCAGGGAGTTATATAAAGTGCATTCCCCACGATGCATGATTTCTCTCTGCAGGGAATATCCATGGTGATGGTGCCCACAGCCTCTCGCCTGTTCCGCCTGCAAACAGCAGAAATTCAGCTCTTGGTGCAGGTGCTTGGAAATGCCACTTCCAGAGCCACCAATTGTTGGACAATGCAGGGGTGACAAAAGGAAAACATCAGAAGGTCATGTCACAGAAAAATCATGTCAGGGACAGAAAGAGAAACACATTGCTCCCACCAAGTCACAACATCCTCCTCCCAAATTTGTGGAATGAGTTATCTTGAGGTTTTGCCAGTTTGAAACAATTAATAAGATCTAATTTTGGAATATAAAATAAATCACCATGAAAACAAAAATGTTTTAAATCGTTAAAATCTGTTTGACCAAGCCAAAATATTTCTTCCAGCCTCTTGCAGAGAATTTTGAAAGTTTCCCATGTCTCTCCTGGCTGGAAGAAAAGTCCTCACCAGATCTCAGATACCAAATTGCTCTGTCCACAGCAGGCAGAGAGAGGGTGGATGAACAGAGCCAACAGTGTTGTGCTGAAAATCTCTGGCTCTCCTACCAAGATTTCAGTCCCAGGAAACAGATATAATGAAATTCACCCTGGATATGGGAATCAGCACAGGCCACCTCAGTTATTTTCTTCTTTATTTTATTTTTTAATTCTTTATTTTATTCTTCAGAGCTCATGAAGCACCAAGACCTTGGATGGGTGCCAGCACTGTCACTGTCACTGCCCCAAGAACAGCAGCATCCTTCTCAAACTCTCAGGGCCAAGAGAAATCCCCCCTTTCTGCAGGAACAGTCTCCTCTGAGCCCCTTGCAGCACATACATTCATTAATTCACCCAGAGCCACAGCCTAGCCACCAATTTCTGAGCAAATCCAACCTCACCCACTGGCAGTCAGTGTTGCCAGCACGCCCTTCTACATTTTCCTCTGCCACAGTCAGGATTGTTATTTCCCAGCCCTTTGGAGCTGTCTCCCTGTGGTTACCTTCTCCTCCTTTGCCCTCCCTATCAGCTCTCACCTTGCTGTTCCCATCTCCATCCTCTGCAAAGAGCCCCACAGGAGACAAGCACCAGCCAAACAGATTTTTCCTGAGCCTAAGAAGCAGGAACTTTTTGTATTAAATTCCCTGGAAAAATAACTGACTCTTCATGAATGCCAAGGGAGGAAAAGCCCTGATCAAGATCTAAGCAAAGTCGGGATGGATAATGTGGAGGGTTCCTGTGCCCAAAGGACCAGGGCAGGGAGAAAGGCAGGGGAACACAAAGGGAAATGCTTCATTAGCTCCTGCTCAGGTGATCTGCCCTCTTGAAAAGCCAATGACTCCTCCAAAAGGTTACAGTGCAGCAGCTTGCAGCCCAGATCGTTACAGAGCTGTCCCTGCAACCAGGGATGTTTGTGCCAGGGCACCTCTCAGAGCTGGCTTAGAGCAGAGCCACCTGCCATGGCAGAGCCCAGCTAAGGACCTGCCCTGTCCTCCTGTCCCTGTCCTCTGAAACCACCCAGCTCTGTCATCCTCAGCCCTGAGGTCTGGGAAAAGTGCTTGTCGTTCCCAGGGGGATGTTTCTCTCCTTGTGATTCCCTGAGTCCTGGGAGCTCTCAGCCAGGCTGAGCCATTCAGATGAGCACAGTGATGAATTTTGGCATTGCAGAGGAGTGGGTTTTGTGGGGATTGAGATTTCTAGGGAATCAAATCCCCCAGCCAGTGCCCTGGGGCTGCCAGTGGCCCCACTGCTTGTCCAGGATGTGGCAGCACAGCCTCTCTTGGCTGTGCCCAGTGGGCACCAAACATCCTGGCACAGAGGCTTCAGTACAGCTCCAGGCAGCTCATTCCTGCAGGGTCCTGTCTCAGAGCCCGTTTCTTCCTTCTCCCTCAGACAGCTGTTTACATTTTTGTTTGTGTGAATAATCTCAAATATGAAGGCTTTGCTTTGCTCTTCACCCCATTAGATAATATTAATTACTGTAGGCAGACAAATAGCTTGGAGAAAGGAGGAGAAAAAAACCACTCTAGAAAAGCTGCAGGCCTCGAAAGTATTTAAAGGGCCATCTGCAACTCCTCCAGAACTGTACAGACAAATGAGAGCAGCAGTAGCACATATTTATTCAGTAGACATCGTGGCAGCATTCCCGCTCCTGTCTGAGCCATGAACTAGCACCAAAAATGTAAGGCTTGCTGCTCCTCAGGCTCTCCTCTCCGCTGGGAATGCAGCAGAGATATTGGCAGGACTCAACCTGGGGAAGGAGTCACATGGAGTTTTGGGTGCAATGCCAACTCTGCTCCTCAGAGCTGCTGCACATCTTCTCCTAGCAGGTTTCCCAACAATATAATGGGCTGGCTGGCCATTGGAAAGATGCTTGACTCGAGCAAACAAACAGGAACCTCAGGTGGGCAGGGATGCAAACACAAACCCAGATTTCCCACTGCCCCATATACACAAATTCCCTCTGGGCATCTCTCATCAGAATTTAGATACCCCACTTCTCATCTGGACACAAATATTTGTTAGGCATAACAAGGAAAGACTGAAATCCACTTTAACATGTGTACCGAGACAAGCTGCTTAAGAACAAAAACAAATAACAATAAGTTTATTAATAATTCATCCATTTCACGCAAACATCTCCAGGCAGGCATTCCTGCCTATTGTCTCTCTGATATTACGCAGAGCTGCTGAGGCCTGGCCCTGATTTTTCAGTTGGATACCAGCCAGCAAAGCTTCCAGGTGGATGATGCTGATTTACAGCCCATCTCCGTTTGCTGCTCTATTTACACTCCTTTGTTTACGGGATTTTGTGTGAATTACCTTCCAGGGCAGTCATAGCTTTTGAAATATAGGAAGGAAACAGCAGCAATTGGAGGAAACCTAAAGTGAAATTCAGTCACAAATCTTGTCTATTAATTCCTATTCCATCCCTTTCTTTCCCCAGCCCTTGCCTCGGGAAGTCGTGCCTATCCCTGGCACGCCTTCCATCAGAGATATTATACTGCTATAAATGTCAGACATTTGAAGAACAATCCTATCTATTAGCATGTAAAAGAGTATTATTGTCTGCAAGTTATTAGGTTCAAAGGCATCTTTGTGCTTGGCAAATTGATGTCTGCAGCTCCAGATCCCAATACCAGCTATGGGAGCACTGTGGAGAGACCAGGGTTCTCATCTAGCCCAAAACACAGCTCTCAACAAAAGGAGCAAATTGGGCAGGAAAATGGTACAAATGTCTTCAAGACACTTCTGGTACTCTTTTATGATGTTACTAAGTTGTTCTTAGAAAGTTACCTCAACCTCTAGAAGTTTTCATCTTCTCCTAAAGCGATACTAAAACATGAGACACAGATGTGCCCCGGCTGACAGGTGGAAGAGCATTTCCAGCTGCTTCTCCAGCAGTGAATTGCAGCTGGCTTCCCTCCCAGCCCTCAGAGCAGCCCAGGGAGGGGTAACTCAGAGCTGGGGTGTCACTGATGTGCCCAGAGCGTGTTTAACTGGGCTTGAAATTTATCTTAACCCACCCTGGAGTGCCACGTACAGATAGTGCTCAACTCCTCTGGCCCAGCTGCTACCCAGGGAGCTCAAAGCACTCCTTGGGGGAGTGTGAGCCATGCTGGGTCTGGCAGAGGAGACTCCAGTTCCCTCTCCAGTAACTCCACAAGGATTCAGCTCCACTGGCATCTCTTCTCTTGGGCCACCTGACTGTTCCTGTGCCTTCCTGCAGCCCCATTCCTCCCCACTTGCCATCTGCATCTTCTCAGCTCACTCAGCAGAGGGAGGGGTATCTGTGGGTGTTGTGCCCACATTTTAGGTTTGAAATTTGACTGTAAGATGGATGAATTGAAGGTAAAATCCTTGCTGTGCAAAGAGGGATGTTGGAAAGCATCCTTCATCCACTGTTGGCACTTGGACGTCTCATGTGGGAGCAATTGTAGAATCATACATTGATTGGAGAGGGCCTTAAAGATCACTTCATTCCACCCCC
The DNA here is from genome assembly GCA_910950805.1 of Acrocephalus scirpaceus scirpaceus. Lineage (NCBI taxonomy): Eukaryota > Metazoa > Chordata > Aves > Passeriformes > Sylviidae > Acrocephalus > Acrocephalus scirpaceus. Next base: position 6,586,442 of record OU383790.1, on the reverse strand, counting down.
TGCCATGGGCAGGGACACCTTCCACTGTCCCAGTTTGCTCCAAGCCCCATCCAGTCTGGCCTTGGACACTTCCAGGGATCCAGGGGCAGCCACAGCTGCTCTGGGCACCCTGTGCCAGGGCCTGCCCACCCTCACAGGGAAGAATCTCCTCCTAATATCTCATGTAAAACCTCTTCTCTCTCAGTTTGAAGTCATTCCACCTTGTCTGGACACTCCATGCCCTCTCTCCATCTTTGTTGTAGGTTCCCTTCAGATCCTGGAAGGCCTCAATAAGGTGAGTCTCAATCCTTCTCTTTTCCAGGCTGAACAAACCCAATTCTCTCAGCCTTCCCCCATAAGAGAGGCACTCCATCCCTGTAACCCCCTTGGTGTCTGCCAGCTCTGGCCATGCTCCTTTAGGAAACAAATAATTGTGGGGAAGAGTATAGATATCTATGCAATGCCTTTATGTGGTGATTTACACAAAAATCACGTTGGCACAGATGCCCTCACAGCAAAACAAACGGATCTGGGCAGAGCTCGGTTTCAACGTGGGTGGCAGAGCTTGTGCCCGTGAGCATCTGGAGCAGAAAAGAGCAATAACCCCAGCACCTCCCCAGCAATGGGCTCTGATTTGGAGGGGCAGGACTTGGAGGAAGCCAACCCAGAGCAGGTGGTCCAAAAGTGTGTTAACAACCCCGTTAACAAGCACTGCAGATTAGACCAAACAACAGCTCATCAGCATTCAGCCCAAAGGCCACGGGCTGCACGGGAGAGAATAGAGGAACAACGAGAAGGAGGGGAGATGAAAAGAAAGCAGAGATGGGAAGTGGTTTTAATAATATTGTTTCCTAATTACAGCACGGCACAGAGAACAGATGCCGTCTGCTTTGACGTTTACAGCTCAGCACAGGACGTGCCAAAAGCACAGCGAGGGAACTGCTCACACAGGGACACAGTGGCAGCACCTGTGGCAGCAGCACGGGGGCACTGAGTGTCCCAGCACCTGAGCTGGGGCTCGGGTGAGCTGTTGCTGCTGCCCAGCACCCTGCTGGTGTTTCTTTTGAAGCTACAAAATGCAGTTTAAGGGCCTCTGCTGACCGTGGTTAGAGGTGCACCAGTTTGCAGGGTGGCATCATCCTCAAAAAAACTGATACATAGGGTGAGGGGCAGCACCTGCATCACCTGCTGGGGAGAGACACATTTCTCCAGAAGCTCTGTGCTCTGGGAATGGGAATATCCCTTCAGCTGCTGTAGTGCCATCCTCCCAGCACAGCATGGACCTGTTTCTTTTCTTGTTACCTCCTGAAACATTTATGATGCAGGTTCAGGATCATTATCCCACCATGAGAAACCAAAAATGAATCACTTCACAGGCCAGCACCACAGCTGGGACTGTGGGGCACATCCCTGAGGCTGCCCCTGGCACTCACCACTGCCCCACAGCAAACTGGGCAAGGATGGGCATATATGGGGCCAGCATGGACCTTCCCCACTATGCCAGGACAGTGTGTGTATGGGAAGAAGGTTTTTAACTCCTGAAAAATTTCCCTGCAGCCTGGCCAGGCATCTGCAAGCCCCCCACGCCTGTCAGAGCCGCACACAGAAGTGCACAGGATGAGGCACACTAATGCATGTCTTGGTCCCAGGCCAAAATAAACGCCGGCTATAATAACCCTCCCGGGAAAGCCAAACAGAGGACCCCTTTGTTAGGGACAACTCGGCGTGTTACGCTTCATTTGGGCCAACAGCACTTCCAGCACGAGGCTCAGGCACCATCTGCTTGATGTGGGCAAGGTGGGCTGAGGGCAGAAACCAGGGAAAAAGGGAAATCTCGGGACAAGGAAATTTGGATGATGCCTCTTGAGTCAGCCCGGCCCATAAAGACCCTAAAAATCTGGCAACAAAAAATCTGGGAAGAAGTCTGGCAGGTATGTTGGGCCCGTTGTGGTCTCTGCTGGAGACCAGGGTTTGTAATGGGGCAGGGAACAGCAGTGTCTTCTGTGCCACTCACCTTTTGAGCAGGTGTTACGAAAGGATCCAGCTTTAAGATCTGCTGTCTCTGGCTAATTCCTGTTTAGTTTACTTCAAAAATAGAGACAGAGCAACAACAGCGTTGGATGAAACCCTATGGCTCTCTGCTAAGCCCAGCACAAGCATTAGGCATTTGTGGAAACTTCTTTATTGATGTGTAAGTATGATGAAATGACTCCAGGGAAGGTCTGTCCTGACCTGAAGAGGACAAGACAAACTGGATCCCAGTCTGTACTGGGATCCTCCCAGTGTGAAGTGGCAGCTGTAGCCCAAAGCACCTGAGCCTGAGGGCAGCAAGGAGTGTGCTGATGTTCTGGTCAGTGTGAGGCACTCCTGCAAGGAGGAGTGGGATGGACTGGATGGTTCTTATGGATCCCTTCCAGCAGGAGGTCACACCTGGTTCTGGGATGCTCTGATGACCCACAAGCTCCTGCAGCAGCTGCAGCAAATCAGCAAATCAGTGGGTGCCAGGTGGTGGCAGAGCCCTGAGCCCTGTCCTGCCCTAGCACAGGTGCTGATGGTTAAAGCCATCAGCAGACATCATCTGCTGATGGGAAGGGCTGGGAGCAGTTTCAGGAGGCGCCTCTGCCACGGGAAGGAGTGCTCTCCTCTCCGAGGAGTGTGTGCTGGCTGCAGGATGCCCTCGCTGTCCCAGGTGAGGTGGTGCAGTTGGGGTGACGTGGGCTCTGTGTGTTGCAGGGGCTGGTTGGGTTTGTGGGGTGCAGGGGTTGTTGGGGTGGGGGAGCTTGCTCTCCCCAGCCAGACAACACATCTCCTCTGCTGAGTGTGGTACCACTGAGTGTGGGATGCTTAGGAGGTGACCACTAGCCTGTAACAGCAGGCTGCTCCAGAGGGATTTGTCCCAGCAGCAGGTGGGCTGAGGCAGAGAGAGCCCTGAGTGCCCCAGGTACTGCCTGGGTTAGCTGTGCTCTGCTGCCCCAAAGCCAAAAGAGTGCTTGGGACATTTAATCTCTGTGACAAGCCAGAAACAGCTTTTCTGGAGCAGCTTCCCAACAGCTGCAGCTCATGGACTTATGAGTTTTTCCAATCCAGACCGTGCTGAAGAGGGGGAGCTGGTCCTGGGGCCAGCACAGATCCACATGGACACCCCATGTACCTGTCTGTGTGGTGTGTGCTGGATTCAGGTTTCCTGGGAAAGCCTTAATGACTTCTAAATCCTAATAAATAAATAAAGCACAGAGGGATTGAGGGTGATGGGCCTGCAGCTCCAGCTCCTGCAAAGCTAATATTGTTTCTCCCTGTATGGGTGAGGATTCTGGTGTTATCAAAGTGGAAATCCAGGTATGTTTCAGGCCTGTGGGGGAAAAGCAGTGAGCAGTTTATTTTTCCTTTGACAGAACACTTATGATCTACAGCCATCTGGCAAAGCAATTCTTAACTTTTTCCTCTTATTTATGAGGGCCGAGGGAGCGAGAGTTATTTGCAGCTGGGATGCCAATTGCTGCTGGCAACTGCTGCTGATTTGGGGTCCTTCTTCTCCCCTCTGCAGCTCTGGGAGGGAAGAGAGGCTTCAGCAGCAGGCAGGGGGTTCTTATGTGCTTCTCAATGGTGTTTAGGCTCCTAAATCATGGTGTTCAACACCAGAGTTGTGGCTCAAGAAGAATGTAATGCTTATGTTGGGTTAGGGGAAAAGAAAAGGGAGGGGGGAGAGGGGTTGCTGTGTTCTGTAGTGGATATGGCTGCACGTGGCTCTGTTGGATGGAATTGGTGCATAATGGGTACAGGGGAAAACTCTCTGTACCTCAAGGGTGTGGATGGTGCACATGAGGATGAGGCTCATGCCCCAAAACTGTGGTGTCCCAGCAGCTGATGTGAGCAGCTTTTGGCATCCCTGGGTGTGTTGGGCTCCCCAGGGGCTCTGGGGAATGATGAGTTTTGGTTTCTTTACGCTCGTAAAATGCTCTGCTAGCCTGGAAAGGAAGCATTAGGGATGTGCAAATAATTAATTACTAATTAGCTGGTAGATTGCTCACAGGATACAGGCGGGGACTGAGCAGCTCCAGCACAGAGTGCTGTAATCTGTGCGGGTCTGAGGGGTGGGCGCTGCTCAATTGCTGTGCCTGAAGGAGCAGGAGGAGCAGCAACGGGAAATACCTGGGAGACAAAAAGAAACATTTTGGGAGTGTGAAGGGAGAACAGATGGTGCTGGGGGAACGGCAACAAGGTGCCCTTCAGGAGAACGACAGCAGTCAGAAATGGAATCAAAGCCTGTGTCAGGGGCATTCTGACTCCTCTAGGGGAGGTCAGGGAACATCAAGCAGAGAGCCCCGGGGTGCAGGAGCTCCTCAGGGAGGAGCAGAGACTGGGGGTGATCAGGGGTGAATTGCTCCCAGCTGAGCTGAGTTAAGCTGGGGTTTGGGGTTTTATCAGGTGTTTGGAGTGAGCTGCTGCCCAGAGTGGGATTTCCTGGAGTGAGTGTGAGGGTGGTTTTGCTGTGGAAGCTGGGGTGGAACTGCTGGGACATGCACTGGTGCCAGAGTGTTCCCTCATGCAGAAGGAAGGGGTTAATGAAGGGCTCAGGCTCACTGGTGAGCAGAGGGGCAGCCCGGTGGATGGAGCACTCCTGCCCAGGTGAGGGATTTGCTGCAGGATTGTGGGGCATTTGTTGTGGGAATGTCCATCCCTGAGTCACCTTTCACCGTTTCTCCAGGAATGTTCATCCCTGTTTGACCTCTGAGCCTGTGTCAGTGGTTTCTGGTGCCACTCAGGGTGGCTCTGGCTTCTCTGTCACCTTCACTGCTCCATGTCTGTGCCTCTGCTCTCACTGACATGCAAAGCTTCCCTAGTTTGCTTTATTGATAAAAATCCTTGCTGCTGAAAGAGCTGTCAGACAATGAGTTAAATCATCGCTCAATTGGTGGTGAAAATAAAAGCTTTGGGCATTCCCAAACTACTTTCTCCCCTTGCACTGATGGCTGAGGGGCTCCCTGGTGAGGGGGCTGAGCAAGGCTTTACCAAGAGTCATTTTGAACCCCCTGGCACCTGGCCTGGTTGTTGGTAAGGCAGAATGAAGAGTCCCAGACAGCAGCTGGCGTGGCTCCAGTTTGACAGTAATCACCTTTCAGCTGGGATTTTGGCTCTGGTTAAACTGTGTCAGTCCTGGAAATACGTACAAGTGAAACACGCCCAGCTACTGCTTTGAGTTGCTGGGCTGCCCTCTGAGGGCAGCACTTGCTTGGCTCCTGAGGGATGTCCTCAGGGACTGAAACAGCAGTAAAAGGTGCTGCAGTGGTGCACAAAGGGTTAATGCCCTTGGGCTGAGGCTCACCTCGACCTGAGCCAGCAGACTGGAGCAGAGTGCTGCAGCTTCTTTGGTATCAACGTGGGAAAGCGATAAGGGGAGGCCTCTTCCAGCCCTGCTAATGATCTGCAGTAATGAGAACTTGGCCTCCATCTGCTCCCGGCCAGGCTGGGCAGCTCCTGAGGCTGGGTGGTCCTGCCTCGGCAGGGAGTGTGTGCCAGAGGCACTGAGCATCCTCCTGGCTCCGTGTGGACGTGGTGAGGGGGGGAGTGGGGGTTTGGGGGTGCTGTAGGGGTCCTGATGGGTGAGCTGAGCCCTCTGGACAGAGGGTGACACATTGGGGTGCTGGTGGCCACATGCAGCTGCTGAGTTCCTCATGCCACCACTCCTGGGGCTGGCAGGGCCCCAACAGCCACACCTGGGCTTGCTTTGTTTTCCACTGTGGAATGCCAGTTTTCTGTTTTTCCAGCAAGACTCTGAATCTGTAGTGGGTGCAAATTTCAGGAAGGTCCTTGCAGACCAGGAAGCCAGGAGTAACATTTCCCTCCAGTCCCTGCCTTTTTGTGGTGCAGCACCAACCCAGCCTGGGAGTGGTGGTGGTGGTGCCCAAAAGCTGCCACATCCCTGGCAGGGAATGCCATCAACCAATTAGTGCTGTTTGCTTCTTTCACTTGTTCCCAGTTCAGACTGACAGCTCAGTGCCAGGGTGTAAAGAGCCCTGCTCGGGTGAAAGAGCCTGAGTGGTGCCCGGGGCACACTGGAGCCCCCTAAATGAGCTCAGTGAGGCTTGGAGAGCAAAGCTCCAGCCTAAACATGCGCTGATGTTTGTGTTTGTTGATTGATGGAGGTGTTTGGGTGATGCTCACAAAAGAACCACTTGTGTCCTGGTGGGATCTCTGGATCCCAGTTGGTTCTGGCACCTCTTCGGGCCTCTCACCTCTCCTCCTGCATGGTCAGAGGGGACAGGGCTCAAATCTGGGAAGCAGGAAATGCCCCAAGGGGATCAGACCAAAGTCCCGCAGCTGTAGCAGAAGGAGAAGCTTTTTAGGGAGGCCATTTTAAGGAAATCTCACATGAACTGACCTTCACCCCTAGCAAATGGCCAGTGGGTTTCTCTGACTTGCTCTGGTGGATGCTGTGCACATTTTGCATGAGGCACGGGCAGGTTTTCTCTCTGCACTGGAGATGGCAGCAGAGCACTCCTGACTCCTGTGCATCTCAGTGCTTAAATCTGATTTTCTCCCTTTGTGCCTTAGGCTGTTTGGAAGTTGGATATTAATGGCTTTTTAAAGTGCTTGGTGTGCTTGTGATGGGCTGCTCAAAATATGGATTGGCTCTTATATCTTAACCGTTCAGCAAATTGCTTTTCCATCGATTTTCTTGGGGTTGTTGTTTTTCTGAAATTCAAATTCTAAGAGCAGATCTCAAAAGAGCTATTAAATCATCTGGCTTTGCCTGCACGGGGCATGCAGCTCCATCCTCTGGGCTCTGTCCTGAGCTGAAGTTCAATCAAAGCAGATTTCTCTTCCCGGAGGTTGTGTTGTTTTGGGGAATGGTGCCCACCCTTGCAGGGTTTGCTTGTCTGAGTCACTAAACTGTGACTGTAAATCACAGAACCCTAGAGTGGTTTGGGTTGGAAAGGATCTTAAAGATTTAGTTACAAAAACCTGCCACAGGCAAGGACACCTTCCACACCAGGTTCTTTGGAGTTCTGTGCCACCTAGCTGGGAACATGTCCAGGAATGGACTCACATGAAATGTGTGATGTTTTTTGGTTTGTTTCTCGATTGGAGCTCACAGCACAGGCTTGACTGAAAATCTTATGGATCCCAGTGAAGGGCATGAAGGAAAGGGTCAGGTGTGGGATGTGCAGGACCTTTCTGAGGGTTGTCCAGCAATACCAAACACATCCTTGTGTCACTGGGGCACCAGGGCTGTTGTAGGTCTCTAGAGAGAGTTGGAGGTAGGGCTGAGCTCAGCAGACCCCACACTCCAAGGTCCCAGTGTCTAAGATCCTCTGTAGAGCTGCATTTACCTCACTTCAGGCAGTGCTGTGAATTTAACTGCCTTCCTAAACGGCAGGGGGAGTCTAACAGTCACCAGTGTTATTGATCCCCCACCCTGGTGTTCTTTCACTGCTGAATGAAGAGAACAATATTTCTATTTAAAAACAAATTTTAATTTAAACCACGAGCTAGTTCAATAAAAGATGAAGTGTCTTTGTGATGGAAATGATAGAAGTGAAAACAAGTAATCTCTATTTATGGTACAGCTTTTGTTGTTGGTTTGAAAGGATCCAGTGTTCCACAGGACTTATTTGTGGAGGGACAAGAATAACTTTCTGGTTCAGTTCTTGGCTAAAGCAGAGTTTGTTTTGATTTGTTAAAAGAAAACAAACAAACACAAACTTTCAAATGGTTTTTGGCTGGAGTTTTTACTGGAAATCCAATCCCCTTACACATAGATTTTTTTTTTTTAATGCTTCTATGAAAACCAGCATTGAGAGGAAGGATTTTGTTCTGAGCTGCAGAGATGGACAGCTCGGCACAGCTGGTGCTTTGGAGGGGTCTGAGAAGGGACCTCGGGAAACGCGCTGATGTTTCCAGGTGTGACGTGGAGATTTGAGCTGCGGGTAAATATTGAAAACTGCTGCGATGCCTGACTTGAGCTGCACCACAAGAGGGCAACCGGAGGCCACAAATCCTCTGCTCCCTCCTGGGAGAGGATGTGAGATGTGGGAAAAGGTCCCCGGTGCAGGGCAGGGGCAGCTGCGGCAGCGAGGTCCGTGCTGCTGTGCCGGTTGCAGGTGGCTTCCTCAAATTTGGTGGCGTTTGTTAAACGCTGTTGTTAAATTTATTAAGTGTTGTGCTCCCAAAGAAGGGAGACGGAGCTGGGGAAGGGTCTGGAGTACAAATCTTGAGAGGAGTGGCTGAGGCAACTGGGTTTTAGTTGGGAGAGAAGGAGGCTGAGTTGGCACCTTCTAGCTACAATCTCCTTTCAGGCAGTTGAGGAGAGCAAGGTTGGGAGCAGAGCCTTCTCCCAGGTCAGAAGTAATTAGACAAAATTAAATGTTCTCACGTTATGCTGGGGAAGTTTAGACTGGGGTATCAGGGGAAATTGTTTCACTGACAGGGTGGTCAGGCATTGAACAGGCTGCCCAGGGAATGGTGGAATTGCCATCTTTGGGACTATTCCAGAAGCTTGGCACTTAGGGACATGATTTTACTGGTGAGCATGGTGCTGCTGGGCTAACAGTTGGAACTGATGAACTAAAGCTCTTTGCCAACCTAAATGGAAATGTATGAAATTCCTGCTGGGTGCTTCTGTTTTGCTGCTCAAGGCAGGGATTGCTGCTCTCAGCACAGGTGAAATAATAATAATGGGACATTATCCTGTTAATTGTCTGCAGCCCAGCTTGCCCAAATCCCATCCCAGTAGTGGAAAACACAGGGTTTTGGTCAAAGCCCTCCTTGGGAAGGGTGGCAAAACACTGAAGTGAGGTTGGAGGCATGGTTGGAGCATCCCAAGCTGCTTGGTGCCACACCTTGCTGTCCTGGTGGCATCTGCTGCCCCTTGGCACCTCGTCCTCCTGCACTTGGAGGGCAGGGGATGCAACAAGGATGCAGCAGAATGCTGAGCTGGAACTGAGCAGGGAAAGAAATCATTCCCAGCTCATCAATGGAAATGACCCTGTGGAACCAGACAATGGTTTTAAACTCTTCTGACATCACTCTGGAAATGGGTGGAGTAGGCTGAAAAATGCCTTCAAACTGGTTTGAAATTGTTGGATTTTTGGAGGGGAGGTTAGAGAAACGTGTGGAGGGATGAGCAATCCCTGTGCAACAGCCACAACCCTGCTGGGAAGGGGATTCCCTACTGGGAGGTGATGTTGCCTGGCAGCCCCTGCTCACGCCAGGGCTGCCGTGCTCAATGCTCATGACCTGACTCAGAACAAGGGCTTGTCTAAACAGTAGCAGGAGCTCAGTTAAAGCAGAGACACTCTCAATTTAAAAGTACATTACAGCAGGAAAAACAACCCATGATGAGTTAAAGAACTGACTCAGGCCAGCAAAGGCCAGTCCTGAAATAGACCTCGAATGAGGCTGGTTGAAAATGCTTCCATCAGAACAGTTTCCTGATGGAGAATTTGGCATTTCTGCTCAAAGAAATCTTTCAAGAAAAGCATCTGCTTCTGTGGAAAAATTCATCTTGTTGGGTTGGAAAAATGGAGCATGTGAAAACTGAAATCCTTCAGTGCAGCGACGCGTTGTGCCAGTTTTCAGGCAGACTCCACCTCTGTGTTGAGCTTCATTTCTCATTCCTGTGGTGCCCACTCATCTTCACAGGAGGGAACCCCCCAGATTATTACATCTGCCTGCTTTTCTTAGCAATGATTAAAGCCTCCCACTCACTGTGGAGGACTGGAAGGTCAGCTTTTGGAGCTGTGTGTGGCTGCTCCCCTGGGACACCAAACTTGCTCTGCTGTCTCCATTCCTGGTCCCTTCCTACACAGACTTCTGGGAAACTCATCTCCATCCCATAGTGATGTTTCATATGTCCTGGGAGGTGGCTGTGACTGAACAGCCAGGAAAGACAACTCATTCTACTGGGCTTATTTGAGACTTTACTTGTCACAAAGTGTTTTGCAGCCAGGGGTTTGTTTTCCAGGTGTTTCTGTATCTCCTTGTTGTCTTCTTGCTCATTTGTGTCTATCCTAAATTGTGATGGAAATCTAACCTTGGAGATGGGAAGGTTGTCTGGCCAGGTCTGTCCTACAGGGTCAGGGTTAGTCCCAGGGCCTGTTTGTTGAGTCAGGATGAGGTACACTATAAAGCACTGTTGGATTTTATCGTGCCTTTCTCCAGCAGTGAGAAGTTGCCTTTCAAAAAATAGCGTGGAGTAACCCAGGTCTGAAACATGAATCTGACACAGAAGTGCTTCTACCCATTTTTTAAATGTTGCCCTCCACACTTTATGGTTGGAAAAACTACAGGACACTTGCAAAAACAGATATTTATATTCACATTTAGGTGCCCAGGCTTGAAAATGGGGAGGGAAGATGTCTTAAATGCTGTGTTTTCCCAAGACCACAGCAGCAGCAGGCAGAGGCAGCTGAGGGAGAGCCTCAGGTTGGTGTCCATCAGCTGGAGAGCTGTGGTGAGGGAATAGCTGTAAGTTCTTGCAGCTCCATGGATGCAAAAGTCTTCTCAGAAAGGGATTTTTGTGCATGGATGTGGTTCTTCAAGGCCAGGACATTGTCATGAGATGGGCTGACTGCTGATGTGAGTGAGGGGCTGAGCTGAAATCCTGCTTGGACCCTGGGATGAATGCGTTTTCCTCAAATGAACTTTATGAAAGGACTTCTCAGTCCATTTAAGAAAACAAAAAAGTGTTAGGAGCAGAGGCTTGGCCAAAGCTTGGGGTCCCGGTGTGGAGACTGGAGGGAACAGAAAAGCCTCAGTGGAGAACATTTTCTAAAAAAACAACCCAGGTACAGGCCAGGCTTGTGTTTCTGTGCTAGCCTGGGCTCTATTTACCAACCTTCCTGTTCCCCAAGAGAAGCAGGAAGGCATTTAAAGAGAAAATAGGAAAGAGCCCTCTGTCCTGAGAGCTGGTGTGTCGTGTTTTCTGCAGTGCTGGGCTGTACAGGGCTGTGAGAGCACAGGCTGACAGATGTGCTGTTTAACACCAAGGCTGGTGCTGGTGGCTGCTGTCAGAGGCAGCCTTGGCCCCAGGGCAGGAGCAGAGGGATGGAGATCCCCTCTGCAGCCCCCACTGTGTCCCTGTGCAGGAGCCAAGGTCTCGCTGCAGTCCCCCTCTCCTCCCCCCAGTGTGACCCCAGGTCTGTGTTAGGACAAAGCCAAATCGATTGCATTTATGTGGCAAATTTCCCTGCAGCTCTTGGGAATAGGTGTGCTCTGGGTAAAAGCAGCCTGTTCTGATTCCAGGCATCCTCTAACACTGGGGAAATATTGATTCTTCCTGCACTGCCAGGACTTCTGAGAAACGAAGCAGACACAGGTACTGGCTTAACAAACTGGTAATGTCCCAGGGGATTTTATCCACATCTGCTTCCTGCAGCCTCAGAGCACAGATTCCCTCATCCCACACCCCGGGAAGGCAGCCCTGAGGTCAGGCTCTGTCCTGCTGGGGGCCGTGCTCCCCTTGGCAGCCTGCAGCACACAAAGGGCTGATGAGAAAGGGATTCAGTGCAGTGTATTGGCATTCGTGTGTGGCAGCTGTATTAAAAGTGCTCACTGTCAGCCCAGCCATCACTTATAATTGGCTTCTATTTTTCCATGTGCCTCCTGGCAACAGCAGCTCTTCCCAGGCTCTTGGTGGGGTGCTGGGGCTGGGAAGGCTGCTCAGTGCAGGAGAGGTGTGTGAAAATGGTCAGGACTGGCTCAGCAAGGGAAATGTGGCCCCTTCCTGCCTGTCTCTGGGTTTGCCTGAGCATCCCACCAGAAGCAGTTCCCTCTGCAGATTTGCTGTCGAGCCCTGGCAAAGGCCATCTGTGATGGAGAAAGTGCATCATCTTTGGGATGAGCAAATCCCTTGGTCTTGGTGCAATAACCCAGTGATTGTGCAGTGGCTTGGTTGTTTTGGTGGAGAGAGGCTGGATTTGTTGTGGTGCTGCATGGGCTCAGCACCTGAGTGCTCCATACCGTGTGCCACCCTGGAATCAGATCCTTTGGTTATGGTCTCGTGCATCCCAGCCACACAAAAAGCAGTGAAATGACTGGAGAATACGTGAGCTCAGAGCACATTTGTCACAGTGGTGCTGTACAATGCAGACAGGGCTTGGAAGGACCTTGTGCAGCTGCAACTCTGAATGCTGAAAGCACATGTTCTGTTTTCATGGAATCATGGAATATCCTGAGAGGGAAGGGACCCACCAGGATCATCCAGCCCCTGTCCCTGCACAGACACCCCAAAATCCCACCCTGGGCATCCCTGGCAGCGCTGTCCAAAGGCTCCTGGAGCTCTGGCAGCCTTGGGCAGTGCCCAGCACCCTCTGGGGGAAGAATCTTTTCCTAATTTTCAACCTAAACCTTTCCTGACACAGCTCCAGCCCTTCCCTGGGTCCTGTCCCTGTCCCAGACAGATCAATGTCTGCCCCTTGTCACAACATGCACCACCCTTTTGTGATATAAGATACAAATTTCTGAGTTGCTGCAAAGAACCTTTTTTTTTTCCTTATCTTACCCCAATACTGGAGCACCTAAACTTGCAAACACTTGAAAGTCAGACCAAGATTTCCTTGAAATAATCCCCATAATCTGTTGAGATGTCACTATAGTCTCATCAATGCATCCCAGATATTACCAGTTCCATCCGATTGGATTTTTATGTTTGCAAATAGAATAATCTAATGACCTAATTTCTGAAGGAGGCCTGTTATTTATTAACCATGATGTAAATTCTACCAGCATTAAAATAAAGAACATTGGGCTTTTGAATTTCTGCTATTTTTAAAGATCTAAATCTCTGGGGCAATTAATCATTTTCCTGACATATTGAATTCAGTCATGTGTTATAGCAGCAAAACTTGCAGTTTATGATGCAACATTAACTTGTCAGCAAGAGGGACAATTCATGACTGTCTATGGGTAGCAAGTGGCAGGCAAATTTGGACAACTATCCTATAGTTTTTGCAAGCATCAGCAAATTTTGTTGGCAAAGCCAATGTAGGCAGCGCATAATATAGGCTTTTTCTTGTATATATTAAAAAAAAAAAAACCCCAAAGAATATAATCCCCTGCCAGGAGTTTCCATTTATTTTCCATAACGAGAGCTGGAGGGTCTGTAAAAGCTGGTCTCATAAAAAGAAATTGTAAAGGATGAATTTTTCCTTTGCAAGGGAGATGGAAGGAATTGGAGTTTGTTTGGATGCACGGGTCTCCCTGACACGCAGTCCATCAGCTGTGCTGCTGGGGACAGTCCCAGGTGGGGACAGGGACACACTGAGCACCAAGATAATAGCAATCTGTGGCTTTCAGGAGCAGAGCCTGGCTGTTTGGGGGAGATTTCCTTTGAGATATCAGAGAGGAGAGTTGGGAAAGCTCCGAGGGAGGAGAGGGGTGCACTTTGCTGCTGTCTGTGGTGGGGCTCTGAAGGGTCCTTGAGAGTGCAGGGAAGTGGCTTTGCCTTGGGTGCTGAAAAGGAAATCAAAAGATAAAAGAAAAGGGAGAATTTTTGAGGAAAAGCAATCAGATTTAAAACAAAATCATCCCAGTGCTGTTCCAGGCACATACGAGCTGAGGCAAAACCTCAGCCAAGGCCAGAGCAGAGGCAGATGCAGCCATGGGAGGATGAGCCAATGTGGGGACCTGAGCAGGGGCTTGGCAGGGTGGGGATGGGGATTTCAGCAGGGTGGGGAATGCAGGAGGCCACGTTCTTGAAATGGCAAACTCCACACAGCCACTGCTCTTGGGTCGAGTCTGGTACAGGGAGAGCAGAGTGAGCTGAAGCTGTGGGTGCTGGCAGGAGGGTGGGAAGCAATCAAAGACCTGTGGAGAGGCTCTACAGAGTGTGAGGAGAGAGGTGAAGAGTTTTAACTGGAATAAGGTTGGATAGAAGACTCTGTGTTCCAGAGACTATAAATGAGAAATCAGCAGCAGGTGAAGAAATCTAAAATTGCTTGATGCGTTGCACAGTGAGATAAGATGGTAAAGATTAAATGCTGAGGGAGGTAATTATGGGCTGCCATCGCCCTCATGGTGGGTTTGGACTCAGACTCAGTACAGGAGTGGGCTGATGAACTGGGAGAAGCGTGGCTGTAGTGCTGCCCTTCCCCAGGCACAGGGACCAGGCTGGGATCACTCACTGTCCAGCAGCAGGGGGTTGGCACACCGTGGGACTCCAGCCTGCTGTGGCTGTCTCTGGGGTCCCAAAACACAGCTGGAAGAGAGCACAAATGCAAGGATGGGAGGCTGAGTGACAGACACAGTGCCCCAGGCACAGCATGGCTCCATGGCACCAGTCCCCAGGCACCTTTGTGGCCCAGGGGGAGGCTGCTCCCTGCATGAGTGGCTGTGGTTTGAGCAGGATGTGCGGGTCCTAGGGATGGCATGTCGTGGCTGCTCCTCCCTGACCACACACCACTCCCTTTTTCCAGCTGAGGGATGCTGGCCTCCTAGCTGGGAACTGAGAGACTTCACCAACTTGGGTTTAAGCTGGATAAAAGAGGCTTCTATAGCAGCAAGTAGTGATGGAAAGCACCAGTTACATTCCGTGTGGGGATGGGAACATATGGCCTCCAGTATCTTCACAAGCCTCCCAGAACACAGTGGTTTTTGTCTTGTTTCTCTCAGATCAGTTGATTGCTGTAATGTGGGAAAGACTGACTTATGAGGGACATAAGTGCAAATTATCCCGATGAAAGGAGACAGAGGGAGTGTAAAAAGAGATCAGCTGAGCTGGGAGCTGCTCAGTGCCCTGAGAATCAAAAAGGAGGGACAAAGAGAAAAAGGATCAAACAAATAGGCATACCTTAAAAAAAAAATAGTAGAAGGAAGAATGGCTGTGAAGGAGACTGATCAGGCAGCCATCCTCTGCCCAGCTGCATGGTAAAAGAGGCCAGAACATTCCATGCTTTCAGAACATCCATCCAAACCTGTATGATTGCAGCTCGACATTCCAGTTACTGCTCTGCAGGCACTGATGGTGTGGGCTCTCACTAGAGATACTTGGATTATTGGCCAGGATGAAATTCACCCTGAAGTACCCAGAGCAGTGCCAAAGAGGGTTCTGAGCACCAGTTTGCTCTTGGCTCCCTTCAAAGACTCCTGGGGATGTTACTCAGAGCTGAAAGAGCAAGCTCTGCTTTAAGCAGTGTAGGGTGGGAAAGAAATCAGGAGCTGCAGAGCAGAGTAGCTCTTCTCTGGATTTGGAGTAGGGGAATGGCTGATGGCTGCCTGAGGGGGAACAAGGCTTTGTGAGAAATTAAACCTGTTAAATCAAGCAGGTTTGTTTCAGTGATAAGGCAGGAGGGTGTGTGGATGGGGAGGAGCAGCAGATGATGATGTAGGAAAGGTCTTTGACATTTTTAGTACTTGATGTCCTTATAATCAATCAAGTATGATGCAGATTGTGGTAATGTGCATGGCAGTTGTTCATTTTTCCAAATTACTCATTATTCTCAGAATATTGCCAAACTGGAGTTAAGAAGAAGTTTCCAGGCTCCAAGGAGGTCAGGAGCAGTGCAGTGGTGCTTTGTCTGGATTTTAGGACCACTTTATATGTACATTAAAGAACTCTGTGATCAAATGCACACTGAAGGGAGTGCGATTGCACCAAAATATCTGATTCTCTTTCTGGTTTGTAGTTGCTTCTAGTTGCCAGAAAGCAACTTTTTGGATTTCTCCATGCAGCAGTTGATGCAGAGCCCTCCCTGCTTTTGTCTCAGGGCTTCCTCATCTCCTGTCCCTGTCGTAGCAGGTGCTGCTGGCTGCTGTGGATGGGATCACGAGGGCTTTGGGTTGTTCTGATTCTCCCCCTGGCTGCCAACCTTTTGACAGGATCCTGCTAGAGCAGAGTGTCTCAGGGAGCTGGCATTTGCTTCCTAACAGCTAATTATTCCACAGTGACCTTCTCGTGGCAAGCAAAGTGCCAAATCCACAACAGACACGGAGGAAGTGTTTTGAAGTGACAATTACTTCAAGTTCAAGCTCCTCCTTTGCCCATGAGTGCTTTCCTGGTGGATGTCTGTCCTTGAACCTGCCTTTTTGATTTTTGCCTCTGATGGATGGTGTCAGAGCATTCCTTGGCTGTATCATCTGAATCCCACAAAATCCCTTGATCCCCCCTGTCTAGTTCCAGACTTGTTTATGGAACAGAGTCTGTGTAGGTATTTGTGTCTGAATTAGAAATGGAGGAGCAAAAATGCATCACAGTGTCAGACTGGCTTTTCAGCAGTTCTTGGCATAGGTCAAAGAAATCATGTCCTTATGATTGCTCTGAGGATGTTCCAGCCCAGATCACTCTGGAGGTAGAATGGGGCTGAGCTGGGTAGCCTTAAATATGAAAATTCAAACCTCAGCTGTGGTGTTTTGGCCAGTTATCCAGGGAGCCTTGGCTGTGGGAGATGACAGCACAGCCATTCCTTCAGTCTCTTGGCTTCTGTTGCCTGACAAGACAGCAGTGAAAGCTTCCTCTTTTCTGCACCCTTTCCTCTCTGTCCGTGTGAAGCTGGTGGGGAAATGCAGTGTTCACTGATCCATTGATGGTTATCAGGGCTGTTTTCCTTTTATTTAATCCAGACTTTTCAGCCTCCCTCTGTCTGACGAGCAGCATGTGACCCTGCACAGCCTGTGCCTAGTGAGGATGACGTGCTTGGGAACCAGGCAGTTTCTGCCATGGGCTGTTGACACAGGATTGCTGATGCATCCTGCTGATGGACCCCATGCTTTTCTGTCCACACTGTGCTGCAGCTCCACGTTACAGTCAGACCTGCCAATACAATTACTGGGAGGCAAACTGATGTGGGCAGAGGGAAAAGCTCTTGTGATCTGGTGACAGCACAGCCCAAAGTTGTGCTGCTGCTTGAGTGCCATGATAGTCTCTGAAATGTCAGAGCTGTTGGTGTTGTGGTGTGTTAAAAAAGCTGCTGATTGACTTGGTTGAACCTCCTGATGCAGCAGGAAGGTCTGAAATGCTCTCCTGAGAGCAGACATGCCAAGTTCATTCATTTTCTGATCACAACTCCCCACTGCTGTGGTTCTGCTTTAATTATCCTGAGTCTTGATGCCACGTGTTAGTTTCTGAGTTTGCACTGCTCAAGAGAAGTGCCCAGTGCTTAACTATAGATTCTCACTTCATTGAGGTATCATCAGCCTCTCACAGTTCACTCTCAGGTATTAAAGTGGCTCCAAGGACAAAGTTAAGCTCCTTGTGGATGTCAAAAGAGTCCATGGACACCTTCCTGCTGAGCAAATCTCAGATCAGAGATTATCTCTGCAGACCCTTTCCTCCTTGTTTAAAAGAATGTTGTGACTCTTTGGACAGAGAAGTTCCTGCCCACCCTTCTCCTGGGCTTGTGATGCTTTTGTGCAGTTCAGTCCAGCTTGGTGCACTTTGGGTTTCTGGGTCAGAAGCAGAAAAGGCCCCAGACCAACCACCAAAGGCCCCACATTTCTTCTGCACAAATCTTCTTTTCTTCCCAGACTGAAAGAGCTGCCTGAGCATTGCTGCTGTGGGGTTCCCTGGCTGTGGGCAGGAGCTGGGGGATATTTTGAGCAGGGGCAGTGGAGGGCTGGGAGTGGAGCTGGGTTTGCTGGGAGATGTATCCACCCTGTGGAACTTGGGGAGGACCTTGCCATGTTACACAGCAGCTTTGTGGCTGAGCAAAAATAAATGGGTGACTTATCCCACTGCCAGGGACCGTCAGTGGGAGGTCAGTGTTTGATATTTCCACACCCAAAAAAGCAGCCCCAAGCTAGAATTACAGCACAAAATACCCATTCAGACCTCTCCAGCCTTCTGTTTTCATTGACTTCCATCCCTTGCTTGTACACACAGAGCCCCTTCCTTTCCAAAAGAAAACAGTATTGCTGATAAGGGACACTTATCTCGGCGAGTCATTACAAAACAAGTGAGCTTTTGTGTTTGCATCTGATTCCTGTGGCAATGTTAACAAACTCCTAGTGTGGAAGCTTTATTTCCCCTCTAAAGATGGCCCTTAGGGTACTGTGTGAGGTGCATTATATGTCTCATAAATACTTCCCACAGCTGTTTGTTCCTTAAAAATAGGGGGGAAAAAAAAACCAAAACAAAACACCAGCCTCAAACTTCTTAAGGTTTCAACCTTTCATTTGTTCTGTAAAGGATTTTCAGACAGCAGTCCTTGGCTATGCTGCACACGGATATTTACCCTTCCCATACTCTCTGCTGAGATATTGCTGCCCTTTGTTCCTTTTAAAGAACCAGCCAGTGCTGGAGTTTTCTCTCCCTCACAGTGGGTTCCCATTAAAACTGAACTCTTATCCACAGCTGCAGTAGTTCAAATTCAATGTGTTTTTTCCAGTTGGAAATGTTGATTCACAGCACAGGCAGGTGTGGTGGTACTGTGATACAGGGGCTCCTCCTGACGGAACCTCTGCCCCAGGAAGGATTTTGATTTCTGTGAGGTGCTCAGCTCCTTCCAAGGTAGTTCCCAAGACAGACAGTATTATGGAATAAAAGCTTTTCAGGGCAATTTCCAAACTATTTCACAGTAATCCTGTGGTTTTCCTATCTCAGAGGGTCAAACTGCCTTGGAGGTGCCAAGAAAACACCTTCCCAAGCCACCTGGGGAAGTGCACCATGAAAAAAGTGTCACTGGAAAGTGTGAGGGATGGGACTGGCTTTGCTGTAGATTCTGGTGAGATGCCCTGGGGCACAGAGCAAGGTGTGCTCAGCTGAAGGGCAGCCTGGCTGAAGCACTGGGATGTCAGGGGGTGGTTGAGAGCTCTCCCAGCCTGGAGCTGAAACAGCTACCCCACATCTCCCTCCTGCAGCCAGAATCTGATGCAATTCTAATTTGGATTATTTGAGCCAAGGGAACTGGGGTGGGCTGTAACTATCCCTGACAAATAATTAAAAAAGAGCTGCTTGGAAAACATTCTTCTTCCGATAGGAATTTTTTTTTTTTTTAAGGAAAACTCCATTCCAGAATATTTCAGTTCTTCTGTGACACTTTGTGCTCTCACTGTTCTCCAACAGACCTCTGTGCGTGTTCCCCAAAGCCCTTCCCTGTGTTTGTGCCATGGGAGCCCCCAGCAGTGGTGTTGGGGGGATGTTGTGTGCTGGGAATGCTGCCTGGGGAGGAGCAGAGGGATTTTGAATAACTGATTCAACTTCCTGTGAGATATTTCGTGTTTTGTTCAGAATTTTCTGGTGTTCCTTTGAAAGGGAAGATCACACAACCCTTAATCAGAAATCTAAATTCCAACTGAAGAAGTTCAAATGGATTTTCTTTCCTATTTTGTTTTCCTTTGCCTGTAGCACTTTAATTTAAAAAGCCCAGTTTAAAATAAGCAACTTGTTTTAACAAGGACAAGTCCTACTGAAATACCCCAAACATCTCCCCTTTTAGTTCTGTTTGAAGGTTAGGTCTGTGGTCCTTTTTCTGATTCCTGGCCAGTAATGAGCCTTGCTCTCTGCTCAAGGGTTCAAACATCTGGGCAGTTTGTGTCAAAAGAAGAGAATTTCTAAAGCCATCAGTCAAAGCCTGGCCAAAGGAAATGACACCACGAAGTCATTCCGAGGTGTGGGAGCTTTGGTGCCCAGTTGAGGGTCCCCTCCTTGAATTCTGCTGGCTCTAACCCTGCACACGAGGAGGTCTGGAACTGCTGTGTGTCCTTGGTGTGTGCACACTTGGCTGTCAGCCCCACAGACCTTCACACTGAGGGTATGTGAGGCTCTGAAACATTTCCCAGTCCCCCTCGTACCAACTGCCTTGCCTGGGATCTGTTTACAAGCATGAATAATTTTAAACACTTAACTAGTCTTCAGAGGGATTACTTGCATGTCATGGCATGTAGGCTGTAGCTTTTCAAGAAGAGTTACGTATCTTTTGGCCTTGAGTGGGAAAATGGAAATTGAAAATTTCCATTTTATTAGTGGAGGAGAGCAGTGGGGCTGTCCCAGGTGCCTGCTCTGCTCTCTGCCCATCTTTACCCAGCTTTGCTGCTGATAACTAATTATCATTAAAATAATGGTAACTAATTAAAATGGTAACTATTATCATTAAAATAATAATACATGACATAGGGTATTTAAGATTCCAGTTGCTGTTGGTGACCACCTAAAAAGTGCTCAAACTTTGATAATGCACCTGGAAGAAGCTGGCTTTTAAAAACAGAAATCTTCTGAGGTGTTGGATTCTCGTTGCCCTCTCCATCCCAATTGTTGCCAACCCCTTTTTCAGCCATGGGTGCTGCACCCTCTGATTACAGTGGGAGCAGGATTTGTTTGGGGGGCACAGTTTATTGAGGGAATGGGTGGATCTTGATGGATAAAGCAGAATAATTTGGAGGGGGCGGGGTGGTGTTCGTGGTTTGGGTTTTTTTTAAAAAAGCCACAACCAAAAAAAAAAAAAAAGTCTGTGCTACTTTTGAAACAACTCCTTTACTAATTTGGACTGGTTTGGCAAAAGCAGCTTTAACACCCTTGTACACACTGTAATGACTCTTTACTGTCATATAATGTAACAGCAAAAATGGGCCCAGTTGTGCCAAAGGCACAGAGCCAGGGCACAGGAGTCCAGAGCCCTAATCTCCCCAGCTTTATGTCCTCCCCTCTTGCATCTACTTTTTTCATCTCCAATGAATAGAAGGCTTCATCTTTTTAAACTCCAGCAGGACAAGGCACATGTGGCCTGACTCTACCACAAACTCCTCAGTAACACTCTCGCTGTTTGGGGGAAGTAAATATGCGAATTTCAAAAGTCTTTCTGTGTGGAGAATCTGTTTGGATTTGTGCAGGAAGTGGGGAGCAGGCATATAGGTAGCAATATTAATGAAGTTTTTTATAAAGGTTTCATTCAAGGCTTTCAAAGCAAATATAACTCTTATGGGACCCATAGTTTATCTGCCAAGTCCGAGAATCTGGTTGGAATTTAAAATATATATTTAAAGGTTTCTGAGAAGTAGAGGATTAGAAAGAACAGGCCGGGAAGGGCACTTGGGAAATTACTGCTTGAAGAGGAGATTGGTCCTTGGGCTCTGAGCTCTGCAGTGGGGTGCACAAGACACCAGAGCACCAATCCTCCTCTTGGCTGTACAGGAGAGGGAAAGGGGGTGACTGGGACAAATCCAAACCCTGCCCTAAACTCTCGTGCCATGGTGAAGTGGTGAAACACATCCAAAAATCCTCCAGCTGTCGATGGGCTCACATCTTCTTGCAAGACCTTAAATTCAAAGCCTTTCCCTTTTTCTCCCTGTGCTGGATCATTTGCTGCCTTAAAAATGCTGTTTAATAGTTTGGGTTCATATCTTTCACTTCCTTGGAGTGTCCCAAGGTTGCTGGTTGTGGTATTGGAAGAAAGGAGCAGCCAGGTTGGAAAGAGCACACTTGGGGAGGCAGGGATGTCCAGGCAGCCAGAGACAGCAGCTTGGCTTTTGGAACAGGCCTTTTTCATCCCTGAAATCCCTCATGTGTGTAAATCCTTACTCTGGGGAGAGGAGAGCCAATCTGAGAAGCCTTTTGCTTATTTCTGGGAGGAAATGGGTCCCCCAATGGGAGCACAGAGGTGCCCAATCTCCTCACCCAGGGTTTAGTGACGTGTTTTGTGATTCAGGAGGATCACAGCTCATGGGGTTTTGTTCCTTCTCAGTCTTTTTTATTCCCCTGGGGACAGTAATCTGCATCAGACCCCCATCCCTGGTGCTCCAGCAGAGCTGAGGTTCACTTCCCTCAGGTGCCAGACTGGTGTAACACTCCTGTCTCCTTTCCATCTTGTACCTGTGGCTTTCTTGGACTCTCTACAAGCCCTGTTCAGGGATTTGGGGTTTGTCTGTGTGTTCACATTACATGAAAAGAGATTCATTCTTTCACTCTTTGGGGACAGATCTTGTTAGCTTGGACAAGAAGAAAACAAGTGCAGGCCTGTGGGGGGAAAAAAACCACAACAACAACAACAAAACTTCTACATTGTCTGTTTACAATCACATGTGTCCTGGAGCTGGTGTCCCTGTGCCAGCAGGATGGTCCCTGCCCAGACAGCTTGAGCAGATGATGTGCAAATCCCCTGTTTATGATGATTCTGCTCCTACCTGGCACTGCTCCCTCTCTATTGCCCCTGTGCTCTGCACTCCCCACGCAGGCAAAGCCCTGGATTCAAAGTCAAGTGGCAGGAGCACAAAGCTGTGCACTGACCTTGATCTTGTCCAGAAAAATCAGCAATGCTAATTTGGAGTGGAGGCAGTGCCTGTCCCTGGGTCAAAGACCCTGAGGATGAAGGAGATAAATCTGTCCAGGCTCATGGCCCTGTCCCCAGCCAGAGGGTGACAACCAGCATGGAGTTTTCCTACATGTTTGGGTTTTTTCCAGTGACTTCAGCCTAGGGTTTGTTGTGGGATTTTTTGGTTGGGTTTTTGGGTTTGGTTTTTTTTTTTTCCTGATGGTGCCTTTTTTATTTAACACCCATGGACAGATTTTTCCAATCACTTTCCGAGATATCCCATAGCAATGCACAGTTTAACTGCCTGTTGAGTTTCTCTAAGGGGCTGCACCCTGCTCCCTCTGGCTGTATTTTGCCAGGGATTCATCTGATTTTCAGACCTGTATTGATGCTATCAAGCTCTAGTTAGTCTGTGTACTGGATCTGACACTTTGGTTGCATCAATAGCAGTTTAATGTGGTGGAAAGGATCCCGTGAATGTTGCCTGCATTGAGCTCACAGCGTTTCTTTCACATATTCTCTCCATTCTACCTATTCTGCCACTTTTTCACCTTTGCTGGGTCCTGGCCAGGTGTCACAGTTTAATGCAGTGGCTTTGTTGACATGTTAGTGATAATCCTCTTCTACCAGCCCAAGCCTCACTGTTAGCAAAACAAATCTGTTCCCTCTACTACTGAGGGATTTGCAGGAAAATTCATCTCCAACAACAAAACTCTTGGGGGGTGTTGAGTGAGACCTCAATGTCGTATTTCCATATGACCACAAAACTCTGTCCCAGTGGCAGCAGGAATAACTGCCTGGAGAACAGGATCAGGCTTACACAAAGGGTTTGACAGGCTTTAAATATAAATAACAAAATGAGGCTCCTGTTCTGCTGGGTTTGCTGAGGAGGTCTTAGCACAATCTGAAGTCTAGCTCAAGTTCTCATCCCTCCTGACCCTTTTCACTGAAGAGCATCCTCACTCTTTAGGTCACTGCAAGAGCAAATATTGGTGTTTACAGAATAAAAATAACCCAAGGATTTTTGCTTCAGCATTAAATGAACAGAAGAGACTTCCAAAGGAACAGAACTTGGAAATGAATAATAAAATTAGTGTGAGGAGGCTGCTCTCAGGAGCAAGTCGACAGGGAGAAGTCAGGATTGTTTTCTTTAAGGGCTAAAATAAACTTTGAAAACACCCACCCTGTTGAAGGAGAGGGTTTTTTTGGTGGCTCTGGTGGCTGAAATGCCCAGAAAAGGGTGGATATTTTGGCATGTGGGACAAACAGTGGCTAACAGGAGCAGCAAGCTTGTGACTCTCTCCACATATAAACTGGAGGTGATTCATCCTGGGTTTTATTTTAATAGCAAGGCCACCAAGCCAGCTGAAATCCATCTGAGGTGAGTGCCATGGAATAAAAGGATCAGCTCAGGACAGCAGAGTGGGTGCCAAGGGCCTGTGGTGGTACCAGGAGCAGAGGCTGGTGCTGCCAGTGCCAGGCACGAAGGAAAGAACAGGCAACTGCTGCTGCCTTGGCAGGGAGGGAACAAAAACAAGCACCAGCCCCTGCGGCCCTTTGGACTTTCATCACTTTTGTGTGTGAGTTCTCTTAAGTTTCCACAGGCCTAAAAAGCTGGAAAAAAACCTGGGGGCCCTTTCCTCCTCCACATCCCCAAACCCGACTGCTTTTATGATTTGGCTGGGCAGAAGAGAGGCTGTTTGAGTAGGAAATGGTTGTTTTAGTACAATCTGGAGAAGGTGAGGGCTTTTAGCCAAATTAATACCATAATGCAGCTAAAATGATGGTTTTTGTGTCCTGCTTGCAGTGCTAACACAACAACACAGTGCAGTGGGTTTGTGGAGCTGCTGGTCACTACTCTGAGTGTAACTTACTCCCTGCTCTGCTCCATCCCTGCTACAGCCCTCTCATGGCTCAGGATGTCAGGCTGGAGCAGAGTTATTGTTTCTCTGTTGGCTTTAATTCTAGGAAAGGCAAGTGGATTTCTGTTTGAAGGGGTAACTTGAGGCTTTGGAGCTGCTGAAAAACAGCAGCTTCCCCCTGGAAAACTGAGTGTGACCCAGAGGCTGAGGCAGAGGAAATAATTCCTGATTTCTTAAAAAGCAATATTTTAAAAATTGTTTTTATTTTAGTGGACACATCTGTGCTGCCAACTGTTGCTAACAATGCCCAGGCCATGTGGCATATGGGGAAAGGAGTTATACCAAGGGCTCTGGCTGGCAGACAAATGAGCTCTGACAGCTGTGCTGATCCAAACTCCAACCAATTTTTGAGAATTCTCTTTTTCCTACTTTTTTTTTTTGCAAAACCAAAGCACACAAGAATTTTGAGAGAAAATTAATATTAAAGACTAGAGCTTGAAGCCAGGATCTGCCCAACTGTTCTGCCTGGGCTCTGGCTGATTTTTGCATATAGCTAAATAAGATTTAAATTACACTTTACTGGCTTTTTTGCTTGCTTTTTTAAAAAATATACATAAATGAAGGTGTTTATGGCTGAAGGAAATGCAGTGAGAAGAGCACAATTTTGCTTGGCTTTCTGTCTGGTCTCCACAACAGGGACACAGTGTGAAGAACACAAACCAATCTTTATTTCTGGACTAACTACTCAAAGCCAGCAGCTTACAAGAAGCAGAGAATAATTTCATGCAAAATGCAGTTCTTTTCACACTCCTCATTGCCCCATACACCTCTGTTCCTTCTTTCCTATTACTTCTTCCTGTCCAGGCTATTGAAACCTTGGCTCATCCAAAATCCAAGGAAAGGCACAAAGCTTTCCTTTGACTTAATGAGCTTCAGGTACTTCAGGCCTAAACTAACACAGTTTTGCTCCCAGCCCATCTGTGGAAACAAATTGAAAAAAAAAATTCAAATGCTGATTTGGAAGCACTTTTGACCATTTATAGAAAACACTGTGAAATCCTCAGGATTTTAGTTTCATCCATACTGCTAGAGAAAGGCTGTCAGTAATAGAGGAAGATGGTGTGTAACTTGGTTTGGTTTGGGAATCTCCCTTTTGCCTGGTTTTTCACAGGCTGGAATTGCAGATGGTGCTGCTCCTGTCATAGGTGGAGCCTTCAAGTGGGTGCCACCACCCTCCCCAAACTCCTGCTGCTGCCTTTCCCTGGTTACACTGGAGGGGGGATAAGAAAAAAATGCTTTTCCTCCCAGCCAGAAGATTGCCTGCTGTATTTGACCTCTCTGTCCTCTCTTGATTCAGACTTCCCCCTCAGCTGAGCACAGCTTCTGCAAATGCTTCCACAGCCTGACCTATTCCATAAAAGAGACAGTGAGTGTCCCTGCTTAGCCTAGAGGAAGCGGTGGGATTAATAACCAGTTTGCTTTTCAATGCATCTGGTTTGAGTCATTTGTACATTAAGGATTTCATCACGAGTTTCACACAGAGGTGGAGAGCCACACAAAACTTCAGATACAGACCAAGGGTGAGGACAGATGGGAATTTTCCAAACAACCCCTATAAATTTTCTTCTTGGATTCATGGCACAGAAGCAACCCTAAAGAAGGAGGAAAGTCCCAATATTGGGTGTTATTTTGGGACATGTTTAGTCACTTAGGCACCCCAGGAGGTAACAGAAATACCCCTCTGTGATTCTGTTCCCTGGCCTCTTCCTCCAGCCTCCTCCCAATCCATCCAGGAGCTCTGGAAGCACCAGATGGGAGTTTGGGTTTGAAAATGAGATCTATGGCTTTTTGTTTTCCCTCTTCCTAAAGTCTGATTCTCTGCCAAATAATATCGATCTCATTCAGTGCAGAGACTCAAGGCTGGAAATTGCTTCGGTTTAGAATCATTTTTCTAAATGATGCTTGAAGAGACTTTTTTTGTTGGGATTTTTGGGGTATTTTTGCTTCTGCTCTATTAGTTTAATACATTAATTTGCCACTGAGGAGGTGGAGCCCATAATATCTTGTTCCTGAGGAAGGAGAGCTGGGTAACACTGAGCCACTGTTCAAGTGCAGGCTTATTTACTTTAA
The DNA here is from genome assembly GCA_910950805.1 of Acrocephalus scirpaceus scirpaceus. Taxonomy (NCBI): domain Eukaryota; kingdom Metazoa; phylum Chordata; class Aves; order Passeriformes; family Sylviidae; genus Acrocephalus; species Acrocephalus scirpaceus. The sequence goes on along the minus strand of OU383790.1, from coordinate 6,560,293 downwards.
TTAGAAAGTGCACTTGTTAAGTACTCAATTAATTACGTAGAGCAGCACCTATTGAGAGCAGATGAAAGAGCCACTGTGTGAGGAGGGAGGGGGAGATGGGGAAGGATGAAAAGGGAAAGATAAAACCAGTGCTGGAAAGTAAATGCTGTTAGAGAAGCCAGAGAGAGATCACAGGTACAGCTCTGTTGGGCCCTAAATTATGGTCACTGTTCATAAATTGGCTCAGGTATGGTGGCTGGTGCAGATTTTGTGGGATTACTTGGAGTCAGTCTGCAGCTTTAAAGCAGATCATTGACGAGGACTTTAAGTTGATTTACTCCAAGGTCCTGCTTAACTTATCACATTCTAGAGTCTGTAGGTCAGTCAGGAATATCTCAACCCACAGCAAAATAAGTGCAGCAGTTTGGTTTAGAGAGGAAATAGTTCATTCTGCTTTAAAAAATATTTGAATGTTTGCCGCTGTTTCATTTCCCTTTCTCTCCTTTTGCATTTTCCTTTGCATTAATATATCCAGAATTACAAAGCAAACAAGTTAAAGTCAGGGTTTTGAAAGAAAATTTTCATGTAATGATTCCAGAAACACACTATTAATACCAGATGTTTAAATAAAGTCATCAATACATTTCCCAAAACCAAGGACACTTAAATGATACGTCATGTATCATTCTTTCCTCTGACTTCTGAAGGATAATTCTGCACAACTCATGTTCTACAGGACACTTAGATATGAAGAGAGGTTTTGGGGTTTTTAAGCAGAAGTCAAATTTCTTGCACAAGTTCCCAAGAGCTGGGGTTTTAAGCAATATGCCAGCATCATGGGACTTTTGACAGAATCAGGCAGGGTTGCCAATTCTAAACAGAAACCCATCTCCCCACCTAGAGGTTAACTTGAACTTCAGCCCAAAACCAGTGGAAAAATTCTGTGACATTGGGCTGAGCCTTGGGATTGACCCTTTGCCTGGCAGCCCAGGGTTTGCTGTGAAGGTTTGTGGTTGGTTTGAGCAACCTGGCTAATCAAAAATCCATTTAGTGGGTGGCTGCAGTCAAAAAGTTCTGTGTTGCCAGACGCACACTCTGGTGCTGTAGGTGGACAAGAGGTTTGTTATGATCCTCTGTGCATATGAGACTTTTTTAAAGCTTCTCCTGGAATCCATATGCAGGAATGTTTCAGAGGCTTCTGATGAAATTTTATGCTCTAGTGATGACTACGCAGCAATTTCCAGGGAATTGTAATAACACAGTAAGCCAGTCTTTTCAGAGTTTGAAGGAATTTTTCCTCAGCATTGCTGAGGTTCGCTGTAATTCCCCATCTTTTCCATCCTGGAGTGCAAACGTGGTTCCACCATGGATAAAGGCAGCGCTCGTGGTGGGCACAGGAACACTGCAAACTGTTGTAAGCCTTTCCCCAAAACATTATTCCCTCTTGGAATATTCCTAGCAGATACATTTGTGTAATGGTACAAGATTAGGTAATGGCAATCTTTGGAGCCTGACTCTGCTCAGGATTCATTTCACTCCCATTCCACTCTGCTGGGAGCAGGAGCCTGGTGAGAAGCAGAAGCTTTTGGCAGCAGAGCCAGAGAAATGATTACTGTGAAAATATGATCATCTGAGGGGGAGGAATGGGGCTCGTGTGTGTGTAAAATATGAGGTTAATAGACATCTTTGGAGATGTGCTTTCTGTGCCTGAGTGTGAGAGAGGCTGCACTACTCCTGCTGCTGTTTCTTTTCCTTTTTGGCTCTCTGAACTCTAAAAATCTGAGCACTGGGAGCTGAGGAGTCCCTGCTGCCTCTGCTGTGCTCAGTCCAGCTGGTTTTGTGCTCTTCTCTCAACCATGTGCTGTTGATACCTCAGCCCCTAAAATACTGCACTCCCCTTCAGTGACTCTGCTGCATCTGTCTGTCCTGAAGCTTTTTCTTCCTCTTCCCCCTCCCCATGTGTAATTTAGCCTTAGATAATAATTGTAACTTGAAATATAACTAACTCATGTACAACTTGGTAAATCATCCTGAGAGGTTTTGTATGACAGAGGCAACATCTGAGCCATAATGAGTGAGGTTTCTGAGGGAGCATTGGCATTTGAATACAAACCTTTCATTAATTTTAATGAGGACCAGAAATCCATGTGCACATCTCGGAAATTGCTTCGAAGTACTCAGCTGTTAATGTGTGAACAATCCTGTCACCCCTGTGATGGCCCAGTCCCCTGAGCTGATGTTGGGGAGTTAAGAGCGAATATCAGAACGTGGTTTGCTCTTTTGTGCAAAGGGGAACCTGTGATGTGGATTTATTGAGTGGCTTTGATGCCCTCACCAAGCAGGAGAGAGGCAAATAAACGTGAATTCTGGGTGCTTCAGGTATCAGCTTTGCCTTGGGGATTGACCCTAACCTGAAGCCAAAGCAGCAGGGAAATGATCCTGCTCTGGATGATGCAAGTCTAGAGTCTCGTGTGTAGGTGGGTGTGAATAACCCCCACAGGTGCTGCTTGTCCACCTGCACCTGTGAAAAATCACTCTGGAGATGTGTAATTTCAGAACTGGGCAAGGAGTTCTAGATGAATTATGCACATGCTAAAATTCTTCACTTTAGGTCAACCAAAGGTATTTGTGGATCGTGCCCAACTCTAAGTGCTTTGTAGCTGGAGAAGGAAAAGCTGAAGCAAACCCAGAAGGTTTTCCACAGCCTTTGAATATGAAGTGTTACCTTTTCTCATTTCATTTTTTCTCCTGAAACAAACTTTGAAAATTGATCAGAAAGTTTTGGTTCAACATTAAATACTTGGGCCTTTCTGGTACCCAGAGTTTTGTCTGTTCTCAGCACTGGCTGACACAGCCTGACTGTGCCACAAACCTGCTGCAAACCACTGGGAATCTTTGCCATTGGCATTTCCAGGTTCCTGAAGGGAAAGCAGTTTATCCTGTAGGATGGTGGTGTTGACTGATAGAATCTTGAAACTTCCCAAAGTTTCCAAAAACTTCTCCTTGCATCTTTTGCACTGAAGCAATGAAGCCTGGTAAGGTTCTGCCAAGTCCTAAAGCAGCCAAAGCCACATAAACATGCAGTAACTTTGCCAGTGAGAGAGAAATAACTACATTTTAATATCTGTATTCAAGAGAGTTAAGCTTTGTAGGTGACTCTTGAAAAAATACCAATTTTGTTAGCAATGGCTTAAAAGAAGCCTGTTTGGTTAATATTGAATGAATTATCAAAACAACCTAAAACTCCCTGACATTGTCTGTACTGAGGGATTCAAACACCAGGAAAATAGTTTTGGGGAGTTCAGAGTGTTTCTATATTTTTGATGAATTCATTGATGTCCCAAAGCCAAAGCCTTTGACTTGTGTAATTGTTCACAACTAAATTTAGCTTGGACTTCAAATGTGAATCTGCACACTGTGGAAGGGTTCCAGAGACAGAATATCCATTCATCTTTTCAAAGATGAAGAAACTGCCTTGCCTCCCCAAAAAGATAATAAGCAAATTGAGAGGCTGGGAGCCATTTCACATCCAGCTTTGCTCAACTCCCATGTACCAGCCTGTGTTAAGGAGAAAATAAAATGAGGTTGTGTAGATTCAGCTCTAGATTGTAGGGAGAGAAGCCTCACAAAGGTTATCTTGTTCTTTCTGCTTATTTTGGAATGCCAGAGGCAGTATCTGGAGATGTGCTGCTCTGAAGGCATTTTGATCAAAAGCTGGAAAATTAGGCCCATTAAAGTATTGATTGAGGCTCAGCAGTGAAGTGACTGTTGTTGGATCCAGAGGTACAGAGTGGCTCTGCCCCTTTCTGCCATGAGATTCAGAGCTGGGCAGATTAGGAGTGATAGGACTGGCCTTCTGCAGCAGAAATTACAGGAGGGAGACAAACAGCCCCCAGCAACGAGCTGCCAAGCACTGGGAGCGGAAAAATCCATCTTTAGTCGTGCCAAAATGGCAGCGAGCTTGAATGATGCTGCTGAGAGAGGCAGGGAGGCACAGCCTTGGTGTAGCCCTGCCCCTGACCGAGGGTGGGCACGGCTCACCTTCACCCCCATGTGAGCATCAGCCTTGGTGCAGCTGGGTCACAGAACTCTGGCATGGTTTGGGCTGGGGGGACCTTAAAATTCACGGTTTAAGGATGTGAAAGGTGTGGCTTATGTGAGGAGCTGGGGTCAGTGTCCCCTCTGGGCTCCTTTCCCTCCTTTTCTTCAGAATTTCACTCGTGGAGTTTTGAGTGCTGGGAACGTTTTATTTGCACTTGGCCAGGTCGAGCAGGTCCCAGTTGGGTGCTTGGAGTTCCTGTCAAGTGTGGAATCATAGAAGGGGCTTGGATGAGATGAGGCTTCTTTTGGTGCAATATGGTGGGAATATGCTTTGCTGTGTGCACAAGGAAATTTGTAATTTCTGTTGGGGTGTGTGTGATATAAAAGCATTATAAAAATAAATAAATCCAGCTCCAGCCCTGCTGCCACGGGCACCTTCACCAGACCAAGGTGCTCCAAGCCCTGTCCGACCCGGCCTTGGACATGAGCTCCAACCCCCCTGGATATTCAGTTTTCCCTCTGAAGGGGAGATGAGCTGAGCTTTAAGGTCCGTTCTAACCCAAACCCTGGCAGGGCTCTCTTTGCCTCCCTCGGTTGTGCTGAATTACTCACCAAGGCACCAGGGGGCACCCATGGCTAAAGCTTTCATTATCCAGGAGGACCTGGGAGCCTTCGTGTCCCTCTGGATGTCCCCTTGTCCCCCAGCAGGACCGGGGCTGTCTCTGCTGTGCTGAGGGGTGGATGCAGATGGGACAAAAAGCAGAAAATCAGGTCTTGGCAAAGTGAGAGCATTTCCAGTTCCCCTTCACAGGGAATAGAGGAGGAATCCTAAAACATCTCCCTGTGTCTGAAGACTTAACTAAAGTCTGCTAAAGTAATGAAATATTAAGATAAGACCATCAAAAAATCCCTTTGGGGCATTATGCCTTTTTTTCTTCTTTCTCCAGACAATGTTTTAATCCTTTCTAGTTCATGGCAGGTTTAGGACTAACTACTAACAAGAGACAGTCCTTTATAATTAAAGACAGGTTGATATTTCTGCAGTTTAAGGGTGGAATTAGATTTCTGGGACAAGAGCGAAGCTTTCTAGTGATTTTCTTAATATGCTTGCAGAGGAACCTAGAACTGCAAGGAGTTTTTAAAGCTTGAACTTTTGCTACCAGTGGAAGCTGGATACCTGGAAACTCCTGTGCCTCTCCAATTCTGCTTCTCTGCTTTCTACTCTTGTTCTCACCTGGCGTGCAAGAAGCAAAAGCAGAGGTTAATAATTGCTTTTTTTTTTAAATCAAACCAGTCTAATTTCTGCTGAGTGAGCAGCAACTCCCTAATTTGGGACAGGGAGGGAGGGATGTGCAGAGGGCAAGGAGCCATGGATGAGCTCCGTGCTTCTCTCCACAATGAGTGAACCTTTGGTGAAGCCACGAGCTCCATGCCAGGCTCTGCAGAAGGTGCAGTGGCTGCCTGTAGCTTCAGGGTTTTTGTGGCATCCCTGCTGTCCCCAGCACCAGAACTTCTGTGATGCTGGAATGAATTCTGCCTTTGTATCTCAGAGGTTTTGTTTTCTTCTTTGTTGGTGTTCTGCTTACTGTGAATAAGGTTTTCCCCAGGAGAGCGGGATAAAGATAGAAGCTGATAGTTGTGTCAGGCCCTTTCCAAAAATAAAAAGGCAGATTTGTGGGAACTTTTTCCCTTCTGCACATGGCTGGTGTGTGCAAAGCCTGCCATGCTGATGTGAAAACAGGGAATAATCCCTGTGATGTGATACTCCAGTGGCCTGAAGAGGTTATAATGAGTGTTTCTTTTGCTCAGTGCACTAAGAACGTGCTGTGCAGGGTTTGCTCAGCTCATCCAAGTCTTTGGTTGTTCCTAAGGTTGCTTCACCCATCAGGAAGGGCAGTGAGGTGGGAAGTGAAAGGTGTGGCTTATGTGAGGAGCTGGGGTCAGTGTCCCCTCTGGGCTCCTTTCCCTCCTTTTCTTCAGAATTTCAGTCATGGAGTTTTGAGTGCTGGGAATGTTTTATTTGCACTTGGCCAGGTCGAGCAGGTCCCAGTTGGGTGCTTGGAGTTTCTGTCAAGTGTGGAATCGTAGAAGGGGCTTGGATGAGATGAGGCTTCTTTTGGTGCAATATGGTGGGAATATACTTTGCTGTATGCACAATGTCCTAAGGAAATTAGTAATTTCTGTTGGGGTGTGTGTGTGATATAAAAGCATTTTAAAAATAAATAAATCTATTCCAATTCAAAGGGTGTGGGGGAAAGATGTAAGTAATGTGAAAAAAGTTAACATGATGCAGAAGTGGGGAAGAGGCATCTATTAAAGCAACCATAGGTTTTGCAAGTCCAGGAAGAAGGTGCAAGGTCTATTTTGAGCCTCCCAAATCCATTGTGAACGTCTCTTGCCACTGGACCTCTGAACTCTGGCAAATCCCTGTTGGCACCTGCTCTAACCAGGAAGAATTTTGCAGATCCTGCCAGGCCTCAGTCTGAGGAAACACCTGGGAAGTGTCAGGCTGAACTGCAGACAGTGAGAACACCTGACAGCCTGAGGTGAGCCCTGGACCTGTGCTGGGGCAGTCCCAGGGCAGAGCAGTGGGAGATGCTGCCCCTTTGGCCAGCAGCTGTGTTTGGGAGGCTCAGACACCCAGAGGACACCCAGAGCACACCCAGCACGGGAGGTCCAGCAGGAGCACCCCGGGCTGGCAGCTGGAGGCACAGACTGTGGAAAATTGAGCTGGATTTGCTGGTTTGTGTGAAAGTCTCCTTCATTCCAGAGCCTGGGTTTGTCCTGTGGCTAAAAGGAGGGAGGAAAGCCAGGAGCAGACACCTCCCAAACCCAGAAAAGGCATTCTCAAGGCAGTTGCTCTTGTCCTGCCCCCTCCCCACCATCACCAGTCAAATCAAGGGAGCACCCAATTGTTTTGGGTGTAATTTGTAAGGAGGGAAGAGAGCATCACCTTGGCAACAGTCCTGGAAATGACAGTGACCTTAGCTTGTGCTGAAGCTCTGGGCTTTTGTGCCTGTTTCATGTAAGAGAAAAAGGAGGAATTTCAAACTGTAAGGTTCATTGACAAACACTGAGCATCATTCTATCAGCGTTGTACAATCAGAGGAAAAGGTAAGGGATAAATAGAGAAGATGGGCAGCATTTTAGTGTATCTAATTAGTAATTTTTGGTGTAGGAAACCCTTTCCTATGAATGGGATAATTTCTGGATTCAAATGAGGAGTGCTTTTGGAAAGAAGGGGTTTTCTCTGGGGTCACAAGTAGAGTTACAAAAGTGGAAGCACCTTGACTCAGTCATTTTTGAAGTCTTTGGCGTTTGTGTGTCTGCCTCCATCTGTGTTTACAAACTGAGATCAAGGGTTTAATTTCCACTATGTTACTGAAAGCTGGGGTTTAGGAACCTTACAACTAACCAAAGGCCCAAAATCCCTTTGCCAAATGCAGGTCTGAGTTCCACACGACTTTAGAGTGGGCTGCTGCTTTCCTTTCCCCTCCTGGCTTCCACCCCAATGCAAAATGGGGGTCCAGTTATCCAATACCTTGCACCTAATTTTTCTTTCTCATTTTCCTCAGTATTTAAATGCAAGTTAGGCAGGATTTAATGCGTTCCACCCCCTTAGTTTATTTAAAGCCCATCTTGCTCACGTTTCAGTCAAGCTTAGCAGAAACTCAGCCCTTGGAAACAGGATCGTGACATGCCAGCCTTGGGGTTTCAGCTGAGATTTGCTTGTTTGACTTTTCCCTGGATTCAGTGACCCAGTTCCTCTGTGCTCCCTCCCTGATGTGAGGAGAGTGAAGGCCACTTGAAAGAGAAAGCTTTGAACCTTGCCTGATTCCCAGAGGGTCCCTCCCAAACTGTTTGCATTGGCTTCTCCTTGTTTCTTACCTTCCTGTGCTCCTTGTGGGCCCACTCTGAGAATAGCCTGTGCAAACACAAAAATAATCATATAAATGAATTATTTTTTTTAAGTATCTTTTTATAGTTGAGCTGGAAGGATTAATGACAAATTCCTGTAGAGTCAGCACTGTAACAGCTCTGGTTACTGAGCAACAAGCCTTGAGCTGGTCAGGCACCTTTTTCCTTGTCTGTCCTGGACACTGCAAAAGGCTCATCCAAATGCATCCCTCATTTCTCATCACAGGGCAGCCTGTGGTACTCTAGAAACATAAAAGCCTCCAGGAGCTTAACTTTTACAAATTATTCCCAAGATCCCTATGTAACTTGAAGCATTAAATCATTTTGAAGAAGGTGTTCAAGGCAGTGAGCACAGCAGGGTTCTCAAGCTTGACTTTTTCATTTTTCCTTCTAGAAATAGAAATTATTGCCAACACCTTTTTTCCCCTCTGAATGAGAAAATGTTACACACATTCCCAAGCTTTAGGAAACTTCTGTTCTTGCACACATCTAATAATTAGTGACAGAGAGCAGATCCTGCACCACTGCTCTCTGTTTGAGAAAATGCAAGGACTAAACCAAGCTGTTGATGCTCTGCATCACCACAGGCTGTTCCCAAACCCTGCATCCTGCTGGCTTTGGCACTTTGGGACAGGTGGCACTATTAGGAATCTCATTCTTCTTTTGTGTAGCTCCTTGAAGGCTCCCCAGTCCCACCTTGCAGTGCTGAGACACACCTGAAGCCTTTAGCGACCTGGGGCTGGTTCTCACCAGCACATTTAACATCTGGTGATCTTTTGTTGGAACCTCCCTTAGGGCCTTACAGGTATAGGAGACCTCAGTTCTTGGCACATCCCTGTTCAAACAACTGTAGCAACCACAGCAGGGCTGGATTTGCCTTCCCAGACTCCTCTTCCTTGCTTTTCTCCTCTTCCTGATGCCTGGAAATCCTGCTGTGCCTCCCTCAGACTGCGCTGGGAAATCTGAGATGCAGGGAAGGCAGCCACAGAACTGGCTGGTTGTGGTTCCTGCAGCCCATGTTCTGGGGGGTGTTGCCAGCAGCAGGCTCTCCCTGCCATATTATTTACATTTGTGCTCAGTGTGTTCTTCCCTGGCTCCAAGAACAAAAGCCTGCTGGTATGGATGGGTGACAATGCATAGCTTTGTTATTAAAATTGGGACTCTTCCTGCTAGGGCTCTTGCATTGGAAATAGCATCCAGTGATTAATCTCCTGCTGGCTTTGTTCTTTTTTATGACCAAGGGATTGGCTCATGGAGGACTTCCTCCTTTTTTTGGAGGGGCTTAGCAAGGTTGATTAATCTGTAGTAACAGTGGCTGGAGTGACCAGAGTTTCTATAGTGACCAGATGGAGATAAGAAAGTAGTTGCAAGTGGTAGTTGCTGAAGATGCTGGATGCCAAAATTGCAAACTGTTTTGAAACAGACCAGCCAAGCAAAAGAGATCTGTGGCTCCACAGTCAGCTTGGACCTGAACGTCCTCTTTGTTTGCCTGAACAAAACCCAGATAAACAAAACACTGAAGGCAATTAGCTTTGTTTGCTTGCCTTTGTCTCCTCTTCTTCCAAATCATTGTAAAATTAGGAATAATGCCAGTGAATTTTGTAGCTATTCAGTGGACAAAAGCTGGTGCACAGGAGAGGAGAAACAAATAAGTATAAAACCGCTGTTTTCAATAACCAGCCTGCTCAGTTTTAGCTTTTACTCCATTTACTTTCTCTCTTATAGATTTAAGGAGATTTATTTGATCACTCTTGTAAATGAGAGCACCATTTGCTGTAACCACGGGATCTGGGTGTTGGTACCACACATCTCCTGGGAAGGTCTCTGCTTCCCATCCTCCTTCCTTCAGAGTTTTCCATCGGCCTCTTGGTTGTGTCTGGGGCTGCAGGTGCCACCCATGGCTCCATGAGGGGATGAGATGGACACAGGGCCACGCTGCTGAGTGACAAATTTCCTGGGTGTGCATGCTGTGGAGCTCAGACAAGGGTTAATTCTGACCTTCCCCTGGGCACAAAAGCTTTTTGTCTGCCCTGTGGGGGCCGACTGGGGAGCTGCTCCCATCAAAGCTTGTCACAGGAACCCCTGTATGGAGCAGAGATGGAATCCCACTGGCTGCTGGCAGGGGGACAGGGCCATCAGGTGCAGGTACAGCTGTGCTGCCCAGTGCCAAGGCAAAGGCAACACCTCTTGATGGAAAAAATACAAATGGAGGGAATTTAGGCCTGCCTGAACTTGCTTTCCTCACAGCCATGACCCTCATGCAGCACAGAACCCCATGGGGTGCACCCAGCCTTGGTCTCCCCATCTTCCCTTGGACCTTCTGATCCCTACAACCCATGGAGAGGGGCAGGGTTTGAGTGTGAAACAGGTCCCTGCAGCCAGCAGTTTGTTCCTACAGAGCCTAAAAACTTCCCTGTGGGGTTTGTATGAACCCCCTGGCTCTGGTCTAGATGGGGCTTTGTGGTGGAGCCTGTTGGTATCTGCAGGGCTGGAAGGTGATGGTGTCCAGTGCCCTGGGGCAGAGGCAGCCCAGGTGGAACAGCCTTCCCCAGTCCCTCCAAAAACACCCTGGAATTTGTGGGGACTTCCCCTGCTGAGGCCATGGAAATGAAAGGGGCTGGGCTGGGGTTTTGAGGGAGGCTCTGTGCTTTGTCTCCCCAGCTCTGGGTCAGTCTCTGCCTGTGACAATGACCCAGGTCCTTGCTGCTGCCCCCACCTCGGGCTCCTCCCTGCCTTTCCCAGGCTGTCACAAGGTCGTGCTGTGGCTTTGAGGGGGCTCTGTGTGAGCAGTGCAGTAGGACAGCCCATAAATCACCGGGGCCCTGCTCTCAGTGTGCTCAGCCACAGGATCCCTCAGAGGGAACGATGCTCAGGAGGCTGCCTGGGATCACCCCAGAGGTGCTTCACCTGTTCTAACCCTTTTAGCACCTCTGCAGGCACACAGCTTTTGATGTGACTGTAGGGGTGTGAGGCCTGCTGCCCGCCAGCTTCAGGATCTGTGAGCAGACAGGGATGGGGACAGCAGCCAAGGCATTGGCTAATTCCAAGGGGTGTTACACCTCTCTGAAAAGCCTTTCTTCCATCCAGCACCTTTGCCATAGGTCCCCAGGAGGGTGGGGAGCACCCATGTGGTCTGGGAGCAGCAGAAATGCATTAAAAATTAATTAATTAAAAATTTAAATTAATTAATTAAAATTAATTAATTAAAAAGAACACAGGGATTGAATCCCACAGCAGAGACAGGAGCCCCTTCAGGTCCATTCTTGGAGAAAGGGGTAATTTGTGCAGCCCTACTTTATGGGGATAAATCCCCCTAAGGAATCCAATGGGATGACAGCATCAGTGTCCCCTGCAGGAGGGGACCAGGGCATCTCTCTGTGCCCCACTGCAGCAATCAGCTGTCCCTGCTTGAGGTGGTTTGGTGTTCATTTTCTACCTTCACTTCGTGTGGTTATTTCTAGCCAAGGGAATATTAGCCCTTCAGTGGGTGTTTGGAATGTCAATAACTGTAATTAAGCCTTTGTGGTTCTCTTGCAAACTCTGGAATCTATAATTTTCAGCAGAGTCCCCTCCCAGCATTGCTACAGGGAAAGGAGGTCTTTGTTGGACTAAAAAACAGAAATAATTTTTTAAATCAAAGCTATAAAATAAAATGCTAATCAGTGGCATTTACAAATATTTAAATTTAATGTTATTTCCCCTTTAAAGATGGAGAGAAATAGAAACCTTGGCACTTCTTGCTGTCCTTCAACTACTTTGGGGGAAGTTTTACCCAGAAGCAAGTTTGTTCCTGTTGTTTAATAATTGCATGTCAGGGAAAAAAAGTAAAAGCCAGCTCAGGATGAAGGGGTGAAGGATACAGAGAAACTTTATTTTCTGCACAAGGTCCCTTTGCTGCATATGTGCATAGGGCAGGGGAGTTTTCCAAAGCCTCCCCAGAGCAGTGGTGTCCAGGGGAGGGGGGACACGGATTCCTGGGCTCTCCTTGCTCTGCTTCTCACTTGGATCAGAATGGGACAGGTCACAAACAGTCTGGTTTCACTTTCTGAAGCTGGGGGGGTGAATGCAGCTCCCAGAGAACGCCCTGGTTCAGAATTACCCCTTTCAGAATCTGCAGCTCTCTGTGCATCCGGCTGGGAACTGAGGAGAGCAGCTGGGGTGGGTGATGAAGTGAGGATCAGAGCAATCCCTGTAAAGGATTTGAGGATGTGATGATGAAAGGCACCTTAGGGACATCAGAGTGAGGGGTTTGTGCCAATGACCTGTTCACCACCTGATGGCTCTTTGGGGTGCTCTGTGTCGAGGGAAGAGGTGAGAGCCTCGTTACCCACATCCATTAATGACCAGGCTCGTGTTGGCCTTTTAATAACAAGGTATGAGGTGCAAATTCAGAACCTGCTCCCTGCCTGGAGCACAGCCACTGACAGGAATAGTAACAGAGCATTGGTGCTTGTTCAAGGCTTTTGAAGATGTAAAATACTAAGTTGTCTCATTTATCCCGTTCTGCTGATTAATGCAAGTTTTGCAGTGAGTTTTGGTCTGGTTTGTGTGCTGAGTGTGGGGTTTGATGGGAAAAGAGCATCTCAAGATGCACTGAGCAGCAGGATGAGATGAAAAGTTGCCCTTTTTAAGCTAAACAAGAAATAGTTTAATCTTAGCTCATAATGAAGAAAAATCAGAGAAAAGCAACGTAACAGAAGCAGGGCAGGTGTTCAGGCTGGCTATGAGGAGAGATTACAATGAAAAACCATAAATTTTGTTTACCTGTGGTGAGTTTGCCATTGGAAAAGTTTGCTGATGACACACAATTGAGAAGTTCCATGTGAGGGGGATTTGACTGTTGCTTCTAGGAAGCTGCAGAGTAAACAGCATTTTTTCCTTGGTTTTTGGAGTGTAAAACTTGACCCTGAGCTAACTCTGGTCAGTGGCAAGGCTCTTCAATCCCACAGATCTGCGAGAATTGGAAATGGGAATAAAAATGTCCTGATTTAGTCAGTACAAAGGTTTCTCTACAGGGATGCCCCTGGATGCTGCAAATTTTAGGACTTACTCTCAGCTACATTTCTGAAATATCACAGAACACAGAGTCATAGAATGGTCTGGGGTTGGATCTTTAAGGATCATCTCACTGCACCCCCCTTTTTGTTTTTTGATCCTCAGTAACAGATCCCATTCTGAAGCTGCTCTGTACAGTAACAATTGCATTCCAATTACAATAGTTTGTTGGGGGTTTTTTTAAATACCAAAATCCGAAAACAAATAAATAATCAAAGTCCCCTTCCATGGAATCCTGATTCAATAATTTCATTTTATTTCCCTCTTCTTGGGGAAGGTGGGATTTATTTCACCAGTGGGTGTATAAATATTGACTTATTGACTTGACTTTTTTTTTTTTTTAAGGAACAGAGACACAACCAGGTCTCTTATTAGTTCTTACCCAAACATCAGTAAATACAGCCTTTCTGCACTGGGTCCTGCTTGGAGAGCTTTACCAAATACTATTGCTGTTGAAGGAGAGAGAGAGAGTGTGTGCAGATGTTGAGAAGTGTTTGCAGGATGAAAAAAAAAAAAAGCCTATTAGCTTTGAAGCAGATTTGTATACTCTGGGTTAACACACCGAGTATGTCAGAGGAGACCTTCTCTGTGGAAATGGGCTGTGCTGCTGCTTTATGTGTTAACAATTTGAGTGAAGTATGAAGAAATCGAGCATTGTTCTGCTCTAAGTGGCACAGATTGCATTTCAGCCGGTGCAGATAAAGCACCAGGAACTGTCTGCTCTGCTCCAGGAGATGGATTTGAATTGCATGTTTAATCAGAAGGGCTTTTTTTATTGTTTTTTTTTCACACAGGCCTTTACAGCCAGATAAAACGGAGCGGTCTGTAATGAACTGTGCATCTGGAGGATGGCAGGTTGTGCTGAATATAAAACTGCTTGGGAAATAGATTTACACTTGCTCCTGCATGAGGGGCTCTGCCAACTGCACAGTGAAGTAATAACAGCCACTGGCAGTGCTTGATGGCTGAAGGTCTTAAAACCTCTTTACACATAAGATGATCTATATCACAAGCTTCACTTTAGAGACAAGGAGATGTTGGCACAAAAGCAGTGGTTTCAGTTGCTTCAGGTCACCCTGCAGGTCACTGGAGCAGTGAAAGCCAAACCTGAACCCTGCTGGGATCTGGGTTAGCGTGTGAGCCTCAGCATGCTCAGCACCAAGGAAGGGAGTGACCCCTCTCTCTCCAGCCTCAGCACTTCTCCTCACAGCAGTGGGGAGCAAGTGGCCACAGAAATAGCTCCATTGCAAAGGGAAATGGTGGTGTGGCTTAGATTAGGTTTGGCAATTCCTTGTTATGGCTGGGTCATATCTTAAAATCACTCTGATTACACAAACCAAATTGCTGTTGCTTTTTGGTGTTGTTACCTCGGGATGTAGCAGAGTACTGGATTTGCTTAATGTACGTGTGTGTGTTTGTGCAAGGGCTGCCTCATCCTTGTCGTTGTCATTAGTGAGCCCAGTGCAGAAATTCTCATCTCAAATCTGTCTATAGTCTCACCCTTCCTTTACTTTGCCCTGGGCTTATCATTTCCACTTCAGCTTCTTCCTGCAGGTATGATTTCCCTTTGCACAGTAAACTGCTCCCACAGGCCTGCCCAGCAACAGGACACGGGGTTATCTTCCTACAGCAGTGGGAAACAAAGACTATACCTTGCCTAGACAGTAGGAAAATTACCTTTTGGATTTAAATAGCATTACCTTAACTTTTTGTTATGACCAATATTTGCTTTGATGTTTTCTAAGCTCTTTTTCCTCTCCCTTCCCCACTGAAACTACTCAGAATCTGACTCAGGCTTAGTTTCTGTCTTGCACAAAACCTTATCCCAGGTATTTGTGCTGTAACACACCGCCTTCTCTTGAGGGCCAAGATCTTGTACTGATTTCCATCTCCCTTTGAACTCTGCCTTGAGGCTGCCTGGGTGTGCACACCAGCTCCAGCTGCCACCAGCACTGTGTTCTTGCCCTTAGGCTTGTTCCTCATCCTCAGAGCAAACAGCATCCCTGCTCCTGAAGGACCTGGAGTGATTCCACAGCCAGTCCTTGTCCAGAGTGTTCAGAACAGGTCAGGTTCATCTCTCCAGCATCACTTGTGTGTTGTGAGTGCAGGGCTCTGGCACAAGTGCTGACCCACACCTGCCCCAGTGTCACTGGGACAATCCAGAACACTGGCAGACCACGCCAGGACTGGGCAGTGCTGCCTAAAAGTCATAAGGGTTGTGCATGTGTGAGCTGCAGAGTTCAGACTGCAATATTATAAATGTTATAAATGACACACACACACTGGTGTGTGCTCCCTGCCATGGTAAATTGCTGTCATAGCAGCAGCAACCACAGTGGCAGTTGTCCTTTTGTCCTTAATGTGCAGGAAATTATTTAGATCAGCAGGCAGTGCTGGTGTGATCTCTTTGCTGAGGGGGAAGGCACTCTCAGCGTGGTTCTGTTTCATGAAGAAGAGATATGCTGTCTCTTTAGAGAGCTCATGTTACCTGCACTCATCCAGGACAGCACTCAACCATCTCCATGAACCCCTGGCATGAACCAGCTCCTCTGGCACACTGCTGGGAAAAGTGCTTGTGCTTGCTGATGCATTGCTGCATTTAACTAGCAAACCTCCAGGCAGGGAGAACTGCTCCTGTGCAGCAGCCCAGAGGGCGTTTAATGGTGAATTATTTTTTCCCCTCTATTGTAATAGGGGAAAATGGATCTTGGTATTATTCTGTTCAAATGTAAGATCACCACAGGCAGCAGAACAGCCTGGTCTGGTGTTCAGACTGGAGAACACAGCTCCAAACTGGCCAGTGGTGTTGATTTTCTGGTGTTTTCCACTAGCACCAGTGACTGAATAGGTCCTAAACCAGACGGACAAACAGGGAAATAAAGGGATGTTCACAAAACCAGGCTGCCTTTGCCTGATACCTTAAAGGCAGCCAGGATTTAGGAAGTGTAACATCTCCTGTCAAAGCCTGCTGATGCATTACACTGTCGGGGCTGACCTGTCAGCCCAGCGCTGCTGCTGCCATCAGCTGAACAATCACTTCACAGCCATCCTGTAGAACTGCGGCTCTCCCAACACCTAAATGGAACAGGACAGAGCTGTAATCAGCAGGCAGCCTTTCCTTGGGAAGGGTGGGCTTGGACTTGTATCGCTGCATTGTGTTCCCTTTCATTCCGGTGGAAAAAGGCTCCGTTTAATGATTAACAGCCATTCCCACCTCTCGGCTGGCTGGGCAGCCCGATGTGATATGGGGCACTTGGAAAGCACAGAAAGATCCGTCTCTGCCAGACATGGCATCCCCACAGCACCGGCCAGGAGACAAAAGCCTTTAGTGTTCCCAAAAAGAATTTAAAACATTTTACATCAAAAGGCTGCAGAAGTTCAAACGTGTCACCGGCAGCCTGTGGCACAGGACAGGAATGGCTTTGTCAGGGAGGCAAATAACAGTGAGCAGCAGTTCTGTTACATACATGATTTTCCAGCTTTCTGTACCTCTCCTCTATAATTAATACCTTCCACCGTGCACTGGGAACAAGAAACACAACCCACAGCAGCTTTGGGATCGTGAATAGCTGTCAAACAGCAAACCCTAAAACCAGGAGTGCTGCATGTTCTGCTCCTCTGCAGAAACCTCCTGATCGTGCAGTGATGGCTGAAGCCAGAGAGACCCAACTGGGAGCATCCATTGACCAGATCCCAACTGGGCCACCTTGAGATTTTGACTTTGCCATGGATGGTGAGACTTTCAGCAGGCAAATGAAGCTCTTCAGGTTTCTGCTCATGGCCAGGTCCCTACAGGGTAGGGAAGACTTTAATCCAGGGCTTGAGCTTGTGTCAGTCATTCGAGTGGAGCTCATGGATGTGGGAAGTGCTGGTACAGCCATGTTCAATGCAGGATCTGAATAGAAAAGTCGTGTAGGGATTAGGAAATCCTATTCAGGGAATGACACACCTGAGAGAGCACTGCAGCCAAGTATGGAGGGGGGAAAAGGGGATAGAAACGGTGCATTTCTGCTTTGGCAGAAACCTCTCCGTGCCACCCCAGCAGGCAGGGATGGGTCCCAGCCCCAGGGGGCTCTGGCTGCCGAGGCTGCTGATGTTTGCAGCGTAGGTGCTGAGTCAGCAGCCATTCCCTAGGGCTGGGAACGGGCACAGCCGGTCCCTCCTGTGCCACTGCCGGGGCTGTGTGTGGGCTGGGGCTGTCCCACCGGTGTGCGTGCTGGGCTCACAGGTGTGCATCCAGCCCTCCCCACCACCCTGCTCCTGCGATGGATGTGGTGGGGCTGCAGAGCTGTGCCCTCCCAGCATCACTGGGACATCATCCCTTCATGGCAGGGCTGCTTCCCACAGGCCGGGCTCCCTTCTGTGCCTCCAGCAGCTCTCAGCCAGGGACCAAGTTTAGGTAGAGCTGCTCCAGGCTGGGTGTGGATCCTGAGCCCAGCAGGGAGTGAAAGGCTCTTTATCCCACCTTTCCTTCATGTGTTTGTTTGATCCCTCCCACAAGTTTTTCCGGTGCCGTGGTTTTCACTTTTGCCCGGTTATTGCCACAGTGTTTAAACCTGAATGGAGTATTTATCTAAATATATCCAAACACATCCCTGTAATTCCTTTTCATTTTGGGGGCAGCGAGCGATCCAGGAGACTTTTTGGACTCAGGCAAAGGTGCAAATGATTGAACTGTAATTCAGTGTTGTCCTCCAGGCCAAGCCAAAGTGGGCTGGAGGATCCAGGTCAGGCTGGGATCCCTCTGCTCCGTGGAGCCGGGCACTGTGTGTCACTGTCACACGCTGTGACACCACTGGCCGTGGCTCCCAGATGCCTCCACACTCCGTTTTCTAAAAAGAGCAAAGAGACAAAATTATATTAATGAGAGCCTTGATGCTTAACCGAGCTACAGCTCCTGAGGAGAGGTGGGTACTGGTTCTTCTGGGAAGTGGCTAAATACGGGTGAATATTTAAGATGCTGTATTTATTTAGGCTGTAATGATATGCTGCTTTTTTTGAGAGAGTGTGTTTCGTCAAAAGTAAGTGTTCTGTTCGCTGTTCCCCATGTTGTGTGGTGGCATTTCCTCCTCCCCTGTACTTTTTATTTTTTGGCTAATTAAACTATTCAGTTCCAATTCCTTTTTGTTCTTTTTTTTTCCTCCTTTTTTTTTTGTTTCACTGCTGTGCCGTTTTACTTCAGTTTATTTAGTGTTTTAAAATGGCTTCTATTTAAATTTGGAAGGGAAGAAAAATAAATCTGCTAAATATATTTCTATTCAGATCATATGTTGTGGCTTTTCTCTTTTTGAAGAATGAGGTCTAATTTTTGAACCTGAATTCACTTGGCACAAGCCTTGGCTTCAGCAATGTTGGGTTTCCTTTTGTTTTAAACTAATTCCCTTCTTCCTACTGCTGGGATACATTTATGTCTTCGTGCTAGCAAAGCTTTTAGGCATGTGTTTGGTTTGAAAATGTTCATTGGAGCAAATGTGAGCAGAGGGTTTGAGGATGAGTCTGTCAGTGAGTTTTATGGTGGCCCTTGGTGAGATGGACCTGAAGCACCGTCAATCCTTTCCCAGCTACCTGTGCACATCCACTTTGGATAAGTCTTTGCAAAAAGATGCAGCACATCATTTTCCTTTCCTTTTTGCCCCTCTGTCTGAAAAGCCAGGCCTTGTTGGGGTTTGGGGGTTTTTTTTGAGGGAAAGGGAGTTTACTAAATATTTGCTGCCTTCAGAAGAGAGAAAAGGTAGAAATAAGCAGGAGAATCTAAGGTGTACTCAACAGCAGAGGGATTAACTCACGATTATTTGCAAAGCTGGGGGGTTTTTTTAATTGATTAAAGCTCTATCTTAAACACTTCAGCATGGCCAGAATGTGTTTCTCAGTGAGGAATGTGTGACTGAGAAACATGGAAAGAACAGCTGGGGGAAAAAATAGCTAAGAAAAATAGAGATTTTATGGTGTTTCTGACAAGCTGTGTCACTGCCTGTTGTCCCTAAAGTCACAGTCCTCAAAGCTGGGCTGTTTGGGTCATCTGAGTTCCTGGGCTTTCAGAAGGGTTTGAGACACATTTTTCTGTGAATAGGAATTTCTTACAAGTATCTGGATGTGTGACTTAGCTGCAGCCTTCTGAGGAGGTTTTCTGGAGGACAGAGGAGCTGTGAGGCTGTTAGCTAACCCCAGCCCCAATGCTGCTCGTTTCAAATTGTTCTGCTGTGGCTACTTAAACTTCATCTGCTGTAGCAAGAAAGGAAGCAAAGCATAGATGCCTCAGAGCAAAGGTATGAATAAAATCTTCTGCCTATAGAAACTGGGAGATGCAAACCCACAGCCCCAGCAAGCAACCACAACTAAGCTGAATGTATGCATTAAGGGAGAGAAGCCCTTAGCATGCATGGCAGCAGATGTCATATAGGAGGTCTGATTTATGGTGGAAACCTCCACTTTTGGCCAAGCTCTGAGGTCAGGTTTTTGAGTGAAGCCTGCACTGCTGAGTCAGGCCAGTGGGTCCTTGAATTTTCTGGTCTGAAGGTGACGTAACATCACTCCCCTCTAGCCTGAAGTTCAGGTACTCTGTGGGTCGGTGTGGGGCCCTGTTTGTGTATTTCTCATGGGGAGTGTGTAAATTTAGTGCCCATGCCCAGGTTTGAGGTGCTTCAGCCCTTCCTCATCTCAGGGGATAATGCAGGACAGGACACCTTGAGGGAGGGAGGGAGCCCCTGGGGTGGCTCAGCTTTGATGGCAGAGCCATGCTGGTGTCTCAGATCTGTGCTGGGTGCTCAGCACCTTGCAGGACCTGCCCTGCAGCCCTGTCCCCTTGTCCCTGGGGGTCCTGTAGCCCCTGCAGCCCTGTCCCCTGCTCTGCAGCCCTGTCCCCTTCCCTGGGGATCCTGTAGCCCCTGCCACCCTGTCCCCTTACCCTGCAGCCTTGTCCCCCTTACCCTGCAGCCCTGTCCCCTGCCCTGGGGGTTCTGTAGCTTCTGCAGCCTTGTCCCCCTTACCCTGCAGCCCCGTCCCCTGCCCTGCCGGTGACCAGGCAGCCCCTGACCCGCAGCCCTGCCCTCCCTGCGCCAGCCCCCTCCCCTCCTGGTGGGGTGCCCGGGGTGCCCCCCTGCCCGCCGGCAGCGCTGATCCTGCCCCTCGGAGGCTGGATCTCTGCTCATTAGCTGCTGTTTGCTGAAACCGGATACCTGGGGCACCCCCGCCAGCCCGGAGTCCCCGGGCTGCAGCTATTTAAAAGGACAAGGGCAGCCTTAGAACTTCCACCTCTTTCACATCCATGTCCCTCCCAGCGCCCGCTCCCAACCGCGCTTCTCTCCTGGATCCCCGCAGCATCCATGAGCCACGAGTGGAGCCACGGCCCGAGGGGGACGTGCCCGCGGGGAAGGATTATCTGCTGAATTTGGGGGGTCCCCAGGGAGCCCTGGCTGGCTCCGGGCCCCTCACCCCGGCCGCCTCTCCCGGGCTCGCCGCGCAGGAGACACCTTGAAGGGGAAGGAGGGAGGAAGGGGCTTTGTTTGAGTTTCCTTTTTTTTTTTCCCTTCTTTTTTTAAATTTTTGTTGTTGTAGTTGTTATTATTATTTTTTAAGAAGCAGCAATTGCCGTGAGCTGCTGGGACAAATGAATGCCCAGGGCCATGGGGTTGCACGGAGCTGCTGCTCAGCCTCTCACCTGGCTGCAGAGTAAGTGCCACGGCAGAGGTGCTGACAGGGGGAGGGAGCAGGGCAGGGGCACCCAGGGGTGCAGGGAGGAGGTGGCACGGCTCCAGCGCTGCCCTCACCTGCCTGGGGGAATCCCACGGAGCTGCAGGGTTTGCTGTGGGCAAGAGGGACCTGCCGGTCACCCTGGGGCTCCCCGGTCCCTGGGTGGGACTTTGGATGAGGAGGGGAAGCAGGGATGAAGGTTTTATCCGCGTCTGGGAGTCCCCTCTCGTGGCAGAGCTGGCCAAGCCGACTGTGGGGATCCGGCTTGTTCAGATGGACCTTGCATAGGAAAACTCATCCCGCTGTTCCTGCCCTCCGGGATGCAGCTTCCATCCCTTGGTGCTGGCAGGAGAAGGGCTCTGGAGATGCCCTGGGGAAGCAGAGCAGCACAAGGGGGGAACAGGGGCATGGGGGACTTTTCTCCTCCAAGCCTGACTCCCATCCACAGGCTCCCAGCTGCCTGCAGCGAGCTCTGATCACAAGGGAAAAGCCATGCCAGGTGTTTTATAGGGTGGGTCGGGGCCGGTTTGGGCTCCTGACCCTGCACAGGTGAGTGCAGGGGGCTGCAGTTTCCATCAGGCCCCCAAAGAAGGGTCTGTGCTTCCCTCCCTGGAACCTGGACAGGGTCTTCAGTTCTTTCCCCGCATTTCTTCTGGCCAAAAGAGTTTCTTTTTTTTCTTCTTCTTCTTTTTTTTTTTCCCTTTTTTTTTCCCCCGAATTATTTATTTATTTTGTATAATTCCTCGTAAATGCTTCGCTGTAACAGAGGAGGGCAGCAGAGAGAGGAAGTAAGGACATCCTTAAATAATTTTCATTTCTCAAAATCTGCCTTTTCCTCTTCTCTCTAAGTCCAGAGGAGAGATCCTTGGGGGGGTGGGAGGCACATCTGCATTGCAAATAAAAATAATAATTACAACCACCAACCAACCAACAGCAACAAAAAAGTAACAGCTAAGAAAAAACACTTGAAATCACGGACTTTGGGAATCAGAGATCACAGAAATTGCACTATTTATAAGGAGAGGAAAAAAAAGGCAAGAAATCCAGCGACCATGGGCCAGCCCGGCTTCCTAGAGTGTACTTTGTGTTCTCTCTCCTTTTTCCAAGGTAATTGCAGTCTGCCGAGAGGGAGTTAAATGGGATTAAAAGATCTGTGTAAGCAAAAGGACCCAGAAGAGAAGGAGGAAGGAGTGAGCCGTCCGGGCCAGGGGTGTCTGTGACACAGCTGAACCCCTTAGCGAGGCAGAGAGCCGAGCTCCTGGGAAGGATGTACCCACAAACCGCCTTATCCCCCGATTTCTGATGGATTGCCGCAAAAATTGCCCGAAAGAGACAATGCACTAAACGTGATGGAGCCGGAATCAGAGCCGGTCTCCAGACTCAGAGCTACAGCGGCAGGCAGGGGGTGAGTACAAACTCCGCTACTCCCGGCGCTGGGGAAGGGAATCCCGGGCGGGCTGGGGGTGCCGGGGAGCCGCGGGATCCCGGGATTTGGGAACGGCGTGGGGGAAGACATTCCTCTGCCAGGGGATGATGTGAAAACTCCTGCTCCGCAGAGGAGAATGGGCTTGGGAGCAGGGAGGCCACGCTGCGGAGCTGGGAGAGGGGGAAACGGGGCTGCGGTGTGCGGGGGGACGGCCGGGAGGAGCCCCCCAGCCCCCCAATCCCCACGCACCGGCAGAGGGGCTCCCAGCCCCGGGAGGTGCTCCGGGAGCCCCCAGGCTGATGCAGGAACGGGCGATCCGCTGCCCCTCGCACCCCTCACGCTGCCCGGGCACGGGGGGGTCCCAGCCCCTCCGGGGAGCGGGGGCTGCTGCTCCTCACCCTGTCCCTTTTGGGGACACGGTACCGGGGGCTGCCCGGGGAGCTGGGAGAGCCCGCAGGGCTGAGGTGCGCGGCGGCGGCTCTTCATGTGCTCGGCACACACACAAAACGCTGCTCCCTCTCCATCCGTGTGTGTATGAAAAGATCCCGGCTCGCACCCTGCCCGCCCCCCTTCTCCCGCGGCCGGGATCAGATTTGACTGTTTTCATTGTTAAATGCGTCGTTGGTGGTGGTTTTGTTGTTGTTGTTGTTATTTTCCCTGGGAGCCCGCGAAGGGTTAATGCCGCTGGCTGCGTTGTCGGATGTACTGATGATTTACCGACACTCCCTTGGAAAGGCTGGGATTCTTCTGCCTGGCAGTTTGAAAAAGTTGTGTACAGGATCCCTCTGCTCGGCTGGGCTGGGAGATGGGGGAGAGCAGGGGGACGGGGCGAGGGGATTTGGGGGCAGCCCCCCTCACCCCCGGGGTCACGGTGGTG
The DNA here is from genome assembly GCA_910950805.1 of Acrocephalus scirpaceus scirpaceus. Lineage (NCBI taxonomy): Eukaryota > Metazoa > Chordata > Aves > Passeriformes > Sylviidae > Acrocephalus > Acrocephalus scirpaceus. Next base: position 6,537,308 of record OU383790.1, on the reverse strand, counting down.
TTCCGGCCCCGTTCCCAGAGCCGGGGCTGGATGAACGTGCAGCTCCCTTTGGAGGCTTAGTCTGTGCGTGCAGCCACACGGAGAGCCCAGACCCCTTCCCAGGGGCTGCAGCTGCTCTCCTTGACAAGTTTGCTGTGTGTTTATATCCTCACAAGGGCTGAATCTCCGCGCTTTGGGGTTCGTGTGGGGTGGGGTTTTGTTTGGGTTGGGTTTTTTGCACAAATGTGCCTGCGGCGTGTCTGGAGACGCAGCATCTCCCAGTTACACCTTTGTTAGTGCCGGGCACGGTCCGGGAGAACCGCCGGGGACCCGAGCAGGGCTGGCTGGCGTCAGAGAGGGGGCAGACAGATAAAGGTTCCTTTGAAAAGAGCACGAGCAGCGTGTCACAGCGAGGGGACGGGCTGCGGGGCTGCAGGGACACTTGGCACGGGCACCGCCGCTGACAGAGCACCAGCTGCTCAGCCTGGCGCACGGGCTGGCCCTGGTCACGCTAAGGATGGGGACAGGGAGATCCAGCTCGGGTGTCTCAGGTTCTGCCTGAGGACGAATCGCCAACTGAGCACAGGTTTTGTTAGGAGGAACCCAGGAGTCGGCAGCGTGGCTCCCGGCCTGCCGGAGATCTGTGGGTGGCTCTGTGTCAGCGTGTCCCAGGCTGGCAGAGCCCGGCTGCGGGCTTGGAGCCTGGCAGTGCCGTGGGAAACCTGGCTTGGCTCTGTCCTGGTGCCTCGGAAGCAGCGCCTTTTGTTCCAGGGTGTTCCCCGGCCTGTCCCCCTGCCATGTGCTGCTCCGGTCCCTCCTCAGCAGAGGTCGCTTGTTGCCCTTCTCATCATCTCCCGGAGGGATTTTTGGTGCTGGGTTTCGATTGGTTTGGCAGAGCGCCGTGCATCCCACCAGCCCCATGGGCTCGGAGAGGGTGCGCTGAGCCCGGGGCTGGCGTGTCCCTGTGCCCACCAGGGTGAGCTCGGGGTGGCGACAGCTTGTGATGGAATGATCTGGTGCATTCCTGTGTGGCACTGGGGGTCCCTCTTGTACCAGCGCTCCTGCAGCTTCTTCTGATGTTTGAGGAGCTGGTGGACAACCAGGAGAGCTGCGGGTGAGAGTGGGAGGGCTGGCTCCCCAGGGAAGGAGCAGCAGTCACAGAGTGTGCTTGAACGCTTGAGCTGCCAAAGTTCACAAAACCAGGAGAACACAAAGTTTTACAGGCTCTTCAAGCTTAATGTGCCCCTCTTGGTCATCTCTGCTGATGCATTTTTGGTGAGCACAGACCCCCGGAACGCAGGGAGGGTTTGCATTCCCCACTGCACATGGAGCACGTGTCCAGTCTGCAGCACCGGTGCTGTTCCACTGCAGTTGTGCCACTCTGGCCTATTCCAGCTCCGTGGTGGCCCTGGAGGAGGCTCCATGCTCCTGGAGACCTCTGATGGGTGACAAACTGCTGTCACAGCCCTGGGGCTGCCTGGCCCATCGGTGTGCTGCATAAAAAAGCTGCACACGTGGTACTGCAGCATCCACCCAAGGTGGGTCAGCCCCTGAGAAGGCCTGAAAGGGCTGGAGGGAGGCAAGGATCCTTTTTCAAAGAGGATTGCTTGCAAGCTGGGCAGGTGATTTGGGGACAGATTATGGCACTGCTGGGCAAATTCAGCAATAGGGTGGCAAATGATGTGTGTGCTGGGTGAGTGGGGGTAGAGAGGAGGCAATGGCACCTGGAGATGTGTCCATGAGGGATAGACAGCATCAGAGTCCAGGACCACTCTGTCCTCCTATTTCCATGTGTCTCTCTGAGCATGTACTTTATTAAAATAAAACTCCATCTTCATCCCCCTTCTGCAATGGGTTGGGGGAGTTAAATCCTCCCTACTTAATATCTCTGCTCATGGAGATTCTGTTACTGACTGAAGGTTGCCCAGGTTTGTGGTGAGATGGTTGTTGGAAGTCTCACTCAGGAACAAACAGAGTTCCTGGAGGTTTTTCTTCCCCTTCCCTTTCTTTGCCAATTTGTTGGGGGCATAAGTAGAAATGATGGACGCTTTTACTGAGGTGCAAATGGAAACAATGGGGAATTCTATATGGCTCTGCCAAACCCCATCCACAAAATGAAGGAATGCAAAGGCGTTTGTTGGAAGGACAAAAAAGGAGTTAGATGACAGATCACACTTCTGTTTGTCCAGGGCTCCAGTTACTGGAGAACACAAAGGCCAGGGGCAGCTCTGAGTGTTGTCACTTCACACAGCAGCAAAGTCAATATCCCAGACAGACAGGGATGGGGAGCAAAGGGGAGTGATGGGTTCCCAGGAAAGGTGCCCTGCTGTGGAGAGCTGCTGGGAGGGTGTTTGAGTCCTATCAGTCTGGCATCTCTCAGCTGAGGAAGCAGCTTGGCAGCAGGAGGAGCTCAGCTCTGTGCAGGGAGTACACAGGCTCCAGTTCCAGTTAGGAGGACAAGGACCAGCAGTTTGGGACCTTCAGCCCTCTGTCAGCAGATGCCAGCATAAAGCCCTGAGAGGCCAAGGTGAGGTGTCTGCAGGAGGTCACCCTGGCTCTGCTGGGGCTTCATCCCCACCCTCTGTGCACTGCAGGTCAGGGTGGCCCTGCTGGAGAATCCTCAGAGGAGCTGTAGGTGCAGATGAGCAAACATCAGGCCTTTATGGATCCAACTCTCCTGCCATGGGCAGGAACCCTTCCAGTAGACCAGGTTGGTCTAAGCCATATCCAACCTGGCCTTAAACACTTCCAAGAATAGGGATTTAATTTTTCCTTACTTAATATTGTCATTTTATAGATTACTCTTTTCTTAGTATTTTTTAATGACCTTAAGGATGGATTTCTATGGGCCATATCTGTTTGCCCACTCAATGCTTTTCCTTAAAAATGTAGCTGCTGAATGGGGATTACAAACTAATAGTATTTCAGTTGTTTCAGAAATTTTGCCCTTATCACACTGGGGTTTGCAGCAGTGCCTGTGTACAAAATCTTTGCCTGGAGGTGTAAGTCAATACCTCATTTATACTGCAGGAGAGATCCAGCAAAGGACTGAGCAGGGTCAATATGGGGACATCTACATAGTTGTGTGTTTCCATTGCTCTTGCCAGAAATCGAGGGGGAGTGGAGAAATACCATCATTTCCAGAAGCCCCAGAAGCTCCACAGAGGAGGTTACTGGTACAAAATAAGACTTCTACCCCCAAAAAGCTGGGATGGAATTGATGCACAGTACAATTTAAAGCTCAGTTTATAGTGATTTGCTTCCTGTTGTCTGTCAAAACTGCTTGGGTGTCTTATAGAATATCACCTCCAGTCATGTGCAGAGGATCTTATGCCACATGTGCATTTTCTCCTTTTTAAGATACACTGACTGATCTACAGCTAGAAATGCAGATTTGCTTTTCTTGAAAAGCAATTTTCAGCCTCCAGCTGGCTTTGTGGTCTTTTGAACAGGAAGAAAACACACCTGAATGGAGAAAAGTGGTGGGGAATTGTTTTTCCACCTTGCAGTAACGTTGGCAATTTCAAAGCCGTTTCCCCACTGTAGATGAGGGAGAAAACAAAATAAAAAATTAAATGCTGCCATGGGCCCTTGAAATATTTCCTTCACTTTCAACCCATCATCTAAACAAACAAGATGTTGACATCATTTGGACTTTTTATTTTAAGGCAGGGAAAATCAGGGAAAACCTTTTAATTTAAAAAAAAGCTGGAATTGTTCCAAACCTATTCCAGAAATAGTGGGGAATTAGCTGATCACAATTGTTTTACAGGCTGCCTCAGCTTTGTCAAATTGGCACTTCCTTGAGGATAATTTGTCACCAAGTTTATCCTGAAGACTGTTGTGTTCCTGTTGTCCTTAATTCAGGGCAGGGCTTTATTCCAGCACTTGTCTGGTTAGAAGGGAATAGGGGCATTTCTGCTTCTCTGTCCCTCTCAGTTGTGCTTTTCCTTGGACTTCTGGCACTGCTCAGTTCCCGTGGACTGATCCACAGGAGTTTGCCAAAAGTAGGGAGGTAAAATGAAGCTGTAGTCAGTAACTTCAGTTTGCTATAAAGGGAATTTGTGTCTGCATTGGAAAACTTTTAAGGCTCATGTGAGCTTACCTCATGTGTGCTGTGGGGCACCTCTACACCCAGTGACTGCAGCAGTGGTTTGGGTTGGAGGGGACCATAAAAGTTCATCTGATTCCATGGGCAGGGACACCTCCCACTGTCCCAGGCTGCTCCAAGCCCTGTCCAGCCTGGCCTGGGACACTTCCAGTGATGGGGCAGCCACAGCTGCTCTGGGCAACCTGTGCCTCACCACCCTCACAGGGAACAATTTCATCCTGATACCGATTTTTATCTGCCCACCTTCAGTTTAAAGCCTTCCTCTTTGTCCTGTCCCTCCGTGCCCCTGTCCAAAGTCACTCTCCATCCCTCTTGGAACTGAGGGCACTGGAAGGTTCTCTAAGTTCTCTCTTGAGCATTCTCTTCTCCAGGCAAACAGCCCCAGGATCCTCACTGTGGTATTCACAGCCCCTGCGAATAAAAGAAGTAAATACCTTTAGTGGTACCTCTGATAGAGCCTTAGTGGCAACCACTGCTCATGGGAAGAAGCTGAAATAAAGGCCAGGTGGGTTTGATAGCTCTATATAAGGAGAAAAATCTTCTTTACTCTTGCTACTCAAGCTGCTTATGCAGCTCTGTCGCTGCCGAGCTGTAACGGAAAAAGAGCCTGCATTAAAAATCCTGGGATAATTAACAGCCCCATCACTCACACGGCTGCCATTTGGAAGCTGCTTTTGCTTTTTCCATTAAGTTGGTAAATTTTGCCAAAGTGTTTTTCTTCAGCGTTTTGGCACCCGGCCCCGCTCTCAACTCTTACGGGGTTGGCCATGCGAGGGGTCCAGGAGCAGGGCTGGGGCCAGCTGGATCCCACACTGTGCATTCGTCTGCCTTACAGCCCCAGAGTGTCACTGGAATGAAATTACGTGCTGGATTTTCCCCCAAGACTTGTTCTCCTCATTGTGTCAATCAACAGGGAGTTTGGTTTGTGAAGGTACTTCTCAAAAAAACCCAAAAAAGTGGACTTTGGTGTGTTGGGAGCAGCAGTGGTCGTACAAATCTGATCCTCACCAGATCACAGGTTCTTAACTCCTGGGACTGCTGCTGGTGATCTGATGCCTCCTGTGGCAGTCAAGCCCAGCTGATGATACCCAGTCAGGTCTTTGCTCCATGCACACATCTTGAACTCTGTTGGAGATGAGCCCAGAAACTCAGGTTGTCTTGTGAGGTGGATTTTAGCTTCTCTCATGCCAAAAAAACCCCAAAAACTGCCAGATGTGGCCATGAAGAATCATCCTATTCTGCTTCCCTTCCTCCACTCCCTGAAGGTGCTGGGACAGAACTCTCCTGGGAGGTGGCAGTGTCTTCAGCCTGACAGTTGTGTCCCAAGGGGTGAAGTTGTCAGAAAAGAACCAAGGCTCCCCAGCTGGAGATCTCTGGAGTGTGGTGAGGGTTTCGTGGTTAGGATACAGCTGGTTGTAGGACATGGCAGAAGAACACCAGCACTGGCCTATTCCTGGCTGTTCTTTCATAAATTTAAGCAGTCCCAGAGCTCCTGAAATGTGCAACCCAGTGTCAGGGTGATGGAAACAGCAATGGAGGACCTGGATTACTTCAGCTCATTTGTTTCCCAGTTAATGTGAGACTGTTCCAGTATTTTATCTCTTCAAGCCTTAAAATATTAGTTAGTGGCTGGATTCCTGGATGGATTTTTACATTCAAGGCCAGGTTTCCCCACTGATGTAAATCACTGTGGCTTTGTTTCAACTCTGGGAAAGGGTCTCCTGCACCAGGGAAGGATTGGCCCAGGGTAATACATTGTCTCAGAGGATGCTGAGGCTTGATGGCAGGAGAAGAGTGGTTTGATATATGACTTGTGTGTCAGGTGTGGAGAGATGAGCAGGCTGCACTTTGGCATGGCTTTGCACAGCCCAGTGCTCACACTGGCTGGGCTGAAGTGACAAACAACCTGTGGATGTCCCACTGCTGTCTCCTGGCTGAGGACTTTCTGTGGTTTACATTTCTGTCTGTTCTTCCAGCAGCCTTTGCTGATGAAGCTGTTAAATATCCTCTCTAGAAGATGAGGGAATTCAATCTTCAAACTTTCCACTGACAGCTTTAACCAAGGAGTTTCCCATGTTCTTTAGTTGGCTACAAATCAAGGAAGCTGGTGGGGGAAAGGGGGGGGTTTACCTTTCTGGTAAAAGGTTTTTTTCCTGAGCTGCTGCTTTCAATGGCACTTGAAGGCTTAAAGCTGAGCTAACAGAGAGGTTTGTCAAATTCCCTCTCAGGCATGAAAGGGTCTGTGAGAGCACAGGGCTGCAAGTCTGTGATCTCCCACTTTCTAAACTTTCCAGGCTTGTGAGAAGGTTCTCAGTGGCTCAGCACAGGGTGCTGAGTGGTTAGAAGCTGCCCCCACCTTTGCATCTGGGTGTAAAATGAGAAACAGATCCATGTAGGGTTTTGCATGCTTAGGATATGGTCAAGCACACAGCAAAGCATTCGGACTCAGGATTTGTTTGCTGAGGCTGACAGGGCACTGAGTGTCAGCCCGTTTCCTACGCATGTCCCCACAGCCCTGCTCGTGCACTCCTGGCAGGGCTTTAGGCCTCCCAGCTTGGAATGATTTCTCCATTCTCCTCCATTTCTGGTGGTCTGTCCTGGGTGGGGTGAGTGCCAAAGGGCAGCACCAGCAAAGGCACTGATGGCCCAGCAGTGATGACCCTGCCTCTCACAACACTGGGCTGGCCCTTGTTCAAGGTTCCTAATACCATTGGGAAGCTTTTCCACTAAGTTCAGTGGGCTTTAGATGACTTTGAAGCAGAAAAATAAGGTTTCAGCCTGAATCTACATCCTGGAGTCATGCTAACACTGTCACTGCCTTTGCTAGGCTTGGAATTGAGGAAAAGACCTTTAACAATGGAATTGGTTTTGTTACTACTGTTGTAGAAATGCATTATTTTTTCCTTCTCTTCCAATTTTAGGGGATTCTGCTTTCTCTGGACTATATTGTGTTTTACCTGGTTCCTGGGATTCACACAGGGAAATTCTGAAGGTAAATTACACTTTTTTTTTCCTCTCCTCTTTCAACAAAAGTAAAAGCCAAGTGCTTTGGTACCAGTGTAGGATTATAACTTAACAATCAATGTCTGAGCCCAGTGCACGGTTAGATACATTTATTGCTGATGGTTGCAGTACAGATGGTATAGATGGTGCAGTTAACAGCTGGAAAAAAACCCCAGGTTTTGTACAGGTGATTACATGTCCCACAGGATTTTCAGAGTCTGTCTGCCTGGTGGAACTGGTGGGAGTGAAGCAATTTGTGTCTAAAATGTCACTGGCATCTACCTGCACTTGCCAGGACTTAACTGCTTTTAGAAACTGCCCCTGGGGCAGTTAGAGACTGGGGCTTATGGAATTAAATGTCTCTGGCAGACGGATTTTTCCTTGACTTTGGTGCACCCCAGGCATGCCCCTGCCAGCACAGGGGATGTCACGCATACAGAAATAATGTGAGCTCTAAAGGTAAAAGCAAATTAAAAGGAGGAAAATCCCATGGGGTTGGTTGATAAGGGAATGTCTATATATATGTACATATATATATATAATGGCTATATCTGGTTCAATCCCTGTGCTGTAAGGGAATATTCTATAGAGGAGTGACACCTTCAGCCTGTCCTTACCCCCCTTCTCCAGGCATCACCTCCCCGGTGCTGCCAGGGACAGGACTAGGCTGAGGCACAATAATCAGTGACACAACAAAAGGAGATGAAAAGCTTCAAAGTCAACAAAAACACACACAAAAAAAATCATCTTTAACAATTGACCTTGGGTGCTGAGCATCTCTGCAATATCTGTTTGTAAAGGAGCCTTCTCCTCTTAAAACAGCAACACCTTTCTCACATGGATGCTTTACATGGGTATTGCTGGAAGTGAACAGCTTCCCCTGCCGTCAGCAGACAGCACTAAGTGGACTAGCAGGCTCCAGGGCTCTCCTCTCAGTCTCTAAAACATGAAGGAAAAATAGAAATTTGGTCAACACTCAGCTGTCAGCCAGCCCATGGACCACTTTTTACGGGAGGGGATAGATCCCTGCCATCAGCAATTTTGAAAAATGTAATATTTTCCAAGTTCTGCCTCCATGCAAAGGAGGTGAACATCTGGCTGAATTACTTAGTCAAGCAGTTTTCAGAGCAAGTTTTATGTCAGCTCGTAAAGAGGCAGAACAAATACTGTGTCTTGGCATCTCGCTTTTCAAGCAGATTATAATATGCTGTTCAGATTCACCTCTATCCATCATTTTACTCCTATGATAATTATGGAATGGAGCCATGTCTTTTGTTACCATCAGTCTAAAGCAAACTCTTTAATTTCACTCTTGTTGTGTTTACCTTGGTGTGGTCAATAACTCCCCTCTGAGATACTTTCTCTGTGATAAAAGAATTTTTAAAAACTTGCCTTGTTTCCAATGAGAGAGCATTTCCTTCTGGGTACCAGAAAATAAAACCTTCCAAGAAGGTAAAGGCTGTAAGAAAACACTGGTGACTTGAGGCTGTGTTATCACCCAGGATTTTCAAACATGAGAATCAGAAGCAGTAAGAACTTGCTCATAGGTCGGTGTGAGGATGAAATTAAGCCAATGCTGTGGGCTTTTGAAAACACTGTGGCTGTTACTCTAAGGATTAGGAGTTTTCCTGTATGCTGGAAAATCAGGGAGAACAGAGGATGATCTTTCCATAAGTGTTACAAATGCAGGAGATTGTGAGGTGAGTTCATTTTCTGTGCACTGGTTAAGGGTCTGGGCAGTAACTTTTGGAACTGCTGCACTTATTCAATCCAGTTTTAGCTGTGGGCATCACATCTTGGCTGTTGGAATCTGGGAAGCTGCAAGTTATTTCTCTCCAGCCTTTTGGCTTCTTTTTCTCATACAGATTTTTGTGTGGGGAAAGGGGGAGGGAAAGAAAGAGATGGGAAGGAGAGCAGTAAAATATTTTTTCTCCTTTTTCAGAGATAATCATATGGTTGTTCAGGAATCTCTGTGTATCTCACTTCATGCTCAGACTCTGATAGATGAGTTTTTCCCAGTTGCTCAAATGTTGTTACAGGAATGTTGTTACTGAGGCACCTGGGATCAGGCAGCTCTAAGTGAATGTCCTTTTTAAATAACGTGTTTTGATGGAAAAATCCACAGAGGAAAAAGTTTGAAGGGGAAAAAAATCCTCTGCTAAACTTGGAGCTGCTTCAGGAAGCCAGAATTACCTTGCATTTTACATTAGTCGATGACACCCCGTATCCCAGGAGATGTGCCCCAACACCCCAGGACAGTTGGATGGGATGGAAGGAGATGGGCTGGGTGCACAGGAGCCCTGAGCTCTGTGCCTGGACCTCGTGCTGGAAAGTCCACATACGTGTCCTGCAGGAGGACTCTTGACTCGGGTTTTACGTAGGCATCCAGAGTTTGGCTCCACCTCAGCGGTTCTGAGGGAGAGGAGTGTTTGGGTTGTGCTTTTTTCCTTTAAGCACTCCTGGATGCTGTTGCTAACGAGGCACTTGGGTTGGGATTGCAAACAGCAGCAGCATCCTCTGAGCAGGGAAACATCCTCAGGTCTTTGCAGAGCAGCTACCAAATAAATAACTCCTACAGCATCTCTAGCAGAGACAACCCCTGTCTGCCTCCGAGGGAGAACCTAAAAATACACAGAAATTGGAAGCTGGAGACTAGCTGCTTGCTTAAGTGGTAGATTTATTTCCTTAGGGATAAATCCTGATGTTTTTGAAGTCTGTGGCAAGGGTCCCACTTCACTTCACTAAAGCCAGGATTTGGTCTTTGCTGTTCCATGGGCTCTGGAGGCTGTCCAGAATGAAGACACTGCCATGATTCCTCTGTTCAGAGAGGGAAAGGCCGTGCTGGGAGGCAGACCTGTTGGACAGTATGGAATAAAAACAGTGAGGGACCAAGGATTTCAGAGTATGGGAGAAATTCTGTCATTAACACTTGATCATGCTGTGGAGTAAATTATCCCTCTGCACAGAGTGGGAACATTTTCATCCTTTTCTACATCTGATGCACCTTCTCCAGGGTAGTGTCTGCTAGAAAATGACTCAAGCTGCTTTAAAAAAGGAAGGTGGGAATAAAGCTAAACTCAGGCAAAGTAAATACTGATTGACTCATTCTTACATACAAAAATGGCCCAGGTTTTTGCCAAAGTCAAGGAACAGAGGTTTTCTCTTCATTCTCCTCCCTTCCTGGCCAGCAGCATTACAGGTCTCAGACTGCTCGAGTCTACAACCCTTCTGGCCAATGCCAAGGGTCTCTTTAAGTGCCAGTTCTCCAAATATTGTGTTCTGTGCAGAACTATGGAGAACAACACTATTAAATAGTTAAGGGTGAAAGCAGCTGAATACCAAGGCCCCTTTAGAAAAGGAGCTCGGGGTTTTTTTTTTCCTTTGGAAGACTGTTGATTTGCTTTTAATCTAGGAAAGTTGCAATGCCATGGTGTTAGCCATGACTGACACCACCACCTTTCTGAGTTGTTAATTCTTGCCTTGCAACATTAGCATTTGGGTTGTACAGCCCTGACTGGCTTCCCCCAAGTGCACTGAAATGGGAGCTTTGGCTGGTGCAGGAGTGATGGGGATTGTACCTGGGCAGGAGGAGAGGAGGAAGTGCAGTTATCCTAACTCACTGTCACCAGTGCTGGTGTCACAGGGGTCATGATCACCTTCACATGGGCATTTGGGTTGGAAAACCCTTACAATCACCAAATCCAGTTGTTAACCCAGGAATGCCAAGCCCACCACTAAACCATTAGATGTCCCCAAAGTGGCACATCTGATGTCTCTTGAACACTTCCACGGATAGTGACTCCACAGGGCAGCTTGTTCCAAAGCTTTACAAACCTTTTGGTGAAGAAGCCTTTCCTACTCTTCATTCTAACATCCTCTTCCACCCACCCCCAGCACAACTTGAGAGCTTTTCCTCTCATCCTATTGCTTGTTATTTGGGAGCAGAACCTGACCCCCACCTCACTACAGCCTCCTGTCAGGGAGTTGTAGAGAGTGAGAAGTTCTCCCCTGAGCCTCCCTTTCCTCTAGGCTAAGCTCCTTTATCTGCTCAACACAGGACCATTTTCAGGTCTGGGCACATTCACCTTTGCAGCTTTGCTCACGTAGACCTCAGCATCTTCTTCAGTCAGGTAATTCAGCTGAGGCTGCTGCCAGCTGGCCCCAGTGTGTGTTGCTGTTGCCTGCTAATCTGAGCTGTGAGTGACTCCTGATACACCTCGGGGGCAGAAAGCAGGGGATTCTGCTGTCTGTCCATTGCAAATTCCTCCTGGAGTTGGGGGAGAGAAGTCTTCTGGGGATCAATCCCTCTCCTCCTGTCTTGAGCAAGACACCCAGCTCCTAGGTGACATTATACAGGAGGCAAATCTTGCCTCCACTGCTCAGTGGCAGCCATAACCAATCTCTGAGCTCTTCACAAACCAAGTCTTCCAACCTATTAAAATAATGCTGTAAGATGATCTGCTGGGAAAAAAAGTACTGCTGTTGAGAACCTTGAGCAGTTCACTGAAATCTAGGTGCAATTTTTTCATGCTGGGAGGCACCTGCACTTCCCTACACTCTCCAAAGATCAAAAGCTGCTGCTTGCTAGCTTGGAAAGAGACAGATACAAGGCTTTTGTTCCCTTTGGAAGTTTTGTTACTTGCCCTCTGGGGATATAAAATTTTGCAATCCCAGCTCAATCTGTTGCTCAAATTCCTTTCCAGCTATGTGGTCAGTACTCAGAATCAAATCCCAGGAAGAGGACTAGTGGTGCTCAGTGGGAAATTTCCTTGTAGTGAGGTCAGCTCCCTCCAGAACATCTGAGCTGGTCCCTGGTGGGACAGGAGAACTCACCAGATGCACCATGGAGCTGATGCTTGTTGGCAGTTGCTGGTTATCACGTTGAGCATGCACTTGCTCCTCACGTGATGTGAAAAGAGCTGTGAGTTCTCCATACTGATTTGGGAAATATATGTGTGAGAGAGTGGGATTAGATATGTGAGTTGGGATTTCCTGTATCCTTTGTGCATGGATTGGTTTGACATCCCTCCACACCCATTCAGCCTTTGGTTCACCCAGCGCCTCACATAATCTTTGTGCTTCCCTTTCAGATGTGGATGTTCTTCAAAGACTGGGCCTGTCAGGGAAAAGGCCATCGAGTGGATGGTCCTCCTCACGTACAGTTCCTCAAGGAGTCATTCCTTTCAAATCAGGGGTCATCTTCACTCAGCGAGCCCGCGTGGAAGCGCCGCTCAGCACCCTCCTCCCCGCAGGCTCCAGCTCTGACCTGCTCCTGGTGCTGAGCCTCTGCTCCCACCGCATCAACAACGCTTTTCTCTTTGCTGTCAGGAGCAAAAAGAAAAAACTGCAGCTGGGGGTCCAGTTTGTGCCCGGGAAGATCATCGTGTACGTGGGCCACAAGCGCTCTGTATATTTTGATTACAATGTCCACGATGGCCAGTGGCACAATATTGCCATCAACATTCGTGGCCAGACAGTCACTTTATTTACTTCTTGTGGGAAGCGCAGAGTACATGCGGATTTGCATTTTAAAAAGGACGAGGCGTTGGATCCACACGGATCTTTCCTCTTTGGGAAGATAAGCCAGCACTCCGTGCAGTTTGAAGGAGCCATCTGCCAGTTCGATATTTATCCTTCCGCCAAGGCAGCTCATCATTACTGTAAATACCTGAAAAAACAGTGCAGGCAAGCAGATACCTACCGGCCAACCTTGCCCCCTCTCATCCCCCTCCTGCCCAGGGATCCCAGTGCCTCCCCCAGTACCCCACAGCCTACGCAGCCCTCACTGCGGGGTCTGAAAAACCTGACCACTGCCGCCCCAAACCTGGAGCTTGGCAGGGTCACTGCACCCCTCAAGACGAGGGGTTCAGGTGCAACAACCATCACATTGCTGTCAACCCCACCATCACGGCCGAGACTGACTACCAAAGCCACCAAGGTCACGGTGGCCCCAGCTGTTCCATCAAGTACCAAATCCCAGGTACCCACCCTGTCCTCGCTCCCTCGGGGCACAGGGACAACCCTCAGGGTGTCTCAGCCCACTGCCAGCACACGCAGGGAGAAAACTCCCCCTCCCACTGCCAAAAGGGCCCCACCAACGAGCCAGAGCCCGGTCACGGCCAGCAGGAAGGAGTCCAAGCAGGAGACCAAAAAGAAAATCAACCAAAAACCTTCTGCTGAGCCACCTGAAGCGCCCAGTACTGTAAAGCCAACGAGGAGGGTGGCTGATAACACAACGAGCAATGTCCACCTTGTCACCCTGAAGCCAACCCCGCAGCACCCAAGCCGTGGGCCCGTTCCAAAGAAGCACACGCCGTCCCCCACCAGGAGAGTGGATCCCAGTATCATCCCTCAGGTGTACACCAAGCCACCCCTGGGGTCTGCCCGGCCCGCCTCCAGAGCCAGGGCACAGGCCTTCAACCTCACAACCCCACCTGCCACTGATGGCTATCAGATCTTTGACCCCTTGGGACCCACTCCGTTTCCATTTTTATTGGGACATCCAGGAGTGAAAGGAGAGAGAGGACCTCAGGTATGTTCAGGCTCTTTGTGGTGGCTATTCCAGTCTGGCAGACCACAAACTCCAAGGGTTTTTGTGAAGCTTATCCAAGTGTGGCAGCCAAGCACTGCTGCATTCCCAACCATCATGATTTTAGCATAAATCTCAGTTTGAGCCTGAGTGTTCAGTGATGGTGGACGCCATGAAACATTTGTGGTTAAAGTTGCTGCTTAATGTTAGATTTTTAAAAAGAAATCCCACTTTTTTTACTTTAAATTGCTGGTTAAAATTTTAATGGCCAGGTTGGAGGCTACCTTCCATACACTTGGTTTATCTCTGGTCATCTTCTGTAGAAAACCCAGATGTCTTAAAAACATGCCTGAAATTAACTATTTCTTGGTGCTAGTTTTTAATTTGTTTTGTATCTGATATTCACAAATCTAGAAAAGTGTCCTGTTCCAGCAAATGCAAGTGCAGAGATGGCTTCAGGATTTATTTTTTTAAACAAAGTCTCATCTGTTTTTATGGTATAAGTTTTTCTTGGGTGTTTTGTCCTGTTTTTTATTTCTCATAGCCTGCACTTAGAACATGCAAAAAGTTTTCCTTTATAAATTTAACTACTGCATTCCACATAAAAAAATAACCCCTTTCAGGTTGTATATATTGGCCATTGTAAAAGCTTACACACGTTTTGTAATGCTAAAAGCACTCAGGCTCCACTAATTATCTGCTAGCAGTTCTTTTTTTTATTTTTCAAATTTGAGAATGCAAACACAATTTTTAAACTGGCCAACTTGTAGGGGGATTTGGTGTTCCAACCCAAACTGTCAATAGAAGAGAGGGATTGTACATGTAAAATAAGTTTCTCCCAGACAGAGCCTTTGGTTGCCAAGATCCAGCCTAGAGGGAATTTTTACAGCTGACTTCTTAAAATAGTGAAAGAAGAGTTTACAATGGAAATATTGAGGCTGGAGTAGGGAATGACCAGCGCTTGTCTCTGCAGAGCTGCTCCTTGGTGCAAGTAACACCTAGAGTGGAATGGTTGGGTCTCCCCAAGTCCTCAATGGGAGCTTAGCAGTTTGTGTTTCCTCCTGCCCCATCCAAAGCTGAGTAGTGATTTCTCTCCCTGTTCTTTGGGTTTGGAGTCACCCAGGGGGGTGTTTTGTGCCCAGGTTCCTGCCCCTGGGAGAGGTGAGGGCAGGGGTTGAGCATGGGCTACAGGCACCCATCCCTGATGGAGCCTTGGTGCTTGGAGAAGTGTTGCTAAATCCCTGAGTAGACAGAACAAGCTCCATCCAATTCGATCTTTGGGCAGGATTCTGTGTTCTGTGGAGAGTCATTTCAGGCGTATTTCCAAGAGAAGAAATTCAGCAGTTGTGCATTTCCCATAGAACATTAGCTTTAAGGGGTGAATCTGGGTGCCTGCTCCAAGCCCACCAAAATCCTGACCTCTGCCACCTTCTTGCTCTTCAAGTGTCATGAGGGTGACCAAGCTCTAAGCCCCTGCAATGTAAAGAGCTTATTATTGAACTGGAGTGGAAAATCTTTCTCAGGCTTGTGAATCATAGCAAAGAAATGGATTCAGGCTGTGGAGGGCTGAGGGAAGAGATGGCAGGATTTTTCCATCCTGTCTGAGAACAACTGGAGTGCTGAACTGAGGGAAAAGAGAACTTTCTGAGGCTCTGTCTGGCCTTATTCTCTTTGACTGCTGGAAACAAAATCAGGGCTTGGAGAGGGAAAGGTTATGGCTTGGCTGGAGCTGGCTGCCACACGGTGCTCAGCAGCTCCTGTGACTCACTCGGAGATCTCTGTACCACACTTCCTTGGATGTCTCTGACGTGGGAAGGGAAAGAGGAGGAAAGATCGGAATGGGGATGACATGTTGAGAGATCCAGCACGTCCATGGCCAGATGAGCATGTTTCTGAACAAGTGCTGATAAATGTTCTGTGCCTGAGTAATTGCCTGGCGCCATCCTCGCGCTGCCGGGCAGGCGTTCCTGATGAGGTCAGTGATATCCCAGCCCGGCGCTTGGCCTGGCCAGGGCAGGTTGTGGGCTGGGAATGTCATCTGCTGTCTGGCACACTGAGGAAAGGATAAGGTGATTAATTAGTTTTCCCAGTTGCTGCCTGATACAAGGTCTCTTCAAGATTGTCATCCTGGGCAGGGAGGTGTGTGGGAGGGAGCTGCCTTCTGCCTGTTCAGCAAGGATTGGGGCCACCTTGGCTGTGATTTCGGGGCAAACTGGCAGACAGAGAACTCTTCCACCTAAAGAGAAAGGGTTGTTGTTCATCCTGATCATCCCAATGGCAGCCATGGTGCCAGGCAGTGATGACTCAGGCTCTGTGGTGTCTGCAGTTGAGGCTTTGTGAATTCTACTAAAATAACCAATGAAATAACCTTAGCTGCACAGAAAGGTCCTATCCAACAATAGAGGGAGGGTTTGATGGTTAGAGGAGTGTGAGCAAGGGACTGAAAGGATTTATTTAGGAATTAAATTCAGCACCCTCCATGTTTTAATCTGTCTTGAAGGACCACCTGGATGCTGTGCAAAAGGAAACGGAGATGGTGCATCCCACATGCAACTCATGGCAGAGCATTAATTCTCCAAGAGTGTTTGGTTTGCTGAGCAGCTAGAGGAGGGAGGGTAATATGTTCTTAAAAAAGAAAAACTTCTTGGGAACCATTAATAACCACAAGCATTTGGGATCTCAGCTGTCTGGTTTTTTTTGGAGGGGAGAAATAACAAAAGGAACACCCAGATATCGTGCGAAGTCAGTAACGCAGCACTGACTCAGCAGCTGGCAAAAGTCCCTCTGAATCATCCCCACTGCCCAAGGCACCTCAGCCAGCCTTGCTCCAGAGCTCCAGGCCCTGCAGTGTGACCCCAGCACATGGCTGGAAGTAGCCTAAAACCCTCCACAAAAGAAAAAGGCATGCTGAAAAATAAGTATCTGTTGTGAGCATGTCAAACACTTGAACTAAGGCTGTGATGATGCCTGTTTGACTCCTCCAGTGGATGAGGTGTCATTTGCTTGTCTAGACCAGCAGCAGGTTTGGCTGGGAGATTTTGGGGGGCTGCTGTAGCCTCTGCCCTGCCCACCAGCACCACCTGCCAGGTAAAGCTGTGCTAAACCCCTTGCCCTGGCATGGCAAGCACAGAGTACCCTAAGTCAGACCTTTCTCCTCCTATATAAAACTGCAATTCCATGGCTCTTTGGTCCCTACAGCCAAGCCTCTTGACAAGTCTAAGGGTTATTTTTAGAGCAAGAAAACCACCCCTCACGCTGAATGTGCAGGCTGGGATCACTGAGAGGCTGTGGGAGCACTGAAGGTAAGGGGAACAGGGAGCTTGGGGAACTCGTGTTGTCTTTGGCATTATGGCCACTGCCACAGTCATCCAGTCCCCCCCTGGAAACACAGGACATCAGACTGGGTGCCCTCTCACTGCCTAGGTGACATTTCTCCTCTAGGTGGGTCAGTTGGACTCAATGGGTTGAATTTCATTGTCCTGGCAGCCTCCCAGTGCTGTCGTGGGCGTGACAAGGAATTGTCTTCAGACAATTTCGATGCCCTTGAGGATGTGGGGACAGACCCGTGGGGACATCCCCATCTGGCCATCAGCCTCCTTTGAAAACAGTGGGCAGTAAAGCAGCACTGTGCTGTAAACTCAAGGTCTGAGATGAACCACAAGTGATTGCAGGAGAAATCTGCCCTCAGCCAGAGGCACTGGGTGGGATAATCCCCTCTGTGTTTCAAGGACACCCCCAAGATCCCAGTCAGAGGACAGGGGGGCTCACAGCCCTCAGTTCCATCCACAGGGCCAGGGCCAGCAGCCCCAGGTTGGAGGCAGTGGTGGTGCCTGGCAGGCAGCTCCCTCTCCCTCCCTCTCTGCAAGGCACATGTGTTTCCAAGCGTGTCCCCAGTCTAGACTGCTCCAGCTGCCATCCTCCGCACGAGCAGTTTGTCTTGGAGCCCGGCTCCTTCCCTAAAGGAGCAATCCCAGCCAATTCAATCAGTGGGCAGGGAAGAGAGGTGACTGGAAACGCCGATAAAATATATGAAGTGCCTATTTCCAGTCCTCCTCGCACCAGAAAAGGCTATTTGAGCTGCCAGTCCATGATAAATTAAGGAACACACAACGTGTTTGGATATCTATTAATGAATGAGTCATATTAATAACAAAAAAAAGGAGAGACTGCATGCTTTGTATAATGCATGGGGAAAGTTTTATCCTTGCTCACATCATTGGATCAAATTTTTTTGGTGATTTAACCGGAAATATCCCTGAAGGGAAATCTTGCAGGCAAATGACGAAGCATCAGAGAGGTCTGTTTGTGTAAAATAAAGTTAATTTTGAAGAGAGTTAGGTGATAGTGTGCTTGAGATAAATGTGCTGCAAAGATCTAGGATTATACAAATATATACAAGTATTTTTATAAATTTTTAAAAATAGAAAGTGAGTAGTAGAGTAGGTGATCCCTCTGTTCCTTCCCAGCCTTTCAGGCTGCCTTCCAAGGTCTGGGATTGCTCCAGTGTCTGAAGCACCCCCTGCAGAGCCTGTTCCTGAAATGTCTCTGTAGAAAAGTGGCTTTCATCAGGCTGGAACATTCACATTTTGTTGTGTATTGTGCTGCTGCTCTGTGAGGAACCCAGTTGTGGACAAGGACCTTTGTGTGATAGGTGTTGCTCAGCCCAGAGCAAACATCTGTGCCGAGCGCGGAAATCGTGTTACAAGGCTGGCTCTCCACCAGCGGCTCAGCTCCTGCCAGAATTATGAGGGCTTTTTGTTTTTAGACTGGTTGAAACCCAGACGTGTCCAAATTTTAATACGATAAGCCTGCCTTGGAGAAGAAAGTAACCAAAGTGTTGGGTTTTTCCCCTAAAATTCTAGCTTTGTTTTAGGCAGCTTTTGAAGTCGTGCTGTGTCTGGCAATGATGGGAAGGTGAGGAGAAGCTGGCAGGCTGTTGAAGATGAGATTTTTTTTTCTCCTTCTCTTCTATTCCCCTAAGCAGGGAATTTTGAATTCCAGTGCTGTCCCTGTAGCTGTTCAGTCCTTCCTTGCTGTTGCTTCCCAGACGTACAAGGCTAAAGGGTAGATTTGTGGCAGTGACCATTTTTCCTGTAGGAATATTTCTTTCCTTCTTGGAAGAGAACAGTTCAGGTTCTTTATCTGCAGGGGGAACATCACGCACTGCTCAGAACATGGTGCCAATGTGGGGAGAAGCTTTTGATGTGTTTTCTGAACTCCTTTTTAAGTTGACTTTTACCACAGGCATTAGCACCTGAGAAAGAAGAACATTCTCTCTTCCCTCCCCAGTCCTAGCAGTGTTTTGCACTTCTGAAACAGACTTTTCTGGGATGCAGGAGAATTGTGCCACTAGTGGCTGGGCAGAAATACACCGGGAAGCCCCTGAAGTAAGTGTGTCCATCTGTCAGTGTGCACTAGAATATGAGCTTAACAGTTTCCTGGGAAATCTCAGCTTTTTGCTGCCAGGCAGAGTACTCACCCCTGGGGAAACAATTACAGGAATCCTTTGCTATCTGACCAAGTTGATTCAGGAGTCATTTCCCAATTTCCAGCACCGGTTCTTGTACTCAGTGTGGTTTAATTCAAGCCTTCCACAGCAGGTTTGGCCTTGCTGAGTTTGGAGCTCAGAAAGCACCTTGCTCCCTGCAGCACCTGCTGTGGGCAGAGGAAGCAGTGCAAGGGGGAGAGGCAGAGGTATAAATTAGCAGCGAGAGGAAATGGCAAGATTTCCCTTATCCTCAGGGTCCAATGTATTTTCCTTTCAGACAAGTTGGTTTAATTTTCCATTTGCAATTTGAAGCTCAGAGAGCTAAGATTTAAAAAAAAAAGTCCCTTTTGCACCAGAAAGTTTCCCAGCAGCAGCTTAGAATAAATCCTATAATCATTTGGTGGGATCGGTCATCGTTGCTAATGCTACCGTGGGAAACTGAGAAGGGTTAAACTTTATTGTGGCTGCTGTGAGCTGCTTCAGGAGCTGTTCAGGCTGGTTAACAGCTCAGCTGTTTGGCTTGAGAAAAGAGAGAGTATCTGCTGCTGCAGAGTTTCTCCTTGATCTCTGATCTTGCTTTGTGTGATAACAGGGTGGGTGTTCTCTGCCACCAGCTTGCAGGAGGAGCAGGCAAGGAGCCAGAGAGGCAGGAGCCCCAGTGCCAGGAGCAGGAGCTCAGCACAGGAGGCCTCAGCCTTGCTGATCCCTGTGATGGCAGGGGCAGAGCGCTGATATCCTCATCCTGTGCCAGCAGCAGGAATTCTCCCTGCCCTGCGGAGCACTCCCCTCTGCTCCTGATGAAATTCCCCAGGGGTACCCTAAAGGGTCAACTGGAGAGGTTCCTCTCCCAGTGGAGAAGTCCCTGCAGGTTCTGTGTGATCTGAGTTGGGTGAAGCCAGGGGTCCGAAAAAATATATGGGAGAGTGGACAGAGCAATGCACGACACAACCAATGTGGCTAATGCATGAATTCTGGTTTATTGTCACAAGATGGTCGGTTAAATACAGTTTCAGATAGTTTACAGTAACAGGTGCTTTTTAATCAGCGCTTGAACAGAAAGGAATGTAAACAGTCTTAACTTTAAGGTCCTCACAGTGAAATTGCTATAACTATACTAATTAATACTAAACATACCTTAATCTAATTTCTTGCTGCGCCACAGGTCTACTCACTACTACTCAGGCCCAACTCTGAGGCCTAGCCCAGGACAGCTCAGGCCCAATCCCAAAGTAAATCGTGCCCTTACTCCTTAAAAATTTTTTCTACAGTTGGGGGTGAGGGTGGAGGTGTCTCTGGTGAGGGCAGGGGCTGTGTGGGCATCACCCCCCAGCAGGCTCTGTGCACCTCACTGACAGACACCTCCTGCCCTCCCTGTGGGGCCTGTGCCTGGTGTGGGACTGCATCCATCATTTGTGAGTAGCTGGGCCCTGAGCCAGATTCTCCTCTGGCTGCCTCTCCGGATGCACATTTTCCTTGAGTGTGTTTCAGCATTGCTCTCCCCAGGCAAAGGCAGTTGTGGGGTGTGGGGCTCCTGTCTGGGAACACAGGCTGGGTGATGCAGAGGGGAAAGGAGTCACTAGGAAGGCACAGTCCCATCCAACACAGCTACCAAGGAATTGAGAAATGTGAGAAGTACAAAGTGGCCTCACAGTCTGTCACTCCTCACCACTGCCTGTCCTTCCACTGCCCCAGTCCTCTTCCATCCTGACTGGCTTCATATTGAAAAGTGGTCACATTCTCACCTTCTGCAGTTACTGTGGTGGCTGGCACCTTTTAGCCAGTTATCCCGTCCTCTCCTTAGCCCTCTTACTCCTCGAGAAAGGAAAAAACAAGTCTGAAGGGATGACAAATCAAAGCACAGTGGCTGGGACTCCTGTATTTTGTACTGTTCTGTGCTTTTCCAGCTAGAAGCCTTTCTCTCAACTCTGTATTCCCACTCTAGTGCCGGTATTAACTCCCTCCTTATTTTTGTGTTAGCTTCAGTCTGTTCTGAGCAGCCCACATTTTTGGAGAAGGTTTTTGCTCAAGTGGCCAAGTACAATTGCAGCTGCTGTTAGCAGGAAGGTGGAAAAGGTCACCTCAATTCTGGTACACAGGGAACACCATGCTCAGACAGTTGCATCTCCTCTTATACTTCTTCTAAGGGTGTAAATGGGGATGAGTTTTGGTGGAGGAGAGATTGAGGACTTGGATTAATCTCTGTTAAAACTGTTGCTGCCTCAATTGCACGGGGTTTGTCATTTGATAGTTATCATCCCAACTAAAAGGGCAGGGGGATATTTTTAATAAAAGCTGAGATTCTGGAGCACAATTATACATGAGGCTTAAAAAAACCCCTACAATTACGTGTCTATTTGCACAGCTGTATAATTGCATTATGCACGGGGCCCTGAGCTGGCACAATGGCAGGTTAAAACACTGGGATATTGCTAAAATGAGGGTCAGCTGTATCAATGAGGGTTGTTAATACAAAGACCAGTAATACTGTGTTAGCCAGCAATAAGCAGCTGGCAGAGGGGTCAGATGAAGTGTCCCACGCTGTGGAGACTGGACATCTCCAGGGCAGGCAGGGCTGGGCAGCAGCAGTGGGTCACATGGTGACAGAAGTCCATCCCTGTGTGTCACAGTGAGGGACATCAGCTGTTCTGTGCTGTGTAGGCTCTTTTAGAACAAGCTTTTTCTTGATATCTACTGCAGGCATAAAAAGTTGCTATTTATTTTTTGTGCTGATAAATTAATAGCACAGAGGACACTGGGCTTTGCTTATGCCTTCCTTGACTTTTTTTTTTCTACTTCTTAAAATAGATCACTTTTATACAACTTAATGTGCTGTTTCCCTGTGGGACAGTTGGAAATATCAGGGGAGTATTTGTCCATTGGTTACCTGTATGGTTCATGAAGTTTTCTCTTTCCAAAATCTTTTCCTGGACATGAGATCTAGGGTAGGGATCTCCCAGGTCGATTTTTTTTCTTACTGAATCATGCCCTTGATGACTCCTGGGAGCTGCACTGGAGATTGTGAGCTTTTTTTTTTGCTCCTGCTCAGGGGCAGTATCAGGCTGAGCAGCAGGGCCAGCCTGGTGGTGGGTTTGTGCAGGGAGGAGATCCCACAGGGATGAGATCCCACAGGATGATCCAGTGGGAAGGGAGCAAGGCCAGAATGTGGCCATGGGGCTCATCCTGCACCTGTTCCATGCACTGCACCTTCATCCCTGTGGAATGTTGCTCCTGGGAGCTGCTGTCGCAGCTGCCAGGCAGGCAGAGAGCTCAGGCTGCCTTCCAAACATCCTTCAGTCTGCTCTGGATGAGTCTCCCCACTGAATGCAATGGAAACTTGTCTTTTGTAGCAAGCTACCAGAATATAAATCCTCTGGGAGACGCTTTAATTAACAGTTATTCTTGTCAGACATGTTTGGCTTGAGGAAAAAGAAGTTTTGAAGAGTTACTAGGAGTTGCAGATGGCTCTCCAGAAATCTGAATTCTCCAGCCCATTAAAAAAAAGAATAAATAGATGAACAAATTCAAAGGAGTTCAAACCTCATTGGTTAAGTATTTTTTCCTAACCTCTTTCAGATCAGTGCACAGCTGGGCTCCTGATAGCTCCACTTTGTTCCTACCCTCTTCCAGGAGCCCCCAATACTCTGACCTGTATGACTCGACCTTTCCTTTGCTACAGAACCGTATTTAAGAATTTCCAACATTGACACCAATTTTATTACATTTCATAACCTGCTGCTCTAAAATATGAAGTGCTGGGGTTACACATAATCACAGATTATGTTGTAACTCATGTAGGAACCTACAATACCAAGAGCTGCACGTGTCCAGCTGATAGAGGTTGGAACACACAATGTGCTTCCCTTGCCAAGGTGCTAACACAGAGCAGGAAAATCCAAATCTGGGACACAGTTGTGTTACCCCTATAATACAGCACAGGTCCAGGAGAGGGGAGGCATGAGACACAGCTGTGATCCTGGGAATGCAGGCTGCAGCAGAAAGATGGGAATGCTCTGTCTCTCCTCTATGGAAATACGTGCTCCTGCAGATGTTTTTGTGCGTGGCTTTTTATGCCTTTATAGTAATAGCAGAAGTTGAAGGGGAATTTTGGCTGTGATGCTGTAATTGGCCCTTCTCCCCAGGTCTTCTCCAAATGATTGTGTTATGGGTCTCTGTGAAGCACTCTCAGGGGCACCATCCTGTTATAGAACCATCACTAATACCCATTTTTGTTTTTCTAGGGCCCACCAGGTCTGCCGGGCTTACCAGGACCCCCTGGCAAGAGAGGTTCTCGAGTAAGTGCTTTAAAAACTTCCATCCATTTATATTTGAATCTGCCTGTTCTGTTATTCCAGGGGCTGTTGTAGTTCCTGTGTCTGAGTAATGATTTCTTCAGACCCCTCTCTGTTGAGATCTGGTCTCCTTCTCCCTCATTCCCTGTTGGAGTTTTCAGGAGGCCACACTGGTGATTTGCAGCCTCCCTGAGCTAAGGTTTGGCATCGGTCAAGGCTGGGGATGGATGTTTCCAAATGGCTGTCAGGAGAACGAGATCTGTCTGTCTTGTTTTGTTTCCAGTATCTGTTCCTTCTTGCAAACCCACTGCTGAATATTAGCTTTGGCTGCTTTTTGTACTCCCCTCCACTCTCCCCAGCTTCACAAATTATTTAGTTCAAGGTCCTTCATTATTGGGACCATGGTCCAGGAGCAAGGACTCAGCACACACAGAGATGAGGTTTTTTTTGTTCCCCAGACTCAGACCTGCTCTCTGACTCCTTCCCAAGCTCTAAAGCAGAATGCCTTATCTGCTCAGGAATTTGCAACAGCTCTCACAGAATTTCTCCCTCCCCAAACGAGATTCTGATGCAGATCTTTGAACATTGAGTGCCGTGCTGAGGAAACATCTGGAGCTGAGTGCTGCAGCTAGCTGTGAGAAAAGCCTTCTGCGCTGGCCCAGCTCTCCCAGAGCTGGGCAGTGTGCCTGACCTGGATACGGTGAAGTGCTGGCACTGTTCTCCTGGCAGCAGGGTGCTGTGTTCCTGGGAGCACAGTGCTGTCCCACAGGGTACAGCCACAGAGCCCCTTTCCTCAGCACTGCACTGCTGTGGGCTGGGAACCCAAAGGTGGAAGTGTCTGAGGCTGGAAGAAGGGAATATTTGGATGCGTGATCCAGGCAGCATCCTGGCCTGGCAGCAGAGGGAGATTTCCTCACACATACTTGGCTAAAACTCAACCCCCGTGTAATGTCTTTAAAGAACAAGCAGGAGGCTGAGAGCTGGGAGGCTCGGCATTCCCCCAGGACACTTGTTACGCTCCTGTGAGATCTCACAGTACCCAGCAAAAATAAACTCATCTCCTTTCTCCAGCAGTAAAATGCAGGTCTGCAGGACCCCCGGAGCCTGGGCCTGTGTGAACAGCCCTGAAAGCTGATTTGGGCTGTAAGTGAGCAGGGTTAGGCAGCACCAGGCTCATGTTTATAGATGGGATGAGCTGTTGTACGTTAGAGAAGTTTTTTAATGAAGCATCAGCCCTGATATTTTCTGTCACAAGTGCCCAAGCAGCCCCCACTCAGCAGATTGCCCAGAGTTTGCATTTCTTGGCATCCCCATTAAAGCTGGAAGTTGGTTCCTACCCCAGCTCATTGCTTATGAGGGGTGTTTGGTGTTACTTCTGGCAATCCTGTGCTTTGCAAAGTAAACTCCAGGTCTGGAGTCCCCAGCTGCATCCCCTGCCTTCTGTATGAGTGACCAAATTCCAGCTCTACATCCTGATTCCACTTGAGTTTCTTCTGAAGGAAATAGCATCGTGGAAGCTGTGTCATAATTGTCTGTTGTTCCCCAGCTGTGGCATGCTCCATCCTATATTTAAGATGATCCTCTGAAAGACAATAAGCAACAGAGGATTTCTGAGCTCAGTCCCTGCCAGACATGCTGAGAGTTGGTCCAGGAAAGAGTTCTCAGTTAGGAAGTGCTCAGCACAGCTGAGCCTGGCTTGGCTCAGACCTCTGCAAGGAGGCTGTGCTAATTTTGGGAGGGGGCAGAAGGGTCACTCTATGAATATCTGGCCTGGAGCACTGGAGACAGGACTGTGCCTGAATTGTTTTGACTTTGGGATGTGTTTCTTCTGGTAATTTTTTCTTGTGTCTCTTTGGGATTTAGGGATTTCGTTGGAAAGTGGAACTGCCAGGGACTAAGACAGACTTAGGGGAATTCTTGCATCTTTTGCTTTTGTTGTGCTTGAAGAACTTAAAAATAAATGTGCAACATTGCAGGGGTCATGTTCTACCTCTCCTAACCTGATCCTCCAAAAAAGCAGCTGTGGGGTTCTTGCACCAGCCCATGGATAAGCCATGAAGTGTCCCATCAGGCTACAGCCCAAGTTTGGAGCTCCAGAGGAGAGGTGAACATAGCAGGCAACTTTGCAGTGCTGGATGCAGGGGAAAGGAAGGATCCTTTTGTCACCACTGCAATTTATGGCCTAATGCATTAGATTAATTGCCCTTGTTGTAACTTGCATAATTTCTGAGTTATTAATGCTTATACAGTTGCCTGGAACACTTGAAAATCCAGTAGCAGCATTTGACTTGTGACTTTCTGCAGCTGTGAAGTTGCCTCATGCTGGTGTGTAGTGCAGAATTTCCAACCCATATCATTGTCTCCTCCCTTTGTTCCACCCATATGTGTTAGGGTAAAACGAAATCTCTGATTAGCCTTTGCCTTGAGAGTGAGACTGTGGTGGGTGAGAGTCTGTAAGAAAATCTGGCTGCTCCCGTGGATCTGTCTCCTGGTTTTTAGCAGATGAGTATCACCAGACCTGCCTGTGTAGTCTGAGGGTGGCTCTGCCATGTAGGCAAGGCCACCTGCTCTGCCAAAACACATCCCAGACTCTGTAACAGCGTGGAAGAGGTTCTGATTGGGACATAGCATCCAAGAGCATCCAAGGCAGAGTAGCAGAGTGGACAGTGTGGTAGTCTTGTTGAAAATTACAATTTCTCTGTTTTTAAAAGCCAACCCCCATTTCAGGAGCATGGAATTAATTGTACACCCTATCACTCCAGCAGCAGGGGCCCAGAGACAGATTCAGGCTATTCCTGTGCTCTGCTCTCTGCAGCTATGAAAGCAAATTTTCATTTTCATAACAAGTGAAAACTGGGTGTTTCTTCTCATTATTTCCTGAGGGACTCCAAGAGAAATGAGTTAAAAATTGCAGTAGGAATGGCTAATACCTCAGGAGCTCTCCAATCTTTAGAGATATTGCTGTACTGCCATCTGTGCTCTCCAGGAAGGGTTTCTCTATCTATATCCAGCTAGGATGGCTTTCAGCTTTCATGTCTGCATTAACAAATTTGAGACATAAGGAGAAGTCTGTCCACACTGTTCTTGGATAAATGTGCTGTGTGCCTTATCCAGTGTCTGTGTGAGACCTACGGGAATGGCAGTGTTAGCAAGGAAGGATTTCCCCAGCTTTATATGATGTGAAATGCCAGGCAAATCATTTTCCATGGTGGTGGCACTGGGGGTGCACTGGGTGACACCCCCAGCTCTGTGCAAGCCACATGTGTGTAGAGCTTTTATTTCTGACCTCTGCATTTCTTCAGACATCAGAGTCTCCCAGAGAGGCTGAGGCTGGGATTTGCTCTCAGGGATGTGCCAACAAGCTCTACAAGGAGCTGTCAACAAAGGGCTCCCACTGGAGCAATAATTCCTTCACCATTGTAGCTCATTCCTGCCTCACCCCAGGCTCTGTGAGCTTCACCCAGTGTGGCTGCATGAGGGGCTCTGCACAGCACATCTGCATCCCCCACAAACTGTGGCTCATTCCTCTGGGGGAGTTTGACCAGCAAAGTGCCCACAGTTGGAGCAGGTCTGCAGAGAAGTGCTGTGAGGGGTGACACTTGGCCTTAAGCTCTGCCTTCCAGATGAGGCTGTGGAAATCCCAGTTACCTGTTCTGCCTCTACATGAGGGAAGCAGAAAGTCCCAGGTACATGTCAGACAGGAATCCAGTTCGTGGAATGGTTTGGGTTGAAAGGGACCTTAAAGATCATCTTGTTCCAACCTGACACCGTGGGCAGGGAACCTTCCATTAGACCAGACTGCTCCAAGCCCTGTCCAGCCTGGCCTTGGTTGTTTGCTCAGCCCCCAGGACAGCAAGAAAAGAGCAACAGTCAAACTTTCCAAAACAAATAATTCAGGAAGCCAGGAAGTCACTCCTTCTCCAACAGGTGAGCAAATGCAGGTAGCAGAAGTGTTTCATCCCTGTCCACACAACAGGTCAGAGGCAGAATCATGTGCTGCAATTGCTCTTGGTTTATTTAAACTCTGAGACACCATGGGAGAAATCCAAATGCATGGGTGAAGGGAACACATATGCAGTTCCTGATATTTCAGGATGCACTTGCCATCCTCCTGTGAACCACAGCAGCCTGAAAGACTGGGAGGTCCCAGTGTAACATGTCCCTGTTACATTTGGTCTGCGGTTGGAAAAAATCTCCCTTTCCTTTCAAAATGCAGGGCTTCCCTCCTGAAACAAGCAGCTCAGTCAGCTGTGGAGATTCCCCAGTATCCTCATTCCATTAGGAAGATTTTCCAATTTCTGAAAAGTGTTTAAAGAAACAGTTTGCTTGGCTTCACTTCAAATATTTAGCTCTTTTTCAGCAAGCCAGAGGTCACAGTGGGATCTGTAGGTCAGAAGCAGAAAAAGTTGCTTTACACAGTGAAACCCCAAGACATAATGAGTTTCAAATGAGCGGTCATTCCTCTGACTGCAGCTCTCTAGCATTTAGCAGGAGTTGGGAGGATTTTTTTTTTCCCCTTCCTTGTGAATGCTGGGAGGGTTGGGGGGGAGCTATGCACAGTTACACTTTTGTTAATTTTTGTGGGCTGTGAACCACCGGGCATAAAAGCCCTTCTGTGAGCAGGGCCCCTCTCCAGGCATCCCCCAGCTGAGCTGGGTGGCTCAGTGTCCTTCTCAAGGGGCATCGTTCACAGAGGAGACATTCCAGGGAGATGGGAAAGCCCTCCTTGCTTGGAGAACACATCCAGGGATTGTTCTGCTCTCCGTGCCACCCGGCAGCCTCGGGCTGCTGCTGCCCCATGGTAAAATTTTCCGTGGAGTTTCTGGTACAAGGCTTGGAAGTTTTCAGATGCAAATCTGCCTGCTGCTGGATTGGGTTGTTCCAGCAGATGTAGGAAGCCAAAGCAGGTGGGGAAATGAGCACCTGAGCAAATAGTGACATGTGCAGTGGGATTCTTTTCATTTAGAGGTCTCAGCATTGTCCTACCCTGTGTGTAAATAAGAGGAGCAAAACTGATGTATTGATGATAAATGTATTTAGGAGAATCCAAATTTCTAGGTGAGTGATAAATTGAATTAATCCAGGATCAAATTAACCCAATTAGCAATTAACTGTTGCTGACAGCTCCTGAGGCAGCTGCCATCCTGTGCCTTTTGTTACTC
The DNA here is from genome assembly GCA_910950805.1 of Acrocephalus scirpaceus scirpaceus. Lineage (NCBI taxonomy): Eukaryota > Metazoa > Chordata > Aves > Passeriformes > Sylviidae > Acrocephalus > Acrocephalus scirpaceus. Next base: position 6,508,747 of record OU383790.1, on the reverse strand, counting down.
AGCCCATCTAACTGTACCACACAGCATCTTCCTCCTCTGCCAAGAATGTGGGTGGAATCCCAGATTCAGGACTCAACATGTTGGAACACATCAAGATCAATTATATTTTACAATTTTTAGGACTGCTGGCAGACTACACCCTTTTCTCTCCACAGCTGCCAGAGCAGTTTCAGATGTCTAACACAAGCCCCAGAACTGGTCACAGCAATTTCCTTCGTGCCAGACTGGACTTCCCACTCTCATTTCATCACCAGGATGTGGCCACATCCCCTAGGATAAGACCACATGGGTCTTTAGGGACAGGATGAGTCTGTGACCTTCCTTTGCCTGGATTACACTGGATACACTCTGTCAGACTCATTGAACTCAGTGGTGAAGGCTCTGTTTTATCTCAAGAGTCTCTGTTTTCACAATCACACTTTTAATCACCAGAAACTGTGACTGGATTCTTCCTCCCTTCTCCCCTCCTTCTGGTTAAGGCTTTTTAGGATTTTGCTGTGCTTTGGTTTGCTCTGGAAGAACCTGCACCAGATTTTGCTGGGGGTGTGATTAGTCTCTTATCTAGGAGCTCTGGATTGGCAGCTGAGCTTCCCACGTTCCAGGTTTCCTCCTGGAAACCATCACTTTCATCTGGGAGTCACAGCACACCGAGCTGCTCCCTCCAGCCTGACACTGCTGTGAGCCTGCCCTGGGCTATGGTGGAGCACAAACTTCAAATGACTGCACTGGTGTGGGCTCTGGGCCAAGCTGCCTCACTCCAAAGTAGAATTACAGCTGAATTCCCTCCTCAAATCCAGCAGCAGGCTGGATTTATGAACCCTGTTCAGAGCTACCTCGATTATTGCTTATGTGTACAAGCTTTTTAGGAATATGTCTTTTATAGAGACTTTGCTGGCCTGATTTCTGTCACTTATTATTCATTTTCCTACATATTTGAGTCTTGAAAGACTTGGGCTGAAGCATTTTTGCCACCACAGACTTGTTGAATTACCTTAAGCAGCACTTTCAGTCTCTGTTTCAGTGTTCCACCCAAGGAGGTGGGCAGGTGATTCCACAGTTTGCTGGGAAGATGAATTTATTTGTGTCTCCTCAGTGTCCAGGTACTCTGGCTACAGCAGCTGTAGGGGTTTTCGAGTGAGAAGTTGATACTCAAGCACCTTAATTTTAATTCAAGTTCTTTCAGTTTCACTGGAAATTCACAGACAGGCTAAACAGGAGAATTTCAGGTGAAAATTTGAAAGGAAATTAAGAATGAGGCAATAAATGTATTTGGGTTCAGGCTGAAAATTTGGAAGGAATTTAAGAATGGGACATTAATTTGAGTAAAAACTGCCAGTTGAAAAGTTCAGCCTCAATCTTTTAATTGAACAGCCTCTTGCAGCAGAGCAGCATGTTGTGAAATAGCACTGAGCATTCAGCAACTGTCTGTATGACAAGATGCAATTTAAAAAGGCATTATTTTCCATCAAAATGCAATAAAAATAAAACTGAATAGAGATCAGTGCACCAATGTTCTCTCAGAAGACAACAAGGGCACTGAACTTAACTGGCAGTGGCATGTTTAACTGCAGTGATTTTCCCTGGAAATCAGACCCTGAAGATTTTGGCCCCAAAATGTTCATTGGAAATCCTCTCTCAGCTTTCTGAGAAAGTGCCTGAGTGGTTTTTTTATCCCCTTGCCTCTACTCCCCTAACTTAGGGTACATAAAGACCTCCTCGTGGTAGTGCAGAGCTCTCACACGTTCTTGGCAGAATTCTTGGAGTTGAATTTTCAGGTTGTTTCATCTCCCAGGAACGTGTTCAAGAGGACTTAGAATTGTTATTGCTTCTGCCTGAAAGGTTAGCAGATCTTCTGTGCTGTGTATAATCCAGGCATAAACTATTCTTAGCTGCTTATTCCAGATAACTCCTTAAATAGTCTTCGGAAAAAATGCAGGGTGCTTTTAAAATGTGATGTCAAAGGAGATACTGGTGTATGTGATTTGAGGTAGATACTCTGACCATCTCACTGGCTTGTGAGAACTAAGGGAAAATACAGATTTAACTGTGTGAAATATGGATTTAAAGGGTTTACATGGACTTACTGCTGTTCTGCTGTCTGACTGTCCATTTTCTTTCCAACCTCTAAAGGCAAAAATCTGGTTGGCTTGGAGGGAAAATGAGTTCACCTCAAAGAGCTGGACAATTTTCCTTTAGTAATTACTTCTGTTCTCTTTAATCTTGAGCAAAAAAATTTAAAAAGCTGTTAACACCCCCACACACTTCCTCTCCCCTCTGCCTGCTGCCATCCCCTTCTGCTGGGGCTCCTCCCAGAGCCTGGACTCCCCTGACCTGTGGAATGTTTGCTTTACCCAAATTATCTCAGTGTCATGACATGTCCTGTAGGGACAGACACACATCCCCTTCCATAGAGGCCGCTGGGAATCACAGCTGAACTTCCCTCTGTGGGTGCCAGGGAGGGTCCCAGTGCCACCATCCCCCTGCCAGGGCACCCCAGGGCTCTGGGGCTGTGGCTGAAGTCTGGCTTCATCCAAACTTCTTCTGGTTTACAGCACAGCCAGAGGCTTTTGGCTGCTCCAGGATCGATGCAGATTCCCACCAGCTCCTTTTGACTCTTGTTTTGTGTTTGTTGTGTGTTCTAGGGTCCCCCAGGCCCCCATGGAAACCCCGGCTCACCTGGGCCCCCAGGACTGAAAGTAAGTATGAACTTGTGAGAGGAACCTTCACCTTCCCATCCCACAGGACATCCTGGGGGAAGGACAGCTTCCTTTTATCCTGCTCTGCAGAACAAGACAGTAGCTGAAGGCATTTCTCCCTCCCTGCTGCTCTCCCAGGGGCTCTCAGCAGCACAGCTGACCCTTTTCCTGTACCCACAGAGAGACTGCTCTGTGCCTCCATCCTTGGTTCTCCTGAATCTCAAAGACTGCCAAGTTAGGATCCTGCTTAAGCTATGCCTGTGCCAGGGCACACACTGCTTTGTCAGACAAGGGCAGTGGAATCCTTGCTCCTGAGCTCCACCAGCTCTGAATTTCTTTGCTTTCTCATTTCTCTCTGGATTTTGCAGCCTGGACAAAGTCTGGACAGTGGCAGGAGTGCCTGGCAGCACCCAGCATCTTCCTCTGCTTTCCTCCTCCTGAAACTCCTTCTGTCTTTCCCTTTCCAGAGTTTCTGGGAACTCTGAGCTCCATCAATCCTCCCAAACTGATCTCATGGCTTCCTTCTAGATGCTTTCACCTCTCCCAGGAGGGCACCTCCTGCAGTGCCGGGGGCCCTGTGTTCTGTCCTTTTCTCCTGGACATACCTTCCCCCCGGGTGGCAGCGAGGTGGGAGTCACCCCCTGCAGCTGGACCCTCTCCCCCTGCCTGGGATTGAGCACAGATGTGGCTCTGCAGGGGTGCTAACCCAGCATGCAGCAAAACCCTTCCAAAAGGTGTTTTAATTCCCAGTTCATTCTGTGTATAAGGCTTTGTGTTACCTAAAGGCTGAAGTTCCTGGAAAACTGGTTTGGATTGCTTTGGTATGATTGTTTACAAAGGAATAGGTTTATGTTTTGTAACATCTGTGTTGGACTAAAGACCAGTGGAGTTTGGAGAGGCAATACTTAACAGAGGTTTTCAGGACCAGGGAGCTGTTGGACATCTCAGCCAAACACAGAAAGGTGTGAGCAATAGTTCTGTCTTTTCATGATCTCATCAGTAGGCAGAGATGTTATGAGCACTATTGATGCTCTGGGAAAAAGATTCTGGAAACTTAGCACGCTGCCTCTACATGATTAAAAATTAGGCACTGGAGACATGCTGGTGAACAGCAGCTGGTTTAAATTCCACATACAGCCTGAAAAGTGAGCCTGTAAAAAAGTTCTACATCTTAGCATTCTGCATTTATTCTCCTCCAATGACTTCCAGATCACACTTGTTGAGTTTTATAAGTCAAATCAAACTTCTTTTATCTAACTTCCGGCCCTGCAAATCCAGCCTGGTCCAAGCTGTAGAGTCAAACTATGTTTCTATGCTACAGGATTTTTTTTTAAACATTTCTAACCTAATGACTTGTCAGAAATCATCATTTGGCTGTAAAGCTCTATTCAGTTGGTCACCTAATAGAAATTAATTCTTTAAGCATTTTTCCTCCATCTCAATGCACAGTCTGGCAGCAGGAAATCTCAGTGGATGGAGAGCTGTAAGTCTGCAGCAGAGATCTGGTGTCATCAGGCTCTGTGATATATTTTATTTTTGTCCAGCCACCATTTGCAGGGTTGGTCTGCTCGTGGTGCTCTGTCAAAAGAAGTATCAGGTTTGCAATGGGATGTGAGAGCTGGAGCTCAGCCCAGCCACGGGCAAGGTTCACCTCTAGCAGGGAGAGCCTGGTGAGCTGTGGTTACATCATCTCTGCCTCAGAAATGCTCTTTGGAAGGTGTGCATCAGATGCCAGAGTTTTGACTCCCCTCATTCCCTTCAATTCTCTGGTGTTACAGCAGTCCCAGAAAATAGACTTTGCCCCAAAAAGTGATTTTCACCCCCTTATGTTTTAACTGCCTGCAAGCCTGCCCCTGGGACCTGATTTCTTCATCATAGGATCATCAAAGAATGGTTTGGGTTGGAACTTTACAGCTCATCTCATTCCAACCCCCTGCCATGGGCAGGGACATCCTCCACTAGACCAGGTCACCCAGAGCTCCATCCAGCCTGGCCTTGGACACTTTCAGAGATGGGAATATCCTTAACACACCCAGCACATGGCAGAAATTGTGGATTTGTGAAAGCTCAGCCTGGACAACAGGGCAAAGCAGCTCCAAGTGGAACTTCCCTTGCTGAGAGCCATCCAGTGGGTGCAGGACTCAGTCTGGCTTACATAGCAGTTAATCCCACAGAAAAAACAAGCAATCTAAGAAAGGAAATTGAAGTTTCCTATATAGATACAGCTTGGAAACCATGACTAACACCAAGTCATTGTCACTTAAGAAGAGGCCCAGGAGTATAATTTTTATCAGCTGAACGACCAGAGCCCTTGTGAGGCCGGGCAGCTCTGTGCATGGGCTGTGGTGTGGCACTGCAGGCTCTGGGTGGTTTTCTGTGTCTCCTGCCTGCCTGTAGAGCTTTAGTTGTGTTTCTGCATTTCACTGTGCAGAGCCCACTTCATTCTCACCACGGGAGATGAGCACTTGTAATTCCTTGGACTTAGGGAGCTGGTCTGCACAGAGCTGTTTGTAGCTGTTGAGCCAAAAATCCTGCTGATCTGCCTGGGCATGGTTCCACTGACTCCAGTGGCATTACACCTGCTTGTGCCACCTGGGAATTTATCCTGTGGTGCTTAGCTCAGCAATTCATGATGTGAAACTGCTTAAAGGGGGATTCTTGCCACTTTCTGCATTCTGATGTTGTCCTTGGCAGTCGTAAAATTGCTGTTGCACACGGTTGGCAGAGACTGATTATTGCAGATAACCTCTGCAATAGCTGTAGCCACAGGCTGGGCTGGGGCTGTGGCTGGGCCAGTCACCTGAAAGCTGCTGGGAGACACGAGGGGTGTTTTTGCTGATGACTTTATGTAGCTCTCAGGATGCCCTAAAAGCATTTGGGATTGGGAAGATGGTCAGACAAGGAGTGTTTTCAAAAGCCATTGCAAGAGTTGGGTTTGCATGTCTCACCTGGAGGCTTTTGGCATCAGGTATCAGGATAATTTGCTGCTCTGGATAAATCTCTTCTTAAAGCACTTGAAAAATATTGAATTTTCAGTTTAGTGAATGCTTTTTCTCTCCAAGGTAGCTCATCAGTTTGGCTCACTGATGTTTAAAATGGTATTAGTGGGATTGCAAAGCTAACAGATGTTTAAATTGCACAGCTCTAGGCTTCTCCCAGGTAGGGAAAGAAAACCACACTAACCAGAACAGAAAACAATTACTTCCTTTACAAGAGGAAGAAATTAGAAGAATAAGTTAGGATGGGAAAGAGAAACACTTGTGGGAAAGTTGCTGTGGCTTGGGATGCACAAGGCTTAGATTAATTCTGCTGTTGTCATTGCTGTGTAAGAAGACTCAAGCAATTAATCCACAATTTCAGCCCTCACATCCAGCTGGTCCCGTTGCTGATTGATCTTGGGGTTATGTGATCCTGCTCGTGGCTGAGTTCTACACCTGTGTGATGGTCTCAGCAGTGCTGAACACAGAGCCAGTGCAAAGCACAGACTTGGCTAATGTGATCTGGAGCTTCCCAGGGGAAAGCACAAGTTCTTTTCCATGTCTCAAAGTCATTGCATGGAGCACATGGGAAGATTTAGGGAAAGTGGTGGGTGTCTACCTGCTGCAGTAAATTAATTTTGCAGCGTAGAAAGGAACACCCAGCGATACCAAGAGCTGCTCTAATCTGTTCCCAGCAGTGGCAGCACCCAATGACTGCTCTGAAGCTCAAGGAGTGGGAGAATTGCCCTGATAACAGCTGCATGCAAAGCAAGATTATCTGCATGACTTCATTTACTGTTTGGAAAGCCGGCAGCCCTCATTCAGAATTTGTGCAGATGCATCTGCCTTGAATCAGCAGTGCTCCCTACAGTCCAGAGCCAAGCAGTCTCACTCCTGAGCCTCACAGCTTGGGGTGGCTGCTGGAGGAGGAGGAGGAGGATGGTTTACACTCAGTACAAGGTGGGAAGTACTCGTGGGATGTACTCACAGTGAAGCTGTGTGGAAAAGCAGCTCAGCTGGCTGTGACCAGAGCTCTGTGCTGCTCATGAGAAATGCAGTTAATAACCAGTATTGCTCCTTTCTGGGTCTCCCCTTCCCTCCAAGAACTTCACTTGACAGCCATTAATGAACTCTCCCAGCTGTCCTGTGCTGATGTGGCACACAGAGATTGTGGTTTGTTTATGATTCGTGGGGTGTTAAACAGTGCCTGATCCTGGGATACCCATCTTGGCTGTGCCAGAAGAGGTGTTATGTGTGCTGAGCTTTACCTCTCCCCTACCCAAAGAACCTGGCACACTTCAGTCTCTTCTAGATTTTCCTGCTTGCATTTCTCCCCCTGTTAGGTGCTCACATTACCTTTCCAGCTTTTCTTTCTTTCTTGAGAATTTGAAGTGGGATTTTCCAAAGGAATCTGCTGGAATTAGATGATCAAACGCTGCTGAGATTCCAGCCTGTGTTTGTCAGAAGATCACAGCCTCCAACAGTAATTCCCCTCATCACGGTTGTTAAGGAGGAAAATAAGGAATACTGCCACTTAAGGTCAAGTGTGCCGCTCTCTGCCAGCCTGGGAGCCTCACAATTGCTCTGCCTGTTGGGGGTGTCTAATTAGTACAACTTTCTCTGCAGTCTCATCTGTTCCTCACAGTTAAAAAAGCAACAGCATCTAGTGAGTTGTCGAGAAGGATGGTTCAGCCCCAGTAATAGGCTTGGTAATTAATTTTGTGATGGTAGTTGCAGACAAGGAAGGAATCGCAGCTGTCTGCTCTAATAAGTATCAAAAGTCCTGACATTGCTTTCTTCCAGTTATCCTTTCTTTAGCCAATTGAATACTGTCAACTACTATTTAAAACTCAACTCTTTAGCAGCAGCAATCACTCACCAAATCCACCCCCAGAAAAACAGCTATTCCAGGCCACTTTAATGCATTTGGGATGTCAGGGAAGACTGGGATAAAACAAAATGTTTTTCTCATTTGGAGACTTGGTGGAAGCAGAACCACATCTGTGGGCTGGGCCCTTGGATTATGTCACTAATGCAAGTTTTTCATTTCAGGGTCAGAAAGGTGATCCTGGGCTGTCACCTGGAAAAGCTCGCAATGGGCAGAAGGTGAGATGTCACCCTGAGGCCATGGTGGGCTTTTGGAACTGTGCACACACACACAGGGAGTCTGTGCTGCAGCCACAAGCATCCCAGCTGCTCCAGTAGACTTAGGACTGGGAAATAAGGCTCAGATCTTGGATTCAGGACTAAAGAGAGGTAGCTCTCAGTGATCATAGTGCTCTGAGATGCCACCTGCCATGGTGTTGTTGTCTGAGTGTTTATCTAATTTATCCACAGTCTGCAGCCCAGCTGAACTCCCTGCTGCCACGGGCACCAAGTGTTTTAAGTAGCACATCAGAGGTACAGCCACGCTCTGGGCATGCAGCTGCAGCAAGAGGCAATCCCAGTGTAAGGAATCAAAACCTTGGAGGCCAAGGAAAGGATGTTCTTGCTGAGGAGCAGGGGTTTGCCTCATGCTTCAGGCCCATCAGGGTAGAGGTTTCTTGGTGGAGGCTTCAAAGGCATGGACCTCACTGAGGGGTTTCCACCAAGGGTTGCTCAAACCAGCACAAAGCACTCAGCTGGGAAGGAAAGCTGCTTTCTGGGTTTAGCAGTTTGTGAGGATCAGAGTTCTGCTAATTCTTTTCAATAAGTTATAACTCCCATTTTTGCTGTTTCACAGCTGAGTGATTTTTACTGAGGCAACGAGCCCTCACAGAATTCTAGAAATGAACAGTAGGGCAGTCAGGGCTCCATGTCATCTACCTCAATTAGCTCTTTCAGTGATGTCTGCACGACCCTTGGTAACTCGTGTCCAGGTTCTCTTCCTCTCACCATCAGTCTTGCTATAAACGCACAGCTCATAGAAAACACCAGCCATAAGGAGCTTGGGCCCTTTATTTGACACCAGATGCCTCCATAAAGCACAGTGAGGCCACACAACTGCAAGATGGAAGGCAATGCTAGGAAACATTCAGAAGGCTAAGTCTGAAATGATGCTGTTAACACCATGAGATGTCTTTTGAAATTTCTGGTGCACTAGATTGGAGTGGCATCACATGGAGATCATCCACCTGCAGAGTCTGGAACTGTTTTTTTGAAGACAATGCTTGGTGTAAAAAAGGAAGAGGTCCAGATCAACTTTAGCTTGTGTTAACAAGGCTTTACTCCTGATAGCAGTAATAGAAATAAGGAGTTTCCAGCGGGAGTTTGGAGTGCTGCCTAATTTTCAAGCTAGATACTGGAAATCTGCTGAATTTCAGTACAAGGCACTCCAGGGTTTTTTGATCCTGCTCAGAGGAGGCCAAGTGGGCTCACACAGCGGGGTTGGGTGTTGGAGAGGTCTCACAGCAACGCGCTCATCCGTTCTGTGATGGTTTGGGTTTGCCAGCTGGGGTGTGATGCAATCCCTTTTCAGAAGTACAGGCCACTGAACAAACCCTCCCACTAGCAGCCTGCAAAGGTTCAATCCATGTCAGACAGGCAGGTTAAATAATTACACCACCAGCACCACCCGAACGGGAGCCATGGGCTGAGCCAGCGCAGTAGCAGAGTGTGAGAGCGAATCACAGGATTTGGCAGAAGGTACCTGTTGTTCTTCTTGCATTTAAAATCTAAAATTTCCTTGCCTGGGCGATTTCAATGCCTATTGAAAGGCGAATGAAGCATGTGACTGAATGAGATCATTGAGGGGAAAAAAAGCGCATTCATTCTGCTTGCGAAAAGCTGGACTCCAGCAGCAGCTGCCATTAATTAACTGGGGTTATTATTTATATGAGCCAGTTAATAGAGATGTTGTTTAAATCTGCTCTTCTTATCCAGTCAGGTTTTGAAGAGTTGTGATTAGAAACAGAAATATCGATAGCTGGGGGCTGGTGTCAGCAAAATAATTGTGGGAACTGCAGTAGGCATAGGGAAAATGTTGCCGAAAACTAATTGAAGTTGCTTGCTTCCTACAGGGAGACGTGGGCTTACCTGGTCTAACTGGGTTCCCTGGACCACCTGGTAGAAAGGTAAGAGTGTTCTTTTTTAGTGAATTAGATCAGTAATTTTATTTTAAAATGTTCTTCTTTAACTCTGCCTGAAAGGTTTAATTAAAAGTCCTGGTATCCACCCAAAGAGCTTTATGCCCATTTAGCAGGTGAATAACCTAGGGAGATAGGCTGAAGCAAGTGCCTAAAGACTATGTATGAAATGAAATTCTGGATACAGAATTCTGTTCCTTCTTTGGATTCCACATCCCTCTGCTCCCTGACATTGGGTGTTCCTCAGCAAGCTCAGTTTAGGCCTGGTGCAACCTAAAGGGATCCCCAGCCAACAGCAATACTCGAAGGATGGATTCAGAACAGTGCTAGCATTCCAAGGAAACCATGACTCTCTGTCCTGCTAAAATCACATTTCAAATACGTATCTGTGTGCCCTCCCTCTTCATTTTTCTTGGAGACTGTCAGCACTGGTCAGGTTTTACTTTATTTGCTTCCATATTGATGCTTCAACACCATTAACATCACAAACAAATTTATTCCTAGAAAAGGGTATGTAAGGATAGAACACAAGATCCATCCCTGTTTTCCTGAGGCAGCAGGGTGTGTGTCTCTATCCACGCATTCAAGGCTGCACAGAAATACCTCAGCCATCCACACCTCAGATCTTTCATCTATCAAGGACATTTCTGCCGAGTTTCTAGTTCCAGGCTGTTTTGGTAGGCTGGTTTCTTTTTTTGGGAGCTGTTTGAGTGGGGCTCAGTGGCCATGACTGCTCCTCCCAATATTGCCCCAGCTAAATGGAACAGCTAAAATTAGCATCTTGTTCCAATCACTTCATCAGTCAATGGGCCATTGACCATAGACTGTTCCTCAGGTCAATTAGCTGCACACAAACACCTCCTCGGGTGTGTTTTAAGACTCCAAGGAGAGAAAGAAGGTGTGGAGGAGGCTGAAAGGAACCCTCTCTCTCCACGATAATTTGTTGTATGCTTTATACTAGAACCAAATTGCCAAGAGGAAGGGCTGAGTTTATTTTTCTGCTCCAAGGCTGGTCACGCTTGGGTGCTATTGAGTGATTAATTATGGATCTTTTGCTGTCACAAACAAGTTCTAACTAATAGGGTGCAAAGAATACCATTTTCCTGGTATAACAGCTCATAAAACAAAACCTTGTGGTTACGATCAGCAAAATGCAATGTCAGGAGTGTAAGCACTCATAGTGGAAAAAGCAGAGAAGGAAAAGGAGATTGAACAAACATTCCCAAGTCCAGCACATGGCCTTCACATCTGATCTTAACTCCCACAGGACAGGGTAAAGGCAGGGGTATGCTTCTGTTTTTTCAAGTAATGAGCAAGTTGGATGTTGAAATTTTTCCTTTGGTGCAACTTAAAAACACCTCCCAGTAGCACTAGTCTGGCAGTGGGTTTGGTGTAACCTGGCTTTTATTAGCATCTTGCATTAAGAAAAAATTTACAGCTGTTGGAGAAATGTTTGGAAAAAAAATCTTTTTTTTATATAATCTGGTTTTCCTGCTAGCATTTTCCCAGTGAAAATACACTGGTGCTTGGCTGGAGGTGGGCAACATATCTTGGCTACCGGAGAACAGCAATGCCTTGGAAATGGACATCCCTCCTCTCACTCCATGGAGGTGCTGCAAAAAGGGCTCTCAGGGCTTTGATCAGAGAACACCATGTAAAAACCCTCAAATGAGCAAAATATTTCACTGAGAGGAACAAAATGCTTTTCCCACTAAATGAAACCACTGTCTCAGCAGCATGAGCTGGAGCCACAACCAGCAGCATGTGGGTTTGGATAGCGTGGCTCACTCCTGTGCCTGCCCTGGGAATGCTGACAGACTTGGGTTGGACTTGTAGGATTGGACAGGCTGATCTCAGAGCACCCCCAAGGGTTGTTTAGCTCCACACATCTACAAGTACCTGAAACTGCCTTAGAAGCAGCAGGTGTATTTCTCATCCTCTCCACACAGAGCAAAGGGTGCTTTTGCAGACCAGGAAGGGTGGCAGGACTTGGATGTTCCCTCTGCCTGTCCCTCTGGTGCCTATGAGGTATCTGTGGGCTTTGGCTTTTGGTCTGGGGCTGCAGACCACAGCTGCCCTGGAGACAGATCTCAGCAGAGAAGCATCACTGCTCCAGAGGAGAAAACAGCAGCAGGGAGAGAGGCAAAGCTGCTTTAGAGTCAGAGAGCAAAGGCAGAGCAGGAGAGTGGTCAGTGCTTCAAAATATCCTGTATGCAGGTCTCATTCCCTGGCCCCTTTATTCTTCACATTTCCTACCAAAGTGCAGGATGATCCCTTCAGCTAGGAGAGAGTGGATTATAAATATCATCACAGATGAGTAAATCCTTCACTGGAGTGCAATTTCCTTTGTAAATCACATCCCTTTGTGTGGAGTGCCCTGTAATCATCAGGAAGTGTTTAGATAGAAGAGCAAATGCAGTTGTTTTCATACCCTCTGCCCTGTCATTTTAGTGCTATTTGAAGAGGATTTTAGCAGGTAAATACTTTCACACTGCAGCCAGCTTTAACATACACAAGCTTTTCTAGTTTTCCCTCATTGTAGTTCACCTGAGGCAGAAATAATTGGGGTATATTGTGAAGAAACATGTTTGAAACTCTCCAGAGCCCAGAATATGTAGTGAGGAGATTTAATAGAACATAACAGTAGCAGAGTGTCTGCATTGTTAACCTAAGTGCCATTCACTTACCACTACAGAGTTGGTGCAGAATTCAGTTCAGGACGTGCTGTGAGCACCTCAAGGGACCATCATGGAACCACTTACTTTGGGTGGACATTGCAGGCTCAACACACCCATCATGCAGAAGCCCAGCTGGAGCAGAAAGGCTCAGAACAGACAAGCCAGGCACATTTTCCTTATCGGGGAAAAGTACGATATTTCTAAGCTTGGTGCTCCAGTTGTTTAGAGACAAGGTGTAGCTGCTGCTCCAGACTGGAAGAACTGAACAGAGGTCACAGGAGAAAACCCCATGGAAATCTAAATTCCAGGGAATGACTGGGGATGCTGAACCCAGGGATGTTTCTGTTGGCAGCTCTCACCTTCAGGCCAGACACCCAACCAGGGTGGAGCATCCTCCCTCCTTTCTGCTGAGCATCTGTCGAGGAGCCAGGGAGAGGATGAGCAGGAGAGGATTTCATGGGGCAGATTCCTGGAGAGGGGCAAGGAATCCTGGGTGCTGGTCCTACTCCAAGAGCTGCTGAGGCACTTCCAGTGAGGAGTCTCTGACTGAAATGCTCTCCCAGCACTGGGAGAAAGGACCCTCGAGGCGGTTCAAACAAGGGTCACTCAGGTCAGCCTTGTAAAAGGTGCAGCTCTGTCCAGAGCCATGGAATATCAGCAAGGCCAGGCAGGAGAGAACTGGTGAGAAGGGAATCAACATCATTCCAGGCCAGACTGTCTGAAATAACAAAGCAGGAGGAATGCAAAGGGGAGCGGGTAGTGGCCAGGATGGCTGAGAGTGTTGCACGCCCTGCCAGCAAAGGCTCAGGCTGCAGGTCTGGAATAGCCCGTGGGAAGAATAAAAAAGCTGTTAAGCAGAGGTGTGGACCTGGGAGCAGAAACAGTCCCGGGTTCGTGTGGTGAGTGGAGCCAAAGGCCAATTGCTGGGTCACCCCTGTGGCTGGTGATGGCTTCCAGAGCAGGGACACTCCCTGTGGGGTGCACAGACAGATGAGGTGTGCTGGAGCCCTGGCCAGGACAGGGTGAGTAGCAGGGACTGAGGTACAAGTAGTTGTAACCCACCCTTGAAAGCAATTTGTTATTTCTCTAATATTTGTGCAAGGATTGTTCCATGTTTATTTTTTTCTCTCCCATTTGTTTCAAGTTAAATTTTCTGCTCTTTTTTTTTTTTTTTTTTTTTAAATCTTGCTGCTAGCCCAGCTAAACAGTCATCTCTGTAACAGAGTTTAATCTCAGATCTGCTTCTCTTGATGGAAGTTTGTTTTAAACAGCTGAAGCAAGATAATAAAGAAGAGGGAAAAAAATCTGAAGTGTCCATCACATACGGAATTCACTCTGTTTGAAGTGAGCTCTAGGTAAATCTAGGAAAAAGCAAACTCCCTTAAAAGACACACAGTGCTCAGTCTGCAGTCAAACAGGCTGCCCTTGCCCTGCTCCAATGTCTGCATTCCCTCCAAAAATGAAATACTGACAAACTGAAGCAGGATTATGAAAGACCTGTGAGAATGATTTGAAGCCTGAAACACTTGCCAGTGAGCAAGGTGGATTAAGAAATTCATTCTAATTAATTCAGCAGAGAGAGCAGGTTGAGAGGCAGCTTGCTCACCATTTTTAGTAGCTTCATAATGAAGGGCTCTGGATCTTGTAATAATTAGATTAGGAAAGCTGGACGCTGGACAAGCTCAAGGTAGGAAAATTGAAGTTTCCTGTGACAGTAAATAGTTGTTCTGGTGTTTCCTGTGGCATTTCAAACTCTAAAGCAAAAGCAAGAGCTCTGAAATACAAGTGGCTCATGTTGCTGTGGTCCCCAATGTGCCCAAAGCCAACATTTCATTCTGTGGGCCTGTGGTTTCCTGAGGATTAAGGGCAGCCTTGCTCAAGGTGTAGATTACAAATAGATCTGAGCGTGGAGATCACTCCAAATGTGTTCATGGAGCAATTCCTCCTGGAGTGTGTGCCACCCCAGACCACAGCAGGGCACATCAGCAGGCTTGGCTGGTGCAACCACAAAGCAGCTCGATTAAAGTTTTCAAGATTGTGTAATGCTGTCTGAAATCCTGCTTCTCCTCAGAACTTTAGTTCCACCTGCAAAGAGAAATAGAAACCAAACCTAGATTGTTTTACTGTGTTTTGTTTCTTGGTATTCATCTCTTCCATCCTGTTTTGACAGGGATATAAAGGCTACCCTGGACCACTAGGTCACCCTGGAGACCAGGTGAGTTTTCCCACTTCCCAGCAGGGGAGCTTTAAGGAGGGGTGGATTTGCTGGCTGTGGTGCTGGTTTGGCTCTGGTGCAGCCAGCTCCTTCCAGGGCAGCTCAGCACACACCGGGGTCTGAGCACACACACACAGACCCAGCATCAATGGCCTGGTGGGGGGACACTGCCGTGGCATTTCTAAATTTAATTTTTACTGCTCAGCCACACTAAGTTTACTTGGGGGAAGAAAAACCAGCTCGCCATCCTCCCCCTTTGTCTTTTTACATTAATTTCACCAGGACTTTACTAACCACGCTGGGTTGGTATATGTGATTCCCTTCCCAGAGCCCATTCCTCCCCTCCCCTTTTCTCCCCCCTCTCTGTTTGGTTAAGTTTGATGTTTGCAATGCAGTAAAAAAAAAAAAAAAAAAGGCAATGAATAGCAGGCCCTGTTAGCAATGCTGTTAAAGAATATTATACATGAATCCATTTAGTTTTGAAGAATTTTGGCAGTGTTTTCCCACCAGCAAAACGGTTCCATATGCCAGATATAGATGCAGCCTTACACCTTCTCTTAGTGTCCTTGTTCCAGATTCTCTGGAAATGAAGAAGGAGAAGCAGAAACAGCAGCACTTAGTGCATGGATCCTGTGACTTGGCTTCCATGTGCTTTCCCCCCTCATTAATTAACTTCATTATCTACCCTTAATATTGTTTTCCTCTCAATAAATGTGCATCAAGTTAACCCATTTCACAATGATTGAGCCAAAAGCACTTCTCAAGTGGGACATTCACCTGACTTTTTGTGCCTTTTCATTTTTTCTCTCCAAAGGGCGAACGAGGACCAGCTGGAAGTCCAGGTGCCAAAGGTTATCCTGGCAGGCAGGTGCAGTAAATCTCATCGTGCTGTGCACAGAGTAGGGATTTGGGTGTGCAGGTAGCTAAAGACATGCCCCACTAAGGACAGTGCAGTCCTCTAGAAAATGTTGGTATTTTTGATCTCTGAATATTTTCCTTCCTTCTCCCTCAAGATGTTGTACCAATAACACAGTCTTTCTGAAATGTTGTTAGAAAGTATTTTGTGCCTATGATAGATAAAACCTGAATTTCTACAGCAAATTATGATGGATTTTTCTTCAGTATAACAGCAGGGAAAAAACAGAGCAGCAGAGCAGAGAAAGACACGTGCAAGCTGCTAACTCTTCTTTTCTAGGCATATTCTGCATCTAATGATGGACAAGTTAGAAACCTGGGATGGAAAAATGTGTGTTTATTATTGGAGGAGGAGATTTAGAAAAAATGCACTGGCATAAACCTATGTATACACCCACAATGTTATGCATGAACTGAAAATATATATATTTATAAAAATCATATTTGCAGCTGCAAAAAAGATGATGAAAGAGAATCAAGTCATTGTTCTCATGTTGAAAAAAATTACAGAAAGATAAAGTTAGGAATGAAGGAGTGTGCATTGAGTAACAGATCAGGACTGGAGACTTTGTTGTCCTACTGATGTAAGATGCTGAGTAGTGTGAAGAAAAGAGTAGAATTTGTAAGACCCTAAAAAAAGGAATCTCTTGGAGGACAGAATATCCAGCCCTGTAACATTTTGTGTTGAAGTGAGTTTGTTGGGGTTTTCTAAAATGGACACAATTAATGTTGGATTCTGCCACATTTCTCTGTGAGCCAAGAGACCAGGCAGATGTCAAAGATCCCAAATGCTCTGTCCTGAGTCCTTCAGACTTACCATGAGTTTGGATGTGAAATTTTTGTGCAGGTGTCTAGGTTATTGGATTAAATGTGAACTAGACCTGCAGAACAAGTCTGCATCTCTCTGCCTCAGACTGTCAATAATGCATGACCCATTTTAAATTGAAAATTAAACTGATACCTCGCTTAGCACACTGGAGAGAGCAGATGGCAGAAGTGGATGGGAGCTTTATGCACCTGACTAAATGCTCCATTCATACTCTGAAAGGCTCTCAGAGCTGAGCATGCCAAAGAGTCTCCTAGGTGTGAATGTGTGTTAGGTGACTAATAAGAAGAGGTCCAAGAGATTTTGGACATACAAGGTTAATGAATGCTGTTCAGCAATTCAGCCCATCAGATAAGCAGGATGAAATCTGTGCCTTGACATTCAAAGAACAAATCTGCCTTCTTAAAAACATGGTTTGGGTCAAGAAAGTGACTTTTTTTATTTTTTTAAGGCAGCTTTTTTTCAGCCTATCTGAATGCTGTGTGTATCCTGCATCAGAGCTGTTTACTTTACTGAGATTTTACTACTTGTTACTCTTGTCAGCTGTGCTGGCTCTGCAGTGATGGGAGAGAGTGCTTGGCTCGGGTTTGGTTTGTGCATCACAGGCAGGATTGTAACTTCACCCTGATGCCTGAAATCTTTGGCAATGATGCAGGAGCCAGGAAAGAGCACAACCCGACTTTCACATCCCAGGCTGAGCCTGCAGCGCTGCCAGCTGAAGAAAATATGGACGTGGCCTTTTTTTTTCCTTTTTTTTTTCCTTTTTTTTTTCTTTTTTTCTTCCCCTCAGAAAATCCCATCAAAATTTGGAGCTAGCAAAAAAATAGATCTGGAAACTTGCTAGAAGGCAATAAATGTGAAAATTTATTTTGCATTTTTACGCTTTTCTTCTTTGCAGTGTTTGGGTGAGCACATTAGGCATAGAATTAGAATGGGGAATGAATTCCCAATTCTTTCCGTAGCTGATGCTGCAAAGGGTTAGAGATATCACAGTACCTGCATTGCTAAGTGACTTCCTAGGCTGTAGAAATTTCTCACTGCATCAGTGTTCCCTAAGCAGGTATTGGCATACATTTGCTATGCATGTGTTTGCTTAGGCAGGAAGATGAATGGAGAGCTGTTGGGCACAGAGCATCGCTGTGCCTCGCATCCCAAGTGTAACACAAGCTCTGGGCACCCCACTGCATCAGCCCTTGTGGTCTTTATCATCAGAAATCTCTACTTCAGCCCCAGGGAAGGCTCACTGTGTGCAGCAGTCTCAGGTTCTGCTGAATCCCAGCTCCCCAACAATGGCAGATCTGTTATTTGTATCATTTTGTCTTTTTTTTTTTCTCCTTTGTTGATACTTCTTGGACGCTTAAAGCAAAACCTTAAAGCAGAACCATGCAGCACTTAAAGCTTTAAGAGCTTTAAGAAGCACTTAGAGCAGAACCATGCAGGGATGGTGCTTGGGGGGTTGGCACTGCTCGTTATTTTCAGTTAAAGCTTGTCCACATTTGTCTTTGTTTTTTCCCTTCTGTTCTAGGGCTTACCTGGCCCCATAGGGGAATCTGGCCCAAAAGGCACTCGGGTAAGCAACCTCTCATTTGCCTTTTCTCTTTGTTTTTATCAAAGGCTTCTCAAGGAACTTTAGGCTTGATTTTGCAATTCTGAAGCTGGTTGCTTTAACTTGTTGGGTTTGGGGATTTGAACTGTGCACCGCATGTTTATTGAAGCGCTGTTAAGTTTTTTAAATTAAACATGGAAATGTACCTTGATGTAAGTTCCCCAGTAGTGCTGATGATAAAGTCAGCCCCTTCAGAGCTCACATTGCAGGAGAGGAAAGAATGGCTTACAAATTCCTATCAAAGCCTGCAAGCCCCATGTCCCAAAGGCCTCTTTAGTTTCAATCAGTGTGGTTCAGTGGTCTCTGACCATGCTGAATATGGGCTCCTTTGGGTACAGGCCTGGTTTGGGAGTGATTTATATCATCATGCACAACAGCAAGCCAGCATCTTGAAGCCATGTGCAAATACAAACAATATCTCCCTCCTGTCTGGTTTTGCTCACCAAAAATAATTGCTGAGGTTTTATTCTCAATGCAAAGGATTCTTTTTTTATTACTACTTAAGGCTCTTGTTAATCACATTTTGTTCTTTTCCTGCAATTATAAATTCACAATGTGACTCTAAGCCAATAAATCCCCATTTCTCTAACATGTGATACTTTCTCTATATGCAGTAAATTCAAGCAGCTGGCTTTCATCACTAGGAAAACTGCAAGGAATAAACAAATGCTGACCCTGTAGCTAGCAGTATTCCTGAGCTGGGAAGGGAGAGGGCACATTCAGTTCCTGCAGGAGAGAGGAAAGTCTGAGAGCACAGCCTGCTCACCTCACTTCTGCAAGGGCTTAAGTTTTCCCTGGGGCATCTCTTTCACTGCTCCAACCAGGACCTTGTGTAATTATCGGGTGGTAGATGTGCAGAATGTAACATTTGGAAGTTATTCTCCATTTTGCACCCCTGAGTGGTGGGGACTGAAATATTTATAAATACCCAAGGAAACCCTTTCTCAATTCAACCACAGTCAGTCAGAGTTGGGTGCTAAGATAAGATATGTGCATTTTGTGGTTTGAGTGAGCCAGCTCTGCACTCTTCTTCATCCTCCACCTCTACCTTTTCCTTCTCCAAGAAAAGTTCAGGAGTCATGTGGTTTCTTTTAGGATTCAGAAGGCAAAGGCAGATAGGATCATTTTAATGTAGTATTATTTCCCAGCCAGGTGTTGTCCCTAAAGGAAACACAACCCACAGGGAGCGACAGCCTGGTGAAAAAGTTTGGTGGGGTTGGCAGATGGAGATTTAGCAGTGATGGAGAAAGAAAGATGAGAGAAAAGCAGTGTTAGCACTTGGCTCCTGTAACAGAGAGGTGCCACGGAGGGGGCTCCCTGCTGAAATTCACTTCCTCTGGATTCGGCATATTTGGCACCAGTCGGGCCTTTGCAGAGGCCCAGCACACAAGGTAACTTTGTCCAGGCTGCTGAGCAAAGGGATTAAACACAAGGCTGCCATTGTGGCAAGGGAAGGGAAACACTGTGTTTTATGCAGCATGTCTTGTCTGGGCAGGACCCCAAGGCCACAGGGAAACCTGGAAACACAATGTTTCTGAGGAGTGTGGAGGCAGCGGGTTTTAGGTGAAATGCGTTGGTGCAAAGGTGGTTTCCCTATAGTGTGGATGTTGAGCCTCACATCAATCCCCCAAGCCTGGAATGTCAGGTTCAGTCTCTCCCAGCCCATGCAGGGCCTTCAGTGCTTGGGATGAGGAAGGTTTGCACGAGGCCTTGGTGGTGCAGGGACAGGCTTTGGGCAGAGCCAGGACCGGCTGCAGGGTGGGGGCAGCCCTGGCGCCAGGAAAAGGGGTTGTGTGGTTTAACATAACAGCTCCAAAAGGGGCTGCAGTGTGTGACCACCAGGTGACAGGAGACAAACAGAAAGGGCTTGATACGACAGAACAGTTGGAAATGAGTGTCAAAAGCAAAGAAAGAGATGAAGGGAGGTGTAGGTCTGTGGATTGCTTTTGCTAACCTGGAACCAAGCTCCATTTCCCCCAGGTATGCTTAGAGCCAGCCCAGGTAAGGTTTCTTCTGGCTGTCCTCTTCCTGCCTGGAGTCCTCCTGATCCCTGGTGTGAGGGTATGTGCCCTTGGACTACATCGTGGAAGCCAGCACCATGCAGTCCATGGGCATATACACTTGCCTCAAGGTTTATTTCATCACGCCTGCCACTGACCAACGCTGGAGGTTGCTCTGCTCTTCAGGAAACACAGACTGACTGGATGCTAATGGAGAAATGTATTTGACTGCTTGTTTCCTCTTTTCTTTAGGGGTATATTGGTCTCCCAGGATTATTTGGGCTACCGGGGGCTGATGGAGAACGAGTGAGTATTTTGTGATGAAAAGCTTGGTGTGTTGGTTCTTCAGAGCCTGATGTAATCGTCTCTATCCCTAGTTCCTGAGGAAGGAGACAACCATGCCTAATGCTTAACTATCCCTTGCTTAGTCTCTTCCCACCCTTGAATGAAGACCTGTGTCCCTGTATAATGCTGATGTTCAGCTGAGTAGAACCCAGGCTTCAGGCATGGCCATCAGACCTTGCTGTTGACTACAGAGGAGTTTTTCTATATTTTCCTTCACTTAAAAACCTGCCTTCCCTCTCCCCCCTGCCAGCTCATCCTAGTGAGGTGAGGCAGGGTGAGGAGAATGTACATGGAGATTCCCTGCTCCCTCAGGAATGCTGGCTCAGCATTTTGTGTGAGATGCTTGGAAAAAGCCTGGCTCTTGGAAGGGACAGTGCTGGGCTTTCTGAAAATGGCTTTATTTCCAGTTGCATTGAGTTGGGCAGTCAAGCATGGGGCTGTGAGTGGGCAGCTGTGGCTCTGCCCTCCCTTCCTCCCGTTCTTTTCATCGTGCCTTCCCCCAGCCCAAGTTTTCAGAGCTTTACAGGCCATCCCTTGCTTTCCCACTCTCCATCTCCACATCCTCCCACCTGCACCAACTCTTCCCATCCAAGGACCCCCTTCTCCCTGCTACAAGAGCTCCTAAAAAGGTCACTGGAAGATGAACCCTGTTTGATTCCAGCCTTTCCTCCCTCAAATGCGACCTCCAGAAAGCCGAGAGGCCCCGGGACCATGTGGGAGTGCGCCTGCCTGGGAGGGGCCTGCCCTGCGCTCTGGCGACGCTGATTTAATGCTTGTGTAACTAAATAAGAAACACAAACACGAGTTCAGCAGCGAGCGCCTCGGCGGTGGCCTTCATTCGGTTCCAGCCCAGTAGCTTAATGACTGCTCCTGCTAAGCACAGCCCCAGCCTGGGGATGCTGCCTGCGCGTGTCCTCGGGAGGCCGTAGTTAATGGGTGAAGGTTAATTGTCTTCTGCTCTCGCAGCCGACTGCAAGTAGCTGACATTTTGATTCCCAAACAATGCCACAGTCATTAGCCTGTTTTGCATTCTCCTTTCTCTTCTCATTTTGCTTTGTATTGTTGGTTGGCTGTTTGATTTCTCAACCAGAACTTTTTTTTTTTTTTTTTTCTCTCTCTCTCTCTGTGTTTTTTTTCCTTGCAGGGGATCCCTGGAGTTCCTGGGAAGAGGGGCAAGATGGGTAGGCCGGTAAAGTTTTTCCTCGTCTATTATGCTGACCTTGTTGAATGAAACTGGAAACAAGACATTTGGCTTTTGGCTGGGTCCCTTCCTATCTTCAATCAAACCTTTCCATGTCTCTTCTCAAGCAGGAAGAGAACCAAAGATAGAGATATTGCTCTCTTCCTTTCTTTCATGCTCTGCTCAATTCACAGGCATTAGTGCTCGTTTCCCATGCTCCCTTGGATCTTATACCTCTCAGATTTTCTTCTACAACATCTTCCCTCCTGTCCTGCCTCTGGCCAATCGCTTCCTTAGACACACTTTTTAATTCCCAACCATGATTGCAGTGTCCCAGGTGTCTGCACTGGCTCTGTTCCATCTCCTGCTTTGCACTCCCAGTTCCATCACATTATCCTCTTCTTGCTGTGACTGTCTCCAACCCTTGTCCCATCCTGGTTTGTGTAATGCAAATGTGGTTTTGTATAGAACCCTTTTTGTCCTGGGTGGTGTAACAGATGGGGGAAGATTTGTTTGAGGAGCAAGGAGACCAAGTAGATGTGAGAGCTTGGCCAGGAGGAAGGGGTGTTTGCAAGCAGGGCTGGAGACAACTGTGAGAGCTGTGTAAAAGAACAAGGTAGGCTGTGCTGACAGTGGCAAAAAGCAAGAGCAAGTGGGAAAAATACTGAAATGAGCAGAGGACACAGGGAAAGGACAGAAAGGAAAGACTTTACCCCACCAACCTTCTTCCAAGCAGTTCTGTATGCCTCCTGTAGAATGCTGGATAAAGCTTTTTGCTCCAGGAATCAGCTCGGGCATGTTGGAGCTCTGTTGTGTCTCATTGCCTTTGCACCTTGTCCTTCATGTTAGCCTGAGTTTCCCCTGACCTCTGGACATCATTGCACTCACAGGCTTCTTGCAAAATGTCCACTCACCCACACATGGAAAAACCCAGAGTTTTCCCCATGCCCCCCTGGCCTGGAGCACGTCCTTCCCAGGAATTCCAGCCTGATGTTCTCGCTGCAAAAGCCGTGCACACACCTCAGCACTGCTGCATCCATCCCACCTGTCCTCCGCCTGAGATGGGGATCAGTCCAGCACATTTTTTAGGAGGGGTACTGGAAATCTATACCAGATCTTTTGCAAGCTGCTGGTTGCACCAGAAACCCCTGTGAGGAATAAGTGCAGAGCCCGTGGTGTAACCATGACTCACTGGCCAGGGCAAAACAAACACAGCAACTGTCATTAGGTGCAGGGGCTCTGCTCTCTGCTCTCCCTGCACAGAGCACGCTGCAGGCTCAAAGCCTTCCAGCTGTTGGCTGGCCAGGATTTGTCATCTTCCAGGCAAGGGTTTCGGTCTGGCGGTCACTTCTACAAGCAAGGGGCTCCCCTGAGATCAGCAGGGAATCTCTCAGCCGTGGAGGCATTTAGGCTGGGATCTAGGGAAGGGATTAAATGGCTGCACATGAGCACCTTTGTTCTGCTTGGCTCCTTCAGAGAGTTTTGGCTCCATCCCTGTTTTATGATATCAGGTTTAATAGGAAATCTTGAATGGACCGATGCTGATGATTTGAACTTCCGAGCATGAACAGAAAGATTAAGTGACATCCACAGTTATTCAGGAAGTCTCTGGGAGAAATGGAAAGCAGGAACCAGCTGACCTGATTCTCTTCCCAACACTTATCTCCTGGCCAGTGCTGCCTCCCAGCTGCTTTGGGGTTTTCATGAGCCCTCTGGAATTTCTCTGGTCTCTCCCATCCCTGCACCCTTAGGTTTGCTGGTGTGGCTGCTGCTCCTCTGCTATCTCCGTGCTGTCATTGCAGGGGGGAGCTCTTGGAAGCCCTTATTAGCTGCCTTTAGAGCTGGTGAATGCTCTGGAGAGGAGGAGGGGAGTTGGTATCACACATATTTCTGTACCTGGCTTTGTTTGGGGTGAGAGCTGGCGGTGCATCAGCCGAGGAGGAGCCGGGGGCTGGGGGAGGTTGCATGTGACACCGTGGGCCTCCAAGAATGATGTAAGAGGGAATGATTAAAATAGAGGAACTGGACATGAGTCAGATCTTGAAACCCTTCCAGGCAAGTTAAGTTTTGCAGAGCTGTGAGGGACATGGTGAGTCTGTGGTGGAAACAGCAGACTCCACCTCCCGCTCCACTCTCCCTGCCCCACATCAGCGATGCAGGAGGCCGGGGCATCCCAACATATGGGATGGGAGAAGGAGAGGGCTGGGGGTGGTCTGGGGCAGAGTTATGATTGCAGTCCAGTGCACAAAGGAGGCTGAAATAACAGGAGTCTGTACTTCTCTGGATCTGCCTGGTTTAGAGGTGGGCTGGGGGCTGGAGTTGATGCAGCTGCTTGCTTAAACCTTCAGTCTTGCCAGTGCAGTGGCTGAAGAAAAAAAAATGTCTTTTTATGGTGTTTTTTGTGGATTTTTATGGTGTTCAGTTGAGCAGCTGGGAAAAAAAAATTATAAAAACAAGACCCCATCAGGGGTGCTGGGGGAAGAGTGAGAGAAGCTGTGGATAGCGTGTCTTGCCATGCAGAGGCAATGTGTCAGGCCTGGTTCATCTTTGGGAAGGAGCTGTGCTGCCACTGTAGGAAATGACTCATGGGAAGAGTAGGAGATAGAACTAGCTCGAGGAACACCAAGCTGTTCTTATGCTGTGGGAGATGGGTAGCCACAATCAGAACTGTCTGCACTGCAGATTGTATTAAACTTCAAATAGAGTGGAATATTTTCAGAAGTTCTTAAGCTCTGATAGAGGAAAAGACTTAAAAGCAAAACTTCAGGAAATATATCCAAAGAGCTTTGAGCTCTTTTTTGGTTCATCTTTGGTTTTGATGTTGCTTATATCTCTCTTTTTCACATAGTGTCAGTACTCCACCAGCTGTGCTATTTTATATCTATGATTTTTTTGCTTACAATCTGTTTTGTTAGTAGTATTCTTTTAAAAGAGATAGAAAAGAAGGAGGAGAAATTTAATTCAAAGACATACTTAGTAATTTTGAGGTTCATCTGAGGTCTATTCACAAGTCTGTTAAACACACCTGAGGTTTCCTTACATTTTTCTAAGAACCTGGTGGTGCCGCTGGTCCTTGGAGCCTCACTGTGTCAGGTACCATGGAAACAGCTCATGAAAGAAAAGCTCTGGCCCAAGAGGTCCACAAAACAGCACAGGATCAGACCATCCCCAGGGCTGGAAGGGTTTGGTAACAGCAGCATGAGCAAGCCATTAACACCACGAGCAGATATTTCTGCTTCCTTGCCCATCTCTGTGCTCATCGTTCTGGTTTCTCTCCATGACACGCAGTGTCACACAAGCTGCTTGGCTCCTCCAGCTCTGTGCAAACCAGGGATAACACACAGTCTTTGGAGAGCTCTCCTTGGAGCTCAGCAGCTGGAGCTTAGCGTGGAAATGCCAAGGATGACAGCTTACACGTCAAGGAAGAGGTGCCATATAAAATGGATTTGTAGAAACAGGGATCAGCATGTGAGTGACTCCAGGGGTCCCTCCCCTCTGTCCCCCACAGTGTGAGAGCCAGCAGTGACCTGGCAGCCACTGGAACCAACCTCAGGGTTTGCTGGGAGCACCAGTGCAGTGCCAGGCTGTTGGAGCTGGCATCCACTTCCCAGGAGCTGACCACAGGCAGGATCTCCAGCTCTCAGCTTGGCACCTTCTCACCAGGCTGCTTCTCATGTGTGCTGTCTTCTTCCATGGTGACTTACCATGCATTAACTCCTGCCCTCAGTGAGCACCACGTTGCAATATATTGGGTTTCTCTTCATCTGATGAGCTGTCAGAAGGTCGTGTGATATCCCTGCCCTCCCCACCAGCGTGAGCAGGCTCTTGCATCATATGAAAAGGCATCAATTGCTTCATGGGAGACTCTGGATAGCCAAAAGTAGGGCTGCCTCTGGGTCAGGAAGGTTTCCTTTTGTAGCCTCCCCCAGCCTTTTGATGGATGGCTAAGATAAATCCATCCTGAATGTCAGAGCGTGGGGCTCTGCCAAGGTACACAGGCTCAGCTGTTTTCCATGCAAAGAGTGGGGAGACACGCTCTGCCATGTGTCTGCAGGGGCTGGCATAACCACAGATCACTGACAAAACAAATGTTGCTTCTCTCAGTAGGGGCTAAGATGATAAACATTTCCTCTCTTACTCCAATCTTTTCTCTGCTTTGGATGCAGCTGAGACCTTTCCTTGCATTTGGAGTGAGCCAAGAGTCTCCTGCACCACATGAGCTGAGATTTGGGAAACATAACAACATTTCATAGTAGTCTCAGGTGTGGCCAGCTAAAGCCAGTGGAGAAATGTGTGGGCTGAAGACCTGTACAGGTAAATCCTCAAGATGAGCTGCAGGAAGGAGCACAAATGGTCTGTAGGAGCTGATGAACACGACTTGGGTAGTGCTGTCTTGTGCCAGTACCCCAGCATAGCACCAAAATATTTGGTGCTTTTTTCAGGAACTGATTAATTTTAAAACATAATATGCTTTTAATCATTCTGTTTGCATGAAAAGTCCAGTGGAGGTCCTGAAAACTAGCCATGAACTCTCTCTTTTAATGAGAGAGTTTTAGGCCATGGATCAGTTGTTTCCTGTTAGCCATTTAAATAAATTCTTTGCTAATTTTTTTGCTTTGTTAACCTAAATTTTTAAAATAGATGTGGTTTGAGCAATCAGTGACTTTTTTTAATGCTGAAGTTGGACACTGGAGCTGGGCAGCTGGTCTGGTCTCTCCACCCTTCTTGGCCTGGTTCAGCACTCTAAAATGCAGGCGTGAGCCCAGAGCAAATGTCGCCATCTCTTTTTGGCCCGAGCTGTGTTCCACATGTCTGGAGTTTCCCAGATCTCTGTGGTGAGCTGCTTGCATGGTTACTTCTCACATGTTCCTCTGTCCATGATTATACCATCCAAATAACCTGGGGAGGTGGACAATATCAGTATGTGTTTCATTTTTTTAAGAATGGGCAAAACAAAGTACTGAAAACACAGGGAAAGGGTTTGAAAGGTGCCAAGAATGACAACTTCCACTGAAAGAAAAGAAACAATCCTAAAGATATGTCTTTTCCAAGAATGCCCCTAAGCAACTTGTCCATCATCCTTCAGAAATCTTGTGAGGAACTGAACTAAGGTCTTCCAGACATCTTTAATCCTTCAGGGAAAAACTCATTCATAAATCAAAGCTCAAAAATTATTCTCATTAGAAATTATAAGGAAAAATAACGCAATTGTCGCCTATGAGTCTGAAAACATTTTGACCCCTAAAGCTGCTTGACTTTCTTGAGTAGGAGGGTGCTTGATTTGGAAATGTTGGCCACAGATAAGGGAGAGGCTCAGTGTTCTCTGACATTTGGTCTGTGCAATGATAACTTGGTTATCTGCAGATTGGGAAAAGATCCTGTACCAGTGGAAAAGGAATAGAGCAGGAGTGTGGAGGGACTGGCATTTCCCTTGAGTGATGTTTGCCTGGAGGAGCTTCAGGAAACTTCTCTTGTGTTGTTCCTGCTGTACTCCCACAGCTGGAGGGAGAGTTATGTTTAAAAATGCCCTGAAATCTTTGTCCCAGGGGATTCCTGCACAGAGCTGTGAAGGCTCCTGGGAGAGAGAGCAAAGCTTCCTTTCAGGTGGCAGAGGAGCAGAGCTGCAGCAGGACCTGCACTCCATACCCAGCCAGGGGTGGCATCTCCCTCTTGGCAGGGATGAAAACTGCCTAGACCCCTGTGTAGCTGTTGAGTTGCAGCTGGTGGGAGGCACAGCAGGAGCACGGGGTCTGCCAGGCTTCTTTTGGGGTGACTCCTGCTGGGGCTGAGCCACCCCCTGCCCACCTGTGGAAGGGGCTCAGTCTGCTCTCCACACCAGGAATTCTCTCAGAGGTGTGAGCTGCCAACATAAGCTACACTTGTTTGTTTTACTCTCCTTCTTTTTTTCCAGTCAAGGCTTTCTCTCACCCTCAGCCCTGCTTCTCCATCACCTTTTTTTTTTTTTCTTTTTCCTTACTTAAATTGTTTGACTTGCAAGTTCCATCCCTGGGGAGGCTCCTGGGCAGTGATTCACCTGGCTGGAGCCAACTGGCAAATAGAGTCTTTTGCAGACAAGACAGGAGGGCTGGTTGGTTTGAGCAGCTTCACCTTCAGCCAACAGGAAAATAAAATCCTATTTTTGGAGAACGATTCTGTTGGCATGAAGACCTGCCAGGATTCTTCAGAGCAGCAGCTGCCAGACTGCCTCCCTTACTCCTTCAGGGAAAGTGCTTTAAACTGAATCAGATGTTGTGTACACACAACACACCCACCCACACGTGAACACCTGAAAGGACTTTGGGGGAGCAAAGGACGTTGTTTGTGTCACCAATCCCTGCTCCCTGGGGGACGGCTGCTTCCAGGGACAAGGGACAAGGAGCAGAGGTGTCTGCTCCGAGCAGGAGCAGCGCTTTGGCTGACAACAACCAGCAGAAAGGGCAGGCTGCTCTGTTTGCTTTCAGCAGAGGAAGAAAGGAAGGGGAGGTGGAGGGGGATGTAATCCCCTGATGCAGGAGGAGCTGGTTCCAGTGTCTGTCTAGGTCTGGTTGTTCTCAGCAGGAGTCTCCTGGTGCATGAAAGGATGCCCTTTGCAGGGAGTGGGGATGAAAAGGAATTAAGGCTCTGTTGGAACATCTCAAAGATAGAGACTTTGTTACTGCTTCAGCTTCAGACTTCTCAGTGTAACCTGGGATAAATCAGCTTGTGTCTCTGTGTCTCAGTTCACCGAGTGCAGTGAGGACAAATTGTGCAACCCCTGTAAAGCTCTGCCTGTGCTGGGGACAGGGGAGCACAGGAGCACCCAGATCTTGTTAGTGCAAAGCATCTGCCTGTGTGCTCTCTCTCCAACTCCTCCCCAAGCATCATCTTGCCTCTTTCATTGAACTTCGCCTCCAGACAATGTGAAATCCATTCAGCTGGACATTTTCCCCCACCTCCTCTCTGAATTTCCCAGCTGTGAGGTAGAGCCAAAAGTTTTGTCATACCTGACTGGAGTGCTGTGGAGGAGCACCCCGCCGGCTCTTGGCCAACACAACTTGTTAGTCGAGCATTTTCTTCCTAATTCTGCTGCCATTTGCCATTCCCTTCCCTGTCCTGGTCCTCCTCTGTACATCCCATCCCTCCCACAGAGCAGGCAGGCTCTGTGTTTTTCACTGGGGTGTTTTCCTTTGCTCTCCCAATTCTTCAGCATAATTTCCAGGGACTAATTTTCCTGAAAAAAACCACCCTGAAAAATTATGGGTTTTCTGTACCAAAACCCCTTCTGCACTCACAGGAGGCTCTGAATCTGCTGGATTCTTTAATCTCTTTCAAAAGTCTCCTGTAATGGGCTGCCAGTTGTGACCTGCCTGTTTGCCAGCACCATAAAATGAGCTTCCTGCCCCATGTGTTCTCCCTCAGTCTGTTGGAGCGGTGCATGGGAGAGCAGAGGTGTCACTGCTTAAGGAATGGAACCAGTGGGATAACAAAGTCTGCTTGTAACTTCTGGGCTGCTTGTTTTCATTGAATAGTGCTAGCTCTGTTCCTGGGGAACATCTCTCTCCTTTAGGCTCAGGCAGGAGAGGCACCAAAAAATAGCTTTTACAGGCATGTGAGATCCAATAAATTAGGACACTGTGGTCACTGGAACTGTTATTGTGGTTTAAACTGCTACTGCTTACCCCATGGAAACAAAGTGCTTTCTTTTTCATTAGGGGCTTAAAAGATTGATTGTTTCCTGCTGTGCAGGAGCTGTGCTGGGAGAGCTTTCACAACCTGGTTTGGGTCTTTGCAGACTGTATGGATGCTGAAATAGCTTTCTCCATGCCACAGCCACCAGCCTTAGCCTCATTTAATGTGCAAGACCTGTGCTTGTGTGCTAAGCTCGACTTCTGGGCTAGGATGCCTGGGGTTAGTTGAATTGAAGCTGCTCTTTCCATTTGTCTCCTCCTCTGGGTTTGTTTTACAACTTGGCCCAAAAAAGTACCAGGGGACCACCCACCACCCCAGCAGTGGGTGAGCTGGGGCTGGGGGTGCTTGTGCCAGCAGTGCAGATGGTGTGTTAAGGACAAAAAAGGTGTTGGCAAGGATGGAGCTCTGGTGCTAAGTGTTGTCCTGGGCCTGCTCTGCTTTTCTTCTCAGCTTCCTCCCACTTTGACCCTTTTCCATCCGATCCTGAGGATTGGCAGAGCCCTGATGTCTGTGGGCAGTCACAGCGTGCTGTGAACAGCTTTTATTGCTGAATCTCTTGGTTGCTGAGTGATATTGGCCAAGTGACTTCAGGTGCTCAGCTCCACCTTCCAAACACAGGAATAAATCTGGTTTTCTAGATATTTGGAGATCTAGTGCTGGAAAACCTGTGTAAAAGTTAGACTTCTATTAACTCTTTCACCAAGTGCCTCAAATTTCCTGCCTTTAAGCAGCAAGGTTAATGCTGGAAAGCGAGGTATAAAAAAAGAGTGAAACACATGTGTGAAACATATGCATTTACCTAGTTCCTTATCTGGGTTCTTTTATTCTGGCACAGCAGCACATTGTTTATGTCACATTGCAACAGTTTTAAACCACATTCAGACAGTGGAGTTTCAGTCTGGAGCAAACATTCCCCTAGATGATGTTATGCTGCTGCAGCAATATTGTTCTCGTTGTACCATTCAAAGTAGTAAAATCTCCCCACGCTGGCAGGAGCTCAGCTCCATAGCAGACACCTCAGCAGCTGCTCAGTGGCACCCATGGGTCACTCCATGCCCAGCTCTGCCCTCTGAGGAAGGAAAGGATGCAGCTGGGGGAGTGCTGAAGGCTGTGACTGAAATCTGCAGCAGTGTAAGTACAGTATCAGTCTGTGCACACTCATATTTTCCTTGGCAAGCCACATGACTGTAAACAACAAAATATTCTGGCAATCAACTTCTATTTTTTTTGTCTTGCCTGAGCAATGAGCTTTCCCTGCACATCTCTCCCTGATCTGATGGATTCAGCATGTAACAGAGTTATTTTTGCGCTTTTTTTATTAAAGAAAATTGTAGCCCCCCTGCCTTCTTGTTATATTTGACATCTTTGTCTCTAGATGGCAGAAGGCTGTTTCCAGTGGTTGCTTACCACAGCTTTTTGGCATGTGCACAGGCCTCAGAAATGTAGTGCCTAGCTGGAGAAAGGCAGACAACTTTCCTATTCGCAGTGATTCCCACAGAATAGAAGTGTTGAATCCAAACAAGCAATAGCCCATGTCTGTTCAGTCCTTTGTGCTGCAGGGAATTGGTACAGAAAAGCTGAAATGCTGGCTTTGAGGTCAATGGCAGAATTTTTGTTGAATTAAATAGGTCTCACATCTCTCACCTTAAAATTTAACAAATAATTTTTACCTTTTCTGTTCACCAGGAGTTGTAAACCCTCAAAGGGTCAAGGGAGGTCTTGGATGACAGTTTCCCAGTATACTTTCCTGTTGTGTCTGCTGTGATCATTTCAGTTTTCATTGTTGCTGATGGCTTTCCAGATAAGCATTGTCACCATTGGCTGTTGTATTCCACTTCCCTCAGATTTGCTTTCCCCAGATAACCAGTGTTTGTAGTACACAGGGAAGCAGAAGAGAGCATCCTCTCCCTGTCTGCTTCACCCCTGTCTCTCAAGCTCTCAGGTATTCCAGAAGATGCCCATGTTGTCCTTCATATTTCTGGTGAGCCAGAGAAGGGGATAAGGCACTTTTACTTTGACTCCCAGTTTGAGTTCTTCCTGCGGGAGACAAAGCATGGCAGGACAGGGAAGAGAAAGCTGCTTTGGGATTTGGTTGTAGCAGGGAATTGAGGGGGCTTAGAGGAGCACAGGATCTGTCCAAGAGTGAGGGAGAACGTGTCACACCACCACGTTCTGGCTCTGGCTCAGTACCTCCACTCCCTTCTCTCTAATTGTCTGAAGTCTTCCAAACTTGTATGGGATGTAATGAGATGAAGTCGTCTTTTGTGGTGACTTTTTCATGTAGTAAACATGGCCTTTCACAGCTCTGGGGTGTGGGCTGTAATGAGTTTGGAAGCGTTTGCTCCTCTGGCAAGCTGAAAGGGAGTGAATTCACCAGGCATCGCCGATCAGCTCCATTAAGCATCTGCATGGGCTCCAAGAGGCTTTGTGCTGTCCAGCTATCCTGAGAGGAGGGGGTGCTCTGCAAATAGTCCTGCTAGCAGATAGCTCTAAATAATTCAGATTAACAATCCATCTTTCAATTTAGTCACTGCAGTGAGGTTTGGGAATCAGGGGTTTTGGCCTTGTCGAGCTGTGCTGGTGTGGCAGGAGTGCTTTGGGTGAGGACAGGCAGGCTGGTTGTCCCACGTGTCCCTGTGTCCTGCTGCTTTCCAAAGTGCTGCACGGGATGCAAGGGGAGGGGTTTGTGACTGACTGTCGACACCAGGGAGCCTCAATAACTAACATTCATGTTTGCCTCCTCTTCTCAGGGCTTTCCTGGTAATTTTGGAGAACGAGGACCTCCAGGCATTGATGGGAACCCTGTAAGTTCAAAATGTTTTCCATTCTTTTTTTCTTTTGCAGTAGGCAGCACATTGTACTGCATCGTGCTAGTTAGAGCTGAGTGAAGCTTTTAAGCTTGGTGGCAGCTGCTGGTTGGTTTTGTCCCTCCTGAAAAACAAATGTACATCCTTTCCCTGCTGAAAATTCCTGTGTTTGGTTCCTGTAACTGTCGGCTCATTTGCCATCAGTTTTCTGTCGCCATCTCTTGCCTTCTTTGCACCTCAGTCTTGACAGATGCTTTCTAATCTAGAAGGTGTGGCTAGGAGAAAATCAAAAGAAAAAGGGCAAGGATGTTGCTCTGGCAGAGCAGGCAGTGTTGGACCATGTTGTCCATACCACAGGGCACAGATTGCCTGCTCCAGTGTCTGGGAGCACTGAGGGACAGAGTCCACAGCCCAAATCTCTGCCTGCCCCATCCCTCAGCCAGCCCGGGACTGCATGGGGAGTAAGTCTCCAGTCTCCCGAGTTCTTGGCCTCCCTTCAGTCCTCATCTGACCCATGCTGGCTTCCTAAGAGTGGGATGTGTCTCCTGGGAATTGGGTCAGGATGGTCACAGAGGTCGTTTAAGCAGCTGGGTGCTGATAAGGTTTAATTTGCTCTGCTCTTGTAGCACTAAACTGTGGGGATGTGCTGTGTTTGCCACTGCTCACAGAACGTGTCCTCGTGGTTTGCAACAGTGCTCAGATGTATTAATTATCCTAAATTATTTCTGAATACTTGTTGGTTCTCCCTGAATTAGCATGTGAGCAGCACTGATCATCTTTCAAATTCCTGCTGCCTTGGTTATACAATAATCACCGGCTGCTCTGGGGTTTGATGGGATGATTTGTGTGAAGTAACCCACTCCACATGTGCCTGCAAGTTCCCATTTGTCATACATGCAGCATAGAAGTTATTTTCACAACCAACTCCAGTCACCAAGCCAAGCTCAGCTGCAGCTCCAGCCTTTGTGGGAATTCAGCACAAGAATCATAAATGCAGTGAACTGAAAGAATGATGTTCCCAAGGAATACTTCTGCAGGACTTTTCCCATCCTTCAGAACTTAAGCCATGGGTCAGAGTGGAATCAGTGGTCCCAAAGCAGAAAACTTTTTGATTGTGCTGCTATTTGCAGCCAGCCCACCAGGAAGGGCAGGAATCCTAGAGGACAGGAAGAATTTTTTTTTTTCCCCAAATAACTTACTTTGTTTTCTTTTGAATATGCAAGTTGTCTAAGCCCCATTCAGAAGATGTACTCAATGCCAGTCGGCTGAATGGCAGTTCCCAGAGCTTGGGAGAGCAGCAAATGTCCCGTTAATTCATCCAGAAGGATTTCTCCTCTTTCATCTTATCAACGGCTCTTAAATATTAATGTGCCTTGGCGATTGCAGAATGAAAACAGACTGTTTGGGCTGACTTAAAGGGAGGTTCACAGGGTCACAAGTGGAGTCACAGACGCAGAAAAATGCCAGAAAGTCTGTTTGTGGAGCACACAAATATGCTAGGTTTGGTAGGTGGGGTGTGCAGCTCAGCTGTCAGAGGCGGGAGGGCGGCCACAGGCCCGGCTGCCACATCCTCTGTTTGATCCCCTGGTCAGTGGGGAAGGCTGGACCGACAGCCTCTGATCTCCTGTCCATCCCCTCCGGGCACAGCACAGGCTCTTCCAGCCCCAGGGGCCTTCTCCCCTCCTACCAGCTCGCTGAGAACTGTTGAGCCATCGCATTCCCGATCCCATCTTCCCCCAGAGTGCTTTAGCCACTCCAATTAGGCTCTTAATCACAGGAATTAGACGTGGGAAAGGGCTGCTGGTTCATCTCCTCCTCTCTTGTCCCAGTGCCCAGTTCATGCACTGAAAAAAAGGAGAATAGAGCCTGATTTCCCTCACAGGTCAGTGACTGATAGCCAGGAAAGGCCACTTGTAAATCCTTCATTTCCTAGACCAGGGAATGGCTCAAATTAACAACTGGTCCTGTCCACATCTCTCAGGGGAGTCCACCCCTCCTCTTCCAAGAGGAAATCCTCTTCCCTTAGCTGTGAGGTCATGCATTTCCACATACACCCGTTCTCTTGAGGAATATCAACATGACACAAGTCAGAAATCTGGGAAGTGCCTCTGGTGGGACCAGGAGCTGACCATCCACCCAGCCTGCAGCCCAGCCACCCTGAGAGCCTGCAGAGCTTCCTGGGCAATCCAGGCCACCGTGCAGCTCCTGTGCTCAGCATTCCTGGGATACTCTCTCTTCTTCCTGAGCCAGTAATGCCAGGCCTTGGCTAAGAGCTTGAAGCCGACCTTATAACAGTAGCTCTGAGGACACAGAAATCCCACCCATGAGGAACAATTGCTCCACAGATGTCCCAAGTATGCAGGAAAGGAACTGGCCATAAAAAAGAGCAATTTTAGGCTGGTTGAGATTATGAAACGCTTTTTTGTGTGTGTGCTTGCCCAACAGTCCTTTACTCCACTTCCCATAAAATAAACACACATAACCCTTTACCCAAGGAGCCCTGAGCACATTCAGTCACGTTGCGTCCCCTTCTCTTTCCTTCTTCCACCAGGCAAATCTTTCCATAAAAGGGGAGCTATATTGCACTGGAGGGGACTCCACCAGATGTGCACCATAAACTGAGCAGGGCTGTCAAAGAAAGCCAGCATGATGCAGAGCAGGGGCAGGACTGTCTGAGTGAAGGGGAAGTTCCTCATTTCCAATGCACTTGTTTTGAGAGGCCCCGTTGGAGTGGAGGTGTGTAAGAGCAGGTCCTTGCCCTGACAAGCAGCTCACTGTTAACGTGGCCAGGGAGGCCATCGAGAGGGACATGGGACAGGCTGAGCAACCAATGGTTGCTGAACTGCTCAGGAACCTGGAAATGTCAGCTGGGGGAGTCTGGCAGAGCTTCTCTGCCGTGCTTCACTTGAAGATGCCATCAGGCACCCACCAGTGCTTCTGCATGTCTCTGGAGAGCTCACACAGAGAAAGTCTGTGGTGAAGCTGAGCCTCCAAACCAGCTCCACAAGCCCTGTCAGCAGTCTGACCCTTGGAATGATGAGCTCCAAGGTGACAAACACACTCCCAGCACACATCTGCCAGCACCAGAACCTGCCATACCCTCTCCCCAGTTTCATTTTTATGCAGGTCTTCTTTTTCCTCTGAGTTTTATTATAACTTAACTCCTCCAAAAAGCTCACCTTCCCCAATGCTAAAGCTTTCCTCTCCTTCTCACCTTCCTCTCTCCATGTCCCCTCCCTGCTCTGGTCCCTCTCCCTGCCAGGGGCTGGATCTCACCTGGGGCAGGCTCCCACCTCTCCTGTGCACAGTGAAATGTTCCTTTCATCCAGCCTGCCCCTGGGAGGGAGGTCAGCCCTGGGAATAGCTGCCCTACAACAAGCAGCCTGTGTCCTCCCCGGATGTGTTCAGGAGTGCACTCCCAAAGGTGGAAGTTCTGGGTCGTTTTGTGGGGAAAGGGGATGGGATGGAAGGGGGAGGGACGATCTTTTCCCTGCCCTCAAGCCCTTGGAACACTAAGCTGCCTTTCAGTCTCTGCTGGTCTATAAAGTGTCCGTAACCGTGTGGGTTTGTCTTTCCTTTCAGGGAGAATTGGGAGCCCCAGGTCCTCCTGGAGTCCTTGGACTCATTGTAAGTACAAAAACAAATGGAGATCTGGCTTGTCGGGCTTTCACCCTTTCAACCTGCCTAGCTACACATCGATTTTCTTCTTCCTGTGAGCAGGATGACTTTGTGTGGGGGAGGTGTGACATCTGGGTAGAGAGGGGGTTTCCTGGTGGATTGGGAGGTGGAGGAGGGCAAACCCTTCTCAAGCAAGAGGAAACAGATTAGAAGTCTGTTGTGTCTTTTTTTTCATGATAACTTGCCCTTCTGATAAAGTTTGCCAGGGTATTTCTTCAAAGATGCAGCATTCATTCCACACCAGGATCTCTTAAAAAGCAAGTTCCTGTAAGCAGTGACCTCAGGGACACACTGTTCTTGTTCACTGGAGAGTCTGAGGGCAGGAACAGTCTGTCCTCTGGGCAGACAGGAATTTTACATGCATTCTCTCCATCTCATCACTAATCCAGGTAATTTTGTACTCAGCCAAATTCATTACACTTTCCCTCCAGCAGGAGATAAATGGCTGCAAGGATGGGTGGCAGCTGTGCTGGGGGTTAGTGAATGCTGAACATAGTGTGGTTTATTTTTAGGACTTGTTTCAGGTTATTCCCTTCCATGTACAAAAACTGGTAGGCTTTGTTAATACTGCAGCATTCTTTGGTAATGATTCCTCCTCAGCTGTGATAATCCATGGAAACATGACTTGCAAGGAACAGTTAAAAACCTTTTCCTTTTACCTTTCCATATCTTAAATTACAGGAGTGTGTGTCAGCTTAGATCCAGGCCTACATTGCACTAGACATTGCACAAACCCAGAAATCTTATATTCCTTGGAGGAATAGCAGGGACTGTGGTAGAACACCCATCTTGGAGATGGGGCATTGGGCAGAGGTGGATTGAGAGGAAAGTTTTCCATGGAACCAGGAATTATGTCTGCTTCCCTTCATTAGTGGAGAAGAAAGCAGCTACTTTAGCCATAGCTGAGGAAAGGATGTGCTCCTGTCAAAAAGCTGGAAGATGGAGATTGCTATTTAAAACAATATCATTGAAGGCATTGTCCAGGTTGGATTATATTCCTCCTTGCCTTTGGAAATATTTATCTTTTCCTTGTTGCTGTTATCTCACAGATATTTTGTTTGTTAGAAAGTGTAAGGTCAGAGATGGTAAATGTGATCATGATCCTTCTAGAGATGATGGAGTCAGAAGCTGCGTGTCCTCCCCTCCACACTGGCCAGACTTCAAACTGAGATTCAAGTCAAACTGAGTCAGATCTTGTGCCCCAGGGTAGCATGCATCTCCTGAATTCAGGATGCTGAAGCATCTCTAGTGGGATAGACCCAGAGTGACCTCCTCCATCCTCCTGGGGAGAAGGGAGCACCTCCATCCCCATGGAGGACAGCTCCAGCTCCTTCCCCAGGGTGTGCACACAGGGCCCACACTGCAGGGCATGGAGAAGGTGACACATGGCCCCATTCAGTCTCTTCCTTGCCACCTGCAGCCACCCTGGGGACCAGCCAGGCTCTGGCTGCCTCACGCCCTGCAGAGTTTGGTTCACAGTGTAAGAGAGGCTGAAGAGCAGAATTAGGCGTAACCAAAGCCTCTTGCTCTCCTAATTAACCATGTGGGCAGAGCTCTAAGTAAATGCATTTCCACAAGCAGCCTTTATGCGAGGAGGTATGAAAAGGGCTCTGTTGGGGTGGCTACAGCCCAGCTCTGTGTGTGTGACTGCGGGCCCAGGGCTGCGGCTGGAGAATCGCTCCTTCAGGGAGCCTGCCCTGTTTATTTACACACTGAGGCCAGGCTGGTGCACCCTGTCACTGCCTCTCTTCATGGCAGGGAGCAGCCAGAGCCCATTTCAACACCAGCACTGAAGGGTTTCTGTTGTACATCACACATGGGTGCCCACAGCAGCCAGAGCTCTGCTGTCCTCCTGCGCCAGACCAAGTCCCAACACACAATGCCACGCTGACTCCTCACTGCAGCAGGATGAGGCACCTCTGTCCCCACCTCCTGTCTCTCCTCTCTTTCCTTTGAGTGCTGCCTTTATTTAGGGGCTGTCTGCACATTTAAAGAGCCCTGACTCATGCCAGGATGCTGCTTTTGTTGATATCAGCAGTGCATTTCTTCAGGGATGCTGAGACTGGATATCAGAGGAATTTCACACCACATGCAGGCATCTGTTGGGTTTGCACCTAATGACTGTGGTAATTTTCTTTCTCTCACTAGGGTGACATGGGCCCTGTTGGACCAATTGGCTATCCAGGACCAAAAGGATTAAAGGTGAGGGAATATCTGAGCTCTCTGAGCTTTCATCCCTCCACAGTTGGGCTGAAGGTTATTCCATTCCTCCTTTGGGCAGTGGTGACTGTCCTGAGAGAAAGGATGGGCAGCAGTGATGTGTGTGCAGGCACAGGGCTTTGAACACAACATCCCACTGGTGCTCTGCTGTGGATGTAACTCAGTGGAGAATTCCAGAAACATTTCCCATGTGCCTGCAGCACATGAAGAATGTGTGATGGACACTCTGGGAGCAGTCTGGCATTTGACCTTGAGACTGTGCCAGGCCAGTGCTGTGGGTCTGGGCCACCAGCCCCAGCAGCAAGCAGCAATGTCAGACCTGAGCAAGTCTCCACCATGGCTCAGCCTCACTCTGGACTGTCTTTTGTTTCAGGGGCTGATGGGAAACCCTGGAGAACATGGACTGAAAGGTGATAAGGTGATCTGAATACTCCCTTATTGCACTGTGTTTTAATTTTGCATGTGAAATCCCCTTTCTAGTTTCTCTTTCTTATTCAGCATCGTAGTGCTGGTTCCACTCTGGCCGTCTCTACCCCATCCTCTCACTCTCCCTCCATTCGTGACACTCTAGTTTTGATTTTTCTTTCTTTGATATCTGTCCCATCCCCTTTTCCATGGAGTATGGATAAGTTATGCTCAGATCCTCTTTGGAGCTCCCATCTCCCACTGATGACGACAGTAACTGTACAATTATCTGGTGTTCCTCTGTTTTTATGTTGTTTACATGATGGGATGGGGAGGAGATGATCCAACACTGACAGTGAGTTTGCATTAATGCATTTGGGGGAAAGATGTGGTGTGAAAAAGCAGCCCTGCATCAAACAAACCAGGTGGATCCCCTAGAAAAACTGTTGTGTGTTGGAAACCTCTGCTCCTGTCCAAGGAGCCTCACCTCAGCTCAGCTTCCTACTGAGAGGAAATTGCCTTGTCCCAAACTGATATAAATCACTTCAGAAAAAGCAAAATGGAGAGGGGCCTTGATTGCAGTGATTTAGTGGTGCTGGCACAAAACCACACAGCTTCAGCTAAATCAGCATGGAGCTGTGTGTGTAAATGTCTCACTGTCACGAGAACCCTCCTCCTACAGATACTCGGCTGTAGGATTTATTTAGTCTGAAGGAGTGGGAGGTGCAGTTATTTATTGCTGGCTCTGATTGCTCAGGAGGGCAGTGGAAAATGACCATTAAGTGTATTCTCCTCCTCCTGTCGGATGTTTTATTCTCTTCTTAGATGTTTGCTTTTAGAGAGTGATTTAGCAGCCCAAAACTGCACAGGGGGGAAGTAGTGTCAAGCCAGTTGATTCAACTCTTCTTATATTATAGCAGCTCTTTGCCAGGACTCCTGTGTCTGCAATTTCCATTTCTCCCTTGTGCTGATTTTCCACTTCTGTTGAGAGCAATGACAAGGCAAGAGAAGGACAAGCTTTTCTTTTTTTCTTTAGTATGAGCTTAAGACATTGTAGCTGGTTTCTGGACTAAACCCCAGACCCTGCAGTCCACAGACTCCTCCATCCACTCCTTGGGAGAAATGGTTAAACATCTTAAGAATCACCAAGATCTAAATCATTGTTTAGCAAAATGAACATTCCAGGACAGTTCAGTCTCCATCACTTTATAGAAACTGCTCTGTTTATGCCCAGCATTTCCCCAGCCACTGCTGTCACAGTAACCAAATGGTTTGTGGCTCTCTCTGGAGTTATCCTTACAATACTCCCAAGTGGGGAATTATCCATCCTCCCAACAATCCCACGCTCCTGAGGTACAGGAAACCTTTTCCTGCCTCCCCCTGCAAGCCCCAGGCTGCAGGTCATCCTGCCTTCCTGGGGATGGGTTGATGAAGATTTAATTGGATGTCTGCAAGTTCCTATTAATCCCATCTGTCTTGGTCACATCCAAGGCACGTGGCCTTGTACAGGTTTGTCTTTTTGTAGCTGAGGAAAA
Source organism: Acrocephalus scirpaceus scirpaceus (assembly GCA_910950805.1). Taxonomy (NCBI): domain Eukaryota; kingdom Metazoa; phylum Chordata; class Aves; order Passeriformes; family Sylviidae; genus Acrocephalus; species Acrocephalus scirpaceus. The sequence continues at coordinate 6,468,931 of OU383790.1, read as the reverse complement.
CTCCCCTCAGTCAGCAGCAGTCAGGATGCTGGTAAAACCCGAGGATGATGGCAGGGTGGCTGGATGGGGTGTGTAGGCAGTGGGAATGTCCCTGGAGCTGCCACCTCAGTCCCCCTGGGAGAATGTCCTCACATCACATGGCCAGGTGTGAACCAGAATAAGGGACAACATCTCACTCTTCCAGCAAAAAATCACATCTTTTTATCGAGCAGCTAGACAGGTCCAGGTCATCCCTCTGTTTCCATGCCTGTGTTTTCATGGAGGTGAGGAGAGGGAGAAGAGTGGGCTGTATCAGCTCTGACAGAGAGAAGTGGAATTACTGTGTAACTCTGGAATAGAGAGTGGCCTTGAGAAGACCATGTGGGGTGATGAGTGCAGGGGAAAGGTGGAGGAAGCAGAGGAAATCCCAGCTACTTGTTCTCACAAAGGACTTTGATGGATCAGGACATCTGTAACTTGTGGAGGACATGGCTCAGGCAAATACCTCTGGGGTTGTGCAGCGTTAGCTCCCTTTGCATTGCTAAGCAGGAAGTCTTGGGAACAGAGACTTCCAATCAAGGAAAATTGAGGGGATTTTGCACAACAACCCCCTCTGCATCCCACAGACAGCAAACACATCCCACAGCTGTGCATTTGGTCCCTTCCCTTGTAGCCCCTCTCTGTTTGTGTTGGGTTACAAAGGGCCTCGGGGTGTCTGAAGCTGCATTTCTTTTTATAGGTGAAACATGAAGCACAGGCAACATCCCATGGGCAGAGCCTGTTTGTAATTTCAGATCCTACATTCCTTTTCCTGCCCCATGAACAAAATCTGTGCAGACCCATTTCGTCATCTCGGCATCGCCGTTTTTAATAACAAACATGCCTGACCTCTTTCCTCTGCAATTTTCCCCTCATATTAAGGACACAGATCCCAAATCCCAGTTCCAGGGCAGGTAAAAGGTGATGCCCCAGTCCTCAGTTCTGGTTGAAGAGATTAACAGGCATAGATGGACTGTTCATGCCGTGACATTTTGCTGTGCTATCACAATAAAATGTGAACATCTGGTGTGAAGTCCAGCTCAGATTGAGATGTGTTTTGTTTCCCTGCCTTCTTCCTACCCTCTCTAATGCCCATTTCTCAGAGTTGTTTGAAAACTGGTTTCATTGTCATGCCCCACTTTTCCTAAAGGCTGCAAACAAAGGTTTGTTCCTGCATTTTGCTATGCTCAGGAAGCTCTTTTAGTATTTATTACTTAGTGTCCGAGCATTTCTTCTGAAACAGTATTTCAATGGCCACTTGTACTGTCTGGGTAGAAAATTGCTCTAATAAAAAATAAAATATTTCTTTTTTGACCCTTCAGAATTGATGATAAAGGCAAACCTCAGAGCCAACCTCCAGAAAAGCTGTTTTCATGCAGCCTTCAGTCAGGAGCCAGAATTAAATAGATTTCAGTGTTTTAAGCCTTGGATTACATAAAATAAGTAGAAAATTGAGAGAAGATGAGAGAACTCTGTGAAGGAGCTGGGTCACACAGTAGTTTTTCTTGCCATTTCTGTTGTATCTAATACTTGGGGTTCTTCCGAACTGAAGCTGTGTAAAGAGCTGATTGTTTCCATTTTGCATTGCCAAAAAAAAAAAAGAAAAAAGATGGAAAATAGTTTAGATGAAACAAAATGTTGGTTATTTGACTCAAATTAAAATATTTTAGGTTAAAAACCAAATGAGTAAAATCAATTTAACATTTTTAAGAGCAACATTTTAATTTTGCTATGTAAAAGATTTGTTTTGAAGATGGTTCAGTGAAATGTTCCGGGAACGTTTGCCAAAACATCTAAGCAAATTTAGCATGAATCCATGAAACGTTTCCATCATTGAATCTGCATAGTTCTTAATTATTTTTCTTCTGAAAAATTGTCTTTGAAAAATCTTTACCAACTCAAACCTGAACCCTCCACAATTTCATTATCCCCTACACGTTACTGAAGTAGTCACAATTATTTCAGCTCTGTGATAACAAGTGGGTGGTTTTTCTGGAGTGAAGTGGACTTTCTCTGACATCTCTCTGTGGACTTTGGCTCTGCTGCAGGACTCCATATGTCTTCCATGTGGGCTATGTTTAAACATATAGCTCTGGAGTGGCTCGTTCCCTTGCTGGGAAGCCAAGTTCATGGGACAGAGTTCCTCCAGCAGTTATTTTTGTTGGGTCTTGTCATTGTACCAAGTTATTGTAGTCATTCCTCCCTTGACTTCCCAAGTAGAATTTTCCTGTCTCTGCCCCATCATTGACTCATCCTTTGTTTCAGTAAATCACTAAATACATGAAGCATTTAGTATTTGGAAGGGGCATCAGGAGGTAATTTGGTCCAGAGCTGCTCACAGCAGGGCTAAGAGCCAATGCAAGGTAGCCCACTGCTCCTTGGAAAACCTTCAGGGATATTTGGCTTCCACCCAGGGAATCAGAATCTGTTATGTTGGTCCAACGAGAGGACAGACAGACAGCTTGGTGAGGAAATATTGTCAGTGATGGGTTCCCAATCCCAGAGAACACCAGCCGACCCCTCCCAGGGAATCTCAGCTCAGATATTGGCAGTGAGGTCCTACTAAAGCATTACCAGAAGTTGCTGTTGTTTTCTTATGAAAGAGGATGGATGTTTGATGTCAGGACTAGGATATGCTCACAGAAACCCTGAGGATTGTTTTCTTTTCTATAGAGCTTTGTGAGAAAAAAGGTTCATTCATTGAAAACTGAACTCTTCTGTTCAGCTGAATTCAACACTTCACCACCACCATGGTCATTGTTAGCCAGAGGAATGTGCTCTCAGCTCCTATAGATACACAATGCTTGGGAATTCCTGGGTTTTGCTCTCCTGCAGTTTCCTTTCTCACCTTAGAATCAAGTTGGGAAATACACACTTTATTCAGGGTTGCTGCTATGTTCAGTGTGATGTGCAGCTTGCCAGCAGTTCAGTTTTGAGTGGAGCTGGTGTTGAGACTCTTGCTGTACAAAACACCTTCTAAGCATCTACCTGGGAGGTTTGGCTGTTGCTGTTGCCTATTTTAACTCTCTGGTGATGTGCACCCAGGGTGATCAGGGAAGAGCAGGTGTTCCAGGAGATATCGGCTTCCAAGGAGACAAGGTAATTGTTTTTCTTTCCTCCATTGTTCTTTTCCCCTTACGTAGCAGTGGCCATCAGTTTTCTCAGTTCATCCACTGGGAGCTGGAATTAGCTGCATCCTGCTGTCAGGTTCCCCTGCTGGATAGTTCCCATTTGGGGTATGCTGTGTCTGTCTGAAATCCGTGTCAGAAAAGGGATTTTGTAGTTTCTCACAGTAAAAGCAGTTCTGCAGGGGGCTTTCTGTAGGGGCTATGTCTTCCAGCAGAGATTGGGATTGATGGGGATGTGTGTGAGTATGTGTGGTCCAGTGGCTGCAGACTCAGGAGATTTTGTCTGCTCAGTGCAGCAACTTAAACCCTGACCCAGGGAAGCACTTAATGCTCTGTATAACTTCTGATCAAATGACTTCTCCCCTGTGACTGAATGTGATACTGACTGTGGCTGACCAATGCTGCACATAGCCCTGTGCTGGAGCCTGCGTGGCTCTGAGCCACAGCCAACTGCAGCAGCAGTGTTCTTTGGGGCTAAATTCAGGGCTGTCTTCAGAAACATCTCACTGATGTTAGTGCAGCTGTCCCAGCTCCATGCAGGGCTGAGTCCAGCCTTTAGGAGATGCTCCTCATTCTGCAGCGAAGCTGGAGCCTGGGGAATTGGGATTTTTTTTTTTTTTTTTTTTTTGATGCCTCGTTGTGTTCTGAAAAAAATGTGTCTCTCTCAGGGCAGCCAGGGTTTGCCTGGGGTCCCTGGGGCACGAGGGAAGGCAGGCCCCCTGGTAAGTAACCAAGCACCCTCTGCTTCCCAATCCCCCTTTCTAAAGGTTCCATGCCCAGCTGGAAAGACAGTTTGGCAGGGGTGTGCTGTTCTGAGCAGGAAACCTGACAGCCAGGAGCCAGCTCACTTTTCCCCGTGTTTCTCTGATTTCTGCAGGGAAAAGTTGGTGACAAAGGACCAGTTGGGTTTCCAGGACCACCTGGCCCTGAGGTATGTCCCACCACCTCCTTCTCACATCCTTCCAGCCTAGGCTTCACTTCTCTGCTGGGATATGATGGCACATAAGTGGTGATGGGATAGGAAGGATCAAGATGGGTTCATGACCCATTCTACATCTCATGGTTTCCTGGGTTTTCCTTCCCCTTTTTTGTCATAGATAAAGTGGAGGAGTTTTTTCAGTTTTTTGCCCTCAAAACACCATTTAAAGTAGAAAATCCTTTTACTTCCCTTACCAAAAAATAGTCACAGTGATACCTTAGATGCAGCATGAGCTTCTCACAGCACACCATCATTTTTCTCCTTCCTGAGTGACCAGACAAGGTCTCTAAGATGCTAGAAAGCCACTTGTACAATAACTGATGGCCTGCTTTCCCCTCAGCAGCATTCTGGTATTTCACAGGGTCTTGAAGGGCCCTCAGCTGAGTGCTGCCACTTAGCAATCATTCCTTTTTGTTGCTATTGGAAATAAGCTTGGATTCCTTTGTTTCCTCCTCGATGGGTGGGTGGGTGGGTGGAAGGAGCCACTGCCAGGCTGACAGCAGCTAATGAGGGTGTCAGCACCTTTCCTAATTCCTCGCCTGCTTCCCTTTGTCACCGAGGCTGCAGCTCCTTTCCCCGAGCACAGAGGTTATGGGCTGACTCACAAAATTAATTAAAACCCAAATCGCCGCTTTTAGCTGGGTGATGACAGGGAGGCTCTCACTGCAATAAATCTTGTAAGAAGACGGACCTAAAGGGAGTTGCTGGGAAAGGCTGCCCCTCCATCAAGCTGGTGGTGCTGCTCTGTTGTGTCCCATTCCCTCCTGGAGCCGTGGTGGCCCCCACACAGACACTGCCAGCGTGTAACACATCTTGTCCCTTAGCCTTTAACTGAACCTCTCACCCAGGCTGACACTGCCTGCAGAGTTCCACCTGGGCACCCTGACTGTTCCTCATTTTCTCCAGGGCTTCCCAGGTGACATTGGCCCACCAGGAGAAAACGGTCCTGAAGGTCTGAAGGTGAGTAGAGCGGAGACTGCAGCTCTGTGTGGAGTTGGAAGCAGCCAGGGAAAGCAAAGTAGTGGGAAGGGGGGAAGAGAGAAACCCCAGGAGATTCCTAAAGATTGTCCTGGCCAGCATCTCAGCTTGGTCTGTTTGGCTTGAGGTCCCTCCAACTGCAGCGTTTTCTTTGCTTCAGATTTTTTTTCTATAACAAAATTGACATTGGATAATGTCCCATGGCTGTGAAAGAGACTTTCTCATTTTAATTGCCCTTCTGAGCTTATGTTTCTATTTTCTGACTATCTTTTCCTTTGGCTCTTTCTCAGGGCAAGCCAGGAGCACGAGGTTTACCTGGGCCAAGAGGATTGCCTGGACAAGAGGTGAGTGTCCCCAGCTCAAAAGAGATTTGATTTAAAGAAGAATGCTGAATTTTGTAAGTTATTCTGTGGTGAAATGGTGTCTGTGGTTTAAAATGCTCTGGTCCCTCTGAATCTGGAAGCAGATGGTTATACTGAGTGATCAGAGACCTGCAGAAGAGGAGTTTCCTCTAAGCTGTGTGATCTCCAGCTCCTGTGATCTCTGCTTCCAGTCACTGCTGGCATCTGCTGGCCCTAAATTCTGCCTTGGCTTTGCTTTTACAGCCTGTTCCCCCACCCCCAGGTGGGTATTAGAGCCCTTTTCCCTGCACAGCCCCTTGCACAGACATGCCCCGGCCTGGCTTTTGCTTTCTGCTCTTTTAAGTGTGTTTCTTTTCAACCATGAGACCTGCAGACTCCTCTGTCTCACACGGAGAAACATCCCCGTGGAAAAAGAGAAGGAAATGGGAATTGCTGCTCTGCAGAAATTCATTTGCCCAGCACCTCAGAGCTTGCAGCTTTCACTCACCACTTCACCTCAGACACTGAAGCATCATTCCGCTTGCAGTCATTAAGAAGAGAACAATTTTCATTGATTTAATTGCCCTGGAGCTGCAAATACATTATGGGAGCAGCAGAGAATGTCTGGGTTCCCTGTTTATCCTGTTGTAGCTCCAGTGACATTGGTGTAATTTCCTCTCACTCAGGCCAGTGTAAGCTGTTTGTCCAGTCACGAGACATTGTGTAAATAATACTGAGCACATGCATGGGCAGGAGCTCGTTTTAATAGCACTAATAATTCTTAACTTTTTCTGGGAACTCTTCTGCTTGTTCTCTAAATGGGATTAATGCAAATTAGCTCATTTATTTGCAGTAAAATAGGGGAAAAAAAATATTCCAGCCAAAATACAAAGGGAATCGAAGCCCTGCATTCCAGGTTCAGGCAGGCGTGACCAAGCTGCCTTCAATTTACTCTAGTTAGTGAGTGTAAAAGTAAGCCCAAAGACACGGACATGGAGTTTGGTGTGAGCTGTGCTGAGGGACTTTGAGTGTGCAGCAGAGCACAGCACCGTGCTCTCACCACTCCAGTCACCCAGGGCACTGGGTCAGGGCTCTGAATGACATCCCACTGGAAATGTGGCATATTGTGGGTGGCTTGTCTGAGCCCTTGGAGCTGAGTTCCTGACCCCCAGTCCCACCCTCAGCCTGTCAGTGCCCCTTCATTACCACGGCTGACCACCGAAACAAGAGCAGCCAGGCTGTGGCTGCCAAGGGCGCTTTTAATTTCTCTCTTGGCAGTTGGTTTTAGACACTTGAGATAATTTTTGTGAAGCTTAATTGAAGGTCTCTTAGAAACTGTAGATCTGATCCTATCACATTAGAAATTGGTGTGGAGCCAAGGGAGAGGACCGAGTCCAATTGCTGTGTGAGATTTTGTGATAGCTCAATCCTGCAGCATGTGTAGTCCCAGCTGAAAGCAAAAGGGAAACGTTCACACCGGTGCCAAATGGTTCTGTGGGAAATTTTGGAACGTGCTTTTTTTTTTTTTGGAACGAGGGGGAAGGGAGAAGAAAGGGGGGAAGAAAGAAAAAGGGAACTCTATAGCATTCACATCCCTGCCAAATCAAATGAAGCAGAGTTATGGCAGCATGTCCAGGGTACCCTAGTGGCCAAATGCATCTCATCATAGACCAAATCAACTGGTGTTGCCTTGGTCAAATTTTGGATGGCTTTTACTGGCAGGACTTGACTTGAGGTCTTTTTTTTCCTGAGAAAACTCAGAGGCTGCTCTAAGATAAAGGGCTCAGCTGTTAAAATGTGACAGCTGAGCACACAGCCTGTGTTAAGCTGCTGCTCATACTGCAGGCATTTCATTCTTGCTGCATGGTGAATCCAAATTTTGTCACTACTTTTATTTTAATTTCTTTTCACCTCAGGGAGATGAAGGGCCCTTAGGACCACCAGGAGTCCCTGGTCCAGAGGTAGGTTTCAGTCATTTATTCACTCAGTTATTACCAGCTCTGATGACCTTGCAATGGAATTGTAGTTAAATTCTCATAAAGCTTCAACTCTCCCGATTTGGGGAGTTAATCTGCCCTGCTGTGAATTATTGTCTTGTCCAGGGCTTGATTGATTGCTTGATCCAGGATGGCTGAAAGTCCAGGAAGTGTCTTGCACAGGGTGTTGAGTTTATGACTTGCCTGAAGTCTCAAACCTTGAAAAACCCTCTAATGTTTAAACAGTTCATCCTCAAGATAAATGGCATTGATTGGAAACCATCTCCATAGCCAGCCCTTGTGTTTCTTCCTTGATTTATAGTATTTTTCAATGAGTAGAGGAAAAAGAAAGAAAAAAGGCTGGACAGCCAGAGAGAGTCCTTTTGACCTCTGTGATGTATCACAGAAACACAGTTAGAATAAGCAAAAGGAATATTGTCATATCTGTGAGCTTGCCAGCTCAGGATTTTGTAATGGGTCTGTACATAATTGTCACCTCAAGATAGTAAAATATCACAAAAATTGATTATAGATGGATCCAAAAATGAATGTTTTATCTTTTTATTTACAAGCATGTAAGCTGCACTTGTGACAAAGCAGCTCCAAGCTTTTGATGTTTATGGTTTTTCCGTGTATTTCAGGGTCGATTTGGTCGGAAGGGATTTCCAGGAACACCTGGTCCCAACGGTCCAAAGGTAAGGAAAGAATTTCTTCCTGATCAGGGAATCAGTGGGTAGAAGGGAGGAAAGGAAGAGGGAAATGTCTTTTCTTTCACCTTTACCACTCTCCCAAGTATTCATTCCAGAGAGAACAAGAGAATTGAGGGATCCTTTTTCTCAGAATTTTGGGGTCTCAGCTTCTGCTTCTCTCTTCAAAAAGAATGATGGTGCATTTTTAAGCCATTTTAAACAAATATGTTCCTCTTTTGATATTAACCAACTTCTCCCTCCATCATCATCTCATTTTCCATTGCTTCTCCATGGTTTTGTTCTAAAACAATGCAAATCATTCCTATCTTTGCTGCCTAATTATCAGCAGGAGCCATCCCAGGGCAATGCACTCCACAAACCCACACTCAAAAGGAAAGAGAAAACCCAACAAAAACAACCTCTTCAAACAGTCAATAGCAGAAATGCGGTCTGGCAGCACATCTGGAGTATCTGCCTACTGAGAAAATACAGCTGCTGTCCTGGAGACACTGCTGGTTACTGGTGAGCCTGGCCTCTGGATGGCTGCCTCCACGTGCTGCCACAGCTGCCCTTATCCCTGCTGGGTTTGAAATCCCTCTCCTTCTGCTTTCTTCTACACCATTCATCATTTTCATGCTCTGAACTCCTTCTTCCTGCACTGGGATTTATCTCACCTAGGTTCTTGCTGTGGTTTTCCTGTGGGTGCTCCATGTGACAGTAAGGTGTGCCCATCTGAGGTTTTATAACAACTGAATCCAGCATTGCCTGGGAATATTTGGGTTGTCTTTTCTTCTTATGCTTTGTAAAACTTTGGGATAAAGTAACCAGGACTAGGCTGGCCCTATGCCACAGGGCAATAGATATCTTATGTTTCAGTATGGTTCTTTTAAGGTTATTTTACTACAGCAGGACCAGCTTTTGGGGCATTTCAGTCAAGAACAGCCAATGTTTGCCCCATGTTTGTGCCAATAGTGTTTCTTACTTTGGATTTTCCTCCAAGTCACAGTTGGTTTTGTAAGGTGTTGTTTCTCACAGATCTTCCCCAACTCACACTTTGCAGCCCAAAAAATGGCTGGCAGCACCAAGTAACCCATGTGCCCTTGTCTCTTGTCCTGCAGGGTGAGCCAGGAAACCGTGGCCGACCAGGGAATGTTGGTGAGCAGGTAAATTTCTTGTTTTCCTTGTCTCCTTGATGATCTCTCTGTACAACGTGTCCTGGGTGCCCAGAGTGCAGTGGCCAGGGACTTCTGGCCACCTCAAAGCTGCCCACAGCCCTGGTGCTCCACATTCCAGGCTTTGCCAATGTAGATTTTAAGGATAGGATTCTCTGCTTAGGGTACTATGTTGCTTTCACTTCCCCTAGATTTTTTGGGGGGTAGAGGAGATAGCAGCTGAAGAAATCCTTGGGAAGAGAGACACTGAGCTGCATTTTGTTGTAATTCCCTAGAGAACATTCTGCTGGCATAACCCAGGACATGCATTATCCCTGTAGGCTTTGGGGGAACCACAGGCATCAAGGAAAAAGCAACAATTGTTCCCACATCTCTGTGATTGAAACCAACCAAACTTGTCCACCAACAACCCTGAAAGTGAAGCCACAGAGCCTCCAACATATTCTGTGTGTTCCTGCACGACCACACCAAGCTGGCTGTGGCAGCTGGCCCTGGCACTGCGGGTGCTGCTTCTCACCACTGCTGTCCTTCCCAACACTTTCCCTGCTGGATGGTCAGCAGGCTTGGTTTGGTTTGGTTTAGCTTGTCAGCCTCTCTGGCTCTTCTCTGTCCTGTATGCAACAGCCAGGGGTCACTTCTTCCAAGGGTTTCTGATGAGGCAAGTAGAAAAAAGTCAAGGTGGATCCTTTTCAGCACCAGAAGTCTGATACCAGCCTCAATATATATCAAAGGTGGTTGCTTCTGTTTGGAAATTAGAGGCATTTCTGTGTAATGGTTGTTAATTTGTTCCATGAAGAGCAGCTACTGAAGGAGCAAAATTGTTCCCCACATCTGAGTTGTACTTGCAGCTTTATCAGATTCTGCACCATCTCAGGCAACACTTTGCAGTGCTCTGTGCCTCACTTTCGCCTTCTGTGGAAGGTGTGAGACAGCTCTGAGCAGAGCTTAGCCCAGTGCCTCCTGTTCTGAAGTGGCACCTGTGGATACTGTTAAAAATGGATATTTAGAAGTGCTTTGAGATCCTTAACCAGACATTGTTCTTGAAGGGCAAAGCATCACTAGGATTATTATTCTTTAACTTCCCTCAGGACTGACCTTGGATGAGAACTGTAGGCACTGTTCATCGAAAAGAAAACACAGCTGGCCTCTGCTGACACTGAAACCAGCACAGTGGTAGGAAAGCTGCCTGTGTTATTCTTAGTCAATTAGTCTCTGTCAAGAAATATCACCCAGAAAATTTCCATTTCTGAACCAGTCAAGTCATTAGAACAAAAATGTCTCACCAGACTAATGAAAAATAACCTTCTCTCCCATCACACCTCCACTGAATGATGCTGGAGTGTTGGGATTTCCTTCCTTCTTCCACTTAAACTTCAGCAGTTGGTGTTGGGGCTGGGTTGTTTTTTTCCAGAGCCCTGAGAGGATGGGCCTGAGCCCTTGGCACTGAAGACACCATCACCTCACCCTGTTTGCTCTTGTGGAGAGCTATTCCACATGAAGGGTGGTCACACTTCTCAGTCCTGCTGCTCTGCCCAACAAATGGGTTCTCTCAGAGCAAAAAATCTCAGCATAACAGCACGAGAAGAGATCAGCCATCCATCTCATTGGAGATTTCTTCCCTTTCTTAGGGACATCTGTTTAGGAAAATATGGGAGTTTCAGTAAGGTTTCCAGTGATTCTTGAGCTCTCATTGAAAAATGAGGTTTTAAGCCAGAGGGCAGTCCCTGATGCATTGTTTTTCCATTGCAAGGACACAGACTCAGGAAGATCATTCATGAGATGCTTGCTGTCTCCATGTCCTGGAAGGATTCCAGCTGCCGGGCGCCCCAGTACCCTGGAAATGTGTGGGTTAACCCTTCCTTGCCTGTAGCTGTAGTCAAAGGATCTGAAGAGGAATACGAGGCCTCTGGCCAGGGAAACCACCAGCCTTCCTGTCCCAGAGCTAGGAATGCACGGCAGGAGAATGCCACCAAAGTGTCCATGTTGAAGGTCAGAGAGCCCTGTGGGAGAATTAACACCCTGCAGCAGACAGGAAAGTGCTGCCACCCCAGGGACCTCCTGCTTGGCACTAGAAAATCCCAGTGAAGAGTTGTGCCAGCTGAAAAAGGCTTCAATTGACTTATGTCCTTGATTGGGGAGGTCCTGTCATAGCAGGAGCAGCTGTGTGAGTCCCTCCCCCTGTACAAGAAGTGACAGCCCTGCTCACTGGGGCTGTGTCAGGGTCAGCCACGTGCCCATTGCTCTGTGCTGGGAAGGGCAGCCAAGGCCCTTGGAGGTCTCTTGTCCTTTAAGGTCAAAGTATGTTGTCTCAATATCAGTGTTCTAGGATAATTGGCCAAAGGACACCAGCACCATCTCCTTGGTGTCTTTCCCCTTCCAAAGGAGAGGGGCTGCAAGGTCAGGTTTGCAGGTGGGGAGGTCCTGATAGTCTTGACCAAGGTCAAGAGGGTCAACAAGAAGGGAGCAGGGAATTGCACTGGTGTTCCCCACATGTTAGCACTGCTCCTTTCCAACCCATTCACCTTCTCCTCCGGGGCATCTCTGACCTCCAGACATCTCGGTCAGGGATTTTCAGGCACTGTGCTGTTCCCAGCCCCCTTGATGTAACATGATGTTTTGACAGCACATTTCCACCTTCCCTTCCCTCACTCCCCAGGCTGGTGGGAGCCCAAGGCAGCACCAGAGCAGGGCCGAGCCCGGGGCGCAGGGGGTTAAACCACATGGCTGTTCTTTGCGGGTCAGAGCGTCCTCCTTTAAACTGTGATATTTACTGTTTTACTTTCCCTTTCTTTCATCTGAATGGGAGGATTGTACATTTACTCCCTCCCGTCCTTTGTGCCTGGTTTGTTTTGTTTTTGAGTTCTAGCGGGCCAGTAAAACAGAAAGGCCGTGATCGGTTCCCGCTGGGAGCGACTCGCGGTCCCGTCCCTGGGAGACCCTGCTCACGCTGGGCTCGCCAGTCGGCTGCTTCTCTCAAATGGGCTATGATTTATGCAAGGCTTCATTGCTGACTTGCTCTCTGTTGATGGAGCCAAGAGGGGGGGCTTAATTATGACAGGGCTGGACAATAAATGGGGAAAGCGAGACAGGAGTTAGGAATTACAACCCACCAGTCCCCCCCTCCTTTCCTTCCCCCCCCCCAAGTCCCCAGCAACTTTTTAACAATCTCCATCCCTTTTCCGCCATGCCCTTGGCTGGGGAATACAGCAGACTGAATCATGAGCGACATGCTGAACTCCCATCTAATATAAATGTTTTACATTCTTTCCTGTATAGTGTGGGCCTTTATCCGGGCAGCCACCGCTGCTGGGACTTCACGTGCATCATTACACACACTGCCCAGAGCCGTGTGTGATGCAGGCCCTCTTTTCAACCCTGGGAACCTGAGAAAAATATGTTGTGCCACAGCCATTTTAGTGTAATGACCACAATTGGTGTCTGCTTTGATTAAATATTTGCCATTGGCAGCTCTTCTGGTTCTTAAAACCTAAATCTCCTTGCCTTTAGTGTCTATCCCATTTTGGCCAGTGAAGAACATCATTGCCCAATCTCTCCCTGTTTTTTTCTTATACTCCTGATAATTTACTGAGATTTATTTGGCGTAGACATATCTATCCCGATTGGTGTCTGCTTGCAGACACAGCAATGTTGGTTAATTCAGACGAGAGCAGACAGTGCTGGCTGCAAACACTGCAGAGCTACTGTGCTGGAAGCTACAAGGTCCCTGCTCTGCATCTCACATTCACACCATGGGACACTCCTCTCACATGGGGAGGGAGCAGTGACATCTTCCCCTGTGCAGTACCACGATGCACCAGCACAGGCAGAATTTTCCCTGGGTTTGGACTGAAGTGTTGGCTGTGCTCCCCTTCCATCCCAAAGCTGATCTGTGCAGCAGGGCCCGTGTTGGCCATGCCAGCAGGTTTCTGCACAAGCTGCCATAACAAGCAGCATATCTGTGACAGCAGGGGGGTCTCAGGAGGGCACTGGGGACTCTTGGTGTGCTCAGATCCCTGCAAACCCCCCTGCAAAGCACCAGCAGGCCAGCTTGGGAAGCACCACCAGTACACCTGGCTTCAGGACTCTGATTCTTGAGAGGTTTTTTAGGGTCGAAACTGAGGCTGCCATAGACAGTGGGTCTGAAGATTGGCCTTCAAACCTGAGCTTGGATATGCAGCATCCCTTGGAAGGGAGTTGGAAAGAGTTTTGTTCTGAATGGGACCAACACTTGCTGCAGAGCAGGGATCCCTCTTCTGCAGGGACTGGCCTAAAGAACCAGAAATTTCTTAAAGAGCATATTCCCAGGAGAGAGAGAAATACTTCTGTGGTTTTCCAAGAAATTGGAAGTGAATGGGAGATGTATTCTTTCTTGATTTATTGTCTATTTTTGCCTAGCAATGCATTTCCCTGTTGCATCTCATTGCTTTGCCATTCTCTGCCATAACATTTGCCTTCTTCGTGGCCTTGGGCGATTGGAAAAATTCAGAAACTGGATAGAGTTGTGTACCTGCACTTGTGTCCAACTGAAAGGACAATTGATCCAGCAGCCTTCAGCAATGCCACCCAGTGGCAACCTTGCATAGGCAGATGTTGCAGAATTTTCTGCTCTCCCACTGATTCCTGCACTGGGCAATCTGTGCCCAATCCAGCTCTGCTCACACGGGTGTCTGGCCCGCACAGCCTGGCCATAAGAGCACTCTTGTGCTCCAGGACTGCCTCAGCTTCAGACATAAAGGCCATTTCAAAGCAAAGACCACTTCAGAAAGGTTGGTGACACCCCTGCAGGACAGTGGAGGTTTTTTTGTAGCTGTCATCCCATGGTTAATCATTTTTTCCATCATGGCACAGAGGAGAGCAAGTGCCTGCAGTGGCAGAGGGGATTGTCCCTTGCATCTCCAGAGCCAGAAACTACTGGAGCTGCTAGGGAGGTTGCTGTATTTTAATTCTCAGGAATCTTTGCTTGAGATTGCATCTGTTTCCATCTTCCTAATTAAAAGCAGTTCTGTTTGCCTCTTCGTTATCCCGAACCCTGAGCTTAGACTGGAGGTTTGTTCCAAGATGGTTTCTGAGTAGTGTGCGAGATCCACTGCCCTGCTGGCCCCTCTGGCTGCAGGAACCTTTATTTCCTACTGGCATCCCACCAGCACGACACTATCCAGGGCAAAATTAGTCTGCACAAAGGGCTGAGGCAGCTTGGATTAATCCAGAGGAAGTCTGCCCAGCCCAGCCACTAAAATGATGGTCAGTCTCTGTCTGTGCAACCCAGGAGCTCCCGCTGCAGATGCTGCTTTGGGAAAAGCTCACAGAACAAAGCCACGCCATGGCCTCGGCCTTCCTTCCTTCACTCATCCACTGTGCTGTGTGTTGTGGTTCTTGCAGATCCTCGTGCTGCTGTTCCAGCTGGTGCCTAAAGCAGAACCAGCTGTGGAGTTAGACATTCCCATGGCCGGGAGCAACTCCATCCGCTCTGGTAGCCAGTAGGAATTACTGAGCATTAAACGAGGGATGCTGTGCTATTGCAACCAGCAAGGTGGACCAAAGGAACTGTTTACTTTCTCAGCAAATAAAAACTGAAAATTAGTTGTGCTCTTCTCTTTCCTCAGGGTCTAATGGGTTTCATTGGTCCGGTGGGGGAGCCTGGAATAGCAGGAGAAAAGGTAGGATTGCTTGCAATGAAATGGTGGTTGTAATTTTTGCAGGACGGGGAGGCTGGGGTGGGAGAAGGGTTGTGGAGATTTAATTTGTCATGTGAGTGCAACACCCAGCTGGGAATGAAGCACGTCCAGAGTGTCTGAGCTAGACTAGGACCAGGCCAAAATCATCCACTTCTCATTCAGGGATTAACACACACTGCTCTCCAGGGAGATGCTGTCAAATATTCTTTGAAAAATTAACTTTCCTCATTCATAATGTGCTAGGCAGCTTGCATTTAACAGTCAGCTCTGGTTTTTATGGGAATGAGGGATCCATCAGCCCTGTATTGCTGGTCATGGGAGGAGTCCATGGGATTGAGGTTACAGATTTCTGCAGAGGTGTGCTCTGGGTTGCCAGGGGGGTCACACAGGATCAGGGCTGAGCCTGCATTGAACAGGAGGTCTCAGCAATTTCTTGGGTGTAAAAGAGTGCAGCCATCCATCTGAGCAAAGGTTGGTCCAAATATTTCCCTTTTTATCTGGTGAGGACCATCCCATCTGGCTGCCCCTGGTTGCTTTGGGCACGCTCAGGCCTGGTGCCCTCTTGTGTACAGTACAAACACAAACCCTTTCCAGGGGAATAAAAAGGGCTTTATTTCTCATAAAAATGTAAAAGGACGTTAATTTGTTTTCTATTAGAGTGTAAACTTTTATTCAGAGGCAGCTCCCAAAGACAAATCATCTGTGTCACTCATTGTATCTCACTCGCACGCTGCTGGTTTTCGTTGGTGGTTTAATTATTCACAGTGCAGCCATAAAGATAGTGAAAAGCATAAAACGATGCATTCCACACATCAGTGCTCTCTTTCTCACTTTTATTGCTTCAAGCCCTGTCCTCTGGGTAATGATGTAAAGATTCTGTGACAGTTATACTGTGTTTGCTGCAGATCCATTTTATTGTCTGCCCACAGCAGCCTTTGGAAAGGCCTTTCCATCCTTTGGGCCCCAGTGAGGCAGTAGCAGAATCAGTCTCAGTCCAAGCTGTCAAGGCCCACAGGAACTAAAAAGAATGACATGATGTGGGCTGTATTTTAGAGAAGGAAAACAGAGGAATAAAGAGCCTGTGATGTGTCCAGGATGGTTACACAGAAAATTGGTGCCTGAATGAGCTGTCTCATTGGCAGCTGCAGCCCTGAATTGAATGAAGAATAAGGCATTTGCCATGCAGGAGACATGGGAAGATCTTTTTCTCCATTCCATTAAGTTCACATCTGTCCCTGTGCCTTCCATGCCAAAGCCTTGACCACATGAGGTATTCTCAACCTCCAGATCAACTCTGTAATGTGATGATGTTACATCAGTGTCAAGGCAAACCCGGTCTGTCATTTGAAAATCTGCCCTTGGAGATCCTCAGCACAGCTGAGATTTCCATCAGGCTTCTCAACCAGGACAAACTTGGGGATGACAGAAATAGCTATCATCAAATCAAAACCTCAACCAGGCCTCCAGTTGGCATAGTATCCTACAGCTTACTATGCTCTCGTGAGCTAAATGAAGTGGGAAATATGCTTTCATTAGACAGAGCTGAGTCAGCAATCTCCATCCTGAGAGCTGCAAGACTTAAGACTGAAGCCAGTAGAATCCAAAGATTATCAAAGAGAACAATACAGTTAATACACACTTAATAAAATCCATCCATTCAGGAAGAAAAAAAATCCATGCATTGGTTTACAGGGGCCAACTGGTGACAACACAAACTCTGGGGTTTGTTTTTAATAAGCTCCTTAGAGCCCAGAAAATATTTCCCCTTACACTTTTTGCTGTTGGAAGGTAGGTCAGATTTTAGGCGTAAACTAATTGGCAGCATTTGCTAAATCCTCCTGCCTCATCCCCCTGAGCACACAAACCTAACACACCTAATTCCCAGTGCATCCCTGGGGCTGGAGGGAGACTACAGACAGTTCTGTGGGAATTGTCTCCCAAAGGAGCTGTTGATGTCCCATCACTAAAGCTACACCTTCATGTCACCCTCACATCAGCAGCCTCTGGTGGTGCTCGTGGGGGCTCAACCATCTTGTCTCCTACCTTTGGGTCAAGGATACATTCATGGAAAGTGAGATGGTGTGCAGGAGGGGATAAAGAAGGCTTTTGCAATGAATAAGTGATGTTTTGGTACATTAAATTTTTTAACTGCTTGTTTTAGAAGGGATCCTCGCTTTAGGGAGGGCTGGGGAGTCATGCAGCTCTGAGCCCCTCAAAAATCAGATCTCCAGGTCATTGTTGCAGGCACTGTCTCAGTATGAACCACAGGACAGGGACTTCACCTAAAACACCCACAGTCTCCTCTGAAAGTACCAGGCAGCATCTCTAGTTTTTTCCAGCTTGATTCCCTGCTCTCAGCAGGGCCTTGTGACAACAGATTTCAAATCCATGCTCTGAAAATGCCAGCACATACAGGGATTGTGATACTGCAGAACAGCATGTCATGCCTTGGGTGGGAAGGGCTGGAGATTTCCTTGGGTTCAGTCCTAGCACTGTTTGGAATTGAAGGTGATGTGTCTGTTTCCTTCATACCTTAGTGGTTTTGATGGTGAGAGTAAATCCTCTCTCTTGGGATGTGGAGGATTAATTAATTCCTGCAATCCTCCCATTACTCTGATTAAATGGATGGAAAGAGAGTAATACTGGAAGCATTTCTGGTAGAAAGATGATGGCATAGACATGAATTTGTGGATTTTTTTAGTTGTTTCATTGACCTAGATCACTCTTCCCTATTCACCTGTCTCTCTCCTAGGGTGACCGTGGCTCGGTGGGACCTCCAGGCCCTCCAGGAGTCAAGGGGTCGATGGTAAGGAGTAAGTCTGCATTCTCTCACTCTTGCTGCCACCTCTCTGTCCCTGTCCCAGCCAAGGGTGCAGCTTCTCCTGCTCTTTTAGTTTCATGACAACAGCTGCAATTTCTTCCCGTGTCTGTGGGGATGGGAATGGGCATTTGGCTGAGTGGATATTGAGGTGTAGCCTCTCCCCAGCAGTTGTGTCCTGCAGTTTCACCTTCAGTGCAACACTGGGGTTTGAGGTGTGTTCTGTGGCTCCATCAGCTGAGGACATGCTGTGTCAAGTGGAGACAGCCAGGAACTGAAGGACTGCCTGCTCCCAAGCATCCTGGCTCTTGAACAGACAGTGCCCATCAACAAGGGTCTGTCCAAGCTGCCCAGAGCAACTGGAAATGCAGGGTGTTTGGGCAGCACAGTCACTGTGCCTTGCTGTGCTCTGCCTTTCAGGAATTTGCATTTAGGATTTTTACAGTGGGGACCTCAGCTGGATCTTGTCTTGCTCTGACACTTGTTTCCTGTCTACCACAGTACAACACCCAAAGACATATTTTTATATTAATTCAGCCCATTCTCTTCTGGGCTGTTCAGAAAATCTTGCTGCTGATATCGCTGGCCGGGTTGGAGCTGGGCTAGTGACAGCCTGGCCATTTCCTTCTGCCCTGGGCAATTTAACCCTGATAAATATCAGATCTGCCTGACCTTGCAAGCAGCCAACAATGACATTTTTCCTGTCTTCCCACTTGGAGGAAGAAGGTCTGTGCAGATTGTGGGCATTCACAGCAGGAATGTTCTTCTTCCTTCCCTTTTAGGGGCACCCCGGAATGCCAGGAGGAGTGGGTTTCCCTGGGATCCCTGGACCAACAGTAAGTAAAGGCTATCATCACTTTGTAATACCACATCCTGGGCACTCATGGGCTAAGTCAAGCAACTGTATTCCAGTTTATTTGAGTTTGATACTAGCAAGAGATATGGGAAAGGGATGGGACATGGGTGGGAGCAACATGGAAAGAGACACAAAAAAAGCACAGTGCTTAATTCAAAATTCTGTAACCCATTTCCCTAAGGAGGAATGCAAAAGTCATAATCCAGCCTCAATCTTTTAGCAGGACACAAGCTCCCTAGTTCAAGGTGTTCTGGGCTGGGAATGGTTGGCAGTGTGGTGATCACACCACGTGATATAGTGATGTATCAAAGTGATTTATCACGGTCATTTATCACAGTGATCACATCATGCAGAGTGACCGTCCTGCGTGGTTAAAGCCCCTGCTGGCATGAGAGGAGCAGCAGAGCAGCTCCCCCAGACAGCCCCTCCATCTGGACAGGCTCATCTGGCACACTGCAGCTGTGGCTGGAGCATGCATTCGCCATGGAGGCAGATTTTAGGCTGGCTCCAGTTTCCCACAGATGTTCTTTAGATGTAGTTCAGGCCCTCCCAGCAGCACAAGCGCTGCTGGAGCCAACAAAAAGGCAGCCCTGGGTGGGTGCAGGGAATGGATTTTGCTCAGTGTGTGAATTCCCACAGTGCTGGTAACTGGGAGGAAGATCACAGCAGTGAAATGCCTGGGAAGTGCCAAAGGTGTGGCCTCCAAATCATGGTCAACTCTGCCACTGCCAGGAGCTTGGGGATGCTCTGGGTACTCTGACTGCAGGCAGCTGCTGCCTGGGCACAGATTGTGCAGTAGCAAGTGACTGGAGGTGAAGAAAAGAGAAAATCTGAGGTCAAGCAGCACCTCAGGGTGACCCATCCCTGCCTGGAGAGCAGCAAAGTGGCACCAGCCAGGTCCTTACAGTCAAAGCAGCACGATGCCACCCGCAGCTCCCAGAGCTGAGCTGCTCTGTGACCCCTCATGGCAGCCCTTGCTGTTGACAGAAGCCTGGGAGGCAGCTGGATATCTGTAGGGATCTCATTTTTAGCAGCTTCCCATCATGCTGCCACATGACCTGGAGACATCTGGAGTATTGGGCTCCCTCCTGCTCCAGGCCTGTGAGCACCCGTGGCCGAGGCAGTTTTTGTAGCAGAGAGCTCCAGCCCTGAGCACCATCCCATGCACCACTAAATGTACCTTCAAGTGAAGCCAAATTTTGTCTGTCTTCACTGGGGCATAACAATAGTAGGAGCTGAGGCATCAGATCCAGGTGGAGATTCCAAAACCTCTCAGCAAAGCTCTGGGAGCTGAGACAGTCCCCAGGTCCTTCCACTTCCTTCAGTTCCCTCCTCTCCTGCAGGCAAATAACAAGTTCATCCAAGCAAAATGTTTGCTCCACAACTGCATTTTAAAAAGTCGTAATTCAATAAGCCAAACTTCCCCACAGAGCCAGTAAATCAAATAATCTCCTAATATCAAATCCCCACTCATTAACTCCAGCTGGTTTTCCACCAAACATTCCTTATTTGCCTTTCAAGCCAGACCTGAGGCATGCAATTGTTGTTTGTCCTAAACTGTTAAAATCTTTGAATGAGCCTTAGCAGTGGTGACTGATTAATTCAACAAAGGATGACTGGAAATGGGGAAGCAAAATCAATAATAGGAAACTTTGCCCTTGGTTTCAGCTTCCTGAGGCTTGTGAATTCCTTTTTCCTCTTCTTACCATTATGGTGCATCTTTTCTGTTAACACACAGTTTTGAAAATAATGTGTACATATAGGAATATTAAAGGTCACTTATCTTCTCCTAAACAGTTCATTGAAATTCCAGCAGGGTATCTGGCTGTTCCCTCAACATTTGCCATTACAATGAATGTTTCTGTCCTTGCATTTTCATAAGCTATTTGGGAATGGCTGAGACTTCCAGAGGAGATTCCAAATACCAACAAGGATTTCATTTCAGTACATGGTTATCATAAAAATCTCTATAAAACAGACATCTGACACATCCACTGCCTGTGCCAGTCACCGCTGTCCTCACTACCAAAACTGAGATGTACTGTGATCACAAATGCAGTCAACTGGCTTTTCCATACTGAGTGAGAACAGCTCAGCATTTGTATCCTGAACTTACATGCCACGCACAAAAGCAAAATCTTAATAAATGGCAGTTGCAGGAGCAGTGGGAAGATCATGGTCCAATTATGTTCTGATCTGTGGTGGAGTTTGCAGGGCTGACAGTTGGTAAAAGTTATTAATATGTAAACAGCCAAATTGGATGTGGAATGTTTGAGAGAGCAAGGAGTGAATGTGTCATTTTGAGGTTTGCTTTTCTGACAGTATAAAGGCACTGACTTTAAACATCAGGTTTAAAAGCTGTGACACAGAACTAAGTCCTGTTAAATAAATATATCCTTTATTTATCTTTTTTTACTCTAATAACTATTTTAGCAGGGAAAAAATACTAGCTTTCTGCATTTTCTGTATGCACACTAATGAATCATGTGTGTACAAATCCATATTAGAAGACAACCTGAAATCTTTCTGTAATTGTAAGAACAGGATCAACCACAACACCAACAGTCCACCTTAAATTAGTATCTATCTGCCAGCATCAATATTTATGCAGCATTAACAGGGCAACAGTTACTTAAAGATAAAGTCAGTATTTGGCTGAAAAGATCAAACTTGGATATCCAAGATGAGGTGTCTGATTTTGTATCTGGACATCTAAAAACCAGATCCTGGTTATTATTATTTTTGAACAGATGCTGAGCAACAGCTGCTTTTAATAGATTCAGAGAGGATTCTGGATGTTCAACTTCACATCACACCATTGACACAGATAACAGCCTGCAGGTCATTAAGCATACAAACCTCAGCCAGGATCTTTGGCCTAAATGTTCACAATCCAAAGATCATCCATGACTTTAAAAAAAAGGCCATTTATAGACAAGTAAAAATGACGATGTTTTTAGCAAGTGTTTAATGAACCAACCTGCTGGTCAAGGATCTGCATCTGAGGCCCCTGCAGATCACAAAGGAGTGTAGGTTCTTACCAAAGCTGCTGCCTTCCTCATTTTATTTCCTTTTTCCCCTTCCAGGGTCCAGCAGGAACCCGTGGTGCGCCAGGGATCCGAGGGATGAAGGGCCGCAGGGTAAGCACTCTCCATGAGCTTTCATCCCTCTCCTCTTCCACACGTGGGAAAAATAATCTGGTGGGTTAGTCTGGGGGTGTGAAGATGAGCAGAAGTTTGGCAGTGTCTCCACAGACACATTTCTGCTGTACATAAAGGCTGTGAGGTTCTTGAAACAAATCTCACCAGGGAAGTGAATGCAAAGGATGTGTGAGGGCAGAGGGGTGTCCAGAGTAGGGGTTATCATGGAAGTGGTCCAGCCTGGTGAATATGCTGGTTTGCCATATCAAAACACAGTTTTCTATATCAAAACACAGTTTATGGATGATTCTGGTAGAGATGATGATGATTTTGTTCTCTGAATGTATAGATGGGCTATAGATGTGGGAAAGAGTACAGGTAGAAAACCAGAAGAGGTGCCTTCATTGCTATGGGAGGAAAAAGTAGCTGAGGTATGAAGTGTTGTGATATAACCAGAGGCAGATGAAGGAGGAAATGTTATGTCATGACATAGAATTGAGACAAGACTCTCTTAATGGCAGAAATAACATTTCTGGCATTTCTGTCTCTCTCTAATGACAGAAATGGAGCTGAGCTGCTCTACCCATGTGTTCCATATGTTCCACTCCAGTCCCACAGGACTGACACCTCCTGGCAGGGATGTGAGGGAGCTGTGCTTTGCATTGTCAGTAGATCAAATTATAAACATGTCCTGTGCCTTTCTAGGGATTTTTCCAGCCCTGATTTTCTGTGTACATACCTCAGCAGGACCACCGTGTAAGCACAGGTGACTCCTCACCCTGCCTGGTGAGGAGTCAGCCTAGTGCTGGGTGAGGCCCTGCCTGGCAGCACCAACAGTGCTGAGTTCACATTTCCCTCAATGAAGAGCTCACAGACACTCAGTCAGTTCCTGTGTGGCTCTCCCTGCTCTCTTTGGGTGACAGCCGACAGGACAATGACCTCTAGACCTGCCAAAGCTGCTTGTTTTCCTGCCTGTGACATCCAGCCCCCGTCCCACTGAGCTCTTCAGACTTTCTTCTCCAACGGGATATTTATTGCAGGAGCATTCCTGCTTTGG
Source organism: Acrocephalus scirpaceus scirpaceus (assembly GCA_910950805.1). NCBI lineage: Eukaryota > Metazoa > Chordata > Aves > Passeriformes > Sylviidae > Acrocephalus > Acrocephalus scirpaceus. The sequence goes on along the minus strand of OU383790.1, from coordinate 6,446,104 downwards.
ATTGTTTTTCCTTGTCCAGCTGCTTTACAAAGTATTAATAGCGGGCATACATGAGTTCTGCTGAAGGCCCCAACAACAACATATTTTGCATTTCTCCCTCCAAGGATCTGTTTCCATGTTTCATTTTCAAAGACATATATTAGAGTAAACTATACATTTTACCTTTTACATTTGCATTTTATTCCCACTTTCTGCTTCTCCTGCAACTTCTGCTTGGGGGATTCAGGGCAGCCAAGGATTGTGTGTTTCCCTATACCAGAGTGAATGCTCTCTTCAAATATCTGGGACCACCAAAAGAAAATGGAATAACTAACTAGAAAGCTTTGTAACCATGGAATTATGTACCATGAAACTGCTCTAAACTTTAAAATCACATCTAGAAGGATGCCAGTAACATCCAAGCTTGGCAGATATTTATCAGGGTTCATCTTTTAACTTGTGACTGGGAAAAAGCTCCCATTCCTCTGTGCTCCTTGGTGGAAAGGCCCATGGGGTTCACTGCCCAGGTCCCCTTGCAGAGAGGATTAACTGGGCTGTCTGGGATATCCATGGTCATGTTGGATGAGAAACTGGAGGTGTTCCTTCATGGCAGGCTCTGAATGGATGGTGGAAAATATCTCAAGGTAGAACTGCAGCACAGGGTTGAACAGCAAACACCTTCTGGATGGATGCAAGCTGAGAATGTGTGGGCTCTTGGAGAGGTGGCTCCTCTGAGGGGATCAGGTGCTTTTGCCAGTGCCTTTAATGTTTGCAGTGACAGAGAAGGAGTCCTGGAACTGCTGCCAGCCAGGGATCCATCCCCATCCCTGCAACTGCAGTGTCTGGCTCTTGGGTTGTCTAAGATTCCCTCACATAAATCTTCTTCAGCTCCTGACATCCATACTGGCCTCAAGTCCTCAGCCCACAAGGAAAGCTGGATTCAGCTCCCAAGAAAGGAGATTTCCTGGGACATGAGGGACCTGCCTTTGGCTGCAGCTGGATCCAGAGAGAGGGTGTCAAACCCTCCAGAGAAGTCCTGTGGGACATCAGCTGCCAGCAGCACTGTCCATCCTTAGAATGATATATTGTGCAGTAGAGACCTTCAGCTTCATGGCCTGGGTTCACATTTCCTCTCCAGATGTTCAGTCCAGCAGATCCTGTGCCAGTCACTCCCTCTGGACATGCCTCCATAGAGGAAGCCACACTTCAAAGTGCATCCCAGCCCTGCAAACCAGAATGCAGCAGTGGCTGTGTCCTGACGGGCTGCAGTGCCTGCCAAAAGTCACCTCAGGATGTGCAGAGCATTGAGGTAGAACGGAGGCAGTGCCTGGGGAAAAGGGAGCATCAAGGATTGCTCTTGCCCTAAGGACACCAGTACTGGTGTAAAACTCTGCCTAAAGCTCTGCCAGCAAGGACTGAGCCTCTGGATCTGCTGCTCCTGCTGTCAGCTCCCATTGCTGGGCTGTGCTGTGGTGGAGATCTGGTGATGTTTGAGCACTGCAGTGATACAATCCATACAGAATTTGTGAGGCAGAGATATGCTTTCTAAGATTCCCCAGCAGCAAGGAGGGATCTGGGCTTTTCTGTGAAATTCTAGAGATTTCAGTGGATATGATCTAGGGAAGTCAGTACTGTAAGAACCAGCAGGTCTCCTGCCTGGAGGATTTCTGGTTTGGATCTCTCTCATTCATGTTTTCCTTCTCTTCACACTCTCAGATGTTCCAGGCTGACAGTATCCTATGTTTGCTTATTTCCTCCTGTGATTCCAGCTCTTGCTTTACTCAGGATGGGGAAATGATCCCCCAACTGTAATTTCAGACACTACCCTCTGTCTATCCTAGCCTACAGAAGGGGTGTAATTCAATTCAGAGTGGAAACATGAATACAGCCCCTGCCAGATGTTTGTGGATTCCATGAGCTCTCTTGGTGGATGCTTCATTAAAGTAATTCTGCTTTTGAAGGAAACGTAAATAGCAAATATGGTTTTGATTGTAAAGAACAATGGAGACTTTCTGGGGTCTGTATTTATGTTGTGATAGCTTTTATATTGTCAAGATATGTATATTTTTAAAAGAAAAGCTCTTTAAAAATTGTAGCCTTCTTTTTAGTCCTGACAGAGCTATTGTTCCTTCACAAGTCTTTGTTTATTCCACCAAACTGATACTGAACACTCTTCCTCAAATGTTATTTCCTTTCTCCTCTTCCCTAAGGAGAAGAAACTTGGATATGCGAGCCCAGGCTCATTTCCCTTCATCTGTACTCAGTGTAGCATTTGGATATGTGCTTAACATCCAGCTAGTGACAGCTATGTACATGCTTAAACCTAATTATTTAACTAAATCAAGGTTTGAATTTCGAGGCAGCTGGTCCAGCAAGCCCCTCACCCTATGTCACTTAAATCCTAAAGCACATTTCTGCTAATCAGCCCCTTGCAGCTGGAAAATGTGTGGTCTCCTACGGATAATGTCATCAAAAACCTGGGAATCTCTGTGAAAGGCTGAATATCAACCAGAGCCATGATTTTGTAACTCACATTATAAAGCTGCACCTGAAATCCTCTGTAAAGTGCCTTAGCTTGCCCTGTTCTCCTGGCCAAGGTGCCTGCCAATATTTCTAGAGTTTTATCCTCTCACTGCTGGGTTCTGGCTCAGGTGATACAGAGGAGCTTTTCAAATCCCAAAGCACATTTCTCTTTTCCACTGTGCCCTTCATTCATCCAGCTCCTGCATCAGCTGCTGCCCAGGTGAAGCCTGCAAATCCAAGATAAGGGGAGCACACCTGCACTCCAGGCCCTTTGCTGCTCCTTGCCAGAGGGAAGGAATTGCTGCCTCTGCCACATGGACCCAATGATTTCCAGCATCACCAGCTGCAGGGATTTGTAAATGCCAGGGATTTGTAAAGTGGTGTTATCTAAGCAAACCTGAAAACATTTGCCTTTCCAAGCCCAGCTGAGTTGTTGTTCATGGAGAAGTGGAGGGTATTGTTTTGCTTCCAGGGATTTTTCTAGTTGACTGAGAAAGCCTTAGAAGTGTTTGAGGAAAGCTCGTTCCAGATCCAAGGCCAGGGATGTCTCCCTTTGGCTTCACTCAAGGCATCTGCTTGATCTTTTGTTTGGCCAGACTGTGATAGCAAAATATCAATATTTGGATAACTGGGTAAGGAAGGAGCTTTGGATCTCTGGAAAGGAGCTACTGACTGCTCCTTCCTGCTGCTGTTCAGAGGCTGGTCACTGTCTGAGCTCTGAGTAAAGGTTTAACAGGAGGAAATGCAGCTCTGCTCTGCAGAAACACCTTGCTGGGTACACAGTTCTGCAGGAACATTGTCTGCTTTAGCAGCAGGATAGATCCCTATTGCCTCACCTGGACTGGCAAAGCCTGGAGCTGAGTTCCCCAGTCTTTGTGAGCTGTTCACATCCTGCCACTGTCATAACCCTGTGTTCAGTCTGGGGTTTCTGGTAGTGCTGCTTGGTGCTGCTCAGCACAGGGAAATGCTGTCCTGGCCTCCAGTGAGAGTCCAAGGGGAGCCCAGGGGCTGTGCTCAGCCCTGCCTGCAAGGCCAAGCTGCCAGGTGTGCAGGGGGAAGGCACCTTGAGGCTCTTGGCTTTGGGATGCTCCCTGGAGAGCTGCCAGGACCTCACTCACTCATCTCTAACCAGCCTTGTCAGTAAAAGAGAGTTTTAAAAATTTAACTGATTGAGAAAATGTAGCTTTTCCTGTCAGGGTGGATTAGGGGAAGTCTTTATCCCAGATTTCAGCCCAGGAGGCCGGAGAAGATGAAGCTGCCACATGCATTTGAGAATGGAGAGTCACTTTCTCCTTCTTCAGGTCAGATGCTGATGAGGTGTGTTGTGATGGGATTAGGCAGGTGACTGCTGTGAAGTGAGATTGCCCTGGCAGATCCTGCCATGCTGATGACAGGGCTCTGCTGGAAGAGAGGAGGATACTGAAAACACCTCCCCAGCCAGCCCTGATGAGAGCCACAGCCATCACTGAGGGCACCCAACAGCCTCCACCCAGCTCAGAGCAGCCCCTGCACTGCCAAAGGGGCTGGACAGGGCAGGACAGGCTACAGAGGATGGGTCTGGAGGAGCCAGACTCATTCCATTTTCCTTCCCAGCTCTAACCCAGATCATCCCTGTAATTGCCATGTCCCACTTGCTTCTGATCCCTGTTCCCTCTTCCAGGCCTGAGCTAAGGAATCCTTGCCCTCTGCACATCCTTCCCCTGCTTCACTAGCAGGTCACCACATCATCTCAGACAGTAAAGATGTAATTGCACAAAATATCCAAGTGGCTGCTCAGAGAAAAGGGGAGCAGTATGTTTTCTGGGGAGGATGAGCATTTGGCTGTTGAGGGTGCTTTCCCAGAGTGCCAACATCACACCCATGCTGACACCTCCCTTCCCAGTGCAGCTCTGGGTATTTGCTGGGTGTCCCAGTCACCCCAGGCAGCCTCCAAGGTGCCTCCAGACCCTGCTCTTCCACCACCCCAAGAAACAGGGCTGTCCGACTCGAGTTGTCAGTAGCCCTGCTTTTAAAAGCCCTTCTGGTCTTTGTCATTGTGCTTTGAGGTTTATAAGGACATGGATTAATAAAACTTCTGGTCTTTACTTCTCTGTGATCTGGGGGCCAGCATGAGCCACAGCACTTGGGGTGTTGGGCTGGTGAGAGGTGCTGTGACATTTGTGCAGCACAGCCCCAGCTGTGAAACACCCCTTTGCTTGTGGGGATCCCATCTGGGGCACAGCCCTCTGTCTGTCTGTCTGTCTGTCCTGCAGGCCAGGCTGAGCATTCTTCAGAGCTGTGCCACACTGGCAGTGCAGTCCAGGCTCTTGGTTATTCAGTCTCTGCTCCTCTGAGCAGCACAGGGCTTTGCCAAGCTCAGTAGGAGTTTTTGCATTATTTCATATTGACAATGTTTGTCTGCTGTAATAATTTGGCTGGGGTTCCTATACATTTCTGCTGTACACTGCCTTTCTTTGTGAGTCTCTCTCTTTGCCTGTCATCCTGGAGTTGCTTTTCTAACACACTGGCTCCCCAGCCCCGTTATTACTTTTGGCACTGCCTTTGCATCCAGATTAAGCACATTGGCTCCTGTTTTCCCTTTCTGCATTGGCCAGCTCTCAGAATTCCTCTTACCACTACATTCTAGCACCACTCTGTATTTTTATTTATTTATATTGCAGTAGTGCCTAAGAGTCCTAACTGAGCTCATGAGTTGATTACGAACATGACGTCTGTTAATAGAGTCTCTTCATATGCCCTTTTTAAACTCTTTTATTTTCTTTGACTGTGGCTCTTTATTCTCTGTCAGTGTGAGGCACTGGTCTGTGGGGGTCAAATGGTGCAGAGGGTCATGTGTTCAGCTTTCCTGAAATAAGCTTGAAAGATAGATGGTCTTTAAAGTCCCTTTCCACCCAAACCATTTTTTCTGTGATTCTCTGATCATATCCTTACCCTCTTCCCAGGGCTCACCTCACTTGGAACCCTCTACAAGAACAAGGATGCCCCTTCCTCAGCAATGCCCAAGCTGTACCATGAACTGTTTCATGTTAGCTACTCACACCTGCTCATTTGCAGCAGGGTGTGTCCCTCACACCTCCTGAGATCCCTGTGCCCACTCACACACCCAGGAGCAGATGCCAGGCACAGCACCAGACCCTCCCCACCTCCATATGCACGAGCACCTGCCTGGTCCTTAACAGCAGCCAGATCTTTAAATATCACGTAGCTGTAGCTGAGGGCTTGGAGTTCAGCTGCCAGCAAATATTCCTTTCTCTCTGGGAGGAGTTTAGGGCCCAAGATGATGTGAAGGTACTGTACAGTGGGGGTTGTGCACCTCTGTACCACACTGTGACCTGTGACAGTGTGGTGTGGCAAGGGTTAAGGATAAAGGTGTTGGAAAAACAAGGTTTCTAGGAAGCAAAGGTTTGTTGTCAAAGAGGCTGGAACTGCAAGTTTGTCTGTGCATTACAAAACTGTTGTCATGTAGCTATTATCTGAAAATAAGGCTGTTCCTGGCCTGCTTTTCTCCTCTGGCTTGGGTTAGTGGTTGGTAGTTGGTCTAACAGGAATAAAAAGTGCTGTGTGCTGGTAACGGTGAGAAATGAAGCAACAAAACACAGAAAGAATCTTTTAGTCCTGGGCTCTGAGCTGCTGTGCTCAACCCAAGCAGGTATAAAAGCTGGCTTAGCCAGGATTGATCTCATGGACTGTCCTGGTGGCCAAGGCTAAAGTGACAGCTGGATTTTTCCAGTGAGCCATATCCTCTGTGTTCTTATTTTTGCTTCTCCTTTGCCTTTCTCTAGGGTGCCAGAGGGCCTGATGGACCCACAGGCGAGCCAGGGTCGCGAGGTGTCAAGGTGAGTGCCAAGGCTGCTCTCCGCTGTGCTGTGAAATGCTCTGGGCAGGATCGAGGTCTCATCCCCCTCCAGGAACAGGGATGTTCAACTGCTCCATGAGGATCAACCAGCAGGGATGAGTCTGCCTTTAACCAGAGTAAAATCTATCCAGCATTGCTATCAGGGCCCTTGCCCACACTCCCAGCTGGCTGGGGTGTTCCCTGGGGCACAATCCCAGGCCTTTGACCTCTCAGAAGCAGCAGGGAACTGGAAGGGAAATCTGAGGCACAAAAAGGCAAGAGCAGATGGGCTGAGGCAGAAGGGCTTCACCAACAGCTTGTGCTCCTGCTGAAGTGTCTTTGTCTTTTTGTTTTGCAGGGCCGACCAGGGGAGCCAGGCAGGGTGGGCCCAGCTGGGCTGCAGGTATGTCCTCTGTGAGAGCCACAGCTGCCACTCCTGGGGACACCCACGTGTCCTCAGAGCCCTCCAGGCCAAAGCACACAGGTGTGCCAGCACATCCCCAGCTGATAATTGCTCTAACTGTGTGTTCACAGGGCAAGATGGGGGAGACTGGGGAGACAGGAGCACGCGGCTTCCCAGTAAGTGTCCATCCCTTCCACTTCCTTTCATAACCTCCAGTCCTTAAGTTTTGATTCCTGATGCAGGAGGAAGAATCTGGACCCTATCTCACACTTACAGGGCCACCTCTTACCTCCTGTCACTGGGGCATTTTTGAAGTGCACATTTCTGCCAAGAAACGTGAAGGGTTGCTGCTGGGTTGGAGCTGACCCTGGTGTTTTTCATTTTTCTAGGGTATCCAAGGACCTTCAGGACCTCCAGGAGCAAAAGGGGTTCCAGGCGACCCGGCAAGTGTCTTATCAGTCTCTCTCCATCTGTCTTTCCTTGCACACAGACACTTCATTTCTTTGTCTCTTCCCCACCACTTATCCCATTCCCAGCTTCTCTGTCCTTGCCAACTCCAGCGTGGTCAGAGATGTGAAAGACTTGGCTAGAGTCCTAGGAGCCATAAGGAAAGACAAGGTCAGACCCCTGGAAAGCAAAAAGGAGCCATGGATCTACCAGGGAGAGTGTAGGATACAGCCTGGGGTGGATTTTGGAAGGGAAGGTAGAAAGGAAGGGCAAGGTTGGGTCTGGGACAGGGTCAGATGTAACAGGAGGAGTTGGAGTGTAGGTGGAGTGGAAGGGGGAGAGGCTGATGGTGTCAGAACTGAGCCCACCACTTTGGAGAAGTCATTGGGGAAAGACAGACCTCAAGGAAAGCCAGCAGTGCTGGACTGTGAAGGGAGAGAATAAACCAGACATTTTCATATGCAGTTTTCACTGCATTTGTTTTAGATGGGAGCCAGGAAGATGAGGGGTCTTCTGAGCTCTGCCTCATCACACCCACTGCTGGCCTCTCCATCCCAAATCTTGCACTGTGAGCACTCCTCTGAGATGTGGGAGGGAACTGGTGTTTCATCTTACAGACCATGCAAGTGATGGCCCTTCAGAGATGAAGGCAGTTGTATGAAAAGAGCCTTGTGTCTCTCTTTTGCAGGGTCCCCAAGGACCACAGGGGCCACCCGGGCCTTTGGGAGAAAGGGGACATAAGGTAGGTGTGACCTGTTGTTTGTTTTCCCCTTCCATCAGGAGTGGCAGGACTGAGGGAGGAGTGAAGGTGCAGGGGAGCATCCCTCCACACCTTGCAGTGTGGAACAAGCAGGAAGGATTTCCCTTAAGTCTGAAAGTCAGCTTCCAAAACAAACAGTGAAGATCAGAAATTGGAGCACCCTTTTCATCACAGGTCACAGACACCCAGCTGGTGGAAGTGCAGACCCAAATTCTCTACAAAGAGACACATTTCAAAGGTGGCCATGGCAGGGACCAACTTTTTGCACCAGGGTGCAGAGTCAGGGACGCAGTACAAGAACAATTCAGACTCAGTACTGCTCCTTCCCTCTCCCTGGTGCTGTTGCTGACACTACAGGGGTTTGCCAGGCTGCCCAGATGGCCGTGGCAGCCCCAGCAGAGCTGCAGCCAGTGCAGGAAGCTCAGAGACGCCCTTGCTGCTGACAGTGCTGCTGGGCTGTGGTTGCCATGAAGCAGTGACACAAACACACCAAAACGGAGCAGCAGCTGCCAAACAGTGCCCCAATGGAGGGCAGGGGATGCCTCCATGGTTTCCCCCAACTCCTCTGCACTTTTGGCTTTATTTCACTCTTCTTAAGATAATACAGTCTTGGCCCTTTCTATCATGTGTGCCTGTGCCCCTTGCACAGCTCCTTTCTGTAGGTCCTGAGCTGTAACACAGACATGAAGGTGGCTCTGAATGCAGTCTATGCAAAGTGTGTGAGTCATGAAAGTTTCCATTCTCATGGCTGCTGGACTGGATGGAGAGAGCTCTCAGCATGGTAAACCACACTGGGGAGCTGGAAAGCTGCTACTGAGCCACTCTGGCTGCTGCCAACCAAGAAAGTACAGACCTTCATTCAAATCTGTAACTCCTCCAGGAGCCTTTCTCTGCACTGGCACCTCTGGAGAAACCAAAGCAGGATTTTTGCTTTCATTGGAGCTTGAATTTTCTCATTGCGTGACATGGCCATTTGTTCACAAACCCAACACACACCCTGCTCCCTCCTCTGCTTGAATCCAGTTCAGCAAGCCAGGAACTGGCTTTATTCCCTGGGTAGCTCCCTTGACTATGTGCTCTTTTTTCCTTTATTCCCAACTGTAAAGAGAAGGGAGATTGTTGTCTGGAATGCAAATATCATAAGTAAATAAACCACTCAAATCCTTTAAAGAGAAGCTTTACTGTCCCATCTTTGGGCTTGTTTTACAGACTCCATTCCCCACGCTTCCCAGAGGTAGAAGCAAATGTACAAAGATTAAAGTTCCCAATAGATCTTGGTACTAAAGATAGTGAATGACTGTGACTCCACTATCAGGGGCTGCACATGGAGCTGAACTGAGTGAGAACAGTTTGCAAGGTCATTCTCACATCTTCCATCTTTCTATCTTAATTCCTATCTTTGTCCAGGTCAAGCATTCATTTTTGGCTCTTTGAGGGATGCCAAACCCCTCTAGCAGAGGGGTGCTTGTCTGTGCTCACACAAGAGCAAGAAACTTTCTCTCAGCCAGTCCAGCCTGAGCTGTGGATTTCTGGTCTGAGCCCAGGTGTTGGCCTTTGGATATTTGCTGGCTCTGTACAGCTAGAGGCAGCTGGCTGATGGATGTCAAAGCTAATCTGGCTGAAATTTGTGCTGGAGGGCTCAGTGTCAGCTTGCTGCCCTCAGCTGCCCTCAGCTGGCAGCACCACCGTGCCCCTGCCTCTCTGGGAATGGGGGGCAAAGGCTCAGCTGGAAGATGTGGCCTGTGGGGCAGCCTGACCCTCATCAGGAGGAGCCTGTTGGTGCAGAGGATGTGCCCACTCTGGTGGGAGTGGAGAAGTGGGGCTGCAGGGAGCAAGAGCAAGAGCACAGCCAAACATTTCTGTCACCCACTGTACCAGCCCAGCCTGCTGGACCCTTGCAAAGAGCTCCCAAGTCTCATTCTGGACTTTTCCCTTCCATCCCAGCTGGTTCCAGTGCTGCTCCCTGGTGGGGTTGCTAACCTTAGAAAGCAGAGGGATTGGAAGGAGGCAGAGAAAGGTGCTTGGCAGAGGAGGCTGGGGAGAGGGGAGGTGTGAGGGTTGATCAGAGCCCCCCCAGAATCCAGGCACCAGGGGCCTCTTTGATGCTGTGGACCCTGAGCCAGCTCCAGGGAGGTAATTGCATTGCAACCAAGGCTTGGCTGTCCCAGGAGAGCTCTGCTAAAGGAGTTATGTCTTTGATCTTGCTTTCTGCTTTGTTACAATGGGTTTTTTCATTATTTTATTGGGTTTTTTTTTCCCAGGGACCGCCAGGCTCAATGGGACAACCTGGTCTTGCAGGTGAACCTGGCATGAAGGTAAGAAAAACCCTGAGTGCAATTTCTCTGTCAGACTGGGGAGATAAATGGCAGCTTTTGAAGGACTGAGTGACATTGAAGATTTACCCTCCAGCAGCCAAAGCAGATAGTGCATTCAATAACAGATAAAGTTTTAAAAACCTAACACTGCATTAATTTTAGCAATTTTTACAAATTCCTGAGCCCCATCCTGAGGGAAGGGCTGTCAGTGCTGGGGAGAAGCCCCATCCCAGGGATCTTGTGCCTCAAGAGCTGTGAAGAGCCTTGGAAATGAAGCTCAACTCTTTGCAGATCAAAAATCTCAATGGAGAGAGGAGTCCTTGAGACTCAGAGATCCAGGCAGCTTCTAATTTGAAACCAGAAGAGTCTTAGGACTTAAAAATACCCTCAGATGAGGTCTTGCCACAGTTTCCAAGCCTCAGCTCTCTGGGGATCAAACTCCTCTGATGGTTAAGGGGGAAGGGTGCCCTGCTGCAGACCATGAATGCACCTTCTTGTCCACATAAAAGCCATCTCTTTGTTTGAGTAAAATCCCAGTGCTGAGCAGCTCAGAGGGGGCTTTATTTAATCCTAACCCCCTTGGTCTGAAGATTTGATCCTGTGAGCAGAGCTTTTGAACAACCTCTATGTGAGAATTAAATGCAATTTCCTCTGTGCTGCTCCTCACTCCCACCCCCCACCCCATCCTTGGCCATGTTTTCCTTGGCAAATCTTCTGACACTTCACTGGAGCTGCCTTGTCTTTGGCATCCTGATACTGCAGGAGTGTTTCAGCTCCAGTGCTCCTGGCTGGCCCTGCTGGGAGCAGGAGATGATGATTTGCAGACACCCCTTTACCTGCTGGCCTTGCTGGGAAGTTGTGGAGTGAGAGAGTCCCGTGCTGCTCCTTCTCCAAGCTGGAAGGAGCTGGACCAAGACTGGTCTGTGTAGGTTTGCTGTGGGATGAGGTTTATGTCAAGCCTTTTTCCCTTGAATCTTCTGCATTTCCTGAGCTCTCTTCCATGCAAAGCAGATTGCTTGGATGGGCACACATGGGAGAGATCTTCCCTTTGGCCATCCTGCCCCTAGTGCCACGTTGGCAAGATGCATTTGTTTGTCAGCTGTTCACCCCTTTAACTGCTATCAAAGCTTCAGGTTCTTCTGGAACTGGGGCTAAAGGAGCTGTTGGGTTTTTTTCTCCCTCACTCTGGTCATTTCTGCCACCACACCACACTGCACCCACCCTGCTGCTTGTCTGTGAAGGAGAATGCCAGAGAATGTCTTCTGGATCTGCAGCCTCAGGGGGCTCAAACCCCTCTGTGCCCCCTGTCCTGTCAAGCATCATTGCTTCAGAGCCTGTGAGATGTGTCCTTCTTTGCTGCCCCTGTGCTGGGCCTTTGAACCCCCTTTGAAAACTCAACTGAAGGTGTTTGGGTGGGAGAAGGAAAGAAATTGTCAGAATTAGGATTATGATGGGAAGTACTTCATGCTCCCTCACTGTCAGTAAATAGTTTGTCTCTCTGTGTGTGCTTCCTTCTTTTTAGGGTGATCCTGGCCAGTTAGGAATCCCTGGAGAGCAAGGTCTCGTTGGCCAAAGAGTGAGTATGGCCACCTTCTGGTGGGGCTTCTGTGCCTCATCAGCTCCCCAGAGGTTCTGTCCTTGCTCTCCCACAGCCTGCACAGGCTGACCCTGTTCTCTGCATCCCATAACCCTCCCAGCCCCTGTTCCTCCTGTGGGTGGAGGAAGCACCTTCCCCACTGAGCCCATCAGCTGAGCTCACCAGTGTCCCTGAGCCTCTGAGATGTCACTGTGACACTGAGAGTGAAAGGGGCAGTGTGGGAACAGATGTGGGAACAGACCCCTCCTGTTTGCCAGGGGCTGTGCCCATGCAGGGCTGGGCAGGCTGCAGCAGAAGGCAGCTTTAGGCAGGGAAACACTGGATACACTGTGCAGGGGTGGGAGGGGGGATGAATGCATGGATTGAGGCTGGCAGGGGCTGTGTCCCTTCCCAGGACTGAGGTCAGGAGGATGGAGCAGGATGAGGAAGGCCCAGATTAAATGAATTCAGACTGAGCTCCTTTTCACACAGGGCTTCCCACAGGCCAGCAGCAGGTCTGTGGAGGAGAAACTGTGGTTCAGAATAGAACAAGAGGCTGAATTCCTGCTCTTGCTCCAGGAAGAGCTTGTTCAGCATTAGGGTATGAGATAGGACACGTGTTAGAGTGCAGGGCTGAGCTCCCATCACTGCAGCCTGGCTGCTGCTGTGGGCCAGCTGCAGAAAGCTCAGGGGAAAGCACGTTCAGGCACAGCCTTATGGTGTTTGCTTCTGTCCACAGGGAGAACCAGGGCTGGAAGGGGACAACGGGCAGCTCGGGCCAGATGGGATCAAGGTAAAGCTCACTCCCACAGAGTTCCAGCTCTCACACACATCTCTGTGCACTCAGGTCTCCATGATTCCCAGAGCCAGGATGAGGCCAAGGGGATTATTGGGTCCTCTGTGGAGTAAGCCTCTGCCCTGCAATCTCTAAGGACTTTTTTCTGCAAGCACACATAACAAACCCCTCCTATTTCACTCCTCTACCCACGTTTTTTGGCATCTGATCAAATCTCCAAAAAGGTCAAGTACTTCCAAATCTGGTTTCCAACAATTTGTCCATTTTATTTGAGTCTTTACAGATCAAATTTCCAACTAATCAGGAATTCCTGGGCCTGGCAAGGGAAATCAAGAATTGTCCATCACTCTCCCCTGCACCACTGACCGGAACAATGCTAGAGAGTAAAGAAACCAGATCCCCTTCCCTTGGCAGAGCCCCAGGATCTCGCTCAGGGTTCACTCTGTATCTCACTGCTGTGAGTTTGCTACCTTGCTTTTGGAACAGGGCTCTGATTGCTGTCCCTGCACAGCCAAACAGTTTTATTCCATGGAAAGAAAGAGCAGCCCATCCCACAACAATGCAGTTTATTGCTTCTTTCTAGTTAAACTATTTGCCATGTGTCTCTACTTCTGCTTATCTCTGAATGTTGGAGCAAAAATCTCTTCCTTAAGGACAATCAAGGCTTCTGTATTCTCCTGCACTGCTGGCTGTGCCCGGGAGCTCTTGAACCAAACCAGCTCTTTCCACCCCAAATGTGTCTCTGGACACTTAACCAGCTGTGTCTGTGCTCTTTGACCAGATGAGATCTTGTTGAGCTCTCCCAACACAGGTGCAAGAGGAAAATGGTTCAGTTCAAGGCTGCTTGGCTGCACATGTTGCTCTCAGTATAAAGCTGGCCTTTATCATTGTCTCCATATAATTTTGAGTGGTAGTATTGAATAATACAAAATATTTATACAAATACAATAATACAAAATAATACAAAGTATTTTGTTTATCTTGATAAAAGAAAAGCAGCTAAAGATTTACTTCTTACACTTCTAGGATTGTATTTCTGGTCTGCATTCCAGTTGGTTGATCTTGCCAAATACTGAAGTGTTATTATTTGCCAGATTTTTTCATAAATTTCAATGACTGGTTTCACTAAGGGAGCTTTAAGTGGATATTGGGAAAAATTTCTTCACTGAAAGGGTGGCCAGGCTTTATACCAGGAAGTGGTGGAGTCACTGTCCCTAGAAGTGGCACTTGGGGACATGGTTTAGTGGTGGGCTTGTCAGTGCTGGGTTGAAGTTTGGATTCATTTGTCTTAAAAGTCTTTTCCAACCCAAATGATTCTTTGGTTCTATGATTCTGTAATTGTCAGAGCAGTGATTTGATAGCATACCCACTGCTCAGGCCACAGATCCTTTACAGGGCACAGTGACACAGTTTCACAGAGTGTTTATTGGAGCCCTGGGCTGATTTCTGTTTGGCAGCAGGAGCTGAGCAGCTGCTCCAGACAAACCCATCCTATTAAAAGTCTTTCAGCATCCCAAGCTCAGGGCTTCTGGATGAGGCATGGGAGACTTTCCAATCTTGTCTGTCTGCCTCATTCACGTGGGAGGTTCAGGAGGCATAAAGGAGATCAGGTTACTCTATGTAATGGGGGAGTTCTTTCTCCTTCAGCCAAGAGATTTTAAAGAAAAGAAACCTGGGTTCACTCCTTTTTTTTAAATGTCAAGTGGATTATGACTCATTCATCCTTTTTCTTGCAGGCTCCCTTCCTCTCAGACTCCTGAAATATTAATTATGTGGTGGGGTTTTCCCTTGCAAGAGCTTTGTACAGTGACCCATGCCTTGTGTGGGTATGAAAACCTCCCACCCTCCTCTCTTCCACAGGGAGACAAAGGAGAGCAAGGCCCAGAAGGAGAGAGAGGAGAAAAAGGCACTGAAGGACTGAAGGGAAAGGAAGGAGCTCCTGGATATCCCGGCATCCCAGGTGTCCGAGTGAGTCTGTGAAACCAGCCCTTGGTGGCCCGTGGGTTCCCTGTAGTGATGACTTTGTGAACCAGGACACTGCTCAGGCCAGGAGGTCGCCTCAGATGTAACTTGTCACAAATATTATGGTAAAGTGTGTTGTTTTCATGAAAAATTACATCCAGGAGATGGTTTGGTCTTTCAGCTGGGATTCACACTTGAGAATGTGAATCTGATCTGCCACAGGCTTTGAGAAATGGTGCCTCCCTCCCACAGGTCTGTAAGATGGACCCCACATGGTGTTAGAGTCCCAGAGGACTGAGAGGGGCTGATTTTTCCCCTAGTTTGGGCCTGGAGCTTGGAATTGGCCACCTTGTGCCTTCTCTGATGGTTACTTCTTGCTTCTGGTCTTCCCTTCTAAGATTTCCCCATTAAACGTAGAGAACAACTAGAAGAAATGAGCAGGATATGACTCCTGAATCCTCAGCAAATATTCTGGGCATGTCTGGTTCACTTGGAGTCTGGTCTTGGTGCTGTAGAAAGTGAAAGTTTGATTCTGGCTCTGAGATGAGAGGAAGCAGGGCGGTGTCAGGTGGAAGAAGGCTCTGCCCAGTGCCCCAGTGGGCTGCTCTGCAAGTCAGGCCTTTCTGCTTGAAATGTGGAGTTTATCAGGTTGATGACATGATTTAATTATTGTGATTGTTATCTTGGATCAGAGTTATCAGCACTGAGGGCTTGCCAGGCTCATTCAGCACAGGGGTCACGGAGCTCAGTGGGATGCACTGCTCCCCCATGGCAGGTGTGTTACCCCTCCTGCAGCTGGGGAGCACAGCAGCTCCCACCCCACACGTCTGTGCAAAAGGAACAAGAAGCCCAAATTCAAAGGCAGCTCTGAAATCCCAGCCCAGGCTGGGTGGGAAGCAGCAGGGCCAGCAGGTAACGCTGGGCCCTGGGTGGATGCTCCATGGTGAAATGTTGATTTTCCTTTTGGTGGTGTTGTGGCTGGCTAAAAGGAGAGCAGGGAGAAGGGTGTGAGGGGATGGAAGCAGAAAAAGAGATGGATTTATATTATTTTTGGGCTGAGGTTGGGACTTGAGCACTGACTCGACTAGAAAGTGGAAACATTGGCTTAATAGTGTAGTGCAGCACCATAAATGTGCAGAATAAGCCTGCAGTCCTGCCCCAAATAAGGCCACCCTTGGCCACTGGCCCCTGTACCCAACAGGGAGCCCTTTCAGGGTTGGGATCATACCACAGGCAAGGGTGGTCCCCAACACCCAGCTCCTTCCCAGCTGCAGGCTGGCACAGCTGGACAGTCACCCTCCATGTGCTGTACTTCTGGCTGGTTCACTGTTTATATTGTGTATGTTTTAAGAACCAATAAAAATACTAAAATCATGCAAAAGCCATATTAAGTTATAAAGTATAAAATACAGATTCTCTCAGATTCTGTCACTGCTCTTTGCCAGCATGTCCCTGGGAACATGATGCTGTTTTCTGCTTTATTTTTTTTTTTTAAAAAGGAGTTAATTGAGCCAAGATTCCTGCTCATAATCACTCCCTTTCGGGTTTTTTTTTTTAACTGCAGAGTGCTATATTTCCATCTACTATTTTAATATACTTCTTTATATTTCCTTATGCCTAAACTCAGGCAGACTTTCAGACCTGCATAGGCTCCAGATAGTGCTGCCTCCCCTGCCAGACACTGTTACCTAATACACAGGCTGCTTTTGCTGTGCTCGCTGAGGTCATTTAAATATGGAAGTCCTCTGACAGAAGCATTTTCCTCTTCCCATTACTGAGACTTCCATTCTGCATTCCCGTGGAGAGTACAAATATCAGTGGGACCTTCCTTAGATTTCTGTCAAGATAAGGATTACAGCTCAGAGGCAGAGATAACTGCAAGCCCCTGGTTTCCAACAATTTGTCCATTTTATCTGAGTCTTTACAGATCAAATAAAATGAGGGTTAGGAGCTGGAATATCCAGCCAGGCCATCCTCTGGAGGATATGCTGCAAAAGCCACCACAGGCACAGCCCACCACAAACTGCACATGATGCACAGAAGTCTTCAAGGCTACTGGACTAAGATAACAAAATATCTGGTCATGGGGAAGTCCTGGAGGTTGTTCACCCAAGGGTAGACGTCAAGGTGACAAACTCCTGTCCAGGATTTGTATGGTGGCATGGAAATTGGTTGGGGAAGGTGTTGGAGGCGCGTGGATTGCAGGGAGAGGAAGCATGTTGGGTTTGGGTGCTGCAGATACTGGGGCATTCCACACCACCCTGTGTAAAAGGCTTTAATACTTCTGATGTGACAGTGTTATGCTGTCCAATAATCAGTTTAGGTGGTTTTAAGAACTTTGTCTCTAGCTATTGCATCTCCTGGTATGACACCCCCAAACATCTGTGCTTCACCACATTCCTGCCTGGATCCACTGATCTTCTCCTGGGCTTTTCTTCAGCAGTTTTTGTTGGGATATCAGCTACAAAAGGGGACAGGGAAGATGTTGATGCTCCTGTGCCCTTAGTAGGGGAGATGCACACTCAAGGATCTGTGCAGTTACCTGTGCCAACAAACTGAGCTCCATTGTGGGGTGTGAAGCTCATCTTCTGCTTCTGGAAGTTAGTTTGAGGAAGCTGATGCCCATCTGCAATTGTGGACACAGACAAGGCTCTCCTAAACCTTGGCTTGTCCCTGTGTTACTTCAGAGGGGGGACCCACAGGGACATGCCCTCCACAACCTCTGGAAAAACCCTTTTCATCACAAGGTTCTGCAGCCACACCACGTCTTGAAGGTTTGTCCTTAATGCCAAGGAAATGTTTAGTCTTAATCTTTATTTTGCTTATGTCTGCAGGAATGTGACACTTCACTATCAAGTGTCCTTGTGACAGATGTAGGAAATGAGGTGCCAGATTATTCTGAAATGATCTGACTTCATTGCTGGTACATGTTCAGCCTGTTTTGTATATCCTGGCCTGGAGCAGAGGCTGGTGCTGGCAGAGCTGGTGTAGGAGCTGGGGAATTTGGCACGACCAGTTCACACCTAACATGGCAACAGGCCAGCATGAAGGATGGTGGGAGATCAGAGGATCTGCAGTCCTGGAGCTCCCTGGAGATGGCAGACAAAGGGATGTACCCCAGAGCAACTTTGAAAGCACAGAGGGTCTGTGCTGCCCCTTGGGGCCCTGCAGAAGAGAGACACTCACCTGGTGATTGATGGGGTCAGCAGGGGCACACCTGGCTTTGCTGAGCAAGGCTTCATTGTCCAGAGAGCCATCCTGATGCTGATAGCACACGACTGCCTGAGCACAACCAAACTTCCCTCAGTGCTCAGGAAACGTTTTTTCAAAGATCTTTAGCTTTAACTTGGCTCAGCCATTTCCAGCATTTGCATATCTGAAAACCAGTTTCCACTGTGGTTTTGAATCTCAAACAAAAAGCAGCAGGGAGGCCCCAGTCAGGTCTCCAGGGGTGGTTTGTACGTGTTTCAACGCCAGTGGATTTCAGCAAACAAACCTGGCAGCTGAGATGGTCCATGAGCCTCACAGCTGTGGCTGGCAGGGCTCGAGGCAGCTGGAGCTGAGATAAATGAGTATCCTCTATCTTTTGGTCACTTTGTCCAAGTTCACACTGCTCCGTTCAGCCCCAGTTCCTGCTCAGTGGAGAATGGGCCAGTTGTCCCCCTGGCCATAAGAGAGAAATCAGAGCACCAGTGCAAGATGCAGTTGGAATTTCCAGAGATGTGTACCTTTCCTGAGCTGCTCGACCACATATTATCTCCTCCCAGTGGTTTCTGTCTTCTTACACAAACTCTTTGCCTTCACTGGATCTTGACTCTCTTCTGAACCTGGCCGTTTGCACTCTGGTTTGAACCAAAAGGCCGAAAATCCCTTCCCCTTGCGGAGCACCAGGGACTGTTTGGGCATCTGCATTCAGAGAGACTGGCTGGAAATCCAGACTTCTTGTATGGGCAAGGCAGAACAAGGATATTCTCCTCAGTGTGTGGGGACACTGGAAAGTACAACAGCCTGGTGAACTCTGGCAAGGCACCCATCAGCAGTGCAAGTGTCAGGGTGTTGTTTGCCAAGATAAAAAAATAATCTGTCTGCTCATCTGTAAGGCTATGAGGGCCTGAAACAGGCAGAGAACATCCCTGGAGAGTAACCTGCATTCACAGAGGATCTGAGTGCCCATCAGAGCTGCTTATTGCATCAGAGGATGGAGGCTGAAGTCACTGCTGTGCCACCAACAACCTGGTCACATGCGAGTGGGCCCTGAGAGCAACCTCTTCCCCCAAAAAGTGCTTCCCTCTGCTGCCTCTCCTCTGCAGGGGTAGAAAATGTGGCATTTCAGCCCTTCCCTGGGCAGATGACAGATCCAGCAGTGGCTGAGGAGAGCCCAGGCCAGTTGGCAGAGGGAGGTGATGGGTTTCCAGCTGCGCTCTGTGGCTCTGCACTGTGGTTTTTGTAACACGCTGGTTGCCATACACGGCAGACATCTGATAGCAAGGGGTTTACAGTTCCAGGAAAGCAATTGGAGAGCCTGGAAGTACTGGAATACAACATGCTCTGAAACTAGAAATTCCCTCATTGTTCAGCAAAACTGGAGGTTGAGTTCTTTCCACTTCAATTTTAACCTGAAATCCTATCTGCAGTGTCATTCGAGCCATGTCAGGACTCAGAAAGCTTTGAGCCAGACACTCCAATGATCTAAATTGCCATAAACAATTACATCAGAGAAGATCTTACTGCATTTGCCGGCCCTGCTGTGGCATGCAGATGTGCACTATCAGCCCAGAAGAGCTTGAAGGGCTGTAAATCCTTTTGCTCTGGTGCAACGAGATCCAAAGCTTTCATTTGCTCTTCAGGAGGGTAGAGTGACAGAGCTGGGCTGGGTTGGAGAGCTGAGAAGGTTTTTTGAGGGAACTCACAGGATCAAGGCACTCTCTAGCCCAGTACAGAGCATGGAGTGAACTCGTGGCTCTTGGCTCTGGTGCTGTGGTCCCTCCCCAGAGCAGCAGCAAGCTCACACACAGCTCTGGATGGTGTCCTGAGGATCCTTCCCATCACATTTTTGTCCCTCTCTCATCTACAGGCTGCAATCCTGAAGTGGAAGGAGGAGTTGCTGGCCAGGATGGACGTTCTGCTCTGAGCTGGCAGAGCTGCTGCAGCAATGCCATGCTGAGGTGGGGCTGCAGCCTGGGCTCTGCAGTGCCAGGGCAGGGCAGGAGTTTCTTCTCATCAGACACATTGCTCTTGTACAAAGTTGTCCAAACATCACTGACAGCAGAATTTGTCCCAGAGTGGTTTTTGCTCTTTGTTCTTTTCTGTTTCCTGCCACTGCAAACATGATTCAAAGGTTTTCTGCAACAAAGCTCCTCACTCTGCTGTCGCTGAATCCAGCCATTCAGTGCATGTACATGAGCTCAGCCACAGCTGGCAGCACCACATCCATGGCATTCAGCTCCCTGAAAACAGTGAGGTTGCTGAAGGACAATCCTGGAATCGCCACTGGTTTTAATCTCTGCTCTCCATGCAGAAATTTATGGGGGTTTTTTTGATACTGTGCTGAGCTGTTGTTTCTTGGAAAAGCTGGGGTTTGTGCCCTGGACCATGGGTTGTCTGTAGAGAAAGAAATTTCTTAAACTCCCCCAGCTAGAGGGTGTGGGGTCACCCTCTGGCTGAGCAGAGGAAGGAATGGAGAACACCAGGCTCGGTGTGCAGGGGAGGGCAGTGTGTCAGTGGTGCCAATGAGATCCTCACACTCTTAATCTTAGGAAGTGAGTAGTGTTACTCCAAATCCTGCCCTCCAATAATGTGTTAGGGGTAGGTGCACAAGATAGTAAAGTGGCTTGCCCAGGGTCATGCAGGAGGTCAATCAGTGGCAGGGGGGCTCAGGAGGTCACAGCAGGCCCACAGCCTGTCCTTTCCTGCTGTATCAGTGGGGACAGTTCCTATGCTGGAGCCCAGTTCCCAGAGCTGAAGGTGTTTGCACTTGGCCCTGCTGTGTCCTTGAGTTACAGCCCTGCAGTCTCATTACTCGTGCAGACCAACACCCAGGAAAGCCATAAGCAGGAATTTGTCGTGCATCAAAAACCAAAAGTGAATAAACTTGCTCAGAAACGCAGTTGAATATGCTGAAAACCTCTGCTTTGAGGAGTGAGAGACCAAGAGTCAGGGCAGTGCCTCTCTGTGGAGCTGCAGGCCTGGGTGTTTCTGCTTCCCCTTCTAGAACCAACGTGATCATCCCTGGGCACCTCTGCCCAGAGCTGCAATCAGCTTCTCCTCTTGCTTTGATAATCAGTGCTGGTGGCCCCAGGGTCAGCTTTTTCTGAACATCCCACTTAATGGAGAGGCACTGCTGCATTTTGTTCTTTGGGTGATATTATTGTGGTGGAATTTTTCCCCATTTTTTGCTATTCTACTCTCTGTTTCTCAGTCCACCAAATCCATTGGAACCTTTGGAGTAGACCAGGGTTGTCTGTGAGCCCTGTGCATCCTACAGGGAATCACAGAGCTTTCCCAATCCCGAGGGAATTGCTGCTTGCAGCACTGAGGCTGCTCTCTAGCAGCTGAGGGGCTGTTTGGCCCTCGCAGGCTCTGCTGCTGGGGAAGGCAGGCTGATCCCAGCTGGTCTTTGTTTAGAGTTAATAGGAGTCAAAATGAGCCAGAATTTGAAATAAATCCCATTGACTTGGCACGGTTTCTTTCCTGACTCAGACGAAGGAGACACACTTTTTGGGCAGTTGCTCCAAGATTCCCCTCCTTATTGCAAGAGAGGATTTCATTCCCCTCCTCTTCCACAACCCCAGGGCATCTGTGTCCTTCAGAAGGAAAATATTAACCCTTAGTGTTTGGGGGAGTGTCAGTCAGAGCTGTGCTGCCCAGGTGCTCTCTCTGTTCTTTTCTTTCCCATTGTCAGGTTCCAATACTAATTTTTTGGAGCATTTTGGTTTCACTGTGTATGAAAGCTTCAGAGCTCAGTGGGGATGAGGCCTTGCACTTTTCTTACACTTCCCACTCATCCATCAAATGTTTTAGTGTCACCTTTGTCTCCCGTGCCTTCTTAGAGATGAGGAAGTAGAGGCAAAGAGAGTGGGGAGAAAAAAGGATTTTCCCAGAAACAACAAATTAGTGGCAGTTCAGAGCTATCAGACTGAGCCAGAGCAGCTCAGAGCACACAGCACTGCTCTGCACAGGACTCTTTGCTGCCTTACACTGTGACTGCCTAGGAAAATCAAGTTGAATAGATCTCCTCCTCCACAAAACCAAAAGCAGCTCGTTTCAGAGCAGCAGCTGCACGCAGATAAGAGTTTGCTCTTAAGCAGAGAGTTCAGGATACAAAATTTCGGGTTGGATTCCCATTTTAAGCTGAGGAGCTCAGCTGAAAGGAAAGTCACAGTAACTCTGGCTGTAGTCTTGCCATCCAAGACCTTTTTAATAGGATTTCCCCAATTTGCTGTTTCTTTGAGCACAGCCAGGCAGCTCTACCTGCACTCCCCACTCGGGTTTCCACAAGCAGGCCAAGAGCCCATTGCTTCCCAGTGCTCCCAGTGAAACCCTCTGAACCTCACAGTACAATCAGGTCTTTCTTCTCGAGAACAGTTGAGTCTTTCTTCTTTCCCCATACTCATTCAGGAGCTGCTGCTCTGTCTCCTCCCCTTCCAGACTACTGCTAGGCAGAGTGATTATGAAATGTGTTTCTTATAAATCCAAAACATTTATGTCTTCAAATGCCCGGCCTAAATAATCCCACTAATTTCCTGAGTGCTTGTGAACTGTCCTCCATGGGGGCAGGCTTCTCTCGATCAAAGTTTATTAAGTAGAGGTTCTCATATGGAGACATTGCCGAGCAGTAGGAAATTATATGGGGCTTTTTCATTTCCCTTTAAATGAGCTCACTGGCTGGGCCTGGACAATATGGGCATGGTCATCCTATGGTTCATGCTTCCTACCTTTATTGCTGCTTTTGCTTTTCCTGCCCTTTTTACATCCAGTGCCTCAAACTATCACTATTTTTTTTTTTTCCTCTGTCACCATGTCACTTTTTTCCTTTGCTCAGTAGCTGTATTCTGGTAGTTCTGTTTCTTCCTGCCTATTTTTGGGAGGGAGGAGCGACCTTAGACCTTCACTCAATGACACACACAAAAAAAAAAAAAAAAATATTGAAAATATGCTCCTGCTCCACAGCAGTCCTGAGCAATCCTGAAGCAGCCTGAGGCAAGCTTTGGGAATCTCTCCCACCAGTTCTGTGCCCTGGAGAGCTTCCTTCCTGTGCTGTGCTGCAAGGAAGGCAGGAACATGTTTGCCCTCTGGAATGCCAAGAGCCAAAGCAGGATGGGTGAGTCACATCTCTGTTACCACTTCCCGACCCATTGCCTGCAGCAAGAGCATCACTGGGTGTGGGGAAGTTTGGGTCAGGATTTTAGCCCTGTTTGTTGTTTGGCTCTGTTCAGGGCATATCTCTCTGCAGTTCATTCAACTTCCTTGTTTTGTTTTTCTGCATGTTGTTGTCAGAACATAGATTTCAACTGTTGATGTCTGGAGAATTTAAAGCTGAGCTGCTCATCTATTTGCTCCCACTAAATGTTGCTGTTGTGCTGGGCAATAGATCTGACTTTTCTGTCAAGGCCATCAGCAGCTGGAAGTCTCTTTTTCTTTAAAAATTAACCAATTTGCATTGGAAAATAAACCATTCTTCTTTCCCTTAGGGGAATATCTAAGGCTATACTAAAAAAATCCTTGTAAATCTGTGTCCTTACTGAAGATGACAATGAAATTTTAAACATGCTAGACCTAAGACTATAATTTTTTTGCTTTCCTTGGATATTTTGGCATAGCTGAAGGCATGTGACTTAATAAAACTGCTGCTTTCCACTGTCCCTGGTCACAAATGCCATCATCATCTGGAGGTACTGATATGCTTCTCTAGTGAAGAATGCAGCATATAAAGAGAAATCACCATATAAAAATAGTCCCACTGATGGAAGAAGCTTGGAAAGAAGAGATATTTTCCCAGCAAACCAATAACCCAAAGCATACAACAAAATGTGTACAAAGCCCAGCAACAAAAGCATCCAGTGTTCAGTGCCTTGGCACAGTGACCCAACTGATGTGAGTCCAGCAAAGGGAACTTGGATTTAATTATTTTGATGTGCAGGATTTTGTACATCTTCTGCCCTCACTCCTATCTCTGCAAAAGAGAGAAGAAATCTTAGAAACCTTAGGAACTTCACACTGCTGTAAAAGAGGTACCAAAAAGTGCTGCATTCCCAATGTACTTTGGGGAGAGCCTGGATGAAGATACAATCTCCTTGAATTTTGGTTTTATCATTTTTTTTCCTTCTTCTTCCTGTTCTGGCCCTGATATTTTTCATCCCTGGACAGATGAGTCAGAAGAATGGAGAGAAAAAGGATGAGATTATTTTTGAAGGTTATCAAGGTCATTGCTGGGCTTTTTCTTCCCTGTGCAATGTGTGGAGTGTGGCAGTGCAGTGATTTCTGGGAAATGTGCAAACCCCTGCAAATTTCCCATTTGTGCCCTGGGAACATCTGGGATTGCAACAGCAACCACATCTGGATCATCACAAGTAGAGATATGTGATATCTGGGAACCCCAGACAAGTGTTGAACTGCCTCTAAATTCATCTGGGCAGAATTCCTGCGCTGTTGGAGAAAGCATATCCAGGAAAATCAGACACATGGTAGGCTTCCCACTCACCAGCAGAGCTTGCTGGCCAAAGTCCTAGAAAGCGTGCTGGGAGAGCACAGAAATATCCCTGACTGATAGAGCTTATTCCTCTCGAGGAGGTGACTCAGTGAGTCAAAATCTGAGCCACGTCTCTGCCGGTGGTGTCGCCAGCATGGTTTGACCCATTTTTTTATACCAGCCAAGCTTTTAACCAATGGATGAGAGTCAAGAACAGCAAGGGAGGTTTGGAACAAGGTCTCCATGGCTTCCTGTGAGTGACAGCTCCTCTCGCTGTCACTGACAGGAGCTGGTGATGCTGCCAATGTTTTTTTCTTCAGCAATGGAGAAAGAGCTGCACCCCAGCTGGAGGGCCCAGGGGAGCCTTCTGGAGCAGATGAACATCCCTGCTCTGTGAGGCTGATGCGTCATAAGGGGAAAAGGATACAAGGCATTTACTGGAGCCCATATCTGTGTTCACATCCACCACCAAGGGAAAAGACAAGCTGAAAGAACCCTGAGAAATTCTGAGAAGCTGTTTGTACATGGCACAGTCTCGCTGTGGATTGAGCTCATTTTTGTGAGCAGGGCTTGGACTGTCAAAGTTTGGTTTGGTTTTTGTTGTCCACCCTCTCCCAGATGACTCTAGCCCCTCTGTACTCTGTGATGGTGAGTGCATTCAACATTCCTGAATGCTGGCAGAATTTAGGAGCAGTGTGGAAATTTTGTTTCTCAGATGGGAAAATTTAAAGCCTGAACTTGTCTTCTCGAAAAACAAAGACATTTTTCAATGCAGGGTAGAATCAAGTTTCAGTCATGAAACTTCCATGGGAGATGTATCCTGGTGGAGGAAGCCAGGCTGTACTTCAGACTCCTCTGAGGTAGCTGTGAGATCCTCGTGACCTCCCCAAGAACAGGGTCCACCTGCCCTGCACAATGATAAAGAGTGTGTCTCATCAATGTACTGATATCAATTTTTACAGATAATATAACACATTCTCAGCCCAAGGATGGAACCTTTGCATGGAAATCTTTGTTTCATGAGCTGCCACGGCACTGCAGTTCCAGGGGCACATCTGAGTGTGCAAAACTACTCTGCTGGAGAAGACCAAGGGCTTGGCCATCACTGGGTTAGGAACACATCTAGCTTAAAATGGGCTTTATTCCATCTGCAGGAAGCATCTACTGCTTGTGCTTCCACAAGCTCTTAAAGCACAGTCCAGGGAGACTGATGGAAAAACACTATGCAACTGATTAAAAACCCCAGTTGTCTCTTTATTCAGCCACATCTTGTTTTGACAGTAAAGTTTTGTGAGTGATTCCACTATTCCCTCTCCAAATTTTTAATCCATAATGTGCCAGGGCACTGCTGCAGAGCAGGGGCTGTGGGAGTTACTGTGCTTCAGGTGCTGAGTACCAGGTCCCACAGTGAGCTGCTGTAGAGGGTCTGCCCATTTCTGATGCTTTCATTAGTGAGGACTTCTCTGTACTCCTGTCAAAAGTGTAAATCACATCATGTGGGTGATGCTGGAGGCTTGGCACCCATCATCTACTGCGGCTGCTCGGCGTCTGTGGGAAAGTACTTCCAAAAGTGATCTCTTGGAAAGTGGCAGCAAAAAATAGCACACAAAAAAAACCCCCTGAGCAGTATGGAAGAGACACAGAACAAGGCTCATGTGCTCCTCTGCAGGGACCTGCCCTTTGTGAAGCCTAATGGTGTTGGCAAGGTGGGCTCCTGAAATGTTTGTAGGTAAAATGGATCTGTTCCCTCTGGAGAGGTGAACTGGCACAATCCTTTAGAGTTGGGATAAGCCTGAATTGCTCCTTTGTGTTCAGAGCAGGCACTTCTGAGGCCCATGTTTCAGATCAGAGTGAAAACCCCCCGATATGTCTCACTTTATAAGTTGCTTTTATTCAGCTGAGACTGCAACACCAACCATGGTGAAAATTATACCTTCTTAGCTGGGAGGTGGGGGAGCAGAGGGAGAGATGTGGTGCTGGTGTGGAGATCCTGTTGAAAAGTTTGTCACAATTGCCAAAAAAGCGTAAGTTATTTTATTCTAGTTACACTTTTTGCTTCTTTCTGTCAAATTAAAAATATTCTGTCTCCCTTGCAGCCAACAGGGTCAAACACTGGAAAAAATGGGCTCCCTGAGGTCCCTAAGGAGAGGCTGCTGTATTTAGCTGCTCATCACAGCACATTTCTGTGGTGTGGGTGCGAGGAGGGGCAGCAGGTTCTGCACCCACACTGGGTTCTGAAAGCAGCTCAGCATTCCTGTCCCTGCTTGCCATGGCTCCCACCTGAGGTTTTGCATCCCACTGCATTTCTCGAAGCCTGATCAGTAGATTGTGGTTTCTGTGTGTGGCAGTAATAATACAGATAGAGGGAGGGGGTTTTCACAGTGAGCAGGAGGTTGTGTGTGGTAGGTGGATAGAGAATGAAACCATTGCCTAATTTCCCAAGGTAAAAATAAGGATACGTGCTGGGTAGGGTCCTAAAACTGTGTAAAAAATGCTGATACTTAATTTAATGCCAAAGTTGATGAAGGATACAACTGTTGGGGGAGTAGTGGTGCAGAGATGGCAGCTCAGGTGCAAACCAGAGGAAACATCCTGTGGGAATCAGAGTAAATGTGTTTTCCACATTTCAGCCCATTCTGTAGGAAAGGCTGGGTAGGTGCACTTCTGGAGATCCTTCTTTTGCACCCTTGGAGACAGATGGACACATCTGATGGCAGTTTTCCATGACCCACCTATCTTGAAGATGTAATTTTAAAGTCATCATCATCAAAATTACCACAGTACACCTTTCAGCTGGGTTGCCCAATAGCCACCTGAGCACAAAGATCTTCCCACCTTTAAGCAAGGAGTTTTCCTCCATGTGTTGGAGTAGCTAAAGACCAAACTCAGCCCTACCACAGCTGTGGCACCTGTGGGTCGTGGTCTGACCTGCACAACTTCCTGGCCTCCTTGTGGGCCCCCATGGGTGGGTGAGGATGCTCTCAAGTCTGTGTATGCCAGGGAAATGGCTTGGGAGTGGCTGGTTGGGAAGAAAGCCACTTCTTTGCTTTCCCATTCCAACAGCCTTTTTTGTTTTTCCCTCCTCTTCCAGGGACCAGAAGGAAAACCAGGAAAACAGGGGGAAAAGGGCAAGCCTGGCCAGAAGGTAGGAACATCTCTCTCTGAAAACATCACAGCCTGTGGTTCTCCCTTTCATTACTCGTCTCTGATATGTTCCTGCAGAAGAAGTTTTGTCCTACACTGATGTCAGTGCCTTTGCTCTGCAGGGCAGCAAAGGCCACCAGGGGCAGCTCGGCGAGATGGGATCCCCAGGGAAGCAGGGGCCGAAGGGGAACCAGGGCCCCAAAGGATCCCGAGGTACCCTGGGACCGATGGTGAGAAGAGCTCTGCAAATGGTTGAACACAACACAGAGAAACCCGACTGGCAGTGGTGGGCACGGGCCTGGATGGAGCAGGGAGCCCAGCAGAGGCCTCAGGGCACTGAAAGGGAAATGCTCTTAGATGGGTTTATTGGACAAACATCTTAACCCTTGTTCCCAGCAGCACAGGAGAGAGTCCATAGGGGTGGCTGGGTTGGTGCCCCGTGAGCCCAGCTCACGTTGCATCCAGGCAGTTCTTCACAACTCCCCAGATAGGCTGAAATTGCTGAAATATTGGGGATTTTTCCTCAGCTGAGTGAGCTGATAAGCTATTTTTTGCTAAGATCTTCCCCTTTGAGACTGCACACTCATGGCAAGAGCTGCTTCCAAGTCGAGCTGTGTTGTTGTAAGGAACTCTGCCTTGGATTTCTGCCCTGCTTCTACACCCACTCTTGATCTACTTATCTAAAACACTCGGAGCAAGAAAAAATATAGCATGGGAAAGGGTTTGAACGGGGTACTGAAGGTGAGGCTTCCAGAGAGAACAGCCATAGCATGGCAGAGAGGGGAGAAAGTTAAATTGCTTTAGGCAAAGGAGACAAATGCATGGGGACAGCAGTGATACATAAAAGTACCCTCGTGCATTGCAGGCTGGTTAGGAAACTTCTTGCACTCTATTTGATAGGAATTAGTGCAAAATCAGGAGTTATTTATGAACTAGGAATAGTGGTGATATTTCAGAACAGTAGCAAATGAGTGATGGAGTGATTGTTCTGCTGACAGTATTTTCCTGCTCTAAAAATTATGGCCTCACCATATATCCTCCCATAATAGTCTTTGGCAAAGCCTCCATGGATTATTTCACAAGGAAGCAAAGCAATATCTGAGCAACAGTCTATTGGAGTGGACACGTCTCTGCCTTGTGGAAAGGGCTTTATTCCATGCTAAATGGGATTATATGGAAATTTGGGGATTCACTTTAATCTGATGATCTGATTTAAACCCTTTTGTTCACTCTGCTAAAGATGTGATTCTGGTCTGTTGAAGTCTGGTGGACTTTCCAGTATGACTCTAATTTGGATATAGAGACGTGCAGGAGGGCAGATGGAGAGCACACAGATGCAGCCATTTCTGATAGCAAATCTGATGAGTGAGGTGGGGAATCTATTGCTGCAGGCTGGCAAAGCATAGAATGACCTCCTGGCACACCTCCCCATGTGTAAGAGGTTAAAGCCAAGCAAAAGCCATCAGGTGGCTGCAGCAGAGCTCACTGGTGGTCAGAAGAAGGACTGGCCACACTCCCATGTGGTGCTGAGCTTTGCTCTGAGCCCAGGGCATCCTCCTGTCATGCTGACACCGTGGGCTGCTCTCTCAGTCCCTCTGTCTTTGCCTCTCCAGGGAGCTCCAGGAAGGATGGGTGCTCAAGGAGACCCAGGCTTAAAGGGTTACCAGGTAAGGGGTTTATTTTCATCTCCCAGCTTTAATCTGTTCCTAAATGCAACAAAACTGTCACTCCAGCATGCAAATTGTTCTTAAACCATGATTTATTTCTGACCTCGAGTTTAGTTCTTTGTCAAGTCTCCATTTGCACCACATGCATTTGGTTCATCTCTGCCCCTGTGACCCACGTGTGCCTCCAAAGCTGGCATGCTCCACCCAGGGCTTGTGAGATCTGGCAGGGAACCAGGGAGGACTTTCAGTCCCACAGCTCCTTCCTGCCTCCTCACGTGCTGTCTGCTCTCCACAGGGACATGCAGGACCACCGGGGCCCATTGGACCACCAGGGCCAAAGGGGGAAAAGGTAAGTCATGGGGGTTTGGCCATCTCTTGAATGAGACAATTGTCCCACTGCTGGAACTCCCATGCATCTGCACTCTCCTCACCCTGTGGCAGAGGTGCCTCCTCCACCACATGGCCACTTACATCTCCCCTCAAAGCTGCAGCCTTGCCTCTGCCAGTCAGTGCAGGGACATCAGTGCCACCAGTGCTGCCCAGACACCACGTTCCCCTGTGCCAGGGGCTGAGCCAGCCAGCCTGAGCCCTGAGGATGTGTTTTTCTTGCATCCGCAGGAATTCTGCTCAATCCCCAAGCCAAAAGAAATCAGATCCGGAGCTCTCTGTGATCAGGTCAGAATAACTCCCTGCACAAACCAGTTGATCTTCAGCTGCTGCCGTTCCTCCTCTCCAGGGCCCTTGCTCCATGTTCCTTGTGCCCCACCTTTCGACAGCCCCCTGGCTGCAGTTGCCCTGACTCAGAGCCCTCTTTCCACGATGGCTTTTCCCCGGTGTTTTCCTCCTTTTGCTGAGTCAGCACGGCCATAACCAGTTCAGGCTGGAGCAGTGACTCACGCTTTAATGGTTTCCTGTCGGCGCTCCCAGAGCTGGTGGTGTCCTTCACATGCCTTGTGCAGAGATGCTCCGTCCCTCCTGAGATCCCTCTGCAGGAGCCTTCCAGGCTGGAACGGGGCTGTCTAAAAGAGGGGAGCAGCTTCCTACAACAGACAGTGATGGGACAAGGGGGGATGCTTTAAAACAAAAGTGTAAAGATTTTCGTTAGATGTCAGGGAGTTCTCTACTCAGAGGGTGGTAAAGTGCTAGCAGAGGTCTGGATGCCCCATCCCTGGAAGTGTCCAAAGCCAGGCTGGACAGGGCTTGGAGCAACCTGGTCTGGTGGAAGGTGTCCCTGTCCATGCCAAGGAGTGGAACAAGATGGGTTTTAAGGTCTCTTTCAACCCATTCTGTGATTCTCCCTTGCTGTGAAATGATGGAGATGGGGGCTGGTCAGTCATGAGGTCCCCGTGAAGAGGAGAGGTGCATCAACTCTGCTCCTTTTCTACTCCCCATCACCAAGAGAGCATTCAGCTTTGCCTCTGCACACAGGTGGGAGGGCAGCTGCAGTGCAGACAGGAGTTTCATTGCTTATAAAATGACTTTATAAGGATTTGCCCTTGCTGGGGCTTTGAATGGATCCCTTCAGCTCAGGCTCCTGGTGTCAGGATACCCTGTTCACACCCTGCTCTGCCTGGAGATCCCCGTGCACCCAGGAATCACTGGGGCAGGGCAAGCTATTGTGTTCCACTAAGACATTAACACACCTCAGAAATTTGGTTTTGGGGATAAACAATGGTCATTGTGCTTCTTCTCTCATCTCCTGCTGCTGAAACACATCCATGGAGGAACAGCTGGTGATGTTCCTGCTGCTCCCTGTCTCCATTGCTGCCTTGCTGAACTTCCTGGCAAGTGTTAGACAAGCACACATTGCCCAGGATGATGTGAGAGCTCATGACCAGGCACATTGTCAGCCCAGAACCTTCCCCAGAGGTTTCTTACAATTCCAGTGTTGAATCTTGAGCATCTTGAGCAAAAAGTTGTGAGTCATGACTAGCAAAAGCAAGGCCAGCCATTGAGATGTGCAGATATGTGTCTGTTGCTTAAATTGCTGCTGTAGTTTTATTTGAAAACATTTAAAGTTGCTATCCTGAAAGCTCCTGTAATTTCAGTCGGAAATGATCCCCAAATAATTCATCTGAAGCGCTCAGTGGAGTATTTTGCCCTTCACCAACAAGATGTTGCTCTGCAAAAGGACACTAGAAGAGCACTCCATGAGTGGATCTGGTGTCACAAGGGCACAGCAGTGTTATGATAATACTGTATATATATATATACACAGCATTAATAATTATATATATATAATAATTAATTCTACATGCAAGTATCCAAGCTGATGGAGCCACCAAAGCATCCAATGCACCCTGCTAAGAGCAGTGAGCTGTGTTAATGACCACTGACAGCTGGATCTCCTCACTCATTCTCCTGGGTGGGTCTGCTGACACCTTGCTGGGGAGCAGAAGGAGATGCTGGACCAGGAGAACACAAAATCATGTACTGAACCTCCAGCACCACTTCCTGCAGCATCCAGGTGCTCCACAAAATCTTGCATCTGAGTTTTCCTATCCACCCACCCTCATCTCCTAAGAGTTGCCTGGATCTCAGCCTAAAGACAAGACAGATTCCTTCCCTCCAGACATCTGTAACCTCTCACAAGTCTGTGAACACAAAAATGGAAGCCTGAAAGTGAGAAATAAAGAGAAAATGGAAATGGGACCATGAGTGCTCTGTGAGCTTTAAGTAACGTGGTAAATGGAGCCGTGCTGAAGGAGGAGGATATCATGGTGGGGAAGGTCTTCCCTTTTTCAGAGAAGAAAGTGTTCTGGTGAGAGGCACTGCTGTGGAATCCTGCTCCCTTGTGCCATCCCAGGCAGCTACTCCGCCACATTTCATACATTTGCAGCTCCTCAAAGAGGCCTTGCTCAGAGCAGACGCCTGCTCTTGGCAGCTGCTTAAAGCAGTCCAGATGGGATCCTTTTAAAAATTACAAACTGGTGTATCTCACTTTGGGACAGGAGCCAACAACAACAAGCCTTCCCTTCTTCTCCATGCATTTTCCATTTGTATCCTAACATGTTTACTTTGCTGCCCTTTACTCTAACTTTTTTTCACTGCAACTTTCCGAAGAATTAGCGCAGACCTTTCATCTCTCTCTCAAGCAGCTGAGGCACCAGGAAGCTCTGGAGGAGCTCAGTTTCACAGTCCTAGAGCTGACCAGGCTGCAGGATTTTCTCAGGCAGGAGACAGAGAACAAGGTGGGGATGAGCCTCAAGGGGATACAAAGCCTCAATGGGGAGAAGTCTGTGAGTTTTGATGCTCTCCAAGGGTCCCCAGAATTAGGAGCTTTCTTTGGGTTCATCACACTCAGCTCAGCTCCCAAATGGCAAAGGTGTGCACATCCTGCTTGGGAAGAAACAATCAGTGCCAAGACTTCTGCATAGTAACAGACACACTGGAATGATTTTTTTTTTTTTTCCCTGAGAGTGGAGAAATGGTGGCTTTGTTTCCCTTCTAGTCAACATTCCTTAGATAGTGGCTAGAAAGCAAACCAGTTGCCAGGTATTTTGCTGCTGGCTTCCAGCACCAAGTTCAGTAGCGCTGGAAACAGTCAGGAGAGCTGAGAGGGTTTGCTTCCCCCCCTCTCCTCTCTGCCACCCAAGTTTCTCTCAGAGGCAAGCAAGCTCACCAAGAAATTTCCCAAGTGTCCTTACTATCAGCAGCTGTAACTCCAACAAGAGAATAGCCCAAAGAGAATTCTAAATACACCAGAAAGGGCTGGTGTAGCCACTGAGAATTACACAAGTCTGTGAAAAACTTTGCTCTGCAATCTTTGGAGATTTGGATGTTCAAGGCTTCTTGGAGCACACAAGCACCTCCAATACAGCAGCTCCACTGTGCCAGAACCCCCCAAACTGCATCAAAGGAGCTCTGAGGAGTTCATCCTAAGGAGCCAAAGTGCCAGGGACTGCTATGGAGTAGTCAAAAACTGGAGGAGCTGGAATGCAGCATTCTTCCTTGGGGAGCAGAGAAACAGCCATCTCTGAGCTAGACTCCAGAGAAAACAGGACACCGTGACCCTGAGTGACTTTCACAACAGAATTTAAAAGGATAGTGTCTCTGTTAAGTCTTAAGGGATCTCTCTGTGGATGTTTTGGAGAGACCTCAGTCATAAATAAGCCGGGTGATGTTATCCACCAGCCAAACCGTGAGCTCTGAGCTCGTGCTGAGGAACATCCCAGCAAGGAGAGGAGTGTGCAAGAGGCTGTCTCACCTGGCTGATGGTAAAACAAGCCCACAATGGTGGCACAAAACCAAGGAGCCCATCCAGACCACCCGTGCTCCCACAACAGCCCAGCCAGCACTCAACAAGGGTGGGGAAATGCTTGATTAAAGAGTTTGGTTGAACTGTCAGCAATAAAATTCAGAAGAAGAGAGCTATTTCCCATATTGTCGTAATTACATCCTGCTTGCTTAGTTTTAGGAGTTGTTGAAAATAACCTTTTGCACCTGGTTACTTAAGGAGGAGAGTTAGACCAGGCAAAAACAACCACCAGAAATCAGGAAAGCAATGTGAAGAGTCAGTGAAACAAACAACAAAAAAAATTGTTTAGTCTTTCTTCGGATGAAAAGGGAGTAAATTCAACAGAGGCTTTGACTTCCCATGATATGGAAGGACTGGATTGGGTCTGTACAGAAGAATCTGCTCTAAAATCTGCTGTTTATATTAATACTAACATTTTATTCACAGGGACAACAAGGTGATGACGGGAAGATAGAAGGCCCACAGGGACCACCTGGAGACAGAGTAAGATGTTAAATCCCTTCTCTAATCAATGCTGGAGTGATTTTTGTGGCTGGATTGGTTGGGTTACTGCCTTACTTGTAGGACATGCACAAGCCATTGAGATACTGCAGATGACAGCTTGTTCACATCCACCTCAAGTCTTTGTTGTGCTCTTGTAGGGACCTGTTGGTGACAGAGGTGACCGAGGGGAGCCTGGAGACACTGGTTATCCTGTGAGTTTTATTCCAAATGCATCATTCAAAAATGTTTGCCTTGGGGAAGTGCTCCCAGCCCACACGAGCCCACAGAATTGCCCAGCAGTCCCAGTTCCTAACCTGTTGTTGTCCCTGGTCAGCTGCTGCACACAGCTGTGATTCAGACAAGGAACAATTCAGCTGTCTTTACCTAAAGCAGTAGAAACATAAGTCAGCACCTCACTCTCCCTGCACCTGCCTGAGTGAGGCTAAAAGAATGAGCAGGACCATATGAGCACAGGTGTCTGTGACTATCAAGGAGACATCCCAGACAAGGTGTGTGCAAGAGAGTCCATGTCAGTGCTGGACAAATTTCAATTCTGATGTGCCCGTGGTTGTAGATTCTTCCATGGGAAGATCTGTGAACTTTCGGATTTGGAGACTTCCAAAATATTTGCAAGATTTCTCTCAAAAGCAAAACCAGGGCTATGAATTATCCTGCTGTGCTCCTCATACCCTCTTTGCAGGACATTTTCAGCTGATTGGGGCTGATCTGCAAAGGCTCCATGAATTGTTAGCTCCATTCAAAAGCATCTGGTCAGAGTGACCCATTACAGTAATATACAGAAGATTTTGAATTCATCAGAGTAGCAGTGCTGCTGCCTTATTTTCTAGGACAGCTGTCTCCAACTGTTCCCTTCCATTAGTGCTGTGTGTATTTTGGGATGCATTAGAACACCTTCTTTGCTGCTTAGCTGGTGATGAGCAATTCCTCCTTCCAAAGCACATCCACAGGAGCATGGGCACTACCCACAACCATTTCTCTATCAGCAGAATGCGGCCACGTGTGTCTTCTTCCGCCCCTTAAATCACATAAATTACATTCATTTTTCTTTCTCAGTGCCACAAAAGAGCACAGACATGTTCCCTCTCTGTTTTTTTATTTCAGGGTCAGGAAGAGCTTGATGGAGAAGGAGGCAAACCTGGGCAGCAAGGCTTAAATCCACCCCTTAAATCACATAAATTACATTATTTTTTTTCTTTCTCACTGCCACAAAAGAACACAGACATGTTCCCTCTCTGTTTTTTATTTCAGGGTCAGGAAGGGCTTGATGGAGAAAGAGGCAAACCAGGGCAGCAAGGCTTACCGGTAAGAGATGCTGCTTTCCTGTAAGGTACCCAGTGCCCCACAGGGAAAACAGGGAGGTGGGGAGGGCTGCAGTGGGAGTGTGTGGTGAGCTGTGAAATGTGGGCACTTCTATCAGCCAGGCCTATGGAATGGGCATTTTGAGCCACATTTGAGACTAACAAATGGGTGACAAACCAGGGAGCATTCCCAGGGCCTGTTTCCCAGACCATCCTTTTTGAATGGTCCACGAGGGACTAGAAATCTTAGGAGATGGGTGGTGGGAGATGGCAATGGAAGGGTCTGCCTGGAAATGATCCATTTGATGTGCTGCTGGTCCAGTGTGAGGTGAGACCATATTATTCTACTTGCAAGTTGTTTCTTCTCAAACTAGTGAAAGATTTTGTGAAAGACTTAATTAAATCCAAACTCAAGGGAAGGACTTTTTATTCCCTTGTTATATACAGTAGCATCTGATCTTTATATGTGACTCTTGCAACTGTGAGTGCAGCAGCACATTAAATGTAGCTCGTATTGGGAAATAAAGTTGAATCAATTCCCACCCTTTGTAAGGATGCTGGGAAGAACAACAGATTCTATTTTGGGATTAAAATGGTAGTTCTCTGTTATATGGCCCAGAAATGATTAGAGCTGCTGCATTCCCCACTGAATGTAGTTTGTTTGGGGGTTGGTAGCCCTTCAGATGGAAGCAGGAACTTTGGATTGGCTTTAGTAAAGGTCCATTAGAAACGTGGCTCAAAAACAAGCTGAAAAGGGAGAGCTCTGCAGGGAGTCCTTTTATTTGCTGTTATCCAGAAATTGCCACTGACACAAATACAGACCAAAAAACCCAACCTGGCTGTCCAGGAGAAAAGGCTGAGATGGGTGTGATGGGCAAGAGAGCAGTGAAATACCCTCTCTGTTTTATTCCATAGGCAGTTTTCCAGCACCTTACCCCAGGTGAAACCAAGGCAAGGGCTGCAGTGTGCAGAAGGGAGGTGGCACCAGCAGTTTAAACTGCTCATGCTGCACAGTTTCTGCACACAGGCTCCTTCCTGCCCACTTCCCAGTGTTTCTCTCCATCTGGAATTTGGTGAATGATTTCCACAAATTACAGGCACCACCCAAGTGAAGGGCAGAGTTGCTTCTTCTCCAACAGACACCCTGTTAAATGCTCTCTGGAGACAGTTCCTTGCTCCTTTTTCCCCAGGGGCCTGTCTGAGTACAGGCATTTTCCCTGAATTGTTTCCATACAGTCAGCGTTATTAGGGCACAAAAAATGCTGTTCTTTGTACTTCATGCAAGATACTGCCAGAAGAGAATTTTAAGCAGATTTTTCTTGTTTATGTTTTGTAGGGGGATCCTGGATCACCAGGCAAGCCAGGAGCAAAGGGATCCAAAGGTGATGTGGTAGGTTTCAGCAGGGTGGATTTACAGTGTCTCAAGTTTAAAGAAAATCTCTTATTAAGAGGACTCTCATGGTTTTGCCCAGCATGTGGGATTTTTGCCTATGGTCTATGCCTTGAAAGGCTGTGGAGATCCTTGTGGGAGGGCTGTAAACATTTGGGTGTCCAAGCCCAGTGGTTTGTGTTGGCTTTGTGGAACTGGAGAAGATCAAGACAATTCCAGCTCCAGCATGATGGGTGACTCTTGGGCAGGTCTTCAGTCCCTGCCATGGGTTGTGTCTCTTTCTCATGCCCTGTTTGTGCTGTCTGCAGCCACAGCTGGCTCCTCCATCCCCAAGGAGGGCTGAGCCAGGCAAGAGTCTCTCCCTTTGATTTGAACCATAAACTTTTCTGGCTTGAAACCTTCTGGGTTTGGAGTCCATTTATCCATGGAGTTGTTTCTTGGAACAATCCCTCTAACTTCTTGTCCTAATTGAGCAAGAAAACCCAGGACACACGGGTCCTTCAGGGTTCACTGGGGCACTTCATACCTACTCCTACCTCCACATCTGGCTGTAATGACAGCTTGCTAATTACTCTCACAGACCAGGGATTTTATTTACAAAATATAAGTATGTGACCTCAATACTCAGCAAATTCCTGCTCTCTCTTGGCAGATGTCAGGGTTTTTAATCTGACCCTGCTGGGGGTAACGCCAGAAGATAGTTTTTGGTCTTCTTGGCAAGAAGTGTACCAGGTGATAAGATAAATAAATTCTGCCCATTGTTGGACAATGTGGAACTGCCTTTGGGCCTAATGAATAGCAGGGGAAGCACCCCCAGGAATATTTCTTTCATGTAGCTGGCCAGCCTGGTCCTCTGCAGATGGGGAAACAATGCACAGAAAATTAGTTCTTCAATTTAAAACTGCTTTAGTACATGACCTCACTAAGAGAGCCCTAGTGAAGGTGATGAGGCTGAGTTTTCCATTCATTCTGCACAAATTAATCCTTTTTACAGCTAATAAACCTCAGGAGTATTTCTTTTCTGCCTTTATTCACAAAGCAGCATTGCAAATTTCAGACAGAAGACACCCTTTTTAATTTCCATTAGCTTTCCAAAATAGAGTTACTTCTCAGAGAGAAGCTCCCCTTGAACACCCTCAGAGGACTCACTGGGTCCTGGGTTTGCTGTCAATGAACTGATGGAGGACTCAGGTTTTTAGCATCTTGTTCTAATGTTTGCCAGTGTACCAGCTCTTCCCTCGAGTTCATCCCGCTTTATTTGTCCTCATCTGCTCTGTATTAGGAAAAATGCAGGTCCTTGCCTTCTAGCTATTCATTCCTGCCCTAGAACTCTCAAGACATACGAAGAATCACTTGTAATAAAACCAAATAGCAGTTCACTCCCCAGCACTGGAGCAACTGACTTTATAAATCTCCCTTTTATAAAACTCTTTCCAGTCATTATCCAGAAGCACACCCTGAAGTCACAGTCCCAAGTGGAGCTGTGCTAGAACTGCTGCAATTTTAGATCTTTCTCTTTTTTACCTGCAGGGTCAAAAAGGAAAGCAAGGAGCACAGGGCAGTGCAGGGAGCAGAGGCTCACCGGTAGGTGAAAATTCAGTTTTCTGCCCCAGGAAATGCTGTCTGGGAGCTGCTCCTCTAATATCTTTGTGATTTTAGGGCATCCTTGGGCTACCAGGTCCTCGAGGAGTGGTGGGAAGGCAAGGTCAAGAGGGTGCCCCAGGAGTGGACGGAGTGCCCGGGAAGGACGGCGTGCCTGGGGTGCTGGTAAGCTTCAACTGCAGCCTTGTGGCATCCACAGCAAACACAGCGTTGGGGCTGGAAAACTGAAAGGTGGCACAGGACAAATGATGTGATCCAGCTGTGGATATTCCAGTCTACAACTACCTAGAGTGGATCTTCACTTATCATTTGCACACAGAGGCAGCAGCTGCCTTTGCATGACCAGATCTGTAAATAAATAAAGGGGTTTATAGCCTGACAGACACTCACACAGGCACAGAACTCTGTCCACATCTGCAAACCACCCCTGCAAACCTATCCCCTCTTGCTGAGGGCAGAATCCCACCACTCTCCTGTCCCTCCAGAAGCTGTGCAGAAGGGGACAGGGTTTTGTTCCATAACCTCTTGTGTGTTCCTTTTCTAGGGAGAGCAGGGTGACGATGGGGAGGAAGGTGTGACCGGGATGCCAGGCAAGAGAGGAAACCCCGGCGTGCCAGGACTCCCAGGGGCCCAGGGACCACCAGGATTCAAGGTGAGTTTCTGACTCCCTAAGATGCTGCTGTGATCCCTAAGATCCAGTCTGTGAGCCTGATACCTCTGAGCTTGAACTCTCCAAGGTCTAATATCATCTCAGTTCCTGCTGCCATCTTTCACTTAGCTAGAGGCTCTGTAGATCTTTCTTCTCATCCATCCTTCCATCCCTCCACCCATTTTCCTGATGTACACAGCAGCTGAATGTCCCAGAGACTTTTCCTCCTTTACCAAAGGAGCTCAGGAGCCTGCAGACACATATACACTACAAACACTTGAGTCTTTCATCATTATAAACCTGGCTAGAAAAGTTGCAGAGGAAACTGGAGAAGTTGCAGAG
Source organism: Acrocephalus scirpaceus scirpaceus (assembly GCA_910950805.1). Classification (NCBI taxonomy): domain Eukaryota; kingdom Metazoa; phylum Chordata; class Aves; order Passeriformes; family Sylviidae; genus Acrocephalus; species Acrocephalus scirpaceus. Next base: position 6,406,966 of record OU383790.1, on the reverse strand, counting down.
GAACTGCTACAGCCTGCCTGTAGGATGTCCAGGATGGACAACTCCATGGGAGATCCAGGTGTTCTAGCTGCTCTGCAAGACCTGAACTGCTGGAGGGGAATTTGTGCTGTTGGTTTTTAACATATTTACTGGATTAGAACGACTGGAGCCAGTATGGGCTTGGACATCACGCTGGGTGGAAGCAGGGACAAGCTGCTTTTGTGACCTTGGGGTTTCTTCCTGGTCCTTGCCCTGATCCAGGCTCACCACAGGATCTAAACCGGACCCACAGCAATTCAGTCGTTTGTAGAAAGACTCTGTAAATAGGAAGACTCCAGCTGGGTTTGGAGAGGCTCTGGGATCTGATTTAAATTAGGGCTCCATAGCACATCGCCCTTGATCTGTCACTTGCTGCCCTCCAGCTGCCTTGGGCAGTACAACAGGAGGTGCCTGACAGACTCTGTGTCCTTGTCACGCACTCACACCCTGCCTCCAGGGAATTTGTTTCCCCTTTTCTGGCTGTTCCACCATCCTTGGCTCTCCCTGCCTTTGTTGCTCTCTCCCAGTCTGCCCCAGACTGAGTAGCTGGAGCTGCTCCTGGCCCTTGGCAAGGGGAAGAGCAAAGCATGGTGCTGGGTGGCAGGAGGCCCTCTCTGAAGCTGTAGAGTTAACACAGGGGGAAATGTTGGCTTTGCAGCCTCTGGAGTGAAGTCCTGCTCTTGGCATGCCTTCAGCATTTTCCATGAATTAATCATCAATTTCCAGCCTGCTGGGGGAAGAGATGATGGGAAACTGCAGGGCAGGACAAAGAATGTAGGAAGTGCAAAGAGAAGACATTTGATTCCCTTTCTCCCCCTACCCCATGCAGGTGGGACAGCTCTGCTGAGGCTCCTGCTCTGTGGGCAGCCCAGGAGGGGACACAGCCATGCCCACCTTGGTCTCACCCTGTGCCTCCTGAACAACCTGGGGCATCCCCTGATGGAACCACATTCCTTATCCCAATGAGCCATCTTTTCCAGCCTTCCATCTATGGCTATTTCAGCTCAGTGCCGTTATATTTAGCTCCTGTCCTTTGGAATTACTTAAATTCTGTTCTTTTTAGGGTGAAAGAGGATTGCCTGGACAGACTGGCCAAACAGGGAAGCGAGGATCACCGGGAGGAACGGGCCTTCCAGGGAGCCCTGGTGGCCCAGGAGCCAAAGGACAGCCGGTTAGTGGTGGTGGAGCTGATCAGAGCTGACTCCAGGCTTCTCCTGCAGGAGAGGGTGCGGATCCACAGGCTTGGACAGCAGGGGGATCCCTGGGAGGGTCCTTACAGGGGAGCCCATATCCAGCTTGAGCATGTGTGCTGGTTTGAAAGCAAAACCAGTGAAAGGCTCCAAATCAGAAACACAATTTAATAAGAGGAAAAGAAAAGAAAGAAAGTAAAATAAAATAAAAGCAATAGTACAAAAAAAAACCACTGACAGAGTCAGAATACAGCCTGACACCCTGTTAGTTAGGGTGGTGGCAGCAGTCCAGATGAAATGCTCTTGTTGAAGCAGTGATCCTATAGAAAGGTCTGGCAGCTCTTGTCCTCTGGGAGTCCAGTGGGTCAGGGCTCCCTGTGCTGTCCCAAATCCCAGATTCTATCCAGGTGGGAATGCTTGGCTCCTCCCCCTGGGCGGAGCATCTCCCCATGGGCTGATCTCATTCTCTGAGCCCTGCAGTGGCTCCTTGCTGGCCCATGAACCAGAGACAGCTCCCGCAGGGAGTTCCCCATGAGCCATGGGCACGGCATTGCTGGGCCATGGACAGGAGAGAAGGGAAACACTGCCCCAGCTGGTTCCAGCAGCTCCTGGGGATGGGGATGGAATACAGACTGTGGGCACAGCTTACAGTGTAACCTAGGACAGCATGATCCTGGGAGAGAGATTAGGGCTGATATGAAACAAGGCACAGAATGAACCCAGACTACCTCAACTAAAATACACTTGACTGGCTGTTTTACATAAAACCTCGTGCTAATGGTTTTCAAGCTGAAAGGCAGTAACCAGCACCACCATATATCATTTTGTTGTTGATCACAGATCAATCTCACAGATTATTTTGTCTCTGTGACACAAGAGACACATTCTTTTTTTCCATATTGTCACTGCCTGATTTGCTGCAGGAGTAGTGACTGTGTCCCTTTGGCTGAGATGACTCCGTGACATTTAAACCCTTTTGACTTTCCATGTGCTTCTGCCTGAAATTCCTCTAGAAAGAGGGCTTGGTTGATTCTCCTAGTGCAGGAAATACCTTGGTCCCCTGTTAGTAGCAATTTTCCTTTCCAGGACCCAGAAATGGGCAGTTAAATCAATTTGTATCCTTGGAAAGCTTTTCGTGCTCCACTGAGTCCAACCAAGCCCTTTCTTGCCAAGCAGCTTCTCACTGTCATGGCCTTTTTCAAGGGAAAACTTCCCAACAGTGAGGTTTCTAGGCTGATGCTGGAATGACTGTGCATGGGGAATCCCATGACTGTGATGGGTGGATTCCCCATCACTTGGGTCATTCACAGCTGAGTGAACAAGCCACTGTAATGCGCCCCAAAAAGCACAGTCAGAACGGGTGAGACAGCCCTGCCAAAAGGCCAAACAAGCCTTTTCTGTCTCTGATGTTCTAACACTGGAAAAGAATCATCTGGTGAAGGTTTCTGATCCCTTTTGTTTTTATAAACGTTGAATCATCTTGAATTTTGACATCTGAGAAGCCCAAAAATATCAAAGGATGACCATCTCAAGCATGGTGAAAGGAGGATGTTTACATAAGGACTTGCTACGCAGGGCAAGTTTTTTATTCTCAGAGTAAATACTATGTGCTGATTCAAGCTTGATGGTCTTTCAACTATTTTATTATTCTTTTTCTTACGAAATTGAGGAAAAATCCCTGCAGAGAAGAATAGGAAAAGAATCCAAGGATATGCGTGGTTATCCTGGGCTTGAGTGGGAGGTTATATTGTAGGAACATGCACTTCTTTAACAGCTTGAATGAGCATAGTTTAAAATTACAGTTTGAATTTGTAGGTCAGTCCATTTTGTATTAGAAATAAAAGAGGAGCTTGTTTTAAAGTACTTTGAGGCTGTTATTTTGCAGCAAGAAATTCCAAGATCAATCTCAGAGTAGCTGCTCCGCATCCTGCTTGTGCTGGGCCAAGCCAGAGAAGCATCTGCTAGGAACAGAGTAGGTTTGCCTCCCGTTTTGGGGGCAAAAAGGTGGCATTGGTGAGATCTAAGGGATCAAGTGAATTGCTTCTAGCCTGATGTCTGTGTAGTTCCTCCTCCAGGTTTTTTTCATTCTTCTTTCTCATCAGTCCTGCTTAGACTGAGGGATACTCACAGATTTCTCTTTTTCTGGAGCTGCTGAACTCTTGGTGCACCTCTGAGTCCAGCCACCAGTGTGAATTTACTGTTGTCCTTTGTTCTTGTGTTTGTCTTGGCTGTCACGTGCAGGGAGACTTCGGCGAGGCAGGATTCCCAGGGATTGCAGGACTCTTTGGGCCTAAGGTAAGAGGCTGCTGGTGACCACTTGGTTTTCCAGTCTCACTTTACTGGGCACAGGTAATGTTGCACTTGTTGCATGGCTAGCAGCTCTACAGAAACTCTGGAAATTGGATTTTGATCCCAACTTTCTTTAGTTTATGAATTTTCATTTCTTAAGTGCTTACGTGTGCTTTGTTGGAGGAAAAGGGCTGTCCTAGAGATTCTGTGGCTGTTTTCCCCCTTTCTGATATTTCCATTTCCAGCACCAACCATCAGCCTGCACCTGAGACACCAATGTGCATCCCTAACACTGAGAGCCTTGACTTGAAATTTAGACTCATATGATTTCTCTGGTGAAGAGGAAACTGTTTGTTTTCTGTCAAAAGTAAAAGCTGTGCAAAACAGGAGTGGGAAAAGAATTTACAACAAATTGGATCTTCCCAGTCCCACAGACAGGAGGCAGCACCCCAGTCCTTAAAGCAGAGGCACAAACACAGGGTTTGGTTATTTAGTGGACCTCACATCTCACTTTTTGCTCACAGGGCCCCCCAGGAGACCTTGGGTTCAAAGGCATTCAGGGACCACGTGGGCCACCAGGTCTCATGGTGAGTGGTTTTCCAGCTGGTGGGTTTGGGAGGATTTTCTTCCTTCACCCCTATTTCTGTGAGGAGCACAGTGCCCCAGGCCATGGCACCACCTCTGAGCCCCACAGCTGCAGGTGACCACATCTGCACAGGGTTTGGAGACAGCCACACTGCACAGAGCACTCCAGCTGCACTGAAATTCTTTTATTTATAGAATTTCTGAGGTTTAACAAGGGTCATGACAACCACACTGTGAGGACTCCTCTCTTTGGACTTGCAGTTTGAAATATTTTTGTTATTCCAGCTACAAACATCACCACCAAACTGCTGAAAAGCAGCAAAGGTTTGATGTCTTCACTGAGTCTGCCCTAGTGAAAATGACTGTCAGGTCCCACCACATGTGGTGGTTCACATGTCTTTTCTTTTTTAGGGAAAAGAAGGAATTATTGGTCCTCTGGGCATTCAGGGTCCCACGGGAAGCCCTGTAAGTATCCACACTTCTTTCCTCCTGTATTTTTCAGAAGAGTTTAAGTATGTGAGATCCAAGATATTTGAGGCCAGCACAAGTAACCCCCAAATCCTCCTGTAACCAGGAAAACAAAATGGGTTTTAAGATCAGCAGCTTCAGGAAAGTGCAGGGTTAGTCTCTGGCTGCATGGACAGCTGCAGGGAGATTATTAGCCGAGAAGTGAGGAGCAGCAATACATAAGTGCAAGGTTTTCAATAGACTGGAAGACAAGAATGTTATTGCAGATTTTTGAAAGCCAGAGTTTACAAAGAACTTGGACTGGGGGATGGAGGGGGAATACATTTGAATATATTAAATATATATATATATATATATATATATATATATATATATATAAAATTATCTGGGAACCACTTGATTTTGGGAAGTGTTGGAAATCCCTGTCTGCCCTAAAATGCCAAAGGCTCTGAACACAGATGAAAGATCAGGTCATTGCTTTGTGACAACCCAAGCATGGCACCACTCAGAGCTTGGTCCAGAAGCTGCTACTGACTGGCAGAGATAAAAACCAGTGAGAAGAACTCAAATATTGCCAAAACAGCCAGTAATGGCATTTTTTTGCTTTGGGATGGGGAGGCCAATGTGACAACCTGAGCTGATGAGTTGGAGATCCTTGCAAAGAGTGTCTGGGGGTTAGCACCCAGCAGGGCAGCGTGTGAATGGTCAGTGACAGCCACTCCTGTGCTTTGCAGGGGCCCAAGGGAGACAAAGGCAGCCGTGGGGAGATGGTAAGTGCTGGTCCCACCCCGGGTGTCCCTAAGAGGGTCCCTGACTTTGAGCAATCAAGAGTCACTCTGGGCTCTGCTGTGACCACAGGGTGCATCAGGCTCCTGTCAGGGCAAGACACTGATTACAGATGTGTACACACATCCACACCACTCTGCTGGTAAAATTTCCATTTCCTTAACCCAGCAACTCTTCTCCATGTTCTCCACAACTGTGATATCTCCAGTACAGCACCCAGCCCTTGGCACAGGTGCACATGGGTGTACAGGGAGATTTGGGGTCAGTCAGGAGCATTTTCTGACAGCTTCTGTGCTTTTTTTTTTCCCCTGCAGGGTCTTCAAGGTCCAAGGGTAAGTATCTGACATCCCTTTTTCTGACTGTTATCTTGCATTTAAATAAAACAGTTGCTTTTAGCAAGTGTAAAGCTGCAGGGTGGGTAACTGCACACCTGGAATATGATGAGCTCTTGGGGACATGGCATGAGTGACAGCTGAGGAGCTGAAAGGGCTGGGAACAAGGGATGCAGCAGGAATAGAACAGGTGTAGACAGATGTACCCAGAGCAAGAACAAAATGGGGCCACCCCTGTCTTTTGAAAGTTTTGAGAGACAGGCTGCTGTGAGGTGTCAAAAATCCAGCTGGGAACAGATTCCTGCTGGTAAAAACCATGAGAAATGGAAATAAAAACTGGAGATATTTCACTAACTGATGCCACTCTGTCTTTAGGGTCCTCCAGGCCCACGAGGACACCCTGGCCCTCCGGTAGGTATATGTGGGAAGAGTTCATGATTGAAACAAGCTGAAAGGATTGCTGTGATACTCTGCAGAGGGACTGTTCCCTCACTGGAAATTATGGCTTAGCCCCATTCCTCATATGCAAAACCGTGTGTGTGAATGGACCAGTGTTTCATGTGCTTTAGTCCAAACCATCCCCAAGAGTTTTATAGAGACAGCATTGTTGCCTCTCTCACTTCTCTGCACTGAGGGGCTCCAGGGGAACGGGGGGGTTCCAAAGGTCATGGGTGAATATCTGTGCCACAGTGACTGACCAGCTCTCTGGCTGATGCCCCTTTTTTCCTCTGATTTCCAGGGACCACCAGGAGTTCCAGCCTCATTTGTAAGTTGCTATTCTCTGAATGTTTGTTAATGATGATAACAAGTCCTGCAGAGCCAAGGTGCTGCTGGGACCCTTTAGACACACTCAGGTCCAGCAGGAGATGCTCTGTTGGCAGAGCAATGCTTGAACTGCAGCCTTAGAGTGAGAAGTGTTTTCTTGCATCAGGGCACGTTCAACTTCTAACAATCTCAATTTCCATCTTTTTCACACCACACCAGCAGCAGGATGGCTTTGGGGCAGCTTTCCAGACACTGATCGACTCCAACACCGCGCTCAAGAGAGAGGTACGAGGGAATTCTTTAACTCCCTGGGCTTTGCTTGAGCTGGAGAACTGGGAATGGTCTCATCAGTGCTTTCTGTGTGCAGGAAGTTTATACAGAGTCCTGATCTGTCACTGTTCTAGTGGAATATCTGGAATTTATGCAGGCAAAGGTCCGGTTAAAGGATACAGTTCTGTTGTGTCACTGATTAGTGAAGTTTCAGACCTCCTGACTTTGCCATTGTGACTTTGCCAGCATTTCAGCAATGTCCTGTTTGGGACAATACAAGGCCTGGGGCTCACTGGCCCCAAACCAGCACAGCCTTTGACCACTGATTTTTCTCAAAATGATGCAGAAACCTCTGTGGTTACAGCACCCAGTGCCCCCAAGGCACCCCTGATTTGCCTTCTGTTCTCTCCAGGGTAACCAACATCCAGACCTTCTCATGCTGGACCATGGAGGGGAGATCTTTAAGACTCTACACTACCTCAGCAACCTCATTCAGAGCATCAAAAGACCCCTGGGAACCAAGGAGAACCCTGCACGCATCTGCCGGGACCTCATGAACTGTGAACAGAAGATGACCGATGGTAGGAAGCCCCCAATGTGCAAAGGCTGCATCCTCCACAGGGCTGTTCCACGTGGTCTCCTTCCCTGGGACCAGTCACCAAGGAACCAAAATCTCCTTTTGTCATTGGCAGAAAAGGTTAAATGTCCTTGCTAACCCCCAAATCCTCTGTTTCCTCAGGTACCTACTGGATTGACCCAAATCTTGGCTGTTCCTCAGACACCATCCAGGTCATCTGTAACTTCACCAACGGTGGCCAGACATGTCTCAGCCCTGTCACTGTCTCCAAGGTAGGCAGAGCTCAGCCCCAGAGCAGCATTCCCCACACTGCTATTGCCAAATATTTATGCAGTGTGTGTTGTCACAGGACAGTGACCACAAGGACACAGCACAGGGGTTGGGGGAGCATCAGTGCAACTGTAACACTCAGAACTGCTCTCAGGAGTTAAAAAACACACCTCAGGCTCTTATTGGCTCTTGTCAAGACAAAGCCATGGGTCCAGTGATGTTTAATGAGCCCATAGCCTTAACGTGACCAGTAATTTCACAAACGTGCTGCTCCCAAATCCTTTATTGACTTAACTTAATGTTTGGGTCACTCTCACATTTTGCTTTCCGTCACCTGGAGAAGTGAGATCAGCTTAAATACACAAGTTTCCAGTAAAGTTATTGCTATTGGATTTTTGTTGAGGAAGTATCTGTACTAAAAATACAAATAGCAATAGCTGGGCTTGTTTGCAAATGAACTGACCCTGCTTTGCAAACTGTATAGAATTTGAAGTTTACATCCTTTTCCTCCTACCTAAGGATCTTCCAGTTTGTTCTGCAAAGCAGAGGACCTGCTGTGTCCCCATGAAAACTTTCCAAAATGCCTTGGCATCTGGCCCTCATGCTCATATTCACACCAGATCCAGCTCTGGACACCGGTGCAGAACGAAGCAGAGCACAGGGACCCCCTTTGCTATCCCACCTTGTAACCCTGCTGCCCTCAGCCCGTCTGCAGGGTGCCCCCATGACCTCTCTGTCACCTTACAGCTGGACTTTGACATTGGGAGAGTCCAGATGAACTTCCTGCGCCTGCTGAGCTCGGAGGTGGTGCAGCACATCACCATCCACTGCCTGAACACCTCTGTGTGGAGGGAAGGCTCCTCTGAGAAACCCTCGGAAAACGCCGTGCGCTTCAGGGCCTGGAACGGGCAGGTGTTTGAAGCCAGTGGGCAGCTCAGGCCAGAAGTGGCAGCTGATGATTGCAAGGTATGTTGTGAAAGAGGGAAGAAGAAGTGGAGAGAAATCCCAGAGCCCATTCTGGGGCTCAAGTAACACCTATGCTGCTCATCCAACAAGGGAGAAGGGTCAGGTTTACCTGTTCTCCACTAATTTTCCAGTCCAGGATGCTATAGCAGCTCCTGTGAAGCAGATGGCCTTCAAATAGAAAGCAAAAGATGAAATTCTGATGCTACCTGTGATGTATAGCAGCAGTGAAATGACAGAAGGGGGAATGGCTTCCCATGAGTGGTGACCCTGGCTCTTGTCTGGTGCCACACAGAGTCAGGAGATGCAGGGCTGCATTCAGGCTCACAGCATTAGGAGTTTATCTTGGTGGTACCACTCAAGCTCAGTTTTCATCAGCCTGATAAAGGGTTCTCCAAAATGCTCTCTAAACCCACGCCAGCCCCTTGTCTCACAGAGGGATTTTCAGGCTAACACCTCATGGAACAGCAGATTCCCCACCCTGGTTCACAGCTGTCTCTCTGTCCCCCCTCCCCACACAGATCAAGGACGGACGCTGGCACCGGACCCTCTTTTCATTTCGGACACAAGACCCCCAGCAGCTGCCAATTGTCAACATCTACAACCTGCCCCCATCCGAGCCAGGACAGCAATATCACCTCGAGGTCGGCCCTGTCTGCTTCCTTTGAACCAAGCTATGGAACCCTGGCTCTGAGGCTCCAGTCCCACGGTTGGCCTGTCCTTACAGGGGCTCTCCCCCTCTCTGCAGCAAGGACAGCTGTGCTGTGTCTTTCGGGTCAACTCCTGCTCCAGCCTTTGGCTCAAGGCCTCCAGGCACCCAGGATCTACTGAACTCAGCCAGTTGTTGAAAGGAGGAAGAACAAGGATGTGGGGGAAGCAGGCATCAGTCAGGATGTGAGCAGTGAAAAGGGATCAGGGTCTGGATGTTGTGGTTCCACACACACACAAAGCTTTTTCCATGACCAAAGAAAACATTGAGAGAAACCTCAAGCGACTTGCAGTGTGCGGGGTTTTTTTGTTCTTTTCCCCCACCCCAATCCACCCACCCACCCATTTTTATCTGGTTCCTGAGCTACCAAATGTTCTTTCCATTGAAAAAAATAATTAAAAAAAAAAAAATAGAGCTTCCCTCTCAGAGCTTGTGGCCTTCTGGACAGCCACGTGCTGCATCAGGTCTCCCAGGCGGAGCTGCAGGTTGAATCTGGCTGCTCTGTGTACAGGAAGCATTTTGATGTGCAATATTAGAAGAAACAAAAAAAATATATATATTATATTATTTAAAGCAAAAAGAAAAAGGAAAAAAAAAAAGAAAAAAAAAGCCAAGTTCCTCCTTCCATGAGTTTAATCGACACTCCCTCTCAACGTGTGGTGTTGGAGTAGGGGAGAGTGATGAAGCAAAGAAGGGGGAATGGAAAGAGGAGAGGGGAAGAGATTGGTGCTAAAATAGAGAGAGGGAATGGGCTCATCTGATTTGTTTCTACCTCTCACTGTGAAATCTCTGGTGCTCTTAAAAAAGTGTGTTATTTTATATATATGACTTTATTTAAGGTTGTGAAGGTGCTACGATGTCTTGCCACAGACCCAAAAAAAAAAAAAAAAAGCCCCATAGAATCTCCTCTCTGGGAAGAGAGGAGATTATGTTCTACAGTTAAATCAGAGAAACAGCCACCTTAAAAGGGATCCTTCAGTGCCCACAGGTGTCAATAACACAACTCACACCACAGCCAACATCACTTACGGGATAATTTACAAGCAAATTTGGTTTTTTCTGGTTTTTCATTCATCAGCACTTCACTGCTTTGGGAGGGGAGTGAGGGACACAGCTCATCTAGAAGTGTTGAGCCTCAGAGAGATCTTTGGGGTTGGTTGAGTTGGGCTGTACTGAGTTGCCCTCACGACTCCCTGGACTAAGCTCACGTTTAATCTCAGCTCTGCAACTCTTCCCTCGGCCCCTCTGTCAAGACTGACATGTTGGTACCTTGTTTCAGAACCCAGCCAAGCTTGGAAGGGTTTTGTTTTGTTAAGTTTTGTAGAAATTTAGTCTCTATATGTAAATTTGGAGGATTTTTTTTTTTTAAGAGGATAATTATGGTAATCTTTAATTCTATATAAGGAATAATATTGATGTAATCAGAGCTGTACTGTATCAGAAACTTTTCAGTGCCTGTTTGGAGTTTTCATGTCTCATATGGACTATGGATTTTATTTTTTTGAGGGAAAAAAAAAATATCTGTGAGTCTCTCTTTGTGTATTTTTTTTTGTCACTACTGCCTGCTGGTTGGTTCCCAGCCACCATAGGAAAAGGTTAACAGGATCTGTCCCTAATACCTCGCCCTCCCTGCAGCCCCTGGCAGAAATACCTCATCCCCAGGCCAAAATCACCACCACCCATCACTCTGCCTCCCTGCACACCCCCCATACTCCAGATCTCTCCATTTCTCATCCCATGCCATTGGTTTTGTGTTTTCTCAAGGCTGCAGTTACCATTTGTTCACCTTAAAGCCTTTTTTTTTCCTTTTCTTTTTCCTCTTTTTTTTTTTTTTTTAAACTTTAAATAAATATTTAAAACTGAGGCAATGGAACAGGACTGGAATTGTTTGGTTTTTTTGGTTCTTCATAAGAAACTAGGTGGGCAAGAGTGCAGAAATACCCCATTTCCCAGGGGTTCCCCCAAGTGATCTGAACCTCCCTATGATGCCAAATGCACAACAAGATTGGGATCCCCTTGGCTCCCACCTGCTGTGCCTCATCCCTGTCCCCATCCTGCCACGGGGCTGGGGAGCAAGAGGAAGAAAGGGGAAAAAGGGAAAGGGGGAAAAAGGGAAAGGGGGAAAAAGGGAAAGGGGGAAAAAGGGAAAGGGGGAAAAAGGGAAAGGGGGAAAAAGGGAAAGGGGGAAAAAGGGAAAGGGGGAAAAAGGGAAAGGGAAAAGAAAGGGGGGAAAGTGGAAAAGAAAAAGAAAGGGGAAAAAGTGGAAAGGAAAAAAAGGAAAAAAGAGAAAGGGAAAAGGAAAAAAAAGGGAAAGGAAAAGAAAAAGGGAACAGAAAAAGAAAGGGGGAAAAGGGAATGGAAAAAGAAAGGAAAAAGAAAGGGGGGAAGGGAATGGAAAAAGAAAAAAGGGAATGGAAAAAGAAAGGGGAAAAGAATGGAAAAAGAAAAAGGGGAAGGAAAAAAAGGAAAAAAGGGAAAGGAAAAAAGGTAGTGGGGAAATGGGGTGGGGGGGAAAGAAGGAGGGGGAAAACTAAGGGAGAGAAAAGGGAAAAGACGAGGGCAACAGCAGCGGGCAAAGCAGGGGGCGGGAGCAAAAAAAGAGGGCGGCAAAGGGAAAGAAGGGAGCAAAGGGGAAAAAATCCTGGAGGTTTTTGTGACAAAAAGCCCAGGAGCTGCCTTGGCCGGTGCCGGTTGCGACAGGGGCACTGGGAAGGGGCTGAGCCGTGTTTGCCCAGCCCGGGCTCTGCCCCTTCCCGGCACCCCTGGGTGCTGGCACCAGCTCTGCTCTGGCACCCAAGCCCGGCTGATTGTCCCTGCCCTGAGCCACAGGTCCTGAAGCAGCTGCTGAGGGCAGGGTGAAAGCAAAGGCTTTTAATTAATTAATCATCACACATCATTAGGATGCCAGCATTAGAGGAGCTGTAAGGCGCTGTTAAATAGGGACATGCTGCATTTAAAGAGGTTGTCATTTATAGGTTTTTAAAAGTTTGGGCCCACTGCACTGATGAGTTCCCTGCCTCATAGCCAAGGCTCCTATCCCATGGAATCCCCCATGGCATCTGCCCTCCCAAGAGCACACGAGAACCCTTGTGCAAGCCCTGTGCCCCAAGGGGAAACAAGGTCCAAAGCTCTTAGAGCTGCCAACCAGCCATCATCCACCAGGGTTTATTTGCCCTGGGGATGAAAGCCATGTCCTGCTGCCCTCAGTGTCCCCAAGGTCTCCAAACACACCTGAAGCTGCTTTGCCAGGCACCCACAAAATGAATTGCAGTTTCTGAGAACAAAAGCCTGCATTGGGGAAGCATCAGGTGGGGTGAGGTGGGGGGGATGGGGGAGGTTCCTCCTTTTTTGCCGGAGAAATCCCAGATTTTGCAAGCTGGATTTCCTCCACCTGCTATTGCTTCACGCCTGAGCAAACAGCCCAGCACGTTGGTGCTGCAGATGTCCAGCGTTGCTGGCAGCCCTATATAAGGGACAGAGCTGAAAAACAGCCTGGCAGAGCAGGAGAATCCTCCTGGACAGACAGGAGATGTTGGCCACCCTCACCCTTTTCCTGGGGCTGCCCCTCGCCCTGGCCACCGAGCCCCAAAGCTGCGCCCCGCTCGTCCCCATCACCTTCGACAACACCACGGTCCCTCAGGTAAGCCCTGCCCTCATCCTCTTCTTTCCTCTCAGCATCCCTGGCCCTTAGGGACACGGGAGGAGGTTATGGGAGGAGCACTGCCAGCTCAGTGTTTATCTCACTGCCTGTCCTTTTTGTTTTCCTAAAAAAAAAAACCAGACTGCTGCACAGGAGCACAGGGAAGGGGTGAAGCCTTGCAGCTCTGCACCCATAATCTCACGAGCAGGAGCTTTTTGGGGGTTCCTGCTTCCACCTCTCTGCAAACCAAGCTGGGCAGCACCATCCCAATGCCTCACCACTCTGTTTTAAGTCCTTTTCAAGTGGTGGTGGCTCAGGTCACGAGTCTCCATCCACAAACCCTTCACTGCATAAACAGCATTTAGTCCCTCGGGAGCTCTTAAGGGGAGGAAAGCAATGAGAGCCTGGCACGGAGCAGGAGAAACACCACTGCAGAAAGAACTAACTGGCCATCCTGGGAGCTGCAGCAGTGCCTTAACAGAGAGGGGACAAAACCCAGAGACCCTCACACAGCCCAGATCAGTCACCTACAAGGGGTGCTGCTGGCTGTGGGACAGCAGACACAGGACACAGCATTTGCTTTGCATGGGGTGCCTGTGTGTGAACCTGGCACAGCTCCTCCAACCTTCCCCACTCTGCTCCCCTCTGCAGATCCTGGGACAGTGGTTCTACATTGCTGGTGCCTCCAAGTACCCCCGTGATGTGGCAGAGCTGAGAGAAATTAAATTTTCAGCTTTTTTCTTATCTCCTGGCAGCCATGAGGATGAGCTCAACGTCACGGAAATAGCAAGAATGTAAGGACAGGGATTCACACCCTGATCTGGCTCCCCCATCCCCAGGGGCATTTCTACCCTCTGGTGTCACCCTCTGGGCTGACACACCCCACAAATTTGGGGCTGGAGAGCAGCTTTGGCACATTTATTTAAGCTCTGTAGTCCTGCTCATGTTCCAAATCCCTCAGGTTTGGCTGGGGCAAGCTTGGGGGTGTTTGCTCCCTCTGGCCTCTCTGCCCCACAGGAATGAGACATGTGTGGTGAGGAACTCCACGATCCAGGTGTTCCACCAGAACTCCACCATGACACACGGTAAAGCTCCAGTTGTAGCACTGGGATGGGATAGGGTGGGGTGGAGGGACTCAGCCACCCCCTGAACCCTCTGCTTCTGCCCCTCAGTACTTGGCACCCTGAGCCTTTTACACCTAAAATCATGTCTGGAGGTGGAGGGAAAAAATTTCTCCCACCACACACCACATCTATGGCAGTACTGTGGGACCAGAGGGGTCCCCACTGGGATGAGTCACAAGGATAAAAGGTGATGAGCCTCAGCGTGGGGCGGATTCTCAGCAGTGGGGAAATCTCACTCTCTCCATACCTTCCAGTTGTTGACAACAAGGTGTCCTCCTCAGCCGGACTGATCCAAAGTGACAAAGACCTGCTGATCCTGAGCCACACCAACACTGACTTCCCGACTCTGAGTCTCTCAGGTGAGCAGATGCTGCCCCAGGGACAAATCAAGGGCCATGGACATCTCCAGTCCTCACAAGCAGGGCAAAAAGCCCCTTTTCCCTTGATACAGAGAGGGGAAAGATGGAGACAGGCCATGAGCTCCCCATCTGCACTATGGGGATCACCCAGGAGCAAAGCAACCCTAAAGCTCCAATTCTTTCCCCCCCTTCTCCATTTCTCTGGCAGCACGGACACCCAACGTGAGCAAGGAGCACATGGAGGAGTTCAAAGCCCACCTGCACTGCCTGGGCTTCACTGAGGAGGAGGTGTTCTACACCTCCACAGAGGTACAAACCCCTCCCCAGGGGGGATGAGCCCCAGGCCAGGTTCTGTTTCCAGCTGGGATGGGGGTCTGGGGGCAACGTAAGTTTAGTCCCCCAGCACAGCTTCCCTGCTGTGCATCCCCACTCCTCCTCGAGCATCCTACCCCAGCCATTCCTGGTGGTTCTGGGGTGAGGGAGCTCCAGGAGTTGATCTCTCTCCCACAGCATGCCTGTCCTCTGCCTGGGGATGAAGAAAATGCAGATCCACAGCTGGGGTAACCCCCATGGACCGGCTCAGCTGCTCCATCCTCATCCTCCTCCAGCCACAGCCAGGCTCAGCACAGCCTCAGAACCTCTTGGTCTATCCATGTTTTGTTTTTCCCCCCTGGATTAAACACTCAGTTTCACTGTTCTCAACTGGGCCCAAAATAAACTCCTGTTTTCAACCACTGGCTGCTCCTGCTCCATCTTCTCTGGGACCCCCTCCTGCCCCTGGTGCTGCATCTCCAAACCCACCCAGAGATGTGAAATGCTCCAGACAAAACCCAACCAAGGCCAAGCACAACAGTGGGCACAGAGGTGCCCATCCCTCAGACCAGCTCTGTGGGGGCAGAGGACCCTCCCAGCCTCAGGACATGAGCACCCACCCCTCAGGGTGACACACAAACCTGCCAACCCCCTCGAGCCTGCCCCACCACAACACTCTCAGCACCTGAACACCCCCACCCTCAATTTTCAAGCCAAGGCTCCATCAAATCCCACAAGGCTCTGTCTACACCACAGGGGTCACTGCAGGGTGGGGTGACAAGAGGTGGCACTGCACCTTCCCCAAGTGTCTCTGAGGAGGGGAAAGGGGAGAGGATGGGAAAAGCCATTACCCAGAGCCAGACCAAAGTGTTCAGGGAGTCTCTGCTGCCAGAGAGGAAAAGGCACACAACACGCCAGAGAAACAAGCCCTGACTGTCTGACAACACAGGGACAGCAGCAGGACAGGGAGGGCAGGGAGCTGCCACAGGGGATGTGTCCAACAGGACAGGGGTGACCTCTGAGGCCCATAAGCACCATTTTTGAGGCCAGTTTTCACAAGGATGGCAAAAGCAGCTTCTCTTCAAAGCCCCTGTGGGTTTGGCCTGAGATTGGGGTGGGGTCTGCAGCCAAAGCAGCACTGGGAGAGCTGCACAACATCTCATTAGCAGAGCAAGAGGCGACTGTGGCAGCTGCTCACAGGGAAAAAATGGGCAAATTTAGGGCAGATTTAAGTTTTAAATGAAGTAACTGCATCACCAACAGCCCACTGCTACCAACACCTGCCAACAGCAGCCACATCCAAGGCCGGGGCAAGTGCCAAGCACGTGGCTCTGCCCTGGGCATCGCCCCTAAAAGGCTCCGGTTGCAACACGGGTGCAGATCCGGCAGCCCTGGGCACATCCTGTCCCCTCCCAGCAGAGCTGCAGGAGCCAGAAGTGTCTGTCTGTCTGTCCAGGACTGTGCTCACTCAGGGTGCTCAGACATGGCCTGGCTCGTGCTCATCCTCGGCCTGGCAGCGCTGCTGCCCACGGACGCCGACCCCTGCGGAGCCCAACGCCCGGACAACTCCACGGCCTCCAAGGTAGGAGCCACACCAGCCTCGGGGCTGCCCCATGCCTGCAATGAGCTTGAGGGGGCTCAGCTAAGCCTCACTGTCCCTTGGGAAAGGGGAAAACCCCACCTCATCCCCACTGCTTGCCCAGCACATCTGCCACAGTGCTGTCAGCAAAACACCTGCACCAAACGGGAAATGTTTGCTGTCCAAAACACCTCGAATTACCCAATTTCCTCAGGTTCCCAATGGTGACCTTGAAACAAGGCTGGGTGTTTTTTTGTGTAAATCCCCCGTGACAAAGCCGGGCTGTCCTGACCCTGCTGCACCGCCCAGGTCACCCACAGCCGGTGCCAGCACCCTTCCCAACCCCCACGCTGTTTATTTTATTTTCCCCCCCAGTTCATTTGCAAATGTTTCACCTTGTCGCTGCAAATGCCAGAGGGAGAACTAGCAGCACTGTCAACTTTTGCCGCGGGAGGGGTGGAAATCCCAGGGTTTCTCCTGCACACCCAGCAGCTGTCACCACGCTGTCCCTCCCTCCCCGCAGCTGCTGGGGACGTGGCTGTACGTGGCAGGGGCTGCCCAGTTCCCCCAGCACCAAGTGGAGATGCTGCTCATCGACCACGCCTATCTGCGCCTGGATCCCGGTGCCAGCGGGCAGGAGCTGCTCATCAGTCACTACGTGGCCGTGTAAGACGCGGTCCCTGTGCTCCCAACCCATCCCCTCCCTGCTACAGCCCTAAAATCTTTTAGCACAGGACACGAGCACCTTTCCGGATTGGTTTTTCCAAAAGGAGCCTCTCCTGCCTGCTCTGTGCACTCTCTCCCCCTCATTCCCTTTATTTACTGATTTATTTCAACAGTCCGCAGGTTTAGGCAAGTTTTGCAGGGCACAGAGGTCCCACAAGCACCAAGCCCTGCAGGCATGGGGGATGCAGGCAAGGAATGACCTCTCCAGAAGTCCTTATGCCACGGCTGCTGACTCTGCCAGGCACCAAAAGCTGTTTCCCCCATAGGTCAGAATTTCAGGGGGTGAATTTTCCTGTGCCAACGCAGGCAGCACTTTGAGGTTTCAGTTATTTCAGGGTGGAAAACGTCTGACCACCAAGGATGGGGAGAGCAGTGGCAAGGCTGAGACCACGATCTGCCACGTAAAATCAAACGCCTTGATTTTAACAGCGAGAGGAATTAACCCTGAGGAGGGGGTGGCAGATGCCCGGTGTGGGGTCAGGAGCAGGGCCGGGGCTTTGCTGGTCCTTTCCAGACCACGGCATCACCTCCTTCCCCTCTCTCTCCAGGGGGGACCAATGTTTTACCAACAACCTGACCTACCTGGAAGTCATCGCCGGTAACGCCTCGCTGGTGAAGCACGGTGAGCAGCACGGGTGGGGTTATCACCCAGCCCACGCTTTCCCGTGGATTGGGACACACAAAGGTCCCATGTCCCTGTTTTACATTATCTGATACCTTTTATTCCTGAGTCTCTTTGCCTGTTTGAAGCCTCGGCGGGCTCCAAACTGCCCCCCAAACCCGGGGGCACCCCAGGGATCACAGCCCCATCCAGCCACGTTAAACCCGCAGAGTAATGCTGTGCCAGGAGCAAACCTGCTCCCATCCCTGCGAGAGAACCCCATCCTGCTTGTGAAGTGATTTCACAATCCCTTGGGGGAGGGAGGGGACACTCGTGGCAGGTTTCAGGGAATTAATGAAGCCTCTCGTTCCCAGTTGCTTCCTCCTTGCTGAGGAAGTGGGGTGAGCATTGCAACCCCCTGGATGCAGTTTGCACTGACCCTTCATACCCTGAGTCCCAACACACCACATCATTCAGCACATTCCAACAGCAGCACAGGAGCTGGAGGATTTTGGCTCTTTCACACCCCAGCCCCATTTTTAAGAAAATAAATTTATATAAATTTTATAAATTTATATAAATTTATATAAATTTATATAAACCAAGAGCCAAAAAAATCACCCTATTTCAGGACATTTGTCTTCACCTGCTGCTGAGGGTTGAATCCCAGGGATTACTGGCATTGCCCACACCTGGGCTGGAGTTTATTGCTGCTGCAGCACTGAAAATCTGAGTTATTGTCTCTGTTCTCTCCAAGCCAACACCCAGCAAACTGAGGGGATGCTGATGAACGTGAGCTCTGAAAACCTTTTACTCGTCCAGTACCAAATGCAGAAGGAAAGGATGTATTTGGGGCAGTATCTCTATGGTATGAAACTCCATCCTAAAGTAATTTAAAGCTATCGTGGGACACCCAAACACACACCCAAAATTATCAACTAAAACCAGACAGCAGCTTGGCATCACCAACTGTCAGTGGCTTTCCTGAGAGCAACACTCCGGGGGCCATGGGATTTGCAAACCTCATTAAACCCCACATCTCTTGGAAAGAAGAGCAAGTTAAAGACCAAACCAACCTACACAGAGAACAGGAAGCAAATACAATTCAGCATCGATATCATTGTAAAATCTCAACATTTTCCAACCATGCTGTTTCAGTACTTAACCTCCCAGGGCAGAGCACGTGGCTTTGCAGTGCTAAAGCTGATCAGATTTAACCACAAACCCACAAAGCAGCACTTTTGACCCTGATAAGGCTCCCCAGGCTGCAAAGCAGTTGCTTTAGAGATTTTGAAGACACATACAGAAAACTGCTCCCACACTCTGCTTCAGTCCCTCCTGACAGCCCAGGGGTATCAATCCATCCTGCAAGCCCTTTAAGCATTCAGGAGCAGAATTGTTTGGGAGGGGGTTAAACAAGTGATACCCAAGGTTGGTTTTGTTCGGGTGTGTTCACTAAGGGGGTGAGAGACCCTCACACAGACCCCATCCACAGCAAGCACTGGTGGGGAAGGGGGCAGCAAGGACAGGGACGCGGCACAAAGGGCTGTGCTGAGGCCACCACTCCGTATCTTAACACCTGACAAATCCTTCTCCTCCTCCAGCCCGGAACCTGAAAATAAGCAAAGCTGAGCGGGAGGAATTTGAGCGCCACGTCGAGTGCCTGGGGCTGAGGGTGGAGCAGATCGTGTATGCGCCGTGGAAAACGGTACTGGGGGGGACAGGGTCACCAAAGCCACCACTGCCCCCTCCAGGCAGGGCTGCAGGACCCCTCCAACTTCCAAACTGGGGTCTTGGAGACACGTTTTCAAATGTGTTGGGAATTATTTGGGAGATTAAATAACCTCTTGTTCAACAGAGGTTTAAAATAGCACCCCTAAAATGAAAGAGCATCCCTGCTGGAAACCTACTAACAGCCTGCCTACCCCTGCCAGGGGGGAAATAGGCAAGGGATTTTTGCCCTGAAATTACTGATTTTGCCTTGAAATTACTGATTTTGCGTTGAAACCCCTGATTTTGCCTCCCAGCAAGGACCAGCTGCTCCCAGGAGCTGCAGAAAGGGCAGAAGGCCCCAGGGATTTTTTTTTTCTTCAGGTTTTCCACCAAAACATTAACCAGGTCCAGTCCTCACCTCTGTCACCCGATTTAAGACATTTTATCCTGCAAATAACCCAGACCCTGAGTCAGCTTGACAAGGGCTCCTGTTTGCAAAGTGAAGGTGAAAAAACATCTTACCTTTGCTGCTCTGTCCTGGCCATCTGCTCATCCACATCAGCAGGCTCTGAGTTTTCAGAGGTGCCCAAAACCCCACTCCAAGCCACCAGGCTGGATCCAACATTGTCCCCAGTACTTCTCCAGCCTCAAGAGGCTTTTTTTTAAAACTGCCCTACAGGTTATGGGGAACAGAGGACAAGAGAATGAAGGGGCAGAGAGAGAAACCCTTGGAATGGGGCTGGGGCAAGGTCAGGTCTCCTCTCCCATTTAGCAAACAAGCAGCACCTGGGAGGGAGAGCCCAGCTCCTCTGCATTAACTGCACACAGCTGTGCACTGGGGGGTGCAGGGTCTGCATCACATTTAAATTTGGGCAAAATGAGGGGAATCAGTCAGGACTGTCTGTGCTTGCAAGCACTGGTGCAACTGAGGTTGGCAGTCACTGGCCAAAGTAAGCCACTGCACCTGAGGAATAAAAAAACAATTAGACAAACACAGAAAACATTTTGGGGACTTTTGTCATCAGGCTGAAGGAGGTGGATGTGAACAAAGCATCAGAGCAGACTCACAAAGCCCTGTGCAGGCATTAACAGAACTAAACCTGTGCTGAGTGCCTGAGCAACACAAGCTTTTTTTTACTTATTTCCCTAAAAGTCTGAATTCCCCCTTTCCTTCAGAGCACACACAGCCCAACTTTGCCACAAAAACTTGGTTTCCTCTTTCCATCCCAGGCCTGGAAAATGGCACCAGCAGGAGCTGAGTGCCTGGGCAAGCAGTGTCTGTGCCTGGGCCAGCATGGGGAGGCCCTCTTAGACATACTGAGCTAAAAGGGGAAAGAAAAATACTTCTTTCTTGAGTAAATTCTCTCTTGCTGGCACCTTGGCAGCTTCACTTACCCTGTTTTTGTTGTTTTGACAGGAGGTGTGTCAAGTGAAAGAAGCTGAAGACAGCAAAAGCCCAAACCCAGAGCCGGTGGCTGCAGTCACAGCATCACCTGATCCAGGTACTCCCTGACCTGGGAGTGCAGAGAACTGACCCCACACAGGGCAATAAACGTTTTCTTCAAAGCAGATGCAATTTGGTGCCAAATTTTTTGAGAGCAGAGGATTCTGAAGAGGTCAGAAGTGGGGTTTGAAAAAAAAAAATAATAAGAAAAAAAAATTCAATTCACCTTGTGCGTCATCCAGCCAGGAGCTGGAAGAGTCAGCCTGGAGCTTCTCACTGAGCTTGGAAAAGTGCTCTGCCAAAATGCAGCGCTGCAGTGCAGCAGTAAGAGAGACCAGCCAGGAGAGGGCAATCATTAACTACTTTAAACAAGCAAACCAAGCATTTGAGGAGTGACAGGGATCTAGAGAAGGCTGGAAGCTGTAACTGTAGCTGTACCTACAGCCTGAGGAAAAGGGGGCTTAGCTGAAAGGAACCACGCAATTCTCTTGGCAGCAGCTTGACTGCCAATAGCACAGGTGGGACAGCTGCTCCTGCCCAAAGCCTCTGGACCAGGGAAGTTCTCCCTGATCATGTCCATCCACAGCTTGGTTTGCACACCGTGTCTGACACTGACAAATTACCCTCCTGCCAGAGGGAAGGGGTGCTAACCCAACCCAGCCTGGATTTTTAGTTTCCCAGGGAAAACGTCATGTTTTCTCATTTCTCAGCAAGCTCAGCACCCTGGAGATGAGAAGTGCCAAGAATGCCATTGCTCTCCATGCCTCCAGTACACTCCTGTGCTCATCAGGCACCTCATACACCCCTTATCCCAGCCCCAAAGGGAGGACAGCACCATCACTGCCATTGTAAAATGGGCAAGTGTACCAAGAGACTGCTGCATGTCTGGAGAGTAATTCAGTCCCAGCTCTAACTTAGTAATTAAGCACTCAAAATATCTCTCTTCCTTAAAAAGGAAGAAAATGAGAAAAGCCAGAGGGAGGGCAGCAGCGAGCCCTGTGACTCCCCCTGGAGCTCCAGGGTGCTCAGTTTCTGTCCAGCTGCCTTTACCAGGCAGAATTTCAGTGTTAAAGCTTTGGAGTGACTGCTCTAGCAAAAATTAATTTTACAAGATCTCAGAATCATTAAGGTTGGAAAAAATCTCCAAGGTCAAGTCCAAGCTGTGACCGATCCCCACCTTGTCAACCAGACCAGAGCACTGAGTGCCACATCCAGTCATTCCTTGGACACTTTCCAGGGATGGTGACTCCACCACCTCCCTGGGCAGCTCCTTCCAATGCTTGACAAATCTTTTAGTGAAGAAATTCCTCCTCATGTCCAATCTGAACCTCCCCTGGCACAGTTTGAGGACATTCTCTCTCCTCCTGTCCCTTGTTCCCTGGGAGCAGAGCCCAATCCCCCAACTGCACCCTCCTGTGTCAGGGAATTGTGGAGAGTGAGAAGGTTCCCCCCTGAGATTTTCTGCAGGACAAAAAGTAAGTTCAGCCCATTCCCTCCAGGTCTTGAGGCACAGGTCCTTGCTTCACCCACCTCTTTATCAGCTTGTGCTGTGAAACAGAACTCCCCAACCTTTCCAGACTGCAGGGGGGCTGAGGGGATGCTGGCAGCAGCCTCCAGTGCTGCAGTTCAAGGGCCCATCTCAGCTGACACCACTGGAGAGCTGTGGCTCAGATTACAAAACCCCAGACTTCATGAGCAGATTTATAGCTGAATAAAAGCCTTGAATTACATAAGGAGACATAAGGAACAAACAACGCCAGTCTGCCCCCACAGCAAGTTTTGTTAACCAAATCAGAGGCCACTTGCACTACCAGCTATGGCTCCTGAATGACCTTCAAGGGTAGGCAGGAGGACCTGGCTGGGTTGTTATTAATGAAAAAACTTGTACAAAGCCTTGATTTTGAAAACTATATAAACCAGGTTCTTTCAAGGGGATAACTGCAGAGCTTTCAGTTCTTCTAGGAAATTCACTTCTCTGAACAAAGTGTTATGGATACTGCAGAGATGAGCAAAGTCCAGCAACACTCAGAGACAGGTAAACAGTGTCTGAACATCCCTGACTCATCACCAACATTGTCAGCCTTGATCTTGCTGGCTTTGCTGTTAAGAATTCTGTTCTCACAGGTCCTCATAAGTGAGAATCTTCCCAGTGTCAATGTCCTTGGTGAGAATCAGGAAGAAGTCTGGCCCCAAAGAGCTCCAATAAACCACAGAGAAAAGAGAAGGAGACGTGGTATCTCTTTATCAGACCTTTATTAGCAGACTGTTCCCTACATGAAGAATCCGAGTTAGATTTGCATTATAACAATTTGTGGTTACAGCTACAAAGATGGTTGTCATTTTGCATTGATTTTTGCATTCTGATATTCATATTCTCATTAGGCCACACTGGTAGGAAGGAGCCACGGCAGAATTTATGACACGTCTCAGGAAGAGGGGGTTGAAAAAAAATCGTATCACTAATCCATTGTTGGTTAGATTTCCATGTGGCTACAGCTGACAGCACTGAAAGTCAAGGCAGAGTCTCACTTGAGAGACTCCCCAGGAGCCACCAAAATCTGTCATAAAAAAAGCAGCTGTTGAGTGCTAGCAAATCCTTTTCCAATTTCTCACACACATCTCCAGTGTCCTCCTGCATGTGATGAGCACTGGCACAGCAGCGATTCAGCCTCGAAGCACAACTGCAGCAGCTCATGTCCAAGTGCAAGTTTCCTTCCATCTCTCTGGAAATGTGTATTGTCTTTAGTCCCTGAGATTTCTCTCTTCCCCCCTTACCTAAAAATTCCCCCAAGCATTGTTAATTAACTGTTGTGACATCCAACATCCACAGACCTTCCACTTCCCAACTTCAGCCATCCACCCAAAGCCTTTCTGCCGTGCACAGAGGCGATTCCAAGCTAAGGCAAGCCTCACAGTGCACCCTCCCCCCATGGTTCTGCTTCCTCATCTGCTCCCTTCTCTCCTATGGCTTCTTGCTACAGAATTTCTCTGGGCTGAGGTCCTCCAGCAACAAACCCAGACGTGGGAAAGGCAGTTCAAGCCCCAGAGGGCAGGTACGTCAGTGACTTTAGCATCCATCCCCACGACTCAGCTGTGTGATGTAAAAGAACTAATAGAGAACTTTTTAAAGAAGAAATACAAGCACAGTAACAATATTTAAACAAACCTATAAAAATAGTGTGACGTAACTCTGTTCAAATAAATACAAAATAAATATGCTTTAAGCAGTAAAACAGTGGAATGCAACGCTGGTCCATTTTACCCAAAATGAAAAGTTGGGTGAGGATCTCCCAGGCCTCAGAAGCTGGATCCTATTAACTAAAGCAGCCCATAATGCTATCAAGAGAAATTTTAAAGCCATCTCTTTCCCTTAGCCTTATGAAAAGCACCCTTTGAAAGACAAGCAAGCATGTCTTCAGGACTGAAAGCTCACCTCTGCCAGTGACAGCCAGCCCCTCTCCCTAACACCCCTTCCCACAGCAGACATTCCTGACTTGGGGCCTCCATGGCACCAATGGAAACCTGAACATCCATCTACCAAGAGGTCTAAAGAGATAAGATAGCAGCATAGGCACGGGGTTTGGAAAAGGTTCACGAGCTCTCCTTGGCACCAGGCAGGATGGAATTCAGAGGTCCATGCAACACTGCACAGGGGCTCTCATGCCGTGCTGGGAGCACAGCTGCACAGGAGCTGTGAGTTGTTTTGTCTTTGTTCACTAAAGCCATGCATCACAGTGCCGGGCAGCCCAGGGCTCTCCTGCCTTCCCCTTTCCAAGCCCCTGCAGAGAATAAGACAAGCCAATCCCGGCATGCAAAGGATACAGGCATGCAGGCTCTAGTCTGCTGCTTCTGTTAGTAAGTGCATCTTGTTAGTGGGTTTATGAGACACACTTAAACCTATAAAAAATAAATAATCCTAATTCTTCATCAGGCTGGCTTAAGTAACCTTCAGCCTGGCTGGATAAACCACTGCCCACCAGCCCTCCAAACCAGTACAGATCAAAATTACATTTCATGTCAATTCTTGGAAGCAGAACATGAATGTCTCCCACCCAAAGGAATATTTGTAAACATAACAAGCCTGGTGTGGCAGCAGCTCCTACACAAGGTTTGTACAAATTTAAACAATGGGTAGGAAGTTAAACAACTGAATGGAAAAAGCAGCTCTCTGAATGGAAAAAGAAGCTCTTTCAGCAAGTCAGAAGGTGCTCATCTGTAGGCAAACAGCTCTGTACAGGCAACACGCTGAGAGCAGACCTGTAACCCAAATCTTTGCTACTCTGTCATACTGCTGGGAACTGACCTCAGCAACTCCGGCCTTAAATCTCCCAGGAGTTCATCTCCTGGTCTCCCCAAAGGCCCAACAAAAAGGACCCCGTGATGGTTTATGTGGAGTTCTGAGTAGCAAGATGGTAAAGGACACCAGATCCTCCCCTCCCCCTTCCTTACTGACTCACAATCTGAGATTTCACAGCTTTGCTTAGTCAGCTTAGTGTCGACACATTCACAGAATGAGAGATGGCTTATATGTCTTGGGATTGCATCCCAAGATTTCAGAGTTCAGAGTCCTCAGCATCTCCTGGTCACCGTGAGTCCACTCCCAGAGTCATCTTCAAGTTCTCATACACCACGTAGCTGATGCTCACAGCTGGGATCACCTTCATAAAGTTGGGCGCCAGACCCCGGTAAAGCCCAAATGCTCCCTCTGTCTTCAGAATGTGTTTGAACAGTCCCCTCATGGTCACTTCAGGAGCACCCTCCACTGAAGCTGCAACAGGGAAAGCCACAATAAATTTAAACAATGCAGTCTATGTGGTGAAAACTTTTGTTTCCAAGAGCAGTTCTGATCCATGTGCTTTCAGTTGTTCCCAGAGCAAAGGTGCTTTGTGGGGGACAGCATTAACTTCTCAGCTACCCACTCCATGCTTCACACTGCAAGTATTTTCTCAAACTGCTCTGCAGATGCCCTCAGCCCAGAACTGCTGAGCTGAGCAAAACAGAACCTCTGTTCTGGAGGTCCTTGGCCACAGAGGTTAGAAGGGCAGCACGAAGTCCACTGTCCCCTTGCAGCATCAC
Source organism: Acrocephalus scirpaceus scirpaceus (assembly GCA_910950805.1). Classification (NCBI taxonomy): domain Eukaryota; kingdom Metazoa; phylum Chordata; class Aves; order Passeriformes; family Sylviidae; genus Acrocephalus; species Acrocephalus scirpaceus. The sequence goes on along the minus strand of OU383790.1, from coordinate 6,381,170 downwards.
AAACAGCCTGTGGCTCAGCTGCGTGGGCCAGCTGAGGCTGTTGTTGCAATGTTTACACTAGAGAACATTTAGCCTTGCTCAAAAACAAAGGCAGCAGTTCCCACTGTTCCAAAAGTTCTCACCTTGGGCCTGCATGCGTGTCCTCACAAGGGCCAGAGGGTAACTGGCAAGCTGTCCACAGGTGCTGGAGATGGTGCCACAGGCCAGCAGAACAAAGACCCCAGGGTCAGCACTGTTGACAGCGTAGCGTTGCAACCAGGTATTCTTTAGAGTCTGGAAGGAACAAGCCCCACGTCAGCAGGGAAGAGGCAAGCAAAGGAGTATCACATTTCATGAGAGATCTAGAGTAAAGGTCCAGAAAATTCCAGGCAAGTTCAGCCAGAAGCACAGGGCTTCCCAAATCTTTTTGAGCTGCTGTTGTAGCCTGAGAAAAATCCCTCTTAAATTTTCTGCTGCATTTTTCTTGTGAAGAAAAGAAATAAGGGACCATGCATGATGCTGACTATGGTTTATGAACTAAAATCATCATATTGGATAATCTTTTAAGCCATTTTTGGCTTAAAAATTACATTTGTGTCCTATAAGGCTGTTCAAGAAAGCTTTGATAAATTTTTCCTGTCGTGACTGATAGGTCTGACAGTGATAAGGCCACATAAGCAGCACAGCCCTACAATAGGTTAACAATATAAGAAAACATAATATAATAATTGTTAAGCTTAACCTAACAATAGGTTAAAGGCTTCATACCTCATAGACTGCCAGGTCAATACCAGCATATGGAATGATTCCCAACATGTTGGGGATGTAGCCTTTGTAGAAGGCAGCCATTCCTTCCTTTGCAAGGATGTTTTTGGCACAATCCAGCATGCCTGAATATTGTCCTGTCTTCCTTAGAGCCATCCGTGTTTTCAGAACCTAGAAGACAAGAATAAATAGCATGAAGGCCTACAGGAGAACCAGCAGGAGAACAATGTACAAAGTCATTCTTAGGAGCACGACTGTCAGGACCACAGCAAGTGTCCTGCAAGCAGCACTGCTGGTACCACCTCTGAGAACTCATTAATTAAATACCACAGTGCTGGTGTTCTACCCACATCCTCCCATGAGCCCTCCTGGGCTGGACTCCCAGGCCCTGCCTCACCTCCATGGGGTAGATGCTGCTCTGTGCAATGGCCCCAGCCAGAGAACCGGCCAAGAGGCGCTCGTGGATCCTCAGCATCTCCTGGTCAGTACCAATGAACCGTTTGATCTGCAGAAACCAAAACAGACATTGAGGCTCCATGACTTATCTCAGACATCATCCTTTCAGCTTGTCCTGCAGTCACAGCTGTGCCCTCACCTGCTCGTAGGCCATGAACTTGATGGCTGACTCGGGGGCAATCTTGAGCACGTTGATGCCATTCCCTCTCCACAGTGACCTTGGGCCACCCTCGCGGATCATCTGGGTGAAGCCGCCGATGATGCACATGTTGTTACTGCGGGAGGCGTGAACCTGGGGGAGCGGGACAAGCCTGGATTAGTTCCAGTCCCCATTACGACACTGCAACGTTTTTCTGTAATCCAGGGACAAAAGGGCGCTTTTTTATTTACCCAGAGATTTGCCAAGGCTTTAATCCCTTCCAGATAACTTTTACAATAGGGAAGCAAGCTTCTTTTCTTTTTTGCCAAGTCTAGCGTTAACTAATCAATCTAATCAATATCTCCCTCTGGAATGGGGGGAAAGGTTAAATAGGCAACTGTCTTGGTTTTTTCCCCACACCTAGCATAGGATCAACTGCCCATCAACTTCTCAGCTGGTTCAAGAGCAGGTGCAGAGACAAAGCAGGCTAAAATCAAAATTTTCCAACTCCTTTCTAATGCTTTTAATACTGAATACAAGCTCTGCCAACTGACCACCACATTCACTTCAACTCTCATGGCCTCAGGGTCTCTCAAAGAAACACAGGATTTTAACCTGTTTCACCAAAACCCAAGTTTTCCCTAAAACTGTTTTACTACTGACAGTTTTGATATGTCTACCTCCAAAAAGACTCTCTGTACTTTTTCTAGTCAATGAATAATAACTTTTTTTGTATTACTTTGATCACTCAAATAATTCAAAATGCTTTTAAAAATAGTAATAAAAGAACAATGAGATAACGTTGGCCAGAGTGCTGTACTGTGTTGATGAACATTATCACCTCCCAGGTAACCATAAATATTGAAGGAATCTGTTCAGATCTTTAATTAAACTGGAACTGCTCCATCATACCTGCATGAGCACTTTCAAACGGTCCAAGGGAGCTGTGCAGGTTCTGGACACGGCACCTGCACCTCCACCTGCAACCAGATGTCTCCACCACATCCCTGTCTGCCTCTCTTCCACTGTGAACTCATCAGGGACAGTCAGATTCTCTCCTACATCAAAGATCTGCAAAAGTAGAAGGTGTTAAGAAATGCTTTACCACCTTGCCAAGGTTTTACTGCTTTTTACTAGTGCCAAGTGCTGAAGTACAGGATATGCTTATTCCAAGCCAGCAGCTTATCTACAGCCACTAACTGCTGTGCCTGGCCACAGGAGCTGCCACTGCTAGAACATGTCACAGGGGAAACTGTCAAGATTTCTCTCCAAGAACCTGGCAACTGCTGAACATTTGTCTACATCAAAATACTCTGGGTCGTATTTAGGAACAAACTGACCAACTGCAGGCAGTTGCATGGCAAAAAAAAGCTGGACCTCTCCAGAACCTTCCAAGCTTGCAGCCAGTTAAATCTCATTACATACTATTCATGTACAGATAACTCCAGGAAGGATGGCTGCCTGTGGAATCAGATTCTAGTTTTAACAGGTCCTGAACCAGCTGGGGCTGGCCACTGGCAGGAGGTGCACACCAAGAGAACACCCTCATCTCCCTGCAGTCGTCACCACCCGTGCCAGCAGCTGTGACAGTGATATGTGGCAAGATTAGAGCAGAGGACAGGAAGCAATTGAGCTTCCAGGGCTACAGGGACGCTATGAACCGTGAAGAGAAAGATAAGAACTGCTGATAGCAGCTCCTGGAGGCCAGGACTTGGACCAAGAAGCTGGGCAAAGACTGAGACCTGTTGTACAGGAGCTGTTTCTTACCGTGGAGTGCTTCCAGTACAGGATGATTTCAGGAATGTTCTCCACGGGGTGCAGGAGGTGATAGTCTCTCCACTCATTCCAATCAATTGTCATTGTCCCATTTTTATCCATGCTAAAAAGATTGATCATCAGGTGAGTACAGACTCCCACTGGGTGACAAATTCCTCCTCCCCTTCCCTTTGATTATCCAAACCTACACCAAAAAGAGCTTTGCAAAGCAACTACTAAAAGACTTCTAAAGAGACACAAGACAAAGCTAGGAATTATTCTGTTCACCAGATAATGCCAAGGTAGAAGTGGGCTCTTTCCTCCCCTCTCTCTCCCTTTTAACCAGCCCACAACAGTATTTACAACCCCTCCTATCAAATTCAGGGATATAACTGACACTGAAGGGAAAATAATACTTACTAGGTGACAGGACCCCAGAAGTGTCCCGTCCTTATTCTGACACACAGGCAAACAGACAGAGGGAAGGTAGCAGAGGAAAAGAAAGAGGAAAAAAACAGCACAAATAAGTGGTTGTTAACATGTTAGTGCCACATGCATAAAGCACTCAGCATTTCCAAAGAGCAACTACAAAGTCCCTCTCCAAAGCAGCAAGCTCAGGGCAGCAGGACAATCAGACAAGGATGCAAACCAGCTTAGGTGCAAGCACTTCCCCTCAACAGAGAGAGACTCTGACAATAACTCTCAATAAAGCAGTATGATTTTATAATTGTATATCAATTCACAGGGAAAAATCAAAATGGAAAGTAATAGGAAAAAGGGGAGGAACCAAAGTCTCTGGAAAGTGCATACAAGGGAAAAAGAGACAGGTTCCATGTCCCTGTATTTCTTTCTAGCTCCCTTGACATAAAACAGAAAACCCAGTGGAATCTTCACCTCTTCAGTATCTTCTCAGCCTGCTGCTCAGAGATCTTGACTCCCAGGTCCCGGAGAGACTGGACAATCTCCTGGGCATCGATGCGGCCTGCAGAGATAAGGCAGAGAGCTCAAGGATACATACCACAGGCTAACACAGGCACCAGTCCACCCATGGAGCATGAGAAAGCTGTTTACCATCATTCTTTTTATCCAAACTCTTGAAAACCAGTCTCAGCTTCTTTTCATGGTCTTGAAGATAGTGAACAAATTCCTCAAAATCCAGCTGTCCGTCCAGGTCTTTGTCTCCAGCCTTCACAATTTTCTGTTCAGAAAACAACCAAGAACAAGAATGAACCTTTGTTCATTCAGACAGATCTATTCCCCTTTCTACCACATTTAAAAAACATTTCCCACACAACTTTGACTTTTTCTCCAAAAGGTAGATGACAGAATCATAATTCTTCTAAGAGAGTTGAGCAATGCAATAACATAAAAATGTCACCTGATTCCAACTGTTTCCCAAAGTCCATTACCCAGATGGAATGCCTCATGTTTTTATCAGGGATATTCTGCTAGTGTCATGTGTCTAACCTCAGGACTCTATCTTGATTAACACCTTGCAAAGTCCTTGTAAAGGTTATTGAACTAAATATGAGTCAATCAATTTGCATAAAACGTGAATCACAAAACTAGGGGTAATAAAACTGATCAGGAGAATGAATTTTGTGCCTACTACAATCCTTAGAGAAGTAAGCTCCCTCTGGCAGTAACTAACTCCAACCAGCAAACTCTTGTCTAGCTCTAGTGAACACAGCCAAAGATAAAAACCTTTGTAAACTGGTTTAGGCACCTTGAAGCTATGTGCTTTAATTACACAAGTTTCCATGAGATGAGTATGGAGCAAGAATAGGTTCTTAGTAGGACAAAGCTAAAATCAAGATCAAACTGTGCCAGACATCTAGGACAAGGTAAATGACTAATTAACTCACTGCAACTCACTGAGGCAATAGCCCATGGACTGCCCTCTCTAAGGGCATACTTTGGGCATGTTGACAGGTGAAGTGATCTCCCAACTGCAAGAATGTGGCTCAGGGAGTTCCTATCCCCCTTCTGGTTCAGTCACTTGCTTTTGACAGCCTTCAAGTCTTTTCCAACATGAATCAGAGCAACATTCAATGATGTGTGATTCAGCCTAGTGCATCACCCAAAGTTTTGTTTGAATTCTTGTAACATTTATGTTAACAGCAGATGGGTTGCTAAAGAAGCTTTGAGCTGAGAAGAAACACTGGGTTAACCCTCTGTTCACCAGTATCCTGTTCAATATTTAGGCTTCAAAGTATTAGGCAAGCCTAAACTCACTGTGATATGTCCTCAGCCTATGACCACCAGTCCCTTTCATACTGTATGTTTCAATGTCATTTTAAATTACTTCACTACTAAATAATTCGCTGTTGAAATGCTCTCTCTCACCCAGCAAGTCCTGTCTCTTTAGCCCTAATGCTATGAGGATTACTCCTAATCACTTTATGAACCTTAAATAAGAAAGTGCTGTCCCAGCTGCCCTGACCTCCAAGGTATGCCCACTATTCCTAACCTGCCATTTATCATATGACCGTTGTTAAGTTCAGATACAACCTCACATTCAACTTGTAGGCTAAATATAGACCAACACCACCCTCCTGTCAGCACACTGAGCTTGAACAGCTGAATCAGGGCTTCCCTCTCACTGGCAACCCCCAACCAGTAGGCAGGCATTAATAATTTGGAGGCACTGTAAGAGAGATGTGACTGTGCAACTGCTCCCTCTCTCTCAGCACGCCTTGACAAGTGAAGAAATGCACCCTGAGTGATCAGAGACCACAGACAATAAAAGCTTTGCCCTGTTCACCCTCCTCCCCCACAATCACAGCACAGCAACACTGCCTGCCCGACAGTAACCCACAGCACACGTGTGAGGGGTGAGAAAGCCAAGCTCCCAGCATCTTCCCTGGAGGTGTGAACAAATATCTGCCTGCACCGCTTCACTTTCAACAGCAAACATGAAATCTGGCCATTAACAGGTATTTTGGCTGCAGAAGTTCCTGTGGTCACCTGTAGTCACAGCCCCTGCAGCACACTGTGGGAACCTTCCAGCCTGCTCTCCATGTCCCTGCAGAGGTGCAAAAAGCCTCCCCTGCTTGACTGATCAATAATCAGCTCTCTGGGCTCTTGATAGCCTGATCGTGAAAAAAAGTAGCAGCAAGCTGAAACCAAGAGCTGTGACACGTCAGGATGGAGAACTCCATGGATTTAGTGCATGTCTCTTCCCCAGCAAAGCAAAAGGTTCTTGCATAACGTTCCCCAGCTCAGCCCACCCAGCCCTGGCTGAGTCACTCACAGAGAGCTGCTCTCCTGCTCACAGCACAAACCTGCTCACCTTCATCACCTTCATCTGACTCTACATTACAGCCCTGCTGTCAGAAGGAAGCATGTGGAAGGATGTAAGAAGGAGGAAGAGGATGTGAAATGCTGTATCTGAACAGACCCACAGAAGCAGAAGACTCCATGGTTTGGAAAACCCATTTTTTCTATTTAACTCACATCAATTGGTTTAAACATTCTTATAGGCACCAAGACCTCACCCAATTCAAAACAAAAGAATCTAAAAGAAAAGAGTTCACTCCACGCTGGTTCAGCAATCCCTGCCAAGGGGCACGAGAAGCATTTTCATGCTTCACTCAGTTATTACAACAGGGCTATCATGAACTTCCCCCTCTCAAGAGAGCCACTAAAGGTATTAGATACCACCCCCTCCACTCCTCTCTCAGGGCCATACCTGCTTCCACTGGCGGTAGGTGGAGAATTCCTGGGAAGGAATGAAGAGGCTGAGTCGGAAGATGGATTTGAGTTCGGCCGGCAGCCCCTTCGACTCAAAGTACTCAAACTCCGTCTGCCTCTCCCCAAACACCGGCACGTACAGACAGAGGCAGAGCATCTTTCTGAGCCCAAGACTCAGCTGCCCTGCTCAGTCCGACCAGCAAGGAAGGGAAGTAAAATTGAATGATTCCCCTGAGCTAATTTCAGTACCTAGTGCAAAGGAAATGCCAGCAAGTCTCATGACACATGCCTGTGAGCGAGCCTAGCTCCAGCGGGATTGGCTACTCAAGCCCTGCCCTTCTACTTAAAAGGGAAGCCGGGGCTGTTAGTCCCACCCAGCCGATACGAAGGAGACACGTGTGCTGCCTCCCGTTGCTCAATACCTGGCTCCCATTAAACCCTGATCCTTACATCACACTCGCTGCCAGTTAACTCTTACTGGGTGTCTCTCTTAACCCAAGACGCTTTGGCCAAGGGCCAGGACGCTCACTTGCTGTGCCTTACATCCGATCAATCCTTTTCTGATCCTGCTCTCACCTCTGGGGATTTACACAGCTAGCACAGTGGGGACCAGTCTTGATCCCAACCTCCCCCATCATGTAACACAGGAGGAGTATCATTATCTTTGCAAAAAATGATTTTTTTAAAGTGCAGTAAGAACAGGATGCCAGCCATTTACTGCTTTAATACAGGCTTAGGATAGCCAGCTTAAGCAATAGTTTTCCACTTTTACAAGGTTATTTTTTTATGCCAGAGTTGTCTGGCTTTGGTGGCAAGTTGTCCCGAAACCACTTGTGCCAGCTAAGAGCAGACAACCCCTGCACACAAAGATCTCTCCCCTCTGTAGCACTCCAGAGTTACCAACACAGCAGCAATAAAGCCTGTGGAGGTTTGTCATAGAGCCAAATACAGACAAAATCACCCAAATCAAGGGCAGGCTTCAAAACAGCTCCAGCTGCTTCTAAGCCTCCTAGCTAAGCATCCACACAGCAGTTACACCAGCTTAATATTTTTCATCCTCTTCTGACTCCAATTAAACATTGCAGTCAGATATGTGCTATGAGAAGTGTCCCAGGCAGAACAACATTTTCCAGTTTCTACCCTTGACAGTTTAACTGCTTTGTAAGCGAGTTCCTGAGCTCTCATTAGGAGGAAGCCAGGTTGGAGGGAGTGTGGCACAAGCACCATTTAATGCAGATATAATTACAGCTTTCTGAGCATTTGGTAGAGTTTGAGGCACAGGGTAACACCTAACTCTCCAGAGAGAGTACCAACCTGCAGCAGGCAACAATGCTGTTCAGGACAGAATCACTGACTGCTAACATGAATTTGAAATAAAGTTATAGTCTTGGTATTAATCAGACAGAAGTTATCACGCAGGGAAGATGCAAAAAGCCACAGCCAATAACCCAAACGCTGTAATCCTGTCTGCACAAGAAGTAACAAAGTGTGTTTGCTGAACTGGTTCAAGCCAGCCAGGATAACAGCCTTCCCCACCGCTGCGGACACAGCAACATTTTCTAGTGTTTGTTGTGTTTGAACAGCCTGCCTGGCAGAGCAAAGTCCAGCCAGCAACCCCCTCCTCAAGCCCTCATGCACAGGGTGCCTGTACATCTTTACTGTGGTATTTTGTTCTCTAAAGCAAAGCCAAGGTCTGTAATGAGCTGTTCATGGAGCTTCATGTCAATCATACAAACTGGGAATATTTAATCTGTGGCTTAATTGCAAGGATTTTTTTTTTTTAAAAGCTTAATGGATCACGACTCACAGCAACTCAGTACCCTTGGGAGTCGTGACCTACAATGGTGTCCTCTGCCCTTCCTGGGGCACCTCAACTACCATGGCACCATGGCCAGGTTACCTAACCAGGCTTAACATACTCCCTGCTGACGTCTCTCTGCATGAAAACAGGATCTTCTCAGGGACTCCAGATCCTCTTAAAGATCAGCTGCAGCAGCTCACTGCATGCATGCCCACAGCACACCCCAGCCTTCCCACCAAGTCCAGTCTCACTGCAAGCACACCCTAATGATACCTACACCCCTCTGTCCAACCCCAAACGCCCCCACCGAGGGGAGCAGAGCGGGTACCCCCAGCAACAGGTAGTAAGTGAACAAATCTAACTTAGATTTGCTTCACAAAGCCTTAAGATCCTCCGTAGTCCTTCCCACGAGTTGCCAAGCATCACTATTATAGCTGCTTGGCAGCTCAGTTGCTATGCCAACATGATGCAGATTTTCCTAAGAAACTCTGTTTGGAGTTGGCAGCTAGAGACAAAAGGCAAAATCGGCACATTTTAGGAAAAAAAGCCCTACTACCTACGTCAGAGGAAAGGAGAAAGCTAATGAGGTTAAAGCTGATTTTAAGCAGGGTATTAATTACAGGACAGTGAGCTAAGAAGGAGAGACAGATTACAAATGAAGTTTATACCAGCAATTCAGGTTATAATGACAAAGGGAACTTAAACAAGTATTAAGAAGTTTTTGTATTTCAGCTAAAAAAAATCCTGGTAAAGCTGGAAATACTCAAGAGGCAGGCAGCTCTCCAAAGCTGCAGGGATCAGTGCTGCTGGGACACTGGTGTGGGGTCACTGCCCACATCTCAGCACACACAGAGCCAGTCCCACTGCCCCAGCCCCTGCGGGCAGCACACTCAGCCCAGGGCTTCAGCTACAGACAGTACATCCCTCATTAGCACTGTCTATTCCTGATCAAACCAAGGACAGGGCACAGAGCTCAAATGAAGTCACTCCTCCCTGATATTTCCATCCACCAATTCCACTGAAACTACACATTTCTGGGCCATGTAGAACCAGCCTGGCTAATACCCTCTGCAGTTTCCTTGATTACAAGAAAAGTGAGCCATGAATGAAGGCAAACCGAGCTCTTTCTCCCTTTCACAAAGTCATTTTCATTTTATTTATAGGATATATTTGGTTCTTTTAAATGCTGCATGAGTTACGAGTTTCCATACCCTGCCATCCCTGCTAACCTTTCCAAGTCATTTGTACTCTTCCAGGCATCTGCTTCATCACTGGTTTACTACATCACCTCCAGAATGTACCTCCCAAGGGATGGAAAGATGCAGCCATACAAGGAGCAGGAAAGTATGCTGTTTAATTTTGAATTTACTTTGCTAAAAAAAAAGGCTCTAAAAATATCAAGTACCAGCAAGCGTCACAGTCACATAACATCCTCCTTCAGAGGCAAAACAGCTTTCTGGGTTCCAACCTTATTGCTAGAAGGTTTCACTGGGTTCTGCTGACTTGGTCTTTTTTAATTTCTGGAAACTAGCTTATAATTAATTGGACGGTACAGAAAGTCCTCACAAAGCACAGAGAGTGTACAGTGTATGAAGGAGGGGAGTTAATGATTTAAGAGACCCCAGGAGAGTAAAGAGCTGCAAACAGCCAAGGCTTTGCCAGGGGAAGGATAAGAGACCAGGCACAGCAGAGAGCACTATGTGGTATTTAACATAAGGGTAACCAGGAAAGGTGACCTGTTCCACCAACAACACACGGATCCAAAGTTACAAGTCCAGATGGTGACATCAGGGGCAGATCATGCCTGTTTCCTGTGTACACAGATCCAGGGCTAACATAACACATTTGCAATCAGTATTTTCTCCCCATCTTTGCAAAAACAACCTCATGTTGAAACAGCTTTAAACAGGTAAACATCTGAGGAGGAACATAGCAATAACAAGTGAAGATTGAAGAACCAAGGCCAGGAAGCCCCTCCAGTCAAGTTTATCGAGACACATCAATTCCTTACAGAACCCCCCCCCCGTACCAGGTGTGACATTTCGTGTGTTTTTAGAAGACAAGTAGTAACAGGTGTTTTTACAAAATGAAGTGGCCTATCAGTCAAGAGACTGCTCCCAAGGTCACAGCCAGGCAGTGGCAGAGAACAAAAGCCCCTACATTTTCTATTAACACCAAATAACACTGTTTGCTCACAGTGGTTTATTATCTACCCCTAAGGCTGTACGAGACTTTTCCCAACACCTCTCCTTCAGACATGTAATTGGAACACTGATATCTGATCAAGCACAAACAAGTCATTGCATCTTAACAAGTTACTGTCCATCAGCTGAGCCCTGAGCTGGATGAAGCATAAGCCAGCCCGAATTGCAAGGTGAAACATAACTGCATAATCCTCAACAGAAGAGCTTTACACTGTGTTTTACTTTACAATCAGGGCAAGCTAAAATTACACAGTCACAACCTCCTGGCAGATGGGCAGTTACTTCCTAAGATGCAATAACTTCATTTTACCACATCCTTATCCTCTAGGTATTTCTCCATTAGCCAATCCTACGGTTTCTATGCAGCAGAACGTCCCAGGGTCACACAGGAAAGAGGAGATTGGTATCAGCTTTCAGAGAAAGCTTTATTTCCAGGTGTGAACAGATGGACTCTCCCTGACTGAGAGACCATTGTTCTCTGGAAGACACCAGAGATTTTCAGCCCTATAATTCCACGGTCTTCGTCACCACTTCCTTCAGTTCTGAGCCTCTGTCCTTCTTCAACCTCTGTGCACCAAAGTCCTCCTCAAAACGCGCATGCTCCTTTTTTGGAAGGGGATGCACAGTGCTAACTGCTAAGGATAGAGATGAAGGCAAAAGTCCCTGCAGATTTTTCAGTCTGATTCAAGCAGGGAGTGGCTTCTGCTCATCAGAATGTGAAATGCTGCCCTGCTTGTTTCCATTCAAAAGAGCAGCAGAACAGATATTAATCTGCTCTACAATTTAAACCTGTTCATCCCTCATTTTAAAGAGAAAGCTCACAGCAACAACCATGCCCAATTCCCTGTCAAATAAGCTGGATCCTGAAAGTCACACACCCCTATCCTCACTGCAGCCCTTCAGTATCATCCCCACCTCCCACACTTCGCAGGCCTTATGCCCAACTCCTTCTCCCCTAATCCCAGGTCACACCCTTGATTTTAAACCACATGTAGTCAGAGCTGACTGCACCATCCTCGGGGGAGACAGACAGCACTCCCTCCATTAAATAAGCCAGAACTGCAGTCGGCCAGCACAGTGCTGGAAGCTCCGGCACTAAACTAAGCAGCTTTTGTTCGCCTCCCCCCAGACAAAGCCTCACCATTTATTCTCTGCCAACTGTGCGCCCCCACCACCTCCCCACTCTCCCACCCCCTGGGAACTTCCCATCCTCAGGCAGATTTTAGTCTCTCCCTTATGCCACCCGCTCCCCAGGGACAGACTTTACTCTCTTCCGGGCTCTGCCATTCAAATAATACAGCCAGATACTCATTTGCCCAAAACATGCAAGTTTTACCAAAGGCTTGCCAAATCACCATGAGAGACTGACTCCAGAACATTTTAGGAGGCATTTGATTCTTTGCCGGTCTCTGGTGCAGGGGTGGGACTCACCACTAACCTGCATTATCATTCCCTGTCCTCTCAGTCATGCTTTTTACAAGTTGCCCGGGAACCCTGGAGGCCCCCATATTCCCCCATGCCTCTAAACAGCATTTTTCTCCCACACTTAGAATATCATGTTTGGAAGGTTAGATCACCTCCTCTCTTCAGTCACTCCCCTGCCCCCCGCCCCCTTCCTTTCTAGCAAGCACAAACGTTAGACCCTGCTCCCTTTTCCTGTTCCTTTCCCCCCTCCCCAAATTCACACACACGACTACTCACACACTCCACCTGCAATACCCCTTCTCCCAGCAGACCACACACTCCACTGTCATGTGCACCAACCCCTCCTCAGGCCCCTGGATATCCCATTACCTTTGGAAAATGCTCTGCGGGTCCAACCACCAGTAGGATAGTTGGTCTCCTTTCAGTGGGATCAGTCCCTCTGTCCTGTGTCTTCCCCAACACCTTTGGCCCTTTCTCCCCGGGGCCTGGAAGTGGGGTGGTGTTTCTGGCCTCATCCTCTTTTTCATCTGCAGGACCTTGGCATATGGCCCTGGGAAGGAAGCTAGACAGAAAATGCCACAGGGTCTGCAGCATTGCTGCTCCAGCGAGCATCCCAGGCAGGGAAACCCTGAGCGCTCAGGAGCTGCCCGCTGCCAAGGATGATGTGACTGCACTACCAAGCACCCCCAAGTCGGGAATCGGCACGGCAGCCAGCGGGAGGTTCAACCCAGCGACTCCACCGGCTCCGATTCTTTACAGACCGCTCCTGCGGATGCTTCCTGCCTTTTGAAATTGCTGCTACTGCAGTCGTGCCTGGCCTGACAAGCAGCTCATTGTACCAGAGCCTCAGAAATCTGATGGCAACAGACAAAGCACAAGCCCCCTGGCACGGAGAAGCCGAGACGCTGCGCTTTGGAGGCTTGGACAGAGAAGCCGAGACGCCGCGCTCAGGAGGAAAGCTAAAGATGAACCTCTCCGAGAGGAGCTTCTCAGAGCTGCCAACTGAGCTGCGCTGAGTCCCGGCTCATCCCAGCGGCAGCCCAGGCGAGCAGCGAGGCTGAGCAGCGATGCTGAGCACCCAGGCTGCGTCCCCACTGCAGCAGTGCCCAGCCAATCCTCGCTCCCAACACTGCGCTGCTCCGGAGCACGGCAGCGCGCGCAGCCGGCCGGGAGCGCGCCCGGGGCGCGGGAGGCCGCCCGCAGAGGAACGCGCCCGCCGGGCCCCGGGCATGGAAGGCACTGCCCCAGAGCAATGGGCAGCGTCCGAGGGATGTGCGCAGCTCCGGCTGCAGCTCTTTGTTAGGGCGGCAGATGGTTCTGCAGAGAGAAGCCGGCTTTGCCCAGCCATGGCCGCATTAACCTCTAAGTGCACTCTCTCTCCCCCAGTCTATTATAGTCTCATCCGTGCCTACAATAGCTCTTTGGTGCTGCATTGTGCTGCGGCCGCCTTTGGCTCCCAGCACTGCCTTTACGGCCATTCATCAGAGTGAGAGCTGGGCTTAAACCATCGCTGGTTGGTCGGCTGGCCGAGCTCTGCTGGAGGAGCCTTGAACCACCTAGTCAAAGGTAGGATATTAATATATATAAGCACAGGGACACATGATATTGCTTGGATTTCTACAAGAAATGCCACGCTTTCCTCTGCTGCTACAGCAGCAGTTGCTCATTGATTGGTGAGGCTGTATGGGCCTCCCACCAGAACCCACCCTGGAGGAACCCAGCAGCATTTTCCATTTTACAGTTCATCAGCTTACTTCATATTCCCAAATTATTTGTGTCCACAGAGGGCACTGCATGCCTCACTTCCAAAGTACTGTAACTCTTCATAAGTTTGGGGGTTTTAACAGGCAGAAAAAAATGAGTACAAACCCACAGCTCCCATCACCTGAGGCTCCCTACCCAACAGAGCACAGCAAGAGCCACAGCAAAGGACCTCAGTTTTCAGCTTTTAACTTTTGAGTGACAGACTGCAGGACATGTCTGGTATACAGATATTAGATGTGAAAATATGATCCAAAATCTAAAAGGTCTGCAAGCCTTAAGCAGCCAAGTTGCACATAAATCTTGAGACAAACATCACTTTTGGGAACTTGCTATCACTGAATTCCCATAAGGAACCTAGGTAATGGAAAAAGGGAGAGACAAGTACATAGAAGACACCACATTAAAAAAATTCTTCTGCAAATACACCAGAATTACTTAAGAAGACAAAAATGCTTTTTAATCACAAGGTCTGTGCACAGTATGCAACAAAGTTTTTTATCTTAAAATTGGATACATACCAAAATGTAACCACACAAAAAAATTACAAAATTAAGAGGCAGTAACACTGGTGTGAGGGTGTGGGAAAGCCCTGTCCCTCTCTGAGGAATGGCACAATCTGGTTCTAGTTGGGATGTAGTCAGCAGCTCAGGCACAGGCAGAAAAGACTGAGGAATTCTTGTCATGCTTCCATTACTCTGAGCTGCTGCCAGTCATCACAGCTAAAAGCACAAAAGTTAAACTACTTTATAACACATAGTGAATCAGATCCTTTAAGATGACATTTGGAAGTTTTTAATGCTCTCAAGCCAGAGCAACAAAGCAGATTTTCTGTACAGGGCACAGTTCTTCAAAATCAGCTTCTATTAGCCTAAGGCTGTGGTTTCACAAGCAGCTGTGAACTAATCTAAAGCTTACTGCCACTACAAGTCATCTCACACATCCACTTAAGCCCTGCACTTACCTTGCTCCCATGCTCCTCTGACAACCTCATTAACCCAGCCAAAAAACTGCAGAGCTTTCTGCTGGGGTAACCAGTTGAGGCTACTCATGGATGGGCTCCAAAAAAGTCTGGAAAGGACATCTGAGCTGCCTGCAGCAACAGGCAGGCTGCCCTGCCACTCACATGGCTACAAGTCATGATACAGAAGGCAAAGCACCCAAAGTAGAACTTGAGATTTGTCCTTTGTGGTCACTTAATACTCCAAGGCCCCATTTAACAGCTGATGTTACCTGACACTGTTACAATTGTTCCCCTGTATTAGTATTAACATTACTGGTGTGTGCACATCAGGGACTCCCATCTTCCTTTGTTCATGCAGAGATTTCATAAGAAAATAATAATTTGTGCAAGAAATTACATGCCTGGGGTGTAATTAAAGCAGAAACTCAGCAATGCTTCTTTGGCCTCTGTCCTCACTAAAGGAAACCTCAGAGGAATTCAGCCACCACACTAATTCACACAACTCCTTGAGAACAGACAGAATTTTCTAATCATATTTAGGGAAAAAAAAGGCATTTATT
Source organism: Acrocephalus scirpaceus scirpaceus (assembly GCA_910950805.1). Taxonomy (NCBI): domain Eukaryota; kingdom Metazoa; phylum Chordata; class Aves; order Passeriformes; family Sylviidae; genus Acrocephalus; species Acrocephalus scirpaceus. The sequence goes on along the minus strand of OU383790.1, from coordinate 6,365,668 downwards.
TTATTAAGTGGGGTATTTTACTAGGTCAGAACCTAGTAACAGCAAGATGATTATAGCTAGAAGCAAGACAACTGCACTCCTACAGGGAATTTGTAGGGAAGTATTACTCTACCAAAACCACCATGAAGCCAATCATTCACACATAAAAAAAGATGTAATAAATACTGTGAGTCCAGCATGAAAGGTGACACAAAGCAACACAAGGAGCAAGAATTCACTTTTTCTAGCAATCATGAACAAACACCTAGGCCACAGTGAAACAACCTCAGCTTCATTAGGAGACAGCTATTCCTCCAATTCCAGCTGTTTACATGATCCAGACCTGGGATTTAAGGCAGAAAAAGCAGGAGGGCTGATCTGAGTGCTGGCTCTGAGCCAGCACACCAGTCCCTGGGGACAGAAGGCGCCTGTGGCAGCTGGCCTCAGAGCCCTGCACACCAAAATGGATAGTCATTAGATAGCCTGAGCAGAAGCTGACAATAAAGAGCTGTAATCTATCCAAATGGAGACAAAAGAGAGAGAAAAAGCAAGAGACTGACATGTTTTGCTCAACTGAAGTATTTTCCTCAGTCTTGCAGGCTGGCAGAGGGAGGTTCTGTGTAAGCCATAAAACTAAAGTATCTTGTACCCTTTTCAGCCACATCATCATACCTGCTGAGTCTAAAACTCCAGACACTTTAAGACAGACTCTTGCCTTTTCCAAGCTGGTATACCTGGCAGAAATTCACTTTTGCATTAAGATGGTTTCTAGAAGACTTTTGAATAAATGCACAGCGTTTTCCTGCAAACATGTGAGCCTCATCACGGACAACTTGCTAACATGTAAAAAATGTGAGAGGGAGGGCGAAAAGAAAGGGGGGGCGAGGGAAGGGAGCTGTGCTGGGGGCAATGACCCCTCTCCTCCAGCACAGGAAGAGCTGCCAGCAGTCTCTGGTTCCTTGGGTGACCCTGCAGGAATGAGCAGTGACTCATCTCCTTTGGGAGCCTCCTAGAAGCACCCCCAAGGAGCCCTGCTGCCTACATGTGTGTGCCACCCAGAAATAGCACCCAGCCCCCAGCTGGGATGGGCCACCACAACTCTACCAATTACCTCTTCTCTTTTCAAATTTAATTTCTGAAAGAGGAAAGCGTTAAGTATGTCACTACTTTGCATTTTTTAGAAAGTTGAAGTTAACCCTGCACGGTGCTTCTCGCACCATGACAAAATCTTGGCCACTGCTGCTTAAATAATTAAACTGTCTGGTGACATTCAAGTACATTCATATATTAAGGTGACACAGCATAGCTCAGGGAACACTATAAAGCAACTCCTCGTTACAGAAACCCTGGCACAAGGAATTAACTACCCAAGCTGATATATTCAGGCATCCACAGCCAGTGCCAAATACAAAAATACAGAGAGAGCTGGCCAGGGAGGGGGAGCACAGAGCCATTGCCCAGGACAGAGAGTTCCACCAAGGTCATATTATACGAAGAGCAGGGATTAACCAAGAGACAGGGCATCCTTAATACTCAAAAATTAGAAAATCAACTTCTTGCTGCACCAGACAGTTAAGCAGGAAAACAGGTAGTGAGAAAGGATGGCCCTGCAGCAGCCCAGGCCCAGGCCTGCCCGCACACAGTTCTCCTCAAGCTAAATGATGTAGGTTCACATACCAAGCAGCTTTGCCTTTCCAAGCAACTCATGAGCTAAAAATTTCAACAATTTCTCTTAAAGCAGCATTCTCCACTGCAAACCACTTTAGCTGCCAGAAGCTTCCCTGCAGCTCATGATTTGGGAGTTGGAAAAACTCAGACATCTCTGCTGCGTTCCCAGATGGACATGAGTTATCACAGCTATGCTTCTCCACCCAAGACAAAGGCTGGGCCATCGTTAAACTGTGCTCATGTCCCACATTCACAGGGACAAATATAGCAATAGGACATGAACAAGAACAAAGACTCATTTCCCATTTGCTACAAGTAGGGCTGTAGGAAAAAGCTCCCTCCCCCTTCTCCTCCTCCCAACACTGTATCATGTTAAACTGTGTGCAACCAAGAGCCCAGGGCTGCAGCACCACCATTTTGCAGGGCTCTCAAACAAAAGACCAAGTCCTTATTATGGCTTTGATGTCTTTTATTAATGTTCACCAACCATTTAAGGGTTCTGTTCAATATTCAGCTAGATTAAAAATAAAATTTAAAAGAAACAGTAAGTATACTCAAGTCTGGAGTTTTTTACCTGCTGTTATCTCAGTAATCTTAAAACTCCCTGAAAGGAGGTTTTAGTCACCTGGAAGTTGACCTCTTCTCCGAGGCAACCAGTAACTGGACAAGAGGAAATGGCCTCAAGCCACACCAGTGGAGATTCAGGTTGGACATCAGGAAGCATTTTTTCACTGAAAGGATTGTAAGGCACTGGCACAAGCTGTTCAGGGAAGTCACCATTCCTGGAGGTGTTCTCAAAACAACTTAGTGCTATGGTTTAGTTAATACAGTGCTGTTGCGTCAAAGGTTGGACTCTATCTTGGAGCTCTTTTTCAACATTAACTATTCTAATAATCTGTGCAGATGAGGACAAGGAGCTATGTCCACTACTTACCAAGACATTGATCCCTGGTCACTAAAAAATGCCCCAAAAAACACACCAAAAGACCAAAGCACTGCTGCATATTCTACACAGGCACAATCAGCTGCTTTGGAGGAGTTTTGTTATTTCATTCCACTCAGGCCGAGGAGTTCCTACAGGCATTCACTTCCCTACAAAGTTCAGAACAGACTCCATCCTGCAGGAAGTAATACTGTGAGGCCACATCAGTGATATTCAGGATGCCTTTCTACTTACACAATGCTGACATTTAAAATTTATATGCTCTAGTCGAAGTTGCACCTACATCTCTCAAAGGTCAGCCAGCAGCCCTTGATCATTAGCACTATACAAATAGGACAAAGGTCTCTGCTAAATAAACCAGAGAACCTCCAGGCTTCTCCAATTTTCTGCAAGATAGGACAAAAAAACAATCCTGGATGAACAAACATCCCCCAAGAGTTATATACCTGGTCCTTTGCGTACATAAAGCAACACCTGTCTCACCTGCAGTTGTTTGTTTATACACAAGGGAAACATGCAGGAGCAAGTTTCTCTTGTGCATATTTGCATCATAAACCTGGCTCCCAACCTCCCCTCTGAACACTGAGTGGACACACATTGCCCATTTCAAGCATTAATCACACTAAGGCAGGGCTGACCAGAAACCAAGTCTGGGTAAAGACTTTCACCAAGACAGTCTGAGATTCCCTGGTCCCCAGCATCCCTCTCCTCCTGTTGTCCCTGCAAGACCTCTGTGTCCTGGCAGAGTGACAGCCTGGGGTGCCAGCCCATCTCCCTGACATTCCCTGTCCCAAAGCTCTCACTGTAGAGGCTGCTGGCCAAGGCTATTAATAACCAACACTGCATCCAGAAGTTTCCTTGTGCCAAACCCAAGGCCTGTCTTCTCAAAGTCTTTTCTGCAGCTGTCAAGAATTCATGTGATTGATTACCGAGTTCATTTGTATCTTCAGCCTAAATCAGAGAAGGCAACAAACCCCAAACTCATACCAACTAACCACTCGCCACAGATTTGAAAGTTTTATCTACAATTAAATCAGTAGAACCTACAGTTCTGCTCTTGCTCAAGTGTATGAGAACAGGGCCTCCATCAAACCACATATTGCATCATTTACAAAGAGCAAGAACAGGCCCCTCCACTCCCTACAGACCCAGCAAATATGATCTATTTTGCTTATTACTTTAATAAACATTAATGAATGTGTGAATTTAATTTGCATGTTACTGAAAATGGTTTCACCTTGTATTAAATTGGTTTGGGGTATTCACAAAGGGTAATCCTTTGGGATTAGTAAGGAGATGGGTGGATGAGAAGTTGTTGTCAGCAGAAGGAAGGCTATCAACTGGAATATCAAACTAAAACAGTATTCGTCTGATACAACTTTGTGTTGCTCAACCCATCACCATGAATTACAAAAGCCCAGCTAAAAGCTCCACAAGTGCCCCAGCAGGATTCAGAACACATAAACCATGAAAATGTGATAATGCATAAATGTACATAGGTTTGGAGATGTATTGGGAGATCTAAATGACAGCTGGAGAGATATTCCAGTCCAAATTAGAGAACAGTATTAGAATTTTACCCTTTTTATCATAAACTGATTTCTGTAACACAATAAAAACTCAGGTCTTCCAATTCCAGATGGCTGTGAATGGAAAACAGGTGAAATCATCACACTGGAAAATGTCCCTGCTCCTTCTGCCCCTTACAGTTGCTAAGAATTGCAGTACATTGTGCATAGTATAAAACAGAGTATTCAAAAGTGCTGAAGAATAAAAGTTACCGAAACAGAGCATGAGAGGAAGAATTAAATGACGTCATGACAGAAGATAAAGTATTGATCAGAAATAAGATTAAATTTTTTTACGATTGCAACTGCTACAGTAGAAAGAGTTTCTCAATCCATTCATGGAGTCACTTGCGAAAGAGCTAACTGATCTATTATCCCAGAACAGCATGGGCACAGCTGGAAGAGTCCAGGGACACACTTAAAATGCAAAGTTGTTCAGAAGAAAGGCCTGACGCAAACAGAACACTGCAGAGTCCAGCTGCAGCAGCACAGCTTTGCTTCTTCAGTACATGGGAAAAGTAAAAAACAGACCTTGGGGGGAAGTTTGGACAGCCAAGGACAGCCAGGACCTGAAGATCAAAGAGGAGATACGGGACTAAGGAAGAAGTGATGAAGATTTCAGCAGCCTGGAGATCATACAGTTTTCCATGGGGAAGCTGATACCAAGGGAGCAATCACAGCTGCATATATGAACTCAGAAGGGGAAAGTATCACAAGACCAAGGAGGACATCACTGTTACAGCAGAGGCAAAGAGGACATTTGGGACTGAAAAGACACAAGGGTTATGTTTTCTCTGTTTCTTAAAGTGAACTAGTCCAGCAGAAGATGCTCAACACCACTACAGAAGAGGCAGCTGCAGACAAAGTTCACCACTTCAGTCTGTCTCTAGGCAGCTGGGATTAATTCCACCAGTTCAGACTGTCTGGAACTTCGGGAGCAGAGATGAAGTTTTGGAATGGCACTCCAGCCCTGCAGTTAATCAGGATCAGTAGGAAAACAGTTATATTAGCAAACACACAAATATGACCATCACACATTCTTTCAGCAATAGGACATCTGCAGATACAAAGTAGGAAACAGTTCTGTTTTAGCATATTTCCATTAAGTGCATGTTTCAAGTTCCATAGGTCTATATAAAGTCAGCAAGCAACAGTAACAGGACATTGACCATCCCAGAGGTAGATGAAATTTAGCAGTAAAAGACTATCCCTTCACACAGTAGGACAAGAAAGGCTTGAAAACAAGAACAAGAGAAAATTCTTCACATGGTTATCATTTTACTGCCCAAACAGAGTGAAGTATGTGGATTGCTTCATGCTGACCAGTGCAAACAAGCATTTCGTTACAAGGCTCACTGGTTTGGCACACTGTATTTGTCAATTGGTTTAAAGATAACAGCATGGGTTAAAACAAAAAAAAAGCAAGCATCGTTTACATAAGCAAATTCCACCTCAAAGGACATCTGAGTACAAGCCTTTCTCTCTGCCACCACAGAAATCCACCTCTAAAAGAGAAGGCAGCAATTTTCCAAGAATACCACAAAGGGTTTTATCTCTACAAGAACTCTCAAGCATTGAAGGAGCCAAAATATCGCTCATTTTCTTTTCAAGTTCAGCCCAAAAGTTATTGTTACCACAAGGACTTTTAGCCTACTGACGCAGGGAGATTAGCAGCTCCCAGCTAAGATTGGTGATAACCTCACTTTACGAGCTCAAGTTTTCTCCAACTGCTCCCAAACATTAGAAGGCAACTCCCATATCAAATGTACTGCTGCATGGAAGGAAAAATAAAGTGCACCAGAGGCACCAAGTAATTTACTAATCACAAGCAATCCATGTGATTTATGCCTAAATTGGTCTCCAAATACCATGCTCAATAAATCCAAAAGGTTTTCTATCTTGACACTTAAGCACTTTCCTTGAGCGTGACCTCACATTAGTTAAGCATTGAGGTGCCATAATTAGCCAAGGAAAAAAAGACTGACTTATTAATAGAACTGCCTTGGAAACAGGAAGTTTATTTGAATTCCCTAAAAATTGCACGACACGGAAGTTTTCTAGCCAGCTGTTCCCACATTTTTAACTGGAACTTGAGAGTTTTGAACTCTGCATCCTCACTCTCAATGGTTTTTACCCTGCTGAAGGGGATGCTGTACTGTACAAACAACGCTTTGCAAACTCTAGGACGGTTTGAGTTGGAAAGGACCTTAAAGAGCACCCAGATCCAACCCCCTACCATAGGCAGGGACACCTTCCACTAAATCAAGTTGCTCAGTGCCCTTTCCAGCCTAGCCTTGAACACTTCCAGGGATGGGGCAGCCACAGCTTCTCTGGGCACCCTGTGCCAGGGTTTCACCCCCCTCACACTAGTGATGTGGAAGAGGAGTCAGAGGAAGGAAAGGGCTGAGGAACAATACTGACAGACAAGGGCTTCAGCAGAAAGACAGGATTGTTAAGCAGCATCCAGCCAGCGCTTCCCTCCGGCAGCGAGTTCCAGTCCCCGCAGAACGGTTCCTCTGTGCCGCTCCCGCAGCGCCAAGCAAAGAAACTCTCTGCTGGGAAGTAAAAACGCAGTTTATTTTAAGGTGCTTCCTCCTGGGCTAGAGAAAGTTAGCCTGGATTGAATTACATGCAAACGGAGGCAGGCATGCAGGCGTAAGCACAGAACATTCTGGGTCATGAGGGAATTTTGCCAGAGGTCAAGGATTGGGCCTCACAGGTGACAGCAGGTCAGTGTCACAGGGCATGCACAGGTGACTTGTAGTACAATCAGATTTACATACCCAAATGCACCCAGCAGAAAACCCCCATGGCACTCATGTTGCTTTTAGAAACAGCACAACTAAACTACTCACAAGATCACGCTGCCAAGGAATTCTCATATTTTACAGCAGCTAGGAAGATGCCAACCAAAAAGAAATGTTAGAAGTTAAGATGCTGGAGATTCAAAGTTAGAAAGGAACTAGAAACTCTGGAAAGGACTGTGCAAGTAAAGCACTTAAACTGGAGCACCACTCCCAGAACAGGGAGAGAATACCAGCTGTCACTTGAATTAAGTATCTTTTCAGTGACTCTGAAGTTATTCTTAAACTCTTCTTCCTTCCTGTAGGACTCAGGCTCTCTGCGGTGGCACACTGGCTGCACCCATGTGTTTATCTCCTATCTTCACATGATACTCAGCTTTTTTATGGCCCTGCACATAAAACAGAAGCAACTAGGCAGGGAAAAACTGTGCAGCACTGAGGACATGCCCATTAATCATAGACATGTGAATTACACTTATCACAGTTAAATAGAGCAGCAGCATGTTGAACCTTGGAGCCCTCAGTGTACAGCATCACGCAGAGCAGTTTGAGTACAAAAGGCTCCCAATACTGAAAGAGAAAGCCAGAGCTGCATGTTCTATATGCTCCACGTGTGAACTGTACAGTACAGCAGCCTCCCTATGTTCTAAGATATTTCCAAACCCATAAAATAAACGAGTTTGGCATAAGCCATCCTGGGCACACATGAGTAGCAACGCGCTGCCAGACCCATATGAGAAACACCGTGATGGAATGAAACCAACACAATTATCCTGACTTCAGGAATCGCTTCCAAAGGACTTTCCACTAATATAAGTCAGCATGCAAGTCGCCCTGTCCTGAGTCCTGGAGAAACTAGATTTCCTTTATGGTTTTTCCTGCCCAAACACCAAGGTTTTACTCTTACTAATTACGGACAGTTAATCCCGTACGTGCCTACAGGTAGCAAGCAAGCTGATTCCCTCCGGGTCTAGTGCGCAAGCCGGCAGGGTTGGCTTTGAGGCAAGGACCCTCGGGGAGCGGAGCGGCCGTGTCGCATCACACAGCCCCGCTCTCGCTCAAGAACAGGACGCTAAAGGGACCAGGTGCTGCCATGGTGCCACCATGCGCGGGTGCCACCACTGCCCCGGCGAGACACAGCTGGAAGGTCTCCAGAGTCCACGTCCTGCTCCCGAGACGAGCACGGAGAGGGCTGCGGAGCGGATACAAGACGAAGGGAGCGGCCAAACCCTCCCTCACCCCCGGAATACGGGACGGCTCAGCCCCGCCGGGCCAGATCCCACCGCCCGCCGCCGCTCACCCGCAGATCCAGCTCGGTGCGGTGCAGCCCGAGGCGGCCTAGCCCCACTGCCAGATCGTGGATGCAGAGCGCGCCGTCGCGATTCACGTCGAGCTTCTGGAACAGGGCGCGGAGACGCCGATCCTGTTCGGAGGCCTCGCACAACGACCGCCCGCTGGACCCTGCGTTCCCCCCGCCGCCGCCGCCGCCGCTGCTGCTGCTGCTGCCGCCGCTGCCACTCTCCACCGCAGATCCATGCGGGGACCCGCATGGGCAGAGAACGCCGCTCACCACCGGGGAGGCGAGAGAGCGCCGCGCCCCCGGCATGACCCCGCCGGTACCGACCACCCCTCACGCCCGCGGTACCGGCAAATGGCGCCGCTTCCGCCTTCGCGCCACGCGCCGTCGCTGCCACGTGACGCTCCGCGCCGGCCAATCACGGAGGGCGACACGCCCTGGGCCACGCCCCGAGGAGCTCACGTGGAGTGGCGGTTCATGACGTCACGGGAGACGCCTTCGCCTCCGCCAATCGTAAGGAAGTGCCGCGGTGTTTCTGATGTTGCACAGGGAGCGGTGCAGGCGCGCGAGCCAAACCGCAATTGGCTGAACTGCTTGGGAAGGCGGCGATAAAAGCGAACATCTCCAATCAGAGCCAGAGCCGGGAGTTAGTTTGAGCCCCTCGGGCGTCGCGCGCATCCGGTAGGTTGGAAAGCAGTGCGCGCTCTGGATTGATGGACAGGAGAAGCACCCAATGGGATTGGAGCGAGGAAATACATGGGCGGGCCCAACCCCCTCACTGGCCCCACGCAGGCCCAGTGCCCTGAGACCAGCGGCGGGGAGGAGCCGCCTTTGACTGCCTGATGGACAGGGCTGTTGACCAATAACAATGCGGCAATGCAGGCGGAAGGCGGGAAACTTGCTTGACGGGCAGGCAGGCGAGCCAATCAGGCGTGGCAGGAAGAGGGGCCGATTCTGGAAGCCATTACGCCAGTGCCGCAGGGCGGGGGCTGTTGCGCGGGGCTGCCGGGCGGGCGCCGTACGCAATTTGCGTATCGTTGGCGGTGCCAAAGGGGGAGCGGGGGGGACCGACCCCTCCGGGCCCTGAGGGGCCTCGGGGCCCCCCTGTTGTCCCCGGCCCCGGGGGTGGGGGGGCCCTGCCGCCCCTCGGCCCTGCCCGGCGTCCCCCAGGCCCCCCAGGTGTGACCCCGTGCCCCGTCCCCTGTGCCCCCCATGGCCATGGCGTCGCCGCCGGCGCCCCCGGCCAAGAAGCGGAAGATGAACTTCTCGGAGCGGGAGGTGGAGATCATCGTGGAGGAGCTGGAGCGGGGAAAGCACCTCCTCGTCAACCACTTCAACGCGGGCGTGCCGCTGGCCGCCAAGGCCGCCGCCTGGCACGACATCCTGCGCCGCGTCAACGCCGTCGCCACCTGCCACCGCGAGCTGCCCGAGGTCAAGAAGAAATGGTCCGACCTCAAGACCGAGGTGCGGCGCAAAGTGGCCCAAGTGCGGGCTGCCATGGAAGGGGGAGGCGAGAACCAGAACGGCGGCGGCAACGGGCCCGAGGGCGAGGACCCGGCGGGCGCCGCGGCCGCCCCGGTGATCCTCACCCCCATGCAGCAGCGCATCTGTAACCTGCTGGGAGAGGCCACCATCATCAGCCTGCCGAGCGGCGACTGCGGCGCGGGTGACGGGAGCGAGATCCCCATCACCGCGTCGGCCACCACGGTCACCCTGACCCAGAGTGAGTGCTGCGCCCGCCGGAACGCTCTGGGCTGGACTGGAGGGCCACACAGAAGCCCTGACACCCCCCTGCGAGGAGACCCCGAGCCTTGTGTGGGGAGAGAACCACAGAATGGTTTAGGTTGGAAAGGACCTTAAAGAGCACCCAGTTCCAACCCCCTGCCATGGGCAGGAACGCCTTCTGCTAGGTCAGATTGCTGCATCCAACCTGGCCTTGAACATTTCCAGGGATAGGGTGCCCACAAGTTCTTTGGGCAGACAGAAACCCCAACAAAAAGAAGTCCCCACATCCCTGTAATGAAATGCTCCTCCCAGTCTGCCCTTGTGCTGTAGGGGAGTGGCCGCGAGACACAAACCTATTGAAAGTCAGCTTTGACAGCTGGACTCAGCGTTAAGAACAAGGGAATCAAGGATCCCTTGCACCTTGGGAGATTATTCAGTGACTCTCTCGATCAAAAGCAGGGGGAAAAACATCTTCAGGGTTGATTTTCCAATGTGCAGTGTCCCAAAGAGCAGCTCTTCTACTGGCAGGGGCCATTCTGGGTCTTGTCTCTGCTGTTATGCAGTCACTTAATGCTGCTTGGAAAGATTGTTCAAAACTGGGGGTTGAGAAATGATATTGTCTGGACAGATAAGGCATTCCCTATTCCTTTGGATTGTACAGCCCAGAAGGAAGCTCGACTGAGGGTGGAGTAGACTTAAATAGGGTCATTTTGTGTGTTGCTGGCCATTGTATGTTATCTCACTGAACAGGCTCTATTCCTGTGATATTCACTGAATAGACCTGTAGATAAAAATCCTGTATCAGGGCTACTCTTGACTCCCTTTCTGTCCTTTGTTCTCAGTTCCTGCAGAGACAACCTACCACAGTCTGGAGGACGGGGTTGTGGAGTACTGCACCACGGAAGCCCCCACCACGGTGACTGCAGAGGCGCCCTTGGAGATGATGGCCCATCAGCACGAGGTGTCTGCCAAGCCCCAGGAGCTGAAAAGCCGCATTGCCCTGAACTCAGCCAAACTCCTGCAGGAGCAGCGAGTCACCAACCTGCACGTGAAGGAGATTGCCCAGCACCTGGAGCAGCAGAATGACTTGCTCCAGATGATTCGGCGCTCGCAGGAGGTGCAGGCGTGTGCCCAGGAGCGGCAGGCACAGGCCATGGAGGGGACACAGGCAGCACTGAGTGCCCTCATCCAGGTCCTCCGCCCCATGATTAAGGACTTCCGTCGATTTTTGCAGAGCAATACGCCCAGCCCATCGGTCACCACTGACCCTGGCCAGACAAGGCAGCAAGATGGTATGATCCAGTGAAAGAAACAGTGATGGGAGGGGAGCTTTACATTGATGTTAGGAAAAATTTCTTCTTTGAAAGGGTTGTCAAGCCCTGGCACAGGCTGCCCAGGGCAGTGGTGGAGTCACCATTCCTGGAGGGATATAAAAGATGTGTAGATATGGCACTTGGGGACATGGGTTAGTGGTGAGTGTGGCAGTGCTGGGGAAACGGTTGAACTCAATGATCCTAAAAGTCTTTTCCAACCTAAACAATTCTGTGATTCTATGGGACATATGCCATGCTAAAAACCTGCCCATGCCAGCAGAGGACACTTGGGAGCAAGGAGTGCTGTCTCTTCTCAGTGTAAATGGCTCCCTTGGAGTCTAAGCAGCTTTCTCTGCTAATCTTGTGCTAATCTGCCTTTTCAGACTCTCATACAGAGCCATAGCAGGATGTGTGATAAACCAGCAACATAACATGGATTGCTTTAGTTCCTCAAACAATAGATTTATTTTTTAAAAAGTTATTTTTTAATTTCTGTTTGAAAAAAATCTGTCCTAAGTATGACACCTCTCTTTTTGTCTCTCTCGAGATCTATAGCCTTTAACTGACTTCTAATGTGGAGAGTTTTGTCGGGATATCAGTGCTGCAGCTGTCAAGGTACAGTGATCATGAACCCATAGTGCACACAGTGCCTGCGTTTCTGGCTCTTGCTGAAAGCATTTACTGGAAACATGGTACCGGATGTGGTAGAACCTTCCCTCTGCACTGAGAGCCATGGATCGTGCTCCTGCAGCGTCACATCCAGCCCGTGCAGACCAGCAGCCAGCCTCTGTGCAGTTTAAGTTCCACCTTCCTCCCCTGAGGATACCAGTGGGATTGAAAGAGTGTGTTCACCTCATGTTTTATCTGCGTGCAGTCATGAAATTTCTCTATCAACTTGGCAGATGTGGTGAAAGTTTCATGTCTTGGGTACCAGAAACTCTCCTGGGATACGTCTTGGCTCAATGTCTTTATCTGTCACAGCGTGAACACCCAAGGGCCTGGATGAGTTTCACTCGGGTGGGTGGAATGGTGAAACTCCATCTCTGCCTTATCTGCATAGTTTGTCACCTCCAGAATACCTTGATCGATCAGAATGGACCTGGACTAAGGTCCTGGACTAAGCTGCAGCCACACAGGAATTCCCAGTGTTTAGGAGTTTGTCAGCCACTGATTTGAGTGAATTTTGGGGCATTACTTGGTTCTGCTGCTGGTGGTGTTTGTTTTGTACTGTTTGGGAGCTGGAAGTGAGTCTAGCCATTCCATGTTTGTCTGCTTGCTGGCCTCATCCTGAGGAACAGAGCTGAGATTCTCCTTGCTATCCTATACCGTTATACAGGGTGAAACAACATTACAGCCACTTCTGAGGCATTCAGGCTATAGGGCTTGGTCCCTAACAAGAAAGCTTAATTGCACAGGATGCTCAACATGGTTCTCACAGACTTGCAGTAACTTCATAAACTTTTAGATTAAAGGTCCACTTGTACATGCATGGAAGAAAACTTAGGGAAAGAAAAAAAGGAAGTGTAAGTCTTCTCCTTCTATCTTGCAAAGTGGCTTACATTTAACAGGCTTGTTGCTTGCCAGGTTATTACATTTGAAATGGAACTTTTCCTGAGCTGGTTTTTACTTGCTGTTAAGTCTCCTTTAGGGCTGACGAGGGAGTGAATTTGCACAATCAAATGAAACCTTTACACAGCCTTTAATGGGGAGATGCTGATGGGGGGGGCCTCCTGGTTAGAGCAGTTGGTCCCTGGCCTTTACTCATCTCCTCTTGTCTACAAATCTGATGAGGGAGAAAAGGACAATGCAGTAAGAAGGGTTTGGTCCCTGGAAGACTCCCAACGCCTTGGGACTGACACCTCCAAGCTGAGTCAGGGTGGATCCTGCCGTGTCTGGCATCTCACCACATGAGTAGCACTTGCCTGACTCTTCGTCTTAGACTTTGTGGAATCAAATCAATTGCTGAATTGAAATTTATTTTTAAAGTGAAAACTATGTCATATGTGTTGGTTTACCTCATTTGTGTAATGATCTCTCCTTTACAAATATGAATTTTAATAAAAAATACATTTTGGTAAGCAGGCTGTTTCTGTTTATTGGCGTGTGCCAAGGGAGAAGTGAAAATGAGTTCATAGCAACAACTTTGCAACACAGAATCCTCACTGTGAGGGGACCAAGGAGAGCTCTGAATAACCACACTTAAGTGCTTCAGCTGTGTTGCTTTTCTAGAGAAGTAAACATGTTGCCATTGGAGCCACCCATTTTTCTTGTCTTTTCCTCCTTTGTGAACCTTGTGGCCTTGTATTTACATAATTACAGTCTTTTTCAAATAATAGCTTTTACAGGCTTACCTTGGAGCACGAGTTATTTCACAGTGTCTGACGGATTACTGAAGTACAGTAATCTCCCAACTGCTCAGAAGATGCCACAATAGCCTAAAATAATGGTAGAAATACCAGCCTTTGGCTTTAAATTGCAGTGTGCATTTTTTTCAGTGACTAAGCCCTTCAGCTGTGCTGCTTTTCTAGAGGAGTAAACATGTTGCCATTGGAACCACCCATTTTTCTTGTCTTTTCAGGATAAATGCAGAGCTTAGTCAAGCCAGCAGCATTCAAGTGTTTGTTCTGTGTACAGATTTTTGTCTCATTAAAAAGATGTGGCAACATTTCAAAAGTAGGGTGAACTGTGCAATGAGGGGCTTGGGTGTTGCTCATGAAGAGGTCATCAAACGTGGGGAGGGACAGAGAAAAGTGTCCCTTAATGTTAAAACAAGGACAAATGGGTGAACAGGACACTAAGTACACAGGACATTCAACTGAACAGGCAACTGATGCCCAAACAGAACAAAAGCTAAGGAGTAATATTTATAGATGTTTATTTGTTCTCCTCTACTGTTCTTTTTGTACTTAGAGATTTGTATTCAGCATCCAGTCTGGGAAGGAGCCATGCAGAGATATTTTGCCACAGGGTGCCTCGGAATTGGGGGTGAGCAGCATCTTCCTGCCTGCTAGGGAAAGGGAAGTTTGGTGGGGGGCTCTCAGTGGTGAGAAGAAAATGTTTGGGCCATGGAGGCAGCACTAAGCTGCCAGGAGCTCCCTCTGGAGCAAAGCTGTGCTTGCGATGTGCGCGGCTGCAGCCCGGCTTTCCAGGAGATGGCACTGTGCGCCGGGATCCCGAGCTGTGCCACTGCACCGTCCCAGGAACCACCCCTGTCCTCCAGACCCTCTGGGATCCTCTTGGCACCCTTCACTGGCGAATCTTTTCCAGGCTGAGAGCCTGGACAAGAAGAAATTCAAAGAGCAGAGCGCAGCAATGAGATATCCCTGGTAAAGTCATGATGCCTGGGGACTCAGAGCAGTCCCTCTGCTTCCCACAGGCATGGCAGAGGACACTGAGATGTCTGTCTTTGGGATGAGTTCACTGCAGAACCGAGTGGGCAAGCGCAAGATTAAAAAAACACATCAAGTCCCTCGTTATAAGCAAAGGGACAGGTTGTAAGTTTTTTTAAAAGGGCACACATGTCAGTATCCCACAAGTACAGTGTGCTGCCATCACCACATCACAGTTCTGGGAGCAGATCCCCTTCAGGGTAATAATCCCTCCAATGATATTGCCTGCACACTCACCCAAATAACCTCTACTTCCTCCAGCATGTTTTTAAAGTTTATCAAGCCTCTTTTGGCAAAGCATCCTTCTGGGGACCTTTTGTGGGTTTTTTCCTGTTGTCCTGTTTTTTCCTGTCCTGTGAGAGGTTGTTGCCAGCAAGTACTGTCAGCAGAAAGGTGGTCAGGTCAGTGTGAAAACTGAAGCATTTAAGGTTCTTTGCTTGAAAGCGCCTGATAAGAAGCTTCATGAGACTGAGGAGCACAGCTTCCAGCCCATGTTCTGAGTGCCGGAATGAAGTCGATATCATCGACTCATGAGCCATTGGGTCCCAGAGGTGCAGGTGATTAACCCGAGGCAGAATCCCAGCACCAGCAGGGACAGTTTCTTTCACCTCTGCCACCTGGGATCCCAAATTAGAGGTTGCTGTTTCAAGGGAGAACCACAGACCTACAGTTGCTTCTGATGTACTTGGGGTAAGAGCGGCATTTGTGGGGTTGCAGTCAGTGGGACAGACCATGGCCACAACCAGCAAGTCTCTTGTCCATCACAACACTGAAGGGATGGAAGCTGGGATGCAGACACAAGATAAGGCTTAATAAACACAACAAGCCTTGAGGCAAAGCAGGTTCCAAGTCTGCAGATATTGGAAGGGGCAAACGAGATCCAGTTCCACCCACAGACCTCACAGAATGAAGCGGAGAGTCCTGCCTCACATTCCCAGGAGACACTGAAGCAGACATGGAAAGGAGTAAACAAAAAAAGCCAGGCAACTGGATTTTCAGGTCTAGCCACATATTTGGGGAAAGGAATCCACCGACTCCAGATTCCTAGGCTCCCTTTGTCAATAACAGGATTCCCAGTGCTGGCAGGCCAGAAACCCATCATGCAGGTGTGTCCTTTGCACATCCAACAGGAAACCCAGCCTGGCACAGAAAGTGAAACAGTTCCTGGCCTTTATGATGATGAGTTCAGTTAAATATGGAACAAGTGAAAAACACAAGCAGGTTAAAGTGCAGCTCACAGCCTGTTATTAAGCTGAGAAGAGGCAAGCTTGGAATAATTCCACACCATGGGATAATCCTATGCAATGGGGATAGGGACCCAGTCCCCTCAAAGGGTTTCCAGCTGCCTGCATGCTACAGCTTACACTGCTGTGGTGTCTGCACCCCCTGCCCCATTTTGGGAGCTTCCTGGCCTGGGGAAGCTTTCCAGTTCTGGGGGAGGCACCCACCCACTGCAGCTCCCACCCACAGCTCCTTGGAGCAGGGCATTGCATCCCACTCATGGCTCCAAGAATGCATTTACAGCATAAAGTGTGATGTGATAATCTCTTTTTCTTGGATGATGAGGCTGAAAGCTCATTAAAGCCATTACAGCAGAGGTGATAGGTGTAAGAGAGGAGAGCCATTACTGTGTAATTTAGTTTTAGAACTTTAATCATCTGGCTGCCAGGACAAATGAATTAGCGTGATGATGCTTTCCAGAGGAAGATGCTGATGATGTAGTTTGCAGGGCTTATGCATCTGGGATTCCCCTGGGATAAGAGATAGGATTTGAAGGCTCACCAAATGCATTACAGGATCTACCTCACTTCACCTCACTGAGTTTTGTCTCTCCTGCATTTATCTCGCCTTGTTTCTCCACTGCTGCTTTATCTCTGTCCTCAAAGCAGAGAGGAGGCAAGACAAGGCATCTCTGTTGGTGCTCACTCACAGAGCACAGCGGTCCCAGCCCTGGCCAGCCGGGCACACCTCTCCAGGAGAGCAGAGGTGAGGCCCAGACTTAACTGCAGAGCACAGACTGATAAAAATATCCCAGACTGATAAGACAATGCCCTGAGCCAGCAAAAGTTGAGGAAGTGGTGGCGGCACTGGGGAGCGGCCTCAGGAAAGGCTTAGGTCAGGAAGAGCACAGGGCAGGGATGTGGCTGAGGTTCATGGAGCAGAGGTGAGGTGGGCATGGCCAGAGAGGAGAAATCCATAGGATGTGAGCCTGGGATGAGCAGAATCCATGGGTATAAAAGCACCTTGGTCACACATACATGGCCCCATGGCCAATGGATTGCACCAGGAGTAGAAAATAATACAAATCCAGAGGGATGGTGGATGGATGAAGATACCCTACACCCACATTCCCTCTGTGGGAGGCTCAGACTAACCCATCCCCTCTGCAAACAGGAGCACTGTCCCTTTAAAACATGTGAATTTCTCCAGAAACAATTATGCAGCATAAACACAGCAAAATCAACAGGGTGAAATTTTGAACTAATAAAGATTTAATCTCTCAGTCATGAGACTGCATTTGTTAGGAAAACACACATATCCCTGAGAACGCAGCTACGGCTGCTATACTACACACTGCTCAGCAGCTCACTGGGCATTTTTCCAAATCCTTTTATTTTTAACATCAGTCACATTATTCAATTAATTATAAAAACACTGAGGTTTTCAAGAGATGTTTCTGATAAAACTGCAAAGTAAATATGCGTGAGAACAGCAAGGATTAAACTTTAGCATTTGAGGCTGTTGCTATAAACAAGAGAAGCCCTCGAGAAGGTTATTTACCAGAGTGAATCATAGCAGATAACAGAGTCTCCTCCCACACCACACACAGGGATGGAAGCAGAGCATCCACATGTCTGTCAGCCGTGTGCTGGGGCATGAGAGGTGTGAGAACTGGGCTGGATTCTTCAGATGCCTCTGGTATTTCAGCATCATAGCTTGGTAAATATTTAGTAGGCTCAGCTCTTTCCCAATAAGCTGGAAACAGAAATCAAAAATACCAGCCCATCTCCAGCAATGCATCAAAGCCTTGAAAACACCAGACAGGAATTGATGGAAGGATTCAAGCCTCAGCTATAACAGCAGCCTGCAAACCCTGCTGTTTCCTGGTAACTCCTGGTATGTCCTGTGATGGTTTCACTGTACCAATACAAAATGTTTTCCAGGTCTAAGGTCTGTGTAAGCTTAACCTGGTAAGCAAAAGTCATAACAATGCATTTGGCTTGATCCAATTTTTCACTTTTATCCAAGGACATTTCTGTGTACTTTTCCTAGTAGACTCTTTTTTTTTTTTTTTCCCAAGGCTCACATTGTGGTGGAATTATTTGATAGCTCTGATATTGTCTGCATAGATGGCAGATTACAGGCAAGGAGTCTGGGCATCAAAGCCTGGCAGAGAGCAAGGATCCCCAGGCTTTCATCCAGGCTTTGCATATCAGCCTTGGGAACAGTTCCTCCCACATGAGCCTCAACTTCTCAGCCACAGAGGCTCTTGGGCAAACACCTAAATTTAAAATCTAGGCAAATCACGTTGATGATTGCAGGCTCCTTCAGGACAAGGAGAGACATTTTGTTCTGCTTGCCCTTAAATGATGGAATCCAGCCTAACCAGGGATCCCAGCCACAGCACTGGACACAGCAGCAGCACATAATAACAGGGAGCCATTTTGATGAAGGGATGTGCCCAACTGGTTGCACATCTCACATGTGGAGGGTGAGATTCCAGCTCCAGGCCCTGCCTCATGCTGCTCCCCAGGGCTCTGTGGTACCTGGGCCTCTCTCCTGCTCCCAGCCACTCCACTGCTGAGTGGCCTGAGGAACCATGTGCCTGCAGCCCATGGGACACACTGATGAGAGTGAGAAGGATGTCACCAGGAGCTGCTTGGGCACTGGGACACGCCACAGGAAGAGTTCCTGGCTGTCAGGAGGATGCAGAGACAACAGTCTGTCACCAAACCACAGAATGGGTCAGGTTGAAAGGGTCCACAGTGGGTGATCTGGTCCTATCTTCATGCTCAAGCGGGGTCATCCCAGAGCACATGGCATAGGATTGTGTCCAGACAGTTCTGGAATATCCCCAGTGAGGGAGACTCCATAACCTCTCTGGGCCAGTGAGCAATCACTGCACAGGAAAGAAGTTCTTCCTTATGTTTAGGTAAAACTTCCTGGGCATCGCTTTCTGCCTATTGCCTGTTGTCCTTGTGATTGGTACCACTGAGCTGAGCATGGCTTCATCTTCTTGGCATTCCACTTTAGGTATTTATACAAATTAATGAGGACCCCTCAGTCACCTCTTTTCGAGGCTAAGCAGGCCCATCTTCCTCAGCCTTTCCTCATAGCAGAGATGCTCCAATTCCCCAATCATCCTCGTTGCCCTCCGCTGGACCCACTCCCAGGAGCTCCGTATGTCTCATGTCAGAGATGACTCTGCCATCACCTCGGCCCAGGCAAGGACACCCCAACCGCTGGCCCCTGCCATCCCCTCAGCTCCCGCGCCAGCTGGGGGCTGCTCAGCCTGCAGAGGGGCTCCAAGGCATCCTGGGGGCGGGAAGCTCAGCGATCCAACTCCCGCTGAGGGGACACCGAGGACCCCGCTTCCCGCCCACCCCCTCAGGCAGGGGGCGGGGCTTTTCCAAACCGACAGCCCTCTCCTCCAATCCTCGCGCTCTCTTCCCCGCCCCGTGCTGGAGCAACCAATCACTGCCTCGCAGTGTTCAGCCCGCCTCCTTGCTACTGTCCAATCGGGCGGCGCCGCTCGCGTTCTCCCGTCTCCGGGGGGCGGGCGGGGGTTACGTGTTGTCGATATTCCCGAAGCGCGGCGGCGGCGCTCTCCCCGCGCGCTGCCCGCGCACCGCCTGCGCTGTTGGCGTAGCGGCCGCAGTTGGCGTAGCGCGGGCAGAGGCGGCCGTGTCGGGGAGCGGCGGCCGCCGTGCGAGGAGCGGGCTGGAGGAGCGGGCAGGGCCGGGCAGGCACCGGGCCGGGACCGCGCCGCAGGTCAGTGGAGTGCGCTGGGAAGCGGGCTGAGACCTTCCGTAAGGCAGCTGGTGATGGGGGGGCTGGGAGAGGGGTAAGATCGGGCTGCAGCTCGGTGCACGGGCTCGGAGGGTGCTGAGCCCGGGTTGCAGCTCGGGGCACGGGCTGTGGGGACGGAGCTGGGCTGCAGCCCGGGCATGGCTCGCTGCTTGGCCTGTGGGGCTGGGCTGCAGGGCAGTTGGGGGTTCAGAGCGCCAAGAGGTGGGCTGAGATCTGGGCACAGCTCAGTGCACGGCTTGCACAGGGAGCTGGGACATGGGCACAGCTCAGTGAACGGCTTGGACAGAGCGCTGGGACCTGGGCACAGCTCAGTGAACGGCTTGCACAGGGAGCTGGGACCTGGGCACAGCTCAGTGCACGGCTTGGATTGGGAGCTGGGACCTGGGCACAGCTCAGTGCACGGCTTGGATTGGGAGCTGGGCACGGCTCAGTGCACGGCTTGGACAGGGAGCTGGGATATGGGCACAGCTCAGTGCACGGCTTAGACAGAAACCTGGGACCTGAATACCATTCAGTGCATGACCCCGGAGTGCCAGGGGACAGACAGACTGTGACCTCATAGCATCCAAGGCTGAGACCTGGCAGCAGCTCGGCGCAGGGGCAGGTACTGCTCGTGGTGTAGAGCATTGCCCTGTCTCCCCCCCATTCTGCTCCAAGGTGTCTGCGGGACAGCGGAACCTCCGTGGAGGTGCCCGGGCCCTGGCAGATCCATCTGGGTTCTTCCACAGCCACCGGGCGGGAGAGGGTCTTTAATCCCCCACCCACCCACGCAGGCAGCTCCTAGAATCGGTGAGGATTGTTTACTGCCCGGTGTTCATAACCTTGTCCCTTTGAGATGTTAATCAGCTCCTGGCCTCCCTGGTTTAGGCGTTGTGTAAATGTGTAACAAAATCACTGTCTGCAGCCCCAAATCTGAGCTGTGCAGGGCACAGCTCTGTGCAGACCCGGTGCCGGGGGAAGGCAGCATTCCCGGTGGGCCTGGCGATTGGACAGCCGGATGACCTGATTCGGTTGTTATGCTGTGTAATCTGGAGCAGACTGCTTGTCTTTTTCCCTCTGCTGCTTTCTCCATTTACAAGATACAGGTGCTAACACTTAGGGCTGGTTGGAAATGCAGGAAAGAAACATATTTTTCATTTCTTGAGACGGCTTTTCCTTCCTCTTGTTAGTCTACACATTAGAATGATCTTGCGCTGTAAACTGCTTCTAAATATGATGACTGAAAATAGAGCAAATTTTTATTAGCTGCTTTGCAAAACAGAAATTACAAGGGGGATGACAACAGTGAAGCTTGCCCTAGGCAAAAAGGGGAAAGAGGATGTTGGGGCTGGGCTAACTGGGGCCATACCTCTTCAGACTGGAATGAGTCTGGACTGAATATTACCCATCCAAACAGGTTTTAGAGCAGGAGGAGGAGTCCAAGACTGGCTGGAACTAATTTACTCATTTCCCTCCCAAAGCCTGACCCAAAGACCTGTATCAAAGAGTCGCACAAGAGATAGAGACTGGAAGCTCTCTGAATGTGCTGCCTGCAGATTTAAGGCCTCTCTGGGGACTCAAGATGACTTCTCACAAGAGATGCTTTCAGGAGGGGTTGTGCTGAAGACAGAGCACTGCAGCCTCTAACTGGGACAGCTCCTGCTGGTCTGGAGCTGAGACCCAACTTCCCTCCCTCCCTTTTCCCTTGGAGATGTTGCAGAGATTTAATCTGACCTCTTCCTGCTCACCTGAAGCCTGCCGTGGCGATGATCCCACAGCCAGATCCGACCACCAAAGAGAAGAGAATCGTGCGTTTGAGGCTGGGCCGTCGTTGTAACTGAACTGGAATTTACTCCCTGCTTGTGCTCCCGGAACGACTGCCCTTCCTCTGCTTGTCTGTTTGTGCTGTGAGCCACTTCTCCCTGAGCTTGTTTGGAATTCCTGAGCTTTCCACGCTGAATTTGCCCATGGCTTTCCTGATGAAGAAGAAGAAATTCAAGTTTCAGACAAGTTTCACTCTGGAAGAGCTGACTGCTGTCCCCTTTGTCAATGGGGTTCTGTTCTGCAAAATCAGACTGCTAGATGGAGGAGACTTTGCTAGTTTATCTACCAGGTAAGACCTTGCCTGCAGACCTGCTGCTTGGCTGTGCTTCTTTCCCTGGTTATTCTTCCCTTGAGTGGTTTAGCATATGGCCACCACTTGCTCACCCTTTGATGGGATTTTAATAGTTCTGTTGTAGGGCCCCACATGCCATATCATTCTCCAAAGCAGGAAAAGTACATAGCTGGAGAGCTCTGAACCTGGGTGGTGTTGGCTGATTCGAGCTGGATTGAATTTTTCAGAGATGAGGGGAGGGAGCAGGAGGTCACTCCCCTTAAAGGGGATTAAATCCTCTCTTCTCTTTCCCCCTCCTCCTTGCCCAAGTTCTCACACACTCTTTCAAACCCTGTTCTGTATTGCCTTCATGCCTTACTTGAAATTCAACTCTGTAGAAAACTATGTCTAGCAAATCAGCCCTTCCCAACTTTGCTCTCCCCCTTTGATGCTGAATTTCTCTCCTTGGTAAGGGTGGAAGTAGTTTGTTTTGCATTGCAAATTGCTGTGCAAGGGAAAACTGCTGCCTGGAGTCAAAGTTGTCAGTGTTAGAGACCCAGTTTATCTCCTTGAACTGATGCCATTGCATTTCCCACTTCAGAGCAGCAGTGTTTTCTATGTCATGTTGGGATCATTCTGCTACACATCTTAAAAGGTTCTGCCATCCTGTATTGGCATTTCTCTGACTCCTTCAGGCACGTCTGTCCCCACTCCTGTTACTAATTGCTAATAAAAACTTGCTTTGTTTCCAACTATGCACACAGATTATCACGAACAGTATGCAAACACGAATTCCATAACAGCCCAGACTTGCTTTCTGCTTCAAGATGTGAAGGAAGCCTTCAGTGGCTTACAAAACTTGTTTTTTTGCTTTCCTGAGTGACTGCTCAGTTTTAAAGGTACAGGATTAGTTTGTGCTAGCTGTTAACTGCTTTATCCCAGGGCTAAAGCCTGGTTGGGTCTGGTTTTCCTCTTTGTGGTGCTGTGTACTGAGCTTTCTCATTTCAGGAGAGAAGATTTCATTGGGCAAACATAAAACATTTCTGTCTTGAAAACAGAAGTGGTAGGGCAGTGCTCAAAGCTTGGGTTTTTTGTTCAGAGGCACGATGCAGCCTCATCTGAAGTGGGTAGAAGCTGAGGGCATGGAACACCTCCAGAAATGGACTTTGAATTAATTTCTCTTTTGAAGAAAACCTTTCAAAAGAGCTTTTCCTCACAGTGTTCTCCCCTGAGGCTAGATCTTTGGGTTTGGTGGAAGCAGTTTATCTAAGGAATTCAAACAGTATGTGAACTTGGAAAGATATTAACCCTTCCACTTCCTGGAGTCAGAATAGAATAAGTGGCACTGGAGGGTGTCTCAGGAAAAACCTCTGCAGAGAAATGTCCGTCTCCCGCTCCTTGTTGTCCCTGAAAGCAGCTTCTAGGAGCCGTTGCTGGGATTTGCTGGTGCTGCCAGCCGTGTGGGTTGTTTTCTGAGCTGGCTGGGGTTCAGCAGTTCGCTCAGCGTTGCAGATGTGTTCCAGCAGCAAAATCAACTGTAATTCAAAACCAAACACATACATAGCTCTCCAAACAGCAAAGGCAAAGCGGGCCGGGGGGTTTCCCGCCTTTCCCCCAACCTGTCTGTGGTCTAACTGAAAGCACATTGAAACCTGTTCCTGCTTGAAAAGTTATGGGTCTCCGTGGTATTGAGTCATTTGACCTTTTCCAAATATTTTTCCCTGTTGCAGTTAGAGAAACTTCAGGAGGGATGAATTTCCAGAAGAGTTACTGTGTGGAGGGGCTCCCAGGTCATGCTTTGGCTTTGCCCTGTGCTCCTCTCTTCATTTCTATCACCTTTTTGATATTCACTGGGAAAAATTAAAGGACAGGAGATACTGTGTCTGTGTTGTGTTAGAAATCTGTAAGTTATTTAGAGTCTGTGATTGTTCTCTGAAATCAACCACTTCCAAAATTGATTGGGTTTGAGGTTGTAATGTCTGGCAGGTAATCTCTTGTCAGCTGCTTATGTACAAAGTCTGGTGTTTGCTCTGCAATCGATTTGGGCTTCTGTGATCTGGGCCATTTGGAGGTCTGTGGCTGTGATCGAGCTGAGCTGTAGCTCTTCATGACCGTGAGTTTTCAGAGAACTGATCTGAATAATGTGTCCCATGTCACTTGGAGTCTATAAACCAAGGTTAGAAGTAGGTACAGGAACTCTTCACAGGAAACATTAAATCAGTGTTTGTAGTTGTAGTGTGGAAAGAGGAGCGTTATACAGGAACCTCCAGAGACAAATTTTTCAGGTTATTTACAATAAGCTTACTTGACACCTTATGCCTGTCTGTGGCAGGAGGTGGGAATATGATATACTCAATGAGTTGTCAGGTGGCACCAGGATCATCTGAGCTGTGGGCAAGGCAGAAGTAGCAGCCTGCACTGCTGGCTCCCATCAGTCCTGGTCCCAAGGCCAGCTCAGCCTTGCACATACAGAGCTGCCACAGCCTGGTGCTTGTGTCTGGTGGGACACACTCTGGCTGGGACCCCCTTCCCAGACTGCTCATACTTCTGGCTGGAGGGGAACCTGTCTGAAATGTATTAAGACTAAATGTTCTTAGGAATTTCAAGGATGTCTGGAAAAGGTTCAGGTCCTGCTTTGGGGATCTGCCTCTCCTGGGTTTTCTGGGTTTTTTGGGGGTTTTTTTAATAATTATTTTCTTGCAGGCAGGTACTCTTATTTCCACTTTTCCTGTGCTCAGGCCTTGCATTAAACCATAGGTATTTTAATGACTGAAATTTTAGTTTCAGCTGTAAATATCTTTTCGCTTGCTCTTTCCTCTCCCTTTGTAAAGTTTCCTTAGGCTCTCTGGGGCTTCTGAGGAATAAAACTCACAGGTTTCACCTTACAGTGCTCTGTGTTAAAAGCATCCATTGTGTCTGTGGGTTTATCACCTTGCAGTTGGATTACAGAAGCTGGGCATCTGAAAAGGCATCTCAGCCAGGTATAGGCCAGGCAGATGCTGTATTTCCCCACAGAGAAGTACCAATATATTCCTTGAATATTATTAATCCAGATACTTAAATAGCACAACCACCAGTGAATTCACTTGCCTCCCAAGGATGTTTAAAAATAGCAGACTCAGAGAAGTAGGGATGTATTCATGGCAACCGTTTTTGTGGAGCAGGTGGGCGGCTGCATTTTGTACCAGTTTGAAGCTTTCTGGGTGGTTGTGCAGCTTTGTTCCTAGAGAGATGAGACAGTAAGTTCATCAGGAGGTATCCCATCCATGGATCAGCGCAGGCAGGAGCCTGGATGTCCAAATGAGTGCCTAAAGCTGATCTAGTAAGTTCATGTACATCTTTGGGTATCCCAGAAGAGGAAGACTCAATTAAATTCCCCTCTCTGCTGACAGTTCATGTTGAGTGACAGCCAGATGCTCTTTGCCTCGGTGCTGAGTGATTTCTGGCTCTGTGTTGGCAGCGAGCGTTGCTGGCGCACAATGTGAAGGAAGTGGAAAGCCAGGTGTTATCCACAGACTCCTGACACCTCATCCTACATTGTTCTGTTAGCCTGCCAACAGTTTCACTCTGGTATTCCTGGATTTGAAGGAAGGGGTTGCACTCTGAAAGCCCCTGTCTGACTCTACAGGAAAGAATGTTTTGCATGAGTTGAGCAGCTTTGAGGGCATTTCCCACCTTCCTCATTGTCTTCTGAAGGCACCTCAGACTGTATTTCCTTTGAGA
This sequence comes from Acrocephalus scirpaceus scirpaceus, assembly GCA_910950805.1. NCBI lineage: Eukaryota > Metazoa > Chordata > Aves > Passeriformes > Sylviidae > Acrocephalus > Acrocephalus scirpaceus. The sequence continues at coordinate 6,340,154 of OU383790.1, read as the reverse complement.
TCATGCTTTTCCAAGCATCTGCGGCATTTCACCTTGGTTTTCTGACCCTGGCACTCGTTGCAGCAGTTTGAAACAATGAATGTAGCTTGTCTCTTGCAGCCCTGCCCTGTTTGCATGTGGGCTGGATCTGGGAAGACCTGACCCTGTTGGGGTGGTCTGACCTCCAACTATGTCAATGCTGCAGCCTGAACCCACAATGTTCTTATGCTTGCAATTTTTAATTGAGTCAGTATGAAAGGCCACTTCCTGCACTGCATACTTTATTTATTTTTGGGGGGTGTAAAGCTGCATCCAGAAAACCGAAGAAACGCTGATATTTGGGAGGACAGCTCACACTGACAGTTCCCTGTGGACTAAGGTCAGCTTTTGTGTAAGTGTAGCTCTGTCATCATGTGTAGGCACAAATGACCTGAAGCTACTTGCTTTTGGCAGCTGGTGGGATAAAAAGCATCGTAATGCCTTAGTGATAAACAGAATTTATTCACTTAGCACATAAATAAAGGGGAGAGGCATTGCCCTGCTAACATGGGGCTGATGATTGAAACATTTTTGTGAAGGGAGGTGCAAGTTTTGCCACCTCCGGAATGCAGCTCTTGGTGGTGGGAATTAGAAATCAGCTACTTCACTGTCATTGTGCCTGACACTACAGGATCCTTCAGGTAATTGATTATGTTTAGCTTTTTCAGACCGGAAAATCGTTAACTGTTTGTTTAATCAGAGACTGAAAAACTGATTCAGCCTGGTTGAGATCTGAATCTTGGCTGCTGTCTGCCTTAAAACAAAGGTTAGGTAACTAAAGAGTTTCTTCTAGAGTCCCCAAGAGGGAGAAAAACTGGCTGAAAAGGGGATCACTTGGTGGGTGCTGCCTTTTGATTCCAGTGGAATTGTCATGGTTTAGTAGAGCAAGGAACTTGGTTGTGATTTTAAACCATTCTCTCAGTTCCATATTTTAGGACACTATGTGCTTGGCTCTGTCCTCTGCTAGAGCATGTGATGTGTTAACATATTTTAAAAGTACTTTTTTTGCAAATGTGTCTGGAAATGCAGATCTTCCCTGCAAATATTCCTATTACACAGATCAATAGACTCAGTTTTCATGTTCCAGAGCAGCTTCACATAACATCCTTCCTTCCTGGCAGAGCCTCAGGAATAGGCTGGGGAAGTTGACGGAGAAGTGATTTGCATACAACCTCTAGATGTGATTTGCAATAAAACATGACTCATTTCAAGATAATATTAAGGCATGGTACCTGCTGTGCCTTGCATTCTGAAACAAACAGCAAATATGAGAAAAAGGGGGTTCATTCCAGAAGTGCAGCTAAATGTAGGTGCAAGTTGTGAGAGCAGAAGCAGTGGATGAGGTTTAACCTCTTGCAAGTTGAGAGTGTTGGAAAAATTGCAGAAGTGATGGAGCACTGCAAGGTCCCCGGCACAAACCATCTTAAGTTGTGCTTTGAGTTTGCAAAGCACTTCTCTCACCTTTTCTGGGCTCTGGCTGCTACACCTGCAGGGTCTGACAGAGGCTTTGGAGTGGCTTGATTTGCTTTGTGCTGTACTTGCCTCTTCCTGTCACCGGTCACTGCATTGAAGCCTGTCACAAGACTGGCAGAATTACATTGAAAACCTTCCTGCCACAGGGGCTGTATCCTGTCGAGTAAAGAACAGTCTCTGTTCATGTCCTGCCTGCTGTGGCTCAGGCAGAGGCTGCTCTGCTGACCAGAAGCTGCAGTTTAAAGCGCTGTAACCGATACACTGTGTGTACAGCATCAGTAAATACGTTCAGATACAGGCGGCTTTCAAACTTCGCCCTCATCACCGATTCTGAGCTGGCATTGCTTTGACAACTGACTCTTAGCAACTGCCTTATCTGTGTGACTTAAGCAGCCTTTGGCTCAAAAAAAATTACTCATTGAAAATTAACGTTCTACTGGAAAAGCAGGGCTCTGTGGCTAACTTAATTTGCAGGGTGACAATACCATCAGCTGTGGCTGAGAATCAGGGAAAGTAGGTGAGAGTGACCCTGCTCCTTTAAGGCATGTATTTATTGCTGAAATACAGGGAAAAACCTAAAGGGCTTCCAGTCTCTTTATTCTTTGTGCTCTTGAGCTGCCATTAGTGTTGACTCTAGCTTTGTAGCTGAATTTCTGAGGAATTCATGCGTGCCTTCGGCAGCCTGTGGTCTCTCTGCACAGCGGTTGGTATTTTAATAGGCCATAAGTTGCCAGTGGCAAGTTGTTCTGGTGCTAGTTTCTAGATAAATGAGGCAGGTACAGATTTATTTCTTATTATTATTTTATTGCAGGAAACTACATCTGGTAGTGTTTCAGGAAAGAGCCCAATGTCTTCCTCAGATCAGAAACCTCCCTCACTTCAGGCCTGGCAGTGTGGGATGGGGAGCTCTGCAGCACCCACCTGTGTGTGGCTCTGTGAGGCCTCATCCGTGCGAGGACAGGCGGATGTGGCTCTGTGTGTGACCTCCCTTCTTCAAACAGGATATGTTCTGCATCCTCTGTGGGCTGGCAGCTCTGCACTGTGCTTGCAGCCTGCTCTGAAATGGGTCAGGAATTATTTCATAGCTGATAACCAGAAGCCTTTAGACATTCCCTGGACCAACATTTGGATCTGCATGTTTCTTCTGTAGCATCCTGTGAACTCGTGTCAGTAATCTGTGCTGTAAAGGTGATCATTTCAGGTGTTATGTCAGGATATGTCAGCCCACCCCAGTACCAGCTGCTTGCCCTGCAGGGTGAGAGACTTTATTTTTTTCTTCTTGCAGTTTATTCATATTGTGCCAAGTGCACTTGCTGGGAGACACGATGCACGTCGCTGTTGTAACTCCGGACTTGGCATCATGATCCCTCTGGTACCATACAGTGGGACTCGGCATCTCATCTTAGTGCCTGGGTTTGAAAGGCACTTCCCACTAGACAAACAGTTGTGCCTGTGTTCACTGCATGAACAGCCTTCTTGTTTGGTGTATTTTTAATCTGATGAGCAAGAAAGGGAATTGTTGTGCACGATTCAGAATTGCTGATGGTCATGAATGTCATTGTCATGTGCTTCTCAAGGGTCACCCCTGTAGCTCAGTGGGTAAGGCCAAGGAACTGGGGTGGAGTTGTGGGGATGAGGAAGACAATGAAGAGGAAGCACATGGAGACTAAAGGATTGGGAGGAGGCAGGTGTGGAAGACACAGGATGTTCTACATAAGCAGTAGCATATACAGCCTATAGCAGCCACACTCCCTGAGGATAGCGAGTAGCTGAGCTGGCAAGAGAGCAGGATTATGCCTTTCCTTTGGCTGGGCTTATCCCACCTGATTGGTGAGAGGAGGCCTTGAAGGTCTCATGTTGTAGTAGGAGATGGGATGAAGCTAAAAATACTTTAACTGCTGTATGCTGTACTTTAAATAAGAAATGAACTCTCTCTGTTCAGTCTGAAAGCACTGTGAGTGCTTACATGGGAGGAAGGAAAAGAGTGTGTGGATTTACTGTCCTGGAAGGGCTAGAAAGCTGCAGCACTAATTAGCAATGCAGCTTTAGAGACCTACAAGGGTCATGTGGTTGGTAGCTACCCTGAAATGTGCTCTCTGAAATCAGCAACTAAAGCTAGAAAACTTTCATTTGGAGCTTTCTAGAACTGTGTGCTTCCCTCAGTGAGGCAAATCTCATCTCTTGCCATTCAGTGTACCAAATGTAGAAAACAAAATGTAAGGTTTCTTTAGTGCCTGTCAAAAATTACCAAGCATTATGCTCCAATCTGGCTGTGCAATGGACAAGCAGATCAAGGCACCTTTAATAGAAAATCCTGTGAAATAGATGTGCCCTCAGGGTTTCAATTTGGGGTAGTCACATTCCTCCATTTTGCTTCCAGAATAAAACTTCGTATGAAATGACTGTGACAAGATGCTTCACTAATGGCTATTGGCTTAACAATCAACAGAGACTCCTCTAGCCAGCTGCCACATGAAGGACTGGTCAGTGCATGCCTACCTGTGCCCCTACCTGCCAATGGAGTTTCCATTTCGCCTGAATTGCAAGTTGGGAGTGAGGAGTACAAAATGGGGAGGCCAGAATGAATCCTGACAATGTTTTCCAGCTATCTTGTTCTCTGTCCAGTCACTTTTGTTTCCAGTCTTTAAGGGATAATATTGTTCATCAAAATAAAAATGCAAATGGCCAGGAGAGGAAGAAGGAAACACTTGTCTGGAAAAAACCCTGGCATAGATTTTTTTTTTTTTTAACGTGGCATTGTATCAGACTTTGAAGCTTTATCCATGCTTGAGACAGCAAAGGTGAGGTTGGGTGGGGCATTGTGGTGTTCAGTGGGTTTTTGTTTGCATCTGTGTAGGCTGAGGAGAGGGTTTCCAGTTTAGTTGTGTTTCCATCATGCTTATTTCTCCTGTTAGTTCCTGTTCTTCCCATCCTTTCTTAGACTGTGCCTGCATGTCAGAGAATATGAGGCAGGCACGTAGGATATTTATAATTCAGCAATTTTCCCAGAGCCGTTAATGCACCATTGCTCAGAAATGAGGCAATACCATTTGCACTTAGGCAGCCTTGCTGTAACCAGTCAGCCCCAGCTAGTGCAGCATCCTGCTTCCAGACTAAGCAGTAAGGGCTGAGCAGAGGTAGTCTGCTTGCCTGTATGACAGATTAATTATGCAGCAACACCTCTGCAGGAAAGCTTTTCCTGGCTTCTGTCACTGGCCTGTTCTGGTAACACCAGGCTATTGCATTTATATAAATGTCAAATTCTTTCAAGTGCAGTGCTGCTCGTTTGTACCTTCAGTAGCCTGCAGTGCTCTTTGCTGCAAGGGAAAGTGCTGTAGAGGTGTGTATTTCCTACAACTGTTGCTGTCCTTTGCTGCCTCTCTGCTTTGTTGAACACCCCTTTTGGGCTGTATAGGGAGTAGCTGATCATACTGTGGCTCCTGTTCTCTTTAAGGTCCATTTCTGATGCAGGTTTATAGTGATGACTTTTCCTGCTGTAAGTGCAAGTGCATCTGTTCTGTCAAAACAAACCTGCCTGTTGTTTTCCCTCCAGAGGTGATGCAGTACATCTCCAATGCCATTTGCTCTCAGCAGGGGAGAATCAAGGGAGCATGTCTGAATACAGCTTGTGGTGACAGCCACAGAGGAGGTAAAGCCTCTCTGATCCTCAGAAACCTGCTCCTGCAATGGGATCCTGTGCTGACATCTCCCAAGGGCTTAACCAGCCCTCGCTGCTGCCACTAAATGCAGAGCTCTCCCATATTTTGCTTTTAAACAAGATATAATTTATGAAACTACCTTTCTCTCATTAGGACAAGTGGCACCATGAGATATTGGTCATTCTTAGAGAATTGTGTTTGTCTGCAACTGCTGTGTCTCAGACCCTTTTCTTTCCCCTCTTGCTGGCTCTGACACTGAAACTGGGGCTGAAGGGAAGAAAGAGTTGGGAGAGGCAGATTCAGGAGTCCCAGCCCAGTACCACTAGTACAGTGGTGAGTCAGGGACAACAAGCTTTGCTCAGCAGCCTCCTCTCATTTGTAAACCTCTCCTGCTGAATGGCCTTTTTGCTGATAAACACCAGCAGTGATAGATATTGATGGCGGGGACAGAGGTTCAGGGAAAACGTGTTTGAACCTTGTCCATAAAACCAGACCTGGTTTGTACTGCTGAATGGTGCCTCTATAAAGGAGCCATCATAAAACACCAGTGTTGATCCTGGAGTAAAAAAGTGGCTGTTAACATATAAAGGGCCTTCTCCTAAGCTATTGTATTTGTTTTGAGTAAATATGTACTCTATAGAAGTGACTCACAGGGAAACACGTCTGAGCATGGTTGGGTGTTACCTCTTGGGTAACTAAACCTATTTTAGCACCAGGGTTGACTTCAGGCAGCTTATTTGCTCAAAGACTCTTCAGCATGTTCAAGCCAAATTGCAGTGATGTTACATCATACGGTATTAATGAAATTATTCCAGAAATGAACTTGGCCTCATGTGCAGGTTAATTTGCACTATAAAAACCTCTCTGGTACAGCTACATTGGCAAACTCTCCCAGTTGAAGCAAGGTTGATATTGGCAAAAAAAGTCACTTAACTATTCCAGCATCATTATGTTTTCACGTGCCCTAAATCTGCCTTAGAGGCAAAAACATTTGTCTGCACATCACTTGTGTTAGAGATGTTGTTCCTAGTCTTGTGTTGATTCCCTTCTGAGTTTTCATTTGCCAGATTTACTATCCCAGCAAAGCCTTGGCCTATTGAATCAACCCTTTTCTCATCTTGGGGGGCAAGTGTTGATTTTATTTGCTTTGAAAGGTAGCTTTTTTTTCTTTATAAGTAGCTTTTTCTTCATAAGAGTATCTTGTGTTCAAAGCTAGCTTTCCTGAAATAGAGTTTTAGCCATGTCTTGTGCTCTATGAGGTGGGCACATTATCAGAGTTCTCCTTGGTGGAGTTTACATTGCTGTCTTTCTTCACTGAGAGTTTAAATATAGTCAGCAAAATGCAAATCTGGAATCTCTCAGAATGACAGCTAACACTTAGGGGATGAAGAAAGTTTATAAATACACCAGCAACGGATAATCAGCGAGTCTTCATTTTACATCTGTGGTCTGCCAGAAGTGAAAAGGCTTTCGAGAAAAGCCATGTTGTGATACAGAAACATGTATTGACTTGGAAATTTACTGTGTTATTCTACCTCAGTCTTGTAAGCATCTGTACAGAGCAAACCTTAGAGTTTCTCTGAAGTGTTTGGGACCTTCTGAAGCTTTAGTTCCTTGATCTGTTAGAACCACAGGGGAAATTTGAATTGTGATTTGTCTAAAGGGCCAACAGGCCCTGGAAAAGCTGGGATTTTTTTCACCCTATTTTAACTTCTGTGGGGCTTACTATGCAGTTGTTAGCAACAAGCCTGAACACCCCTCCTTCTGTGTCTTCCATCCCCCAGTAGCAGGGAATTCTCTCAGCTTGAGTTTTTTCATCCCCGTGTAAGTCTAGCTGGCTGGATGGGAGGTGTAGGTTAGAGTTCATAAGAGGTAACTTAGTTAAGTTGCCCTCATGCTTCTTTTATGCACATTTGATTATTCAATGGTTGTATTTGTAGAATATTAGACCTAAGAGGTATTAGGCCCAGAGTTAGACAAGTTCTTCAGAGCATGGTGGGTGTGAACTGCAAGGTAGCACAAAGCAAGAGCAACAGCACATGTGAGCCAGGCTGGAGAAGGGACCACTGGCATACAAAAACCTGATTGATTGTGGGAGCTGGTGGCTGATCTGGGCAGACTCAAGTGCAATCTGCAGGGCAAATTCTGAAAATTGAACCTTGTGGATTTGCTTATGGGAGGAAAGCACTGGTGGCAGGCTTGGCAGCCTGGCACATGGCTCATTCTTGGCTAACCCAGCTCCGACATGGTCTATCGGAACAATGGAAGTAGGAGTTGGTGTGGTGACTCAGTGCATGATGAGAGTTCAAAAAAAGCAAATACGTCTTTCAGCATTCAATACGCACTTTATTACAGACTTGTGTTTTAGTAACTGAGTCATCTATCCAGTTTTTCCTTTCTTTACACTTAAGAGTTTGGTAGTTCTTTGCTTGTGATGTTTTTGCTCCTGGCGCACATCCCTGGCTTCAGACCAGAAAGAGCTCGTGCTCTGTAGATGTGGCAAGAAGTCCTTGGATATGTGTTGCTTTGGGTTGGTCTGCCTTCAGCACAGTGTGTAACAATAGATGTATTGCACAGCATTTACTGTTACACTCCCTTCTTGGATTTGTTCTCCTGGTGTCCAGCTTTTCTTCTTTGCTTCCAGATGACAGAACGTAAATTACAAGTGCCTCAAAGCAGAGTGGCTCTGCTGGGCATGTCCCATCTTTTAAGTGCCATGTACCCATCCCTTGCTGCTTGCAGCCAAGTCTGTTAGAATTATTTCTCCATGCCTTCTCGCTGCTCCACCCTTCCTTACTCTTCAAAGACTCATCTGACTTGTTCTATAGCTTAAGTTCTAAAGGGTCATTTTTCTGTGACTTCCTTTCCTCATTTGGCAGAATTTTTGTTTCCTTATGCAGCCTCCCCTGTAGCACTTGGTCACCAGCTGCATGTGATTTTTTTTTTTTTTTAAATAACCTCCATTATTTCTTTTCTTACAGTATTTTTAACGTAATTCATGTTAGGAGGAGCTTAATAGTTTTAAGATCTAGATACAAGAAATGGTTGGAAATATTTCTTCTAAAATAACTCTCAGTGGTTTGAGAAGCCCTGAATGTCTTGGAGAGCCTGGCTACCCATGCAGTGATCTGGAGTACATGAGATGCACTGCCCTAGAAAACTCTTGCCTGTGGGACACAATGCATGAGGTGCAGCATTTCATGTCTGTCACTTACAAAAGACACATGTCTGGGTTCATGTGACTGGAGTCCAGACATAACTGAATTACTTTCAAAGAAGCTGTTAATACACAGCTAGGAATGCTGATGCTGGGGGGTTTTGTTCTGATGATTGACTGACTGCCACCCCTGTTCTCCAGGAGGGATTATCACCCCCTGGCTTGTGCTGGTGGACCTTTATCAAGATTGGTCACTGCCTTGGAGGGAACTGTAATACACAATTCCAAAGATGTACTTTACAGAAATGGGCTTTTTCTGGAAATGAGGTTAAAGCCATAAAAAGTCAATCCCTTGCCTGCTAGATACCAGCTTACTCCTACAGACTATTTCTAAATCATACTTTGAATACTGTTTTTATTTCATGCTTGCCTTATTGTTTTTGCTCCAGTTCTTTCCTCAGCTGCCTTTCACACACTTGGTGCTGTCGTCATCGTCCCCTGTCCCCCAGTGAGGCTGCCTTGACTGCTCCTTACCTTGGTTTCTCAGTTGTGGCTGCAGTTTCTTCCATTAGCTTTTTTTTTTCCTATACATTTGCCATTAATCCTTTTTCCTGTATTTGTCTCATGTCCAGTCAAGTAGGGATTAAGCAGCCTGTGCTCTTAACTGTGTAAATGGAATCTGGTTTCCTGAGCTGACTTTCGCCTACTCTTCCTTCCCCGTTCACTCTTCCCCACCTCCCCAGCTGCCAGTGAACAGCAGGAGTGGATGTATGCCCATCTCCTGCTGTGAGGTAGAACTGAGACACCAGGTGAAGCCCTACAGAAATTTTGGAGTTTGCCTTGTTCCCCCTCAAAAATGCTGGTTGTGCAATTGCTTCATTCTAACAGCATTGGTGTGTACGTTTAGCATTTAGAGAGCCTTTCCATACCACTGCTCTGGTGCAAATGTAGAACTGAATGGGTGTGAGCTGATGCCACAAGAGAGATGAGAGTAGGTGTCCTTCTTCACCATGGGCCATTGGAAGGGGTTTGCTGGGAGTTCAAAAGTTAATTTTGCAAGTAGGTTGGTAGATGCAGTGACCTTACTGCTGAACCCTTGTTTAAAACACTTGCAGTGAAACATCCAAATAAGACTTGTTTCAAATGACAAAGGCTCGCTTAGTTCTCTCAGTAACACAGTCTGCATCATCTGTCTCTGAGCCATTTTTCCATCATAACTGCTCATGTCTACTGAACAACAACCAGCACTTGTCAGCTGGAGAATACGGGGTTGTTTGCAGAGGGGGAGACATCCAGCTCCTTGGGCTGGCAGTTGTTCTGGCCGGTGATGTAAGCTCAGGCACAGCAGAGTAACTTTATTGTTGGGAGTTCCCTGCAGCCCTTGCACTGCTTCTGCTCAGGGAAGGCAAAACCCCTCTGTGTAAACTTGTAAAGCATGTCTGCCTCCAGGTTAAACTAGGATTTCATGCATTGTGTATCCTGCTGGTTTTTATGATTCTGTATGATGTTCCCCAAGGGATATGGTGTGTCACTTCTCATTCCTGGGATATGTTTCCACTGAGCTTCCCAGCTCCTATTGCTACATAGTGTTTGCTTCTGCTTTCCTACCTGTGTTTGACCTCCCTGAGCCTGACAACAAAATTAAGCAGATCCTGGCAGTCCTAAGCTTTACTGATGTGACCTGTTCCTGTGCTGTCTGCCCACAGTGCATCCTGCACACTGTAGATTCCTCTCCTTTTCCTTGCAAGGCATCTGGATGGCAAAGCCTCAGAGCTGCATTTTTCTTTAATAACGTGTGTACTGCTGTGAAGTGCCCTGTCCTAAGCCCATTATTTGGAGATACCTGCAGGTTCTGGATTGTAAATCTAAACCAGCTAATGGCTTAATGAGGGCCTGCTTTGTATTACATATGTACATTCACCCACTTTTGTAATTCCTGTGTTTTATAGGCAGTGATTAGGCATTGTTTGTAGCAGGACCTGCTGTGTTAGTAGGATGGGATATATTTTGGTGTGCTGTGAAGGCTGGGGTGTGAATACTGGTTCCTAAATATCTTACAAAGTTGGTTTCAAAACAGGCTTTTCAGGGATTTTTTTCCTTACCCTTACCAAAGGTCTCTCCTACAGCTTTGCACTAGATAACCTAGTAAAAATAGTAACTGTTTTCTCTGGAGCAAAATGCAGGATTGTTCCAGGCTTTGCACAGCTACGGGAGTGTCAGTGATTCTGCTCTAATTCAGCCTTTGGAAGGACTGGGAATTAGATGAGACTGTTTTAACTGTGTCTCTGCAGATGAAAGCAGAGCTATGTAAAGAAATGGTGTAGAATATGCCTTTCAGGTGCAATCTGCTGAAATAAGGTGATTTTTTTGTTTCTTTATCCCCCTCTGTGATTGAGGAGATTGTACCTGCATTGCAGGGATTGTGTTCCCCTACTCCCCAAAAGACCCACTGCTGGGGTTTGTCAGGGCGCCTTGAAGGGCTGTTTTTCATTGCACTTAAAAGAATCTGAGCTGGGAGTTGGCTTGGCAGCCTCTTCAAAATGGTATTATCTCTCCTGTGCCTTATCAGATAAGATGCTGCTGCTCCTGCTGCAGTGGTGAACCAAGGAGGAGGTGCAGAGGACTAGGTCTGCTAAGAGGGGGATTAGTTCTGCTTGAAGGCTCTGACACAGATCCACATCTCAGAGAGGGGACAGTGAGCATGTGGACTGAGCATCAGAAGTAGCAAAGCTTAGCCTTCCTCTCTGTGTAAGGAGGAGTAAATCTGAATAAGAAGCTCTTTGTGTGTGCTTATCTCTATACTGTCCCATTTAGCCTGAGATTTTCCCACATTCACCCCATGCATGAAACACATTGCTCTAGTGAAACGTTTGACATTAAAAGCTATTTCTTGTTGCTGCAGCCCTTCCAGTAAGGCTGTGGCCTTTTTATGACACTGTCTTATGTGTGACAACTGCCATAAAGCAAGAGTGAAACATCTGCTTTTCTAAATGCTTCAGCAAGGCAAAAGTGTTTCAGCGGGTGGTGTGTTGGAAGGTTGATACCCACAACTCAGCTCTGAGTCTGTAAATAGAAGTTTTAATCTCTGCTCTAGTGTTTCATTAGCTGGGTTTTCATGTGGGAGAGGTTCACTGTAGCCCAAGATAGCCTGGGTCGTATACGTGGCCTTTTTCTAGAAGTGTTTGCTTTACCAGCTTGAATTTAGAGTGAGGCTTGCAGCTTTCTGTAACAGTGCTAGTCTGTCCACAGCACTTAAATCACAGTTGGGAAACATCTCTTCTTTAAGGTCTGTTTGTTGCATGTTTTGCTGCCTGTCTCCAGAGCTGTGTGTGAGATCTCAACCCAGAGTGGCCTTGGAGGCTTCCCTGATTTCACTGCTGCTTTTCCAAAAGCAGGTAAAGCAGCAGGTCCCTGCTGTGCATTGTTCCCATTACCTGAATTCTCACCATGCTATGGTGAAGCATCTTCCAGCTGCTCTTTTTCTGGTAAATCTTCTCTCAAGGGGTAAGATGCTGCTTGAGGGAATGCAGAACACTGTTCCTCGAGATGGAGGTAGATGAGCAGCTCCAGGATTAGAAGGCTTCACAAAGCTCTTTCCAAAACTCCACTTCTCACAAAAGCTGCCACAGGATTGCACTGGTTTATTCCGAGGAGGTATATTTAGGTCTGGAAAGAGTAATTACACAGCTTTGAATAAGTCTGAAGTCAGAAGAGGGCAAAGCTTAGCTTGGCAGGGATTCAACCTTCTGGGAGTCTTTTTGCAAAATGATACAGACAGCTTTTTTAAAATAAAACTTCTGAAGACTCGTTGAATTGGCACCTAGACTTGGCATTGGTGTGAACTATTTCTGGTTCTCCAAATACAGAGTAAAACTTAAAATTAGACACTTCTGGTTTTAAGCTGTTCATTTCTGCTTTACTTTTAGTTGCCTTGTGTTTAGGATGAAAGAAAGCTTCTCTCGGTTCAGCCCTCACCATGCTGCTTGGATGTTAAAAAAAACATGTATGAGGGTTCCTAATTGTACATCAGAGAGTATTTCAGGGCTAAATACAAAACTGCTCATCATCTGAGTTCTCCTTTTTTTTTTTTTTGTCCCTATTTTAGTGTTCTCTAATTACCAGCCTAACGATAGCTTGAAGGGAGGTGGATAGGCAAAGCCCATTGCTTCTCCACATGCCATCTTTTGGAAATGTGGAACTAATTTTTTGAAACAATAGAGCTGTTGCTTGCTTGTCTAATGATACAGACCCAGCCCCCACCCTTTAAAGTAAAAAAAAAAAAAAAAAAAAAAAGGTTGAAATTCATTATTGAATGATTGTGAAACTTGTGACTGGAAAGCAGCTCTGGATTTTGTCTTATAAACTCTTTCTTGCCCTGTGCAGAGTGTTCCAAAGGCACAAAACCCCCAAGCTGTGTGTGCACCTGCAGCTCAGGTTCATGATCACAGTGCTGTGGGTAACATAACACCCCCAAATCCTTTTCCTAATCCCTTGCACTGTGTGGTATCTACAGCAGTTCTGGAAAGCCAACTTACATCCTTAATAAGAAGCAGTATGTCTGTTAAGAGTAGATTACACTAAAAGCAAATTAGCTGTGGAGCTCTTTATTGCTAATCAGGACTTTTTACCACGTTTTGAAGTAATTAGCCTTCATTGGACTTAGCAGCATCCAGCAGATGCTTAATCACGGCTGCATTGTAAAACAAGCAAGAATTCCTGAGTAAGGAAACTTGCATGCTGGAGCAGCTCTTGATCCCACTGATGATCCTGCAGCTGTGGGAGGCAGGCATGTGCTCTGGGAGCTGGAGTTTAGTCCCATGAATGCTCTTGTCTGGCAGGAGTTAGAGCTCTGATCAGGGTTGGGAACAAGGTGTGCACCAGTGTGCTGTTGTCTGAACATCTTTCACTTGTAGCTGCCTTCCAGCATTCACTTGGAGCTCTGGTGTCAGTAGTAGCTTTAGCCTTGCTTTCTAGAAAGTAGTAGTTCCTTTCCAAAGGTGACTAATGCTGCTAAAATATTCTGTGTTTCCTGCATCCTGCTGTACCTGCCTTGTGTTTCTGAAGCACAGGTGGTTCTCCATTCATTGCATACCTTTTCTCATCTGTATCTCGAGTTTTTCCTTCCTTTAGGTCATTTAAGATTCTTATTATTGAGGCAGGTTTAATGCACCCATATTTGAAATGTAACATGCCTAATTTGGCTGGCATGGTGAATATTTTATTATAGGCAAAACCTTTTTAATCCCTCTGGATGTGTTTCTTCCTTCTGTCTGAGAGAGCTGGGGTGAGTTGAGTGCAGTAATGAGAACCAGATCTCATCTTGAATTAATAATCCCAGATTCAAAGGTATTTTTGGCACTTAGATGTCTCACTTTTTACTGACTTCAATACCGAGCCTGAGTTCTGTCTGGAAGGGATTTTAGTTCTCTACCTTGCAGGAACTGTTGCCTTCTGTTTTCTCTTGTTTTAAACAGGGATGATCAGTCTTTATCTGCATTAGAGGATTACAGGTTTCAGTTGTTTGTCAGCTACTCCTTTTCTGTTCTCTGTGTCTGCCTTGGCTGGCACATGCAGTCCCACAGAACGTCTTGGAGGACTAGCAGGGACCTCCTGGCTCAGGATTGAGTCCCTGGATCACCTCGAGGTTGCCCTAATGGCAATGTGAGCTACAACTTCTTCCCATTCCTTCCCAGAAAGAGTTGAGGCACTACCAAGGCTGATCATTCTCCCCTTTGCCACCAATCCCTTTGGCTTACACCGTGCTGGGTCAGGTGGTGGGAAGCCTCCCTTTCCCTACTAAAGCAAACAGTTAATCAGCTGCCCTTGCCCCTTTGTCCTGTGCATGGAGGAGAGATAAGAGTCAAACTTGCTTGCTCACAGCTGTCAGCAGTGCCTTCCCTTCCTCCCCCGGCCTCATTACTTTGAGAACTGAGCTGGCTGAGGGCCAAGCTCTGAGCCATAAATGGATCAGGTCCTGCAGAAGCTCAGTGGGGAAGCAGAGCCCCGTGGAAGGACCCACACACCTTGTTTCCATGCTCCTTTGAACCAGCCTCCTGGGAAAGGTAAAATCCAGCTTTCCCTGAGGGCTGTGCAGAAGCCAGAGCTGTACCTGAAGTGATTCCTGCACTCAGGAAGGCTTCTTCTCTTCCTCCTGCAGGCACAGGCTGTGCCAGAGCCATGTGCTTCTCCACTCACCCTGGAGATCAGGATGGTCTGCTCAGAAGCTGTGCAAGCAAAACCACCTCTTCCCTGGCTGAACCCCTGCAGGATTTGAAGCACAGAGTTTGCTTGGCCCTGTCTGCTTGCACCAGGAGCATTCCCACATGTGTTTTTGTCCTCCCTCAGGCTGGCCATCCTCACTGGCTTAGTCCCAGCCTGAGGAGCAGGGAAGGACAGGCCATCCAGGACACACAGCAATTTGCTGTGCAAAGGCTGTACAAACAGACATGCTGGAGGGAGATAAGCTTGTGAACCTTCAGCCCACTTTGGGTATGGAGATTTGCCCCATCCAGGCCGGACAGTGAATGAGCTAAACTGGCTGAGCAGGAAATACCAGCGAGCTTGTGAGAGTTTTAAAGGCAAATTCTGTTGATGAGATGATTAGTATTTCCGTAACCTGGGTGGATTTTACCTGTTGACAAGTGAAAAGCTTGGTGCTCACTTAACACCTTTGTGTGGTGCAGTTTCAGGTGAACCAAGCTGTTGCAGAGAATCTTTACAGGCTAGGAATGCTGGTCATTAAAAAAGATGCTTAATAGCTTGTCTTGATTTGGCTTTGTACCTTTATTCGAATTTTTTTTTTTTTCATTCTCATAGAGAGGAAGTTCAGGAAAACTGTGTGCGCTGGAAAAAGAAATTCACCTTTGTGTGTAAAATGAGTGCCAACCCTGCCACAGGACTCCTGGACCCCTGCATCTGCCGAGTGTCTGTCCGTAAGGTGAGCATCCAGCTTTGCTGCTGGCAGGTAGTACCACCAGTAGTGTACTGGCAGTTGGTTACTGGCTGCTTTTTGGCAGCAAATAAAACTGCAACTGCGTGGACTGTGGTGGGAAGGAAAGATTGTTTGGGACAGGATATGCTGGAATGGAGCCTCTGTCTCCAAGAAGAGTCCTTGATGGAGGATGGGAGCGACCAAGGTGGTGGTAATCCTTGAGAGAGAGGCTTGTGAATCCTCAGAGCAGATTCCAGGACTGAGTAATGACTTTCCTCCTGTTGCCCCAGCATGTATAATAGCTGCTTTTCCTGTTTTGTTTTGTCTCCCAATATAGGAGCTGAAGGGCGGAAAAACCTACTCAAAGGTAAGAGCACAGAAAGGGCAAATGTAGCAGAGTCATGATGGTCTTGTCTCCTGCTAGTGCTTTACACCCGTTAGAAACCAGTGGCTGCTGAGTGGACCAGTCTGGAGAGATGCTCATTAGTTCTTAGCTTAAGTCTGAGTTAAGAGATTTCCCAAAAAACTCGACTTGCTGGGACAGGATCCAGATTGCACTGGATGTGGATTTGAGATGGGGGTTGGAGAGATGATCTGCATGTCCTCAAACTTTGGGGAAGTTCTGAGTCAGATGTGAACTCTCTGGCTTCTGGCAGCATGTCTCTAATAAAGAAACAGACTCCAGTTCTGTTCTCCAGAGCACAGCAACCAGCTGGGGCAGGCACCTCGCTGCCTCAGGAGTGTAGGCAGGAGCCTACAGCAGAAATCACTGCCTGCCAAAGCACAGGAGACACCAAGGCAAAAGCCAAACGGATCAGCAGGGATCTTAGTCTTGGTTTCTCTTCCTCACATTTTCTTGCCTGTGCTGTGGGACAGACAATGGGCCACCCCCTTCTCCTCCTTATGCTGGATCAAGAGACAGTGTTGGCTAAAAGCTGAGCTCACACAGTGCCCAAAATCATGTTTGTTTGAAAATGAGTCACTGCTGCTGGCTTCTGATAAACAGATGCTTTGGTCACACACAGCCACGTAAGAATTCTTTCTCATCAATATCCTTTCTGAGGCCATGGAGGCAACTGGCTGTGAAGGGTGTACTGCAGTAGCTCCTGTGTTCTGCTGTGCTGAGAAGAAGGCAAGTGGCTGTGGGAGAAGGCAGTGTGGCTGCCCACATCGTTCCTTTTTTGTTGCTAATTAGGACATGGTGTCGAGGGCCATCAGTTTCTCTTTCACTAAATTCACGCTATGGAAGGTTATCCATTCTGCAGAGCTACATGTCCAGGGAGAGAAGCATAGCTGGAGGAAGAGACATAGTAAATGCATCAGCCTTTGCCTCCTGCAATGTCCATCCTCAAGCTTTCAGCAGGAGCAGGGAAGGCAGAATTAAAGGAAGCCTGAAGGCACATTTCCATGGTGGAGTTAACCTGAAGACCTTATTCAGGTCATGTTCTAACCTACTTCCTTTTTGCTCTGTCTCCAGTTATGTTTAGTGGCATTTAAAAGAGACTGACTTCCTCCAGCCCAGAACTGAAGACCAAATCTCAAGTACATGTCATTTCTTGGGCTGGTATCTTGCTTGGTCTCCTGTGAAAAAGACAGGTGTGTTCTCTGCAAAGATGATCTGAAGCAGCTTAGAAATGTGGGATGTCACACCAGACAAGGTTGATTGCAGTCTTGCCCTGTGGACCAGGCCTGTCCCAGCCAGGTCCTTGTGACAGAACTGATTTGGGCTTCCTAATGTTCCTAAGCAGGATCCTGTTGTGCATGTATGTCCATGCAGCTGTTTTCTCATTTTACACCATGAGTCTGCACCTTTTTAAACTATCCTGATTCAGCTGAGAACTTCTCCAGTCATGGCAGCAGATGTAGAGGAAAATGAAACTTGTGAATGCCCTCTGTACCTGGTCCCCCATCAGCAAGGACTGAGGGTGCTGTTTGTACTCCAGGCAGAGTTTCCAGTGACTTGCACACCTTTGGGTTTGACGTGAATGTCACCTCGGTGTCAGGGGTGACAGAGCAGAAGACGACAGGAAGGATTGATAAAGCGGAAATTCTTTCCCTGAGCTGGAAGAAACACCATCAGCTGGCTGGAAAACTGAGGAAACTATTCTGAAAGGTTATATCTGAAAACATCCTTTTGTTAAGGGATATTTCCTCTATATACTGGGAGTCTGCTTCCTGAAAGAGCTTCTGACCTCAGCACACCATGTGGGTTGCTGGAGAGTTCTCCCACACTCTGTGTTCCAGTGTCAATCTCCTCTCAGAATTTAGTGTTGTGGTGGAGGAAGAAGGACCTGGTCTGGGCCACCCCTGTGCCATGCTGTTCTCATGGTGTGGTGGTGCTGTGTCTTTGTCACAGTGATGGATTGCATCTCCCTCTGTGGCTTTCCTCTGTCCTGTTTATCTCTAAGAGATAAAAATTCACTGTTTTTTTCCTTATCGGTGAATAATTAGCAAGCAGCATAGCCCTTGGCTAGATGAGACAGAGAAATTTCTGCAGCAAGGGCTGAAGAAACACTTGCATTAAAGGAATTCTTAAGAAGTGAGAAGAGAGGAAGAAAGGTTATTTTTTTTCCTTCATTTTTTGCTGATAAAAGGTTCCCTCTCTATCCCGCTTTTTTTTTATTTGCCATCAGAAGTTGCTCTTTGAGAACGGGATGAAAGAAGAAGTTATATTAATCCTGCTGCTGTTTCCCCCTCTATCATATACCTTGAGCAGACTGTGATTCTTGACTTGGAACAGTGGGAGCCAGGGTTCCTCTGGCAGTGACTGCTTTGTGCTGTGACTCTCCATCAGCTTCCTCAGCTGACAGAGGCACCACAATTCCATAGGCTGGTGCTACTGTTGGGGCTCTCTGTTCAATTGTGTCATCCAGCTGTCAACAGCAGGGCAGAAGGGATGTGCTGCAGAGCACACAAGGACCTGCTGCTGCTCCACCTGTGTTCCCTGTTCCCCTGGGAGCTGACCTGTTGATGTGACGCAGATGCTCCACGCCTGGATGCTTTGGCCACATACAGAGTACAGCATGTCCTCCTGATCAGATGAGATGAGGCACTACTGCCTTCTGTTCCTAAAGCTGTGCATAAAAGAAGTGGTAACTTTTTCTTTGAAGCACTGTGTTAATATACCAGGGATTAGGGCAGGAAAACAAAGGTGCTCTTCGTTGTGTTTGTATTTACTCTGGAGGGATCAGTGCCCTTTTTGAAAATGCATGTGATCTTCAGCTTTGTCACCTTCCCAGTTTGCTTCCCATTTGTTAGAGAAGGTTTAGAGAGCTCACAGCTTAATCTCTCCAAATATTTCTCTTCCCTTCTGCCTGTCAAACAAACCCTTTGCTAGTTAAACCTGAGGAGTGTTCCAGGAGCTGCCCAGCCCAGCAGCTGCCTCTGAGGGGTGAGGCACAGGCAGTACCACATGCCTCTGGGCCTCCAGCTCCCTGTGCCCATAGTCTCAGTTGTTTTTTTCAGGATGGTGTCACTTTCCCCTGTAACAATATCCTTTCATCTCCTGGTTCACATGCTCCACTGCATTCTGGGATGGCCCAATACAAAGAGTGCCTTATTATGTTTGTGTATGTGTGATTCTGTTTTTTCCACATTGTTGACCTAGTGGCTTCCATGTCCTTGGTTATGCAATGGCTGCAGGCTGGTTAACACTGTCCTGGCCACCACCACTACTGTACACCCTTCCTCCACGTGGGCTTGGCTTCCTGAAGGCCTTCAAGTGTCCATCTAGCTTGGGATTAGGAATGTGACCCTGTCCATCCTCAAGAACAGAGACTCTACACAGCCACCACTCTGTGCCCTGGCTCCTCTTTCTGCCCTTGCTCACAGATGTGTTCTCTCCCTTTGGTCTGTGTGACGTGTGTAACCCTTTATGGAGTAATGTCTGTTCTCTCACCTTCCTCTCCATTGTTTTCTTGGCTACAGCTGGGCTTTGCTGATCTAAATCTGGCAGAATTTGCAGGCTCTGGATCCACTGTCCGTTGCTGCTTGCTGGAAGGATACGATACTAAGAATACCCGACAGGACAACTCCATCCTAAAGGTACAACAGCTGGAATTTACACAGTAGAAATCCTACTCAGGACTTTGGGGAGATCACAGTGCAGTGCCAGGCCTGAGAGAAGGTCCTGTTATGTACAGAGACAGGATTTTGTTTTTGTGCTGCTAGACTGACTTGGGAAGCTTCCCATGATCAGAGTTGCCCTTTGATAATTTGGCATTGATTTGGCCAAGCAGTGACCCTTGACAAAGAAACCAGGAGCAGGAGGGAGGGAAAAGGTTGTTACAAGGCATTGTCAGCATGGGCCAGCTGCTGTCCTGCTGAGCCACTGCCACTTGGAGTTACTGACGCCAGGGATTTGGGGCAGGGAGGGAAACACTTTGCTAAATCCCTGAAGCTGATTTCCTTGGGAAAGGAGCTCGATCTGGCTGATCTTTACACCTAGCCCTTGACCTCCTGGCTGTTGCGAAGTGAGGAGCTCAGTGCAGCATGGCTAATGATGTGCCTTGTGTCCCCTCTCCAGGTCACGATTGGAATGTCCCTCCTCTCTGGGGACCCCTGCTTCAAAACGTGAGTTCCTGGGTGTACCCCATTCTGGGCAGGCACTAAAATTGATGAAGAGAGGGGAAAAGATGCCCTTGATGTCGGGAAGTACAGTAAAACTTCCCATTCTGGTTGAATCAGCCAGAAAAGTATACCCAGCCTATGCTGTTAATTGGTTTTGTTCTCTGCTCTGGCTTTCCCAGCTTTGATTGTTGCTGTGCACAATATTTTCCCTGCTGGTGCAACTTAGGTTTTGGAAACGAGTAGATTTTGATTACAAACTTCATGTTTTGCCTGAAGGATAGAATTTCTCATGGCTCTGAACTTGGTTTCACTGACCTCCAAGAGGAGGAAGGTCAATAAAGAAAACAGTCTTGGAAGTGGACACGCTTCAGCACATATCATGGGGGATAAAGATCTCAGATTGAAACAGCAACAAAAATACTTTAAGGCTGAATCATTTTAACTTTTCTACAGGGCTCACAACTTGGATTAATTAGCAGAGAAATTGCAGTAATGTGGGGGTTTTTTTAATGCATAATGATGGGAAAGAGTACGTACAATTAGGCTGTGGAGCAGTTTTGCAGCTTAAAGAATTGTTGGTGAATCAATGAATATCCTGGCCACATCTTCCCTCACATCACAGTGCAGTATCACAATCCCAGCCCTGCTGTGGTGTGCTGGCAGGTGTGTGACTACACAGCAGGGCTGTCATGTGCCCAAAGGAATATTTCATGTTGCTTCCCAACAGCATGAGAGAAGAAAGCTTTACCTTGAGGCCAACTCTTGTAGCAGTTGTATTCTGGGCTAAAAGGCCTAATTTTAGGAGCTAGCTTGGAGTGTATAAATTAGCTCAAATTCTTGTTAAAAATGCTGCATTAATTTTGGTATGTTTGTTTTGTGAGAGGCTTTTCAGAGTGCTGCAGTATTTTCTGACACTTTTAAACCCAAAATTAGTGTCATCTGATTCTGAAGAATTTCTGCTTCAGAAGGAAGTGTAATAAAGAAGTTTTGACTATCTTAAACCATAACTTTATAGCAGTAACAGATGTTTTAAATCTAGGGTACTAGGATGTCTGCTAAAAATGTCTGACGAAAATACCTGTTGCTTCTTTGCAATGGAAGCAAGTCCCACTGTTAGAATGCCTGAAAATTACGCAGAATAGAATATAAATATCCATTTAATCTAAGTAGGTTCAGTCTGAAAGTCAAACCTCCTAATTTTCTTGAAGGATTTTTGCAGTCATTCCCACTTTTCCCTTTTATGTTGATGATGTCTAAATATCTAAAAATAGAAGCTTTGCATGTGGAATAGTCCTTGATCAGTAGAGCTTCTGGTAAATGACACTCATTAGAGGGTTAGGCAGGAATTAAACTGTGCTGGGAAATCACTTCCAAGCACTGATTTTTTGCAGCACTCCATGAACCTTCCCCTGCTGGGGTTGTTGGAAGGGGCAGAGTGGCTGAGCTGACAGACCAAGGGGCTGCTCCCACAGCTGCTGCAGGAACTGTTTGCTTGCTTAAGCTTGTAAAAGCCTTAGAAACCTGTGAAGCAAAGTCCCCAAAGCACCTGGCTGGATGCAAATCGCTGATAAGGTGATTAGGGAGGGTTTTTTCCTGGTAAAGGCATGCTGTGAGTTTCCTGAAAGCTTTACAGCCATTCAGCTGCCCGTATTAAATATTCTCTCTTCCAAAATACTGCAAAGATCCCCTCTCATGTAACATCTTCCCTCAGAGCTCTGAGTGAGACAAAAGATTTTATTTCTCACTCCTCACTTAAAAACCGTAATATGATCCTTTAGTTCCAGTTCAGACTTCAGGCTACAAGGAGGTTAGGGCTCCTACAGGAATATTCACTTTGCCACGCTGCACATGCTGTGGCTTCCACCCAAAAGCACTTCTGGAGGAAGGGAGGGGGCTCCAGGCACTCACAGCTCTGCCCTGCAGTCAGCATTTACAAAGGGATGTCACGAGCTCACGGAATAACCAGGAAAATAATTCTGACAGCTGGAAAAACACTTTAGCTTCACTGAAAAGGAGTTTAATAGTCAGTTAAAAAAAGGGAAAGGTTATTTGATTGTTGTAAAAGTGCTCTCATAGAGGGACAGGGTTGCTGGGGCAAAAGGTTTTGTTTTGGCCAAAGAGGTGTAAGAGAAAGAAAGCTGGAATTGAGAGTGGGACAACAGCAAACTCATTCCTGTTTGTGAAGCCAGCTGGCCAGTGGACACATGTTGGGGGTGAAGGGGCAGCTCTGGATGGTGTCCTGGAGGACAGTGCAAGTTCTGAGCCTGTTGTCTTGTATAAATGAATGAATGGTCCTTTTTGCCTTAATTTACCACAAAAACTTGATTTCTCTTGTAATGCAGTCCAAGGTAGGGAAGACGTCAGTTTTGCATGTAGGAAAACAAAACCCAACATTCCATTTGAGCTGCTGGTCAGAGAGCTGCCAGCTTCCCCCTGCTGAGAAGGGTGGGATAGACAGAATGATGTGTGCTCCCTGCCTGGCAGTCTGTAACCTCCTTCCTTTACAGGCCTCCTTCCACCGCCAAGTCCATCACCATCCCAGGGCAGGACTCTACTCTGCAGCTGACCTGCAAGGGCGAGGGCACCACCAGCAGCAGCAGTTCCTCCACAATTGGCTCCCTGCGCCAGACCAAGCCCAGAACTGCCATTCTCAGCTCAGGTCTGAATGCCCACCCTGGAGCCATGCAATGCCTGCCTGTGCCTGGACACTCCTTTATTTTTCCCAGCAGTTGCAAGCACGGAAACTCTTTAATTTTTCATGTTTTCCTGCATCTATCCTCAACCTCAACAAAATAGCTTTGTTATTCTCAATATTCTTAATTTCTCATTAAGAATATTGAGAATAACAAAACCATCTAAGTGTAACTGAGGAGAGGGAGGTTGAATATTTGTCACACATGCGTATTTCTGTTAATGGAGATAAAACAATTTGTTGTTTTTGCTGGGGGTTTAATAATTCATGCACTGCACTCATCCCTGCTTTCCAATGTGTTCAGTGACATTTACCATTGTTCTGCACTCAGCTATTCTGTTGCTCTGACTTATCTTCTAGAAAAGTTCCTCTGAAGGTTTTAGAGGTTGGTTTAAGGTCTAGTGGCCTTGTTCCAGCTGCTGATGCAGTTCTTTGGCTTCTGTATGAGCCAGTTTTCAAGGGCACTGCATTTTCACATCAGTTTTTTTCCTTCCCAGCACATTCCAAATGTGCAGGCAGATACACTGCACCAAAATAGCACTTGAGTCTCATCCCCTCAGTGACAGAGCACGTGGTGTTAGTGGTGTTCTTAAAAAGCTGGCTAATGTGTTACATTTGTGCACTTCTAAATAAGCTTCCTGCAAGAGAAACAAGCAGGGCTGGCAGAGAAGCAGGGGTTATGCTGAAGTATCTCTATCAAATTCAGAGATTATTTAAATGGTACAGGCTCTCTCACAAGTGATAGAAAGGGAAAAGTAGTAGCAGAAGCACCCAAAGAGAGGCTGAAATACTTTACTGCCAGTGGCCATCTGATGCTTACTTGTTCTTAGCTTGATGCTTTTAACTATGGATACTTTCAGACACTACCTGTCCTTCTAGGTGCTACAAGCCCTCAGAGATGTTTGTAAATTCACGTGCTGGGAGCTCACTGTGGTCTTCCCTATTCCCTGGGTGTTTCTAAGCCTTTTGCTGCCCTGTACAGCAGGGCTCTGGCCAGTAGACTGCCCTTTCTTTGATCTGTCATCCCAAGATCAGCCTCCACTCCCAGCTGATCACTGCACCTTGTGCTGGCTTGGTTATGGTGTAAGCAGTGTCCTCTTTTCCTTGGCAGGTGTCCCAGAAGAGTCAGATCAGAACCTGTCCAGCCCAGAGGAAGTTTTCCACTCAGGGCACTCGCGGAACTCAAGCTATGCCAGCCAGCAGTCCAAGATCTCTGGTAACCACTGATCCACACAGCTCTGCCACCCCTTTTCCTTCCTGCAACAAGCTCCTGTGAGAGTGACTTGCAGCCATCTCTGTAATACCAGCCTCCTGTTCAGTCTCTGCAAATGAGCTCACAGATGTCTAAACTTGGGTGTGCAGGAGCAGAGGTGCTGCTGTGCAGCTGCCCTGCCCATTCCCTGCGCTGCCAGGGATGGGAGCAGGTGAGGTTTGTGACCCCTCTGTGTTGGCAGGTTACAGCACGGAGCACTCCCGCTCCTCCAGCATGTCGGACCTGACGCACCGCCGCAACACCTCCACCAGCAGCAGCGCCTCCGGAGGGCTCAGCATGACCGTGGAGTACCCTGAGGGGGAGAGGGAGCACAAACTGGAGAAGCCACCTCGCCCCCCCAGACCGCCCCTCCTGCTGGACAGACCCTCCCGGTGAGTAACACTGCAGCAAAGACCTTGTGCTGGTAAGGAGAGACAGAACCTGCTCCGCTGTCTTCAGGCAGCAGTGGATCAGATTGTGGCCACTGAGGAGGAGACTGTGGCCAAGAGAAACAAGACAATATGTAGAAGTCTGTGTCTTGAAAAGCTGAGTAAGTTTTCCCTGTATTTCCTCTTGTCAGGAGGAAAAAGGACTCGATGGAGAGTCACCCAACCCGAGTGGATGACACCAGGATCGATGCTGATGATATAGTGGAGAAAATAATGCAGAGTCAGGACTTCACAGATGTCAGCAATACTGAAGGTGAGAGGAGAAGGCTCAGAGGGGATGTCTGGGTTGTTCCTTTCGCAAGGCTGCCAAGCATTTACACTCAGATCTGACCTGCCATGAGTTCTCTTCTCCTTTGGACAGCTATTTGCTTTCAGTGCTTGCTGGGTGTTTCTGTGGTAGATAAATCACATGGGTTTGAGAGCTGCATGTTTTTACAGATAGCACTTGCTGCTGTTCCACACATGACAGCAGAGATTGAATAGTTGCTCAAATGTGCAGGGAGAGAGAGGAAAAATACTGATTCTCAGCACAGTGGAGATCAGTTGCATCAGCTGTCTGCACTGCTCTAGTGGCCTTCGGCCAGGGTCAGGCCAAGGGTATTTATCAAAAGAGGAGATCACAAATGGAGGGGAAGCAGCACATCTCTACAGAAACGTGGGCTACCATGTGCTGGTGATCAGGTCACTCAGAGAGCTTAAGAAGGGGTTTTCTCCATTGCAGTCACAACATCTATTAGGAGAAAACTAATAATATAACTGCTTTTGTTTTCACTTTCAGTTTGCAGTTTAGCATAGAAATCAATCTTTAATCTGATTTTTTAATCTGAAGTTTTCTCAGTTAAGTTTTAAACTTGAGCCTAGCTTGTTATCTGTTCTTCATTAATTTACCATTAGCCACATTAAATTGTTGCTCATGGCAGCACTCTTATCATGTGGGGAGTTACACCTCACTCAGCATGGGTTAGAGCTAGACTGAATGCAGCTGGCTCTCACTAGCAGAACAGGCTGAGTTTCTCCTCCAGTGACTCTACAAGAGCAGTGTGAGGCCCCACATCTCATTCTGTTCAGATGTGTATAAGCTGACCAAAAACTTGCATCAATGGAATTGCCTTAAAAGAGGCAGCTGGAGCAATATGACTGAATTAATATCTCTGCCTTGATTCTTCTAAAGCTTCGTGCTGTGGAGGTTCCCTTTTGGAGCAAGGAAAGGAGTTCCCAGGGGTTCAATGACTGTGGGAACACCACCAGAAAGTGTGGACGTGCATGTGCTGAGACACACTAGTTCTGTGCTGATTGTGTGTCTGGGAGGGGAGTTCCTGGCAGCCTCAGTAGTTCTGGATTTTGATGTCTGTCTTCCTTTTCTAACTGCAGACAGTAACCTGAGGTTGTTTGTGAGCAGAGACGGAACAACTACGCTGAGCGGTATTCAGCTGGGAAACAGGTGAGTTTCCCAAAAGGCTGCCAGACAGAGGGGCTCCAGAGAGATTCATGGGCTCTGTACCTAGGAAACTTCCACTTTTTGCTGCAGGAGAGATTTCTAAACATCATGTGCTACACGGTGGCTTTATTCCCACATTAACAGCCTGGGATCCCTTTGGTGGCAGGCTGCAGTTGCACTAGAGTATGAATGCAGTTCTCAGCAGGAGCTCAGAGGGATAATGGGATCCTGGTTGTTAGACCCAGGAACAGAAGTGAGGAGTGAAAGGACAAAATGGTAGAGGCTGGTTCCCGTTTGTTCCTGAAGGAGGGAGCTTTGCCTCCTGCTGGCCTGCAGCAAAACTGCAACAGAGCGAGGTCTATTGTCCCTTTTCCCTGCCGCTTATTGTCCCTTCTCCTTGCCTCTTCCATAATCATCGAGGGCTTCTTCTCTCATGAAAGCCTTCTGAAGAAATAAAACTTTTTCTTGCCACTGTAGCTCTTAGTACAGCTCGTTTGAGGCTTTATTGCATCTTTTCAGTTGAATTCAAAAGAGCAGTAATGGTAATGCAGAGATGTATCAAGTTGGTAATAAATCCAAGAGCACACACAGCAAAGCCAGGCACGCTGGCTCTTTGTTCTGGATAGGAAACTCCCCCTTTGCTGTGTCCTGTAGGAGGGTTGGTGTGTCACACCCAGCTCTCTCCAGTGCTGTTGCTGACTTGCCACCTCTTTGTCCCCTCGGTATTCCAAGGACTGACTTCCCACAAGGCTGACTCGTTACTGGCATTGTTTTATGTGGGCTCAGAAGATGATGTTTGAGAGTGGAGAGCTCTGAATCAGAACTTGATTGCTCAAAATGACTGTGCCCCTCTCTTCCCCTCTGCCTCCCCAGGGTCTCATCTGGAGTTTACGAGCCAGTGGTGATTGAAACCCACTAAATGTGAAGAACAGGGTAGAGCTGTTGGACACAGGCCCCCTACCCAGTCCGCTGCCACATGGATGCCAACCTTTACCTCTCTTCATGCAGCATTCCAGAAGGGATTTCTCCACGCCCCTCCCCATATGTTTGCACTGCAGAACTACTCTGAGACCACTCCAGAACATGCACTTTCCCTGCATTGGCATTGTCCTTCTCTGCTTCCTGGTCCTTCCAGTGCATGCATTCCTCCTGTTCCTGCTCAGACACAAGGTGTCTGTGGGACTTATCCTTGGGCTAGTCCCAGAGGATGTTGCTCATCTGCATCCCTCATTCCACCCATTCACTTGCAGCAGGGGACTTCTCAGTTTCTGTCTCCCCAAAACATTGGGTTATACCACTGTGAACTCTTCAAACCACTGGGGGTGGGGGAAACCATTCTAACCAAACCCAGAGCTGCTTGTTGGGGACACGGTGACACGGCCACTTGCAGGATGCTTTATTCCATTGACTCTGCAAGGGAACATCACCTCCCAAGGCAATGGTTTTACTGAACAAGGTATGCTGTGGTGTACACTTCACCTTCCTATCTCCTCATCCCCAAACAACATCTTCTCATAGGAAATACTTCCCGAAAGTGCATTTCAGAAAACTACCGCAATCCAGCTGGGAGTTGGTGAACGGTTAAATGTGAGTGCTCATCACACCACTGACTGCAGCAGCCCTTCCACTGCTGGGCATGGAAGGGGGTGTTCATCAATTAGCAGGAGCACTTTAGAGGTTACAGATTTTACCTGGAGGAGGCTTCTACTCAATATTCCAGGAGTATAATCTGTGTTTGCTGGACTGATTCAGCAAATAGTCCTGTTGGAGCTTGGAATACAAAGCCTCTTTTTTTTTCCTTCTTGTTTCATTGGCTCAGGAAGGGAACTGCCCTTCTTGGACTGTGAAAAGGATCTTGTCTGACAGCCCTTCCCTGGGCCAGAGCTGGGTGCAGTTGACTGCAGTGGTCTCTGTTGTGGTGATGTCGATTGCCTCTCTTGGCCTAGGCCAGTAAGGGATTTGGTGTTACTTGGCCTTTCTTGCCTTGTCAGCAGAGGTCTGTGCTTGAGCTGGTTCCTTCTGGGGCTGGGGAGAAGCTACTGTCTCTGCCTTCAAGGGTAGAATGGGTGTTTGCTGCTGCATTAGCCACAGCAGCTGTTCTGACCTGCTCTGTGGTGAGTGAACTCTTTTGACAAGGCTTCAAACTGTTCTCTGGTTGATCTTTCAATTGCTCTTCTTTGGGTTTGGTTTCTGCAGTTGTTTGACACTTTTCCTTGCAGTGTGTGGCAGAGATGTCAATCCCTTTCAGCTCCCACTCGGAGATTCTCCTGGCAGCCAAATTGCCAGCGAGGATCTGGGCAGGCCCACAGCTGTGGGCCAGCAGCAGGCTGTGCTTGCAGCCCTCCCTGTACAGAGCCCCTCAGCTGATAAGCTATTTCTGTGTAGTGCCCATTCCCCTTTTGCCAGTGTACTGTGGTAGCACTCAGCAGCCGTGCCCTCGGAGCAATTCCACGCTCCAGGACCTGGCTCCCCTCTGACACTTGTGTGTGTGTGTACAGGCACACACTCATTCTGTTCAGCAAGGAAAGACTTGTGACTGATCACGTTCAAATTCTTAGTTATTGTAAAGCCTCTTTTAAAGGAGAAAAAAAAAAGGCATTAACTGTGATCTCTTTGGCCAGAATGCATGCAGATGAGCTGCTGGAATAGGGAATCTGGCAGAATGAGAAACAAGGAATGAAAGGGCCTTGATTTGGCTTTTTTTTACCCTTCTAGCTAAGGATGCTGCATGGGGAGAGTGCTCAGCAGTGTGGTAAAACTATACAGTTGCTTACTCTGTTTTGATGGTTTCTCTCTCTTCGAGTCAAGAGGTGCCTTTCTGTGTTTGGACAGAGCACAGAGTAGGATACCTGTTCTACCCTTTCCCTTCAAAGAGAATTAAATTTGAGTTAGGGTTAAAAGGGGATACAGACAACACCTTGATTCAGTTTAATGTAGGGAAAAAGTGTTGGATCTTTTGAGACTGTCTAGAACAAAAGCTCTTTCACACTTTCACACTTGCTAAGTTTTTTTTTAATGGTGACCTCTTCTTCATTCAGCCGGAGTAGGTTTGGCACTCACTTGCAGGCTGCTGAGCATCCTGCCCTGTTCCTGGGGTGCCACGTGTCTGCAGGAAGGAGAGAACTGCTTGTCTTTCTCTCTCCCTGGGGCAGTGCCAGAAAGCCAGGCCTGGCCTGACCGTCTGCTCCGGTCAGGGTGAGGGCAGGAGGCTCGGACAGCAGTGCCTGTTCTGCCCTGTCTGTGCATGGCCGTGCAGAGCCGAGGGTCTGGCTGCTCCCCAGGGGCCAACAAAGCCCCTCAGGAAATCAGATCCAACCAGGACTTGAAAGGAGCAAGCATAAGCCAGGAAAGAGGCCAAAACCCAGCTCACTTCTGCTGCTTTGCTTCTGTTCCCATGAAAAACAATGGCAGTCACTGTCAGAGCAGTCGGGATCCCAGGGCATTCTTCTGGCTCCCATTGGCAAGAGTCGGCTGCTCTGAGGCACTGGCAGCTCAGCATGTCACGAAATCAGGGGGACAGAGGGAGGAATATCTTCCCAGCAAAGCAAGAGGAGAAGGAGTTGAGCTTTTGAGAGCACTGGTCTCTTCTTCCCAGGCTGGCAGAGGCCTAAGCTGCTCCATCACATCACTGTGGCCAACCTGGGCATGTCTTTGGCTTCTCTTCCAGTGGCTTGGCACATTGGTAACTTGCATTTCTGATAACTGTGTCTCACAGTGTATTTTTTCCTTGTCTCCACATTAGTGCCTCCACAGATCCTGGTCTTTGTGTGGCTTTTTAGCTCCCCTGCCCCTGGTTTTGAGTGAGTGAGTAGTCCTAGTCATGCAGCCTTGTGCAGCACACTGGAGCTGGAGCACCTGGAGCAGACCTGGAGGGGAGGAAGGAGCAGTCTGTTCCTATTTGTAAATTCCATGCAGAGCTCCTGCTGTGCATCCAGCACAAGCAATGCCCAGCAGTCCCTAGGCAGCCATGAGCACCTGAGGTGGTGGCTGTGGGGTCACTTGTCCCACACACTCACTGCTGCCTCAGGAAGCTGCATCTCATGAGCACTTTTTTCCTTGCAGCATCACTGCTGCCTGTTCCTTGTTGGACTTTGAACATTTAAGAAGTGAATCAGTTTCCAGACCCAAACCGCTGGCTAGTTTCCTTTGGGTTTTTCTTTTTTTGTTGTTGTTGTTGTGAAGTTTATGGATTTTTTTTTTATACAAACCCAGCAGGCTGGTGTTTTTTGACTGCATTATTGTTTCATTGATATTTTATTTCAGGGGGGCTTAGGGGGGGAATGTTCTTCCCCACATTGTTCCCCTTCTCAGGGGATTCAGAGGTGGCTTAAACAAGTAAAAGGACCTTATTGGCAAGACTCTGCATCCCCTGGGTCTCTGATGCTGATGGGCAGGGCTGCTCACGCCTGGCTGGGCCTGCAGAGCAGGGCTGGCTCTCTGCTTCAGTCTCAGGATCAGGCAAAACGTGTGGGCTCTGCTCCTGGTTTCTAGACCCTTAGTTGGTGGAAGCACATTGCAAAGCATTAGGAAATTCAGTGTAACTTTTTTACTAACTTCTTTTCTTTTTTTAAAACCAGTATAAAACTGAGTGTCCAAAAGAATAGGCTTAGTCGTTACTTGGTGAAGGAGATGGATTTCAGTTGGAAATTGTGATGGGAAAAGGGGGAGAAGGATGTTGCTCCCTCATCATCATCATCTTTTGTATGGTCAGCACTTTAAATGGGGGCCTCGTGCTGTTCTGACCCTTGGAGTGATGGGCAGCAGACGTGTGATTTCTCCCCCCTTCATTGCCACATCACTTTGCCCCCTGCAGAAAGTTTAACAAGCCCTTTTAAACATTTGCTTCGGTTTTTAGAGGGTTCCAAACCAGGTGGAGGCCTGAAGAAATAGTATTTCATTCTCATATGAATAGGAGGGGTTGACTTTTTATTTATTTTGTCGTTGCTGTTTCTTTTTAAGCGGGTGGCAGTGCAGCTGGTCTCTGCACTGCTGCCAGGAACCTCTGGGAAAACCTCACTCCAGGTACGCTAGAGCACCACAGTTAAACCCCTCCTGGTGAGGGGCTCCCCCTCCCCTCCTCGCTGCCTTACCCAGGGGCTGCAGACCCCCCTCCACCCCTCCTGCCCCATCCCTGCTGCCCCACCTGGTCTCTAGCTGAGTTCTTGCTTTGGTGACTGAGCCCTTTGGATAAGGCCAGTCCCCAGGGACAAGTTCCTACAAACTCTGCCTGGTCGCAGCTGTTTGTCCTTGAAGAGCCACTTCCTCGCTGTGGGAGGGATTGATGAATGCAAAATTCCCCCCACTTCCCTCCTAAGAGCTGTGTCCATCAGCCCCCACCCCGCTCCCTCCATCCTGCTGCCTCCAGAGCGCCTCTGGGGCGTGGAAACCTGGGATAAATGAAAAGGAATTTGGATGAAGCTCTGAGCGAGGGATGTGGCTGAGCCTAACTTGCCTCAAACGTATGAAATAACAGTAGAGCCCATATTTTTGTGGGGGGAGGGAGGGGAAGGGGAGATCACGTTTTATTTTCTTGAAAGTGAATTGAGCTTGGTGACCTTCGGCTGAGGCGCACTCGATTTGTATCAGATTCTATAGAGAGATGGCTGATATTTTTGGAAAGGGAATGGGTCTATGCAAACTTCCAAAATTGCTTGAAAGATAGTTTAACATTTTTTTACTTTGAAAATCTAAAGATAAATCTAACTTTTGTCTTAAAGCAGAAGTGCGTTTAGAAAGAGAAGCTACTTCCACTGCTCTATTTTGATGATGATTCTTGGAAAGTTTGGGCTGGAGGGAATGACTATTTTTCACCATTTCTATCTTGCTCCTCTAGTTTTTTTGTTTCTTTTTCTAACGGAATGCTGTGCCGTCTTTGATTCAACAGATCGTGTTTGTATTTTCTGTATCTGGTTCCTAATGTAGAGAAATAACAAATATATGAGGAAATCAATATAATGTCAAATGTTGTTATGGTTTGGGGGAAAAAATAAAGGTTTTTTGGTACTTCACACTGATTCTTTGTGCTGTTTTGTGTTTTTAATATCTGCTATGGGGTGAGAAGGGCATGGAATAGTTTGGCTTTGCCTTCTCAGATAGCTCTGGCAGCTGAGAGCAGAGATCCCTGGAGCTGGAGAAAGGCTGGACAGGGCAGCTGGCAGCACAGCACCAGCCCTGTGGAAGCAGCAATCCCGGGGAAAGGTGACACCTGCCTGAGTGTCCTGTGTTCTGTCCCATCTGTCCCAGCCTAGGCTCTGCCTAAACTGCCCCTCCTGCTGGGGATACCTCACCAGGCTTGCCTGGGGGATTGTGCCCACAGCCCAGCAGGGCTCCAGGGAATATCTCTGGATCCTCAGGGCTCGTGCCTGAGTTGCCTCTTGGCCACCACAGGCTTGCCACCCCCTTAATGGAGGATGAGCCAAATCAATGCCCAGGTACTCACTGCTGATCCCTGACAGCTGGAGGGGTACAGGAGCTCTGGGAGGAAGCAGCTTTTGCCTTCTCCACCTTCCCAGAGCTTTGGCCACAAAAGGTCAGTGCACCTTTGAGTCCCAAGCATGGTCCTCCCTTTTCCCTTGTTTCAGGAAGGGGAGGCAGCCGATTCTCTCTCTCGTGTCTGGCCCTTGGCTGCTTGGTCTCGCGTGTTGCTTTCCTCCCGCTGCCCCCGGGTGTGTTTGGAGGAACAACTCGGGGGTGAGATTTCCGTGTCCCGGGGGATGGAGCTGGTGTCAGGATCCGTCACTAGCACAGCTCCCGGGCACCGGCGGGAGATGCAGCCGCAGCCGCTGGTCACGGTAAAGGCAACGGCACTGGAGCAGCCGGACCTGTCACAGCGATCTCAGGCCTGCGGGTGAGACAAGCGCTGCTCTCCCGCGTTCCCTCCGTGCCAGCCCCGCACCCGGGCAGTCCCCACCGCCTCTCCCCCCCCGTCCCGTACTATTCCCGATCCCGCCCCGTTCCCCATCCCGCCCCGTTCCCCATCCCGCTCCGTTCCCCATCCCGCACCGTTCCCGTACCGTTCCCCATCCCGCCCCGTTCCCCATCCCGCTCCGTTCCCCATCCCGCACCGTTTCCCGCACCGTTCCCGCCGCCGCCTCCGGCGTTTCGCGGCTCCGGGAGGTGACGGAATGGGGGCGGGGCCTCACGCGCACCCCGCCCAGCCCGCGCGCCCCGCCCGCCCCCGCCGCTCCGGACCGCTCGCTGATTGGCTGCCGCGCCGGAAAGGCGGGGCCGGCGGGGAGGAGGCCGGACGCCATGGTGAGTGCGGGCCCGGCCCGGAGCGGGGCGGCGTGGCGGGGCAGGGAGGGGTCCTGCTCGGCCCGGTTGTACGGGAGGGCTGGGCTGAATCGCGGTCCGGAGCCCTCGCGAGGCTCTCTGGCTGCCGCCGCTACGGAGAGACCGGGCCTGGCCGCCTCCCGGGGCCGGCCGGGTCGGTCCTTGGGATGTGGTGTGTGAACCGGCTCAGGGAGCTTCCTGCGGCAGGGCCGGCAGCCCACGATGGATTATCCCGCCGCGGTGTCTCATCCACGCGGTGCCGTGCCCCGGGTTTTCCCGTTCCCCGCGGTGTCCCGGCCCCGCAGCAGGGCGGTCACGTAACCCGCAGCCGGTGCCTTGAGCTGGTCCCGCACGGGAGATCCCGGGGATCCCGCTCCGACTGTCTCTCCCTTTGCAGGCCACAGCGACGGACCAGCTGGTTGGGTTTGGCTTGGTCGCCTTCAGCCTCGTCCTCTTTGTTTACTACACCCTCTGGATCATCGTACTGGTACGGGGCTCCTCTGGCCAATATAATCCCAGCCACTCCATACTCAGGTGTTTCCCTGGCCTTTGTTCGGGTGATGATGTGTCTGTGTTCCCGCAGGACTCTTGCCTTCTGGGTTAAAAATTGCAGGGCAGATCGTCCTCTGTGATTTAGCACAATCTTTGTCCCATCTGGGTGTTCCTGGCCTTGCCTGGGCAAGACCAAACATGGATCGTGGTGCCCACCTGGTGTTCCAAGACAGGCTGACCCAGCTAGGGCTGGATGTGTCACTGGGAAGAGCTGAAGTCTGGTCCTGATGGAGGTGTAGTCATCAATGTCCACATCTGCATCCCCCGGATTCCTGGTTCTGGTGGGAGATGACAGAGGGAAACATAGAAAGAGTTAACAAATCTGAAGCCTGGTAGGGAGGACAAGAGTTTAGGGAATGCAGGGCTCTGGAAAAGTGGTTGTGAGGCTGCCCATTTCTGGGGACACATCAGCTGAGGTCATTAGTGATTTTCTCCCTGGAAAGAAACTTCTCCCCACGAGCTTTCCAAGTGTGAGAGGCCAGGTTCAGCCTTGGGCTAATGTCTGAACTCCTGCCAGCTTCCTCTCCAACTCCAGGGGTTTTGAATTCTCTTGCATCTGCTCACTACTGCCTGATCCATGTCTGTGCTCCCGGCATTCCCAGAGCTGTAGGAGTATTCTCTGCAGTGTGGGAATCCTCACACTGCTCCCTAGTGTCCAGAGCCTTCCACTGGCCTCTGCAGAGGGATCCTGCTGGGATAACCGTGGAGCAGAGCCGGTGTCAGCTGCTCCCTTCTGCAGGGCAGAGACAGGGATTTGTTGTATTCTGCACCAGCAGCTCTGCCCACCCTGAGCCCCCGGGGCTGTGGGACCCTGTGCCAGCCCCACAACCACCCCTCATTGTCCACTGAATGCCAAACCCTTCCCTGCCCACCCACTCTTGGTCTCTGTGGCTGAGCCACATGCACCCTGGGCACCCTTTTTTTAACCATCTCACAACAGACACTCCCACGTTTCTCCCAAAACCTGGAGGCTGCACCTGGAGGTGTTGTGGCCACCTGCTGACACCCCTGTCTGTCCCTGCAGCCCTTCATCGACAGCGACCATGGGATCCACCAGTATTTCCTGCCTCGGGAATACGCAGTTATCATCCCTGTGGCAGCCGGGCTGCTGCTGCTGCTATTTATAGGTGAGAGTTATTTCTGTTGCTCTAATTAGAAACTTCTAAATTAGGAAGAGAGAAGAGGGTTGCTTGGGGTTTAGCTAATGTGTGACACTCATGACACTCTCTGTGGTTACTGTTGCAGCTTAGCCTGGCACGGGGACTTGGGGCTGTGTTTGAGTGTGACTTTGTCTGATTGAGCCCCTGGACTGCAGAATTTTCTTGCTCTCTCTGCTGAGATTCTGTTTATCATTACCAGGTGCTGTAGAAGTGCCTGGAATTAAAAGTTTCCTACCTGACTCTGTTCTCTCTCTCGTGGCAGGTATTTTTATAATGTTCGTCATGTGGAAGAGCAGGAAACATGCCAAGAAATCAGACTGAAGGCCCAACTGAGGAGATGAGGAGATGCCCACGCTGCAGCATCATAGCCAGGAAAAGACTTTTCCTGCAGCTCCAAGCAGACATCTCCAAGGTGCCCAGCACTGAGCTGCTCCCACGTTCCCTCCTGCAGAGACTAAACCTGTAGTTTACAATTCACTGACCAAAGAGAAGCAGGATTCATCCAAGGCTCATCAAGTGAGGGACCAGAGCCCCAGCTGAGGGACCTGCTCCCCAGCTGGGGCTGCCCTGCCCACTCTCTGGGCACTCCTTCCCCTCAGCTCTGGCTCTGCCCAGTAGTTTGTTCCTTCTGGGAATTTTATTTAAAAGTTTACCTACAGTTTGTGGGGTTTTTTTTTGATTCAAGTCTGAGAGGAGAGAAATGAGAATTTGGGCTTGGAAAGGACAGGTTTGCCTTCTCCATTTGCTTCTGGAAGGGCTGATCGCAGTGCTGGGGGTTCTTGCCTTTCTGAAGAGGGACTCCCATGAGGCTGGGTGTGCAGAGGGTGCAGGGACAACGCTGCCTTCTGCACCTCACCCAGCTGAGGGCATGGTGAGAAGATATCCTGGATCACAAGGAGGTGTTGGGTGTGGTTCCCATCACAGCTGTCAGTCCTGGCTGGATCCCTGCCCTGGACAAGGCTCCATGTGCCACCTGAGCAGGCAGGTGTGGTGGCAGTGTCCTTCCCCCATGGGATTTCCTCTCCTGGCAGCTCCCCTGGACCACACTGAGCAGGATCACCCTCAATAAAGGTCTGCAAGGTCTCACTCCCTGTCCTCTGCCCACGCCAAGGGGTGCCACAAGCCTGCCAGGGTGGGTTCAGCTGCATGGCCCTGGCAGTGCATGAAAAGGTTCTGCTGGTGAGGTCAGGCAGGGAAGCATCACAGAGAACCTGGCCCGGGTTTGTGCTGGCTCTGCCATGCTTGGGGCTGCTCTACCCTGCCTGGGGAGGGCAGATTTGGGGCTCTCTAACCCTTCTTGCATGTACTGTGAACTTCCTGCCAGCAGCATGGCCCACAGTCTCCCATCCTGCCTGGGGGTGATGCTGGTGGCTTGGGATACCCCAGGGGCCACAGCTGAACCTGGGTTCAGCTGCAGGAGCCAGCAGAGGGTCCAGAGGTGAGGCTCTGGCTGGAGGTTTGTTTCCAGCTCTTGCAGAGGCTGCCAGGCCGTGCTGAGCTGTTGAACCCGTTGCTGCCCTTCCCTGCCCCTCCCTTGCTGGCCGGGGCTCAGCCCACCCCACAAGGGTGGTTTTGGGCTGGGGCAGAAGGAAGCAAAAGGTGGAAGAATTCGGTGGTGACTGAGCAGCTCCAGGTGTGACCACCCCCTCCGGCCTTGCTCCCTGTGCTGGAGCCCAGTGGTGTCCCTGTCACTTCCTCTCTCTCCAGGCGTGTTCAGGACAGTGTCGGGGATTGGTTTCAAGGTTACATCTCATATTTCTTTATCAGCAATGGGTGAAATCCAGTGCCCCACGCTGCGCCAAGAGTTCCCTCTGGGGACCCGTCTGTGCCTTGACCCTGGCAGGAGGGGCTGCAGGTGAGGGGCGGCCCCCTGGAGCCATTGGATGGGGTCTGGGGTACCGAGGGTCTCACCTGCCCTGGTCCCACTCCTGAGCCATTCCGGGTCCTTGCGGTGCCCCGGGGCTCACCGGGAGCCGGTGGTGCACGGAGGTGAGACAGCACCGGGGACAGGGAGGCTGCGGCACCCCCGAGCGGGAGGGGAGCCTGAGAGGGCAGAGCAAGAGGGGCAAAGAGCCATGGGGTCGGTACTGAGGCACACGGTAGGGACAGAGGCGGGGATCGGGATCGGGACACACGAGGCGGGTGCCGGGGTCGGTCCCGGTGCGCCGGGCACGAGCCGACAGGCACGGGCGGGCGCGTCCCCGGAGGAGCCGGGTCGCGGGGCGGGGCGGGGCGGCCGGGGGCGGTCCCGGTGCCGGTTCCGGCAGTGCTCGCTCGGCTCCGCCCCGCCGCGGCCCACCAGCCCCACTCCGGGCGGGATGCGGGGCCCGCCGGTGGCGGCGCTGGGGTCTCCCGGCTCGGTGAGTGGGGCCGGCACTGGGAACCGGAGACGCCACGCCGGGAGAACACCCCGGCCCCGACCCCTGCCCGGCGGGGCGGCACCCCCGGAGGCACGGGGGGAACGGGACACGGAGGGGGGATCTGGACACGTGTGGGGACCCCGGGGAATGAGGGTTCGTGGGGGGATCCCCGTAATGGCCTCGGAGAGGTCCCGGCACGAGGCGTGGGGTGAACCCCGGGCTTTGGGGGACCGGGGGGGATCCCGCTGGGCGACCTCACCCCGGGGTGCCGCCGCTGAGCCCGCTCCGCTTGCAGGGTGCGAGCCCCCACCCTCCCGGTGACCCCCGGACCCCGCCCGGTGGTTCGCTAGGCCCCCGAAGATGAAGACGCTGGTGAGTACCCGCTGGGGCAGGGGGCGAGGGGCCGGTGGGACCCCACCACCATCGGGGAGCCGCTCGCCCTAAAAGTGTTGCTGGAGGGGGCTGAGCCCGGCTGCTGCCGGTGCCCGCGGGCGGCACGGACCCCGTAGGGCGTGCGGGCATCGCCGCGGCGGGGAGGTGAGCCGGGCCCGGCACCCCGCGCCGCTCCCCGCAACACACCTCAACACCCTCCGAGCGGCGGCTCCCGCACGGCCACGGCGCCACCGGCATCCGGCGCGGGGCCGGTGCACGTGGACAGGCCCGCAGATCTCCCGCGCTCTGCTTCTAGGTCCGGCTCTTCCTAACGCTGGTGTGCGCCGTGGTGGTGGCGGGGCTGTACATCCTTCTGGGCTTCCACGCCCGCGTGCAGCTCTCCGGCCCGGCCCCGGGGCTGCGGGACAGCGCCAGCACATCCAGCGTCCGCAGCTTCCAGGGCTACAGCCGCGTTCCCGACGGGAAGGTGCGTGGGAATGGGGCGGGGATGGGGCTGGTGGGTCCCACCTTGTGCCTCAGTTTTCCTGTCCTTTGGGAAGGGCGGGCGGGGGCTGTGGTGCATCCAGGTGCTGCGGGAGGGAAGGAGGAGCTGACGGTGCATCTCCCCACAGCCGCTGGAGCGAGCGCTGTGCCGCCGCTGCGCCATCGTCTCCAGCTCGGGGCAGATGCTGGGCTCACAGCTGGGACAGGCCATCGACGGGCAGGAGTGCGTCCTGCGCATGAACCATGCCCCCACCGCCGGCTACGAGAAGGACGTGGGGGCACGCAGCACTATCCGAGTGGTCTCACACACCAGTGTTCCGCTGCTGCTGAGGAACCAGCCCTACTTCTTCCAGCAGTCCCAAGAGACCCTCTACTTCATCTGGGGGCCAGCAAAGAAGATGAACAGGGAGAAGATGGGCTCAACCTACCAGGCACTGGTCAAGGTGGTGGAGAAATACCCCCAGCTGCAGATCTACACCCTGACCGAGGAGAAGATGACATACTGTGATGACATCTTCCAGAATGAGACAGGGAAGAACAGGTACTGCTGACTCCTGGGGAGCCCCATCGGGTCCCCCTGACGTAGCACCTGTCCCCCCATCGAGCATCCATAGTGTGGGTGGGCCAGTGGCACAGTGCCACCCACTCCAGTGTGACCACGATGCTTTGCAGGATGAAATCCGGCTCCTTCCTGAGCACGGGCTGGTTCACCATGATCCTGGCCATGGAGCTGTGCGAGCAGATCTGTGTCTTTGGCATGGTCAGCGACAGCTACTGCAGGTGTGAGGGGGTGGTGGGGTAATGCATGGGTTGGTCCGGTGTCCCCCAAGTCCCACACTCACCCTGTCCCCTCGTGCCAGGGAAAGGAACCACTCCAGCGTGCCGTACCACTACTTTGAGAAGGGCCGGCTGGATGAGTGCAAGATGTACCTGGTGCACGAGCAAGCTCGCCGTGCCGGACACCGCTTCATCACCGAGAAAGCCATCTTCTCCCGCTGGGCCAAGAGGAGGAACATTGTCTTCAACCACTCATCCTGGGCAGGCAGGTAGGGTGCCAGCCAAGGGTTGAGGCAGCAGGAATCTCGGCGGCAGGGCAGCTCTCATCTTGCAGCAACACGCCTCAGCTCTGCCAGTGCCACAGTTGGACACCTTCTGCCAAGCCCTGGAGCAGGGAGTCTCCGTCTCTGCAGCTGCAGTGCCTCTTTTCCCAGCTGGTGGATGGGCTGGGAACCTTCTATTGGTACATGGGGGGCATGAGCTGGACCCATGCAGCCCCACCAGCTCCAAATGCCTGCCTGGATGGACCCAGGGAGACCTGGTTTTCTGCTCTCTCTACTAGGAGGAATATTTAATGCAGGATTAGACAAGCTGCTGGACTCCAGCAGGACATGGGGCAGAAATGCTCAGCCCTGCCAGGGCAGGAAACTGGTGCCTCTCACAGGGACAAAGCTGTACTGTGGTCTTTGCCCCACTTGTGCCCTCTGGACAGTGCTGGGTGTGGGGTGCAGGTATCTGGATCCAGGCTCTGCCTTCTGCTGCTTGGTGCCTGCATCCCCTCAGTTGGGAAGCCTTGGAGCCACATGTGTCCTAGGGGCTCCAAATTGCCTTGTCACAAGTGTCCTTGGATTCAGACCAAAGCAAATGTGGCCATTAAAATTGTTTTTAATTCAGTGGTGCCTCTTGCTGTGCCCCTTGCTGTGCCCCTTGTGGCTGCAGGACAGGGACTGCAGGACGGGGGGGGCGGCGATATTTAACAGCTCATCACAGGCTGCCAGGCTATAAATAAGAGGGGGAGGTGACAAGGGGTTAGAGCCGAGCCTAAGCATGGAAGAGGGTGCTGAAAGCAGTTGAGGTTATTTGGGAACCAGCAGCTGCATCTATGCAGGATGGGTGCTGGGTCTGGGGTGATCCTCAGTCCCACAGGGCTCAGTGCTGCTGGGCTGTCACAGGGCACTGGCAGCTCCCATGTCCCTGGAGAGATGGGACATGCCATGGGCATATGGGTGGCCCTGAGCCCACAGCAGCCCTTTGAACATGTAAAAGGATGCCACATGTTTGGGTGGGTCCAATCGTGTTTGTGGGGCCAGGGGTGAGAGGAGGGGCAGAGATGCTGGGGTGCAGTGAAGAGCGAGTGGTCCAGGAACTGGGGGTGCTGCCAGGGCTGCTTCCTGCAGGGCAGTGCAGCAGAGGAGCCCCTGGAGCTCTGCCTGCTACCTCAGCTGCCACAGCCCTACACAGGGCAAGGCACAGCGGAGCCAGAATCCCTCCGGACACGCGTCAGGGATGCAGGTCCCTGCCAGCGGTGGAGCCCTCTCCCTGCTCCACGAAACCCCCAGAGCAGGGCCCTGAGCCGCCCGCCCAGCGCGGGGGAGACCTCGGCATCCCAGCAATGCGCTGCGCCCGGCAGCGGGTCAGGCACGGCGGGCAGCTCCTGGCACAGCCGGGCAGCGCTGCCCCCCATCCCCACTGCCCGCAC
This sequence comes from Acrocephalus scirpaceus scirpaceus, assembly GCA_910950805.1. Lineage (NCBI taxonomy): Eukaryota > Metazoa > Chordata > Aves > Passeriformes > Sylviidae > Acrocephalus > Acrocephalus scirpaceus. The sequence goes on along the minus strand of OU383790.1, from coordinate 6,299,820 downwards.
CGGTGCTCTCAGGGACCAGGGGATCAGTACCGGCCCTTCCCGGCGGCTCTCCCCATCCCGGGAGGGCGGCACTAGGATCCAGCGTCTCTCCCGATCCCGGGAGGGCGGCACTAGGACCCGGCGGTTCTCCCGGTGCCGGGAGGGCGGCACTAGGACCCGGCGGTGCTCCCCCATCCCGGGAGGGCGGCACTAGGACCCGGCCTGGGCGGCGGCAGCGGCGCGATCAATATCGGCAGCGGTATCAGTAAGGGCAGCGTTATAGATATCGCAGCGGTACCGGGGCGCACGGCAGGGCGGAGCGCTCGGTGCACCTCACCGGGCCCGGTCAGCCGGTGCAGGGGCCGAACGCGCCGTGTCCGGGCGGGGGAGCGGCCCCTGCCCCCGCAGCCGGTGCACCGGGGGATGGAGGGGTAGGAAGGGTCCGGCTCCCTCCCGTGTGGCCGCGGCCGCTGCCGGGGGTGCGGGGACGCTCCCCGGGGCGGGGGAGGACTCGCGCGTAGGAGTGGCGGGAGGTTCGCACCCGGGGCCGGGCGGGTTTTCCCTTCCCGGAGGGCGGCAGGGTTCGCATCCGGGGCTGGGGGACCCCCGGCGGAGGAAGGGGGCCGGGTCTGAGGCAGCCTTTTCCCGCAGAGCGGCAATGTGAGCCCCGGCCATGGCCGAGCCCGCTGGAGGGGCCGGGCAGCCCCCGCCGCCCGCGGGGCGCAGGAGGTGACGGGCTCCTGATGAGAGCCCCCAGCAGGTAAGGCCGCGGGGTCCCCCCGCCGGGACCCCTCCGTGGGGTCACACATGGCCCAAAAGCTATGGAGGGAGCGCAGTGGGGTCCGCGATTGGGGGTCCCACAGCGTCCCCAGCTTTGCACGACGAATCCCCCCAGCATCACCACGCCCGGCCGTGGCCTGGGCTCCCCGGCCAGGCTGGCACCACCACCAGCGCTGAGAGCGTTTCGAGGTGCCAGCTCCCCCCAGGGGTTGATCTCAGGCTGTTGCATAATTTTCCTTGTGACAATTAGTGACGAGGCTTCAATGGTTTTTAATTTCGACTTGCTTGGAGCGCTCCAGGAATGGCTGGGGCTCACTAAGCAGGGCTCCCAAAACTAAACTAGGTCAGTCCGCTTTGAGTGGAAGTTAGAATGGGTCCGGGGCTGGAGAGGTCCCTGCAGGTCTGCTGGATGCAATTCCATGCATGCACTGAGTGGGGCAGGCCGCACTTGCTTCCATTCCCTCCTGATCCAAGACTCCTGTGTCGGTGGTTTTAATGGAATTTCACTGCATGAGCAGCAGGTTGCCCCTCCCTAGCCCTGCGGTTTGAGTGGTTTCATCCCCACGAGGGAAGGATAATCCTCCCTGGACCCAGCTTAACATGGGGGTCCCTCGGGCACAAGTTGCAGATGGGTTTGGCTCTTCCACACCCCGGCTCTGCCCAGCCTCTGTCCACAGCATTTTTTTTTCCCCTCATAAAAAATGGGGGGTTGTTCTCCTTTTCAAAGGGAGACCTGGAGACTCGTCCTGTGTACACCTGATGCTGTACCCCCAGCAGCCTGGCAGCCTGGGGACGATGGGCCAGGCTGGGGGTGACCACATGCCTTGCAGGTGCTCGCGGGACGCCAGCGATCACTGTGTGCTGAGGCCAGCACAGAGACATGAGTGGCAGCACGGTGAGTGCCAGAGAATCACCTCGGGGACCTCCAGGGGACAGCAGGCATCCTGCTGGAGATGCCATGGGAGCAGGGTGGATGCTGACCCCCGTGGGGTGGGGGCACGGCTGATGCTCTCCCCCCGCCCGCAGAGCCAGCGCGCCGCCGCCCTGGGGGTCCTCTTTGCCCTGATCATGTTGCTGATCATCTACAGCTCTGGCAACGGGAACGAGGTCTTCCCCTACAGCCGCCTGCGGGGCAGAGCCCGCCGGCCCCCCGACCTCAAGAAGTGGGGGGTGAAAAGCGGGTACCTGCCTGTGTGTGGGAACAAGGTATGAGCTGGGCAGCAGGGCCGCGCCTCGGCGGTGACACAGGGTCTGTCCCTCTGCTGACATCCAGCCAAACTGTCCCCTCAGAGGACAGTGGCTCCGCAGGGAACAGTACCCTGTCCCCGGTGACACCAGAAGTCACCTGCTGATGGCACTTGTCCTCACCAGACCCTGACTGCCCGCTGCCACCAATGCGTCATCGTCACCAGCTCCAGCCACCTCCTGGGCACCCACCTAGGCACGGCCATCGATGGGGCTGAGTGCACCATCCGCATGAACGATGCTCCCACCACAGGCTACAATGCTGATGTGGGCAATAAGACCAGCTTCCGTGTGGTGGCCCACTCCAGCCTCTACCGTGTCCTCAAGCGGCCCCAGGAGTTTGTCAACAAGACCCCAGAGACCATCTTCATCTTCTGGGGGCCGCCCACCAAGATGCAGAAGAGCCTTCTGAAGATCATCCAGCGTGTCTGCGCCTCGTTCCCCAACATGACAGCGTATGTTGTCTCCCCTGGCCGCATGAAGCAGTTTGATGACCTGTTTCGGGGAGAGACAGGGAAGGACAGGTACCTCAGAGCCACCTCTCGTGCTGTGTCCCCCTTTCTCCAGGTTCCCAAGACACAGCTGACTCTTGGAGCTGCTTCATGGGCTGCAGCACTGAGCTGGGGGATCCCTGAGGCACACTGGGGACCCTGAGGGGGTTCCATTATCCACATCAGCTCACCCCTGCCATTCTTCTTGTTGTTTTCCCTCCCCAGGGAGAAGTCTCGCTCGTGGCTGAGCACTGGCTGGTTCACCATGGTGATCGCGGTGGAGCTGTGCGACGCCGTCCACGTCTATGGCATGGTGCCACCCAGCTACTGCGGGTAAGGAGACGCCCAGGCCCCCACCCCAGCGCCCTCACCCCCCCATGGGGCTCACCCAGTGTTTCTTTCCTCACTGCAGCAGCCACCCCCCACCCCGCCGCCTGCCCTACCACTACTACGAGCCAAAGGGCCCCGACGAGTGCACAACCTACATCCACAACGAGCGGAGCCGCAGGGGCAACCACCACCGCTTCATCACCGAGAAGAGAGTCTTTGCCAGCTGGGCCGGCCTCTACAACATCACCTTCTCCCACCCCACCTGGACCTAGAGGGTGCCCCACGCCTGCTGGGTAGATCCCTGGAGCTGGGATGGATGAGGGTTTTCCTGCATCCCGCTGGGAGTGATGGGAGCCAGGCATCAGGGTGCCACCAGCTGCCTCTCACAGGACACCTGCTGTTGTGCATGGTGGCTCCTTGCACCTGGGTTTTGAGCTGGTTTTTGGGGGCCAGGTTAGTGAATGTAAGATTTGGGGTGTCCCCCCTCCATATGCAGGATACTTGGGCATGATGTCCTGCCCTGTCCTGGTCCATGCACATTGCAGCCCCTGTGAGCCTGTAAGGGGGTTCCAGGTGCCCTCAGCTCAGTATTTGCACCACTTCTGGGGTCACCACAGAGACTGTTTCCCCCAATTGTCTGGCTGGAGAGACCCCCTCTTGGAGCTCAGCCCCCTCTGCCATCTCCAGCCTGCTCATCTCAGTCATCCTTCCCACAGCAGAATCCCACAGTTTTTGGTGGGACCCCACGGGGGTGACATTGCCACCCTCCTTGTCCCAGCACCTCAAAAAACACCAGCCCCTCCCAGCACTGCTGTGCCCCACACTGCCAAAACCTTTTCTAGCTGAAAGATGGGATTTTTGGGAGCTTTTTGGGGCTTTTGGCTTTTTTTCTCCCTGCTTCTAATCCTGGGGTTTGTACTTGGGTTTCCTGGATGAAGGAGTAAGCAGGGGCTGCTCATTAGTGGTGACAAAGGGCCAGCAGCTGCTTATAAACAATTTGGAAGTGGGCAGGTAGTAGGGGGCAGTGGTGCCTCTTGGCACCCTCTGGCTGGGACAGGACTTTGTTATTAATTTCTCAGCAGCACAGAAGTTGATTTGGAGGAAGCACCTGAATATGGTGTGTTTGTGTGCTGAACCTTGGCAGGAATCCATTCCTCAGTTTCCCTCTGGCTGTGGCTGGTGTTTTGGGGGGCTCGGTGCTGGGGAAAGCAGTGGGGCACCCATGTTTTGTAATTGTTTGTACAGGAATAAATATTGCTGCAGTCTGTTACCTTGAGCCCTGGCTCTGGATGGGTTTTTGGGGATGATGGCAGTGACCCCAGCCCACATGAGTGCTGTCCCTGGGCACTCAGGAGGGTGCAGCATGTCCAGGTGGGATCCATGTCCAGTCCTTGGCTGACTCCAGCTCTGAGCCACCTCCACAGTGACAGGTGGCAGCTGGGACCTCCCCAGTTTGTGTCACTCCCAGCCAGGTGCCCTGGGGTCACAGGGTCTTGGGACAGAGTCGCTGCAGCCACAGAGGAGGAGGAAGAGCAGGTAAGTGCAAGTAATGGAGATCACAGTTGCCTGTCCCGAAGTCTGGTGTCACAGAAGGACTTTGCCATGAGATGGGCACAGAAGGGAGCAGCACGATGGCACTGGCTCTGCTCTGGCACATCCTGGGTAACATCCAGACAAGCTGTGGAGGGGAAACTGATCAAACATATCACTGGTCAAACAGATCACCCCCAGTTACGGGATAGAGACCATCTGCAACCACTGAAGCTACTCTTCCCCTGCCGACTGTGCCCGAGACTTGTATGTAAATTAAGCCATTAAATTAAGAAGAATTTGAGATAAGATAAAGGTGGTATTACTGTCCGAGCGTTATCTCAGATTAGGGGTCATAAAACTGGGAGAGAAGAATGTGTCACTGATAATGGACACAGAATCCACAAGAAAAGCCAACCCGGTAACTGGTGGATGGAAGAAGCTCCAGCTGGGTAAAAGGTAATTCTGGCAGGGGGAGATTGCAACCACGGATTCGACTCGAAGAGAAGGACTGAGCACGGGATTAACTTGCATTAGAAGAGAGGGAATCATTTAACCAATGGAATAAAGGAACTGTGTAGCCAATGAGCATTAATGCCTTCATTCGCAAAAATGTATAAATAGTGAAAAGTTTTCAGCAACCTCGGGACCCCCACCACCATGAAGACCAGGGTGAAGAACGACCAACAGGATGCTGAGGGATCCATGGGTGGTGACAATCTTCTGCTTGACCGATCTCTCTCTCCTCCCATCCAAACACAATCCCTCTTTTCTATTTCTTTCTCTTTCTCTACCTCACATTTTATTGTTAAATAAAATTTGTACTACTGTCTTTGGCATCCAGCATATCTCACTAATCAGATTTTAACAAGGACACAGCACCCCCGGGGTTTTACACCCCTGGAGCTGGGGGGGAGGGGGGTGTAAACTGGGGATGGGGACATGGGGATGGGATGAGGACATAAGGACATTAGGGACAAGGTTGGTGACAGTAGGGATGGGATGAGACAGGACAGGAATGGGGATATGGGGATTGGATGGGAACATTAGGGATGGACATAGGGATGGGATGGGTTGGGGATATGAGGATATTAGGGAAAAGGATGGGGCCATAAGGAACAGTGATGGGGACAGTAGGGACAGGAATGGGGAGAGACAGGGACGGGCATTACGGATAGGGACGGGGACATGAGAACGGAATGGGGGCAGAAAAGGGGAAGCGACATGCGGACAGTGACGAGAAGAGCATTCCCCACCGAGCAGCTGGGGGCGGGGGGAGCCCCGGGGACCCCAGACCCAGCAGGGTGGGGGTTCCCCTGGCAGGCGGACCCGCACCCCCGGAGCTGTGCCGGGTTTACCCGCGTCCTCCCCACCGCCGTGTCGCCCCGCGGTCCCCGCCCGTCCCTCCCCGCCGCCCCGCGCCGCCCGCTCGCGCTGCCGGTGCCGCGCGCTCCCGGCGTGCCCCGCGCGCCGCCGTACTCTATAAATAGCGGTACCGGCGGGCACGGCGCGGGCGGCGGCGGGGCCAGGTCAGTGCGGGACCCCGCGGGGCCCGGGCGGCACCGCGCACCGGCGGGCCCGGCGGCAGCGCAGCGGCGCGGGGGGGTTTGCTCGGCGCTTGCTGGGGGTGGCGGGGGCGCTGCAGGGGTGCGGGAGCAGCCCGGTCCGCGGGCTCGGGTCCCCGGGAGGGGCTGCGCGGCGCTGGCTGTCGGTGGAGCGGGAGGGGTGCGTTGGAGCTGGCGGTGGGGTGAGATCGTTGAGGGCACCCCGGGGTGCTGCTCGCAAGGGCCTTGGTTGGGGAGCCACAAAGCCACCCTGCAGCCCCCTCCCCAGCCCCGGCCCGAGCGGGGCAGCGCTCCCCACATCGCCCCTGGAGCGGTCACCCCCACATCACCCTCACCCTGCAGCCCTGGGGCCGGCACCGCTCTGGAGCAGGCACCAGCTCACACTGAGGGCCGGAGCTGCCCGCAGCCCCCTGTCAGCCCACCAAGACTGGTGCCACCTGTCCTGGGTCTCAGCACCCCCTCAGTAAGGGACCCGGGGGTCCTGCATCCCCCAAACCCCGTGAGGGCCTTGTCAGGGCTTGTCCCCCCAGCGCTGGTGGGATGTGACCCGGTGCCGGTTTCAGTCAGGCCATTCTTAGCCCCTGCCCTTTCGAGGCTGTAACACGACCTGTCTGTCAGCGGCTGCGGGCTCCTCTGGCCACGAGATGCCCCGTCCCTGCACCCCGTCCAGCCGGTTCGGGGTGACGCACGGTGGCCAAGCAGGTCGTGTGCTGCGGGGCTGGGTGTGGGCAGGCGGGGTGGCCAAACACTCGCTCGAGGTCCTGGGGGTACAGCGGGGTGCTGCAAACCCCCTCCTCAGGACACCCCCTAAAACCGGCCCGTGCGGAGCTGGGGGTGCTGCCTCCATCGCTCGGTGTTGTGGTGCACCGGGCATCCCGAGCGGGTTTCCTGCTGTCGGGCAGCACCCCCGGCATTGGGATGTGGGCAGGGCAGGGGAGGAAGCCGGCAACGTCACCACGCGTCACCCGGCATGGGGATGCCCTTACCGCAGCCGGATGCGGAGGGTGACTGCTGGGAGCCAGGTGAGTGATGGCCGCAGAAGCAGAGATCCCTCAGCTCCCTATTCCAGGGCCGAGCCAGGAGTTGTGTCTTCCATCCCTATCCCCCCAAGCCTGGCCTTGGAGCTGGGCACCATCATGGCCAAAAAGGGAGACCCTTATTCTCCCCAGACACTTGGTGACCTGATGTGCTGAGTTGTTTATCCTGCTCTTTCCTGGCAGCCTTAAGTGCTTCTGTGCCTGGACCACGGCAGCATGTCGGCAGGTGAGTGATCTGTCTCCCTGCATGCATTCCATCTGCATCTGTCCCCTCAATGTCCCCTGCATCCGTTCCCTCTGCATCTCCCTGTCTCACTTGTATCCATTTCCTTGGTTGCCCCCTGCATTAATCCCCCCTGGAATTAATCTGCTTCTTTCCCCCTGCATCCATCCCCTCTGCATGCCCCTGTCCCCCTTTTATCCAACCCCTTTGGTCCCCCCTGCATCCATCCCCTTGGTCCCCCCTGCATCCACCCCCTCTGCATTCCCCTTCCCTCCCTGCCTCTGTCTCCTCTGTCCTCCCTGCATTTGTCCCCCTTACAAATGGCTCCTGGTCCTCTTTGCATTCTTCCCCTCTACGTGCCCCTGTGTCCTTGTCTCCCTCTCTTCTGGCCATCCCCCATGTCCCTCCAGCCCCCCCACATGCCCCACATCCCATTGGTCCCCGCCAGACTCTTGGCTCCATCCCCAGCCCTGGGGAGTGCTGGGTGCCAAGGAGTTGAAATTTCATCCAGCTGTAATCAGGAGATGGGAAAGTGGCCCCAGAGCAGCTCAACTTTATTTTTAGCTCTGCTTCCCCCTTCAGCATCACCCCCTGGCATCACCCCACATCACGGCTGGTGCTCAGATCCCACAGGTGGTGAGAACCCTGTGCCAGGGCGCTGGGGACGGGGCAGTCAGTGCCACTTGCACATTGGCCACCAAGTCCAGGGACCAATGTTGGGTCCAGGGACTGCTGGGGTTGTGCCAGGTGCTCGAGGTGGCTGTGCCAAGCTGAGCCTGCCACGGCCCCAGTTAGCCCAGCGGGGTGAGAAGCCGGCCACAGGGATGGATGAGGCCAGTCCCTGCCTGCGGTGGAGCCGTGGACAACAACCACCTCTGGGACACCATGTGGCACTGGAATTCCAGCCCCATGGCCAAGGTGCCATGGGGTCTTTGTGCTCAGATGTGGCCAGACGTCCCAACCTGCCCAGGTGACCAGGACACACGTCTGCTTCCCTCTCCATCTTCCCCAGGACTCTCCTGGATCGGTCCCCTCCATCCCCAGGGATGCCTGCCCTGGATCTGGCACCCCCTGGGGACACCTCATTCCCTGATGGACCTTTTGGCTTTTGATAATTTCTTTTTTTACCTTTCTCTCTTCCAGAAAAGCTCAAGCAGCACAAAATCATCTTTGTGGTGGGTAAGTAAGTCTGTGTCTGGGTCCTGTCACTGGTGGGGTCAGCCCAGGCCTTTTCCCTGTACCTCTAGGCTGGGGAAACAGGGCTGGAGGCTGAGACTGGGCTATTCCCAGGCACTGTGGGATAGCCATGGCTCCAGCTTGGCTCCTTGAGGCCACGTGGGGTATGCTGGGACCAGGAGGGCACCTCTAGCCAGACATGGGGTGGCAGCATCTGGGGTGATGTGACAGTAAACCACTGGGGGTTGATGCTATAACAAACCCCTGGGAGGTAATGTGACAAAACCCTGGGTGGTGATGCCCTGGATGCCATCAGGGTGTGGTGCCCACATGCCAATTCCCAGCACTCCATGCCGCCCCCAAGCACTTGGGCAACCTCAGTAGGAGCTCTGTCCATCCACTTGGTGCTGGGCTTGGGAACACCAACTGACATGTCACTGAGCTCTGAGGACTCCTGCTGTCTGTGCTGCTGCTCCCATGTACCCCACCCTCTCCTCACCCATGGCTTGGGGCACACCTGTGCCTTGCAGGTGGCCCCGGCTCGGGGAAAGGGACACAGTGTGAGAAGATCGTGCAGAAATATGGCTACACCCACCTGTCCACGGGGGACCTGCTGCGGGCAGAGGTCAGCTCAGGCTCGGAGCGGGGCAAGAAGCTGCAGGCCATCATGGAGAAGGGAGAGCTGGTGCCCCTGGTAAGTCCTCACCAGCCACCAGCTGCCACAGGGTGGGGTGTGCAGGGGTGGCACTGGGGACACCAGGTACCACAGTAATGGCTGGCACATGGCTCAGCCATCTCTGGTCCTGCCATCCCAGGGTGAGGTTTGCAGCAGGGATTGGGGATGCTGGGTGGGAGTCATGTTGTCCCATATCAGCTGTAGCAGCTCTGTCCTCCCCGCTCCAGGACACGGTGCTGGACATGCTGCGGGACGCCATGGTGGCCAAAGCAGACGTGTCCAAGGGCTTCCTGATCGATGGATACCCCCGTGAGGTGAAGCAGGGAGAGGAGTTTGAAAAGAAGGTGAGGACTGGTGCCGTGCTGTGCTGTGCTATGCTGGGCCATGCCAAACACGAGCTTAGTACAGGGACTCAATGCAGCAGCAGCCTGGCCTCCCCATCCCAGCAGAAATCCCATCCCAGAAGGGTCTGAAATGGGCAGCAGGTCCCGCTGCCTTGGGGACAGCCTGTGCCCAGAGCACAGTGGGAGGGACCAGGCCGACAGAGCGTGACAACACTGCTGACATGATGGTGATGGCAGAGAGCCAGGGCTTGGCCACAGTGTCCCTTTGCCTCCCTCTACACAGCCCTAGAGGCCACTGGAACAGTGTTCTGGTGGCTCCCAGACCCATGTGGAGGGAGGCAGAAGATGGTGTGGGGACATCTCTGTGTCCTGGTAGCCCCCAGACCCATGTGGAGGGAGGCAGAGGGTGGTGTGGGGACATCTCTATGTCCTGGTAGCCCCCAGACCCATGTGGAGGGAGGCAGAGGGTGGTGTGGGGACATCTGTGACCCTCATGCTGACCACCACCACCCTCCCAAACCAAGCCAGACCCACACCAATTCGGTGTGGTGACAACCACGTCCCCTCTGTCCACAGATCGCCCCCCCCCACGCTGCTGCTCTACGTGGATGCGGGGAAGGACACAATGGTGAAACGCCTGCTGAAGCGAGGCGAGACCAGCGGGAGGGTGGACGACAATGAGGAGACCATCAAGAAGCGTTTGGAGACCTACTACAAGGCCACTGAGCCTGTCATTGCCTTCTACAAGAGCAGAGGCATCGTCCGCCAGGTAAGCAGGAATGTGGCTGATGCTGGCACCCTCCAGCCCCGCAGCTTGGGGCTTGTGTCCCAGGGGAGGGAAAGTGATGGATGGGGATGATGAGGGAAGCAGGAAAACTCAATCCTGCCTAGTTTGGGGTGGGCTTGACCCCTCTCATTCCCAACGCGACCCCGTCCAAGGATGGCCCACACCCCTTTGCCCTAAATGAGCTCTGGTCTCTTCACCCATGGCCAAAATGCATCCTTGGAAGAGTTCCAGTTGCTTTCGGACGAGAGCCCTCGGGCAAGTCCCCCAGCTAACCCCTCTGTACCCAGCTCAACGCCGAGGGCTCCGTGGAGGAGGTTTTCCAGCAGGTCTGCACCCACCTCGACTGCCTGTAACCAAACCCCCGGCCCCAATTCCCCCCAGTGCACTCCAGCAGAGACAGCGGAAGCGGCTTTATCCTGTTTTCGTGGACGGAGCCGTGTGGAGGAAATTTCAAGGACATTGTGTTTGGCTCTTTCCCGTCTCTCCCCAGTAAAGTTCACTTTAATGAATCCAGACTTTATCTTTTTCTTCTGTCGCAGGAAATGAGTTTTTCTTTCCAGAGTTTTTTTTTTTCTTCTCCCCCTCTGTCGTCCCCCCCCCAGCCCCTCTGGAGCTGATTAAGGGCAGGAAGCTGGTGTTTATCCCACCGGGGCAGCGGGATGCTGCGCTCAGAGGAAGGGAGGGAGCATCCCCCGCTCGCCCCGGCTTCCCAATCCGTGGCCTGCAGGGAGCCTGCGCCTGCATCCTCCAGCCAGTCCCGGCCGCCCTCGTTCTGTCCCGATTGCTGAACCCCCTCGTGCTCTGGGTGTGTGTCCGGACACACAGGCAGCATCTGAGTCGTGTCCTGCACATGCGTCCCTTCCTCTCAGCTCTCCCCCTGTCTGCCAGGGGCTGGAGGTGACCGGATTTGGGATGGGGATTTCCACCACTTTCATGCCTTGGCATTTCCTTGTTTCTGTTGGCTGTCAGGGTTTTTTAGGGTACGCGGCAGCTGCACTGATGGTTTGTGGTGGCACAGTGCCCTGGAGTGGGGTGCTCCCTGTCCTGCTGTGCCTGGACACTCACTGCTCAGCCCTGAGCCCAGGGGATAAGGAATGCGCTGGGGACACCCAGATGAGCCCAGCCAGGAGGCTGGGTGTCCTGGCTGGAGGTCTGGGTGGGTGCCCTCATGGTGGTGAGTCACAGGACCCCAACAGACAGGCACTTAGGGGTGCTGGTGTGGGGGACAGGGGATGTGGGGGCTCCCCAGCATCCACAGAACAACACAGGCACAATGCCATAGCAGAGGGGCTGCGGTGGAGCTTGGGGACGGCGCTTACCCAGCCACAGTGAGGGCAGGAGGTAGCAGAGCTGCAACCCCAACAGGGCCCCCCACCACTTACTTTTGGGCTGCTGGGAGCTGGGCACGGAGCCAGGGGACTGGGAGGGCAGGAGGGGCGGCAGCACTGGGGTCAGCCAAGGCCACGAGGCCAAGGAGTCAGAGCGGAGAAAGGAAGCCAGCAGGGAAAAAACAAAACTCCCCAAGACGAAAACCCAAACTCACCAGTCAGCCCGACGTCAGCCCCATGCTTGGGGGCCACGAGCCACCGGCAGAGCCTGGGGCACTGCGGGGAGGCAGGCGGGCAGGAAGGATGCAGCCATCCGGCCGGGGCTGGGACACTGCCAGGACAACGATCCGGGGCTGGGGCCGGCGAGTGCTTGCCTCGTGCTGGTGGAGACAAGGGCACAGAGGGGTTGTCTGGTTTGAGACACCATGGCCTAAAGCTGGGGAATGGGGAGACTTGTCTCTCTTGTGCCTCTTGCCCTCTGTGGATGTGCTGTGGGTGTGCCTCAGTTTCCCCTGAGGTGATTGCCTGGGCAGGGAGTGGGACAGGGACCCTGCCCTGCTCCCCAGTACAGCCTTGAGTGTTTGGTGTTGGGGTTTAGATGCTTCCCTCTGGTTTGAAATCGCAAGGTTATCCCATATCCCACAAGGGGGGAAGATGCTGGGCCAAACGGGGTGCAGGGGGCTGCACATGTGGCCACCCCACAGCCACAGCCACCCACTTTCTGTCACACTGTGGCTGCCAGCATCCCAGTGTCCATCACCGAGGGTCTCTTGGTCGTTGTCCTGCGGTGTCACGGCGGGGAGCGGGGTGTGAGGGAGCCAGAGGATCCGATACCGGGTCCCGGTATCGTCCTCCCCATCCCCGGGTGAGCACCCGTCCCCGCGGTCCCCAGGAGATGGCAGTGCTCTGTCATGGGAGATGGTTGCTGCTCACCCCGGGTCACAGACGTCTCCGGGGACAACCTGGCTGCCGGGGACAGACGTCGCTGACTTCCCTGGCACGTTTCCATTCTGTCCCCATGCCCGTGTACCATGAGTCGAGATGAAAACCACCGCCGGGGACCTGCGCCCACCTCCGCCGTGAGGGTCCCAGCCTCACTGATAGCTGTGTGAGGGCTCTCGCCTCAGCCAGCAGAGAGGTGTTGGGGAGGAATGGGCTAGGAAAGTAAAAGGGGGTCCCCGGTGCCCCTTTGGCGGTGCTCAGCTGTGACCCCCTGCCCGTGACTCCCTCGCCCAGGCCCCCTTGTCCCGAGGGCTGTCTTGACCCCAAGCCCACCTGCAGGTAGGGGTGTCCGGGCAGCCCCATCTGTGTCCCGGCCGAGGGTACAGGCCAGGCGGGCAGTAGTGCTCGGGGGCTGCCACCTGCCCACCAGAGTGGGCGTCCAGGGCCATGGGGCAGCCACCGGCCTGTGACCCTGCTAGGGCGCTGGCTGGGAGCAGTGCGGGCTGAATGTCGGGGGCAGCCCCTTTCCCATCGCCTGGGGCAGCCCCCATCCCCATCACCGGGGGCAGCTCGGGGATAATTCGGGTGGGTGGGCCACACCAGAACCCCTGTGTCCAACCCCTCCAGTTACTAATGCCAGCCCTGGGCGGCCCTGGAGGCACCTACCCCAGGTACCAGTGCCCTCCCCCTGCCCGGAGCGCTTCCAGTGCCCCCCTCCAGAGCTGCAGCCCCGCACGGCGCTGCAGGGAAACTGAGGCACGGCGCCTCCGGGGGAGGGGGGTCCATCCTCTCCGCCCCCCCGGCCCCGCCGGCCCGGCCCCAGCGCCGCCAGCGGCATTTCCTCCGCCGCGGACCCTCCTCCGAAGGAGTCGGTTTCCTGCCGCTGCCGCCGCCCGCACTCGGCGCTGGCTCCCGGGGAGCGGCCGCAGGCGGACATGGGCCCCCGCTCCGTCCCGCTCCTGCCGCTGCTGCTGGCGCTGCTCGGCCGCTCGGGTGAGTGGGGACGGGGGGCACCAGGGAACGGGACCCCGGGGGTGAGACCCGCGGGATGGGACAGCGGGACGGGACCCCCGGGACGGGACAGCCACCGAGGCGGGACCCGCCGGTGTCTCCGGCTCGGTGGCCAAAGGGGTCCTGGGCTGTGCCCTCAAAGACAGTGATTGTCACCCCTGGGAGAGAAGGTTTCGGGGAGCAGCCTCGATGTGGGAAGGGACAAAGTCACCCCGATTCCCGGAACACACAGAGCACAGCCCTGCCGCTCCCTGGGACCCCCGAAATCCCGGCTGCGTCACTGGGGCGGGTGCGGGAGGTGTTGAAGACGCCGTGCCTGAGTCCTGGCCAAGACGGGACACACGGCGGGTCTGGGGTGGTTTTGGTGGCTTCCTGTCACCACGGAGTATGGAGGGGTTGACCAGGAGATGGGGACGAGAAATGAGAAAAAAACCTTTAAAGCCTCACATGGGATGTGGGGCTGAACTGGGGGTAAGAAACGGGAAAAAAACGTTAAAACCTCACATGGGATGTGGGGCTGGAGCTGAGGTCAAGAAATGGGAAAAAACCCTTAAAACCTCACATGGCATATGGGGCTGGAGGCAAGAAATGGGAAAAAACCCTTAAAGTCTTAAATGGGAGCTGGTGGCTTAGATGCGTCCAAAGCAGTCGGAGCCACCCCGAGATCCCTGCAAAGGCACGGGGGGAATTTCAAGGAGGGACACCAGTACTGATGGAGCTGGGGGGCTTGGGGACATAGCCCATTGGCAGAGGGGAAGGGAGCTGGGAAGGCAGCAGCCACCCAGAGAGGCTAGGGCCAGCAGCACTGAGTGTCCTGGCTGGGCTTGTCCCTCCTGGTCACCGCGGGGGCCAGTGCTCATGGGCGGTGCTGGGGTGGCCCCACTGCCAGGCTTGATGCTCATTCTCTTATATCACAGCCCTGTCTGTGGCTGTGCCAGACAGTCCCTGTCGGGTGAGGCTGTGCCGTGTGGGCCATGTCCCCTATAGTTGTGCCATACAGTTTTCATCCTTGTAGGTGCACAGTAAGTCCTGTGTCCTGTGTGATTGTGAGGCTTGGTGCCCATCCTACAGCTGTACCACAGTCCCTGCCCTGTGGCACTGCCGTGGTGTCCCTATCCTATGTAGATGTGCTGTAAGGTCTGTGTCCTCTGTAGCTCTCTTGTACGGTCCCCATCCTATAACTGTGCCATATGCTCCACACCCTGTGTCGTTGTGCCACAGAGGCCTTGTCCTCCCTGTCTATGATGTATAGTCCCTATACCACACAGCTGTGCCATCTGGTCCTCATCCTACACAGCTCTGCAACGTCATCTGTGTCCTATGTAGTGGTGCCATGTGTCCGTGACCTTTGTATTTGTCCCCAACAGTCTCCACCCTATATGGCTGTGCCATACATGCCCTAACAGGGCTGTGCAATATGGCCTCAGCCCTACATAGCTGTGCCATGCGGTCCCCACCCTGAGTGTCTGTTCCTAGAGTCCCTGTCCTATTTATCTGTGCTGTATGATCTCCATCCTATGTAGCTGTGGCACACAGTCCCCGTGCTCTGCAATGGAGCTATATGGTCCCTATTGTATGTGTCTGTATGGTCCCTGTTCTGTGTCACTCTGCCATATGAACAGACCATCTCCTCTGGCTGTACCACCCTAACCTATGCAGCTGTGCTAAATGGAACATATCCTATATGACTGTGCCATATTGTCACTGTCCTGTGTAGTTGTGCCATGTGGCCCCCATCGTGAGTGTCTGTGCTATATGGTCCGTGTCCCACGTAGCTGTGACACATGGTCCCCATCCTGCCTACCTGTGCCACTCACCACATCCTGTCCAGTTACTGCTTCTTCCTCACAGGAACCTCTGGGCCTGGGAGTGCCCTCAGCGGGTGCAGTGCCATGGAACTGGAATGTCCATGGTGGGCGCAGTGCTATGGGACTGGAATGCCCACAGTGGGCACAGTGCTATGGGATTGGGATGTCCATGGTGGGTGCAGTGCCATGGAACTGGGATGTCCGTGGTGGGTGCAGTGTTATGGGACTGGGATGTCCGTGGTGGGTGCAGTGTTATGGGACTGGGATGTCCACAGTGGGCACAGTGATATGAAACTGTGATGTCCACAGTGGGCACAGTGCTATGGGATTGGGATGCCCATGGTGGGCACGGTGCTGTGGGACTGGGATGTCCATGATGGGCACAGTGTTATGGGACTGGGATGTCCATGGTGGGTGCAGTGCTATGGGATTGGGATGCCCAGAGTGGACACAGTGCTATGGGACTGGGATGTCCATGGTGGATGCAGTGCTATGGGATTGGGATGCCCAGAGTGGACACAGTGCTATGGGACTTCGATGCCCATGGTGGATGCAGTGCTATGGAACTGGGATGCCCGCAGTGGACATAATGCTATGGGACTGGGATGTCCATGGTGGGTGCAGTGCTATGGGACTGGGGTGCCCTTGGTGGGAGCAGTGTTACGGGACTGGGATGTCCATGATGGGTGTGGTGATGTGAGACTGGGGTGCTCTTGGTGGGTGCAGTGTCAGGGTGTCTCACGGTCAGCTTCCAGACGTGAGGGACTTTGTGCCCCCTCTACAGGGCCCAGCACTGCTCCCCATGGGGTGAGCATGGTGCTGGGCCACCCCTCCCATCTCTGAGGAGAGGCTTCTTGGCACCTTTCTACTAAGAGAGTGGCAGGAATTATGTGGCTTGTGTCAGGCCCAAAGCTGGGACCCATCCACCCCATCATCCAACCCCCAATGCCACCTCAGCATGGTCCAACAGCCAGCGGTGGCTCAGAGGATGACAATTCCCGCTCAGTGCAGGATCCATCCCCACTCCTGTCCTGGACCAGTTCATTACACAAGTGCTGAGGCAACACCGCCGGATGCAAGGATGCCAAAGTGGCGCTGCCCATCCCATGGGTATCCTGCACTGCCAGAGCCACCCTTGCCCTGCACCCCACACCCCAGTGTTGCTCCCTGCCCAGGTCTTTCATCTGCTCCCAAAACCCCAGGAATTGCCCCCCCAGCCCCTGATCCATGGGGGAGCCACAGCGGGACCATCCCCGCTCCCTGATCTCAGCAGCACCAAAGCAAGGGAGAGCGCAGGCTGGAAAAACATAATGTGGATTTTCTTTCTTTCTTCCTTTTAATTTTTTTTTCCCTTTCCTGGAGTACAAAAATAACAGTGCCCTTATCTGATCGCCCCGGCGGCCCAGCTGAGCCCCCTTATCTGATCCTGACATAATGCTGGAGCCCGCTGCCTTCCCCAGGGACAGACAGTACCCGACTGGCACCGCTGCCCCGCGTCCCCTCCGCTGGCATCCCTGCCCTGCCAGGGGCGAGCCCAGCCGCGGCCCCCGGCCCTGCCTGACCTCCCAGCGGGATGCTGCCCGAGGAGCGCCGAGCTGCCCGTGCTCTGCCCGGCAGCGCCGGGGCCGCGCGGCCGTGCCCGGTGCCGTCAGGGCAGGAGTGGAAGGGAAGAGGGACACAGCCTGTGGCGCCCAGATAAGCGGCTGTTTATCTTCCTCCCGATGCTGCCGGCCGCGCGGCCGCCACGCTGGGGGGGAGAAGCGCCGGACAATGAGTGGGCCCACGGCAGTGTCACCGGGGGTCTGTGCCGTGACCCCCGCCGCCACAGCCGGGCCACCCCAACGCTGAGACGCAGGTCAGGGACACCGTGATGGGCAAAGGAACGAATGGGCCTTTGGCGGGTGCTGCATCCCAAAACCTCCGTGACCTGGAGCATCACACCCTCTAGCCCCAGTCCCCGTGGGGGTGACTGAGTGGACCTGGAGTTCCATCCAGCCACCCCCTGGTGCATTGGCTGGAGCCACCAGCGATGGGAAAAGTTGGAGTGGGAAGGGATAGAGCTCAGTGGTCACCTCCAAAGGAAACACAGCATCCCAGGCACTGTGTCCCCATAGAAAACCCCCCAGCTGTGACCCCGGCGGTCCGTCCTGCCCAGCCCCCTGGAAGGGAGCACCCATGGATGCAGACGGTTCCTCGGGGCCAAGCTGAGGACAGCCCGGCTACAGCAGGGCTGCCTGAGGCAGAGGAAACTGTCGAGGCACGTGGGGATTTACAGGATCAGGCCTTCAAATGGCTGTTTGCGCTCAGGATTTCCCTTGGCAGCCGCCGGCCGTCCCCGCTCGCCGCGCGCCGCCGGGGGCTTTGGGATGGGGCAAAGCTCACGCCTCAGCGCCCGCGGAGGATGAGCTTTACAGCCATTTCCATACCTGCGCTTCCCACTTTCCTGCGCCGGGGGAATGCGGGGGGGGCTTCCGCCACCGCCCCAGCCTTCGGGGCGGCCGGGTGCGAGTTTTGGCACGCGGCAGCGCCGAGCGAGGACAGTGGATTTTTCCAGCCCGGATCCAAGGGTCATTAACGTGATTGCGGAGGGGGCTGGCTGTGGCAGACGGGCCCCGAGCGAACACGTAGCAGATGGTCCCGAGAGTGCTGTGCCGGCGGTGGGGCCGTGCTGACGCCGGGCTGCGGGCTGAGGCTGAAGGGGCAGTGCCGGCGCCGGCGGAGACATTCAGCCCCCTCCTGCATCGTCCCCCGTGTTGTGTAACTCCACATCCGTGCGGCGGGGACTAACAGTCTCTTGTTTTCTGCCCAGACCCCGGGAGTGCCGAGGGCTGTGACCTGCAGCCGGTGACAGCAGAGCCACCCATCACCCTCTCCTATGCCACCAGCACGGTGCCCCGGGGCTGCGTCAGCAACAGCTCCATGAACACTGGCCATGAAGTCCATGTCCTCAGCGTCAAGTGGTCCAAGGTGAGCAGGAGGGGTCCCAGTGCATCCCCGCAGAACTTCTTACACTGTCACTTCACACTGTGACCACAGCACTGTTTCCCTGTCACTGTCCTCAGCAGGCAGGGTGTCCTAGCTGTGAAAACCTTCCTCTAATTAAGGAGCAGTGAAAGGACCTGGATTAACCCCCTCCATGGCACCATGTCCAAGCTTCTCCTCCAAGCACAGCCTTGGGCATCTCTGTCCCTGATGGGAATGTAAAGACTTAAGAGACAAATTCTTTAATAGCCCATGCTGCCAAGGCAGATATTCCTGGACACCTCAAGGCACTCAATTTCTTTAGGAAGGTGGCCTGGTTCTGGGTCGGGAGCTGGGCAGAGCCAGTGGTGTCCACACTGGGGAGGGAGGGAGGGACAGAAAGTGGAAGGGAGGAAGGAATGAAAGGTAGAATGAAGGAAAGGATGAAGAGACGGAAGGAGGTTTGAAGGGAGGGATGGAGGAAAGAGTGGAGGGGTGAAGAAGACACATCATTTTAAAGTGTCCAAGTGAGCAGAAACCTGTGTGCCAATGCTGGCATGGCTGTGCCCAGGAGTGATAACCACACTGTGGGTGCTTTGGGGCGAGGATGGTGCAGGGCAGTGTCAGGGCTGGCGCTGACACTGGGTGGGTTTGCACAGCGCACAGGGTTTGCATGGCAGCTCTGCAGGACAGCCCAGCTTCCCTCACGCTGGCTGGGGCCCAGCACCCGATTTTGGCCCAGCCCTGGGCCACCCGGCGCCACACTCCCCCCTCCCTGCCACCTCCCAGCTCTCCCAGTTCTGCTTTTGGAGCAGAGGGGGAGCCAGGCCACGAGGCGCTGGGGAGGGTTGGTTTTGCAAGACCCCCTCTGGCCTAGCCTGGTGTGACCTGGCCTTGGCATCTTGGATACATGCCAGGATCGGGGGTGCCCCGGGGTTGTCACCAGCGGCAACAGGGGACACACACTGATGTCACGGCTGCGGCACTGAGCCCCACGGCGCGCGGGGGAAGCTGGGCAGGGACACGGCTCCACTTATAGAAGAATTACTGGAAGCTGCTTTCTATAAGCAGATCCCCATGATGAAAAAAAAAAAAAAAAAAAGGAGAAGAAAAAGAAAAAAAAAAAATAACCCGAAAGGCGGCGGCGGGGAGCGCCGAGGCTCCCGCCACTCGCGCAGCCAAACAATGGAGCGCCACAAAACACGCGGCAGGAAAAACAGCCGCCAGCTCCTCCCCGACACTCAGGGCCACCCGGGGTCCCTGGCCACCCACGCTTGCCACGGGGCCATGGCCAGGCTGGGATGCCCATGGCCTCATTGTGCCAGCCCTGTGTATGGCACTGGAAACAGCCTCCACTCGCTCAGTCCCCAGCTGGTTTTCCCTGCCCGCTGCCCGGCTCAGAACTTTGCGAGCCGTTATTCAGGCAGCAGTTGCCAAAGTTAGCGCCTGGAGTTCTGACTTCCCCATCCGGATTTCCGGCTAGAGGCAACCAGGCAGTGCTAGCCACGAGGAGTGGTGTGTGCCACCACTGAGCCCAGGCATCCCTGCACAGCAGTATGGACATACCTGAGCCTGGAGCGGCTGCACAGTGCTGGGACAAGACTGGGAAACCTCCAGGGAGATGTCCCAGTGCCCAGGATGGGGATTCTCCTGTCTTCAGTGGGAGATAACCCAGTACCTACAGTGAGGATGCTCTGGTGCCTGGGGTGGGGATGCCCTGGCCCAGTGTAGGGATGCTCCAGTCCTCAGAGTGGGGATACCCCAGTCCACAGTGGGGTGACACTCTCATACCCAGTGCAGAGATGATTTAGTCTCTAACTCAAGGATGCCCTGGTCCCTAAGAAGGGAGTGCTTAGACCCCAATATATGGAGTGTCCTGGACACCATACCACCAGCTTCCAGGTGGGCATACCTCTGGTCCCGTGCTTAGGGGAGCCAGGGTGTGTTTGTACCAGGTACTCACCAGTGTAGGTACACACTCGTGTGACATCCCTGCCCCCTAAACCCAGCCATGGCTGCCTCTTGTATGGCTCATCCTCAGGGCTAGCTTGAGGTCTCTTCCTGCTCCCTCTGGCTTCCAGGGGGCAGCCAGGGAGGTGACAGCAGCTGGGGCTTGGTGGCCACAGTGGTGATACTCTCCTCTTTCACCCCAGGCCTCTCCTGTCCCTCTGATGGTGACAGTCACTCCAAGAGCTGATGCCTGCAGCCGGCCAGCAGTGCTCATCCTCCTCTGCACCCGCTGTCCTGCCACCATCACCTCCGAGCCGTGCTCAAACCTGATCATCCGCACCGTGAGTTCCACAGCCCCTCAACGGGAGCAATCCTGGAGGGCAGCAGGGCTCGGGCCATCCATGAGGATGTTTAAGGGGGTCACTGGTGGAGGCTGCTCCCCCTGAACACCAGACATGATGCTTGTGGTGCCCCAGGGAGGAGGGGACGTCCCTGACCATTGCTGGCGGCACTGAGCACTGGGCTGGCCAGGCAGGGAATGACGCACAGGGCTGGAAAAAGCTCCCATTTCCTCCGGCCGGCGGGAGGAAGGTCAGGGATGGGGTTTGGCTCCAGCGAGCTGAGCCGGGGTCGGGCGCTTTGTTAGCAAAATAAACCTCCTGCTTTGTTTGTGGCTAATAATAAAGTGGGCTGAGCCCTCCATGTGCTGCCGGCCACTCTCACTGCTCCTAGCTCGTGGCCCTGAAAATCCCCATTCATCCAGGGTGACCCCCAGCCCGGGCTCCAGAGACACTCATCTGTTTTAGGTTTACATTTGTATCCTGCACTCTGCGGGGAAAGGTTTTCCTTGCTTTCCCCGTGCCAGCCTGTGTAAGGGAGGGATGTGCCTTGCCCCTCACCCCGGCTTAGGCTGTCACTTGGCCCACAGGACGCCCTCCTCAGCCCAGAGACCGTCAGAGCACCAAACCCTGAGCCACCCACCTTCTCCAGTGAGGGGCAGCTGTTGGCCTGGGCTCTGGATACCTATGGGAGCATCACATCCTACAGTGAGCTGCAGGACCCCCGCAGGATCCAGCTCCACCTGGGAGAAGGTGCGTGGGGCTGGGGCTAGCACTGGGGGGCTGGAGTGGGCAGGAATGGTCCTCCTGTTCCAGAAGGGTGACAATCTCCTGGGGCAAAGTACCTTCCCCAGGGAGATGCCATGGGGACTGATGCCCCTGGCCCTGAGCATCTCCCCACCCTCCGAGCCCAGTTTGACTTTGATGACCCTGCCACCCACACAGATGCCCACAGCCCTCCAGAATGCATTCCCCAGGAGCACTTCAATGCCATTCCACACCTTGAGACTGAGGTCTTCTTCCACGGGGTGAAGGGCTGTTCACGCAGTGACACCCAGAGCACCAGGACTGCTCACATCATCCACCTGCAGTCGGAGCCCAGGTACCACAGTGCCAGCAGTGGGACCCCAGGGGAGGGACAGGCAGTGGGATGTGGTTGGAGATGCTTGGGAAGGTGTTGGAGTGTCTCAAAGGCAGAGCCAAACATCCCAAGTTGGATGTGGGACCGGTTGGTATGGAATGCTGAGAAGGGGGGGTCTTGTGGTGTTGCAGCTCCCCTATCACAGAGGTGAACCTGTCTCTGAAATGTCCTGAGAATTCTGCTGGCAACCAGATGCTCATCCTGCAGAGCAAGGCCAACTTCACCTGGTCTCTCTCCTTGAAGTGCCACGTCCAATTACTGGTATGCTGAGAGGAACATGTCTTCCCCACCGCCCCCACCAAGGGGTCTGCCAGGTGTCCAGGAGATGCTCGTGTCATGGGGAGGGTGGCAGGAGGGCACCTGGAGACATTAGACATGGGCAAGTGGCAGTCCCCTTGCTGCAAGCCCTCATTACTGGGATGAACCCTACCTTGTGCACTCCCAGCTGTCCCTGTCTCCACTTAGCCCCTCAATGCTTCCCCCCTTTCCCCCTCACGGCAGGTCTCTGGGAGTTACAGGATGGTGTTCATATCCCCGATGCTGATACCTGGGGAGCTCCTGCCTGACACGGAGCAGGGCCTCATCACTAAAGCCTTTGAGAAGAACTACAGCATTGCCTCCTACTCGGCCATCCCTGCCAGCACCCACATCAGCCTGGAGATTCAGGGGCACGGTGAGGCCCCCAGCGCCCCAGGGCTGGGTGGGATGGGGGTTTCCACCACTCCCACTCAGCTCCTCCATCTCCCTGTCCTGCAGAGAGGGTCGAGACGCCTGTGACGACCACCCCCCTTGTCATCACACAGCCCCCAGACTTGCCCCACCAGGTGCTGCTCACGCTCAAGCCCTGGAAGTGCACAGATGAAACCATGGAGATTGTCATCATCAGGTCCTACCTGGAGGTGAGGAGGGTGGAGAGGGATGCCAATGTCTACCGAAATCACTCAGAAGTTGCATTTTTCTCTGGGTGGTCGGGGTGGGTGGCACGAGGCTGTCCCTGGTCAGTGGGTGACTACAGTGTGCTTTCCTCCCAGCCCATCAAGGATGTGGTGAACATCACCCTGAGTGACATCAGCTGCCAGGCAGAGAAAAATGCCACTCATTTCATGTTGAAAAGCCCCCTCAACCACTGCGGCACCTCACTGGAGGGCAGGGGCTATGCCAAAAATGAGGTGAGTGGGGGCTGACTGGGGATGTTGCCTCTAGCCCCACTGATGACCCATGAGAGCTTCAGTGATTGCCAGTGGGGCTTCTCCACCAGGACCTCCTTGCTTTTGCAAGGCTGGAAACATCATACTGCAGCCCAGGGCTGAGATGGAGGGGGAGTGTGTGGGTGGGACAATCCCATCCTATCCTATCCCATCCCATCCCAGACTCCAGCAGTGGGGACCACTTGACTGACCCCACCTTCCTGCATTCTTGCAGCTCATCCTCAGCCTGGCCAAGGATGCAGTGTTTCGGAGTGTGCGGGTAAGAGCCGGGTTTCCCAGCATGTCCAGGGGTGGGAGAAGGTGCAGATGTCACTGTCAGCTGGGTGCTGGGTGCTCCCTTAAGTGCTGCCCCCTTCCTGCAGGTGGGCTTCCAATGCGAGATCCCACGGGAGCTCTTCCTGCGACTTTTCCCCACCGCTGCCTTCAAGGCACCACAGACGGAGCTGGAGATCAACAAGGAGGCCTTTGTGCAGGTACTGCCACTCTCGTGGTGCCCAGGCTGGGGCAGTCCAGCCATCCCTGGGCCAGTGACCCTGACGGTGTGCCCCGTTCCCACCCCATGCAGGCGTCCATGCGGTGGATGAATCACCCAGCCGACCTGCAGCTGAAGGAGTGCTGGCTGGTGGCCTCGGGGCGGGAGCCAGTGCTGCTGGTGCAGGGCGGGGAGGCACGGGGGGCGGGGGTGGCTGTGCTGGAGGCCCCCGCCAGCAAGCACGGGAGGAAGGTCTGGCGCTTCCGCTTCACCTACACCGTTCCTGAGGGCGGACACATCCCCTTCTCTGCCATGCTGAAGTGCAAGGCTGGCTTGCAGGTCAGTGTAACCCCCTCCCCATGCTGGTCCCCATCGGTTGCAGCAGCCTGATGGGTTTGTCCCACACCGTTGGGTGATGGAGCCCATCCAGGAGCAGCATTCCCTGGTCTGTGCAAAGAGCCTGGGGGACCCACCTCTGTGGGGTGCAGGGGTGCACACCTTCCCAATCTCACCCCAACCTCCACCTCCACAGAATGACACCATCTTTGAGAAGGTCCTGGAGGTGACAGTGAAGGATGCCTGGCGGCCGCTCAATTGTAAGTTCAGGGCAAGGGAGGTGGTGGGAATGGGAGTGGGAGAGGGAGAGGGACCCTCCCAGTGTGGCAGTGCTGACAGCCTCATCCTCCCACAGACCGTGGGCTGGGGCTGGCCGCTGTCCTGGGCATCACCTTTGGCGCCTTCCTCATCGGGGCACTGCTCACTGCCGGGCTCTGGTACATCTACTCGCACACCCGTGAGTATCCACCACCCCTAGGGACCCCTTTCATGGCATGGGGAGGCCACATGCATGTCCCATACTGGGTTGCCCATTTTTCCCTCTTGGCCAAAGTTCCCAGGTGAGCCAGAGACCAGGCTGCTCCATTGTACAGTCCTGGCAATGCTATAGGGGAGTAACCCTGCTCCAGGTGTCTATGGCTCCTCAGGGTCCCTCCTATTTGTCTGGGGGCCCCTCTGCCCTCCCTCCCTCCTGCTCCTGGTGCCCCATGTTCATCTCCATCCCAGGGGCCAGCTGGGGAGGGTTAGAGCACAAGGGCTGGAAGGCCCCAGGGGACCGAGCCAGGGCCACCACTGTTGGCCCTGAGTCTGGTTTCCCCTTGGTGTTCCCCCGTGGGGGCGGTGTGAGCCAGGTCCCATCTCCAAACTGCAGCCGGTTTCCAGCACGGCGCCAGCCTCGGAGAGCAGCAGCACCAACCACAGCATCGGCAGCACCCAGAGCACCCCCTGCTCCACCAGCAGCATGGCCTGACGCCCCCGGGCCCCCCCCGAGCCCGCGCAGCCCCCGGCCAA
This sequence comes from Acrocephalus scirpaceus scirpaceus, assembly GCA_910950805.1. NCBI lineage: Eukaryota > Metazoa > Chordata > Aves > Passeriformes > Sylviidae > Acrocephalus > Acrocephalus scirpaceus. The sequence goes on along the minus strand of OU383790.1, from coordinate 6,275,151 downwards.
CGGACTTGGGGACCCACCCCAGTGCCATTAAGCTGATTTTTTGCCCCAAATCTCAGGCCGAGCCCAGAGGGGGCCTCCATTACTCATTCAGTGAATGCTTTGGCCCCCCGAGGGCAGCCCACACCGGGGGGGGTACACCCTGCAACCCCCCTGGGGTCCCCCGCTGCAGTGGAGAGGCAGAAAGAGCAGCTATTGCCAAAACCTCCCACAAGGCTCCCCATCAAATGGGGGGGGAAGAAGTGGGTGCCCCCTGGACATGCCCCAGCACTTGGGGTGACCCCTGTGCCCCTCCTGCATCCCCCCAGGAAGGCAGCAGGCACCAGTGGGAGCAGCAAGAGGTTTATTTGTGGAGGATGGTGCAAGGCTGCTGCCCTCCCACAGGACAATGGGCAGAACCCACCACTCCCCCCAGCTCCCCGTCCAAGTTACAAACTCTTATCAATAATAATAAAAACTTTCCCTATGTTAAATTAATTGTGCCCTGATGCTGAGCCTTGCTACAGCTTGAGGCTCCCACCTACCAGGCACTGGGACCTCATCACAGCCTGGGACAGCCCCCCAAACCCTGGGGGTCCCCCCAGTTAGTCTCACTAGGGAGGGGATGGACACCAGGAGCATCCCTCCATGGACAGTGGACATGCCTGGGAAGGGCACGGGCAAAAGGCACTGGGGTGAAAACAGCCAAGCCAGGATGGGGCGGGAGGGTCCCACATCCACCTCCAGATGCTTCCGAGCATCACTGGGGGCAGAACTGTTGCTTCAAGTAAACAGAGGTGCAAAGCCCTGGCCCCCCATTACTGGGACAGCGTGGGGTCAAGCAGCCGGAGGACCCCCCCCACCAAGTGCAGGCTGCCGGTGACCAGGACACGGACAGCGGCTGCCTCCCGCAGCAGCACGGCCCCACTGCTGGCTGCGGGGTGGCTGTGAGCCCCCGAGGCCACAGGGGCTGCTAGATGGGGGTCCCGGCCCTGTGCTACCCACCGCAGTGCCTGGGCCAGGCACGGGAACACGAGGGCTGGGGAATTGAGGGGTCGTGGGGCTGGGGGCACCAGGAGCAGGGAGCCTCGGGAGGGGGCTGGCTGCAGCAGCCCCCCAACCCGCAGGGGAGATGGGAGCCAGGGGTCCTGCCCCACTTTCTCCTCCAGGAGCCTTGTCCATGTCCGCTGGTTCTCCAGGCAGCGAGTCAGGGCATTCTCCAGCGTCACGTTGAAGTTTTGCTGGTCTGGGAGGGATGGAGGCAGCAGTCAGGGACTGCAGGGGGAGCTGGGGGAGGCCCTGTCTCCCCAGCACTCACCTGCGTTGTTGGCCACCGACACCTCCGTGAAGTTGGGGCAGAAGACAGCGTAGTCAAAGTGACAGGGCTGCACAGACAGGAGCAATCAGCACCATGGGAACCTTCAGGACCCACCCATGGGATTTCCACTGGGGCCAGTCCCACGTTAGTGGGGTTACACAGGATGGGGCAGGGGATGATCCAAGTCCCTTCCCTGCACTCAGGACTGTGAGACCCCTGCAGGGAGTAGTTGAGGTGGGATACACCCCGGGATAGCAGGATGGGCAGACAGACAGACAGGGTGCCAGCTCCACCTTGCGGCTCCCTGCACCCACAGCAAAGCAGGTCCCAGAGAACTGGCAGAAAACCCAGGTATCCGGGCACAGTGACCCCCCAGTGCCCCCCAAACCTCACCACCAGCAGCTTGAGCAGCGCCGCCGTGTCCCGGTCGCCTGTGGCATTGAAGAGCAGCACACGCACCTCAGAACCACTGCAGGGAGAAAGGGCAGGTGGCCCATGCCCCCAGGGACCTCCAGCACCACCACCACCACCAGACCCCTGCCATGTGTGTCCCCCTTTGCATCCCCTCCTTACTCATGGGGCTTGTCCTGGTTGAGGGCAGCCTGGCGGAACCAGCGGACACAGGCCTGGATGCTGCTGGTGGTGTGAGCTCCGTCCAGGTACCACGTCACAGGGCCGTGGGACAGCACCTGAGTCCGGCCCAGCCACTCTGTGTCCCGCAGGCCTGGAGGAACACAGGGTATGGCTGCGACCCCCATACCCTCCCTGACACTGGTACCCCCATGGGAACCCAGTGTGGTGCACACTTTGCCCTCATGGCACTGGCTGGGGTCCACATGGCCCTGCTAAGCCCTGTGACATGGCAAGGCATGGCCATACTGCACCTTGGATCATTTCATCAGTCAGTTGGAAGGCAGGCGCCAGTGGCACTGGCCTCCCCAGCAGCTCGGTGCTTGGCGGGACCTCCTTCAGCTCTCCAAGACCTAGGCAGGACAGGCATCCCACTGAGACCTCAGGGGCCCTGGTGGGGTCTGGCTCCCCATCCCTGTCCTCCTGCCTTACCCTGGCAGCCGCGGCGCTGCAGCCACGTCCGTGCCAGCTGTAAGGCCAGGGCAGCATTGGAGCGCTGGTGGGCACCTGCCAGCCCCAGCTCCAGCGCCCGGCAGCCCTCCTCAAAGTCATCCAGCTCTGGGCAGAGGTAGAGGGGACACTGTGGGGAGAGGAGGCTGAGTCCCCTGCCATGGGGTACCCCACATCCACACCCCCAGCAGCAACTCACCTTCCGCTCCTGGGCTCGCTCCCTCAGCACCTCCAGCGGCCGCTCCGGCTGTGCCACAGTGAACGCCGGCACACCAGGCTGGGAAGGATGGGCTTAGTGACATGGGCGTGCTCAGGGACATGGGGGAACACACCCCAGAAACACAAGAGGAGAGGGAAGGCCAGGTCTCCCTACCTTAAAAATGCCCCCCTTCTGCCAGGCAATCTTCTCCATGGTGTCCCCCAGGATGCTGGTGTGGTCGATGCCCAGGGAGGAGACCCCACACACCACTGGCGCCCTGGGGATGCAGCATGGCAGTGTCCCTGCTGTTCCCCACTCCACTGTGGGAACATCAGGCCCTGGCAGCCCTGGGGACAGGCCCAGCCCTGCCAGCTCCTACCTGATGATGTTGGTGCAGTCATAGGTGCCGCCAATGCCAACTTCCACCACTGCCAGGTCCACCTGGGGACACAGGGACACTGAAGCCATCAGAGCCACCAGCAGCATATGTCCCATGGACTCAGGGATGTGGGTGGAGACAGGTCCCTGCCACCAGCCCTTCCAAACCCACACCTGAGCACGCCCCCTGTTTGTGGGGGGATCATCCACCTGGCACAGCATCCCCTGTTTATAGCAATGACAGCCAGATCCACACAAATTCTAGGCCAAGTCCCCACTCCCTGAGGTCCTCACCAACCTGACATTTTTGTTACAAGCTGGAGACCATCACCACTGACCTTCTCCTGCAGGAAGACGTGGAAGGCCATGATGGTGAGGAAGCGGAAATATGCCGGCATGCTGGCATGCACTGGGTCCTACCGGGCAGAGCAGGGCGAGGGTGAGCACACGACCCTGGGAGCAGGGGACCCAAGGGAGGGAGCACCCCCACAAGCCCTGCTGGGACCCACCTTGGTCTCCTCCAGGCGGTTGTAGACCAGCCAGAAGTACTTGTTGAAGAGGTCCTTGCTGATGGGCCGCCCATTGATGCGGATCCGCTCACGCACCTGCACAAGGTGAGGGGAGCTGGGGGTACAGAGCAGGGCTAAGAATTAGGCACAGCTCCACTGGGCCTTCAAAACCCTCCTGACCCCTCTGCCCACCTGTAAAAGCCCGTTTTCAGCCCGTAGCTGCGGAGGATGCACTCAGTGAAGGCGCACGCTGAGCCCTGAGGAGACAGCTGTGTTAAACCCCCATTCCAGAGCAGGGGGAGCCACAGACACCAGCGATCGCCCCTCAGCCCCCCAATCCCCCAGAGCACCGCCCACCCGCCTCACCTTGCCCTTCGTCCCCGTGACGTGGATGATGTTCAGTCGATCCAGGTCCTCGACCTGTAAGAGTTCAACCACCCTGTGAGACCCCCATGGCAGCCACTGCTAACAGGACAGGGGGAGCAGGGACGGGGATCAGCCCTTCACCTTCAGTCCGCTCCTCTCCAAAAAGCCCTGCATGGCTTCCAGCTGGGCCTGGGGGTCACCGCGCTCCCGCTTCACCTGCTCCAGGTAGCTGGCATTGGTCTGCAGGGTGTTGAGCATCTGGATTGCATCCTGGAAAGACGCCCAGGGTAGTCGGGACAGTGCCCATCACAGCGGCCCCAGGGGCCAGTCTACCCAGAGCCCGCTGCACCCTGACCCACTCCTTCGGGCTCAGTCCCCTCGGCGGTGTCACTGGTCACCCAGGCCGGCAGCATCTCCGCCATGGTGCCGCGGGGACGTGCCGGCAGCGCCAGATCCTGTCACGGGGACAGGCTACTTATGGGCAGGGGTCACTCACCCCTCCCCAGGTGCCCCTTGGCCCCGCGGTGGGGCACGGGACAGCCCAGCGCCGGCACCCACCGCTGCCCAGTGGGACAAGGTCGCCGCCGGCGGGAGCGGGCAGCGCTCCAGGGCGCACCCGTCCTGCCGGTGTTTAATGAGCGACGCTAAAGAAGCAGCAACGCTGCACCTGCACGGCACACCTGAGACGAGAGGTCACCATTGTCACCGAGCCCCGCAAACCCACGCCAAGGGGACGTGAGCCTGGCGCTGCACCGCCGAGTGCTGCAGGGGGGACCTGGCATAGCACCAACCCATGTCTCCAGTGTGGGGACACTCCACCCGGGCATCTGGACCCTGTCCCACCAGTCAGTGGCACTGGCACCGACAGCGCTTCCAGCTCTGCGGAGCGGGACCGCTCCCGCCTGCCCGAGGGGGCCTCCACGCCGGGGACCGCCATCACCCCCGCGACACCTGGCGCAGCCGCGTGCGGCCGGGACACGCCGTGGCTACCGGAGCGGCTGCCGCTGCAGGCCGGGCTCACCCGCTGCTGCCACGGGGCACGGCGCTTCGCGGGGTGACCCGAACAGAAAGCAGGGACACGTGGCGAGCGGCACTGCGGGAGGCGGCAGAGGCGGACGGGAGGGGAGGTGCGTCTGCCGCCCCGCGCGGAAACCGGAGCCCCATCGCTGTCGCGGCCCTGTGCCCCGCCCGGCGCGCGGCCCCGCGCGGGTACCTGGTAGTCCATGGCGGGGGCGCGCGCGGGGCGCGTGCCGAAGCGGCGCCCCCCGGCCCGCAGCGCCCCGCGCAGCGCGCGCAGCCCCCGCGCCACCATCCCCGCCGCGCGCGCGCCGCCCCGCGCAAACCCCGCGCGCCGCCGAGGGAAGGGGGCGGGGCCGTCCCGCCTCCCCCCCCGACGCCACCGCCGCCATCTTTGCAACTGGCAGCCCGCGCCACGTCCGTGAGGAAGGGGGGAGCGCCATCTTTGGCAGGGGCAGCGAGGCGGCCGCCCCCGCGCCCATCCACACGCCTCGGGAGGGGCACGGGGGTCCCCGTGCTCGGGACGTAGCATCAGGCACAACCCGTCTCCAGGTCGCTCAGTCTGTCAGCACAGGAACGTGGCCTTACAGCCCCCACCGCCCAAGCCGGGGCACAGGGATCCCCGGACCTCCGCAGCCCCTACCCGGCAGCACCACCCCTCCTGGTGCCAGCGGAGCCCCCGGGCTGTCCGCAGCAGCCTCCGCTGCTCGTGGCAGCGGTACTGACGTGTTAATGGATGGCAGCGCTGATTGTGCTGAGCCCCCCAGCTCTCCAGGAGCAGGATGGGGGCCTCAGGCTGCCCGAACCCGAACTGCCCCCGGGAAGGGCCAGTGCTGTCGTGCAGGCTGCCACCGCGGTCTCTGCTTAGGCAACACAGCGACAGGAGGTTCTCACCAGCTGTTTGGGACAGGACAATCTTTATGCACAATGGTACAAGTCAACTGGCTTATTGCTCATAACCGACTATTTTTCCAAAGAAACAATGTCCCCTGCCCAAAAAAGACACTGTTTTAGAGCCCCAAACCAAGATCGAGTTACCTTGTACATGTCTTTTATCAAGTCCATTTTTTATCCTGAGAACAGCCCTACTCACCGCCGCTTCCTCATGAGACTTTACACTATCGATGACATGGCTTTTGTAAGTAATGGTTAACGGGCAAGTTACCAAGTGCCAAGTGCTATCACCAGCTGTAGATGCTGATTCCTGGGATCCTGGCATCCATGGGGCTCAGGGAGAAGACAGCTGGCTACAGCTGATAGCCATGGGAAACTGTGCAGAGAGCAGCCGTGGAGGACCACTTGCTCTCTATGAATTATCCTGAGAAGTTCTGGCATAAGGTGCGCATAGGTGATCCCAGTGTGTCAGGCTAGTCCCTGTACCCAAGGAAGGCAGTGGTCTTGTTCTAGTCTCTCATGCAAAGAGCTCCAGAAGAGAGCAGGGAACATATGAGTGTCCCCCTGCTCCCAGCACAGTGTGACCAGCCTGCCACACTATCCTGAAATCCCTGCAGACAGCAGGAAGGCAGATCTCACCTCAGGCACAGGGCAGTGCTTGCCTGCAGCAGGTTGCACTTGCCTGCTGGTGGTGTATCCAATACGATTCCCATCATGGTTTGCAACGAAGAAAGCATGGATGCCACGTGCTGTCACAGAGACCAGCAATTCCCACTGTAAACACTGGCTACATGGAGCATCCAGATCTGCCACCCACCTCCCTGGTTTGCCCAATAAGCCTTTTTTTAGGCTAGATCCCAGTCTCCAGGGAGAGCTAGTCATGCTGTCTAGGGTGACTCTGCCTTCCCCAAGATACAGGTGATGACTCAGAAGCACCTGCCCTGTCCTACATCAATGCTTCAGTGCTCAGAGGATACTCCAGGCAGGAGTTATGGCAGACCAAGAGAGCTGAGAGCCCATTTTAGTCCAGGGCAGCTACTCCCAGTCCTGCCAGTCCCCACACCATTTGCCAAGAGCCCCAGCATGGATGGAGACGCTTTTTCCATCACCAGATCTATAACAATTCATCTGCAAGTTTAATGTGACCAAGACAGACTTTTGGGGAGGCAAAAACAGGTTCTGAGACAGGAAACTGCAGGGAAACGATGTCGAACTCAGAGGTATCACCTCCCCAAATCACGCAGCTCTGTGGTGGCCAAGGAGATGGCCAAGCTCTGTTAACACCATCAGTCAATTCACCTTGAAAAAAGTCCTTTCCTAGACAAAAAGACCTCGCCAGGACATCTCCACTTAATGCGGGGAAGCCCAGCCAGGACCCTGCCGGATGTCAAAACACTCTGTCAAATTCAGTCTGGTTGGTGGCAGCTGGGTTCCTGCCTTGGTTCGCCGGCTGCTGGGGCATGTGCCCACCCCTCCTGCGTGGTGGGGCCAGGTACTCAAACATGGACTGGTTGTGGGTGGACAGCATGTTCTTGAGGTCTGAGGGCATGGGGTCCGACCAGAAGAAGTCGTGGTTCAGGGCGTCGTCGCTGTCGATGCGCTGGGCGGGATCCAGCACCAGCAGCTTGTCGATGAGGTCAAGTGCATAGGGGTCTTTGACATAGGCCTTGAGGCGATCCTTCACCTTCCTCTTCTGCCCCTTGGGGAGATCCAGCTTCTCATACAGCTCGTATTTATCCACGTTTGGCCAAACCTGGGCAGGAAAAGGGGTTGGCAATAGTTATGGAAAGGACAAGCCATTTTTGATTCAAACACCCTCAGGCAAACCAAAACAACAATTCTATTTCATAAGCTCCAAGCTGGCAGCCGTTGTTCTCACAGCAACAAAGAGGCACTAAAGGCTGCACTAATTCCTGGAAACATATGGACAAGTCAGGACAGTCTTCCTGGTGTGGCAATGATTCTCAAGGATTTCTGTTCCCCCATGAAAGAACTACTAGAGAGCACAGTTCAGGCCAGCTACCACATCCAGAAAGATAAAGTGACAAAACTGATTGCTAAATAATCACCTGGATGTGGCATCTTTTATTCTTAGAAAGCAAAGCCTGCTGCAATCACCAGCACTTATCTCGATCTGGGAGAGACCACAGCAGGTAGCTACATGCCAAAGAAAGCGCCTTCAGTGTATTTACATAATGACTGTGACAGCAGGATGAGGACTCTGCAGCTGCCAGCACAACATCCCGCAGATTCCAGTCTGGCCTGAGATCCCTCAGCTTTCTCCCCACAAGAGGGCAGGACGAGCTGCTGATAAAGGAGGAGCTGAGAAGGGGCTGGGTGCTCACACCAGAGCTGGGCTGATGCCGCAAATCACAAGACAGAATCCAAGAGGCTTTTCAAGGTGACCAGTGCAAAACACCAGGGAATAAAAACCCCCACCCTTCTTTAAGCAGAAATTGAGCATGTTTGTCTGAGAGACAACCCCAAAACACAGGCTAGAAGATTCTCCAGCCTCCCTGGCAGCAGCAGGCACGCTCCACTGCTGGGAGCATACAGCAGCCAGCACACAGGGCAGGGAAGAGGCCCAAGTGCCTGGTCCCAGACTGTGCCCACACTCCTGCTCTGCACAGCTCACCCCCACTCTCTCCCTCACCTCTGGCGTGATGGATCCACAGAGCTGGCTGATGAGGGTGAGCTGGTGCTGCTCCGTGTTCCCCTGCATGATGGGGCTGCGGGTCCACATCTCTGCCATGATGCAGCCAGCGCCCCAGAGATCAATGGGGGGGCCATAGTCGCGCTCCCCTAAACGGAGATGCCGAGTTAGTCTCCCAGAGGGCCCAGAAGGGCCAAGGAGCCAGCAGAGCCCACCTAGGACTCCTCCTACCTAGGAGCAGCTCTGGGGGCCGATACCACAGGGTCACCACACGGTTGGTGTAGCGGTTTGGCTGGCTGTTCTTAGCCAGGCTGAAAGCTCGAGCCAGCCCAAAGTCCGCCAGCTTCAGGACTCCATCCCGCGTGATCAGGACGTTCGCTGCTTTCATGTCTCGGTGCAAGATCTGTACAAGGACAGACATTGAAGAGTTAAGTGAATTAAGTGCCCTCCTTGGGTGCCTGGGGCCAGCACGATGCTCAGGCTGCAGAGGTGGGAAACAAGGATTTCCCTCCAGCCTGTGCTAAGACACTTGCTCCTTGGAAAGCCACCCTCTGAGCATAGCAGGAGTCTGTCCCATTACCTTGTTCCTGTGGATGTAGTAAAGTCCATTCAGGAGCATCTGCATAACTTTCTTAATCTCTGACAGTGTGAACTTGACATGGGCATTGCTGAGAAGGCCAGCCAGGTCATGCTCACAGAAGTCAAACACAAGGTAGATGCTGCCCTTGCACCGGTTGTACGGAGAGGCTGCAGGAGAGGCACAGAGGGGCTGTCAGTGAGGGACCCTTCCCTGGGTCACAGCTCCTCTGCTCTCTCACCACCCTGTAGCTCATACACCACCCCCTACACAGAATCTCACAAACACAGAGAACCAAACAGCCTGCAGGCCTCAAGGTCCTTTTTAAAGAACTGAGCAAAACTAGCAACACAAGAAGAGGAGATGAGGATTGGTGCAGCGAATGTTATCAGACAGGCAAGGAAAGGGCATGGCAACCTTTGGAAGCTTCACTTCATGCTGCTCTGGGCACATAACGGCTGCGGGGTTTCCTCCCTGCAAGCTGTGGCTGCCAGCCAAGCACCAGCAATAGAGAAGGCACCCACAGACAGCCCCAGGAAAAATGCAGAAACACGGAAAATCTGTCTAATCTCACATTAAAAAGTGAGATTTCCTGCAACCACAAACAGGATCTGCGAAAACGGACTGATCTCCATCAATTTGAGGTCAATGACAGCAGACTTTAAGTGAAGCAATCGATTTCAATCTTGTTCCTAGAGCACCCACACAAAACATTATTAAAAAGAAAGGTTGATTTTCATCAGCTCTAATCAGCAAAACCTGCTGATCAGCATCTCCAACCGGAAAAGCTTAGCCCCACAGAAGCACACTGCTCTCCTCCCCAGCCAGGAGGATGCCTGCTACGCTGGGTTTGCAGTTCAGACAGACACAGACACAGCACTAAACACACCTTTCCAACATCAAAAGAGAAAAGCCTCACGTTTGAGAACAGTAAATGAAACATTTCAAGGTAGATTTGGATGACAACAGGAATACAAACAAAACATAAGCAAAAAGGGAACAAATGACATGTCTACAAAAATATTTACTTTTGGTATGCCAGACACCCAATCGTCACAGCTCTTTTAATCACACAGTGAATTAAAAATTAACTTGACATTGGTGTTTTTACTGATACCTATTCAGACAGTAATCCACAAATTGAGTACTGCAGTAACTTGAATTTCCCATCCCTAGGCCAGACATTCCTGCCCATTCAGTGACTGGACTTTTTAAAAAACACCAGATACTAGTCAGTTTTGTTTTTATTTCACTGACATGACTTCCCCAGGGAAGGGCAGGCTGTAACATCAATTGTCACTTTCCAAAGTATTTTTCCAGTACAAATCCATGTATGAGAATGATCTATAAACTCTAGCAGATGTTATATAGAAGTTTCACTGGAAACATAGCCAGGCCAGGTGTGCTGAGCCTGCAAAGCAGTGGGGGCACATGGCATCAGGTGGGAGTGAGGAGGAGGAAGAGCAGCTCAGAACTGCCCACGTGGAGCCTCAGCCCTCCCAGCATGAGCAGTTACATCATGCACAGAAAGAGGCACTGAGTGAGCCTCAGCTGGAGCTGTGTCATCAGCTCAGAGCTGCCAGAAACCATCACGAACCAACTGAGATAGGCAGCACCAGGCTGAGGAGTCTCTGCTCCAAACCATCACAAACCAACTGAGATAGGCAGCACCAGGCTGAGGAGTCTCTGCTCCAAAGTCTCTCCAGTGCTGGTTCATTTAAAGCCTCTCAGAAGGGAGTTTCCCAGCACAAGCAGCATTCACTGCTATGGCACAGGCATATCCTGGCAGGACTGCAACAGCTTTTTCCAGCCAAGCTTCAGCAATGTCCTGACTCATTTAGAAACTCTTTTCCAAGATAAGTGACCTGTCACCCCATGTCACAGGCAGGAACAGAGGCCTGTGCTCAGCTAGACCACCCCACTCCCAGCACAAGACACCAGCCTGCTCAGCAGGGCTCAGAAACGCCATCATTTACATGAGGGAGACCCTAAAAAGTACCTTTGGTCCTGCAGATTTCTATGAGGTTCACCACATTCTCATGTTTGAGCAGCTGGAGGATTTTAATCTCTCGCAAGGCTGTGATGGGAAACTGGAAAAGAGAAAGAGAGAATGGAGATTGGAGGTGCAGGAGACCAGGCCATCTCTGCCTAGAGAACAGGAGAGGTGTGACCATGCAGCTTGTCTCCTCTCCTCACCTACATTCACACCAGGACACGGTACAGCCCAGCTTGAGCTGCAGAACAGCTTCTCCAGCTGCTGCTTTTGCTGTTTAAGTTGATAACTCTCTCCCCAGCTCCTGAGCATGTGCTTCACACATCACCCAGTTCTTCCACAAACACAGCCAGTGTGGAGCCATGTGCTGGGGGTCCCAGAAGAGAAGAAATGGGACACATGGGAAGTGTCACTTCCCAGCAGTCATCCTGTGCAGCCCAGTCCCCTCACTACTGTCATGTGTCCTTGCAGTCCAGGTAATAACAGGCCCAATCCAGCCATGCCCCACACTTACCCCTTCTTTCTCATTTTCCATCAACACCTTCTTCAGGGCTACCTTCTTGCCTGTCTGGCGATGTTTGGCTTTGAAAACTTCCCTGGAAAAAAAAAACAACAAAACCAGAAAAAATCCATGAGCAGGACAAGGAGAATGGAACCAGGTGCTCCTGACAAGGAACAAACCCAAACTAAAATATAGTACAGAGAACTCTGTGCTGAGCCAATATAGCCACATTCCCCCTGGGCCAAAGGCCCTCAGGATTCACTGAACCAATAGAGAGCCCAAAGCTTTTGCAGCCTTACAAGGATTTTCAGTAATGTAGCACATTTTGAGCAAAAAAATTGCACATTTGGAGCCAAGTTACAGGTCCCTACCCTAACTGTTTTCAAGGTTAACTCTGCTCTGCCAGAGCTGGGACAGAGTGGAATCCCCGGCTGGGGAAAAGAGGGCCCAGGAGCCAGACTGGTTCTCTGAAGCCAGAGGGGTGACGGGGGGACACGCGGGGAAGGAGCTCCCGAGGCTGGCGCCGATGGGCCGCGGGGCCGGGCCCCGGCTGCAGGCCTGAGGCCGGGGAAGGCCGGGGTCAGGCCTGGCCAGGGAGGTCCGGGACCGGCGCAGCACTCACCCGAAGGTGCCCTGCCCGATCTTGGCGAGCTTCTCGTACTTGGAGACCTCGTCGCAGAAGGGACACTCGACCATGTCGTACTGCTTGGCCATGGCGGCCGCGCCGTTGCCACAGCACCGCGTCCCGCCCGTTCCGCCACGTGATCCGGCGGCACCGTCACGTGACCCGCAGGCTGCAGCGCAGGGCATTGTGGGCCTTGCAGTCCTTGATCCACCGCCATGTTGTCCCTCCTCGTGGCCCGGGAGCAGCGAGTGGTCCCCGGTACCGGTGACTCTAAAGCGCGTTGCCGTGTGCTCTGTGTGTGCTTAAATACGTCAGGAGTTAAAGAAAACGTCTGCTCCTGCAGCGGCGGCTGTGACGTAGGAGGGCCATGGCCAGGCAGGAGGACTCCAGGGTGTTGTTCAGGGGACCCTGAGTTCCTCCCCCGGCCATGGCTGTGTTCAGGTGCAGGACAAAGAGCTCCATCTCAGGCTGTTCGGAACTGGTCCCCAAGGTGGAGAACACAGGGAGCCAGGGAGCGAGCTGTGGCAGAGGTGGCTGCCAGCATCCTGGTCACGGGAACCACCAGCTCCCTGGGAATGGGGAACGTGCACACCGGACCCCTGCTAGGTCCAGGCCACCTTGTCCTGCATGGAGACACTCTTATGGAGCACATCAGTGTCCCCAGAATGAGAAAACGGGGTAGTGCTCCTGCTGGCAGTGATGCCATCCAGCTCTCACCCCACAGGGACTGAGCACCAGATGTGCATGGCAGAGTCCTGTCTGCAGGGCTGGAGCCTCATCCACAGAGCTGGAAACCTCATCCATAGGGCTGTCACACTCCTCTGGGGCCGACACCTTCTTCTATGCAGCTGGCACCCTCTTTTAGGGCTGGCATCTTCCTCTAGAGCTGGCACCCAGAGGTTTTTGCTTGTCCACATCTGCCAGACATCCCCAAACTGGGGTGCAGAGGTGACTCTGGAGCAGCCAGGCAGGTGCAAGCAGCCACGGGGACTACAGAAACTGTGGGGACAGCGTGAGGGTGGGCAGGGACAGCAGCGGGGCCGGGAGCAGATGACAGCACTGGGGAGGAAACGAACAAGCGATGAGTGACTGCAGGGTAGTTGCGGGGGGAGCAGGAAGGGAGGAGCTGGCACGGAAAGGCTTCACAGTTATATACTTGTCCCTCTCAGTCCCCACGGCCTCGGACCAGTGCGGCCATGGCCGAGGGCCAGAAACGACGGAGCTTCAAGAAATTCAGTAAGTGGCCACGGGACAGGGTGGGTGGGCAACAGGGTGCTCACCTGGACATCTCGGTGGGTAGGAGGATGTGTGAGAGTTAGTGTGAGTGTGTGTTCACACGCTCCCTCGGTCAGCCCATCCAGAGATGGAGTCATGCCATCCAGGGATGTTTGGAACTGTGACAGGCTCTGCTTTTGTTAGGAAACTGATTGGGGCTTTGGGGTTTCCATCCACAGGGCTGGGTGCTGGCTCAGGAGCTGGGTGCTGGGACTGGGACCAGTCTGCTGCAGCCTGGTCCTGTGCTGGATGCTGGGATGTGACGAGAGGGATGCACAGCAGGTTTTGGGGGTCTTCACTCCTTAAATCACACCCTTCAGCGTGCATGGCTGGGGAATGAGCTGGTGCTGGGGACTAGGGGTGGCTAGGACCCTCACCTCAGGGTGCTCCTGCAGCACAGGGACAGGGGTGACACAGAGGAGCCAGGGAGGGAGCCTGGGAATGGATTCCCACTGGCTCTTCTGGGAGGAAGTGCTTGATACCCACCGGGAGCGAGCTCTGCACTTTCTCACAGACCTCAGCTTTACCCCAGAGCCCCGGGGGGAGGCTGCAGTGGCCTTCACCCCATTCCCAGCACTGGGCTGTGCTCTTTTGTATTCCTGCCGCAGGGCCGGCGCCAGACGGGGGCCAATCCCTCTGCTCCCTCGGGACCCCTCCACTGGCCAAACCCACAGCCCCATCCCAGCTGGGATTTGCCTTTGTGGTGGAGTGGTGGGGAAATGGTGAAAATGCCCAGTGCTGCCTTTCCCACCTCACAGCAGCCCCAGCAGCAGCAGGTAGCAGAAGATGCTTGGACTCCAAGGGGATGTTTAGCACAAAGTAGTTTTGCCTCTAACTTCACTCAGGCCATGAGGTTTCTGCCTTGCAGAGGGGCTTTTGGGATGCAGCCCCTTCACCCTGTCCAGCTGCAGGGATGCCCTGCAGGGCCCATAGATGGCAGCTGGAGGTAGGATTCTGAGGGCCGAGCAGCCCTGGACACCCAGATCCTTGTTTAACACCTCTGCAACGTGTTGCTTCCTGCCCCAGCAAATCTGCTTTGCAGCGCCGCAGGGCAGCATCAACATTGCAACACCCCCCAACATTGCAAAACCCCCAGTGGTACCCACAGCACTCAGGGCTGGGCCAGCAGGGAAGCACTGATCAACAGCACTGCAGCCACGGGCTCACTCACCCTGTGTACTGACACCGGCACCAGCACCGGCACCATCCAAGGCTGCGCTGCAGCAATGCACAGAGCTGAGCTTGGGCTGAGGTGTGAAATGCAAAGTTGCCTGCTGGAGTTATAAATATTTTTCTGGCGAACATGTTCATGCTCAGCACTTGCAGGTGGCAGCTGTAGCCGGCGAGCGACCAGGCGAGGAAGTGGGGAGGTTATCTCCTGCCTGCAGCAGCGCTCATGGTTGGTTCCTGCTCCACCATGCTGGTGAGACATGCACATGTGGGCAGGTCACATTCATCCAGGACCCCCATTCCCTGGGGAGATGCTGTGTGTCCCATTCTTGCATCTGCAGGGCTGCCCTTGAGGCTGTGGGGATGGGCACAGCCCCGCTCAGAGTCCCTCGGAGGAAATAGGCAGGCAGAAACAATTTCTGGAGTTGCCTGCTCGCCAGGGTTGGGTGTTTCCTTCACCCCTCAGCTGTGGTGGGAACATGCAGCCGCTAGATTTGCCAGGGCACAGGAGACTTCTGCTTTCCAAAGGACCAGGGCAGAGTTCCCAGGTACCCAGCAGAGATGCCTCAAGCAGCATCATATACACCGCAGATCACAGGGATGTCATGCCAGGCTGGGACTGCAGATGGGGGTGTAACAGGGTGACACCAGGCTGCATAGTGCCCCATGCCCACCCCAACCCAGGACCAGGGGCTCTGGGACCCACTATCATCACACTGTGCCAGCAGTAACCCCACACTCATCACTCCTTTCTCCTTGCCAGAGTTATTCAAGTTCAAAGGCTTTGGGAGCCTGAGCAGCATCCCCCGCTCCTTCACCTTCCGGCGCGTCTCTGTGGTCCCCAGCTCTGATGAGAGTCTCAGGCCACATCTCTCTTCTCCCCACGGCTTCCTGGGAGAGCCCTTTGACAGCACCCAGGATGATCTCATCACCGTGCCCAAGAGCCCTGGCCCCTACGCCCAGTCGTCGAACATGTACTCCCACATGGGCACCATGCCCAGGGTGAATCTGGGCAAGGCAGGGAAGAGCCTGGGCAAAGACAAGAATAGCCAGAACTGCTGGGAGAAAGGGACTCTCAACAACAAAACCCCCCAGACAGCCCCGCTCCCCACCCTCAAATGCCTTGAGATGTCCAGCACCCCTGACCCAGGCACAGACTCATCCTCAGCTGCTGGACAAGCAGTGCAGGAGAAGGAAGGAGAAGCTGAACCTGGGGACACCCTGGAGGCACCAATGGCCAGGACAGACCAGGAGCCTGTAGGAAATGTCTCCTGCCCTAGCACAGAGGCACCAAGCTCCAGCCTGGCTCCAAACCCCAGCCAAACCACAAGCCCTGACGCAGCAGCTGGAGCAGAGAGCACTGACAGGGATCTGCTGGAAAAGGGACAAGAGCATCCTGACAAGATCTCCCCAGACAGGTATAGCCCTTGAGGTTTGCTCTGCCTTCTGCTAAGACCTCCCTTTTGCCCCTCCAGGGCAAGAGGAGGGGGCTGGGACAAACTAGGGTCACTGCAATGTCCCCCCCGTGCCCACAGTGCCAGCGGGATGCACCTGGCCGGTGGGACAGCACAGCTGGAGCATGGTCAGGTCAGCGCCTCCATGGGAACGAGGTTTCCTGTGGGATTTCTGCTCCCTCTTGTTTCCGGACGGGGTGGAAACATCTCGCAGCCCCGCTCTGCCCCGGCATCTCTTTGTCCTGCGGCGGCTGTGTTCCAGCACCAGGATGTGCTGCTGCGGAGAGCTCACAGCAGCACTGTTACAGCCTCCTCCGCCTCTCACTCTTTTCCATCCCCTCTATCCTCTCCTCCTCTGCCGAGCAGCATTGCCTCTCCCAAGGCACAGGGGCAAATCCTGAAACCAGACACTCTGTCCCCATTACATCACCTGCCAGTAAACCCCCACTCTGGGCACAACCCCCCTCCACTCCAGGCGCAATCTCTCCCTCCGGGGGAATTTGGAGGTTCAGCTCTCTGACATGACGGATGGATTTTTTGGAGGGTTTTGACCGCAGAATCAACCAAAGGGATTTTTATCCCCCAGCCCCATGGCATTGGGGCATAAGGGCCAAATGCGACCCCAGCCCAGCAGGGTGTGCGGGACTGGGAACACAGGCAAAGGCGACTCCAAATTTCTCCCGAAATCATTTCTCTCCCTTTCTCTGGCCTGGCTCTCCTCTCTCTGCACTCAAGCGGCCCCTGATGTCCCTGTTCTCCTTGCACCGCCCCGGGGTCGGGGGCTCCTTTTCCTGACACTGAGCGTTCGGGAGGTCCGGGTGGTCCCGGGAGCGGGGTAAGGAGGAGAAATCCATGCCGGCGGTGAGAGCCGGGCTGTGCCGGCCACACATTCCTCCCGGCCCGAAGGGTGGGCCGGAGGAGGGCTGGGACGGGAAGGAGGAGGGTCCGCCACCGCCTTGCGCGCCCCGAAGTCCCGACGCTCAGTGCAAGGCGGGAGAGCGCGGGAGAGCTGCTCCCCATCCCGGAGCTGAGGCGCTTGCTGGATCCCGCAGGGCCGATGACAGCGCTGGGCAGGAGGTTTCCCACCCTGGGACAGGGCAGGTAAGGGGTTCTGGCCCCCTGATCACCCCTCGCACCCCGGCATAGCTGAGGGGATGGGGAGGGAGAGGCTGGGAAGGGGCTTTGCTTGGGGCGGACACAAAACTTGGAGGCAGATGCCGGAGACGAGCCGCTGCTCGGGTGCCGAGGCCCCCAGCCCGTGGTGGTGTTTTCCTCAAGGAAAGAGCTGCTGAAACTAAATTAGACCCGGTGCCAGGGGCTGCGGCTAGCTCGGGGAGCCGGGGGCTCGGAGGTTTGGGGGGCTGGTGGCACTGCCACATCCTTCGGTGAGCATAGAGCCCCAGCAGTGCAGAGAGTCCCTGAGGAGGGTGCAGAGGGCTCACCCAGACCCTCTGTCTCCTAGAAATTACTTAGATCCCAAGCCAGCGTGGCTGGGAGCCAAGCAGCAGTGGGACATGGATGAGTCTTGAATCTGGGGAATGGGTTCCTAAAAAATGGGGGCCAAATGCTTTTTTGCATCCTGTGAGGCTTCCCCGATGATGGGTGTAGCCTTGCTGCTTGCCAGGGAAACTGAGGCACGAGAGTGACCAGAGCAGGTCTTGGCATCAGGGTTATTTCTACCCCTCCACACTCTAACCCAGAGCCCCTGCCACAGCCCCTGGCTCAGGGAGCAGCCATCTGCCAGAGCCATCCCAAGGACAGGCCCTGCTGTGGGGCGGGTGGGAGGAAGTAGGACCGGGATAGTGCTGCGTCCCAGCCCTTCCTCCTGTGCAGGCACATCCCTGGGGATGGGGACAGTCTGTTCCTGCCAGGCCATGGCAGCAGCATATTGCCTGGGAGGAGGGGGGGGACAAATATGACCTTGGGGGACATTTTCACCTGCCCCCCCCCAGAGTATTTCTGGTAAGGACAATCCCCAAGACAGGGTGGGCTGAGGATGCTCAAACGCAGAAGGGCTTTCCCAGAATCAGGCCTGTGAGGGGGGAAGTCCTGCTGCTGTGGGACAGGGAGTGGCACGCAGCCTGTGGAGCTGCTGAGAGCAAGGCGGTGGCTGTGACTCCAGCAGAGACAAGCTGACTAACGGGAGATGGCCGCTGGCAGGTCACAGGGCGGACGTGACTCGGTCTCCCTGTGTGTGCGGCCGTGCGTGAGGCACGGGAAACGGCGCTTCCCGCAGGCACTGCCTGACACTCCCTGCAGACTCCTCCTGACACTCCCTGCAGACCCCTCTGCCAGCCAAAACCTGCCTGGAGGCAGCTCTACAGAGGGGGAAACTGAGGCATGAGGTGTCCGAATTTGGTTCCCCTGGGGTACAGCCTGCGCCAGTGTCCCAAAGAAAGCAGAGCCTAGGCTTCAAACCAGGGTTGGACCCACAGGATTCTCTTAGACTGTTCCCAGCAGCCAGCCTGGAGCTTGGCACATTTGCAAGTCATGGTGATGCCTTTCTGAGCCCAAAGGGAGCACCCCACCAACCCCCCCACTCCCCAACACCGTTGCTGTAGCTCTGGGTCCCAGCAGCTCAGCCACGGCCGCACTCCAAAGGCAGCCCTGGAATTTCTCCCAGGCGCTCGTCTGCCCCCAAAAATGCCGTTTCCTCCAGGAATGTGCAGAACCAGGGGCGCTGCGGTCCCAGCTGCTGCCCTTCCCCAGCACAGGGGCCTCTCCTGCCTGGGCCCTCGCAGCGTCTCCCAGCTGCTCCCATGCTCCCGACTTCCTGCCCAGAGGCCCCCCGTCCTCCTGCCGGTTTTTCTCACGGCTCTTGCAGCACCAGGCAGCTCTGCAGCGTGTGAAGGGCAAACAGGCTGGAGGGCAGGCAGCCCACAGCTGCCCAGGGGAGTCTGCATCCATCCCCGCTCCTAAATGCTTCTGCTATTTTCTTCACCTCCAAAAAACTATAGGTTTGATTTCCAGCCCCTTTTTCCCCTCCCAAGCTGGACACCAGGGGATGCAGTTTCTGCAGTGTGGGCTTGGAGTATCACAGAATCGCTAAGGTTGGAAAATACCACTAAGATTGAGTCCAAACATCAGCCCTGCTGTGTTCAGCCCTAAACCGTGTCCTTAAATGCCGTGCGTGAGGCACGGGAAACGCCGCTTCCCACAGGCACGACCTGACACTCCCTGCAGACCCCTCTGCCAACCAAAACCTCCCTGGAGGCTTTTTTCCCCCCTACAGAGGGGGAAACTGAGGCTTGAGATGTCCGTCCACATGTTTTTTAAAAGACTTCCAAGGGTTCCAGAAGTAGGAATTGTCTTCTGGAGGGCTGGACACTACAGTGGATTCATGTAGACCCTGTTACAACCCACTGTAATGCCATGGGGGATGTCCAGTGGAATAATGTCTGGCAGTGGTTACATGTGCTATCCTTGCTTCCCTTTGGGGAGGCCACTAGGCACCACCTTCAATCTGGAGAGAGCCCACAGAGGAGGAATTTGGCTCCCCAGGGTTGCTACCAGTGCAGGTCTCAGGGAGAAGTTGTGTGCAGGACCCTCAGCAGTTCCTGATATGTGTCTGATGAAGTGGCTCCTGGCAGGGAAGGGACATCCCAGGTCTTTGATGACCTTGGATCTGGTTATTCCTTAATTGCAGCTGCCTATACTGGTGTGGCAGCCTGCCATCCCCAAGCCCCTGCTGCTGCCTTGTGCTCAGGCAAGCAAAGCCTTGGCAAACAGCAGGATATCCATACTGAAGCTTGGCACTGGGGAGGCAACAGGTTCTGGATTCCAGTTTAAAAAATCTGTATTTTTGTATTTTATTCTATAAGGTGAGACCTCAATGCAGCATGTCCCAGCTCAGGCTGTTACAGCCTCTCTCCTTTTGAACTCTCTGTTGTTCCCCTGGGACTCCTCCATACAGACTCATACCTGGACCTATAAGAGCATGAAAAGCAGTCCCAGTCAGGACATCACAGTTCAGGCCTAGCTTTGGTGGGAGTTGGAATTCTGTAGGGTCACACAAAGCCATAAAGTCAAAAATGCTTGTCTGGGTGGCATGTCCCAACAGCTGCCTACTGGGAATGCAGCTCTGCCAGGGAACAGGACACAGAGCCCCCCACCTGGACATGTATCCCCCAGCACTGTGACCTGCGGGGACCCCAGCCTGGCTGCTGGGTCTCCCTGGTTCAGCTCACACGGTCCCAAGCCGATTGGGGTCCTCTAAAAAGGCCTCATTCTCCCCTGATCGCATTAGGGAGGATAAGCCCTGTGCTGAGAGTGGGCTCAGAGCAGGCAGGAACAGTGCTGGGGCCCTGGGAACCTCTCCCAGAACCATGGCCACGGTCTTGGCACTGTGGTAAGATGAGGGGCACAGACCCCAGCTCCTCCAGCTTTGCCACCACTGCTTTTGACCTGAATGTCACAACTTACTGCCCTTTACTTATATATTTTTATTGTTGTTCTTTCTTTTAGCCACCACGATGGCCTGGAGTCTGGCAGCGAATACGTGAAGGTAAGACACAGAGTGTGATCACAGCCTGTCCCAGCTGGGTGTCAGGGGTGGAGAAAGAATGGTGGCCCTGAAACTGTCCAGGTCTTACATCAGCAGGCTGCTCAGTTCTGCACCCCTCCTCCCCTCTGGGCTCTTTCTTTGGCCCTGGAAGATATTTTTGGCAAGGCCAGGGAAGTCAGAGGAGACACAAACCCTACGTGGTCACCCCAATGCTGTTCCCACAGGAGCTGCTTGCATTTCATGTTCCCAGACACTTGTGAACGCCCACAGACACAGCCTCCTCCCTCTGCCCCCACGTAAAGAAATGGAAGGGTTTGAGCCACTTTCGTGGCTGTCACATGAAAGTTGGTGTAAATCTCTCCAAATCTTTTGCTTATCCTCAGCAAACTATTAACATTCCTGAGGACTCTTCATGTCTGGCCAGAAATTCATTAGTGAGGCGCCTGGCTCTGGAGGAGAGCAGCCCTTTTGCAGGAGGCTGCTGGCACAATGGGGCGCCGGGCAGGCACAGAGGAGAGGTGGCAGGGGTGTGTGAGGTTTGGCCACAGAGCACTGAAACCCCCTGAAGTGACAGGGTGGTCACTGCCATGCCATGGCCTTTGGGGTGTTTGTTTAAGGAGAGTTGGAGCTTCCTGAGTCCAGTTGCCCAGTGGGGATCTAATCTAGTCTGCCACTGGGCAGATGGGATTGTTGAGAAGTGACTCGAGGTGCCCAGCTTGGGTGGTCTAAATAGCACAGAGCCCTGTACCTTCATCTTTTGGACTTGGGGCTCTGGGTGGTGGCTGAAGCCAGACATGGAAATGTGGGAACTCCCTGTGGCAGCACCAACTGGCAAGCTTGGGAGGGAGCTGGCTGGACCCTGAGCTCATCTGCTGCTTCCAACAGGGGTCACCTCCCTGTGCGTCCATCCCTGGGGCTAATGAGGACCCCACATGCCGAGTCTGGCAGCTGGCAGCCTCTGGGCACTGGGGTCACATGAGGTTCTTGACGTGTAGCAGAGCGATCCCGCGGGTGGGATGTTCTCCTCTCTGCGCCCTTAAGCCATGTGGGACTGGCAGAATGGGAGCTCACAGGGCTGGAAGTGGGACATGTGCCAGGACAACAAAGCTCTGACTGGGCGTATTGGGTCTGGCTGTGATGTAGTTCATTTTCCCTTGCAAAGCCAATGCAGGGAAGGGCCCTGGTATGGGGACCTCAGGATGTGCAGAGAAGCTCCTGCTCTCACAGGCAAGTCCTGTGATGGCAAGGAGGGGTAAGGGGAGGAACAGAATAGTTTGGGGTGTCTTCCTTGGCACTGTCAGTGTGTGCACCCAGAGATATTTTACGGCTCATGATTTAATAGACTGAAACAATACAGGTGAGGAGCAATAGATATGGTTCTGTCTTTGGGATCAAGTACTTTTTGGTGAGCCAGGAGAATTCCTTGCCATCCAGTCAGATCTCAGACCTGAGCTATCTGGTCTTTATTTCTCATCCATCCCCGTGGTGTCCAGAAACAGCCCATGGGCTGTGATTTATACACCACTTCCTTTGGTCAGCGAAGCAACTGATGGCTGCAGTGACAGCAGCTATTTTAGTCAAATTAGTAATTATCTGGAGTGTGAGTGACCAGGATGACAGGGACACTCCAGCTGATTGCAGGCGCTGTGCCTGGCTGGCAGCCCGTGCAGCTGCAGGATGCTCAGCACCCAGCAGTGCTGCAGGATTTAGGGTGGGAAAAGAGGCTGCTGTGCCTGCCCTTGGAGCAAGGGAGGATGGGGCTGGGATCTGCCACTGGCCAGTGTAGCTGGGAGGGAAACAAGCAGAGGTGAAACACTGGTGAGGGATTAGCAAAGGACAGACAGGAAGAAAAGAGCCGGTGAAGGAGAGAGTCAGGAAGAGGAAGAGGATGTGTTGCAAAGCCCTCATGAGCAAAGACTGACAGGCAGGTCTGTGCCCAGGTGTGCACCAAGGATCTGCCAACCATCATCCCTTGAGTTTCAGCTGCAAAACGGCCAGGCCTGATGCTTCTATTGCCAAGCCTGGCCTGATTAGACGTGCAACCAGGAGCTAGAGAGGGTTGGAAAGCCAGGATCAATAAGCACTTGGTAATTAATGTGCTTTAATAATAGCCTAAGGGCTGGTATTTCCAAGCTGCCTGGGGATCTGCACACCCAGCTCTCTATTTCAACATCCCAGCCACCCCAGCTTTGGCCTTTGTGCAGGTGAAGGAGCTGCAGAAAGACATTACCCTTCGGGAGAGCAGCAACCAGTAAAGCTGTCACATGTCCTTTGAGAGCTCAGTCAGGGATTTTCAGCTTCCCTGTGATGAGGGGCAGCACAGTCACAGCTGGAGGACTTCACCTTGCAGCACCCTGCGAGGCTCCTACTCACTTTTTGGTGAAAGCCTAAATAGGAAATCATGGAACCCATCACAGGCGAGAAACCCTGGCAGGAGGATGATTCACCATCACATCTTTTTGGAGCAGCATGTCCCTGCACAGTGCCATCTGCTCTGTCCCTCAGCCCCAGGCAGGAGGCGAGGAGGAGAGCCCATGCCCGTGCTGGTGGGGCTGCAGGCACCCATGGGACCCGTGGGACCTGCTGCCCCATGTTCCCTGCCTGCCAGCTGTGTGCTGCCACCAGTTCTCCCGTGCCTCAGCCCTGTCCTGCTGTTCAGCTGTGCTGCTCTCCTGTCTCCTCTCTCCCCGGCAAAACCAGGGGCAGAGTGAGAGCCCGGCCAGCGCCGCTGAGCTCTTTGTTCTGCGCGGAAGAGCCGCCTGCTCAGGCAGGGACCTGTATCTCATCAGCCTCGGATGCTGTCTCCCTGCCTGGTAATGCGAGGGGCTCGTTTGAATTAATTAGCAGGAAGGCTGCAGGGTTCTCTGGTCGGTGGCAGCAGGAATACCTCTCCGAGGTCACAGCGTTGCCTGGGAGGCATGGGGCTCCTTGGGCCAGGACACGTTTTGCAGATGGGAGGGCGAAGCCCCCAGTTACCGAAGCACAGCCAAATCCAGGCTGTGCAGGGCACGATAGATATGGAGGAGAACAGCAAGGTGTGGGTCCCTGTCACTGCCAGGGCTGGGGGATCCCCTGCCTGTCTCCAGCACAGAGCAGCTGCCGGCAGTGGGTTCAGGCAGGGGTTTGGAGGATTTATTCAAGAGTCAAGGCTGGAGCAATGCTTTGAGTCATCAGTGCTGCCTTGCACATCCCATACGTGATACTGTGGCCTTAATTAAACCGAAGCAGAGCCTTAATTAAACACAAGTCAGAGGCAGCCTACACAGGAAGCAGGCAGCCGGCTCCCCGCCGTGTGAGGTGGGCACTGGTGTATCCCCCAGAAAGGTATCACCACGTGGGGGTGAAGGAAGACAGGATGTGCAGGAGGGGACAAGGCTGCCCCTGACCCATGGGCAGCACGGGGGAGAGCAGGCAGATTTGGGATGGGGAGAAAAGGGATGCTAGGTCCCTTCAGGATGTCTGAATCCCTCAGAGGAGCCAGTGTCTCTCAGGCAGCCAGGGGTGCTAGTTTCCCTCAGGGGTGTCTGTTCCCCTCTGAGGAGCTGAGTCACCTCAAAGGAACCAGTCCCACTAAGGGCACGGGCAGCCGGGGTGCCGGTTCCCTTCAGGGATGCCCGATGCCCTCAGAGGTGCCTGTTCTCTTCAAGGCACAAGCAGCAGGGGTGCCTGATGCCCTGAGGGATGCTGCTTCCCTTTGCAACATAGCATTGGCGCTTCCCTTCAGGGGTGCCTGATCCCCTCAGGGATGCTTGTTCCCTTTGCGACATGGGAGTGCCGGTTCCTCTCGGAGGAGCTGGTTCCAGTTCCCCTCAGAGCACAGGCAGCCGGGATGCTCGATCCCCTCAGGGATGCTGGTTCCCTTTGTGGCACGGCAGCCTAGGTTCCCCTCGGAGGAGCTGGTTCCCAGTTCCCCCGCAGGGCGCAGACAGCCAGGGTACCGCTTCCCCCCGAGGTGCCGCTTCCTCGGTTCCCCGGAGCCGAGGCGGCCCCCAGGGGCGGGCCGGGGCGGAGCTGCCGCACCGTGCCCGCCCCTCGCAGCCGACAAGGGATGAGGTAATCGGGGAAGCGGCTGAAATTGAAGCCCGGCGGCGGCGGAGGCAGCGGCGGTGCAGCCCGAGCCGGGGCAGCCCCCGCCGGGCGCGCCGCGCCATGACCGAGCGGTGCAGCCTGTGGAGCGCCCTGTCCGCGGCCGCCTGCTGCTTCTACCGCGGCTCTTTCATGCAGGTGCAGGTGAGCGGGGGCGGCGGTGGGACCGCACCGGCTGCCTTGCGCTCGGCGCGGAGCCCCCGTGGTGCCGCCGGGCAGCCGCACGCGTGGGGAAGGCGGCGGGGGCAGTGGGAGGGGAAGCGTACGGGGGACCCCCGGTCACGCACCCGCCGGGGTCTGTTTCGACCCCCAGGTGCAGCGCTGGAAAGCGGGGGAGCCTCCCCGGGGAGCCTGCGGTGCCCCCGCTCACACGAAGCGGTGCGGGCAGCGCGCCGGCCGCGCTCATCGAGGTGGCAGCGAGAGCGGGGTGAGCCGAGCACCGGGTCGGGGGGCAGAGCTCGGCCCCCCTGCAGCCAGGGCCAAGCAGCCAAAGCTTCCCCCCAGACCAGCGCTTTGACAGGCAGAAAAGTCTCTGCAGGGAGCCCTCACCTGCAGCAGACCTCGTGAAGGGGAGCATTTAGCATCTCCCAAAAGGTGGCATGTGCCCGGAGCATCACTGAGCACAGGAGGGAGATCCAGCCCAGATGAACATGCAGCTTCTTGGCCCGGGTCTCCATCTCTGTGCTGCACTGCACGGGTCTGACTGGTGGGAGAAGGTGGGATCCATCTGTCACCTGTCCTGTGGTGGTTCCAGCACTGCCACTGTCTGGGCACAAGTGTAGGTGTCCTATTTTTGGACTCTGACATTTGCACAAGTGCATGGTGCTGGGAATTGGTTCTCTCATTTACTGAGTTTGAGAGCGAAGGTGTTTGGGACTGCAGGAGCCAAGCAGGTTCTGAAGCACAAGCTGTAGTATACTGCAAGTTAGAAGGGAGCCGGCAGCCAAGAGAGCTGGCAGTCTTATTCAGTACTCCTGCTGAGCGAGGTAGGTGCCGAGCTTGAGAGATTATTCTGGGTAAGACGGAGCCCAGAAGCAGCATTTCAAGTCTTGTCATGATTGCGGCTGATCTCAGCGCAAAGCCAGGGATTTTGATTGCTGGTGGGGGTGAAGAGGGAAAAAGCAGCAGAGCTTTTTCCAGTTGTCCAAAGGCCACTGAGCAACATGAGGACATGCCCTTGGGCTGCATATTGCAGGGGGTGAGCGGGTGCTTTCAGCCAGCTGCTGCTAGAACAAGGGAGGGACAGGTGAGCATCTGGCTCTCGTGTGGGGGTGTGAGAAGGGATGAAGGGCACTTCATCCTAACCCCAGAAAGAGTTAAAAGTGAAGCCCTAAGTGCTCACCTGGCTCTGCCAGATCTTTCACCATCTATTTGTGTCCAAGCGTGCCCAGCAAACACACACTGAAGTCCCCATGAATGACTGGAGCACTTCCAGCTGACAGCCGCATCCCTGCTCACCGCCAATGGCGGTGCACCCAGCCTGGGAAGCACTGACATCATTTCTGGCCAATAGCAGCTCCGAAAAGGGATGCAGCAGCAGCCGCTGCCGCCGTCTTGGAGTGAGATAAGTAATATATAGATGGATGGAAATGTGTGTACACACACACCATCACTGCATTGGAGACCTGCTCCCCCGGGGTGGCAGTAGCAGCATATGCCGCCACCCTGCCACACAACCTGGGGTGCTTGTCCCACCTTAGAGCACCCAGATGTTCCTGGCCATCAACCCCAGCTGCACCCCACCCCTGCCAGTGAGATGGAATTGCTCCAGAGCTGCCACAAAGGAGCACAGGCAAGGGGAGGGGAGACCATGAGGGTAGCCAGGACTAGTCCTAGGAAGCGCTTTGAACTCCAGAACAAAGATCTTGAGCCAAGATTTGCCTTCAGTGAGGGCTAATGGAGATGTGACATAACCAAGAGATGCCTTCAGTCACATATGGGGTGGGCAGATAGGCTGATGCCTTCTCAGAGGCCATTTAGGTTGCAAGAGAGGACAGCAGAACAAGTGATTTCCATATGGATGTCAAGATCAGCAGGATGGACTGGCTCACAGGAGGACATGCAGACTGAGAGCAAGCTCATAACAACCTGGGGATTGTTTGTGATGGGATTTTCTTGTGGTCGCACAGGGTGGAGTAACCATTTTTGGGTGGTGCCTGGACTGGTAAGAGCAGCAGTCCTGCATCAGGCAGGCAGAATGGTTCTTGGGTTTGCCATGATGCTCAGCAAGGATGTTTGCTCCAAAATACATCACTGAGGTAGCCCATTGCCAGGTGTGGAGGAAGCAGAGAGGACTCTTCATGCAAGTCTGTGGCTTTCCCTAGACACCTACTCCCAATGGCTTGTTACTCCATTTCCTCACAGTTCTGCTCCTCAGACCCCAGAGCTGCTCCAGCAGCCAGGGCAGGGGTGGAGATCTCCAGAAGGGGCTGGGATTTCCCTAGTGAGGGTCCCAGCACAGGGTAGGCAGCATGAGCAGGAGGCAGAGCAGATGTGCTTGGTGCCTTGGGGTTAGTGAGATGTTATCAGCAGGGTGGGGTGTGAGTACACCTTGCTCTCCAAGCTGACTTCATCCTCATCTGCAACTCCTCCAGGTTGGGAGGGGAGAGCAGGAAAGCAGAATGGAAATCACTCCGGTTTCATAAGATTGCCTCTGCCAGGATAGAAAGGCAAATGCCAGCCTTTGAAGCTCTTAGTGGCTGAGTGACAGCCACTGTTTTATACACACCACAGGCATCAGCACCCTCCATCCCTGCAGCTCTTGCCCTTCCATTACCAGTTCCAGTCCTTGCCACTCAGCTGGGAATCTTTTCCTCCATCAAGAAAGCAGCACAGAGAGTCAGGGAAGCAGGCATGGATGGAGAGCCTCAGGAATTGCCTTCTCATGGCAGCTGCCTCATTGCATGGCTGCTCCAGAGGATTCCCCAGCCCCAGGACTGTGAAACAGCCCATCAGGGCACTCTCCTTTCTCCAGCCAAGCCAGCTTGGCTGCTGGTTGGGATTTCTCAAGCAAAGCTTGGCATCATCTCTGGCAGATTTTAGCTGGTTTGTCTGGTATGGCTGGTTTGGAGAACCACTGTAATCCCCATTTCTTCCTGCTCATCTGGAAGATGCCTTGAGGTTCTTCATGCTGGAGCCCAGCACCATGCACTCCAGCCAGATGCTAATGGGAGTCCAGGCTTTTCCCCACACCCAATCTGCTAGTATGCGAGACCTCACATGGGGCTGTGAATCTTTAGACGTTCTCTTGGCACAGCCAAGAGCGCCGGGCGCTCCGACATCCGCTCACACACTCCTGACAGCGCCCGGCTGGCCCGCGCCGCCTCGCCAGGCCGTGCCATGCCAGCCCTGCCAGCGCCTCGGCCCCCGGCCAGCTGGCAGCCTGCGAGCCGTGCTCCTTCAAGACACGCTCCCGACGGAGCAGGGAAACTCAAGCGCTGCTGAAGGGCTCTGGAGGAAACACGGCCCTTGGCAGCACAGGGGTCTTCTGCACCAAGGGCTTGTGGGGAGCCCAGTTCCCACACAGGGGAAGGAGCAGACAGGTGATTTTGGCAGCGTGTTGGAGTAGCGTGAGAGACTCACAAGCACCGGTCTCAGTTACATCACACCAAGGAGAAGGGCTTCATGATCAGTCTCATGCTGCCTCCCCAGTCATTATAGCCTGACAATCACTCTGAGCAGTGGCTTCTTAGTGACCATGCAAATCAGGTGGGATCTCACTACCTAGGCAAGGAGCTGAAGGGATTGTGCCCTCCACATGTCTGTCAGAAGCCACCTTCTCCACTCTCTGCTCACAACTTGGCTCCCTCCCCCATCTGCAAGATGCAAAACCTTCCTTGCCTCTCCCAAACCTCCTGTTCTCTCCTGCTACCTTAGCTTATGGCTCCTGGCATGGATGCCAGCCAGCTGCTGCCCAAATCTGGGCTTGGAGGCACTGGGCACTGCTCAGCTGGGCTTGTGTTTTTGTTACCCTGCACATTTACATGAGGAGGATTTGGAGGAAAACCCAGATGTACAATGCCGAGCAGAACAGGCACTAATCCCTGCTCCAGGGGTGGTGGGGGGAGAGCTGTAATCCAAACTGCTCCCAGCTTAGCTGGGATGGCTTTCACCTGCACAGACAGCAGAGGTTCCTGGGGCATCCCTTGATGCCCCAGGGTTAAGGGGGAACCGTGTCACAGAGAGGGTGCTGCAGTCAAGGGTCCCCCATCACCCCTCGGCCAAGCCAGGTCTGCTCCGTGGCAATGGATTTGTCACCATGGAAACAGGATCTGCTTGGCCTGGGCCCCCCAGGAGGCAGCAGGACCCCTGCAGCATCCAACAGCTACCATTTATTTTTAATCGGGCTCAGCAGCACCGGGTGGCTTTGTCTCCAGGAGGGTCCAGAGCAGCAGCAAGTGCTCAGCTCCCTGCAGCCCTTGGTCAGGAGGGAAAATTCACACATCCCTGCAGCTCTAGTCAACAGGACCCTCTCATAGGGAGAATAAACGTGGTTGGTTGAGCAAATCAGAGTTCAATCCACACTGTTTTCATAGGCTGCTTCCACTCTCCCACCACCTTTGACTTGACAGGAGTTGGGAAGGGAGGAATAAAGGCAGGTTCAGGCTGGTGAGAGCAAGCCCTGGAGAACACAGTCCACTGCCCAGGCCCTTTGCCACTGCCTCCTTCCAACTCCCCAGGCTGGAGCAGGGTCCCCAGAACAGGATCTCTGCCTAGTTCAGTGAATTAATGCAGCTACCAGAAGGGATAGAGCATCTCTGGGGAAGGAGAGACCTGGGGTCAGGGTCCTGCTGAGGGACTCCGTAGGGTCCCAGGAATGCCACAAGAACAGTGGGTACAAGGCAGGACAGCAGCACAGTGCTCTACACTTTCCCTTGCTCACAATCAGTAAATTAGCAGAGGGAATCAATACAGGACACAGAGGCTGAGGCACCGGGCAGAGGTCAGCTCTAAGGCAAGTCCCTGAGGTGTTGGCATGGGACTACAGCCCCCTATGCTCTGGGGAACCAGCTGCCACACAAAGCCAGCCATGAGTGCCAGCCTGCTCCTCTGGCAGTGCCAGAGCAGTGTCAGCAGGGCTTCAAGCCCATGCCTGTCCTGTGAGACAATACCAGGATCCTGCCCCAACAGGCACCAGGGAGCTGGGCCAGCCCTCACTGCCTCCTTACAACTGGCACTGCCACCAGAGGCGAGCCAGGCCACCCAGCCACCCTTGCTTATGGGAGCAGAGGAACAGGACACCCCAGTGGCCCCATCCACTGACTAAGCTTCTTAGTCCGTGGCAGTGGCACACCCCCTCAGGACTCCACACATCTGGAATATGGAGGGAACCATAGTCTTGGCTCCCAGGCCCTGCTCCATCACACAGCTCTGTTGGTACAACAGCAGGATCACCTCAAAGCTATTGTGGCAACCAGGGGAACAGGCCTCATGTGAAGCACACAGGAACCCCAAACCTGTGCTCATGTCCCCAAACATCCAATGGCTCCACCATGCCAGCAGCTGCCCTCTGGGAATACTGGCCCAGCAGCAGGCAGGGAGGGAGGCAGGCAGGCTCCAGCCAACAGACTCATGATGCCATCATCCCTTATCTCTCCAGGGAAAAGGAGGGGGCAAATTGCATCCTCCAGGCTCAGGTGCACCAGTGCTGGTGAAAGCTAATTTATAAAAGCTAATTTCAATGCAGAAGGTTCCCTTTACATTTGTCATTACTATTTATGCTGCCATCAGGCTAAACACAGTGACTTAACCCTTTGAAAGGGGAACTGTGGTAGATGTTTAAAAGGAGGAGCACTAATGCAGGCTTCCTTCTTGAAAGAGTGCTTTTAATGGCAGTTCAGTCCCAGAGATGTTTAAGGGGTTTTCTCTTGCCTAATGACACTCAGCTCTTAACTGGGGCAGAAGGGCAGCACCAGGCACAGGGTGACCAGGCACGATAGGGACATGCCACCAGAAGACCCTCCAAGTGCTCCTGGTGACAGGACCTGGCCATCAACAAGCACATTACCACATCCTTTGCCACAAGCAGTAATCCTCAGACACAGCTGAGTTACCTGGCCTTTGGGGACAGTTGTGCTCCTGGCAGGTGCCACAGTCCCCACGTGGGGATTCTGCCAGCTCTTCCCTCCCCAGTCCCTGCACTGCTGCACTGCCTGACACTCTCTCTTCTCCTGTACAGTTCTCTAAGGAGAAATACATCCTCGACTCATCACCAGAAAAGCTTCACAAGGAGCTGGAAGAGGAGCTGAAGCTGAGCAGCACCGACCTGCGCAGCCATGCTTGGTACCACGGCCGCATACCGCGGGAGGTGAGATGGGGAAGGTGGGTGGCTCCGGGCACCCTTTACTTGGAATGTTGTGGGAAAGCACTCTGAGGCCACACAGAACCACCAGCCTGGGAAACATCTGGTCAAGGGCTTCATTGGCTGTGAGCTGCCTGATTTTGCCACAGCAAATGCCCTCTTGTGGCTCAGAGCTAGGGGCAAGGGGAACAACCAGCGCTCCAAATAACACCCCAGCAGAGCATCCACTCATGCCCTGTGGTCCATCCAGCGTGGCTGTGGCTGAGCTGTGCCCTGTCCCCCTGACAGGTGTCCGAGAGCCTCGTGCAGAGGAATGGTGACTTCCTCATCCGTGACTCGCTCACCAGCCTGGGTGACTACGTGCTGACGTGCCGCTGGCGCAACGAGCCGCTGCACTTCAAGATCAACAAGGTGACAGTCAAATCCAGCGGTGGCCATACCCACGTCCAGTACCTCTTTGAGCAAGAGAGCTTTGATAACGTGCCTGCCCTTGTCCGCTTCTACGTGGGCAACCGCAAGGCCATCTCGGAGCAGAGCGGGGCCATCATCTACTGCCCCATCAACCGCACCTTCCCCCTGCGTTACCTGGAAGCCAGCTATGGGCTGGCCAACGGGAAGCATGGCGGCCCCCACAGCCCCTCCACCCAGAAAGGGGGGCACATCAAAAGGAGGAGCATCACCATGACAGATGGTCTGACCGCAGACAAGATCACCAGGGCTGAGGGGTGCCCAACCAGGTGAGCATGGAGTCCCATCCCAGCTCAGCTAAGCAGAGGATCTGCCTCAGGAATGAGGCAGGATATGCTCAGTCACTGCTGTCTGGGTGCAGGGCAGAGGTTGGGGATCAGGGATGGAAGGGTGAGACCAGTAGAGGCATGGGGGGAAGAACCAGTACTCACCTGGAACTGGTGTTTTCTCCCAGGCTGGCTGCTGGCCATGCTGAGCTACCACAGCAGGCGCCCAGCGAGCAGACATGACTTTAGTATCACAGGCCAGAAGCCAGAGAGTGTTTTACAATCACCCAGTCCAGGATTACCAGCATGTCAGGGCTTGTTAGAGCCATGGATCTGAGCTTTCCCAGGCAAACATGAGAGGAGAGTCAGTCCCAGACACTAAGAGAGCACTTGTTGTTTGGTTTTGAATGGCCCTTTTAGTTTCAGAACCCTTTCCATTCAGCATTTGCAAGGAGTTACCAAGCAGAGCTAAAAGCCTAATGGGCAGGAGGAGACTGATGGGTCGGTGCTGATGGAGTCTGCACAGACTCTGCATCACAGCCTTCACAAAGCTGAGCTGTTCACATTAACCTTGGCCAGCTGGGCTTCTCCAGAGGTGGAGGAGGAGATTTCCTTTGTATGGCTCGCTTTTGGCAGTCCCAGGCTGCCCAGAGCCCTGCAGGGAAGGCAGGGCCACACACATATCCTCACATGCAGCAGCCAAGGGCAGACCCATCTACCCCTGCCTCCAGCAGGACACAGCCTGTTGTTAAGCCAAGCTGCTTTCTCACCACCCTGACCTTCTGAGCCCAAGGGCAGGGTGAGAAAGCACCAGCAGAAAACAGGCAACCAACTGTTATGGCTGGGAAAAAGAAAACACTCAGACTTCCAAAAGAGCATATGTGTTTCCAGAAGAAGAGCCCAGATCCATCAGTCTTTCCTCATCACTCACATTTTCCCCAAATCCCTTATCACTGCCACTGCTGTCCCATCCTCCTCCCACTGCTCAGGCACAGTGCTCAAGACCAAACACATCACAGCAGCCCAGCCCTCACCCACGGCAGGGAGGGCAGTGAATTACCTGCTATAACTCCTTGCAACCGTCCCTGCACTCAGCATCTTTTGCAGCACTGTTGACTCACAGTGTTTGCATCAGGCCACTACTTGCTGCTTCACCAGCCCAAGACCTTGTTGCTTATTGTGTAACTTCCCAAATCCCGTTTCCAGGCACTTCCCAGGTCTCCTAAGCTTTGGGTTAGAGCAACAGTTCACCTAATCAGCCCAACACAGCTCCCAGATAGAAATACAGTAACATAGTGTTAGATACCACTTTGCAGCATAACCCTAGGAAACAACTGTCCATGACTTCTTTGCTAGATTCACTTCCCCACAGCACTTCCCCTGGAGTGGACCAAACTCATCCCATCCCAAGTACCTTGGCTTGGCATGGCATACTGTTGCATTGCTCTGCTCTCCTCTGTAGGACCAGGGTCCCTGCAGGCAGGTCTGTCTCTGATTTATGGGGCTCAGTGGGTAGTGACCCCTTCTGCTCCCAGCTGCTGGAGGGACTGCCCGCTCACTGCTCTCGCTGAACTTGTTATGGGTAGTTGTGGAAGGAGGTTATGATCCAAGGGAAGTGTTGGGGCAGCAAACCCTCATCCCAGCCCCTCTGTGCCTGCTTTAAGGGACTAACCTGTGCCCTCTGCCCCCTCCCCAGCGTGTCCCTGCCCCACCACAGAGACATCATTCGCAACTGTGCTGTCAGCGTGGACCAGATCCAAGACCTGCACTCCCCGATGTCCCCCATCTCTGAGAACCCAGCATCACCTGCCTACAGCACAGGTAGGCATTACCCCTCCATCCCTCTGGAGACAGTGGGGCTGTGATCAGGACTTGGCACTGCTGTGATTCAGGGACCTGAGGAGGGGGTCCTTAGGGACAGGACCTCAGCCCAGTCCTCAGCTGCATCATTGTGCAGCTGTCCTGGGACCAGGTTGTTTTGGCAGAGGGGTTTTCCTTGAGTCCCATGTCCCTGGGCTGCTGCATCTGCAGTCCCTATGTGTGTGTGCATCTTCAGGCTTTGATAAGTGTCTCTTCTGCTCCCTACAGTCACACGGCTAAAGCCACATGCCTGCCAAGCATCTGGAATCACCCCAGCCTCTCCAGTCATCAGGAGGTCCAGCGAACCCCAACTGTGCCATGGGAACAACAGCAAACCTCTTCCAGACCCTGCCCACAGCTCCCATTCCACTCCCTGCCATGGGTACGCCCGCGCCTCCCCCTCTCCCTCCGTGAACAGCTACAGCGACCCGGACACGGGGCACTACTGCCAGCTGCACCCCACCTCACCCATCAGCAGGGACCGGCCCGCCCACGACACCAAGCAGCTACCAACAAAGAGCTACGTGGAGAGGCTAAAGGTGGAGGAAGGACAGAGAGGGACTGTGGAGAACAGCTCTGGGGAAGCAGAGGCAGGGCAGAGGCTGAAAGCAGAGCTGGACTACATGGGCTTTGTGCCCCCCACCATGGAAAAAACCTCTTCTTTCAACCCTGCTGCCTTCCAATCCCTGCTTATCCCCCTGGATAACAAACCTCTGGAGATGACTGTGCTAAAGAAGGTCAAAGAGCTGCTGGCAGAGGTGGACGTGAAGACACTGGCCAAACACATCACCAAAGTGGACTGCCTGGTATGGCCAGGGTCTGGAGGGAGGGATGGGCAGTGCTGCCCTCCAGTCGATCTGGGTTGGTAGGGATCAGTGCATCCCTGAACATCAGACAACCCCTAAGCATTGCAGCATTCCTGCTGGGCTCTGTATCAGCCAGGTGTATCAGCCAGGGCAGGCAGAGGCTGGGCTGGGGCAAGAGGCTGCCCGAGGACACTTCAACTTCTCCTTAATTAACAAAGATCTAATCAACTTTCACCTTCCTTGCCAGGTCGCCCGGATATTGGGTGTGACAGCAGAGATGCAGCGGCTCATGGGGGTGAGCTCTGGCATGGAGCTGCTCACCCTTCCCCACGGCCACCAGCTCCGCCTGGACCTGCTGGAACGGTACGGCACAGCATGGCCAAAAGGAGCTCACTGGGCTGCCCTGCACGGCCTGCTCCAGCTCCCCTGGGTGTTCCCAGCCTGGCACAGGGGAGGGGAGAGGAGGGGCCCTGTCTAAGCCCCCAGAGCATCCCCCCTCCCTGTGCTGACCCCACTCTGTGTCTTGCCCCTTGGCAGGTTTCACACCATGTCCATCATGATCGCTGTGGACATCTTGGGCTGCACAGGCAGCACGGAGGAGCGGGCAGCCCTACTCCACAAAACCATCCAGCTGGCTGCCGAGCTGAAGAGCACCATGGGGAACATGTTCAGTTTTGCAGCTGTAATGAGCGCCCTGGAAATGACACAGGTACACGGGGACACTCCTTTAGTCCTCATGGTCTGGGCTCAGCCCCTTGCTCAAAATGCTTCCCTCTCCCTGTGTCCTGCAGGCTCCAAGAGTCATTGGGATGGGTGAAAGGGGAAAATGCCCCGGGTAGGAGGCATGGGGCCACATCCGCTGGGATGCAAGCAGGGAAGGGGAAGAGCCATCCCCTCCACGGAGCAGACAGCCTAGTCCCGCCAGGATCCAATTGTTTTTCGGTGGTTGGGCTTTTTGTTTTGTGCTGGGCTGTGTTCCTGGGAGGAAATGAATCTGCCCTCCAGTACAATACAAATCAGTCTCAAGGCTGTGGCAGCAGCGTCTCCGGGCCACACTGCTCCCTTTGGAAGATGAAAGGAGATTAAAATTCAATTTTAAATCGAGCCCAGCTGGGAAGTCTTGCTTCCTGCCTGCACAAAGGAGGTGGAATGGCTGCCCCCTCCCTGCATCTCATCTTCAAGGCGGCTGTGACACAGGGAAGTTGCTGTCCTGGGGCACAGGCAGGGGGAGAAATCCTAAGCCCAGCCTCAGTGCCAGAGCTGTGCCGTGTCTGGCCATGAGCACTGGTGGAGGAGGCTGTTTTCGGGAGCAGAAGGCACTGTTGTGTGCAAGGCTGGGGACTATGGCTCCAGGGTCAGGCTGTTCTCCTGGTGCCTGGAAGCTCTGCTGCCCCCAGCACCTTCTACCTGCCCCATCTCCTTTCAGATTGCCCGGCTGGAGCAGACCTGGATGGTGCTGCGGCAGCGGCACACAGAGGGTGCAATCCTCTATGAGAAGAAGCTTAAGCCATTCCTGAAGAGCCTGAATGAAGGGAAAGGTAACAGGAGCAACTCCCCTTGTTTCACTTGCTTTCTCCTTCCCACTTTTGTCTCCCACTGTTTGAGAGCTCTGACCCTCTCCCAGCTAGTGCCAGACACCCTCTGGCTGCTGAACCGCCCCAGCACTCAGCAGAGCCTGTCTGGCCTTGTTTGCCCCTTCCTTCCCAAGGAAGCATTTCATAACTGAATAAAACCAGCAGCTGAGCCAAACTGTTGTGCTCGCATGGCAGTGAGTGCCAAACCAGGGCAGCCAGTTGGAAAGATGAAAAGCCATGTGTCTCTAATGCCTGGTGCCCTGTGGTCTGCAAACCTGCTCCTCATTGCAGACCCGGGAAATGCAGCCTGAGCATGGCCATCAGCTTTCCCTTCCCAGCACAGCCAGAAACCCTGGCTGGGAGGAGCTGGTGTTGGACAAGGCAATGGCCCCAGGCACAGCAATCGAATAGACACAGCAGCTGCTGTGTCCAGCTGAGCCTTAAAGCCTCTCCTGGGAGCACGGTGGCAGCCTGGTGTCATGGCAGCGTTTGAGCACATGAGCACTCCACAGGGAGATGGGGAGGGGGACACAGGGTCACGGGGCCATGCAGGGTCCTAAGAGTGCCTCTCTCCCCAGAAGGGCCACCACTGACCAACACCACCTTTCCACACATCATACCCCTTGTGACTCTCCTGGAGCGGGATGAAGCTCTGACGGAAAACCCCGAGCCCTGGGAGGCCACTGACAACGGCGTGGAGGTCGTCATGGCCCACCTGGAGGCAGCACGGATGGTGGCTCACCATGGAGGGCTCTACCACACCAATGCTGAGGTGAAGCTGCAGGGTAAGCAGTAGGGACAGCAGAGCCCCTTTCCCTCTGCCACATTCCAGTGTGCAGCTCCAGCATGGGGATGGAGCATCCCACAGGCGCAGGGGATCCCATCCCAGGTAACTGACTCTCCCTCTTGCAGGTTTCCAGGGCAAAGCGGAGCTGCTGGAAGTGTTCAGCACCGAGTTCCAGCTGCGACTGCTCTGGGGCAGCCGTGGGGCTGAGAGCAGCCAGGCTGAGCGCTACGAGAAGTTTGACAAGGTCCTCACTGCCCTGTCCCACAAGCTGGAGCCAGCAGTGCGCTTCAGTGAGCTGTAACCCCCCCAGGCCCTCAGCGACCCCCAGCTCCCAGCCTGCATCCCACCAGTGGCTGTGGGGCAAGGGAACGGACCAGGCACCATCAGGAGGAGGAGAGATGGCCCAGAAAGGCACTGAGGCACAGGTCGGCAATTTTGAGACAGAGGAAAAGCAGGAGGAAAAGCAGCCACCTCGAATCTACCACCCACCTCTTCAGGACACAGCAAGGCAGGGGTCCACACTGCTACTCTGAAGAGTGGGGACAGTGTCTGGGCAGGCCAGCAGAGGCCTTCACACCCAGCCCTACTGAGGTCCATGGCTACATGGTGCCCTTCACCTCACACTTTAGTTTTGTTTTTTCCCATCTCTGTCTTGCCCACAGCTGCTGGATTCCATGTGTAAATATATTTTCACGATTACTTGATGTACAGACGTGTGAAGGACGGCCCTTGTTGTATATAATTAAGCTTACTGATTTTTTCATGTAAATACATGTACATATCTCATGGGTTTGGTTCTTACATACAATAAACTTTTATCCCATTCCTCGAGGGAATCCCCTGTCCTGTGGGTGTCCTTTAAAGGAACCCCCTGGGGGAGCAGAGCATGGGGAGGGCTGACAGGGGGAACCACCATGCTGACCCCAGCTCCACCTGGCCCCAGACCCCATGGTGGCCCAGTGACAGCTCTTCTGAGGAGGGCTGTGTGGTGTCACAGAATCACGGAATGGTTCAGGTTGGAAGGGACCACAGTGGATCATCTGGTCCCACCTCCCTGTTGACTCCATGCCCTCTCTGAACAATCTCTTCCAGTGCATGGTCACTGCACAGTAATGAACTTTTCCCTTGTGTTCAGGAACTTCCCGGGCACCAGTTTCTATCCATTGCCTCTTGGCCGCAGCAGAACTGAGCAGAGCTTGGTCCATCTTCTTGGCAACCCCTTTAGAGCTGATAGATAGATAGATAGATAGATATCTAATAGGAGAGATCTCTTTTTATATATATATATATATATATAATCTCTTTATATATATATAAAGCTGAGCAGAGATGCAGGATCACTTCCCTGACCAGCTGGCAATACTCTTCCTACTCCACCGCAGGATCCCACTGGCCTTGTTGGCCCTCAGGGCACACTGCTGGCTCACAGCTTGTTGTCCACCGGGACCCCCAGTCCTTTTCTCTAGAGCTACTTTCTGTGTCAGCCCCCAACCGGTTCCGGTGTTCGGGGTTGTTCCTCCCCAGGTGCAGGACCCTGCATTTGCCCTTGTTGAGTTTCAGAAGGTTGTTCTCAGGGGAGGGTCCCGGGTCCCCAGGGCACGAGGGGACAGGGGGGCACAGGGGGGCACAGGGACCCTGCCCAGGTGGGGGGCGGAGCGATACCGGACAGGCCCCGCCCCCTTACCACATGGTCACGCCTCTTTCCCATAAACCATATTCCAGACTCCGCCCCTTCTGGCCCCTCCTGCGCGCGGGGCACGCTGGGAATTGTAGTGCGGGCGGTACGGGAACCACGGCCGCCATGGCCGGAGCAGCCCCAGCCCCGGTCCGGGTCCTGCTGGTGCTGCTGGCGGCCGCCGCCCGCCCTGCCGCCGCCTGGGACCTGTGGGCGCTGCGCTGCGGCTTCTCGGCGGACTGCGAGTGCGGCTTCGGGCCCGACCTGCGCGGTCAGCGGGAGCGGGCGGCCGGGAAGGGGGTCTGGGGCCAGGGGGACCCGCGAGGGCGCGGGGAGCGCAGCCGCCGAGGGCGGGAGGCAGCGGGCGAGGGGATCCCGGGAGCCAGCGCTTCTCCAGGAGAGCCTTCCCGGGAGCATCCCTTGCGGCGGGGTCTCTCGGCCATGCGGCAACCGGGGATGCTGGGTTCCAGCGGGGCGGCCCCCAGGGACGGGACGAGCCATGACAACCCGCGTTCTCCAAGTCCTGGTTTCACTTCGTTTCAGGTCTGGAGTTTGACTTGGCCACGAGTCTGGTGGGGCAGCCCTTGGTGAGGCAGCAGGTGATGAAGGGCTTGAGGGAGTTCCTGGAGAACCCGAATCCAGTGAAACCCCTCGTGATGTCCTTCCACGGCTCGACAGGAACAGGCAAAACCTACGTGAGCTCCATGCTCATCCGCTACCTCTTCCAGAGGGGGCTCCAGAGCCCCTATGTTCACCACTTCTCCCCCATTGTGCATTTCCCCCACGCTGAGCTGATAGAGCAGTACAAGGTAAGGGACACTGCTCAGCCCTGCCACTTGACTCGGGGGTTGTGGCTATGTCTGTCTTGATCCTCAGGACATATGCATTCAAGCTGTTTCCCGAAGTGCAGTAGGAATAAAAGCTCTTTGTTTTACCCTTTCAGACAAACACAGCTGAGTGAGTGGCTCCATACACTGGCTGAAGGATCCACTAGTAACTGTGATATACTCAGTTATTGCTTTCGTCCTCCACAGCAGTCCTCACCCTGATCATGTTCTCATTCTTAAATATTTACACAGCTCTTTGGACGCACAAACAAAAGTGCTTGGCTTAGATGAAAGGCACTAAAATTTTCCCATTGCTTTCCAAACAGCCTGATGGCTGTAAAAACCTGCATATCACTAGACTTGTAATCCCCTCCTCACAGAGCACACAGCTCCCTAACAGCGGCTCCAGACTCTCCATGGTGCTGTTCTGTCTCTTAGAGCTGAGAAAAGAGAGAAATCAAAAAGCCAGATTCTCAGCAGAGTGGGGATTCAGCACACCTGGGCCTTTAGTTTCTGGTGTTTGGAGAAGTTATTTGTTGTATTGTGTCCTTAGAGGAAATGCTTTGGGAAAGTAAATCCCTTCCTGGCTGAAGTGCTTCAGTTAGGAGTTACACATGCCCCCAGGCAATGTGAGTGGTTTTGTGTGGGCCGGGAAGTACGTTCAGCCATGATAAAGAGCTGTTCTGGGTCAGTGCAGCCACATGTTTCTGCATTAGAACAGGAGCTGGCAAGAAGCTAGCAACTGTATAGATACAACAGGGAATAAGAGGAACGTGGGGAGCTGTAGGAGTCTGAATCTCCAGCTTTAGTGTGCTGCCTCCTCCTTTAAATCTGTAATAAAAGACCTACAATGGGCTATAAAAAAAAAGCTGGTAAACAGCCACTGTGTGAAACCCAGAATAAAGGGGCCTCCCCAGTACTGGGTCTTTGAGCTCCAAGTGTGTGGTGCTGTGTGGGGACATGCTGCTTGCAGCACCTGTGGCTCTGCTTGAGCTCCTTCCTCAGCCTTTGCTCTGGTGTTCTTGAGCCTTCCTCGCCCTCTCAGTGCCTTACAGCTTGGTGGGTGTTTTTTGTAGGAAAGCCTGAAGCGCTGGATCCAAGGGAACTTGACAAACTGTGGACGGTCAGCATTTCTCTTTGATGAGATGGATAAGATGCACCCGGGCCTGATTGATGTGATTATCCCGTTCCTGGGACCCTCATGGGTTGTGTATGGGACCAACTACCGCAAAGCCATCTTCATCTTCATCAGGTGAGAGAGGCCCCTCCTTGGGGCCTTCCAGCTCACTGCTGCTCATTTGGGCAGAGGTCACACCTACCTCAGGGCACACACTTGTTTTGCCTTTCCTTCTCCAAGCCTTGAGCCTCTACAACTGCCAAGAGATGCTGTCTCACTGTGAACAGACAGATCTGGAGAGTGGGAAAAATCCTCCTCTGCATGTTATTTGGCTGCCTCTACAGGAGTTATTTTGGGCCGGGCAGCTGGGAGCTGCTGGCTTGCACTCTGTGGGTTGGTGGGTGTCAGGTGCCACCTGAGACACCATTTTCCTGGGTACACACTGGATAAGCCTCTCATTCTTGTGCAGCAATGCAGGAGGGGAGCAGATCAACAACGTGACATTGGCTCTGTGGCGTGCCCGCAAGGACCGGGAGGAGATCACCTTGCAGGACCTGGAGCCAGCCATCTCCAAGGCTGTGTTTGAAAACCCTCAGAGTGAGTCCATGGAGCTGAGCTCCTCCTGTAGCCCCACAGCCCAGCACAGACAGCCAGGCCTGTTCTAGGAAGCCACCCACACCACCTGCCACCTCCCAGGTAGCGAGAAAGGGACAAGGGGGTTTTGAGGAATTGAGACGGTGATTCACTTGAGGTTTCCTGGCAAAGGGAACCAGCTTCTGAGCCAGCGGACCTGTTGCCATATTTAGCAAAGTTCTTTGGAGACAAGGTGTATTTGCAGCTGGGGGCTGGCAGAGAGCACAGCCCACTTGCCAGAACAGCACTGAGCTATATCAATCCCCACTGCTGCCTGGGTATCCTTGCCTTTCCCTTAGCACAGGGAGCAAAGCTTAAATTCTGACTAGACAAGCTAAATCCCTCTATTCCTGGAGAAAAAATCTGTTTGGGGAGGAGGTGACAACTGATGGGTTCAACCCCCTCCTTGCACAAAACCAGCAAGATCTCTCTTCAGCAGAGTATTTTGACTTCACACAAAGCAGCTCTTTGAATTGCAGGGACTGCAGAGACTCTATGAAGGTAAAACCTTCTCTTCCTTTCCTTGTGCAGGTGGCTTCTGGAAATCTGGGATCATTAATGAACATCTCATTGATTTTGTTGTGCCTTTCCTCCCACTGAAGCACTACCACGTAAAGCAGTGTGTCATCAGTGAGCTTGTCCAGCAAGGCCTCGAGGTACGCCCGGGTGTCGTGCAGGAAGTGGCTGACAGCATCCCCTACTTCCCAGAAGAGGAGAAATTATTCTCATCAACAGGCTGCAAAACAGTGGCCTCTCGGATCAGTTTTTTTTTCTAGTCACTGGCAAGGGCCTCTCTCAGATCCATATGGAGATAGAAAACACCCAGGGCTGGTGGGATGAGCAGTGGGAATGGTGTATCACTCTCCACAGCTCAAGTGCTCTCCTGCTCAACTCTCTCCAGCCCTAAGAAATCCACTGCAGGATGCAGCTGCAGGACCAGGTGCAAATTATGTGATTTAAAGCACTTTACTGATTCACTTTTGGCCAGGTAAGGAACCCACCACCTGAGACATCTGTGATGGGGAAGATGCTGAGAAGGTCTGAAGTGTCAGGGAGGTTCTCACCCTCTCAACAGCACCCACCCACAGCTCTCCCCACTTCTGGCAGCTTTGATACCCAATACGTTAAGATTCTGAGCCCACAGAAGATTATTTCTTCCTTACAGCATTTTAGCAGTTTTTTAAAAACCTTTTTAAGTGTAGCTGTGCGTCAGCTCCTGGCACAAAGTGAGTACTGGTGCTGACTCCTGTGAACACCTCAACATGGCAACTAAGTTTTCTTTTCAAGGAAGCTTTTATAGCCACCCACATTCCAGTTTCACTGTGAATAGGTGCTGGTGGGGACCAGCTTCAACACCAAGTGAGGGGGTTAATGTGGGAGAGGACAACACCTGATCTGCCATGAGCTAGGCTCCCTTATCACCCCTTCATCCATCTTTTCCCTAAGGGCAAAAGGATTTCCCTTGTAAAAAACCAGGAAAACAACAACAAAAGACTTCTTGCCTGTTTTACCAGCCTTGAAGAATCTCATCCTACCTCCAGGGGAGCCCACAGCGCTGCTAACGGTTTTGAAAATTCCTTTTATTCAGTGATGGTTTCTACAGCAGGGTTGGTGCTATGAGCTGTGGAACCTCTTGTACATCCTTCTGCTGGTCAGAAGTCTTGCAGGCTTTGGCTGGGCCAGCACCCGTTCAGCTTCTGGGGAGTGCCACAATGGGGGACCTGGGGACAAGTTAGAGAAGATTCGTGCTCCAGACTGCCAAGCGTGGGATGCACAGCCTGGCTTTTGCCCAGATTCTAATATCCTCTGTGCTGTTACGGAATAAGAGGTCAGAAGAACTAGAGTTGGGAACAACCTGCTCAAGGGATGCATGTAGGGACACTTTGCAAAGCTTCCAAAGCTCTACTTGTTCCCTGTATGGAAATGAACTGCCAGTGCTTGGGACCATTCCAGCTCCAGACCCGGAGCTTTGTGGATTTTAGACACCACCCAAAGGCTGCCCAAGAGCTGGCCCAAAGACAGGGGCAAAAATTCTGCCTCTTCCAAAAATATGATGCATTTCTAATTTTAAAATAAATCTTTTAAGAATTAAAGACTTGAGGTCTTTACGTGGATTCCTGACTGCAGCTAGTGTGGAAGGACTTGGAAGATGAGCAATTTCACAGTGATGGGCTGCTGGGCTGGGGAACTGGCACAGTGCCCTGAAGAAAGTTCTGCCCTGCTGCCAGGGTGAGGACCCACCCAGGGCTGAAGGATGGCTCAGGGAAGGTGAGGAGTGATGTGTTCCCTCATCCAGCCGTATCCCAAGGGCCGGCAGGTGAGTGGAGACGGAACAGGCACAAACACATAAAACACGGGGCCCAGTCCTGGGCATTCACTGCTCCTGCAAGTCCCTCTGCAGGGCTTCTACCGGCTCGAGGGGCTTCCCAGGCAGCGGCCCCCCGTAACGCGCCGTTAACGCGCCTCGCTGTTCCCGCCACGACCAACTATAGGACGAGCCGGCCCGCGGGGCATTATCACAGCAGTGACACCGCCCGCGACAGCGCGACGCCACTCGCGACACCGCCCCGCCGCCCGCTAGAAAGATGGCGGCGCTGCCCGTAACCAAGATGGCGGCGGGGGTGAGGCGACGTGGGCGGGGCGTTGAGCGGCGCGCTATCGTGACGTCACGCGGGCAAGGAGGGCGATGCTGGCGGCGGAGGTGGCGGGGCGCGCGCGAGCGCTCGTGGGGCGGGCGGGGCCGCGCGCCATGGTGAGGGCGGGGGGGGGGAGGCAGCGGGAGCGGCGAGGCTGTGAGGGCAGCGTGGCTGTGAGGGGAACGGGGGGCAGTGGGGGCTGTGAGGGCAGCATGGCTGTGAGAGGAACGAACGGAGGGCAGCGGGGCGGTGAGGGGAGCGCAGGAAGCTGGACTGTGAGAGGAACGGGGGAATCGGGGGAACGGGGCTGCGAGGAGGACAGGGTGGATCAGGACTGTGAGGCGAGCAGAGGGAGCGGGGCTGTGAGGGCAGTGCCGGAGGGGATCAGGTCACGGGAGAGCAGCGGCGCGATCAGGGCTGTGAGGGAGGCACCGAGGGAAGAGGGACTGAAGGGAATGCTGTGGGGAGTGAGGCTGTGAGGACACAGCCAGCTGTGGGGAGCATGGATGGAGCAAGTCTGAGAAATGCTGGGGGGATCAGGCCCGTGCAGGGGCCTCATGGTAGCCTGTCAGAGCCCTGTTGACACCTGTCACACAGGTGGCCGGCCTGGGCAACTATGGGCTGTCGGGCACACGGCACAGTGTGGGCATGGAGGTGCTGGACCGGCTGGCCCGGCAGCTGGCGGTGGCGGAGAACTGGCGAGTGGACAAGCGCTGCTGTGCAGATGTGGCCCTGGCTGCAGTCCATGGCCTGGAGTTGGTGCTGCTCAAGCCACGGAGGTTCATGAACCTCAATGGGCTCAGTGTCGCCAGTGCTGGTGAGCAGTTGGGTCAGCCCAAAGCCTCTAGTGCCACCAGCTCCTGTGACAGCCCTGCTGTCTCCCCACCCTCCCCAGCTCACTACAGCCCCACTCTACAGCAGAATCCGGGCCTGG
The DNA here is from genome assembly GCA_910950805.1 of Acrocephalus scirpaceus scirpaceus. Taxonomy (NCBI): domain Eukaryota; kingdom Metazoa; phylum Chordata; class Aves; order Passeriformes; family Sylviidae; genus Acrocephalus; species Acrocephalus scirpaceus. The sequence goes on along the minus strand of OU383790.1, from coordinate 6,230,691 downwards.
TGTGTCTGTCTCCCCCTCATTTCTAGGGCTGTATTTCTGTTTCCAAAGCTGAGATCTATAGCCTTGGCCCTGAAGACATTTATCTGGTTCACGATGACCTGGACAAGGCCCTGGGCAAGGTGGCAATCAAGCTGGGAGGCAGCGCAAGGTATGGGGTAGCCCCAGCTCTCTGATTGTGTGAGCTGGTTTGAGGCTTTAACATGCCCATACAGATTCATGGTCTGTTCTTGGCCCCATCCCACCAGCCTTGCAATGTTTCATCTCTTCTGGGCTTGATCCATTGCAGAGGCAACAGCTGGCTGTTTGGGCAGCCTCCCAGTTCCTGCCCTGGCAGGGAGGGAAGGGAGCCTCCTGGAAGCAGCTATGGGCTGGATTCAGCCCACTGACCGCACCACGTGGGCTTTTTATAGCACTCTGCCTCCACAGTGCCACAGTGCCAGCTCCTGGGGCAGGCTGCAGACATTTAACCTAGGAAAGCTTCTGCTGTGGGATGGGGCAGGTATGGTGCTGGGCCCCAGTGCTCCAGCTGCGGTAAGAGCCGACACACACAGACTGTGCTGTCCTAGCCCTGCTTCCCTCAAACCCCCAGCCAGCTGCTCTGAGCTCCCGGGGCTGGATGTTCCTGCAGAACCAGGACATGTGGGCTGCAGTCCTTGGCTGGGACCACATTCCCACATTCCTGCAGCAGGAGACCCCAGGGCTGTACGAGGGGGTATCTCTTACAGACTAACTCTGGGTTTTCTCTTTCTCTCCTAAGGGGACACAACGGGGTCCAATCCTGCATCAGTGCTCTGCACTCCAACGTGAGTGGGCCTCAGTGGAAGGGGATCAATCCTGTGCCCCCCATCAATGCCTGGCTTGTTCCCCTACTCCCATTTTTCTGATTCCACTCAGACAAGCCCCTGCTCCCTTTCCCCCCTTTTCTCCTTCCCCTTTTTCCCAGAGGGCTGTTGTCTGGCCGCCATGAAGGACATGGAAACAATTAGCTTGAGTGGCTCTGCCAGGCCTGGCAGGAGCCTGGGATCTCAGCACAGCCCAGCAAAAGCCTCTTCCAAAATTATGTTTCTTGGAGCAAGCACTCAAAACCACCTGGAAAACATGAGGAGCTGCTCCCTTGCTGCCCAGCCTCACTCTCAGCACTGTCCCCTTGCCAAGCTCTGTCTGAACACTTGAGGGGAAGCTCCTTCAGCTCTCTTCCTTCCTCCCCAGGAGATGACCCGGCTCAGGATTGGCATCGGGCGGCCAGAGGGAGATGTGACAGTGCCCAACTATGTCCTGTCTCCGTTCAGTGCTGGGGAGCGGGAGAAGCTGGAGCAGATCCTGGCCCAGGCAGTGACCTGCCTGCTGGAGCACATCCAGAGCCGAGTGCCTGCAGAGCCAGGGGACAGGGGCTGACACAAACCCCCGGGGACCCTTGTGGCTGATGGACAGGGTGCTGCAGGCTCTCTGGAGTGACCGTGGTATGGAGCAGAGCTGGCCCAGCCAGGCAGCATGGCTGGGCACTGGGGCAGCCTCCTTCCATCCCCACACCAATCCAGGCAGCTCATGTCCCACTTGCATCCCTGCAGAGGCTCTATACTTCAGTTTGGCACAGAAATTAAATAAACCTTCACCCTGACTCTGCCCTGCTCCTGGCCTCTGTTCTGTCCTCTGCCTTGTCCTTGGCACTGCAGCTCAACTCCGTGTTCCCATCCCTGTTCGACCAGAACGGTCTGGAGGGAGGTTCCTAGTAAGAAATGGGGAGCAATAGGAGCTACTTCTGTAGAATCCAAAGGCATTTCAGATTTGTTGGGAAACTGGCAAGCACGAAGAGCCTGGAATCTCATAGTGTGCTGCTCCCACTGAGCTGCAGCAAGTTTCAGGGTTGGCCTCGCTGTTTTTGAGTTCAGTGGGTTTGGTCAAAACCATGGAGTTGCCAACAGCTGCAGGAGTTCTGGCTTCCCACAGACCTGTTGCAGGTCTCAGGGTGGAGAGGGCAGACTGAGGCAGTGTGTCCTCACCACTGCTGTGTCCCAGAGTCCTGGGCTGTGCCAGCACGTCCTACCCAGCTCTGTATCCCACTGAGACACCCAGCAAAAGCAGCTCTTCTCCTGCACCCCAGAAGGCACTGCAACAAGCACTGGGACATTTGCTGGCTGCAGTGTTGCTGCCACTTCCATCCTCTGCCTCCAGCTGGCACCAGACCTTCTTCTGCTCCATCCCCAACTCCTGAGCTCCTCCTGGAGCACTGAGGCTGCCTGGGACCAGGGGAAAAGCTGGGAAGCAAAAGTGTCCCCAACCTGTCATCCCTTCCTAACCCATGCCTATACTTGCAGAACAGAACCCTGCACTTGCCCTCTCCTTCAGGAGGTCCCTGCTGTAGCTGTTTAACCTGCCCCAAATGATGCTTTCCTGAATCACTTGGTAGTCTCACACATCTCACTGTGGGTGTCTGCTACCAAGACATCCACCTGCTGCTCCATCACCTCCATTCCCAGGGGTGAGCTGAGCTCTGTGAAGATGCCACCCACCTTTCCCACCCAGACCCCAAGCATGAGCTTCCATCTTCCTCCCCACCCCACCTCTCTCCTTCCCTCTCTTTCCCCCTTACAGATTTCATTCCCAAAGTTCCCAGCTGGGGGAACTGCCAGACCCTCGCCCCTGCAGCACTGAGGTGACCCCAGTGGGGTAATGCCCTGGGAACTTGGGGCAATGCCAGCACCCAGCACATCAACTCAGTCTGCTTTAATCCTCCCTGGGCTTCCACCCTGCCATGGCACGAGGGACAAACCCAGTCAGTGGCAAGAGGCCACCACAGGTGCCAGCCCAAAGTCCTCTCCCCAAAGTCCAGGCTGGTGGGAGACAGCAGAGTCGGCATCACTTGGGACTGTCCTGGAGATGTGTCCTCAGCAGAGATGGAGCACAGTGCTCCTCTGGTCTCTCCACTTGGCAGGGAGAGGCTTTCCTGGGGCAAATCCTGCCTTGGGTGGATTCGTCACATGCAGATTCAAAGAACCCTGTGGGGCTCTGTCCAGGGCAGCTGCATCTCTTGAGTGGGAGTGGGCAATATAAGGTCCTTGCCCACGGTGTTCCCAGCTGGATCACAATCCCTCATCCCTAGGAGGCATGGACACAGGCATTAGTGGTCACGGCAGGAGCAGCCCTGACATGTTCACGCCTGCAGCCGAGGCAGTGGGAGGGCTGTTTTCCAGCCTCCCCCAGTCTGGCAGCTCCCAGGGCAGTTCTGCTGCCAGGACAAGCAACCTCAGGCAGGGAAAGTCTGACCCAGCGTTAACTGTGTCTGTGCTGCCCTGTGCTGACTGTGTCAGTCGTCTGCCTGCATGGCCGCCCCACAGATGCACAGCCCCAAGGAGACCCACTTCTGAGGGCAGCAAGTAGTGTTGGGGTGAAATGTTCCCCTGGGAGATGCCCCAGTTCTTTCCACACTGAGGAGACTTTTGCAGCAGGCAAAGGAGCATTCTCCCTTCCTCACCTGAGGAAGCAGCATGGACTCAGGGAGATGGAGGTCCCTGTCCCCACGTCCTCTCCAGCCCAGTGCAGCCCCATATGGGACATTGGTGTCTCCACCCCTTTCCCCACCTGGAAGAGACAGCCTGGTCTCTATTTCCCAATGCTTTGAGCCTGATGGGGAGAGCTGCTGGCACATGACAAAAACAAGCCAGGCACGTGGGACACATCTGAACACAGCAGTTGCAGGGAGATGCTCCCCAGCTGCTCTGTCCCCTGTGCCCCGGTCGCACAGCCTTGCTCACCATCAGAGCTCATCACGGGCCGTGGAGCGGAGGTGGTCAGCACTGCCCCGTGAGTCCCTCAGAGTCTTCTGTGAGCCAACCCAGTCAGTCTTCTTGGCATCGTCATCCCAGATGGTGGAAGTCTCTGTGTCACTCAGCCAGTTGCTGTCCCCAGCGTAGTGAGTGGGATAAACCAGGAGGGGGTGAGCTGAAAACACCAGCAAGTCCCGTGGGGAGAAGTGCCGCTTGTAATCCTCGCTGGAGAAAGTGGAGCAGACCCGAGAGAAGAAACTGGCTTACAGAGCATGGCACAGAGGAGAAAAAGCACTGGGAAAACCATATCAACCACCCGGGAAGGGTCCATGCAGGGCAGGGGATAGGAGGGTTGTGGGGTACCAGGCATGGAGCTGGGGAAGGCTGGGCAGGGACTGTGGAGGGATTACAGAGAGCATAGGACCTGTCACTCCCCACCAGCTGGGGCTGGCTCTTGGCACAGAGTGGGTCTCTGGCGCAGCATCCAGCTGGCCCTGAGACAGGGCTGTCTGGTGCTGTTATGCCTGTAAGCAGGGGGCTTCCAGCTGCTCCTGGTGCACATCCAGAGCACTAATCTGTCCCTCCGTCCACCTCCAGCCTGCCTTTTACATGCCTGATCCCTGTGTTCCTCCATCCTGCTCACAGGATGGCCAGTCCCTTCTTTCCCAGGACACCCACCCACTGGTGCTCACTGACCCCCTAAATTGCCTCCCCTGCCCCAGACAAAGCCTTACTGCTGACCCCCACCCCAGAGAGGGGCATGGAATTTCTCCAACTTGGGGCTGAGACCCCCAACCAGGGGTGGGGGACCACACAGCCCCCCAGCACCAGGGTACAGGGGGCTGCTCCCCACCCCTTGCCATGGGGCCAAGACCCTGTGCAGGGCCCACATCAAGTCCCAGCTCCATTCCTGTTCCCCCACCCCATACTGGCAGAGGGCCATTTTCCAGCGGCCAGTGGCCAGGCAGCAGCAGACTGAGAATGAGCTCATGCTACAGATGTTTTCCTCCAGCATGAGTAATGCCTGCAAGGGGGGGAACAGGGTGAGGTGGTGACAGCGGAGAAGAAAAACACTGTCCCACACCGACATGGTCAGGCCAGCACCCTCCTGCACAACCTGCTCCTTACTTGGGGTGCTTGTCATACATGATGGGCAGATACTCGTCCACTGGCAGCATTTTGGAGAGGGGTTTGGTGGCCAGCAGCTTCTGTGCCCCATGGTGGGAGATGGCATAGGCCAGTGTCCAGTACGAGTACCCAGCCACCACCAGGTTCCGCACGCCTTCCACAGGTGCCTCATCCTCATCATTCACCTGTTTCCTCCCCAGGTAGCTGTGGAGTGGCCAAGGAACGATGAGAGCCAGCCTTGGGGACCCCCACCCCACATCCCCCTAGCCCCAGCACCTACATGAGGTCCCAGTCCTGCTGTGCCTGCTCCAGCTCCTCCATCAGCCGCTGCAGCCGTGCTGGGAAGGCGGCCTCGAAGCGCACATCGTCCTCGAACACCACTGACCGCTCCAGCCCCCGGGACACGATCTGGGGGAGGGGACAGAGGTGCAAGCCTATCCCCACACCACTCTGGGCCATACTGGGGCCACTGACCCTGCAGGACACCCCTTCCCCCCAGGTCTTCCAGATATCTGGATATCTGTGATATCCAGATATCTGTGATGCTCACAGGGTCCCTGCCCACTGCTGGTGACCCTTAGGGACCCCATGGCCACTATGGCCCCCATACCTCCTTCCAGATATTGTAGTGGCTGAGGAAGCAGCCAACCTCGCCCTTGGTGAGCGTGCGGCCGGAGAAGGGATCGTAGTACCCAGGTAGCAGGTCCACACCCAGCACCTTGATGTCACTGCTGTTGAGGGTGCTGCAAGGCGAGGGGTTACATCAGCAAGGTGTCTCCCCAGCCACTCCCCGTCCCCTCCCCAGGGTGACACCAGGGGACTGGCTGAGCAGTCCCCCATGGTCACCTGCCATCCACAGCATCCACCACCCGTGGAATGATTTCCAGCTCCTGCAGGGATGCCAGCATTCGCTGCCGCCGGTCTGGCCTCCGCACCAGGTTGATTAGGAAGATCTGGGGAGGAAGAGGAGAGCCCCAACAATGTCACGGGGGACACACAGCCTGCCCAGCTACTGCAGGATGGGGACAGAGGCTCAGGCTTTGCCGTGGGTGGATGCAATCAGAGGCATGGACAGGGGGACACGAGCGGCTCCACTGGGCACTTACTTCATCAAAGCCCATTTTTGTGAGTGGCCTGGGCAGGAGAGAAATGTGCCTGGAGCGTTGCATGGGGGGGCCATCCACTGTGGAGAGAGGAGACACTCTTCAGAGGAGCCCAGATTCCCCTGGCTGGGAGCTGGGGCTGACATCCCTGTCAGGACCTGGAGGCCTCCAGGACCTCTCCACCCATGGGCACTCACCCATGGCCTCCAGCGTGAGGTGCACAAAGTTGGCATGATCATCCTCCAGCGTCTGGTGGGCCTTCACAGGAACATTGATGTACCCAAAGTGGTGCTGGTTGCACACATAGACCTCCGCACCTGCCAGGTGAGACAGGTGAGCAGCACAGCTCCCCCAAACCCCTGCACACCCCAAAACCCCCATCACCCTCACCAGCCTCCTGGCAGGAGTAGGCAAAGACAATGATGTCATCAAAGGCCCAGGTGTAGTTGGGATGGGGTGGGTAGAAAGCCAATTGCAAGGTCTCCTCCTTCCGCAGGTCGATCAGGAAGGTGGCATAGACCATGGGGACACGGAAGCAGCCCAGGCGCTGCCGGTTCTTGGTGGGGAAGTAGTCAGCTGTCCGGCGATAGTATCCCTGTGGCACACCAGCACAATGCCCCATGGCAGAGGGCTCCTCCACCATGGGGGTGTCTCACTCTCCAGAGCTTTCTGGGGACGTACCTGGGGTGTGATGCCACACCAGAAGTTGGAGTAGAAGGTCTGCGAGTCCAGCATGGGGGCCACCACTGACTTGTTCTGTGCCATGAGAAACTTGAGGGTCTGGTTGTTGGTCAGGACACTGTCAGTGTCCATGAACTACGGAGACAGCACAGGTTCTGGAGACATGGAGAAGCCCACCTCAGCCCCCACCCCACCAGTGCCCCAAGCCCCTTACCAGGATGTAGTCTGCCTGCTGCTCCCGGGCATAGGTGAGAGCTTCCTGCTTCAACTTCATCACGTTTTCATAGCGTTTGTCACTCCAGTGCTTGGGACCAAGCTCATCAGGGTAGGAGCTGGGCAGGGGGAGGCAGGGGTTAACCTCACTCACTGGGAACACAGTAACTAACTCGGTGCAGGCTGTTCGTGCCGGCAGGCTGAGTCAGCCCCGCTCTGATTTGCTCTTCCTGGTCCCCGGCCACGGAGAGTTGATGCTGCTCCAGGAGCCCCTCACAGCCCACACCTGCCCCCACCCAGCCCTCACCCAGCCTCACCTGGGCTCCTCTTGCACCTTCCAGGTCACCGAGTGATAGTCCTTCCCCACCGCCCCCAGCCACTCCTGCAGCATTGCCGTCGTGTTGTCCGAGTTGTGATCTGTTGCACACCTGGGGTGAGGGGACATCAGCCTCTGGGGTCCTCCTCAAGGGACAACCAGGACCTCACCCTGCCCCAGAAATGCTCACGGGGCCAAAACACTGAGCCAGTGACAGCCTTGCTTGGGAGCATAACATGTAATTTGAAGAATCCAAGGCTACGCAAGCAGGAGGGAGAGCGCCAACTGGTAATTTCTTCCCCAGTGCCACTGCCAGCCAGGCTGTTCCACAGCTCCCGCCCCTCATCCCTGCAGCCCAGTGGCTGTCCTGGACATGTTCTTCTCACCTCAGCGTTGTGACTGCCCACCATGATCATTGCAGCACAGCCACTTTGTCCCCCTGCCCCCCTGCACGCCACATTACCCCTGTGCATCCCACTGTTCCAGCAGTGCAAGGACTCAACAGGCAGCAAAAAATCCCCCTTCCTGAACATTCCCTTTACCAGGCATCACCACCATTCCCAACTCTCCCACCGTCCTCACAACAATGTCCACAGGGAGCCTAGCACAGACAGAGCTGAGCCCACCTTACACTGGGCCAAACCCCAAGTTCCCACACTCCTTGGCACCCTCGACCTGTCAAAGAGCCCCGGGACATCCCCGAGGCACTGATGTCATGGAGATTTGACGGAGACAAGGCAGGATCTGTGTCTCCCCTGCTCCACGGGCTGCTCTTGAAACACCCTGCGGTCGGGGGTTCCCGGGGGGTGCAGCGGGTAAAGGTGAGGCTCCCCCTTCCCTTTCCCCTGCAGGCAGTTGACCCCTGCCCCAGCCCTGCCGGGATCCCCCCGCCAGCCGCCGCCTGAGCTCCCCCACAAAAGCAGCTGCAGAAAAGTTTCCGACAAGTTCAGGCGAGAGACGGCAGTGGCGCAACGAGGAGACAGAAAACTCCTCTTCCAGCCAACCCCCGGCACGGTAAAGGGGGCTTGGGCTGTCTTTGGGAAAGGGGGGCTGAGGGTGAGCCCTGCAGGGAGGGGGAAGGCAGCGTCTGTCCCTGATGATGCAGAATCCCCTTGTGCCCAGGGGTCCCTCGCTCACCAGCCCCACAGCTTCCGCAGGGGAAAGATGGGGGTCCTGCCCCTTCATCGCGGGGCTGTCCGAGCCCCTCCTGGTTCCCTGCTGGCTCCCCCACACGGGGCAGAGCCACCCCAAACATTTTGGGGCTGGGGGCGCTGCTACCAGCGGGGTCTCTGTTCCTCCCGAAGGTCTCTAAAGATCCCATTTCCCCGCAGGCCCCCGCTCCTTCGAATCTGTTCTGTCCATCTGTTATTCCAAGATCACCCCGAGCCCCCAGTTCCCCCACTCTCCCTGGCTCCCCCCCCGCATTGTCCTTCGGGTCCCTGCTACCCTGGGCTCTCCATTCCCCTCACATTCCCCTTACTCCCCAGGACCTTCCTTCCTCCGCACTATCCCCGTTCCCCCGGGGCTCCCCGTTATCCCCGCGGTCCCTGTGGCTCCAGCATCCCGGTTCCCCGCGAGATGCCCATTCCCCCACATCCCTCTCCTCCCCCAGCACCCGTGCTGCTCTCCGCACCGCGGGATGCCCGCTCCCCCCGCGTCCCGGCTCCCCCCGGGGGTCCCACTCCCTCACCACAGGGCGATGCTGCTGGCGGGATAATCCAAGCGCTCCAGGGCTCCCAGGCAGTGCGGCAGCGAGTGCTGCGCGTTCCGGGCCAGGAGGGCGAGTACCAGGCGCGGTGGGGCTGGCCCGGTACCGGTGCCGGTACCGGTGCCGGTGCCCAGCAGCAGGAGGAGGGCGCAGAGCGGCCCCGCGGCGCCCATGGCGGAGGCGGCGGGCGGGGAAGGGGCGGGCTGGGACCCGCCGCGCTCAGCGCACCCCCTGCCCCCGCCCCCGGCCCGGCCCCGCCGCCGCAAGCCCCGGGGGCCAGTTTGAGTCGGGTTTCCTTAAATAGAGTCGATATCGGTGCAGAGCCCCGCGGAGCTCACGGCCGGGGGGCGAGAGACTGGGGGACACCCCGGGACGCACCAGGGCATCCCCATGTGCATCTCCAGGGCATCTGCCCACGGTGCCTGCGCTGCATGGGTGGGTGGGCAATGGGATGGAGGGGGGCTCATGTTCAGGGGAATATGGCCAAGGGCGCTGGGTGCCGGGGGCATCATCGCCAGGAGGGCTCGTGGACAAGGGGATCACGGCCAGAGGCTTGTGGCTGAGGGGGGATTTGTGTGGCGAGTGGTGGCTGAGTGGGCTCATGGAATTCGTCCTCACCAAGGCAGCCCACCCCGCTGAGCCGTGTCCCACCGGGGCTGTCCTCCATGGCTGACCATTCGCAGGCCCTCAGGCGTGCCTGTGACGTGTCCGAGCCGCGGGCAGGGGCAGGCCCGGGGCCTGTGGGACGTTTGACCAAACCTTCTGGTTTTCCACCCAATCCATAAATAAAGCCGTCAGCTCCCAGAGCAAGCGCGGGCCTGGAGGTGGACACGTCCTGCAGAGCAGTAACTCCGTGCTCTCCCCAGCAATGCCGGACACCTCTCCCTGGTGAGGGACGGGTGGATGTCACGCCCTGTGCCCACCCGCATCAGGGTGAGGGGTGCCCCAGGGGCTGCTGTCTCGGGATCCCGGTGTCCCCCCGGGGGGCTCCATCAGGGTGCGGCAGAGGGGTCGGGAAGTGAACAATCCAGGAATACCTGAAAAAAGCAACAGAGAGGGCGGGGGACTCACAGGACCCAGCAGTGACTGCAAGGGGAGAAAAATGCTGTTTACAGCCCCGGCTCGGACAAGTATTTCGGGAAGGGCTCGGCGCCAGCGCAGCCGGGAATTCCCAGCCATGGAGGAGCTGCGGGAAGGAGCAGGCGCCCCAGAGCTCAGCACAGCCGCACCCACCCGTGCCCGTGTCGGGACTCCACCCGTGCATCCGCCCGGGAAGGCTGAACGAGAGGCAGCCCCTCTGCCCTCCGCCGGAGCCCTCGAGCACGGCCCCGCAGCCCAGGCGGGGATGAGGGCGGAGCAAGGGCCGCAGATCAGCGGGGATGCCCGCGGAGCCCACGGCCCCCCCGTCCCTCGGGGACACCCCCCGCCGGCACCGCCCCCACCCGCGGCCCCGCGCCCGGTCGCTGCTGCCACCTCCCGGCGCCGCCGCACCGCCCGTCCCGGCTCTCGGTGGGGAGCCCGCGGTGCCTCCGCACTGGATCTGATCCCCACGTCTCCACAACCCTCTATCCCTGCCTTTCTTCATCCCTGCATCCCTGCATCCCATCATCCCTATATCCCTGATCCCCACACCCCTCCAGCCTTTCACCCCTCCATTCTTTCATCCCTGCTCTTCTTCCTGCCTGCATCCCTTTTCTTCTTCATCTCCTCATGTCTCCATCCCTGCATCCCTTCCCTTCTTCACCCCGATATCCCCACATCCCTCCATCCCTGCATTGTCTCTCAGGGTCACAGCTGGCCCTGCCCTTCCCCTGGCACCCCACACAGTTCAGCCACCCCAGCACAGCCATGGCCCCACTGCCCTGGTTCAGCCCTCACCAACACTCCCTGGCCGTGGGCTCCAGAGCAGAGGAAGGGAGGTGAGACTGCCCTTCCCACAGCCCCATCACCCCCAAAGCAGGCAGAGAGGAAGGGGGGCCACCACCGTGACACAGGGAAACTGAGGCACAGGCCAGTGGAATGTGCTGCACATAGGCTGGGACTGAACATCCTGTGCCTGTCCCCCCAAGCTCAGCTGGGGTCAGAATTCTCCCTGCCTTTGCAATCTGCCTTCCCCCCACCATATCCTGGCTGCTACTGGGCTCAGAATGGACCCTCAGAGCCCCTGAGAGCCAAGGGGCACCTTAAAAGCAGTTTTGGGCATGCAAGGGAAAACAACCCAGGCGAGCTCAGGGAGAAGGGACCCACCCATCTCCGTGCTGTGCCTCAGCACCTCTGTCTGCACCACGCTGCTAATGCAGGGCTGTGACAGCTCCCGTGCCCCAGCAGTGGGACTGGAAGGCAGGTGGCAGGTCCCCCCAGGGCCCAGGGTGTCCCCATGGGGCTCAGGACACCCTCCCAGCTCCATGCCCTGATGGCAATACCTGCGATACAGAGCCAGCATCTCAGGCCTGCAAGCATCCTGCCTGGAAAACCACCTTCCCATCCCCAAGGCTCCAGGCAGGAGCAGCACTGCACTATGTTTACACGAGTATGTTTTCTTTTTTTTTTACAGGAAAAAGTTGCTTTTGGACCCAGGGATGAGGATTTTGGTTACCTCCCATCCCTCTCCACCCTTTCCTTGAAATTTTCTGGGATTTTCAGCAAAGCCTTTGAAAAGCTCCAGTTTCCTCAAATGTCACATTTTTCTGCATTAAAAGGTTCTCAACCTTGGTTGCAAAAGGCAAATATATAAAGATATGTGTGTGTATATATATGTATCTATAAATGCAGAAATTCTGTGTGTGTACATGGCTGAGGCCGGTACAAATCCCTCAGTCAACAAAATATTTTTATTAATCTTTTTTTCACGAAAAAACATCCTGGGAACCCCTAGCTGCCCAAAATCCATGGTACTCCCAAGGGTCCCCATTCCCAGGCTGTGATACTGCCCAAGGGATGCTCTCCCCTCCAGACATGCCTAATCCACACCTCCCCTGACTTACCCAGCCTCAAAACCTCAGCCCTGTTTCCTGCTGGGGAAACTGAGGCACAGAGCCCTCCCCCCAGCTCCTCAGCCTCCCAGCAAGTGCCTGTCCAGGGGGAATTCTGGAACCAAGGGAGTGCCTGTGAATACACCGTACCCTCTGCTATGCAAGCCCCGCATCCTGCACCATTCCAGCTGTTCCAGATGTTTTCACCACCTCCCAGCTGTTGGGTAGCTCAGGAGGCCAGCGCTCCCCTCTCAGCTGAGTTTTCCTTCCAGCTCTCTGCTAAACCCATCACATCCATGGGCCCTGCTCCTCTTTCCTACTTGCAGGCTGCTTCTGCAGCGAGCAAAAACTACAGACCTTCCCACAGAGAAAAATACTGGGGAATTTACGCCATCTTGGAGGGATTTGGGCCATCCTGGGAGGGATTTTGGCCACCCGGGGGGATTGTGGCCCACCCAGGAGATGTTGTGCCAGAGGAGCTGGAGGCTGATGGGAGCAGCATTCTCATCCCGGCTGTGGGGAAAGGGAGATTTGTGCCACTGTAAATGGGGCAGTGACACAGCACCGGTGTCCCCAGACCTCAACACATTGGGAGACTGACTGAAGTATTCCTGGTGGGCTGTGAAATTCTGGGTGTGAAGGCTTCCTGGGGGTCCTTCTTGGGAGCAGGAAGCCAGGGCCATGCTCCACTCCACCTGCAAGGCACTGCCACCCTTGGAGCCACATCCAAACCCTGCAGTGGCCAAATCCTGACTTTCCTGGCTGGCACCGCTGGTTCAGCCCCAGAAGAGCCCCTTCTCTCCCCAGTCTGGACCACATCTTTTGGCACCAGGGCTCTGGGTATCAAAGGGGACCCCAGGCACCTGTCAGTGGGCAGAGAGACACCTCCCACTGCAAAGGGAAACTGAGGCAGGAAACCAACGCTAGGCTGTCAGTGAGCACAGAGAGGCTGCACACGCTGAGGCTTCACTCCAAGGACAACAGGGATCGTCCCTCTGTCCCCCTCATGCCACCTCTCAGAGGGACAGCGACAGAGGGGTACCCGATGGGCCAGGTCCCCCCGGCGATGTGCTGACCGGTGCACTCCCGTCCCCTCCCTCCTCTCCCCGCAGTGGGGCTGGCGGTCGGTCCCGTCCCAACCCGGGGCAGCTGTGACCGAAAACAAAGCTGTCCCCTTCGGCACAATACCCTTCTGTCCCCCCCCCAGCTGCTGACCGCTGGGGTGGGCAGCGACCGGGCTGGAGGCGTCGAGGGGCCGTGCCAGGCCCCCGCTGGCAGGGGACAATGTTGGCAGTGATGGAGAGTAGGTATTTCAAAAGGTTTTGTTTTCGGGTTGACCCGCCGAGCCGGCGTGACCCCGCAGCCCCCCACCCAGCCCTGCTCCTCCGTCCCAATAGAAACCGGCCACATTCCTGACCTCGAGCGGGCGGGGGGGGGAAGTTTCAAACCTCCCCGGGAAAGAGACAATGGGGGTGTCAGGGCAGTGATTTAGGAGGGGGGGCTCTTTCCATCACAAAGGCGAGACAAAGGCGCTCGACGCTGGGAAAGGGGCTTCGGCGGCGGCTCAGGAGAGGGGCCGTGGTATTGTGCCTGGCCAGCCGCCCTCGGCAGCAGCGCTGCCAGGGCCCACCGGGTCCCACCGTGTCCCATTAGATCCCACCGGGTCCCACTGGGTCCCACCGGGTGCCGGCAGGTGCCACTGGGTCCCGTTTGGTCCCACTGGGTCCCCTTTGGTCCCACCTGCCTCTTCACCCCACCCGAGCCGCAGCTTTCCCCGCGGCCACCCTGGAGACCGCGGTCTGGTGGCTTCGTGGGTGTCACCACGACCCACGGTGGGAGGGAGCGAGTTCCCATCCTCACGTGGGGTGGCTGGGGCACCTCTGGGCTCCCCAGCTCCCCAGTGCAGCGGGGCTGGCCTGGGACCAGCCCAAGCTTTGGGCACCCCGTGGTTCAGGGCTCAGACCGGGGCCGGGCCCCCCATGGGCAGCTGTCCCTGAGCCGGGGGACGCTGAGCCCCAGAGCCCTGAGCTCCCCTCCCCGTCAGCCCTCCCGGCTGTCCAGGGTTCCATTCTCCTCTGCAGTGGCCATTCCCGGTTCCGAGGGCCGGCGAGGGATCAGCAGCGCCTCTGTGAGGAGCTCAAAGGGGCTTTGTGCACCCCGGGGCTGCCGGCACCCAGCACCACCGGCCACCGCCGGCACGGGCACGGTGCCGGTGCCCACCCTGCCCACACCTCGCAGCCTGCGAGCCCCACAAACCCCCCTGTTTGCAACTGCCCCGTCCCACCCTCCTCCTCCATCCCTGCGGGTCTCAGCCCCTAAACCGTGGCATAACCACCCCATTAAAAAAAAAAAAAAAAAAAAAAAGGTAAGAGAAGAAAAACGAAAAAAAAAAAAAATCCAGGAAACTGCTTAAGCAGACAACTTACAGTGTCCTCTGCTGCCGAGCTGAGCCCATGTCTCCAGCCACTGTCCCAGTGACGACGGGATCGGAGCCTGCACGGAGAGGGGAGTTTTTTTACAGGATAAATGTTTTTCTCCCGGTGCTGGACGGCTGATCCGAAGGAAAAGCTGGAAACAAGTTCATTGGTTTTGCTCTAGCTCCCTGTCCTTGCCCTAATTTTTTTTCCTGGCAGCTGGTGGGAGGAAGGGAGCTGGCAAGGTGATGCTTTTTGGGGAAGTGGGGAACTGCTAAGTGAAAGAGGCATTGACCGCACCGGGAGCCTGGGAAAGCCGGGGGGCTGCCAGGAGGGCGGGAGCCTGATCCCCGACCCACCGTGCCGAGGCTCACGGCTGTGTCCAGGCTGACCATCGTGCCGAGGCTCACGGCCGAGCAGCGCCCGGGGGCAGGTGGAGGGGCGCCGGCGGGATACACCAGAAAGCCAATGACATCATGTTGTGGGTTTGTTTTTTTTTTTTTCCCGGGATGAAATTTGCAGACAACTTCCCCGACCGCCCGCGAGCGCTGGGGCTCCGCGGTGAGGAGCAGGACGGGTCTCCCCAGGACACACAAGCACCCATAGAGGGCTTGGCCAGGGCTTTATTTTTTTTTCCCCTTTTGGGTTAGAAGAGCTACATTTTGTTTTTTAACTCGCTGGTGCCTTGCAGGGGCTCCCCAGCACACGGAGAGCGGGACCGGCCGGCGGCTGAGCAGAGCAGCCCGGCACAGCCGGCGCCAGCGCCCCGGCGGGGACCCCCCATCCCCACGGCGGGGCAGGATCCGGCCCCGGCCGCCCAACCTGGGATGGCTCCTTTCGCCTCTTCCCTCTTAATTTTGTTTAGAAACTTGTCAGGTTGGTAGATAAAGGAGGTGGAAAGATCAATCCCGGCTTTTCATCAGTGTGGGAAAAAGTATTTCACTAATCCATATTTATTGGTGTAAGGAACCGGGGGGGGGGGAGGGCAAGAGACCCTAATGGTCAGAGCAAAGGACAGAAGGGACAGTTTAAGGCTGCCCTTTTCCGAGAGGTCACATGTCACCAAAATCTTTCGGTTGTCTCGGGATTGGTTACATTCTGTTCTCTTTTTTTCTATTGAGGTTGCCAAGCAACTGGCTAAGACCAGCCAAGATATTTTCTTTATTACAAGTGGAGCAGAAAGCAGCAAGGAGGAGAGAGATAAAAAAAAAAAAAAAACGGGGAGAGAAGAGAAGAAGTTTAGACAATTAACATTTATAGGATCACATAACTTCATTAACTCGGCTGAGATTTGGGAGAGAGACTAAAAAAAAAAAAAAAAAAAAAAAGAAAAAAAAAAAAGAGAATGGTGGGGAGCATTAGGAATTAAAACAAGTTAAAAGGCCGGCAGGTCCGGGGCTAAAACAATGCCAGAACACCCGGAGCAGCGACAGGGGCTTCCCTCAGATGGTTCCCGCTTCCCAAAGAGTGGCCAGTCCCAGGCAATGGCTGCAACCCAGCTCAGGGGCCTTCAGCTGCTGCTGCTCTTTTTTCTTTTATTAAATGCTGGCTTTCTTTTGGTTTTCACGCTCGTAGGAAGTGGGTTTATTGCTACTGGCTCTGGCAGGGACGTGTTGGGACGCAGAGGAGCCCTTCCCAGGGAGGCGTGTGGCTGCGGCAGGAGCTGGGCATGCCCCTGGCCCCGGCCCACGGGGAAGGGGCTGTGAGGATGTGGCTGTCCCCAAGCCCCGGGACACCTTCATGCCTCTTCAGGGTGGGCAAAACCTCCCAGGGAGGGAACGAGGCTCTGTGGGAGAGCAATCCCCAGTCGCAGATCCCTGCCCTGTTGGTCCCTGCGCAGGGTTTGGGCCTGACAGTCTCTGACACTGCCCTGGGCTCCAGGGGTGAGGCCCAAGGCAGGGGACACTGCTGAGGGTTGGGGACAGAGACTGGGGTCACCCTGCGGCTCAGTGGGGCTGGGCTGCCCCAAACACCCCTGGGGCTCCCAGCACTCACCGGTCCCTCTCCCCGCCTGCCCAGTCCCTGTGTGAGGACACGAGGGAAGGCGAGGACAAGCGGGGATCTCTGCTGTGAACCCTTCCAGACTCCGGTCCGGTTCTGCCCAGGGACCCCGTGACTCCCAGGGTGGTGGCAGGCAGCAGTGGACAAGGCCGGCCACCTCCATGCTCTTCCCTTGGACTGGGGGGACCTTCGGCAGGTTGGAGCCGGGGGTCCCCGGGCGGGGAGAGGCAGGCGATGTCCCCGCTGCTCCTGCGGCCGGAGTCCGCAGCTGCCGGCCTGGCACCTCGGTAATATTCATTAGGGGAAAACAATGAGCATTATTTATCCCCAGCACTTTCCCTGCCGCTGGGGGGCCGAGTTGGGGTGCAGGTGACCCCATACCCCACGGGGTACCCGGGCAGTGTCACTCCCGCGGCAGCAGAACGGAGGGGGTCTCCAAGGGGGACCGAGTGGGTGGGAGGGGACCCCAGACCCAGCTCTGCCCGGCGGCTCGGGGGGGATCCCCACAACCCCGAGTGGGGCCAGCCGCGGCCGTCCCCGGGGCTGGGCGCCGAGCCCCCGGGGTAGAGTGCACCCCGCGCCCCGGGCCCGGCGGTGCGGCGGCTGCGGGCCGGGCCGGAGCCGAGGTTTGGGAGCTGTGTCTTTAAGAGATGGCTGGCTCCAGGTTGCAGCTGCTGTTTCTGTGCTATAGAGACAGTGGAGATTCATTACTCCTAAAACACAATGGGCATTTATCACCCCGTGGTGTTATTCAAATCCAGTACCAATTGAAGGTCATCCCCATTCTTTTCTCGCCGGCTCTGCAACACATTTATTGTTGTGCCGTTCAACTAAAAGCCCTGCCCGGCCCCGGCGCAGCCCGCAGAGCCCCGGTGTGCGCATCCCTCCCGGGCGGATTTGGGACCCTCCCGGGTGGATACGGCGTGGAGGAAGCGGGGCAGAGCCGCGGCGGCTCGGCCGGGCTCGGGGCCGGCAGCAGGTGCCGCGGGAGCCCCGCCGCTGTGCCCCGCCGAGCCGCGGGGGCCGCCCGCTCCGCCCCCGCGGGACGCACTTTCCGCGCCCCGTGGAAACTCGGAGCCCCGTGGGCCGCCGGGGCCGAGGGCGGCTCGGGCAGCCGGGGGTCCGCCGCTCGCCCGCAGCCCCCAGCCTTCTCTCGGGGCGACCTGCCCGGCCCCGCCGCGGAGCGGCCACGGCCACCGGCGCTGGCATCGGCGGGGGAAGCGCCGGCAGCGGGCCGGGATTTTCCCTGGCTGGAGAGGGGGGATTTCTTCCCAACTTCGTGGGCGCCGGTCGGTGAGGAGGGGCTGGGGAAGAAGCCTGGATTTTCATATTTTTTCCTTTATTTTTATTTTTATTATTATTCTTATTAATATTTCCCCCCCTGCGGTCATTTATAAATTTCGGAGATTTGTTCAAAGTGCACGAATTTTGAGGGCGATCCGCTTGGAATTGGTGGATTCTCCAAGGCAGGAGCGGCGCGGCTGCAGCGCGGGGCCGGGGTCTGTGCCCGCAGCATCACCCCCGCGGAGCCCCGCGGCTGCCGGAGGCACCGAGCCCCGCCGCGGCCGCCAGCTCCGGCGCACCGAGCCCCCGCTCCACCGGGGCTGCTCCGGCAGGGATGGATCGTCGCTTTTCGTTTTCTGTCTTTTTTCTTGTTCGTTTCTTTTTCGGTTTTTTTTCTTTTTTTTTTATGTTGGTTTTTTTTTTTCCCCTTTTTTATTCCTTTTTTTTTCTTTTTCTTTTTCTTTTTTTTTTTTTTTTTTTTAATAGGGCTGCTTTTTAATTTTTTTTTTTTTTTTTTTTTTTTTTTTTTTTTTTTTGAGGGGTAAGAAATGAGTAGGTAAAATTAAACTCCTCGCGGTGCCATTAAATGGAACCGGGATGCGAAACGCCGCGGCTGCGCTCGAAACTTGTCGGGGCTGGAGCAGCGGCTCGGCGGGGCCGGGAAGCGGGAGCGGGGGGCGGCGGGAGCCGGTCAGGGCCCGTGTGTCCTTCTTTTCCAGGCTCCAGCCGGATTCCCCCTGGAAGATCCCGCGAGCCCGGGATGGGAATCTCCGCTCCTGATTGTCCAAACGCAATTCTTGTGCGATGGAGCCGTACGAACCAAGAATTGTGTCTGGACATCTGTAGCAGAGGTTTCACCTCCTCCGGCGGGGCTCCAGGACGGTTCTCGGGGCACAGGACAGAGGACGGACCTTCCCCGGGCCCGGGGCACGGCAGGTAACCGCTCCCGGCTGCGTCCCGGGGGTCGGGGCCAGGATTTCAGGGAAACTAAGGAAACACCAGCGGCGGCTCCGCTCTGCTCGGCGTGGCCGAGGGTGCCCGGTCTCAATGCGTCAAACACTGGCCGGGTCATCACCGGGACGGCCAGCCCGGACCGGGGAGACACCGGGCAGGCACCGGGCAGGGACGGAGGGGCCGAGCCTCGGGCACCGGCGGTTTGCCGGGGGCGGTGGGGCCGCAGCCGGGCGCGGCGGGCCGGCACTTCGGCCCTGCGGCTCCATCCCGGTTTATCCTTCTTAGGTTTATTTATTTATCTATTTTAACATTGCGGCTTCGTTTCATTTAATGTATTTCGGTGTGCACCCGGCCCCCTGCACCGGGACACTCTTCCGGTGCTCTTGCCGCAGCCCCGGGCACACGGAGGCCGCTCCGATTGCGCTGGGTCTCGGTCGGGCCGGGAATCGGCCCCGCCGCTCGGGCACCGGGCGGGCTTGGCGGAGAGCGGTTCCGGGCTGCGGGCACGGCTCTCAACGCCGCGGCGGCGTTCGGGGAGCCCCTCGGAGCGGAGCAGCCCCCGCGGAACGGCGGCCGGAGGAAGGCTCGTTCTAACAGAGAGGCTTTATGAATCCAGCAGCCAAACGGCTCGGCCGGGGCTGCCAAGGAAACCCAGGAGGAGGAGGGAAGCATTACAAGATCCGAGCAGAATTTTCACCAAGAGCCTATCTAGGACAAAGCTGGAGGGGGAGAATGTTTTAAAAGGCTTTTATTTCAGAAACTTTTTGTTGCTGTTGTTGTTACAAGATTTAGCTGTACCCCTCTTCTCCACCCCCCGGCTTCCTTCGTCTTCCCATTTCTAGCTTTTTTTAGCAGTGATTGACAGCTTTTACTACAGCAGGAGCTAAGCCACCTGGGTCTACCTGCACTATCGAGGGGAATAACAGCTCCTGGGGAAGGAACCCATCTTATCTGAGCAAACAGCTGGGGGGATGAGAACAGACAAGCCCAGCCTAAGGCACAGAGGCAGGGTAGAGGAAGGGCAGGCAGCAGTGCTGAAGATGAACCTGCTTTTTCCCATTGTGTTCCAGTCCGTTTCAAGCCGCACCCCACTCAGGTTCCTTGGTTTTCAGCCAGCTCCTACCACCACCTGGAACCCCCTTCCACTGTCCCGGCCCAGCTAAACTGAGGGCCAGGAACTCGGGACAGAGAAGAGCTTTGGCCCGTCTGTGTCATTTACAATTGGCGTGAGCTGGACTCAAGTTGCTGTGGCTGGATTTGGAAAAGGCTGAATCTCGGTTTGTCACCAGCCGTGGGTTGAAGCTGGGGCTCATCGTAGGCTGTGGGTGCTCTTAATTCCGCAGGTTGTGGAGGGGTAGACATGAGAGAGGAGTCAGAGGAGAAGTCAGCTGAGGGAATCACTCTCTCCACATCAGACAGAGGAATTCCTCGTCAGGCGCAGCGCGGGAGAGGCTCCGTGTGCGCAGCACTCGGGGTGTTGGGCCAGGCTGCCTGAGCAGGGCTGCTGCACCGCCTGCTCCCCACCTGCTCAGCAGCTCCTGAAGATCAATGGCTATCAGAGCAGTAGATGGTGCAGATCAGCTCTGAGAGGCACTGAAGGAGCACCGCCGAGCCCTCTGCTCCACGACAGCCGCGGCTCAGGCGGGAGCTGCTGCCGGGGACCTCCGCACGCCGCTGGAGCCGGGCCGGAACAGGTGAGTGGGGCAGGGGGGAGCGCAGCAGGACAATCCTGGTCAGGCACTCCTGGAAGCTCATGCAGCATGTTTCAGACCTGTTGGTGCCAATGCTATCCTCTCTGAGCCCATCTCTCTGCTCTCGCCGTAGCCTCCTGGCTGGCAGGGGCTGGTCTGTCTATGAGGAAACTTCTGGAAAGCCAACAACACCCATGGCCCTAGCAGAACCACACACACCCACTTCCTCAGGGCATGCAGTAAGAAGCCTCTCCCTCCCACTGACTCAAGGGGTTAAAATCCACTGACTTTCTCAGGTCTTGGCAATTTAACTGTGCATCTCCAGCCCCAGCCCTTCTCCAGCCAGACTGCAGCTCCCACCTGCACAGAATGCAGTGCAGCCTGATCAATTCTGTCTATCACGGTGACAGAAAGATCATTTGCTGCCCTGATCACTCTGTGCTGTCTCAGGCCGGGTGAGGGTTTGTTTCCCCTCCAACCAAATCATTATAAATTGACATTATTCATGGGCCAGTACTTCACCCTGCCTCAGCTCTGGTATGAAAGCAGCATGAGGGATCAGAAATACAAAACTCAAAAAGCCTATTTGTCTCCTGCTTCCCATAAATAAACATAATGACAAGGTGAAAGTCACTTCTGAGGGCTCTGGAGCTGTCATGTTTGCTACCCTATGGAAAAGCTAGTCAAGACACCTTTTGTTTCCTTGCACTTTCTCACCCTTCCCATGGCTGGTGCAGAGACTGTACCAACATAAGCATCGTGTTAAAAGAATCCTGGTTCCCAGCACCAGAACACCTCACTGCATGTTAAGACACGTTATCCTACTAAGGGTTCAGCACCCCCTCTTCCTCCTGTGAGAGAAAAACAAAGTCCCACATGCTGAGGTGCTCTCTGCTTGTTAGGGTACCTGGAAGTGCAGTCAGGAGAGGTGAAATGAGGATCAAAAGATGGATGCTGTTGTGGTGGACAGAAGGCCGCAGGCTGGCGGGGCTTTATTTGGATGTCTAGAACAAGTGAACGCAGTGGGAAGATGCAGAGACTGGACACAGGCAGTTCAAGAGAGGTTTGGGTGGGTTAAGGTTTTTGTTTGGTTCTTTTTTTCCCAGGGATTTGGATTTACATCCTCTTGTTTTTTCAGGAGTTCACCCGCCGTGCAATGTTGAGATGAAAAGAACATTATCCTGGTCCTGGAGTTTATAATCCAGCTCACCCTGCAGGCCAAGAAAAAAAATGAAAAATTGTTTAAATGTCATTTCCAAATACAAGCTGCAAAGAGAAAACAGCTCATAAAAAGACGGTGAGTATTAGGGAGAGCAGAAGGGGACAGACTGATGTTTTCATCATAACAGAAGCAAAGGTGAGAGACCAGCCACAGTGCTGATGCTCACCACCCCACATGGCTTTCTGGACCAGGGTTTTGATGGAACAGGTGGTTGCCTGAGGCAGGGAAATGGTGAGGGGCTGTTTGTTGTCTGAGCACAACAGTGGGCTCAGTGAGAAGGGAAGACATTTACCAGGTGCCTGTTTGAGCTGAAATCTCCCTGTGGCCTTTACCTGCCAGGCACCACCTGACTTCAGGGAAGGTGGTTCTGTGTGGGGCCTGAAGGTCCCAGGTGCCCCCCACGCTGTTACCCCACATGTGGGGGCACCTGCCAGCAGCCAGAGGTGCAAAAACCACTTCCAGGGACCAAGGAAAAAGGGTGATCTCTCTTCAGACCCTGTCTGACTGATGAAACTCAGCAGGTTAGAGAGAGGCTCCAGGCTTTTGAACAGCCACAGTACAGGAGATAGATTCCAGCCTGCCCCTTCCCCCTCAAATATGAGATGCTTTGCTTGGGGCAAGAATCAGAAATAGCTTCTGTGAGAGCAACCACAGAACAGAGAGAGCAATATTTTCAACAAAGAAAGTCAAACTGAAGGAGTACAGACCATTAGTTCCCAGTCTGCCTCGTTGATGAGCACCAAAATTCCTGGCCTCCTGCAGAACAGAGAAAAATAATTAGGATACAGGACTGCTAAAAAGCTCCACAAATAGTTAAGAACAAGGGATGTCACTGCACAGATCACAAGCTGACTGCCTATAAAGCCAAAAAAGGGATCCTAGCATGGAGGTGGAAACAGGTACAGTCTGTGCCCTTTCTAGATCAAATAAAGGGGACGCAGGAGTAATCCCAAAGCTCATTTGAATGAAAAGGCACCGTTCTGAGGATGCTCCAGGATGACTGCATTTCCGTACCATGCAGAAAAGCCAGGTAATTAAAACCCACGCACGACACTCAAGCGCAGAGAGCTCAGTGTGAAGGCAGGGAAAGCCATTCCAGTGCCCCTACCAGAGGCACTAAACACCTGGGATCCACTCCAAGGCCCTGATTCTGAGCAAAGGGATTCCCCCTCTTTGATCTTCAGTGTCCTGCAATTGTCTCTCCTGTTACCAGGGGACCTGGCACATGCTTCAGCTCACAAAGATCTGTGACGAATGTTAAACACCCCCAGCGCCACCCCGCAGTCAGGGATGGCTTGCACAGCTCACTCTGCTCCATTTCTCTTGCCTTCCTTTTTTTTTTCCTAACCCCCCTCCACGACACTGGCCCCATTTTGATAATAAAAATACATTTCCCAGAAGAAGTATTTGTTGGCATTTCTCAGAATGACTGCTTCAGTCCCAGTGATGTCAGCAGGGAACAGACAGACCTGCTAAAACTCCTGGAATTGAGGATACAGGTACTTCTCTGTTCCAAGTGACAATGAAGAGAAAGTACAAATGGCCCTGCTTCGTGTTTAAGGTTTAAAGATTTGGGGTGAGGGCTGCAAAAGATGCTCTCTGTGGGCAGTGCAAGGTGTGGGTGGGATACCTCCCACTATCATTTAAACAAATCCTGTGTTTTCATGGTCATTGACTTAATCAATACAAAATCCGCCCCAGAGGAAAAATCCCCCAAACTGTGGGGATCAACAGAGAAACATAAGGAGGATTCATAACAGTTGTACTTACACAGATTCCCCTTGCATAAATAACTCTGGTCGCTCTTTCAACAGATTCTGTTTGATCCACTTGAGCAGGTTTCTGATATCCCCTGGAAGAAGGAAGGACAGGGTTTACAAACTAGCTGATGGGTCCCAGTGATGCCAGAGCAAAGTGATTGTTTATCCATGAAAGAGCAGATGAGAACATGCAGGATGGATGGGGATAGCTGCAAAGAAACTCACAGACAGTCCTGTCCCTGTGGTTTGGCTGAAGAGGTTTCCCACAGAAAACTCATCCCACAAAGAATGAATGCAGCTCCTGCTGAAGCACCAATCTGGCAGCAGATTCCCAATGTTCAGGTCTCTGACACGTCCCATATCCTGTCCCATATCTTGTCACCCAACAAATTATGTCTAATTCTCTTGTGCATTTAATTAGATTTAAAAAGTCCAAACAAGCAAGCCTGAACAGAGACAGACACTTTTGCACCAAACCCAGCACAAACTCTCAGAGACATTGGGAGCTCTGGGGCCCAAACCTGCCCATGGCCATGCATTAAACAGACAGGAGGGCTCTGGCCCACAGCTGCATTTTGGACACTTACAGCATCCCTCAGCATCACACCTGCTGCTGTGGAGTGTTCCCCATGCTGTGCCTGCTCCCTCCTTCTACACTTTATGCTTAGAGCTTCTTTATTAAAGCTCAGCCTTTATCTTTCCATTTCAGTAGGTGACAGGAAGGATTTGTCTTCATGTAAAAGGAGGAGGAGACACTGCTGGCGGGTTTTTATAGTATCAATTTTACTTTGTGAGGCAAAAACAATTTCTTTAGTGATAGCATCAGTTAATTTCCTATTGGAGAGGTGAGAAGAGACAGAGGGGGGGAACAATCCGTTACAGGGTTTAGAGAAGCTGACAAATTGCAAAGTGGAGTTCTCCTGCATTTGCCTCTATATTTCACCATTCCACAAACCACTTCATCATTCCGAATCCACAATCAGTTACTCTCCCGGGGCTCCTTTAAACAGCCCTTTGAAAGCCCCAAAAGAGTTTTGTTTGTTTTCAAGAAGCAAAGAAGCTTTCTGAAGGCACAAATCCACCAGTGAGGGCTGCAGCCTTGCTCCAGGAGGAGCAGGGATGGCAGGATGGGTTTCTTATGTGAGGTAAGGTCACTGCACTCATGAGGAGTATTTCCACGTGTGCTTCTGAGTTAAATTCATTCTGTGTACCATTCCCCATGTGTTTGCTTCATGACCAGCAATAATATATGCATTTGTAGTGGCTTGACTCAGGCCAGAACTTATCCCAGGATTTTATGGGATCATGGATGTTATCCAGAGGCAAACTGGGGTTGTTCCAAATAACATCACCCTCATTGCTTCTGTCACACCCAGCATGAACAGCCCTGGTGTAGACAGGTGCACACAGCTAGGCAATGGGGATATGTCCATCTGCAGCAGATGGGGGTCTCTTCTCCCAGGGAAAGGGGGAGGGGGATGCTCTGAGATTCCCCTGTGTTCCCCTTGCTTTCCCAGGACATTGGTGCCTCCAAATCAGCACTCTGACCCTAAAACCCTGCCCAGAGCACAACAGGTATTGCTACGTCCAAGCACTGGACCACTCTGATCTGGGCAAAGGAGCTGCTTTGTGCCTCAAAACTGCCTGGTGAGCTGGATCACCTGCCTGAGGCCAAGCCACGACTGCCTTGTAATGATATGTAGTTAAAAAGAACAAAATAGACCATTTTCTGCCTCCTTCCAGCAACATACACCGGGGACAGGGAGCACCACTTACAAGGTGTGTGTATTTACATACATATACATACATACATATATATATATGTATACACACACACACATGCACCACAGCGGTCGGTCAGCCATCAGAACAAGAGTTAACTACATTCACCTTCCCCTGAAAAACGCTGCTGCCACGTCAAGCCCTCAGGATCTCACACCCAAATGGCTCCCGCTCTCCATCACCAAGACATGAAAGCTGTAAAGGAAGGAAGATGGAGAGGAGCCTTCAGGAGAGGGAGGGGTTGTGAAGGGGACACCAGCCCCACCGCAGCATCGCCCGCGAGCTGTTTCATATTTATGCACTTGCAGCAGGGCACACAACAATGAGCTGTGCCATATACCATTCTCCTTGCATGGAATAAGCAGCCCTTTCCTCTGGGACCTTTCAGGAGAGATCATTTAAACAGAAACACGCTGCACTAGCTGGATAAAAGGCAGCCACCTAGAAGCAGCCTGGACGGAGGGGTGAGAGGACTGATTTATTCGAGGCTGGGCTGGAAGACTCCCTCGCCCCATCTCCTTCCATAACAAATGTTATTTTCAGTCCCACCTGAGCCAACATTCATTTACTCCTACCCAGAAGTCACGTACACACATACTGAAGAATTTAAACAGTAGGAAAAAACACAGACACCCCTAGCACGCCTGGAGCTTGCCCACTCCAAAAGGTACAAACATTAAGACCCTTTCTCCACAACCAACTTTAAGACAATACTTCCATCTGCTTTATCAGCACTGAATTTTTTCACCCACCTTCATTTCTCTGTGTCTTATACACCAATATTACTAGAACAAATCAATTATAAAGGATGACAGACAACGACAGCCACACCAAAACTACCTCCCACAAGTAAGATATTGAAAAGGAACAAGATTACTTCCACTGCAAGTGGTCTGTGGAGAAGCCATCTTGCAGCTCAGTGTCTCAAACAGCAGTCTTGATCAACAGCTCAGGACTGTGTTCCCAAGATGGAAATAATAAGAGGTAAATTATAGCACAACTGCTTATCTCTTACAGTTGACATATGTAGTGTTCCTAAGAATTTTCTTTCTGATACTATGCTATGGGTCTAACAGGTTTCCAGCTCCCTGGGCCAAGGATTTTCTATGCAAACAGCAGGTTCTCTACAGACGACATATAAAGAAGGAAAAAAATCTCAGCCTGGTCAGGCACCACATCTGCTGACAAGTTAAACCATCATTACAATGAAGCGATTTCACACTCGTGTTGGTTTGAAGCTGGCCCCCATCACAGAATAGAGGCATCTGCTTTGGCAGGAGCACAGTTGTACTACAGGTGCTGTGACTTGGCTGCAAAACCTGCTGTGCATTTTGGCTCTGGAGGGAGGTTCAGGTGAGAGCTGAGACAATACTGCATTTTGCTCTAGCATCACCAACTCGAACCCAGCTCATCCCAGTAATGATGTATTTTTACCACTGCTGCATGGTCTTACTGAAATCTTTTTGGTAGCCTACTCCATTTCACTCACAGCAAACAAATATCACATCAAAAAGTGCACTCTTAATTCTCATTAACTGTCCTCACCACTGGCAGCACCAGAGGAAAAGCAAGACTGAACTAGCCAATGAAGGGGAAATATTCTCAAACTGCAAAGGAGGGACTGAAGCACATGGTAGGAAATCCCTGTCTTATTTCTACACAGAGACAGCTTCTGCTGCCTGTGCTAACAGTACATCAGCCCTCTCCAAACTCTTAGGAAAAAATAATCTAAAGTTAATTAAAAAAAAAGAGAAAAACCGACAAACATTTGAGAAAACTGCTTAGTTCAAGTGCACAGATGGGAGCCCAAGCCCAGAATATATGCAGAAAACCGATCAGCCAGCGAAACACAGCGCTCAGGAAAACGAGATGTGTGCTCGCAGTGACACAAAGTCATTGCCTTGTCACGCAAGAGGATGGGATGCAGGAACTGCAGTGAGCACACACAAAACCCAATAGCCTCGGCTCCTGTTCAGCCCAGCTGCACCACAAACGCTCCTGGTTGTGGCAGAGAGAACTGCACAGTCTGCTCTGTCGTCCTGCAAATCCTCCAAGGCCTGACCTTCTGCATCGCCCCAACTGTTCCTTCATGAAGAATCTCTGCAACACGAATGCATCTAATAGTCCATTTTAGCACTGCCTGGGTTCATCTGCACCCTCAAAAGCAGGGCTGAGATCCATAGATCTTTCCTAGCTCAATAAAACCTCCTGGGCCTGACAGATCCATCAGTGACAACTCAGAAAAGAGGGCACTCGCTGTGTGCAGTGAGAAACCAGGTGCCTCGAATAAGAAACACCAAGCTGGGTGTTGCACTAAAGGACCTCACAATGAACTGATAACGGTGCAGAAACATGGAAGGATTTTGTGCAGTTGACACAGACACACAGCCCTTGGCTCCCAGGGAGCTGCACAGGTCGCTCGTAGATTCACACACACATGCAAGGACCAGACACCTCTGTGTTCCCTGCCTTAAAATCCACATACAAACCTGCACAAAGCCTCGAAGGACACCCAGAAGGTGTAATTACACCCATTTTCTTGCCTTGCTTGCAGAACTGGGAGATTATTTCAGGGAAATAGGGGAACCCTATAAAGGCTGAACCATGGAAAATTCCCTTCTGGTCCGCAGTAAATAAGATATATGTGGCACTGGTCACTAAGGGGTCAGTGCTGCAGGAGCACAGCGCTTTCCCGGGCCGCCTTGCGGACACCTCCCTGTGGGGTACCATTTCTTTGACCCAGAATAAGATCATTTATCATACTGACCATGGCTGAGCTCCAATTTGCTGAGGTCACTAACTCTGGACGAGCGCTGCTCCACCCACATTCTCAGCCACCGGCCTGTAACCATGACAAAGCCCCTTCCCTGCCGCTCCTCTGCCATTATTCCCCCTGCATGCATGGAAATGTATGGAAAAACAATTTGTATGTCCCTTTCCCTGCTTAAGCAGCTTGTTTTTAAAACAGACAAACCAGCTCGCAATACCTGCTGCTCTTCCAGGTGCATGACTGCTCTTTGCTTTCTGAACAGACCCTCCAGGAATCTGCTCTCTAAAAGAGCTCAAAACCAGATCTAAGGGATCCTTCCAACTCCTCCAGCCTCCCATCTGATATGCAAATCGCTCTCTGAAGCAGACCATGGTGTGCCATAAACTGCAGAAGAAGACCTGGAATGGCTGATATAAATGGAGTCACAGGCAAATGGATTTGGTATTACGCAGAGTGAGCAGCCAGGCAAATTTTGCAGCAAGAGCAAAATCCATTTTCTCTGACAAGTGTACAAGCCAATCCTGCCACACACTGGAATGGGCAGTGATTTAAGTACTAGGGAAGAAATTAGGGGGTAACTACAGCCAGGCATAAGAGAATTGCAATTGTTGCTCTCATCTGTTCTTGTCTGCTACAAATGAACACCAAGGTCTTGGCTTCTGTAATTTTTAATTGCTTTAAGACGTCTTTTTCTTGCTTCTCATCTAGAAGAGCAATGTTCTTCTTAATTTTCTGGTGTCCACAAAATGGGAAAGGATCACAGAGGTCTTTCACAGCCTTCCTGTTAGCAGTGAGGACTCAGATCCCCAGCTATCACACAGCAATTCTCAGCCCTGAGGTTTTAATCACAATGCTGATGAACTGGAGAGGAGCTGCTTGGGATCTTCTACTCCCCACAGATTGCTGGTAGGGAAATACAAGTTCAAGGGATCTCCAATCCCACTGCTAGCCAGCAGCAAGCCCCCAGATCCATCAGCTCCCATGACAAAAAAAAAAAAGCAGCTTCGAGCTGATTCTCAGGGTAAACCTAATCCCTACTCATTTCCAAAGTCAGAGCATCTAATCCCGTAACACCCAACGCTATTGTCACTTCAGGCTCCCCAATAAATGCCACTGCACCAAACTGTCTCTTTTAATTAGGATCACAGATCACTAGTGTTGGCCCAGGGTCTTGCCTCTCGTTCAAAATTGTCAAAGGAAGGAGCTGAGAGAGCCTCAAAGACTACTGCCCCAGCAGCAAAGTACCAGCCTGGGGATCGCAGACATTAAAAAAAACATCACCTTAACAGGTCCTGTGATTTTATCCCTCTGCCAGTGCAGAATTATTCTCAACAAAAGACCATCCTGAGCCTTGTCTGCTCTGATTTTAAGAGGCTTGAGCACTGTAGACCTGCTACCAAACCCCAAGGAGACTGTGCCATGGTCTAATAGTTTTTGCAGTCAGGAATCTTCTGCTAATGCACTAAACTCCCATTTCTTCATTCCTCCCTATCAATCTATGCTAGATGATATTGCATCATGCTGGCTATAATCTGTCCTTCCCAATGATAAAGGAGATATCCCACCTCATCACTTTTCCATTCATTTATCCTGTTTAACCTTGAATGTTACTGGTTAAATTTTTTTTTAAGCTCTCAGCAAGACAATTCAGAGAATGCATTACTAACCACCAGTGTAAAGCTTTGCCAAAACCCAGCAAATTGAAATTCCCCTTTCTCCTGTTTTCCTGGTTTCTGAGTTTTGGGTGTGTGCACAAGATAAAAAGGAAAAACCTTATTGCTATTAAAGAGACTACACAGAGCTGATGTGCAACCCCAGACCATGGAGGAAGGTGGCTGCTCCTGCCAGAGTGGAGAGGGATTCCCTGGCAGCCTGGCACTGCTCTGCACGCAGCCAGCCTGGCCGAGGGAATTCCCTGGGCTGGGCTCTCCCTGGCACTGCCAGCTGGATCAGAAAACGCCTTGAAGTCAAATCCTTGCCCCCCTCCCAGCCTGGCTGGTGGCTGTGTCCCCTCTGGCTGCTGGATGAGTCAGTGTCTCAGCTCAGGAAACTGCCATGATTTTATTCCTCTAAATACAGAAATTGCCTCTCTCACTTTTAGGCTCAGATCTGCTTTGCTATTATTAGACTCTCATACAGGGCCAAGCACCATTAAACCGATTCCTGTCCACCCAACCCAGCCACCCCCACAGATACTCCAAGCCCCTCAGTCTTACTTGAAAGGGAAAAAGAAAGGGCCAGTGAGATGATCAGGGTGGAGGAGAGGGGGGGGTAAGATTTACAAGTGAATGGAGGTAAGAATGGAGCAGTTTGTGGGATAAAGGGGCTGCGGAGGGAGCTTTACAGATGTGCAGAGGGACGGCGGCTCATTGTTTAATTAAGCAGAAAGTGGCTCTTTTGAAAAGCAATTTTGCACAGGAGCTCTGAGCTCAGCAAACAACTCCTGCGAGTGAGGGCAGGAGGAGAAAGGAACAGCTGGCCCGGAGCCGTGTGAACCGCATGCTAAGCGGTTTAAAGGGCCCGGATCCTCCTCCCCAGCCCTGCTCCGCTGCCACCCTCTGAACAGCGCTGTCAGCACAGCAAATCCCACCAAGAGAAAAGAGGGAGAGGAGGGGGGTGGGACAGAGGGGTTATCCTGCTAGGTGTCCGCACTGCAATACAGCGGCTGGGAAGGAGGGTGTAACAGCCAGGCTTTGTTATCCCAGGGATTTGGTCACACACAAGAGCTGGTTTCCCAGTGCCTGGGAAGCTCCTTCCACAATGAGCTGGGATGAGCTGATCCGGTAAAGCGGCTCCACGGCCTCCCAGGAGGGTGATGGGACTGCTCCTGTGAGGACAAGCATTTATTCCCCTGTTCCCTCTAAAGGGAGCCGTAGCCTCGCTGGGACAGGGACCTGGAGCTGAGCCCCACGCCAGGAGCTGCTCGATTGCGACAGCTCTGATGCTGCAAACACTGCTCACACTGAGTGCTGGCAGTGGCTCCAGGTCTGAGTTGGTCCAGCCTGTGCTGTCACCCTGCATAACCCACTGAGCCTCCTTCCCTTGCCACCAAATCTATAATTTCCTGCCTAAAAGTGATGCACGAGTGGGATGCACGAGGAGGGGAATAACCCAAGTCCTTTGAGAGCTGCAAGTACCACACACTGTGGTTAAAAAGATTTGACTGCATGAAGTTCTACAGATCTATGGGGGTTTTTTACCATTCTTCTAATAACCCTCTACGTTAGCAAATATATTTTTATTCTTTCTTTGGAGCAAGTTTTAAAATGTTAGGAAGAATAAACAGAGCAATAAAAGCATGCCAGAATATTAATGACTCAACTACGATGTACCACCCAGCACTAGGCACTTACCAACAGCCAACGCCAACTGCTACTCTGGATTTTACAGGTTCTTTTGGCCCAGCACCCCAGTCAACACTGAACACATGCCATGCTGTATTTTGTGAGCCACCCTGCTTGTAACATAGGTCTGATTTCTCAAGATCCCCAGGCTCTTTTCCGAGAAGATGAATGCTCCCAGGTCCCCAGCAGTCTTCCATGCTGTGCAGAACAAGGCCCCTGGAAAGCAAAGCTCTGGAGGAGCACACCATGCTCTTCTCTACAGGGATTCATAAGCAGCATTTGGCAGATTATTTTAATTTTCCCTCTTAAAAAAATTTTGACTGGCAGTGGACTTTTTTTCCCTAGAGTTTTGGTAAAGGGAAACCACAAACAATTACCAAATCACACTGATTAATAATTTAACCTTCCAGACTTGTAAAGCACCAAAACACAGCGTGAATTCTTGATTAGCCCAGAAGGTCCCAGCAAGCACCAGTGAACCTAGTCACTGCAGCTCCAAAACCACAAATCCCACCACTGAAGCCACAGGAGAAGTTGGAATTCAGAAGTCTGTGATACAGCTGAGCAGGCTGCAGCAGAAGTGCCAGACACTTTACACACAACCCCAACCTCCACGTACAACATCCAGAAGACAGCACAGCAGAGACATTTTGTAAACACTCCTCATCAGATGGTGCTGCTGAGCTAAACCTAAAACGACTACAAGGGTTAAACAATGCCAGTGACTTCTACCCTTCCAACAGCATCCATGCAACTCACATGGCCAAGACAAATCCACCACTGTGAGTCCCAGCGAGATGGAGGAAGGAGCTCCAGCATCATTTGCAGAGCAGTCATACAATGATCTATTTGATTACTGAAGCACTTGGTTAAATTACTGTGGCTTGTTTCAGGAGGAGGCTGCCAAATACATTTTCAGTTTTTAATCTAGGGTTTCTCTCTTTTATGCTCCATTGTCTCTAATAGCCTCTTAGATGCTTGAAAATAAAGTTGATTTCCCTGCCAATTTAATCCTCTCTCCATGTGACAAATATCGTTATTCCCCCAGCTGCTTCTCCCACACACACTGTTTTTATGCAGAAGAAGCCAACAGGGCATAATGCCTTTAGATCCTCAAACAGCATTATCAGTGAGATCATCAGAATAGCCAGAAATTTGGGACAAGATTCTTGTTTAACTTGAGTCTTCTTTCTGCAACAGCTCTACAAGATTACACAGTCCTGCACAAAGTGTGGCTTAGGTAAATCTGCTGTCTATGCACATACACCACACCTTTCTAAGTTCCCACTTTGGCAGCAACTTCAAAATGCAGGCTGAGACAGCTCTGCTCTGGAAATAAAGAACTGCTATTTAATTGATATCAGGATACAAAATGCCCCTCGGATAATAAAAATAGGTCCTGCCACGTGGCTGTACCCCTCGTGGCTTGCTCTTGTCCCATTTGCAGCTTCCTTCCTCCTGCCTTTCCCAATCCCTCCAGGAGTCCATCTCCAGGCATCAGAAAAGGAAAGAGAATCAAATCTTCTTGAAAAAGTTAACTGGATCTGGAACCCACCTAGTGGGTTCTACTTCCCACCTAGTGCCTTTTACCAGGAAAAAAGAAATGACCACATAAAGAGTTTGCTCAAGCAACGTAATTTAGAGAACACTGATTGCCCCTGCCAACTATGGAGCACAGCTTGTTTTATTCATGTAAATATTTATAGGTATCTCTTCATATAATTTTCCACCTCCCTTCACTTCTGGGATATATGTAAAAATGCCTAAACAATTGAAATATAGGTGGGCCCAATAACCCAGAGAGAAGCAACTGTTCTGCAAAAAGGAGGACAAAGACAAAAATAACCTAAAAAAAAGGAAGAGTAGGTAAGAGAGGCCTAAATGGCCAAAAATAAATTTGGCAGCTAATGAAATCACTTAAAATGGGGTTAGAAGTGCAGGTCTTCAAGTAGTGTTCATACTACAGGTCTTTCCCTAGAGAATTCAGTGATGGACATCCAGGGTAAGGTAAGCAACAGGATGTGCCAAGTAGAACTGAGGTAGTTTATTTCTCTAATCATTGCAATTCTGGCTGCACGAGGGCAGCAGGGACCTGGCTATGTATATCTTTATTTACCCAGAGATAGGAGAGTTAAAATTTCTTAGTGTGACCAAGGGAAATACACGGCATTAGGAACAATACAAAATTGCAAGAAAATTATTCATATTTTCTGATATGATTCCACTGATTCCTCACCATTACAACATAATTGTCTTCTGGAAGTATCATGAGGGATGTTTCCAGTAATCCCTTACTGTCACACATTCAGGGCACCTCTGCCTGCCCCATCCCTTGGCAGGGTGTAAATGTCATTACAGCAGCTGCCTCACAGCTCAGTTTATGCTTCTCAGATGCTGCAATCTACAACCAGCCCCAAAATGAAACCTCCCTGACAGCCAAGGCACAAGACAGCAGCAAACCTGGGGAGCTGACAAGGGGGTACACTGTCAATTCTGTCACAGGCATAGCAGCGTCTGGAAAACAAGGCAGCGGGAAAAGCTGGGAGCAATAATGTGTTAGCTGAATCTGGAATGAATCACTGGAGATCACTGAGTTTGAACCCTGGGGCTGAGACAGACCTTCAGGGGGAGATTTATCCCTTAGGATAAACACAGATCCTACTAAGGCTGCAGAAGTCTTCCCAGCAGCTTCAAGTGGGAATGGATCAGACCACATATAACTTGCACCACCGACAGCCATTGGGCTGGAAGAATCCCTCTATGGTATTAATACCCTCCTCTCCCCTGGCAGAAATAAACATCTCCTGTAATAACATCTTTTTCTTCAGCATCTGATCATGGTTTGAACACCACCAAAACAGTGGGTGTTACTGGGTATTTTAAATTTGCAGTGCACATAAGAAAATTATGCTCTAGCCTCCAAGTTTATAAACCAACTAAATGAGTATTTTAGCATTTCTTTGCTACCTTTTGTTTAAGGATCTTAAGTGCTTCAACAGTGCTGGAATTTAATGCTGAATTCTCTTGTGATACATGAAAGTATCACTAGCAACAGGGGAAAGTTAAGCAACATAACTAAATTCACAAAGCAAATCAGCATCAGGTCATGTTTCTGGAGCCTTCATCCCTGTCTTTAACCACAAGATAACACAATATTGCAATATTCCTATTATATTTGAATTACACATACTTATGGCCCAAGCATCAAAAGCACTTCTACCAATCTCTAATTACTTCCAGGCACAGCAAAAAGATTTCAGGCCTGGAAGTTCCCAGCACATAGATTATGATATCAGCCATTCATGAGATATTGGTTGCTAACATTCCCTCATGGCTTTGTGTTATTTTGGTTTATAATCCCACTCCAATAGCATAAAGCAGTGCTATCTAGCTGGAAAAATTCAGAACATACCTGTGGCAAAATTACACTACAACTGAAGTATGCACAAGTGAGTTAGTGCAGCACTGCTCAGTATTGATATTCCAAATTGCAAACCAGGAATTATGACTGCTTATCCCTGGGACATAAAGTCCTGTTTTTTATTGCAGGGAAGGCCATGGGCAGGATGTTCAGCATCCTATTTGAGCATTAGGTTTAGTGTTTTCAACTGCAGAGTTCATATTAAAATTATCACATTTACTTGAAAGGTCAAATGAGAAGATAAATAACATTTATGTTACATTGCTACACCCCCTGCCCCCCATGTATCTATAAACCACACAAACACATACACACACACATATATACAAATATATGCACCTCCTGGAAACCTCAGAACAGGCAGGAAAAAACAAAGGGGAGAGAACGTTACTGGTGGTTTCAAGTACCAAGAAAGACAAACGTAGACTTGATGGAAACATCCAGAGGCTGTTGTCTATCCAGCAGGAGGGAGGCAAAAGTCTTAAGGAAGGACTTGATTCACAAGTGCTTAGAAGACAGGAAAGAGCTCAGACTTTGAGAACTAACCCCTGTTTGCCAAGCTGCCTGATCCATGGCATGTCTGAAAGAGCTTTGAAAATACTTTGATCCTTGCTGGCAACTGTAAGTGCTGTACAAACCAGCTTTGTTTCATTTGTTGTTACTCTGTCAAGTTATCCAACAGGTTCTGATACTCACAAGGCTCTGGTTGACAGGGCAAAGTCACCTGATGCTTTTTGACACCATCGAATAAGAGTTCTGCACCACCTCTGAAATAAAAACAATGAACCACTGAGATTTTGCTTTATTGTCAAAAGAAGGCAGCACAAAAGAGGCGATTTACATAGAAGCCACAACAGAGAAAACAAATGACACAGACTATATTTAGCACAGGATTCCCTTTGTCTTTTTTTTCCTGTCACAAACCAAAAATTCACAGGGGAAGCTGCCAGCTCCCACTGCCAACACAGAGAGGAGGCTCTGCTGTGGGCCAGAACCCCACGGTGCCAGGCATCATCCCAGCAGAACAGGAGGATGGTTCCCATCTCCATGTGCTCCCAGATTGCTGTGCAGTGCTGCCTTCCCTCTCCAGCCACCAGCACTGCTTCCACTCAAACAACACTACAGCCACCACACTACATCCAATGCTGCTCATCCCTAACACCTGCTGGCCAGAAATCTCAAAATTCGAGCATCTTCTGGAATAAATATTCTCCCAGTTTCCACGTGTGAACACACAAAAGGGGAAATGACTCACACGAAGTTACAGAGCAAGTCAGAGCCAGCAGCCTGAGAGTCCTGGCAACTCTTTCTTGATCTACTGGCTACAAAGTGTCCCAGAGAGAGATTTCACAAGTGATGAGGGTGACAAGGTAAAATATAAATAAATAAATACATAATCTTCCTCCACTGAACAACCTGATGTTCATCCCTCTTCTGACACTTTGAATACTTCAGGGAATACCCTCAGATAACAACTGGTGGTCCCTGCAAGCACAGGAGATCAGGTTTGGGCAGGATATGCAGAGGCTGGCAGGTGAAGGAGCTGGTCCTCACACTGGAAAAGAATGGGATTTGAATTGGGTCCCAGCCCCTAACCTTTGGCTCTTCCAAAGAGTAATTAATTTTTGTAACTACACCTTAGAAGCCTCAACAAGCTCCTCACCTCTACCCCTGTTCTGGAAAAAGTACAAATGTGAAAATCTTGAGCTTTACCAACATCAATCATTTTTCATGACCTTGTGAGGCCACAGACTAAACTCAGTCTTACATTATAAAACTTTTTCCATGTGAGTAGGACATGGATAATAAACACAGAAGCTACTTTAAGTTGCAGGATACAGTAGCAGAAAGTGTGGGCTTTTGACTCAAGACTGAACTCTACATTGGCTAAAGTTTTAACAACTAGAGAACTCTTAAAAAACTCAACTCACTTAATATTAAACTGAAGTAGAAAAATAACCAACCCGTTTTTAAAGGGCATATAATTGTTCTTCCAACTTAAATGCAGATTACTTCGGAAAAATTTTCCTATGAAGTTAATTCTGGGAACTTACTGGTGCCCCTCCTCCCTTGGAAACAAACATAATAAAGAGAAATATTTAAAACAAGCAATCCCCACCTAAGTATCAACAAAGATACTTCCAGATGTTATTAAGTTCCTTTAAATTCAATATCTAAAAATGCCACAGTAGGTTTTCTTGGCTCTGCAATGGCAGAGCACAACAGAACCCTTGTTGTGCCTCCAGCAGCATTACTTATATGCAGCAACTCTCCTAAAGAGCACTCTGTTGGTGTTCTTCCACCAGCTCACAACAAATAGTTATCTCAAAATTGAAGCAGTGATTATTAACATGAGCCGAGATTCATGCGAGGGAACAAGTCATAACAATGATATGAAAAACATTTTTTCATGTCATGAAAACAAGGTCACGCTTTGTTACAGCGGGAAATGTAGATTGCAAGATAAGGTCCTTCTGTAAAGAGAGAGCTGTGGGGAACTCAGCTGTGGTTCCTACATAGAGAGCTCATTTATGCATTTCCAAGGGAAGCAAAAATGCATCTCACTCTTCTGGGAAAATTAGGAGAGTTGCTGCAGCTGGAAGCGGGAAAGATAGAGGAAAGGATTCTTAAGGAGAAGGGTGTTTAAAGGGTTATGGCATTTCTGTGTTCGTGAAAGGGTGGGAAAAAGCGAATAAATAGCAGCCTTTTAGTTTCTGCTAAAAGGAGGCTTTAACGAAATAACACAAGTATTTCCACAAATATGCACAGCTTCCACTGCAAATGCTTTAAGATCCCAGGGTCAGAGCATAAGCAATGCTGATAGTACAGCAGCAAAGGCCTGGAAACTGAAATGCTACAGAGTGAGAACCTGGCAGCTTTACAGACCTGACAGGGCTCAAACACAAAGCACAGAGAGGGCACGTGTCCACACACAAACACACACATAGACAGTGCTCAGAGGGGAAAAAAAAAAAAAAAAGCCGAGAAACGAGAGGGACGGTTTTCATAAATAATTTTAATAATTAAAATTTTAAAAAAAGTCAACTCAAAAAGGTTGAAAGAGATGAAAGAAAAAGAAAGGCCTGGGACAGTACGCTCACAGAGAGACGGGAGCGAGGCCCCGGGACAGACGGGCCCCACGCTGCAGACACCCTCCGGTGGTGTCCGGCCCCTCCCGCCGATGCCTGGTTCCCTGGTTCCCCGGCGGCGGCCGCTCCCGCTATCCCGGCCCGCAGCTACCGTGACAGCGGCGGCGCCCGGGCCCAGACGCGCCCGTAGCGGCCCCCCAGGCCGCACGCAGCAACCGCCCCGCCGCGATGCCGCGGCCGCCTCAGCGAGGGGCCGGTTCATCGCGGCCCATCCCGGCCCTGCCCTGCCCTCCGCCCGGTCCAGACCCCGGCCCCGCCGCCGCCGCCGCCCGCGCTCACCCGAACTCCACCTGCAGCGACACGGGCGCCGCCATCTTGGCGGCGGCGGGCGGGAGGAGCGGGCGCGCGCGGCCGCGCCGGAAGTGCCGCGCAGACTTCCGGTCCCGCCGTGCTGCGCCGGCAGCGGCGGGGGAGGCTGGGGCGGCTGGGGCGGCCCGGGGCCCTTCTGCCCCATCGTCCCCGCTCCTGTTCCTCCCCGCTCCTGATCCTCCCCGCTCCTGTTCCTCCCCCGGAGAAGCTCCCGCGCAGCGCGGCCCGTGCCCTTGGTGGTGGTACTTTAAAATAGCTGGGCGCTGGTGCCACGCGGTGTTATTTTAAAATATCGATTTCTGCACCAAGTTCAGGAGTTGGCGCAGAGGAGTCCTGCCCGTGCTCAGAACCACACACAAGGCCCGTTCGCTCAGAGCACTTGGGCTGGGCAAAGGCAGGAGCTGTAGGCGGGTTTTCCAGCAGCAAAGCTGCTACAACACAAGAAGTTCTACCGCAACATGAGGAAGAACTTCTTTACTTTGAGGATGTCAGTGCACTGGAACAGGTTTCCAAGGAGGAGGGTGTGGAGTGTCCTCTGGAGACATTCCAAACCCACCTGGATGTGTTCCTGTGGTCACCTGCTCCAAGTGACCCTGCCTTGCCAGGGGGGTCACACTGAATGATCTCCAGAGGTCACTCCCAACCCTTCAAATCTGTGATTCTGTGATGTGATACTCAAATGATCTCCAGAGGTCACTCCCAACCCTTCAAATCTGTGATTTGATGCCAACCTGCTGCCTCACAGCTCATCGGGATTGTTGGGAGGGACCAGAAACAGCTGGGTGATGCTAACGACAGCTCCTGTCACCACCGGGAAGATGCAGTTCTGCATCGGGGATGGCTGTTGGGCAGCCCCTGCCAGCCAGCACATCCCCACGGCGCCAGGCACCCCCAGCACAGCGTTAAACAACGCGGCTCACATCTGTCGCCTGTTTGTTTTCTCCTCCTGTCCCCAGAGAAGGGCCGTGTACACAGGCAGAACGCGGCCATGGCGGTGACAGCTGGGCTGTGCTTCTCCCCCACCACACGGAGCTGCACAGGGGCAGCGCTGGTAGAAAAACTGCAGCCCCTTAACCCTCCCTCCACTCAGCGGAGGGTTTGGGTTTAAAAAAAAATACATGTACATGTGCACACATGCACATAGAAATGTAATAGCTATGCATATACATGATGCATTATGTGTAAGGGGCATAAATTTACACAGACAGATTGCTCTTCGTTTATGCTAACGGGGGTCAGAGTACGCCTAACCCCGGGAGCAGAAGGTGGTGGTGTTTGTAATGGCCTTTTGTTCTCCGAGGAGATCATTCTCTGGGCTGGGCCCCAGGAAAGGCTGGTCCCTCCCGCAGATGAATGCTGCCGTCGCTGCCGGGGTTACGTGATGGCAGAGCCCTGAAGCTGTTGACCGTGGTCTTCATCCAAAAATTCCAACTGGATTTTATATATCTCTACATCCCAGGGCTTTTGAGTATCTTGGAGATACGGCCCAGGATGGAATTGTATGGAAAAGCAGCTGAGAAAAGAAGCCTTCAAAAAAAATATTTACTTCAGAAATGGGTGAAGCATTCTGTGTTCAGAGGATCTGGTAATCTCGATTCCAGATCAGTGTCTGTAGTTATGGTTTTATATAAGCTGTTCTTCTTGCTCCCAGAAATCATTTATGAGGCCAAATAAAAGCAGAACTAGCTCCTAAAAGAATCTTGATTCTTGACTTACACAACAAAATGGTACAGATTTAGTGTTAGTACCTCCCTGGAAAAGCAAAAATAAATTACAAGCAAGGGAACAGTAATCATAAATACCAGTTTGGCTCATTAAAGCATTCAAAGCTGGTTACTGTTAACAATTGTCCTGGACAAAAAGTGACCACATGAGATATGGGGGACGTTTTTATGGACATTTTGTGCTTGGGAGAGGAATGAGTCCTGTCTCCATGCTCTACACTGAAATCAGAGCACCACAAATTCTCTGGGATGTGTTTGGGATGAGGAAACTAAAGCACACAATCTCCTCAAGAAAATGTAATGCTGCCTTGTTGAAGTGCTGTAAACACGGATATGTTTGATAACCAGGTGCATAAAACCTGGTGGCTGTGCTGCTCACTTGGGTTACCAGGGCAGGAGGCCGCTGACCAGGGGCTCCCATTCCCCTCCCACAAAGCCAACTGCAAAGAGTTGGAAATTGAGCCTGGCAATGAAGAGAGGTTAATTTCTTTTGTCTCATTCCCATCTTCTGCCTTTTTTCCTGCCATTTACACGCTTTCTCTCTCCTTAAGTGCAGAAGGAACATGCCTCCATCCCTCCACCGAGGGTTTATTCTGGAGGAAACGTTTTAGGTCGCCATCACATCCTAGGGGGAAATGTAGTTTATAAATACAGCAGGGCCTAGCGCCACGAGGAAACATTTTATCAGAGAGCCCCGAACTGACGATTCAATTATTTTTCAATAAAACATCAGGGGAATGCGCAAACAGCTGCTCGCATCCTTCCACACAGCAAGTCAAACTTCAAGGGGAACAATAGCTGGCGAAAGGGGAGCCATCGTGGAGGCGGTGACAATGGGTTTCCTTACTCGGGGCTTTGTTTGATTTCCCCGTCTCAGTTTTGAACTCCCTCCGCCGGAGAAAGGCGAGGGGGTAGGACGGGGAGAGAGGGAAGCAGGCAGAGGGGAAGGAGGGTCAGTGGGAGTTAAAGCCTTTTGCAGCCTTTCTCTCCCATTCATGTGGTAATTGGGTGTCAAGCAGAGATCAGTAAGATGGAGCCCGGCCTCTGTGCCCGGGTTAAACTGCAGCAGAAAGAAAGCGGGAGCTGAACCGATGGAGGCCTGAATGTCATTAGGGCGGGAGGAAGCGCCTCTCCCCCGGGAGCCCTTCTGCCGGGGTGCTGGGCTGGGGGGGCCGCTTCCCATTCAGGGCATCCCTGAAAGCGGCCAGACAAAGCGGGAGGGCGTCCGAACAATGCCGCACCCCCGGCTCTGCCTTCAATAGGGAGCTCTAAACAGGCGTTTAACCTTCAGAATAGCTGAAAGTGATACTCAAAGCTGAGGGGGTGGCTCGCCCGCCGCTGTTAGCCTCTTCCTGCGGCCGAGCCGGCGGCCACTTGGATGGCCGGAGGCAGGAGGAAGGCTCTGGCTGCCCTCGCTTCCTCAGGCCCCTTGGCACAGCGCTGCGGGTGTGCCGGGGCCCGGGCAGGTCGTGGGAGGTGTCACCTCCAGGGCAGGATCAGCCCACAGATCCTGCCTGGGCCGCCAGGGTGCTGGAAGCCCTGGGGAGGCCGCTCTGCACCCTCAAGGATGGGACTAAAGGAAGGCAGGGCTGTAACAAGGAGGGGGATGTGGCACAGCAGGGGTCATATCTCACTTCACAAGCCTGGGATCATTTGTCGAGGGATCAGGGAAGATCTGGGCAATGACCCACATCCTGAGCAGGAATATGTTCAGGACTTGGATAGCATCACCATCGCCTGCAATTCCTGGGGTTGCCAGCCTGTACTTCATGATCTCAACTGCCCAAAGCTCTCCCAGAGCCTGGCCTGCCATCATTTGTGCCTATGTGTGTATTTTTAATGAACCAGGAAAGAAGCAGATCAAACCCCAGGTTACTTTGGAAGGTGGGATTTGACACTGAAATGGGCCAGGCTTCAAGAAAGCAGAGCAGAACCCATCCCTGCTCCCTAAGCCTTGCTCAGCTGCACAGTCCAGCCATCCTGAGCTGTCCAGGAGCTCAGCAGCAAACAGCCCTAAGGACATTCTCTTCCCTTCTGAAGCCTCTCTGCTTTGAGAAGGAAAGCTGCTGTCCCTTCCCTCTCACACAGCATGATGAGATCTTCACAGACCATCATTTTGGTGGAATCCTTGGTCACAGAGTCCCTTCAAACTGGAGAGGGAGAAGCCACTCCTGGCCCTGCTCCTGGTTACACTGGAACCACTCAGGGGAATCAAATATTTCCATTTCTAAAGAATGTACCAAAGGATAGTCACTTCTTTAGTCCAGAATATTTCCCTGTCACTGCTTAAAGGCAAAGCCAGCTCCCCAGCATGCAGAGGAGCAGGCAGCTGTCATTGTTTGGGAAGGCTCCGGCACACCAAGAGTGGCAGGAGGAGGCTGGAGAGATACAGTGCTAAAGATTGTCACAGACTTTCTCAGCAGCAGAAATTAATTTCACCCAGAAAGGTTCTGAGCAACTTGCAAAGCCTCCACTTGCATTAAGGCCTAAATACACTCGTTTTGCACACCAAGCATGGCCTGGCTGAACCTAGAGCAGATCAGAAAGAAAGTTGCCACATTTTTTTGTCTTGATATATTGTCACTGTCCAGGACACCGGGTCTGGGAGAAGCAGTCATCTCCATGGGGAAGAGTACATTTGGTTTGTAAAGCTCTTTGGCTTTGCTTAAATTAGCAGTTTGATAATAACCCTGGAAAGGATTTTAATGTTTTCTTAACCTCATGCAAACAGAATTTTAAGTGTTTTAATTAAAACAGAACAATACCTCGTACTTTATGTATAGGACTTTTATCTACATGCAGCTGTTGAGCCAGACTAGTGCATTGATCAAAGGGGAGGGATGTCTCACAAGGTGTCTCTAATCATAGAGGATTCAATTAGCCTCTTCCTTAAAAGTGCACAAATAAAAAGACATTTTAAAAAATCAGACTATGATTAAACACCGGCTACTTCATTCCAAATACCTCCCTGCTGGAAGTGTTGTATCTCAGCACTGATCCCAGGCTCAGCACCACACCTGCACTTGTATTTCTGGGCCAAGAGCTGCAAGGACACTTGCACATAAACTTCATTTTTCCAGAGGAGCTGGGACTTTAGAAAGGTGCAGGATTTCAACCCAAAGCTGACAGCCAGAGGAAAACCTCTAATTGGTGTAGCTGGGTGTTTCAGAGAATCTTGAAGCACTGCCAAGTGCGACACAACCCTCCTCAGTCAGGACAAACACAGCTCCAGTGTGAATGGTCCCCAGGCACCAGATCTCCAAGGGGACCAACCCCCCAACACCAGCATCGCTGGGCAGGAGGATCCTTTGAGCATAACTCAGAGCTATGAACACACCTCCCTGGGGCTCCCCCCTCCCTGGGAAATCCTCTGGCACAGAGGTGCGTGTGGCACATGCATGCCCCAACCCTCTGGCACAGCCCTGCAGGTCTCCTCTATCGATGGGCTGTGTACCAGAGCCCTCCATGATGTCTGCTGAGCTCTTTCCCAGTGACTCAGCAGCTCCCATCTTCCCAGGGCAGGAGCCTCACCTCGGGGCAGGAGGAGGCTTATTCTGCTCTTCTTGCCTGCATTGTGCAGCTCCCCTTCCTCACAGCTGGCTGAAATACAGGGCTTGGGGTGAGCTCCTGGCTATGCTCCAGCCAGGGCCCAGCTCCTGACTTGTGTTGGCACCAGCAAGGGCTACATCCTGCTCCTCTCACAGGCATGTAATTCCCATCCACCTCCAAAACCCAACAGTGCAAGCCAGTCTCCATTTGTATGGGCTCACTTGCAAACAAGTAACAGCCATACTTCCATAAGCTTCCAAAGCTATTTGCGTCTGCATTTAACAGGCAGTGCCCTGAATGCACAATTTCCTTGGCAGGCTTCTTTAACCTACCCTGCTCTCAGACAGACAGGAACACAGTGCTGAGTTTTGCCCTGCAACCCTTCTTTCTTCAGCACGGCCATCTCCTCCAGGGAGGGAGTAGTGTATCCTCCTCTACTGCTCCAAATCGCTCATCTCCAGGTCACCTCCCCAGGTCTGACTTCAGGGAGGCCAAGCTTTTCCTCATTGCCTTTAGCAGAAGGCTGGATGAGGCCTGGTGGTTCAGGTCACTGCACCTGGCACAGCTCAGTGACCTCGCTGCTGCCCAAATCTCTGTCAGGCACAGCCTCCAGCCAGGAGCCTGAGCACAGCAGACACCAATGCCTGGGATTGCTGCTGGCCTCACACCCAGCACCATTATCTATATCCAAAACTTCCTGTCCACCTCAAGCACCCACCCTGCTCCAACATCCCACACTTCCAGGACTCTGAGCACCACACCAGAGCTGTGAAAGCCCCGGGTGCGTGTCCCCCCGAGGGGAGGCGTTTGCCGAGCCCAGCCTGCCCTCCTCTGGCGGCTGCGAGCGGAACAGGGCCCCCAAGCAGGAGCAGAGAACCTGCAGAGGCACCAGTGCCGCACTCCCTGCACAGGCACCACTGCTGCACTCCCTGCACCAGCTCCCCGGCCCCTAAATACGACCCCTAGGGCAAAGCCACGCTGTTTGAGGGCTGAGCCCTGCAGGGCTGTGGGGATGTCTGTTTTCCACTGGCTGCTTTGGGACAGAGGCTTGTGACTGTCCAGGGGACTGAAAAACTAAAAGCTTTCAGCTTAGAGATGCTGGAGAAGACACACCCATGTGAACATGTCCAAAGGTGAAGTTGGCATATAAAGGATGCAAATTTCCAACACTTTTCTTACGGTGTGTTTCACCAGGCAACACATTTCACTCAGGCTCATGGAAGACATTTATCCCTGGCAGCCCCATATCAAGGAGCCAGGTTCTCCTGTTCACCAGGATTGAGTGCAGAAGGTCTAAAAGATAGTTCTGGCAGGCAGAGAAGTGGAATGGCTATCAAAAAACATGTCTGCAAGGGCAGAAATGAGCTGGGAAGTTCAGCATGGACAAACACAGAGAGAAGCAGCAGGAAGAGGAAACAGAGAACAGGAGGGGGTGGAAGAGCCACATGTCCCAGAGTAAACAGGGAAAACTGGGCCAGAACAAATTGGGATGGCAATGCTGAGGACAGAACAAGGAAAAATGGGGTGTGGAGAGTTAGTGGAGGAAACTGGGGAGGGTCTGATCAACATGTTGTGTTCACACAGTCATCAAACCCAGCAGCAAGGGGCTTATTCCCTCTGCTCTAAGATGAGCCAAAATGCACG
This sequence comes from Acrocephalus scirpaceus scirpaceus, assembly GCA_910950805.1. NCBI lineage: Eukaryota > Metazoa > Chordata > Aves > Passeriformes > Sylviidae > Acrocephalus > Acrocephalus scirpaceus. The sequence goes on along the minus strand of OU383790.1, from coordinate 6,185,788 downwards.
TAGGGAGGTGATGCTCTGGAGTGGCAGTTCCCAAACCAGCACAGTCTCCCACCTTCCCTCACAGAGCAAGGAAGGAAACACCAGCATAGACCCATACTTCTGTTTAATTGTGAGACCAGGACGGACTGGGGCAGGCAGGTACGTTGGTGTGGAAGCACAGCTAGTAGAGCAGACACACCCTACCCTCACAAAAGACAGATGTCACTTTAAGGAGTAACCTTGCTAAAAGCATAAAAACAAATTATTAAAAAAAAAAAACAAAAACAAAAAACAAAGAACAAAAAACAAACAAAAAACCAAACCAACCCAGAGTTTTCTCTGGAAGAGAAATTTCTGCATGTTTTCTGAGGACTGGAATTGAACATCACGGCTGAGGCTGTTTCATATCAGACACAACATGGGGAATTCACATAGCACAAGTGTTTCCAGGTGTTTCACATGGACATTTCAGTTCAGGTTCCTGCTCCGGTGCTGGAGACAGGGAGGGCTCTTTTGGGAAGGGATGCAGAGTACATGAAGTCAGGCTCTCACAGAGGCCACCCTCCAGAGGACGTTCTCTCCCCAGGCAAGTTACCTCCTGAGTACATCTATGCAAAGGCAAACTCAGCCTTTCTTCCCACTCTCCCACTTGCTTTCTGCAAGGAAGGTCCACAAAACAATGCTGCATCCACAAAAGAAGGAAGTAAAAGACCCAGAGAAGTGTCCACAAGATAGTGGGATTTGCTCATGTCCTCCACCATGGAGCAAGGCCACAAGGACATTTACAGTTGCACCCATGCTGGAAGAGGAGAATCAGTCCCAGGTGAGCATCCCACCTCCCTGCGAGAGAAAAGGATTCTCCAGGAGAGGACAGGTCTGGGCTATCCCTCCACCTACTGCACAAACCCAGGACACATTCAAAAGTAAGTAATAAATTAAGATTGAAAAAAAAAAGTCAGCGTGGATTATATATATATATACACACACACATATATATATATATTTAATATAATATAATGTGCGTGTGATTGTGAAAAATAGAAATGTCATCCCCAGGAGAGAGAAAGGCATGGCAGAAACACACTCCTATCCCCCTCCTGAGCCCAACACTACCCTGCTCCCCTGATTCACAGCAGACACACAACACCAGCAGGGCCCAGCAGAGGGAAAGGGTTGCACCTGGCACCCACCTTCCCTCTGCCAGCTGGGTCCCTGTGCCAAGGAGGAGCTGGCTGCTTGGTAGAGGAGTGGGGAAGAGTCCAGCACTGGCCTCTTCTCATGGCCTTCACAAGGAAGGGTTGCTTCAGGCAGGAAAAGGTAGGGAAAGACAGGAAAAGCAAAGTGGACTGGCAGGGGCACCCCACCCCTCCTCAACTGGCCAGGGCCCTGCCCCTCCCATGGCATGGGACCACCACCACTGTACCACGTAGAAAATAAAGCCATAATGAGTCAATGCTTTGGTATGTGACCATCCCCCTCCCCCCAATCCCCTCTGTGTTCCCCCCAAACCCTTATCTGTAAAACTTGTCAAATGAAATCTCTAGCGTGCCTTTTATATCACTCCATGAACCTCTCCTTCCCCAGTGCCTGCCTTGCCCCCTCTCCCCAGCAGGGTTTGGGAGGTGCCTTGCTTGAGCCCCACCAGTTACAGCTTCTGTTCTCCTGACTGGATTCTGCTGAACGCTGCCTGGTCCAGTGGCAGGTAACAGCCTTGCCTGGAGTCCAGAAAATACAGCCTGTCCTTCACCAGCGTGGGGTCAAAGCCCTGCTTCCGCAGCTCCATCTTCTGGAACTTGTAAGTGCCTGGAATGGGGAGAGAAGAAGGAGTAAAGGCTCACTAGCCACACACATTTCCATCTCCACCACACCTGCATTGCCCCAGACCCAGCCTTGTGTCCCCATGCCTCAAAACCACCTGAGGAACTGGCCACGGCCTCTGTGAGGCAGAGGGGTTCCATCCCCACCCTACAAACTGATCTCTGTAACCAGGTTTTCCCCTCCCAAGCTCCCCCAGCTCCATGTCCAGTGTGAGTATGCGTGCCATGGCTCACTTGTCTTGGAGACTTCGTGCAGGAACCGCAGGAAGACAGGACGTGCATACAGTGGCAGGGCCTTTTTCAGCTTGCTGGAGAAGTCTTCCAGGTCACAGGAGTTCTCTGGGTCAGCGATGGCTGCCATTCCTGCCCTCCCTTCAATCCCTAAGAGGCAGAGAACAAAGAGCACTCAGACACACTGTCTCTGTAGCATCATCTCCCCTCTGCCCTGCACCAGCAAGACCCTGCTTTGTACTGAAGCACTGGCACATCCAGCTGTGTCACTGCTGTATCATCCCCCTGTGGCCAGGGCTACCAGTGATACCCTTTGTTCACAGTCATGGTCAGAGAGGACACAGGGTCCTTCCAAACCAGCCAGAATCACACCAAAGCTTAAGAGAGTGAGGAAACCCTCTGGTTCCTGCTAGCCACACCCCTTGTGGCCTCTTCCCAGCTCGTCCACAGGGAGCCTCAGTCTACCCTCTTGTCAAGGGACACATCAATCTGGACATGCAGGACATGTTCACACTCAAGTGTTGGAGGCCTGCCTGCCTCTCCTGATTGTCCACTGCCCTCTCAGCTACCTGGGACCTCCACACCATAAACCACCACGTCTGTCAGGTTGAGGATGCGGCTCAGAGTTCCCTCCACCTCCGTGGTGGAGACGTTCTCCCCCTTCCATCGGAACGTGTCCCCGGTGCGGTCTCGGAAGTACATGTAGCCATATTTGTCCATCACCAGGACATCCCCTATGAGAAAGCAATGAATAGGCAACAAAATGAGGTGTCTGCTAGGAACAACCCTGGAGCATCTCAGGGCAGTACTGCTACCCTGGAAGAGTCCCCAGTCCCACACAGGTGCCTTTCTCCTCCACTCCCAGCAGGCACAGGGGTCCTGCTGGCCTCACCTGTGAGATAGGCAGCGTCCCCTTTTGTAAACACATCCCTGGCAATTTTCTTGTTGGTGGCCGATTGATTCAGGTAGCCATCAAAGTGCTGCAGGGGATTGCTCCTGACAATGCGACCCACCAGCTGCCCTGGCTCCCCTGCAGTGAGAAGAGGGGATGAAGGGGGGAAACACCACCACCTCCACCTCCCAAGCAAAAAGGGTGTCTAATGAGGTTGGTGTGGTTTAACTGAGCAGAGGCAAATCCAAGGAAATTATCCTGAGGTATCATGATACACTCACACTAACACTCTCACACTCACACTCACACAGGGCTGAGGAGATTTTATCCCAGCAGTTGTCCTCACCTGGTTTGCAGCTGATACAGACACCATCCGGTCCCCGGATCAGCTCCATAGTGTCCTCATCCACCTTCACCAAACCAATGGGGTACACACCTGGTAGGATCCTGCTGTTGAAGCCACATGACCCAACCTAGAACAGAAAGAGCTCAGAGCTGTGGGTAGCAAGGACATTTCTCCTACCTGAACACGTTGCTCACACACTCCCAGGATATCACAGAGCCAAAACCTTTCTGGGTGGATGGCAACCAGGTGCCAAGAAGCAAACAGCCCATTGGGGTTTCCAACCCTGCCCAGGCCAGCTGTCACCCTTTGGGACATGAGGGAGGATTGTGGGGCCTTACATTGCCATCAAAGTTTCCCAGGCTGCAGTTGCACTCGGTGGCCCCGTAGAACTCGGCCACCTGGGCGATGCCAAAGCGGGCCATGAACTCCTTCCAGATGGAGGCCCGCAGCCCATTGCCCACGGCCATGCGCACCCGGTGCTGCCGCTCCGTGTCCTGGTAGGGCTGGTTCAGCAGGTAGCGGCAGATCTCCCCGATGTACTGCACAATCTGGGAGCAACACAGAGGAAAGACTCACTAGGACCCCTCTGCCAGGCCCTGGGTTGTCTGAGGTTTCTTCAGGGCAGGAAGGAACGGTACAACACACCCAAAGTTTGCTAAAGAGGCTGCAGTAATAAAGGGAAGTTCTGCTGATTCATCCAGCCTGTGCTTCCCTGGCTAAGCCACCTCTCCAGGCTGTGAAACCCATCCACTATCTCCTGGCTAATACTGGAATGCAAGGAAGACACATGGAGTTACCAACCCAGGTGGGAAGGACACAGCCCCACCACCCTGAAAGGCAGTTTGGACAGACAGAACCAGTCCAGGCATCCCCTACTTCCAGCAGCTGGGCTCCCCCCAGGATGGCACAGACCCCCAGACTTCACTGCCCACTCCCCGCTGGCCTTGCCCCCCAGCCTCACCGTGCAGTTGTATTTCACACAGTCCTCCCAGAAGTGTGAGGCCGAGAACTTCTTGCGGATGACAACCGTCATGCCCTGCAGCAGGCACTGCCCAATCCCCACGATGTTTCCTGCAGAGAGGCAGCCAGGAAAGCCCTCAGTCCCTAAATACCTACAGCCCAGCCCACCTGAAAGAACTGTCAGGGCAAGGCAGAGGCCATGGCTGGCTCACAGCAGTGGGGGTTCACCCAGCCAAAGCCCCCAGAACTACAGGCACAAGGGAGGAGACACATGGCAGTGACATGTAGGGCAGCACTTTGCACCTAAACATCCCAGCAATGTCTCAGCCAGCCGGGCAGGCACTGCTTGCCCTTCCCCTAGACTTTCTCCCCTTACTTTCCACAGGGAGGAGCAATAAGCAACAGATATTCCAAAACCAGGGTAGGATAACGCCCTTTCCACACACTCCCCACTCCAAAGGTCAGCCAGATCAATTCTTGGCTTCCAGGGAAAAAGCAGAAAAAGCCTCAGTCAAACTGCACGCAGCAGTCTCATCCTCCTCGACATGGAGATCACAGCCAAACCAGCCTCCAAGCCTGAGCCCTGGGCTTGGCTGAGGGAAGAGTCATTCCCAGGATGCCAGGCTCTGTATGGCACACGTTACCTGCAGCATGGTAGAGCGGGAGGCAGTCGTACATCACATCGTCGGACCTCATCCGAAAACCGTAAAAAACCAAGCTGGACATGCGGAAGTATCTGAGGGGAGGGTGAAAAGGCAAGTCAGGAGCAGGGTCAGGGGTGCTGTGCTAGGACAGGGCAGAGCTCTGCCCCATCCTCCCTGAGCCCCTGTCCACAGCCTTACCGGCAGTTCACCACAATGGCAGCCTTGGGCAGCCCCGTTGTGCCAGAGGTGTAGATATAGAAGAGTTTATCTGGGGAGCAATGAGGAGACAGGGTCACATTCCCAATCTAGGAGCTGGCTGAACCAGGAGAAGGGGACAAGCAAAATTTAAACACTCTACTCATGCCAGCTAAGCCAAAACTCTCATGTAACAGCTCAAAGAACGCTGGGATCACCCTGGATTTGTTGGACACATGGAGTGTATGACAGGATACTGCTCCACACGGGGCTGGGCTTCCAACACTGGAGTAAGACCCATCCCAAACACCTCTTGCCATCGGCATCCCCAGCAGTCTTGCCAGAGTTGTAACCAGCTGACCCTCAAAATCACCACCACTTGTCTTGGCCCCAAGAGCTGACAACATACCAAGAAAGCCCTTATTAGGGGGAGCTGGCTGGTGCCGCTGGGCCATCTGCAGGAGTGGGTCCAGGTGTTTTGCACCAGGAAGCACGGATTTAGGATTTTCTTCCCCAGACCAGAAGAGATGGATGGATTTATCCAGGGAGGGCTGCACTTCCTGCATTGCTGAGAAAGTAAAGAGAGGAGCTGGAGAAAAGCAGCAGAGTGGCTACAGCAGAGACCCCCTGTCCTCCCAGACATTCTGAGGGACACCTTCAGGTGTCAGTACCCCCAGGTAGCAGTACCCCCACTGTGCTTGGCAGAGTCCCCAAAGGGCTCACAGCCATCCCAGGCAGATGTTGTTCCCATGATTAACAGATGCTGGGGCCACAGCCCAGACCTCTTCAGGGACCAGAAGATCCTGTTTTCCACCTTTCCCCATCCAAAACCTCTTTGGTGCCAAGAGGTCTGTTGACACCATCAGCCTCAGAGGTGTGGGCTGAAACACACAAGGAACTGGAGCCAGGGTGCTGCAGGGATGTGGCAACAGCCATGGAGAACAAGAGGAGGCTCCTCCCGTGCAGTGGGGCAGGCCCAGCCCAACCCAGGTCTCCATGCTGGGAATGGACCTGAGAGACACATGGAAGGATCCTCATACCCAGGCTGACCTGCCTGGGAGGCAGAGAGCACTGCACTCCAGAATCAACAACAACAAAAAAACCAAACCCAAATCTAATTCCTGCATCATGATTCAACTGTCCACTCTCTTCCAGATAGATCTCTGTTCTGTGGTGGTCAGGAAAGGAACATTGACTAGACACTCCTCCCTCCAGTCCAAAGCACTCCGAAAACATCCGCCAGCCCCTCACCTTCCATCATTTCCACCCCAAAAACCACAGCTTTGGAGCTGGAGATGGTGATGCAGTGCAGCAAGGCCTCCAAGCGCAGGTGGGAATTCACAAGGGCCGTCTCCACGCCGATCTTGGCCAGGCCCAGCCACAGCCCCACGTACTGATTGCGGGACTCCATGAAAAGCGCCACCACGTCACCCGAGCGGAAGCCTTGGCCATAGAAGAAATTGGCCACCTGGTTGGAGTACTCGTCCAGCTGACGGAAAGTCCAGCTCTCGCCTGTGCCTTGGAAGATCAGTGCTGTCTTCTCTGGATACTTCCTTGCTGTCTTCTGGAAGATCTTGGCGATTGTGTTCTTCTCCCTGACGTGCCTCCATACCTGCCACTTCACCCGCAACAGGACCAGCCCCGTGCTGCCAAAGAAAGGGGCAGCTGCTCAGTGACCTCTGCAAAACCGCTTCCTCCAGCAAAGCCAGTACAGCACAAGGATCTTCTGAGGAGCTGCAACAGCCCAGCACTTACACCAGACCCCACTCTAGGTCAGCAGCAGCTCTGTGTGCTCCCCTGAGCAGTGTGCACACAGGCAGAACACATCTGCAATGATGCTCATAGCCAGGGACTGATGGAGGCCAGGGAGAGATGTGTTTTGGAAGTCTGCAGACAGGGACGTCCCCAATCAAAGGGGCATTTTTGAGCCTTGGGTGCTCTCCAAGAGGTACCACCACTCCCTCCCCCACAAATCCTTGCCAGGAGCTGGCACAGCCTGATACCAGCTCAGAATGAACCCTCCACCAGGGCCTGGTGCTACGCCAGCAGCTTTAGGGACAGGGTGAAGTACAAGGACAGTCAATAGACTTTGAGCTCAGCTGAAATCTATCCTTCTTGGGAAAAGTTTGCCTGAGAGTTTGGAGTCACCCGGTCATGACAGAGGGAGATCTCCTTTCAGCCAGGCCAGGTGCCAGCAGAAACCCAGGCTGTGCAAGGGGTCGGGGGCTGTGCTTACACATACACATACACATACACATACACACACATACACACACACATACACAAACACCAAGGCAGAGCACAGGGCCAGGGGTGGATGGTTTGGCCATCCCAGCCAGGACACCTACGTGACATCCCTTGGTAGTGTCTTGAGGAATACGAGGAAGAACTCCCATCCACCAGATGCCAGGTAGAAGATGAAGAGAGCAGGGATGGCCTGGGCCCAGGACAGTCCCAGAGTGACCCTGAAGAACAGCAGCACAGCTGCAAAAGCAGCCAAACGCAGCATCGTGGCCTGTGGGGAGAGAGAAACCACGGCCATCAGCCCACACACAATGGACCTGGTGATAACAATCCCATGAGCATGGGATGCCTGAGCAGCCCCCAATTTCCTGGATGAGGTCCCTGAGTCATCAGTACTCCTGGCAGTGAGGATTTAACCCAGCAGCCCAGAGCTCCCAGAGATGTAACTTTATCTGACCTTGGAGATGGCCTCCAATTGAGCCATCAGCACGGCATTGCTTGGTGCAAGCTGAGAGCCTGGCCATTCCCACCTGGGGAGCCACATCCTGCACACCAGCCAGGGGTCTGGCCACGCCCCAGCAACATGAGATGCAGGATAAAGTCACTTCCATGGATGCATGGGCAAAGTCATGGCAGGAGACCTTGTACAGATGATTGGAAGCTTCCACTCTACCCCAGAATCCCTCCATCCTCAAAATCCAGTCTCCAAGGCCCCAAGCATGAGCTCTCTTGCATGCCTGGCTCCAGGACAGGCATCACAGCTGTTGGAAGATCACAGCTTCACATGCTCCGTGACACAGCTCAGACAGGATCAGGGACAGGAAACTCAGTTCTTTGAGATCTGCTTGTGTTTGCAAACCCTCACGTTGGCGGGCAGTTTCCTGGCCTGGCTAGGCTGGAGACACTGCTGGAGCAGGTCAGGGATGAGGCCAGGCTGGAGTGGGCAGAACAAGAGCTGTCACTGCTGCCAGGAGTGCCCAGGCCCCTGCCCCATTCCCTGGGGACAGTGACTCTGTCTCTGGTACTTGTCCCTTCAAAACAGCATCTCTGTCCCCATCCCAGACACACCCCTCTGAGACTCAGATGGTGATCTAGCAATGGCTCTTTACAGGCAACAGCACTGGGAGGAGGAAAGTGACAGAGATGTGACCCTCACAGGTCCTAGATAAAACTGGCCCTTCCTGGCATGGACACAGGCCAAAAAGGAAGGAAACATCTGCATCATTTCCCTCTTGAAAATTGATTCACTGCTCTGAAGCTGGAAGCCCTGCATAGGCTCTTCTACAATTGGTGGGGCTGGGAGCCACACTTGTGGCTTCCCCTCTGCTCTGTGCAGTCCCCCCAGATCCAAGGAGCTTCTGTGGTTTTGATACCAGATGCTGGCAAGGTGGGAGCAAAGGCAGTGCCACATGGTCACTGTGCCCTGACATGTCTCGTTTGTTGGCTGTCCCTCCGAGTCGTGCCACCAGCAGCAGGCTGGGATGCATCAGTGCACAAGACACCACTTCCAGGTGGACACCTGGAGACATTTTCCCTGCCATAGTCCTTACCTGGAGATTCCTTCCCCCTTGTGCCAGTGACCTCTGAACACTCTCCACCAAACACCTGCCTCCCAGACGTGATGTCCTACAGCACTGTTCCTCTGCCTTTTAGCAGGGTAGGACACACTGTGTTTTTGCCTGGGAACCTCTCTCTGCACTAAACAGGGAAACTTTTAGATCACCATCAAACTACTGTGCCTCAGCCGGGACCTGGCCCTCCGTTCCAGCCTCTCACCACCCAGATGTGGAGAGGCAGCAGCGGGGGAGGCCCACTCTGTGTGGGCAGCAAAGTGCTAATCTCCCGCTTGAAGGCAAGGCAGGCTCAGGCAAGCCCCTGTTATCCTCTGCCCATATCTCCACCTCACTCCGGCATCCCGGTGCCTCCTGCGGAGATAACCGGGGACAGATTCCCGAGAGATACCCGGTGTGTCGCTGCCAGAGACCTCCAGCCCTGCGTTACAGATTCAGGTCTTGTCCAGCTGCATCAGCACAGAGAAAACGAAGCGCTGCCTGTAGCTCAGAGCCAGCAGGCACCGAGGCAAAGTGCGGGGACCCACCCGGGGAGCACCGAGCCCGAGGAGGTCGCGGGGAGAGGGTCACAGGGGGGACAAGGGGCAGGTGGCCGGGCTGTGAGAAGCCCCAGCGCTAATGGCACCTGGGAGGAACTTGTCCCCCACCTGCCCGGGGCAGGGACCCCCGTCTCACCCTCCTCAGGACCCCAGCAGGGAGGTCGAGCAGCGCTGCCCCAGCCCCATCACACGAGGCGGAAAGGCCGGGAGGGCCCCGCACCGGGATGCAGCCGGGCCCCGCCACCCAGCCCCGGCCAGGCCCCGGAACCGCCCGGGCACGGCCGCTCTCGGCGGGGCGAGGGCCCGCGGCGCGCTCCTGGGGAGACCGGGGGACTGAGGGATCGCGGCGCTTGCCACGGTGCCCCACGAGGAGCCCCGGTACCTCATGAGGAGACCGGCGGGGCGCAGGGACCCTGGTGCCGCCCGCAGGGCCTCGGCGCCTGGTGGGAGCCCGCGGGGCCGCCCGCGGGGAGGGAGCGCGGCCGCGGCGGCGGCGCCGGGAGCTGACGGACCGGGATGGGGAGGATGGTGCCACGCTCTTACCGGACTCCGGGGCGTCCGCTGCGGCCCGGCCACCTGCACCGGGAGCGGGGGCCCGCCCGATTCTGCGGCAGGGGCGGGGAGGGGCGGGCAGCGCGGGCCGCCGGGAGCTGTAGTCCCGCCCGGTGCACCGGCCCGGCCCCGCGGTGACGGACGCGGTGCCGGGGAACGGTGGCGCGGGCGGGGCGGGCGGGGCGCGAGGAAGAGGCGGTGAGGGCGGCGCGCCAGAGCGAGGGCTCTGTGGCGCAATGGATAGCGCATTGGACTTCTAGCTGTGTGACGGGAGTCATTCAAAGGTTGTGGGTTCGAGTCCCACCAGAGTCGCATTTTGCCGCCGGGACGCAGCGATCGCTCTCGGGGGTAGCGGGCCGGGGGGAGCCGCGGCCGCCCCCGGGCGCTGCCGCCGCGCAGGGTCCGCCCGTCCTCGGGAGAGCGCGGAGGGGGAAACCCGTTTTGGGAGCGGGGTCAGGGGCGGCCTGGGCACCGGGGAAAAACCCGGCCCTACCGGGCAGTGTACCCACACATCCGTCCCAGCACTTCAGGAGTTACTGTTACCCAGTCCCAGCACGGCCCCGCAATACGGGCATCGTGGAGCTGCCACTTGCCCACAGCGAATATATTCTCTCCAAAAAAAAAAGCATTTTCACGTGGCTGGTATCTGCACTCCCGAAATTACCCTCTGCTGCCGCCTTTCCACAGGCTCCTCAAGCGACGGCTGCAGGAACAGGAGCCACAGAGACTGCTACTTGATCCGGCTGAACAGATGCCGTTTAAAATTACATGATGTGCCATTTCTGTAGCGCTGGCACCAGCCCACTGAGCCACACGTGGCTGCACGAAGGCGGCCCCACCAAGACTGACAGCCCGGACACTTCAAGGCCTCATTAAATAACCCAAAATGCAGCAAAACCTTCTCTCACGGCCATCATTTCCCACGTTTCTTTGACTGCCGCTCACAGTTCCTAAAAGCAAATCTTTGCTGCCCTTTGGTTTATCCACCCCAAGGCTCTGACGTTTCTGGGTCATTTTAGAGGCAAATGTTTCTTTCATCTCGACCACTGCACTAGGACAACCCCCACACTGTGTGTTTTACTGGCAGCTAAAGGATGTATTTATATGCTGTCTTTTAGTATCTGCTTGAAATAACTCTAGGGGCCAAAGGAGGATTTGAAGAAAAACCCAAAGTCTGGCTCGTGGGGTGGCTGAGGCAGGGAGAAGTTAGAAAAAGGAGTCTGAGGGGCAGGAAGAAAACCTGCCAGAGCCAAAAAGGGGTGAGGTTTCACCATCAGATCTCCAGCTCGGGAGGGGAGATGGGGCAAAAGGACAGGGGTAATGAACTACAAGCCCCAGCGTGGATTTTATTAAACAAGAAGGAATTCCAACAGCAAACACACATGTACAAAGAGCCCCTGGCTTCGTGGCTCTTTGCCATCACATCCAGCAACTCTGCTCCCTGGCTGCTGGCAGTCTGGAGCACAGTTTAATTAATTCAGACAGCAATCAGCTCCCAGACACAGCACCAGCAGCCACTGTTTCTGCACTCACTGGATTCAACCCCATAAATCCTAGCTGTGTCATTTTGTTGCCCAAGGAAGGGATGATTCCTACTGAACAGCCAGCACAATCATTATGGATTTCATCATTTTTCATGGGGAGGGACTTCAGGGAGACACAGCAGACTGGGATCGGCTCTCAAAACAGCCAGTCCAAGAGAGAAAATATCCAGAGGTATTTCCCTGCCTGCCCTGTGGGCACACAATCACACACTGCCTGGTCTCTGAGGCAGGAAGTGAGGCACATCCAGTATGACCCAACAGTTAGGCACCAATACAAAATGGGATTTCACCACTGCACACACCAAACCTGTCCCTGCGCTCCTCTGGAAATCACAGGTTTAGCTCCAGTCCAGGGCAGCCCCAAGATTTGAAGCCTCGATCTTCCCAGGATGGGAAGGGTGGGAGGAAGGATTTACCTGCACAGCCCCAGAGCTGCAGAAGGCCAAGGCATCAGTTTGCTGCAGTGTGCTCCCTCCCCATCCCAGCATTTGGGAGCATCAGTACCGGAATGCTGCTGCTGGGGGACCTGAGCAGCCAGCCCAGCTGGCAAAGGCACATCTGACCTTGACATCCCACAACCAAAATCACAAAGAGCAAAAAAAAGGTCGAGTTTGTGTCACAGCACAGGGAGGTGCCAGTTGGCCTCTACCAACAGGTTGGTGGCAGCTCTTGGCAGGAGAAAACACAGCCCTCGGGTCCGTGGTGGAAGAGCTACAGCCATGCTGTGCTCCCAGGCAGGGCAGGAGGACGTTGAGCGCGGCTGGGGCCGGCTGCTGGCTGCCAACAGGGATCCCCTGGGCTCTTCCCAACATGAGCTCTCACACTCGAACAGCTGGGGGAGGGAAGATGCCGAGCTCCTCCCGCAGGGACTCCACTGGCTGCTCCCAGCGCTGCTCGTAGTAGACATTCAGGACACAGCTGGCGTTGAGCCCGCTCCGAATCGCCCAGGGAACCAGCTCGGTGGCCAGGACCTGCAGCTTTCTGGAACAAACGATACAGGTGGTGGAAGTTTTGATATCCACATTTTGTTAATTTCCTTCTCCAAGTCCCCACTGTAGGCTGATGCCAAGCTCATGTGTCCTATGTATCCCTTTAACTCTCTGGCATCCCCTCTGCTTAACTCACAGAGGAAACTGAGGCACATAAGAGGATGGTGTGCCAGGAAGGTTACAGTCAGCACCAACCCAAGGCCAGAACTCAGGTTCTGCAACTACTGGGCTGCCAAAACAGACATGCTGGGGCAGGGAACAGCTGCCAGTGTGGTGAGGGTCCTGCTGGCCCTCAACACATGCCCATCCAAGGCCTGGAGATTGCTCCTGCCTGGCACAGGGGAGCTGGCATTGAATGCAAATTAAGCATCAGGTTCTGCTTCAGTGACAAGGCAAAGCTGTCACCACTTCCTTGGGATGTGGGGACAGCAGTAGGCTTACAGAGGGACCCATGACTGACTCCTCCCTGCAAACCACCAGGGAGGACAAACCCCTCTTTGTCCCCAGTGGACACAGGAAAGCACCACACAGGCTGGGTGTACCCAGGGCAGATACTGGGCACCTACCGTGTGCTGAGCCGGACAGGGCCAAACGCTGCTCCCAGGACACACATGGGCAGCCCCGTCTGGATGGCTTCAAACCACTTCACCACCACCTCACCTGGGAGGGAGCGGGGAGGTTGTGAGGAGACAGAACACCCGGATCAAGAGCCAGCCAGGGCTGTGTGGCTCCTCAGCACAGGCTGTACATCTGCCCTTCCCAAGGATGGCTGCTTGGGAACGCTTCCTAAGTCTGGCCATGGCCTCAATCCTGTGCCAGGATGGGCCTTGTCACACACCACTCACCCACCCCAGGGGGATGGCATCCCACAAGCCCTGGGAGCTTGGGGAACACATCCCAGGCAGTCCAACTCCCTGCAGACCTCGGCAAGGCAGTGCCAAGGCCCGATGCTCCTGTGGCTCTCCCAGTCTCCCAGCACAGGCCTTTCACAAAACTGCCTAGACTAGGCAAAGCCTGCATAGGTGACCAGTCATGCTGCTTCCCACAGGCACCCACAAGGCTGCACTTGTGACTTGTATTGAGTCAGACACCAAATGAGGGCAGAGGACACAGAGACGTGCAGATAAGGAGCAACCAGGAATTCCCTTCTGCCTTCACACAGAGGTTGCGAAACATCCCTTCCTCCATGCCACCCTCCCTGCCAGGCAGAAACCACCCTTCCAGTGGCTGCCTGTGCCCAGGGCTTGGGCAGAGCAGGGAAAAGGTGACATCTCATGACCTCTCAGTCACCACAGAGCCAGTGATGTAGGACAGTGATGATGCAAAATCCACACACACTGACCCAGGCTGAGGATCAGGGGTCCAGCTGGCCCAGCCTGCTCCATTTCTGAGAGGCAGCTGAGCACAATGGGTGGGTTTGGCAGTGCAGCTCCCTGAGCCCATTGCTGCTCACCCAGCATGTTGGTTGGCATGCCCAGGAGGGTGTGCATCAGGTCATGGACCTCCCGGTACCGCTGGATCACGTATGCCAGCTCTTCATCATCAACAAACCTGGGTGGCATCCTGGTGTCTGGAGAAACCTTCTGCAAGTCCAAAGAGGTCCAGCTCAGCTCTGTGGCTCCAATCTCACCTGTGCTCCCAGCACAGGGATCAGGCAGAGAAATTGGCACCCCAGGAAACCCCACACTCACATTGTCCTCCAAGAAGCGGACGTACTCCCGGCCCAGTGAGCCATCCGGCAGCCCCTGCAGCCTGGCCATGTCCAGGGTGGAGAGACGGATGCGAGGCCGTTCTCTGGAAGCAAAACACAGGTCAGTGAGACTCCCAGTGAAATCCACAGCAGCAGGGCCTGGAGAAAAGGAGCCCTTGGAAACCCCCATCCCTGCCTCTGCCCATCCTTGCTGTTTTCCCTGTGCAGATTCTAACTGCTCACTGCAGGGACAGCACTGTCTGCACTTCTGTTGCAGAGGCTGGGACACGAATTGCTTAAAGGATTTACCTGAAGCCTTGGCAATAAAGGGGCCTTTATCTTGTGTGCTTGTAACAACTCTGCTGGGAAAAACACTGATGTCCTCTGCACTGAAACGCTGCTGCTGTGTGGGCTGCCAGCCAGGCACAACCCCCAGCACCAGCCAGCCCTGCAGAGCACAGAAATTTAGTGCCCCTGCAAAGCAGCCAGAGCTTCAAAGGAACAACCCCAAAGAGGAGAAGGAATTTGTTCTAAACATAGGTTTAATTTCAATCCTGCTCAGGCTTTCACCACCAGCCATGTGGTAGCCACACAGAGAAAGATCTCCTTTACAGGTTGTTGGCAAACAGGTGCCTCACAGCCTTGGCAGTAAACAAAAGCCCTTTTATTTCCATTCACAAGGTAAACTCTTCCCATGATAAAAGCCCTGCAGTGGATCCAGGAGCTGCTCAGCTCTTAGAGTGGAAGTGCCAGAGAGATAAGCAGCATTGGCACCAGTTTCACACTGGCTGCAGATATTTCCTTGTGTATTTGTTGTCAAAGGGACCTCAGCAGCTTGGGGGATAAAAACAAAAACACCTGCGTGCCCTAATCAGACCCGTGCAAATCCGTGCAATACCACAGGGCAAGGAGCAGGTGGGTATGTCCCTTCCCAGCCCTCTCCCTGGGCAGTCCTGCTGGGATTCAGCCCCATCCCAGTGCTCTGGATGTTTTACCAAGTCAACTTCCCAAGCCAGGATGAGGCTGGGAAACACAAACATGGCAAAAGGCAACTTTTCTCAAGCTCCTATGTGACACAAGCAGCAGGTGTGACACATGACAGGGAACAGGGAAAAGGCAAGCAGATATACAGTGAGAGCTTGGTTAATAAGAGAAATCCCTCCTGGTCCTCAGCCTTGCTGCACTCAACAAGTCCTTGCAAACATGCAAGCAGAAGGGATGGGGTCTTAAAAAAGAAAACAAGAGAAGTGGCCTCATTTCAGCTTAAGCCAGGAAAAAAAAAATGGAAGTGTCTAACAAGGAGGCAGACCAGAGGAGACAAAGTCTCCAATGCAAGAAAATGCAGCAGCAGGCACAGGAAAGAAATCCATGGATGTTGTATGTTCTCATCACTGCTCAGCATCCACATCCATGGATTTCTCCCCTGTGCCTGCTGCTGCATTTCGTGGTGTTGGCAGCTGCCAGTTCCAGCAGCGAAGCAGAACAGACAGGCAAGTAGTGCCTGCCCTTAGATGTGTCACAGGGCTCCTGTTAAAAATAAAGTTAGCCTGGAGGGTTAGAGCTAACAAAACACTTGTGTTGCTTCCAAGCTCTCCCTTCACAGGGCCAAGGAACCTGCTTGGCCTTGTGTCTGCCTCCCCACCACAAACCCTGCAGCGAGGGTGGGAGGGATGGGGAGGGACGCACTGGAGGATGCGGTAACCTTCAGGGTGGTTTTTCATCTTGTCTCGCAGGTTTGGCAGGGCCAGGCACCCTGTGGTCTCCCCAAGGACTGCCACCATGTCTGAAAGAGAGACCAGAGAGTGACCCAAGAGCTGTTTTTGCAACACCCAGCTATCCTTGGTTGGCAGGTGAGGAAATGGGGCAATGAACACATTGACCATGAGCAGGCAGGAAGCCCGTGGCAAAGTGGGGACCCCATAAACCACAGATCTTCAGCTTCAGGGCTGCTCTGCCCTGGTGTCACCCACATGACCCTTCTTAGGAATGGGATGGAGGAGCAGGCATGAGGCCCGGGGTACTCTGGAGAAATAGACCAGCCTGGGTGGCATCACAAGGGGTCACACTGAGGTGTGTTTGGGTTTCCTCACTCCCTCTCTTTCACAGCCTCCTGCCCCGGGTCAATTCTCAGCCCTGCGTTTGCCCTCCTATGAAGCTTCCAGGAGGCAAGGGAGCGGGATTTTCTGGACGCGGGTGGCAGGCGCTCCCCTCGCCGGCCTTACCGTGTCTGTAGGGGTCATAGAGCGCCATGACCGCGGAGGCGGCGGCCAGCAGCGCCTTCTGCAGCGGGCTGGTGGGGATGTGCCCGGGGTACAGCGGGTGCCACCCTTCCATCTCCTCCTCCTCCTCCCCGCCGCGTCCATCCCGGCCCCGCGGCTCGCTGTGGCTCGGCCGGGCTCTGCCTGGGGGGAGCAGCGGGTAAGGGACCGGCCCGGGCGAGGGGCTGGCCCGGACGCTGCAGGCCCTGCGGTGGGAGGCACTTGCCTGGGTAAGCGGGACCCCCCCGCAGCAGCGGGACCCCCGCCCGCGCCGCCCGCAGCAGCAGCAGCGGCCGCATCCCCGGCACCGGCCCCGCCGTGCCCCGGAAGCGCCCGGCGCGGGGCGGGGCGGACCGGGCATGGCGGCGGCCGGGCTGGCCGGGCTGGCCGGGCTTTTCGCCGTGTACAAGCCGGCGGGGGTGGCGTGGGGCCGCGTCCGGGAGGCGATCGAGACGCGGCTGCTGCGCGGTGAGCGGCGGGACCCCCTAGCCCATCCCATCCCCACGGGCTACCGGTGGGGCCCGGCCCGTCCCCGGAGTTCGCCGGCCGCCCCTGACCCGCCCCCCCCCCGCTTCTCTCTCAGAGCTGAACGCGGGTCCGGGACGCGCCCCGCGGCAGCAAATCCGCTTCCTACCGACCCCGGCCCCGGGCGGCGGCGGGGCCGTGGAGCTGGTGGCTACCAGGGTGCCGGTGCTGGCCGACCACCCCCTCGGTAAGGGCACAGCGGGGCCTGGGCCCCGGGAAACCGGGGACCGGTGGGAGCCCCGGGAAGGCGCTGCGGACCGGCTCCATCACTGTCTCCGTTGCAGTCCGAGGCCCGCGGTTCAGGAAGCTGAAGATCGGAGCAGGTCACCGGCTGGATGTGAAGTCCTCGGGAGTCTTCGGTGGGTCTCGTCCCGGAGCAGCACCGTGTCCTGCTGTGTGTGAGGTGATGGGTTTCCATGCAGGGAAGAAGGGTGGATGCACGGCCAATGCACTGCAGCAGCCCCTGGATCTGGGAGTTCAAGTGTTAAAAAAGAGATGAAATGTCCGAGCAAGCCGCTGGCAAAGCTAGATGGGAGAGACCCAGGCACACTGGGTTGTGCTGAGGGACACCAGTCCCCATGTCTGCTCCACCACCTGACTTGGCTTCGCTGTGGCTGGCACTGCTGAGCATTTGCCCTGAGTGCTCAGCTGGAAAGTTCTGGGGAAATCCAAGAGCTCTGCTTACAACCCTATGGTGTTCATACCAGACAATAATCTGGGGTCTAATTGCACTGCTCAGACACGACTCCTAGGGAGATACAGCCCTGTCCAGGGGGCAAGAGTGGTGTGAGTGTTCAGAGCTGTGTATGTCCACATCAGTCACTTTTTGTGAGGCTGAATAACAGGTTCCCCATTTTCTGTGTTTCAGTGCTTGGCATTGGCCATGGGAACAAGCTGCTCACTCACCTGTACAACTGCCACCTGACCAAGGTAGGTGCTGGTTCTGAATGGGCCATGGAGCCCCAGAGTGCCATTACACACTTGATCCTGCCCCAGTGCCCCAGAGCAAATCTCAAACCTTCCAATGCTTTTGGGAGCTTTTCAGGGTGCAGAGTTTCATCCTTCACATGAGCATCCACTTGTGGCCTCTTGAGCAGAGGATGCTGCTGTCTTCTTGTGCAAAACTCTCATAGCCTGCACTTCTAGCAGCTGCATGGTGCAGTGCTGCTGCTCAATTGCTTGGAGCATTTTTTTTTGGATAAATTGCCCTCTTTGTCCTTCTTCCAGGTTTATACTGTTGGTGGGCTTTTTGGTAAAGCCACTGATGACTTCTCAGACACAGGGAATTTAGTAGAGAAGACAACATTTGGTAAGAAACTGATTTGATTTGTTGTTGTTTTTTTTTTAACAGAACACCAAACAGATTAATTGCAAAGCATTTAATCAGGTGAACTGCACAATGGCAAAAGCCACATCTTGCATGTCTTCTAGTATTTGTTGATGTGGTAGTTCTCCTGTTCTAACCACAACAGATACAAAGCCAGCATGAATGCAGGTCACAATGGTTGCTACTGGGTGGGTCAGGACCCAGATCTCCTCGTGAATCACATTTGGAGATAGCAGTCAGGAGATTTCATTGAATGAAAACATGTGATAAGAAAACTGGAGCGTTAACATTTTGGAATCAGTTAAGTGAAATAACTTTTCCCTTCGCAGTCCAGCTCTGTGCTGCTCCACGTAGAGCCAGGGGAAGTGACTTTGTGAAAGCCACCCCTCAGCTCTCATCAGCCCCTTTTGATGTGACTGCCTGCCTGAGGGACAGCAATACCTCAGTGGCATTTTTCAGACTTTCCAGTTTCTGGATGGAGAATTGAGACTTTGTTTCTGCCTTAATATTTGCAGATCATATCACAAGGGAGAAGCTGGAGCGGATTCTCGCTGTCATTCAAGGGACAAACCAAAAGGCCCTGCTGATGTGCGTATCCACGGGGGAAATGGCTGATCCCACTGCCATTTGCTGGTCTTCAAAACAAATAAGGGGATTTTGTTTCCCATAATCAAAATCTGTAGAGGCTGGAGTGCTAGCAAGGGGCAGAGAGGAGTTACTCTGAGTGCTCTGTGCTGTGGTGAGAGGGTGCAGTTAAATATCCTTCTTGTTTCCCAGAATCTCCAATCTGCTGGTTTAGGACCAATCTGCTATATTAGGGCTGACAAAAATAACTTGTAGACATGACCAAGTACTTCCCTGCCAAACTGTGCTACACTACTGACAGTACATACACCACTAAAATATATGCAAAAACTCACTGGATAGTTTTAAGAATAAAAATTGCATCTCTTTTATTGGGGATGGGCATATTTTGAATCTCTTTGGAAAGAAGTCCTAAATGTCTCTGGTGCTCTTTTTTTTTTTTTCCCTAGGTATTCTAACATTGATATGAAAACACAAGAGGCATACGAGCTGGCTGTCAAAGGGTTGATTCGCCCCATGGAAAAAAGCCCCCCAATAATCACAGCAGTCCGATGCCTCCAGTTTGCACTTCCAGAATTCCAGCTAGGTAGGACTGGCACAGAATGTACTGGGGAACTCTGAGTATATATTATGGCAAATAAGTTGGTAAACTTCATTTTCTTACTCATGATTTAATGCAAAATGAGTTGGTGGGAATTTCTTATCAACTTATGACTTCTCTGGTAAATCCAGCCAGCTCATAGCTTTTTCCTTGCCAGTTCAGATCTAAGCCTAAGGCTGGAAAATTTGCACTGTGAATACCTAGAGGGAAATTCTTCTTAGCTCAGTGTTTCAGTGTAATGCATTTCAGTGCTGGGTTTTGAGGTTTTTTTAAAGTGTGGTTTATTTTCCTGTAGCCAGTCCCCCTTCCCTCACAAATTATTTGTCTTATTAAAAAAGGTGCCTTTTTATCTCCTTTGAAATACCTCAATTTCTGCATTACTCTTCTATATCTATAGTTTCATTTTCTGAAGTATTAACTTTGGAAGGGTGTGGAACACCCTGCAGTATTCCAGAAAATCATACCATGCTCTTAGTGTCTTCTGCCAAACCAGTTCTTTCAGCATAACTGGGAGTGATGTCTGGATTTACAATGTCAGAGCTTGGGTCAAAGCTTTGCTTCTGAAGGAATGTCTCTGTCCCCCTAGAAATCCATTGCTTGCATGAGACTCAGCAGTACCTCAGGAAGACGGTTCACGAGATTGGTCTGGAGCTGAAATCCTCTGCTGTGTGCACACAAGTGCGGAGAATTCGTGACGGGGTTTTCACGGTGGATGACGCTCTCCTGAGAACCCAGTGGAACCTGCAGAGCATCCAGGAGGCAATTCGGAACTGTCAGCTCAAAGTGGAAACAGAGCTGGAGAAAACATTGGGACACAGGGAGAACAGTCTCCTTCATCAGCTGGATGGGGACACAGCTGAGCATGGTCTGCAGGAGAGTCCATGAGCAATCCCTGCAGCACAATACGGTAGTGACGTGCCAGCAACGTGATGGACAGCAGAAGGAAAGAGGTTAATTGCAGTTCACTTCCACCCTTTCCTTGAGATGACTTTTATCAGAGTTTTTTTTTTTTTTCAGTGACAGGCTGTATCGTTTTTTTTAAAGCATCACAAACAGTTCATTAACAGGAGGTAGCTGTGCCAAAATTCCTGTTGATTTTGAGAACATTAGGTTGCTAAGGGATATAAAAACCCATTCCCGAATTGTTTAGCAGCAGGAAGTGGTGTCTTAGAAAGCTTTATTCCCTTGACTGCACAGATTTGTTCCTTGCAACTGGCAGCATAACTTATCTGCTGTATGGATTTTGTTTTCCCTGTGTTCTCCTGGAGTATTTTCTTTCCATTAGCCCTGCTCTCAGACACATGAGAGCTCAAAATTGGGCTAAATGAGGGATGTGCAGGAGAAAACACAGCTTACCCAAAGCAATGCAAGGAAATTATTTTATCTGGAGTAGGCATGTAATGAAAAGTGGCTTATAATGGGGACTAATGCACAGGCTACACAAAAAATAAAATGGAAAGTGACCTAACAGGGAAGAAGTTGTTTCTTGGCTGAGTACTCATCCATGTACATTTCTCCATAAAAAACCCAGCAAGTGCTACTTTATTTTACCCTTCTTTTCCTGAGGAGCCAAGGGTATTCAATGGTCTCTGGTTTCCTCCTGTGCAGCAGCTCCTTGCAGACAGCAGGTCCTGCCCTTTCATGAAACTGTAAACTCTGTGATACCATTTGGTCTTTGTTAGCTGATTATAGCTGGGTCTGACTTTGCAGAAACACACTTTCTAAATTTAAGTTAAAAATCTGGAATTACACTTACCATTATTGCACTCTATGGTTTTCCAGTTACATTCTTAGTGAGTTTGGAGATTTATTTATGGAAAGCAGAAGATTTGTTCTGTTCCTCTCCTGGACTTGGACAAAAGCCAGCATATTTCATCCTCCAGGTGACAGCCATAAAGGTACAAGAGTAACTCTGGGAGGGGCAGTCCCAGGGGCCATGATAAAGTACCTCAGTGGCAGCGTGCAGTTCTGTCCTGAAGCATCCCAGGAGTCCTTAACTTAGCCCCTGGAATCTTTCAGTTCTGGGTTCCTCTGGGCTGCACAGAGCAGCCAGAACAGCCGTGGAACGCAGCTGCCACCACCTGGCAGAGCCAGCAGCAGGGATTCCCAAGGACACTGTGCCCTGTCCTTGGGTTGTTCCATGGGTGTTCCCATCCTCCATGGACAAGGGATTGGGATCAGGGGACCTTCCCTGGACACCTGCCCAGTGCTACCTGAAGTGTAAACCCATCCCTGTAAGCAGGACACCTGCACAGCTACAACTGCAAGTTTTAACCCCAGTGCTCCTACATAGTGGGGAAGAAAATGTAGACTTTTCACTCCTTGAACAACCTTCAGTAACTGGTAATGGACTGTACTTCATGCCCTCAGCTCACATCTCACACAGACTGAAGAATTTCTGTATATACTTCTATTGCAAAAACAATTTCCAGTAGCGTGTCACTGACAGAGGAACATTTTGGTTGGAACACTCCAGGATGAACCAGTCCTTCTACACAGGAAATACCAGCCAAAGCAGCAACTTCAGTTACAAAGTTTGCATTTCCCAATTCTTGCCACCTTGTGACTTTTGTTCTCCCCTTAAAACTACTCCAAAACACACGAGTGTTGCACACTTGGCAGAAGAGTGTGTGGTGGGGAGGGGTGTGAACATCCCCAAGAGTCCACTCTGGTCTGGCCACAGGAAATATTCTTCACAGCTGCAAATCAACAGAGACTTACTTGGATGATTCATGGAATATAGAGGCTCATTCTGTCCCTCTGCTTGAGACCACTCCCCACAGCTTTTGAGGCAAAACAAGACACTTATTAGTGATGTTTCTGTGCCACATGCAGAGCCAGGAGTGCAAAACCAATTATCTGTTCTCAGCAGCAGCCTTGTGCCTGGTTTTTGGCTCCCAATCACAATGAAGACAGATTAATTAGATTCAAACTTGGAAGTAACAAGCAGAATGCAGCATGGGCCTAACTGGAGACCACAGGGGAAACTTGCTGTCTAGGTCTTGGAAAGTAAAGATGGGCAGAAGGACATCAAGCCTGAGTGAAAAAGGTACAGTACATCTGCAGTCAGCAGAGCACTTCATCACTTCCAACTGCCCAAAGCAGCCAAATTTAGTCTGTGCAGTCACCCTGAGCCCTAACACTGACATTGAAACACTCGTGCTCCCAGCATCATCCACTGTCCAGGACAGTGCTCACTCCCACCATGACTCTGCACTTAGGGCAGAGAAAAGTGATTCTGCACCTGCACATTCCTGGAGAAAACATGAATAACTCATGTCATAGCTGTCTCAATATAGTTTTAGAATTTGTTCCCAGGTTCATGCAATGTTTTATGGGCTCTTAAAGTGAATTACTGACAGATGTGAAGGTTGGTTTATTCAGAGTGGACAGTTCAACACAACTTTACATTTTGCCATTTACTACAGAAATGATACAAAACCTCCAGATACCAGAGCAGGTAAGTACAAAAACACAGAACACCCAGACTTCTCTGGATTTGCTGATAAAACAAAATAAAACCCCCAAACCACCACAATTTCTGCCTTCTTCCCTCCCTTCTTCTGAGGGTTTTCCTTTCAAAGCAGCTATTACATTGCACATTTGTATGTCCTCACTTCCTCTATCCATTCAGTAACCAAACAACCCCTGGATAGTGCAGGGAATCAAAGGCTTCATGGAAGAGGCTCAACATCAACCTGAGCTACAACCTTTCAAAAAAAAATTAAGGAAAAATTCCTACTGATCCGGTAATACATGAAATTATTTCAAATCCTACATCCCTTTTCCAAAAGTTTCTTTTCCACCTTCTGTCTCTTCTAAACCAGAATGTAATGGCCCAGTGACAGGGCATGGCACTCTCCAGGTTCAGGACTAGTCACTGAGCTCCAGGTCATACTCAGGATAGAGCTGTTTTGTAGTGACCCCTCGGATAACAGCTAAGAAATAAAGAAACAGCGTTGCTTTCATTAAACAAAGATCAGATGAGTCAGAAACATGGTGTTTTCCTCCCCTAATTATCCCTTAGCACATCCCATAGACAAGAAACTCAAGGTTTTGCAGCTGTGCCTCCTTGCCCAAACACTTTTTTAAAGTGAAGAA
The DNA here is from genome assembly GCA_910950805.1 of Acrocephalus scirpaceus scirpaceus. Lineage (NCBI taxonomy): Eukaryota > Metazoa > Chordata > Aves > Passeriformes > Sylviidae > Acrocephalus > Acrocephalus scirpaceus. The sequence continues at coordinate 6,162,198 of OU383790.1, read as the reverse complement.
TCTGAAACACAAGCTTTGCCTCCATGGCAGCAGCTTCTTTCTGTGTCTGTGTGAAAACACTGACTAAAAAGGTCTTGAACAGCTTTGCCTTCCTTACCTAGCTTGCCCAGGAGCATCTGCCCAGCATCTTTGATTTCATTGTACTCATGGAGCAGGGAGATGTGCTGGTCCAGTTCCTCCAGGCTGTAGCCCCTGTAAAATAACACCAGGAAGGTCACAAATGACACAGAGGGATTGAGGGTTCCTGGTGCTGTGGGACATACCCAAGCCTGGCACCTCAAAAGAAGACTGAACACAGCAAAGTGCAGTTGCTGCAAGTTGTAAACATGAAAGCTCTAAATAAGCTCAAGAAAGCCAATTCACCCAAGCTCTCAGAATGAAGGAGAAACAAGAGTAGGCTGTGGTGAATTCCATCGATATGTATCACTAATCTGTATATAGGAAAAAATTCGGAATTGTGGAATCATTTAGGATGGAAAAGACCTCCAAGATGATCAAGTCCAACCTTTGGCCAAGCACCACCATATTAACTAAACCAGAGCACTGAGTGCCATATCCAGTCATCTCCTGAACACCTCCAGGGACCATGACTCCATCACCTCCCTGGCCAGCCAATTCCAATGTTTAATCACTCTTTCAGCAAAGAAATTCCTCCTGATGTCCAACCTAAAGTTCACCTGGCACAGCCTGAGGCCATTTCCTCTTGCCCTGTTGCTAGAAGATCTGTTTGTCCTTGAGGATAAATTAAAAAGGGATCTAGAACAGCCTTTGTTGTTCTACCATCTCCATCCTATGCACTACACTCACCTGAGAAAATATCAGTCCTTCACAACAAATAACAAATGGCTAAAATTATCTGTTCCCAGTAAACACATAATTACCCCAGGAACACCCAGGCTAAAGTAAAAATCCTCTTATGCAAGCTCCCAGTAAAACTTGTTTTGCTTTACCACATAAAGTGGAAAGAATTCCCTCTTGTCTCTAACAAGTCCCATCACTTACAACACCGTGACCATTGCACCATGCCAACAATGGCATCATAGAAGGTCAGCTCTCAGCTCCAATTCCTGGAACACATTTTGTATTAAAAACAAAAATAATTAAGGCATCACAGTGAACACTGAGCTTGCGAAGGACGTACTCTGACAATAATTGTGCAATTTCCTGATCTAGAGCAAGGTCTTTCTGTTTCAGCTCTTCAATTTCACACCGCAGGACTTCTTCGCTGGCTCCATTAGGCTGGAAAGACTTTGGAGACAGGATCTGTAGAACACAGAAGACATGTAGCAGGAACTCAGCTCTGGATAAGATGCTGGAGTACTAATGGGAAAATAGTGTGTGTGTCACTGGATAAAACAGGAGAAAATAGAAAGGAAAAAAAATATCCCCAGGGCAGGGAAGGGGGATTTAACTAAAATATGGATCAGTGTACATAACGTTAGCCTGCTCCATATCATATCACATCCTACAGCACCTTCGAGAGCTACAGTGTATCGTGAAAACAAAAAATTAAAAATCACAATGTGCCTTTTAGGAGAAAATACCAGCATGACACAGTGCAAACTGCGGTGCCGGCACTAACCCGGGGAACCAGAACCTTCACCCTCAAGGAAAAACCCTCCCCACCGGCCAGGCTGAGCCTCCGCGAACGTGTGAGCGGCTCCGGACAGCCCCGCGCAGGACTCACCGGTGCTTTGAATCCGGCCGTGCCGCTCCGCCGGCCGCCGGCCGAGACCCTGGTAAAGCAGAGAGCGCCGCGTCAGGGGCCGGTACCGCCGCCTCGGCGGGGACACGGCCCGGGAGGGGAGGGGCAGTGGGGAATCGGCTCCTACCTCCTGGGCAGGGCCCGCGGCGGCGGGTGGCGGGGCGGGCTGCGGCCCGCGCTCGGCGGGACCCGCTCAGCCAGGGCTGAGGGCTTGGGGCTCCCGCCACACCGGAGACTTGTAGTCCCCCGCCACAGAGCACGCCGGGAGTTGTAGTCGTGCCGCCGAGGGGCACGCCGGGAGTTGTAGTCCTGCTGTCGAGGGACATGGCGGGAGTTGTAGTTCCCTGCCGGGCCCGATTGCGGTGGGGCTGCAGGTGACATTGGGTGTGGCAGGACACAATTGTCCTCCAATGGCTGCTGCTGAGGGAGTTACATTTGGTTCTTCAGCGACACCTCAGCACCGCGGCTCAGCTGGGACGTGGGCTCCGGGGGTTTCGGGTCAGTCACACTGAATCACTGAATCAATCTGGTTCGAAAAGACCTCTGGTTCGAAAAATCCCTGAGTCCAACCTGTGGTCAAACACCATCATGGCAACCAGAGCACGGCACTGGGTGCCACATCCAGTCTTTACCCTTAAGCACATCCGCAAAGTTGTTTTCGCAAGGTGAGCACTGCCCACTCCCCCGCTTGTCCCCGTGTCCCGCTGGGCCACCGCAGCTCTCTCCGGGCCCGGCCGCCCGAGTCCGGCACCGAGGCTCGGACAGCGCTGGAGCCCCGTCCCGCCGCGCTCGGGTCCGGCTGGCGCAGGGAGCCGTGTCCCTGTGAGCGCCGTGTTTCAGAGCCGGGGCTGCCCGAGCCTCAGGTGCTGCCGCGCTTGGAAGGTCAAAGGATTTGCGAGCACACACAGCGACCCGCGGGATCAGCGCTCGGACGCCACAGGGCAGAAGGCGAGGCGGGTGTGCGGGACGCGCCCCACAAAGGCGAGGGAAGCCGGGCTGGCCCCTCCTGCCACTTGCTCTGGGCTGTCGGGTCACTACAGCAGCGGGACAGCGCCGGGTGTCACACGGGGCCCGGGGAGTCCCGGGGCGGGAGTGTCCCGGCGGGGCCGGGCTGTCCCGCTGTGTCACCCCGGGGTGTCCCGGGGCGGAGCGGGGCCGGCCGGGGGCGGAGCCGCCACCGCCCCCGCCGCTCCTGGCGGGCTGACGTGGCCCGGGCGCGGGGCGGACATGGCGGACGGCAGCAGGCAGAGCCGGTTGGCCGCGGCCAAGAAGAAGGTGAGGGGCCGGGGGTCCGGGCAGGACGGGACACGACACGACGGAGCTGGGGGCGGCTGCCTACGGCGAGCCCCGCGCGAGCCGGACTCTGGGCTGGGCCGAGCGCGGCCTCCGCCGAAGGGCGCGGGCCGGGCCGCCGCTGCCGCCGCCCCCTCGCTCCGGGCCCGGCCGCGGTGGGGCCCCGGCAGCCTGCGGGTGTCCGGGGCTGCGGCCCGGCCTTCTCGGCGGGCGGCCGGGGCGAGGCCGGGCCTGGGTGGCTGCGGTGCTGTGAGGGTTTACCGGGCTGGTGTGCGGGTGTCGTGTCTCCCCACACTTCCTCCTCCCCTCCCATTTTTTTCCCTGTTTTTTCCCTATTTTTTTCCCTCGAGGCGGCCCTGCTGCCTGCGTCCCGGCGGGATGCGCTTCTGTGTCAAAGTCACGGGAACGGGAAAGTGTCCTGGAGCAGTTCAGGCTTCCATTTTGAAATCCTAGCAATAATGCGATCCTCCTTCGTCCTTCTCCATCCCCCGCTGCCCCGCCGGGGTGTGCGGGCCGGGGGTGCCGTTATTTGTATAAACAACTGCCGGGATCGGCCGCTTTGGGGTTCGGGCGTGCAGGAACTGCACGGAAATGCTGGCAGACCTGGCGGGATTCGAGTTACATCTTTTAGACCGGCACTTCCTGGGCAAGGTGGATGTGATTAAAAAATCATTTGTAGATTGTTTCTCCCCTTAGTTCGCAGTTGTTGCAGTGTCTGCTGTGGGAATTGCAACTGTCCTTCATAAAATCTTTTGTGGAGTGGAAGATTTTACTATCAGGCTATGCTTTTTCACTTTGCATCCCAGATTATTTGCCCTTTATTAATTTTGCCTTATTACTCTTACTTATAACCCTAAAAATCCCCAAATCAGTGCTTTCAATCTCTTTTTAGTTGCACTATGGAGTATCAAATAATTTCCCAGGAACCGCATTGGCTGTAAACAAAAGTTGAATGTTTACAACTCTTGGCATAAACCCATGACTTTGGTCTTACTTTAGCTTTCTCTGGGTTTATTTTAATTCATGTTTCCCCCCCAAATGGATGAATTAATGGAAGAGCATTTCTTTTGTCCTTACACTTGATCTGTATTTTTACCAGTGAAGTTAAGTTTTTGAGGGTGTTTTGGGATTATAGAAGGCATATTCTGTTTGGACTTCAGATTCTTCTTCTGTTCACAGCTGAAGGAATATCAGCAGAAGAACAGCCCTGGAGCAACTGCAGGAACTAAGAAAAAACGCAAAACTAAAGAAGGCAGCAGACCTGCAACTCCCACCACCGATGACCAGCAGCCTCCAGAGAATGTGAGTGTCTCATTCTTTCTCTCAAATGATTTTCTGCCTCTCTCTTCTTTGGTTTTCTGGACAATCTGACCAGTTGAAGAGGTTGTGCTGGGGTGAGAGCTGTAGGTGCTGTATGAAGTGTGCTACAGTAGTTGGCAGCTGCCTGTTCTGGAAGGTGCAGCTGGCATCAGAGTCTGTCCGATGGTGCCCTGGGTGTGCCCAGAGCTGCTGGGCTGAGGCATGTGGTCCTCACCAGCTGGACGAGGCCGGTTCCTTGGCTGCCTTGGATTGATGTTTTCTCTCTGCCCTACTCTGAGCCGTTTCTCTTTCCCCTTTTCTTTCACCTCCTGTAGATTCAGAACATTCTGAAGGTGCTGGTGTCAGACCTTAACCGCTCCAATGGGGTAGCCATACCCTCATTGGACAAGAGGAAGGTGAGGCAGTGCTTGTGTCCCTCGAAGTGACTCGCTCTCCCTCCTGCATGCTTTGGGTTTTGTTCACACTGAGCTTCATCTCTGGGATGGAGTCTTGTCCTCACATATCCATTGTCAGTTGCTTCAGTTTTGTTGCTGTTTTTATTAACGTGGAGCTCTTTGTTACTATTGCTTGTTAAGTGCTTGTTTTGTTTATGTCAAAGTTAACATGTCAAAAAAGTGAGCCTTGTCAAAAAGTCTTTCTTGAGACAGCTGAGCTTGGAGGAAAACAGGAATTTGGGGTGAGGCAATAAACTCATTTAACAGCTGAGGAAAACTGCACTTGAAAGATGTAGTGTTCCCTTATTCTGTATTTCTCCTGCTCTGAGTGTCATTGCTTTTTTTCCTGGAGCTTGGTTTCTGAAGGGCATGTTTCTGCCCATCTCCAGGCAAACAGCTGCACTGGCTGGTTATTCCAGCCACCCTTTTTATGACAGGCGATGAAGCTGGCACAGGTGATGTACAGTCTGGCAAGTACCAGGGCTGTAAATATGCTTAGGCAGGAAGTCAGATACTTCAAAGCCAGGCATGTACAGGCTTTAGCGTTTTCACATTCCCAAGATCCTGAAGAGGAAAGGGCAGGAAGTATGCCAAGAAGTAAGAGAGAGGTGTTCAGGAGCCTGCATGAACAAACAACCTTTTAAAAATAATTATTTTCAAACAGTCAGTTTATTTAAAGTAAGGTCCAAACTATCATAGGAACTCAAAGAAGTCAACTTCTGTAGCCCAGAATGTTCTTCCACTTTTGTTGTACCAAAGCTCTGATTTTCATTTTCACTTGCATCGTTTTGGTAGCTTATTTCCCTACCATTGCTTCAATGTAGTTGTCATAAAGTAGCTCATTGTTATATTTACTGCATATCCATGGGTCTCCAGCAATAGATATAACTATAGTAATCACATGGAGTACCTGACAAATGAAGTGAAACCTGCAAGGTGTAATGGAATTCCCTCTGAATTGCCTTTGTATCCTTTTTTCCTTTTTTTCCATTTGTGTAGTAGTATGTCTGACACACAGAGTTCCACAGCTGGACTGTGTTGTGTAGGTCTGTACTAGCAGAACTTGAGTGATGTGAAGACACACTGCCAGCTTTTTGGAGTGCTGAGTGTGCCTCAGAAAACTTGTGTTGTGACTGAAGTGTCACTGTTGTCTTGGAGACTGTTTTCAGTTAATACGTGTAAGCTCAGTGTAAGTTAAATACTGGAGAAAGAGACTTGTTTCCCATTGGAGGGTGACATGAAGATAGGTGGTCCAGTGTTGTTGCTGAGGTGACATTTAGCTTTGCAGTGAAGGCCTACCTGTGTTTACAGCTTTAGTCATGTTCTGCAAAGGGAGAATTTATTGCTCAGTTCATTCTTGTTTCCCCATTTTTTTCTCTCTTTTCCTCAGAGATGCAGTTTGATCTGATTGGCTATTATGGAATTTTTGGATTGTTGTGCCTGGGGTTTTAGGAAATTGAAAACTAATTTTTAACTGCAATAAGTAATGAAAGAACAATTTCTCATTCCAGTTGCTGTCTGGTAAAAATCCTGAGTCAGGAAAATGCTGTTTAGAAACTTGATGCTAATAGGGCAGAAAAGCTGATCGTTGGCAGCTGAGCTGCTGCTGCCATTGGTGTCTCATGTGAGGCAGGGCCCTCCCTTCTCTCTCACTTCAGCTTTCTTGGCTCTGAAACAGAGGAAAACCAGCAAAGTAGAAGCCTTTGTGTGAAAGCAAATGGATCCTACTACCATGCTAAGCTGAGCAGAATTACTGCCTTTTTATTCTACATTATTGGAATGTCACAATGCATAATTTCACTATAAGTGTTCTGCTTCTGATGATGTTTCCAACAAATTTGATTGTTCAAATAGTTTTGGGGTTTTTGACAGTTTATTACAAAACTGCTTCTTGTGAAGAAAGAAGGAAGGAGTTCTTGTGGTTAAGGAACATTACTGTTTTCTGCATCTTGGAAGTATTAGGCAGAAAGAAAGTTCTGATCAGAAGAAATTATCATTTTGAGATGCACTGGGGAATTAATTCCTCTTGTCCCTCTGATGTTTATGAGTGTGTGATTGACAAAGGTGAAGTAACCTTTAGCTGGAAGAAGTGAGGGAGTTCCTGACCTTCCTAATAAGCACCTAACATATATGGCTCCTTCAGAGCATCAATACCTGTTCTGCTAAAAAGAAATTCAGAAAATTCTTGTTTTCCCTTTGTAGTCTTCCAACTTGCTGCCTTCATTAAATCTGTCTCCACTGTTGCTGTTTTAACCTTGCTGCTGGATTAGTGAGTGAAGTGCTGAGCAGATAAACAGGGAATGCCAAGAGAGTTTTGGTTCTTGTGAAGAGCCAAGAAGGAAGTAACTGAAGTAAGAGGGAAATCTTCCACGTGGAATAGCAGAGAGCTGCAGTATATTGGTGGGGCTGAATGCTGAAAGATTATCTCATTTGTTTTGTTGTTTTTTTAAGTGATGACTTACCAGAGCTGGATGATGAAATCAATCAAATTGCTATAAAACACAAGAGCACTGCTGGACCTTTATGGCTCTAGTGCTGTCCAAGGAGATGAAATGGTCCATGCAGTGTGGCTTTGTAGAGGGGGCTGTAGATGCCATCCATCCTCCCACAGAGGCTGGATGGGAACTTGCTGTCCAGAAATAGTTTTTTGGCGCTTCTCTTTTCTATTTAAATTCTTCTAGTCATGGGATCCATGGCTGCAGCAGGGCCACAGGCACCTGCTCCCAGCTGCCCTCCCTCTGGCCTGTTCATAAATGTCCTGTTTCTAAACTGGTGGGTCATGGCATGCCACAAATTTTATCGAGTTTTAGGCAGAGCACTTGAGTCTAACTAACCCAATTTTCAAGTAGTCACTCCCCTGTTCTTTTCCATCTTCATTTGCATACAGTGATCTGTGTTTTCCCCAGGAACACCTTGAAGGTGGTGCTTTTCAAAGTGCAGTGACATTTGGCTTTGCTTACTTGATTTTTCATGAATCTTTTGCAGTGAATCTTTGTGTGTGAACTTAGAGTTTGGGTGCTGTTGTTGCCCTCTGTTAAAAAAAGGCAGTTGGGTTGTGGGACACTGGTTCTTTATGAAAGGACACACTCTGGGACAGTGTTTGTCTGTGGCTGATGCAGCCACCTCTTTGCTCTGGGGAGAACACAGGTTCCCTTCCACATGTTTCTTAATGACTGTTCACATCTGTCTGGTTTTCACGGGCAGACCACAAGGTGATGTGTTGGTGTGTGTGTTTGTTCATTTTGCATGAAGGCTGTAATCCTGTGCTGTGTTTTGTGACAGGCATACTTTGACAGTGATGTTGCCACTCGTAGTGCTGAACAGCTTGCTCCCGATGTCCCTGTGCTATCTAACAGCAACAGCCTCCCTAGTTGTGCTTCTGTTCTGCCTGCTCCTGAGAGCATGCAGCTGACACAGGTTTGTGACTTATCATCAATACTGCCATTGAACCATTGAATATTGGCTAATGATGCCACATTAATGTGGAGAAAGATGACCTTCATAAATATGACATGACTAGTTCAAGTTTTCTCCTGTTAAAAATACTACATTCCCCACTCTCCATGCAGTCATCATCTGTCTGTGAGAGCAGAGGGAGTACTAGCACGCACATGTCCCTGCAGCTTCCAAAGCTGTTTTCCTTCCCCTTCTCTCCTAGTTCATTAGCAGAAAGTATCTTTAATAAGACAGGTCTCCAGTCCAATCAGTCTGTATTTCCTTTTACTAATTAAAGATTCAGTTGTAGTTTTTTTCCAGCAAAGTGTTGATTATCCCTATAAAAAGGAACAGCAGACATAAAGCCTGATACACTTGAATTTCTCTATTCCAGGAAACCCAGACTCACACCACTCAAATTATGTGTAAGCCAGGGCTGAGTTGGTGGTTTTAAGTTCATCTTCCTTTGGGAAGCAGTAATTACAGGAGCTATGGAGCTTGAGCCCAGGTGTAATCAAGTCTTAGTGACACATTCATAAGTGTGACTCCTATCTTTTATAGGCTTGTAAGTTTTTATGTTTTAATCCACAGATGAATGAAGCTGAGGATCATAAAAATGCTTTGGATGAGAACAGGTGAGTGACTGTGTTGGCTTTGCAACAGGATCCCAACAAATGAAGGTTTTATCCCTGCCCTGATGCTGTGCTGATTTGGGCAGCTCTCTGGGAGAGGTTTTCATTGCCAGGTCTTTGTTCCCAGGTCTTTCTCGTCAACAGAGGGTCTCCGTCAGTTGTCTGAACAACTCAATGGCCTGGTTTCCCAGGTACTCCTTTTCATCCATTTGTGCCATTAATTCTCTTGGTGTTTGATGTGGAACTTTAAGCAGACAGCTCAAGGAAACACTCTTCAATCTCAGAGACGTCTGCAGCCATCCCACTAACCAATGTGATACTTAAACACTGAGGAGCAAAAAAATCCTGGTTAAGGAATGTAAGATTTCAGCAGTAGGAAGAAAAGCAGAGTGGGATGAATGAATTGTATGTATTCATGGAAAGACATACTCTTGATTTACTGCAAAAGAATATGAAGTCAGTCTGAATAATTCACATCAGCTTGTCACAGGGGCAGCTAGCGTCTATCCTGAGCCAGGAAAGTGTTTTCTGTGCCTGTGTGTGGTTGTTTGAAGTGACAGGTGCTATAAGGAGTGTTACTGTTATAATGGGATCTTACCTAATAGTGATTTGCCTTGGGGACTAAAACCGACTTACTTGATTTACTTCTAGTCAACATCGTATGTGAATGGAGAAAGTCCTGTTTCTTCCACAAATATTAAGGAAATGGAAGTAAGTTATTCTCAGTCTGTCATGTTTTTTATTTTTCTTATTTGCTGCTGTTGATCACTCGTTTGGATTCTGTGCCTAAAGCACTGTTAGTGAGGCCTAACTGAATGCACCGGTCACATACATCACTGTGTAGTGTCAACTGGGGCTGTAATTGGGTAGTTGTGATCACAACAGTCAGAGGCAGTTATTGGAGATGTTCCCAGTTTGGGGACTGGGATAATCTGGCTTCCATGCAACTGCAGTTCTTATTTCTGATTCGCTTTTATGTCAAAATGAGGCCTCAGCAGAAACGGATAAAGTAGGTTGACATCCCAGCTGCTTTTGTTCAAACCACAGATTTTATTTTGTTTGGAGAATCTGATTATATCAAACTGTGATAATGATTTATTTTTCTGTCCTTTTTAATTATTGCTTTTTTCCTTCCCTCCTCCTCTTCTGCTCCTTCCTTTTTCTCCTATATGCATGTGCCCGTCAGACACGTTACCAGGAGCTGGCAGTAGCCCTGGATTCCAGCAATCTAACTAACAAACAGCTCGTTACAAAGATAGAGGAATTGGTAAGAAACAATCCAACCAACCAGTTTGACATTGTCTTTGCTGCTCCTCCACGCTCTCTGGGTGTCTGCAAGGTTACGGGTTCCCTCATAGTGCCACAAGGAAGGCTGCTTACACAGCACTTCGTATGGAACAAAATGGGCTGGATGGAAAACCTGTGAGAGGATCAAAGCCTAAAGCCTCTTGTGAGTGTGGTGGCTCATCTGAGGAAGCAAAAACAGAGTTTTGTTGTTTCCATTTATGTGTGCTCTTTTGATCTCCTCACACTGTCCCTGGATGATAAGCATCCTTATAAAACAGCTATTTCTGGTCCTGGTCTGAATCCTTGAAATACAGAATTCTGGTGCTGGCAGCAGTGTGAAAACCTGTTTCTGCAGGTGGTGATGCTGTTCTAAATATATCAGCAGAGTGGGAGCAATAGGTCCAAGAGAGCCTGGGGCTGTTTTCTCATCATATCCTCAGCTTCTCTTGGCACAATGAATGAACTGCTTTGTCCTGTGGCCTGCATGGATTCCTGCTGCTGCTTTTCAGCCTTCAGCCTTAACACTGCAAGAAATGCAGCTAAGTGGATCTGTTCCAGGCTGAAAAGAGCCTTTCTTGTGTGAAATACTTTCCCCCATTTTGTTCCACTCTAAAACTACACTTTTCCCAAAGTTCAGCATTTCCCAGTGTACCCCATGACCCCTCTTTTTGTTTCATTTTTGGATTATTTTTGTTCTGTTCTTTTTCTTTTTGTGTTTTGGTTGGGCTGCAGAGGTAGAGTGCATTGCCCACCCAGGATTCTCATTGTTTGCCAGCTTTTCTGTTTGTCTGGAACTCTGTAGGGCCTTTGCTGCATTTGTGCTCTTGCCTTTGCTTTTCCTGGTTATGCTTTGCGCTGGCATTGCTAAAATCAAAACCTCATCACCTTTCACCTGCAGTCATGTTTCAAAATGCACTGAGGTAGTAGTGGTAATAAAGAAACACCTTGGCCAGTATTCATCATTTGGGAAAAAGAGAAAATACTAATTATATAGTTACTTAAGAGGCGTCTGTGAGAAAACTGCTGGGGGGACAAGAGCAGCAAAGGGCAAACAGGGTTTGGTGGCAGCCTGGGCAGCCTTTGTCCCCTTCACACTTAGAGATGCACTTTGTGCAGTCACAGATCTCCAGTAGTTCACCCATAAGACTGAAACTGGCTGGGACAGAATTATCCCTTTCCTTGCATCTGGCTTCAGCTCTGTCTCATACCACCTTGGTGGGAGCCTGCCAACGTACGTGCAGCTCTGCATGACTTGGCCAGTTGTTAACTGGGATAGAGGTCTAAGGAATCACTTAAAGGAAAGTGCTTTTGCTTTGGGATTTAGGTATTTATCTTTTACTGAAAACATTTTTGCTGGTTTTCCTAACACACCAGTTTAACTATGATTAATTGCATACATGTGGGATATTGCAAGTTTAAACTGAAGTTGCTGGATGCTCAGATAGGAGGAACATAGAGGAGTTTCAGCAGAGGTAAAGAACTGTGATAATGTACTGGACAATGAAAAACATATCACATGTATTAGTGAAGGGAGCCCCAAATCTCTTAATAGCTAAGATGCACTTCCTAGACTTCTACAGAAATGGAAATTCTCCTTGCATTAACTGGGCATATATCCTACTTCATCAGTGAAAATGTGTTTTGGCAGTATGAGAATATTTTCTCTTAATATTGGTGCATCAATTTTCTTCCATAGAAACAGCAGAACCAAGAAGCAGTGAATCAGCTGGAGAAGGTAAAGTGTGTCCTATTTTTGGATAGATACAGAAATAGGTATCTGTGTCTCTGAGGAGTAGAAAACAGTGGATTGTGGCACAAGTTGTGCATGATCTTGTCTTGTGTTAGATTCAGTTTTATTTGTAGCATAAGGTTTAATATTTTGACTTCCTGACTTGGGCCTGACAGGCAGCATTCCTATTTTGACCAAAGCTAATATTTAAATACTCAAGCTGGAGGAGTGCAGTGGGGGCAGGAGGTTACAGTTTAGGTCCTTGCCAGGAGCTTCCATTCCAACACTGCCACGTGTGTGCTGCAGTGATTGCACTGTGCTGTCACTGCTGATCTGGGATGGAAGAATGATTAAGTAGTTCAAATAATGGAAGATTAGCTGTGTCTTTAAAAATACTGGCATCATTTGGATGTTAGAAATACTAGCAATTAATTCCTGCTTTTTTAATTTGACGTAAAACAAGAGTTAACTATCTGCATGTTTGTGCTGACCAAGCATTATTTGTTTCTATAGGAAAAGAAGGAGTTTGAACAGAAATTTTCTAAAGAGCAAGCAGCACTGAGGGAACAGTTACAGGTAAGGCAGAGCCTCCCTTACAGTACTATCACCTGACTTCTGCTGTTTTGTGGATTATTGAGCACTCATAGTCCTTATCCTGGAAGGCAGAAATCCATTCCTTTAGCAAAACTGTGAGTGTCAGCCAGACTGTACTTAACTGCAAGAGCTCTTTACTGAATTGTCCTTTTGTGACAACAGTGATGTTGCAGTTGCAAGCAAAGAAGTTTTGTGCTGAGCTGATTTTCCTTTCCCAAAGGTTCATATCCAGACTATTGGAATTCTCGTTTCTGAGAAGTCTGAGTTGCAGACAGCCCTTGGCCATACTCAGCAAGCTGCAAGGCAGAAATCAGGTACGTGACTGTCTCTGCAGCTCAGGCTGGCAGCTGAACTGTGGATGTCAAGTCACAAGCACGGCAGCTGCTGGCAGCCAGCTCACAGCACTCCCTGACCCCTCTGTGAGCAGCCTCTGGCACTGGCACTGCTGCTGTCACTGTAGCTGCCCCCAGATGGGAGCACATTGGTCTCATGGCAGTTGAGGTTCTTCTGTGCATCACTAAAGCCCTGTCAGCTCTGTCAGGCCCAATGACTACCCCAGACTGTTCCTTTCTAAAAAACTTGGTTTTCCTTTTCTGCCCTGCCTCCCACACAGCTGTCATGTTGATCTAGGTCTTAGCCGAGCCTTTTATTCTGAACTACATTTGAGCAATTTATTCCAATAGAAAAAAACTCCCAAACAACGTACTGCCTATTGTTCTGCAAAGGAAGTTTCATCATCTCCCTCTAAAAGTGAGGCAGGTAGTTGGAGAGAGCTGTGCTCCCAGGGCTGTCAGTGAATCACCTGTAGAACCAGGAGTGGAGCCAGCTCTGCTGATTTACTCAGTTCTGTGCTGCATGAAGAGCTTGTTGACAAAGTAGAAAGTGCTGTTCAGCCAGTTCCAAAATGCTCTTTGTGGTCTAGCCTCAACTGACTGTGCTCTGACTTGTCCAGGAGAAGCTGAAAGCCTTGCTGCCCGTTTACATTCGTCTCGCCAGCGAGTCTCGGAGCTGGAGCGCACTTTGTCCTCCATCTCCATGCAGCAAAAGCAGTCAGAGAAGGTAAGAGTCACCTCTGTTTATGCTTAACCAGCAGCTCTGCCTTTGGCTGTTTGCTTACACTGCTGCAAAGTCTGCAGTGCGTGCTTGGAGAAGAGGCAGTTGTTAACCTTGTTAATTACCCTTTTAAAGCCCTGTATTCCCCATGATTAAGGGAAACTTCATTCTAGTGTCTGTGACTAATCATATGGTCCAATTGGTGTCTTCAGATCTGGCACCTTATTCATTAGTCTGGCAGCTCCACACAAGAGAGACACCTTGTCCCAGACTGTCCATCACACATTTTAGTATTGTCTTTAATCCAGAAGTTTGCAGAAATACTTGTAGCATCACATTTGAAAAGACTGAGCTGACTTATTCCTAGAAAATTCAGCAAAGCTGTCCTGAGGTTTTTGCTAAAGTCATGACCTTTTCTGTTTTAGCTGATCTAAAGGTGAAATGAAGTATTTTTTTAATACCTTATTTGTTTGGCCTAAGTCTGTAGACGAATCAATAATTTTCTTTTTCTCCAGCATAATAAAGAGTTAGTGAAGGAACGAGACAACCTGAAACTGGAACTGTACAAACGAAGGTAAGTCCCTTCTGCTTATTACTGCAGAAGAGCCCCAAAACAAGTGGCAAAGACTACAGGTGGTGACTTGGGAGGGTGGATATTCAATTAAAAAAAAAAAAAAAGTAGTCACTAGATGTGATGTTTCTGTGATTCTAGCTGCCAGGAAGCACTGGTTTGTAGATTAATGACCTCGACATCAGCAGACCGAGAGCCACTTTAATTTTTTGTTTGTTTTAGCAAAAGTAGTGAGGAAATAAAACAGCAGAATTCAGAACTGTCAGAGAAGGTTCACTCCCTGGTGTCCCAGAACTCAGCTATGAAGTTGGATGTGGAAGATTTGCAGAAGAAATTGGAAATGGCTGAACTGATGATTCAACAGGTGAGGGCAGAGGACACTGGTGACATTGCCACACTTCCTTCTGAGAGGGGGGGCAAGGCTTAACTCTTGGCTTTAAAGAAAGGCAAGAAATCCCATCAAGACATCCTCCTAGAAAAAAGCTTTCAGCAAGGCCTCAGAGGAACAGAAAGTTTGTATTGTCTAAGGTGTTGGAGCTGTAAATTGAAAAGCACACATTGACTGAAAAGCAATGTGACATTAGTCTGCTAAAACTGTTGTCCAGTGAGAGAGGGTGAAATGTGGAAATACAGTGACTTTTCTGATTGTATCTGTTCAGGATTTTGGTTATTTAGTTGTGCAGTCTCACTGAGTAACCAGATGTGTAGGGGTGGTGTTTGTACCCACCAGAGGAAGGTGATGAATTGAACAGTGGCAGCTTGAAGTCAGCTGGGAAAAGAATGCGTGGAACCAGCTGTTAGCAGGTCAGAGAGCAAGCTTGGTGTAACCCTGAGCCTGGGAGGGAAGAAAATGCTCTTTTTTTATTCCTAGACTGTGTCTTAAGTTACCCTTGAAATAAAGCCAACTGTTGCTCTTCTGGGAAAAGTGCTGTGCCTCAGCTGAACCAGCCTTGATGCTCAGTCCACTGACATGCTCCAGACACTGCTTTAAATTCCTGACATGTCTGACAGCTTTTAAGGTCACAGGCTTTTATACCATCTGATATGGCTATATAATGCTGACTCTGGAACTGCACAAAATTTCTGAGCCAAAGTTTGATTGAATTCTATTTTCTTAATTTAAAAAATAGTAAATGTAAAATTGGTAGGGAGGAGCTGCCCAGTTCAGCCATTTTTACAGGACTGAAATCTTAGCTTTTTGTTTTTAATCCCCCTACTTTTTTCACACTGAACTTCACTATGAGCTGGAGTGCTTTAAAGAACTATAGAAGATTACAACATAGATCATGTGGCAGGTTACTCTCAGCAAAAAGGCTGTGGAGGAACTGAGCATTTTGCCTTAACTTTCTGATTTTTTTTAACAGTTCTCAAGCCAGGGAGGGAGTCTGGATGCAAACCAGCAGCTGCACATGGCTCTGGAGGAGAAGGCGAGCCTGGAAACCCAGGTAGCTCAGGTAAGAGGTTGTATGAAATACGATCCAAATCTTGATGTCTGTAAGGAAACTTGTGGGACAGAAAAATGTAGTCTGAGCTTTGCACTAACACTGGTTTCTTAAAGTTTTATCCCTTAAATCAAATTTATTTAGGTAATGTAATGTTATTTGATTTTATTTTGAACAGCTCTCAGAGTCACTTCACCAGCTGCAGGCAGAAAGAGATCAGTACGTGGAGAAACTGAGGGAGGAGGGGAGCGTTTGGCAGCAGCGGGTGCAGCAGCTCTCTGAGCAGGTAACCCTGGGGGCAGCATCCCAGCTCTGGACAAGCACAGGCAGCAGAAAATGTCCCATGAACATTGTTGTAATTTCCATTTGTGTGGCCTTGCAGGTCCACACAATGGCAGAGGAGAAGGAGAAACACATGGCCAGAATTCAGGAGCTGGAGGACAATGTCACAGAGCTGTTGAGCACATCAGGTAGGGCTTCCAAAGTGGAGCTTCCCACTGCAGAGTGGAGCTGGATAACTCTGTCCTGCTGTGCAGATGCTTCTGCACAGGAGGTGCAAGGAGGTCTGATGCTGGGAAGGCAGATGGAGGCCAGGTGACCCTAAGAGCCCTTTTCTCCTGGGAAACAGCAAGTGAACTCCTGCAGTGAATGGAAATGTCTGTAGTATTGGCCTGACTGTACTGTAAACCTCTCTGGCCCAGGAGTTTGGGAAGGCAGGATGCTCCTGCTAGGGCTGTGAGGGAGTCAGCAGCAGACAGCAGGATGCTATGCTTGGGTTTGGGATAGGTTTGCTCTTTGTTCCTCTCAGTGCTGTGCACCGAGGATTGGATACTGCAGCTGGTGATCCCTTCTGGGTCACAGAGCCCAATGGGCTAGGGAGTGCTTTGTGTATCCAGCAGGGATGTGTCTCACCCAGCCGTTTTCCCTGTGACTGAGGGATTGACTGAGGGTTCTGATTGCACTTCCTCAGCAGTGAAGCCCATGGATATTGAGCCTCCCTCACTGCCAGGGCCCACGGCAGCTGAGCTCAGTCTGCAGGAGGAGATCCAGCGACTGCAGCAGGAGAAGGAGGAGCTGCACGGGCAGTACCAGGCCCAGGTCCGTGACAATGAGCAGCTGAGCCACCTCAACCGGGAGCAGGAGGAGCGGCTGCTGGAGCTGGAAAAGACTGTGCAGCGCTACAACGAGGAGGCTGTGGACAGGCAGCAGATCCTGGAGGACATGCAGAGTGACAAGGCCACAATCAGTAGGGCACTGAGCCAGAACAGGGATCTGAAGGAGCAGCTGGCTGAGCTGCAGAATGGGTTTGTCAAACTGGTAGGTCTCTTCTGTGCATCTTTTCCTACTGCTTCCCTCACTGGTGCAATCCTTTTGTAGCGGAGATGTGAAAAACTGGCAGCAGCATTATCCCTCTCTTATCCTCTGAGGCTGTGGCTGCTCTATCCCTTAATATGTAGTGCCATACCAGGAGGTTTCCTCCAGTTCCTTACTCCTGCAGGTGCTCTAGCAGATGAAGCAGTATCTTTGTCCAGAACTGTTTCTTTTTCCTTCTCATTCCCTGGCAGTCAGGCTATTTTTGTCCCTAGCTATTCCTCCTGCCCTTTTACCTGAAGATATCTATTTCCTGTTCCCTTGTATTTGCCTGTGAGGAAGTTCTCAACAGTATTCTCTCCTGCTGCTGTCATTCTTACCCATCCTGGAGCTGAACCCTTACTCTTGTTTTGCTTCTCTCAATGTAACACCTTCCCCTCTGGGGTCCTAGCAGACTGACACATGGTCTAGCTGTTGATTTTCTTCTTTAGTCCTTTTTGAACTCCTTGTTTTTGAATGTCTGTGGCTCTCTTTGGGATATTCATAACACCCATCTGCTTTGGAGCTGACAGGCTGCATGATGTGCCAGGCCTCTTCTTGGCACTGTCCCAGCACTGATTCCCCTGGCTCTTTCCTTGCTCTTCTCCCATCTTCTGAACCTTTCTGCAAGTTATTTACTGTCCTAAACAGTCAATTTATGGCCCTCAGTTACAGTCCAGAAAAACACAAAGGATGGCACCCTGTCTAATGTGGTTTATTGAGAGGCTGTTTGATGGTGGCTGGGGCAGTTTCCTTACAGTCATATTTGTCTTGCAGACAAATGAAAACATGGAGGTTACAAGTGCCCTACAGTCAGAGCAACATGTAAAGAAAGAACTGGCCAAGAAGCTTGGGCAGCTGCAGGAGAACCTGGCAGAGCTCAAAGAGACGGTGAGCACCAGCAGTGGGATGGCAGGGCTGGATTGTGCAAATTGCTGGCAACTTCCCAGACACTGATGGAAGGATGGAAATGGGTAAAGATCCAGCTGGGAGCCTTCCCCTATCATCTGCTGCCTGATGTGGGGGACCAGCATGTGGGGGCAGATGGTGGCTGTCTGCCTGGTTGGTGGCTTTGGGGCAATGTTGACAGCTTAGATCATGTCACATGGATCAGCTCTTCAGGCAGAAGGGGTTTGATGTGGTGGTTTGATCTCATTCTCTCAGCTGGAGCTGAAGACACAGGAGGCCCGTGGCCTGCAGGAGCAGCGGGACCAGTGCTACAGCCACCTGCAGCAGTACACCCTGGCCTTCCAGCAGCTCACTGCTGAGAAGGATGAACTGCACAAGCAATTCCTGCTTCAGACACAGCTCATGGATCGCCTGCAGCACGAGGAGGTCCAGGGGAAGGTGACAGTGGAAATGCACCTGAAAGAGCTGCAGCAGACGAAGGTAACAGTAAAAAGCAACAAGTAGAAAGATGGGAGGTAATCAATAAGTGAAAGATTTAGCCAGTCCCTTCCACCCTGGGCTGTTCTGTGATGCTGTGATTACACCCTGTGCCCTACAGACAAGTGGTACCTGTCTGGAGCTAAAGTACTGCTTGTATGTTTGTGTGTGTGGTGCTACTGTCTGAAGATGGAGTGACTGCAGTCTGGCTTGTGCAGGTTTTTGTGATCCTCTGCATCTCTCTTGCAGGAAAGTCTAGAAGCGGTAGCCAAGGAAAACAAAGAGCTGCAGGCCCAGATCAGTCAGCTGGCAGCAGAAATGGATGGCAGGATTTTGCACCAACTGGAGGGTGAGTGGCTGCATCAGGGAGGAGGCAGAGCTGGGTTCTCTGCAGCATTGCCTCCTTGTTCACCTTCCTTCTTTTACAGAAGGCGATGAAGCAATGACTGAAGAAATCCAAAAACCTGTTGTGATCCCAGAAAAGTTTGAAAGCCATGAAGAAATGGTGAGTCTTAATGGGTAGAAAAGCCTTTGGTTTTAGTTCTAAGCAAATACCTAGAAAAGGAAACCAGTTAAATTGCAGAGAGGTTTATCAGCTGTTATCATGCCAGCTGAGTGCAGTCATGAGAGAAATGCAACAGCTCCTCATGCACAGCAGCAAAGCCAAGACTTCTGCACCATCCTTACAAAACAGGCTGGAAGTCTGGCAGTGGTTTCCTTATAATGACAACTCAGCTGGCAGAGCGGCTCTTTAATGGGGCTTTGATGATGGTGTTCACTTTAGTTTGGAAGGCAACTTGGAAATGGTGTCAAGTATCTACCAGATTTATCTGCAAGTACAGTAATAATACTGCAGTCAAACAGCTCTCAAGGGGGACCCAGTTTTTAACCTGCACTAATTGGGAATGAGAAGAGGCAGTAGCTGCTGCCTGGCTTAGTTCCAGGGCAGTCACACAGTTCTTTGGTTTCA
This sequence comes from Acrocephalus scirpaceus scirpaceus, assembly GCA_910950805.1. Taxonomy (NCBI): domain Eukaryota; kingdom Metazoa; phylum Chordata; class Aves; order Passeriformes; family Sylviidae; genus Acrocephalus; species Acrocephalus scirpaceus. Next base: position 6,142,997 of record OU383790.1, on the reverse strand, counting down.
CACCCATAAATAAAATGGGGTAAACTATTACTCTGTCCTGAGATGCACCACAGATCCTGCTGAACACAGGGGAAGCACTAATGTCCACATTCTGAAATTCTTCTTAGGTCACTTTTGTGACCTCTGCCATGTCCCAAGTGGAGCAGGAGCGAGAAGATCTGAGGAAGCAGCTGGCTGCTCAGAAGCAGCAGTGCAGAACCCTCCTGCAGCAAATCACAGCTCTTAGGCAGGAGCAGCAACATCACATCACGCTGGATGGAGGTAAAGTCTCTGCACAGTTTGGGGACAGTGTGACCATGAGGTGCTGGGCCAGCTGGCCATGGCTGTACCAAGACAGACCTTTGGGTCTGTGAGTGCATCCTGCCCCAGGAGAAACTGTTAATTGCACACATCCCTTCCAGGCTCCATTATGGATACTGTTCCAGTGGAGGTTCACGAGGCTTTGAAAACTGCCATGGACAAGCTACAGGTAAGCAAAAACATCTCATGTTGTTTCAGCCCTATTACACTGCTCAGCCAGACTAGGATCCAGTGTCAAACACAACACAAGCAGATTGTAGGGGAATAAGCAGCAGATGTTCCATTAAAAGATGCTCCATCCTAAAAGGCCTGCTCACTGCTTGGTTGTAAAGGAGCAGGCTCAGACCTGTTCCCCAGGCTCAGAGCAGAGTCGGGAGGTGTTATCTTTAGCATGGCTGTTGCCTGTACATGAGCAGCCCAGGTGACTGACCCCACTTTGTGTGTGCAGTTGCGTTTCACGGAGCTGATGCGTGAGAAGGCCGATCTGAAGGAGCGTCTGGAGGAGCTGGAGCACCGCTGCATCCAGCTGTCTGGAGAGACTGACACCATTGGTATGTTTAGGCAGCACCAGCACAGGATAGAGCTTGCTTAGGGCCTTATATACAGGGGTCCCCAAACAGCTTTTGAGCTAGAGCCCTCAAACTACCAAGCCCTCCATGTCTCCTGCTGCTGCCTAACTGGGTTAGGTCTCTGCTCCAGGGCTGGATTTCCAGGGTCCTCATGCCTCGTACCTCACTATAAGGCTTGTACCCCAATTTTGCAGACACTCCTGAGGTTTCTCTTGTGTTCCAGGGGAGTACATTGCACTGTACCAGAGTCAAAGGGCTATCCTCAAACAGCGGCACCAGGAGAAGGAGGAGTATATCAGCAGATTGGCTCAGGATAAGGAAGAGATGAAGGCAAGGGCTCTTCTGTGGTACTACTTCAAGCAGGGTGGGCCGGGAGAGTGCAAACCTTTGTGTGTTCATTTGCTAACTCTGTGACAGGAGCAGGACTGCAAACTGCAGTGATGTGTTTGTGTCTGTGTTTCATGGGCTTTCCTTTACTTTGGTACAGATGAAACTACTGGAACTGCAGGACTTAGTGATGCGCCTGGTCAGAGAAAGAAATGAATGGTACAGCAAGTATGTAGCAGCTGCTCAGAACCCAGAGTTGTTGGCAAGCCAGACTGAAGGTGTGCTTCCAGCAGAGAGGCGCATTGAGCTGAATGCCACCGATGGAGCAGGTAAGCTGCAGGCAGGACAAGCTCTGTGCAGGGGGAGCAGCCCCTGCTGTCAGCCTTGTGCGTGGATGGGAGGAGTTACCTGCCTGCCTTGTCTGTGCTCCCTGCAGGGTTACGAGAGGTGAATCTGTCAGATGAAGCGGAACAAGAGGCTGCTGTTCATCAATCCGGTTTCCCCCCTGCTGACAGTAAAGCTGTTCAGCCAAACCAAGAGGACCCCACGGCAAAGCAAATAATGCAGCTTCTCAGAGAAATCCAGAACCCTCAGGAGAGGCTGGGCTCCCTGCTGGAAAACCCGTGCATTCCATTCTTCTACCGTGCAGATGAGAACGATGAGGTCAAAATCATGGTAGTTTAAGCGGTGCTATATCTTACTGACAAATTTCTGTGGGCCTGAAAGGACTTGACAGACTTGTATGTGTCCATACCTCTGCTCAGTGCCCTTGATGAGAACAGGTTCCTAAAGACATCAGTAAAGAGAGACTGTATCAGATGGAACTCAAGCATCAGACCTCATCTTCTCTTTTCTCTGTTACTTGGTGAGCTTGGAGTACAGGCAGACTCTTAACTCTTAATCCTGGGAGGCAGCTGGTGCTGCCACATCACCTAGGCCAGGCCCAGACTGAGGGCAAAGGGAGTCCATGACTTTTGGCAAAATGACTTAATCCCTTGTCCCAGACTCTGCTGCCACAGGAGCTTCACACGGTTCTGATCCATCACTCATGCCTGTCATCGGCCCAGTTCCTTCCAGGACTCCCAAAGTAACTAACTGTTCTGGTAATGGACTTTGGACTCTCAACAGGTTGGGTGTTTTCATACTATGTATCCTAAACTCCCCCTTCCTGCTGCAGCCCTGCCTCTTGCACCTGTATTTCAGAACAGGCCCCCAGCAAGCAGCTCCTGGGCAACACAGCCCTGTCTGTTCTCATTGCCAGGGGAAGGGACCGATGGGAGCCTTGAGGGGTCTTTTGGTTACTTGATAAAGCTTTATGTGATTCTTGGGAGTGGGGTGGAAATGTAACTGCACTTTGAAGGATGATGTGTTTCACTTGTATGTGTCTGAAGGTTTTATTTATTTTAAGAAATGGGAGAAATAAGTAAAAGGAAACCACTTAATAAACATGCTTCGTTTTGAATTTCTGGACTTCAGAGGTTCTAGTTCTCCCTCCCTGAACTCTCCTCCCATTTTGGTAAGGATTGCAGGGAATGAGTGGAAACCAAGATCCCATGGCCCATGTTTAAGGTCCTGGGACATACAGCAGCAAGTGTGGTTGTACCTGGCCCTGCCTTGAAGCCATAGCCCTGATTCTAAGGAGAAAAGAGAATGTGGAAGGAGAAGAGCGTTCCCTGAAACAGCAGCAAAACAAATCTGGCTTGTGGAAGTTTATGCCACGTGAACTGCACGTGGAGATCCTGCAACTGAATCTGCATTCAGGCCTGTTCTTTGGATGGGTGGTGTCAACAGTGGAGTTTTGAGGGAAACCACAGGGGAGGTTAAAGGGATGTGATTACTGGAGCTGTGTGATCAAACACACGAGTTTGGGCTGCTGCCTGAAGCAGCATCAGCTGCCACCCTGTTACCTGCCGAGATACAAGATGCAAGCACAGGAACACAGATTTGTGTCTGTTCAGCAGGAGAGATGGTTCATTTCTTCATGCCCAAGTTGGTGAAGCTTTACAGCAGCGTAGCAGACAGCTTTTCTTCTACTGCCAAAGGCAGATCATGTGTGGGTTGGTTTTTTTAAATGGTTCATATATTGATATTTCCAAATACAAATGAAAAAAGGGACACAGAGCACAATTAGTGCTTTCCTGTGAGCCCCCAGGGGAAGTTGGTTTTTGAACTCCTTTCCTTTAAATAGCATGAGTGGTGTCAGTCTCTCCTCAGCACAAGTGATTGGGCTCCCCAGAGCATGGGGTACGTACATTCTGTATCTCTGTAAAATGGTATATATTCCTTGACAAGAGACAAAGCCTATTCAGTGTTTGTGGCTGCTCAGGCTATTCATAAATCTGTATCATAACTAATAGGGGAAGGGCTGTGATTTAAGACAGAGTTTTATTGTAAAAGGAAGAAACAGTTACTGGGTGTTCACTCTTGAACTGTGAAGAAGACAAGACCAGTGAAGAAAGTCTGTGGTCTGTTGCAGAGGTGACTTAACCCTGTTACAAATTTGCTTTCTGAATGAACTTATTCAGAGGGGCACTGACTAGAGGTATTTCTTCTGCATAGACCACCTTGAAATTTGGCCAGAAAAAGAGAAGAATGAATTCTTTATTGAAAGCACCTGCCCTGACAGCGATGCCATTTTCAGTAAGCTTTCATGAATGTTTTCTGTACAGACTGCTGACAAGCCTGAGAGGTGGCTCTTGGCTAGCATTTCATATCCAGACTCCAGCTTGGGATTCATTTTTAACCCTGACCCCTTTCAGGAGTGATTCTCAGACCTCATCTTTACTCAATGTCCACCTGCTGTGCTCCACAAGCACTATAGGCAAAAATCCCTTTTAAGAAACAATTTGTGTGCAAACTCCAGCCTTCAGTATCACCCATCTCTGAGGCACCTCCACACAATTCCTTCTGCACGGGGATTTACTTTTCTGCACCTGACAAGCTGTTTCACTCTACTGCAGCTCCTGGACACTCAGTGCTGATGCAGATCTGCTCCACCTTCCCTATCAGTGACAGCCCCTGATTGTATGTACAGCTTGTTAACTCTATGGAATGCAAAGATCAGGTTATAATCAAACACAGCTTGAAAAGCACCCAGAGAAAAAGCAAGAGAAAGAGAGATGGTTTTATTCTAGTCATGGAGACCTTCATTATACAGAAATGAGAATTTATTTCATCCAATAAACAAGAGTGACAGGTAGATCACAAACTGCATCACAGCTACTACCAGCACTGAGACAGTTCACCCACAAGTCTGGGGTAATACAATAACCCAACTGCACACAGCAGAGAATTTAACAATCAGCTCAAAAACTCAACATTGGGATTTGGTTAACTTTTTGGATGTGTGTGTATATATATATGTATATAGATATTCTTTTCCTACTTAAGTATTTCCTAAAATTCACATGGAAGCACAAATGGCTTTTAACACCTGGACATATATAGATTTTTCATCTTATATATATATTTATAGATATTTATAACAGTAAAGATATGTTTCTCATTACTACAATATACTTGTTTAACTCCTTTAAGCAGCTGGGAAGAAAAAAAACCAAAAAAAAAAAACCCAAACAAAAAAAAAACCCCAAAAACAGTTTCACTACAATCACATCTGATATGTGTGTGTCACAAATTACAAACAAAACAAGCCATGTGTGAGATTCGAGTCAGACCATTCCAGGACAGAACAGCTAAGAGGCAGGCAAAGAGTCTCAGAGCAGGCCTACATGTCAAATGGTGGTTTTGGGCTCTCCGGGCGGGCGGGACTGGCCTTACCCGGCCGGCTGGAGGTTAAAGACAAGAAAAACAAAGAAAAAGGGAAAGGGAAGGAGAAGGGGGAGAAGTAGTAAAACAATAGTTAAAATACAGAAAGGAACTGGCATCAGAACAATAGAGGATCCACAACAGAAATTAAGAGTAATAGCACTGAAATGAGAGAACTGCAACAGGAATCAGGCCTGGAGGACAGCCTGCAACACAAGTGCTTCATTTAACTCTGGCAGAGACATGACATCTGAGATGTACAGGGTTGATATATTTTTTTTAATTCTCAAGTAGGTTTGTTGTGATTTTTTTTCTTTTTTTTTTTTTTTTTAATACATGTAGCATGAAAATAAAAACCAAACCTTAAGATGAGTTGTGATCAACAACGGTTACAAGTTTCCCCAAACACGTACCATCCACATGCAAGAAAAGGCTACGGAAGAAGTCACCACAGTACCCCAAAAACACTGAAAGATGTGCTTAGTTCAAAGCAGAAATATTTTCAACAAAACACCACATAGCAAACTCCCTGAAACATTTGGCTGTCCGTTTGCAAGGGGGGAGCAGCGTGTCTATTCCCCTCGCCCTGCTGGGTTCAGGAAAGTCAGCCAAAAATGGTGATGCAAGACAACTGCTGGCAGGAGCCAGTGTGTCCCCAGTAGGAATGGCCCGGCTCCAGGAGCCGAGTGTGAGCAGGTCCATGAGCTCCCTGCACGCTGAGGTGTGTGCGCTATCTCAGACTTCACTCTGGCAGGACTGGGCTGATCCATTGATTCCCCCCTTTACTGATCTCCCTGCCTCGCTTTGATACGAAGTTGATTGCACTGTTCCCAACATGAAATTTTTGCACCTTAGAAGTCAAGCTAATACACAGGACATTTAATCTGTTCCTAACAGGTGTCATGTGTTTTGACAGCATATTTTTGCTAAGCCACGCTTTTGTCTTAAACTACAAGGAAAAAAAACAGCTACAGCTCAGTCCTGGTGCTACAGCTAACTGGTGCAGGCAGGACACTTATCCAGGCTAGACTAGGCAGATGGAATTACTGGACGGACAGCCACCACTCGGACCTAAGGATGTCCCTGTGGCTGATCTCTCCAAGGAGCCTGTGTACTTCAGGGATCCATGCCACTGAATGAAGGCTACTCTATGCTCACAAAGCAATACAGGACGCACGAGCGAAGACGAAGAGCTCAATCACTAGGCTAGAGTTTTACGACACACCGGGGAGGGGTGGTGGGAGGCAGGGATGTGGGATGGATGAGAGGAGTGACTGTGGCTGTGGAAGGGAGGGTGGAATGGGGAAGCCACCAGCACGGCACTCGTCGCCAGCTGTCTACAGCCTCAAGTTATAAATCTAAGAGGGACGGTTCAGCCGGTCGGATTATGGTAGGTCGAGTAGGTGAGGCGGGGCCCCTTCTGCTGTGAAAAAGCAGGAAACAAAAACAAGAGAACACACACTGTGGTTAGCACAGCAATTGCAGTCACAACCACACATGCTTCTCCACTTTGCCTGAGCCAGCAAAAGAATCCAACCTGAGGCAGGAATCCCCAGAGTGCAGCTCCACAAAGGAGACTCACAGGCTTCTACTCAGCCTCACACTGGCCTTTCTGCACAGCACAGATCACCAGTAGAGCAATCCCCTGGACTGCCAGTTTTGCTTCCCTCTGAAATTTGGAAGTGCAGAGATTTACTGCCAGTAAGTGCCCTGGCTCTGGGATGAGTGGAGAAGCATGGACAACAGTGAGCTCCTGTATCAAGCACATGACAGTCACACAGCATGGATGGGGTCCTCTGAGATGCGCTGCTGCCAGAGGCTCTTGGCTGGTTTGGAGGAGCACCTTCTTCCCCTGCCCTCAAAGCTACTGCAAGCCTGAGATTCCCTGTTCTGACATGAGACTGATCTTGGATGTCAGGGGCAAGCTTATGGCTTTCAGTTTTCCAATTCTGTCGCAGGGCAAATGCAGCTTCTACTTCAATAAAAGGAACATTGGCTACTCCTACTCCATTCTGTTCCAACCCTTTTGCTGATACTTTAGCTACATAAACTTAAGTGTTTGCTCTCTGCATGGATTAAGTGTTCTAGAATCTCCTTCCTGTAAGGGACTGGGGGAAAAAATGGCTGCAACAAAACATACAAGACAACATCCCTGACATGGCTCTCAGCTCATGACCTGAAATATCACTTCAGTCTCAAACTACAGGCTGTAAGAAGGCTATAAATAAAAATGTGTTCTGTAAGACTGAGTCCAATCTGTGTTTTTCCTTTAAAGCATGCTCCCTGCAGTGTCTGTGACCTCAACTGCATTTTGCTGATGTTTCATCAAGATAAATAAATTGTTCAGTACCAAGCCAGAGTAATTTTAAGGTCCAAACTGCCTGAAATGCAAAGAGCAAAGCCAACAGCATGTAGACCAAATGGAGGGGAAGCCCTTGCACTGACTGTACAGGACCAGGTGTCACAGAATTAATGCCTCAATAATTCCACACTGACAAGATTTAGATTCCAAAAAATCAACTCACAGCTAGAAATGAAGGCCTCTCCTGACACAGGGGCTTAGGGGAGAGAGGGAAGAGGGGCAGAGGAGGATATTTGTGCCAGCAGTCTATAATCACACTGGCACTAGAGGAGTTACACTCCTGTAAATTGGGGTAAGTTCCCTAATTTAGCAAATAAACCAGAGCAACTCTCCAGTCCTGTTTATAAAACTTCAGCAGAACTTACAGCTCCAGATCTATTAAGCCTCAGAGCTTCATGACATGTGGGATCTGTGCATTATCTCTAAGGGTGCACACGGTGTAAATGCAGCCACAGCAACCCTTTGGTGGCTTCTACTGTCATTGGAACAGCAACAGCACCTGAATTAAAACCTTACAGAACTTCAGCTCAACAATTAGTGAGATGCTGTTGCATCATCACACGTTGGAAGACATTTTTTGGGAAGGTTGAAGGATTGTTTGCATTTCAGGAGTTTGCACAGGTTGTGCTAAAAGCCTCCAAGGGTTCACATGAAAAAGATGCTTGAAGCCACTAGAGTGGGTAAAGTGTTCTGGCAGCAGTGGCCATTGACCCTAGCAGGATAAATAGGGCTGAAAGGAGCATAAGTAACTCACAGGTAGATGGCCTGCTTTTTTGTAATGTACTATGATTGATTTTTGCAGACTTATTTCTCTCAGCATTCAAAGCATTTTAGGGTGTGGGGCTGTCACTTTTTAAACTTGTAGGCTGTTTCTGTTGAGGTTTTCGGGAGATGCTTGCAGAATTTGCCTGGTAAGGTTAGAAAAGGCTGAAAACTGTTTCCCAGCACTAAAAAGGACAGAGAAGTCTCTCAGGCATCATTTACCCCCAAAATGCTGCTTCAGTCTGACTACATTGCTAGTTAAGCCTTTTTACAATACTGAAAAGTCACTTTTCTGTCAGGACAAGGAACAAAGTTTTGCTCACAGGGAAGCCTGTGGCTGTCTCCAGTAAATGAGAAGGAAGACCTGAGACCTGGCAGGAGCTCAGGGACATGAGTTACAGTAACTGTCACATCCCTTGAAGTCAGCCTTTCATGCCATACCCAGGGAGGACACTGAGCTCATCCTATCTAAGAACCACTGGGCTAATAGGGAGTTCTGTTGATAAGGATCTAACAGAGGTGGGAAAATATTATGTTTATTCCCTTGGACTGCAAAAGGTTTGGGGTGTAATTTTTTAGATCATTTGGGGTTTTTTTTGTTTGTTTTTTATTTCCTTGGTGCTCTTTATGCCAGATTAAAAACAGAATGCCCCATAACAGCGAGTCCCAGAATGGGGTACAGACAACAGCAAGGCTCCTTCCCAAGGTTGTTCACCCAGGATGCATGTTTCCAGGGCTGTCAGGGATGTCTGCAGTAGGCAGAATATTGGAGGAAAGTGCTGATTGCTCCAACACCTCTGCAGTGTGTCATCAGTGAGGAGGGTTGATGATGACGTCCTCAAAGATGTCAATCATGAGCAATCACTGCAATGTGGCAGCTCTAACTGCAGTTCTGTGCAGCAGTAACAGACACCATCTACTGCAAGATGGGGACTGGCTGAGACCCCCCTGCCCCAGAACAGGGGTTTAAACTTCTGCTATTCCTAATAAAGTAGGATTTCAGCACGTGCTCCTCACCCCCAGATCTCTCTGCCACAACCAGCAGCATGGGAATCTGTAGAAGCTGCTGCTGCTCCACTTCTCTGTCATGAAACAACATCCACAGAGAAAGGGAGAAGGGGTCCAAAAAATCCACACCTGCCCCGTTTTGCCCTCTATGCCTCTTTGTCAATAAGGGCTGGAGGTTCCCAAGAAAAGGACTCAGGAGAATTTGCTTATGTCCCTCTCCACACCCCCACTGACATTAACAGGGTGAGCGATACACAACACAAACCCACACCCTGCTACATCACTGAACCACTACAATGCTGAAAAATGCAGGGAAAGAGAGGACAGGGAAACAGGTAGGAGCTCAGGGCAGAGTGTTTGAGGGACAAAGATCACTACACCCTTCCTCTTGCAGAGGCAGGAGGCAGAGGAGAGAAGGCAGTTTGAATGGAAGCAGGGGAGTAACCTAGAAGGTAAAGGGTCAAGGGGAGAACAAACAAAGGGAGTTCACATCTATCTGATGATGGGACACAAGGATAAAAGGGAACATTCAATGTCAGAGTTACCCTGCACTCAGACATGGAAGTCCTGATAATTAATGACCCAAACTCCTCTTGACTTCCATGAGCACTAGGGATACAGTGAGGATGGGAGCACTTCTCCAGCCAGACATTAGAATATAAGAAGAGGAGTCTGAACTATCAGCTCCTCAAGTCTCTGTCTTGATCCTAACAGAGCTGACAGACCAAATCAAAGCAGAGTTTATTCAGTTGATCTTACAGTTAGTGTGAATACAAGCCAAATGAAAGTCAGAAAGTTTAGATCTTGTTGCCAGAGCTCATTCCCCCATCCCACCTTCTCTATTTAGAAGCAGAGAAAGGATCCTCCAGACCTTAAATCAGGTACTGAGGCTTTCCCAGCTCCTGCAGTTCAAGCAGCTGCTCTGTCTCTGATCAGCCTGTTTTTCTGTTCAAGACTCCTCCCTTTATGAGATCCTGGCAGAGGTGGTTCATCAGACAAGGGACTCTGTTACTAACACAAGAACTGGGCAGCAGAGGAGAGCTGCAGAGCAGTGCTGGAGGATGGGGACACAGTGACTCATGCATTGCAGCGAGAGTGCAAAACCTACCGTGGCTGCCAGTCCTCAGGGGTCACTGATAGTGATTCTGAAAGACAACACGAAATCAACATGGCAGTTCAGACAGTTCAAGGCAGAGGCCACACAGACTGTCAGGAAGGTGGAACAGATACACAGGCACTTGCACAGACACAGTCACACATCCCCCTCCAAACACAGCATGAGTAGGGGGACTGCAAACACACAGAAAACACTCATACCCTCATCTTTGCACACATCAAGACCCTGTTGTGCACAGGGGTGCATCAAACCCATCCATCTGTCCACACACCTACTGGCTGTTGCTCACTCACCCAAGTTCCTCACATATCCAGGCTGATGTTCACACCAGTGTCATACCCAGGTTTCAGCACCCACCAGCTGGGCACAGGTAGCTGGGCTTGTCTCTCACTGAGGATTCCTATCTTCTGACCATATTAAATGGTTAAGAAAGAGCTCAGGAAAGAGGGGGATAACATGCAGTCCTGAGCACTACCCAAAATGGCACAAAGCAGGTGGAGGCTTTTCTGAAAGTCATAAATCATGAAATCAGCTTGTCCAACCTTCTGAATAATTCAGGTCATACAGCTGTGTGACCTTATCATAGAATGGTTTGGGTTGGAAGGGACCTTAAAGATCATCTAGTTCCAACCCCTGGCCATGGGCACAGACATCGGCTACTAAACCTCTAAAGGGATAATTTGTGCCTTGAAACTGTGTGTCCAAGAACCCTTCGGGAGTTCCAGGGACATGTCCCCATCCTACTGACCAGCACAGCAGCCAGTGAGAACCATCCCTGCCAGGAGGCAACCCCAGACCATGCCCTTGTGATACCAAAGAATGGAGAACCCATTAATGCCTTCAACACATTTTTCCAATGGTTGAGTCATTCACACTGAAACTTCCTTAATTCTCCTTCAAGCTCTTCTACCTACAGTTTCTAACAAACTATTTTAAACTAAAGAGCCTAAATGCCTGGGGAATACCAGATTTCTTACCCAGGTCAAATCCTAAATGCAGTCCATTGTACACTGATAGGATCTTGGATGGTTTGTAACTTTGAGCCCCCAAAATTATGGATTTGTATATATGGACTTCCACAGTAAACTGAATAAATGCTAAGCACAGAAGCAGGATGGCAAGTCTTGTTTTAAGTGTCCCTAATTATATGCAGGAAAACCTTTCTGTGCCAAAAAATGTACCATGTGGTGATTACATGTGAAACTTATGTTTATGAAAAAGGAGTAGCATGACACTTGTGTAAGTTCATCATTCATAAAATCAGATGCTCAAACCAAAGGCACAAAACTACCAAACTTCTACACAGGCATCAAAGAGCACACAAAGTACACCCAGCCACCACCACACATTTGAGTTCACTCCACACCACCAACTCCTCCATCAAAGCCCACTCGTGCTGAACACGAGAGCTTTGTCCCTCTCTCACAGCCACACTGCACAGCCCGGTTAGCAAGGGAAAGATGGGTATTAAAAAAGCAACAATGGAGATGGCATTCGTTCACCCATGGCAGAAGGACCCGAGTCCAAGTGCTAGCAGGGAACATTCTTATTCTATATACAGGAGAGGAAGAGAAAGAGTCCCTTGTCATTGGAAATTCTCCATTCATCAGTGAACTCAAATGACAAGCTGGTATCAGGATCCGGAGGAGTCTATGAACAACTGGAAGAATCAGAGAGGGGGATCAGAGAATGAGCATCACACTTCACAGCTTCTGGAATTACATTCTCAACTCCAGATCAGGGCAGTCAGTAGCATGCAATCCAACCTACCATCTCTCCTAAACCAAGGGGTTGCTCAGTCAAGCATGAAACTCTTTCCTCCTCTGCTCCAGTGCTGTTTTCCCTACCTTTCCCTAAACCCTTCAACTCATGCAAAAGGCAGAAAAGCCATTAAGATAGGCTATAACAGATTTCTTCAAAAAAAGGCCAATTCATTTCAGCCCATTTTGGGGAATCCTATCACGATGGCCAGGTATATAGAATATTTTTCATGAGTGAAGAAATGAAACTGAGTGAAAGGAGGAAGATGGAGACAGAAATAAGCATAAGTATATTGAAAACAAAACCACAAAGTAACAGTATATGGAAAGGCAAGGTCACAAGAAGCAGGAGCCAAAATACACAATAGAAGCATGCTGACATCCATAGGTGCCTCCACAGTCTCTGGGGCAACACTGAGGTATGTGAGGACAAGTTACTGTGGGAGCTGCATCAAGGTGCATAGGAAGGACTGGGGCAAAGGCACCAAGAAAGTAAAACCATTTTGTACACACCAGAGTCAGAAACTGGTCTATAAAGCTGTCTGGACTCATCCACCTCTGGGCTGGCTGCAGCCTGGCAGAGAACACTTCCCTCCAAACAAGCAGCACCAGATATGAGCTGGGCACTATCACAGGAGGAAAATTGAACCCACTCTGCCATACAGCATCCCCAGCCATTGACAGGCCAGGTGTTTCCACAGAAAATGGCAGTTTCAGACCTGTGCCACCAGCACCCACTGGAGAGGTGTTTTTCACAAGGGAAGTGTTCCCTTTGGCATGTCACAGGGGAGTTTCTGGTTATGTTTGTTCTTTACACTGCAATTACTTCCTCTTCCTCAAGGGAAACTAAGTACCCAACATAAAAGCATTCCTGGTTCCAGACTGTTTCCCATGTCCTGTTCAGGAACATGTACTCAGCTGCACAGGGGATAATCCCTTATTACTATGTTGAAGCGTGCCTGAAGTGGCTGAACAGGAAAGGAAATGAGTTTCCTAATGGGAAAGCAAAGCTGTGTGATTTGAACCCTCTAGACTGGAAAATGCTGAAGTTGATTACACAAGCAACAAAATTGCCTAAGAATTAACTTCTCTGCCAGTGATCCTGCAATACTCTCCTAGCCAAAAAGCAACTGAACAGCTTTGAAGGTCTTCCAACTCACCTTGAAGAGCTCTGGGCCAAGAGAAAAAAGGCAACTTCAGACTTTGGGGAGCCCTATACAGAGGGGAATCTCACCCCTAGTCCTGTGACTTATTTGGTGACTACAGGCATTGGTACAATTGCTGTAAACCTTGGGTACAAGGTTTTCTCCCACATTCCTAATAGAGGTTCGTAGAGACAAACGGCTGCCCCTCTGTTGCTGAGAGCTGCCTTGGCATTACCTCATCCATACTACGAAATCTCAGAGGACAATGATGCTCCTGCCTCTGGATCCAATTCAAATATCCAAAGGCTGTACCCACACCATGCACTCCATTCTCCTCCTACGGCCCAGGCAGGCTAAGTGCTGCCAAGGCTCCAACCCAAAACCAGAACACACTCCACCTGCATGGAGCAGTGTTTCAGGACTTACCTGGGAACACCAGGAGGAGCACGATTAGGCCGAGAAGGAACCTGAGGTGGGGGCCCGAAAGGATCAGGAGAGGCACCTGGCCTGGAGGGCACAGGGGGGGCACCACCCAGCGTGGACCCACCAGCAGGAGGTGGCCCAGGAGCCGGTCCGCGAGATCCAGGTCTGGCGGGGGGCACTGCAGGAGCTCTCCTCTGCGGCGTGGGGCTGGATGTGGGGGACCTGCCAAACAAACAAAGGCATTCAACTGCAGCAACAGCTCTGGGATCCCTCTGCTACCACAGGCTGCCTTCAGTGTTTCTCTCTTTGGCTTCACATCACTTTACACACCACCCTTTGGCTTTCAAGGGCCACACCAGGCCTCGCACTGCCTTCAAAGCTATGTCAGCCCCATCCAACCCAAGAGTTTAGAAACTCTCAACATCTCTATAAAGATGTACTAAGAGCCTGCCAGCAGAAATACCCAGGACTCCTCATCCACAGGAAGAAGAGGAGGACTCCCTGTCTCAGTGGGAGGCCCCAGCAAGGCACTGAAGAGGCGTCAGGCAGGTCTGCGGGGCTCTCCCCCTGAGCCTCTGGTACCTGCGTCCGGACGGTACGCTCTGCACCTGCAGCCAAGAGTCGTCCACCGGTGGGGGCATGGGGGTGCTGATGGTGCTGGTGTTGATGTCCCCGATGATGTTGAGGGCCTCTTTCAGGGCGTGGTACATGCGCAGCATTTCGTCGCGTCGCTGGGCCTGCTCCGCCGACTCCTCCATCAGCGTGTTTTGGTCACCACAGGAGTACAGGTTTGCCAGCAGCTCTGAATGGATGAAGTCCTTGGTCTGTAAGTGAGCAGAGAGAGGGAATCAGCTTTCACCATCTTTCCCCAAAACACTCTATTCTGTCCCCATCTCTTCCTTCCAAGCTGCCTTGTGTTTTGATTCATTCTTTTCCTCCCTCCCTATTTTTCCCCTTTCTGCCACTCCCACCTCCATTGACCACAGTGTGATATGTACATTGTTTATCATGAGGTGCATGATTGTCTTCGGCATGAGGTCCCTGATGGTTTTGTTGACAATTGCCATGTAAGAATCCACCAGGTTCCTGATCGTTTCCACTTGTCTCTCCAACTGAGGATCCATGGAGTGCATGAAACTATCTCCTCCATTCTCCTCTGCTTCACTGGCCTGCAGAAAAAAGGAGAAACAGATTGGTTCTTTAAATGTAACACAAAATCGGCTTTTCATGAGAGCTAAGAGAAGAGTAGAAGGGAACAGGCAGGAAGCGCATGCAATAAATAAAATTTATTTGAACTTACATCTTGAGTTGTGATTGTCAATGCACAACTCAGTTTGTACAGACTTCTCCAGCTAAGATCTGTGAAATTTTTGCAATAAAGCTGCTCTCTTAATACAAAATTATTAAGAAAAGGCGAAAGGCAACAGGGACTCCTGACCCATGTTCAGAGGTTATGGCTCTGCTGCATACTCAAAGCTGTATTATTACTTTTTAATGTTTACAGCTTCCTGAAAGGTTCTTCATTTGATCTGGATTTTCCATGACCAGAGTCAGTTAAAACCAAGAATCATTCACCATAAATTAAGTCTCGAAGGCTCTCTGCCATGCTGCATCTTTGTCCTCATTATACAAATGAGAAAACAGATACAGAGAAGTGAAATAACTGCTCCTCTCAGGCTGACCACAAGTAGATGGAATAAACTAGAAAACTTTCCTATCACTTCCACTGCAACTCCTGCATCATAACTTATAATTATCTTTTCTTTCACACCAAGCAGATGAATCTCGTCCTGTTTGCCTAAAGTATATTGTTTATTCTGTAAGGTAAAACCTGGACTGTGCTGTTTGACAGCAAGCAATCTCCAAGGCTCCTCCATTTGGGATCAATTTCAAAGCATTGAAGCATGAAAGAACTGCTGCCTTCCTCAATGCTTATTTTAAAAAAACACCCTGTGATTGTATAATGAAACATCTTTGTTTTACACAGCCCTAGTCTGAACAATTTGCCATGTAGGAAATGGCTTCTCTTTTGTTTTGGGGAACAAAATATATGAGAAAGGGCAAATTCTTTTGTTCATTTGAGCTTTTGCTGAGAAGATCTTATATAATGAAGGAATGCAAGGTCTCAGTGTGAAACAAAGTAAAGGAAGTGGATGTCAAACAGGACAACTTAAAAAAAGTGGGGGTAAAAAAAAAAAAAAAACCCCAAAAATAAGCTTGCACCAAGATTCAGAAGTCATACAAAAAGGGAGGAATAAAAAGAAAAAAGGAAAACTCAAACCAAGAACAGAAACAGACAGCAGGAATCCAACAGAGGGTACAAAGAGGGAGAAGAAGCAACGCTTCTCAGGAAATTGTGACAAAAGGAGAAAAAAAAAAAGACAGCTATATGGTGAGAGCCCCAGGAGGCAACACAGGCAAAGGGGGTCAGACTTACTTTGTCCTTGTCCTGGCAGGCCAGTTTGAGCATACGTGGAAAAAATTAAAACAAAAAGGGACAAAAAATAAAAAATGACTTTTAGTTGGTCTCAATTTGGAGAAGGTCTCATAATAGCACTGACAAGCAAAAGACCAATCCCACTAAAAATACATCAGTACCTCTATTACCCTAGAAGAGGAACAAGTGAACTGTTTAGCTAACTGAGAAGTGGGATGCTCTGCAAAGGAAACCATATTGTTAGCAACAAAGGACAACTTACTTACCTGCAAGGGCCTCTGCCATTCCTTACAGGGGTTTTGAGACAGGGATTAGGGTTCCCACGTCAAACCCCTCCACCTGCACAGCAACAGGTGGCCCACAGCCACTGTGGTTAAGAGGCCCAGTCTGGTTCAAAGCTGATCTGAAGTCAAGTCACTGATAAAGCCCATTTCCTAACTCTCTTTTTAAAGTCTCTTACCAGTTTGTTAGGAAATGCTTTAAGGCAAAACCAGCAATTTTCAAGTGTAACAGGACAGATGAATGCAAGAAATCTATTAGAAGCAACAAATACAAACAGAAAAGCAATTATCACTTTTCTAATGGGAAAACTATTTATAGCAGCTTCCTCTCACAGAGGACAGGAAAGGCTTTGAACAGAAACAAATACCACAATTGTCTAGAAGATACTTTTAAAGCAGAAAATAATGCTGACAATAAGTGCTGTGGGACAAGGGGAAGGGAAGAGATAAGAGTTCTTGCTAAAGGAGCATATCAGAGTATCTACCAAGCAAAAGAAAAACTCAAAGAACATCCCTCCCTAATTAGTTGGAGGAAGGAAAGGGAGAACAACTGCTAAGTCAGGAAGTTCCTAAGAAGGCTGTACAGAGTTACCAAAAAGGAATGGTGCCTTTGCTCAGCGGATACCATATCAGTTCGTAGTCACGGTAGTTAAATGTCACCCTTATATTGTGAATTTAATGTCCACAAAACAAAACAGCTAGAGAGATTTATCAAGGCAGTCTTTTCCTACTTTATCTTCCCTTTGAAGTTGCCAGTTACTTTATCTCAAGCTTCCCTAATGGAAGCACCAGGACATAACAAAAAATTTTTTTTGTTATGAAAGATTCTCAGCTCTGGAAAGACACAAAACCTTCACAGACTTATTTTTAACACAAGAAGATGGAGCTATCCTTCTCAAGACACATGCTGTGCTCCTCCTTATCCCATTCTTATGGCTGTCACTTACCCCAACACGCTCTGGGTAGACTCCTGCACGAAGGAAAGAAGCCTTCCAGCTATCCACCTCCTCCTGGGTCTCACAGGCCAGCTCCAGCTGCCGGTAGTCCTTGTAAACATTCCTGACAGGAAGACACAGATTTTATTATTCTCTCTCTCAACTCAGAGATCTGCCCGTATTTGACAGAGATATCAATGACTATGGAATCCTCCTGTCATTTTAAGGCAGAGACACTTGGTCCCTTGCTAGGAACTTTATGATGACCCTGCAAAAGGAATTTTTTTTTTAAATCAAGTTGTATGTTTCAAAATCAGTTGTATGTTTCGAAAAGACCTGAAAAATTATTTCCTTTTCAATTCTGCTTGCTGTTGGACTCCTCCATCCATCCCAGGTCCTATGGCTTTCCCTAGTCACTCACCAAGAACACTGTGATTATAAATATACATCCCAGCCACAGGTAGACTGAGGTAACCACACCAAAAGGCTGAAGGGTTAAGTTCACATCACATGCCATGCAGAGGCAAACAAAAGGAAAATTATACATATTATCTGTAAGATTAGAAGGAAAGAAGTTAAGTCTTCCCATCTCCTTCAAAAGTGGCTGTCCTGAAAGGACACTCACATCTTTCCTGGACAACATACCCATCCCTACTCTGTTACATGAATTCCGTCCCTAGCTCCAGCAGCTTGGTGTCCTGAGATGGGAGCATACCTCTGTTCAGTGTTGAAGAGAGCAAAGATGTGCTTGCTGGACATGAACCCCTTCTCCACATCTCGTAGTTTCAGGTTATCCACTGGCAACATGTACTTCTTCTCCTTCTCCTGAAAAGGGAATGAGGAACAAGTCACTCCCTGCTCCAGGGGTGCCTCTGCTCTGCCAGCATGGAGCATCAGCAACAGGGCCCCACATCAACAGAGAGGCATTCTCAGACCAGGCCCTCTGTTTCCTTGAGTCTGTGAGAGAAGAGGAAATCTGGAAACAAGAGTTTGTCCTTCCCAACTGCTTTTGTTTTGTGTGCTTTTGTGATGTGATGACACAACAACCCTGTGTCATTAACTCCTCCAGGACCAGGTACCAGCACAGCAATGTCCAACTTCTCCAGACTGTGCTCAGCACTGTGGTCCCACTCTTCTTAACAAAGGGGTCAATCCAGATTAAGGAAAAGCCAGGTATGTAATAGAGAAGCTGGTGTGATACAAAACTGTCAATAAACCTTGACGTTAAATATGTTTAAGATCTGGTTTATATATATATAAATGTATATCTCAAATTTACCTCTTCAGGAAACCTGACCTGCTGATTTTGTTACTTTATCCTATCACTGTCCTAGTTCTACACTCTATTAGTTACTGTGAACCCTTTGCCTTCATAAAAAAACAAAAACATCAAAACTTTATCTTAACTTTTACATTTGCATTCAGAAACTAAGTCAGAAATTATAACCTCTGCTTAGTCTCAAATCTGGATCTACAGCAAATTAATAGAATTGAATTTGGTTTAAAGCTGTCATTTGGAGCATCCTATTCCAGCTCGGAATTATATCCCAGCCTAACAAGAGAGGGAGCCCTCACACTGGTCTCCAGAAGGCAGAACACAGCTCTCCAAGACTAAACGAAACTATGTGCAAAGCAAGCATGTGTGACTGTCCCCTTGTGAGACCTTGTGTGTTTGTAGATCTTTCTTGGCTGGAAACAACATGATCACACTTGGGGGAAATTTGATGGAAAACAAAGATGGTCAGTAAGGAGAGATCCTGAGGAGCTGACCAGGAAGGAAGGGCAGGGCAGAGGAGCAGGTAAAGTGACAAAGCTGCTGAGTTCAAACACCTACACAATGGCAAGTCCAGCCTTACACCCTCTTAAACTTCAGCTGAATTGACTTGAGTTTGCTAAGGATACCAGCACCTCACAGTTCTGAGATATCCCAAAGATCAAACTGTCCCAGCTCATTAAAAATCTTATGCAACAAGAATATCCCGAAAAACAGCACCTAGAAAACAGAAGAGATCACTTGAGAGCTGCCAGACTCTCTCTCAAAGATGCCAGGCCATGAAAACAGGAGATTTCTTCCAAGCAAATTTCCCTGGACTTTCTAATACTGATCAGTTTTAATTAGATGTGGGCAGGCATTTTTCTAATGGGATATCTGTCAGCCACATGCTGGTCTCAGAGGTAACGCAGACTACTTCAGATTCTGTGAGCCACAAACAACTTGCAGCTTTCTATTACTCTGGGCTATTATTATGCTGACTTAGGCTGAACTGGTGACCTAGAAGAGAACACCACCAACTGCTGAGTCCCTGGCCAAGTCAGACCAACCCCACTGGAACTCCCTGCTTTCACTCCACAGTCCCTGGGCTAGTAAAAAAAAAAAAAAAAAAAAAAAAAAGGCAAAAAACCAATCACCCCCCCATGCCTCCCCCCCAAAAAACCCAACAAAAACCAATACCACCAAAACACAACAAACAAATAACAACAACAAAAACCAAAACCACAAACAAACCAAACAAAAAAATCAAACCACCAAAAAAACCCCACCCCAAAACTCACTTAAAATCCAACAAAAACTGCTGTTAAAGATGTCTGAGAAAAACCTTCTGCATTAAACCCACATAATTCCATAGAAGTTCTGCAACCATGCCATTCTTCAGGAAAAAAAAAAGTCAAAAAGTAAGGGAATTCCATGTCCCTGATATGGAAACAACACGCTCTTTGCCAGAGTTTCAACTTTCACCCTTTTCCAAGCTCTCGCATGAATGCTGCCACGTGATCAAGAGGCACTATCTCCACATGCTGATCTTGCCACAGACCACGGGGAGGACAAAATAACTGTCTGCCAGCACAGCTTATCAGTCCTCAAGGTGGAAGTAGCAAGAGCAATCAAGTGGAGGACACGGGCACAAGGCAAGAAGCCCCCAAGCCAGGCAAGCTGCAATGAGCCCCTGCTGCTCCCCATCTCCCCACACCTCCCCCTTCCCAGTCCCCCACTTCAGCCTTTCCAGCTTCTCAGTTTTCAACCCAGCCTGTTTTATATCAACAATCTGACTTCATTTCCTGAATGTAGAGACAGGAAAGTGTGGAATGAGCTGCCAAGGGCTGAGCCTCTCAAAACTTTGGCTAAGCACTCTGCCCATATGTTAGCAATCTGGCAGGGTGTGCTATGGCTGAACAGCATCCTGGCCAAGAGGGGGAAAGGGCTTCTCTCTCTAGCTTTCCAGACTTGGAGTCAGCAGGGAAGAGAAGGAAGAGCCAGCACACATCGAAATGGGAAAGTAGTTTGTGAAATCCTATCTTCAAATTCCTCAGTCTGATCCCAAGAGGTTTATGTTGCTCATATTGCCCCTCATCAATAAGGAGAAGGAAAAAAAAAAAAAATCAGGCAAAACCCTTCCTCAGCAGCAGAGTATGTGTTATATAAAATGTGCTCGTTGGCTGTGAGTTAATCTCTAGAGCCATGAGGCCAAGGGGAGGTGCAGCAGTGGCAGAGGCCCCCAGACTGTATAAAACAGAACATGGTGCTCAGCATTGGCTTGGGAATATTGTAGGCACAGGGTAACCAGCCCTCCTCAGGGCTGCTGCTCCCCACAGGAGTCTCAGTCTGCAAGGAGACCTGCAGAAAGAGATGACTGCAAGCTCCTTGCAGAGGCAGGAGAAGTGCCAGAGGATTATTCCCCCGCCCCCGGCACAGTGCAGAATACAGCCATATGGCTCTGTACTTTGCATCTACCAGGGAAAGAAAATACACATGGCCAGGAAGCCAACCAGGATCGATGAGCCATTCCAGTTGTGGGGTGGAAAGCACAATAACTGCAGGAAAAAAGTGATGCTGCAGTTGCAGCCTGATGTTCCAATGTCCTTTATTGTTGCTACACATCTCCTTATGGTGGCTAAATCCTAGAGATGGGTTTTGGCAGATACAGCAATAATCTGCACTAACACCTGAATTATTTGTTGCTAACCTGTAGGTAATAACCTCCAAGAAGTTCACAGAATTCAGCAGGCAGCAAGCCAGCCTGCCTCCAAGCATTCCCTCCATTCACCTGGACTGCCTCAGCAGCAAAGTAAACTTTCCTGCTCTTGGATACATGCAAAATGAAGCTGACAGATGCATGTGTGGGCTCCCTAAGGTTGGAAACTGGCACTCACAGCACAAGAAAATAATTGGCAGAATTATTAGGTCTCAGTTTGCATTTGGAGCATAAATAAACTAATTAAAGGTTTCCCTGTAGCTGTTATGACAAACACCTTCTTCTGCACAAAGACAAGGGTCTGTGGATATGGGAGAAGACATTGCCATTGTTTTAACTGGGGGCTGTTTGAAATTAGGAGAAATTCATCTTGCTTAAACCTCTTAATCTCCTTTCCCTCCTGTAAGATGTAAAGTATTATGGGTAAACAAACCTGCCCCAGAGATGCCTGGAGTTTCCGTAAAATTGTTTCTAAAAAACACATGCACAGCATTTTGGGAACTCCAGTAATAAAACTCTACTCCAATGGAGAAACATTAACATCATAATTTATAATAAACACACTGCATGAATACATGCACACTTAGAGATTATTAGGAAAAAGCCTCTGGAATATTTGAAAGCAAGTGAGCTGAGCTTTTCAAGCTGGACCAACCACTCCACTCCTCCAAACAAGATGTTACCAACTGCTTTATGCTTCTTTTTTTAACAAGTAGAAGAGCTGCATTTCTGAGATGTGATTCCTCCAGGAAGCCCTGGTCATCCCACTACATACACACATCTTGAGACCATCTTTCCCAGACACAGCCCACCTACATCATTTTTTACTCTCAGAGCATAATTTATAGGAATGATTCCTCCCCCAAGCTGCAGAGCAGCTGTAATGGCTTGTTTACATCAGAAAGCTGCCTTGGTTTAACTTAAACAACGCATCCTAAGATTTTAAGCTGATTTAGTTCAAAAGCTCTGTAGACACTAGACCTGGACTCATGATTAATCACAACCATTACTGTTGGCTTAGTAAGCACAGCAATGGTAATTAACTCACCTGCACAAAAGTAAAGATTTTTATTCACATCAGCTGAAATAACGTGCAGATTTAAACCTACAGCCAAGTGCAACCCTAGGAAGTCTTCAGGGGTTTTATGAGGAAGCACAGGCAGAAACTTGAGTTGCTTGAGAGAGACTATAGTGCCCAAAATTCCACTCTCATTACCCCTCTAAGGTCACAGCAATGCCCACCAGCCTTCACAAAGGACAACCAGGCACCCTGTCCCTGTCCTTGTGCCACGACAGGGATGAACCATCCCAGAGTATCTGACTTTCTTTGCTAAGGTAAAGCACAACACACACAGACACACACAAAGTGTTACACACCCCTGAGAGAGGGTGGGTTACACCTCCCCAGTGGCATGGTCAGTACCATGATGGGAGTTCCAAGTGTTCATATTTTCGGTCACAAATCTTAACCATCCACACTAGGAGAAGGAATCCTAGAAGGGAGACACGTGAATGAAGTCCTCTTTATCCCTGCAGCACAGGGAGAGGGAGCAAATGGTGTGGGCAGGGACTAACATCTGGAATCGCTAGATGAGAGCCAGGCGTCACAGAAAGCGACAGCATTCCTCAAGTTTCCATGCAGGGTAGGGAACCTTCCTTTCCCCCGCGCAACCCCATCCGTCAGCCACTCACTTCCTGCCAAACTCTGCCTTCCCAGCAGCCAGCAAGCTCCTCCCTCGAGTCTAGTTAGCTTTCCACTGCCACGTCAAGTGAGGCAGAAGGACAGAAGGGAAGCAAGAAGGGAGGGAGCAAAAACCAGAAGAGGGAGGGAGGCTCAGCAATGCCAGGGTGTAGTGGGGGGAGAGAAAGAAGGGATGTGGATTGCTCCTGCAGCAGCCAGAGGTGAGCTGCAAGGGCAACTGGCCAAGGTTGCCTTCTGCAAGCCTGTCAAAGGACCTTCTGGAGGGCTTGGATGCGAAGGCTGGTGGTGATTGAGCTTTGCTTGGACCCGCTGATCTTCAGGACAGGAGATGAGGGTGCATGGGGCCTGAGGATCCTCCCACACACCTCCATGGGGAAGAAAAGGAGTTGAATGAAGCAACAAGTTTTGCGCACCTGGGTGACAGCCAAGACTTCACAGCATTTCCTCTTCAAACTGCAGTAATCGATTTTTTTTTTTCTCTTTCTAAAAAGGTGCAGCATATCCCAGGTGGAATCGAGGTACCAGCCTGACACCAGCACTGGAAGAGGAAAGCGCTTGGAAAACTTGCTCCAAATTGGAAACACGCAGGGAGCAACATTTCTTCTCCCCCAGCTGCCAGAGGAGGATGTTTTTCCAATCAGGACTTGGACTTTCATTCACCCCATCTCTGCCCCGCACAACCCCATCCCAAAAGCAGGGAGGGGAGAGGACTAATGAGCTGCTGATTGCCGGAGAGCAGATCGCAGAGGCTCCACTCCGTCTGCCCAGTGTTCAGACTACCTGTTCAGGACTACGAGATTGTACAGTAGTCTGCACATTGGTTAGGCTGTGCTGGGATACACCACACACTGCCAGTGCTGCACGGGGACGGCAACACCTGCACGGCAGAGGGACATGCTTGGAGAGGGTGGGCTCTGGGGATGGCTGCATGCAGAGGTCACTCATCCCTCAGCCTGGGAGGGTCTAACCCTTTGGAGCCATGCCTGATCATCACTTTTACTTGCCTGTTCACCAGCCTACTCACAACCCTCTTATTTGTCCTCTATCTCTCTCATTCCATTCTTATTTCTTTCAGTTTCATGTGCTTGACCCAAGGTAGCTGTGTTCAGGATTGCTTGTGTTTCACATGCTAAGCTTTGCCGTAAAATGCAGAAATAAACACACAGGCCTGTCGGAGTCACAACTGTGGGGTGCTTTGCTACCTGAGAAGGCAGGTTCAAGCACAGAAAGGCGACTGGAGAAAGGAGAGCTCGTAGTGTAAAAAATATTGGTCATAACACAAAGAAAAACCCACAAGGGATTCAAAGTTGGAGGTTTGGATGCTCTGGATGTTGTGTTTGCTTTGGTGTCTGAGAAAGAAGAGAAACTGAGTGAAAGCATAAATGAGGACTGATTAAATGTGAGTAAGATTATTGAGAAAACATACGCTTGTGAAAAAAGATGAATGAAAAGGCTCCACAGAGAATGTAAAGAAAATGAGCATGTTCCAGAGAGCACCTGTGAGCAGCATGAAAGCAGGAGAGGAATAACCTCAGAGCAGACCTGCTCTTAGGTTCTTTAAAACAAGCTGGATGCAAAAACTTGACTGCAGCCAACTCATCGCAGCAAGCTTCTGATAACTGGGAGCATCTAAGTAAAGAAAAAGGATTTCTATAACCTGATCTGGGCCTCAAAGACATGGACTGGGGAGTGGAAGGGGCCAGAGAAGAGGGAAGTGCATGTGTGCAGTGGAGGGACAATCTCTATTGATCCGTGTGTTTATTTGTAAACCAGAATTGGGTAAGAGACACTGACAGGTACAGAATACACAGCCATCTAGTGACTGTCAATAAGGTCACATCTTCCCCAGACAGGAATACATTTCACGTAAAAGAGAAGGCATGAAGACAGAGAAGCAGCTCAACAAGTGACACATCAGGAATCAACATGATCTGCAAGGAACATGAAGCACCTGCATGCACCTAAAGCACCTAAAACTCTGCGGCCATGTACAAGACCTCCTTGTACACACACAGGTCTCAAACGCAGTGACATTGCATGCAACATGTGAATATCCTCACACAAGCAAATAAGGTCATTCTTCTAATGTAGCCACCCATTCACACAAGACCCAAATTTCTAGTACATGATTTACCTGAGTAAGGACAAAAGGTTCCATCTGTACTGCACATTCACACAAATTCCCAAAGGAAGCAGCAGATATATCCATCCACCCAGCTGTGCAAACACTCCAGCACACAGTGGCACACAGGCACTCCAGCAGGAACAGTCACCCTGCACAGCAGGGAGTGAGCTTTACTGGCACGAACCACAGAGTACAGTGCTCATTCCATCCTGCCTACAAGGTCCCTGTCACCAGCAGCTCCCTGCAAGCTCACAGACCCTCTTTTCCAGCAGGCAGGAAAGCCCTGCAGAGTCACAGGCACTGTGCATTTCATAAGGGATCTGGGCAGAGGGAATATTCAAATCAAATTCTTGTATCACGTCCACTGTGGTGCTTGCTGAGCAGCCAGTGTGCTCTGGTGCTGTGCTGCTGCTCCACTGGGACACTATGGCCTCCCTGAGCAAGGAAACCTCCCTCAGTACTGCCAGCAGCCAGAGCAGGCTCCTCCCCACCTCTCCTTCTCACTGCTGGCCTGCAGCATGATCCCACAGGGTTCAGGAGGTGCAGGTACCTCAGGAGGGTCGCCAGGTCCTGGGAGGCCAAGCTTTCTGTGGGGCCACTCTCCATGGGGCCAGTGTTTGACTCATTGGGAAGAGACAGGAAGAAAAACAGAGAGCCCAGGAGCACACACACATGCTCTTGGCAGCAAGGCAGAGTGGGGAGCCAACTTTCCACCCCCGCCTGGCCCACTCTTTCCTTCCCCTCCCATTCCCCAGCACACTCCTTCAGGCCCCTCCAGAGCATCAACAGCCATATATCCCTGCTAACATGTAATGCTGGGCCCTTTAAGACATTTTAAGCTTCAGTTCCTTTCTTCAGAGGCAGAGAAAAAACAAGCCAGTGCTGCGGAAAGACTGGTATTTCACTAATGGGGTCCAGATGTCTTCATTCCACAGACACTGGGTCCTGGCTTGTGGGACAGGGCAGGGAGAGGCAGTGTCCCCAATCCTCCTGGCCCCAGAGGTGCTGGCTTAGCCTTCACCCTCATCCCACCACACACCACCTCACCCTGCTCCTTCCCCCATCAGCACCCACAGCTCTGCTACCAACACTTCCATCCACAAAAGGCAGATTCAGCTTTCTCCTTGTTCCCTCTGGAAAGCAGCCAGAGCACAGGGGAACTAGGACAAGAGAGCCCGCAAAAGTGCAGGGTGGGGCAGACACAGCCTCCCCCTTCCTTCCAGAGCCGAAGTAAAGAAAGACCACGGTGTACAACCTTTAAAAACATATAAGATTGTTTCAGGAGCTTAAGAGGACATGAGTTCTCCTGAACTGGTGAAGAAGGAGAGCTCTGTAAACAGATATGCAAAAATCCCCAGTCTGACAGGGGACCATGCACTGTGAGCAGCTCTTGGGCATTGAGTCAGGACTGAGGTTTGGGATGGGAATCTCCATGCCCAAGGCTCTCCCAGCTGCCCATCAAATGCACCAACTTTTAGCCTGACTCAGTATTTGAGTCCAGGCAGACGTTGCTTCCTTTGTCCCTCACAACAGCCAGTGATCAAGGAGTTTGACTTGGGGAGGAAGCAAATAAAACACACACTTCCCTTTCCCCCCTGCTCCCACTCAGTTGAAAACAAAGGCTCCTTTCTCAGAGGCAGCTCAGACCTCATCAGTGCTGGTTCTCTGTGTTTAAGGGACAGGGGCTGGCAGGGAACTGTTTTCATTAGGCAGCTCTGCAGAAGGGAAATGGTGCAGACCTCCAGTTGCTATCAACCCCCAAGGCTGCCCTCCCTCAGGAGGGGAGGGAGGTCCAATCCCCATCCCAGACAACTGGAATCTATCAACAGTTTATACATCCCCACTGCAGACCGCCCTCCCTCCCACTCCCTGGGGGAAGAACAGGGAATTCTGATCATCTCTGTAATACAGATGTAGCAGCTGGCTTTGATTAAACTACTTGATGTTTATAACCACTCGAACTGCATATGAAGCCCAGAGGAGAGGGAAGCCTCCCCAAGCAACTCTGAACACAAAGGGCAGGGGTCTTACAGCAGAGAGACACTGATTTAGCAAAAGCCATTTCAGTGCCTAGTTCTTTAATTAGGAAATTGCTGCCTGCTCATCCATAGCAGCACAGCAGCCATCTCCATACAGAAAGCAATATTTAGAGGCTGATTCATCACTGTATTTGTCATCATTTCTACCTGCTGAGAAAGAAACAGGCCCACTGATAGCAACTAGACAAGAAGCCAGGCCTGGCTGCAGCTCCCAGACACAATACTGAGTGCTTCAGAACACCTGAGGGACACAAACCACAGTAAGAGGCAGAGAAGTTTCTTAATTTGCAATCAGAAACCCTGATCAACTCAGAGCTTATGACTACATCATACCAGACGTTTTTTATCTCCCAGCACACTGAGAGGACTAAACCTTTCAATCACATTCTTACCAGAACCATCCAGCTATTCTTTCTCTTTTCAAAGTAATCAAAAAGGACAATTATCTACCTTTGTCTTGCATAGGAAACAAGACACTGTTGACAGTGATTTCAGTTGGAACAATTCTGTCTGCTTATAACAATTCCCACTGAAGCAGAAACAGATCACAGCATGTTGCCAGAATTGCTAATATTCAAGATTATCAAGCAACTCTACAGAGTAGGTCCATGTTCCCCATCAGTGATATACCACACATCACTGTACTTTTGATCAGCAGAACTCTGACCATTTACAACTCAAACAAATTTAAATATAACACATTAATTGGCATGTTCAATATAGAATCAGTAAAAAGACATTCCTACTTTGCATGTTTAAGAGCTCAACCTGGGAGAGATTAAGTAATTTACTCGAAGTCAGAAGGAGTCAGCACCTGAGATGGAGCTTCAGGTCCACAGCTCCTGTTGCTTTGCTCTGAGACCTTTTTTCTTGTAACCAGAAGATGCATGAAATCACTGCCCTGTGCCTTCAGAAAACTCACTGCTGCCCCACAAATGACTACAAGTCCAAATCTTGGAACTAACCCATCACACCCTTGATGATCACAGCTGCCACAGCAAAATGAATAAAGGTCAAATTCATTCCAAGTGCCTGTCAGCTTTCCACTGAGCCAGAACTTCAAGCATAAATATTACTCCTTGTGCGTCAAACAAGCCACATTCACATCAACTCAGAAATGCTCAGCAGTACTGAGGCCATGGGAGCCTGGCCCAAGGATAGTTTCAGCTTGTCACAAGCTGCAGACAGCACTCAGAAGATTCATCTGTAATACCCAGTGATCTCAAGTGCTTGTTCTCATCAAATGCCTGAGACTCAAGTGGCAGAGTTGAGCTACTCACCTCATCATCCTTGTACCAGGAGAGGTTCTCGGCTGTCAGGACAAACCAATACTCCTTGGAGCCACCCTTCATGATCCCAATGTTGTTGATGGTGAGCCAGCCTTTCCGGATCACCTGAGGGAATGGAAGCAGTGAGCATGAACAAGGACAATCATTCCTGGCCTTAGGTGACAGAGGAGGGATCCAAGGGTATCCCTACATGCATAGCAGTATGGAAAGACAAGGAACATAGTGCTCTCTGCTGCTGCCAAAAGAGCCCCCCATTCAACTGGCCAGTGAAGGTCCTTGCCCCAAAAGGGCCAGGAAGAGCATAAAAAGGAGGCAGGAAGGAACCTAGCAGTGCTGTGCATTATACCCGCTGCCAAGAGGAAAGAGCTACAGAAAGAACTACAGTGATCAGCAGTGCCTTGGACACTGGCACAACCTACAAGCACCAAATCACAGCAAAACACCCAGAAAAGGCCATGCCTAGAGAAAACCAGGACACCAGCACACTTTTCAGCACACTGCAGGTGTGGAGTGCTTCACTCAACTCAGGGTAGAGGGAACTAGTTCAGGACATGGCCAAGCACCCCAGAAAGAACTGAGTTTAGTAAAAGAAGTCACTAAGGATAACAGAACAAAATGGTGCATCTGGAATTAGTACCCTGGACTTCAGCATATTCAGGTATTTGGGCAGTCATATTGATCTAGGGCAACACAAGTTCCTAGAAGTTTAGTCTGTAAAGAAGCCAGGCTATTACTCTTTAGGGGATGCCTATTCACCAAGTGCTAGTTTAGAACCCCACATGTGCCATAATCAAATGCAGGTATGCATCAGCTTAAAGGCATTAGCTTTTACTATTACTGCACTATTCACACCCAGAAACATCTGCGTGCATTATTTGTACCTTGTTGTATGGATATGCTTGCTGAAAACTTCCTGGCATTGAAAAACCATGAGACTGCACTGTATATCAGCAGGTTGCACTGTGTGAGCAACCTATCCAGTTGGCCTGGTCTGGAGGTACAGGATCATTTAATTGGCAATTTACTCTGTAAAGGCAGATGTAGGAGCCTTGGATCTTCATCTCCTGCCTTCTACGCTCGAGCTAGTCCTATTCTCCGTGTGGACAGGAGGGGGCAGTGGAACAGAACTACACATCCTTGGATTGCTGCTTTTTATCTCCACCCACTCGAAAGATGTACCAGCAGTTCTGAATCCCTCCTGAACATACTACCTTTCCATCTCGTTTCTGCTTCATCTGTGTCTAATGTCAGCTACCCTCCTCTCCCCATTCGGCAGCAGAGGGAATAATGTGTTTATGCCCTGGTTTTGCCTTCCCAGATGCAACATTAATGTTCATTAGCACACCCTGCTGAGTGGCCTTCTACTCACCAGGATCTCATCCTGCAAAGGGGAACCATAGCAACAGCAGCAGAGCAGAGAGCAGGAGAGGAGCAAAGAGAGGAGAGATTATTACCAGGAAAGCTGGAGCAGGAGAAGAGAGGCTCAAAAATAAAATAAAATAAATTGGAGGCTGGTACCAAATCTTTTACCCCAGGTGTTAACACAAGCAATCCCCATCCCAAAATAAATCTGCTAATAGGAAAGCGAAAGCATTTTACAGGTAGATCTGGAGTCTGCCCTTTGCACTCTTCTACGCTCAGCTCTACTGTAAGGGACTGCAGAGGATGGGATTCCCTACAGCTGCTCCAAAATGGCTGGCTGGCTGCTGAGAGCACCTGCCTGCCAACAATCTGAAACACTCTGCAATGTCATGCCCAGGGAGAGGTGGCCAAACATTCTGTTATGAAGAGGATGGATGTCAGGAGTCTTTTAAATGTCTTTTAAAAAGACTAAGCAAAAGCATTTGCTTCCATTCTCTGTGAAGCTGCTTGTAATGCTTTGTGTCCAAGGTCTTCTAGCCAAGATAGCCTTTCCATGTCCCCAGCAAATCTGGGACAAAGTGTCATTAGTCTCTTGTTAATCATGTGTACACTCCTCACAGTTCCTGCAGGATTAAGGGAAGTCCTCCCCTCTACTGCTGTCTTCTCCCATGGGTGTGTTCGGATACATACCCACTACAACCATGGCTATCATCACCCTCCATCTCCCTGTACAGAGATTTATATACTTCCAGTGCAGTTTCTCAGAAAAAGGGTCCATGAACTCTCTTGAAATTTCTTTTCAAAAAGTAGATACCACTCATGTGAAAGACAACTAGAAAGGAAAGTTCTGTAACGGTTCAGACCTAGTGTTCTGTACCTCTCACCTTGGCAGGAGAGTTGGCACAGTTAGTGAAGGGGCTAAACAAAGAGGAATTTACAGAACATTAATTAATAGGGATTTCTACCAGAAAAACAAGACCAGATCTTGATTATCAAGCTGCCATTGCCCTCCATTGCTGCCAGATACTCAGTTCTTCCTGGCTGCAGGGAGCCTAAACCACTATCCTCCAGTTATAAACAATTGGATGAGTTAAAAAAAGGCAACACAACAAAACAACTCAGAGCAGTGCTGCATCCAGCCCAGCACTTGTCCACCTGGTAGCTTCCAGGTACAAACACATCCTCCTTGCAGCAGTGAAGGAGATGGAACTTGGCCTACCTGGTTACCAGCTGCCTTCTTCTTGCTCATCTGGCTGCTCCTCTGCTGAGCACTGAAAACAACAGCAGAGAGATTGAAAACTTCTAAGGCTCTCTTCTTGATCACCTGAATCCTTCTACCTTTGGGGGAGGGGGCCCCCATCACTGGCTTCCAAGCCTTAATAACCCTGTATTTTGCCATTTGCACTCTCAGCCTGCACTACTCATCTTCTCACTCCCACATGAATCTCATTTGGGTCACTAACCCCCCATAGCTGCTGGACTTTTTTGTTCTGACACAAACCTAATACTGTAACACGCCCTTCCATGCATCTCTATTCTTGCCCCAGCCTTGCAGTCCAGAGCCAGTGAAAAAAACAAGCAATAATGAGAGCTGCACCACTCTTGGGACAATAGCATCTGCACCAGGGCCTCTGCATCCCATTTACTGGAGCAGCTGTAGGACAGAGCCACAGGAAACGTGGAGAAGAGGAGGCAATAGGAGGTGGGTGCTTACTTGGCAAAGCCAATGAAATCCTCGTGGTTTGTGTTCATGTAAGCCAGCTCAATGTCTATTAGAAGCATGACCTGCCAAAGAGAGGCACAGAGCAAGAGGTTAGTGACTGACACTGCTAACAGGGGCACACAGAGCCCTGGTCACTGTTCATCTGATCCCCTCTGCAGCCAGACACCCCTTGGCTCAGGCCTGACTAAGACATCTTCAAAAGGTGTCCCCCACCCAATTTCCCCATGACACACACTCCTGATCCCCACCTGATCCTTGGTCCTGCCTTCTCTCTCACGGATGTGGGTGGTGACAATCCTCTCCATCTCCTCCCGCAGATGAGGGTACTGGCTGAGCTGCAGGAGAGAGGAAACACGTGCACATGGGAAAGGGAGGTAAAAAGGGGGCTGCAGCCCCCCACATGTACACATGCACACATACACCTTGCTACCAGATATTCTCAAGGGAAGTTCTAGAAAGCTGGACTTGCAGACTGATTTTTCCAAGTTCCTGGAGTCTGTTGCAGGCAAAGTTAATTTCTGCTTGCTCTGGGCTCAAGAGGAAAGCCCTTTTCAGTCTTGCAGCAACCTTTCTGTCTCACCAGAGCCCTTCTCCAAACTCACTACATTCTTCCTGAAATGAGGCTTTTGGCAAACCCCAGATATAAGTGCACTGCTTCTTGCTTGTTGGGTTTTTCCCATTAAAGTGAGTAGTTTCTGTAGATGTTCAGCATCTCACTGTAGTAGGCTAAGCAGGCTAATGGCCTGTTCTTACAACTTGCTAAGTCCTCTAGGAAGTGAAGTGGATTTCAGTTCCTGTTTGCTGAGAGACTAAGCGAAAGCATCTGTCTCTCTCCAACATCTGTGAGCAGAGACAGTATCTAACTAGATTCATGTCTCCAAGAGACACCATGCTCTGGGCATCCAGCTGCTTCTACCTGTTCTCCTGTGCTGGGGCAGGATTACACAGCTGAGATCTATGTTCACATTGCATCTACAGCACATTTTTTGCCACATTACTGAGGAGTGAATCCTTTCCTGCCCACACTGAAAAGCAGAAGGACTCTGGTAGCTGTGATTCAAGGGAAGATCATCTACAGAGATAATACCTGAGTTACACTTCTAGAAGCAGCACCTTTGAAGTCCTCTGGGTTTCACACAGCACTTGCCTTCTTGCCTAGAGTCATAAACCTCTAGTGATTCCTACAGCAGCAACTGTTGCATCTCAGGTCAAGCCCAGCACAGTCAAATTAATCCTTTAGATCCAGAATCCAGCCCTGTCTTCCCTACTTCACCTAACCCCTGGGAAACTATTTTCTCTGGGTTTTTTTTAATATTACATCCAATTTGACTATGATGTCAAACAGTATTTTCCAATATCAGTCTTTTATACCTGCTCAAGGAGGTGTATAAAAAGAAAATCTCATTTGCCCAAGGCATGTACTGCATTTGTTTTGTTCCTCTCATTTATGAAAGCTTCTTAAACTGGTTTGCCCTTTTGTTTTGTATACATAATTATAACATGCTACAAGGAACAGTCTCAAAATGTGCAGCATCGCTTCTGGAAGCCAGATCCCACACTAACCACCACCAATATTCCTAACATCTGCCAACAAATAGTTTCAAACCCTTTGAGCCCCCTTGCAGTCAAGTAAGTTGCAATAGCCTAGAACTGGAATTTGGACTAGATTTGACACTATTTTTAAATGTGTGGTTTGTTTTTGAAGGCCACAGAGGCAGGAAAAAAGTGGAATTAGTGTTCCTCAGTATCACCTTGTCCTGAAAGCAAAAACTGAGTGTTCTCCATGATCTTTTAGTTCAGGCAGCTGGTTGCTTCAGAGACAGACAGGGAAAGCTTCCTGTTTCCTTTGGGGGGTTGGCAAAGGATAGATGGGCAAGTTATGTCAAACAGAAAAACAGGAAGTTGGAAAACCTTTAAGCAAGTCTCGGCTTCTTTGCTTCAAATTAAAAAAAACAAAAACCAACAAACACAGTCAAACAAAAACCACATGAAACCTCCCCCCACCATCCCAGTCCCAACCAGTTCAAATGCACACAAAGTGCAAAACAAGTAGTGGTTTATTCAGAACCCAGCTTGTCCAGCAACATCCATGTGCAAAAATAAATTGGCAGCATTGATCCCCATGCAGGAGCTTCTGACCCCAAGCATGCACAGGAGCAGCAAGGGTGGGCAAGGAAAGAGGATAAACAAGCCACAGGATGTCACACCACCAAGGCACATGCAACAGGGTATAGAGGGGCAAGGAGTTATCACCAGCAGGACAAACAGCACCCAGAAATGCCATGACTCTGAAAGACAGGAGAGCAGGCGACCCTTCGAGGGGTAAAGTCTGTCAGCCTGGGATCGTGTCCCAGCTCAGTGGGGTTTCGATCCTGTTTTAGCATCATTTTCCTGTTTAATCAAAATACAAGCTTACAGCCCTCTTTGAAAACCAATTTTTCCCAATGCTCCTTAGTTCCCCTCTTTGCAGATTCTATGAGTCCTTGCCAGCACACCAGAGATCAACCTTCAGCTGAAGGGCTGCTGACTTGCAAGACTTTCCTGCACTTGTGAGACACTGCAGTGCAGTCTGGCACAGAAGGTTCCTGCTTTTGGAAAAACACTAGCTAGAACATTATCCTCCTAAATATAAGGGAGCATGCTTATACCAGCATTCTGTTGCCTTTGGAGCTACTCTCCAATAGCAAGAAGCTCAGATTCAAGCCAGTCACAGGACAGCTGTTAATGGCCGACTTCTTCAGCCCTCAACTTTGTCTAATAGTCAAGAAATAGTCAACTTTTCATACAGGAAAACTGTACTGTGAACACAGATGGGTTTGTTACCTTCTGTGTTCTTCGACAGTCTCACAATAGTCAATCTTTACAGCTTTATCAACTGTACATACAATGATTTCTTCACCATCTGGGGTGAAATGAAATAATTGTGAGAGAACATAAACAATAACACACAACAGTTCAGGACAGCAACAAACCAAGGCTACAGGACTGTTAAGCTAATTCAAGAGGTGTTAACCCAAGCAGCCTTCTTTTCCAGAAGCCTTGCAGGACTTCTGGTGAATTTAAAGGGTTTTTTCATCTTTTCAGATGCTGCATCAGTCCACAACACAGCAGGCTGGGTATTACCTTGCAATTAGCATCAGTCCTAAAGTAGCCTTTTCCAGATGCTTCCCCTAATAGCACATGCTCTTGTCCATGTCAAGCAGTTAGAGCTATAACATGCAAAGTAAATATTGCAAATTAACTAATGTCCCTGTGCTGTTACTACCTTATGCCATCAGAACCCATCTCAGTCCAGCTGCAATCCTTAAGTGGCCTTTTCTTTCTTTCTACTCTTTCACAGGGAGGTACAGGCAAGATTAACCTTCTCACTACATGCACACATTTGACTTAAAACATTACTAAAGTCTTCCTTTTTTCTCCAAGTACTGTGGCTACGTGTTTTCATTCAGACAGTTATTTTACACCTAACATCTGTCTCCCTGGCCTCAACCATAGCCATTAGTCTCCTACAGTGTCACTATCACCTTCCTTACAGGATTATCCGGGTTGCATCACCTTGGAATATCCTCACAGGGTCGTCCATCACATCATGGATCAAAAATCCACAGAGCAAGTGGGTATCCAGCCACTCTAATGACATGGTCCGATAGAGAGACTAGAATTCAACATCCCTGGGGTTTTTATCATCATCCTTCTCTCTCCCCACCCAGAGCAAATATCACCAGCTGGATACAGAACACAGTGCAAGCAGTCACACCCGTCAAAATAAAAAATCCACATTAGAAATAGGCTGAGAAGGAGTAACTCTGCCTCACCACATCAGACCCTACAATATGGCAACAGCAAGACTCCTCAAGAAATAGACTGGGCAGAGCCTGGGGCAGGTCAAAGACGTGTCCTTACAGAGATGGCAATGAGCTCTGCATTCCTAAGTGAGCCAGACCTTATTAACTCATCTTTTGCCCTCACATCAATTCTTATCTTTCCTTCCTTCCCAATTTCAGGCTCACCAAAATGCTGGTGAGTCTGGCTGTAACCCTGGAAGAAGGAAACTGTAATTTCCAAGTCCTAAAATAGCCCATGAAACAGTCCTTTCCAACTCAGTTTCCAGAATACACTTCCGTTGTGCCCCGTTTCTGGCCCCTTGCTGGTAAGTTTAACACCAATTGCCACATCTGCCTTTTTTTTAACGGAGGCATGTGGTGCCCTCTCCTGGAGGGAACCAGCCTGGGAATCAAAGCCACTCCTGCCCCAGCCTCCAAGAAGTAGTTGACACCTTCCCTGTCACTCTCCACCTGCTGCTGCCCTCAGGCTTCACCTCCTGTGGTTCACAGCAAGCAAGGAAAAGCATCACACTACTTCCCCCTGAGCATAGCCCATGGAGTGAGAAATCAGCAGGAGAATGATGCAGAGGGTGTAATGCCTGGAAAAGCTTTTCTCAAAGCTTTCTGGAACTCCGAATGTCTCTTGCAGAACATCTTGCACCTCAAACTTTTAATCAACTCCTGTTTTGTAGATGCTACGGGTCAATATGCACTGCAGACCACTCATGCTGTGGGAGTGGGAAGTCTTTTTTTGGCTTTTTATCTTTTTCTAGGGTACCTGGATTTAAGGGCGTCCCAGAAATTACAACTAAGAAGTCAAGTGTGCAGGCAATGGCACAGCACCCTGGTCTTACAAAGGGTTTGATCCACACTGAGCCAGACAGAGGAAAAGGTTATGCCAGAGTAACCCACTGGGTCCCAGCTCACTGCTCAGCTGACAAGTCCATCAGTTGTCACCCACTCCCCTTGGCTTGCCTTTAAACTGCTCCTGTACCTGCAGGTTGCTGCTCTCCTCTAGATGCATTGTTGTATCAATTTTCTCTCTCTAGATTTGCTGGAGTTTCTGGTGTGTGTGGGTGTGTGTGGAGAAAGAGCATGGAAGTGTGTGGGAAGGGGATGGGCATCGACCTTTCTTCAATATTTGTTTGTTTACCTTTTCGCTACACTTTCTGATGGTGGATGTGAGCTCACTCACTACCATATCCACACACTTCAGACTTGGCTCCTTCAACTTCTGCACCTGCTTTTTCACTATGGCTTCAAAAGCGAGGTCAGGCGTGAAGAGACCCGTTCTGCATGGCAGGGGAAGGGTGGGAGGAAGCAACGAGGAAGAAGAAAGCAAAGCAGAGAAAGAGCAGGAAATAGGAAGAAAGAAGGAAGGAAGAGGGAGAAGAGAGAAAACACAAGGCAAAATGAGAAGTGAGATTTTGGTTCATTCCATTAGTTTACTGAACCAGGTGAGCATTGCTATGGGGCCTGTGCACTGCCAAGTATCAGGAGAGTCTACAGGCAAATGGAAGTGTCAAAGGGGGTATGAGGTAGGAGCAGCTGGGCCAGTGAAATGGTGAGCTGTCAAGAGCAGGATGAATGAATGGAGCCCCCAGGGATCAAGTGATCACTTCCTGAAGGAAAGCTTCTTTGGATTTCAAGACAAAACTACTTGCCAGTGAGCCACTGCCTCTTTTCCTAGAGGTTCACCATTTCTCTTTATCTTGTTTCCTTCCCACCACAGTTATCTCCCCTTCCCCTTTCCTTCCTCTTTTCTTCCCACCACAGTTATCTCCCCTTCCAAGTTTTCCTTATTCCAGCTGCAGGAAGCCTGAACAGGAGCCAGGCCAAGACCTGGAGGTCTGTCACTTGCATCTTGTTTTGGCAGAACTGAACTGATGTCTCAGTTTCAGGGATATGGCTCCACTTACAGAACATATTTCATCTCACCCACCTACCCTGTAACATCCTCAGTAAGAATAGATGTACCCAGTATTTAGGAAAATGCAAATGTGCTACAGGATATCCACAGCTATACAAAGCATCCATTATACCTGCAGCATCAGACCAAACATAGGCCTGCTGTAATTTATAAGGAACTATTAATTTCCACTGATATTTTGTGGTCTGTGTTCTCAATGGCTCCACTCAGGAAGAACAGAAAGTTCACAGAAACTAAAGTTACTAAAATATAGCTAGGATAAATCCAATTCAAGACTACTGCACCCAAAAAAAGTTTTTCAGCACTTCTTTTAACACTTCAGAGCTTCTACTGGATGCTCTTTGTTACACAATCTGAGTCACTTGTCTTACCATTACTATCTTGCCAGTGCCTTCAGGGAATAACATCCCCATGGCACGGGAAGGGATATTGCTTTTCTAGAGCTGCAGCTTATAACCACACCTGGGGTGCCTGCAGCTAACAACAAATCCTGGGATGGCTATAAATAACCACCACTTCATGTAAATCAGGTATTTACTACTTCACCTCATCTTTCACATCTCTGTGTATAACACCTGCAAGTCCCCAAGCAACATCAGGATTAAAACACTCTTTAACACGTATTAGGGGATGTACAACCACTCTGCCTTTTAAGCAGCAGAGGTGGAATACGTTACAGGATTTGGATTCACCCAAAGGCCTCTCTCCAGGTGCCAGCAATGCCCCTTTTGAGCAAAGCAAGAGCATTTCCAGAGTTCAGTTCACATCCCTCTTACCCAGCAGAGGTTTCCTAAAAATCCAAAAGCTCAAGTTACGCTGTTTCCCCCACCAGACTTCAGGGGAAGTCTAATTTTTTAAAAAATTAGTCCCTTACAATACACCTGAGTATCACCTGAAGGACAGTATTTTGTTTCTTCATATACAAAATTGGAACCATGGCAACTAGAGCACACACAGAGCAACTAGAACTGAAGTCAACCATGAACACCTTAGCAGTAGGATCCAAGCTGAAATGGAATTCTTTATTCCTGAATCTGTGACGTTTCCTCTCCATCCATGTGGTCTCTTCTACTCCCATATTTCCCACCCTGTTGTACCCACCACCTGATCACTTGAGGAACTGCTGCCTTCAGAACAGAGGGTTTATTCTAAAATTATCAGTAAAAAGAGGAATGAAAAATAAACAATGAAGTAAGAAATAGGGAGTGAAGGAAAGGATGCAATGAGAAAGAATTAATGGGCAGTTTTGAATAGCAACTGATGGATGGAGAACAAATCAAAAGAAGCTTCAGAGGGCATGAAAAAGGAGGGCCCTTCTGATCCAGTTAGCAGGTGACTCTGGATACTTGGCAGCCCGAGGGCCTGTGCTTACCTGTCAACAGGCTCTAATGGCAATTTTCTGGGTGCTTCCCACAGTCACACACCCCAAGAGAGGACAGCAGGACAGAAAAAGGAAGCTCCTCCAGCACTCTAGAAACCTGAGCAACCTCTCACTGCATCCACTTTGCTCTCCCAGTCTGTCCTGGGGGGCAAAGCATGTCTGCACACCTGAGCCCTTCTGCAGAGGCTCTTGGCCCTAAGGACCAGGCACTTGTGCAAGGGATGGCAAGTGCCACCACTTGGGCACCTGTCCCCACCCTTGCAGAGAGGGGGTCAGACTGTGTGGAAACCTCCTGCAGTGCCCATTTACCTGCACCTGAATAGCCAGTGGCGATTCCAGTCTCCAGTGCCCACCTAATCCTAACTGAGGTGCCTTTTCACCAGCACCCAGCCCTGCCTGAAGCAGCAAGTCATGGCTGAGAAGAATGGCATAAGTCATCTTATCTCACTCTCTTTCAACCCCAACCTCAAAAACAAAAGATGCCACATCCAAAGGGCAGAATAAAGGCAGGTTCCCACCCCTGACCCCAAAAAATACCAGTATGGATCCCAAAGGGCAAAGCCTGATGCCCTCTCTCTTGAGAGAGAGTGCAGATAGACCCCAGAGGCTGATGACCATTTCTAACTTGTTTCTTCTCAGCCACGTGCTGCTATTCCAGATCAGGATATGGACCAAACCAGCCAGAAACCAAGCCAAACACCACAGGAACGTTTCCTTGAGATACAACCCACAACTCCAAGTGCTGTAGCTCTAAATTTCAGCCCCATACATCCCCAAGGGCAACTCTGGAATTAATCATCTCACTTCTATAAAAACAGAGGGCACAAAATTTAACTCCTAGTCTCTGGCTTGGAAAATAAACCCAGATAATAAATTTAAAGAAAAATGTAGCCATAGAGAAATACTATTCCTTTGGTTTTCAAAGGAACCAGGAGTCATGCTACAGACAAAGGGGTGGCCAGGACATCTCCAGCACGCCTCAGCTCTGAAAGATTCAGGGAGCAGGGCCATAGCACACATCCCACAGTGCTTCCTTTCTGTTTGGCTTGTTGGCTGGATCGCTCCAGGCTGGCTCTGCTCAGGTCTAGTCATGCTGAGGAGGTGGTGAAAACACCAAGTGTGGCTGCAGGCAAGTCCCTGCCCAGGTCACGATGCTGCGCCGCAGCCAGCGAGCAGGTGGAAGGTGCCAACTCCATGCTGCCTCTGGTTACCTTCTTGGTGCACTGTCTAACAGTATTGATTAACTCCGAAATGACCATGTCCACGCATTTCAGGCAAGGTTCTTTAATCTTCTTCACCTGCTTTTTCACAATGGTCTCAAAGGCCATGTCAGGTGTGAAGAGACCGGTTCTAAACACCCAGGGTGGGGACAAGACAAGGCAGGAAGGGGAGAAGGGGCAAGGAGAATGTCACAGCGTTACACACACATCTTGGAGCAGGCACTGCCATCACCAAAACCCGGGACATTTGGGCTGGGAAGTGTCACATCCCCTGGACAAGCCCTGACTAAAGTTCATGAGAAATGAGGGATGCTTGACACTTGAAAGAAAGGAGGTGCTGAGGGCAAAATGGATCTTAGCTGGACAGCCAGGTCACCATTTCACCTCAGCCTAAGGGTGGCAGGGGCTGACCTGCCACAGTGTATTTGACCTCAGAGTTGTGTAGGAGATGAGGCCTGCTCTGGAAGATTTTCTTAATGGTTAGGACACTGACACATCTGATAGCCTTTATCAAGTTCAGCTGGTGACTGACCAAGAGACAGGAATGAAAATAATCTAGGTCAGTGTTTGTTCACATCCCTGTGTGCAGAAGGGCTCCAACAGGCACCTTCCCAAGAGCAGCACAACTCAGGGCCTCAGGGCTGAATTTTCTGGCAACTCACCTTCACACTGAAGGGAACACAAACCTGTTTGCTAACTATGTGGGGCTAGTGGGACCCTGGTGATGGGAACACCAGTGCTCCCTCAGATCTCTAGGGGAAGAGGGGCTCTGTACCAACACTTCTTTTGAACAACTAACTGCTGGTTAGTGTGAAAATCAACGTTTTACTTTTAACTAAACGAAGGAGTTGTATGGGGTTGCATCCCTTTTCCTACCCTTTTCATATGTAAAGGCCCAAGAAGGATGGAAGAGATGTCAAGTCACCCAGGCTTTTTACCTTTTAGGCTTCTGTGACTCCCACATGGGAAAAGAAAGCAAACTCACTTGAATGATTGTCCCTATCCACAACTTGAGCCAGAGGTTATCCCTCCCTTTTGCTGACCTACCGTACCTCTGAAGTCTTCAAATCCATTTGAAGGTCTAGAAGTATTTACAAGGCTTTTCAGCCAGAGCTCTGCCTAGGTGTGATACGTGCCTGATACCGTGGATGTTCTTGATGGCGTAGCTGATCTCCCGCCGCAGCTCCTTCTCATCAAACTCCATCTGCACCAGGAGAGAATTCCATCACAAACTTTCTGACACTGATTTGCACAGCAGGACACAGCAGCAGACTTTGAAGAGGTCCCATTCCAGCTCTACCATGTGATACATGAGATATTAGCTCAAATATTGGATACAGAGTCCAGCCACAAAACTGCTGTGACCAAAGCAGGACACCCTGGACACACATGAACAGGTAAGGGCCCCAGCTGCTCTTAAGGAGCTTTTTTGAGATAAAGCTCTAGGACTGAAGTGTTAGATGGCTTTCTAAAGCAAATTGGTTTGCCTAACAACATTTACCATCTTAGCAGTTGCTTTTTCAGTGAACACCACAAATGAATAAAACATTTTGGGTGAATTATAAATCTAACACAAGGAAGGCTGTTTATTTCACTAGAAAGGCCTCATCTTTTTCAAATGTGAAAAAAAGGAAGCAGAATGCAAAAAGTACTGAAGCAGAAAGATAGGGCTCTCAAGTTTGTTCCAACCAACATTAAAAAAATATTTTCAGTACCCCTCCTGATCAGGTTAGTGTACTTCACCATCCAAGAAAACAATCTTTCTATAAGAATCCTCTTCCACTGTTAAGAGGGGAGTACAGTTTCTACACCGTTCCCACCTCTAGGCCATTGACAGGGACAGACAGAAGTGATCCCAGGTATACCTACAATTCTTTTTCTTGCTTCTTAGGTATCTATGAGTCCAACTTTAGATCTAGTCTAATGCTCAGGATCAAGGAAGTACAAGTTTCAGCACTATTCCTTCTATATGAAATTCAGTCATAGTAACTTTGACATAACTTATCTGTGAGGGTATTCAGTCATTGATTTACCATTGGTTGTGTTAAAGTGATTTTTCATGCTCAATTTCACACTTAGAAATCAAGCCCAAAACATATTGTCATTTACAACAGAGAAAGTTAAGTTCTGTCACAAGAACAGGGACAGCTGGAAAAGTCAGCACTATGGGAAGGTCCCAATAAAGGAGACAAACAAGTGGAAAAAGGTGATAAAAGGGAAAACCACGAAACAAAGTAGCTGAAGAGAAAGTCCACTAATGAAAGAGATCAAGAGGAGTAAGGAAACAGACCGAAGCAGTAACATACAAGAGGAAACAAAAAGTCTATCTCAGCAGCATGGGGAAGCAGTACCTTCACCAGTTCAAAGGGGAAACGCTCATGGAAGATGCGGTTGATCCGAGCTCCTCCTGACAGCTCATAGGTGTCAATTTGGTCTCCAGAGCCTTCAATGCGTTTCTCAAAGTCCACAGCAAACTGCTGGACCATCCTGAAAGAAAACCAAGAGCATGAAGTAGAACTCTTCACTGAGCAGTCCTTTCCAGAGAGGGACATTGAGGCCACTTACTGAAGCAGAGCTTTGGTCTTGCGAGCAGGGTCATCAGGGCGAAAGTTCTTGTACTCCTCCACCTCCTTCTCAATGGAGAGGAGCTGGCTCTGGAGTTTGTTCCGCAGCCCTGGCAGTGTGTCACGGATGTGGTTGGTCAATTGCTGCACAAGAAGAAGGTTTAAGATGACATTAACTTCTGGGTAGTTACTGGGAAGAGTTTTCTGCCTCCACACTATGAAAAAGATGAAGGCTCCTCTCTGTGTTCAATTCTGCTGGGTGGTCCTAACAAAATGTCAATCCCAGGACAAATACCAGTTATGAGCTGAAGTTACTCCCCCTCCCCAGCTCCTGCCTATTGCCTCCCTCTACTCCTGACCTTCAGTTTACCTTCTAGTCTGGTGCAAAACTCCCCTCCACACAAACCTGCTGACTCAAACCCAAGAATAAACTTCACATACAAGTATTACATTTGCTTTATATAGGAGGGTAAAAGCTATTCTGCCTTCAGATTAGCACACCATTGACACCCAGTGTGGTGGTAAAGCCTTTTTTCCAAATAAAAGGGTGAAAAGGCCAAGGTGGAAGGAGGCAAAACCACTCATGAAGGTCTAATGAGGAGCAGCTTTGTGGGAAACTCCAGTTTAAAGATTAATATTTGAATACGGAGAAATAGGAAAGAGACCCTCTTCACTTCAGAGGGTATTACAGAGAGGGAAGCAGCAGTAAATTGCTACTGTGTGAAAAACAGATATCCTCAATAGATGGGAAATGACTATCAGTATCACCTAAATACTGCAAGGTACAGAGATCACTAGAATTTAGAAGATATCTTTTAACTTAGCCAGAGAGACCTTGCATCCTGATAGTGTATATACCACAAACCAACTAGTGAATTTGAAAGTGAAAGGATAAATCAGCGCTCTGCCTTTGGTGTGCAAGCTCCATTATTGGCCTCAGTGTGTTTCACAGTCACTGACACCATGGGCAGCAGTTCTTGACTGTGGACAGTACCTGGTTCAGTACTTTCTGCAGGAATGGGGTTCCCATGCGATCAGCCATGTGTCTGTAGGCTGGGTGGGAGAGAAAAAACTTCCTCTCTGCAGCCAGAGCTGCCTGAATGTCCTTCTTGCCATCTATGTCCTTCTGACTTCTGTTGACCACACCAATGTAACCTGTGACAGTGGGGTTAGAGATCAGATGGTTGCAAGGATGTAAACAAAACTCAGACTTGAGAAGGAAGTTATTCAGCCAGCAGCATTACAAAAGGGGGATTCTAGTGGCAATACATTTTTAGGGGCAATTGGAAGAGCTTAAAATTAGAATTTCCTTGAATGGCCAGGTTCTGATATTTTGGTATGCAGGACAAAAATGAGTATGGAACAGAGAATTAGCTTATTTATTACTGTTTCCCTAACACAAAGCACACTCCAGTCTCATTTATTTCACTCTCCTTTCATGAGTACTTAGCATGAGTACTTTTGCTATGGCCACAGCAGGAATTATTTAATTTATGGCAGTGAAGGGAGTGTTTTAGATATCTTTCACAGCTTGCCTTAATGAAAGGAGGAAAGAGGAAGTAAAACTAAGAGCAGAAGGCTGTGTTTCTGCTAGGATTACATATCAAGGTATAAATAACCTAAAAAGTTTCTGTTAACATCATGACTGAGCCCTGATACCCAACTTTTCTCACTTCTAGGTTGGAACAGAGATGGCCTAACCACAAGTTGTATGAGATGTTACTGGAAGGGGATGCACTGGAGGAAGAGGATGAGGCCAGGAGACTTTACACAGGGAAAACAGAGGAAGGAGATCATGGACAAAGCATGAGGAAACATACCCCTACGGAGGGGAAGCAATTTGTTTTCTAATACATCTCGTGCATCAGTTCCTTCATCCATAAGATCCAGCTTGGTGATGACCCCAATGGTGCGCTGGCCTATGGAAAAAAAAATGACAAACGTACTTGATCAGCAAATGACTCATATTCTTTTCCTCTGTTCACAGATCTTACAGATTGCCCAACTTAGCTACCCAAGGGCTCTTAAAGTCACACATTACAGCTTCCATCATGTACAAGAGGCCACAAGAGCAAAACAGACAAAAATCAAGATCAGTTCTCAGTTAAATCCTGCTGAA
Source organism: Acrocephalus scirpaceus scirpaceus (assembly GCA_910950805.1). Lineage (NCBI taxonomy): Eukaryota > Metazoa > Chordata > Aves > Passeriformes > Sylviidae > Acrocephalus > Acrocephalus scirpaceus. Next base: position 6,098,554 of record OU383790.1, on the reverse strand, counting down.
TGCACAAGCTATACCACAGCAGAAGAGGATTTTAGTGTGTATTTTCCTAGTTCTTTCTAGGCAAAATACAAACAAATAAAGGAAAGGAAATCCTTCAACTTTTCAGAAATGGGGTTTAGACAAATGAAGAAAAGGGGAGTATCAAAATTTCTACTATAGCAACTGTTAACTCTCAGAAGAATTTTTGTTGGTAAAGATACATCCCAAGACAACAGACATGAGCCACAGCTATTGGGCTAATCACAACCAAATGAAAATCAGGCCATTCTCCAGTAATGCCAGGATAAATTAGGAGACATTTACCTTGAGGATCCACCTCCTTTGCAATCTTCAGGGCATCAGAATTGGCCAAATCAGAGTTGGCTGGGGATACTGCCAAGATGAGGCAGTTCTCTTTGGTGACAAACTGCATGAGCATGTCTCGGATCTGGAATTCGATGTCAGGGGGCTGATCCCCCACAGGGACTTTTGTCATACCTGGCAGATCCACCAAGGTCAGGTTCAGGACTAGACACAGGACACAAGAGTTAGCACAAGAGATTGTTAAGGTAGGAATGTTCTGGTCTTTAAGTATCACCTGTAGTTAAAGTGACTCCAATATATCACAGGGATAAGAGATGCACACACCAAAACACACAAAGCTTTCTATTCCCTTCTTGTTACAGTTCAGTAAGAACTAGTTGCAGGCTGTTTCTACTGTGATTGTCAATGATCTCATCATCCTTCACTTCAAATCACTTGTTGTCACACTGATCATGAAAACTGTGCCCTCCAAGTCCTTCCACATATGCTACACTGAACAGGAAGGGACAACAGTTCGTTTTCAGTTCATAATGGACTGCAGAGCCTTCTAGAAGAGTTGGTCCCTCTGCATTAGGACTCACCATGGGGGGAGTAGACTCGGAGATTGATGGGCACAGGGGAAATCCCTTTGTTGGAGCCAGTAACACGATCCGTTTCAGCCTCAATCTCCAAACGGACCTCCTCAAAATCGGTGAATTTCTTTCCTTTGCAGTGTAGGAACTCGCCATATTCTATTTAAATAGAAACAGAGTCAGAAACAGTCACTGATATCAGAGAAACACTCAAAAGTGTGATGAAAGCATCGCATCCTGAAGCACAACACAACAAAACACAATTGAAGGGATGAAGTCTGGCAAGGGCCTTTCCCAACAGAGTTTGCAGGTTGGAACAGAAGTTACTGCAGTCACATTTATGTGGTCAACATCTGAGATAATTCAGTTGAGCCCAACATCTTCACCCCCTTAATTCACTACATTTTCAGCAGGGTCTTCTGGCTTTTAGGTCTCACCCACTCATTAGAGTCGCAGCTGCATAGGCAAAGGAAAATTATAATGTGTGTGCATGGAGCCTTGACTAATAAATTAAAACAAAAAAAAAATTAAGAAACATTTCGCTTCTCTACATTTAATGCATCAGATGTTTAACAGGCAAGAAGGCTGCAGGTCATCTTTCCTGGGGAAAATTCTTATTTCTTTTCTGCAGTGAGCAGTGCCACTGATCAAATAAGACCTTCCTGACTAAGACAGCAATCCAGCTGGACACACAGGGGCAGGGAGCTCACATACCTGTGCTGGCATTTACCAGCTGAAGGACCAGTGGGCGCCTGGTTACAATGCCAGATCCACGTGGCAGAAAGTCCCTGAAATGAAACAGGAAGTTTTGGATGAGTGAGTGATTATTTCCTTCCCTTTTCACAGCTTTTCTGCTTCTGTAAGTGTTCATGGATCTAAGAGGGAGTCCCAGCTATGAGCACAAAAAAGTTTAAGGCACTAAACACAAAGTGCCTCTCCATGAGATGGACAAGAGCTTGTTCTGAAGTAGTTTATACCCACAGCACAGTCCCTCTAATCACATCTGTGACAGTACAGTTCTTCAGTGGAAGTTCCAAGTTAACTAATAAGCCTGTTTAATACAGCTGTCTGTACTTTGGAAAAAAAATAATCTTTCATCTTTCAGAAAGAAAAGAGAAGTTGACACAGAGCCAAAGAACTAGCATGCCTCCTTTTGGCAAAAACAATTACACAAATTCACTCACACCCTGCACTTGGGGCTTGAGAAGACACCACACTGTCCCAGTGTGCAAACACCACGTGTTACAACTGAGAAAATAACCAGCAGCCAAAGGCTTGTTTCCACACAGGGTCTCTCCTGGCTACAACTACTCAAGATATCAGTATTACCAAAGCAAAAGCAGCAGTTTCCTTCTGTATTTACAAGAATCCTGAATTTTTGTGTACTTCAAGTAATTTCAAGGCAAAGCAGCCTTTCCCTAACATTCTCCAAATGCTGACTTAGCAGCCACAGCCCACAGTTCTCCTTTGCTTTTCCTTTTTTCCAATCCAAAGCTAGGCGTGCTCACTGCATCTGCTGATGACCTTGCTAGTTTGTGGTCTGGTTTTCTAGTACTTGGCTGTTCATGTGGCTCTTCAAGAGCCACTGAGTAGTTCTGAAAATATAATCAATTACTTCCTTACCTACTGAGAGAAGCATCACTTCAAAATATGTTTCCTACAGCATGAACATAATTTTCTCTGTTAAAAGAAGCCCTGCCTACACTGGCAGGGTTCTGGCAGACAATCCTCCTTCCCTTCATAGCTGTGGCAAGGAATAATTTTGCTGATTCAGGAGTAACTATTGACTCTGCTGAATGAGAAATCCAGGGCTCTCCACTCTGAGGTCTTCCCCTAACTCCTGTATGAACTTAAGACTGACAAAGTCCATGAAGATGAGAAATGAGTTTCTGTTTCAACACACCAGACAAGGCCTTGAGCAGCTCTGTCTCACCTCCTGGTTTGGCCACTCATTTCCTGTGTGACCCTATGCAAGTTTTATAGCTGGGAAAATGGAAAAACAAAGAAGCAGAAAAAGTAATGCCCCATCTGTGGGAATGTCAGAATAACTTGGTAATATCAAAAACTGGAGACTGAAATGAGTGTAAGGAGGCACTGTACATCCTCTAACACCTCAAATAAAAACATCACCTATTAATTATTAAGTCAGGAGTAATGGAACCTCTGGTATGACTCTATCAGCTAAAATCAGACTGAAACTCATTCTCATTATTTTAGAACTTTCCAGAAGTATAAAGAGTTAACTGGGGATTGCCTTTCGTTTGATTTTCAAATAATACAGCTCTAGTTTTTCCATTCCAGTGGGATTAACCCTGGAATCTTTGAGACACTGCATCATTGTAACAGTTTTCTGCTGTCTCAGCTCCATTCCTATAGATGTCTGTGGACAATATGTGGAAAAGTCCTGTCCTTGTATCAGTTGTTAGAATAACAAATCCATTTGAACTCCACTGAATTATTTTGAACTTATACCCGGGAAAAAGGAATCCTGTTACTGCAGATCCCCTTTCCAAAACACCAAGTCCTCTAGTTAATGGTTTCCAACTTGCAATATCAAATCTTGCTTTACTGTAGAAAAAGGACCACTTGCATTTATAAGCATGAAATCAACAGGAAGCAAGATCGTATTCATGCTGCACTCTGTTTTTCTGAATCTTTCTGCTTTGCTGAAAATCCCAATTTCTCTGCTGTCCCTATCATAGCTACTAAGAAAAAAAATCATCTCAGGACAAAGATAGACAGAAAACCTATGACAGTGGGTGTCATAGCACTATTTTAAAGAGATCCAATTTACTTGTTAACTCAGGTAGCTCGCAGGCTATTCCAAGGAAAAACCACCAAGTCCTCTAGAGGACAAGACAACAAATCCATAAGCCAAATTTTGTCACCTAAACCAGCATCTTTAGTGCTGCTCTAGTTCTGAGTGAAAATACGTGCAAATCTGATCACTAATATCAGAAAATGTGTGTTCTTACCCATAAACTCTTGGGAGGCACATGCAGTTCAACTTTCAAAGCTTCTCTACACTTGACTCCTATCAGGAGTTACAGCCAAAAAGCTTTATTAAAAAAACCCCTGCAACTGATGCAGTATCATCCCACGGTATCCATGTTATTTCCTATTCTTCATTTACTTTCTCTCTACACTCTGCTGGAAAAACCCTTTCCTCCTCCTGCTTCAGCTAAGCCTTTCAAATAATAGAAACCAAAAAGTAGGGATTAGTAAATTTGGTGGGGAATTGGCTGAGTGTTGAGGAGCTGGAGGAGTGGAGAGCCCTGCCTGCCCTCTTGCAGGGGGTACAAACTGCTCCTGCAAATAAACTACAACCACAAAGCACGTGTGGCTCAGACAACCTGCCCAGTACAGTCTGAGTTCACTTCAGAGCCTCAAGGAAGAGCTACACACACACAGCTATTGCTCCAGAAAGTGCAGCCCAAAGTGACGACACCAAGCTGGAATCAGGAACACAACACACCACGTAAAAACCACCACGTACCAGATGACCTAGGCAGGCAAGAGCAGAGGGGTTAAACTGCCTTATTCATTTCCAGCAGGTGAGATGTAAAAGAGCAAGGTTGAGGGAGGAATAAGAAAGATGGAATAAGTCTTCAGAGATAAAATGTTAAAAAGGCTTTGAGTGCTGAGACAAGGAAGCCTCTAGCATGACACCAGAGCATCATTACATGTATCACTATACATGACTGTGCCTGAGTTATGTTACTCAGGCTGAGGGCACCAACCCCATGTTTTCTTCTTTCGCTTTTTATCTTAAGAATAGTAAAGTCATTTTTCTGTTGTTTTGTTTGTAACACACAGAAGTGCACGACAACATTTGATTTCCTGTGCTTTAAAGCAGGAATACAACACTGTGCCACTCCTCCAGGCTAGGCTTCATCTAGAAAATACACAAAGTAGCAGCTAAAACAGACAGAGCTGTATTCAGGGAATATAAATACTTAATTTGCTTGTAGCTTTCTCAGCTATTGACTCAAAATTCTGAATTAAGATATTGAGGTATTAGTTCTAGCAATGCAATTCCAAGCATTTTATCAAGGTTGGAAAACCAGGCTTGGATAACTACATTTCCCAAAACATCACCTACTGGAAGACTTATTTCTGTGTTTTTCACACTTATTTTTTTATTAACAGGCAGAGAGAGAATATTGAGGTAGGTAAATTCTTGATCTGACCAGAGATAGATCTCCTCTTCTAAACCAAAGGCATCAAAAAGAACCAAAGATGCAAATCTTGACAGGTCTCAGGCTGAAAGAGTTCAGGCAGAGAAATGACCTGAAAAAGCATTTATTGTTGTATTTTGCATTGCTCAGTTCTGAAGTGCTTACACATGTTCTTGTCTAGCTACCTTGGGGCAAGCACAATCACAGCATCCCTTCCAGTCTTATTACTGTTTTCATATGCAGAGCTGTATGAGAGTGCAGATTTGGGCTGAAAGCTGCATTTGTAATGCAGTAAAAAAAGTATTGAAGGGAAGGGAACCAATCTAGCAGTTATTGTAGAGCAACACTGCAACAAAATTCAAACACCTTGAAAACACATTAAAGCAATCTTGATGTTGTGCAACAATACATTTATAATCAGGGCACTGGGAATTGGGGTTTCCTTAATTGTTTTGTTGGTTGTTTGTTTGAAGTTTTTAACTAAAGCCAGACACTATATACAAAAAGCCTTCATGCATTAAGTAACTTAGAATCTTAAAGAACAAAAAGGTTATTAGCAGCTATTAGTGACCAAAAAAACCCAACCCTTTGCTCTATAAACAAGTTTTAGAATTCATTTAATGACTTGCACAGTACAGAGGATTAGAAGTTAAAAGTATCATCAAGCAAAGACACTTTGCCCAGACTATTCATAAAACAAAGGAGATTGACAAACTGCTTGTATAAATCAACATATATTGTATGGAAAGGGAAGCAAAGATAGATGCAATCAAAAAAGTAGGACACATACCCATATGGAAAGCTTGGGATTGATTACCTGAAGAGACACACACTGAAACTTTCAGACATGCTTCTTGTGTTTACTCACTGTTGCTACACTGAAGAAAATGTGACTGTCCATTCAAAAATACTTAGATGAACTAGTTCACTGCAGTAGGGGAACATTTGTGTCCATACACACATGCAGTATGTTCAGACCAAAGAATACTTGTTTACTCCTTTGGTCCAACACTTGATCTGATGTTTTCCTGTTAAATGAAATACTGAGATCTCTAGAGGAGGAGCAAGTCTTTGAGCATCTCAATGACTGTTAGGGGCATGTTGTGCCTGGTCCACCAGCTTTGCTGGAATAAATGCTCTCAAATCCTGATAAATCCAAGACGAGTGATTGCATGAGCCAGTTGTCCCTTCCTGCTTTGCCAGAAGTGTCAGCTCACAGCTTTAGGTTTGTGCTCTAAGGCTTAGAGATTCCTGTAACATTTACAGTGCTGTTTCATTCCAGCAATCTGGTATTTGCAAACCTCTCTTTGACCCCATAGCCATGATATCAGACGTGATAACCACAACTTCCTAACAGGAGGGGCAAGAATGGCATCCCCACACACCAGCTCAGGCTGCAACTGCTTCTCCATAGATTCTCTTCCACTGCAAATATAGGCATCATTTATTCCCTCTATCCACAAAATTCAAGTTTTGCACCTTCTCCATCCACTGGTAATCTGTACTTCTGGAAGGACTTTGAGTCAAAGCTTTTTCATGTGTGATTATTGTCTTCACTGACATCGCACCAGAACTCTTCAGCAGCCAAAACCAGAACAGATCCCATGGTACCACCTCTTGTTCCACATGGAGCACAGACCAAATTCTTGCTTTGCCTGTCTCCAGAGAAGCTGGAAAGCTCAGAAAGCTGTTTGTAGAGGGCTCTGAAATACAAATCTAGGCCTAGTCTAGACAAACCAACACAGCATTGTTGCACTCAACTGTTTGCCAGACCTTTGAGATTCTTGAATTAGAATGCACTAGAGAAGTTAAAGCCTCAATTAAAGAGCCAAAACAGCAGTTTATGAAGACATAAAAGTAGTTGTAAAGAACAGAAGGGAACACCAGCATCTGATCATTTAATTTCAATTTGATTTCTTATTAAACATCTATAGAAAAATAGGGTATTAAGGGATGCTTTTAATCCCCGCGTTGGATTATATTAGTTTCAGAAAATTAAAATACACACAGCCTCCATAATTTCACACGGCTGTTTGTATTTTAATTTGAGTATTTGTAACTTCCTGTGTTCTGATGGTGCCTGGGGACAGCAATTCAATCAGAAATGCACTGCACAAAGCAGTGTGCCAATATACCACAAGAAATACATTTCTGTCCCTATAGATTTTACTGTCTGGCTACACAGCTCAGACCTGCCCCTGCTTAAGCTTCAAACCATTTTCACCTGTCAAGGCTTATAATTGATCATTTCATCATTCTCACACATCCAGATCAAGAGTTCCTCCTTAGCTAATGACTGCACAGTGCTTTACAAGAATCCCAAGCCAATCTAGGGGTATTGGTACCTTTGACATATGATTCTTCTGATCACTGTGCTTACCAGCAACATTCACATCTTCATACAAGATGCATTCTATGGACAGCTTATACATTTCTCTGAACAGTCCTTCATCTCACAGCACTTGTATTTTCAAACATGTTACTTCAGTGCATGAAAAGGAATCCTTAACACACAGGCTGACACCTATGGGGCATATTAACCACACACTAAAAATATTTACTATTAATCATATTGACTCCTAAAACAAACACCTCAGAAACAGTAGGAGCTTTGTACTTCTTGGTCACTAACTCCTGGTGCTCCTCAACAACAGACGTCATGTAGTTCTGCTACAAGGAAGAAGGATGCAAGACTGCCTTGGAGCACCTTCCTGGTCTGATCCTTCAAGCAACATGCAAGTACATTTGTAAACAACTCTGTAAGTCAGGTGTGGGGCAAGAACAAGGAAAAATTTGTTCTTTCCCCTGCCACACAGCAGGTTGCCAAGAGGGCTGCACTGCAGATTCAGTTTTCGGCTAACTTTGTTGGCTCTGTGAGCTCTCCTCTTGCCTGAGCCAAAGTACTTCTCAACTAAAAAAAAACCCAGACAGGCCAAGAGGAACAGCAAGCATTAAAAACAGGTGCACTATGAACAAAAACATCCATCAACCTGCTATTCTGTTTTCCTCTGCCCTAAGCTTTCATATTCCTTTCATACTGCATCATGTGAACTTGGACACCAGTCATACAGACTCATAATCATAGGGTAAATCTTGTTCCTAGTTAAGCCATGTTCTTTTCCACTAAGGTTAGCACCTTTAGATAACTTTAAGCCAGAGGACGTATGTTATTTATCAGCCAATCTCCACAGCACAAGTGACCCACAGTGAACAAGAGCAATTCCATAAGCACTCAGTATAATGTAACTTCTTAAGATGCACTTGGTACTGGTCACACAATGGATACGTATAGAAATAAAGATCTATTGTAAGTACACCATTTTCCAGTATACTGGCAATATTATTGTGCACAATGATTCATTATTCAAGAAAACAATTGTGAAAAATAAAGACAGGCTATAGTTCATGAGTGTCATCATAATATACATGTTAGAAGAAAGAAAAAAATTAAAGAGAAGGCTTCCCACTGCCTTGTACCTTGAGTTCCTTTTTACAATAGTGCAGAGGGAGATTAACACTATTGTGCTGGCTTGGAACACTTACAATTGTTTGTTAAACAATTCTGACCCTCAAACAGCCTCTCCAACACCTGGCCACTCCTCCCCAGTACAGCTCCCCAAGTCAGTAAGCAAAAGGATCAAACAGCCTCTCAAGTGTGGGAGTTTTCTGTGTTTAAGGTGAGTTCCCAGAAAACAGAAAATTCATCCTAGAAAATTCACAGGTGCTGTCTAAGCAGAGCAAAGCACAAGCGCCAGCCTAAGCTGGACACATTTATAACATAATCCTGGATAATTTGCAAACACGAGTCAGAGAAGGTAGAGAATGAAGTAGAAAGTAACTTCTGAAATCGACACTTTTTCCCAATCTGCCTTGAGTTGTTCTATTCCTTTGTGCAGAATTGCACCCAATATCAGCACAGGGCCCAGCAAGTGAGGCATGTTCTGCCCAAGGTTTTGTGCAGACTGAGGCACTGAGGTCTCCAAACATGAAAGGACAGCAAATATGCTAATTTAATGTAGTAAGTAAGTATAGCAATAGTGGTATTACATGTTCACACCACATCCTGCTCCAGAACTGACATGATTTTCACCACAAGAATCACTTTTGCTGTGTTCCCTGCACCTCTTTTACCACTGACTAGGATATGCTGTGTTTTGGAGCTCTCCTGTATCTTTTTCCCACACTGTGTTCTCACTTCATTCAAAATCAGAAAAATACACTGTATTTATAGAGTTAACATAAAACCTCAGTAAAGCCACATCAGAAACCTATATGTATTGCAAAACACAACACTTCAAAAACCACAATGACCTCATATCACAGGCTCTGCTGAAAAGACAAGAAACCTTTCAGGAGACTGCCTCCTCCAAGAGAATCCACCTCCATAGAAAGCTGCATGCCTGGCTGTTTGAAAGCCTACACATTGAGTTTGGCAAATCAAATCCAGTTCCTCGTGGACAGGCATAATGGTGAGGTTTGTTTCACTGACATTTGGGGTAAATGATGTGCCATGGAGAGACAGAAGCTGAATTTCAAGCTCCCATCTCAGCCATTTTACCATCAGCTTGTCTTCTCACCGTGGGACACAACACAATTCCTGGCCACTGATTTACATATGCAGAGGTGATGGTGTCCAGTACTGTTGTCTGTGTAATTTTTGGTAGTGCCCAGATCTTTCTTACAGGACAGGAAAAAGATTTTTGTTACTGGATGGCATTGTCATATTCATGTGCTCTGGAAGCACCCACATGCCTTGAACATCAGAAGTGTTAACCAAAAATGTGTTTTTCCCACTCAGAAGTGAGCTGAGAAGTGTGGGCTGAGGGGGCTCAGACAATGAGAGAGGGAACACCCTGGGGCAACGTTCTCTCACATCGCTGATACTTCAACTGCAGTGGCCACGTTCAGACTTCTGCCTACAGCACCTTCCTTAACACTCCTAAAGCCAGAAGGAAAGCACACAGCAATTTTTATATGAATGCTCACTTGGAAACAGCTCTCTCCCCCACCCCTCCCTGAGTGCACTAAATTCTGCTTTTCTGGCTTATCTCTCACTGCACAGACTGGTTCCCAGGAGCCATCCATAGCAGTGGGTGCCTCTCTCATCCACTCTTTCCACATCTCCTTTCTCTGCATCTCAGCCTCTCTCCTGTACATGCCTCTATGCAGGTTGCTGGAAGCGGTAGGATAAGATAAGTTTTGCTATTGTTTATTTTCATTTGAATCCTTTGGGCTGATTTTTCTGTTTCACACTCCACTAGCTTCAGAATACATCAAAGTCTGGAAGACAGCTGTGTGCATCATGCCAAGTCATGGCTGTGCTGGAGCCGCTGTGCACCAGTTAATCAGATGCACAACTACAGAGCCCTCATGGCTGCCCTGCTTCCACAGGGCAAGAGACTTCCAAGGAAGTCACAGGCACTCTTACACTTCCAGTCAATGGCCTGGGGGCCTGCCAGCACGCAGACTAAACTGGCATAGCCAAGAGTCTGCCCCAGGCACTTCTGCTGCTGTATATCTACAGTAATTCCAAAGAAGCCAGCACACTCCAGCTTTATGCTTGGTAGACCTTACAGTAGGATCTGGCCTGACTTTCAAGGTCTATATATAGATTTTTAGATGACCTGAAAGTAAAGCAGAGATATTGCATTCTTTTGATGCACCCCTGCAAATCCATAACCAGGATTATCCCATCCAATTGACTTAGTGGCTGTACTGCAAAGCATAAAGCAAGAATTTCTGCTAGAAGCTGTCTTTCATCCCTAACTCAGTTTACATAACATGGAATATAGGAAGTCCCTATATATAGTAAGGGGAGACAGAAGCTGGGCAAACAGAAATTCTCCCATTACAGACAGTAACACAGCTCCTGTCCCTGGTACAAGGGAGTACCATGGGCAAAGGTTCAAACCCACTGGCATTACCCTCTCCGTTAGTTTTCTGTGGTCTGCCTTCCTTCTATCTAGAAATACAAGCTCTCCCTCTCAGTCAGTGCTAGAGCCTGGAGAGGTAAGTGCCTTTAGGACCTGAGAGCCTGAAATACAAAGGTGTTGGTTAACTCCTTCAGAAGGACCAGCAATGGGATCTTGCATAAGGGCACCAGGCTCATTTGAAGAGACTCAGTTCTACAGGCCACTAAGACTACTTGGGGTTTAGTAAAAACTCTTCTTATTTGAACCTGTTCGAGGTTCGTATTCATGCTTTGATTCCTTCTGTGGTTTCATGAGGTTACCTTTCATTTTTGAAAAAAAAAAAAGTCTCAAAATCATCACCCCTAGTTACAGCACTTGAAGCGCTGGGGTTTTCTGAGAGCAGTACAACAAACTGGACTTACAATAATTTCATCAGTAAGCATCACTTGAAGCCTGTCTGAAAAATCTCAGCTTCCTGCAGACCTTGTAGACACCACAAACAGTTTTCAGCTCCTGCCTAAAAGGTGTGGTGAGGTACAAGCAGAGCTCATTCCCTCAGCCATCCCAGCTGAGGAGTCTGGGTGCAGCTGCCTGCACTGTAATGCAGCCCACCTTTAGGGCTATGAGTAACCAAGGTTAAACTCTTTAAGTGCCATGGAGGGCTGTGACCCTAGGAATCCCACAATGGGAGCAGATTGGAGCCACGTGCTTCTCCCCCTAATTGTGATCACTGGCTGATAGATAATCCCTTCATGGGCTGCTGCTCTACAATTGCTGTGCAGCAACCAATCCATTCTGAGAGCCAGAACCAGGCCCAGGGGGATAATTCCCCTCCTACTTCCCTAAAACATGGTGAAATCTACTGTTTCCATAGAAACAAATCAGTTTGATGTCCACACAGCTCCTGCATCCCTCACTGGTGGGCATCAGCCCCAAGCTGCTGAGATTTTAAGCAAGAATCTACGGTTATAGGTCAAGAGTTCGGAGGAGACACAAGAAGCACTCCTAGCGTACAAACCCAACCATCTCATCCAAAATGTCATTTGCTTCAGTTCATCTCTGCTGTGAGAGAATTAATCAGGAATATCCTTCCCCTCCTCCATTTTGAGGGTTGACTTATCTGCCAGCTCCCTCCCTGCTATCTTCCTGCAGATGGGTTAGTCCAGAATACGTGAGGACGTAAAACACAGATGGGAAATCAAAACAGAACACTCCAGCACTTCACGTGCACTTGTGAGCCAATTTACTCTGTGTTTCTGCAAGTAAAAAACTGTAAAGGCATTTTCTTGTTTGGAGCTCTGCATTTTACTGTGGAGAATTATTTACAGAGTGGTACAGCCTACAGTGCACTGCCTGATCTCAAAAAGTCACTGCCCGTTATAGCAAATGCCGCATTGACTCCAGGCTGCAGAGCTGGGGAAGCAGAGGCTGGAGAGAGTGGAAAATTGCAGCACTGCTGCTGTGCAGCTTCCTCTAGGATCTTCTGAGTAATAGAAAATGAAATCCTGGATTTTGCTTGCTGCCTTGGGATATTCACAGTAAAGAATAACACAGCACTGATTCTGCATAACAATATCAGGAACTCAAGAAAATAAGCAGCCTGGTGTATCCCGAATGGATGTGGCAGTAAGGATTACACATTTGTGGAAAATGCAGTTTTGATTTCAAGAATTACAATCCCAGGAGAAAGGAAAAAAGGCTGGTTTTACTCATGTGAAAAAAAAACCCCAAAAACTAACACCAGAAATACTGCACTGTGTGATGTATTCTCCAACCTTTATGTCTGTCCATAGACCTTTATGTCTGTCTCGCTTAATTTTCACCATCAGAGCACAAAAGCAAGTTTGCCTTTTGCTATTCAAAGCATATATACCCTGGCAAAAATCTCCCTGCAATTGCAGAATCTCCCTGTAATTTCCAGACAGTCCCCAAGAAGAAAATACCAGACAGCAGCAACACCCCAGAGCATCAAATTAGTTCAGTCCCTATGACAGTAGTGAAGAAACAGGTTTTTTTAAGGGCAGAAAGGTAAACCCATGACCCAGCATCTTTGCCTCTTTTTCAAGCCGCACTGATCTGTCATAACACTGCAGCAACACTGCTCTGCTTTGGCACAAACAAATCTACCAACAACCCCTGGCTCTGCTGTAACAGAAGGTTGCAGCCCTGAAAAACATGACCTGTTCAGCACCTGCAACTTGAGCTGTGAGAAAACAAAAGGACAAGTTGTACACTAAAACTCTGGGACAGGAATGGCTGATGGGAAAGCATAGCCACAATAACACCCTAGGATTAATGGATGCTAAGACTGACGAGCAGCAGGCTGACCTTGCTATTTCCCACCACCAGTGTCTTAATCTCTGGCCAGGCTGCAGCTGAGTTCAGACTAAAGGCTGCCCAGCAGTAGAGGCTCTCCTGTGTTCAGAGACACCATTATACTGTGCAGCAGTAACTAATATTCACACTACTCATCACATGGAGGCTCTGGATAAAAAAAGGGGTTATCCCCCATTTTATCCCTCTCTCCTTCAGAGAAGGAAACCAGTTACAATGGCAAATTCAAAGATATCAAATACTTGTGGTAAGTATAATCTTAGATTTCTTGTCAAAACTCCACCTCGGGAGTCCTGGTATTTGCTGCAAGACCCAAGAGAAGAACAAATGTAGCTGGAGGCACATTTCATCACTGCAGCGTGACACTTCCTCCACTCCCAGACAGCACTGTGTGCTAGAAAAGGAGACAGGCTGCCCAGAGCCTGAATTCCCTAAAGGGTACAGACAACTGAAAGAGTTCATTGGGAAAGGCAAAGTCACTTTGATGAGCCCACAGACATAAACCCAAACAGAAGCTGCATGAGGAAGGATGGTACCTCAACAGCTGTTAGTTGCCACACGGTGGTGGTGGGTTTATAAAGCTGAATGCATGTACCCCAATAGCTTATCTCAGGTCAGTGGTAAGAGGCAAAGTGTGTTGTGGATGGGGAGGTAGCCTGCTTCCCTTCCAACAGGCTAGGCAGGAAGGACAGAATTCCATAAGGTAACAGTGTTATGCTGCACTCAGGCATCCTGACCAAACTGCCCACAGTGCATGGCTGTCCTGCAGAGGGAATTTAAGATGCCAGTTTACATCTCTGCTCTGCCTGGAGATATATGCAGGAACAGTGCCAGGCTTCTTGCTAGGCAGTGCACCTCTGCAGCTCCAGATATAATTAGGATCAACCTGGATTGGGAACATGATGCAGAGGCACTGCCTCTTAAAACCCTTGAAGGAGACCCAGCAGACTGATTGCAAACACCTCTAGTGCAGAGCAAAGTCAGAAGCATTAAACCCTACTTTAAAAAACCACACAAGACATCTTCATTTCACATTATACCAGAATAAAAATTGGATCAATAGTCCCAGAAAAGATGAGTTTGTGACCTCCTGTCTGGATCCAATGTGCCAGTGGAACAGCACCTCTCGTGTCACAAGGCACATTTTGCTCTAGTCAAATTTGGGTAGTGACCATGGGAGGTGACAAAAAGGCTGGGCTTAAATTCAACAACAAAGGAACATCAAAACAGGCGTTCCCTTATCAGTGGGCATTCTGACAGCAAAACTGTGGCACAGTGACTTGGACAGACCCCAGTCTTACAGCCTTCCATTCCTTTCCTTATTTTCCACAAGTAAAGGGTTTAACTAATTTTCTCTCCCATGTATCTCCACTCCACAAATACAGTGATTTCTAAGACATCTACTTTTGCCCCTCCAGGTGTCCAGTGTGAGTTCAACTCTGTCCAAGCAGAAGTTGGCAAAATACCAAGTGCCAATGCAGTAACTCACTTATTCTTTTGCAGCAAACATTCTTTAAATATCATTCCTTCAATAGTCTATACAAATTCATTCAGGAAATGGATCTCTTTCTCAAAAATGAGTTTGGGGTGCCTGGTAGTTTGCAGGCCTGAGGAAACAAACACATCTTGTATGAATAGACATAAGCAGAGTAATTCTTAGGAACAGGAACAAATCAAAGTAGCACAGCCCAGAGAGATGAAGTTTATTGCTGAGATCTCTGCTGAGAGCTGCATGATGTAGAAGAGGTGACCTGAGTTTCAGTGCTGGAGCTGCAGCATCAGCTCTGCAGTGTGACACATGTCATGCACCAATCCCTGAGGGTAATTCTGCATTTTGGAACGTACCAACCTCCTCCTTACCAGTAGCTTTAACCCCACTGCGACAGATCTCCTCTCAAAGCCACCACCATGCTCAGGCAATTCCCAGCTATTCATAGAGAAGCTTCTATTAAAAGTAAAAACACAATCAGCTTAAGAAATAGCCAGAGATTACACAAGAGATCACAGCAGCCAGAAAGAGAGAAAACCTAACATGTATTAGAATCAAGGGGTCCCATCATGACCCAGAGCAGTGTAAACTCAGAGTACATCATAAACAAGTCAGCAAGGCTAAATATCAGCATAAAACCTGTGAGGGTTAGAGCTTTGTTGTTTATTGGTTTAATTCTGAACAGGTCATCAGATATATTCCCTTACTGACAAGGAATTGTTCCTGTGCTGGAAGGCAGGTGGCAAATGGACAGCCATTATTAGCCTCATTTTTAGAGGTTTGTAACTACTTGGATGAGGAAGAGCTCTCAGGGCTGAAACAGACTGTTAATTTGTCAGAGCCCTGAGCCAGATCCTATGTAACTTACTCTTTCTTTACACGTGTAAGAGTGGCAGGAAGACAAAGGGGAGGAACTGAACAAAGGCTTCAAGATTTCTGCCTTTAGGTACCTCTTTCCTTGTTATAAGAAATTCAGCACCGCCTCCCCCATCCCTGGATTTCCATTCTCAATTTTTTTAAAAAGGGAAACACTGTCGTTTCTACTAGTGCTCTCCAGGGTAAGTTAGCTGTGCTGTGAAAACACTTGCAGATGTTGAGAACCGACTGCTCAGCATCTCTGTAGACTTCTGCCTATTGATACGAGAAAGGGTCTGAATGCAGCTGAAAAACTACTCTGAAATACAGCTGCAATTTATGATCAGCTTTTATCCAGCATTAAAGCAACACTGCCTGGCTTTGCAGCCAAAATCCACAGCAGTATCAGTTTAACACTGGCTTTGTCCTCTCTTAGGCATCACACATACTACACTGGCCACTCTTGCAGCAAGAGTGTTTCCCAGCCCCAAAATGACAGTCTAAGCAGTCAGACAGGAGCCTAGCATTTCCCATGTCTGTTATGGTTGTATTAACTCTTCACCCTGCCACACAGCTGCAACAATGCAGCCTGAAGCCATAAGAAACAGGAAAGAGAGAGTTAAAGGAGACTGTTGAGGCAATACATTATTAAAATAGTATTTTCAGCCCCAGAGACTCCAGTTCAATTCCCATTTCCGTCACAAGCGAGGTACTGGGTTTATTCCAAACCTCATTTATTGTTCATTGCGACTGCAACACAAGTATTTTAGCAGAGCTTATAGTTTTGAGACTAAGCCCTGATTTTTAGGAAGGGAAAGGATGACAATGCAGGTCTTAGAAGTTTTGGGATTCTTTATACTTGTCTCCAGAAGCATTTAGGGAAACAGCATCTTTTAGAGAAAAAAAATACCCTCAAACCTCCATGTTAGAAATTGCTGCTTTCAATACAAAAGCTACACTGCTCTTCTGTTCGCTCAATTGCTGTGGCCAGGGCTCTAAGAAAAGCCACACAAGTCACAAGACTTGTAGAAAAATGGCAGAAGCTGGCAAGTTTGCTTCCAGTCAGCAAGACACAGCTTGAGGAGCTTGCATAACGTCTGCTTCCAAGAAGCTTCCAAAAGCATGTTATGCTGAATTGCAAGAGGCTACTAACCAGGGACCATCTCACTTCCATTTGGTCATGGCTGGGTCTGCCAAAACTTGCCATGTCAGATGCTCTGGAGAAAACAGAGACACTGTTAGATTTCAGACTCAGGGCTCATTATTCCTGCACTGGGTCTTGAAGGAAAGCAAAGCAGTTATCTACTACAGTCAGCACCAGGCTCAGAGCTGTGACAAACCTGAAGGTCATACAGGAAGCAAACACCAGTAAATTAATTGTCCTGTCTGCCCATCTACTTAACACAGCTTAAGAAAACTGTGGAGCCACTTTATATTCAACTGTTATAAAAATATTCATTAATGGACTTTGAAAACAAAGCTGGACCTAGGTACAAAGTATCAATGAGTCACCTGGAATAATTGTTTAAATATCTAACAGTAAATTGTGCCCTCAGTTGCCCTTCAGTGTTTTGATGCAGTCTTGCCTGCTCATCAGTAAACACTGAAACATTCTCAGCCCTCTCTTCATAGCTAACCCAGTATCTATAGTAGTTACTTCTGAGCAACACATCCAGTTTGCATTACTAAACTCCATCAAGTCACCCCAAAATAGGCATGATGTGTGCTTTAGATGGATCACAGATAAATGTAAATTAAGAGAAATAACTTTTTGCAGCTTTTCAGAACCTGTCATGCTTGCAGGCAGACCATCTCCAAACCTGACCAAGACACATTAATGCTGAATATCCCTAGGTACAAAACCCTGGGCTCACTCCTCTGTAGGGCTGTGCTATCCATCCCTGCCCTGGAAAGACCATGCTCAAAAATTCAAGTGCTACCAGGCCATCTAGGGCAGCCTCTCATCTCCCAGCGCTTTCTAAGAACAACCTCACTCCTCAAATCCTGCACCTGATCTATGCCAGCAGCCAAAAGTGGACCACTAGACCCAGCCTCTGCAGAGCAGACCTAAGTAACCTGCAAAATACTGAGCAAATCAACCTGCATGAAGAACTAAAGTTCTTGGCACAACACTTCTAGAGAGAAGGCAGGGGCTCAGACAGGCATCACAGTGCCATATTAGAGTTTTCATTTATTGTTAAGAAAAACAGTTTATCACTTTATGCTTAATGTTTTCCAGTGTTATTTCAAGTGTCCATTAACAATATACACCTATATGTATGTCATGGGAGATGCCAACAGCCTCTTCTTTAAGGATGGAGAAAAAGGTGTAAAAAATAATCACTAAGAATTTAGCTTCAGAGCAAAGAACAGAATTCTACCTCAAGGCTGAACATGCCCATTTCACCTGTAATTAGAGACAATATTCCTTACATGAGATTCCACTTTCTATCAGAATGTGCAAAACCAGGTCAGAGGCCAGGAAGAGAAAATTTCAAGTAGAATGAGAAACTGTCCCACTAGGAAGCTATTTTTCCCACCGTGCATGACTAGATCTCTGGGTTTGGGTGGTTTTTTTTGGACCAGATTTAATTTCATCTCTCCTCCCAACTAGCAGTACTCTGACTCATATGGTTACAGATCTGTGAGTCCAAGAAGGAAAAAAGTATTACACCCGAAGTTTTTGGGGTGTTTATTTTAGTGGTATATCAAGGAAGTAGGTTTACCCCGCATATTATCAGTAAATCTCCTTTGACAGACACCACCTCAAAACCAATTTTACATTGAGCACACAGGCTGAACACCACATGCTTCTAGATGACTGCCTGCCACCCCTTCACTAACTCTTCTGGTTTTGCTACTCATGCACTGCCCGAAACAAAAAACTAAGTATTGGCCTGCATGGGTGGAGCACACATGGGTTTGCTTCTGTCCAATAAATTCACTGCTCAAGGCATCATAATAAATTTCACCCCAGTAGCTAGAACACAGCAAGAACTGTTTTCTTGATTAACTTATGCTAAGTTGTAAGCTGCTTCCATTTCTCCTCAAAAAGATCCATCTTAAAAAAACCTTATTCAGAATTTTTACTCACGCTTGTACAGACAGACTCAAACCTGGAGTACAAAGCAGGGACATTCAGGAATTTGCCAGATCAGGAAGGGGATTAACTTCCTGCCTTAGAATAACATTTTCAGAAGCTGCCTCAGATAGGAGGTGTTGCAGACAGACTCCCACTCCATCTATTTAAGTCTAGCAGGGTTCTGCCTGCTCTGAGCATCTGGAAAAGTCAGGGTCAAGGACTCAGTATTCCCAGGTAGGTATTGAATGGCTTCTGAAAACAATCAGTACTGTTGAAAACCAGTAGGTCATCTTTGCTTTGCCTGGGTTTATTTATTTATTTATTTGACTGTGTGATAAGTACACCAAGTTTTAAAAAACAGGAGTAGCTGACAGTTTAGCTTTTGGGAACTTCTGACTCCTTTCCTCACTGGTTCTGTTCCCTCTTTACAGCCTTGTATCACTCCATCCTGTTAACTGAGGAAACACACAAAAAATTCCACATTTACTTATCTCAAAGTACAGTTAGGACTAATCAAAAAAACTCAAGATATTCTAAGACTCTCAGCTTGAGGATTATCATGCTAACAAGGAAGAGTCTACACAAGGAAATGCAGCATCCCTGATCTGTCAGCTATCAGGTGATGAATTCCAGCAATGACAAGGCAATCTGTCATTTTCACACACCAGTAGATCCAAACACCAACTTGCACAACACTGAGCACCAGCTTCCCCACTGGAGTGCAGCTGGTTTCCTTTCCCTAGGTAAATTCTGATATGGCCTGTCTCAGATCATAAAGATCCCTTCTTCTAGAGAATGTAAAGCAAGTGGGCAGTTACCAGAAGCACAAGATCACCACTAAAGAGCTAAAATACAGCCAGCAAGACTTGCAGAGAACATGTAGCTGCTGCAGGATGTAGAAAAAAATATTAGACTTGTACTTACTCGAGCCAACCCTGATAGGATTAAAACAAGTTGATAACAAACACAGGCAGACACTGCTGCTGCATCTACAAACACTGAGATTCATGGGTTTTTCCCTCACAGCCATCCATGTTGTGTTATAACTTGATCATGTATCTTCTTCTAGAATTCCTCCTCCCACAAGTGTTTGTCAGAGCTCTACAGATTTCTCTCAAGTGAAATTATTTTATCTTGGGGTCTGCTGTAAGACATTACCCATTTCTCCCAATGCTCCATATTTTCTTCCTTCCCCAATTAATCCAAGATGAAAATAGGTATTTTTCTTCACTGGAGACCAAAGACTGGCTGCCATTTGAAGGACTTACTTGACCATAATTTATTTCTCTAAGCAGCAGAATCCTACTCCTGGCTCTTGCACCATCCACTGCAACCCTAAGTAAGTCATTTCACAAGCAGTGCCTCTGTTTTTATGCTGCAAATACAGAACAGGATTTGACTGGCTAACAGATGTATTTATCATGCAACTATTAGAGGTCCATGATTTGCAATTAATCACCTCTCTGCCAGCACACATCTCAAATCAGAACCCTCAAAAATTTAGAAGAATCACACTTAAGAACCTCTTTTGTGGCCAAAGCACATGTCCTGAATGTATCTTCTTCTTTAAATTTAAATCTGCTCCTGAAGTACTGCAGTGATGCTCAGCCCTGCCCAGTACAACCAACATCCCCAATCTATACATAATGTAACTATGACTTCTACAAGATTTGAACTCTCAGTCCTCAACACTCAAGCTCATAAAGCACACACTGCAGCAGAAGCCTGAGCAAGTTAAAAGTACAAAGATCATCAACAAAAGTTTTCTTGCAGGAACAGGCCAAGTATCTGGATCTCTTTATGCATCCCTTTAGGATACTTCACTTCTACATAGTTGTTAAATACTGCTGTTGGTCTCTGAAGGTGTTTTGCTGGGGAAGCTTTCCATAACAAAGCAAAGTATGTATTATCAAGAAAGGCATTCCCTCATCATATCTCGGGGGTGTATTTATCTTTAAACGGTTGTGGAAGGTATTAAGTTGCTCCTCAAAGTTATACCTGAAGCCAAACTAAACCCTGTGGCTTCAGGATCTAGCTTTGCATCACCAGTATGGGACATGAAAAGGCAAAGAGGCACTTGCTGCCAGGCCCGTGCCTGATTTTGTCACAGCAATTACTGCAGCTATGCCTAATGAGTACTTAGCTTTTCCACTGCCACAGGCATTGCAGTGCTGCATTTTCCCTGCTCTTTTACCCATGTGGAAATTTAAATTTCAGTGTGTTAGGAGAGGCAAGGTTAGCCCAGCATGGTTGAGTTTAGGCCCACACCTGTCTCCTGATTCCTCCCAGGCAACACACAAACATCAGGAAACTCAGCATATACCATCAGAGCCTGGTGACAGACTGCAAAGTACCCCTATTCTGGGTGCACAGCTTCCAAGAGAAGATGCTTGTGGGGTACCAGATTCCAGCTCAGGTCTGGGGTCAAGTAAACACTGATTCACTTCCCACAACTTTGGCACTGCTTAAGTCCCTTAATCATAAACAAGATGGTTTCATCTCCATTCAAGTCCTTCCACCCACCGTTCCCAGCCCTTAGTCACTGCCTCCTCAGCAGCCCCCTGAAACCATCTGTTCTGGAGAAGTCAGAGGTGCCTTGTTTTCTCCATGAAGAGCAATGCAGATGTCCCAGCAGGGCTGAGCAGCACCCTGCCTCGGATCAGACACCATCACCACAAGGCTCAGACATTCTGGGAACCAGCTGAACACAGCCCAGTGCTTTCAGTTTCCCAGTTTGTAAAGCACAGATAACACTAACACTCCAGAAATCCAAAGATTTGTGTAACAGTGCTCTGAGATCATAGGATTTAGAGAAAACATGTTTGTTATTTTCATATGGTAAAGTAAGAGTGGCATGAACATGGATGATTATACAAACAGCCTTGTGGGCTGTCTGGTACAACCTCCTCAGTCATTTGGGCTCTCAAGTCAAATTAGTACACACCACATGCTTTGCTCTTTTTATCAGACCAATTTTGCTAAAACAGGTGCCTGCTCCAAGACCTATTTATTTAGAAAAGGAGGCAGCAGAGAAGTAACAACACCTTATGAATGCACTAAATGATCCCTAAGGTTCCTTCCAACCTGAGTTATCCTACAAGCTTATACCACACCAACAGGAAATGCCTGGAGCTCACCCAATTAACCTTCTGGGTTCTGGGGCTCAGGATAAACCAGTCTGTGGACAGATGTGTCACCTGTCTGGCTTCTACATGGCTTCTTGTTTCCTCAGCAATTTTATCACCACCAGCTGGTACCACCACACTGAGACTCCAGCAGCAAAAGCACACATAGCAGCCACACTGACATTTGGTATTACAAATACAAGCTCTGCACTGTTGGATAATCTGTTAACAGCAGAGTAAGTGTCACTGAAAATGCAATTAGCAGCAACTAGTAAGCCATCGAATTCAAGAGGAAAAAAAAATATTTGTTTGGTAAGACATGTAACTAAACACTGATTGCAGGCAGTATCATTCCTCCCTACTCGTAGGTTTCTCCTGAGTGTGGGACTCAGTGTTACTGCAAGGTGCCTGCAGCAGCCCTGGACTGCAGCCCTGCATAGCCACAACACAGCTCTGGCAGGGGGCAAGAGTGCTGTCCTGTTAAGGAAATGTGACTTGATGACAATTTGAAAGGAGCCCTGCAGGTCCTGAGCAGGGAAACCAGCCCTGGCTGGGCGTCCAGCCCCTCTGCTGAAAGTGTCTGCATCATGCACATTAGCCAGTACCAACCACATCAGCATTTGTTCTTGCACAGATTTCCATTCACTCAGAGAGAAACTCATCAGCACTCACATTCACTATGTGAGCAGCTGCTGAGCAATAGCTGCACCACCATCCTGGTATCAAGCTGGAGCAGTGACATATGTCATGTCCACACTACAGCAATAATTGTGTTTGTACACAGTAGGTCTACACACAATCTCTTCTTATGACTATTCATACAAGAAAACAGCCCCTATCACAATTACACTGAAGAGCCATGCTTATTCTGGCTACTATTTCCACAGCTCCTTATCGTGGTTTCCAATACCCACACAGAAAGAAAAGAGACTATACATTACAGCAGGGCCCCAACACTATTTTAACAGGATTGGGATTTGCAGCATATACACATACATTTTGTGGTAAGAGGTCTCAAGTTACCAGTCTAAACTCGCCAGCACTCAGGGGTATCAAATGGAGAAAGACCTCTTCACACTGACATTTTCCATTTCCCCTCCAATTATTTCCTCTAAATGCTTTTCTACAGACAGCTCTCAGCTCCTGCTCAGGGGACCCTTAATTATTTCATTTTCTAAAAGCCACAGCACCATAACTTGCTGCTAGAGAGAAAGCTGATGGGACACAGTGAGGTCATAGGTTCTCCTGTGACAGGAGTCATCAGAAATAGATAGAAGATCATTGGCTTCATGTATTTTCCACCAAGCAGATAAAACCCCCAGTTCTAAATTGGTGCCACTGGGGATGTACCAAGGATTAGTAAATCCCCTTGTGTGGTTGGTCTAAAGGAGAGGAGCAGAATACCCCAATACACCTACTGTCCTTCCTTCAACAAATCCTCCTCTGGCCCAGCAGCCCTACACTATCTATGACACCACTGCAGCACTGCCTGCACAAATCTTCTAAAAAGGATTTATGAGGTTTGACTGCCAGTACTTAGAAAGCATGAAAACAGCAGAGCCAACAGGTGAAGCTATTTTGCTCAAAGATTTCAGAAGATCCATTTTCCCCTTCTTAGAAAGCTACAGCCCAACAAGTTTTTCACTTGGGTGGCAGGATTTTTTTTTTCAAATTTTCTGTGACTATGGACAAACAAGTGGATCCTGGACTATGACCTGAGGCTTCGTAAAATGTGTTTCTGCAATGTCCTGCCCTTGGCATGATCCCAGCATCTCTGGGGGATACACTGCATAGACCTTTGGAAGTTAGCTAGGAAAGATGCCAAACTCTTTAAATATTATATTCTAATTTTTTCCGAACTCTTTGATCTATAACAGAGAAGAAAAAAATTTATTTTGATCATGCTTTCTTTGTACCAAATACAAACCTGTGCCTTCCTCCTAGTACACCCAGCACACCCTGCACTCACTGCTCAAGGATACCCTTGCACAGGTCCAGAATTTGAGGCTACTTGCAGCTAAACAAGCAGTTAATCCACACCACAGACCCTTCTGACAGTGGAAAAGCTCTATAAGCCATCCAACAGCAAACAGCTTAAAAGAAAAAGTGGGGGTGGGGGAACGAGATCCAATAGATGTTGTCACAAATGCAGTTTGCTGAAAGAGAAAAACCCACGCAAGCATCTGACCAGGTATCAGCAGTCACTGCTTTTGAGGCAAGTCACCAGAAATCTGTGTGCTCCTCATATCATAAAAAACCCATCTTGATAACTAAAACCTGTATATAACGTAATACAATTAATTAACAGGGCCAGCAAAAAGGTGAGGAACACCCACCCCCCCACCCCCCCCGCCCCCAGGTGTTGTGTGTCTGCACTGGAGCAGATACCCAAGCAGAGCGGTCTGCTATTTACTCAAGTTGCAGATGATGAATGCGAAGGTCACATGAAGGGAAGGCATCAGTATATTGCCTATCACAAAATGGTAGCACCCGGGGATTTGAACATATAGGAGAGCTATAACCCCGTCCTTCCTATAGCCTCCCCGCAGCTCCTGACATGGCATCCGCTATGGAGGACAGCGAGCCTGGGCTGGGGGAGGGGGACGGAGCAGATTAAACTTAAACACCCTCCGCATCACCCCCCCGCAGCGACAACATCCATCTCTGAGCCCCGCACCGAGCAGGGGATGGATGGGGCCGGCCTTCACAGCCACTTCAGCCCCCTCCGTTATGTAACAGCCAGGACAAGGGGGGGCTCCCACCGGCCGCCAAGGTGCGGCAGTGGCGGGGACCCCGCTGCGGAATGCCCCCAGGCGGGGAGCCCTCCCTTCCTCACTGTCTCCCTCCCGCGCCTCCCCGTACCCCTGCACCGCAGCGCCCGGGCGTCCTGCAGCGCTGCCCGCGCACCACACACGCGCCGAGCCGTGTAGCTGCGAGCGGAGCGAGCGCTGTCCCCGCACCGCGTTCCGAGTGCCCGCACCGCGCTGCCCGTGCGGCGGCTCTGCCCGCGCTGTCCCTGCGCCCGTCCCCCGCACCGCGCTGCCCGTGCGGAGCCTCTGCCCGCGCTGCTCCCGCACCGCGCTGCCCGCGGACCCCGCGGCGCTGCCCCCGCACGGCGCTGGCCATGCGGCAGCTCTGCCCGCGCCCCCGGGGACACCCCTCGCTCACCTCCCGACGAAATTCTCCAACACGGAGCTCTTGCCGGCGCTCTGCCCCCCCCACCACGGCGATCTGCGGCAGGTCGAGGTTGGCATTCTGCCCGATGGCGGCGAAGGCGTCCTGCAGCCGGTTGACCAGCGGGATGAGATCCTCCATCCCGCGGTTCCCCATGGTTGCGGCGCGGCTCCTCGCACAGGCGAGCTCGCACTAACCCTTTCCGCAGCCCTCCCCGGCTCTGGGGCCGGTGGGCAGCGGCTCCAGCCCGCGCCCCTCGCCCCGCTCGACGCCGCCCGGGCTCCGCTCGCCTCAGCCCGCCCGCCGCGCCTGTGGAGCGCCCCGTGCTGCCGCCAGGGGGCGTTAAAGGTACCGGCGCCGCGCTGCATCCTGGGAGATGTAGTCCGGCGGCTGTGAGGGGCCGAGGGGGCCGGGATCGGGATGGCACAGCAGTGACGTCTGTGCCCAGAGATCTGGGGACGGGGCTCGCTCCCCAAAACCAGAGCAGTTCAGGTTGCCCCGGGGCTCCGTGGGGCCGTGTCTGTGCGCGGCAGGTTGACACACCTGTGTGGCCCAGCCGGTGTGGGTGTGTGGCCCGGTGAGCCCGCCCCACAGTCAGTCACTGTACCTCTCTGTGAGCCCCTACCGCCAGCACGGTGTCATATCCCTGTGGCATTCTCTGCTTCCAGCTTTGCAGCGCTGCCAGCGAACAGGTGAAATTGGGTCGAACGACCCACATGGCTACTTTACTACACCTGCCCTATTTGATCCTCACAGCCACAACGTTCAGTCGGTGCACCGTGGTTTGGTCACAGTACTTGGGAATGGGCTGGCACCTGTATTGGAGGGCTTTGTGTGAAGACAGCACTTGTGAAATCACCAGAATATAAGAAACACTTGAGATGATTAAACTGGAGGTTTGCAAAAATGCTAGCACTCTCTAAGCATCTGGTCTAGCAGGAGGTGTCCCTGCCCATGCCAGAGGCTAGAATAAGATGTTTTTTAAGGTTCCTTCCAACCCATTCTATAATTCTGCTGCTTCATTCAAACACAGATGAAAAATGCATCAATTTCTGTTTATAGCTGTAAAACAGTGGATGTGTCGCCAGGCTTGTTTTAGACAAACGCAAACAGGTGCTTCATTTTATGCACCCAGATTTTGTTTTTAAAATGACTCGTCTGCAATAAAGAGGGAACAGCTTGGTTTTAGGTTTTTAAAAGGGATAGGTTTTTAATAAGACTATAACATGAGGCCATATTTGATTTCAAAGTATAGCAATGAAAACAAGTGTTCAAAAAAGCATCTGATGGCTGGCAATGACTCAGAAGGATGGAGAATGTTGCATTTCAAACACCTCTCAGTTCGTGCTACCCAAGACTCCTGTTCACAGCTCAGAGAGAGATGGGGGTGGAGGGGGAAACAAAATACAAAAAAACTGCAACAGATTTTGAGCTGTCTGTTTTGTTTTAAACAGCAGAATTTTAGTTATAATAATTATAATGAATATTTCACAGATGTCCATCAGATTTAATCCATGCGAAAATACCTGCCTGGACATACAGAGAAACTGAGGCAACCATGCTGAGGGATGAATTTGCCTCATGCTCTAATGCATCACCAGTGTGCAGGTAAGAACACTGAAGGAAGGAAAGGGAGCTGCTCCATCTGTATGGGTAACACCATTGTAGGACATACGTGGGCAGTTTTGGGGGCTGTCAATGCTATTTTTTTCTCTCAGCAAATTACCCAGTAAATCTCAAGAAATAAGCTTAAGAAATTCAATATAGACTGTGGACAAAAGCCTTTGAGCATCCCTGCAGCCATTCTGATAATTTAAGTTGAAGGATTCAGGAAAAAACCGCTCTAGATAGCTGCTCCTTGTTAGAGGTCACCACAAAAAGAACAATGAAGAGTATCAAAGGCTCAAATAATGATGTCACCTTCCTCCCTGGATCAGAGCTGAAGCTCAGGAAACTTTAGACCATGAGGATCTTTGAAGCTCTATTTGAGGAACCATAAAACTGTCCTTTTCCCAGAGCTTGCTGTAACTTGAAGTTCACCAACTGCAATACAGAGAAAGGGGGGCTTTCTGCCAGTTGCATCACTTCACCTCACACAATTTATTAGCTGTACTAAAAACTCTCAATGGCCATGATCAGCCTCACTTGGGGTTCCCCCACATCTGTGAACCTCGGAGCTTTAATTAATCTCAGTTCAGGGCCATCAGTCCCTGCTGAATTATGGAGATGTGTTTATCTCTGGTTCACTTGCAGCCTATGGAGTCTTTGGGTCTAGATTTCACTCATAGGTTGACTCCTTAGCTTTGTCCCCACTTACACTGGGTAGGTATTTTGTTCTGAGTAAGTCAGCTCTAGAAATAATCATTCAGGTTATACCATTCTTTTGGAAAAGCTAAAATGAAACCAATCCACTTGCTTTGAGAAATGTTTGTGAAACACCATTTAAAATACAGTATGTCGACAGCTGATGTTGAGGACTGAGGGGGAAAGTAGGGTTTATGTTGCCAGCTAAGGAGCTCAAAGTACAAAGGCTCATGCATGACTTCTTTGCAAGTCTTCTTTCCTATGTTATCTAGTTTTATTTTTCCTGAAATTCATACTTAGTTCTTAGGAAACCTGGTCCTTTGGGGGATATATGGGGGATTTTGGCCTAACTGAAGGCTTAAAGGGCAAAACTGGAGGGATGAGGGGAGTTAATAGGGCGCTCTCCAGGTACACAAGAAAGGAATAAAAGGAATGATGGACGTGGTAAAACATGCAGAAATATTGGCAGACTTTACATGGATCAATATTGGTGTAAAACTGAGAGATGCACAGAATCTGCTCCAGCTTCTTTGTCCTGCAGAGATATTTGTAAGCAAATGAGCTCCAGTGTCTGCCTGCAGCGTCACCCTAAGCCACTCATTTACAGTGTGAAGTCTGAACGCTTCTGCAGCAACTGCAACCACTCAGCGGTTCGAGACTGAAGCAGCATCCGAGACAGTGAGGCTTGGATTTTCTGAAGCTTTACAAACCTACACCTCCCGTTGATGAAAAAGCGAACTGCAGGCACTCAGAATCGCTCCTAGAGCCTTCCATTTTCTCTCCTGCCACAAACTGAGTTGCAAGGATGTTCTCAGCAAATGTACCTTTTGATTCTGTAATACCTCCTACCTGTGACTTACACAGCAGCATGTAGCAGAGCACAAAAAAAAAAAAGGAATCTTATAAACTGGAATGAATAGGAAAAAATCTATTTCCTTCTATCTTAGTAGAAAAACTGAAGATGTGAGCAAAGAAAAACAAGGGGGATGAAAGATTTCCTCTCCCCCTTCCCCCCCACCCCCCGTTGCTATAAATATTTCTGAATGTACTTTAACATGAATCCCTAAAATTGCATGTGGCCAAGCATATGTGTGTTTCTATGTATGGCTATCAACATAACGACAGTTGTGTATGCTGATTTTGTCACCTCATGCAAATAGGACTCCCAGTTTAGTTAGCATAATTAGAAATAGACGTTTGAGAGCTGGATTCTGTCCTTCTTTCCTTGCCCTTGCAAAAATAACACATCTAGTCCTCAGAGGGAAAAGAGGCAAAAATGTAGAGTGCAATTAGCTTATGAGTATCTAAGTTACTTGCAAACTGTTTCTGCTGACTCCAGGTAGTGTGAATGTTTAGAATATTTCACTGTGGATCTTGAAGTGGACAATTCTGGCCTTTTGGGTTCCTAAAAACGGTTATAAACACAGGTGAGAATTAAAACTGAATGTTTAAAAGCAGAGGTTAAAAGTTCCAGAAAGAAACAGGCCCAATAACAATAACAGATGGTTATTGTCCATACTAATATTACAAGATACAGCTGATCAATAGTTAAAAATATTAACTAAAATTAGCCTCTTAAATTTCCATAATGATCTAAAGCTGCCTATAGAGATGGAAAATGCTTAAGTATCTATTTTATAGGTACTTAAGTGCTACTATAGTAGCAATGGTACCATAGTAACATCATCGATCTCTTCTGGTATCAGTTGCTCTGAGAAAAAAAGTTGATTTCTAGTGCTCCTATTAATTGCAAAAGAAAGAATTTTCTATTTGAAAGAAAAGCAGCCTTTAATTTTTGACTTTTCAAATATAAATCTTTTCTTTGTTGAATAACATAGTGACGTGCTTCTTCGTCTTCTGTACATCAGCTGAATTGGTGTGCAAATCCCCCAAAAAGAGGTAAAAGAAGGTAAATCTAGTCTATAAGACACTAGGACAGTATTATTGTTAGTGTGACTCCCCAGAAACCAGAGTATACATAAGGAAAGAAATAAGCTGAATGTTATACTCCATTAAGAGTGGGATCTGCACATGGATATGAGTTTAAATTAATATTTTAAGAGCAACAAAGCTGAGTTCTCTGTGCTTTCTGCATCCAGTGAGATGTCACAAAATACCTCCTGGTATATATTTTACCTTGTGAGACTGAAAATCACTAATAGGAGCTGATTGACCATGTGGTAAAATTGATATTAAAACTGTATCTTTACCTCCTGTGGGCCTGTCCTGCCCATCTAGAAGTATCAGGAATAGGTTTCTAGAACTATATTACAAAGAATGACGGAAAACATCCTTTAATGCACAGATCATTTTGGTTTGAAATGTTGTGTGCATCCAGTCATCCTCCAAATAAAACAGATATGGAAAGCAGTGTAATTCCAGTAACTAATATCAGCTGTTGAGAGCTTGTGTGGTGAAACTTGACCCATTCTTTCAATAGATAGGCCCCCAGACTGGGAGAAGAAAGTACTTTAAAGCTCCATATGCTTTTTCTCCAAGAAGTTTGTGAGGCTTAAATACATTATGGTGAGAACTAGTTTTATCCTGGTGAAATGGATGAGTAATACCACCATCCTTGCAGATTGCAGAGGAAATTGTGGGCACTGCAGTATGTTGGTGCTGTCATAGGCACTGAGAAAACTTGGGTTTTCAAAAGTGATGTGGCTTCACCAAGGGTTGCATACCAAGTCTTTTTCAAAGCCAAAATTAAAACATAAAACTGCACAGTGCAGTCATATGCTAGAAATTAGAAATCTCTGGTTATCTGCATGCCTGATCCGGTCCCTGGAAAAAATTCATATAGCCCAGCAAAAACTTGACTGTATAATACAATCCAGCTCCTGAATAAAAAGCATTCCTATATTCTGTCCTCTTATCTGCCAACGAATTTCATAACCCTGATCTAATCATACAGAGGTGTAGTGAAGGTTGCCTTATAGTCATGATCCAACAACTCCACTGACTATAGTCTCTGCATTGCAGGATACTTTCTGGGTCATTCTCTTACCTTGAACTTCTGAATCTTACCCTGTTTCATTCACTCCCATTGCCAATGAGGCACTCCCAAGCCTAAGGGATACACAGGTTGTTTTTTAGTGATAATGCTGTAGTCTGCACTGTGGCTCTTTTTAAGGTTCTGTGTATCCTCCCATTGTGAGCTGTATTTGCCACTGCACACTGAGTAGTGAGTTGCTTAACTATTGAAAGGGAGATGTTCCTTGCAGGAAAAAACAACTGTCAGTGGATGGGAGGTCAAGGTCTGTGTTTCAATGATGACCGGGCACTGACAGCACCTTTCAGCTGTCAGCCTGGCACATTGTTTTGTTGCTTGTAGTGAAAGAAAGGATCCTAACCCAATTTTCTGCAGTTTCCTTATATCTCTGTATGATCTTCAAACTAAATGGTGTGATTACCTGAATCTGGAGCTTTCTCTTCTGTATTCAATTAAACCCTCTCTAGTAGGTGTGATGTTCACATTTGGACATAAAGGCATGTCTGAAATCAGCCTTTGGGTTGTAGATTGATGGAGCAGCAGGTCTTTCTTTGCTTCCTATAGCCCTAGTCCTGTCTTGTGTTGTGCAGGCACAGGAATAAATCCATGTCAGGTATGTGTTCAAGGCAGTAGACCTCTGGACTGTTTTAAAATTCAAAAATGTTGTTTAATTTATGATTTGTACATAGGACCTCAGAGATAAAAGCCCAGTCTATGAGGGGAGCCTCTAGGCTATGTCAGAACATAAAATCTAACAGGGAAGAAACTTAGTTACTTGCATGTTTCATTAGTATAGTGCTTTGTAGATTTCCAAACGTAACATACAAAGAATACTTACAAGAGCTTTAGTTGTAGAATTAAGAACAGAGGACATCAATTTCAGATTTACATTTATCTATACAACCTGAATTCTGCCTTTCCCAGGTCTGGCTAATTTATGTACTGGGATCGTAGGATTAACCCTTACACCCACTGCTGGAAATCAGCCAGGCCAGTGGCTGCTCTAACAGCCCCATTACAGGAGCAGAGGTTGAACTATGCAAAATGATTTTTTAAAGATGCCATGCATTTTTTTTTTCTCCATGTATGTGTTCCCTAGGATGACATTTAAGTTGTCATGCTTAACAGAAAAGCATTTTCCGTGTGTGCAGACTGCCATAAAGGATTCTGGACATGAACAGAGGCCATCATTGATTAATATGGATGGTCATCTCCAAACTGATTATTGCAAAATCAGGATGGTATTAAAAGGCCCAAAGGAAAAATCAACATATGCTGCTGCATTGAAAATTATTAATGATAACTGTATATCACCAGTAACTGTCTGTGTTCAGCTTACAATGCTTCAGGTAAAAATCAATCCCAAGGACTTTAATGAATCAAGTAGTTTTTACTGGCATGAATAAAAAGATTATAAACGAAATTATTTCAGGATGGATTCTCTGAGATAGCAAGGAGAAGAAATGCATATTTATCCTTATGAGGTTTAGCATAAGAAGAAATGATAGTCACAGTATATTTTCATAGCGAGCCTGTGTGTACTGAAAGTGCTTAAAATAATTTTGCTATGGAAAGCAGGCTCTGCAGGAAAGGTTTTGCTGCAAACCCACCCCCTGCCAACCCCCCGCCCCAAAAAAAGGAAAAAAAAAAAAAGAAAAAGAAAAGAAGAAAAAAAAAAGGGGGGGGGCAGACCTGCTAGAGAAGTCATCTCAGTCTACAGCATAGAGCAATATTGCAAAAGTCCCTGTTTGTTTTCTTCCAGGTTCTCATTACAGGCTTGCCAAGATGTGACCACAGCAAATGGCCAGAGGCTGCTTTGGGGTTTTTCCATCTTCTCGGTGAGATGGTTACCAAAGATTCCCCTGGACTATTAAAAAAAAAACACCGAAAAAACAAAGAGCAGAAAGCCCACGCTGTTGGATGCCATCTGCTCCTCCTGTGCAGCAGTTTATTCCATTCCCTGCCCAGCCCCGGGCAGATGGTGTCCATTCCCTCCCAACCCTCTCGAGGGACAGGGGCCCTCAATGCCGCCTCTGCGCGAGGAATGAGGGATGGAGGTGCTGCGGGTTGGGGCGACCTGAGAGGAGACTCCGGGAGTGATCCCCAGCCCCGCGGGGGCGGCCGTGTCCTGCAGCCCTGCCCAAGGAGCTGCCTCCCGCCTGGGCTGGGCCGGGGAGCGGGGCCGGGCAGGTGCTTGTTGTCCCCGGCGGGAAGATGGAGGCGGCGGGCGGGGAGCGGTGATCGCCGCGGGCTGCGCCGTGAGTGTCGGCGGGGCGAGGAGGCGAAGGGACGGGAAGCGGTTGCGGGTCCCGGCGCGGCCCCGCCGCGGGGAGCGGGACGGGCTGCGGGCGCCGCGGGCAGGAGAGGGTGGGAGCGGGTTTTGGGAGGTGGGGTTTGGAAACCTCTTCCACAGGCTGCCGCTTGCGATGACCCCGGGGGGAAGGAGGAGGCAGCAGGGGGGGATCGGCTCAGTGAATGAATGGGCGGCAGCGGCGGCGGCTCCTCTGCTCAATGGCTGCTGGGCTGAAACGCGCCAGCCCCGCAGCCGGTGCCTCCCTCGCCCTTCCGTATTTTGTCTCAGGCTCGCCTCGCTCGGGGCTCCCCAGACATGTTCAACCAGCAGCAGTTCCAGCAGCAGCTGCTGCAGCTCCAGCACCTCCTCCAGCAGCAGCAGCAGCACCATCACCACCCTCCGGCGCAGCAGGGAGGCCGGTAAGCGCCGCTACGCGAGGCCGGGGATCCGGGGCCTGTCCCGGGGGACCGCTCTCCTCCGCCTCCCTGCGCTCCGTCCCTCTTCGCCGCGGCGGGGCTGGTGCGGGGCTGCCCTCCCCTGGTGGGGAAAGCGACAAAGGAAGGCGGGCGAGGGTTCGGGGGCGCGGGCCTCGATCGGGGCAGAGCCTGGAGGCACCGAGGGGGCCGGGGGTGTGGGAGGGAGGGCGGCGGCCCCTGTGGGGTCTTGCCGTGTCCCCTCACCGCTCCGGGGATCCCTGGCCGTGGTCTGGGGCTGCAGTCCCCCAGAGCCCGCGGGTGACCCGGGCAGCCCGTGGAGGAGCGGTGGGTGGGTGGATGCTCCGAGCCGAGCGTCGCCCCTCAGGGCGGGCAGGGCAGCCGGGGCTCAGGGAAAACGCCTTCTCCTGCAGAAACACAGCAGAGCCACCCTCAGCAGACACGAGCACTTTATTGTTGAACTTAAACTGTCTATTTATTTGCTTTTTCTGCCTGGGTCTCCTGGTCTGGGTGTGATGATTGAACTTATTTCTGCAGTGGCACCAGCGCTTAGGCTGTGGCTGAGCACGGTGGGGCAGGGAGGGGATGGAGAAAAATCGTGTTTTGTTTGTGAAAGGAGAAAGGACATTTACCAGAAAATAACCACGGTTTTCCTAAAAAAATGCAGGATGTAAAACAACTTGGATAGGATCAGTTGTCCCCGATGAGCTGAGATTTGTAGAACCAACACAAATTCTCTGAAATTATGCATTTATTTGCAGTTACTGTTATCTTTAAAACCTTGTTCTTTGCAAATTCAAAGCAATGGGATGTGAATTTAGGAAGAAAGTTAATTCGTTGTTTAAGGAATTATTGTATTACTTTAGCCTTATAAGGCATTTGTCTCTGAGGTGAGCGTGGGAAAATTTCTGTTTTACTAGAAATATGAACCTGCAAATCTTTTTACCATTTTTATATGTTTTATACTATAAAAAAAGCTGCACTTAAAATGCCAGTAAGGGCCTGACTGCTAGATAGCACGGCTGCATCTTACACCTTTAAAAGTATGATTTTTGTGGTATAAATATCTCGACTCAGAGACTGGAACAATCTAGAGCAGCAAATGTGAAGATGAGCTGCTGTGAATTCTGTTAAAGGGGTTGGGTTTTTTTGTCAGGGTGGATATTTCGATCCGTGTTTGTACCTCTCTTCAGCTCTGACAGATTTAGCTGTGTCAGCAGCGTGCATAGAGGTGGGCCTGACCTTGCAATCGCCTGAAGAAGTGCCTGCCAGTTTCCTCAGACTTTTCTCTCACGTCTGCTCCACCCTCCTTAGAACTGGAGAGTTCTTCTCTGCTCCTTCTTCCTCCTCGTGTTTTAAATATGAAGGCCGTGGTTTATTTTTCCATCTGGTTCTTGCAGTTAGGGGGCACCATTGACAGTTCTGACCTGTCTGGCTCTGTGTGGGAGGTGTTGATTTTGGGAAAATGAGCTCTAAGCTACTGTGAAAACTCCCTGGTTTTTAGAACTTTTTTGTTGTCGTGTTAAATGTAGCTGCTGATCTAGATCACTCATTTCTCCTGACGGGTGCTGCATAATTCTGTAGAACCGCAGTCAGCTCCTGGGCTTTTTTTATGCTGCTTGGGAGGCTCTATGTGGGCTTGGTGCTAAGGAGTTGTCTCTGACCTCAAATCTTTGATAGACAATCTGTCAGCTTTGGAAATTCCAGGGGAGTGGAGGAAAGAGGATACAGTGCCAGTGCATGGTCTCTTTTCATGCATTATATCAGCATTTCAGCCTTTTGCTCCCCTGTTTTATGCTTGCTAGGTGCCTGGGATGGAAGGGTACGGTTTTTATTGGGTTCTCATGATTGATGCCTTTTTCCAGGGGTTTGCCGCCACCGCAGCAGCAACAGATGCTGAGCTTACGGGCAACAAATCAGCCGTCGCTGCTCAATGCCAATCCTATGCTTCAGCGGGCCTTACTCATGCAGCAGATGCAAGGTACTGTCGTTATGGGAAACGCTTACTTACTGGAGTTATTTAATCATCCTCTTGGACTGAAACCATACCATGGCTATTTCCTGCTGAACCAGTGCAGTTCTTGTACTTGGCAGTTCTGTTTGTTGTCTTTTTTTTTTTTTTTTCCCTCTTCTCTTTAAATTAGTCCGTAGTCCTCAGAACAGAGGTTCTTCAGTTGTTGAAAATCACGTGTGCCCAACTGTTCACAACTGGGAATGGCTCTAGGAGGTATCAGGTTAGATACTAAATACATGCCTTCCCATTTAGGCTTGATGGAGCAAGTATTTTTTCATCAATATATTTAGATAAAATACTGAGAATTTGATTGTTTGTTTGTCTTTCTTGGTTACAAGGTTAAGGCCATTTGTTTAATTATCTGTTACATACACACTGACCTTGTTTACAGTAGATACTTGTCTTTGTCCAAACTTAGTGCCGTAGAAACAAATACAGTATATTGAGGCAGAAGATGGTTTGCACGTCAATTGTATTGTGAAATTTTGATTCCCTGAAATGACTGTAATTTCTATGGTGGGTAATATCTCTGTCTTTCCATTACTGTGTTTCCAAAGGATTTTCCTTTTTCATTTTGTGTTTTCAAAACAAATTTATGAAGCTGCCTTAATAATAGCATTACTAATGTAAAGATAATAGGAATAAAGGTATGTTTTTATTTTTTGCTCATGTCTTAACCTGACAGTTCTTTTCAACACAGAAAATCAGTACCTGGGATAGTTTTCAAGTGTCTAGTCTAGATTAATGCCTGCAATTTCTACCTTGCCTGTGAATCATGCCCAGATGTGAAGACAAAAGATTTATTCTGCATGTCGTTAACTCTCCTTTTGTTCTCTCTTGCCCGTTTAACGAGAGGACTCTCTAGTGACTCCAGTGGCTCTCTACAGATCTCTCTCAGGTTGAAGGGAAAGTAACAGTGAGAAAGGACAAGCCATGCTCTGAAGATGAGTGTACATATATCGTTGTCAGGCAAAATTGTGATTCCAACCTTCAGTCAGCCATGCTCCTTCTAGATACATCTGCAGTCAGCTGATGTTTTCCCCTGAATCTTTTATTGAGAAGTTGTATTTAAATAATGTGCCAAGGACCTGGGCCTAATTAGATAGAGCAGGATAAGGTATGTTAATGAACACTTTACATGCATTTGTCTTAGTGTTACTCTTCTTTACCTCTCCATGGAGTTGTGACTTCTCTCAGTAACCTACCTCAAGTGGCACAGGTAACATGGAATATGGTTGCCAATGTCCAGTGTGGCCCTGTTTAGTGATATGAATTTTTTGGCCATTCAGGTTTGGGTTACATGTAAGAATATCTGATGCTGTGCCACTTCTGTCCCTGGGAAGCATCAGCATAAATAATTCATTGGCCGTGTGTGGCTTCAGCAGTGGGAATAGGAAAAGATAAATACTTCAAATTGAAACAGATGTGAGGTTCTTTAAAGATATCAAAACAAGAGCAGAAGATGATCTCTTGTGTTAGATTTTTTTTTAATATAGCTATGCCCTTTTACAATAAGGGATTATATATGGGAAGTAATAATAGATTAGATTGCTTTTGAAGACAAACATAGGGAGTATTTCCTATTGTGTTGCAGGCTTTTAACACTGTAGCTTGGTTTTTCAGATGTTGGGTGCCTGTTTCCAAACTTTACTGCCCTATTTTGACAGCTGCTAAAAGGCTGGAGTATGCACTAATTCAAGTGAGAGAGAAAAAAAGGCAATTTAAGTCCAGGTTCCTTGAATGATGGATGGTTTCTGAGGATATAGCTGAGGCACCTGGGCCTCTCCATTCCCTCCCCCCTGAAATGGGGTGACAAGGACTGTCTTGAGAAGAAATTTTTGAGACTTGATTAATAGTCTGTGGATGCTGAACTGTTCAGAAAGCAGAGCATTATAATTGGAAATGGCAGAGTCTCAAGTGTCAGAGTTGAGGTTGACATGTTGAGCTTGCATGACAACCAGGTGGCAGAGAGGACTGTGGGATTTTTTTAAAAAATTTTAGTGTTGTTTTAAATGAAATGCTGTTACTGGCTTGTGTTAAAGAGCTCCATGCTATGGTTTGGGCAGTCAGCTGCACAAATGTGGGGTGAATTTTCCTTTTTTTACGGAGAGTTTTTGTAAAACGAGACCTTGTTTGTTGCAAACACGAGCGCTAATGTGCTCAGATCAAATAATTGCTCTAATGATCTTTGCCTGGAGTGACAATTATAATTAAATGGCCTAATCCATAGTAATGGTTGTTATCACATCAAATCACTCTGTGTGCTGAAGAGGGTAGAGCACAGAGCACCTATACAGTGCCCAGCAAAGGACAGGGTCATGTGTAGGGGAGCCCTTCCTCTCTGCTTGCTGCTTGTTCAGGTGGAAGATTTTCTTTCTCCTTTGCACAGCACAGGGTGGTGAAATGCTGTGTTTACATTTATAGGAAACCTGCGTGGATTTAACATGACAGCGCCAGCACTGCAGCAGTTCTTCCCTCAGGCTACAAGACATTCCCTCCTGGGACCACCACCTGTTGGGGTCTCCTTAAAGCCAACTCGGCTGGGCTTCCCCAGCCTCCCATTCCAGCGGCAGAACCGGACCTTTCGCAAGGTGGGATTGTGGTTTCCAGCTGCTGGGCAGCTTTGTGCTCCTTTTACACTTGCAGCTGTTAACTGTATAGTAGGTGGAGTACAAAGGAGAAGGAGGAGAGCCTTACTAAGAAAATAATGTTTTGTGCTATGCTGCAGAAATCATTCCATCCCAAAGGCTTTTGTGGTCCATATTTACATTTGTGATGCAAAGGTTTCTTGTCACTACTTGCCCAAGAGAGAATTCCCCATGATAGATCTGTTTAAACCTAGGATATGAAAGGAGCCTTTAGAAGTATCAGCTTAAAAGTAATTAGAACAGAAGAAATCCTGGCTAAGTGCTTTGCTGTTCCAAAGCAGTTTGTTGTTCCCAAACAACTTGCTCCTACTATGGACACTTTGCCTCTTTGGGCTGTTCTGCCACTTTTTAAGATCAAACTCATATGTGTTCTTGTGGATTTTGTAAAATCTACAATTCTTGTTTGTAGAAACCTTTCTCACTTTCCATCATTAAGACCTCTTTTGTATCCTGGAAATGTTTCTTGGGTTGACTGCTAGTTGCCCTCTCTTAGATT
Source organism: Acrocephalus scirpaceus scirpaceus (assembly GCA_910950805.1). Classification (NCBI taxonomy): domain Eukaryota; kingdom Metazoa; phylum Chordata; class Aves; order Passeriformes; family Sylviidae; genus Acrocephalus; species Acrocephalus scirpaceus. The sequence continues at coordinate 6,060,349 of OU383790.1, read as the reverse complement.
AGCTTTGGCATATTTCATCCCATTCTGTCAAAAAGAGGTAGTGGATAAAGTTAACTTGCACTCTTGGACGGTCCTCCAGAGTCAAAAGAAGGGGGATTATTTTGGACTATCCTTTTCCCTGCCCATGCAGCTCTTGTGAGAGTTCCTTGAGCATGACCCTACCCTCTGCAAGCAGCTGGATTTCCTAGAGCTGCTGCTCAAATCACTGGGGACATGTCATGGAACTGAAATGCCTTGCTCTCTTGGACCATGTAAACTTGCCTTAGGTGGCGCAGTCTACTGTAAACCATCTATTCCTTTCCATTATCATGTGCTGGAATTCCTGTTCCTGCCCCACAGTAAAACTCTGGTGCTTTAGGCAGAGTGTGTTAAGAGCTGGCAGTGACTCTCTCTGCCCATTGCAGGACTTCCAAAGGGTTCCTGACAGGAAGCGGGAACTAGATCCTGGTTCTTCATCTCAGACACAAGGTGATGAGAAAATGGAAATTCCAGAGGGAATGCAAGCAGGGTCAGAGCAGAACAATTCCTCACCATCCACAGGTAAGGGGGAGCCTGTAGTGAAACAACTGCTCACAAGTATGATCAACTTCTCTTGACTAGTCCTGCAGCAAAAACCAGAGATGATTTTAGGCCTAATCAGCTATGTTTCTTTCTAATTGTAAATACTTAAACTGCTTGTGATAGCCCTCTGCTGTGTGCTTCATGTACCACTTCTACCTGAATATTTTTGGGTTTTTTTATGAGCCTGCTCCATTTCTCTTGCATGGAAGCCTCTCAGAAGTCACTTTGACACTGAGCTCTGTTTAAGATGGGGGGAAAAAGAAAACTGGTCTGAAATTAAAGCTTCCACATTGCCTTACCCATGCTGAAGTCAACATCTCATGCAGCCAAACACATCAAGCAGAACCAGTTACAATCAGCATGCTAAGGAAAAGATGAGTTGAAAGTCCTGGTGCCCCAGTTGTCAGAACAGAAACTGCTGGCACTGAATATCTTAATGTCAGATACAACACAGATGTGGGAATGTCATTTCTGACTGAAGAGTGCACGATTTAAAACTGCAGGCTTTGATGAGGTTGTGACCAGGGAATATGCAGCAGTGAAAGCTGTCTTATTACCTGGTTGCTGTCAGGTAGATGTGCCATCTTGGCTTATATTAATGTTCCCATGATCATGGCTTTTGTCACTTAGGTACAGGACTGAGACCCACTTAGCAGAAGTGAACATAGATTTCTTTTTTTGACCAACACCTCATACAGTGACATTGCAATAAAACTCAAATATTTGAGGTCATTATCTAACCTTGTCAGAGCAGCTCATAAATGCAGAATAAGCAGGTATTTAGTATTATTTGCTCTAACAGAGCTTCATTGGCATTTGCCATTCTGATATGGAACATGCTCAAGGTGGCATGGTCTGTTTTGCTAAGGAAATCTCCTTCTGTGTTCCTGCAGAGCCAAGAACTCCAACAGAGTCTGTGTTGAACACTGAGCCTGCAGCAAAAAGACTGAAGAGGTATTTATTGAATGGGTTATGAGATAGTTACTGAGTTTAGAATTATTGTCTAATTTTATTTTCTGATAATTAGGGCTGTATACTCTATTGGCCTGATGTCTAGCATGTAAGAGGTATTTCAGATGCTTGTGAACAGTTCAGAAAATCTCGTGGTGCTTGATGAGATACTGGGTATTGTGGGGTCTCTGCAAGGGGTGATCCAATTATGAGAATGAAAAATGAGAAATGCAGCTCATGTAAATGTGCAACAAAGCTGGGTTTGCTCATGTCTTGTAAGAAGCATAGAGGTTCTTTTCTATTCTTGTGTATTTCTCCAAGTTTCTTCCCTAAATGTCCAAAAAGTGAAATGGGCAGAAAGGGAAAGCCTTGGAATATGTTAGGTTACAGTAGGTGTACGAGAGGGTAGTTTGAGAAATAATGAAGGAAAGGGAATCAATGCTCCCTAGTATCCAAGCCTGTATCCATGAGCGTTGAGTTCTGTATCCTTTCTGCAAAGGTTGTCTTTCCAGTATCTCTGTCTGTTGGGTAAAAATAGACAAAGGCAATCCTATTATCCCCCAGGGATGCGCAGCAGGCTGGCCTTGGCAGGCCCATCCCGGCTCTCCCGGCCTCCCGAGGGTGCGGCAGGGACAGGCAGGGCTGCATTGCCATCTAGTGGGAAGGCACCTCGCGGAGTTCCCGGTGCCATCTGCACCAAGCTGCTCCTCTCCCAGAACTGTCACCCTTGGCTGGTGTGGAGGGAGAAGAGGAGGGAGTGAATACAGATTTCTGTGGGCACTGACTTGAGAATTCTCCAGCATATGTTAACGACGATGAGTCAGGACTCCTGGGTCCTCTTACCTTCCCTGTTAGGCATTCACCGCCTGCTCTTGGATAAGTTTCCTCACCTCGCTGTTTCCCATCTGTAGATTACAGATTAATGGATAGCTTTAGGGGGAATATTCCAGGATTACATGATCAAGGTAATATCTGAACATCAAAGTAAAACATTAAAGAGTGATAAATATTGTGTGCTCAGGGACCGTCATGAGTTATGGACTCTGATTAGCAAGGAAGTGAATAAATTCAATTAAAGCTAGGTCGAATACATTTGAGTGCATGCTTTGTTAATCTGTTTGCCAAAGCTAATTTAATTTTAATTACATTAATATTTAGCAGGGTATTAATCAAAGTCCTGTTACATGCACTGAAAACAAGAATCAAGTCTGAGGAATGACAGCTCTCACTGCAGCAAGCCAGCTATTAGGAAAATTTTTTCCTAAGCTGCAGTTAGGGACTGCCAGATTTGATGCATATCTTATGGCTGGTATTTACCTAGAATAGATTATTCCTTAGCTTTTTTTTGAAATGTTTCTAGTATCTTCCAATGAACAGATGATGGATCTGTGAAAAAAATAGTTTACTGTTCTCATAGTGCCCTTCACAGATGACAAGGGCATTCCTCCCATCTATGTCATAAACTTGTGTTTCATGCTTCATTGTTCCATTTCCCTTTAGCCAGGAATACCAGCCTCCTTCTTCATTTCAGGTTTTTCCCACTTCTGCCTTTGCTCCTATGTACCATCTGTACACCTGGAACAACATCCTCATTCCAGTGCAGAAAGCACTCATCATCTTCAAATCCTCCTTGAACACCCACTTCTAGCATGGCATGACAAGTATCCATAGAATACCATTTCCTCTTTAAATCATGCTCGTGGTGGCTTTTGCTCCCTTAGATTGCTCCTTAGGTTTGCAGTTCAGGCAGCAAACCCTCGCCCTGAGTGCTGGCACCATCTGTGTGTGGTACTGTTAGCATTGAGCCTGCTGGCAGCACCTGACAAATAATGTTAATGCCAGTCACTCCTGTTTAATTCGTGTTTGCAGTGCCCAAACCCTACTGCATATTTATAGCCGTGTAACCCAGTTCCATTATCACTTATCAATCTGATAAATTATGCGGTGTGCGTGTGTTCGGATAACGGGATGCGGTACCTGCGCTATCAGCTGTCCTGCTTGTGCAGAAGGTGCTGCTCCCTCTTGGCAGAAGGGCACTGGCAGGTGGGAATTTGAGCTACCCTCAGAGCAGACAGTCAAGTCATGGTGGAAAGTTAGTCCTGACAGAAAAATAGAGGCTGGACAAAGAGACTGCAGAGAACATTTTGTGCCCTCTGGAAGTCAGACATTTATTCTCAATAGTCCCCTCAGGAGTGCTTTTCTCCTTAGCAGATCACCAATACCAAATAAAACAAAGCAAGACACTTTTGATTTGCATCTTGTAGAGTTTCACTTCCCCCACAAGCAGAGCTGTAGGGACTCTGAAATCAAACACAACTGGTATGAGTAGAACAGGCAGATACAGTGAAATCCCTGTAAAGGCACCATGGAGAACTCCAGTTCTGACAGGTCTCCTCTCTCATGCACAGAGCAGCCAGGAACACTGTCCAGGTGTTGCAATTTCCCTAAAGGTCATCAGTCATGACAGGAGAGAGCTCTCAGAGCTCTTATTAAGAATATTTCTTGTATGAACTTAGTTCCCTTCAAGGTTCTGGCAGGAGAGGGCACCTAACCAAAGAGTCAGTTGTAACCTTCTTGTCCAGATTATTTGGCTTCTGAATCCATTCTAGAACACCCACTCTACATTATTTTTATTTATTTCTGTCTGAATTACCACCTCCAGTAGCTTATTGATTTGGGAGTTTAGTGGAGAGTGTTGTAGGTTAGACCCCAGCCTGTGCCTTTGTGTGCCTTTTGAAACTCTTTTCTGTAACGTGGCGATTAAGGTACTTTTCTTGATATCCTTGAAGTGTGACTGGGGAGTCTGCGTTAGAGGATGCCACAGACAGCAAGAAAGCAGGAGTCTCGTGCACCCATGTCCAAGCTGATGGTGAGTTGCTGAACCCTGTGATTTGAACTTTTAGGGCACTCCTTGCTGGAACTGCACCTGTAGGTCCCATGGGTCTACAGAAATGTTCTTCCCCAGTTGTATAGGATGGGGAAAGGAGGATAAAATCTATGAACCAAAGCCAAACTTAGCCCCCTAATATCTGTTACCTGGCAAAGGCAAATGATTGAATGTTTCTGTCGTTATTAAGGATAAGGAGAAAGGTTTGTGAACTGGCTTATGGCCAGCAATGCTGTGAGGAAAGCTCCCTGACTTCACTCACCTGCTGCTTTGTTTTTCCTGTCATTGCTGTTTTGATTTAAGGCTGCTAAAAGGACTCTCCCTTCTTAGGTACAGACAATGCCAAGGAGTACACAGCTGAAGATCTCTCCAGAGAGAGGAAATTCTCTGAGGAACCGAAGGCTCCTGAGGTGAGCAGACACTGCTCTATGCAGGGGTGGTGCAGAACATACAACCTCCCCCTCCATCCTGGAGAAGCCCGTTGCCACTGGGAACCAGCTGGCACCCACGTCTGGAGTTCTGTCTCCTGCTGTAAGCTGTTGTCCCTGGCAATAAGGCATAATATGTCTGCAATTAGTGCGCAGTCTGCTCTGACTTGCTGCTTTTGTACCTCTGCTGGCCTGTTCCTTACCTACCACTGCCTATGGATGGGGTGTTCATTAAGATTTTTGTATTCAGCTGGAAAGATGGAAAGCTGCATTGAAAGAGTTACTTAAAACTCTATGTATGGAGGGCCATAGCTAAATACATCTTTCATATTGCTAAAGAGCAAGTGCAGAAAGATTCAGGTGGTGTTAAAAGATGCAACCTGAGAGTCTTTTGCATTAAATATGTGGCCCCCATGATGGATGTTAAATCAGGACCTTAGGTTGTGTAAAGCTGTGAGCAGACAAAGATTTAACCTCGGGTGTGAATCAGACTTGACAGTCTTCCATAATTGGAGATATTTATTGATGTGATCAAATGTATTATCCTGCCCATGTCTGAGTTCCTGACTCCGTCAGGTGTTGTGCTGAGTAGGCTTTAGTTTTGCTGTGGAGAAACATGAGCTGATTGTGTCCCTTAGCAACAATTGTTTGTGGCTCCAGTCCCCAGAGACTGGATCATACAGTGGCTGCAGAGGCTGCAAAAAAACAACCATCTGTGTTAATAGGGCTGGTGCTATGACACAGGGATCACTGATTTAGCAGCTTTGGGAGGAGTGTGTATGAGTGTCCTTTTGATCAGCCTCCTGTAGGCTCAAGCTTAAGTGCATTTTCCTAAAGGATAAAGAGCTTAGGTGACATACAAAAAGCAGGTGTGATTTTTAGAGTCTTCTACTGAGGGATTGAACTTAATGTTGACTCCTTCTTTTTGCAGGTGTTGAGCTCTGGAGGTTCACTGAAAGTGACTATTCAGCAGAGCAGTGAGAGCAGAGCTATCAGTACAACAGCTCTGAAACCAGGGCACTGGGCTTGCGACGTGGGCACAGCTGATCCCAACCCGGAATCAGTCCTTAAATTCTACTGTTACATCTGCAAGACCAATTGCTGCAGTCAGCAGGTAAAAATGCACAAGTCTGACAGGGATCCAGGTGGTCAAGAGATGGGAATCAGATGGCTGGCTGTCCAGGGGACTTCTTGTTCCTAAAGCAAGGGCTCATGCTTTAGGAACAAGGAACATAAGAAATGATGACAAGTATGCAGATAAAATAAACCTCTCCTGAGGCTGGCAAGCAACCTGCTAGGGAGAGAATGTGGGTGGATCCACAGGCAGCCATGCTCTTAAGCTTTTATATTTCATTGTTAAACAGCAGTCAAAAGAAAGGAAAGCATAGCTCATACCTATTATTTTCTATGTTTTGGATACATTTAAAAGCATTTTTCTCCTAACTGCTCTTTCAGAATTTCCAATCCCACATGGCTGGAATTCAGCACCAGCAGCGACTTGGGGAGATTCAGCACATGAGCAATGTTTGTTTTGTTTCACTACTGCCCATGGTGAAACAGCAGAAGGTGCTAGCAGGAAAAGATGGGTAAGTGTTGGTCTGCAGTAGAAAATTCAATCTGAACGTTGCCCTACATGGGTTCTAAATTTTTTTGCTGCACCAGGGTGCCTCCCAGTTTCAGTAAGGTACAAACCCCCTCTGGGGTCAAGGGCCTTAATCTCCTTCAGGCAACTCTCTGTCTTGCTGAAGGATACCAGAGTTGACTTTGGCCTGTGTAGTTTTTAATACAGTAGATTAAGTAGGAAACCTGTTTTATCTAGTGCATTTCTGTCAGCACAAGCTAAAGCAACCTATAAGTGGGTGAGAAGGAGAGAAGATAAATCCGAGCCTGTAAAGATAGGAATTGTGAAGAAAACAATGCCAGGGACTGATTGCTAACTGCAGTATTCCAGGGAGAATGAAAAAGGTGTGACTTACAGCTCTATCTGTTGTCACTTCAGAGAGACCCAGCAGCGGTGGTGTAACACATGTCAGGTGCATTTCACAGGGGACCTCATCAAACATCGCAGGACCCAGGAACACAAGGTAACACCTATAGGGTGGACTTCATTTTGCACTGACCTTTTGTCTGGGGATTAAATGGAAGTGTGTAGCATCTCCTGCTCCCTAAGCAGCAAAGGAAAAATGACTGAAGTGGAGGGATGTACATTAAGTTCTGCCAGTATCTCCCTCCCTAAGGGCACGGCAGTGCCTACCTCCTCCCTTTGGCATTGTTGGAGCTTCCAGTTGTCATGATGTGTCAGTATGGCCTGAGGCACCTCTAGTGTGTAATTCTTGGCTTTTCTTAAGAAATATGGCTTCTCATACTTTCCTAATCAATTGAATGGAGGAATTGGTGGGCAACCTCTTTATGCTAAACTTCAGTCAGGCAGCATATTTATTGACTTTTAGGGAAGAAGTGCCAGAACACCTATTTTAAGATGTGCTTATTTTTGCTCTGCATGTTTTTGCTCTTTTTGGTGGATAGGAGTTAGGGAGTCCCAGGATGCAGGGCTGACTTTGTTTCAGGATTCATCTGCATTCCTCCAAAGCAGTGCCTCTTGTGACTTACGGAATTGTCCCTCTTTCCTTAGCTGGCCAAACGTTCGCTTCGTCCTTTCTGCACTGTCTGCAGCCGCCACTTCAAGACCCCTCGCAAGTTCGTGGAGCATATGAAGTCCCCTGAGCACAAACAGAAAGCCAAAGAGGTAATACTGCCTGGGTGGAGAGCTGTGCAGGTCTGGAAGCAGCTACACTGTAGAGCAAGATAACTTTCTGCTTCCCTGACTACTGCAGAGCTGAAAGAAAGATGTGCAGGTCTTCCAACCCTGTTTTAATTTTCATTTTTTGCTGAACGTCAGTTGTTAGTGCTAAAAGAAGTGGAGTGAAAAAGGGAGAAGGTGTTGGATGTGTGTTAGAAGAGAGCTTTATGCCCCTCTTGCAGTCCCTTCTGCTCATCACGTACAATCTGTCCTGAGTTTGGGCTCTTCCTTGTTTTAATGGCGAGTGCAAAGTTGATCTGATCTTTATTTTCTGTACCTTACAGGTTAGGCTAGGCGAGAAGGAGTTGGGGAGCCCAGAAGATTCAGAGGAATTGATCACTGTGGATGCTGTTGGCTGTTTTGAAGATGATGATGAGGAAGAGGAGGAGGAGGAGGGAGGAGCTGGTGAGGAGGAAGACCGCGATGTAGTGCTGACAGAGAATGAGGATTCTGCTGCCAAGCAGGTATGCTGTGCAAAAGAAGAAGGAATGACCTATCTGAGAATCTGCTGTGTTATCCTATGACTTAGTTGGTCTTGGCTGGTTGAGCTCGGGCTTTGAAGTCTGCTCAACTTTGCACAGCAGTAGGGTGGGACCCTAGAGCTCTTCCAGAGCACAGGGTGATGCAGAAGAGAATGTGTGGATAAATGAAGGTGTTTCTGCTGTGCTGTACAGCTTCTGCTGTCTCCAGACATTAACCTTGTTGAGGAGCACAAAGCAGTATTGACACAGTCTCTTTGAACAGCCCAGCAGTAGCTGGGTCTGATAGCAAAGGTGCAGAGGTTTATTTTGATAAATACATTCCCAGTAGAGAGCAGTTACCAAGAAGGAGGTACATGGCTAAGCTCCTTCAGGCTTGGAATGCAAGGGGTGATTTTAACCCTTGTAATGAAGTAGTCTCCTGACATTGGGGTTTGCATCTGCCCCTGACCAGAGGCTCTGCAACTCTGTCTCTGGTATGTGAATCCTCTGTTTTGCTCCCAAGCTTACCAGAAAGATGCAAAAGCCTGGCAATTGTCATAGATACAGTAGGCACTAACGTTCTTTCGGTTTCCAGACTGGGCTGAAGGAAGTGTCTTTGGAGGATTACGAAGGAAGTGAGAAGTATTGTCCTGACACAGCCTATGGTAAGCAAGCAGAGTTAAGCACAAAGGGCCACAGAGCCTTCTCTGGCCACATGCTGTATCTGTAGGAGAGGATGGTCTCTACCTACTGTTACAATGACTTCTTGTGCCATGGTGCTCCAGCATCTGCATTGGACTGGTGCAGGTCACTGCTGCCTGGAGAGGAACCTCTCCTGAAAGCAGGATGTTTCTTTGTTACTATGTGATAAAACCTAAGGATGTGATTGATGTTTGTCAACTGCCTTTTGCTTTGAAGAAGGATAAGAGCCAGATACATTTCTAAGGTAGGACGTGGAACAAGCAGGGCAGGAGTACTGAAGAAAGTAGGTAGCAAATGAGGGATGCTCTGGAAAGATGAAGTGGGAAAGCATATTGATTGGGATGCTTTCCAACAGAAATGCAGCTTGCAGAGAGATACTGAGCATCACTGACAGTATCAAACTCTCTGCTAGACCCAAACTGTGCATGTTTCCTCTGCTTCAGAACCCCCACGCTGTACCAAGCAGTTCCTCAGCCGTGCTGCTGACCTGGTGGGCACTGGTGCCTCCAGATGGCTGTGTCTGGTCCCCACCCTGTAAGCAACTGACTTCAAACCCCTAATGGCCACTCGTGTTTGAGGAGGGCAGCTCTGCAGAGGCTGTTTTGTGCCCAAGGAGAGCTCTGTTTACACGAATCTTCCATATCGCTGTAACCTTCCACTATCGTGTGGCAGATGGAATAATGATTCATGCTGTGAATGTTCTCTGCGTGTTCCTCTTGCGCGCCTGCTGTCTTCTGCTTGGTTTGATCCCATTACATTAGATCACATGTTCTCTGTAGTTTTCCATTGTATTCTTTTTCTCCCTTTTTCCCCCCTTAACACTCTGTGTAGTTTCTTTGCTCTGGCAGCCAGATTTCTCTCTGAATATCAACCACAGCCATTCCATGGTAAGACGAGATATTCAGCAAAGTCATCTTGCAAATCCCTGATCAACAGAAGCAAAGCTTTCCACCTCTCCCTTTTTACCCCCATCCTCCTTCTCTTTTAACATGCTTTCATTATTTGAGTTCCATTCAATGTGATCTGTGATTTCCCTTCCCCTCCCGTTTCGCAGGCCTGGATTTTCTGGTCCCCGTCGCAGGTTACCTCTGCAGGCTGTGTCACAAATTCTACCATAGCGACTCCGCTGCCCGGCTCGCACACTGCAAGTCCCTGATGCATTTTGAGAACTTTCAGGTTAGACCCTATGGCAATTGCATGGCCTGGCATTTGTTACCCCCTGTGCGTGTCTCTCCAGTAAATCCACCACATTAGCTGTCTTGTCTCCAGCTCATTTCCATCATCCTTGGTGTTCATTATGCCGTAGCTTTCTCCTGGTGTGCTCTGTCTTTGTCTCCCTTGGCCCTTGTAGATCTAAAACCAGTAAAATCTTGCTTCCCAGCTACTGCTGCTGTCATCTTTTTGCCTGTTTCTGGCTGGGAATCTTCCTCAGAGTGTCCGCTGTTTGCTGAACCTGTGGAGTCTGTCATTTAGTCTAGGCCTCTTCTCTGTTAGATTATAGGTTGGTCAAGGTGGGTTTGAGCAGGAGAGGCTGTTCCTTGTAAAGAAAGCTGGTGCATACACATCTCCAGGTGTGATAGTGCAAGAACAGCTCCTTTAGCCACAAGTGTGGGTGTGATTCATCCAGGAAGAGGCCTGGTAAAATCAGATATCTTAGAAATCTGAAAATTTACCATTACAGACTCTTTATGTGATAGAATCTACGAGCTGGTGAGAGTCCATTTGTCCCCAGGGTCAGCCTGCAAGAGGAAGTCTGTCTGTCTGTCCGTCTGTGTCTGCTACCCTTTCCTAGAAACTCCTTAGCACAAAGCTCTGCAAACTGATGCTGTTCCTTTGCTTTTCTGGCTCCACCTAATGAAGCCATATTGCCCCTTGCTGCTTTTGTATCTAAAGCTTTTCTTACTGGGCTGGCCTGGAATCTGCCTCCATTGTTCTGTCCTTGTTGACTTGCCAGGGGGTGAGGGGCCTGGATTAGTGCTTGTGGAGGGTACACAGGGCTTGCACTGTTTCTGCCCTATCCCGTGACCACTGCCTGGGCCCTCCTGTATGGGAGAGCACTATTCCCTATCCTTGGCAAGGAGGGAGGCTCCCACATCAACTTCGTCCTCTGCCTGCACCACAATCTACTCCCAAAAACTGCCGTGCTTCCCTACCACCTTTTAAAATAGTGTTTTAAAAAAACCCCAAACACACAGACACAGACATACACCCCTAACCCCCAAAACTTCATGGGTTTTTTCTAGTCTTCAGACAGAAGAAACTATTCTCAGTTGGCCATCACTGCCTCCAGAAAGGGGTGGAGTGCTTTAGAATTCTGCCAGCACTCAGAGCAGTGGATTTGGAATGGGAGGAGACCACAGCTGTTCCTTCATGGTTGCTCATCCTCTCCCACTCCTGTAGCTAGTCATTTCAGGAATGAAGGAATTGGCCTTGCTGTTTTCCTGGCTTGTTTTAGTTCAGCATAGAGTGAAACTGCAGCAGCAGTCACTTATGTCACTCTTTTGGCCCATTTAGAGCTGAAATCAGATGCTCTTCAAATGCATGCCAGAGTGACCTGGGGAGTTCATGAGAGGAGTCCAGACTTACATATCTGCAGGCAGATAACTATTATTCTTCGCTGCCTGGGTGCCTTGGGGTTGTCACAGTCCGAGTTAAATCACTGCCAGTTGCTGGGGTATTCTCAGCAGAGTGGCTCAGCAGTTTCAAAGCAGAGAATTGTGTGCTGTAGAGACAACTTACAGCACCATTCTGGACACCAGTTTGCATGCCTGCATCTGATTAGGGTTGGGTACAGTATGACTCGACTGATCCAGTTCCAGTGTGATATGATATTGTTCATATCCCACAATTTGAGGACAGAGGGAGAACAAGCCTGCAGCGATAAACTGAATTACAATGTAAAACTGCCTGTCAGATGTGCTGTAATTCCACATTGCAGACTGGTGAAAACCCTTGTGATCGAAATAGTTTCCTTTAATTGTCAGGTGTAATGCTAGTGCCAGTTCAAGGAACCCTTCAGCAGGCAGCTGAAAGGAAGTTGATTATGAAGGGAGCTGCTGTGGGAAAGAGTGAAGTTCAGTTTGTTCCTTTAGGTCATGCACTGTCTGGGCATTGAAGACTGGGTTCCTACTATGTGTTAGCTAGCTACAGCGAGTTGTTTTCCTGAAATCCAGTCTAGGACATGCGTAGTAGCCATTTTAATCTCTTTACAGACCTCTACTGGTTCATCATGATAGTGAGTGAAAATGAGTCATTTTATCGATAATATGCTTACCTTTACTCTGTGGAAAACCTCAGTGACTTGTAACAAGATGTAATTGGTATCGTAGCCTTCCTGTCAACAGTTCCACTAACTGCGCAGATTGTATCAACAGAGTGAAGAAATACTGAGCTTCCAGCTTAAGCCTTGCTTTGGCTGATAAACATTAAATCACACTAGTAGCTGAGGGCTGTGCAGAGCCTCACATGCCCAGGGTACATGTCCTGGCAGTAGCTGAAGCAGGAGCTGTCACTTGCACTGTTACATCTACAGAGTCCTGAGTCTGACTGAGATTAACAGTTGCCAGATCGTGATTTCTGTCTCAGGAGCCACAGGTCTGCCATGCACTCGCTCGGCACTAAGTAATGCGAGAGGGACTTCAGTTTTTAATATCACTTTTCCTCACAGGAGCTGACCCTTCTCTGTTGAGAGCCTCAGCAGCCAGGCCAGGAGCTGCTGAGATCACTTGTGCCCCTGCCACTTACTGCTGTTTTTGTACAGGTGTTCCTGGACCAGCTGCTGCTTTGCTGCAGTGACAAGAGCTGAGCTGGGCTTCTCTCTCACATTGCTTTGTTTGTATTTTCAGAGATACAAGGCAGCAAGGCATCGTGCCACAGCTGCCTACTCCGAGGCTCCTTTGCATTCCCAGGGCTCCAGCTCCCAATTGCTGGATGATCCAAAACAGCCTCTTGCTACAACAGCACATACCAGCAAGATGAATGATGATCGTGGGATGGATAAGGAGGGCACAGAGCTGTCAGCCCTGCAAGAACAAACTTCAAGGTCTCTGGAGGGTAAGGGTGAGCTGGCCACCTCTAGGCCAGAGGGCAAGAGCCTGGCCAGTGTGACTGACGATGTGTGTGGTATCATGGTTGTAGAAGAAGAAAGTCTACAGGAAGAGAACAAGTCCACTGCCAGTAGTGCCGACTGCCTGTTCTCTGAGACCTACACCATAGGGGAGTCACTGGGACGTGAGGAAGAAGCCAACACAGCCAGGCAGAGGGCAGGCACAGACGACCACCAGGATCCAGGGAGTGGAGGAGACTTAGGACAGAATGAGGCAGCAGATGCAGGCCAGGAGGCAGCAGCAGAGCCTTCCTCCCTCGCCAAAGGTGAGACAGCCGGTCTCACCTCTGCTGGGTGCAGACGCTCTTCCAGGCGCAAACCCAGATAGAGTGGCCTTAAAGGAGAGCCCTTTACATATGATATTTGCTGGAAATGTTTATTTTCTGAGTCTTTTAATAGAGCAAAACCTTCAACTTTACTGCTGTTTTTATTTTAAGAATAAATAAGCCTGGCTTTAGCGTGTCTAATACAGGATAGTGTTGCTTATTACTTGTACAGTTCGGATACAGCAATTATGTGGAAAGACTGAGGCTTGGATTGTTGAACCTGAAAGAAGATGATAATGGGATTTCCATAGGGGACAAACTTCATGAAATGATGGATACAGACTTAAGAATTCTTTGTAGTTCCTCTCATTTCCTTTCCAGAGAAAATGTTTATCTCTTGGGAGACTCTGCTGAATTCTGCTTCTCAGAACACTTTCCTTTCTAAGACACACACTGTTGGACAAACAGTCTTGGACAAGTCCTAAGCTAGGCAAGAACATGCACCTTGGTCCTTTGTTAATACTACAAGGCTTAATCCAATCTGTTCTCATAGTGGAGACTCTCAGGAACAAATTTTGTTTCAAACTGATTTTAATAAAACAGATTTCTTTTAAATAACCTCTTTAACTTTCCAACAAACTCCTTTAACTCTACATAAGCAGAACAGTAAGACTTGCTTCAAAAGTGCTGGCTCTAGGATATACTGACAAGATCAAAAGGAATAGACCAGACCTCTCGTGCCTTGTCAGAATGTACAGGGAGGGCTCTGCTCTCTATTACTGATGTTGTGGTGGGGCTAACCAGGCTGCTCTGCCTCTCTCCACACCTCAGTCCTTAATGGCAGCTGAAGGAGTGGGACAGCCCCCAGTTACAATAGTCAGAAACATCACCCTGGTAGCTTGTCTTCTCTGCTTGGAATGGAGTGGAAGTGTCCAGTGATCTGGAACCATGTGCCAATATTTTGTACATCACAGTTAATGTGACTAAGGGAGAAGCTGTAGCTTCAACGTAGCAGCTGGCCTAGGCCCTCCCTCTCCAAGGCTGTCATCAGTTACACTGAGGGACAAGCCTGGAGTCAGGACAGGCCCTGCTGACTTTCTGAGGGAAGGGGGTAAAGCCATAATGCTTGGATTTAAGGAAAAGAGTGCAGAGAAGGAGGCCCTTTCCACTTTATGAAGAGGGCCTGCCTGCAAACTAGCCACATGGCCTCAGGTTTCCTACAACCAGCTTTAACCAAGTGTGAGTGCCAGGCTCATGTTGGGGAGCAGAAAGAACCAGCTCTCCTACACCCACCCTTGTGCTTCTGCACCTGTCTCACAGCTAAAGGAAAACAGAACATGGAGATGAATGGCAGGATACAAACACAGAAAGGAACAAGTAACAGAAACGAGGCACCTCTGCTATTCAAGTTTTACATTAAATTGGTGATCAATAACTGTCCCCTAAGCAACACCAGCTGGTAGTGTGTGGTCAGACTCTAGGCAGGAGGCTGGGATCCCTGCACATCAGCTCCCGTGTTCAGCTCCTTGCTCTGCTGCTGGAATTCCAGCCGGGTCTGACGGTTGGACTCCAGCAGTTCCTTCAAGCAGATGTGTAGGTGATCATTCTTCTCCTCCAGGTGATCCAGGCAGGAGTTGATCTGGTCCAGCATGGAGTTTATTGCTGCATATTCTAAAAGCAAGGGAAATGAGAGACTGAACAATATAAGTACATTGTCACTGCAGTCAGAGCAGGAAGTGAGAGCTCTGGCAAAACATGCCCACAGCATTTTGGATGTGCCTTACTTGCCCCTGGGTGGGTGAAGTAAAACGAAACTGAATCCTGCATGTGCTCTGTTCCCTGATCAAATTAGGCCAATGGAAGCTGGAACACTGGTAATAAGATGTAAGGCAAGGTACCTGGGCAGTTCCAAACCCATTGTGGGCACATCTGACAGCCTGAGATCTCACACACAAACAGCCAACAGGCTGAGTGCTGACTGCAACAGTATCAGATAAATCCCAAAGACAAGTCAGCCTTTTTAGCTGCCTTTGGAATCGTCTTTCCTGATAGTACAGGCATTTTGTCAGCATGTTGCAGTGTTTATTTTCTGTGAATTATCTGGATAAGGCTTCCAAGCTGGGATATGCTTCACTCAGGCCTGGCTGGAGTCAGGCTGACATAACAGTGCAGCCATCATGGCTGTGGCAGGAGGAGTGGATGAGCCCAAATATGCTAGTAGTGGCACCCTTATTTCCACAGGAAGGTAAGTATTGGGCACCAAGTTCAGCCACAGGATTTTCATGCTCTATTAAGGCTTTGGGTACTTAAGATTAAACGCAGACTGACTGCAGATGATCCTGGCAATTGGTTCTCTAGGTAGTTTCTTATTCACAGCATTGTTTCAAGTGCAGCAGTTTGCCTCAGTACAATGGCATTTCACAGTGGTGTGTTAGCACTGTTACTCAGCTGAAGAGTGCTGTGCTACTGCAACACTTGCTTTTGGATTGCTCCAAGCAATATTCACACAATCCTGAAGAATAACAAAAACCCAAACTGAAAACATGGACAAGATAAACTGCTGAGGTTATTCAGGACCCCTGAGGGGCTGAAGGGGATCCCAGACAGAGCCAGTCCCATGTTCCTTTCTGAAGCCACACAGCTGGGTGAGTGCAAGGAGGCCGAGGTGGAGCTGTGACCTGTGGGCTGATGTTTGTGAGGACTGTCCCTGCAGGACAGGGAAGGATGCCTGTGTGGGTGGGACAAGCCCACACCTCAGGGGCTGGGGCTGGCTCCTCTGAGCCCACTGTGATACTCACAGTGCCTGGAACGCTGGGCTGGGCTGAGCTGAAGGATGTGGAGAGAGGGGGGAGGATGAGGATGTGCTCTGGGCACATCCTCCATCTAGGAGGGTCAGGCTATGCTGAAATCCCCCAGACCAGCTCTGCCCCTCTCAGCTGCCCCTTTGCTAGGGTGTCTCCAGCACACCAGGTCCAGGCACTGCTATTTCCAGCAGCTTTAGAAGAATTCAGAATATTTAAACATTCAAGTCATTTGCATTATTAATAGCTAAGAGGCTTCATGATGAAAAAAAAATTATCCTCCTTTTCTTATAACCACTTTGGAGCCATTCAGAGTGTTGCAGCCTTTAATTCTTTGGAGAATTGTGTAATGTTGGATTTGAGCTCATTAATAAAAGTTTGGCCTTGCAGGTGTACACAGAGGTGGCATTACAAGCAAGAGCACTGATCATGTTCTTGCACTTAAAAATCAATCCCACAAACACATGCTTTCCAAAAAGGGGGCAGTTATCAGTGTTTTTCAAATTATCAGCATTTTTCAAGGTATGTGAGTTACAGCTCTTCAATCTGATGCACCATATTTCAGTGAAATGGTGAGCAGATCTCAAGTAACTACTTCTGACAAAGAACATTCATCAACTTGGCAAGAAGTCTGTAATCACAGCAGAAGCTTAATTTTCTCAGTGCCTAAAACTCAAATGAAGGTTATATAATTTGTGCAGCTTTGGGAAATGAAAAAAAATTTAACCATTTAAAAATAACATGTAAAAACCTTTTATTTGATTGCAAGTCTGGTGAATTTTTGTGGAAATATAAACCATGTCCCTATTGGAAACACTGAGCAGGAGTATGGCAATTGCAATTAACACCTCTACATTCTTACAAGAATAGTTGACAAAAATCAAGTTTCCTACTTGAGATGAAGAGATCCACAGCCTCAGTTCCACTAGACCAGGAAATAATTGCAGCCCTTTATGACCAGCTACTGCACACAAAGCCGAGTTAATTACCAGCTGAACAACCCAATTAGTTAGGATGCAGATCCAATTTAGTGACTTTCTCCATCACATCCAATGTGTCTCTTAGCTCTTCAAAAAAAGTGAAATGAAAATCACTGTGATGATGCAAAGCAGTGAAAGTGCTTGGGTTGCTTCAGGGCAGAAATGATTGTCCTGTCACTGCAGCTAGATCCCAGACACAACTTCTAAAATCACCTGTGCGGGTCACATGTGGAAACGGAATGTTTTGGGAAACATCAGAACCCAACTTCACTATTTTCAACAGAAGGGTAACAAAGTGCTTACTCTGAAAGAATTCCAGTTTTAAGAGTGACCTCTACGTCCACATTACTGCTCTGCTGTCTTCCCACTTTCTGCATGGGCTGGTTCTAAGCGGACAGGGCAGTATCAGAAACTTCATACCCAGGCACTGCAGAAATGCCCCGAAGTGGAATTTGCCAAGCTACCTGCATTAAATTCTCCTTTTCCATGCATGACTACTTCTCCCACATCTGCCCACGTGATCTGCCCTGTGGTTTCGAAACCTGAACATCCTCTTTCCTGACATCCGCACCCCGTACGCCAGCAAAGGCACAAAATAATTTTTTCACCAAAAAAAAAAAAAAAAAAAAAAAAAAAAAAAAAAAAAATCCACCTCAGGGTGAATTTTTTTTCCAGGGGGTAGGAGCTCGGTGCCCCATGGCTGGGTGGCAATCAAACCCTGCAGCCTCTCAGCCCCAGCGCCGTGCAGCGGGTACATCGCTGGCGTCGGGCACCGCTCCAGCGGAACATCTCAACACACCTGGGCACACCTGAGTACATCTGGACACACCTGCACTCCGCCCCCCGCAGCCTAGGGGACCAGGCCAGGCCATGCTGCGCCACGGGATCCCCTCCGAGATGGCGGCCCCGCTCTCCCCCACGCACCTTCCTCCTCGAAGGTGTCCCCGCCGTCGTCGCCGTCGTCGCCGGTGCCGCCGCCCAGCACGTGCGGGTCTCCGTTGGGCCCCGACATCCCGCCGCGCCCGCCCGCGCCTCGGCGCCGCCCGCACGGCGCGCCCGTGCACGCGCGGGGCCTCCGGCCAATGGGAGGGCAGGGCGCCTTGCGCGTCACGCAGGCCGGCGCTGCGGTGAACTCTGTGGTTAGCGCGGAGGGCGCGGGGCGCAGGCGCGCGGGCGGGCGCGGCGAGCGGCGCTGGGCAGGGGTCGGCCCTGCGGGTCAGCGCCACGCTCCTCATTCCTCAGGGGTTTTTCCCCAAATGCGTGCCCAGCGCTAGGCTGTGTTCTTGCCCTCCCCAAGTGTCCTCAGGTCCTCCCACACTATCCCGCTTTGGGGCCGCCATCAGCACTAAGCGCTTCTTTCCCAACATAAGTGATGCTCCATATGGATAAATAGGACATCCTGTCCGCGCGGGCCGTCCCGTCCCAGCGAGGGCTTTGCTGCTGAACTCCCAGCTCTAGCCCTGTTACCAGCTCTGTTTTGTCCACTAAGCGGCTTGAACCAGCCTCAGGTCACCTTCACACTCCTCTCCCGTAAAGCAACAAAGCACGATTCACTTTGCCCTTCCCTGTCTTTGGCCTGGTATCAGCCACACCTCAGCCACCTTGAGAAGATCTTATCGCTGTGTGGTGTTTTCATCCCCGGGAGAGAAGTCACTGGGATGAAAATAACCAACAATTAGAGCATTGATTCAAGCAGTGCTCCTGAGATCAAGGACTCCATTATTAAGTGGGTATTTGGGACAAAGACAAAAGAAAAGGTCATGTCCTCATTTAACATTGCAGCCACCTCTCTTTTCTGTGGGTAATAACCCTGCTGCGCTGTGGAGTCAGGCTCGTGTTGCACCCCAAATGGGGAAATTGAATATAAGTGTAATTAATGGATGTAAACACACGTTAATAAAACAGATGATGACTTTTGGTGTGGAGATGTGCACTTGCACTGTGGGTATGTGCTGATCAGAATTCACAGCTCCACCAGGCAGAGAACCACAGAATCGCAGAAGGGTCAGGTTGTGAGGGGTCACAGTGGCCATTGGGTCTCACCCTCCTGCTCAAGCAGGGCCATCCCAGCGCACACAGCACAGGATTGTGTCCAGACAGTTCCGGAATATCCCCAGAGACGAACACTCAACACCCTCTCTGGGAAACCTGTTCAGGGCTCAGTCACTGCACAGGAAAGAAATTTTTCCTCATGTTCGGGTGGAATTTCCTGTGCATCAGTTCCTCCTGCCCGCTCCTCTTGTTCTATTGCTCGGCACCACGGCCTGTACATTCTCTGCCCCCTCTCTGCAGACACTGACAGACATCAATGAAGTTCCCACTCAGCTGCCTTTTCTCGCGGCTGAACAGGCCCAGCTCCCTCACCCTTCCAACCGATTATTTTATTCCCACTTTAGACTCTGGTGTGTCTCAGATTTGATAATTACAGGGCAGCGGGTCCGCTCCTTGTTGGGTGTCCCGTGCGGGGTGTCCGGAGCGGGGTGTCCGGAGCGGGATCTGCCCTCAGCGCGGTGCGGCGCTGCCATGCCCAAACCCCGAGCCGCGGCCGTGCCGGGGCGGTGCCGTCGTGCCCGGGGCGGAGCGGCGGCTCTCCGCCCGCCCTCAGCCGAAGATGGCGGGTGCCGGCCGAGTGTGGCGGGTCGGAGCGCTGCTGTTGCCTCCAGCCTGGCGGCTGCGGGCCCCGGGACGAGCCTTCGGCGCCGCGGCGGGACGGGGAGGCAGCAGCGGCCGCGGCCGCCTGATGCTGGGCGCTGCTTTCGCGCTGGGCGGCAGCGCCGGGCTGTGCCTGGCGGCGCGGCAGCGCCTGCGGGAGCACTCGGCCGCTGAGGTAACGCCGGGGGCGGCTCCCCCTGATCCCCGCCGTGCCCTCCCCGAGGCCTGCGGGCACCCGCTGCGGCGGCAGCGAGGCCCCGGGGACAGCGGTTCCCTGCGGACCGAGCGGCTCCTTCTGCCCCGGTTTGAGTGAGGGAAGAACTTAAAATGGTCTGGGAGGCCCCTGGCAGAGCATTCCTTGAGCAGCTGTAAGGAAAGGCTGTCAGTGAGGGCTTACTGCGGGTGTGGAGCCTTTTCTGTTGTTGCTTTTTCTCAGCACCCGCGCAGGGTTGTGTAACCCAGTAAATCGTAAATGAGAAACAAAGCGGGGTGGCTACATTTGTTCCTTAATGTGTGAGGAATGATTGGCACGGCCTGTCAGGCTGCTGAGGTGTAGCAGCTTTGCGAAACACCCCGTAACTGATGTCCCGGTGGCCCTGGGCTCTCCCCGCCTTTGTGCCAGTTGTGCCCAGGCTGGTTAATCCCAGGAATGTGAACTTGGGCAGACACAAATGCAAGCTCTGCTCTCCCCACCTTGTGGCCTCAACAGAGGCTGTTGTTGAAGGAGGGATTGGCTTGTAAAGGCTTTATTTGTGTTAATTTGAATACTACTACAAATGGTTGTGTTTTTCTATAGAATTCTGTTTTACAGAATAGAAATATAAAGAGGTAAACTGTCTGGATCTAACTTACTTTTTTCCTGGCTGTGAATAGGAGTTTCCAGCACATTAAATAGATGTTTAGAGAAACAGGTTATTGGTCCCAATGAATAGTGAATATTTAAATATTTGATGCCATTTAAAGAAAGCATCTGATAGCCAAGATATGCTCATGATCAGATATTGATACTGAATGTTAGTGACTATTTCATGACAGAAATAAGGGTGCAAGGAGGGTAATGTTTATGTTTTTAGCAGAAAATGGAATCTTCTGTTCTCTTTTCTTCCCCAGCTGCCTGCAGGGAGCCTGCAGCTCACTCTCTACCAGTATAAAACCTGTCCTTTCTGCAGCAAAGTCCGAGCTTTTCTGGATTATCATGGACTGCCCTATGAAATTGTGGAAGTGAACCCAATCATGAGGAAAGAGATTAAATTCTCTTCCTACAGAAAGGTGCCCATCCTGTTAGCCAACGCTGGGAGCCCTCTGGTAAGTCTCCCTGACTACAAGCCTCAGCATGCAGGGGAAAAGGTTTTGAAGAATTTCCTTTTCAATTTAATCAGCTTCTTTTAAAAGGTTGTTTTAATCTTGTTTTTCAGCAATTGAACGACTCCTCGGTGATAATCAGTGCAATAAAGACCTATCTTATTTCCAGGTAAGGAAACAGGGTGATGAGAGAAGAGTTGAATGTGGAGGGCCCAGGTTAAGTAGAGATTTGGAAGGCTCTGAGTGTGCCGTAAGTCTCTTGCTGACCTCAGGCTCTGAAGCTGTGAGTGACCTGAGCCTGGCTGTGATTATATGGGTGGTGTTTATATATGCTGTGATGTGTGTGATATAAAGCAAAGCTTGTACATTTCAGAAATACTTTCCCATCTGTGAGATTCTTTTTGCATAAAACCTACTTAAACATGGACAAGTGTTAATCCTGGAACTGAGCTTACAATTAGCCAGTTTTAACACCTAGAGTGAAATGGCATTGTTGTGCCTATGGCTTGTCCTTTAGGTCTACTTGAGAATGGTAAGAAGTTTTATGCCTGCAAAAATTTCTGTTCTGTCACAGAGAAAAGTATGTGCACTAATAATAGTTATTTGCAAGTAGCTGTTCCAGTCTCTTTTTTTTTTTTTTTTTTTTTCAGATAGAATCTGGAACATTGTGCACTTACTTTTAGAATAATACATTTTATAGCATGTATCTTTCAATCTGTCCTTTGCTCTTGCTCCTTTTTTGTATCAAGTGCTAACTGTGTTTCTTTTCACAGGAGGAATAGCTTAGAAGAAATTGTGTCCTTTTATCCAGCTGTTAAAACGGTGACTGAAAAAGGCAAGGAGGTGCTTGAGTATGAGAATAAATACTGGCTCATGCTGGATGAGAAGGAGACAAAGAGAGTCTATCCTGTCAAAGAAGTGAGAGTGTAAGTGCTCTTCAGTTTCTGAACCCTCCAAGTAGGGTCACAGTATCCTCCATATGTATTCAGGGTTGATGTAGATGTAAAATCACACTAGGGCTGACAAGTCTTGTCACACCCCTGTTAGTGTTCCAAGCCTCATTAGTTGGTTTGCTGTGTTTGTTAGATAATTCAAAACAAAGCTGTTAGACAGCCTAGTTACCACCACCATGGTCACACAGGCCTTCAGGTGCCTCCAGTTTCCTTCTTGGCCTTTCCTTTGTGCCACAGAGGAATGCTGTTGAAGGAGAGTTTCCCTTCCTGCTTTGTTTCTCGTATTGGGCAGAGAACCTAATGTTTTATTGTAGTCTTAAATTCAGTTTGAGATTGGAGGAGCCTTGCCAAAGATAATGATGCTGAGTGCATTTTAGAGAGGTCACCAGAGTACCTGGGTAGGAGTGTTTGACCTTGGAAGTATCTCTGGCTAAGGCAACTGTGATCCTGTGTCCTGTAGCCCTTCTATCTGTACTTCATCCACTGAAAACTTTCTTTTGATTGTTCACAGGGAAGAAATGAAGTGGAGAAAATGGGCAGATGATTGGCTTGTTCACCTCATCTCCCCCAATGTTTACCGCACCCCCAAAGAAGCCTTGGCATCTTTTGATTACATTGTCCGTGAGGGGAAGTTTGGCACCTTGGAAGGTCTCTTTGCCAAATATGTGGGGGCTGTTGCCATGTTCTTCGTTAGCAAGAGGCTGAAGAAAAGGTTGGTATCACTAAGCACCAAGTACACAAGAGGAGAAATAGCTCCTCCGTAGCTGTGAACTCCAGCTGTCAAAGGGCAGAACCTCAGAATTTTAAACTTTTAATCCTCTTTAACCCTTTAATCCTCTATGAGTAACAACTGTACTTCTTTAACTGGAGGTACTGAACCCCTCTACTCATCCACTGTTTAATTACCGATGGTCCCTTCACTCTGAAATACTGCCCTTACTTGCAAACCAAGACCAGCCCATAAGGTGAGAGGTGATAGAAGGTTAAAGAAAAAAAACAAACTTGTGTCTTCAGACTGATTCTTCTCTTTATCCAGACACCAGCTTCGAGAGGATGTCCGAGAAGATTTGTATGAAGCAGTTAACACGTGGGTAAAAGCTGTTGGCAAAAATCGACAGTTCATGGGCGGGAACCAGCCAAACCTCGCTGACCTGGTAAGGGCTTCATCCCTGTGGTTATTGTCAGGTGGATCACAAATTATCCTGCTGCTCATCTCTGTGAAATGGTTAATGCTAATATAAGCAGAGAAGTTGAGCTACATGAGATACATTGTGCTTTGTGCAGTAAATAGGGTTTCCATGTGGTGGGGACTTCCCCATAACTGCACATAGATCCTGATCCTTCCACTGTTTCCTCAAGGAAAAACATGCATCTTCTTAATTACCTTCTGCCATTCACTCTTCTTGCTAATCAGAAGGATGGATCAGGTTGCAGGATAGGGGAAGAGCCATACTGGCTTGGCTATTGAGACACTTGTTGTACCCTAAGCCATTCTCCACTGCTTTCTCAGTGTTGTTCTGACCTCTCTGCTCTGCACAGGCAGTGTACGGGGTACTCCGGGTCATGGAAGGGCTGGAAGCCTTTGATGACATGATGGTTCACACCGATATTCAACCTTGGTACCAGCGCATGGAAAAAGTCATTCAAAAAACTGGAGTTGCAATCTGATGCCAGCTGCAGCTGCCTCCCTGAAGTACTTGCATGGTGAAAACTTCAGAAGAAATGGCTTTTATTTTTAGAGTTGACTGGTCACACCTAATGGACTGACATGTGAGCACAGAGACCACCCTGTTCAGAACATGAAGTTGCTGTGAGAGAAGGGTCCAGCTGGGTCTTTGTAGAAGGATGGGGACAGGAAAAGAAAGAGATCTTGGATGCTGCTGGAAAGGAGACACTCTGAACTGAAGAATGAAGCAAAAAGGCTTCTTTCAGACAAGAGACATCATCAGAACAGGTTACTGTAAAAGCAAGATGCTCTTGGCTGGTGTTATGGCTGTGTCAGATGTGGTAGGCCTGACCAGCTTTTGCCTCAAGCTGTCTTCTGCTGCTCATCCATGTCACCTGAAGTGTTTTCCTGACTGAGATGCTGGATACTGGTTTTCAAGTGACAGTGTTTCCTGCAATAGAACCTTGTAAACCTAGTGCTAAGGAAACTGGAGGAATCTGCAGTGCTGGAGGAGGCACCCTTCCTCTGACAGCAGCGAGGCTGCGCTTGGCAGGATTTCTGCTTTTACTCTTCCATGTAAACGGTTCTCTCAGGACTTGATTCTGTATGGTGTGCACAGATAAAGGCTGGCTTTATTCTGTCCCCCTCGTGAGATCTGAGTCCTTACCTTACCCTTTACACCCAAAGAACATGGCCTACACTGAAATCACAAATACAGAGCAGTTATTGGAAAGGCTGGTCCTGCATGAGATATCTCTGGAATATCCCTGAAGATCAGTTTGTTCTTGTTTTAGGAAAAGGATTAAGAGCCATCTGCATGGCCAGGACTTTGTCATGCAAGAGTAACAAAGGATTTGCTGATGTGGCAGTCAGATTAGGAGCTGTACCTGCAGCTAAGTCTTCTGAGCTGTGTTGGGTAGAATCATAGAATGGTTTGGGTTGGAAGGGACCTTAAAAACCATCTTGTTCCAACCCCTGCCATGGGCAGGGACACCTTCCATTAGACCAGGTTGCTCCAAGCCCTGTCCAACCTGACCTTGAACACTTCTAGGGATGGAGCAGCCACAGCTTCTCTGAGCAAGTGTGTCAGCACTTCCCCATCCTCACAAGGAAGAATGTTACATGCCATGTAACCCTGCTCTCTGTCAGTGGGAAGCCACTGCCCCTTATCAAAGTCCCTCTCTAGCTGTAGAAACAATATTTGCCATATTGAGACAATGCAGGTTCAAGTGTGAGTGATCCTATGTACAGCCCAAAGCTTTAGTATCCTTAATTACCACCTTGATCAAGTTCTGTTTCCCTGGAAGAACAGGCAGGTTTCAGGGAATCTGATTTGTTGTGATATTTCAGGTGCAGCTGAAGTTGCTCTGTAATACAACTGCTTGCCCAGTGTGTGTTCAGGAGGGGTACCTTTATTAGTTATAACAATGGTGGTGATACAGGTTTTGGGTTTTTTCTGAATGGAGGACTAGTTCCAAATTCAGTTACGATCTGACATTGAAGGGAGAAAAAAAATGTTTACAGTACAAATGGCAGTGTGGCTGCTCTGACTTATATTTCTTTAAACTGTTCTGTACTGAAACTTGTGTTCCACAGTATCAACAGGCAATGTTCTTTTAAAGAATTATATTGAGCATGCATAAACAGAAGATTGAAGAAACCCTTGATGATAATTTCAGCACCCACCTCAACCTGAGTGGGAGGAAGAGATTTTCATGTTAAATGAGGATCTGAAGCACCAAAGGCTCAGTGACTCCACTTCTTGATGTGCTGTGCTACATGAATCAGTCCTCTCAAGATGAATATCCCTAACACTAACATGCCAATAATATTACATTAAATAAAGACTGTTTCAGGATTTTGTATCACCTTTTATAGAGTCTTAGAATGTTGGAATGGACCTTAAAGGTCATTTATTCCCAACCTCCCCTGCCATGGGCAGGGACACCTCCCACCAGACCGGGTGCTCAAGGCATTATCCAACCTGGCTTTGAGCACTGCCAGGGTTGGGGCATCCACAACCTCCCTGGGCAACTTCTGCCAGTGTCTCACCACAGGGAAGATTTTCTCCCTAATATCTAACCTAAATTTCCCCTTTTTCAATTTTCACATTGTCCTATCTCTACAGTTCCTGATGAAGAGTCCCTCTCTGCCTTTCCTGTAGCCCCCTTCAGATCCTGGAAGGTGCTCTGAGGTTTCCACACGACCTTTCTCTTTTCCAGGCTGAACAGCCCCAACTCTCAGCCTGTGTTCATAGGGAAGGTTCTCTAGTCCCCTTATCAACTTCGGGGTTTCCATGTCCTTGTGTTGGGGACAGCCAGAACTGCCCACAGTTCTGGCTAACAGTTTACAGTAAAAGTGGCTGTGTACACAATTCTGGTGTCACCTTTAAGACAATAAAACTCATCTCAAAGGCAACGCCGAGAAAATTGACTTAATAATCCAGTTATTTCATCCTCTATTCAGACCCCCCCCCATTTCTGTACGGATGAGCAGCCACTCGTACGGGCTCCGTGTGCCGGAGCCTGCACGGCCGGGGGTTCGCGGGGCCTCGGGGCGGCCGTTGGGGCGCTCGTGCCGGCCGCACCGAGCCGCGGGCGGTTACCGGGGGCGGTAACCGCCGCTCAGGGCCGTTCGAATCGCCCAATGGTGGAACCGCGGGCGACGCGGCGGCGGCGGCGGCCGGTGCCTTGCAGCCGTCCTTCTTGTCTCTGCTGCGGGCATCCTCCCCCAAGCTCGACGCACAGCCGCCCCTGCAGCTCCCGCCGCGCCGATGGAGCCCTGAAGTGGCTGCGGGCCCCGCGCGGTGCCAGCTGGTGAGAGCGCCGGGCCCGGGGAGGGCAGGGCGGGCCTGGGAGGGGGGGCTCCCCTCACCGTGTGGGCGTCCCCGCGTCCTATAGGGCGTCTCCTCACTATTTGTGCGTCCCCTCACCGTGTGGGTGTCCGAGCCCCGGGAATTACTCCTTCCTCCCTGCCTTTCGGGCTCCTTCCTGCTGGGAGGCCAACGGGAGCCATCGGGCTCGGAATAACGGCGCGGTGCGGGCGTTGGGAGCCGCCGGGCCCTGTTGGGCCTGCCCTGCCCTCAGAGCTGCGAGCAGCACACGGCCCCCAGTGTCTGGCCGCGTCTCTGCCAGCCTGAGGTGGCCACAGATTCCATGGAAAACCTACAGAGGAACTGGGACTTACGTGTGAGCCTTGTTGCTAAGGGAAGCACCGTGACAACGTTTGTCACTCGTGGTGATTCCAAAGCTCTGTCAGTGCTGGGCACGGGAGGACTTCAGACCGCTCTTGGAAAGAAGGTGATCAAAATACCCAGCAGTGTTTGGAGTTGTTCATAGCTGGCTGGGGAATTCTGTTCCTTCAGAAAGCTGTGTCTTCCTCTTCCTGAATTAAAGGAAGTGCTGTTGTGTTCCTTAAAAATTGCAGCTAGAATTTGAAAGTTTGTAAGTTAATAGTGCCATCATGTAATTGTACAAAACATTTCCACTGTTTAAAACAATTTCCATTGTCAGTATGTTAGAATTATAGTTTCTGTCCTTCCCTCATCCTGTGCTTTACAGAGAAAGTTAGAGCACACCAACTTTTGTCATTTGGGTGTATGCTTGTTGGGTTTGAGCCTTAGTATTCACTTAAATCAAAAGGAAGAGGATGTTCAGAAATTGGCACCTTTTCCTCTTAATCATTTTATTGTTTCTGTAGCAGGTGTATCTCATCTGTCAATGAAGAAATTACCTCTTTCCCCAAGACCGTGTCCAGAAAAGTCAAAAGCTTGAAAGTAACTGTAAGTAACTTTACCTAGGCTGACAATATCCTTTCTGCCAGAATCGAATTAGTGCTGCTGGTGGTTTTGTGTAAGATTTGCAATTGCATTATGCCTTTACATCAACTGAGGCATCAAGCTCCAAGATGATGACTTGAACCTTGTGTCTCTAGGCTTTTCTGTGTTGTGTCAGGTTATGGTTATGTGTTTCTGTGGAGGTTAAAGAAATGCTGTGATGCAATGGCTTTTGAGGATTTATGCTTTAAAAAGACACTCAAAGTTAAGCACATGTAAAAGAGCATGCAGGTTCAGGGTTCTAGGATGGAGTGGTCTGATGGTTTTTCTTAACTGTTAAATTAATTCTCCTCTTCTCCCTGCTTCAAATTTCTCTTTGTAATCAGATTTTGTTGGTTATAGGAACCCTTGATTTGCTCACTTGCTTTAAGATTCTGAACTTCAGTGATTCTTACAGACACCTGCTATCAATCCAGCTGCGTTTGATCTTCAATTACCAGGGTAAAAGCAGAAAATACTGGAAACAGAGGAATTGTTTGTATTAATCCTGGCTTTACAGAAGGATAGTGTGCAGTTCAAAATGGCAGATGCTACTGATAAAAAGCTCAAATGTTTACCAAGGCTGGCCACTGTTCCTCTCTGAACACTGAAGGAAATGTTGTTATTTCCAGTTTCCTTATTCACAGGTTTCCCTTCATTGTATTTCCCTTTCCCATTTGTGAGAGAAGAGCCATGAAGAACCGTTCCTCATCTCCCCCTTTGCACGTCCATGTGGATGAAAACACCCCTGTCCATGTCCATATTAAAAAGGGGCAGAAAACCACACCTGCAAAATGCCAGGTAGGAGTGTGTACCTGGCTGGTTGTAAGGGCTGCAAAGAGGAAACTGAATGGCCCTAGAAGCATCACAAAATCTTCCAGGTCTGTTTTATTGTTGTGTTAGAGCTGTGAGAATTCATTTCATATTCAGGGGTGAATTTGCAGTGACACATTTGCTATGTTGATTTGTTGAAAGATGATTTTGGTATGATATGAGATTGCTTTTCATGTTCATGTGAGAAATGTTGCTTCCAATGTGATATCATTTGGAGGATTTTTTCCCTTTTATTTCTTGGATCTATGTCCTTATAATGTTTTCTATTTGGCTTCATATCTGTTTCTGGAGGAAAGCTTTGAGGAGAGGTAGTACTTAGGCATTTCAAGTAGCATCTTGATTGTTTTAAAATAAATGTGCTTAGAAAAAGACTCTTGATTCAGACCATCTTCTGGCATTAAGGACATTCTCTGTCCACTGAGCTCTGCAGCAAAGATCTCTTCCCAGCCTTATCCACAGGAGGCACAAGGCAAAACTGAAGCTGAGGTTCTAGCTATTCTATATCCCCTTTTGTTGCTGGATATTTATGGAAAGTTGTTCTAAAAAGTTGATAGAAGTTGCTATCTCATTCTTATCTGGAGACATCCTGTTCTAAGTCTTCTATTAATTCTGTGTTTGTTGCTAATGGCAAATTTCATAATGGGATGGAATGACAGTGAAAACAATGAGTCCAATTAATTAATTGCCAGTAGGGAGTGTTTACAGCATCTGATTTTTCCCTAAGGTTAGAATTGTGCAAAAACACTTTAACCCTCCTTCCGTTAGAGCAGCTCAAATTCAATACAAATAAATGTTGATCTTCTACTTGACTGCAGAGTAGGGAAAACACTTCCAGAGCTTTCCAAAATCAATCACAGTGTCAAATGATACAGCTGCTTTTTTGTGAGGTGAATCTGGGATGGAGAAGGGATCTCACAGGGATCTGTCTAGTCCTACATCTAGCCATCCTATCAGCTGAGTGTGCAAAAACCTTTCCTCCTGGCAGGTGTCAGCTTCCTTTGGTGACTGCTACCTCATCTCACCCAATGCATCCTGTGAAACACTACTGATAGTTCCATATGAATGATCTTTGATTTGGTTTTGCAGCACTAGAAATTGCAAATGGTTCTTTAAGGGTCTGTAATTTAATTTATTTTCTCTTTCTTTCGCAAAAGCAGAAACAGAAATCAAAAGGGGATGGTGTGCGAACAGTGCGGGTGAAAACTAAGGCCCCTTGGATCCCCCCGGGCAAAACAAGTACCCGTGATACCATCTTGAAGTGGGAGGTACAGCTGGCTTTGCTCCTTAAAACAAACTTGAGGTTTAGCCCAAGTTTGGGTTGGTTTCTTCCAGGTTGAAGAGAGCAGTTGTGTAGTGAGAGAGTTGGGCAGATCTGAAAGAAGGCTACTGTCACCTACCATCTGTTTGAAGTGTCTTCTATAAATCTTTTTTACTTTTCAATATAGAAAAACTGGGAATTCATAAACAGCCTGTGGCCATGCCTTTCTGTCTCTAGAAGCCAGACACATTTATTTGGTTTTTGTAATTTTACTAGTGCCCTTCAAGATCTCATCTGGAGACTCAGCGAGGGACTACTGGTCTCAGTCTCTTCCAAAGCATGGAGTGTTTGTGTAGCATTGTGTCATATTTTCTTTCTCATGGGTTGATAGTTTTGCCTGTTGTATTCCTGGCGCTTCCTAGATTAGGATGTGAGCTTTGACTAGCTTTTCTTCTTTTTCATTGTACTCTTTCTGCATTCTTGACCTTTCCCAGATGGAAGTGAAAGAGCTGTTTGTAAATGTTTCTTTCTTTGCTAACCGTGCTGCAGTGATGTGACCCTGTCTCTGCTTTTTTGCAATGTTAGCTTTAGAATACTATTTTTAATGTTATACTAAAAAAATTATACCCTTTATTCTCAGAAATCACAAGAAGCTGTATCTAATCCTGAGTGTGAAAGGATGCAATCAGTGCTGCGCCTCAGTGACCTCTCCACAGATGATGATGCAGCTGCTTGCTGCAAAATGAACCAGTATGAAAAGAAGATAGATAACCTGATGAATATGGTGGGAACTCTGAAGAAAGAGGTGAGGAGACAGTGGAAAGACCTGCTGACTGGGGCTTTGTAGCTGATCCTTTGACAAGAGGAGGCTGGAGGCAGGTCTTGGTGCAATGGAAGGCTATTCAGGCTTGCTTGACAATTAGTCTGAATTGTTTAGAATAGCTGAAGTATCCTGGTGAGAAATTCATGAAGCCACACTATGAAACATTTCAAAATATTCATTTAATAAGGTATTGCTGTGCTTTAGCTTCCAAATAATCCCTCTTGCCCAAGGCCACAATCTGAAAACTGATGACACCAGAAAATGAAAAATACAACGTATTGATTGTCAGAAAATACCCTTATTCAATGCGATTGTTTCTTCTGATTCAGTTTCAAAAATGTGCAACCCAGTGATGTTGTGTTTTCCAGATAAATAGGCTCCTATGTACTTGACACCACTTGGGAGATGTTCCCAAGTCTCATAAGATGCATCATGGTGGGGGTAAACTGCATTTTTAATATTGAGTTAACACTCAGAGTAGCAAATCTTGTATTATTATTTTACTCAAAACTACATGGATGTCAAATCAGTGAACAAGAATAGGATTTGAGTCAAGTAGATTCTTACATCAAGCATTTTCTATTTTATTTATGCTACAAAATCTAATGGAATTAACTTACATGATTATAAAACAAAAATCAACTCTAGAACCACAGAATCATTAAGAATCACAGAATGAACTAGGTTGGAAAGACCTTTGAGATCACCAAGTCCAAGCTATGACCTAACACCTCCTCATCAACTAAACCATGGCACTGAGTGCCACGTCCAGTCTTTTTTTAAACATGTCCTGGGATAGTGACTCCACCATCTCCCTGGACAGACAACTCCAGTGCCCAGTCACTCTTTCAGTGAATTATTTTTTCCAGATGTCTAACCTAAACTTCCCCTGGAGTAGCTTAAGCTTGTGTCCTCTCATTCAATCAGTGGTTGCCTGGGAGAAGAGACCAGCCTCTACCTGGCTACAGCCACCTTCCAGGGAGTTGTAGCGAGTGATAAGGTCACCCCTGAGCCTCCTTTTTTCCAGGCTAAACAACCCCAGCTCCCTTAGCTGTTCTTCATAAGTCTTGTGTTCCAAGCCCCTCACCAGCCTCGTTGCTTGCTCTGGATGTGCTCAAGTGTCTCAATGTCCTTCCTAAAGTGAGGGGCCCAGAACTGGACACAGCACTCGAGGTGTGGCCTCACCAGTGCCAAGTACAGGGGAAGAATGACTTCCTGCTGGCCACACCATTCCTGATCCAGGCCAGGATGCTGTTGGCCACTTTGGCCACCAGGGCACACTGCTGGCTCATGTTCAGTTGGCTGTCACCAGTATCCCCAGGTCCATTTCCACCTGGGCACTGTCCAGCCACTCTGTCCCCAGCCTGTAGCACTGCAGGGCTTGTTGTGGCCAACATGCAGGACTTGGCACTTGGACTTGTTAAAGATTGGAAAAGACCTCCAGGATCATTGAATTCAACCTTTATCCATCACCACCTTATTAAATAAACCAGAGCACTGAGTGCCGTGTCCAGTTGTTCCTTGAACACCTCCAGGTATGGTGACTCCACCACCTCCTTGAGCAGCCCTTTCCAATACCTGACAACCCTTTCTGTGAAGAAATTCCTCCTAATGTCCAAGCTGAACATCCCCTGACACAGCTTGAGGCCATTTCCTCATGTCACTTGTCACCTGGGAGCAGATACTTCATTTTTTTTAATACTTTCAATAAGTTAATTGACTCTGAATGGTTCATTGATTTGGGATGTGGATTCTGTGTATCAAAGCCCCTGTTTTAAGTTTTATTCCAATATCCTCAGGTCAAGCTGCAGCAGATGGAGGAACAGGAGGAAATGACAATGCGTCTCCTGGAGGAGCAGAAGGAAGAACTGAATGAGGTCACACAAGAGCTGGTACAAACGGAGAATGAGAACACTCGGCTCCGGCGCAACATCGAGCGCATAAAGGAGGAGAAGGACCTGACTGTGTAAGAAAGCTTCACTGCTCACTGTTCCTGCACTAGTGCTATCCACAGGCACCTTCCTTCTTTATTGCTCACATGATTTGAGGTCATAGCTGCTGTTGAAGAACTGATGCACTTGGATTTTTTGTCACCTTTTAGAAGGGGGCTCCAATAGCTGCAGAGAGGGGCTCTAGCATGGTTTTTGGAATGGAAAAAAACCACTACTTTGTGAGGAACCTGAGAGCAGCTGCCTTGTGTGGAGGGTCAGCCTAGCTCTGCAATTAGTATTTTGATGATTAAGGGATTCTGCTTGAATTGTGATGCTATTGAGAGAACAATAAATTAATAAACATGGAGCTGAGAACTAGAGGAGGATTTTTGACCTTTATAAAAATCATACAGAGCCAGGAGTGATAGCCCCTGAGAGGACTGATCCATGGGCTTTGTTCATAGTGATCCTGAAGGTCTGCAGGTCTGACATTTTTGCATCTGCTTTGTATCTAAGGAATTAGTGAAGTTTGTGTCTCCAGGGGGACATTAGTGTTTTAGGAGAGTTAGTTTTATTTTTTCCTTAATAAATATCCCTTGGAAGTTAATACTTTGTATTCCTTTTTCAGAAAACTCTGTGAACGCTTCTGAGATTACAAGTGCTGGCCAAAAACATTGAGCTGCATATCTTGGTGTGCTTTTCTGTTTTCTGTTTGGCCATTTGGAGTCTTATTTCTGGTGTGGCATAAGTGCCCAGGAAAAGCACAGCATTGTGTTTTGGGTTTAGCAGTGCATGCAGTTTTGGTATAAGCCTGATTTGTCCCCTCTAAATTTCATAGCTGTGATCTTAGCAAGCTCCTGGTGTCTGCTTACTGTGTTTTCTCAAAACAGCTTCCACACTGAAAGAGGGTAAATCTTAAGCAGTTTTTGTTTAGAGCTTTTATCCTCTGATTTGGGCTTTTTATAAACCAAATAAACTCTATATCAATAGTGGCTGGTACAGCTCCCAAAGCTTCTTGTTTCTCTGATGGCTGAATTCTCCTTGCAGGCTAGAGAAGGAGTGCTTGCAGCAGGAGAAGGAATGTTTGATGACCAAGCTGAATGAAGCAGAGAGGGATGGAGCAGCAGCTGCCAGACAGATTCATGCCCTGAAAAATACCATTGGGAGGCTCAATGTTGTAGGTGTCCCTTTGGTTCTTGCTTTTACTACATTGTCATGTTATATGGCTGTCTTAGAAAAGTAATGTTAGAATTGCTAATCCAGCTAAACCTAAGGAAAAGTGGAGGGATTTAACATCCTTAAGGTATTTGCTGGTTTGGTTTTAAAGTGGGATATTAACTTCCAATTACCTTCTGCACAGAAGTGAACAATTATTTCCTTTTGTTCATATTTTGTGGGTTTTGTTTGAGTTGATGTGTTTTGTTTTTCTCATCCCTTTGTTTGTTTATTGTTCTTCCTTCAGGAGAAGCACATGAGCAGCACAGATATATGTGCTCTAACAAGACAGAAAGAGCTTCTGCTCCAGAAATTGAGCACCTTTGAGGAAACCAACCGAACACTCCGAGAACTTCTTGCAGAGCAGCAGTGCCGGGAGGTGAGAGCTGCTGTGTATGGAACCTGGCTGATTACAGGAGGCTGTGTTCTCTCCTGGGCTGGGAGGGAATTTTGAGTTTGAACTCTTTTTCCCAGCCCTGCAGCAGACCCTGTCAACCCATAAATGTTGGATAGTTTTTATTTGGGTTTTTTTTCTTTATTGCTGCCTAATTCATAGAGTAAGACTGGCTTTTCTGCTCTGAGGATGGCAGAGCCTCTAAGTCTTTGACTGCAGCACTGCTGTGTTGCCAGCTCTCTCCTCTGGATACAGCTCTATCTGCTGATCCTGTTGGTCTCAAACACTGCTGCTGCACTTGGATTGCTGGAGTCTGAGGACTTGATGTGGCCTCAGCTGGTGGGAGCCTACAGATATTCAGAAGTTTGATTTTGTTGGCTGTGTGGGCAACAACAGAGAAATTTGAAACAATTCTGTGCTGCATGTACAGAACAATTCTCTGTTGTTTGTAAGAGCAGTAGAAAAATGAAATTTGTATTATTTCTGTAGTTTATATTCCATTTCAGCTAAAGCAGGCTGATGGTAACAGTTACTTCAGCCACAAGTGAGGCTGGATAAAAATGTGAATTCTTCCACATGACTTTCCCTGAGTAGTGGGAGAGTTCAGAATGATCTTACATTGCCATCATGCTTTTTGTTTTTTTTAATCTTTACTGGGAAGTGGAAAAGCTTTCTGAGATGGATAATTATGAAATATTGGATAATTATGAAATATTCAGCAAACATGATGTTTCTCTATATCTTCTGAGAACTGCTGCTGCAACTGGGAGGAAATAGCTGATTTTCCCAGTTCCATTTAAAGAACCTGTATAAAATTGACTTTTTACTTAACAATTTTTCTCATGCATTTATTTTGTAGAAAGATGCCCAGAAGGTACTGGATCGGCAAGCGTTGCTGCTGAAAAGGCTGGCTGACGCAGATGCAGAGAACATGGTAAGCAAACCCCAATCTCTCATTTCTTTAATGATACAGCAGAAAGATCTGAAATGGCAAGCCCTTCTTTGTCTTATATTCTGCTGTCAAATCTTACACTAGTGCCTTTTAGATCAATAAAAAAATTATTTGAGCTTTTTTGGTAATCAGAGCCACTACATTTTTCCTCTGGTTAACAATCTGCATTTCAAAGTGGGTGGGTTTTCATTGCCTTTGAAATATGGGGGCTTAGAATGGGGATAATTCTGTCTATTGGGCTCTGTCACTGAATGGGTTACCTTGTGCCAGTTTTTGTTAATTTCCTTCTCTGTAAACTGAGACAAGAGTTCTTCTGGGGATGAGGATGCTGTTGTTGTGGATAACAGACCATGCCACAGATCAGGTGGTCTTGACAGGGAGGCAGTTACACCTCTTGCCTTCTACCTGCTGTCCTAAATGTGTTTGTTCCTGAACATCTGTGTGGTGTTTGTTTTTCCAGCAACTTCAGATCAGGCTTCAGGGAAAGGAAAAGGAATTGGAAAGCCTCACTATTCAGATAGTGACAGAAAAGGTAATTTTTTTTTTTTTGGTTTTCCCTCTCTTTTCTACTTTCCAGTTCTGTAAAACCATAGGCAGTCCAAAAGATGAGGTGGTTTGCAGACTGCTATTTTGAGATCAGATGACTGCTTATAAAACTAGGCAAATACCAACTCTCACACCGTTGTGGGTTCCATATTTTGCTAATAAGACACCTGTCACAAGGATGGATAGGTAGAATTCTCTTTGCTTGGGCACTGAATTGCCATTCTGTTTAAAGACCTGTTGGTTCCCAATGGCAAATTCCAATCTGTTCCTTAGTTTAGGAAGTAAAGGGGGAATGCAGTGGAAGAGATCAAATATGAAGGATATTTTGCCCTGGAACATACCTTCCAGGCCAGTCATTCACACGTATTGTAAAATAAATGGCTGCTCATTTTGGTCCCTTTTTGTTGGACTAAAAGCTGTGAGGGTCCATCTGGAGGTGGCTGGAGATCATTCAGTGAAGAAATCTGAGATTACTACTGCATATTATAAAATGTTCCTTCTATCATCTTGTTGAGTAAAAGCATGTTTGTCTTGTTCTTGCTTATGTAGGAACAAGCAAAGAAAGCATATGAACTCTCCAAAACTATGGAGGCTATGAAAGCCCATTTACAAGCCCAGCTGCGGAGCAAAGAAGTTGAGAACAACCGTCTGGCCACACAGCTGCGGGTATGTCTGCTCTGCTCCCTGGGGATTGTCTCTTACTTTGCTCCCATGGACTAAATTCACTCACAAGGGGAGTAGCACAAGCTTCTTACAAAGTCTGGTTGACTGAAATATTGGCTGATGATGTTCATGCCATTAACACACAGCATAATTTTCAAATTAAGTAAGAAAAAGAGAAGTCTTTTCACTTTTGAGGCATGAGGCAAAATCTTAGCCTTAAGGTCTATGTGCATTAATTAGATTTTATTTTTCCTAAGTTAGTTACTCCATAATTATTGAAATGATTGCTTTGGTTTAGTCAAGTATCAAGACAAACTGAAACTATTTAATTTGCGTTTTTGGAAAAATGCTGTGCCAGTTTGAGCACTCTTGTTCATCTGCTCTATAGTATTAATGAGGAGGATAAAGTACCCCTGGTTTATTTTGATTAGAGTTTTATATTTAGCATATGTTAGGATGATGTTACAAGGAACATAAATGTGTTAATAGTTTAGAGCAGCTTTAATCTGTTCTAGTAAGAGCTGCATAAAGCAACATTATTATATGCAAACATTCCTTCAATAAAAAGAATTTTCTCAGGTAAATTGACAGACTGTTAAAACGGTATTTATTTTGGTTGGGAGAGAAATCAGTATTTTAGCAGCTTATGAAAGAAGAAAGGAAGACTCTTGGAAGAAATGGAAGATGTCATGCTGCCATCTCTTTCAGCATTTAGACAGGATTGTGTAGGTGAAATCTGACTGCAAATACCTCCAGGCTGAACACTGGGGATTTTTGCCTGGTTCTCATCACCATTTCTAGGAAATTAGTTGCTGCTTTGGGTTTGCGGGTGTAATACGGGCATTAATCCATATGGTGGGTTTTGTTCCACTGCAGAATGTGGAGATTAGTGAAGCTCAGCTTAAGGAAGAGCTGGAACTTGCCTTGGAACAGCAGAAAGACACGAAGATGAAGGGGGATGACGATAAAGAGGCCCTGAAGAAAGCAATCCGTGCACAGAAAGAGCGAGCAGAGCGGAGTGACGAATATGTGCAGAGACTGACTGCTCAGCTAGCAGAGAAGGTACCTGCTGAAGCAGGAGAGGCCTAGTTTGAGGTCATGCTTTTAAATTGTTGACTTTTGGTAGCAGCTCTGGGGAGCATCTCTTGACTAATGAAATTTATTTCTGTCTTGATACCATGGCCCATTTATGCCAAGTTTAGAACAAATACAGTTTGCTCAGCTGTCACTGTATTCACTGCATGTCCTAAGTAAAGGGCATCTCTGTGTATCATCTGCATATCTCACACCAGTGATTATTTTGTCTTCTCCCTTACTTTTTTCCTCTTGTGTTTCCCTTGTCTGACAGGAAAATACTATTGCTGAGGTCCAGGCCAATCTTGAGTCCTGGAAGACTCGTTGCAGCAAAATAGTGAAGGAGAAGGATGACCTTGAACTGGAAGTTGTTTCACTGAACAGGTTAGAGTAAAATCGATGCAGAGAAAGAAGTATGAGTGGGGATGTGTTTAAAGTTCAAGGATAATTTAATTGAATAATAGCATTGAAATTAACTGGATTGCTTGTAAGTAACCAAGCAAAACCAGCACCGCCTAAGGACTAGAACAGAATTTAAGAGGTGGAGAGAGACATGTGACTTCTGCTGCTGACTTGCCACAGCAAAGGCAGACTCTTTAAGGTTTACTGACCCTTAAAATTGTATCTTTGCCATTTTGTAATGCTTTGAATTAAGATTATTTTTGTTTAGAGATATTTTTGAATAACTGGAATGGAAGATATTAAAAGAGATAAGTAGTATAGTTGATGCCAATTTTGTTATGAAGGTAAATAAATGTGTTAGTATCACTGCAGTACAGTTGTTGCTGCAGGGAAAAGTAGGTAGGTGTGAGTTGAGAGAGGCATATCTTTATCCTGTGCATCTTTGAGACAATTCATTTGAGCTCCAGGGGGACAACTCCAGGTACTTTCCAGGAGGTATAAAAAGGTTGAAGTAGTCAAACAGTGAAACAGAAAGGTGTGCATACATGACTGGAGAAGGAAGATGAAAGGATAGGGAAAAACTATGTTTCTGAAGCTAGTTTTCAAAGGCTAGGAGCCTTACTCTTGTCACTTAAGGACTAATTTTCTTTCCATGTGGCAGCCGTATTGCAGACTTGATGGAACAAGTGGCAAGGATCCAGGAGAAGACACGGGACGAACATGAAGCTATGGGAGATAAAGTGCAGCAACTGACTGGAGAGAACCATGCTTTGAAGAGAGATAATGATAAACTAAAGGTCAGTGACTCTAAGAGTTTGAAGATCGAATGCTAGGAGGAAAAGAAGAGGGAATTATAACAATTTGCTTGGCCATCGAGGACAGAGTCAAATTGCACCCATTGCTTCTATACAGTTTCAAACCTGTTCATATAACCTGACTGTGACAGGACCAGTGTGCTGGGAGGAGACAGAGAAAGTGTACATACTGGGAGAACTGTGTTTCTTCCATCTTTTGGCTACGAGTATCTCCAGCTACTGTTTCATCTAGCTGGGATCTTAAATCTCGTCCTTACCTTCATGCCGTTGACCAGAGAACAAACAGCTGCTGTAGCTCATACAGAGAGAATGGTAATCTCCAGAACAAAAAAATGACTGGCATATTTCTCCTGTTGTCCTTTACCATGAGTGATCTTCTGTGTGACCTACATCTTTTCTTCCATCCCAAACCTCTGTGCTCTGCTGATGCAAATTTGGCAGTCTACTGAAGTCTGGAAAGTTTTGGCAACTTGCATGCACAAAACTCTTATTTTCTCAGTCTAGACAACATTGGACAGCTCACTTGGCAGGTACTTCCAAGCACTCAATGGAAAATGTTTTCTTTTTTCAGGCTGCTCTGAGCTCAATGGAGGACAAGCTGAACCGAGCACAGATGGAATTACAGCATCTCCAGAACTCTGTCAGGAGCTATGAAGCTATGATTGAAACCTACACGGCACAGGTGGGTCTCAGAACCTTCAGTCCTTGCATAAAGGTGTTTTCTCCTTCCACTGTGGCTTATTCTGTAATGCCTTAGCTATTGCTAACTGGAGCAGTTTCAATTACTCCAAGGCATTGCACCCATGTGTTGAAAACTATATATAACAGATAAAGTCTGTGGTCTTTTTTTGAATGTCCAGGCACAGAAGGCCCGAAAGGATGCAGATGAGCTGGCAGCAAGACTGGAGAGTTGTGAAAATGAGAACCAGACAATGAGGGATGAAATGAACAAGGAGATTGAAGAGGTAACTATCCTTCTAAAGACATGTTGTAGACATTCATGGATCTTAGTGTTCTGAATCTAGTGAAAAACAGCTGTGATTTATCTTGACTCTGCCTTTTGCATCAGGTTTTTTTCTCAGGACTTGTTCAAT
Organism: Acrocephalus scirpaceus scirpaceus; assembly: GCA_910950805.1. Lineage (NCBI taxonomy): Eukaryota > Metazoa > Chordata > Aves > Passeriformes > Sylviidae > Acrocephalus > Acrocephalus scirpaceus. The sequence continues at coordinate 6,021,019 of OU383790.1, read as the reverse complement.
AAGTTTTGCTGAATGAACATTTAGCAGCTTCTTTTTGATTATATGACATTCTTCAGATGTGTATAAATTATTTAGCGTGTCCTTTGCTGCAGAAGTAGTGGTTTAGAACAGTGGATTAGGTAGGTTACACCATTATCTGATGTGGAACAGCAGACCTCAAAAGCACAGCTTGTACTTCTAGAAAAATTGAAGCTCACAATCCAAAACACTCATTCTTACACTATCCATATGGAATGTCAGATCCTAAGTCAAAGCTTTTTCGAATAGGAAAAGACCTTGGGCGTTGAACTCCAGCACTGGCCAAATATCCACACAGTGTCATCATAGTCGTGGACTAACAAAACTTCATTGAAGCTGAGAAATTTTTTGGTCTTGGTCTTAGGAACATTTGAAAGTTCTTCACGTTTTGTTCTTTGATTATAGGCTCGTACGAAACTCCAGGGCCAGCTTGCTGATCTGGAAAAACTGCCTGAGATCCTGAAGTACACTGAGTCACAGCTGGCAGAGTGCCATGAGCAGCTCATGGGTTATGAGAAGAAGAACACAGACCTGTGTGCCATGATTGCAGATCTCCGTCAGCTGGTAAGGGACTGGCAGAAAACGCCCCTACCAGTGAACCCCTGAACTCTGAAAGCAGGATGAGTTTCTAGCCACAGCAAGGTTCAAACTTCGTCTCTGTTCTCGTCTCTTTTTGAAAAGATTAAACGTGCACTGCAAAATAAAAGTGTGTGCTATGTCTTTGTGCAAGAAGTTAGCGGCTTTGCTGGCAGCATTCCTTTAGATTTGAAAGGTTTCACATCCCTTGGTGCAGAATCTTTCTGGGACTTGTTAGCAGCTGTGGCAGCACTTGCTAATGCTAGCCCTTGCTTCTGTTACCTCCATCCTCTTGCCTGCTTTCCCTTCTGTAGTTTTCTGCTGATGATGCTGGTCCAACCATTTTCTCACTCTGATTTCAGGTTGTTTTCCCAGTTTCTGGTTTTTATTCCCAAAGACTGTGTAGGTATTGCAGGACGATATCAGACAGAGATGACTTCTACAACTGTGCCTCAAGACAGCAGATGATCTCTTTCTGACCACTTTAGTCTGCTTGGTTTGGAATTATAAACCTCCCTGGTGTTTCAGGCTCTGATGCTGCTGTGGGCTGCTGGCATGCTTGTGGCTGCTGTTTTTGTGTGTGTGCTTGGCTTGCAGGTGCTGTTCTATAAGCATGAATTTATGAACCTGGCTTTTCTTTTTCAGTACAGATGAGTTTTCCTACACCTTCCCAGACTAACTGGAAGCATCAGCTAAATGGATGTTTAGGTTTTTTCTATCCACTATTCTCTTTCAGAAGCTCTCTAGAAGCTATAAATAAAGTTAAAAAGTTATAAATGGAACATACTTCCTTCTGAGAGCTGCATATGTTTTAGGTGGTTGAACATGTGTGTGTAGTGACTACTCTGTGAAGTAATTAATTCCTGTAATTTTTAGATTGACCTCCAGGGGGACAAAATGGAGATGACAAGAGAGAGATATCAGTCTGCCCATGAGGAGAAAAAGCAACTCACCTTGAAGGTGGAGGAGCTAGAAAGGTTAGAAATACTAGGCTCTCTTGCTTTTTTAACCTTCCATTTCCATTGTTTTTACAGGGGATGGAAACAGCTTCAGGGGATTGAACAGTCTTGTTCCAGTTCCCCACATGCCTCCAGGATTCTGTGCATTTCTTATCCCACAAGGTTCTCTAGTCAGTAGCTGTCCACTGAGAGTTATATGCTTTTGCAGCAGCACCTGTTGTGAATGTTGTTAGACAGGATGATGGCTTAGACAGCAGAGAAAACAGCTCCTTGTCCAATCCAGTCTGGCAATTCTGATTTCAGAATTTTTACCTATGTTTATAAATTTCTTTTAGTCACAATGTCTCAGAAAATGCAGATATATGGGTACTCTGTAGGTCCTTCAATCTTTGAAATGTTGATTTGAGGACTGGAGAACTGTTTCTTGAGGCTCGCACCTTTCAAGGGGGAATAGAATCTATTACCAGAGGAGCCAGGACCTGACAAAAATCAGAATGAAACACACTCCATTTAAAATGAATAGGTTTCCTTCCCTTATTGTCTTAAACTAGAAAACTAGAGTCCACGAATGCCCAGAACATAGAATTCCTTCAGGTCATAGCAAAACGTGAGGAGTCGATCCACCAGTGTCAGCTGCGGCTGGAGGAGAAGAGCCGTGAGTGCAGCTCCCTGGCACGTCAGCTGGAGATGGCCATTGAGGATGCCAAAAGACAAGTGAGTAATTTCTCATGTTTGTGAATTCAACCAAAGCTACCCAGGCTGTGAAAGAGGAACAGCGAGAATGCTGAAAATACCTTCTCAGCTTATGACCAAACCTATTAAAATCATAGTGTTCAGTGAAATACAAGTAATGTATGCTGGTGCTGTTTGTCAGCGCTGTTGAAGAATTGAATTCAGTTTGCTACAGAGAAAAGCACAAGACTGAGCTGCTGCTTACATATGAGAATGTGTCAGCTAAACTTTAAAGGGCTTTTGTGGGTAATGGGTAGGGAAAAACCATTCTTCCATAGATATCCCATTAACAGAGTTATTCTGTGTAGGTGGAACAAGCTCGAGAACGAGCAGTCTCCAGAGAGAGGGCAGCCCAGTCCAAGATGTTGGATTTGGAGACCCAGCTGAGCAGGAATAAAACAGAGCTGAACCAGTTGCATCGCAGCAAAGAGGATGTGAGTGGCTTGTGGGGGATACTTTTGCTGTACTAGTGGTGCCCTGGCAATAACTGGATTCCATAAATCATCCTGTGGATGTGCTGCTGAAGTCATACAGAGCTGTGCCTGATTGTGATGTGCTATTGTGTATGTCCATGTCTTGTGTGATTCCCTTGGAATGGAGAATGTCACCCCACTCCCCTCCAAATTACTATAATCTCGCAATTAGGGGCTTTCAGGGAAAGATATGGGAATAGGAGTAGCAGTTCTTTATTAGGAATAAAAAAAAGAAAACAAAATACAAATGCAGTAGTACAAAGGCAAGCAAGCAAGCAAAACAAAAGTCCTGAAAAACCCTGACAGAATGAAGGATATGACCTGGCACTCTGGTGGTAAGGGTGTTGGAAGCAGTCCAAATAAATCCTAGATGAGGTTCTGTGGAGTACAGATAATGGAGTAGGAAAAGTCCAGTGGTGGTGAGATGAGTCTGATCTTTCTCTGGTGGAAAAATCAGGTGCCCACTGTTCCTGAGTCTATTTTTATCCAGGTAGGAATGGTTGGCTCCCCTCACTGGGTGGAGCATCTCCCAATGGGATGATGTAATGTGTCATGTCATTGGTGAGTCTTAATGGCCCATTACCAGCAGATATCCCTGATGATGTCATGTGTGATGTCATTGGTGAGACTTAATGGCCCATTAGCAGAAGATATCTCCCTTGAGGATGGACAGGTGGTGGAGGAGATAAGAAACACTGCCACACCTGGTTTTAACAGCTGGCCCATTATCAGAAGGCATCTGCCCCCCTCCCCCTTGGAGTTACAAGAGATAAAGAAATATCTGCTTTTACAACAGATGAAATAGAAGACCAATCCCTTGGCTACCCAACCCAAGACACACCAATTCAGGACTGTGTAGTAAGTGATAGGCAAGTGAGAGTACAATGATGTGAATGAACTTGGTGTAAAGTTGTGTGTAAGAAAAGAATCAGACTTTCCTTGTGTTCAAAGGTAATTTGCACCAGGTATCATAGACAGATTTCAACTTCATTTTGCCTGTATCAGAGAGAGTGCAATTTCTCTTTTAGAGGAAAGGATTCCTTCTAGAAGGAGGACTGGAAATCTTTTGTCATGTCCTATTTACTTTGCTTTCTTGCTTTCATTTTACTTGGAATTGTGTTAGCTGATGGATCAGGTCAAGTTGCTTTTCAGAAAAGAGTGTTTTTAATTCCCCATAACCACAGCTAATATATTTTAAAAGCCCAACTGATTAGCCACGTTGTCCCCTGCTTTTATCAGCGGGTTGCTGAATGGAGTTGGGAATGAGCAGAAATTATAAATATCACAGCACCATCTATGGTAATGTCATCTCCTGCTGTGCTAATTCTGGCTCTCCTCAGCACTTTGGGGGAAGAGTTTAACATGAACAGGATGAATGTTGCTGCCTTTCAGCCTGTTTTGTGCTCCCCTGTGCAGGCAGAGCGCCGATACGAAAGCCGCCTCCAGGACCTGCGGGATCGGCTGGAGCAGTCGGAGAGCACCAACCGCAGCATGCAGAACTACGTCCAGTTCCTCAAGTCTTCCTACGACAATTTTTTTAGGGAAAGTGCTTTTCTGGGCTCCCCCAGCCACACTCGCTCTCTTCTCTGAGCACAATGTCCTCCTTGCACCTTTTTTAAGCATACAAAAGGAGCTTTGTTTCAAAAGCCATACTGATAGAGAAAACTGGATGGCATTTCACGGTCACTGTTGGGAGATTTTTTTTATTGCAGAATGAGAAAATAAAATGATACTGGCATCTGATCAAAATGTGGGGCATCAGCAATACTGGTTTGGTGCTGGAGGTTGGTGTTACACCATAAACTGAGCCCCCAAACCAGGTGGTTTTGCATATAATGGAAAAGATCCTTTTCCTCCTGTCAGGTCATGATGGTTTCAGCTCTTAAAACCTTTCGGAGGTTTGTTGAGTGTGTTAATTTTTGTAAGAGCTCTCTTCGTGCTTTATTTCTTATTTGGTTTCTCTGTTGGGGAGCTCATGTGGGGGTTTTTTGCTTGTGGGATTTTTTAAATAACTTTTTTATACTGTTGGTGTGATGCTGAAAATAACTGAGGTGCCTGGGCTCTACACTCTCAAGAGATAATCCGCACAACTACAATGTTTGTAACAATTTTATACCAGAAATTATGAGTTTTGTTTGGTTTTTTATACTTGATTCTTATATACACCCTGATCCTTACCTTTATTTGTGAGTATGATGCTAGCATTGCTTTACTCCTCTTACTGTGATTTTCTGATCCGGAGTATACCCACCCAGAACTGAGCCAAAACAATCTAATTTTGAAGGAAATCAGTGTCACTTCATTTGGGATTTTGGTGCAAATGCCATGTGAGTTCTGGGTGTGCGTGAAATCCTGACTTTGTCTTAAGCCAGCCAAGGAGCAGCTGCAGATACTCAACTTCTTCATCAAATTCCCATGCACCTTCTGGAAAATCAGGTTTTTTGTGTGTCAAGTCTCTATCTAAAGTCCATGTGCTCTCTAGTGTCCTTTTGTTTCTACTGAATGGTTTGTAGCGGGACAAAAATAAACCTTGTTTTTATTTTTCTCTCTTTTGTATCCTATTTATATGTTATGTGATGTGGTCGTTGGCAGTATTTGTCATAGAAGTTTTCTAAACTAATCAATTTTCTAAAGATCTGTAATTGTGTGTGTTTTAACACTAAAAATTCCAGAATTGCTGGGGGAGAAACCAATAAACTACATTTTAATTGGTTATGGTGAGGATTTTCTCTTCAGGTGTTGTGTGTGTCTGAGTTTGGAAAAGCAAACACACTCCAGGGCTCTTGGTACAGGCAGCTGAATTCAAAACTGTTTCTGTGGTTCATGGGTGGAGCCTTCCCTCTGCTTCTGCGACCGTGGCTAAACAGCGCAAGGCGGCTGCAGCCCTTCCTCGACGAGAATACAGAGAATATTTGCCGCAGAAAAGTGGGAAATCGGTGAACCTGCGGCTGTTTCCCGGCCCGCGTCCTTAGCGCACCGCTGCCGGGGGCGGGACTCGAACCCGCGGCGCCAGGCCGGGCCCTGCCTGTCCGCCAGGGGGCGGCACCGCCCCTTCCGCCCGGCACGAGGCGGATGCGGCCATTGCGGCCCGGAAGGGGCGGGATGGGGCCGGCCCGGCCGTGAGGGACCCCTGGGACCGCGCGGGCCCCGCTGGGCCGGGGCAGGGTCGTGATGGAGTCGTGGGAGCTCCGCTTCGACACTCTGGAGGCCCTGCGCCTCTCCAGCAAGGGCCGGCTGAGCTACTACAGCCGCTGGGAGGAGGATGAGGTGAGGGCTCGCCCCGGGAGTTGGCCCTGCCCGCTGGGAAACACCGACTGCTCATCCCGGTTACACGCAGGGCTTGAAATACCCCAGACCGGGTCCAGTCAGGGAGCGGGGCTGGCCCGAGGGGGTTCAAATGTCCTGCAAAAGTAGGAAAGTCCGGAAAAACTGTTGGTAAGACAGCAGGGAAAAGGGATAAATGGGTTACTGAGCTGAGATGATAAAGCAGCTACTGACTGTGCAGATGTGCTCATGGTGTGTTAAAGTTCTATTGAATGTTAAGGCTGTGTCGCGTTCACGGAGAATGTTTTCTCTCAAGGCTGCCTTGGAAGGGTGTGTGGCTCCCGTTGAGCTCTCCTCTTACTGCGGCTGGGTGCTGGACAGCCTTGGTGGGCAGTTAGCCCAAGAAATCACACCCTCCGGGACCTCAACGCCCAAACAATCCACTCCACTCCCGAAAAGGGCATCTGCGGAGAAGATCCCGCCTGGCAGCCAGCGGAGCTCTTCACCACCTTCATCTACAGAGCCCAGTGAGACCAAGGTAGCTCTCTGATTATAATCCATATGTTTATGGAGCAGCTGGGAGAAAAAAAAGTCCTAACTTGCTGCCATAACTTGTCAGATTAAGGCGGGTTTGTGCTCTGTTAATTTATGGGGAAAACATCCTCAGTTTTAATGTTTTTGTAGCATGAACAGGTGATGATAAAAAGAGTATTAACAAGATTTTCATAGAAGAATGTTTCACAGTAGACCCAAAGCAAACTCCATTTTTCACCATAACTGAGGAAAATAGTTGGAGCTCTGTTGTGATATGGATTAGCAGCACAGGATTCATCCATTTGGAGGGATAAAGTCACAGAGGAGGGTCAGAGCTGTTATAAAAGTCCATGAGTAACCACACAGGGTTCTCTGGAGTCTCTGAGTGACTTAGATGTATTCTGACTCTATTTTATAAGGCAAAAGAGTAGGAAGCTGGGCAATGAGCAGTTGAGTTTTGGAAGTAATTAAGTTGATGAGGCCATTTCATTATTTCCCTCTGGAAAGAGAAATGTCCATTGTTTTGTTCAATGATAGCTTCACCACATGACAGTGATACTGAGCAGCAAAGTTTTGTTGCTTTCATCCCGCCTCTAGTGAGACTTAAAAAATATACTGTGAGGAAAAGATATTAATGAAGCAGCAAGATGTGATAAACTTCATAAGGGAGTCTCGAGACTCCTCCTGAAGAGTGATTCAAAGTATAAACCTGTCCTGACTTCTTCCAGTGTAACATCTTCCCTGACTGTTCAGAGGACATGAGGGGTTGTCTGGGCTTTCCAGGTGTCAGTTGGCCTTTGTCAGAGTCCTTGAGACTCTTGGTATGAATGCCCCCAGTTTTAGTGATTGGAAAAGTAATTATCCCAATCTCATAAATGTACTGGAGGATACTCAGTATAGTGAGGTTGCATGGCTGGAGTACATAACTGCTCTAGAAATGTGTATTTGTAGATCCTTTTGTTTGTTTCTTCACAAATAATAGTTTAGGAGACTTTTTTTATCTGTTTTCCTCCATGAGTTGCTGATGCTGAGCTTAGCTGCTGATTTTGCTTTTATGCTGACCATGCAGGAAAATGATCATCTTAGTGTCCTGGAAATTAATCAAGAAGTTGTTCCAGCAGTTCTGTCATCTAAAGTTGCAAAAGTTGAAGGCTGCATCCGGATGTATGAAGAGATGCACAGGCAGAAAGCAAAGGTAAGAAAAAAATATTGAGGGGGTGTCTGTGAATCCCAGCAGAGCTCCACAGTCAGGACTTGCAAGGACAGCAAGTTACAAATGTTGGGCAGTTTAGTTTGTGTTTTCTTCTGTCCACATTGTTCAATGACTGCCTTTGGTGCCCCTCTGTGATGCAGGAGAGGCTGAGGCAGCGGCAGGAGGAGCAGGAGCAGATGGTGAGGGCAGCCTATGCCCAGGCCAGTGAGCAGCTGAAGCGCTTTGATGAGCTGAGGGAGCTAAAGCGGCATCAGGAATTCCAGGAATTGCAAGAAGTAATGGAGAAGAGGTGAGATTACCTCTGGTATCATTAGAATTTTATAGCACTTAATCAGTGAGGGTTAATTCCCGTTCCTGACGATTCTGTACTAGTCACTTGTGGCTGGAAATCTCACCTGCTGCTTGTCTTACAGTAGCTATCCTGTTAGAGTTTGGCTGTTAGAGTAGATGTCTGGCTATTGTTGAGGTTTCAGGTGTTAAAAAAAGACAATATTTGTGACAGCTAAAGTTCCTTTAGCTTGTTTTAAGAATAACTTACTGTGTGTTAGTTTGTGTTTTGTCTCCTGAATGTCTTGAATACAGTTCTTTTGTCTTTATGTGTATTGTAGCTCGAAGGAGGCTCAGGGGCAGCAAGAGAAGTTGAAGGAAGAACACCGACATAGAGCAAAGGTCTGAGACTCTTAAGAATTGTTTCATAGAAGACCATGACTGCTGGGTGGGAACTGGAAAGGCCAATTGATTTATTTGTATTTCCATGACATTCTGAAGTGAGGATGGATTTTCTGGTGCTATCCTGGGCTCCTGCTGCAGTGTGGAAATGCAGTAAAAGCAATTGTGTCATAGGAAAGGGAAGGCCCTGTAAAGCTGGAGTCATCAGACCAGGAAGGAACTGTACAATTGGAGTTATTGAAGTATTTTATGATTCTTGTGGCTTTATCTCCCCAGATATTGAACTTAAAATTGCGTGAGGCAGAGCAGCAGAGGCAGCGCCAGGAAGAGCTGGAACGTTTGCGCAAGGAAGAGGGCCAGGAGAGACTGCGTCGCCTTTATTCCATCCAGGAGGAACTGCTGCAGCTGAACCAGCAGATTGATCCCAACTACAGGCACAAAGACTTGCCCAGAATTGATCTGTCTGCATACAGCAATCGTGGCAACCAGATCTGTGGACTGGTGTCAGGGCTCATCCGCACCACGAGCGAGGTACAGGCTCTGGAGCTGTTAACTTTGGCTGTCATTCCTTCATAAAGCTCCCTGTGGTTGTCTTCAAAGGCAGCTTGTCATGAGGCTCTTAAATGAGATGTCACAGCAATGTTTTTAGATATTCATCCTATAAAGCACCCAATTTCAAAGGGGAATTCTTTCCTCTGGCACTTCAGCTGTTCTCTTGAAAACAGCTTATCAAAATGCATGAGAACTTCTGCAGGAGAAAGATTCAAATTAAATTGCTGTAAACTCTTGGTGCTGTAAAGTTCCCTCTGTGACAGTGGACTGGTTCATGAATTGTTAAATACTGAACATCTTATGATTCTCCTCTGCTCATAAGCTTTTCTGCAGCAGCTGGCTTTTCTTTCTAGGGTGGGATACAAATCTTGAAAGATAAAACACTAATAAAGCTAATCCTGTTTTCCAGCTTGTCACAGCTGGCTTTCAGCAGAGGGAGCTGTCAAGGCTTTGCACCCGAGTTCACTTGCACTTGTCCAAGTGTATTCTTAATTTTTGTTGTCCAAGATCTTAGGAGATTTAGTCACGGACTTACATTCTTTACAAATATTATGACCAATGTTATGTACAAATAAAGGAGATGGGAATAAAATATGTAGTTATCCCAGATTATCTGAAGGCAAATGCTTCAAAGGCTCCTTGCTCTTGCTGTTGGCCCTCTGACACTGGAACCAAAGGTTAATGCTGTGTTACCTCTCATGTTTCTTGGCAGAGAGGGTTCCCATCTCAAGCAGATGTGGCCAGCACTGAACGAGCCCTGCAGGAGATGCGAGGGTTGATATCCAGCATGCAGCAGGAAATCACTGCAGCTCTAGAAGAAAAAAAGAGGAAAGATGAAGAGGAAAAGAAACAAAAGCAGAAAGAGTTAGAGAAAAAAGAGCAGATGAAGAGTCAGACTCCCACCCCTGCACAGCAGTCGGGGGGAAAGCAGCAGAAGGAAGGTTGGTTAGGCTTCTTTAAAAATCTTTTTTACCTTTGCCTTTCATTTTTTAAAATTAGTTTTCTCACTAGAGATTCAGATCATTCTTAGTTATCATCTTTTTTTAATAACAGGACTTCAAGTTAAATCAGAAGAAAGTATCATGCAGTGGTACCAGCAGCTTCAGGATGCTGCTGAGCAATGTGTTGCTGCTTTCAGTGAAATTGGAAACTGCAAAGGCAACACTGAGGTAAGAACAAATTATTAATACTGTTGAAGAGAAATTATCTTAATTTCTATGGTAAATAGGATAGCTTTCATTTAAAAAAAATTAAAACTCTACTGTAGCAGCCTCTGTTACCACTTTGCTCATCCAAACTATTATAGATATATACTTTTTAGGAAAGGATTTTAAGGTTGTTTGTTTGTTTGTTCTCCAGGTGAAGAAGATAAAAACAAACTTACAGAAAGCAGCTACAATCCCTGTGAGCCAGATCTCTAGCATATCAGGTCAGGAGAACACCAAGAGCTCAATCCCACTGAAATTCCTTTTGCTTTAAAGATTTTATCAGGGCACAAGCATATCAAGTATTCCTGTAATTATCCCTCCAGCAGAAAGCTGACCTGCACACAGCCTATCTCTGCAGTAGGGTTTGCTTGTGTTTTGAAGGCCTGCTGCTTCCCTCAGAGGCATCTTCCTTCATCAGGATTAAGTTTGGTTAATCAGATGGAGCAAAGGTGCCTTTTGGGATGCAGGTCTGGTGTTCATGAGCTTGATGTGGTCTGGGTAAGACTTGTCTGCTGTTCCCTTATCTTCTTCCTTATGTATTTGCAGGCTCCAAGCTGAGAGAGGTGTTTGACAAGATCAATAACCTGCTGTCTGGGAAACCTGTTCAAACTGAAGGGCAAACGGTGTCAGTGACTCAGCATCCACAGGGGCTGGAGTTTGTTTGTTACAAACTTGCAGAGAAGTTTGTGGTGAGGAAATCTCTTGTTTGGGGTGGCACAGGGAGCCAGTGCTCTAGGAGATGCTTTTGGACACTCAACTGTCTCTTTAGCTATGAAGAACAAAATCATTGGGTGTTCAGTTTGCCTGTATTAATGCAGTGAAAAAACTTCGTTTCTCTTTCCCTTCCAATCCTTATTTTATTTCTTCCAGGATGAAAAACTCTTTTAAATTTCAGGCTTACATCTTATATATTTTGAACTAGGAAAGTACAGTGTTGTGGAAAATAGTTTGATAGTTAATTCATGGTGTATCACAAAACTGTATACAGGCTCAAACCTTGTATCTTGGCAGAATTTGAGGGACAAAAAACCCCAACACTAAGGCTCAAGAGGCAAACTTCAGACCCTGCTTTGTTGTTAGCACCTCTCAAGAAATTAAGGTTGTTTTCTGAAGTTGGCAGTATTTTTCTCTTGTCTTTATTTGCAAAATTCAGGCTGTTTGAAACTTTTATCCCTGCAGGAACAAATGCATGCAAAAATCAGCCCATGGAGTAAAACTGTGACTGATTTGTAAACATTTGAAGGTGATTGTTTGGGTTGAGAATATCTGTGCAGCGTGCACTTTGAGCCTGTGTTTGCTAATCCCATTTTTCTATCCTGAGCCAGAGTTTATTGTCATCCTCTGTGGGAGCTGAGGATATGTAGCTTCATCAGCTTTTCTATCCTTGGCTTCATAGCCATGGAAACGTTTGGATCCTTTAGTAAAGGCTAACTACAAAAATTGAGGATTTTTTTTTTTGCCTGAGAAATGACTTGAAGTAGTGGTGGCTGACTTTCCTTTTCCACCCTCCAGAGACATGGGGAAGGAGAAGTATCTTTTCACCATGATTCAGCTTTCCCAATTGCTGTGGTGCTCTCAGGAATCTGGGAATTACATCCTCGAGTTGGAGACATCTTTTTAGCTCATCTGCACAAAAAGTGCCCATATTCTGTGCCATTTTACCCTGCTCGGAAAGAAGGGACTTCTATGGAAGAGTATCAGAGGTAAATTTATTACTGGACTTTTTCTACATGAACCTTGCAAGGATCAAGGCTGTTCTGAGTGAACTCCACTTTCCCCCATCCCTGAGCACATAGGCATTGACTCTGGAGGTTCACTCACAAGTGTGTAAAAACCATCTTCTTCCAACCCCCTGCCATGGCAGGGACACCTTCCTCTAGACCAAGTTGCTCAGAGCCCCATCCAACCTGTCCTTGAGCATTTTCTTGGATGGGGCAGCCACAGCTTCTCTGTGACCTGTTCCAGTGCCTCACCAAATGGTGGAACATATAATCCAGAGGGTAATGATCAGCCCTTGCAAAATTCTTGCTTGTTTTTGAAGAATCCCTATTCTCAGTGGAGTTGACTTTAAGTAAGCTGAGAGCTGCAGGGACTCAAATGTGTTTTGCAGTACTAAAACTAGAATGTTTTCTCCTACTAAGGGTGCTTGGATATGAAGTTCATGATTCTAAAGTGGAAGAACAAGATCATTTTCTTAAAAGGATGTCGGGAATGATTCGTCTCTATGCTGCCATCATTCAGCTCCGGTGGCCTTACGGAAACAAACAAGGGGTACGTGTGTGGCATTATACTTAGAGCCTTGTTACTATCCCAGGAGTCCATTAAATGTATTGGAAGCTTGTTTTGTAGTTGGGGTATGCTGAATTTAAACTAGCTCATGATACATTTGAAGGAAAATTGTTATAACCATGATGAACAAAGCAATGCCAAGTAATTAATGGTGTGGGCTTTTACTTTATGTCTTCAGAATGATCAAGTTTTATGTCAAGTTTTATAAAGAACAAAGTCAATCAAAAAACTGTCTGATAGTTGTGTTTTACAAGTCATAAAAGCAAGTGCTGAGTAGCTTCTTTGTTGCTTTGTAGGCACATCCTCATGGTCTGAGCTATGGATGGCGCTGGCTTGCACAGATGTTAAATCTGGAGCCTCTGGCAGATGTGACAGCTATGCTACTTTTGGATTTCCTAGAAGTAAGTGGTGTGGATAACTTAGTAGTTAAATGTCAACAGTTCAGATCCCTTTTGAGTTCTGAAGGGATTGCTGAGGTGAGGTTCACAGCAGGTTTTTTTAACATGTTCTTATTCCTTCAGAAAGGAACGTGCATATTTCCACATTTTTGCAAGTACAGCTTTGGAGGTGAATGATTTCAAAACTGAAGTTTTTATAAACACAAATTCTGTTGTTGTATTTGATTCTGTTTAAGGTTTCTGGTATTTGAAAAATAGTTGTATGGTCTTATATAAAGTCTGGTCTAGGCACTTGGCAGTTTGTACAGTGCAAAGAGGTCCTGTGGCTGTTCCAGCCAAATTAGTTCATAAAACAGGATAGATTTTTCAGGCTGAAAAGATCAGAGCCTGATGGATATTAATCCTGTATCCTAAGACACAGGCCTGTGCTGAATAAGAGCCAAAGTTAAATGCTGAAGTCAGGGAACACAAACACTGTTGAACACAAGCAGCTTCTCTGCTCTTCAAATGCTTCTAAAGAACTGTAAAAGTAGAGATGGGAAAGTGGGAAGTGAAATACCTCATGGGGGATTCTGTTAGGGGTGGTGAAGTCAGAGGAACATTTGTCCTGTAAGCTGTGTGGAGAAAGCTGATGAATCACTGCACACAGCAGTAATCACAGTGGGGAAATGACCACAGTGTGCCCCAGCAAATACAGTTAGGGAAGAGAACTATTTTTGGAGGGAGATTGGGGTGAAATGAAGGGTAACAATTCCTATCAGTGGCCATCACAGTCAACATGGAAAAAGGTAATTGTGGTAGCAGTAACAGCATTTAGAGGATTTGCTTGTTTTAGTGTAGGTGTATTTCTTTAAATGTCTGAATAAAGCATTAAGTCGTTGGTACAGAACAGATTCATTGCAGCTGTCTGAAACCCAATTCTGTAAGCTGCACTTTGTGCCTTTCTGTATCACAGGTGTGTGGCAATGCTCTGATGAAGCAGTATGGGATTCAGTTCTGGAAAACAATGTTCTTTATCCAGAAATCCTACATCCCAAGGTATGATATCTGGGGTTAGGAGTGTTGGTGTTTGCTCTGAAATGACTCATCTCTGTTTTCCAATCTCTGCCATCCATCCCCACACCCACTTGTGAATCAATCCCAAATTTCTAAATAGATTTTGAAACGTGCTGTTGTTTCTGCAGAATTGAAGCTGTGACCAGCTCTGGCCAGATGGGCTGTTTGTCACGTTTGAAGAATTTTGTGCAGGTAAAACAGTTTTAGGAGTCTTTTTTCTTCATTTAATTTTCAGATGTTTTGGTTTGGTTCTTTTCTTTTCCCATCACTGAATATGTGCATCATTTGGATAATGAGGCTGGCACTGCTTGCTGCACATCTTATAATTCAGACCTCTCTCTATGATCTAACACATCTTTTGTAACTTTTCAATTACTGAATTACCTTAATGATAGTTATGATATCAAACATCTCGCTGCTTTCTTACCTCATGTCTAATTTTTATCAATGAAAATATATTTTGATTATAAGGGAAGATCATTGAGAGGAGATGTACATGTTGAGGAGGATTCTGCTGAGTCATTTCTGTCAAAGCTGTTTCTTATCAGTAGCTGCTGGTTTTTAGCACTTGTCCTGATTAAATACATGGAGAAGTGACACTGAACTGTTCTCTGTAGTGTTTGTTTGGCATTGCATTCTGCATATTTTTTAGTAAAACTTGCAAAACTGTAAAATACTTGCTTGTTTAAATTAAATTGATTTAGATTATGATATTAAAATATGATTTTGAAGTTGTACTTTTATTCATAATTAATTTTGGTATATTTTATTAGCAATGCTTTGAATGTATAGTAAGAGCCATTAGAATTCCTGAGAAGAGATGCCAAATTAAGATACACATTTATTTATCTTTATTATTTGTCTTTCTCTCCATTAGAAATGTCTACAGGCAGAGGAAATTCCATTACCAAAGGGTGTTCTGACACCTTCCTTTTGGAGAACATAAATCAGTCTGTGTTTTCTTTTCCCTTAATGTTTAATTCAAGAAGATTTATTTGTTGGACTTGAAAGCTAATCGTTGCATTAGATCTTTATAAGTTTTTGTATAATAAATTACTGAAACGTCAAGACTTTTCCTTCATATGTTTAATCATGTGGAAGATGCTTTAAATCCATTGTCCTGATGGCTCTGGAGGTTAAGGACTCTTGGACTGAAAAATGGCACAGTGCTGTTTGGCTCATGGAAGTGAAAATACCTCACAGCTTTATGAACTCTTACCAGCATCATCAATCTCAAACTTACTGCTAGAACTTTATTTTTGTATTTGTTACATTTTTTATAATTCAACTGTAATTATGCTGATGTTTGTCTCAAAATCATCTAAAATCTGTGGTGAGGCTGGTAAATGTTGAGCAGTGCTGACACTTATCTCCCTTGGATGTAACTTCACTCCAAAAGGCAGGACTCTTGGTTGGAGGGAGGTAAACTCACTGCTCCAAAAGGTTTGTGAGGGAAAGAAGAGCTCCTGTAACAATCAAAATTCTGGGTTTTTTTCTGTTGGAGAGGGACAGTCAAGAAAATCCTTGATAAATACAGGATATGGGAAATCTGTTGGATTTACAGTGACCTGTCCTTGAACTGTTTTGGTGGCCTCTAAAATGAGAAAATTTACTTCTGAGTTCTACAAGGTACTTAATTATTCTGGCAATATACTGTTGCAAGTTGAAAATGTTATTTTTACTAAACTGGGGTTTGTTTTTCTTAGGGGCACCACGGTTTGAAGCTGTAGAACATGGAGTTGAGGCCATATGAGAATATGAATTTGGTTTTCTATATAGTTCTTGAGATTTCTGAGAAAAGGTTGTAACATGTGCTTTGAAATTTAGGCCTGTAAAACCCTTAAAGTTGTCTCTAAAATGGTCTAGTACCTAAGTTAAATTTTTATTTGGCTTATATATTTTGTAACTGACTGTGGAATACTTTAGACTACTGTTACCTTGTGATTGTTCTGGGAAATTGGAAATACCATTCTGATGTCCTTTTTGCCAGATAACTCTGAAGCAATGCAACTTTTAGTATACTTGAAAATGTACAAGGTTTTTTAATACTGAGTGGAGATATTTTAATTATATATTGCATATCCATAATTATGGTGGAGATTCACTTTGCCAAGAGAGTAATTGGTCCTGTCTTTTAGAAACAATTGTCTGCCTGTGCCAAACCCAAGAAATAATTTGATGATGTACTTGTGAAATACAATGCTTTTTTTTTTTTTTGCTGACAGCTACTTGGGGTTTCTAACAGTTGTGGGGTAAATAAAATTATATATTTTTATAAAAAACCAAGATATCCTTTTCTGCCTCAATAAAGAGCATCCACATACCTACTATTTTAAAATACTAATAAGGTTTTCTAAATGAATAATGTGTGTGCTTCGTAAGAATCAATATTTATTTTTAGATGTAGCTTGAGGTTGTGTCTGCTGTTTGAGCTGAATGTTTGACTTGTTTTTGTCATTTTAGCAGGTTTGGATGTTAGCCAGTTGGTGTTGGGAAGATGCAGTGCAAATAAGGTCATATGCATATATCCCTGGTGGTTTTATTTGTATTTTTATATCAAATATGACAAAGGAGACCACTGCAGATGTGGAAATACTGTGCCTTCAGGACAAGATGCTTGGAAGTTGGTGTGAGTCAGACTCCTGCTTGGAGAAAGGAGTTCCAGGCAGTCCCAGGGATGCAATGTCACCATAAGTGCCTGTGCTTCCAATTAAGTACTTCACTCATATAAAGTGTTATTAATTCACAAAGCCATCAAACCCACTCACCACTTTGAGCCAATAACATTCTTGCTGCCTTCCAGCTCTCTAGTCTCTAATTATTTATTTTTTTTAGAGTGGAATGTGTCTATTTTAAACATTGATTTAATGCTAAAGGCTCATTTTCCTTTGAATTTATGCATCAGCTTTTCAGAAATAGCTTTCCCTTGACAGGCTCTTGCAGCCTTTTGAAGTTGTGTCCTTGCCAGGCTTCTGGGTGACACTGCACAGTGCTTCAAGCAGCCACTCTTACCTATACATCTGGATATAAATTTTATATATATATATACGGGGGGGAGGCATGTGTGTATTATACATATATATAAGTACATATCTATATAATGTAAAACTAACGAAGCTGCTGCTTTGACCGTGGCTGGGTGCTGCACAGGTGACCTGTCCCCATCACGGAGTTGCAGAACCTCGAGTCTCTGAGAGCCAGACTGACCCAAGCTCCGGAGCAGGGGGCAGAGACCCCCTCTGCCGACCTCCTGCGGGGACATTTTAACCGATTTCCCCTCTAATCTGTGATTTTGTGGTGCCCGAGGCCGGTCCCTGCAGGGCACAAACACCCTCCGCACCCTGCTCCTCCGCTCGGCTCTTTCCGGAACCGCTCGGTTCCTTCCGAAACCCCTCGTTCCTTTCTGGACCCTCTCGGTTTTTTCCGGACATCTCGGTCTGTCCGGTACTGCTCGTCTCTTTCCGGATTCATTCGGTTTTCTCCGGTTCCTCATCCTCATTCACCGGCGGAGCTCGGGTGGGCGCGGCCTCCCCTTATTTCTTTCCCGATTCTTTCCGAAGTCCTTCGGCTCTTTCCGCCGACCGGGCAGGGCCGCTCTGCGGCGCTGACGTCACCTCCGGCCGGGCTATAAAAGGGCGGGCGCAGGCGGCGCGCGCGGTCCGTGGCGGAGGGCGCGGAGCCGGCGGGAGGTCTTTGCGCACCCACAGACCCGGTGAGGGGATGGGGCGAAGGGCGGGCGGGGGGCGCCGTGTGGCCTTCACCGCGCCCGGCTCGGGCTCAGCCAGCCCCGCACACACAGCCCGGCACAGGTGTGCGGGTGAGCTGGAGGAGGCTGAGGCCGGCCCTGCCTCCGCGGGCGTCCCGGCCGCCGCTCGCTCTCGCCCTCCGCGGCTCTGCCGGGCGGTTCTTTACCGCGGGGCGCTGCAGAGCCGGGCCCGGGGTCTCCCCACGGCCCTCGGGCGAGCGGAGCGGAGCGAAGGGCGGGGGCGCGGCGCGGGTGAAGGGCGGGCGGGCAGGGAGCGGCCGCAGCCGCCCTAGGCAGCGCGACCCGCGGCTGGAATCCCATTCAGCGCCCTGGGGAGGGACAAACAGGAGGAAAATAACATCCCCGGTGGGTAACAGCCCCCGCCGTGCCCGCCCGTCCCTTCAGGGGTGCCACCCAGCATTTCCTGGGGAGAATTCCCGGGGGATGGAGCCCCCGGCGCTCCGCGGCGCCGGGAATCATTGCACAGCAATGGCTCCCGCGGCTGCCCAGCCCTGTCCAAGGTCAGGAGATGCGGCGAGGAGAAGGAAGGAGCGATGGAGGGGCCGGGGCAGCGCGGAGAAGCCGTTCCGCAGGGCCCGGGGGTCTCCGGGCAGGCACGGACGCGGGGGTGGCTCAGCAGAGCTGACACGCAGGGAGGCTTTTCAGTAGAACCTCCCGACCTCTGTTCCTTTCATATATATGTTACTTTGTATGTAGGGCAAGGTCTACTGCTTCCTTTGTAAAAGAATCAGGATTTGTCCCTGCCCTGGTTGTTTTGGTTTGGTTTTGGTTTTTTTGGAATCTAAAATAAATCCAAATCAAATGTTTCTCAATTTCTTGCCTGCATACACCTTACATGATTATAACAGTATAAATCTGCATTGCTGGGTCATAAATATGTGCCAATAGGGCAACCATTTTCCATGATATTGAAGGAAAACCGAGCAATTATCACTGTATATTTTTTCAGCAGGTTCATATTGGCTGTTCAGGATTTTTTTTTTTTTTTTTTGTAGCTGTTTTATAAACCAGGTTCGTGTTCCAGTCGAAAATGTACGTGACTCTTGAGCAGTCTTTCATACATATTTAAATAGGTTTTGAAGGGCAGTTGTCTGGAGATGGCGAATGAACGTATCAGGGAAAAAAAAAAGGAAAAACCAACCCTAAAAAAGCCAACTCAGCCTGAAATCGCTCTGTATCTTTCTGGAAAACAAATAATCCATTTTCTTTTGGCATTTTTGTTGTCAGCAGAGTGCCAGAAGATTCCAATGACTGTGTTCACTGAAAGGCCTTAGTCAGAGATTCAGATTTGTTCAAAACAAATTTAAAATACACTGTTGGATTTTCATGTATTTATATACAGCTAGCAGAGAGTTCTTCCTTAAAATCTTCATTTGTCCTTATTTATGGATTGTGCAGAGAAAATAATGGACAAGAGGTTGAAAATGGGCTGCTTTCTGCTGCATTGTGTGCAGGATCTGTAACTAATAATGGAATTGTTAAGCTGTGGAAAATAGTTGAACCGAGATAACAGGTTACATTGTTCACAAGAAGTCGTTTATTTCCATTCTTGTTGAAATAAAAAGCCACAATATCCATATCGGTCAGACTGAAATCAAAATTTTATTTAAAGTAACAGATATGGATGTAGTGCTTATATGAGGTCTGTAGTTCAGGAAGTTAAACCATTCTGGTTGATTTTTTTAAAAACAAAGGTAGCAGCAATAGCAAAAATGGTGGTTACATTTACACATTTTAAGCATTTTTTTTCACATTTTTCTCTTGCACAGCAGCAGGAGAAGAGAGGCCTTAATTCTCTTGGTGGAGGGTGGTACCTCTTGGTGAGAAATTTGCATTTCTCAGCTCTGACATTTACAACTAACCTTAGTAATTTATCACAAATAACTTGGTATCTTTGCTACCTTTTTTTTTTTTGGTCCATTTAATGTATTTATGGGGTTGTAACTATTTTAATCATAAATACATTGCTTTTTGGAGACAACTGATCACTTCCCCTTTATCGGAGGAAATAATACGAATTCCTCCCTTTTCTCCTCTGCTTGTTAGTGTAGTGTGGGAGTTTCTTTTTTCCATTTGTCCCTGGAGTGAGTGTAGGCAGCAGAAGAATGGGGTGGAGCAGGCTGCAGATGCCGTGGATGGAGACTGAGACTGCGAGCACGGCCCGGGCTGTGCTCGTGGGGCTGCCCATGGATCCAGCAGAGGGGGAATGTGCCGGCTCCCTGCTGCAGCTGACACAGGTGAAACTGCAAATGCCAGAGAGCTCCACAGCTCCAGCAGGCACGAAGGCACACACACACTGCTGCAGTTTTCCGTAGAGGCATTGCAGCATGTCGACGGGGTTGAGGAAGCCAAAGAAATTTTCAGCTGAAAATTCAGTGGATTGGACACTCTTAACAGCTACATCTCAAAAAATGTCATCTCAAAAAAATACCTTCTGTTGCAACTGCTACTTGTCCATTTTTTGTTGTGGCAATTGAAAGTCAACATTTTTGTAGATACTTCCATTCCAAACTTTCTGATTGAATTTGTGTCTTCAGATTAAGCCGTCACACTTGATTATGCTGTAGCAAGAACCGTCATTTGCCAAGTCCAGATAACTTGCTTTACTTTCTTTATGTTTTGACCTTCAGATTATGGTAGTTTTTTAGTTTGTGTTGAACTAACTGGAAAGGTTAGTACCTCCTGAATTAACTAAGTTTTCCTGTTGCTATTGTAACCTTTTTTGCATGGGAGGGGTCTGTCGTTTCAATGGCTCGGGTAACACTTAACACCAAATTGTTTTATGTGACAAGCAAAGGGAAAGTAATTAACACATACTGTGACAGAAAATTTCAGCCATATCCTTATACTGGTCATTAGTTGAATGTTATCTTGATTTCCCCCTCCCTTTTAGACTCTGCATTCTTCCATCATGTTCTCATCGTTTCGTAAAGTCAAAGTCCAGGTATTTTTCTGTAATGCATGAAGTGCCTTTGCCACACTTGCCTGCCTTTATTGCAGTGACCTGTTTGTAACAAAAGCCACTAGTTTGAATTTATTTTATACAGCAGGTACTTTATTTGCACTCAGTGTGAATCTGATCTGCCTTTCCTTTAATACTTTTGAGTTGCCTAATTTCTGTCTGTGATGCATGATGTGTGAACATTTTATAGGAGTTATAGTTCAGTATAATTGGGTTTTGATACTGATTAATTTTCCAAGAGACTTTTATTTTAAAATGTATTTGAGTGAAATCTTTTTCTTTATAGCATCTGCAAATCAACCATGAGGAGATTTAAAGTGTAGAACATGGTGCATTCAAAGTTGGCTTTGGTTCCTATTCATCCACTTTCACAAATTTATAATCCTTGAGTTGTTGTGGTGTAACTGTTCCTACACAGTGATGCTCTGTTTCAGTGGTGATAAAATAAATAGGATGTATGCATCAGACTTCAGCTGGGGAGCACAAGCAACCAGATTTTATTTGGAAATGGTAGTGATGTAAATGTTTATACTACAATTAAAATGATAATGAAAAGATAACAAATGAGGATGAAAAATGCTGGGGTTAATTATATAATCTTGCATTACCTGTAAACTCTGCATTTCTGCAATGCAGTCAAGGTAATTTGCTTTCTCAGGAGTCTCAGCAGAGTGCAGTCCTTGCCAGCCTTGGATAGTTTTATCAAAGGTCTGTGATGTTCAAGCAAAAACAAATCTAAAAAAGCCTCCTTCTATGTAAAGACACCAAATTCAGATGGGCATTTCAACTGCTCTTGTTTAAATAGTGGAATAGAGATTTTAAGATTAAATGCTTAAAAATGAACAGATTTTTATCTGTCTTCGTATTTCAAAAGTGTACAGTTGAGGCTGCACTCAAACCCTCTTGTCAGCCTAAATCACCAGCTTTGCAACCACTTTGGTTTAAACAATTTGCATTTTTTTTTCTTCTAATGCGACAGTTTCTGTGTCCCTGCAATACCTGCTTAAATTTTAAATTATTTGGCTGGTTTGAATTTTACCTGCACTGAGGTTAGTCTATAGAGGTCTCCAGCATCAAGCAGCAGCTTCAGCACATCTTGATTTTTTTTTTTTTATTACTGCAGTGCTTGACTGATTTTTCTGGCTTGGAATTTGTGGAGGTTTGGGGCTGTTAGTGACCTTCCTTAATAGCATATTTGGACACATTGTTCTGCTGCACATAGTCTAACCTTAAAATGTCTTTATTTTATACAGTTAAATTCAACAAACCAAAAGGCCTGGCATTAATTTTGTCCTAATAGTGTTTTAAATCTCTAGGATAGGATATGTCATCCTTTAGCTCCTTTTCTGTAACACAACATGCTCAGGCTTCCTTTGCAGGAGCCAGTGCTGTGCATGTTTTCAGAAGGATTCTCTTTGATTTTCCAGCAGTACAAGTACTTATGGACTTTCCTAAACCAGGCAGTCATGGTGATTTGTTTCTTCCCTGGTGTTTTGAGGGTGCTGTGAATGGGAGAAATGAAAGCTGGGAAAAATGTGTTATTCCTTTTCTTCTCTGTCCTTTTGAAGGTTGTTTTCACATCCATTTTTTGCTTAAAGAAGAAAGATCAGCAATCTGTTCCCATTCCCCAGGAGGGAGTAGCTGATACCAGTTAAATCTTCTTTAGACAAGATTGACGATGTGTGATGTTGATGAATATAAAAAAAAATGCATTGACATGTTCATGTGTGCATACTTGGGAAGCAGGAATGTTTTGGTAGGGAAAATACTTCTGTTACAGGCTACTGCCTACTGCTGAGGTCATGTATGCTGAATATATGTAACACATCAGGACTTGTCTTGAGAGACAAATATTTTACTACTTCTGAAGATCTTTATGTACTGATATCTGATTGTTTTTCAGGAACAGGAGTTTAATTTTTTTTAAGCTTCATGTAACTGCTTTTAAAAATACACTAAAATCTTCTGCCTAGCACTGAATGTATTTCACATTTGTGCTTTTAAATCCCTGAAAACATGTTTTGGTAAGGGAAGTGCTGACAGCTCTGCTGTGTGGCACCGCTGTAATTCCTGTTTGAACCCACCTCAATTCCGCTGTTCCCGAACTTGAATGGTATTGCTGACATCATCGTTGTTGCACTGCGGTGTCTGTAAATACCTGCAGTTGTATATTTCAGTGTGCTATTATGTATAATTTGTATTGACTGGGGAAGGTGTAGATGAGATGGAAGGATGAGAGTAATAAGTTTGTTTTGTTATTTCAGATTTTTTTCTCATAATTTTCCTACTTCTTTTTGTTGACCTTTTTTTTTGCTTTTTAAATAACATCACCAAAACGGTGCAGCGTGAAGAAGCATTTCTGATTTTTTGAGTTAAGACATAAGATGACCTAATGTCAGTCTTACAGCATGAAAGGAGGAATGAAATGTCACCAGGACAGTCCAGATGTGCTGTCTGGGCCCTGGAAAGTTTCCTCAGCTCCGTCCTTATCGCCCTGCACCGGCTGTGCTGGGTGGGGCCGGAGGACTGACACTGGTTATCTGGGGACAGCTTGGCACAGTCACATCCCAGTGCTTTTCACCTTAAAAACACAAAGCACAACTTTTGGTTGGTGGGATTCGTGCAAGAAGTGCAGAGGTGTATCCTAGGTGTCTTCAAAGGGTGTAGTTGAACCAAGAAGTTTGAGGAATGTCTTGGAGGGGTGCTTGGTATTCCAGGGAGTGCTGCAGTTGGAGGTGATAACATGGGAGGGAGGGAGACTGCATTGTTCTGCAGCATCCATGACTTTTGAGTTCTGAGCTCCCTGGTGGCTCTGGCAGCACAGACACTGCTGACGTCGGCCGGGGCTGCAGGAAGAACAGTCCATTATTGCTACACTAAAGCACTTCTTTTACAATTGACTCGCTCCACTGTAGTTACAAAAAGAGCCTTTCTTTTAACCAATTCCAGCAAAAAGAGGAGCCAGATTGCCTGGCTTGTGTGGTGAGAGGCAAACCAGCTCCCAGGGTAAATTACAGAAGGTCTCCCATTTGGCTTTCAATATTGTAACAATGTTTGAAATGATAATTTATGTAATTTAAATATTTCCCTAGATTAATCATGTAAATAATTAAATAATTTAAAATATTTTCAAATCACTTTGTGGAGGCTATTTTTAATATTGAAGTACAAGCTGAGTTGCATTGTACAGTGAATGAGTGTACAGTGTTCCAGAGACTGACCAGGATTTAACTTTCTCCCAGCACTGCCCAAAACCAGAACCAGCAGCAGGGCTCCAGCCATGCAGTACATTAGACCAGCTGGCACTGTTTAAAATAATACAGTTTAAAAGAAGTGTTGTTGGGATTCAAACACAGCATGACAGGGTAGGAAAAAAAGTTTTTTGCAATAGCTTCCTTTCCTGGAGGAAAGAGGCTGTTTGAAAGAGTGCTGGAAAAAACACCTACTTTCTCAGGGAACCATATCTGTGCTTGAGCTTGTGTTATGTTCAGGAGTTTGAGCTTTTAATACTCAGATACACTAATCAAGTGGAGATTTTGGTAGCACTGCCAGGCAAAACCTGGGCTTCATTTACGTAACACAGTCTGCACACACCAGGCTGGTTCTTTTCCTTGCCCTCTTTTGACAGTAATGAGTGGAAGAAAAAGCAAAGCTGAATTTTCTTTCCTTCCTGTAAGTGCCGCAGTGCAGTTGGGCTCAGAGTTCATGGGAGCAAGGAGTGCTGCTGGCACAGCTGTCCTCTGGAGGGTGGGGACCTTGGAAGGGTAGCTCAGGAATGTCTGGATTCGTCCCCATATGTTCCTTTCTATCAGATTGTCCTTTTACAAGTGCTTGGAAAACATAGCCCTGTAGATCACTTTCCAACCTGTGGAGTTTTCCATATAATTATGCAAGATACATGTCTAATTAAAGCATGCAGCTAACTAATGACTAAATAACAATTTAATATTTAATGACATATTTTAACTGATTGCCCATGCCTTTTAGTCTGCAGTTTTAATCTGGGTTTCTTCCCTGTCTGATAGGATTGAGGAGAAGTACCTTTAGCTTGGAGAGTGCAGAATTGATGGTAGAAATTGAGTGTTTTTTGAAAAGACTTGTACACAAAGACATTAATAGCAAAATTGTTCAGGCCCAGAGTGTTTGTTGCAGCAACCTCTTGATATGCAGTTAGTTGTTAAACAAGTGGTTAAATATTCAAACTTCAATGATAATAATAGTTCCACTTTTAAATTTTGTGTTACTGTTCTATTCTAGTGCCCAGATCTGTTACTGAAAATCAATTTCCTTTTTGAAAGTTTAGGAACTGAAAATTAAAGGTTTTTTAATAAGAAAGAGAAAAAGCAGATCAGTAGTCAGGTCTTTGCTGCCTCTGGTAACAATATTGGGTTTTAGTACATAAGGCAATGTGGAAGGATTTTCAGTCAGAGCAAGATCATTGGCTAAGCAAAATGCTCCTTGACTTATTTGTCTAAGGCCAGATCTGTGAAGCTTCTTACTGGCTTTTGAAAGGTTATGTAGAGAGTGGCAGGATGGGTTTGTAACTTCTTCTAATTGAGAGAGCTAATTGTAAGATTAATTCTAATTGTAAAGACATATCAGAGATGTGAATCTATATATGTATGTAAGTGCATATAAACACATGTGGGTCACTTAACTGTTGTTCAAAGAAAACTAATGTTTAGTTTAGTATTGAATATTTTAAATACAATATATCGAGATATTATATGTTGTACAAGAAATATTTTATGTCTGTATCCACACATATTTGTGCACAAACCCACATTTTTAGCTGTTGTATTAGACACTTGCATGCTACAGTTTGAGATGACACGGACTTTATATGATTGAAGCCATATTTATCCAAACCAAATAGGTGTTAAATGTCTTTGTAAGTTTTCCTTTATCACTTTCTGCTAGAAGTATGGTTTTATTTATATGTAAGATACTTATATTTTATACATGTACCTGCACACACAGAGTAAGACTGTAAGTAAACCATGTATGATTTTTAAAAAACAGATTTTTTCTGCATGGATCTCTTCCTGATTTACCAATGTTTTGTAAGACAAACATAATGGGGTTTTATTTTTGCTTTCAGAAAATGGATCCAAGTGGTGTAAAAGTGTTGGAAACGGCAGAAGATATCCAAGAAAGGCGTCAGCAAGTTTTGGACCGTTACCACAGGTTCAAGGAGCTCTCTTCTCTAAGGCGCCAAAAACTTGAAGATTCCTATCGATTCCAGTTTTTCCAGCGTGATGCAGATGAGCTTGAAAAATGGATCCAAGAGAAACTGCAGATTGCATCTGATGAAAATTACAAAGACCCAAGCAATTTGCAGGCAAGTCCTCCTGCCACTTTATATTTCCTGTACTATTAATATTAGGGCGTTACAGGTCAGTTGGGATAGAAGAAACAGAAATGAAACTTGATCTGAGAGTGAAGAAAGATGAATGCAAATACCCATGACCTTGCAAAGTGCTCTTCAAAAGCCTGGCTTTTTTGCTGATGTAATTGGAATATTTCTAATAATGGATTAGCTTTTGATGTTCAAAAGCTACATCAGCATAGAAAAAGTTGCTCAGTGTAATGTCGTGTAAAACCAATTTTGTTTAATCGTAGAATTTGTTGGCTGCCTTAACTCCATGAATAAATGTGAATTATCACTTATTGTTTCTAAAAAAAAAAAAGGATATTTGTAGAAAATAAGCTTGTGTGGGTAGAACTAGCTGACAAGTTCTCAGGGGTTTGAACTCTGTCATGTACAAGAGCAAACACAAGAAAGAAATAACTAAAACTGGGATGTTTGAATTCCCCTGTTGCTCCACCACATGACACAACTGATTTCAACCATGCAGTTTTATTATTTGTTTGTCAGTCCTGAATATGCATAAAATACACTTAAGATCTTGCTGCTGGGGAATGTGGAGGAGCCCCTGCACCAAATCTCAGTTGCATACTTTGATGTTTTCCTTTCAGGGGAAGCTGCAGAAGCACCAAGCCTTTGAAGCTGAGGTGCAGGCCAATTCAGGAGCCATCGTTAAACTGGATGAGACTGGAAATCAGATGATTAATGAAAGCCATTTTGCATCTGAAACCATAAGAGTGAGTTTTAAAGCTTCTTTTCCCTCCCCCCTTTACAGGCCTTTCCTTAAGCACTTTGTTCAAATTGCACAGATAATTCTATATTCAAAACCTCTCTTCAAAATTCTGCAGTTATTTGATTAGTGAAATCATGAGAAAATTTGTATTTGTAAACCTCAGAGGTGATTTTCTCTTTCATGAGCACCCAGCTCATACCTTCTTTTGGACCTGGTTCTGAGGAGAACTGTTTAAAGATGAGATGTTTTTATAGTGATTGTCAGACTTAATTGATAAGTTCAGCATTTCATTCTAACTCACCTTTACTGGTTCAGTCCTTCACGCCCTACCGGACTGCCCAGCGCCCGATAGTCACGGCCACCCAAGTGGGGTCCCACATACGAGTAGGTGAAGCTTGTGGCTCTGCAGTGCAACTTGTTTTTGCAATGTCTCCTTCCTTCCTTGGCTGACAGTTTGCACCATCTTTCTGGGCAGTGCTCAGAGCTCTTTCCTCCCTTGAAACCTCTTTAATTGAACTTTCTGAGTGGATTAAGTGGTATCCACCCATGATGTTCAAAAGCTTCTCTTGAATGACTTTCAGGTTTCAGGTCTTGATGAGCAAAGTGTTATAGACAATGGGTGGAGTAGTTACTTTCCTGTTTTGCAAGTTGTCTGCATGTGTGGGAGTATGGTTTTACTTTTTGTTGTCTATAAAGTTTATAGTGGTTCCCAATAGTTCTGAAAGGCCAAGTGCAGCAGAGAAAATCAGTACTAAAACTAGTAATTGCTCCTAGTATGTCCATATCATGTCATTTCACAATGTTAGCTAAATATATTAACTGTTTAATGTTAAGAGAAGTGGTTAAAATACAGTGAAATGGCATAAGTTTGACTTGAAAGAAATGTGTTGTCTTAAATAAGAATAAATTCCCAAAGGAAGGTGAAATTCACGTATTGGGAGTTGACTTTCATATAAAAGACTGAACATTTGAAGGGGAGAGCAGCACATTTTTTGTATGACTTCATATTAGCATAGAATTTAAATCAAAATTTATCTCAAGATGTTTAGCTCATAGTTATGTAAAGATAACAATTTGACAGCTTCATTAATTAATAACAACTGTCTAAATAGTTCAGTAATTTCTAATTTTGTATCACAACACTTTACATAATTTGAAAACTATTTATTACTGGAGATAAAATCATGAGGCTTGTCCCTCATCCTTTGTCTAAATTAGCATGTACAACTGCAGAAAAATAAATAAATCTGTTAAGGACAGGAAGGGAATAAATCTCATCTTCTTTGGCAGGGGATTTTAATAACAACATCCTTTTGTTCCAGACTCGACTGCAGGAGCTGCACCGACTATGGGAATTACTGATGGACAAGATGAGAGAGAAGGGAGTCAAATTATTGCAAGCACAAAAGTTGGTGCAATATTTACGGGAATGTGAAGATGTCTTGGACTGGATCAATGATAAGGTGTATAATTCCTCCCTTTCTTGTGTCCTCGATGGGAAATTTGATGAGTTTATGAGAAAAATTCCTGTCAGCATAGAGTTGCTGGAGGTCAGGTAGTCTCAGAAAGCTTGTAAGGGCACCTGTACATTTCATTTAGTTATTCACATTGCATCAGCAGTACAGGTACAAACTACTGCTGTTCTTTTGCAACCACAATAAAAGTTATTAAACTAAGAGGAAGCCTGTGTGTTGGAGGGTACTTTTAGCATAATCAATTCATTCTTTGCTTTGAGAATACAAATAAAATTCAAGTTTCCTCTAAGGGAAATCTTCAACATGTAAAAGCAAATATATTTTTAATCAATATTCTAAATTATTTGTTTCAGAAAGGAGCCAGCCCAAGCAGCAAGCAGTGTGTAGATAGTTACTAAATGATTGAAATATGTTTAGATATACATTGTAAGGACATGAACTGCAGGAGGACTGTTGGCTCTTGATTCTTTGAACTCTAGGGGAAGCAGACCACAAACCACACTATCAAAAGGAAAAAAAGCCACAAAATAATCACACTGGTTTCCTTAAATGATGGTTTGTTATTTTGTGTCATTGTGGGTTCAAACTGTAAACCCTGTATAACTGTTACTGAATACAACACTGCACTTTTTGTGCAGAAATCTTGCATCAGACGCCTACAGCAAATGCCCATAAACAGTGTAAAAAGGAACAAATTCTAGTCACTCTGTGTGCTGTGAATTTATACTTGAAAAATTATTAGGACCAAGAGAGATGAAAAAATAATCCCCTTAGTGATCTTGTGTATTTTCTGCAATAACGGGTTGGTGCTGGGGCAGGGAATGGAGTTTAATGAAGAAACTTCGTAATTTTAAGTGTGACCTTAAATTCTGTAATTGTCTTTGACCTATTGAAAATTAGGACAGGTTGCTTCCTAATTTCTAATAGTAATTTCCCATAGGATATACTGAAAATAACTTTTTTTTTTTCTTCAATGTGCTAGGAAGCAATAGTGACATCAGAAGAGCTTGGACAGGACTTAGAGCATGTTGAAGTTTTGCAAAAGAAGTTTGAAGAGTTCCAGACAGACCTTGCAGCTCATGAAGAAAGAGTAAATGAAGTGAACCAGTTTGCTGGCAAACTTATCCAGGTAAGCATTTATGGATGTTGAAAATCTCTCTTGGCAAGTCAGTTAATACAGCAAACATTTGTCTGTAACTTCCCCTCTTACCCCCCTGGTTTGGGGCAAATCTTAAAGCTTTGCTCCACATGGGCACTTGGGTATCTTCACCTTAAATGGTCACCATTGATTCACTTGTTCTTCTGCTGAACAGCCTGAATAACTGCTCCATCTGGGAATGTTCCTGAAAATGTGGAGAGTAGTGATTAGTAAGAGAAACTGTCATATTGGAATTAAATTTATTTCCCTTGGACAAGGAGGTTTAATATCTCTTCTGGTTTGTTATCTGGGCCCTGATCAAGGATGGAGGCAGGGCAGGAAGTGTTTCATTCCAGGGGAAAAGAAGATGCTGTTTATAGCCCTATTCCCATGGACTAATTAGTATATAGGGAAAACACTACAAGAGTATTGAATGTTTGCACAGTGAAATTTCAGGGAAACTATTGAATTGGGTGATCATCTGGAAAGGACAGTAATGATAAATTGATCTCTTGAAGACCAGCAGTGTTTTGTCAATGGATGTAAAACCAAAGAACATGAAAATAGCATTTTTCCTTTGCTTGCCAGGAAACACACCCTGAAGAGGAACTGATAAAGTCCAAACAAGATGAAGTCAATGCAAGCTGGCAGCGTCTTAAGGGGCTTGCCCTTCAGAGGCAAGGAAAACTCTTTGGGGCAGCTGAAGTTCAGCGTTTCAACAGGTATGAACTTGGCTGGATCTGCTGAATGATGTAACCCTTGTGTGGGTGTTTAATGATGCATTCAGCTGCACACAGTAGTATGAGAAGAGCTACTGTCTCCTATGGCTTTGCTCTTCTGCATGACTTGCTGAATGAAGACCTTGTTGTTCTACAG
This sequence comes from Acrocephalus scirpaceus scirpaceus, assembly GCA_910950805.1. Taxonomy (NCBI): domain Eukaryota; kingdom Metazoa; phylum Chordata; class Aves; order Passeriformes; family Sylviidae; genus Acrocephalus; species Acrocephalus scirpaceus. Next base: position 5,990,760 of record OU383790.1, on the reverse strand, counting down.
TTGCTTTAAAATGGTCATTCTCATGGAGCTTTTCAGAACTTGGCCATTGTGTTCGTTCCTGCTAATGGCAGTTTTGCTCTCCTTTCCTCTGAGGGCTTTTTCCCCCAGTTCTGACCTAGATGAGCCTTAAATGGGGTGTGCTTTTTTTTTATTGGATGTCAGCCCAATTGTTCTGGAGGCTTTGAGCAATATCTTTCTATTCTCATTTCCATCTGCAGCATTTTGAGATTTGCTGTAATTAAGTTGGAGAAGGGTCCATGGGGGGAAGTGGATCCACTCCATGATAGTGTTCAGTGGTGCTGTAATTCCTGGTTTGCATGTGATGGCAGTGGCCTGTAAATATGCTTCAAAGTTTCTTGAGATGCAAAGAAAGTCTATTTTCTAAAGGATGTTTGTAGTTGTCTGCAGTGTTTATATATGGGTTTGTATGACAGTATGTCTGGCACACGTATGGGAACACATCCTGCTTCCTTCTTTTTTGCATGCAAGACAAACTGCTTTCAATTTGTGCTTTGTTTTGAAGGGATGTGGATGAAACAATCAGCTGGATTAAGGAGAAAGGGCAGTTGATGGCCTCAGATGATTTTGGCAGAGATTTAGCCAGTGTGCAAGCATTACTGCGCAAACACGAAGGCCTGGAAAGAGACCTGGCAGCTCTGGAAGATAAGGTACCCCTGTGAGATGTGTTTTACCTACAGTTCAAACGAGGTATCTGGCTTGTAAAAGGCTGGAAGCTCACTCACAGTGTGTGCCTGGTTTAGGTGAAGGCCCTGTGTGCAGAAGCTGACCGTTTGCAGCAGTCTCACCCAATAAATGCTTCCCAAATTCAAGTGAAACGGGAGGAGCTCATTGCAAACTGGGAACAGATCCGGACGCTGGCAGCAGAGAGACACGCTCGCCTCAACGACTCCTACAGGTGGGTCACTGCAGCTGGACAGTGCTGCTTCCCTCCTTGTTCACATTTGACAACAGGCTCCTAGAAGGAGAAGAAAGGGGTGCCATTTCCAAAATTTTGGGATGGTTCTGGTGCTTTTGGAGCAGTCTTGTTCACCAAATTCTATTTTACACTAACTTCTTGTAGTAAAAGAAATATTTATATGATTGAAGAGTTATTGGAGCTTTTTGTCATTCTCTGGATGTGGATCAACTATGAAAATAGACACAGTGATGTTTTAGGACATTTGCTATTTTCTCCATCTGAGTTGAGACATGCATTTTGAAATACATTATCTGACTATATTTCAGTTTTGCTGAAAAAAATAAAGCTTCTTAATACTTCTTTTACAAATCTGTTCACTAGTCTTTAAGAGTCTTTATGAAGACTGAAGTTTGATATATTGTCCCAGACCAAATAAAGTCCCCATTTCTGTGGTAGGTTTTTTTTTTTTTTGCTGTGGGACTTGTCTTCGTCCAGTCTTGTGTCTATACTTACCTGGTCTCTGAAACATAACCTGTTAGATCACTGTTGAGAAGCCATACTAAAAACAAACTAATCCTGATATGGTGGTTAGTTTACATCCTTTCTAGTTTTGTTTTTCTGCCCTTTGTTCCTTCCCACAATGTGGGATTTTTGGCAGTGGAGACGCACACAAATGAACTTTTCCTTTACCTTCCCTGCCATAGTCTCTTCAGAGTAATTAACAACAAATGTAAAAGGGAAGCAGAAACTGATCACTTTTGCTGATAAGTGTTAAGCATATGCCAAAGGAAACAACTAAGGGCATTCTGGAAGGAATTTGAGGCTTTGTTTGCTTATTTTAAGGCTGAGGCATGTGCAGTCAAAATTTTCTGTCAGTTCCCTCCCCCTGCACTGTTATGTTTCTGACAGAAGCAGCCCTGTGGATTATCTTGAGAACTGTATTTTGATTTCTGTTGTCCTCAGTGTGTAGTTAGGAATATTAATTTTACTTACAATATGTTATATGCAAAATGTATCTTCGAGACGTTGATTTAGACCCCAACATTTTCATAACTTCAAAAGACTTATTTTTGATTGAAAGCATATTTAGTTATTTAATATTCTGAGTGCATTTTTGTGTTGTTTTGTTTGTATCTGAGGAACAGCTTTTGTTTGTAACCCTTTCTTTGGGGAAAGGGGAGAGGAACTCTGCAAATTAATTATTCCCAATCATTTTTTCCTTTGCTTACCTAAGGCTGCAGCGCTTTCTCGCAGACTTCCGAGACCTCACCAGCTGGGTGACTGAGATGAAGGCTCTGATAAATGCTGATGAACTTGCCAATGATGTGGCTGGGGCAGAAGCCCTTCTAGACAGACATCAGGAACATAAGGTAGAGTGGTTATACAGCCAAATCGAGTCAGCAGCCCTCTGATTTGTGTGTCTAACAGTCTCTGAGTCAGTACTGTAGCACTGGAATGCTTTGATTATGCAACTAACACACTACTAGATTGCTGTTCTGATTTAATATTTTTAAATTGTTTCTAGATGGTAGATACATACTAATTACTAAGTATTTAAGAATGCTTATGATAATATTTCATAAAAAGTAGGCCTGATAGCAGCCAGTTGGACTAACAACTGTTTTAGTTCTCCATCATGAGGAATTCCTGTGATTTAGCAGAAAGAATAGACCTCAGACAAACTTTTAGTTTCATTTTAGTGTAGGAATTTATACCTACCTTATGTGCATTGTGAGGTAATTGTGACACTCTGCTAAGATAAATTTTGGTAACAGCTTCTTCACATCTCCTTTCATAGGGAGAAATTGATGCCCATGAAGACAGCTTCAAATCTGCTGATGAGTCAGGCCAGGCTTTGCTCTCTGCTGGGCACTATGCTTCTGATGAAGTTAAAGAAAAGGTAAGTTGAGAGCAAGAGCTCCTAGAAGAATTTTGTCTCTTTCTTCTGTGTCCCTTAATTTAAAAGGATGATCACATCAGGAACTGAAGGTTTCATTGGTTTACACAGGAGGTCATTTTCAATTCAGTGCTAACCAATTTTTTAGAGTCACAATTAGATTTTACTTTGAGATGGAGGTAAACTAGAGTGTTAAATAAAATTATGATCTATTCCTCTTCCCAATCAATTAGCTCACCATCCTCTCAGATGAAAGGTCTGCCTTGCTGGAACTGTGGGAGCTCCGCAGACAGCAGTATGAGCAGTGCATGGACCTGCAGCTTTTCTACAGAGACACTGAACAAGTTGACAACTGGATGAGCAAACAAGAAGTGAGTGCTTATCTTTAAATTCTCCTGATGTGTTGGACTTTAATTTCTGGGTAGTCTTCTGTAAGCTTAAGGAATTGGTATTGCCTGCTGGCAGGGCCAAAAACACCCACAAGCGAGTGGGTGCTGTGCAGAGTTATTTATCTGACTGCCTGAAATGGTGCAATGGCTGTTTCCATCTAATGCTGAAACGATGAGCTGTGACAAGTGGGCTTGATGTGACATTTGTGTGTGTTAACTCTTGTAAAATGCTAGTTGAATAAGAAGCTAAAAAGAATTATTGGCTGTTAGAAGCATAAAGCAAACACCATGCCAGTTTGCCATCTTTATCTTTCAGTAATAACATGTGGCAGGAAATATCCCTGGCTGTGCTTGAGCTCACTTAGAGCAGCTGAGTATGGAAACATAAAAATGGGTTTGTGTCCTTACTTCAGGCATTTCTGCTGAATGAAGACCTTGGTGATTCTCTGGACAGTGTGGAGGCTCTTCTAAAGAAGCATGAAGACTTTGAGAAATCCCTAAGTGCCCAAGAGGAGAAAATCACAGTAAGACATTGACATTAGGTCATCACTAAATGGACAAGAAGTGAAAAAAAGGGCATTTATTGACTGGGGAGGAGGCACTGCTAGAGAGTGGTAAAGGATGGGGTTTGCTTTGCAGAGTGATCTTCTGTTATGTGGGATGTATTAGCTCTAAATAACAGGTATTTTCTCCAAACTGGAAAATAGTGGAAAAGGTGTGGGATAGGGCTCAATTTCTGTCTCAGAGCTGGGTAACCTGGTGCTTCCTTATCATACCAGCACACAGGTGGATGAATGTTTGTCAAAAACCTGCACTCTTCCACATGGAGAGGATGAGGATACAGAGAGAAAAGGGTGTAAGGATGGATCTGCTAATGGCTTTCTGCCAGTTTTACTGTGTTAAACCTTGGGGAATTGATATACTAAGCAAATTTGCACACACAATTTCTATTACACCAAATAAATGGAAACTTATTTTCCCTCCAGGCATTAGATGAGTTTGCAACTAAGTTGATTCAGAATAACCACTATGCTATGGATGATGTTGCTACACGCAGAGATGCTGTAAGTATCCAAAATACATTTAGACTGTAGACTTTAAATCTTGTTCTGCTTTATTATTTTACATGGTTTGACTTCAATATAGGATAAGTCAGTGGAGTTGTCCCAAGAGGGATGTGGTGCTGGTTCTTATGAGCTTGAGGAATTTAAAAACCTTTTACTTTCTTTTTTTTTTTCAGCTGCTGAGCCGCCGAAATGCCCTTCATGAAAGAGCCATGTACCGCCGCGCTCAGCTGGCAGATTCTTTCCATCTGCAGCAGTTTTTCCGAGATTCTGATGAGCTCAAGAGTTGGGTTAATGAAAAGATGAAAACTGCAACTGATGAGGCCTACAAGGTAAACACAAAGATGAATGGTAGAATGCTTTTAAGGCAGTACTGAGCTTAATCAGTCTAATGACACAAAGCAACATCAGCCAAAGTGTTGCTGATAGTTGGTGGTGTTAATGGCAGCAGAAGGAATTGCGTAATTTCTTCCTGACCCCAAGAGGCATTTTCCCATCATGCAGTAATTGTGCTTATCCAATAGCTTAAGAATTCTGATTTAAGGCATATTTTTGGCCCCAGATCCTCTGGTTAAACTCCATGGGATGTCTATGAATGTAGTCCGATTTCAAAAATCCTTCAGAGACCTTTGAGTACCGATTTTTTATTGAAATGTTCTATTTCTTCCTCTGTAGGATCCATCAAACCTGCAAGGCAAAGTTCAGAAACACCAGGCTTTTGAGGCAGAGCTGTCTGCTAACCAGAGTCGTATTGATGCCCTGGAGAAAGCTGGTCAGAAGCTGATTGATGTCAAGCACTACGCGTCCGATGAGGTGGCAGCTCGCATGAATGAAGTTATCAGCTTGTGGAAGAAACTTCTGGAGGCCACTGAGCTCAAAGGTATGACTTGCTCAGAAGAATATGGGCAAATTTCTGGAGAGATTAGCTGGGGGAAGACAGCTTCTAGAGAAGAAGCTGGGAGAAATGAGTTAACTTCAGTTTCCATTTCACTTACCTTGTCCTGTTCTCCTCTTACCTGTCTCTCTCAGGTATAAAACTGCGAGAAGCCAATCAGCAGCAGCAATTTAATCGCAATGTGGAGGACATTGAGCTCTGGCTGTATGAAGTAGAGGGACACTTGGCTTCTGATGATTATGGAAAAGATCTTACTAATGTTCAGAATCTTCAGAAGAAACATGCACTGCTAGAGGCAGATGTTGCTGCCCATCAGGTAAGGGAAATAATTTTTATTCCTGCCTTTTCAGATCTGCTCACTCAAAAGATGGTATTTTCAGATCTGCTCAGTCAGAGACCTCCTTAGCAGGTCTGGGTTTTTATCATTATTTTAGCTTTGGGTTTTACAGTTTGCTTATCAAAAATAAGTTTGAACTGAAACATAATTTGTATGTCTCTAAAAGAATATCTTTATAACTTCAATAGAAAATAACTTCTCAATCACTGCAGCCACCTCACAGAAATTCTGACCTAATGCTGTTGCTGGATCAATTTTAGGATCGGATAGATGGCATTACCATCCAGGCACGCCAGTTCCAGGAGGCTGGGCACTTTGATGCTGACAATATCAAGAAGAAACAAGAAGCTTTAGTGGCTCGTTATGAAGCTCTGAAGGACCCCATGGTAGCTCGCAAGCAGAAACTTGCAGATTCTCTTCGCCTGCAGCAGCTTTTCCGTGACATTGAGGATGAAGAGACCTGGATTAGGGAAAAAGAACCTATTGCAGCTTCAACAAACCGAGGTTGGTCCATCCTGGTGTCTCTAGGATTTAGATGTCAGAATTGCTCTGTTACAAATTGTATCTTTATAGAACATTCCCTGAGAATTTCAGAGCTGTTTGGTGTAATTAATATTGCCCAGAGTTACATACTTGCCAGTGCTCTGGGTCTCTGTTATGTTGCTTATATAATTCCAGTGGTAATGTAGTTTCCATAGTGCTCTGTCTTCATTGCTAGAGTTCTCCCTGTGCAAGTTTGTGTGGTGCTGGCTGCAGCTGCCTTAAAATTTTTGTTTCATCTAGTGACTCTGATTTAGCTGATTAATTATTTTGTATCTTTCAGGCAAAGACTTAATTGGTGTCCAGAATCTGCTAAAGAAGCACCAGGCTTTGCAGGCAGAAATTGCAGGCCATGAGCCTCGCATTAAAGCAGTCACACAGAAGGGAAATGCTATGGTGGAAGAAGGTATGTCTCAATATTTTTTAACTCTGGCACAGTCTTTTGTTCTCTGGCCCAGCACAGTTAAGATTATTGCCCGATTTTATCCTGATAGTAGGCAGATAACTGATAGCAGTGTGAACTCCTGGTCATCCTTTCACCTGAAAATAAAAATAGGTTCCTAGATGGGAACCTGTCATAATTTTGACAGATCTCTGTCTACTCTTGATGAACACTTATTTAGCAATATTGTGCCTATTGTATTTAGTATCTATAATTAAATCTGTAAAAGGGTTCTATCAGAGGTACATAATCATGATGTGAGAGAGAATTCTCTACAAAGACAGTAATTCTTGCTTTTAAATAAATAGACATCTTTATTTCTGACTGGGTTTTTTAACATGAAAATACAAAAAAAAAAAATCCCACAGGTCTGAAATAATTGTCTGCTGCCAGAACTCTGCAAAGAGATGACCTTTTCTGTTTCATCATTGAGAAATGTTGATGTCTTGTTTTATTCCTAATGATTAAGATATGCTAGTGCAGCTTGATTGACAGGTTTGGTGTTTTCCAGTCTGAAGCAAAAGGACCAACTAAGTTATGTTTTTATAATTGTAGTCTAAATAGGCTTTTAAATGAGTCTAATTTTTGTGACTTTGAAGAATTTCAAGTAATCTTCTAATATCTATTGGTTTTGTCTGCTGAAGTCCTTTGGTTTCCTCTGCTTCTGTCCATAGGACACTTTGCAGCTGAGGATGTGAAAATCAAACTGAATGAGCTAAACCAGAAGTGGGACTCTCTGAAAGCCAAAGCATCTCAGCGTCGGCAGGACCTGGAGGATTCCCTGCAGGCTCAGCAGTACTTTGCTGATGCTAATGAGGCTGAATCCTGGATGAGGGAAAAGGAGCCCATTGTAGGCAGTACAGATTATGGGAAAGATGAAGACTCTGCTGAGGTATTTGGGATTCTTGTATAAATCAATTTTGTGTAAGTACAGTGAGGATTTGTCCAGTGGTAAAAAAATGAGCTGTGATAATTTCAGGATTCTTAAAAAAGAGGGCAGATTCTTGCATCAAACAAGATTTTGGCTATTAGTTACAAGATGACATATTTTCCTGTGTCTTAGTTGCTATTGCACATGAAATTCTGCTGCTCAGTGTTTTAAACCAACTGTGAGGAAGCTTTACCTCTGTATTCACTCTTCTACAGGGTGTTGTTTTTTTTAAGTATAATGAAAATAATATCAGCAAATTCCTCATGGGATGAGCATTTCAGTATGAGTCTGGTTTTCATCAGTTCATTAGCCTGGAAGTAATTTTTTTTGTCTGGATTTGTTTTATTGATATCATTCTACAGTCAAACACCATGTCCCAGGCAGTGCTGACTGACATTTTATCAACATGAAGTGCAGTTTAAAGGCACACTTCAAACATACCCATATCACTCTGGAAATAGTTATTTTGGGTCAGGACAAAAGAATGTTGCTGAGATAAGGTAGAGGCAAAGCACCAGGAGCATTAGGACCACTATCTATGCTGTGAATAAATAGAAGTGATTATTCCCAAGAGAGTCACAAGGCTGGCAGCTTTGAAAACCCCACATTCCCTTTGTATGGAGTCAAAGTATATATTTTAAGCAGAGGCATATTTGTAAAATGGCAAGGTGTGCATGTTGTTATTATCATCCACTTTCAGGCTCTTCTGAAGAAACATGAAGCTTTGATGTCTGATCTCTCTGCTTATGGCAGCAGCATCCAGGCATTGAGGGAACAGGCCCAGTCATGCAGGGTAAGGAAAGATGCTAATCATGTACTTAAAATTCATGGGTCAGCAAAAAGTAAAAACAAAGCTCAAAAACAATTGTTGGTTTTGAGAGCTTATTGCAGACTGTGCTTGATTTTCTCAAAAAAAGTAGCAGTCTGTTTTTATAATCACAAGACAGCTGTATTGTTTTGAAATAAAACAATTTATTGTGGTAATTTGAGCCTAGAGAGCACCTAAACTGACTACAGTAGCTTTAACTACAGAAGCCTATTCTTGGACAACATTGATTATAATAAGCATGGAACAGCTCATTTTTTTGTGCTTTTTTTTTTTTTAGCAACAAGTTGCTCCCACAGACGATGAAACTGGAAAAGAGCTCGTTCTGGCACTCTATGATTACCAGGAGAAGAGTCCCCGGGAGGTGACAATGAAGAAAGGAGATATCCTCACCTTACTCAACAGCACCAACAAGGTGGATTCTGGCCTCCTGCTTGGCTCCCTCAGTGCTATGTATTTTGTTTGGTTTTGGCACATTAGCCCATGCCCCTATTCAGCATTTCAGCTGAACCTCTTTGCTTCATTTCCATCACTCCTCTACAGCTCCCAGCTTTTCTCAGACAAGGGCACATGTCTGTGAGAACTTAAATTCCCTGATGTGGAGGAATTTTTTCTAGATTCAAGGGGAGACATGGGAGTAAGATCTCTGTCTTCAAAAGACAGTTTGTTTAAAAGGATCTCCATAGCAAGAGCAAACTGTTGAGAGCATCACTGTTTTCCTTGTGTTAATAGAAATCCCTGATTTGGAGCATTCAGTTGCCCAGCATTCTTTATGCATGATGATGGCCTCACTGTGGTTTGTTTGTGGTTTTTTCACTTGCAGGACTGGTGGAAGGTGGAAGTCAATGACCGTCAGGGATTCGTACCAGCTGCCTATGTGAAAAAACTGGATCCTGCCCAGTCTGCATCCCGAGAGAACCTCCTGGAGGAGCAGGGCAGCATAGCACTGCGGCAGGAGCAAATCGACAACCAGTAAGATCTAACTGATGAGATATGACACTGCCAGCTTTAGCTGGCTTGGCCTTTGCTTCACAGATTGCCACCAGCTTAGGTTAATGCTTCTTACACTAGGGAGTAATTACTGGAGCAAAACAAGGGGCTCCTTTGCCAGACGCACCAGATCCAGTTGTTTTATTCCTACTCTAGATTTTCTTGTTGCTTTTTCCATTTTTAACTGTTAAACTCATGACACTAGAGCTCAACTTACTGTCTGACCTGAGTATTTTATGTGTTCCTTTTGTTGTTGTACCTAACTACTTAAACTTGTTTGTGAGTTATATATATGTTCTAAGCAACTCTTGTATATGTAGTTGTCACTTCTTAATGTGTGATCTGCTTTGAAAAGCTTCCTTAAATTTGATTCCATTAAGTACAGTGCTCTCCCTATACAGGGCTGCCTCTGGAGATGTCCTTCTTATGAGCTGGGGCCGCTTTGCTGCTAGCTCATCACTTTTTTTTCTGAAATGTGGTGCCAATATTTGTTGCCATTATAGGAGCTAAAATGTGTCCTCCCTTCTTTTTTTTTTTTTCAATATTTATCTTTTTTTTTTAAAGAGCAGCATATCATTGCAAACAGAAAACTGCAAGGCTGCTTAGTAATGACCTTAAAGCACATGGTGGCTGGAGATTAATTCAAGCAAAGGCTGTGGGTGATAGCTGTGAGTGCTGGCTCCTCTTATCAAGCCACTTGAGAGCTGAAGCTGAAAGTTTTCTGTATACTCCCATCTGTTTGTGCAGCTACGCTGTCATTCTGTGTGAGAATTTCCTCCCACTCAGTTGTGTTGAGTCATCAGTTATTACAGTGCCGTGCAATAATTACTAGCCTTAGCTCTAGAATTAAAAAATTTAAATAAAATCACACAAAAAACCCCACCAGCCTATAACAAAAAACCTTTTTACCAGCACGAAGGAAAAGTGCTGGAAAATTATGGCACGTTGGTCAGGATTTCAATAACATAATTCCCTCCATGGGTTTGCATATGGCTTTTAGTAACTAAAACAGAGTGCCTTATTTTAGAGCCAAGGAGAGGGGACCACCTTTTAGTTTCCAATCCCATGGCACAATAATGAGGAAATGAGGAGACCTTATAGAGAGAGCTCAACTGTACTGCTGAGGTTTCCTTACATGAATTGTACTCCTGGTCTGATTTGCTTTGTTTGCTTCTGAACAACACCTAATTTTCTCCATTTAAATGTGAACTCTTACTCATCTCCTACCACAGACCAGCCATGGATGGAGCTGCTGCTTTCATTATTTTTGTTAATCTGACTAATTTTTCGCATGCATTTGCTGTGCTCCCTGTCTGTGCAGGACTCTCATTACTAAGGAGGTCGGCAGTGTATCTCTGCGTATGAAACAGGTCGAAGAACTGTGAGTAGGATTAGCCCTTTCCTAAATCATGCTGTCTCCACACTGTCACTGTTCATCCTCCCTTTGCTTCTTTCCTTGGGAATGCTGCTCCAAAGAGACATGAAGGAGAGGCCATTTCTGCAATGAGGATTAGTTTAGATGAATGTGGTGGTCTGTGTTTCTTCTGTTCCTCACAACCAGCCTCTTATCTTGCTGGGCACCTCTGTGCTGCTAAATTGGTTCATGTTTATTCCATCATGGTGGTTTTGCTTACCAAAGAGGCTTTAGGGCTATCTAGACTGTTTTCCTTAAAAAGCATCTCCTGCATTTTCTGAGGTGCAGATAGAAATATTAGTTTGTTTATATAAATATATATAAAATACATCTGCGAAGTACTGCATCACATCTGAATGTCTTAAGAGTTTGGGAAGGGTGGGGCTCTCATGGTGTATCATATAAAGTAACATTCATGCTGGGTAGTAAAAAAAACATCATTTATATAGAGTGATTATTTCTTAATTTTAACATCAACTAAATTTTGACACCTGTGTTCATATCTCCTGGAAAAGATATCAAGTTTGCATCATACTGGTGGAAGTTGCTGGGAAATCCAGAGCCACAGTGTTCATTGGCTGTGCCTGGCTTTTCATAGCAAATGTATTTCTTGAAAATTAAAAATGAAACTTTTATGTAAATCTCTCAAATGTTGCAAAGCAAATCTGACGTTAGGTCTGTTTCTGAAAGAGTTTTGCCTCAGATCCTCTATAAACTTTACAAGTATTTAATACCTAACGTTGTTTACTGGGGCAAACAGCTGCAGTTAGGGCAGGTTTCAAAGCAGTGTTTTCAAGTCAGGGTAGAAAGTTTCTATTTAAACCTAATATGAAAGATTCTTAGTTCCTTTCTGCCCACTCTTAAACTACAGTGAACAAAAAGCCACAAAGTCCCTGCTTCCATGGAAGGAGAGCTTATTTATCAGTTTGATGTAGAGACATTACAGCCCAAGATACTGAGGATTTTTTTTCAGGAGACTTAGTCATCTCTGAGCTGTTGGTTAGGAAAATGCTGCAGGATTGAACTCTTCAAGCTGGGAGGTTGTAACTGCTCACTCTGTGCCCTTGTGCTTTGGGCTGGGAAATGGAAACATCCCCATTTGAAGCCCCTGCAGGTACTTAAGCAGTGTCTAACCACATCAGAAGGAATATGCTTAATAATGAGAATCTGTTGCTGTTGTGGATCACTGTGGTAGACTGATGTCCAAACTGATTCAGGACATAAAAAACCCTTCCAGATGCAGCTAAAATGTTTCAACTTCTGGAAGACCCAAAATAAAGTAAGAATGAGTACTAAGAATGTGGTTTTCATGAATTCAGGTTTTTTAAAAACAGGCATTATGCATTGCTAGAGAGACTTATAATTCAGTATCAGTGACTGCAAAACTGCTTTTGGCTTTTTTCAGCAATAGCTTGGGAAAGGTCTTGTAGGATCATCTGTGTCCAGTTGATTACAAGTGGTTTTAAAGAGGTTTATTTGGCTGTGCAGACCAATTTAAACATTTTTGAGATTTCACTTTGTGTCTGTTCTAATGTAAAGGAGGAGTAATATCACTGGTATTGAGAATTCAAAAAGTGTACGTGAAATGACTTTCATGGATTTCCCTGTGGAATATAGGTGTGTTATCAAAGATACACATCTTGCTTAAACATTCAGCAGATTTTGCACTGGAAAATAGCTAGTGGAGGTGTTTTTGTCCTAAAGCTTTGAGACTGATGGATTTTCATAATCTGATGGCAAACTTGATGTACTCTAGGAAAATATCTCTTGGCAAGTAAGAGCCTATGGAGTCATTCCTGCCCTGCAGTGATACTGTGGTTTAAGAGCCTACCCCAACCTAGGTTGTGATTTGGGTTTGCATTTGCCCAGTGAGGTGTTGCATGTGGGAGTTCCCATTTTGGTGTGCAATCCATGTGGAGGAGAGACACGGACAGTCTTCATTCCCAACTGCACATGAGTGGCTCATCCTGTAGCAGAACAAGGCATAAGTTCAGGGATTCCCCATTTTTGGGGACCCCAGTACTTGGGAAATTCCTGTGATTGGACTCAGTTCCATCTGACTGTTCCCTGCTTTTCTTTCCTGCTTGTCCCAGGTATCACTCTCTCCTGGAACTGGGAGAAAAACGTAAAGGCATGTTAGAAAAAAGCTGCAAGAAGTTCATGCTTTTCCGTGAAGCCAATGAGCTCCAGCAGTGGATCAATGAGAAGGAAGCAGCGCTCACCAGTGAGGAAGTGGGTGCTGATCTGGAGCAGGTGGAGGTTCTGCAGAAGAAATTTGATGATTTTCAGAAGGTATGTTGTGATGCTGCGGAATGGCCTTTCCCTTTAGGCATTCTAATCATGTATCCATGACAATTCTTCAGAGCTGAGTAGGAAACGTGGCTTTGATTGGACATAAAAAGTCCATAGAAGGTATATATGAATTTTTTTATTTTTTGAGGATAGAGAATCCCACATTCAAGTGTCTTCAGTTTGATGATATTCCTCAGGTTGCTCCATGCTTTCCAACTCCCAGAGAGCTGAAACTCTTTCAACACTTTGCTATAGAGTCTGCCAAGTTTTGGAGGAATTTCAGTTTGTGTAAAGTATAACCTTCAGTTAAGCTATTTCCTATTGAAAGGAAAGATGCATTTGGTTTCCACCTGTAGAGTTATTTCCCTGAGATAATGGGAAAAAAAATCTGGCAGCTGGGATTCTGGCACTGGCTCTCTGGGAACTCAGAGTTCACTGTGCTCAATTCCTGCTGTTCACACACTGGGCTCTCCTGGTGAGCCACCTTGTTCCATGTGTTTTGCTTGGGTGAATTTTAATTCTGGGACATTTCCCTGTTTTGTGCAGGATCTCAAAGCCAACGAGTCACGGCTGAAGGATATAAACAAGGTTGCCAAGGACCTGGAGTCAGAAGGGCTCATGGCAGATGAAGTACAAGCAGTACAGCAACAGGTGCTCTTTTTCTCTGCCTTAATCTAATCTAAGAAACAAAAGATTTTCCTCCTTTCTTTTGTCTATTGTCTTTGCCTGGCATTGCAAGATTCAGGCTGTTCTCTAGTGTTGCCATCCCAAGAAGACCTTCAGAATTATATTTTTTAATAATGCTACAGCAAATTGCAGCAGCATCTAGAGCTTTTTCCTTTTTTTTTTAGGAATGGAGAGTCTTTACAATAATATTAAAAGTCATGGAGAATCCATGCATTTGCTTCATATAAATTTGAAATTTAGCCTTCGTTTATTTGCAGGAAAATAGGTGAGGAATGTTAGGGGAAAAGAGAAATAAAATAGAGTGCAGTTCTGAGTGGAAGGGGTTTGTGGGTTTTCCATTTTGGCCTGTGTTTTTTAGGGTTTTTTCGCCAGCTTTTTACATACTTGTGCTATAAATAATTTTATCCTGTGCCAATTAAGTATGAAGCATGTTGGGAAAAACATTCTTTCTGTTAGAAAATAACAAATTGTTTGTTCTGTCTCCTTTGCAGGAAGTCTATGGGATGATGCCCAGGGTAAGTGTTAATTTCTGAGGTGGGTGGAGTGGCAATTGTAACAGGTTTGGGATGTACAAGGAGAAATTCAGCCATATTTGTAGTTCATTTTCATGATAGGACTCACAAATGACTTTGAATAGACATTCAAAGATTATCTTATCTATGATCCATTTGTTTCCTGAGTGTCTTGCCCCACATCACAGATCTAAGCAAGCAGCATAACCAAAATTGATACAAATACTTGAATGAAAAAACTTACAAACTTTGTTAAGGTTTGAACACAGATCTTTTCAAGATTTTTTTTTTATTGTATTCTGGTAGTTTTAGATTCTGCTTCGTGTTTAAAGCTGTTTCTTCACATTTTCAAACAGGATGAAACTGATTCTAAGACAGCCTCTCCTTGGAAGGTAGGTGTCACTGCATAGTAGCACACAACAAGACAATAAAACAAAAACTACAGCACATCATCTTTTTAGACCTTTTACTTCTCCTGTGCCATAAAAATTGAAAACAGCCTGGTTTTTACCTCTCTGCTACAAAACTGTTTAGTTTTGAGCTTGTACTATGAGGGTGATTCCAGTTTCTGAGCAGTAGATGTTAAATAATGCCTTGTTCACTTTGCATGAGTTCTTTGCGTTCTGCTTGCTACAACAAAAATATTTTTATTCCTCAAAGTCAAAAACCATTCATGTCAATACTCCTTTAGTAAGGAATATGCTGTATCCCATTAGTCATCTCTATCTCATTTACTACAATAGTTAGAAGCCTTTCTCCATTCATTAGAGGCTTACAATGGAAGAGCTGTCACCTGCTAAAGCACAAAAATATCTTAAATATTTTTTAAATTATCCAACATTGTGTTTTCCCTAGCATTTCATTCCTGTTTTATGTCTTGCATCCACCCTGTTAGACTTAAAGCTGCTTGTACATCTTTTAGGCTGTGTGAATGTGGGGAAACCAGGTTAGTATGCAATATTTTGACAGAAAATGCAGCCATGTCGCCAGGAGCTGGTGACTTTTTAAGCATTTTTTTGCAAATTATAAACATGTACATTGAATTCTAAGAGTCTTATAATAACCTAGCAAACTATGACTAAGATTCTGGGGATTTTTAATTCATGTATTGAATATTGCCTTTAAATTTCCTCTTCTTTGTCCTCATTAAGATTTGTTTGCTTCTGTTTACACTAACATGACAGTGCTCACTTGTGAATTCTGACTATTCTTACTCTGCCTTATAATGCCTTAGGTATTACAACCAATTACTCTTAATTGCTTTTGTAATTTACTTACATTGTCTTTCTTAGTGGTTTCTGTTTGATTTTTTAAGGACTTTTCTTTCAGTCTAGTTTTACTTTTGGTTAGAGTTGACTTCAATGCTGTATTTTTTTATTTCTGCCTTTTCACACAGTCTGCACGTTTGATGGTACACACTGTGGCAACCTTCAACTCAATCAAGGTAATTCCACAACTTTCTCTGACCCGATTTAGAAGTTGTGAATATTTTTTACCTTCCTTTTCCATAGTCTTTGTCTTTCATTAAGCTTTATAAATTCTTTTGAATCAACTTATTGAAAGAAGCATTAGCATATACAGCATTTGCTTCTCAGGTTACATCACTATATTATTGTATACATAAAATCATTTGGTTTTACAGCTCACGAGAAACCCTTCAAATTATTTTATTTAACTAAAATGTCTGAATTGGTGCATTCATCTGGAATCAAGCAGAATTTAGTAACCTTCACCTGTAGTGAAAGGCCAGTCTTGACTTTTCACTTCCCTCATCCAGGAGCTGAATGAGCGCTGGAGATCCCTGCAGCAGCTGGCAGAGGAGAGGAGTCAGTTGTTGGGCAGTGCCCACGAGGTCCAGAGATTCCACAGGTGAGGGGCTTGTTTGGCCTTGACTCAAATGCTTTGTCTATTAAGAATTCTAAAATATAGCAGGACCTGTTGTAAACAAATCATATTCAACCCCCAGCTTTTTCAGTGGAGGGTGGTCTTTTAATTCTCTTTTTGCCTTTCCCTCCTTCAAATCAGAGATGCTGATGAAACCAAAGAATGGATAGAGGAGAAGAATCAAGCATTAAATACAGACAACTATGGGCATGACCTGGCCAGTGTTCAGGCTCTGCAGCGCAAACATGAAGGCTTTGAGAGAGACTTGGCAGCTCTGGGAGACAAGGTGAGGTTTGGGTTTTCCTCTGAGGAAGAAAACCCAAAAGCTACTAGAAATGATTGAACTACAGTAGTTCTCTCTGTCTTCATTGTGTTCATTTCCCTTTCTCTAATCCTAGGTGAATTCTCTTGGTGAAACTGCCCAGCGTCTGATCCAGTCACATCCAGAATCTGCTGAAGATCTCCAAGAAAAATGCACTGAGTTGAATCAGGCTTGGAACAGTCTGGGAAAACGTGCTGACCAGCGCAAAGAGAAGCTCGGAGATTCTCACGACCTGCAGCGTTTCCTCAGTGACTTCAGGTAGTGATGCTATTCCCCCTCTCAATTTGTTTATTATTAGTGAAGTATACATGGCTTATTATTATAGGAATATTTCTGTGAAGGGTTCAGAAAAGGACTGTTCTCCCTGTTGTGATTTGTTTCAATGGAGGAAGAGGAAAATTCTCTATTATTCTGTGTTCACAGGGACCTCATGTCTTGGATCAATGGGATCCGGGGCCTGGTCTCCTCAGATGAACTTGCAAAGGATGTGACTGGAGCTGAAGCTTTATTGGAAAGGCACCAGGTATGTGAAAGATAAGTGTTTCAAATGGTTTTTTCTGACGCTTTCCAATTAGAATTCCAAAAATAGATCAGTCCCAGCTCTGGTTATTGAGCAGAACATCTCTGCCCCTTGCAGGAACACCGCACAGAAATAGATGCAAGAGCTGGCACTTTCCAGGCATTTGAACAGTTTGGACAACAACTTCTAGCCCATGGACACTATGCCAGCCCAGAGATCAAGGAGAAACTGGATATTCTGGACCAAGAACGGACAGACCTGGAGAAGGCCTGGGTCCAGCGCAGAATGATGTTGGACCAGTGCCTGGAACTACAGGTACTCTGCTGCAGTTTAGATAAGAGAAATAATTCCTCTTTTCATTAAAAACTTTATCATTTCATGGTGACAACAGTGCTCTTGATCTGTCTTGCTCATGCTTTGGATTTTTTTCTCTGCAGCTGTTTCATCGGGACTGCGAACAAGCTGAAAACTGGATGGCTGCCCGGGAGGCTTTCCTAAATACAGAGGATAAAGGAGACTCCTTAGACAGTGTGGAGGCACTCATCAAGAAACATGAAGATTTTGATAAAGCAATCAATGTCCAGGTGAGGAGTGTAGCTGAATAAAGGGGAAAATAGTTTCCTTTTTCTCATGTGAATTATTAGCAAAAGGAGTTCCTGCCATGAACTTCTAAAGTTCAGTTCTGAATATTCAGCCATGTGGAATTTGCTGCAGAAGTTTAGAAGCAGCTTATGCAGATCAGGATGTATTTAACTGCCTACAGATAGTGTAGAAATAGTGGCAAGTATTTGTGTAAATTGACTGATTTGAAATTACTTTTTCCCCTTTATTTGTTGCAGAAAAGGGTATATTTCCAGTTTCTTGTAGCAGAAAGCTGCCTAGATTTATTGAGTATCATACTGCTGAAGCTTTTAGCCCAAAAGATCCTTTTTTCCTAAATGCCACAGGTGAAAAGTGTTCTAAGTTGAACTCTGCAGTCCTGTAAGAGAGATTTCCTTCATAGGGTCCCAGTAATGTAAATTTACAAAAGATAAAAAGGCTTTTTCTGTTACAGACACTGCTCATCATTTGACTTTAGGGAACCACAGTTCTAATTCATGGTTTCTGGTTTGAATAGGAAGAGAAAATTGCTGTCCTCCAGTCCTTTGCTGACCAGCTGATTGCTGCAGATCATTATGCCAAGGGAGTCATCGCCAACAGACGCAACGAGGTCCTGGACAGGTCAGTGCCCTGGGAGGAGAAGGTAGATGACTGGAAATCCTCTTTAGGGGGATGTTCTGTAGCTGTTGAAGGTGATGCCTCATGTGGCTGTAGTGTTTTGTTCATTGTATGTGTCAAATTACTGCAGGTGGCTTCGTCTGAAAGCCCAAATGATTGAGAAGAGATCGAAGCTGGGAGAGTCTCAGACCCTCCAGCAGTTCAGTCGTGATGTGGATGAAATTGAAGCCTGGATCAGTGAAAAGCTCCAGACTGCAAGTGATGAATCCTATAAGGATCCCACAAATATCCAGGTGAATGTGGTTCTTGGCTTAAAAATCAGAATATTGTTCTTAACTTTGCAAGGCCTCCTCTGGTTTGAAAATCCGTGCTCAGGAATTCTTGTTCAGAGATGACAGAACATTGCATCATGTTGGACATATTCTCCTTTTAACAAGGAGAAAATGGAAGTTACATTATGCATGAAAGGAGACCCAAAATAGGACTAGGTTAGTAATTATTCATGCCTAAAATTAATTATTCATGCATATAATTAATAAGAGATGTGGTATCTGCAGCAGAAAGTTTCCTAAAGAAACCCAAGTGGCTGTTCTTTCTCCCAGCATCTAGACAATAAAATAAGGAAATGGAATTCTTGCATCTCAACTCTTTTACATTATAAAATGTGAAATCTCATTTATTTTTCAGTATTAAGGAATAAAGTTACCTCTTATGTTTTAATTCTGGTTTATGAAGTAGTACAAATGCACTGAACTACTTCTCTCAATCTGTTTTATAGCTTTCCAAACTGCTGGTAAGTAGTTTGGACTAGCCCTGGTATGTGAATTTATTTTCTCTGTATAAGCTTCTGTGTAAGCCCAAGCTCTGGTTGCTGCTCCATCCATCAGTTCATGCAATCTCTTTGTTTTCTATTAGTTCTTGACCTCCATCCAGGTACAGCTGTTGATCCTTGTCCTATGGGTGTGGCTTTTTTGTTAATTCCTATTCAGCACCATTTATTTATGTATTTGTTTTGCAGGTGTTCTGCATGACCTGTTTAATTTATGCTGCATTAATAATGTAGTTTAGGGTTTTTTAGGAGTTAGCCCATAGAAAAATGGGGTTCTATCCCCTTTTTCAGAAATTTGGCTGTTTGATCATCACTTGTGATGATTTAACACAGGGCATAATGCCAAATCCATGAGCTTGTATCTGTAGAATCAAATGCTGAAGATGGAGGATTCAGTAATTGATAGATCTTGATTGGCTTGTTCTTGCAATAGCATAGAAGGGAATAAAACAGAACACTCCAGAAAAAGAGGATGTACCAGATGGAAAGCTGACAGCACTTGTAAGAATCCAAGGAGTGGAGTAAAATGAGGATATGTGGAGGGATAGGATAGAACAAAGAAAGGCGAAGCTACCGAGTAAGAAATGAAAGAATCATTTGTCACTTCAGAGTGTGGTACATTAAATTACTATTTTTTTTAGTTGGAAAAAAAAAATGTTAAACTAGAAAGGCCTGTCTGCAATTTGTTGTCATGGTAATTATATGGAGATGTGCAATTGGCAGCTTTTAAATTGAATTTTCCAAGTTGGTAGATCTAGCTTTGAAGGATATGCTTTTATAATCTCAGGGTTTGGGATTTACAGTTCCCAAAATGAAGCAGTTCATGCAGAATTTCTCATACGAGCACTATAGTATTTTTCCTTTTTTATTTTTGATCTAACATTTCCTTTCATTCCATTCTCTAGGACACTCTCTACCCATGTCCAATGTCACTAGCATTTCCAGTTTATACTTGCAAATTCTGTCTTGTCACTTTTGTGCTGTTGTCATATTCCTGGTGGGTGGATGGATCATGGATACATGAGAGCTACACACTCCTTGCCACACCAAGGCTCCTGTTGTTCTCATGGTGCTCTCAGCTTGGCAGAGAAAAATTCTTACCAAATAATTCAGCTACATTTTTATGGAAGTTTTTGGCTGTTAATTCAGTATTTTTTATATATATAATGGGGCTGTGTATGACTAATACCACAACTGTGCAGAAAGCAGATAAGCTGGAGCAGTGATTTCTGTTCATTACCTATAGATTAGGAAGGGAAGTAGGAATTTGTGCAGTTACTGTAGGAGTTGAAAGGATGATATACTCAGGGTATGTGTAATTGCTGCTTTTCAAAGGGGTGCATTGAAAACTAGGAATCTTTACTGCAGTAACAGCTCAGCTCAGTGCAGGGAATTTTGCACTGGCACCTGTGAAACGCAGAACATGCTGACAGAGTTCTGTGGATCAGCTCACCCACAGTTTTGCCAGCTCAGAACTTGGTGGTTACTCAGGTAATGAGAGTAACCACTGGAGCAAGCAGTAAATACCCTACCCTGAGAGAATTTCTTTAGCTTAGTCAGTGCACAAAGCTGATGTCAAGCCCATGAGAACAATGGAGGAGCCCTTTGTGCAGTGCCTGATGGTGTTGGATTTGTCCTTGCAGAGCAAACATCAGAAGCACCAGGCCTTTGAAGCCGAGCTCCACGCCAACGCCGACCGCATCCGCGGCGTCATCGACATGGGCAACTCCCTGATCGAGAGGGGCGCGTGTGCCGGCAGCGAGGACGCCGTCAAGGTGGGACCTTCAAGTCTTGCTTGGCTTTGCTTTGAGCAGTGTTTGGGTTACTGAGGCAGGACAATGTCCCTCTAGAACAAATCTTGCTTTGTAGAAGCTTTCATATTTCAGCTATACAGTGTAGATCAGGTGAATCATTCTGCTTCGGGTCTCAAGGAGGATAAATTTTCTGATCCTCTGATGGAGGTGTAAATTATAGCTGGGCAGCATGAAATAATGACTCTAACTTGCATATCTGAAATCAACAGCCAAACTTCTGCCATGTTGTGGTTTTACATTTATCAGAATTTTTTTCATGTTTCATTTGTGACGTTTACTTATCTTTCCCACTTTCTGACAGGCACGCCTGGCTGCCCTGGCTGACCAGTGGCAATTCCTGGTACAGAAATCTGCAGAGAAGAGTCAGAAACTGAAAGAAGCTAATAAGCAACAGAATTTCAATACTGGAATCAAGGACTTTGACTTCTGGCTTTCAGAGGTAATAATATGGGAATTAATTACTTGCAAAGAGTCTTTTTTTCAGTTTTTATTACCTTTGCTGATGTTAGATTTTGTGAAGCACTGTTTACTTTTGAGCAAGTCTAGGTTTATTTAAAAAAACCCTGTTACTAGTAAAATTCTTGTGTATGTGTTCATGTTATTAAATAATAAGGTGAGAAGAAGCAAATTTGCATGGAACCTTTTTGGTTTTAAACAGATGACAAGGTAAAGGTTTAGTAGAAAATTGAGAAGTAATTTGCATGGTTTTAAAGCATTATAGTTTCAAGGAGTTTGTGGAACACAATTTATTCTTCATTCCATGTTTCCTTCTCCATCCCCAGGTGGAGGCTTTGTTGGCATCTGAAGACTATGGGAAGGACTTGGCATCTGTTAACAACCTTCTGAAAAAACACCAGTTACTGGAAGCTGATATATCTGCTCATGAGGTATTGCTTTCCCTTTTAGTTTTGGAAGATAAATCATAGTGAAAAGCAAATTCTGTAGGTACAGCTCCTGATACCTGCTGCAGTCACAGACTTGTCGAAATGTGTTTTTTAACAAAACCTGTGACTGCGAGTCAGATTCTGATTTTCATCCTGACATAATGAGCACAGAAATGAGCTCTGAGCAATCCCTACTCTCTCTCCCCACTGTGTCCAGGACCGCCTGAAGGACCTGAACAGCCAGGCTGACAGTTTGATGACCAGCAGTGCCTTTGACACGTCCCAAGTGAAGGACAAACGCGAGACCATCAACGGGCGCTTCCAGCGCATCAAGGGCATGGCCAGCGCCCGCCGCGCCAAGCTCAACGAGAGCCACCGCCTGCACCAGTTCTTCCGTGACATGGACGACGAGGAGTCCTGGATCAAGTGGGTATTTGGGAAGTTCTGGGCTTGCCAATGACACTCATATCCCTTACTGTGGCTTTGGAGCTGCCTTCCAACAGCTGTGTGTCTATAGGAGATCACCTTTGCTGCCATGCAGGAAAAACTGTTCTGGGTGTGGTTTCTTGTCTGCAGTTTTCTTTGGTCAAATCCTAGCAAGCAGGAAAACACTGTTTAGACTAGACATTTCATTCTAGTCTTTTTGAGAAAGCTCCTACCAAATATTCAAACCTTTTTCAATTTCAAGTACTTTCTTGATTCTAGCCAGTTCTTGTAATTAATCAAATGGTCTTTCCACATTGGTGTTAGTACCTCAGGAAGAGGGAAAGACATGAGGCTGATAAAAATCATTCCAATTAGAGCATTTCTTTTGTCATGCTTTTAAAACAAACAAAAATTGGACAACTTTACAAAAGACATCTATATTTTTTAAATTAAAAGAGAGGAATTCTGTCCTTCAAAGATAAATCATGGGCCCTCTGTCACCTTCTTTCCCTCACACAGGAATGTGCAGCCAAGAGCCACTTGCTGTTTGCTAATAACTCTTGTACACAACTTTTTACATCCAAGATCTCTGTGCAATGCAGAGCAGTTGTGTATCTTGAGAGGGTTTTTGTTTTCTTTGTCAGGTTGGACCTATAGAAGTAATTTTCATATTTTATCTTTCTCTCTTTGTCGAATTTAGAGAGAAGAAACTGTTGGTTAGCTCAGAGGACTATGGCAGAGACCTGACTGGTGTGCAGAATCTGAGGAAGAAACACAAGCGCTTGGAAGCAGAATTAGCTGCCCATGAACCTGCTATCCAGGTAAATGCCTCTCCCCACGACAGATTTCTCTATAAGCAGCACCTTTATTGATTGTGGAAAAGATGGAAGTCAGCAGTAGTTTTGCTGGACCCCAAACAATGCACATGAGGAAGGCAGGTGATGTTCCAATAACTGTTTCTCTGCAGGGTGTTCTGGACACGGGTAAGAAGCTTTCAGATGACAACACAATTGGAAAGGAGGAGATACAGCAGAGACTGGCTCAGTTTGTGGATCACTGGAAAGAGTTAAAACAGTTGGCAGCTGCTAGGTATGAATTTCTGTAAAACTCAGTATTAATTCTAGGTTACATAGACTCAAAATGATCAGATTGACAGAATTTCAGGGTATGGGTTATTAGGAATATGATGTAACAGCACCTATCACTGATCACAGACTCTACAAGACTATTGACAATGTTCCTCAGTAGAAACATAAGTCTCTTTTTGAGGCTTATGTTGTGTTTAGCCTTTTCTTGCACCAGTTTGAAACCACAGGCTTGCAACCAGCTGGCTTTAATCCACTACCAGACTTTACCTGATTAGAAACTGTTGGGAGAGAGTTTGGGAGAGAGAGTCCTTTGGCAGCTGCAGGCTTTGTAGTCCAAGGAACTCCTAGACCTCCAGCCATGGCTGCCGCCAGAGGAGTGAAGTGGGGGTAGGGTTCAGGCTCTGTACATTGTTTTTATATCTTTTGTCTCAATGCCATAAAGCAACACTGAGAAGTTTCACCTTCCCCACACAGGGGTCAGCGTCTGGAGGAGTCTCTGGAGTATCAGCAGTTTGTAGCAAATGTTGAGGAAGAAGAAGCCTGGATCAATGAGAAAATGACACTGGTAGCCAGTGAGGATTATGGGGACACACTTGCTGCTATCCAGGTGTGCAGGAAGTTGTCAACACTTTATTGTTGCATTATTGTTCATTAGAGCATAACAAAACTTTTCTTTAACTCTACAATTTAGAAGTTATTGTTGTTTCCTTTTGAAGGCCTACATTGTAAAAAATGTAAATTCACATTATTAAAGCATCCCAATAATGTTATTTCCTGTAGAAATTATTTGCAATTTGATGTAGCTTTGCATCTCTTGACCTCTGATTGGGAGTCAGTCTCAGTTTTCTTTTGTCCACAGAAAATCAGTAAGTTGTGCTAACCAGCTAAGAATAATTTTTGATTGAAAAAATTTATGCTGATTTATAAAATGAATTACTTTTTAATAAATGACAAGAATTTATTTTTAGAAATGCCTGTGTCTTGTATTTGCAGGGCTTGCTGAAGAAGCATGAGGCATTTGAGACTGATTTTACTGTCCACAAGGACAGAGTGAATGATGTCTGTGCTAATGGAGAGGATCTCATTAAAAAGGTGAGCATGAACTAGTAAAAAGAAACCTTCAAAGGCTCCCCAGGACATCTTCATGTTACAGTGGACTTGCTCTTCTCTGTCACGTCTTTGAAAAGAGCTCTTACTCATTTTTTGTGGCTGAATAAGCTGTAGGTGTTTTGTTTTCCAAAGCTGTTTCTGAGACAATGTCTTTCAGCTGAAATCCTTGCTCTGTCACCAACGTCCTGAATGCCTCAGATGACTTTAATATCACAACAGGATGTCTATATTTTTTTTCCTCCCTGTCACGTAGAACAATCACCATGAGGCAAACATCACTGCCAAGATGAAGGGGCTCAGAGGCAAGGTGTCAGATCTGGAGAAAGCAGCAGCTCAGAGGAAAGCCAAATTGGATGAGAACTCAGCCTTCCTCCAGTTCAACTGGAAAGCAGATGTGGTGGAGTCGTGGATAGGTATGTTTTGTACTGGAGTACAATATTTGGTCACAAACAAACATTAAACTCCTTCATTTCCAAAGGTCTCCAGTTTCTCCTCATGTGCTGTTGTAATAAGCAGACCTAAGCCCAGAGTAATCAGACAGCCCAGTGCTGTCTCTGCTTTATGCTTTTGTAGTAACCTGATTTGAAACAGAGGGAATGTTTGAGATGGAGAAATGACATTTTTGCAAAATTTGTTTTATATTCCAGGAGAGAAGGAAAACAGTTTGAAGACAGATGATTACGGACGTGACCTCTCTTCAGTGCAAACCTTGCTCACCAAACAGGTCAGTGCTGCTGCTGCCACCCCATGAGGGAGGGACCAGCTGAACTCTTGTGAACACACAAAAGAATCCATGTTTGAAATATATGCAGGGTATTGGAAAAGCTAAAGAAAAATACAATCTAAAATACCTTTTGTTCTTTTAATGCTTCAGGAAACGTTTGATGCTGGACTTCAGGCTTTCCAGCAGGAGGGAATTGCAAACATCACTGCTCTCAAAGACCAGCTGCTTGCAGCCAAGCACATCCAGTCCAAGGCCATTGAAGCCCGGCATGCTTCCTTGATGAAACGCTGGAATCAGCTACTGGCTAATTCTGCTACCAGGAAAAAGAAACTCTTGGAGGCTCAGGAGCACTTCAGAAAGGTGAGTGGCCATCCACAGGGCTACAAAAATTTAATTGTGCACTTGATTAAAAAATACACAGCTGCAACTTCTGTAGTTTGTTCATGCTTTTGCAACTAATGATTTTGGAGATCCTGGAGAATTAACATAAGAATTTCTGAGATGCTTGCTAGGCAAACTCTTGCAAGTTAATTCCAGATGAGCTCATACAGAATATTTCCATTACTGAACAACTGGATTTTTTCTCTTTTCCAGGTTGAGGATCTGTTCCTGACTTTTGCAAAGAAGGCCTCTGCCTTCAACAGTTGGTTTGAGAATGCTGAGGAGGACCTGACAGATCCTGTGCGCTGCAACTCCCTGGAGGAAATCAAAGCCCTGAGAGAAGCTCATGACGCTTTCCGTTCCTCCCTAAGTTCTGCCCAAGCTGATTTCAACCAGCTGGCAGAGCTTGATCGCCAGATCAAGAGCTTCCGTGTGGCCTCCAACCCCTACACTTGGTTCACTATGGAGGCTCTTGAAGAAACTTGGAGGAATCTGCAGAAAATTATCAAGGCAAGTCAGTGAGGGAAAGATTCTCTTCATAGTCTATGACCTTTCAGTCATCCCTAGAAGTTGTTCTCTGAGATAATGGGTAAAAGTGTTTGGCACCATAATACAGTCAAAATATCTCAAGATTTGTGAGCAAAGAAAAATTGCCGTTAACTATAAACTTGTGCTATTGTCAGTCAGTCTCATGGTCTTCCATTTGTGGCTCTTGCAAAGGCAAAGCACATGTTTCTCACTTCCTAATTATAATATAAGTTTAACTTCTCTGTTATTAATGAAGCAACTGCTGGTTCAGTTCCAGTTCTCAGGACTTCAGTTCTGAATTACCACCTGAGATGCTTTTCTCTAGATATCCAGGACACTGAGAACTCAATCTTGTTCTGAAGCTTAGAACTATGCTGGGATGCAGCTTTTAGTTTTTACTTTCTGTTACAGGATGAGACCAATCCCTTTATTTCTCTGAAATTACTGTTGTTCATTCCTTAGGAACGTGAACTGGAGCTGCAGAAGGAACAGCGAAGGCAGGAAGAAAACGACAAACTGCGTCAGGAATTTGCTCAGCATGCCAATGCCTTCCATCAGTGGATTCAGGAGACCAGGTATAGTTTGTCTTTCCAGGACCTGCCCTTTGAGAATCCCTTAGGTGGTATTTGTGTGCATCCTCCATCTCTTTGAACTGTCAAAGTTGTAAATGTCTCCTGCTGAAAAACAGCTCATCAGGACTTGTCCATTCCCTGCAGTGTGGATTTGAGGGAGGCCAGGCCCCATTAGCTACAGGGGAAAGGAAAGCCCTGAAACACCAGACTTTAAAAATGTTCCTATTTCTGAATTAATTTTCCTGCAGTAATTCCAGTTATCCAGGACTTCATTTTTCTCCAGTTATTCCTGAACTAGGCTGCAGCACAGCTGGGGAGGTGGAGCACAAATAGCTCCAAGCAGACTCTGAAATGCCAGCAGCGTTTCTGTTAATGCCCCTTTTGTATTGAGTAGTGTATTGGGAATCTTACTGGAGTTCAAATAGAGAAAAGAAGATGTGAAAAGAGCTTAAAACTTCATAATCATTTCCCAGGGCTACTGTCTAATAATAACCTTCTCTAAGGAGAGGGAATAAAGATTTAACAACTGTGTTAGAAATAAAAAGTCTCAAGGTTGAGCATTGCAGATGCCTGCACTCAGTCAGTGCTGTTAGCAGCTCCTACAGGTTCTGGCTGGGGGTCAGAGGAGGTGAGTTCTGTTCCATGTAACTCTGTGATTCTCTGTCTGTGTGTTTACAAATAGTTCTGTATGTGTCTTCATGAAATAATGAAATACAAATATGATTTTTTAACTTTTTGATGTTTGCTTCCCACCCGAATCTCTGTCCCTCTCTTACTGTCTTGTCTCTGTCCTGCTGCCTGATGTTTGGATCTTCACATCCTACAGGACTTACCTGCTAGATGGGTTAGTATGGAATTTTATATCTTTCAAATTTTGGTGACGTGTTCTGCTCTGTGTGTTTTCTCCTGTCGTTACATCGCTTGTGAAAGCTGTGCTCAAACCCCTCTTTTTGAAAAGAACAACCTTTTGCTGAGGTGCACAGACACAGGAAACAAGATTTTGGAGTAGTTAACTATAAACCAGTAGAAACATAACAATTTTCTAGTCAAAAGCAGAATTACAACAGGCAGCCACTGGCACACCACGGGATTCCTGACTTTTGCTCTTGCTTTCTCTGAGGAAAAATCAGCAAATGTGCATCAGGAAATGCACAGGAAAAATCCCTTAATTTGAGAAGATATGTGAGAGTGTAGCTGCATTCCAAAGGCAGGCTATTCTGACATTTCTAGTTTTTCAGCTAAGAGACTTGCTTAGTGAAATAAAACATTTGACCATAACTGTTCTGAGAACAGTGAAATCTCCAAAGTATTGACTGCTTTTGATAAGGAGAAGGGAAGATTCTTACAACATTTTGCTGAAATTACCTATCTTAAAACCCTGTAATTTGCAAGTATGAACTGCCCGCTTTTAATCTGCTGCAGAACCATGGTCCACACAGATTTTAGTCTTAACAGGAGAAAACCAACCTTCCAACATGAATCCAAGAAGCTGTTGGAGTTTGCCAGCAGTTTTAAGCCCACTCTGTGTCCACAGCAATGGGAGGATGTGTGCTGGCCATTTGTCTGGAAGTGGAAAGGAAATAAGATCTTTAAATGTTTTCAGACTACCAAAGCCTCTGCAAATGTGTCTGTCCAGTTAAATTCATTCAGCAGGACAAGTCTCAGCACAGTGGAAGCTTTGTGATAAGATGTGATGTCAAATGCCAGCAGTCTCTGGGCCAGGGCAGAGGCTGTGTGTGAGCCTGTACACAGGGCTGGAGGAGCCAGGGCCTTGCTCCTAAAGAGAAAGCTTTTCCTAATAAAAGGGTGGAATCTTCACAGATAATTCTGCTGCTTATTTGCTCTGTAATGATCGCAGTCTCTTGTGTTCTGCCAGATAAAAATAGTTTGCCCTGGTTTTGTTGTACAGTTTAATGGAACCGAGCAGATTTTCCTGGAATGGATGCTGAATTCCCTGCTCCTTTGTCAAGTAGTGTTGTAGATTAGTTCTGGTATCCAAGAACAAGTGAACAGAAAGGAGCCATTCACTGAAAGATGCAGGGTCAGAGTTAGCGATCCTCATGCCAGGCTCTTTTGTTGAACAAATTACCAGAGGGCTGCTGATATGCCAGGCAGAATTTGTCCCTAATTCTCTATGAATAGATTAAAAACATGGATTTAGTTCCAAGAGACACTGGCTGTGCTTAGCCTGGCTTGGCGAGAGGGAAGGCAGAGCTTCAGGGAAGTGTCAAGAGAAAAGCTGCCATGCACACTCCTTGCTTTGCAGCTTGTGTGTGCCCAGCACTGCCTGGGAGGGGTGTTCTTTGGGGAAGGGAGTAAGAACAATTTGGAATTTAGGAAGAAAATGCTTTTAAACAATCTGTAGATGAGCTAACTGCAAAACTTCAGTTTGTCTCTTAGAGAGACTCACTTTTTTGTGACTTACATGAAAATAAGTTTATTTTTGTGTATGTGCAACCAGCATTTAAATAATTTTCTCTCATTAAGTACTTGCTTGTGTTTGCTGCAAGACAGTGCTGGCTTGGAGTGTGGCTCCACTGCAGTGGCCGTGTTTTGGTGTGTTCTTTCCTCTGTTCTTTCTTTCTTCCTTTTTGGAATTTACTTGGTTTCTTTCCTTTGACTAGCATAGCATATCGTCGTGTCATTCGTGTCTATCAGTATGAAGTTGGGGATGATCTATCTGGAAGGTTTTTTCCTCTTATTTTCTTACCTCACTTTGGTTTTCAAACGCACTCGTTAATTCCAAGGCTCGCTTTCCTTCCAACTAACTTTCACGGCTTAGAGATGCTTGGAGGTTTGTTTCCCTGTTGGTTCTTTCCACGGTTGGTTCCCAGCTTCCTGCTCAAGGCTCTGGGCGTGCGCTTCATCTCTAGGCGGGCGTTGAGTCTGAGCCTTAACCCTGTGGTGAGAAACACCCAGATGTTTGGTGCATTTTCATTGCTACAGAGTGATTCAGCACTTGAAATCCCCATTCTCAAGAAGCTCAAAAGCAAGTGGGAAGACAAGAGTCCAGTGGGGATGAAAACTTGGTTTTAGTGACTGAAATACCAGAGATTCAGGTTTTAGGAACTTTAATACTCCAGAGTCAGAGGACACCCCACCTGCACAGCACCCAGACTCACTGTCCATGTGTGGGTCATCCAGTGCGAGCTCTCACCGTACGTGTTGGAAGGACAGAGATTCCCAAACACGGCTGCTTAGAGATTGCTTGGGATCTTGGGGTGGGGGAAAAACAGCATCCAGAGACTGTCCATAGCTAGTCTGTATGAAGATCTTGGAGCCCCTGGCCACTGTGGGGACCTGCATGTAAAGCTCAGGGTGGAAATCACTGGGCAGAGTGGCTGAACCTCAGCTGCTCTGGGTGCAGCATGGAGAGGTGGGGTGGGAAAAGCACCTTTCCACCAGACACTACTGAGCAGCAGAGGTCTGTAGCTCTCTGCAAGGATTATGCCACATTAAGATTATTTTTCAACCAAACCAGTAGTTCTCACCATCTTTTTTTACCCTCATTTTCCCCTTTGTAACACACCTTTGTAGAGCTCCCGTACCTGACTGCAAATACAGCCCATCCCCAGTGACTCACCTGCAGTTGGTGTGTGTGGTGTGTGCTGGGCACGGGGCAGGGGGTGGGACTGCACTAAATTCTAATTCCATGAGGTCCAGTAAAGCGGGTGCTTTGAGTCTGGCATGAAGTGTGGCTGCTGATCATGTTGCCTTTCAAATGGGGCTAGAAATTAACTATATACAGAAATAAGAATCAGACAAAATGTACAGTGTCAGTCTGAAATAGGATGAGTCAGAATAAACAAATCACAAAACCAGTGTTTAAATATCTGTAAGGATTTTTCATTTCAAGGAAGGACTGTTAATTTCAAGCCCCACGTGCCATTTTTTAATGAGATGAGTGCCTTCTCTCACTGTTGTTCTGTGTTTAGGTCATGTATGGTGGAGGAATCAGGAACGCTGGAGTCACAGCTGGAAGCTACTAAAGTAAGTGATGTTCACCTATGGCTAGAACAGCATTTCCAGCTGGCTTGGGAACACAGGGGCAGGAAGGGAAATGCATCTAATTGTGTGGGAAAATCTTAATTGATTTTAGATATTTGGACTCCTCTGGGATTATCTATTTACATACCTGTTTACTTATATTGCAGGCCATTAAACAACACTGATGTAGTTTTCCAATTTTTTTTCCTTAAAGGAGGTGGGGTAGGGCAGAGAGGGTACAGAGTATTTTCAGCATATTTCCTAACAAGAAGTTTTTTAGTCTCCAGAACTGGTTTGTAAGCCCGGGTTGACAGTGAGCATGAAGATGAACATTGCTCTGAATCTTATTTCACAAATCCCAGTATATGGACATACTATAACCCTTCCTCCCCAGCCAGCCTCTGTGCTAACTTTTGTAAGGTTTGGGGTTTGTTTTTTTTTTTTGGTGCTCCATGATTGCTCTCCTCTTTACTCCCTTCTCACAGCGCAAGCACCAAGAGATCCGAGCTATGAGGAGCCAGCTGAAGAAGATTGAGGACCTTGGAGCAGCCATGGAAGAGGCACTTATCTTGGACAACAAATACACAGAACACAGCACTGTGGGGCTGGCACAGCAGTGGGACCAGCTGGACCAGCTGGGGATGAGGATGCAACACAACCTGGAACAGCAGATCCAAGCCCGGTACTGCCTGGCTCCCACGTGTGATTTGAAGTGTCTGACTGGGGGTGGGGGAAAGACGGGAGCCACAGCTGCCCATGCCTGCAGCCAGCCTTGCATGGTCTGTGCTAGAGAGTCCCCTGTGCTCAGACCAGTGGATGCACTGAGCTTGTACATCCCCCACCACCTCCCAGTTCCCTTCTGAGGCAAGAAATCAGCAGTTTTGGAATAGCTCCCATTGGCCATGAGCAAGGGTGGGATTTTATTGGAATGGTTATATTCTGTGGAGTAAGCGCGTACAAGTGTTCCCACACTGAATGGTTGTTTGCTCCTTTCTCCTCACTGTGTGGTGCAGCCACTGGAATACCACAGCTCAGGAACCGCTAATCAGCTTTGCTGCTTCCTTTTCAGGAACACCACTGGAGTCACTGAGGAGGCCCTGAAGGAGTTCAGCATGATGTTCAAGTGAGTCGCAGGGAACACATGGCAGAGGAAGGCTTGGGAGATATTTCTGGCACATGGATCCTGTTTGCTGGATCCATTTGTGGCTCCTTTGTTGCCCCACTTTGTGCTGAGCTGCTCCATTCTTTGCCAGAGGGCAACAGCCTCCAGCCCCTGCTGCTGGCAGTGCCAATGCATTCCAGCTGGGAATACAACTGGGGGTTTTTTGGTGGGAGAGGGATGATTTTTAAGCAAAGTTAAGAATTTGTGTATATTTTTCATGTATGCTGGATAGAACTAATTATTGATACAAACTCATTTGTCCAGGGTAGGGCCTGGTTATAACCTTGATCTAGTTTTCAGCCCACTCTACAGCTCTCAGGACTCAATAACTGACACATGTGGGTTCTGGTTTTGTTTTTAGGCACTTTGACAAGGACAAATCTGGACGACTTAATCACCAGGAGTTTAAGTCTTGCTTGCGCTCTCTCGGCTACGATCTGCCCATGGTTGAGGAAGGAGAGCCAGACCCTGAGTTTGAGTCTATTCTTGACACTGTAGATCCCAACAGGTATGTGAGTTGGATGTTTCTGTACTGCAAAACATATGGAGGTATTGGCTGGGGAGTTGGCTGGAAGGTGCTTCAAAGGCTGAGAGCTGTGGTTGTTTTTACAATGACTCATGTAAACGACTGACGTTTGTAAAGAAATCCACTTTCAGAGAATGATCTGCTGTTGAGTCTCCTCTGTTAAGACTTCCACTCCTTCCAGAACAGTTGCTGCCCCTCTCTAGAGGGCCTGGCAGTGCTGTGCTTTGGGTGCTCACACTGTGTTTTGCTGGCAGGGATGGACACGTCTCGCTGCAGGAGTACATGGCCTTCATGATCAGCCGGGAAACGGAGAACGTGAAATCCAGCGAGGAGATCGAGAGCGCTTTCCGCGCCCTCAGCTCCGAGGGGAAGCCCTACGTGACCAAGGAGGAGCTCTACCAGGTAAGTGCTGGTTGTCAGCCCCCCAGAAGGAACACACAAGACTTTTATTCATAGATAAAGCCCAGCACTAATGGCTTGGAGGCTCATGTCACTGGGGCTGAGTCAGTTCTGACCCTGTCAGGAGATCCCTTGCAGCAAACACAGAAATTGCTGTGACAGTCCTACTCAGTTGCTTTCTTGGCTCTATAGAGGAAGAGGAAAAGCTTTATATACCAAAGAACTACTCAGGTTGAATAAAATAAGAGCTACTCAAAAGTCTGGAAGGGAGTACACTGTCTTCAGAACTTCCCTTCCATCATTTGGGAAACTGGATGGGGGATGTTTCTCCAGACAGCAATTCAAAGGAAAACCTTGAGCCTAAGTTTAGAAAGTATGAACATCTCCCTCTCACTGCCCTGCCAAGACAGCAAGTTTTTCCTGTCTGAATACCACCAGCTGGCAGAGAAATAAAGAGTTTGCAGTGCTTCCTTGTCCCAGTTACCTGCTCTGTCTTCTATCTGCTGGGAAGACTCTGCTCAGGCCTTCCGACCCTTAACCAAATAATGCCAACAGCCAGAGCGTTTCCATGCTGGGTGTAGCTGTGCTGCTCTGGCTTCTGCCCTGGGGAATGGGAGGGCTGCCTGTCAATGCCCCCTGGCAGCCCCAGAGCCCTCTCACCCCCATGCTGTCTCTCTTTCAGAACCTGACCCGGGAACAGGCCGATTATTGCATCTCTCACATGAAACCCTACATGGATGGCAAGGGCAGGGAACTGCCTGCTGCCTACGACTACATAGAATTTACACGTTCACTCTTTGTGAATTGATCTGAAACACTAGTACCAAAAGATGCACAGGACATGCTCACGTTTGCTGACTGTAGCTCTGCATGTGTCTCTCTCTCTTTGTGCTCTACAATAATCAATGTTACTTTATGATGTAACCTTAAAGTGCTTAGCTTAAAACTCTTAGGGAAAAGAAACATGTTGCAGTGTGCTTCAATAAAAGTTACTGGTCGAACCACATAAACTTGTGTTTAATGGTTAAATGCAAATTTAACTATTATGTGGAGGCAACTCCAGCTGTTGGTTACCTGTGTTTTCCAGGCCAATGCTGGAACAGGTGAGTGAGGGAACTGTTCTGTAGTCAGGGCAGTTACAAGCTTCACACAGCTGTTGTGCTGTTCCCTCAGTCCATGATCTCACTTGCCAGCTGCTCCAGGTGACTCACTTCCTTTGGTCCCTGCTCCGTGAAGTCTGAGCTCAGCTGCCAGACTTTGACTGTCCCAGCAGCATCCCCTGCTGCCAGGAGCCGCGTGTGCTTGGTGTTGAATTCCAAACAATACACAGGGCAGTCACTCATGGACTGCTTCAGGGACACTGTGGCCTTCTGCATGCTCCTCGCCAGGTCAAACAGGTGCACCTCTCCTGCAGACACAGACATTCATTGCAGCTTCATGGCAACAGACATCATATCTAACAGTAGGTGAGTATCTGCTTTGTCTGGCACTGAGAGTTATTTTTAACCTGTTTCCCCTGCTGATGGGTGTCTAGGCTGTGACAGACAGCTGACATTACTGCAGGCAGTACAGATTTGTTCTGCTGTCAGAAACCTGAAACCAGCTTGCCAAATTCTGTGAAATCTCAATTCTTTAACTCAAAAATGTTTGGGCAATTTTCTAAGGAAAAAGTTTTCATTTTAAACCATTAGTTCTGGAAGTAGATGTCAAAAACAAGCTGGAAATAGATTTAGCCACAATGATCTTGCTGTGCTGTATTCCTGTGAATGACTGCAGCAACAGATTCACAGGCACCATCAAAAGTGAAAAATAACTGTGCTGGTTCACCTTGCTCAAGTTAGAAATTACTCCTTTGTACAAATTACACAGCGCAAACAACAGCCACTGCTCTGTGCTAGTGGGATCTGCTAATCAGTACAATCGACTTGACTAATTAATACCCAGCACACTCTTAATTTTATGCTCAAGAGGAGGCACCTGCAGTTACTTGCCTTCCCCAGATGCAGCTGCAAAAACCAGTGGTCGAACTGGAGACCAGCATACACAGAACAGGTATTTCTTTGATAACTGTAGAGCAAAGAGGGGCTGTGTCTGCAACATGGAGTGCAAGTGAACTTGTCCGTCGGTCCCACAGCTCAGAAAGAGGTTCCTGGGGGAGGCAGGAAGCAAGAAACAGCTCTTTTTGTTTTACTGCTAACGATAAAGAACAAAAATCAGTCAAGGAGCATGACCTCGGACAATATTCCTACTCTGTAAAGGTCTGTGTTTCCTAAAGCGGCAATTGCCAGGCTCTGTTGTGGGCTGTAGAGATGCAGCTTTGTTACTGCCCTCAATTAAGCTTAATGAGGGCTTGTATTGACCACTGATGGGATGTGGCCCAGGGCTGCCTGAGAACTGCTGATCCAGAGCTGGGCATTGTTCGAGCTGGGCTTGTCTCATGCAAATTAAATGCAAACCTGAGCTGTCAGCATGTTTCACAGAAACAGGGCTTGGGGCCTCCACGGATGGTGGGTGAATTGCTGGCAGAAATGGGAGCTTCTTATTTAAATTCTGGCAGCTACTGATGTCAGAAAAATTTTCGGTAAGATACTTAGTGATCTGCCCAAGTGAAGGACTTTTTCATCTCCTTGGCTTTAAACTGAGTTGTAATTGTAACAAACAGGATGACCTAAGGAAGGTGCTAATGTTGCTCATGTGCCCACATGCAGCATAGTCCAGTATGCAGCTTCCCCAGAGCCCAGTGGATGTTGTTTCTCCTACAACGGGAAGTCCCTAATGCCAGTTGACCCTTTTTTTGGAACTTGTACACACCCCCAGGGGCTATTTGAAAAATCTGTGTTTAGAGCCAGGCACTGAGAGTGTCCCACACGCAGCACTTGCCTGTGGAAGGGCGAGCAGCTCACAGAGTACACGGGCCCGGCATGAGGGGAGAAGGCGAATTCTGCCGGTGCCCTGAGGGGAACGGAGCCACCCGGCCGCGGGAGAGCTGGAGCCTGGGCCAGGGCAGAGCACCTCAGGGAATACCCGCCTTCCACACCCACAACGAACACACTGGGATCGAAGTGTGAGAAGGACAGCGAGGTCACCCCCACGGCCGCCTCTCCCCAGGCCACCTGGGGAAAGAGACACAGAGCTGGTGTGAGCTGGAGCTCCAGAGAGAGGCACACGAGGGCAGAGCGTGCCGGGGGCACAGCGGGCTGTTCACAGCACAGCTTGTGACAGCTCTGTGTTTGTAGCACTGAATCCTTCCTACAAAGGGGTTCACATGAATTAACATTACAAGCAAGTTCTCCATCCTAGCAATTTCTCTTTAGGGCATGGCAAAACCTCAGCTGTTGTTAGTCTTCCAAGGATGATGTCCGTATGGCAAAGGAGCTGTGGATCAAGGGTGTGTATGTTCAGAGGGGGCTTTTCCTGGCCCTTCTGGGAGCAGGGCAAGCTCTGACACTTGGGCTCCAGGGTTCAGAGTGTATTTGTGGAAAGAACACTCTTTGAGCTGCTGAACTCACCTTCTTCAGCTGAGCGCTGCGAGGGATCTGCTGAGCCACAATGGCAAATCCTTCAGCCAAGGCCAGCCGCCCATCCTGCTCCTCCCTCCACACGAGGATCTTCCCATCTGTGGCCACACTCAACAGCCGGGCGTGGTTTCTGTGCTTGGTGTCAGGTAACCACTTAACCTGTTCCAAATGCCATGAGCTCAGGACAACGGGGACTGTCACAACTGCCCAGCCCATGCAGCCTGTGGTGACTGGATCTACCCCGACACAGGAGCAGAGCCAGGCACCAGCCTGGTACCAAAGGAGTTTTTGGGAGCTGGCACAAAACCTGCCCTCAGTTTTGGGAACTCATTTATGGCACTTTCACCCACGTGCAAACAACAGCATTTTCATGAGTAGCAGATGAGAAAAATACACACAATGTCCAGAGTCACAAGGCCCCATGAGGGCAAAATCCTTAGGAAGCCAAACTGCCTGACATTCTTGTAAATCCCCTTAAAGCATGTGGCTTTAAGCTTCCAAGTATCAGTGACACTTTCCCATTTGTGTTTTTAAACCACTCCAAGTATCAATCATTGACTGCATCTCCCTTAATAAATGATTACAACTGTCTGTTCTTTGTTTATCCTGGACAGTGAGAAGTTATTTTTTACAGGCTAAGTGTCTGTTCAGGAGCTAGATTTGGGGGAAAATAACCAACCAAAAAAGAATATAACTGTTGAAATGTCTGTGAACTGCCTGACTGTGGATGGGAACCAAGAGATAACACAGAGCAGTGGCCACTCTCACCTGCCCCAGTCCTGTCTGCTGTTACCTGATAGACTGGGTCAGTGTGGGTGTCGTCTGTCATCCCTGTCCTCCAGATCACAGGGTCTTCAATCCTGCTGGTGTCCCACACCACCAACTCCCCACTGAAGAGGCCACCTGAGAGGACAAATATAAAACATTTAAGGTCTGACAGCTCAGAACAAATGCACAAAAGGAGCAATGGTGGAAACACCCATCAACTTCAAAGGTTGGGCAATTCTGTGCAGGGCACAGCAGTTCTGGTGTAAGAGAATATTGCTCTGCTGAAGTAAGCTTATCCCCTTACAGCCAAGGCTGGATTTCCTTCTGTCACCTGAAAAGGGGATATATAGGCAGGTGTCACTGAAGAGGCAGCAAGTCCCAGTTCAGATGCAACAGTGCACTTATCTGTATTGGTGGGCATTAGTTCCTCAGTTTGAGGAGCTGCAATGCTGTTTCTTTACAGGAAATCTGAGGCTGGACTTAAGAAACCAAAGGATCCAGGTTGCAGGACAAAAGGGTATGTTTCAAGCATGGTCTGAGGTAAGAATAACCCACCAGCTATCAGTGATGGCTGTGAGGGATGGAAAGCCAGGCACATGACAGAACTGGGAACATCCACCACCAGGTCAGGGTGCTGTGGATTCAACACTCTTCTGTCCAGATTCCAGGTACAAACATAGGATTTTTCTGTGCTCCAGTCCCCATCATCCAACCTGAAAAACAAAAAGCTACATCTTGCTTTGTGTGTTCCAGACCAGCAGAGTTCTGAGATTCCCCACTGGTCACCTCAATGTGCTGCTTTGTGTCCTATCATGAAGGAATCATGAGGGGATGGAATTTCTCTGTGGGCTGATTTATACAGATGTGATGGGGCACATGTCTGTGCTTACAACAAAGTGGCAGCCAGTAAATTTTGGGTACAATTTCCCTATTCCAAGACCTACTCACCATTCAAATAATGGGAACAATGAAAAGGGTGCATATTGAAAGTTCATGGAAGGAATTCTGTGGAAGGTACCCACAGACACAGAAACCACATCCTTATCTGCAAACAGTTGTAGACTGGGAGAGCAGAAGGAGCAACTAACATACAGGTTTGCCCTGTTTTACTCTTCCTTATGCATTTTCTCATAGATATCTTTTTTGCTGGGACTTTTAATCTAAGGAAAGGGGAACATTAAAAAAATACTAAGGGCAGCAGTAGGGCCAAGAAAGAGGGGGCTGCTACAGACATTAACAGATTAGATAAATGGCTTGTGAAACCCTTATTTCAGAAATCCTTAAACATGGGTTGTTACATGTCCTTGGCACCAGGCACATGTGTGAACAGGTGCCAGGTTCATCCAGGGTTCTCAGAGACCACATTAAACATCACGATCTCAGTGAAGATAAAGTGCATTCTCCCAAACCTCACCTACAGATATTTGCAAGTGCATCTGCTCTTTCCATTTTTCAAACAGGCTCTACCTAGAAACAAGTCAGTAAGAGCATGTATCCATTTTCAGGATGAGGGGAAGGTAGAAGAAATAAAAGATATAATTCCGGACTTTCCTGAGATTTTGTTACTTTGAAGATTAATTATTTAACTTGCATAAGAAGTGTATATAGATATAGATATGTCAGTTTATTACTGCAGAGAAAGCAAACATATCTAGACCTCAGGTCAGCCTGAGACATCACATCAGCCTCAGCTGCACTCCCAAATCCATCCGGATACTCACCGGCCATAGGAACACGCAATGACAGATCCCGTGGCATTCCATGAAACACTGGTGACCTGCAGGTTTTGATCCTGAGCCTCTGGGTATGACAGTGTATGCAAACACAACACCTGGAAGAGATCAAATCCAAGCATTGAGGCAACAATCTCTGAACAGAGAGAAATGAGATCCACACCCACCCCTGATGTGATTGTGTGGTTGCAGTGTGGGTTTTCCTCAGTCCAAGAATTTATGTGAAAAGGCTGTTGAATTCCTGTTGGGAAACAAACTCACAACAGAACTGTCACTCAAACACAACCTCTCAGAGAATGCACAGCTCTGGAAGGCTGTCCCTAAGAATTTACAGCAGCTGCCAGGTGTGAGTTTGGCGCTCGCTGAGCTCCACAAGTAACAGTTTGAAAATGCCAGTCCCAACATGTACTGTCTGATACAAATTGCTTCCATTCCTGAGCACCATGCACTAAACAAACATAATCTAAGCAGGCAGAGCTGCCAACTCACTGACTGCAACTGTTCCTAGATGCCTGCTAGGCTGGAGTGCTCTAAAGGGGCTGAAGAAAAGCCTACACCAACTGCAGGCTTCCTCCTCTCACTGCTGCTACAGCTCAGTCACCACCAGGAAGAACAGTTTTACCAAACAAGGAGAAAGCTGGAAAAAAACCCCAAGGTAATCCAACTGGTAATGTTTAATTATTAGAACCTGGAAAGAACAATCACAGCAATAAGGACCAGAACTAACAAGAGTAACTGTAACTGACTCTGCTTGGACAATGACCTGAATTCTGTCACTTACTGTTTCATCCTGATCTGTCCAGTTCACTTCAAAGCCATCAAAGGCATGACTTTTCCAGTTTTTATTTAGCTCTTTGATAACAGCATCTTCCACTCTCTGAAGAAATGATAAAAGCCCAGTGTAATCTACTTGGACTTCTTGCTGGAAGTCTTGGACAGCATCTTTGCTCTGTTCTGTCTGCACCGCAGCATCTCGGGCAGTATGAGACTGTGCTGCAGCTTCTGCTGTTGAAATTTTCCCAGTCTGGCAAGTTTTCTAGTAAGAGAAGACATGCAGTCTATAATCCAAGCAGAAAAACAAGTGCTGCACAATGCATTCAAAGCACCTTCCCCTTCCTGCCATTTCACGGAGACATTCCAGCCCCTCTGCACAGCTCTGGTTCATGGTTCAACACAGGGTACCTCGGTACCTGCCCAGGTGTTGGTGATGCCTTTGCGACCTCCCCATATTCTGATGGGAGGCAGAGATGCCTGAACCAGTCAGATTCAGGCAGTGCTCTGAAGCATGGAATGGGAAGGACAGGAGAAGGCAGCAAGCTCCAGAGTACCGAGCGAGCAGCGCACACGGTGACAGCGCAGCGTTATCACTTCTCAAACTGCAGGGCGGCAGCCGCTCGGGTGCTTCTTTGCCAATTCGCACACAGGGGCTAAATCAGCAAAACGCTGACGGGACAGAGCCGGCGGGCAGACACAGCCCCGCTACCCCGGCCCCCGAACGGAGCCAACGACTTCCCGAGCGGGAGGTCTCGGTCCCGGGCCGCTGGAGCCGCGGGATCAGCGGGGAGTCACGGACGAACAGGGAGGGGGCAAGTCGGGGCACGATCCCAGAAGGTCCGGGGAAGGCGCAGCCCTGACCGCCGCCCCTGCCCGGCCCGGTGGTACCAGAGCGCGGAGCGGGGCCGCCCCGGGGGTCTCTCACCGCCTCGCAGCGCGCGCTCCGGGCGCTCCTCCACAGCGACTGCACGTCGGCACCGGGTGCCGTCCTGTCCGCGAACATGCCGCGGCCGGAGAGGGCCCGGCGGTCCCGGGGGGTCGGGGGTCGCTCCCGGGGTGTCGGGGGTCGCTCCCGAGGGTCGGGGGTCGCTCCCGGCTCTCCCGGCCCGTGGCGCTCCCACCGCCCGCGCCTCCGGTTCCCATGGAAACGGGCGCGCCGTGACGTCACCCGAGCGACCAGCCCGCCGGCCGCGAGCGGTGAAGTGAGGCGGGGGGGCCATGTTGGGGAAGGGCGCGGAGCGGCCGTGCTGCCCGGGCGGTGGCTGCGTGCGGGAGAGGGGTGCGGCCTATCCCGTCACCTTTGTTAGAGCCGTCGGTCCGGCGGAGGCTGCTTCTTTCCCTTCGGTCGCTCCCGCCGTAGCCGCGCTGGGGCCCGGCTGCTCCCGCCGCGCCGCCGGGGGCACGAGTGGCAGCACAGGCGAAGGGCGCGGGGCTGCCAGGAGTTAAGATGGCGCCGGGGAGGTGGGGGGGGGACAAAGCCGAGCGCGGTGGGGAGGGGGAGCGGGGCCGCCTTTTGAGGGAAGCTCTAGTTGGCTATGAGCGTGTGTTTGCCCAGGGAATGGGGCCGGCTCAGTGCACACTTAGTGTCCGGGGTGTGCTCTGGCCCGTTAGTTTGCTCTCTACCGTCGTTGGTTGTGATGGGGGAATTACGGTAATTTGTGCCCAGGGTGAATTCCTGTGTGGCCCGCGGGGCAGCTCTCCGGGAGCCACCCGGTACAGCCCCTGCAGCTGGATAACCTCTGCTGTTCCTGCCTGCAGGGACAGTGACTGGTGCTGTAGCTTCCTTCAGTGATTCTTCCTAACAGGTATTACTCTGCTTGGAGATTTTTTCTAACTAACTCATTGGAACAACTTGAGGATGAATGCACAGGCTAAATTTAGTGCTGGCATAAGCAGGCACAGATGCACCAACTTCAGTGGAGTTATTCCGGCTGTTGCTGGGAAGGAGTCTGGCCTGTGTGTAGGCATCAAGATTGCAGGATACAGAGCATGAGCTCAGCAGAAGGGTCGTAGTGCTTTCACCTCTTGAGGACATGTGAGTCCATTTATATCAGAGCTGAGTGCAATGGTTCTTCTGAGGAATTTAAAGTACTACGCAATTAACAGTGAAGTAATATTCCCTAAAACGCCTGGTAAAGAACTCTTATAGCCATTTTACAGACAATGAAACTGGAGCAGAAAGAGTTTTCAGTGGCACCTCCTTCAAAAGTCTCAATGAAACTGAATCCTCTAGAATTTCAAATCCTGGCTGGGTACCTGCTGTGATTCTTCCCCTGGCTGGTGTGGACCATCCCGATACCCCATAGAAGAGCCAAGAACATAAAAGTGTAAACACTCTTGGGCTGGACTGATGACTCTTTTAGCCCTGTCATCTCTCTCTGATTAGCACAGGAGTTAATCTGAATTTCCAAAGTTCAAGCTTGGCATCTCCAGCAGCAGCTAGTTCATGTGGAAGTGCGAGCAATGGCAGTCAGAGCCTGTCTGGATGTAACTCTGAGCACTTTCCCAGCCTGCTTCTCCTGCAGACAGACTCCTTGCTTTGGGTCACTGCATGGGGCAGCTTTTCATGTGTTGAAAAACTGATACCAAGTATTTGAACCCAATAGCAGAGTGGTTTTCTTAAGAGAGCCTTCATATTTAAGATTTATCCTCTATAAATAGATCATCTTCAGTCATCATTAAATTATCTTGAATTGGTATGATTAGAACTGCCAAGGCATATTACTTTTAGTAGAGGAGTAAATACTATGAGTGTGAATTAATATACAGGCTGCATCATCACAAAAATGCTAAGCACAAACTGCAATTTAAAAACTTTAAATAACTTGTCAGGGGGAACTTAAGGAGAAAAGTTTGTGGGTTTTTGAGATGGCAAAGAGATAAGAAAACTGGAATTTAAGTATGTGGAACAGGCTGAAATAAATCCACTTTCTTAGCCAGTAGTATGCAAAGTTACTGCAAATGTAGAACATGTTCCCTGTATCGTGGTGCATGTCTGGGCTTTTTCTTCCCTGAGGATGAGAAAGGAGCAAACAGCTCCAGACATGAAGGGTTCTAAGTAACTGCACTTTGATCCTTTATTCCAATTTCTCAGATTTGCAGGGGTTTCAATATATCAAAGGTATTTCAAGAAATCTTACGTTGCCTTTTTTTTCCTGGCCTGGCAGTATCAGATATATGGATGTTTTTGTTTTCACATCATCAGAAATAAGGCAAAATCGGGGATAAGTGGGGGAGGGCTGTTACTTGCCTGAGGCTATCCAATCTCTCTAAAGTGGCTGCTTTTACAGGGCCGATCTGTGCTTTTTCCTGCCTGTTTCATGAGACAAAGTGTAGGAAGTTTTCACTTTCATGTAATGGAGCAAACCAGCATCAGGAAACAAGAGAAAGTTGAGGTAAAGAGAAAACAAAAACAAAAGCGAGGGGGAAAGCATCAGAAACAAGACTGAGCTGTAACAAGAAGCTGCACGCTCTGCTCTGGTGTGATCGCTGTGACCTGAGTGAGAGAAATACTCGGAGCTGCATCTCAGTAAAAATTCCCCCACTAGTGGGTGCAGTCGCTGCCCTCGATTTGTGATAAATGCAACTATTCAGTTCTGTTGAGGCTCCAGACAGCGAAACAACAGATTGTACCCGAAAATGGAGAGACGTAACTGAGCCTTCTCCTTTCACACCTTCCCCTCCATTCCTTCCACCCCAAACAGATGCAAGTAAAGATGAATAAAACAACGTGCATGGATCAATCCAGCCATGAGAAAGAGTTCTTGAACTTAGTCTGGCAGGGAGTGGCTTGACAGGGGATCGATTGCCTTTGGTGATTGATGACTCTGTTCAGAAGAAGAGAAGTTTACACGTGTTTTTGTTTATTCAAAGCAAACTACAGCCAACAAACAAAACTCTTCAACCAACAGCAAGGGTTTGCTTCAAAGAATTGTCACTCCAGACCCTACTTGTTTCTCCAGCTTCTATTAGCAGCAAGACCTAATTCTGTTCCCTGATTGTTCCCGTCCTACCTGTGCACTGCTGAACAGCCCAAGGTGACAGATGTGGTCTGGCTGAGGGCTGGGTACTGAACTATTGACTTTGCATTAACCAAAGGATGTAATCTGGAGTTTGGAATGGCTTTATGCTGACATTTGTGCTTGTTATTTGAGTATGGACAATATCTGATCGGTTACTGCCATATTTCTTTTTTGTTAGAAATTCATGATTTTGGAATTCACCAAACCTTGAGGAAGTGAGGTCCCCATAACTGTCAGTGTTGAACCCATGTCCATGTACCCACCAGGTGCTCAGTACCTTGATGAGGGTTCAGGTTGTTGTGTGGACTCTGTGTTACCTCACGTTGTGTGAATCCCTCAGCTATTTCTTTTCCAGTGCCATCTGTAACAGGCTCATGCATTTTCTCTAATTTGTGACCTCCTTTTCCCTGACCTCTCTCCCAAATGTCCCTGCAAATGCTGTGCCCTTTTTGCTTTGAAAACCTATTTTTCCATCTTAGCAGAAAACATCAGCTTGCTGCTGAAATTCTGTAACACCAAAACACATGATACATTATCAAAAGGATCCATGTCCATTAAAATCATGATCTCCTGTGCTTTGCAGAATTAGTCGGACACTCCTTATGAATATGGGTGTGGTTTCTTGCCCTGTACAGGTATTGTTTTTCCCCTATTCATTCCTTCATGATTAATAATAAGACAAAGATTTTAGTCAAGTGTAACCAGAGCAGGAAGGAGCAGGGGGGAAGCTCTGTGGCAGGTGGCAGCAAGTTACCGCCACAGGGGCACAAAGGCACTGCCGGCAGGGTTGGAATGGCAAGCAGAGCTGGCACGGGGCCGAGTGCCATGGATTGTCCAAAGAGGCATCTGTGAAAGGCTCAGGATCCTGAATCCTGGCTGCCATGGTGCTCTGAACTCGGTGGCAGCTGGGAGGCTCTGCCTTGGGCAGGGGATTGCTGCTGTCAACAAGGTGACTGGCAGTGTCTCTCTCGTTTTGGTCTCAGCAGCCTCTAGTTCCTGCTGAGTTCGTAGCAGCACGTCCAGCATCTCATCTCAGAAATAAAGTACAATCTGCTGTGCAACTCCTCAAAGGTACCTGACCCTTTGCAGTGCTGACAGCATGAAAGAAAACAGA
Organism: Acrocephalus scirpaceus scirpaceus; assembly: GCA_910950805.1. NCBI lineage: Eukaryota > Metazoa > Chordata > Aves > Passeriformes > Sylviidae > Acrocephalus > Acrocephalus scirpaceus. The sequence continues at coordinate 5,946,322 of OU383790.1, read as the reverse complement.
GATCTTTTAAATTAATACCATATTCAGTAACCATGCATGACTAAAAATTAATTATCTGTTCTGTACATCACTTCATCAACTCGTATTGTGTCTGTAGCATCTCAAACAGTTGTTGGAATTTTAACTGCTATGTTTAAAGCCAGTGGCTATATTAGATAAACTGGCTCTCCTTTGCAAAAGTATGGTTTCCAAAAAGAACATTCAGGAATAAGTTTTTACATTCCACTTGGTACCATCAGATTTGTGCTTGTGTCAAGCAAGCAAACAGAATTTGCAGGATAGTTCTGGGTCACTCTTCAGAAATCTCTGTATTTATTTAATTTCAAGCATGCCACTTTCATATCTGAGACATTATTTCTATGAATACTGAATGTTCAATAGATACATCTTAGTTTTACTGGCGTATGGATATGTAATTTAAGAGTGGAGAACAAAATAATGTTCCTACCATGTTAGCCAATGCAGCAGGAAAAACAGATTTGCAAGGATTCCTTTTACTGATACAAATTTTACCTAATTTGGTAATTTATTTGTTTGCATATTGCCAGGTTAGCTAGACCACCAAAAGCACTTACTGTGAAAGCCACTTCTTAAATGGCAAATAAAAATATCTATTTGATTGGTTTTTTATCCCAAGTATAATAGAGATTACAAAGAATTCTGGAACATATTATACAAGCACAGAGAGATAACTTTACAAACTTATGCACTGCAGAAAGATTATCACCTTCTCAAAAGCACATGGAAGATGAAGGGAAGCAGAGTGTCTTGTATAGACAAATTGGATATGTCAGTGAGAGTGTTTTAACTGCTCGCAGAAAATGCCAAGTGATTTGTAATGATCACTTTCTTTTTATTGCCTCCCTTTATCTTGCAGCAGAGTGACAGTCTGGTGCTGAGAAATAACAGAATGAACCACCCATACAGCCCGTTTCTGTAACTTCTTTCTTCAGTATATATGTAGGGTTCCCAACACAAGTACTGATCCCAGTCCAGCTTGGAAAAAAAAAAAAGGGGAAAATATGACAAAACAGGGCTTAAACGGCATGAATGTGGCCCTCTCTGGAGAAGTGTAAAAGACAATTGCACCAATTACATGCTGGTTTTGGAACTCCATGTAGCCTAAGCCTATTGAAATATATATTTGTGAGCGGGAGTGGAGGGGAAGGAGGATGCTCTGGAATGAGGCCTGGAGCTGGAATGCTGTCGTAAAGGCAGCAGTAGGAGGGAGAGCTATAAACTGGCTGCAGTCCTCAAATTTAAAAAAAAAGCTCCGGAAACATTTAAATGCCAAATTATGTGACACCTTTCGTTCCTGTTTTTCCTTTTGTCCTTAGTTTTCCATTTAACTGACTGAAACTTTTCCTATTTATGCCACCAACTGTGTAAGCTGGGCTGACTAAAGGCATTTTTATTTTTCTCTATCCTTACTAAGCTTACACCTTTAATAACACCAATAAAACTGCATCAGAACTTAAAAAAAAAAATACAGCTTTCTTAGCATCAAGGCCTGAGAGAACTTGCTGCAATGCTGGCATATGACAGGAGGCAATTTATAAGGAATTAACTCTGACAGTCACTTTATACAGCTGATTTTCAAAGATCTAGGCACTAAAGATGTGTTAATGAGGGTACTGAGGCTTCATAATTAATTATATTAGCATCTCTTTGTTACTCTCTACAACAGTAGTGGCTGGTTGACATTTCAATGGGAGTCTGGTGGTATTCTTTGTGATTATTATCCAGGAGTACAGTTATACCTTAGCTCCCAGAGGGAAACGTTGCATGTAAATGCCGCTGTGAATTGCAGGAGCCTTTGGAGCTCAGTAAAAGCCCTTGAAGGAGACCCCGCTGGAAAGTGAATGGATGTCAGTAAAATTTCTCTAGTCTGGAGTCTCTCTTCAGATATGGACCCTCCTCCCCCTTCCTTTCCCTCCCCCCTTCCTTCCACTGAGCTGGTCCTTCTCACAAGGCTTAAGAACAGCAACATCCAGCCCCTGCTGAATGTCGAGTTCCAGACCTCTAAAGGAAGGAATACTGACCTGAACAAAGCAGTGAACAAAGTAAACCTGAAAATAGGGAATATTTTCACAGGCTTGTATTTTCAGTGCAATAAAACCAGAGCTGCCAGAAGGAGTCCCAGAAGTGGTGAGTCAGATAATAGATGTACGGCTGTGGTGGGAGGGAAATGGTCTCTACTTTGTTTTATACCACCCCACCCCCCCTTTACACAGGCAGATGAAATTATTTTCCAGTCATAGCACTGCAAAAACAAACATGGAGTTTAAAGGTTATTTCCTTTGTGTGTTTCTGAGAGACATTAGTTTTGACTCCAAAGGGGAAAGGAAGATGTTTTGTCAATTACCTCAATTTCTAGTCTGAAAGTTTTTACTGTTATCACCTGAGGTGGCAGAGCTGCTCTTTTGTTTACTTATATATTCCACTTGTTTGTGTAAGTTTTAAAAAACTTACAAAAACAAATTGCTGTTTTTTCACACCAGTTGCAGTTAGAACCTTGTCATGGTTGGGCTCAGTTAAGGGCACAGTTTGACAGACACCTCTGCTAAGTGAAACCTGTGCAATGTGTTCCTCACTCTTTCATTCCTGTCTTCATGGGACTCTCTTATTTGTAACATTGTTCCTGCATCTGCACCAGGGAACCAGATCAGAGTACTAGTCTGGGTTTTAAAAAAAAGGAGTTGTGGGAACTATTTCTAATTGAAATCAGATTCAGATTCAATTTAACACACACACACGAAAAAAATCACTGGCACCATGCAGGAACAGTGTAAAGGGGAAGAGGGGAGGAATGTGTGGTGGGGAATGCATAAGTAGGAACTTACACCAAAAAATAGTTTGTCAAACCATGTCCTGAAAGACTTGACATTCTTCCAAGCCAGAGCCACTCTTTGCTGTGTGTGCAGGTAGAAACTCACATGCAGGGATTACAGTTGCAGGACTCTCAGAGCTATTGTAATACCCAAAAATAATAACTGCTCCTACAGACTGACACAATTAACCAAATTCCACTCACAGATCATCGTTGGCAACTTGTGCAGCATTTTATGTAGCTGAAGTTGGAGACCAGTTCTATTCCTGAGTTCCATCTCTAGCTCTAATGAGCAATAACTCTGAATAACTCTGGCATTCAGTTCACCTACCAGTAAAAGAATTATTTTCCTCACAGATTTTTTTACCTTTAACCAGATTTTTTAAATGAGCTTTGACATTCTCAGATGAAAAGAATAATGTGCACAATGTATTATTATAGCAAAAACTGTATATGACAGATTCCTACATGTTTTCCTGTCTTTTGTCTCACCTTTCCTGTCACCATACTCCTACACAGGGCTCAATACACACCGTAAATGTTTGAGTAATGCCAACTTCAAACTAATGAATTGTAATTAATGTACTCATTCTTTGCTGAGCAATGTTGTGTGTGTTTATTTTTATCTGATACTTTTTGGATAGAGACAGAGGTTACTCCCCCTGAGAGTTCAAATATCAATAGTGCTCTACATAACAAGGGAAGTTTTTAATGATTCCCACAAAAACCGCTGCCACTTGGTAACAAGACAATGGATGAAATACACAGAGTGTAAAATTTTTGCCTCTAGTGCTATTCCCAAGGGAACAAATCTAGAAGTGATAGTCAACTTTGCCTAGGATTCAGCAAGAGTTTTCCTGCTGTAGGGCTGAGGAGATGATAAATAAGAGTTTTAAGAATTGGCCAGAATTAAAATCCTGGAAAGTAAACATTTTGAAAATTGACTCTGTAGAACTGTTGTCTCCCTTTTAATTTCCCTATGAGTGGAGAAGGTGGAGAGGATCTTCTGTATATCTCCTTTCAGAAGCACAAGGTACAGTTTCATCTAGTCCTCAACATGTCTGAAAAGCTTATGCCTCATGTTCAGAAATGTCTAAGGTTTCGTTGACCTTCAATTTAATATTTTAAAGAGTATTTTGACTGCCACTTTGCCTCTAGTATCTGGGAACAAGCACAGATGTTATGTTACCATACATCTCTTCATGGATTACAAGAAGGTATTCTGGTAAGTTAAAGATGTGGGTGCAGAAAAAAATAAAAGGTTTAGCAATGATGTCTAATAGAAATTTCATAAGAAAAAAAAATACAAATAGGATCACTGGATTTATTCAGTGACATATTGTTAGTCACTGCCTGTTGTCTGTGTTACTGAACTGCTGTCCTGCTTCAAGGCAGTTATCAGCCCTGAAATATTTTCATCCCAAGGTTTAAACTGCAACAACTGTGAGGACATGTGGAAGATTCTTCTGTCATTATCTCACCCTTCAGTTCTAACATGAATGCTTGACTGGGGAGCTCTGTGACTAGTGGAGATAAATAAACAGTTGGAGCTGGTATTTGACTGGTTAATGTGTGTGCCAAACTGTGTGTGTAGTACCAGGGAGGCTCAGCAGTTCCTGCGGGCTGTCAGACTGATCACACACAGCAAACCAGCCCTGTGTCTCTGCCTGTGGCTCCCAGCAAGCCCTGATGTGCCAATCAGGTTTTGCTATCAAGTACAAGCTTGTGTGTTCTTGAAATGTGCCTTCAACTCACAGGTGTATGCAGTAACTTGAAAGGTTTCATATACTCTAAAAATTTGTCTTGCACTCCAAGGGGGAATCTTGGTTTTTAATACAGAGCTCAAGCCTGCAAGTTCTCTGTGGAAAACCAGGCTCCCAGCATAGACATACAATTGTTATGCAGTTGGTTGCATTTCAGCAATGGTAAAATGATCCTTGGTTTGTATTTCTGTACAATAATTTCCAATTCTTTGGGATGGAAGGCTGTGAAACCATGAGTTGCTATGAATTACACTGACTTACTTGTATGATTGTATATATGCACATTTTGCCTTGCAGAAATACTTAGGGGGAGATATACTCTTTTTTTTTTTCACACATCACTGCATTGTATTGGAGAGGATTCTACCACATTTTCTGATTTCATTTGCCAAACTGGAGGTTCAAATTTAAAATTTACAGCTGACTTGACATTCCAGAAAGTAAGCATGATTACAAATTATGTCTCTGTCTTACAGTAACATATCTAACCAAGGAAAGAAATACTGGAGACCTGAACTTTAACTTCAAGCAGCAGATATGAGATTTCCTTTACAAAGAAAGGAAACTGACTCTGTTTAGTCAATTCTTGAGGAAAATGTGCAGTTATAACTGTACATTTAAACCCTCAACAGTTATTCAAGGACTGAAACTGACTTAGAGGTTAGTTACAGGTCATGAAAACATTAGATTTGAAGGGAGGTAACTGAATATTTATCAATAAACCCTTTACATTTTTGGAAGTTCTTTTGTTACTGTCTCAGGGATATTAAACTCATATTCTTTTAATATTTACATGTATTAGTATTCTTTTTAATATTTATATATAATCAACATACCCTTTTTTGTTGATAATAGCTAGTTTTAGGGTAGTAAAAACAGATCTTGGAAATGTTTTTTTAACAGTACAGCAGTTAAAATTCATGATTACTTGGTTTTAGGTACATCAGTGTATCACCATAATCATTTACTTCAGGAATACCTGGTAATGTATAGACTAAACAAGGGGTTCTAGTAGGGAACAAGGTGTCACTTGTTCCTGCTTGGAACTAGCTTTCAAACTTAGCATCTGTATTTCAAATTCTAGACCTTCAAAGACTAATCTAGAGAAAGAAAATATAGTAAATAACAGGTGAGAAAAGAGGAAAAAAACCCAAGCAGATACAACTGCATAATCAAGAGACTCAAACCAAACAGAAGGAAGAAAACCAAGCTACACACATGAGTTTACCTTGTCTGAATTGGAAGATATCCATATTAATCAATCTCAGGAGATGCAGACAGAATAAGGAAAGAGTCATCTTGCTGTAATGGGCTTCAGGAGGGCCTTGAGACATCCCCCCTTTGAGAAGGATTTAATAATCTTGCATTTATAAAATTGTGATGCTTTGCTTACCTTTTATGCCCAGCGGTTACAATTGCTGTACGTGAAACCACAGAAGTAAGGGGTGACAGCTCTTCTCTCCTGCTGTTTGCACAGGGAAGCACAACACAAACCCTGCACATGCCCTGGTGGGTGGCAGTGGAAGCCAGGACATAACTGGTGGGAAGTGACAGCTGGGAATACAAAAGGAAAAACAATGGGGATTTGGAAGCAACAGGTGGGAGCAGGATTCAGAAAAGTATAGTCAAAACTTCTGAGGAGGCAGGAACTAATCCAGGCCTCATTGAGTAGGTCCAGTAGAGGAGCAACTTGAAGAGGCAAAACAGGAAACGAGCAGGAAGACTGTGCTAGTGTTGTATGACTGGGGGAGCAAATACAGACAGCAAATTCCTACTTCATCAAAACTATACTTCTTTCTTAACCCAATCTGTATCCCAACACTCATCTGTGAATGATATGCTGCTGCTTTTGATTGGAAAGAGTAACTTGGCTATTCCTTTAAGAGCAAATGCGGGTGAGCTGTAGCTGTGGAGCTGCACTGAGCTCTTCCATGACAGGTGGACAGGAAAGGGACAAAAAGGGTTATTTAAAGTCTGCCTGCTCTCGGTGCAGTGGCAGGTGTGCTGGCAGACAGCTCTGTGACCTTCTGGAGTGAAGCTCCCCAGTAACTGAGCTGGATGTGACTGACAGGGCTCTGTGTCCTCAACACAGCATGTCCCAAGTTATTTATATAGGTTTGTTTAGTCTCGAGGAGGCTCAGGGGGCACCTCATTGCTCTCCACAACCACCTGAAAGGAGGATGCAGTGAGGTGGGGACCGCTCTCTTCTGCCTTGCCTGCAATGGGAGGACAAGAGGAAATGGCGTTAAGCTGAGATGGGAGATTCTATTTGGGAGGTGTTTTTCCTGCTAAGGTAGCCGTGCATTGGAATAGGTGGAGTCACCATCCCTGGAGATGTTCAAGAGGTGTCTGGATCTGGCACATGATCATGTGCTTTAATGGTTTGAGGGGTTACAGTGGCAGTACTCGGTGAAGATCGGACATTATGTTCTCAAAGGTCTCTTCCAACCTTGGTGATTCCATGATTACTTTGTGCCATGTCCCAGGTAAGGCAGGCAATGCAAGGGAACGTGGATGCCACATCCCCAGAGCACGGCAGGCTGGACCAGCAGGGAAGCGCTGTGCCTGGTCCCGGGGGAACGCCTCAGGCAGCGGGACCGCAGCCTTCTGAGCGCCGTTTGGGGATCGGAGAAATCCATTCCTGCCTCTCGATGTCCCCGGATCGGGGAACGGGACGGGCCCCATCCCGGCCGCCCCAAGGGGTCGGTGTCTGCACGGGCCGTGAGGGGACGGAGCGGACGGTGAGGGGAACTCACGGGGCCTCGCGCGCGCCGCCATACCGAGAGCGCGCGGGCACGTGCAGCGGGCGCATGCGCGGCCCCTTCTCCTACACACCCCGCGCGCGCCCCCGCCCTCCCGCGCGCGCCGTCCTCTGTGTCTCCGCGCCGCGGCCACGCCCCCCAGCGTGTCCCGACCAATAGGAACCCGGCTTGGGGCGGTCGGGGGGCGCGGCCTCTCCGCGGCTGCGCACGCGGGGCCTCCCCGGCGTGAGTGTGTGCGCGGAGCGCAGTGCGCCTGCGCATCGCACCGCCCGCGGCACAGCGCGCCCGGGGCGGGGGGCTCGGCGCGCACGCGCGATGCGGCCGCCGTGGCCCGGCCGGGCGGGGGGGCCGCGCATGCGCGCCGCGTGCCCGCCCCTCGCCAGCAGCAGAGGAGGAGGCGGCGGTGGCGGCTCTGGGCGAGGGAGCGCGAGGGGAGTGAGAGGCGCCGTTGCTGCCCCGGTATCCGGCAGGACCGCGCGGAGGAGGCGGGAGCGCCCCGGCGGCGGAGGGACCTGAGTGGCGGCGGCAGCAGCAGCAGCAGCAGCAGGAGGAGTCAGTGCCCGGCCCCCCCCCCCCCCGCGCAGCCCCATTGCAGCCCCCCCTCCCTCCCGCCCTCCGCGCTCCGCAGCCACCAACATGTCGGCGCCGGCGGCCAAAGTCAGTAAGAAGGAGCTGAACTCTAACCACGATGGGGCCGACGAGACCTCAGGTGAGGCCGCGCCGGGGGCGGGACGGGAATGGCGGCAGCCGGCGCGGCCTCCGCCTCGCGCCGACCGCCATTTTCCCCCGCCGCACGGGCCGCGGCCGCGCCGGGGGCGGGCGGAGCGCGGGCCCGGCCGGGCGGATGTGCAGGCCCGGCGGCGGCGGGAGGAGGCCATGTTAGCGCCCTTTTGTCTGCGCTGCCGGCCCGGCTTCCCTCCCCGCGGGGCCGGGCGGGGGGCGCTGCGGCTCGGCGGAGCAGCGGGACCCCCCCGCCGCCCCTCCCGGAGCAGCATCCGCGGAGCCTCATTGTGCTCCGCCGCCGCCGCCATGATGCGCCGCCGCCTCCCGCGCCGGCCGCGGCCGCGTGGTGCTGCCGGGCGGCGCGGGGATGGAGCGGCGGAGACACGCGGTGCTAGGGCCGCCCGCGCCGTCCCACGTGCGATCTCGGCTTTTAAAGGTCGGGGTTGCCTCCGGCCGCAGCGCCTTCCCCACGTGCGTCCCCCGCGTCCGCGAGGGGAGAGGCAGAGCTGTCCCCCAGCGCGGGCCGGGCCGTGCGGGACGCGCACCGGGCGCTGCTCCGCTCCAGCCGCTTCCCGCTGCCGCTCATTCATCTCCCGCGCGGTGGGTAAACAGCGCTCCGTAACCCAGGCCTCGGCCAGACTTGGTCCAGAGGAAGTGCCCATTAGAAAATACCTGCCAAACGGCGGCTTTCTCGTCTCTTTCATTTATAACTGTCCTTTCGAACGTTCTTTTCGGTTTTTGGAAGGTAGCATGTGCCCAGATAAGCTATTTTTATTGATATTCCATTGCTCTGGAAATTGCTTTACGTTTCTTCAAATGTGTTGGTCGTAGCAAATGTGGCTTATTACCTTTTAATTAAATTGTTTTTGACTTATGATTTAAGTGTGCTTGTAAAACAGTGTAGCGGGATGTGAGCTGTGGTTTCTAGGGGGGAACTCACTTTAAGGTTGTTTTGTCAAACTTCGTTGCACTTCAGCTGCAGCACACCCTTTAAAGCTGGTGCCTTGAGGTCTTGTAACTCTCGGGAGGTTTAAGAGAAATACCTGAGAACTTCTACAGTAGATCACTAGAGAATGTCTGAAAGAGAAACCCCAGGTGATTTGTCAGGCTTGTGAATGAAGGGATATTGACACGTTTTCATTTGTTTTTCAGAAAAAGAGCAACAGGAAGCAATTGAACACATTGATGAAGTACAGAATGAAATAGACAGGTAAATGTTATCTAACTTTTAAAACGTTTTAGCAGAAACCAACAAAAGTGAAAGTATTTAGTAAAGAGAGCACTCAGTAGTACTCACTGTCTTTGAACTCCGCCTAGATATACCTGTGTTCTGACTTTATTAGAGACATTAAAATAACAAAGAAGTGTCCTGGTTTCTTGCTTAATTGTCTATAATTAAAGAGGTAGAACTTGAGTTTAAAAATTTAAATTAATTGTGGTATTTTTGATAATAGAAATGTATTTCACACTGGCTTCTCAAGTTAATATGTAAGCTATTTGGCTAAACTATTTCCCTGTTAGCAAGCAGAGCCAAACACTTGGCTGAAAAGTCAGCTCTTATTATACATTTTTATTATAATATTCATGTGCTTGTGCAATAATACACAGAAAATGTCTCTGAGATGTTAATTTTGTATGCCAAAGCTCTTGGGACTATGGGTTCTGTGTCAATCCCTGCCTGCATGTTCTCTTCATGCCCAGTGCTCTACAAGGACTGCAGGTGACTGTTGGGGCTGTGAATGTATGAAGCTGTTGCAGTATCAGGGCTTTGGCTTTTTACAGTAACAGTTCAATTTTAAATGTTCAGATTTTACTTGCACAGGGTGCAGAAAGCTTCCTTGCCTGCCTAAAAGTTACAGGGAGCAGGTGATAGGGCTGTGTTACCCATCTGCAGGTTTTATGCAGACAGAATGTTCAAGAGGTAAAACTTTGCATAAATAAAGGTCCACCTCTCTAGAATGTTCAGGAGGTTCTGTTCAGACCAGTGAGATTGCTTCTGGCAGAGTGTTTTTTAACAGTTGTTACAGCTCTGAGCTTCTGGGGTTTTTGGGACACTTCATCTGCAGAATATCCAGACTGGTCTTACCAAACCCTTTCAACTTTTAGTTAACTGCTCTCATGTGTCCTTAAATCCCAGTTCTCTCTGTGGTTAACATGGCTCTTTCTATTACAGACTGAATGAACAAGCCAGTGAGGAAATTTTGAAAGTAGAACAGAAATACAACAAACTCCGCCAACCATTCTTCCAGAAGAGGTCAGAATTGATCGCCAAAATCCCAAATTTCTGGGTAACAACATTTGTCAACCACCCACAAGGTACATTTTTAATAACCCTTTTTTTTCCCCCCTGTAAATTCAGTGTTTGCTTGCTTGTTATGTGAGTGTCTTAAAGCTCTAAAAATCATGTGGAGTTGTTACTAGGCACACAAAACACTTCCTCTGTCCTAGATTGCGTTTTTTAAGCTTTTTCTTTCTTGCACTTGTTGACCAAAAGAACATCTTGTTTACTGAAATACTTCAATCCTAAAATTTCTTTCTGCATTTTAAATTGCAAGTTTCCCACTTTATTCAGTTCATTGGGAATTTAAGAAGGAAAAACAACAACAAAAATTATTCTAGACTGCTTGGGTGTTTTTTTACTTGGAAGTGAGCTCCTTGGGACTCTTGACAATAAACTTTCTACAAAACAAGTTTGTAGACTGCTTAGAGTGGGCAAAATACATGCATGAAAATCTGTTTCAGAGGGAAGGGTGGGTATGTGTGGGTAGGCTGTTGGCTGGTAACTTGAAAAGAAAAAGCCATGAGAAGTTGGTTTGGACAGATGTGTTGCTTTTTAGATCTTCCTGGCTATCAGTTTCCTGTGATTTGCCTACCTGTTTCATGGCTTTGTTAATGTGGGATTCTTCCTTCTCTCTCAGTATCTGCACTCCTGGGAGAAGAAGATGAGGAAGCACTGCATTACTTGACCAGAGTTGAGGTGACAGAATTTGAAGACATCAAATCAGGTTACAGAATAGATTTTGTAAGTACTTTAAATGATCCATTCACTTGTGATTTTGCTGTTGTTTTTTAATGTAATTGCTTGTTGGGTTGTAGTTTATAACTTAAGTCTCTGCAGTTACCTGTTTAGTGCCAGGTTTGACTTGATATGTGTTTCTATTTTGTGGGTTCTAATTCTTCGTTTTCCACTCTGCAGTATTTTGATGAGAATCCCTACTTTGAAAATAAAGTTCTCTCCAAAGAGTTTCACCTCAATGAAAGTGGAGACCCATCTTCAAAATCGACTGAGATCAAATGGAAATCTGGAAAGGTGTGTATTGCATCTGGGAGAGCACAAGCATGACCAAGAGAAAGCATTTCCAAGTGCTTGTCTCTTCCTTGGCCAGGATCTAGACTGTGTTGTGTCATTTACTTAAAAACTATTAAATGAAGGATTCCAAGGACAGCAGGTTTGGGGGGATCAGTTGGCAGTGTGTGATCTTGTTTTATATTTTCCTCTATTTCCTCAACTTCATTTCCAGAAGCCACATCTTTTGTAGAATTTGCAGCCACAGTAGTGTGGGCATACCTGTCACCCAGGCGGTGCTCAAGCATTGTTGATTTACTGCAGTTCATTTCTGTAGAAGTTAGAAGTACTTCAGTGTTATTGTGAAGATTTTGAACTGAGTTTTTAAAAGTTGAGCTGAGGGTTGCAGTTAAATTGCTGCTTGTTTTGTCACTCTGACTGAGAAGAAAATGTAATGGTTTTTTCTTACTGAGAACTAGAACTTTTCCTCTTGTACCAGAAATTGCATTCCTGTACAGACCAGTTGAGTGATCTTTACAATACACCACAAAATTAGTGTGAGTTCTGCTATTGTTCTTCCTTAAACAGTCTAAACCTGTAAATATTGTCATTCTGTCAGGAGAAGAAAAAAAAACACTAGAAGTGTGGTGTAACCATCTGGTCAAAGAAATGATTTATTTAATTTCAGACTTTAAAAAAAGGTTGTTGCAAACTTACTACACTTCTTTTCCAGGGTAAGGTGATAGATACAGACTTTACATGTGTTATTATGACCATGTGTTTTAGCAGTTTGTATGGGGGGTTTTTGCACTTACTACAGAGAGTGGCCTGAAGACTTAAGTGGGAAATCTTAGGCAAAAAGGCCCAGGCAGGTCTTTATCTCCAAATGAATATAGAGCTTAGAGATGTGGAGACTCTCTTAAACTGGTGTATGTAGAAGTTTCTGCAATTCTAACTACTCTGAGTGGCATTTAGGCATTGTGAGACCTTGTAAGTTCAGTGTGTCATTAAACACTTGTTATACTTGTGTTTCCCTGAGATAGGGAAAAGTAAATCAAATGTGAGATTCTGTGCATTTTCAGTGTTGCAGTGGAGGCCGTTGAAAGAGACAAGTGGGTTTCCTGTTCTCTCATGTTCATGAGACATGCAGTATCTTCTGTCAGTTGTTTGGGTTTCAGATGTGTTTTACAGACTCACCCTTGAAAAGGAAGGGGAAAGTGACCTCTTAGAGTTGATGAGACAAGTACATTTTTAAATGGTGCTTATAGGGAAAAAATGCCATAGAAATACAACTTTAGGAAACTTCTTAACTTTTTTTTTCAGGACCTGACAAAACGTTCAAGCCAGACACAGAACAAAGCCAGTAGGAAGAGGCAGCATGAAGAGCCAGAAAGCTTCTTCACCTGGTTCACTGACCACTCTGATGCAGGGGCTGATGAATTAGGAGAAGTCATCAAGGATGACATCTGGCCAAACCCCCTACAGTACTACTTGGTAGGTACAGCCCTGAGCAGGGCATCTGCACCCACAACAGCTCTGTGAAAGAGTGAATTTGATCACTGTAATTGATGTTGCAAATGTGTCTTTAAGGTTCCTGATATGGATGATGAAGAGGGGGAGGGAGAGGAGGATGATGATGATGATGAAGAGGAGGAAGGATTAGAGGATATTGATGAAGAAGGAGATGAAGATGAGGGGGAGGAAGATGAAGATGATGATGAGGGAGAGGAAGGAGAGGTGAGTAATCTTGCCTTTTCATGCCATTTCATGCGGTGTTTGAGAGGGATTTTGTAAGAATACCAAGCCTTTGTGGCAAAGGTGAACTGGTTCTCTTCTGCACCCCAAGGTGTGAGAACTCTGACTACATTAACTTGAGTAGTTTCAGGAAGTAATAATTATATTTGTGTATGTGAAAGACAGTGGAAGTACATGTTTTCAGCAAATTTGCAAGGGAAGTGCTCTAGGAGAACCAGGATATTAATGTCACAAAATTCTTACTTCATTACTGAGCACATTCTAGCAATGCTCTACATATAAATGGCTTTTGTTGATGCATTCAGTCATCCTTCCTACTTATTGGTTTATTTCTGCTTATGGCCAGCCTAGCTAAGACTTTCTGTTGGGTTCAGGAATTAGAAATTTGCTTTAATAGTAAGTGGGATTCCAGGGTCAGCATCCAGAGTGTTGGGAACTTGGTTTAGAATGTCTTTGTTTCTCAGAACTGGGCGTGGTGTGTCTGACTTCCAGCAGCACAAACTACGTGCAGTGGGAGGAGGGCTGCTCTGGGCTCTCTTTTATAACCTAGAATTTGGCATGTGAAAGGTGAAGCATTTTGTTCTTCAGAGTTTTAAATGAGGGGGGAAGAGATGACCCCTTCACTTTGCACATGTTAAACTCAGGTCAGTGCTTGTAGTGATTCTAAGTCAGTTTCTCAAACCTCTGATGTGTTTTCCTTGGGACACCCAGGTAGTGAGTGAATATTGTGTGGTCAGTAGCTGGGCACCCAGGCTAAGTGTTTCCATCCTTTAGTGAGGGAAGAGGTGATCATACAGCACCATGAGTAGGACTGTGAAAAGTTCTGGTCACTACATTTGCTATCTGAAGTTTAGTAATTAGATTTATTTAATTGTTGCTTATCTTTCAACAGGAGGATGAAGGAGAAGATGACTAATTGAACACTGATGGATTCCAAACCCCCTTTTTACCTTTTTAATTTTTCTCCAGTCCCTGGGAGCAAGTTGCTGTCTTTTTTTTCTTGTGCTCAGTCGCCTTGTTCTCTTGAGGTCTCTTTTTCTCTCCTCTACACCATGGTTCACGATTTATTTTGGGGAAATACCTTGAGCAGAATACAGTGGAAAAGAATCTACCAGTTTCTGTTTCAAGTTCATTTTTATCCCTTTCTGTCTCAAAACAAAAACTGTTTGAATTCAACACACCATGTTCTGTGGGAAAAAAGAAAACCTTCTGCTCCCTTCACTCTGCTGGAAGCTGAAGAGTGCTAGGCCCCTGTGTAGTAGTGCATAGAATCTAGCTTTTTTCCTTCTTTCTCTGTATATTGGGCTCAGAGATTACACTGTGTCTCTATGTGAATATGGACAGTTAGCATTTACCAACATGTATCTGTCTACTTTCTCTTGTTTAAAAAAAAAAGAAAAAAAAACAACAAAAAAAATAAAAATAAAAATGGGGTTATAGAAGGTCAGCCGGGGTGGGTTTCAGATGTTTGGGTGGGTTAAGTGGGCATTTTGACAACATGGCTTCTTCTCCTTTGGCATGTTTAATTGTGATGTTTAACAAACATCCTTGCAGTTTAAGATGACACTTTTAAAATAAAATCTTCTCCTAATGATGACTTTGAGCCCTGCCACTTGATGGAGAATCAGCAGAACCTGTAGGATCTTATTTGGAATTGACATTCTCTATTGTAATTTTGTTCTTGTTTATTTTTAAATTCTTTTTTTTTGTGGTTTTTTCTTTTTTTTTTTTCTTTTTGGTTTTTTTTTTTGTTTCACTGGAAAGGAAAGAAAGATGCTCAGTTTTAAACGTTAAAGTGTACAAGTTGCTTTGTTACAATAAAACTAAATGTGTACACAAAGGGACTGGTTGGTCTTCACTGAAAGAAAGAGTTTTTATATTCTATTTAGAACTTGCTTGTAGTTTCTTGGCATTTTTGGGGGCATTTTGTCAGTATCTCTGTAGTGCAATGCAGCCTTGTGGTTGTGTGGACTGAACCAGTTCATGTAGTTTCCACTATTTCAGTACCTGTAAAGTGTTTCCTTTGGTAGTTCCTACTGCACCGACTCTGAGTTCCCTGCAGGGTCATGTGCTGTGTGTCAAGGCACAGGTGTATAGTCATGTTTTGCAAAAAGGAACGTCACTTGATTTGTAGAATTTTTAGTAATTTGCAGTACTGTATCTCCAGTACATCAGTTTGCATGAAAATACCATGCAAGCTCAGAATAAAAAGACCAAGGGGTGGTCTTAAAATATTTGGGTGGTTTTGTAAGTCTTTTCAGTTGAAAACAAATCTTAATTGCAAGCTAATTCGGGGGCTATTTCAAAGAGCAAGATTCTTAGTAAAGTTCATGTATAAAAAATTGCTACTTCTCTGCTTTTTTTCCTTGGTAGCAGCATGTATATGTGCTTTAGATACACTGTACTCTCATTTTAAGAGACTGCATTTGAGAAACTTGTAACAATTTCACATAAGAGGTTGTTGGAACTGGTATTCCACAAAATGTAATGGAAGTTGTTTTAACATGCTTTGCTTTTTGAAATATTTAAAAAAAATGTTCTATCAGCTCATCTGAAATTCAAACAGCTCTTTGGATGTGTAGAAAAGACTGTCTTCTGGGAAGACTTGTTATATTCTCTGATTCCTTTTCCTCACAGAATCTGCTGTAGTCAAATTCAGCTTTTTTTGATGCTTAAGAATACACTTGGCAGAACAAGATCAGTGTCTGGTTGAGACGTGCACAAATAACATGTGTGAGGGAAAACATTCTGTAAGTGTGTGGTCCAGCTTGGATTCAATCCAGTTATCAGAGACAATGCAACGTCCAGTCTCATGTGATCAATGCAAAAATAAGACAACCATGTACTTTATTCCATGTCAACAAAAGCTTCTGCCCTCATTCTGCTTTGCAGAGCCAAGTACAACGTTCATCAGTAATGGTTTCTTACCATCTAGAGAGAGAAGGAACAAAACCCATGAAGTCCTATAAATTTTAGTGTTTTTTTAATTTGATTTCCTTTTTGTTGTAAGATTGAAAATAGCTTCCTGTTGTGGTAGAGGGTCGATGTGCTGTTACTTGCCATGATGCCTCATTACTTAATTTTTATGTAGTCCTAATTGTAGTTCCTCAAGGAAAATAATCTTTTGCTAGTCTTGAATGCTTTAGGAAAAATATTGTGCCATTGTTGTTCCATCCCTGTTGGTTACTAGCAGAAAACTTATAAAAACTGTTTTGAAAGTAATCAAAGCTTCAGGCTCTGTAAAGTCAAATACCAGGAACAAGAAATGAGAAGTGTGGATAATTAAATGCTACTTAAGAGATTTTTTTCTTGCGCATTCTTTAGGATTTTACAGGGTGCCAAAATACTCTTGCTACTGTACTGATAATACTGAATTTGCTGTGAAACTTGAGGGTTTACTCCTGGCAATGGCTAAAGAGTAAACTAACATGGTAAAAGAATAAACCATATTAGTTAAGTGTTATTTAATTTGTTTTTCTAGCATGGAAATGATTAGGGATTAACACATTTCTCTGCAATGCTGAAGAAATTCTACAGCTGGCCATCGTGTGCTCTGACTGTTCATTTAATGTCTAATTTGGCTGATAATATGTAATGGGTGTCCTTTTTCTACTGGATTTATCTTATATGTGTATAAAGAGCTTTTAAAAAGACATCCACCTTGGATAATAATTCGTTCTTACTAAATATCTATCATTAATTCCCCACTGCTTGAGCTCCTCACATCCAGTTATTCCCACCATGTGAAATTTGTCACAGGTGGTAGCTGACTTCAGGTTTTTTGGCCTGAATTTCTAGGGTTAGAACAGAGTTGGCAGCAATTTAATAAAGGTGAAGCTGCTGTGCTGGGGCTTTATGGCCTAACTATCTCAAAGGTTATTTCTAAGTTTAAAGTTTAATTGCTATAAAATGGAATCTTTTGTCTGTAAATTCTAGTGCCAAAGGAAACAAATACATCTGAGTGTGTAAATACAGTTAGAAAGGTTTGGGGTTTTTAAAGAGATTATCTGTGTACTTACTCATACTTGTCAACATAGTTTCTGTCCCTGTAAACAAGCATTATCTGAATCAATTCTCAGTCGTTTATGATATTCATTTGAATCTGTAAGCTCTTTGTACCACACGAAACCAGGTGCATAAGGATAGTACTTTGTTTATGGGATACTGTTCCTGAATTTTGAAGCCATGTTGTTTTTTGGTTTGTTTTTGTTTTTTAAAGAGAATGAAATCGATGAAATAATTTCTCTGCTGTACCTTCAAGCTATCCTTCTGTTTGAAGGAATTAAAATACATTTAACTGTTACTTGATGTTACCATTTCTAAGAGTCTTTTTCAAAAGAACCAGTTTTTTAGTCCCAAACTGGCACAATCTTTCACGGGTGAGGTGGACAATGTTTGCTTCTCCTTTATGGAGAAGAGTGAGGGGAGGTCACAAGTGACTGGTACACGACACTTGCTTCCTGCGGGAAACAGATTTCTGCTTAATGTCCTTCCTCCCTCTCCTTAAAAATTGAAACTTTTAAGACTTTTTCTTGATCATCATATATGGAGGATAAGGGCTGCCGGTTCAAGGTCGGGACGCACCTTTAGCCCTCGCCCTGCTCCGGGAAGCCCCAAAGAGTCCGCAGAGCTCCCGGGCCGGTGTCACTGCCCCTTGCCGGCTCCTGGGCAGGACCTGCGCCAGGACCATCCCTGGCATCAGGGCATGGTGCCCTGCGGGGTGCTGGAAGGGCACATCGTGCTCCCGATTGTGACACTTACCTTCCCGCGGGACAGGGAGGAACTGCTGCTCCCACCTACGGCCCCTTCCCTCTGCGCCATTTGCGGGGCACAGCTGAACCACGCCCAGGGCATGGGCTGCGATGCTGGGTAGCCAGGAACACGGGGAGCTGAGAGCCAGCCCTTTCCCTCCAGGCTGGGGAACTCCAGCTCCCCAGCATCCCTGACCTGGCCTCTGCCGTCCTTTTGCCTCCCCTGGAGGGTCTGAGACCTGAAGGAGAGAGGGGGAAGCTGCTGTATGAACCCCGAGTGTGTGGTGGGCAAAGCCCCCCAAGCACATCCCCAGTGCCAGCCAAACACAGCCCCGATCCCGACTGCTGGAGGTGTGGAAGCGTCCCTGCTCCTCTGGAACTCGGTCTACACTTAGTCGTTGGATTTTCCCCTTTCCAGTATTTCCACTGAATGAACAGTCAAATTAAAAATAATTGCTTAAACGCTACAGAGAGCCTGGACCATGTTCTAAATAGCATCAGGTTTCTGAAGGGTTTATATTAATCAAATGCACTTGCTTTATTAACAACACGGGCATATTCAAAGGTTTTGTATTAGTTTAAGGCTTTATTAATTCAAGTCAGTTAAGCTAGGTAGAAATTTTTAATTTTATGATGAGTTCCTTTTATTAATTACTCAGTTGCAAATCACTTACAAAATGTTTAGGCTAGAAAAACTGTTCTAATTAAATAAAAGGAACACTTCAGTTTATTAGTTATTTCTAAATTTGTATGTGGGAATACTATCACCTCCAAATGCCTTTCTGATTCACAGTTGTGCACTGCTCCATGATTGAAAAGCATATTAGTAGGGTAATAACATGTAATACTGCTGAGGAGCATCTTTAAACACCTGAAAGCAACAAGTACCTTTTTATTTTGTTTTTTGAGCACTGGGCCTGTGACACACCGTCGGTTCTGGTTGATGCTGTGGCAGTATTGCAGCACGGTGTTTTTTCACTACGATAGCTGGAGGATTGCTGCCAGCCTCGCCAATACCCGAGAGATGTTTGTTCACTCAAACATCCCGCAGAAACCCCAGATCCTGCGTGTGAAGGGGCAGTTCTGCAGGGGAAAATTTCCTCAGAGCCCAGCACTGTGACAGGGATGGGATCCAGGGATGGGATCCAGGGATCCCGCCGCAAGGAGAGCCGCACTTCGCTGGTTCCCCATCGAACACATGAGTTCCCCATGGCCGGTCACGAGCCCCTGTGGAGAACTGAAACTGGGAACCACCCCCGGCCCCAGCACAAAGGGCCCCGGCTGGGGCCACCCGCGGGGGTTTCTGCTCAGAGCTTCCAGAGCGACGGAGCGGGGGATTTGCCACTGTGCCTCCCGTGCCCTCCCTTCGGCACGGAGCCGCGGCCTCTGTGCCACCGCGGGCACTGACCCCTCTCTCTCTCTCCAGCCTCTCTGCAGCCTCTCCTTCCCCGGCGGGCGGTGTCCGGTACCTCCGCGTCCGCGGCGTCCTCGCTCCGTCCCGCCGCCTCACGGGACCTCGGCCGCGCCTTTCCCCTCGGGGCGGGCGGAGGCGGCGGCACCACCTCAGCCGGGCACTGCAGCGGCGGCTGCCCCGGGGCCGTGTGGGGAAGGGCGGCTCCCGCTCCTTGTCCCGCTCCCCAGGGCCGCCCGCCGGCAGCTCCCCCGGGCCGCCCCCGCGAGAGGGCGCTGGCGGCGGCCCCGGGACCGCCGAGTTTGAAAAGTGCCGGTCCGGGCGGAGCAATGGCGGCAATGGCGACCCCGCAGGTGAGCGCTGAGGGCTCGGGGGTGGTAACGGGGCAAACAGCGCCTTAGGGCGAGGCGGTGCCCGCGCCTTTTGGGTTCTCTGTGTCCTTTGGAGGTCCCTCCATCCGTGCTCCGCCGGGAAAGCGCCGCACCCCGCTCCGCCCTTCGAGGGTCCTTCACGGTGAAAGCACCGCTCCGTCCTTCGGGGGTCCCTCCATCCATGCCCCGCCGGGAAAGCTCCGCGGCCCTGCGCCCTCTGGGAGTCCCTGTGCCCTTTGGGGGTCCCTCCATCCATCCCCCGCCGGGAAAATCCCGTGTCCCGCCCTGCCGGGAGCCCTCGCAGCCGCGGCTGTGGTGAGGGGCTTCTCGCCGCTCCCCCTCCGCTCGCATGGCCGCGCCCCAAGGAGGTGGGAGAGGGTGTGGGAAGCTGGTGGGATCCCCTAAAAATGTCCCTCTTCGCCTCATGGAAATGGGGTTCGGGCCAAGTTGGTGCCTGCTGAGGAAATCTCTCGACGTCGAGATGTTGGAGGCGAGGCGGCTGCTGGGGCTGGCGCGGGGCCGGGAGGGCAGCCAGGCTCCGTGGCTGGGAAAACATTGGTGTCTGGAACAAGCTCCCCGGAGACGGGGAGATGTCCTGCCCTCTTCCCTTGAGACGAAAGTTTCAAGCCTAATCTGGGAAAGAAGGGACAGAGAGACCGACACAAAGAGCGCTGGCTGCCGCCCGACCCTGTTCTTCCCATCCCGGTGCTTCCTGGGCTCGCTGCTTCCCACCCTCAGCCTTGGAGTCGGGAAGGCTCCAGGCAGGACCGCAAGTGCCTTTTTCCTAAGTTAGCCGTGACTTTTTCTTGTAAAACGTGAATGTGGCTGGCTTGAGGCTCCCCGATGTGGGTCTCATCCCTACAGCACAAAGTTGATGTGAAAGTTGGGATTTAAGATGTCCTGGGAATGTTTGGGCTGCAGGGAGGATGGCAGCCTCACGACTGGCTTATTAAATCAAATTATAAATCAAATTATAAATCAATTTCTATGATAGTGGTGAAAGTGTAAAGGCCAGGTCTGCTCTGGGCTTTGTGCAGGTGAAACTCATTTCCAAGCTGGGCATAACTGATGGGATGAGATCTCCCTGGCTGCAATTCAAAGGATTAAGTGCTACTCATGCTGCTGAAATTTTTGCTAGTTAGAAAGCAGTCTGGATACTTTGGTATGACACGAGCCTGGCAGAAGCCCTGGGTGAGCTCCAGCATCCTAACTACAAGTGCCAAAAGCAAGCCAGTTGCAGCTACTCTGGGTATTTCTCTGCAAGCTGTAAATGCATTTCAGGATTGTATTGGAGACTGACCTTCCCAGGGAACCCAAGAACAGCTGCAGCACAGGCTGTGGCAGTGTCCTGACACACCCCCCGAAATTCCTGAACCAGAAGGCAAAATGGCTTAACTCAAATGCAAATTTTTCTTGCCCATGCTTCTCAAAAATAGATTATTTTATCTTCCTGGTGCAAACAATGTTGATGTTATGGCACCCTCTGATCCACAGAGGGGAAGATGAGGAAGTGAAACGTTACATTCTAAATATACTTAGAAATTTAGCCTGGTGCATTAACTGATATTCAGATTAGCTTTTGGCAGAGACTGATGTGGAGGAAAGTTGACTTGAGAACTGCTGAGACTGTACCTGTTCTCTGAATCAATACCTGGAGCTTCATATTCAGCACCTTTTATTGGTATTACTGTGGTACCACTGCTCATTGCTTTGCTCTGAGTGGATCCAGGGGTGGAAATTCTTACACCTGTTTGGATAGAAGATGAATCTATGTGCCTTTATTAGTTATTTAAATGAGAATTGTAACCATCAAACTCCTTTTAGTAACTTGCTACAGACTGGATAAAGAGCTTTTTGATTTTCCAACTTTGGGCTGGTAAAGGTTGCCTGTGACTCAGGAACTCCATGATTCAAGTTCTTCCTCACAAAACTTTGGATATCTTTCAAAGCTCTGGCTTAGTTCCTGGCTTTACTAATTGGGCGAGAACTTCCTGGAATCAGGATGTTAGTCTGAACCTTTTTGTTTTTTACCAATCTGAACAACTCCTATTTTGGCTATTGTGGCCAAAGCTTGGGCTTAGGCCAACTTTTTAAATGGTTTTTTTCTCTTTTTCTTTGTGCTATTGGACTGAAATCACAGCAAAAACTAATCAAGGATGTTTGGTTGAGTCTTTGATTAAGTGATTGTTTCTGGAGGAGGCTTTGGATGCACAGCACACTCTGGAACTGTATTAATGTACATGAGTAACACAAAGCCAGCGTGGTTTGTTGTTGGAAATGTGGTCAACCAGTGACAGTGTGTGAAAACAAGTCGGGATTCCCCAGCCCTGTCTTTAAGCACTGATGTGCTCTGTGATGTTAAGCCAGTTACTGTAGCAGTGCTTGACCATTCCTTTTGCATTTAAGCCATGGGTGTGAGTCATTAATGTGAGGTTATGAATGCATTCTTTGCTTTGGATGCCTTAAAGCTGCTGTTCCTGTTGAAGAGAGAAGCACAGGCTCTTGCTTGGATGTGTTCTGGTGTTGGGTAACACCCTTAGGGATGCTTTGCAGCTCCTGTCTGACTCCAGTGTTTATTTGGGCAGTGAGATAAACCTCTGTTCTGTCCAAAGTGGGTATGTCCAGAGTCTGTGACAAAGCAGCTATGTCCAAGGGCTGTTGCTGAACCATGTATCACTAAAACCAGTTGTGGAAATTTTGTAAAACAAAGCCCAGGACGAGCATGAATGCCACTAATGCTGCTCAGTCAGTGCTTAACATGGCCTTTAGAGAACAGAGATTGAGACACCAGTCTGCTCACCATTTCAGACACAGCAGACATTCAACTTATTCTTTTGCTTGTTCATTTGTAGAAACAGCTGTAGGGCTTGCATTTTTCAGGGACAACAGCTGAGAGTTAACACATGTTGTGGCATTCCTAAAAACTCTAACAGATTAGCTGAGATGTGTCTTTGAGCAGCCAGCACCAAGGCATAATCAGATAAAAATCTGTATCTAAAACATCACTGGTAAAAGTTAATGTTGATCAGAACAAGAGCAAGTATTGACTAAACTTTGATTCTTGAAGAACAAAGATGTGTATAGACGTTAAATAACAAGGGGATGAGCAAGATGAAGGTTTTTCTCCATTATGGTTTAAAATCAAATTAAGGCATGTTAAGATCAAAGTTGTGTTCTGTCCTCTGCAATTGAAATGTAGGTTTGTCTTCCTGAAAAATTGGTGACAAGATTGCCTTCAGAATTTCTGTCTGAAATGAAGGAGTGGAATCTTATAAAGGTATTGCTGCAGTGTTGTAGAAATGGTTGGACAGTCTCTGAAATCCTCTTGCCCAATGCTCTTGGGCTGCAGGGCAGCTCTCTCTTACAGCTGGGGAATGGTGTGAACTTAATGGATCCAAGCTTCCAGCAGAAACTGGAGGGTGAGAAGGAACTGCTTCGCCGGGCTATACAGAAAGAGCTGAAGATTAAAGAGGGAGCAGAAAACCTGCGCAAAGCGACGACAGACAGGAAGAATCTTGTTCACATCGAGCACGTGCTGAAATCTTCCAACCGAAAACTGGAGCAGCTGCATTGGGAACTTCAGGAGCTCAATGCAAGGATTGTGATAACAGACAAAGAGGAAAGTATGACAGGTAGGTCTTGGGTCATTATTGACTGGAATATTCTGTTAGAGTGCTTCAATCTCTAGAGATATTGAATTGATAGTCTTCTATTGAGTAGTGGGAGCCTCTTGGTATTTAGCTGATGAAATTATCTGTGATATAAAAAGTTCAGAATGGTGCTATAAAGGTGAAAGGAGGTGTAGGGAGAAAACTAGCTGAGAGTTTGGGCATGGGCAGGAATAGGTTGTAGGTGGAATTGAATAGATTTGAATAGAGTTTCTGGGCAGTTGAACATCCAAGTATTTTATAGGATGAATGGTTATAAAATGGGAAGAACGCTTTTTAGACAGGTTCATTGATAAATTAAGAAATATTTACAGACATGAGCTTGAGCTTCATTTGAAAGTATTTCCCAGTCAGTTTTGTAGACAAGACCTTATTTTATAGCCCGACTTTCCTTTGCAGAGTCACCCGTCTATATAACCCAGTGAAATGAAATGAGACAAGATGACTAATGGTATTGATTGTGTTGTTTGTGCAGATGGATCTGTATCTCCAGATCCCTGTCTCTGGGAAAGAAATCCAGACCCCATGGCAAGGAAGGTTGAAGCTTTGAAAAAGCAGCTGCATGTTGAAATGAAAGTGAAACAAGGAGCTGAGAACATGATCCAAATGTATTCAACATCCAAGGTAAACAGGAATAAAGAGCCATTTGGAAGCATGGATTACTGGATCAAAATTTGTATTTTAAATCTTTACACAAATCTCTCTCTGATAATTGATGTGGGATAGAAATTAATTTGCAAAGCTTGCTTACCTGAATCCTTGCTCTGTACTTTGAGTCTCAGCATAATGACAGCACGTAAGGGTAGTATAGGAGGTATATTAAGTCACTGACAAGGAAAGAAAGCTAAGAAAGCATTGGTGTTGTAATTGAGTTAGTTGGTGTGATGTTTTGATATCACTGAGCTGTTTAGGATAAAGCACAGGATATGGTATCTCTTTATGTGAGGAAAATTTTCAGAGGTTTACTGGATTCATATTAATCTCATTTTTTGAGTTTGGCATAATCGTATTTAAAAGTCAAAAGATAATTTATAACATTTCAAATCCAAGCTTATTGTGAAGCTTAATTCAATAAGACCAGCAGTGTAAGAGAGCTGTGATATTTTTATTTATTCAAAACTGTAAGCGCAGTTAACCAGGGAACAACAAGTCTCAGTGACTGCAGGATTTGGTATTAACTGGGCACGTCCTTGACCTGTCCTTTCCCTCTGCAAATGGAAATTGTGATCTCAGAGTCCTTGATGCTCAGTGGTGCCTCCTTTACATAACCACTTGTGTATTCCATTCCAGAGTCAGTTTTGACCCTTTGTGCAAGTACCTCACCCTCCTATGTGAGCACATCATCATCATCCATTTTTAGTGATCATGGTGCTCTCTCTCCATCTGATTCCTTTTGGCAGGAGCGGAAGCTGTTGGCTACAGCGCAGCAGATGCTTCAGGACAGCAAGACAAAGATTGAAATAATCCGCATGCACATTGTGAAAGTATCTCAGTCAGCAGGAGGGATGGAAGATACAGTGGATCCAGCAGGTAATGTGCTTTAAGTAACCAATGCAGCCCACAACAGATGCAGACAGAGCCCTAAGATCCAGAGTACTTGGCTGATTTTCATCCTTGCCACGTTTTACCTCCCAAATGGCCAGTGAGGATGGGGACCACCATCAGTGCTTTGGAGCTGCGGATTGAGGAGCTGAGGCATCACCTGCGCATTGAAGCTGCTGTAGCAGAGGGGGCGAAAAATGTGCTGAAGATCCTGGGGGGCAGTCGGGTACAGGATCGCAAGTTTTTGGCTGAGGTAAGTAGACATTGCTCAGGCCTTCTTGAGAGGGTGGTTTCATGACCTCACATTAGTGATTTAGCATGAATGAGCAGAGTTAACCAAGTTACTAATTTAGGAACTTCCTGTCTCTCTATTGAAACAGACTGGGATCACTTTCCCTTCTAGGGATAGCGTTCCTTGCTTTGGTGAAATTTCTCAGGAACATCAGAAGTGACACTGGTGGGGGTTCAAGCTGTATGGGAAAATATTTTGTCTTTGTCGTTTTATTAGCAAGATGTTGTCTTGTTGGGATTTTTCTAAGCTTACTCTAGTTCATAATACCTTGTCTGAGGCTCTACATGGAAAATTTCTGCCTGCTTTCTGTTCTCCTTCACACTGGTAGGCTCAGGGTCGTTTGCAAGAATCCTCTCAGAAGATTGATCTGCTGCGCTTCTCCCTGGAACGTCAGCTCAGTGAGCTTTCTCCTGATCACCCAAAAAGAGCACTCATCAAACAGGAACTCGTAAACACTTCCTCCCTGGGAGCCCGGCATGGCAGCATCCAACCCACTTCAGTCATCAAACCTACAGCCCTTACAGGTAAAGGGATCCTGCATGACGTTGTTTTGAAGAGGACAAAGAGAAAAATGAATTCTATTTCTTCTCATTCTTGTTATGTGGACACTGGATTTTCTAGGAGCTGGACTTCTGTCTTCTAGGTTAGGCAGAGCTTTCTGAACATACAGATTTGCAGTCTATTAATCTGGAGTCAATTTAAACTATTAACCAAGAAATCATGAATCTAAGAAATTCTGGGACCTCTTTGAGGTCAGGCTGACTGGAATCACTTTATCTTTTACATAATAATATTCCTTTTTCTCCTAAAATTCCTCAGGAACACTGGAAGTGAGACTGATGGGATGTCAGGATCTATTGGAAAATGTTCCAGGACGTTCCCGAATGACAAGTTCTTCTCCCATCTGTGGCAGCCCAAGTGATTTGAGGTCCCTTTCCCGGACACGAGTTGGCCTGGGCATCCCTGGCCGTGGTGTTGCAGGAAAATACCGGAATGAGGAGCCATGCAGTGAGTACAGGGTTCCCTGCTGACCTCCCTGTGGCATATCAGAGCAAGGGGGCTTCTCACTGGGTCAGCCTGGTTTGAGTGTTGTTATAGTAAACCTGATTCCTGCAGAACTAACAGAGAATGAATTGCATCATGACTGGTCCTTCTAGAAATTGGAATCTCCTGCAAATTGGTTGGGATGTCCACCTTCAGTGTGAGAGATTTTCTTTGGTAAAATGTTATAATCTATGTTTCCTCCTTGGTCCAGATGAGGTCCTTGCTGTGCTCAAAGTGGACAATAAAGTGGTTGGACAAACAAACTGGGGACCAGTTAATAACCAGGCATGGGACCAGAGCTTTGCCATTGAGCTGGACCGGGTAAGTCTGCCTCAGATTCATGTGGTGTTTGTTTTTCCATTTAACCTTACCTGATTTACTTGTTCAGCTGCTATTCCACTTAGCTCAACCCCTTGTTGCTGCTGTCTCCATGTCCTTTGATTTGCCAGTTAGCTCGGCCTTCCCCTGAAGGCAGAGCATCTCTGCCAGACATTCAGCTTGAACAGCATCTGCTGTCCTTCTCTCCTTATCTGAGCAGTTTTATTTCATCTTATCAGCTATGTGGCTCTTAGGGAGCCAAGACCCCAACCTCCAAGAGGATCTGTAGCTAAGAAGATCTAAAAACCTCAAAAAAAGGGAGCAGAAGCACTAAAAAAGTTTTTTATGCCTACTCTTTAGTTTACTGATTTATTTTATTTTATTTTATTTTATTTTTTTCACAAATACACATGCAATTTCCAGATCATGGAGCAGTATGTAATTATTTTGCCTTTGTTTTTTCCCCCACCATTCACTCATCCCACCAGTCTCGTGAGCTAGAAATTGCAATTTATTGGAGAGATTGGAGAGAACTCTGTGCAGTGAAGTTTTTACGTTTGGATGATTTTCTTGATAATGAACGTCATGGGATGTGCCTCTCGCTGGAGCCCCAAGGAATGCTTTTTGCAGAGGTATAAATGTAAGCTTTGTTTCGTTTTCAGAGAATTCTGTCTGTTTAGGGTGTCTGCCCTGAAAGCAGTTGTTCAACCCAGAATACAAGGAATGGAAGGAGCAATAGTCTGGAAGGGTAGAATGATACCTGAAACCCTCTTGCATCAATAGCCCATATTAGAATAAGGAACAACATGATCTAATAGATGTGCACATGCTATAGCCTGGAGTGACTCTTCAGCTGCTCCACTGTAATTATGTGTGTGTGTGCTGTGAAATCCGTTCGTTTTTATTTGCTTTCATTATGAGTCATTGGTGGCACTTTAATTAAACATATGGCTTAATGGTCAGGATTGAATCACAGAAACTGTAGAATCAGAGATCCAAACTCCCTCTGGCTATGCTTATTTTATCATCTTTCTGAAGCTAATAATAGTTTGAAGTACCATCAGTGTAGAGATCATCTCGATAATCCCTTAAAAGCCGCAGTATTTTCTCCTTTGTGTTGTGATGAAAGTTCCTGTGGTTATCATTCCAAAGCAGGATCTGAACCTCATGTACCAAAATTTGCCTCTTCTCCCTGTCTTCTTGTTTTTTGTGGTTGGTTTGTGGTGTTTGGTTTTGGTTTTTTTTGTTTTTACTTCTGTGCCATGAACTACTCTGTCTGTTATCCTACAAATGGGTGTGTTCTTTATGCATGGCTTCACAAATTAGATAAAGTTCTTGGGAGATACAAATTGGTCTTAATTCTGGGGGTTTTCTGAATATCAGGTAGCAGATAATTCCAATCTCTAAACCCACAACTGAAGGAGCAGCTGATTAGAGAGTGAATCTGGAATCACCAAGTCTGAAGTCTGGGAGTGACCTGAAACTTACCAAACAGATATGAATGGAAATTTTGATGAGAAAACAGGCTTGTGTGAAAATCTGGGTTTACAATTTAAATGGAGAATCCTGACAAATCCCTTTTACTTCTCTGTCAGGTGATGTTCTGTAATCCTGTCATTGAGAGGAAGCCAAAACTGCAGCGACAGAAACGCATTTTCCCCAAACAGAAAGGTGAGTCACTGGAGAAGTGACTGTCCAGGGTGAGAGCAGGCGTTTACACAAGCAGGTTCTGCTGTCCTACTCAGTCTGGGAGATACTAAAACTCTTGCTAATTACTGTGTATGTTAAAGTTTGTTCAGTCACATGAAGTGCAGGCAGTCTGGCTGCAGCACCATCTGTAATGTAGTTTTGTCATGGTGCTGTTACTCACAATTAACATTGCTAGGAGGATTTATTTGCTAGTTATTTAACAGACTACTTAGCTCTGGGGCCTCCAGCATAAGGACATGGACCTCTTGGAGCAGGGAAGGCCACAAAGATGCTTAGAGGGCTGGAGCCCCTCTGCTCTGGATGCAGGCTGAGAGAATTAGGGCTGTTCAGCTCAGAGAAGGCTCTCAGGAGACCTTGGAGCCCCTCCCAGTGCCTTAAAGAGGCTCCTGGATAGCTGGGGAGGGACTTTGGACAAGGGTCTGGAGTGACAAGATAAAGGGAGAATGGCTTCCCACTGACAGGGCAGGATTAGATGGGATATTGGGAAGGAATTGTTCCCTGTGGGGGTGATGTGACACAGGCTGCCCAGAGAAGCTGTGGCTGTGCCATCCCTGGAAGTGTCCAAGGCCAGGTTGGATGGGGCTTGGAGCAAACTGGAATAGTGAAAGGTGTCCCTGCCCATGGCAGGGGATTTGAATTAGATGGTCATTCCAACCCAAACCATTGGAAGGCTGGTCCCTTCCAACCCAAACCATTCCATGATTCTATAAAAAGATCCAGGACTCAAACTGTTCTAATTTAACCAGCCATGCTGTTACTGATGAACAGATATTGGAAGATTTTCTGGAAAATTTGAATTACAGAACACTGTAGCATGAACAGGCTACTGACTATCTATCAAGTCTCTAGAGCTATCATCTCAGATTTGTGAGATTTATGGACCGGAATAGCTTGCATACTTTCTTATTTCTCTGAAAATTCCTTCTTGTGAAGCTGAATAAGGTTAAACTTTACATACTGAGCTTTTATGGCAGTGTTGATAAATGAGATTTTATATTTATCCTCTTCAAGAAGTAGTAAAAATAATGAAAATATCCCAAATGTTTTATTCTTTTTAACACATTTTCAGAAACTTCCTGTTAACAGGCTGCATAATTAAAATGTAGTGTTGAAAGAGAAGAAAACCTGACTTGAAGTAAAATCAATTTTTAGTGTTCTATTCAATTTCAACTTGAAGATTGTTATGGTATTATATGGAGCTGAACGTAGGTGAAATAGCAGATCTGTTTCATAATCATCATCACTAATCTTTATTCCCTGAAGAAAAGCCCATTCTCCCAAGGGTGAGCTGCCCTTTTGGTGTTTGGTTGAAAACTGGAGTTTAACACTACGTGAGACTTTAATTTGTGTGTTGTAATCTTACTGGTGGTTTGACTCTGACTCCTCCAGGGAAGGAATTTCTCCGAGCTCCTCAAATGAACATGAATGTTGCAGCTTGGGGTCGCCTGATGATGAGTTTCCTCCCTCCCTGCAGCTCCATCAGCACTCTGAGTCCACCACTTCATGATCCTAATCAGACAGACTTTCCTCCAGTTTCCCCACAAAGTCATGGTGATTCAGTGGCCAAATTGAGTGGGTAAGTGATGTCCTGAATGTTGTGTTACACTCTGGAATGGGTGTAGGGTAGATCTTAAAATTCTGTTGCACCTTACTGAGATGGAGGAAGACGCTGATGAGAAAAATTTATCTGTCTAAAAAGAAAGATGTACAGTTTCTGTGCTCTAAAGGAAAGAAAATTCCATTCATTAAATGTCTTCACCAGTACAGTAACTGATCTATGCAAGGTCACCATGTGATTGTTGTGACAACAATGCACTCTGCTTTCATGAGTAATGTAGCACTCAGAAGGGACATAGCTGAGATTTTGAATGTGCTATAGAAGAAAATTTTCCCCCAAATAATTTTTTTAAAATTTAATCAGTTAGTCTCTAAAGAGATAATTCCCACTGAGGCACAGGACCTAGGAAAGAAAAAAAAATTGACTCAGTTACTGTGTTGCTATTAAAATCAAGATTTCTTTAAATTCTTGACTTATTTCTACATGCCTGTGTTTCAATAATTTTATAGCATCAGAGAGCCAGTGTTAGCTAGAATGTGAGTCTAACCAACTTTTAATTAATTTAGGAGAGAATATGTCTTGTTGGTACTTCACAGACTTATGATGTGAGTCAGGGACTCCTGTTGTCCAGTGATTTGGACTGAACTAGCACAGCAGAGGTGATGCAAAGGTGTCTGTGTACAATGCTCTGCCCTAAGGCAAAATCTCCTTCAATTCTGTCTTACAAATGCAGTGACTTCCCCGTGGCTAAGCTTACATTTGCTGATGAAGCACCACCCAAGCCTCCACGCCTTTTTCTGATGGCCAACTCCAAGGAATCAACGCCATCTCCTGCAGATTCTCCGGTAACCATCTGGGCTAATTGGGAATGTTGTCTTTGCTGGCTGGTGTTCTGTCAAGGGCCTCTTCTTCTTATTTGTTTATTACTGAAGAAATTTGCTATACTTTAGGCAGCTGCTTCATTAGCTGGCTGATCTCCAGGAATTCAGAATCCAGTAAACCATTTTGGCATGGAGTCTTCAAAAAGAGTTGCACTTTCCCCTGCTCTCCTCCTTTTTATAAAAATTATAACTTTCTTTTCTTGGTGAAGCAAAATGGGAGGTAGGTCAGCATTGGGAGTTCAGAGCAAGAGTACAGAACAGACTGCACAGAGAAAGCAGGGAAGGAGGGTCAGCAAGACTTTCAGGAGCATATGAGGTTCCTTGCCATTAAAGAAACTTGGCAAAACCAAGAGCAGCTCTACTTTTCTGACAGGAAGGAGCAGGAAAATTGCTTTGAGCAGTAAAATGACCTGTTTTACCACATTTTACCCTTTCTCATTTGGCTTTTATGATAGAGGAAACTGCATTCTTTGATCCATATGATTCTTGACACAAGGTGCCATTTTCTAGGAAGTAGATGTTCTATCCTAGACTTTTTAAAGTGTTTCTTTTAAAATATTTGACCCTGTAAAATTATTGTACATGGGAATAATTTTGTGTGTTCATAGAAAATATGTTTTTATGCTACTTACGTCCAAGCAGAGGCAATGACCATCTGCAAGAATATACCTGTGGTCGTGCTGGATCCTGGCAGAGGAGAAAAATAGTATGTGGATGTTCAGGTTAGACTTGGTGATTTCAGAGACTGACCCACTGTATTTTTCTTTCTCCTCCTAGTGCCTGAAGAGACTACATGTTGAGGAGAAGTCTTGCAGCTCTCCTGTAACAGGATTTCCAATCCCAGCGTCTCCAAGGTAACTGTGGATAGCATGGACTGTCTCAGGTCACAGATTAAAGAGTCACTGGGCTTAATTTTTGAGCATGAAGTCTAAAATTCTGCTCAAGGTGTGCTTTGGTTTCTCAGCAGCAAATTCTTAATGCTGAGTGTGGACAATACAATGAAAAATCTGCTCTGAACTTCACTTGTTTAAATGTCTGCCGTGTCTTATCTGTTCATTAACTCAAATAGTGAGCCTATTGGTAGACTGTGCACTGCATTGTAGGAAGTGATTTAGTAGAAGGTAAAGTAATTTAGCTGCCTTCAAGGGCTTCCTTGTGTTGGAAGTGCTGTGGTGTAGTATATTTAGATGTGTCTGTGTGCTAAGTAATACATTCCAGAACTACTTTTGGCATCCCTCACACTCTTCTATTTCTATTGATTTGCAGTACATTGTCTCTCATTATGATGGGAGGCATAAAACAGGAGGTTGATTATAGTCTGTGGCACTTACACTGACACATTTTGTATGTAACAGAGATACACAGCAGTAAATATACCCAAGACAAATAAAAAACCAGTTTACTGTTGTTGACCAAAGACTGACTTAAAAAGCAAAAACAGCAAAATCTTCATGGACAGATACTCAGCTCTTCATTTCACTTTACTGGAGGAGTATGGAGTATCTGTTGCCTTTTAAAAATGATCCTGGGCTAAAGCATGTAGGGTATGGGTTGTTTTGGGGGGTTTTTAAATTATTTGCTAGCAATTTTGTTTCCTGAGTTTCCTTGATAACACCTTGTGGCTGACATTACATTCTATGGCATCTCTTTATTCAGCCATTTTCTTCCAACTATATGTTGTCTGTTGTCCCAGTGTGTTTTATTTCCAGTTCCTGCTTGAGAACTTCTATTCTTCTTACACCCTTGTCCTCCTAGCACTGTAGACATGTTCATGTCTGATTACAACTGCTGCTGAGCCTGCTTAAAGGAGCATAGGTGAAATTGAGTTTTACTACCCCAAGGATGGGGGTGGAGAGGAGCTAATCCTGTTATTGACAGTAACTGAGAGAACAAGCCTAGAAGAGTCAGAATTGTTGCTCCTGTTGCTAGTACAGGTGGAAGTCAAACTGCTGCCAATTTCCTTACATCAGGGTTACCTTCTTCTTTCTTAAGTGGCACAAGCTTTAGTTGTCAGGATTAGGTGGTTGGCACCCTGTACAGAGCTTCTTCCCTTGATACAAACACACAATCCTTTGTTATCTGCTCATGTGTCTCTTGGGTACTGTCTCTTCTCTGTTTTTCTGCAGGAAAAGGACAGTTCAGCTCGAGGATTTTCACTGCATTGCTATGTTGGGCCGTGGCCACTTTGGGAAGGTAGTAGAGAAGTACATTGTGGAGGAGGGCAGTGGTTCTGACAGTGGGGCTCTGCCTGGGGGTCTGAACAGAAACATTGCAGTAAAGGAGAGATCTGTTGCAGTGCAGATACGGAACAACAGCCCCAGCCCAGCCACAAACCCAGCCCAGCCACACAAGCAGCTGGTAACTGTTGTTAACAGTCAAAATTCCCAAGGATTTGTGGCTTCAAAGCCTAGAGAAAGCTGTCCTGAGAGTGCTAAATCAAAGCACACCATTACCACTCCTTTCATAAGGATCACTAGTGGAAGAGCTCCATTCCCAAAACGGTGTGTAATTCCCTCTGTGAGAACTCTGAGGTGCTCCTAAGTCACTGGGCCAGCTGTGATAGTACTTTTTGGGAGAAGGACATAACTTACACTGACATCCTTCTGGACTGCTGCAGCACAAGGAGCAAAACAGAAGTGCTCTGTTTTTTGAGTTCCTTGAGTTTGGTTTTGAGGATGACTGTCCAGAGTGGATGGAAATAGTTGGTGTCAATTTGAGTTAAAGTAGTCTGGTAAGGAAATGTGAGATTATTTGAAGTACAGCTTTTCTGTTGTCTTTCAGGTACTGCTGGCCCAATACAAGGCAACTGGGAAGCTGTATGCCATCAAAGCCTTGAAGAAAAAAGACATTATTAGGAGAGATGAAATTGATAGGTGAGCTTTGTTTAGAGATGATACTATTGCCAGAGGCTATATTACCACAACTGCAATCAAATGTTAGCAGGTATGGTGTGTACTGGCTGTGGTACTCTTAAGGCTAAATGTGACCTTAAGACTTGCATAACTAAAATCAGAAATAAGGAAACTTAGAATGGTGTCTAACTTTTGTAAGAGTGACATCTGAAGAACACTCCAAAACTCAAGGTTTGGAAGTATATAAGATGAATATTATATTAGCCCTCACTTTTTATTTCTCTAACTTAAGATGTAAAGATTTTCTTCTTCATCCTCTCTTTCTCAAAACAGACTTTTCTGCTGTCTTTTTAACACTGACGTTTTCATTCTTTGAATCCTGGCAGCTTGAACTGTGAGAAGCGAATATTTGAGGTGGTCAATTCTTCTGATCATCCATTCCTTGTGAACATGTTTGCATGTTTCCAGACCCCTCACCATGCCTGTTTTGTGATGGAATACACTCCAGGTGGGGATCTGATGATGCGCATACACGAAGATGTCTTTCCAGAGCATATGGCACAGTGAGTTAGGACTTTTCTTGTCTCCAGGCACTAAAAATTTTTAACTTGAATCTCATATATTGTCTGATAACTATTTCTGTCTTTTAGGTTTTATACAGCCTGTGTAGTCTTGGGGCTCCAGTTCTTGCATGAGAAGAAAATTGTTTATAGGTAATGCAGCAGAGACTCAAGACAGTTCAGCAACTTGAAGGTTGATTTTTCCTGTAGCTGTGTCTGGAGCTCATTCTCTTGCTGGGGTTTCTAATCTTTCTGCCTGTCTTTATTTTCCCTGTCACTATCAGCATGTTCATCGTGCTCACAGTAGAGAAAGTCACCTAGAAGCTATTCATCTGGCATGTTGCAGGTGATTAATCCTCTGTGACGTGTCAATACATTCTGGGGGGCACCTGTAAGTCACTGCTTTCTTTTTCACTGGGATAGTCAGGTAATTTGTCATGCTGTTGTGGGAGCTCTTTTCCAGATGAATAAGCCCCATTCAGTTCCAAGCTGCTTTGTGAACCTTTCATTTAGGGGAAAATATCAATCAATTAAGGGAAATCTTCCAAATAATGCACTATTAAACCAAGTGTAGACTTTACTCAATCTAGATTTTATTCTCTTTATTAACATCTACCTTCTGCCTCTTGCAAAAAAACCATATTGGGTGGCAATCCTCAGTCTTCATCCACAGTTTTCTTTCATCTCTTTTGCATGCAGGGACCTGAAATTGGATAATCTCCTTTTAGATGCTGAAGGATTTTTGAAGATCGCAGATTTTGGGTTGTGTAAGGAAGGTGAGTAACTGGAGAAGCTGAAATTGAGCCGTCAGGATCAGTTTAGGATCTGGGCTTTAGCAGGTGTTTATATGTAACTTGTATTAATCCCCATTCAAAAAACTAAAATCAAAGAAGCCAAACAACAAAAAACCCCTCACCTGTATCTGGCCATGATGAATTTGGGAAGAATACCTTGTTGTGTAATCTTCAAGAGACTTATGAAAGCATTTAAAATGTGCTTGCTCAAAGGAGCCAGAATATAGGATAATATAAAACATGTGAATGAGTAAATGAGCAGTGTAACGCTGAAGTTCCCTTGGGTTTGCTGTTTATTTAAGCATTGTCTCTATATTTGTTATTTGGTGTCATTGGGGGCCTCAGGTTTCACACTTCTCACTGGCAATTTCCCTTGCCAAGGTAACAACATCAGGTGACAAACTACAGCTTTAAGGAGATGAGGCTGCATCAGATCCATTCAGTGACTTGTGCTGGATTTTACCAAAGTGTCCTTTTCCTACAGGAATAGGTTTTGGAGACCGGACAAACACCTTCTGTGGCACTCCTGAGTTTCTGGCCCCAGAAGTGCTGACAGACATTTCGTACACACGGGCAGTGGACTGGTGGGGCCTGGGTGTGCTCATTTATGAGATGCTTGTTGGTGAGGTAAGGCCAGCTTCCCTCAGGGGATCTCACTAACCAGGCTTGGGGACCTGACCACCTGAGATAAAACTTTGCTAAATGCAGCCAACTATTTATTAGTACTTCGATTACGTTTTTCTCATTCGTAGTGCTTGCCAAACAGTAATTAATCCATACAATTATGTATGGTATTCTCATGCTAATTTAATAGTGAGGAATGGGTGCTCTGTGGATTGAATAATAGAATGTCCCAATTGCAGTCACCATTCCCTGGAGATGATGAGGAGGAAGTCTTTGACAGCATTGTCAATGATGAAGTCCGGTATCCACGATTCCTTTCCACTGAGGCACTTTCCATAATCCGTAAGGTAAAGGGCTGATGGGTCTCTGGGAGCCTGAGGAATTTGCATTTACTGTGTAAGTGGATCCAGAGGGACTTGATGAGGATTGTATAGCACTTGTGTGTGTAATCTGGAGCTGCCTACATAGGCTAAGGAAATATTTAAAATTTGTACATATTTTCCCTTCCTTCTCTTTACAAAAGTGCAGTTCTTCCGTGTAAGGATGACTAAGCAGGCTGCTTACTGTTCCTGCTAAGTCTGGCACAGAGAAGTGTTGATTCAAGGGCAGGAATGTCAGAGCCATTCAGTGGAGATGGCTGGATTCAGTTTTTGAATGTGACTCCATAGTCACAGGTGCACAATTAAGCTGAGATGCTCCATGCAGTTTATGGCAGGTATCTTATTGCTGTTGGCAAATTGTTTACAAGGAACTGGGTCTGAGTTATTCCTGGCAGATGATGACCTTGGTGCAAAGTGAGAATGAGGAAAACACTGAGAGATCAGTCCACCTACTTGCTTTTGTTTTTCTCTCTGGAATATTATTTCCCATGGTTTAATTTAGAACTGATATTTCTGCAGCTGCTTCGGAAATGTCCAGAGCGTAGACTGGGAGCAGGGGAAAAAGATGCAGAAGAGATTAAAATTCAGCCCTTTTTTAAGGTAGGAACTTTATACTTCTCCCTTGTTTCATGTGTTTGAGCAGAGAGTGATTTGCTCTCTGTTGGTATTGAGGCTTATTTCCCTTTGTAATCAGAGAGATCTTAGTGATAGTTTCTGTTGCTCCTCATTGCTCCATTCAGGAATATAAGTTTCAAGTCTTGCTTGAAATGACATCCCTCAAGTCTGTTTTCTGGATCTTTACACTTCCAAAGCCAGTTTATTACTGATCGTGCTGCTTCTATGTACAAATATACTTAACTTTAGAGACATGAACAAATATTCCTTTTAAAATCAAACTGCAGCATCAAAGATGTTTTCTAGTGATGACAGTGATTTCCAGTCAGTCTATTTGATCACCTGCATTTGCAGGATACACATGACTCTTAAGAGGAATAGAGGTTAAATTGCTTTGTGTCAGGGGTATGTGTCTGTTCAGGCAAAGGTGTTGCCATCCCTCTTCATTATTACTCATCTGCCCAAGTTTTTAGCCTTATAACCCTCGTCTGGCTTTGCATTGGAGCAAGAAAAGAATTTGGATGTCAGCAGAAATTGCTGGGATCCACAGATCCACCTGGCCATGGCTGAGCTGTAGTTTTGTCCTTCCTAAATATAGTAGTA
Organism: Acrocephalus scirpaceus scirpaceus; assembly: GCA_910950805.1. Classification (NCBI taxonomy): domain Eukaryota; kingdom Metazoa; phylum Chordata; class Aves; order Passeriformes; family Sylviidae; genus Acrocephalus; species Acrocephalus scirpaceus. Next base: position 5,909,229 of record OU383790.1, on the reverse strand, counting down.
GCTGTGAAAATACACTGCATGGAATCTCTGCAGTACCTCCTGTGCTGTTTGTTTTGGGCTTTTTTTCAGTTACCTCTTCTTTTTTAATTAGTAGAAATAAGACATGCTGCAAATGATCTGTAAGGGAGGCTGCAGTTCTCCCTCTGACTTTCACATTTCATAAATAATCTTTGTGTCAATCTGGCCTTCCTTTTCTTACAGGGAATTGATTGGGATGCCTTGTTTGCCAGGAGGCTGAAGCCCCCCTTTGTGCCCACATTAAGAGATCCAACTGACATCAGCAACTTTGATGAAGAGTTCACTTCCCAAAAGCCAATCCTTACTCCTCCTGAGGAGGTTTCTCTCCTGACCCGTAAGGAGCAGACTGTCTTCAAGGACTTTGATTTTGTTTCCAGGCACCTTTTAGGTGTGTGATTCCTGGGCTATAAAAACATGAAGAGATTGTTGCCACCTTGAGAGAGCATAGAGAAGACTTTGCAGGGCCAGTGGAAAAGCCAACAGGATTTGTAGTACAGGTAGTGCTGATGGCCCCAGGGTGAGGTGCCCTGCAAGCTGAATTAACCTGCTGTGGGTTTTCCAGCCTCATTTGTTGGAAGGATCATGGATGTCAATAACCTTTAAGGAATAATTAACGTTTGACTGGGTATATCTTCTTCTGTTATTGAATGTAGATGAAATTTGGAATTTAAGCTGGACTTGATGAAATCAAATCATCTCTGCAACCCACGTTACTCTTTGCAAAAAGCCTAAGTAAGTAGTGTGACTTTTTAAAGTTGTAGCATAGTAGGGGAATGGCCACTGATTTTCTAGAGATTCCCTCCTGGTAATGATTTTATGCCATTTCCCACTCATAAAAATGTGTATGCCAGACAAGGAATGGATTTCAACACTACCCAGACAATGATATTTGATAATGATCCAAGTGATTTATAGGAAGGAAGATTAATCTTTCTACTTAAGGTTGCCAACTTGTAGCTATTGTTTTTAATGATATGAAACTCCACAGCTTTGCACATGTTTTTTTTTTCTTTTTTGAAAATAAAGATACCTTTCCATATTAAAAATATCCAGCTTTTCATCTCCTTTGTGTCAGCTGAATGTTTCAGATCAGGGCTAACCAAAATGCTCAACAGGCAGAACTTTAGTTTTCTTCATAACTGCCAGTAGTAATATTTTCTTTCTTTCTTCCTTCTCATTCAGGTTGTCTGTGCACATACTGCACGGTGTCATCAGCTGTCAGATACCAATGACTGCAGTCAGGTTATATCTCCACAGATTTTATCAGTGTGTGCATCCTGTATAATTTTTTGGGACAGCTAAGTAATGACAGTCAGTACTGGAAATTGTGAGTTAAAGGTGATTTAATTGCCTCGTATTCTATCTTGTAGTTATATTTGATAAGATACATTTTCAGGTCTTAAATTCATGTTAGCTCATTGGGCAAAAAGGGAAAGGGTTTTAGAGATAAGGCATGTGATGCAAGCAAGGACATAAATCATTGCTCTTTCAGTTGGTCTTCACCAGATGGGGACAGGAATGGGACTAAGGCAGCTGTACTGTAGCTGGAGACAAGGATCTAGGGAATTGTTAAGCCAAGCCAGGTCCCGGTGCTTCAGGATTCAGCGAGGTAAGAGCTCAGTTTGTGCAAACCAGGGATGTTTCACACTCAACCTAGATTTTCTATTTTCAGAGCCAAGTATAGCTGCTTCTGAAAATTCCCATGTACAAAGACCCTTTCAAGCTCCCACTCACCCTGGCAGTGCACTGGCCTGTTTAGAGCAGGATACACATTTTCCTCACTCTTGTCTGAGTGGCAGTTGCTGTTGGCCCCTGGGGTGTGTTTTGTGGCTTTAGTTCAAGGCCACTGTGCTGTGGGAGGTAAGCACAGTGGATTGGTAGCACAGGTCAAACCTAGAACTTGGGTTCAAAGAGAGTCATAGAGATTTCAAAAATGCAAATTAAATATTTTATTTTATAATTTATGGCTGAATAAAAAAAGGTAAATTAACACCCAGGTGTATTTTAAAGAAATACCAAGCAGAGCAAAGCTGCTTTGAGCTGCTGTACCTGCTGATAAACTTTCACTTGATGGATACCTGAAGAACCAGGAATTGCAATGTGACACATGATCCACACTTTAGCAGGTACCACAGCAATACAAGCAAACTGCAGAATCCTTCTGAATGGTGTAGTAGCTTTACAAAAACAATCCTTAGCATTCTGATATCCCTCTGATAAAGCTTCTGTCCTGAACAAACCAGACTGTGCAGAGATTACAAACTCTGGAGCTGGTCAAAAAAGGGATCTTTTGCTGCATTTAAATTGCTTTTGGACTGTCATGCTGTGTTAATAACTACACTGTCTTTTCATGAGTGTTCATCAACTTTAAACCCTGAGTGCTTCTAAGTTGGTGTTCATTCCTGAGCCAAGACAATTAAGGCACAAGATAATTTTAACTAACGTTTTGTTGTGGTGGTTTTTCTTGTTTTGTTTGTTTTTAACAGAAAAGGGACTAAAATTCACACCACAGCCTTTTTTGTTTTAAAGCTAAGATCGGTCATCCCAAACTTCCTTTTATTTCCCCATGGAAATCTGAAGTATGACCTTTTATTTCAATGGAAAACAGGTCCTGCTGTCCTGAAAGCTGTCAGCATCTCTTATCTCAGTTAATCAACCTGGACCTGCCAGCTTTCCTCTTGCATTGAAATTGTATTATTTTTATAAAATGTCATTAGTGAGTTGAGGTAGTAGTAGTTTTACGAACAGTGTTACTTGAGTTAGGCATGAGGTACCCACCTCTGCTCCTGCTTCTCTCCCAAGCTCCAGCAAAGGCCTGAGCACGTTGTTATCTGCAGAAATAACTCAGTAGCCAAGGATTACTTTTCTGTCCAAAGAAAAGTGATGCTATCATTCTTCACTGACTTGATTCAAAACAGTGAATTGTTAGCAGCATCATCAGCTTGAAAACCTGGGAGGAAGCTGCTCAGGGCATCACAAAATACAGGTTAATTATCTCATAGATTAATTGGGTGTCTTATAGCTCTTTCTCATGCACATTAACAGTATTAAGCCTTAAGTCTTTGTGGAAAGCATTAAGTTGAAGTATGTGGACAAAATAAAATTTGCTATTGACTCTAAATATTTACTCAAATATTTCTCTTACATGCCTGATGCTACTGCCAAAAGGCACTGCAATTCTCAGTCAGAACTTGGCTGAAAAAAGGCCACAGGAATTATACTGATCCTGGCTGGTTTTATCTGTAATTGCTGCTGTTCCCTAGCAGCAAAAGGCAAGGGAGACCTTGAAGAAGAGAAGTGAACACAAACAGTTACACTAATCTTACATTTCTTCTGGAGAGATGTGGATGCACTTAACAAAAGGAAATAAATTTAGAGATACTTTGCTCAGTCTGGAAATCAGCTCTGCTGGCTTCGCCCTTCCCAGAGCAGGATTCTTGCCTTTAACAGTGTTATTTATATATAAAAAATAACCCTGACTATCCCTGAAATGTGATTTGCAGATGAACAGGTTGTGGAGCAGGTTGCACAGTCCATGACGTGTTAAAGTTCAGTGCAAGGAAACAGCAGCCATTGCATTAGCAAAGCTTTACCCAGCAGCCTGCCAGGTGTGTTGGCACACTGGGACTAGACAGGCTCACTGTTCTTGTGAAAATAGACGTTCTCCCATGCAGTGAGGTGGCGTGAACAGAAGAACCTCCAGAGATTGAGGATTATCCCTTGGTCAAAGGGGTTCTCCAGCTCGGAGTGGCGCAGGTAGGAGATGCGGTGGTGCGACATGAACTCCCAGGTCGTGGTGTTGCAAGAGATCAGGTACAGGTGGGAAACAAGCAGCAGCAGGACCACAATGGTGAATATGAATATCAGGAGGAAGGACACAAGGAGGAAAATGTTGCGCTGCAGCCACTCCCAGGATTGTTCAAAGTAGAGGCCTGACCTTTCAATTCAAACAGAAATAAATCTGCAGTTAAAGAAGCAGAACTAGTTTCATAAACTAAGCAAACCTGATGATACATTTAAGTTTGATTCATAACTAATGAGCTGCTGATAATCCTTGACTACAGAGAGTTAATATACTATGAAGTCCTGAGAGACTGCACCATAGGGATCGGAGTCTAAGTTTAGAAGATGCTGTGTCCCCTGACAGCTGTGAGACACAATCACTCTGGGCTAACTCCTCTCCTGAACAGCTGGAAACCTGTTGGAGTTTCCAGCACTTGAAAGATTATATTACAGTGACTGAAGTAAAATGAACAATGAAACCTCAATTACCAGATTCTGCTCAAGATAAGGGGGTTCCAGGATGCAAAAAGAAGGTAAGGATCCAAAGCCAGTCCAGCCACTGCTATGTTCTATGCCAGCCCAAGGAGCACCACAACTTTCAGCAGTCTCAGAGGTTCAAATGCCATCTCCCAGCCTTACCAGGCAACTTGGCCTCCCCACAGCAGAACCACAAGCTGCACACTCAAGTAGACTATGAAGAGGGGGTGATTCCTTTCTCCTACACAGTTCTCAAGCCAGGGGCAGTGATGGTCGTAGCGCCGCACGCAGTGCTGGCACAGCTGGCAGTGCTTGGCTCGCATGGGTTGCTGCAAAACACAGTCAGAAAAATTAAAAACCCACTGGATACAGTTCATGGCTGTTCCAGTCCTGTTTGGTAGAAGAGGGCATCATGCAAATCTGTCTTTCTCCACAATATTGTCCCTAAAACACTTGCTTGTGAGACAACAGCACATCAACATTGTTGAGACAAATCAAAGAGATTGTGATTCTCCTGGTCAACACCCAAATGGGTGGCATTCAAATTAAGTGACTCTCCCACACTCCTCCTATCTGCACGATTTCTTTATTATCTGCCTATTAAAGGAAGTCCAGTGTGCCAAGGAGGGAGACAAAGCCAATCAGTGTAGTCAGGAAAGCATGAGCCAGAGTACTGAGGTGAAAAACTGAGACCCCTACTATCAAACAGAGTGGGCAGGGATGTGATGCTTTTTGGGGATGCACAGAGAAGTGTCTCCATGTGAGTACAAGACACTTGCTCAGAAAACAGCTCAATTACCAGGCACAGAGAAGGTGAAAGACCTGGCAGAGAAAAGTAGTGCTTCCTAGGATTTGTCCCCTGCAGTGTATAAATGCTTTGCCAGCTTTTCCTCTTGCAATAAGCTCATTCCTCCTGGTTGATAACTCTTCAGGAATTTATCGGAGCTGGGGTAATGCCTAATTTCATTAAGCTGATAAGGATCACTCTGAAAACAAACCTTTCTAGGCTTTAGGCAAACTGTTTTGAGAACTATTTTCATTGCTGTAATTTCTCCTTCATGTTGTCTTTTACCATTCAGGCCAATGTTTTGTTGTTTTAAGGCATCTGAACACCTTCACAACAATGAGCTGTTCCCACACGTCACACTCAGCTGCCTTTCTGACTGTCAAGGTATTTTCAAAATAACTTCTTTAATAGTACTGCAAGGTCTGACTGACATGGCAGTAAGAATGTGGAAGGCCATGGCAAAAAAGATTTGCTGTTTCTATAAGACAGCAGGGACTTGTTTCAGCCTTGGAAAACTGGCCTGTGTGCCAGTGTCCATCACTACTACTTGTGTAGCTACACAGTCTGCCCAACCTCCTTTGAGCAGCAATTATGTACCACCAACAGCAGCTGAAGAACAATATAAGCTTTCAAATCACTCATCCCTTCCTCTTCCAGCATGTTCTGGATGCCCACCTTCACCAGGCAGTAACCACAGCGCCGCAGTTTAATGTCACCTGGAATCTGAGAGATCACCACACCTTGTCCTTTATTTTCACCTTCCTACAAAAAAGAAAAAGGGAGGGACTGAGGAGGGTTCTTGGGCTGCTGTCTAGGCATGACTGAGCTATCTTGCTGCATCCTTTTACTTAACAGTTACACAATGCTTGTTATCTCTATCATTAGGAACAAAATAATTCCTTAGGATTACTACAGAAGCTGCAAACAGTTATGGTACAGTGAGAGAGAACAGGTCACTGTAACCCTCCAAAGAATGTTTGCACAGAGGCAGAAATAACTATAGATAAGATACACTCTGGGACAAAAACAAGGTTAGACTTCACTTCTAAGCACAATAACAATGTCTTTTCAGTATGAGCAGTGCTAATTAGTCATACACAGCCAACACTGCCATTAATGATGGATGACTAAGATTGATAATGCTTTTGTCCTACACAGTCTATAAGGCAGTGAACCTTGAGCAGACTATAAGTTACTGAAACTTTGCATCTCCATTTATTTCACTGTAATGTGTTTGTGGACGTGTTCTCTGAGAGGGCAACAAATCCATAAAGAGTTCAATAAATAGAGCTGCAGAGAGCACTGTCTGCCAAGCCTGCCCTTCAGTTCGGGGCTTTTTTTTCACTTGTACCACTTAGCTGTGGTTATCCTAAAATAGGTCATATATTCATTCCACAGGGCTCCTGTCTGCTGTAGGAGAGGACTTAGGCTCAAATGGCACAGTTACGTACAAGGGCAGTGTGGTGTGAAAGGCACATTTAAAGCCTGTAAACCCTACTGCTGTTACAAAATACCAGTGTGAGACACAGTCTGTCCTCATCTCCAATGGTCTGAGCTTGTGTCCTTCATGGCAGCACGACAGAAACTGTTCCAGATTGTTTCTATCTACCAGAGTGGAAAATGTAGAAAAGCCTACAGACTTTACAGCTACTCCACTTTGTTCTATTTATGAAGGGATTTACCTTCACTTCCTCTTCAGGTTTAACAAAACCCGGATCCATGAGAGACACCCTGAAGTACAGCAGGACCGAGCATAACACCAGCAAAACGAAGATCAGCGGCTGAAGCAGCTCCCCGCGCTCCTCTTGCTTTTGCAGATCTGAAAGGTACCCCAAAAACACAGAGCAGCAGCTCCCTGTGAAGCGTCCGGGATTTTTCTCTCCGGCCTCACCAAAGGGGTCCCGAATCTATGAAGAGGAAACGGGGAGAGACCAGGCGGAGAGAGGGCGCGGAGCGAGAGGGGTGAGGCTGAGAAGGGGCTCCCCAGACCCCCTCCTGCCCTCGGGCACCCCCGGGCCGCGGCCGGGCGCAGATTGCCCGTATCCCGCAGATCCCCGTCCTGCGGCTGCCATCCCCGTTCTCCGCTTGCCTCCGGGGGCGGAGCGGCCCCGGCCCGGCCCCGGCCACCCCCTCCCCGCGGCCCGGCCGGGCCCCGCCTCACCCGTGCGGTGCAGGAGGAGCCCGAGCAGCAGGGCCGCGCTGAGGGCCGTGTGTGCCGCCCGCACCCAGCGCCCGCCGGGGCCCATGGACCCCCGGCTTCACCAGCTCCGAGGCTACGCCGGCCCGGAAGGCCTCCGGGCAGCGCTGGCAGGGCCGGACGGGACACGGGCAGCGCCCTGAGGCGGGGCCAGGGCGGCCCAGCCCTGCGGGGGAGGCTCCGCTGGGATGTTGGGCTCCTTCCACTCCCCAGGGGGGCTCGGAGTTCTGCTGTCCCGGGCTCGGCACACACCGTGAACCGGGGTCACCTGGATCCTTTTGTCCCCCACACCGCCCCGGCGTTGTTGTGCCCTGCGAGGAATGTTTTCCCTGAGCCCTTCCCGCGTGTCCTCCCGCCCTCACCCCGGGCTCTGGAGCGCAGGGGTGGGCAAACTGTTCAGAACCTCGGTTACACCGGGGCAGACACTGCTGGTGTACAGAGCTATGGAAGGGTCTGTGTGTCTGCTGGCTGTACAGAGCTATGGAAGGGTCGGGCAGCAGGTGCCGTTCAAAGGCTCCTCAGTGCTTCCCGAGGTGCTGCACGGCGTTAACCCTGCTCTCGCCTAAGTGGTTATTCCATGTGTTGCCTTCCAGCCCCGGGGAAGAAGTGAGAGAAGCTGTGCCTGTCTGGAAGCAGCTACACGGCTCCATTAACCAGAGCCTGGAGAATGTTTGACATAACTCGAGGAGGGATTTGATCTGGTTGAGATGTCTGCAGTCAAGAGGCTTCTGGCTGAGTGAGGTAATTGAACTCCCCCGAGGGCTGCCGAGGGAAGCAGGTATAGATTCTTCTCAGCTGGAACAGACACCTAAAAGCAATTGAATTACACCTGAGATGCGTTTTTCTGTCTTGCTAACAATAAAAAAAACCCACTGAGGTGACTACAGCACATACATATTTGCACTTTGAGTGCCTAAGGGAGATGAGTGTCATCACAGATCTGTAAAAGTTCCAAAATCAGTGCTGTTTAAACTCCTTTCAGTTTTAACACAGATGTACCTTGCTGCTTTTGTTACCGCCTTTCCCAATAAAAATTTGGAAAGAAATATAATATTCTTTATAAATTTATCCTCCAGCACCTGGTAATGAATTCCTTGGTATTTGCCCACCAATTGATTATTTTAGTCTCTTCACATGAGTCAGTGGCTATCTGCTGATGCCAAGAAAGCACCTGGTTGTGTGGGTCACTTAAATGGTTTACCTGAGACAGCTGGGTTGAAATGTTAATAAAAATTGTTGACTAAATTTCCAGCAATCATTCAAACCCTTTTGTATTTTTTTTAAATTCTAGGTAAGTGCAAAAACCTATGGCTCTCTTCCCTCAGACACCTCAGGCTGTAGTGGTGCTCAGGAAAAGGTGAGTAGTGTCTTTCCTTCTTCATAGAGAGGTGTAAATTTTAAAGCTTAATGAAAGCAAATTGAGTAGTAATAATATTATCCACTTGAAAGTAGAAATATTTTGATGTTCTAGAATAATCTGTCCTAAGGAATGTATTCTCACTCTCTTTGTAATTAAAGTAATTTGGTGCATGTTACTCTTTTTATCTTCTCCTTCAGCTTTGAAACCTGTCTTGCAGAGATCAGAGCTTATCTCCTGTCTCAAGGGTTTCAGCCTCAGTGACTGGGTGAAATTAGGCTCAGTTATAGAAATTCTCTGACTTTCAGTAAATTTCTGAGTGGAGAATCTCGGTTCCTATGGCATTCCAGCTCGGAATCCCATGCTGCTGGAAGGCTAAGGTATCTGTACTCTTACAACATGGCATGTTTTCAGAGGCAGTTTCATACAAATGCTCCTCCCATCCTGTTTACCTTGCTCCTTTACAGACTCCACAGTGACCACTGAATTCACTGGCACTGAGCCCTTCCAGGACCAGGGTCTTAAGAACAAAGTCAGGCTGGCCTTAAACCAGACTTTTTGTAAGTGCTCAGATCCTGCCCCTTATAAAGCCCAGGCTGTGGAGTGTGAGCTGCAGATACATTACAGAGTTCAGAGCAATCTGGACACTCAAATATCATCCTGATTTTTTTCTCCTCTCACACAATTTCCTAACAATGCTCTCGTCCTCCATGGCTTTCTTCTGTTGACAAGCAGTATTGTGTCTTTTGGAGTGATGAAAGGCAAAGGCACTGAACGGCATCATCAACACGTGGCAGTTCTTTTCATTTTTAATTAAATATATGACAGCCAATGGACCAGTACTGTACCTAAATAAACCACATTCATAAAACAAAGGAAGAAGACACTCTTGAGCTCTAGGTTTAATACACAGCGGGTATCCAACGGATACAACAGAAAAGTTAATTCATTCAGAATTGTAAGGAAGCAACAGTTGTGCATTTTGATTTTTTTGCTCAGTTTCACCAGGTACAAACATTTGAACCAGGCCTCAGCATCAGGCAGGTCCATGGACAGAGTAAAAGGAGATGCTTGCTCATTATAACTAAGGGACTTTTCATTGCAAAACAAGGAAATACATATTTAGTTAGCTTAAAAACTTTTTTTAAAACAAGAAAAGAGTTACAGAGAGAATCAGTGACAATTATATGAAATCAAAACAGTCTGCTAAAGCAGAAGTGTTTCAGTTCAGCAGAGTATCTCTCTCACTCCTTAAGTGCTCTCTTCTCCTTCAGCCCCCATGTTACTTTCCATCCATTCCTGATGACTGTTGCCCTCTGTGCTTCATACACATACATGGTTGTCGTGGAGACCAGCTGTTTCCCTACTTTTAATTCTCTTTTTCCAGCGCAAGCTGTCCTCTAACACCTGAGCCGTGGCAGACTCCTCCCTAAACAGTCTCAAGGAAATGTCTTTTCTATGGATAGTGCCTGACTGCAGTGCCCTCTAGCTCTTGCCTTACTGGTAATTAATTGCCTTCTTCAGGTAATGAGAGGGAATTGACTCACAGCTCCAAGACTTTTCTTCCCACTCATCTTTTGCAGAGACCAGAGTGACAGCAGCAGAAGCCCAGCCAAGGTGACAAGCTGGGTAGGATTCAGTGCTGAAGAGAATCACTTCAGTAAGAAGGTGCAGGGAAACAGCAGCCATGGTGCAGATGAATTATCTGCAGTGTTCTGATTGCCACAAATATCAGTGCTAAACTTTCTTGGCTTGGTCTAGATGAGACAGTCTGGTGCTTCTGGGTGTTAAACATCATCCAAGTAGATGCCAATCCTTATGAGCAATTCCTCCCACAGATCTTGTAAAATGGAAGCACTGGTGGGAAGTTGCTCACCAATTTGCTCTTATCTGCTCCATAGAACATGGACACCTGGCACTGCTGGGTCACTGACAAGGGCCACTGGAGGACAGGGCAGCCTCCAGCCAAGAAGGAAACCACACACAGTTCAGGTAGAGGGTTCCTTTGTTGCCTTAGTCTCTGCAGGGAACTACCGAGTTGTGTTCGTGCTCTGCTTGCCAAGCTTTGGAATATTGAAGGAAATATAGCAGTGAAAACATGAAGAGCCTGAGTGGGCCAACAGCTACTGAGAAGGAGGCCCTCTGCAATATCCTTATATGTTATGAACTTCTGTCCAGCTGGATTTTCATTTGAAAAATAGAACCTCATTCTGGTTTTCTGAGCAGGGTTGATCACTGGCTGTATAATTTTGTGTGGAGCTGAAGTTTCCTGGCTTGTTCCTTTGATCCAGCAAAGCTGGAAGGCCTCAGAGGCATCCCTGGAACAGTCAAGCATCTCAGGGTATCCAACTTCCCTTTTTGCATTAAACCTTCACAAAAAAAATCTGCCACTTTGCCCTCCCTTCCTTTGCAGAACATTGTGATGTCTGCAGGCAACTCTACTGTTCTGTCCTCAGCTCTAGACCTATGGCACCAGTTAAAATCCTTGCCACCAAAAAATGTTTTCAGGTCATGCATTATGCCTGTTGTTTCAGTTAGGGAGACTGTTTCAGACTTTTAATTACAAGAATTGTTGGATTGTGCTCTGGTTCTCAGAGGGTACTTTTCACTCTTTGCTCCTTACTGAAGGGAAAATGTTATTTTTCAGCTCACAAAATCTTGAAGACACTGAAGCTTGTTGCCAAGGCTCATGTTACTCTAACAGGGGTGTTATTCCTTTTAATGTGCTGCCTTAGGCATTTACCTTGCTGGTGGCCTGACTCAAAATTTTACAGGAGGCTTTCTGCAACAGCCCAGTTAGAATTCTCTCTTTCCCCTGGGATTGGTGACAGATTTCAGCAAGCTGAGGTTTTCTGACAGCCTAGCCTGGATCTATTCATCTCCTTATTGCTGGGAAATTGAAATCTTTTTATTCTGGTTCAGGCTGAGGTACAGCTTGCTTTATGGTCTGTGAGCAGTGAGGACAGAGGTTACCTTTACAGTGTGAAACAGTTTTGATGCAGTGTGGATCTTGTTTGGGATCAGTTTGGGATGCAGCAGGTGAGACTCCAGCAACTGCTCAACTTGTGGAAGCACTGGTTTGGAAAACCCAAACCTTTGGGGGTCTCAAGGCAGATAAAACCAAGCCATTCATTGTTCATTAGCCTTGATGTAGTTGTGCCAAAATCTCTGAGTAGAGCCCAACTGCTTAGACTGGATTGCAGTGAGAGGCTGGGATCTGCACCAGATGAGATGGGAAATCCTCAGCTCCACTGTCTCCCCAGCATGGCAGCTGCTTTCTGGGGACAAGGCTTTCTGATACCTCACATCTGTCACATGTCTCCTTCTGCTCTACTCCCATCATGCCAACATAGTCAGAATCTTGAGTGCTTTTTGTCTGGTTCAAGGTTTTAGTGGCAGGAGCTTTCACTACATGGGCATTGGAAAGGAAGCAGACGTGGTGGGTGGCACTGCCATGTGAAACAACTTCCCAGGGACAGCAACACTAAATGGGGAATTAAAGAACAAAGCCTGACTCCCCTAACAGCCAAGGCTGTATTTGCAGCCCCTCTTAGTTTTGCATCTAGAAGGAAGATTAGCAAATGTTACACAGAAAACAGATCCTGAAATAAGATTCCCCATCTCAAAACTCATAGGGACACAAATTCTTGGGAAACAGGAATAAGAGAAAAATACATTTCAAACGACTGCAAAAAAGTATAATTTGTCAAGTTCGTCAAATCTTATGAAAACAATTTAAAAGTGACACAAAAATATATATAAGTTTGAAAAATACTTAAAAGAAAAAAGTACAGATCTCACAATACCAAAACAAATGACATATGGTTAAAAAGGAAAAAAAAAAAGACATTGAATAACACCGTATTGGCAGTAAAAGTAAACCTCTCCAGGCAGTTGTGTTCTGTCAGTTAAAGTGTCAGTTTCTGGATCAAGGATCCATCTCTAACATGCTCACAAGGACAACATGAACTCTGAGCATTAGCAGAACCTCATAGCAGCGACTCAAATCCGAGAGCAAAGTGTACGAGGGAAGAGAGCAGCGAGTTACTGTGCTCCGAGGCCTGAAATGTCCCAGCCTGCATGGCCATAGGCTCATTGTCCTTCCAACAGGCACAACATCTTTTCTGAATCCCTTCTAAGGGAAGATTTGTGAATTGTCAAAGAACTGTGATGAGCAGTGGGCTGTGACATGGACAATTGTGCTGTTGAGTGCCTGGGTGAGGCAAACCTTGGCCTTCAGCTTTTTGAGCTGTTACAGGTCTGGAGTGTTACAGGTGAAGATCAGCTCAGTGGGACTCTCCTCTCACCTGTGTCACACAGACTGGAGTAATGCTGCTGATGGGACTGGGACTGCACTGGTAAGTGCTTCTGGGAGTCAGATAGGCATAGGACCTTCTGCTTCTGAGAAAAGGGGGAAGATGTTGGGGTGGAACAAAAGATGCTATTTCCTAGGATTGCTTTTCAGAGGGTGTCTGGAGACTCCCCACCTCCAGTCCCAGCTGTTGTGCTGCAGTGAGCTTCCTGTGAAGGGAGATTATGATGCTACTGAGCACAGCTTGTGGTGACACAGACTGAGGGAGGGCAGGACAGCTCTGGTCCCTTCCTGGGACTTGCATGAAGGGGTACAGCTGCTCTGGACTAGGGCCTAGCACAGTACAGTATGCAGAGGGATATACTCTGTTTGGCTTTGTAGCCCCTCCCTACAAAACAGAACACAACTAAAAAAGGTGGTGAAGGACTGGAATGAAGATGTGTAGCCCTTTGTGAACAAACCTTATGCCTTGTTGCACAGGCTCCCTTCGAGACAGAAGCTCTGTGTAGCCAAGAACATAGAACTGGTATGTTCTACTGGTCATCCCTGACCTTCTGAGGGTGGGTGGGCTGGCAGATCCTACTGTACTGCCAATGAGGACAAAACAGACCTCTTGACTTTATTGGGAATGCCTTACTTCCAAATGACCCACATACAATTAGCAATGATTTCATTAATATGAGTCTTCTATTAAAAAGCCCTTAAGGGAGCGAATTAGCTTGAAAAGGCTTTAGTTTCTCCATTTATATGTCTCACTAAAATGTCAGTTCTTTTGGTCTATCTCTCTGGTATTGTGTCCTCCAACCTCTCTAACCAAATAAATAATTCATCACTGCCTGTCACCCCACTGAGCAGCCAATGCTGATTCAGGACTGGTGTTCTTGCAGACATCACAGGACCTCATGCAGTACAGCAAAAGGGAATTTTCTAAAAAGTGGGAAATAAACATGTCACACTAGTGATCACACAACTAGGTCTTCAAGGTCATGGTCATTTGAGGCTCTCTGTGTGGTCTAAAATAAAAAGGTTAAAAGATACATAATGTAATTGTCTTTGTTTTTTGTTTTCTTTTTATACAGAAATCATACACACGGAACTTCAACCTGAAACTTCATAACAAAAAAGTCCACTAAGTTAAGGAAAGCATTTTGTTGTGCAAAAAGTCCCTCCCCCCTCCCCTATTCACCTTCATCTACTGAGGGTCTCACACACACACATAAAGTTTCCTTCCAACGGGCGAGTTGGTAAGAAAGAGTCCTCCCTATGTACAGTGAGTTAGAGAAGCTGGATACAGTGCTGGCAAGAGGCATTGCGTGATTGCCTCTATCTGGAAGTGTCCATGTTCTCCTCCTTAAAGTTACTGCAGTGCTCTATAACTTTCCTATGGACAGAACAAGGACAAGGAGAGAGGGTTTAGTTTAAAGCTTATTGTACCTCAGCTGTGGGACAGTAAGGCAAGAACTGTCCCAGAGTTGATTTCTGTGTAACTGTGTCCTGTTTGTATCTGAGACACAAACTGTGTCAAAACCAGTAAACTCCACAAAAGCAGCTCCCAGTGTGGAATGTCCAGTTATAATGTACATGTCCAGAATGTACATATCCAGATCCAGTTGTGACCATTCATTCATTACTCCCATACCCAAAACCTCAGATGCCTTTAAATCCCACCAGGTAAAACATGAATACAAATGTTTGTCCTTCACTGTGCTGTCTCCTGTCCCATCCCACACACTGTGTGTAACTGTGACTGTCTTCTACAGGCTCCAGTCCCCTCCAGCATTTAGCAACCTTTCAGCTGTGGGAATACCTGCTGCCCACTCACCAGGTATGTATTCCCAGATCTCTACCTCCCTCTTCTATTCACCCTGCAGGTATGAAATTACAGCTCTCACTTGGCTAATGATCAGAAACTGCAGCTGGCTTTTACAACTCTGAAAGGATGACTCCAAAGAAAGGTGTCATTGCAAGGGTGATGGACTCTACCTTCTGAAAAATGCTCTCATTTTAACTGTGCAGTTGGCAGGTCAGTGACAGGCCAGTATGATTCTGAAGACAGGTAGCCCACCCAAGTACAGGGAGAAGTGATACCTGGAGACTACTGGCCTAAGAATTATCCACTGCAGTTAGCCACGTGGCTCCCTTGCTCAACAAGCCAATCTACAACCCAGCTGCCTGGCAATGATCTGTGTGTACTGCCCACCTATAAACATCTCTAGTCTTCTGTTTTCATCCTCTTTTTCCTCTGCTTCTGCTGTGTTCAATTGATACCTCTCATACACATCACTACAGGCCTTGCTTTGGTAGCCTCACTTTATGTGGAAGAATTAAAAACTAAACTAAGGCTAAACTGAGAGTTTATGATGGTGCACTGGTGTCCTACCGGGCCATTTCCTTGGTCTCTTGTCGTGCTGAGGCCATTTTAATCATGTCCTTCAGGAGAGGGATCCCACCTTCTTTGATCAGCAATGGGCAGTACTTGTCAGCTGCAGAGAAAAGAATAAATCAGGTCCTTGTGAACCCTCACAACAATGGTACAAAGGGTGGCAGGAGGGGAAGGAGAAGGATCAAAACAGTGAAGGAATTTCCTACACACCAAGTCTAATTAGCTTTATTTGGCTGTGCTGCCTGGACTTCCATGCATTATTCAAAGAAGGTTTTCTCTACCTACATAGTTTATCTTGGAAGACTTTTTCTGCTGACAGCCACCTGCTGAGGAGGTCCACCCCCTCAACTTCTACAGTACAGAGAAAACGATTTCAAAAAGAGAACTTACGGTAGACAGAGACCAGGTTATAGAGTGCCCAGGTGGCCCAGTGCTGGCTGACTGGGGAGATCCCTTGTGGAAGAAGTCGAAGGATTGGTTCAAATGACCTGCACAGAAATATTATAGAAGTTGTTAAAAATCCAAGAGCCACTTCTTTCAGCACCTTTGCCACTCACAGCAATACAAACTCTGCTCATAGATACCACAGCAGTAAATCCACTGGCATGTCAAAGATTCTGGCACCAAGGCTAAGTCAGTGTCCCAGGGCAGTGCTGGCAGGATTACAGGCCCCACCACTTCAGAACAAACACAGTACCCAGAGAAATAGCTGCCATGAAGGCAACTGAGCCCAGGAACTGATTTCCATCCTCCATTAGGCATTTCCTCACAAGAGTTGAAATCCAGCAGCACTGATCAGTTTGAGGAGGGACAATGACAAACTGTACCCAGGCAAAGCTGGCTGCACACGTGCAAGGGCTGCTGTGTTTCTTCTGACAACAACACTATACTGTCTGTACTGTAAACAGGCACTGGAATGCCAGTTCTGGATCCCTGCCAAGCACTAAGGGAATTCTGAGCACCTGATACCCTCTTACAGGAAGGGGTTTACAGGACCCCAGCAGTTGTATTAACCTCGGAAGAGATTTCTGGTAACTGTGTCTAAATATGCCCCAGAAAAGAGTGAAAACATGACTGGGAAGCAAAGAGACTCAAAAGGACAGACTGCAAAGGACAGCAGTATCAGAGGAAAATGCTTAGGCAGTCCCAGACAGACCATGGTTTTCTTGAACTACTCAATTTCAGCAGAAACATACAGGAGAAATTCTGCTGCAAAACTTCTCCCATAGGAATTGTCAGGTAAGGTGTCTCTAATTTCAGCATCTTATGTAACAAGTTTCAAAGGAAGATGTAAAATCCTCCCTGAAGAGTATGTCCCTGAGGATGTTTCTCCTTCACTCTGAACAGAGCCTCCATGCTAGGCTCTGTCTCTTCCTTTCTCTCTGTTGGTGTTTCCTTCCTATGACAATCCTGGCTCCCGTGTGAGTGGGCCAATCTTTTCCATTCCTCACCTATAATTGATATTTCTCCTGGAGTTGATATCCCAGCTCTGGATGGCTGCCCACATCCTCTTCACAACTTCCTCTCTGTGAGGCTCACAGATCCCCCAGGCCTCTGGACCATCGAACATGATATGGGAGAGCACTCCACAGGCATTATATGACACCTCAATCCCATCAGCTTTGCTCTCCAGCAGGTTGCTGCCAAGAGAAAAGAGATCTCTTAGAGCTGCTGATGCAGTAAAGATTCACAAGTCTCCAGGTGGTTCAGGAGAAGAGATCAGAGCCCAGCTGGCTGCCAGCCAGGCACTCACCTGAACACACTGATGAACTGGGAGGTCATGAGCTGAGGGCGGAGCTCCTTCACTTCTGCCACATTGCCCAGGAGGCCCAGCATGTTGCGGTGCAGCTCCTGTTTCTCTGGGAACTCCTGGCCAGGCAAGGAACAGGATTATACACAGGTAGGACTCTGGTGATGCTGAGAATAAGCAACCCTGGGAAAAGGCTGTACAGAGTATCTAGAAAAGCTCTGTATTTTTGGGTAGTCAGCAATGGCTCCTTGCCAGGTGCTAAAGGTATGTGTGAAAAGGGAGGATCAAAACCAGGCCCACTGTTCACTGCTGCTCTGCTTGAGGGGGCTGAGCGAAGATGGGCAAAGGGGAAGATGTGTTCACTGTAAGTTTCTCTGTTCTACTGGCTAGGTGGAATGATGTGAGAAAGAACTTACACAAGCTTTTACTTTCCTCTTTGTGAAATGTAGGAAATAGTGCTTGGCAAGGAGCAGAGCCAGGGATCCTGCCCAGGCACCTGCATCTCCACTGCTCCTGTCAGCATCTCTCCAGAGACAATCAGACACTTACTTTCAAGCACTCCAAGAACAGTTTCATGCCACTGTAGTTAAGGAACATCTCGCAGTTATCTGGGGTCTCATCAGTGATGTTCCAGAGGGCACTCCAGGAGAACTCCATGACCTGATCACACTATAGGGAAAGGGACAGAATCAGAGTTTTGCTAATGCAGGAGCCTGGTGCAAACCAATCACCTGTTTCCAGCATCACCCTAGATGACTTCAGAGGTAAGAAAACCTTGTTATTCACTTTCAACTTGTCAGGAAGTGTGTTTTTTTGTTTAGTATTTTTGCCTCCCTGTCACATTCCCCTGCCCTCACCCTGGGACAGGAAATTCTGCAGTGTCAGCTGAGATGTCTTGTGTTTGTTAGAGAAGCTGAGCTGGCACTCTAGGCTGATCTCCTTGCCACAGTCAGACTGAAGAGAAAATATTCTATGTATATGATTTTTTTGGGAAATACTCACCGTTTTATCAGCCAGCTTCTTCTGAATCAACTTTAGCATTGTCTGTGGGCAAAGAAAGGGGAAGAGTGAGGAACAGTTCAAAACTTTACCAGCCCTACAGTATCACAGCAGTTATGGCTGATTTTGATTTTTTGCAGAGAAACTACTTGATATATCTTTCTCTAAACAACTGGGACTGGGTCATGTTCCAAGTTGCAAGTATTCACAGAGCTGAACTATGCCACAGTCCCTGAGCTGTTGAGTTAGCAGTTGAGTCAGTTTTGAGCTGTATGACAAGGTCTGGTATGTGGCATAACTGTCCCAAAGCAACAGCCTTTGCAGTTCTTGGAAAAGGTGGGGGATATGGGTTGAGCTGGGAAATGAATGCAAACTTGGGGAGAAGCAGAAGGAGACAGTCACAAGGTGGTACCAGATTTGGAAATAACCAGATGTGGTGAGGTCGGGTGTTAAGTTACAGTGCCTTCCTGCCCTCACACCAGCCTGAGATCATAACTTGCAGTGTTGGTAAGCAAGTAAAGGGGTAGGTTGCAGAAGCAGTCAGCATTGCTGGGACACTGGTTCCCTCCTGTGATATTGTGAGGTTGGATCATGGCTGGAGGCATTTGATGGACAGCTGCAAGGGAATTGTCCTGGCCTGGGTTATGGAGAAGTAGACACCTTGGGACCATACCAACCATGACAAACCCCATCTTGCCCACAGCTTCTTTGTGGTCGTTGTCCACCTGGCAGACCAGGGCATTGCAGAGGTGCACAGCGATGCGCTGGATGGACTCGTCCTGCCGGCTCTGGTTGAGGATGTTCAGCAGCAGCTCGTTCACTCGGCGGTACTGGAACTCCAGCTCCTCGGGAATGCTGAAGTTACACAGTGTCAGGCAGCAGTTCCGCTGTACCTGGGTCAAAAGGAAGCAAACACTGGGCCAAGTGGCTACAGAAGCACAGACCCCATCACCTGTTTCCTTGCTCCTTGGTACTGAAACCATCTTCTTGCCTGACTACAGCTACTGGGATTTCTGTTACCCTCTGACCTAGTGCTGTGCTTTAGCCATGCTCCATGACTGTCACTCCAGTCTCACAAGGCCACCCAATTATCCAGGGCCCATTGCTGTCCAAGCCAGTTTCTCACTGCCTGTGGGCTCTCTACACAGCTGACTTCCAGTACAGAGATTTGAGATGTTTCTTTCTGTTGACTCAACACCCCCTTTACCCACAACCACTTCACCCCACAGTCAGTGCCGGTTATTTGTGTGTCACATACACCCTTTGAGCACTGTTCATGGCTAAAAAGGAGCACCCTGCATGAAATCCCCATTGCTGAGTGGAGACCAAGAGCAGACCTGGGCAGTAACTTCTCTGCTTTGTTTAACTCCCTGCAAACACAGGAAACCCAAATGCAGGCTAAAGAATTGATTGAGGGAAAGAGGACTGTGGGAACCAAAGGTGGCTGGGCTGCTCTTACTGTGACCTCCTGGTAGGACTCCATGCCGTTGAGCACCACCTGGATGACCTGGCGCCGCAGCTTCACGCTCTGCTCCATGCGGTACTCGGAGTTGGTCAAGTAGAAGAGCGCAGCGCTGCCTGTCACCTGGATGTTTTTGTCATCCTTGTGGCACTTGAGGGCTGTGATCACCAGCTGCAGAGAAGCAACATGGAGTTTCAGTGCCACGGACTTGCTGTTAATTCTTGGAGTGGCTGTTAGAAGCCTGCAAGGAATGTGTGGCCCAAGCATTGCAGGAACGTGCTTAGGAAATGAAGGTACCCAGTTCCACTGCACTACTGGAACTTTCTCTGGAATGGCCTGATACAGGGTCTCAGAGTGGAAAAAAAGACTGGGAGTACAAAATTCCCCTTGTCAGGGTGAGGCCAAGGCTTACCTGGAGGGCTCTCAGCAGCTGGCTGCAGCGCTCGATGCGGGCAATGTCAAAAAGCAGGTTGATGGCCCGGGAAGTGATTTCTGGCCGGTGCTCAGTGTAAGCCTCAATAGCATTCAAGACTTGCTCCTCGTTCTTGTCTCCACTCACCTGGTGTGGAAGAGCAAAAAGAGTCAGGGGAGAAATTATGAAGAAGGAAAACCAACATGAGAAGGAAACTCTGAAAGGTCAAAGGGTATACCTTCCCTCTGCCCTGAAAGGAGATTCAGCCCAGGATGAGACAGAGGTTGAGGCACTTTTCAGTCCAGAAGGATGAGAAAAAGGCACCTTTGGGGCAGGAGGATGCTATTCAAAGGTAGGACTCCTACTGCCTTAAATCTTTTTCTGTAGTCACAGGATGATTTCTTCATGCTTTTCTCCAAGGGGCATGTTTTTCAACCCTTATAAAAACTATGTGGGGTACAGGTCTTGCTTTCTGGCACTTTTCTTGCATTATGAAATAGTTATTGAAAGGTCAGAGCTCAGTTGTCACACCCAAGACCCAAAGAACTCCAGCTCTATTGGCAGCCAGTGTTCTCATGTTCTTTCAACTCCAAACAAGTTCCTACTGTCAATGTTCCTGCAGTCTCCTTACCTTGTAGGCTGGAATATGGGTCAGGCGGCAGAGGGATGTTTCAAAAAGGCCCAAGAACTGCAGTGGTCGTTTCAGACCCCGGAAGGGAGCAATGCTGCTCTTTGCTGGCTCAATGCTGGGGTGAAAAAACAAGATTGCTCATGTTGGTACCATGTTTCTTCAGGTGTCTCCTGCCACAGAGATGGCTGTCAGCCCTCAATTCACTCTGACTGTACTGCTTCACCCAGAGTGGTAAAAGCTACACTTCATTTTATACCAGGTAGCTGCTCATGAACATAACTCTAAATATGATCCTGAATGAAAGGTGAATGTGCTGAACAGAACCAGCAGTAAGAATTACTGCAGATAGGATGCAGTTTTCCCAGGTGAAATTTGTCCTGGAAATTCTCTAGTTGGGGTGAAAATTTCCTCTTTAAGGGCTGTGGATTTCACTCATCCAATGTATTTGTAATGTGATGGACATGCTAAGTCTGCTTCTGTGAGCACACAAGAGCACTGGTTTTGCTGCCATGTTCCTTATTGACCAAGAGCCAGTGCATTTTCACCAGCTCTGGTGAAAAGGAGCCAGTGTCACTTCTTTGCTTCTGTTCAGCAAGTGCTTAACAGGAGGGCAGAGCTCTTGGCTGATGTGGAAAACTAGACCTCTAGTTATGTCTCTGCTGAGGGGCACCAGGATTTCCAAGGTTTGATCTGCCCAGTATCCAGGTCAAATCTGAAAATAGGCCTTTAGATTCCAAGCTCCTAAAACACTCAGCCCTCCTATGAATGCTGATGTATTGACTCAGTGTATAAATGTTCTGTCAGAAGAGCCTGGATTTCTGCAAGGGTAAAAGTGTTTTGTGTAGGAAATGTGTAAAGGGCTTTGGAGTCCTTTCAGAAAAAAATCCTGCAGGAGATCCCTGGGAGAATGTGTGTGGAAAAGAACTGAAATACTTCAGATATGCATGGCAGGCAGATGGGATGAATTCTTTATTACTCTTACAAGTCCTTACATGTGTTGCATACAGCAATCACAGCTGATTCACACACCAGTTTCTACTGTCA
Source organism: Acrocephalus scirpaceus scirpaceus (assembly GCA_910950805.1). Lineage (NCBI taxonomy): Eukaryota > Metazoa > Chordata > Aves > Passeriformes > Sylviidae > Acrocephalus > Acrocephalus scirpaceus. The sequence continues at coordinate 5,887,617 of OU383790.1, read as the reverse complement.
GGGGAACCTGGCAAGAGTTGTATCCTGCTTTTTAGTACTGATTAGACCTAAAGAATTTGGGAACTCAGAAGAGGGAACTGTTTTTAATTAAAATCTTTGATCTATCCATCCAAGCAGACCTCAGTAATTGCTGTTTCCTTACCTTGTCTGGCCCATCTTCTCCTCCATGCTGGGGATAGTGCAGTTCTCCAGCATGGTGTGCCCTGAGATGTCGAGCGAAGTGAGGTTCACCAGGTTTTCCACAAACAAGTTCAGAACCCGCCGGGTCAGCTTGAACTTGTAATAACTGGACAGATGGTCTCGGGAGATATCCAGGTGCCTGCAAGTGACAGAGAGCATCTCACAGCCTTGAAAGCATTAGCTGGGGCTTCTGCCTCCCTACCAAAGCCAAGTGTGATTATTATTTATCATTATATCCCTCCCAAGATACAGGAAAGTGGTTCTGTAGGCTCTGGCAGCAGCAGCTGGCCCTGTGTCTAACCAAAGCAGACAGGAATCTGGTAGAGGGCTACTTGGAATGGATCACAGTTAATTATCTAGCCACACATCACAAAGGAAATTGCTCCAGGCTCAGAAACTACTTTTTCCAAACTCCATCACAGCAGCCACCTGAGCATTTCTACCTGGAGATTAAGATGCACCAGAGGATCTGTGCATTCCCAGAAATGTATCTTGCCTCCTCCCACAAATGAGGTTACACAGGTTTTTGTCTGCTTCCCCAATCTTATAATTTTTCCACCCCAGGCTATTACATTATCCTGATTTCTTTCAGGTATTTAAATGCTTAAGCTTTGAGGAAATCTTGCTGCTAAGGGAATGGTGGGACAAACTAACCAGCCATTGTGTGCAGGTGTGGTTCCTTACAGGGCAGAGAGACTTTGCTGGCTCCTACCTAAGACTGGAGCCAACATCTCACTCACAAAAGTGTCTTCTACCTGTTGCACACCTAACTGGGGCAATGGGGTCAAGTGTGCTGTTTTTTGTTTTTCCAACGGGAAGTTTCTGCTAAGTGGCATCTTCTTACAAGCAAATTTCAGGCTGGCTTTGGACATGTCAGATATGTACAGTGCTGAGTAGATATGTGCAGTGACTGAGTTTGTTCACAGGAAAGTTTATAAGCTGAACCCAGCAGTGGGTACCTCTCTGATAACAGGCAAGAAGAACATTCCTGAAAGACCTTTCCCTATCAGCTGGGGAAGGATAAAGAAGGAAGAACAGATCTGCTGACCTGAGCTTGCGAAGCTGTGCAATCACTTGGATGTGCTCCTCTGAAAGGTCCATGTTGTAAAGCACTAAGGAAACCAGAGTGTCCTTCCACTGGGTCAGGAATCCCACATCATTCAGCTGGATCCCAGAGAGGTCGAGAGCTGCCAGGGAGGCCAAGGGCCGCAGCAGTGTCTCCACGTTTACCCCCTCGATCAGCCGGCCCAGGTTCAGGATGCGCAGGCGGCTGAAGCCTTCAAAAGTAAAGTCCTTGACCAAGACCTGGCGAGTGGGGTTCACCAGGCAGTCGTCCTCACAGCCCCCGGGGTTCTCCTCCTCATAGAAGATATTGCAGCAGCCAAAGAGGCTCAGGGAGATCAGTGTGTGGCTGAAGCTCACCAAAGTTTGCAGGCTCTTGGCTGTCAGCTTCTCACAGTTAGTCAGGTAAAGCTCAATAAGATCCTGAAAAAAGAGAAATCAAGGTTAGAGATATTTCACAGGTAAAGTGCCCATCCTGCTTGCCCCACACCTCCCACTGGGACAGCCTGAAACCATGTATCACCCAACCTGACCAGTGTCCTATGCCATTCCCAACAGTGGCTTTGGGAGCGGAGAAGGGAGAAGCTGAGGTTAGTCCAAAGAAACCCTGGACAGTGAAGGATGGAGCCTCAGGAATCTCTGGGTGTCTGGGATTCTAGCTGGTGCCTCTATGTGACATGGCAGCTGTCAGTGCAACCCCACCTGTTTCCTGATGGCCTCCAGGTCCTGGTCCTGCACAATGTGTTCCCGCAGGTGGATCCGAGCTAGCCTGGTGCTCCGTGGGTCTGAGAAGAGCGTGAAGAAGCTTTCATGGGGTTCAAAGATGCTGTCTGTCTTCACCAGCTCCACATACCTGTGTGGGGCAATGGTGTTAGCACAGCACAGGCTCAGCCACAGCTCTGGCACCTGCACTGGTGACAAGGAAGTGTGACAGAGTTGTGAGCACACACCAACCCACCCACCCCAACCCCCCGTATCACCCAGATCAGCCTTTGGGGCAAAGGAGCTCACCCACCTCTACTGGCACAGAACCAACAATCCCTAGGAAAATCTTTGGCAAAGATTTGTGAAAGACTCTGTGTGTGACCAAACTGGATTCTGGCAAGCACAGACTCCAGCATTTTTTTCCCTAGCTGTTTAAACTTAGTGATTTGATTATTTTTTTTCATTTTTCAGAAAATTAGCTGGCCAGAATTCTCTGCCAGACTTTGTGGGCACAAGTTTAGCCAAGAGAGACTGTGACAGCCAAATTACATAAATCCCAGGAACAGGTTGCTTTATAAAACTATGGGAGCAACAGCATTAAAATTTAACATCTGTTAGCACTTTGCACTCTTATTTCTCTGCTTAGAGTGTTGTAATGCTTCAGTGATAGGAAACGGAAAGGCTTCCTTGTTGCTCACTGACACTCTAGGAAGAAGCAGTGACTTTCACTCTGGGTTTGCTCTTTTCATTTCCCTTTTTATAGCATCTCATTGAGCTTGGACTAACTTGGAAAGAGTGATTACTACAGAAATTAGAATGATAGCAGTACAAAAGGGAACATTTCCTTCTGAAGTTCATGCAAACCCTTATTTGCCAATACGATCAACTGAAAAAACACAGCCCTATGAATTCTTTCCCATAATTCTTTTTAAAGAACTTCAAAACTCCCCCTTCTCTGAGCTCCCAGCTCCTTCCCAAACCAGGCCTGAAACGTACTCGTTGACAAGTTTGTCACAGATCTCGCTTGGCAGGAAGATGTCGGGATGGAGCCGGAGCGTTTCGTTGTCCAGGAGGTAGCAGAGAGTCCCCTCCAGGTTGCGAAGGCAATAATCGGTGCACAAGGTCATCAGCGACTCAGGACTGTCAGATGCCATCTTGAGGGAAATTATGGGAAGGGGAAGAGCAGAAGGAAGCTTTTGATGCAGGAGATCCTTCCCTCAAATGAAGTTCTGAGATGAAATTATGGGGCCATCAGGAAAGCTATAAGCAGAGAGAGGAAAAAGATGCATTGAGAAAGGTACAACTGCAAGTATCCCACAAAGCTATAAGCAGAGAGGGGAAAAAGATGCATTGAGAAAGGTACAACTGCAAGTGTCCCACAAAGCTTTCTCACCAGCAGGATGCTTGTTGTATTTACAGCCCATCACTTGCTGACCTCAAAAGGATCCCCAGCAGTTTGGCCTCTCTGGCAGTGTGCCCTTAATTCCTTGGTATTCCCACCCCAAGGGAATACAGGGGGAATGAGTTAGTGTGATGTGCTTGGAAATGAGGCTACACAGAAAAATGTTTCCTTATTGCAAGCTTATCTGGCTGACAAAGGCCCTCAGAAAGGGAAGTGGTAGGAGCCACGTTGCTTGGTTTCCTTCAGAGTGGGTTGGATAAACCAGCAGAACATTTACTGTCAGCATAATCCTTTGTATGGCACTGGTGGCCCATATCTCCTGCCTGTCATTCTCTTTGCCAACATTCCAAGTCAAGTTCCATTTTCAAGCTCAGTGTTTCTCTGTAGTGCCAAGCCAGAAGCTCATGCAAGCCCTTGAACTGGAGTGTGAAGTGGATCAGAAGCCAGAGGGAAACACACAGACTGGTCTGGGATCCCTTTGAGTGCAGTGTAAAGGCAAGTGACTGTGATGGACACCTCTACATCCAGCTTACCCTAACCATCCCAAATCTGCCACAAAGAGTGACTAAACTGGACAAAGGCAAGGTGCTTTTGCCCTTCTTCATTTTTGGAACAGGATAAAGGACAGGTGAGGCAGACAACTGGGGCAAACTGTCCCTGCCAGTTTTCTGATTTGAAACTACTTGACTGCTCTGGTATAAAGACTTGCTCACTGGGGCCTCGAGGGGCTTATCAGGAAAGTCAGCTTGAAGGCCAACAGTGATATTTCACTTTCAAGGGGTCAAATCACATTATAAGTAAACCTAAATTTTTCTAAGTATTTCCACAGACACAAAAAATGGTGTTGAAATTTTTTTTTTAATTTAAAACCTATCTCTTATCAGTAGTCTGTCCCTGCTGGCCCTGAGAACACTGATGCTGTGGAGGTAGTTGTTATACTCTGCACCACAGCTGAGTAGCCACTGCTGGAGAAGTTGTTGCAAAATGTGCTTAACCATATTCCGTTTCTGATCTTTATCCTGCAGCTGAAAATAGCAGGACACTTGTGTGTCACCAGCTCTCTGCTTCTCTAAAGCCTCTGCTGCTCTCTTTCTTTCATTCCTTTGGTATCAGTACAAGACAGAAGAGTTTAACTCGCATTCCTCAGCTTAATAACTCTAAAAGGTAAAAACCCCCAAAACCTCAGCAATCATAAAAATGATACTTTAAACTCTCTCCAGTCATGGTGTTAAAGGTGGAACTTGCTCTTTTGGTCACTGAGTGCTGAGCTGGGAGTCACAAGAACATAAAACTGTGACTTTTCAATAGTGCCACAATAGCTCCACTGAGATGCATGTGGTCCAATCAATGAAAATGGAAGGTTTTCAACTTTGATAAAAGAGGAGCTCCACAATCCACATTTCTTGCCTTTGGAGTTAAGTAAGGTGAGAAGTCAAGACTGAAATGGGCCACTGAGTGCAGAGTATTGTCTCCCTGGCTGGGAGGTCCTGGCAAAGGGAATGCAGGTGGGAGGAAGCTGTCCTGTGTCTGCTCTGGAGATGAATCGGCCTCACCTTCAGAACAAGTCCCTCTTGTAGATTTTGCCTGAAGCTTGCTGGAGAGAATCTTTCCAGAAAGGCAAGATCGACTGGAAGATCTGAACCAGCTGGGAATCGTGTTCTGCTGTCCCTACCAGTTCCCCTGTGCCATCAGACAGGAGGTCCCTGCAGCCAGTGTTCTTCCACTGTTTACTACCGACGGCCAGAGAACTCCGAAACAAATTCCCATTGACAATCTATTGTCACGTGCAGCTGGAAACAGCCAGTGCTTGGGACTTGTCCAAGCAGCTCAGAGCACCAGAGGGCAAGGACTGCCTTCCTGTGGCTCTGACAAGCCTCTGTTCCCTCTCTGCTGAGACCAGCACAATGCAGCTGGTTGATCTCAGCCCTGAAGAAATCAGCTGCCCTTTAACTTCTGAGCTTCCCGTGATCCACCAACACAACCCCATGCCGAAGTATAATATCAAGAATGGTTAAACTGTCACAGTGAAATAAGACCAAAGAAAAGCTTTCATCCTCCTGATTTATTACAGATATCTGAGCAGCTGTTGTGCCCTTTTGTCCAGAACACAACACAAGCTGGCCTCCCCCTCCTTAGACTGAAGACATGACACCTCAGCAACAGAGAGGGAAGTAAGAGTGTCAATAGCTGCCCTGATCAATACTGTCTCTAGTTATAACTTCAATGAGTGACAAAAAGAAAAGAACTGGAGAGGCTGAAAAATAATTAACATTTGTCTAATTGTTTTCCTCAGGAAGCTTCACACAGGATGAAGCTGCCTAGTGACTGCCACCAGTGCTTTTCCGGCAATAAGCTGCCTGGTGCCATGTGGGTTTTGGAAAAGTTGAAGACAGATGCATGAAACATGCTGAAAATTCAAGGGCAAGAACTGAAAAGTGACCAGAACTTCAGCTGCCAGTATTTTTTCCAGTTTATTTTTCTGATGGATTTGCTTCCATCGTAGTGCACCAAGGAATTGAGTTCCTCAGAACCTTGAGAGCAGGCACACAAAAGCCATGGGCACACAGCAATCTCTCTGCAGTAACAGCTCCCTCCTGCCATCCACAGACCCAAAACCAGGTGCAGTACAGGCAGCTCTACCTACCCCATCCCCAGCATCCAGGACCCACCAGCCTCTTTGCAAGTATTGCTTATTTCCAGGCTGCATCTGCATTGTTACAGCATTCCTGGCTACACTGGCACATGAAGCTCCGGACCTCTCCTGGGGCTGCCAGTGCCAATATCCTCTCCCTTGGACTTCAGACCGATCATCTCTCCCAGCCTCTCTTCAGGCAGTGCCCGGAGCCAAGCCTGACTCACCGTGGCTCCACGCCAGCCACACAACGTTTATGCTGTTGCTACAAAAATGATTGGCAAAGCTGACTGTTCCAGCATCAGGGACTCGTCCAAGGAGAGGGCAAACAATATGCACTGACATGAGCTGATTACAGCGACTTCAGAATTACAAATGTGATGTAAATGCAGAGTTTGGCACAGGTTATGCTCTGAAGAGAAACTGCACTGTCACTTTAGCTGGCATCTTGCAGCTGCAAATCACTGTGATTTTATTAATTGATGGGTCATTGCTGCCTTTGTGGGGAAACACCATCCCTTCTTACATTAGGGAAAGTTAAGTAGGAGGAGATCGAACTATCCTCTGTATCAGCAAAGCCTGCAACTCCCAAACTTGTCAGCCAGCCAGACTGACATCGTAAATGGGACAGCTCGCACCCGCCGGGGAATGTGTTGATCTTTGTACCTGCCTGCAGTAAGGATGCTTCTTTACTGTAATTCAGCTCAATGAATTACATCATGAATTTCCGTTCCATAAGTCGCCTGCACCTGGAGTGCCTGGTCACAGCTGTCTGGGCGCTGGGGCTCCACCAGCCCGCCATGGTCTCTACCAACCCCGCGGGCAGCGCTGGCCCCGAACCCGAGCCCTCCCCCGTCCCCCAGGCACTCAGAGGTCACCTCGCCGGGCAGCGCCGGAGCTGCTGCCGCGGGCCGGAGCCCTGCCCGGCGGGGCCCGGCTGCTCCCGGCAGTCCCGGGGAGGGGATGGGGACTGTGCCGAGGGCACCGTCCGGCACTGCAGGGGGCGGCGGTTCCTCCCCCCGCCCAGGCGGGCAGGCCCGGTGCCCCCGGGTCGGACTGGGGAGGGGGGCACCGGTACTCACCTGGCGCCATTGGGGACTGGTCCCGGCTGGTCCCGGCTCCCCGGGGCGGGCCGGGGTCCGCGTCCTGCTCGGGCCCGCTCCCCCCGCCGCAGCCTCCGCTGTCAACAAACCCGCCGTCACTTCCTCTGCCCGTGCCGGAAGCGCCACCGAGTCCTTCCCCGGAAACACCGGCCCGGCCGGAACGCTCGGTCAGCGGGGACCGGGCGAGGACGGGGACGTTCAGTGACGTCACAAGGCCGTGACGCCACGCGGCGAAGGCACTGACGTCACTGCGCGGGGCAGAGCTTGCCCGCGAGGAGTCGGCGCAGGCCGGCCCGTCCCTCGCTCAGGGGCCGCGGCTGCCGCAACCGCAGAGCCAGGGTCCCACCGCGCCCCCTCACTGACAGGGGCCATTTCCGCGGGCCCCGCTCACGGTTGCCATTGGCATGGGCTGGAGCGTGCCCAGCACAGCGCGACCACACCAGGGGTCTCCTCAGTGTTAGGGGGACCGGCTGCTCCAGCCCGCGGGGTCTCTCCTGGCGCTTGGTGCCTGGGGAGGGACCCACGCCGTGTCCCGCAGGCCGGGGAGTGCGGGGAGCCGGGACAGGGCCGGGACAGGGAAGGGACCGAGCCCACGGAGGTGTGCGAGCACCCCGATGCGGGTAGGGGGCGGGGCTTACGGGGCAGGGGCGGGGCTTACCGACCAGCGGAATGAAACGGGGCGGGGCACAGCGCGCGGGGCGGGGGCGGGGCTTTGCGCTATGGGCGGGACTAACGGGGCGGGACTTTGTCACGGCGGGGGCGGGGCCAATCGCTCAGGAGAGGCGCCCTGAGGCGGGCGGGGCGGGGCTTAGCGCAGGGCCGGGTCCGTGCGGAGGGGGCGGTTTCACCACGCCCTCACGGGGCGGGGCCCATCCCGCATCCCCCTCCCCGGGCAGCGTTTCCAGCCGGAGCGTTTATGCGGCGCGCGGGGAAGGGGCTCCGGGGCCGCCATGTCGCGGCTGCACCAGAGCAGGTTGGTGTTGGGGTCTGTGTAGGGTCGGGGCTCTTTCCCCTCCCCACCCTGCCGAAGCTGCGCTGCGCGGGGTGGGGGGGCTCTCAAGAATCGGGGGCTCTGAGGGTTTGGGGCTTTGGGAGGTCTCGGGTTGCCTGTACCAACCCCGATGACGCCCGTGGCTTCGCTTCCCTCAGGATCGCGGACTTCCAGGAGGTGCTCGGCGAACCCACGGTGGCTCTGAGCAAGCTCCGCGAGCTGTGCTTCAGCGGTGAGTGCGGCGGGGACCGGCCCCACGCTGGGAGGGGGCTGCGGGCGCGGCGGTGCCCCGGGCTGGTGCCGCCTGGCACGGTGTCCCCGTGGGAGGCACTGTGGATAACCCCGGCAGCGTCTCTGGAGAAATTTCGTGCCCCTAAGGGGAGCGAGAGTGTTGCCAGGCCTGTTTGTGAGGTGACATCAGCAACCCGCGATGAGAGATGGGCTAACGTGGTTATTTCTTTGCCTGGTGTTCCACAGGAATTCCCTTTGATGGTGGGCTGCGCTGCCTGTGCTGGAAGGTGGGTTTTGCTTGGGGTGCTTTTCCTTCTTGCGAGTCATGCTTTCGGTTGATTAAGTACAAGTTGCACTTTTTTGGCGGTTAAAGTTGTAAACAAACAAACAATAAATCCAGAGCTTAAAAGCCACTAGAAGTCAGCAGTAATTTGTGGAGATCAGCACTTTGCATGTGAACAGCCTCAGTTTTAAGCTAGCACTGCATTTTGGTCAGGTTAGCTATTGATCAGTCCTACAAATAGTTCTGTGTTGAAAGCCAGTCCCTAAGGTATTACTGACTGTTGCTTAGCAAAGTACTCAGCTTTCTGGAGAGAACTCTCAGTATTTTCTAGGAGCCAGTTTGAGCCACTGTGTTTGCCTTGCTCCTCTTGCAGGTGTAACAGCTCGTTGAATACTAATTCCTGTTCACCTGTTTCCTGTGCAGATACTCCTGAACTACCTCCCTTTAGAGAAAGCCTTATGGAGCTCTTTGTTGAAGAAACAGAGGTGAGGATGTCAGTACTTGTCCCTTTATTTCCAAAGATATCTGCAGAGAAGGAGAGTAGTCTTTAAATAATTAAGTACTTTCATAAAACAAATTGTTCTTGTGTGAAATGTGCTGTTCTCCCAGCTGCCTGGTGGACTGACTCCTTCAATTACATGGAAGAGAAAATCCGATGCCTTCTAGCTGAGCAGGGTGGGACAGAGACATCTCTTTGAGCTCTGTCTGTGTGTTCACCTTGACCTTATCTTCCTCATTGCAATTTCCTCTTTTCTTCTTTAAGGGATCTGTATTCCCAGTTCCTAAAAGAAATGATTATCCAGCCTGGGATTGCCAAAGCCAACCTGGGTGTTTCAAGGGAAGATGTGACCTTAGAAGATCACGTAAGTGTTGCTAAGCCTTTGTGCTGCAGAAAATTCCTCGGGGATTTTTCTGGCTCCCTGGGCTGCTCTTGGCTCTGTTCCCAACTGTTCTGCCCTGCCAGAGGAAGGGATGGTTCCCAGGTGCCAGCCTGGCACTTTTGTCATGGTAGCCTTGAGTGTGAATTATTTTCAAAGCATCAATAGCTCTGTAGAGAGCTGTTTCCAGCTGTGCACTTCCCTCCTCCTCCCTTTGGGGCTGCCTGCCTAGCTGTGGGTCTCCTAGGTAAAGGGAGAGGCTCACAAGAGGTTCCTAGAGCCATGAGATGCTCCCCTGGAAGTCCATGAGTGGATTCAGGGCAGAGGATAGAAAAGAAGCAGGAGAGTCAGGCTGGACTGTGGTGTGGAAGGCAGGAGAGCTGATTATTTCTAATGCTGCTGGGTTGTTATTTTTTTAACGGACTATTTCCTGCATGCCTTGGCTTTCTCTTTCTCTGAAAGTGCTGTTAGGAGAGTGTGTGTGGGAGGAGTGAGTGAAGTAACTGATCAGAAGAGACTGTAAAATGATACAGCTGCTCCCATGACCGTTCTGAGCGTTCACTCCCCTGCAGTCACCTGGCCCACTGTGATCTCTGGAGCCTTGGTGCTGTAAAACTGGCATGTCTTTAAAACCACACAGGCACGTCACAGTGATCTTTGAATCCCTTGGAATGTGGCTTGTTGTTTTCTTGGTTAGTTGTTAACTTTGTGTGGATCTTGATGTGGAGAGAAGAATCACAACATCAAAGTACTGGGTGGGTGGATAACTCTTACCCAAGTCCAAATACCATCTCCATGGTACAGGTTTGGAGCTGAAATCAGGAATCTTGTTAACAGAGGGGGGAAAAAAAAGCAACCTGATTTGGGAACAAACTCTTGTGAAAGGGATTGAAAATGTGAGAGGAAAAAATGACCCTGATATGCTCAGATTGTGCTGATGGCAGAGTGACAGCAGAAATGTTAAATCACTGTATGTTTACTGAGGATTTTGATATGTGTGAAACACGCTTGTTCTGTTTCTGTTGTTTCTCTTCAGCCCCTCAATCCAAATCCAGACAGTCGATGGAACACTTACTTCAAGGATAACGAAGTGCTCCTCCAGATAGACAAAGATGTCAGGTGTGTGAGGCTCAGATTTCTGAACCCGAGGGGTTTGGTCAACAAATTGTACTTTGAAAACGAAGTTTAATATTAAACCCAGCCTCCCACTCAGCATGAGGCACGTACTTCCTTCTTGTCCCTGATTTCCTTCTGTGTCCATCCTAGGAGGCTGTACCCTGACATGGCGTTTTTCCAGCGCCCCACGGATTATCCCTGCCTGTTAATCCTGGACCCCCAGAACGAGTTTGAGACCCTGCGCAGGCGGGTGGAGCAGACCACGCTCAAGTCGCAGACGGTGGCACGAAACCGCAGCGGGGTGACAAATGTGAGCTCTGGCTTGGGGCTGTCCTTGTCACAGGGGAAGGGTGATTCTTGGGCTGTTCTCTCTTTCTCTTTCTGCTTGTGCAGTGGAATTAAGGAAACACCCCAGCAGATACTGAGCTTTCTGGAGGCTGGACATTGTAGAACCAGTAGAAGTGCCTGACAGACTGTAGGGAATTATAGGTGTATTTAATTTTAAGGATTGTTTTTACCTGACTTCTGGTAGAATTTGGAGTCACGAGTTATTTTATGCCTGACATATGCTTTCCTATATGGCAGCAAAACACTGAAGGCTTAACTTGCTATGAATTTATTACAAATTTCCATAGTCTCCCAGAACTGGATCTTAAACCTGGAATTAGGAGAAGAGCTGAGTATTTGTTAAAACACATACTCTCTTTCCTCTTTCATGGGTGTTACAGCACACATGCTGTTGGGGAAGGTGGCTTCTCCCACAACCATCAATATCCTCATACTACTAACAAAGAAGTGGAACTGCTGTGGTTTTCACTGTGTGAGATCATGTGGTGCAATGATTCAGAGGGAACTGTGTGTTGCTGCACTTTGTTCTTCAGGGACAGCCAGCACCAGGACATCTCTGCCTTGTGCTCCCAGAGTTGCTTGTCTTGGTTTATGTGGTATAAAAAGCCCAAATCTTTTGGGAAGCCTATGTGTGTTAAAGCCAAGCTTGGCACATGTGCTGAAGGATCTGTGCCAGTTGGTTATCCTGATTCAGCCTTGTTTTCCAGGTGAGCTCCCCTCTTAAAACCACCCCCAGCTCTCTGAGCGAGTACGAAGTTCTGCCCAATGGCTGCGAGGCTCACTGGGAAGTGGTGGAGAGGATCCTCTTCATCTACGCCAAACTGAACCCCGGGATAGCCTATGTCCAGGGCATGAATGAAATTGTGGGGCCTCTTTACTACACCTTTGCTACAGACCCTAACAGTGAATGGAAAGGTGAGGAAGCCTTTTGACTGCTCAGCAGTGGCTGTGGTACTGCAACTTCTCTGCATGGCATGAGGAGTTTTGGGGAATTGGTAGGAGCTGAATGGGCTTGGAGTGGTGAGGACACGAGAAGTGAGCATTTTTGAGCAAGTTTTGTTTGTTTGTTAAACTCAAAATTCCCTTAGAAGCTCTTGTTTCCTTGTACTAAATATAGATGGTAAGGAAAAAATGTAAATGGAGGACTTTGCCTCTTGCTTCTGCTTCTCAGGAGCTCTGAGGGTGTGTGCTGGTGGCAGATTATGTTCTTGGGCATAGATAACTGTTTTGTGACCTCTTGTCATGAAGACCTTGTGTTGGACACAGGGTTAGTATCTGCAGTGGCTCTGCAGATGTTTCTGCATGCCTTGAAAAAAAAGGAAAAAAAAAAAAGTTGCCTACCCTTCACCCAGACCAAGCAAGCCAAGATCTGGTGGGATCTACTCTTCAAATCCAATACAGCAACCAGATTATGGAGCAAGGATAATTTTATAGCTCTATATCTCTCTCAGTGAGGCTTCCCCTATTCTCCCATGTTCTTACTTTCTTTCCTCAGAACATGCTGAAGCAGACACATTTTTCTGCTTTACCAATCTAATGGCTGAAATTCGGGACAACTTCATTAAGAGCCTGGATGATTCTCAGTGTGGTATTACCTACAAAATGGAGAAGGTGTACTCCACCCTGAAGGAAAAAGATGTGGAGCTGTATTTGAAACTGGTGAGGAGCCAGGTGTTTCTCTGGGTCTTGGCTGGAGGAGGAGTGGCTTAACAGTGCGTGTGAATGTCAGTTTTGTTGAATTGTGCTTGACTAGATCACAGAGAGTGTATGAAGGGCTTTGCCTGTGGGGCAGAGAGTCTCTTATCTGTGAGCTGAAACAGCCTCTCCTTGTAGTGAGCCCAGAGCGAGCTGACACAGCAAGGCTTCCTCCCCTGCCTGCCTCTGAAAGCAAACTATGGTTGTTGCACAGCTGCCAGCTGGGAGTCTCAAGGGACTTGGCCATGATCCTTGGTCACCTGCATAGCTGAAGCTGGAGTCTTTACTGTCTTGTAGAGATGAGTCAAAACATGGGTTTTGCTGTAGAGCTTTTCAGCATTCCAGGTTACCAAAATTGCTTCTGCTTTAAAGAGCAAAACAAAAACCATCCCCCACGCTGCACACACACTATTGCCACTGGCTGCCCTGACAGCACTGCCTTAAACTCCATGGAGCACATTCCAAAGGAGAAGTGAAATCCAGTGAGCTGGATGATCCCACTGGCCAAATTATACTGTTCCCTTTCATCCAAAGGTTTTCAAGTGCTTTAGGTGTGTTTGAGTTTTGTAGAGCATGTATAAGGCAGCTTTGATTACAAACATCTTCAGTCTTGTAGTCCATTTGGTGTGAAAGTCCAAGGAGACTGTGGAATGGAAAGTTATTCTTGTTACTGCAACCTTGACCAAATTACACTGAGATCTTTTTCCATCTAGAACAGTCAGGATATGTTTCTTTTATAATCCAGAAGATGGTCTGTCAGCACAGTGACACAGACCTAAGTGTTGGCTGGTATCTGATTCAGTGGGGAGAAAAACTGCTTAATGTTTGGCTGGCAGGAAATGGTCTTGGCCATGCAGCAGCTGGTCCTTAAGAATATCAGCAGAATCCTGAATTTGTTTGACCTTGATTAAACTTATGCTACCTTGGATTTAACATCAGAAAACAGGAAAGCTTCAGGCTAAAGGTGCTTATAGCACGTTTTACTGACCATCAGTGTGAACTCTGTTCCATCTTTGTTTCTCTCTGTGAATAGTAAATCTTTTGATAAATACAAGGGTTCTGGAAAGGAGAGGAAATCCTGACAAACAGTGCCTGTGCTAGTGGGAGAGGGCTGCAGCTTTGCAGATAAAATGCTGTTGAAATGGGAACTTTAAAATTACTTGGCAGGTTTAACGGAACACAAATAGCGCCTTTAGGGAGAACAGCTTCCTTTACTCCATGTTGTGGACAGAGGAGCATTTTCTGGCTTGGCTGTAGGTGTGGAGTGTGGCTGCACTGAAGATCTTTCAGTCAGAGTTGAATGAGAGAGTCTCCAAAGGATACAGAGGTTTTCCTGCTGCTGCAGGATGAGCTGGGAGCTTAGAGCAGTGTTGGGGAGGAGACAGGGATGGAAACATGGGGTGCATCTCTTGCCTGTAGGGAACTGGCCGGGAGCACGTATTCATTGTTTGCCTGGTGCCTGTCTGACAGCAAGAACAGAACATCAAACCCCAGTTCTTTGCCTTCCGCTGGCTGACGTTGCTCTTGTCCCAAGAGTTCCTGCTGCCAGATGTCATCCGCATCTGGGACTCCCTCTTTGCTGACGACAAGCGCTTCGATTTCCTCCTCCTCGTCTGTTGTGCCATGTTGACGTAAGTACACACACAGCCTTCCTCTTCTTCTCTTCCATGGATCCAGGAGTCTTCTGTAGGCATGTGCTAGGGCATCTGGTGAAGAGGTTACAGGTTTTAAAGTTTCTTTGTAAAGAGTCAAAAGTAGCTGGAATAATTTCCGTCTTTCAGACTCATCCGGGATCAGTTGCTGGAAGGAGACTTCACTCTGAACATGAGGCTGCTACAGGTAAGAATTAAATAGAGTGGGCACAGAGAGCAATTGGAAAAGTCTTAAAATAGTATTGTGAGAGAGGATGACAGTATGTGAGAGGGTGGGAGGGTATGCCTGGTTCAAGACAAGTACCACATTTGTGATGTTTGCATGCAGGAAAATCTGCAGGGATCTTACAGCACCCTCAGTACTGGAAGTGGGAGTCTTTAGCACATGCACCCTTTCTACCCCAGAGAAAAATTATCATAGATTGGAGGTTTCTAATATTCCATTGGTTTGCAAAAACAATTTGAATAACTTCAAACAAAGATGTGAAACCTTATGTAACACTGCTAAATTTTTTGGCCAAAGGGTTTTGTTTAGTTCTGAGGTCTGTGAGAGCCTTCGGTTGGAAACGCCTGCACTGCACAGTTGGATATCTCATGTTCTGCCAGTTCCTGCTTTGGGCTGTGCAAGATACTGGCTTTGATAAGGCTGTCTGGCAGGCCAGGTTACTGTGCCCTTGGAGGACAAAGTGAAAAAAAAAAAAAAAACAACAGCAAACCTTCTGGAAGGGTAGTGAGGTTTGATCAGTTACAAAACAGGAAACTGTAGCTGTTAAAGGAGTAACTGAACATGGGGTGGTATAATAGGCCAAGAACTTTGTTGTCAAGGTTTGCCTTGCTTAAGCGAGACAATCTGTATCAAGAATGCTGGGAAGTCACTGAAATCCCTTTGTTTCTTTGCCATAGGATTATCCTATCTCTGATGTTCATCTGATTTTGAAGAAGGCAAAGGAACTTCAAGATTCCAAATAGTCCATGGACCTCACAAAAGTTGTCAGAGAACTGTGTGGCAGTGGATCCTGGGAGATGGCCCCTTGCAGTGTGGTGCTCTTAAAGCTCCTACTGGTCTCTGCAAGGCTTCAGGTTTTGTTAGGGCTACTGGCCACCTTGAAGATTTCTTTCTACTCTATTTATTAGGTCAAAGACTGATTACTTCCCCATCTACTTGGGTCCTGCACTCCAGATTTTTCCACATCTCAAATGCCTCTTTGCTGCCAAAAGCAGTTCTTTGTATGTTTTTTTAATGACTTTAAGGAGAAAGAAACCTTCTGTCTGCATATCCCTGAAGGGATGGACTCCTGTATTGTGGAAGTAACACACGGAGTAACTTCTGATGGGGAAGGGATAAACTTAAAGTCCAGTGAATTTTGGTGGTGAGGATAGAACAATCTTCCTCCTGTGAATAGAATGTATTCCAGTGAAGTCACACATTCTGCCATTCAAGTAGATTCTGGATTCTCCTCCCTCGTGTCTGCACTTGGCCATCCCTGAGGCGTGTGAAGAAGATTTCATCACTTTCTGGTGAAGGTCACCTGGCAGTTTGCACTCCTTTGACTGGGAAAGAGACTTGGGAAGCTGAGGTGGGAGGACATGGTGACAGCTGGTGGCTTTGTGCACTCAAACTGCCTGAATCCAGAACCGCCTTATCAACGAGGTCTCCTTGAAAGCAAGACTGTGGTGGTTTTAATCCCCTGGTGAAGTGTAGTTCCAAGTCAAGCCTTACTACGCACAGCCTTAGAGCAGGATTGTTGCTGCAGGGAGGCCTCATGCTGCTCTGAACTGGAGCATATCCAGCTACAATCAGGATTCTGAAACACAAGAAATGGACACCTAATCATGTGCAATGAAGACAGGTGTATTTAGGGGCCTATACAGGCACAGAACTGAAGTTTTCTGCCTCAGTGGCTTAAGTAATACTACTTGCATTAAGGTCTGGTCACAGTAACCTTGCTATTGTCTCACACTACTTCTTGCCAGGAAGAGACAGTTCTGATCTGCAATAAGAGTCCTTCTCTAGCACAATCTAGCAGGCATACAAGCATCTGTCATGAGCTGACTGCTGGGGCTGATCCACTCTTCTGTCCTGGTCCTGTTGGAGTCACAGTCCTGAGTTGGACACTTGTTCCTCCTGAGAGGGAAACTGCTGCACTTCAGATACGGTCGAGTGGGCTCAGGTGAACTGGGACTGAGACAAACCACAGGGAGAACTGCTGACCTGCCACAGTGTCGAGCTGAGAAAAAACCCTAATCCTCAGAGACAGAAACTGCCAGCACCCAGGTGTTTGTGTTGTGCAGAAGCTCTTGAGTGAACACTAATCCAACATGCTTTTCCCTTTCTTTCTGTGCTGTGCTGGCTCACCTCTGCTGTTGGACACTGCAGTTTTTGGTGTTTATGGGTGTTGATTTGTTAAAGGTCAGTCAGTCTTTGTAAGATCTGCTTAAGCTGCTGCTGGCCTAGACTTGCCCTAGCAGGAGGGATGCTGGCAGCCTTCAGCTTTTTTTACTGGTGTTATTTCTTCACTGAAGGCCTTCACAGGCTGCTGTAATTCTCACCAAGGTGCATGGGGAGATGCAAGGTGCGTACCCATGTTGTTATTGGCAATCCCAAGCAATCTCTGCCTCTTGAAAAGATGCTCAAGTACCACTTGTGCAGCCCTGTGTTGCTGCTGTGTTGCAAGAGCAATTTAAGGTGTAAAGCAATCTGTAATTAATACCTGTGGCAACAGTATCCCTCTCTGCTGCAATCTTTTCTTGAGGGTATAGTTTTCCTCCAAGAAAAATGGAACAGGTAGACCTGGACAGCAGAAACGTCCTGGATGTTGTATCCACTGGATGGATGTTTCTGAGCTGTTCCAGGTGGTCTTATGTCTCAGCTCTTGGGGACCTGCACCAGGGAGGCTGTTGGCCAGACCCCGTGTAGTCAAAGAGCCACCTGGGAGGTTCTCTACGAATGTAGAACCAGAGGGTCCCACTCTTAGGCAGAGTTGTACCTGCTGCAAACACTTCTGCCTCAAAACTGCTATAAATACTGCTATAGCTTTCCCATTCCATGCACAAACTCTGCTCCCATCTCCCTGTATACCTGTGCTGGGCTGTTCATTCTGGGTTCCCCTGGCACGTGCAGGGTTTCCTTATGCTGGAATTTCTCACTGGCAACACAACCATCTATGAGTGTTCCTGCTGTGAGTAGCTGGAACCTGAGGAGGCAGCAGGCAAATCAGGATGAAAGCATTACTTGGAGATGAACTTCTGCAGTTTTTCAGCGTAGCTTTGGGCCCTGAGGATGACCATCCTGCTTGAGGAAGGCACAGGGGAGGTGACAGTACAGGTGTCGTGCTGTCTTCTCCCTTCCTAGGTGTCCAAGGGCTCGTGTTATGTCACCTGGCTTCAGGGGGTGACAGTGAATGCTTTTGAAAGGAGTTTGCAGTGGTTTAAAGGGATGTGATGAGAGATTTGGCTGCTGGAAAGGATCTCTGGGATGAATTCTGTAGCCTTATCCAAACTATGGCTGCCAAACCTACTGAGTTTTTGGGGGAGAGCTTGCAACAACATTGAAACATCCAGACAGGCTGTTCCATACATAAAAAGCTGTTTTATATTCCTGCTTATTTCCTTCCAGTGTGGTAGAGCTGTCCTGCTGTTGAAAGGAGTGGTACTTTTCATTGTCTTGGGACATCTATTTCTTTATTCCAAGACTTTCTCCTCTCTTTAAGAGCAAAACCAGATTTTCTGAGGGGACGAAAGAAAGTCTTAACCTTTTACCAGCTTTTGAATCTCCTTATGTTTCCCTTGGCTTCATTCCTCAAAGGTTTTGGTGATTTATTTTTGTTGTTCTTGAAGTGAGATGATACTTAACTGGTGTTTTCTTGCTTGTGTGGCCAAGTAACACCTGCTCCAGCCTTGAGATGTTTCTGCTTCTGTTTTCTTACAATCCTGACCTGCTGAAAGAGCTGATCTTTGGGGTGGGAAGTGTTAGTCTGGGGTGCCTTGGGGACCCAGTATCTCATAGGGACTTGAACAGAGGATGTCTAAATAGCTCTTGCCATGTGTTCCTCACAGGCAGGACTACTGCCAGACAGAGGAAAGGGAAATCACCTTCAGCTGGGAGGGAAAACAGGACACTCCTGGATGTGGGAAGGAGAGGTCTGCTCTGCCTGCACCTTGCTGCAGTTCAAGCTTTGTAGAACTTTGTGGCTTTGCCAGTGAGGTAGATTAAGTTGCTGATGGTGGTCACTCAGGAGACTGATTTTGAGTCTGAATTTTGTGACCTGACCTAGAATTATTTGCACTTTGGCATTGAGCAGAATGAAGACCAAAAGTTATTCTGGGGGAGTCTGAGGTGTTTGGGAATCAGAGGTTGTTTTTCCTTAAGGAATGTCAGTGACTTTGTTTTAGCTGTTTGGAGCAATCTTCTAAAATGCCTTTTCCCCAAAGAAAGGAACAGATAACACTTTTTCCCCCCCACTTTGTTTGGGAAGAATTGCCAGAAAAGGGTGTAGTGAACATTTCATCACTCTAAAACTCTTTTTTTTTTTTAATGCTTCTTTTTTTCAAACACTATTTTTATAACATTTCCTTTAACTAAACGGATGTCTGTGCAAACCTCTCTTGTTGGTGTGAGTCGGAGTTGGGGCTGCTCCAGCTTCCAGCTGCGGTGTCCATAGGTGTGAGAGCTGCGGAGAGCCCTGCAGAACCAGCTCCTCCACCGCCAGCTCCTTTCCGCGATGGTTTTGCTTTACGTTTCCCAGGAATACCTGGCACAGGTGCCACCGCACCTGCGAGCTCTCTCGGCGGCGGTGGGAGCGGGGGTGCCCCCGCCCCGCTGAGCGCTGCTGTGTCCTTGTGCCCCGTGTCCCGGGCCGCTCTCGGCCGCGGGGCCGCGCACGGGGATCGCGCTGTGCGCGCCGCGCGCCCTGTGCGCGCTCCCTCTTAAAGCGGCGATGCCCGGAACAGCGCGGCCGACTGGGGCTCAGCCGCGGCCGTTTAAGGCGTGCCGGCCCTCACGGTGGAACGGCCATGCTGCGGGCCCGGTGGGTGCTGCCGCTGGCGGTGGGCACTGGGCTGGGCGCGGCCCTTGCCCGCTGGGAGCCTCGGGAGCGCCGGGAGAGGGGCGATGCGGCCGAGGGACTGCTGGCCCGGCTGCCCGTGCTGCCCGCCGTGGCAGCGGCCAGCCTGCCCGCGCCGCCGGGCTCGGGGCGCACCGAGCTGAGCAAGTACGGGCTGCCCGGGCTGGCGCAGCTGCGGAGCCGCGAGTCCTACGTGCTGTGCTACGACCCGCGGAGCCGCAGCGCTCTGGGTCATCGAGCAACTCAACCGGGACACGCTCAGCGGCGCCTCGGACCGCTCCGCCTGCGACTTCCAAGAGGACGATTCGGTGCACGAGTATCACCGCGCCACCAACGCCGACTACCGCGGCAGCGGCTTCGACCGCGGGCACCTGGCCGCTGCCGCCAACCACAGGTGGAGCCAGAAGGCCATGAAGGACACTTTCTACTTGAGCAACATCGCCCCGCAGGTACGGCCCGAGGCCTGCGGGGGAAGCCGGAGCTGCCCGCCTTCAAGGGCAGATGTTGCTCCCTGCGGGAAACCCCCCGGGAGCGTCGCTGTGTTTGTGCCTGCAGCAGTTCAGGCAGAGAGGGGCTGTATTTCCTGCTAAATTTAACAATAGGGATCCTGCAAATGCACCAGCCTGTGTGTGCCTCTCAAGTCATGAAAGAGAGACCCCGTTCAGGGCAGCTTCTGTCAGGAGCAAAATTAAACAGGCAGACGAACACTTGGAAAAAAATGCGGCCTTAGGCAGTGGGTTCTGTCTTGGGTGTGCAAACCAGGCCCAAAGCAGAGGTGATAGTGGAGATCTCCCACGGAAAGTGCTTGGGGCTGTGAGATGTGTTACAGAAAAGGCAGGTGGTGTTACTCTGAACAGTGAGGAAATAACCCAGCAACTGACTACTGGTTGTGTTTCTAGAATCCTCATTTAAACCAGAATGCCTGGAATAACCTTGAGAAGTACTGCAGAAGCTTGGCAAAAAACAACAGGAATGTCTACGTCTGCACAGGACCCCTCTTCCTACCCAGGTAAACATGAGGGCTGAGCTGGATGTATTGTGCTGGCAAAGGAAAACAGGCTGAGGGACCTACAAAGGGCCCTCTCAGTAAGTGATACCAGCACAGAGGTTCTGTGGAAAGGGACCTTCTTGGGATTAGGATTAGTTTATGTATTTTCCATCCAGATGATTATGTCATGAGTCAAGTAGGATTCTTGAGCTGCAGTATAACCAGCTTGTTTTTGTTTGCAGTCCTTAGCAATTTAGTAGATTAGCTGATTACCAGATTAGACTGCAGACCCCATCCCTGCAGAATAAAGCTTTCAGGTCCAATGTCATGGACTACTTCTCCACTTAAGTACACAACTTTATTTTCAAAGGTCTCCATGTAGCACCAAAGAGCAGCTGTCTCATGCTGAGATCTCTTCAGCAGCAGGAAATAGCTTGGAAAGTGTTAAAGAGAGCCAGCAGGGAGGGGATTTGGGAGCAGCCCGAATGCACAGCCAACCCTCCCATAGGCTCTGCCCCAGCCGTGTTTTACAGCCCTGTTGCAGGAGCAGAGCTGCTGCCTGCTGTGGGTGGGGGCTTACTTAGGGGGTGTTGGAGGACTGAGGGGGTGGAGTGACACCAAACTAGGAGATAACCTGGGATGTTGCTGTTGGTGCAGGATGGAGGCCGATGGGAAGATGTATGTGAAGTACCAGGTGATTGGGAAGAACAACGTGGCTGTCCCCACCCATTTCTTCAAGGTGCTCATCTTGGAAAAGGAGAGTGGGGAGATTGAGCTGCGCTCCTACGTGATGCCCAACAGCCCTGTGGATGATAAAATCCCCCTGGAACGGTTCCTGGTTCCCATCGAGAGCATTGAGCGAGCCTCAGGGCTCCTCTTTGTCCCAAACATCCTCAGGAGAACAAGTAACTTGAAAGCCATCACAGCTGGAAAGCACTGAACCCTGACTAGAACAAATCCAGGTAATCCCTGGCAAGGGATTGGCAGTCACCTGCAGAATCCCAGTTCCTTGTGCAGTTGTAAATGTGGGAAGATTCAAACCTGTGCTTCTCTCTATCCTTCCCCTTGAGTCTAACTGAAACACAGACACACAATAGGTCTCCAGAGTGGTCCTGCAGGAGGTTTAGGGGTACCTGACACTGTAGTAGCTCTCTAGGATTGGCCCCTAATCCACTGCTGCCTTGGAGTTGTGTGAGGCTCCTTCAGGCACAAAGGGAAGTCACTGTTGCCGTTCAGCAGGGAAGGAGGGGAGCAAGATGGGTGCCAAGGGAGAAGTTCCTGCCTTCCTGTGGCTAAAGAACTACAATTGTTTTCTTTCAGAAGATGGTTTTAGCAGTAAAGCTTTGAACACCCATGGTATTGGTTGTTTCTTATCTGCTCTCACCAAAGCTCTGAATATCTCAGCAGGAGAAGGGGAAGATGGAGCCAACTTTTCCAGCTGCTTTCCTGTCTGAGCTCACTGCAGGCAGAGCTTAAGGCATCACAGACAGAGCCAGACTGTAACGAGATGATGTGTTTTAGTGCTGAGGCTCAATTGAAGCTCCAGCCCTTCCTGCTGTTGGGAAAGATGAGGCATTGAAGGGGGGCTGGGGGAAGTCAGGCTGAGGCAGGAACTGCTCCTCAGCATAAGGGTAAGTTCTGACTTCATTTCAGTCTGAAGGCCACATTGCTCCAGAGGCACCGAGTGTGCCTACACCAAGACACACCTGGATTTCACAGCAACTGAGGTTCCATACTGCTTTATTTGCACCCGAGATGTCCGAGTTGCTGAGACCAAGTTGCCAGCTGCTGGGAAGCACAACCAGCCCTTGGCTGGACCATGCAGGCAGGAGGGCACAGCCTTGCTGCTCCCAGCAGCAGTGAATGCCTGGTTGGGCAGTGCTGCCAGCTCCAGTCACTGTGCTTTAGTCCCAGCAGGCTCCTGGAATGACTTGCCCAGCACCCGACACCTGAAGAATCGCCTCCCCAAGGGCAAGGTCAGTGGTTTCCCTTCCCTCAGCTGTCTCCAGGTGTCTTCACAGCCTTCTCAATGTGTGGTCTCAGTGCAGACAGAGAGATCAGCAGTGCTTCCTGCAGCAGAGGCAGGCCAGTCAGAGCACACCTGGGCCATGTGTGTCACTGCCACAGGCACACACCCAGCCCTGCCCTGTGCACACCCAGCACCATCAGCCCTACCTCTGTCCGGATGGTTCTGCTGCCTTGGCTGGGACACGTGTTCAGGTAGAAGTCAAACAAGACACTTGGGTCGGTGACCTCCAGTTTTGGGTCCACATCAATCCCAGCTTCCAAGCCCTCAAGGCCTCCAAAAACAACAAGGGCATGCCTGAGGAGAGCACAAGGACAGGGTGAGAGGGCAGACTGGCTAGGTCTGTGTCCAGGCTCCTGTGTGCTGCTGAAGTGGAGTGCTGTGTCTTTTGCCAATGGTGCCCACTGCAGCTGCCTCCCCACCAAAGCCCCACAGCATGTGGCCAATGTGATAGTCCCTGCTACCAACTCCAGAGGAATAGGGAAAAGAATTGGCCTTGTTCTGGGGTATTTCCCCTCCTCTGCTGCCTGCACCAGCCTCATTGGGAGCTCTGAGTGGGGCCAAGCAGGCAGGACACAAACCTGAAGGAGGGCAGACTGATCTCATCCACAGAACTGCCCCGCTCTGAGGTCCCAATAGAGAGATCATAGCCTTCCTTGAATGGGCACTCGGAAAAGACAGCACCTGGAAAAGACAGTTTGGGGTTACTGCTGCCATGTCCTCACACATGTGCCTTCTGGACATGCTAAAACACCCCATGGTTGAGTGGTGGCAGCAGAAGGAGTTGCTTTCAGTGCCAGAAGTGCATCTGGAGACAGAATGACTCCTTTTTCCCACATAATTCTCTTGCTGCAAGCATCTCCCACGTCCTTTTCTTCAAAGCTCAAGACAGGTGCCAGGAACCACCCCCTAACAGCTTACAGTCTTCCTACAAGGTCAAATCAACCAGAAGATAGGAAAAGAATTTTCCAGGGCTCTTGAACTCAAATTCCACTGCTGGCTCTGATGTGAATGAGTGGGATGTAGTTATCATGGAAATAGAGAAGGGCACCAACTCATCTCTTGCTGTTGTGCAGCCATTTGGAGCAATGGTGAGTGGAGGTTACAGGGCAGAGGGAGGGTCACTGGGGTGGTTCATGCCTTGTTTCAGCCCTAAAATTTGACTGCCACATGGCTGCTGGCTGCATGTGTCTGCTCTTCAGACAAGGACATTTCTAGGAAAGAGATGCATGCAGCCAGGATGCCTGAGACTGGTGTGGAAGCCCAGGCAGAGAATCTCTGTGGATACTCACTCAAGCAGGAGGCCAGGCGGACGCTGTAACCCCAGTACAAGCCTGAGACTGCCCGGGGGTGGTGTGAGGACACCACGGTGCCTTTCCGCACTTTGGCTTCTGAAAGAAAGCAAAGAGGTTTAACAGCCCTTGTGATCTGGTGAGATTTGACCAGCCACAGCAGTTTCTCCTGGAACAGGACACTGACTGGGTATGCAACACCACCCTCTCTTTTTCCAGAATGACTAGTGTCATAGTGAAAAACTATTCTGGAAATTTGGTAAGTTCTGGAAAGCCTGTGAGTGTGTTTGGGCTGTTTATTGCTGGTCAGAGAGCTGACAGTTCTTCCCAGTTATCGAGGGAGGCATGGTAAGGGTGTTAATAAATTTGTGTATGGCATGAAGGGAACATGAAAAATTGCTGGGTACCTTCAAACCTGTCATATGGAAGGAGCAGCTCCTGCAGGACTGAAGTTTACAGATGCTACTGGAGCCATGGATTACCTGGATTCTGGGGCTCCTCCAGGCGCACAGTGACTCGCAGACCAGGGTTCAGCTGTTTGTTAATCTGCACCTCCTGCAATGACAGTCACCATGAGACATTCTGGAAGGACTGAGGAAGGAAGGGAATCCTTTGAGGAAGTGGGAGTCTGTTCTGGCTTGGAGCTGCAATGAGGAGCTCTGTGTGTGGCTCAGGGGCTTGGTCATCAGTCTGAAGCTTATTTTGCTACTCAAAGGTTCAGCTGCAGCAGTAAAGCAATGATCTGTTGGAATGTGCAGGGCCTGATGGGGCTTGGGAAGCTACAAACGTTGCCATGGCAGAAAGGACAAGACAGCAACAGCCTTAAACCCCCTGCCAGCCCACTGCAGCCTTCAGAAAACCAGCAGCACCCACCCTGCCTGCTTCAAATCTGCCAGAGAGACAAGGGAAGTTGTTTTGGACCTGTGGGTAACAGACACACCTTCCTCATCCCACAGTTAACAAAAGAGCCTCTGCCTGGCTTCGTTGGCCGGTCCAGCACGACACCCTCCCGGTACTCCAAGTCCTCATCCACCCGCATGTGGTGGGGGCTGTCCAGGGGGTTGAGCAGCCCTAGAACAGCACAGAGCAAAGAGGTGCTGGGGGGAAAACACAGCTGTAGGTGCAGGTGTTCCCCTGCTCCTGTCTCAGGTCCAGTGCTGAAGTGGGGAAAAGCCCTGGCTGGCCCACAGATGAGCCAGAGCTCAGAAAGAGAAGAGACAACTGCGTCTTACCTGCAAACTGCAGATCCTCGTGTTTTGGAAAAAAGGATTTCCTCAAGTACCTGTCACCAGAGAAAGGTAAAATGGAAAAAGGTGTTTTTATGGAATCTGGATCTCAATTCTAGCACTGTTCTGACTCAGAGGAGCTGAGTATAGAGAAAAGCAAACTTACTGAGGGCACTCCAAGTACTGCAGGATCCGAGCCAGCTGCACACAAGCCTTGCCTTTCCTCCCAATTCCTTGAAAATCCCCCTCCACACTCCTGAAAGTGAACGCAAACACCATGTTAACTCAGCATGAGATTGATCATGTCTCCAGAAAACCAAGGCTTGCTTCTTAATCTGACAATAGCAGCACATCCCTCCCCTCTAACCCTTGTAAAAGGGCTTTAGTCTGTTAACAAATCATCCTTGGAACTCTCTCCATACGCCAAGTATCTTTTTCAGTTTTGTTTTTTGATCTTTCTGTATTAATGTGACATGGCAATTGGATGCTACTGAGCTGGATGTTCCAGGATTGCATGGTTAACTCAGATACAGGTCCAGATGAAAAACTGAAGGATAGCAAAGCATCTTCTATAACGATACAGGCCATGTCCTGTCCCTCCACAGCAAGGTTTAAGGGTACAGGAGAATTTGGAATCCTGTTGCTTTGTCAGCCCCATGTTGGGATACATGGTCTCAGCTGCCAGGGCAGCTTAGTCAACATGTTTTTCCCTGGGGTATAGTCCCTGTAATCCTGGCACTGGGGAGAGGTACGTGCAGTTCCTTCCCGGCCTTAGCTTAATGAAAGAGTGAAGGAACAGAAAACTGAGAGGAAATACTTTGCAGAACAAGATGGCTCTTCCTTCAGAGAATCACAGCATGGCCTGGGTTGGAAGGGAACTTAAAAGATCATCTTATTCCATCTCCTGTTGTGAGCAGAGACACCTTCCACTATCCCAGTTTGCTCCAAGCCCTGTCCAACCTGGCCTTGGACACTTCCAAGGATGCAGGGGCAACCACAGCTTCTCTGGGAGAGCTGTGCCAGGGCCTCACCACCCTCACAGGGAGGAATTCCTTCCTAAAATCTAATCTAAGCATGCTCTCCTTTAGTCTTAGCCTTACTTCACATCCTCTCCGTGCTCGTCGAACACCACGATCTCATCCACGCAGAAGATGGCGCAGGCGCGGGCGATCTGTCCCGCCAGGTACGTGCGCAGCTCCAGCGACTGCGCGTTGTTCAGGATGGAGCCGGGCAGGGCCACGCTCAGCGTGTGCCGGCGGCCTGGGGAGCAGAGACATGAGAGAGCCACGGCCTGACAGCCATGTGCAGCATCACATGTACTGCTTCAGCTGCACCTGAGGTGGGGGAAAAGCAACTGCTGTTTCTTAGATTTAATCACGGGTTTTCTCTTAAGAAAGATCTCTAGTGCGGTGGTTGCACTAGAGTTCTAGTGTACTACTAGAGTAGTGCAGTGTTCGTGCCTGTTTGGCCATGTGGACTGATCCACATCGGATCTGTGAAGTAACACTTTTCCTATCAATAGGTAACACTGACTGCCTTTTAACAGCCAGGTTTTCTAGCACTTTCCACCCAGATGTCCCCATCCGGTCACAGCAGCATCACCTCTGTCTTCCTTCTGTTCCTCCTGCGTCTGGGCTTGTTGTTCTGCCAGCTCTCGCATCCGCTGTTTCTCCAGTTTCTTCAGCAGCTTAATTTCCTTCCATTTCTTCGTCTCTGCTTTCCCTGGGACGGAGAACAGCGCCTGGCGTTAAACACCGCGCCGTGACCGCTCCGAGCAGCCCCAGCCCCCGCGTGTGCCCGGCTTTCCTTACTCTCCTGTTTCCAGCGCCGCCAGTCCACCTTCCTGTCCTCAACCTACGGGGGACAGCACACGTTACCGCCGGGCTCCCTTCAGAGCCGGACCCGGGGCACGCCCCGGGCTCCCCTCAGGGTCGCGGGCTGGACTCGGGGCCCCCCCCAACCCACCTGCGGACCCTTGGACCGCTTCCCCACGCGTTTCTCTGTGTCCGCCATCATCCCCGCGCTGCCGGCCGCGCCCCCGCGCTGCCGATTGGCCGGAGGGCGTGGGCACCGCCCACAGCGGGGAGGAGCCCGAAGTCACGTGGTCAATGTTAGACCGGCCCGCGCGGCACTGGAGCTAAGCAGGGTCGGTCCCGTTCCACGGGAGGATGGGTGACCTCAGCGGCCAGCGGAGCGCCGAGTGTAGCCCCGTGCGCCGAGGCTCACAATTCTCCCACAATTCTCATGTGGGAGTGTGTGTGTGTGTGTGTGTGCGCGTGTGTAACATCTGGGTACTCGTGTCTGTGTGTCTTTGCACAAGCCCTGCGTGCGCTCTGGACCATAGGTACATGCACCCTGCCCTTTGCAGGTTGTGTCATGGCCTGGATAAGAGCCTACACGTGTGGGGGTGTTGCAATTAATCTTCATGTTAACGATCTAATTGCACGGTTCTTCCTCTGTTTCAGCGATTGCGACTCTCCCCGTTTTGGCACATATTGGTGCGTAAGGGCTTTCAGCAGCACCCTCACCTGCCCAGGCTGAGCAAGCAGGTGAGATGGGACACCATAAAGGCTGTTTGCCTCCTTCCCTCTCCCCCTCCCTCCTGCTGGCCCACGCAGCTCTGCCTCCCAAGGGATTGGTATCACCAGCTGCAGCCCAATATGGAAAACCTACAGAGCTCTCCCCACCAGCCTGAGCAAGACAAACAGCCACCATCACAGGATCCAGCACAGGTGAGGCAGCTCTCAGGGAGAGCTCCATCAGTCCTGCAGTCATTACAGAGACATTTACTCTTCCATGATTGCAGTAATTCCACTTTAATAATTTAACTCCTGTAAACACTCATTGCACAGTCTGTGGCACATAATTCCTGCGTGATTGATGATGATGCTTTACACTCTTATCCAGGCTGAAATCAACACTGATGCAAGAATTACCTCTCCAGAAGTGCTCATGTTACCCCACCAGCTCACTGGGTGGGAGGTTGTGGTGGCCACCAGCAGTAGGAGCAGCCAAGGCCATGGTGCCCATCCTCACCTGCCACTGTGGACACTTGCCAAAGGCCAGAAGGTTTTGCTCTGCAGCCTGGATGATGCTGCCAAGCCCTGAGGAGTAATTTGGAAGGTTTGACAATAGCCAGGCTACTGGTGAAAGCCTGTTTCATGGGGGGAAACCAATTGTGTGATCATCTTCCCCAGATATGCACAGAAAAAAAATAGTGGGAAAATACTTTATGATGGGAAATGTCATTTCATTGGGTTTATAATTGTCAGGATCATAGAAGTCACCCTACTGATGGCTGGTGATACTGTCTGGTTCTGTGGGAACATGAGGGCCAGTGGAAATGCTGCCCTGAGTGGGGATGTGGAGCAAGACAAGCAACACTAACCCTCCAGCATGGCCTAAAAGGTAAGTCCTGAAACACCTTTTCAGAATTTGGTGGTAAGACAGACCCCAGGAGCCATCCTCACCTTGTGTGTTGCTGGATGCATCCCAGAACTGATTAGCAAAGTTTTTACATGTAAGAAATGTCAAATATTGTCAGTGTACGCAAAATCTCACTTCTTGAAATAATTTCACAGTGACTGAAAATATCCCTCAGGCCCTGGGCCTGGAAAAATGTTGAAAGCACTGAAAAGAGAACATATCAAGGTTTGTAGACAAGTGAAGAGGAAGAGCAGTTGGGGCAGATGTGGACCAAGGAGAGCCTGGTTCTCTCTCAGTGTATTCATGAGCTGGTTTTTTCCTGTTTCCATTTTTCCAGTATGTCCTTTGCTGCCTTCAGTGTAGCTTCCTCCTAAAAAATACCACAGGTTTGGTCAGTGGCTCACAGCCAAATCCTATTCCCCCTCACTGCAGCCATTGTTGATACAAAAATCCTGTTCTCATTCTGGAGTACTGCAGGTTCAGTATGAGATAGGCACAGCCACTGAGCAGCTAAAGGGGCACCTAGAGAGTCC
The DNA here is from genome assembly GCA_910950805.1 of Acrocephalus scirpaceus scirpaceus. Classification (NCBI taxonomy): domain Eukaryota; kingdom Metazoa; phylum Chordata; class Aves; order Passeriformes; family Sylviidae; genus Acrocephalus; species Acrocephalus scirpaceus. The sequence goes on along the minus strand of OU383790.1, from coordinate 5,858,785 downwards.
CTTCCTTGGCCAAGAAATGTAGGATGCTGACGGGACAAAGTTTAGGACACCCCTGGCATATCTGCTGCCCCAGCTCAGCTCATGTCTGCAGGAGTGGTTGTTCCAGCTGGGATGCCATGGTGAGGCTCCAATGCCCAAGGCATCCTGCATTTCTTCTCAGCATTTCTCTCATTAAACCACTCCTGATTATCACTCCCAACCTTGCCTTCCTTAGTGCTTTCACGTATCTCACCTTTGCAAAGCAGAACCGGATGAAGTTGGTGTAATTGTTCTTGTGGGCCTCACTGTAGAAAGCAGAGAGGGGGATGGCAGCAAGCCCCTGGGAAGAGGAAGCACATGGAGATGAGGTTCCTGCTCTGGGGCTGGCGTGCAGCCTGCTGTACCCCAGTGTGGGTGAACTCCAGGCCCCCAGCCATGAGCTTGGGTGGGCACAACCAGCACAGTGGGCACAAACCCACCCAGGGCAAAGGCAGCAGAAAGAGCCAGACCCATTTACCTTATTCTTGACCATCCACTTTACAAATCTGTAGTCGTAGGGCTCATCTGAGTTGGGGACATCGGGAACATCAGATTCTGCAGGAGCACAGCAGGACAGAGGCTGGGGCAGCTGTCAGGTGCCTCAGCTGAGCCCCAAGCCCACATCCTTGCAGCTTGGATGGGGAACAGGCAGTCCATCCCTGCTCTGATGATGATTTATGCAGGTTCCTATCCCTGCCAGTAGTACCACCCTACACACCCAGCCCACCTGGGCAGGACTGCAGGTGACTCACTGAACTGGGAGATGTCTGCCACCAGGAAGTAGGTGCCCTCAGGGATGATGGGCTTCATCCCCACACTATCCAGGCTCTGAATCAGCCAATCTCTCTTTTGCTGCAGCTCCTTGGGCAGCTGGACAAAGTAGCTTTCTGGTTTTCCATAGAGCATGAGCTCCCTCTGGAAACCCTGGGCCACGGCCTCCTGTAAGGAGAGAGGAGCCAGTGCCCAGTGGGAAGATGGTCAGGGCTTTCCTGGGAACTGAAGTTCCTGCAATTCACAGGTGATTAGAGAGCTCTCTGCCTTCAGCCCCTCTGAACTGCCCCTTAGATTTGTCAATGCAAGATAAGGAATATACCCCAGGTAGGCTGGACTCCCCCCTTTTTCCCAGACATGGGACAACTGTAGGGAGAGAGGAAGGAGCCCCTCCCAGGCACCACAAATCACTTGTGTGTGCCTTTCAGGTTAGCTGTGGACAAGAGGACCATCTCTTACCCCTGCTCTGAGGGCTTGGGAATTGCAGGGCCAGGTGCAGGGAGCTGCCTTACCTGGGCAATTGTGGCACAGTGGTACACTGAGTTCTGGTGCACAGTACGGAGGTGCTGCAGCAGCCTGTCAGGTCCCACAACCCAGCCCACCTGCAGCCAGGAGAGGAGGGGGAAGATGGTGAATCTCTGGGTACCTGCTCAGGCTCCCCTTTCCTTGCCTGTGCTGGTTTCATTATACTTTCTAGACAGAACTTTGATGAAGCACCGCTGGTACTTTCAGACACTGAGGCTCAAAGCTGAGCATGGCCTCAGTGTCCCTGGTGCTGTGCTATGCAAAGGGACAGGGAGGGGACACAATGAGGTGCCACACGGGGTATTCACCTTCCATCCAGTGACACTGAAGGTCTTCCCAGCACTCCCGATCATCACCGTGCGGTCCCACATCCCTTGCAAGCTGGCTGGCAATGAAAGGAGAGAAACCCCAATGGCAGAACTCAGCACGCTCCTTTCTGGGCTACATTAATGGCACGTGGGAGCTCTCTGTCCACCATAATCCATGGTGATCTTTTGTGTTCACAGCACATCTTTCACCTGGATGGGTCTCAAATTGGCACATCCCAAGCAGGCAGCCAGGTTTCTCAAGAGCATCTCCTTTTGATTAAGCATTAAGCATGTACCCAGCCCCAGGGGTTCTCAGAGATGCCAAGCACCATCACCCTGCATCAAGGTGATGGCATGTTACTCCAGCAGGAAGAACAGGCTGAAATTGTGTTGAAATGGATTTCCTGAAACTAGAGACACTCAAAAAACTGTGGCTTTACAAAGCATGGGAAAAAAATCTGTTTCACTGGAGCCAAGGAGCTTTTTGTTCTAGATCTCCCCTCTGACTGGCTCTGAATTCAGAGCCTCTGTTTAGGACCTGGTTTGGAGGCTGAGATTGAAGTGCAGCAGAATACCTCCAGTGGGTATTTTTATCATGCCTAGTACAGCTGTGCATGCAGGCAGCTCCTGGGATTTCCAGTGGGATTTCCTGGGATTTGCCAGTGAAGCCCCCCTTCCCTGCCCTGCCCAGCCCAGCCCTGCCCTGCCCCGTACCAATGCGGATGTGCTGCTTCCCGTCGTAGACCAGCCACTCGTACACCTCGTCGCTGATGCACAGCACGTCGTGCTTCACACACAGCTCTGCAATCAGCCCCAGCTCCCCACGGCTGAACACCTGCAGCAGGCATGGCAGAGATACAGCAGGAGCATTTCTGAGCCCCTGCCTGCCTCTGCTTGTCCCTGAAGGTTGTGTGTATTCTCCCAGCACCATCTCCCATGGCAGGGAGGGCAGGAGATCTAATTGGCTGCAGTGATCTAACAGGGAAAAAGCATTGCTGGCACAAAAGACAAGGCTTAAAAACACCAGGAGACTGAGCACAGCATGTGGAGCCCCCACAACACCCACTTCCCTTGTGTGCAAGGCAGGTTGAGTCACTGCAGCACTGCAAATGTGGCTGCAGCACCCCAGCAGCTCCCAGGGCCCAGCATGACCAGCAGTGTTACCTTGCCCAGAGGGTTGTTGGGTGAGTTCAGGACGATGGCTTTTGTCCGTTCACTGAATTTAGAAGCCAGTTCAGCTGGGTCCAGCTGCCAGTCTGCACTAGACATCAATTTTCCATCTTTTGGAGGATTCTAGAGAGAACATGGGAATCTTGGTTTGCTTTGCTACCTCTGCACTTTGTTTACCACTCACCTCTTTGCTGACTGCGGGGACTCTTCCCTTCTCCACCCACTCACCGGTCTCAGAGGGACAAACACAGGTGTCCCACCAGCCATTTTCACCATCGGCTCATAGCAGTCGAAGAAGGGTTCAATGATTATCACCTGGAAGAAAGGGACATGTCAGCATTCTCCTGGTCCTGCTTAGACCTTCCCTGAGGAGTGCAGAGAGCAATGGGAGGGACAGGACATCTTAATCCCTTAATTACTGTAATGGAGAGCCTGCATTGCCTGTGGGAAGTGTCAGGAAGGACACCACCACTCAGGACAAAAAGGGTTATTTTGCTTTATGCAGAAATGAGGCAGTGCCCTGCAGCAGTTAGTTTCTTCCTTTGGGAGCTCAAGTACTGCAGAATGGGGATAAAACCAGTTTTGCTTTGGAAAAGGACAATGAAAACCAGCCTGCAACAAGCCCTAATCTTGGGTTACCTCATCACCTTCATCCACTAAAGCCTGGAAGCAGCAGAACAGGGCCTGGTATGCCCCCACAGTCACCATCACATTGGTCATAGGATCCAGGTCTCGTCCAAGCAGCTTCTCAAAAAACTGGGCTAGGACCTTCACCAGAGGTGGGTGGCCCTGTGGGGTGAGAGGAGGGTGGGAATTGGGTTGCAGAAGACTCCTAAATCAAGGATGAACCCCTGGAAGGGGACTGGGAAGCCAAGAGCCCTGTGAGATCTTCCAGCCCGGCTGCTTCAAACATCCCAGTAAATGGGATGGGAACAGTGGGGATGGATTGAGGCTGGTTGTGTGTTTTGCCTCATTTTTTTTCCTGTTTATTGCTGCCTGATAGGGAGTGAGGGGACAATGCTGGGGAGGGAGATTTGTCCACTCACGAAGCCACGGGTGTACTGGTGCAGCATGTGGTTCCCCCCGCCGAGGGCTCTTGTGAATGCCTCTGTCAGAAAGTCTGGTGCAGGGAAGTCGGGGAAGCCCTGGCCCAGGTTCACCTTGGAGTAGGTAGCAGCCAGTTTTACAAAATCCACCCTGGAGAGAAGGGAAATAAGAGCACTTTCAGAGGGTCTGTGCAGTGTGCTGGTGTGCTCACAGCATCCCTTTGGAAGAGAGTGGGGTTGCTGTCTCTCCTGCAGAGCCATCCTGCTGCTCACAGGCAGACAGGACTAAGCACAAGTCATTTCAGACCTGTTGCAATTAAACCAAGGATGATGAACTATTGCACTGGGGGAATGGTTTTAATTTAATTTGCCAGGAAACAGCTCCTGTGGTCAGTGTGTAGTCACAGCTGAAAGCCTGTGGTGTTTCTGATCACACTAGACTGAGCAGGAGGGGACTTGGAGGTTTTCAAGCTCATACCAGCTATGCAAAATTTACCAACTAGGCACTGTGAAGGCCTCTGCAGAGGGTAAGGTGGGCTGAACTCACTGCTCACCTCAAACCAAACAAGAGCCAGCTCACTGCCAGTTTGTAGCTTGAACCCAGCCACAGCAGGGCCCTGAGCAAAGACCATTTAAATCTCTTCTTTCAGCATGCAACTTTCCCAATGCCACACTGTGCCTGGCAGGATGGGAATGGCATTTGCAGCAGCCCTTCCCCTGCCTCTCTGCTTGCGGTGCCCCAGGGTGAGCTTGGAGCAGGTGCCAGGCTGCAACCAGTGTGCAGCAAACACTTGGCTCAGATTTGGGTGCCACTGGGATCATTTGGGTGGATGGGCCAGAGGGAGGGCGATGCTTCTGCCTGCCCAGTGGTGCAAAACACCTGATACATCATAAAGTGAGAGCTGCAGATACACAACTGACTCACAGTAAAGTCTTCTGGGACAAACTTGCTCTGATGTGCTTCCTGAACACATGCAAAGCAGTTGAGGGAAACTTCTGCTCTGTGCTGTGTGGCTACTGTGGTTTCAGTCTGGTTTTAGGATGCCTAAAACCACATCTACCACCTGAGTAAACCAGATATTCTTTTAACTCACCAGATATTTTTATCTATTCCCTCCAGCCTCCGAGCTTGCACTGGCCTTGACATTTTTGCCTGCAGAGAGTGAGAAAGAAAGTGAGTTTGAAGCTTTTAAATGAAGCCAGAAAGGGGCTGTGGCCTCCCCAGGGAAGTTTTTCCTGACAGGTGTGCCCTTTAGTATTGCTTCATGGGCTGCTCCTGACTGACCTGGGAGCAGTAATGCTGTTGCAGTGGTTTCTGCTTTCATTTACAAGTTTCAACAAGAATTGGGAAAACAGATGAACAAGAGAAGCTTTTGTACACTCATTGGGGAAGATTGCCTTAAACCTCATTACCTATTGGGATTAGTCATGGGGTCAAGCTCAGCCAGGTTGTAATAGCCAAGCCAAGGACCCCAGACCTCAGGCTTTTACTTTCAATAACCTCTCCATCTTCATTGGAAGGACCTCTTTACTCTACAAGCCATGAAATACCCCCTTTTCCTAGAAGAACAAACTATTTTATTCCAAACTATTTATCTGCTGCTCTATGAAGTAGCAGAAGTAGATTCTCTTCTGTCCTGATGAAATGCTTGGTGAGGGGACTGGATCCAAGAAAATGTGCAGAGTTTTCTATTTAAAGTTCATGTCAAACCCAAGCAGTAATTAGGAACAGGCAAGAGAGGGCACAGCACAGAGGTCAGTGTGATGTACAGAGACACTGAGGTACCATGCCGTGACTGGTTTGTAATTTCCATGTACATCATGGCTCAGGGGAGTGGAAAGAAAGACAGCAGGAAACACTGAAAGCAAAACCCTCCTTCCAGTTGGATAAGCACAGTGGGAGAAAGTTAGATGTGCTTTATGGGGAATTCATCACGAGGATGATGAAAAGCAGCAGAGACAGAATGTAATAAGTCAGCAGTGCAGGGAAAAGGTACCCAGACAGGGAAGGGGCTGGAAACTGGAGACAAATGATGCTCAGTGCACCAGAAAGAGCCAGCGTGGGGGCACGAGGAGGGCAGCCCTGAAGCAATGAGTCAAGAAAACCATTGTCACCACAGCAAATAAAATACATTTGAACTGGAACAAGGAAGGCATCTGAAAGCAGCTGAGGTGAGATGCAGAGCTGGGACGTGCAGGGGTCTGTGCTCTGCCGTGCCAGGGTGGTGGGGGTCAGCCTCCTCCCAACACTCAGCTGCAGCAGGACTTACCTCCTCCCCTCTGCTGTTCCCACAGCACTGCACAAGAATTTGGGTAGTGTCCTAAGGATATTTTGTGCTGAGGTCCTTAGATTTATATACAGCTTCAGCCCTTACTGGAGATCTTTGCAAACACCCTACTGAGGAGCCCTGTGTTTCAGAGGGCACCAGGTGGACTCTGCTCCACCCTGGTGCCAGGCAGGCAGCCAATGACAAGCAGAAGTCACTGGCTCCAGGTCAGCCTCTCCTCTCCCTCTCCTCTCCCCTCCTCTCCCAAGCTCATGGCTGTTACAGTCATAAGACCCAGTGCCTGAGATGATTTGGGTGGGAAGTAAAAGATAGCTGGAGGTAAAATATTAACAGCTGTTCTTGCAAGGTGGGGCTGCTGCAGGCCACAGGTCAGAGAATTTAAGATGACCAAGTGTGATGGGGATCAGAGGGAAGAAGGTGCCTTAAGCCTTGAAATCCCAGTTCTGAGGAAAGCCTTGTCTGCTTTCTGCTTCAGGAACAGAAATAACAAATACCTTTTTTTTTTTTTTCCCTGATGTCCCCTCCATCCCATCCTATCCCCAGCCTGTGTGTGATGCTGCCGTGGAAAGTAACACAGGCTTAGGACCATGCAGCCCTTATATCTGTTTCAGCCTGTTCGGTCCCCAGACAGAAGGTGCAGTTTGCCTGGCAGCCACACAGGAGAGCTCAGTGCCAATGCAGAAGACTTGGCATCCATGATCTTCCAGCACTGACTCTGCTGTGTGTGACTGCCTTGCTCTGCATGTTGGGATCTCTGAGGGAGATGCTGACATTTTCCAAGTACTTTTCAAACCAAGAGGCTCTAGTAGAGACCATCAAAAGAAGCAACTCCAGAAACAAGGAGCCTTCTTCTCTATGAAGGATACCCCCTTACTTATGAGGACCCTTTAAACACACTCCCTGGAAACAAACAGGTACAGAGGAAGTTGCACCGAAGTGGCTTTTCCTGACGTGCTCTGCCTGCTCTTGCTGCCAAGGTGAGCTGCCCTGAGCAGGCTGCCAGCCAGGAACAGTCCCACTGGGCATTCCATACCTCTCTGGAGTATGAGCTATGTCCAGCAACGCTGTTCCTCTCCAGCAAGAAGTGACGCAGGGACGGTCCCGCTCTCCTGAGCATGCCACAGCTCCTGCTGTCTCACTCCTACAGGCACAGACCTGCAATTCCCCGGAGACAAAGGAGAGGGCTGAGACAATTGCTCCACAGGGTTAAAGAAGATATCTATCTGGGATGGGGCAGGCCCAGACACAAAGCAGAGCTTGTTCTACCACAGAGAGGAAAAGACAAAATGAGCTGCTTTGTGTGTCCAACAGTGCTGGGGCTGTACTTTGTGCCCATGACACACAGAATCAGGATCACAAGGGCAACCACGACTTCTGCCTCCTCTCTCCCAATCTTCCTCCACTTTCCTCTGCACAGATGGGAATGGTATGGGCACCAGCAAGAGGGCATCCTCTGGGAATTTGGTACTCAGCATCAGCTTTCCATCAGTGTCACTGAGCCCAGGTAACTCTTGCCTCTGCCCTTCCTCCCTTGCAGCACCTTCACCTTCCTGGCCCATACAGAGAATCTCTGGCCTCTCAGCTGCTGCAGTTCTGGTTTAGTCACAACTTTTATTCCAATTTACAGGATGTCATCTTCTATCTCTAAAGTGATTTTGGTGATTATCTTTCCTTCAAGGCCCCGAACAAATTAATTTCTATGTCTAAAATGCAGCCTGTTCCTTCACCTCAGGTTCCTTCAACTATTCTACAGCATTACTTAAACATGCAGTATTGTAACTGAAATAAGGAAATGTTTCCTTAGGTACTTGAGATAAAAGCAATGAGGCTGGAGGATGCATGCACCTTTATTATGACCAGCCATTAATTAATTTACTTATCTGCCAACAAATTAATTAATACAGGTTTGAAGCTGACCAGCTCACAGGTAAGCTTTCAATACTCCTAAAGGTCACTTTCCATCCTTACATGCAGGATGCAAGTCCCCAGTGTCTGCATTTTTTGTTATTTCTAAAAAAAGTGCAAAGCAGCTGCCAGCTGAGACCAGTGGGGTTTCATTTCTGTTTGCCAAGTGGGAAAAAAATAGCACAGTTTATGGGAAAAAGGGAAGCCAGAGCATCATATTGCTCGTGACTATGAAATCTCCACCTTGTGCTTGCATGACACTGAGATGAGGGAGACACTGCTTTGGGGTGCAAAGCAAAGGAGTCCTGGAATGAGGGGACCTACCCTGCAAGACACAGAATCAAAGTGTGGCAGCAAAAAAGGCTTTATCAGATTGCAGCAAACTACAGAGCTGTGTAAGAGCTGTGCACACGGCTGGGGGCAGCAGCAGGGAGCAGCCGAGCGGGACACCGCTCGCTCTGGAAGGGTGCACTGGACTGGGCAGAGGATATCGGAGGTGACAGCCGGAAGGTCACCTCGGGAACTGGCCACTCACCGCCTCCAGCCCGCGGGTCGTAGCTCTCTCCTCCATCCCGGTGCTGCTCAATCCCCCCCTTGGCAGCTCGAGGGTGCACCCGGGAGGCTTTGGGGACACGGCTGTCCCTGGATGTGCCCCAGGAGGAGCGCAGGACCAGGGCGGCTGCAGGGCGAGAGCAGCAGCGCCAGTAGGAGCTGACACTGGGGACAAAGCCGCTGCCAGAGGGACATCGGGGACAAAACCAACTTACATCGAGCTGCGCCGCGCTGCTTTACGCTGCAAAGCCTGGCACAGCCGCGCACGCTGCCCTGGCACACATCCCGCCTTCTCCTCCGCCCGAAAGGCTTCACATGCCGATGGGACTTCCTGGGAGGAGTCGCAGAGGCCGCAGGAAGGCAGGACTGGAGATCCAGCCCTGGTGGGGAAAAGCGCACCGGGAAAAGGCTCTGTGGGCTCCGAGCGGTTTGGCTGCCTGGGGAAATATCGCAGCCTGTTGTTCAGGTGAAAGCTCATGCTGGCATAACCATAGCGACATATTCTTTTGTGGTTTAGCTGTGTTATAAATGGCAATATAATACTGGCGTTCGCAGTTATGGATCAGCTTTTGCATGTTGTTGTTGGTCACAAGTATTTTGATATGCTACAATTTATAATTCCTTTTAGCTGCTTGTTAGTATAATATAATCTATCAGATGTACCATATAGCCTATATAAATGATAGTGTAATAAATAGATATTATATCATAGGCATTAGCGGAATACGAAAATAGAAACTATGCAATGTTAAAATGCTTTGATATAACTAATTCAGAAAATGGTATAAAACAATTATGTTGTTTTTCACATCTGTGAACTGGCCTCTCCAAGAGATAAGATAACAGTGACAAAAACCAAAGCACCAGAGAAGAATTTATTAACCCCTCTTATCAGAGAGTGAAACAACAGGATGGAACCACAAGAAGAAATAAAGTATATTGACCTAATCTACAGGATGTCATGCAGATAAGTCAGAGGTTAAAACCGAACAAAGGAGTCCTTGGAACATCAAAAACTCACAAGAATGTTGGAGTAATATATAAGCTCATGAATATGTATGTACTCCCAGTAATGTAACAGTATAGAGAGAACATTGTTTTAAGTTAAAGGTGTGTTCTTTGGCCGATTGCCAAAACCACCCCAGCACTGGATATTGTTCCTTTTATCTCTTATTTTTAAACTTTAAAAAATTCTAAAGCGTAAACTTTGTTTTTCACAGTTGTAAATACTTTAGCATGGCAATGGCAGGGAATTTCCCTTTGAGTGAAGCCTTCGGTCATTTTGAAAAATGAATTTTTAAGTCAAAATCCTCTCAAAAATTACATCCTGCAGGCTTAATATTATTAGAGAAGGGGAGGGGTAAGTGTAAGATCCTCCTGCCATGACACAGCCTAGAGCAGATCCTACAGCATTGCCTGACCCCTGGGCTGTGGGTGGCCAGGCAGCGATTTCAGTGCAGGAATGCAGGAGCTGAACTCTCCATCAGTGTTTGAGAGCTGACAGTTGCTGCAGTGAGGTGTTGAGAGAAAACTGCCCTCTCCTCCCTCTTCCTTTTGTGGCAAGGCTTGACCTGGACCGATGAGTCAGGTCGTGTAAGTCTCCTGAATAATTTCTGTCTCTCTTTCACAGCAGGAAAAAGTGAGCCATGGGGGAAGGAAGCAGCTGCATCCGCTGTGCCAAAGGTTCCCAATCCCAACCTGACATCCCACAGGCATCCCTGAGGTGATTAAGTAGGAGGGAATGTCTGCAGGGAGAGGAAAACACTGTTTTCTCAATTTATGTTTAACTCAAACACTGAAACAAACAGATGGAAGAAAAACTTGGTTCTGTAAGAGTGTTCGTGTCACATCCAGAGCCATCCAATGGCTCAGTGGCATTTTTTCCTGTGCTTTCTTTGCCCTGTCCTCCACCAGCCTTATGCCTTCCCTGGTTGCTGTTTGCCCCTGAACGGAGCTCGTTTGATTAGATATATTAGCAAAAAGCCAATTTGGCAGAAAAGTGGCCAATTTTCTGTCAGGTCCATCCATCCAGGCTCAGGGTGGATGTAAGGGCAAAAGTTCTGAAAGGAAAAAGAGATGTGGATAGAGAGAAAAAAGGATAGACACAAGCCCCCACCTTCTCTGTCAGGACTTAGACTTTATATTGGTCCAACAGTATCATGAAAGTTCACCTTAATTCCCCCCTGAAATTCAGCAGAAATTTCTGCATGAGATCAGAGATGTAAAGAACACATCTGACCTTGTACTTTTGACTGTAAAACTCAAGGAAAGTTATGGTCTTCTTTTTCTTCAGGTAATTTTAATTTAACAAATGCATCTGGACACGAACAATTCTTAATTAGCGTTGAGTAAAAAAAAAAAAAAAAAAAAAAAGGCTATTGCACAGATACGGGTCTATAGCTTTATGTTCTGGCACTGGGATCCCAGTTACTCTGGTATAGGTCCTGTGCCTGTGGCTACAGGAAGTTGCTAAGACTTATAATATTCCTAGAAAGCCACAGATACACTTATTTTATTGTTACAGACATCACTGGTGTATACAAGTTAAAATTGGCTGCACTTAACCACTCAGAACCGCCTGCTGTACACTAATAAAATCACAACGAATGCCTTTGAACCATCCCTTCTGAATTTAAAAAGAAATTATGCTTCACAGTGTCCTCCATTGCGTCAGACAAGTAAAAATAATAATAATTACCAATGAATCACTTTTTCCAGACACCACAAAAATCACAGCAGCCGAATGCTCTCAGCTCCGGCTGGAACTGAGGCGGCTCCTTTAAGTCTGACGCCATTTTGAACGTTGCCCGGCACAAAGATGGCGCCGCCGCCCTCACTCGCCTGTTCCCGCCCACCCTCTCCCCTATGGAGCGCGCCCTGCACAAAGATGGCGCCGCGCCCGTGTCGCCGTGCCCGCCCCTAAGATGGCGGCGGGACGGGGTGATGGTGGCAGGTGAGGTCAGATCCGGGGTGTGGCCGCTGCAGGCAGGGCGGACAAAAGGCGCCGGAGAGGCGTGAGGGAGGATAGGCGCCGCGGGCAGGTGGGTGCGGCGGGTTCCCCTCACAGCCTCGGCGGGCAGGTGGGTGTGCCGCGCTCCCCTCACGCCACGGGCGGGCTGTGGGGACCTGTCCCCCTGTGGGGCGGTGTCCCGGAGGGGATGGGGTGGGACGGCGGGTCGGGGGGGGCTTGGCTGAGGGGGCTCGGAAGCGGCGAGCAGGAAGGATTTGCTGAGTAATTCGGCAGCGATTCGGTTCCTCCGTGTGTCTCCGTCCCTGCTCTCACTCCGCCCGGAGCAGGGGGGTCCTTGCCCGGTCTGTGGGGCGAGGCAGGGCCGAGGTGTGCGCAGTGTTCCCCCAGCGAGGGGACGGCGCCGCTGTTTGTTACCTGCGGACGGAAGCGCGGTGGGATTTATTTATATCTCCCGGAGGATGTTTCGTTCTGTGTCCGGAAAGCCGCGGTGGAGTGGCGGGGGCTGGTGCTGAGGTGTGGTGGTTGAGGCTTGTGCCCATTGCCTGGAGCGGAGAGAAGGTCAGAGAGTCCTTTCCCCCTAGTGCTGCCTTTGCGGCACTGTGGTACGGCTAAAATGCAATAGCTTTGGTTTCCAGGGTGTTGCTTCAAAATCTGTCAACCCGAATGGTAACTTTGGGATCGAAAGGAATGAACCCTCCGATATGTTCAGCATTATGGGGTTGGACTTTCTCCCACTGATGTCTGTTCTTTTTCATTTCTCCCTGTTGTTGACACGATGCTCTCCGATGTTCTGCAGTCCTCTCCTATATGGCTGGGAGGCTGGATGCTTGAGAGATCCCTGTAAGGATCTGCTCCCTTGCCTGCTTTCCCATGCCCCATGCTGACATGCAGGAAGCAAGGAAAAAACCCTAGCCCTGTTGTAATTTTTGTTGATGGTGCTAAACTGCTTCCGCTTCAAGAAGATCCCTGTTGTGAGGGAAGGGGGCAGTTGCTTGAATCAGGAGTGGTTAGGAGTGTGATCTATGCTTTCTGAGACTCCTGATAGTAACATTTAAAGTGGATCAGGCTTTTCAGACTAGAAAATAAACAGTAAACTCGTCCCTTTCCCTATCTGACAATGCTATGTTATTCTGTCTCTACTTGTGTAGGCTTAGTTTTGATATTAGTATTCAGCATCTGTATTGGCTGGGTCTGCAACTCCTGCTTTTTGGTAACTTCTGTTGGAATAACAGATGCTGGAAATTCCTTCCTGCTAAGTTTTACTTGGCTCCTAGTGTTCTTGCCATGTTTCTAGGTATCAGCATGTCTCTTTCTGGCTTCCAGTGACCCTCTGAGTTGTTTGTTGCTTCTTAGATACTGTTTGCTGAGCTTTTACATGTCCCTCTGTGAACTCAATCCCCTCTTTTTTGCTGATAATCTGTGTTTCATTTCAGGGAAACTGTTCCCATGGCTTGTGGGGAGTGCAGCGCTTCAGCACTCGCTCGGGATCCAGCACGTAGGAATATCAGCCACTTCCAGCACAGACAACTGACGTGCAGATAGCAGAACCCTGCTGCAAGGTGAGGGCTCTGGGCCAGCTCTGAGTGGTCAAGCCAAAAAAAAAGAAGAAAAAAATCACCAGAGTCCTGCTTAACCATAGATGCCAAGCACAGTGCATGAGATAATTGATATGGAGGAAAGGTGGTTGGTCAGATGGTGGTGGGGAGAGTGGTGGTATTTAATTGTGATAATGTTAATTAAATTCTGGGAGCCCTTAGCCAGCTTGGAGATGACAAAGAAGCTGAGCCTTGTCCAAAGAAGAATATAACTGTAAATAGTCACCCATTAAACTAACTCCTGGCCACGTAAACTCTGACTTCTCACTGCACTTAACAGTAAATACAGAGGCTACCCCAAAAATGTTTTGGTGACTGCTGCCTGAAAGGAATGCAGCTGAGAAATCAGAGGTGCTGTTGGGTTCGGTGGGTGCCGTTCCATTTCCCGTGGGATGATGTTTGTCCTCCTGTGTAGGCGTCTCCAAGCAGCTTTTCCCAGTGCACTCCCCAGCCACCTGTGTGGGTGTCAGTTAGGCAATGGCAGAAATTAGTTGCAGGAATCTCCCAGCGTCCTTGGTTCTGCACTGGGACAGTGATTAAAGGGACTGCAGAATTCCGTGCCCATCTTCAGGAGGGGAAGTTCTGTCCAGCTTGGCTGTGTTCTGAGCAGGGATGTGCAGTGGGTTAATTCCAGAATAGAAGAAACCTCTAAGGCTTGTCTGGTGTTCTGGCAGTTCACCAAGGTTTTTTTTTTCTTGTCACGGTATTTGAAAACTCTTTGAATTCTTTTAGGTCAAAGACAACATGCATAAATATTTCCTTAAAGCATGCCAGAAGCCATGTGTTAAAAGCTAATGTTGCCACGCTTGAGATGTGAGTGCCTGAAGCCTTCCAGTATTGACTTTCTGAAGCTGGTTACATTCTAGTAACTGCTGCAGGCAGTCAGAGAGATGGTCTGTGGTTTGAGGGTCCCTGATGCTATTTAAAAAAATTAAATAAGCAGTGGAAGTCACATGTATCAAATTATTGCTGTGTGAATAGAGCAGGCTTTTTAGAAGCCTTCCTGTGCTTCTTCCACATCCTAAAGGTTTTATTTCAGTAGAGTACTCCAGAAGCAAGCCTTTTTATGTTTAATTTAGCTTAACTGGTATCTCAGAAAAGAGAGGGGCACTATTTGGTGAGTGGTGCTGGAGAAGGGTTTATTAGGATTTTTGTGTGGGGATCATTAAAGTGAGGAGGGGTGTGCACATCTATTGTTTGGGTAATGGTTAAAATTCAGAGTTTTCAGCTGCAGTGTGGTGAGTCTCCCATTATGCATTTTTACAAGTGTTTTCAAACCCAGCCTCAGTTTAGGATATGCACACTAATACTGAGCAGGCATTCAGCAGTCTACATGTTTTGGAGAGTGTATCTTGAATGCTTCCAAGCAGATTTTTCTTAAACAACTGATGTGGTGCATGTGTCTTGTATTGCTACTAGAAATTCAGTTCCTATGGCTGGGTTATATCTGCCCTTCCTGCTGCTCTGAAACTGCTTTTGAAACTAAAAGCCATTCAGTCCTGACCCCCGTGCTGAATAACAGTGCTGCCCTCACCTTGTGTACCAATCGTTGTTAACATCTGCTATAAAATTACCTTGGCAATTCACAAAGCTCCTCTGGTGACTGCTGCTCCTGTAGCTTCAGGCTGCTTCTGTGCACAGTAAAGGATATGTACTGTACTGGTTAACAGGTTCTCCTTTAGAGCTGTGATTTTATCAGGCCTTGATGCAGGGTGAGGTGGTCTGTTCTTTATTAGCTAATACAGTCAGAAAATGTTCTGAGCTGGAAGTCAGTTTGGAGCTGGTGGTCCTGAGGGCAAGCCGTATAGGGAATCTATGAAGAGATACTTGCTCCTCTTTGCTCATACTGGGGCAAAATATTAGTGTGCTGATAGTTTGTCTTAATAATCTTGCATTGCTCTTGTCTGTGTTGTCTTTCATCCTGACAGGCTCATCTCTTGGAGCTTGAAAATAGCTGTGGTAACACGCATGGATTTGTGCATGTTGTGACAGTCTGTCAACAATGAATTAAGTTATCCTCGCTTTTACACACTTGAATTTAGTGTTGATATCTTATCTGTTGTTAGTTATGCTAAAGCTCTGCACTGTCTGCCCTTCCCACAGTGAACTGAGAACAGCTGGTTCCTCCAGCTCTCAGTGCTGGAGTTGAGTGCTGAAGAGTCCTCTCCTGCATCTGGTGAGGTGCTTGGAGCTGTTCTGGTTTTCTTGAGTAGTTACTAACAGAATTAATTCAATCACTTGTATTAGGCAGTACAAGGGACTACTTCATTGTGTCCTGTTGGAAGAAGCCAGTCTTTTCCAAGACAGCTATAATGCCCTGTCCTTGAAGTATTTTTGTTATGGCAAAGAAAAAATTAATTTTGGATAGGAAGCCCGTGGCCATGTGCATTCATAATTTATAAGCTGACACAGCCATTTTGCTCTGGTTCACATCAGTGTTGCAAGTCATCTGATGGCACTTAAATTTACACCACCAGCACACAGTCCCTGCCCCAAGTGTCAGTGATGCTGGTAACTGCAGGCTGTGCTCAGTTCTGTGCAGCTGGGGCAAAACACTGTCAGGAGGTAGAAAATGTGGCAGGCCAAGCCAGGTCTAGCATGGATTGTTCTGGTTGTGCAGCTGTTTTTCCCTGTACTTGTCAGGACATGCATGTTTGTGTGATGGTAAACAGGAGCTGTTGCACTAGACTTAAGACTGACAGTCTTGCATCTGACAGAAAGAGTCAACTAATGGGTAGCTGTAAAGATGATAAAATACTATCCCTATTGTAGGTGGATTATTCTTTTTAATGAACTTCAGTAAAAGACGATGTCACGCAGTGAATTCACTTCATCCTGCTGTGTCTTGTGGCTTGGGTGGGGCTGAACGTTGTGAAAACCACCTTACCCTGTTTTCTCAGTTTTGGGTTCACTGCCTGTTCTGCTGAGAGAGGAGTGTAAGTTCTGGCAGCTGCTGTTCCACCACTCTCCTTGTCTAATGGTAAATGACCCTTTTAACTTGACATGGAATCAGAGTGGTTTGGGTTGGAAAGGACCTTAAGGATCATGTAGTGATCATGTTTACTTCTCTGCCTCAGATGTCCCACAGGATGGGTTTATCTTTTTAAAGCAGAAGGGGCCTGATGCAGGGATGATGGTTATTTAGGGCTTTGGCATCTGGCTTCACTGCTGGTTTTTTTCTAAGCAGCAAAGGACAAAACAACTTGAGTTGTTCCATCTCATGTCTTGGGCTTTTCCAGTTGATCACGTGTATGTCCTTGAGCTTGGAAGGTTTTCTGAGGGGTGCCTGAAAGCAGCTCTGTTTTCAGCCTCCTTTTTTTTTTTCCCCCCCTCTTAATTCTGGACCTAATAAACATGGGGGAGGAGAAATATAAATTCCCAGTCCCATTTCTGCCCAGTAAGCCCTTGCATTTCCTGATTTTTGAACAAAGAGCTCTGTGTAATGCCCTTCTTTAGGATTTCAGGTGGCAGCTTGCTGAGGAGGGAAGCTCTGCTCTGTTGTAAACTTACTGTAACGTGTTGTAGCTCGTTAATAATGAGGGCTATAGTCTTGAAAGCATCAGTGCTTTTATTTCCTTTATCCACCTCTGATGCTGTCAGCACCTGATTAACTCCCTCTTTCTCTGGAATTCTGAGAGGTAAGAAATTCTGTCAGCAGGGTTTGACTTGTGCTTTGCAGTCCACAATCTTAAAATGAAATCAACTGGTAATTAAAAATACGTGTAGATGAAACTAAAGGGTTGTAAGATTCAACATAAAGTTCATCCACATCTACTTACCCAGAACTGTTTTGTGAGACTGATTGCTTTGAAAGCTGCATGTGACTAGAGGTGAGGATTTTCTTCAAATCAGGGAGGTTTGTGCATTCTTGTGTGTGTCCTGAGGTTGTGCATATAAGTGCTTTTTGGCCACTAGCTTTGTCAGTAACAGAATGGCCAACAGGAAAGAGGAGGCTCGGTAAAGTATTCAGCAATGATGAGTCAAGCTGACAAACTGACCAGTGAAACAGAACAGTGATGTTGTTTCTGTTCACTCTGTCCCGAGCTGGATGTGCTGGTCAGCAGCTGCAGGCAGGAATTTGAAGCACTGTTCAGCTAGGTGTTTGTTGACAATAGGTCAATCTTGAGTTTTTGAAATTAAGTGGTTTTGGGTAGAGAAATTGTCCAAATCAGAGAATAGTTACTCTGTTAATACCTGTGGTTTGTGGGAAGCATTCATGCTCTCAGCTCTGTCAGCCTTTAAGCAGGTACTTGCTGCTTTTATGATGTCTGTCAGCTAGATAAGTTTAATCTTGTTTCTGACTGGTTTTACTGTGTAGGTGTGGTTTGTTCAGAATGTCTCTGTTATTCCAACGTGAGTGATTCTCTTTCTCCTCCAGGTGTGTTTGGTAAAACATAGGATTAATACTTGGTGATGCTTATGGTTGGCTGAAGGCTGGGTAGGTTTGGCAGGCTTGGTTATATAACCCTGGAACTGCTGTTCCTTCACTTGGATCAGCCTGTTCAGCCTTAGTGGGGAGGCTGTAGGTTTGTGCCCAGCAGGCTGAGGCAGGGTTGGTCCCTGATGGGATGCAAATCTGGATCCAGGTGAATTTGCAGGCCCTGAGGAGGTATGTAGTAGCCAAACATAGCTAATATAACATAGTGTAAATATTTCAGGAGCATATTTATCTAGGCTAGATTGATCCTGTTGTATGACAATGAGGCTTTAGCAGATCTTCTACTGAACAATCTCAGATGTTGCTGCTCTAAACTGTCCTGAGGTGGTTCTATACTGGATATAGAAAAGCTCAAAGTAGCATTGCTTGATGTAGCTGAAACCCTCTAATGTCAAGTCATTTCTCATGGGGCAGGGGATGAGGGATTGCTCAGGGACTGTGTGGTAGCAAGGAAAGGTCTGTGGAATGCAAAACTTGAAACATCTTTGAGATAGTCAATTGTAAGATTTCCCCCCCTTTCACCCCCTCCCAAAGCCTGTCTGTTTAATTATACCCTTGGAAAATTTACTTTCTTATATGTCTGATAAGTTGACAAGAGTTTAGGCAGAAGTCTTGATGTATCAGCTTATGCAAGTTTATGAAGTCAACTTGTCCTTAAACTTAAACACTCTTTCAAGAGCTCAGTATTGATGTCTTCCCTGTGGCAGAAATAACTTCACTACAAATACATTGCCTGTTCCTGAGCTCCTGCAATTTGAGGGATATACAAAGGAGCTTGGATCCTTCTTCACCAATGCTGCTCTGACACTGAACTTCCTTTTCCATAGCTGTTCCTGCCCATAAACCCGGTCACTCAGTTCAGGTGTTCTGTGCTCAGCCCTTGGTGAGGCTGTGTGATAGAAGTGGCTTGGCAAATAAAGCTTCTTCACAGTGAATATTTTGCTGCTGACAAAGTATCCTGGAATCCAAGTCTTAAAAAGAGCAGAAGCTTGAAATCTCCTGTGAGCTTGTCCTGGGGATTGTGGTCTGCTCTTGGTCACAAGGGAGGTAACTTTATTTCTGGCCAGCTCTCGTTATGCAAGGATTGCTCCCAGTCCCATGTAAATCTCTCTGTTCTATTGCCCATGTTGGGAGAGTTGGTGTTCCCTCTACATGTGTGTTTTCTTCATGTAGAGTGGTGGAAATCCCAGTCCTTGTGGGAAGAATCCTTTTGTGCATAAGAGAATCAAGTGACACAGATGACCCCTGAGAATTTGACTTTTAGTCTGCTGTTGTCAAAACTGCTCTAATCCAGCATGTAGAATGTTGCAACAAGAATTGTGTTTGAAAGTGATTACAAGATGGAGTTCACAAAATAAAGGTGACATTTGATGACAAGATACTTGGTTCTGATGTAGAACCATAAGGAATTAGACTTGGATTGTGTGCACAGGGAATCTGGGTGAGGGAGGATGTGACTTTCCCTATCTACTTTTTCAAGTTTTTGCTGAGTACTTTTCCCTTTTACTGCAGATGCTGGGAGTAAGATTAGATAAGACATAGTAAATTCCAGCTCCTGCAAAGGTGGCCCCTAGTTTTATTGTTCCCCTTGAATGGGGTCTCCACTGCTGCCAGAAGTGGGAATTTGCTGTCAATGTTCTTTTCTTCCTCTAATGCCCCTGTCATTGTTCCTGGGAGGCAGGAGATTTCCTGCTCCACCCTGTTAATTGCTGACACTGAACTGTAACAGGTTCTTGAGGGATGCTCATATTTTTTTTTAGCTGTCTTGTAAGTGCACAGTGTAAGGGGGGATTTCCTACCCCATGTAACTGGTAGGCAGAATTAGGGAGCCAGCTGTGCTAATTTTTTTGGCTTCCTTCCTACATATCCTGAGCTAGAAATCAAAGTGAGTAGAAGGTTAATTTCTTGCGACAAAGAATTAGGAATTTTCTGGATTGAGCAAAATGAGTAAACCCAGCACTACAACTCATGTTTGCAAGTGTCCTGAATTCCTGAAGAGAGATCATCCCAGTTTCATAATCCTACTGTGAAGGGTCTGATATTTTCGGCATGTTTCTCTACATAGAGGGATGAAGGAGGAAGCAAGAAGGATCTTTGAGGAGAAGAGGTATTAAGGCAAGAGGAAAGAGATAAACATGTTTTTTCCCCTTGATATGGAGTAGAAGGAGTAGGTTCTTCCATGAATAGCTGTTCAACTGCTGAATTCATTTCAGGTATTCTGGTGTGTAGAGAGAGCTTCTATACCCTGCTTTATCCTGCAATTATTGTTTCTGTAGTAGGCACAGACAGCTTTTCCTAAATGTATCTCACACATGGGCTCTTCCCTCCCTGAGGCAGATGTATTCTGAGGAGGAAGCTGAAATGCCTTGCCTAGGGCTTGCAGCAAGGTAATAACAGGGCTAGGAGGGAAGCTTTGAACATCTTGTCACTCTTCTCTGGCTGCTCAGGTGCTGTCCAGAAGAAGCTGAGCTTTGCCTGTTCCCTCCCCTCTGGATCCTCATTTCTCCTGCCCTGTTCAGTGCAGTTCCTCCTACAGAGGTGTGTCAGCCACTTCTTAGGGGCTCTGCAGTCCTACAGGACATTTTTTTCCTCTGACAGTGCACTAGATGGCTGTTTTCATCCCTTGTTTGTGACTTTACTGGTCGATCATTAATAGATTTGCTGTTCCTTGTTTTACTGAATTTCTAGAACAGGTAGTGCCACTTTTTTTTCCCTCAAAATCACCCACTCAAAAAAATCCCAACCAAAACCAACCAACCAAAAAAGGTGGAATTTCCCCAGTCTATATTTGTGATATTCTAATGTAGTGTTGGACCTGGATGGGGAGAAGGAAAAACATTACTTCAGGAATGGTTTTCATCTATCAATCTACCACCTGTAGTTGCTTGAAACCCTCCCAAGTAGCACTGAGTCAAAGCTGTTGTTGGACTATTTATTGTTGTAAACAGCAAAGCAAAGAATAGAGTTCTGTATTTAGTGTCTCTAGGGAATGTGGTGCTTTTTGAGTTGGTGTTAGGAATGGCTTTTTTTGCAGTTTGGTGATGAAAGTTAATTTAAAATAAAAACTTGAATTCTACCGAAGAATGTGGGCATCCCCTCCAGCCCCATCACAGAAGGCTTTGTCCCAGCCAGTGATATTGAGCTTTCAGCCCCCCAAGACTTGTTGGACTGTCTGTATAAATGAAATGTTATGGCTTGGAGTAACATGATATAAAGGAGGAAATGAAAATTCAACTTGAATTGTGTAAGTTTCAAAATGACTGAAAGATTAGTGCTTGTCTTGTTTCTGAACTTTGCTACAAGGATGCTGTGGTATTACTGCTTTCTCACCATCACTGGAATGAGTTACAGTGACTCCATGTTCTTCTGTGTTACCTGTCAAATAGGGGAATTTTGAGAGCTCCATTATCCCTGGATCAGTCAGGCTTTGGTGCTTTCTATGGCTTGTTGAAGAGCATGCTTGAAGTTTCATCTGCAAGTCTGAAGGACAGAACAAGCACTGCCATCAGGCCTGTGCTTCCCAGAACCTTTTGGTTTCCTTTGTGGCACTTAAATCCCAGCTGAGATGAACTTTAGGTGGGAGTGGTTGGTCAGAGAAGCAAATTCTTCGAAATATGTTTTCCCCTTTCTCTGTTTCTGGAGTGAGTAATGCAAAAACCCAGCTGCTACAGCATTTCAGTACTGAATTTATCAGAAGGCAAGTAGCTAATCTTTCCTTGGAGAATTAACACAAAGGAAGGAAGCCAAAATTACTTACTTGGAAAAGTCATGATGTTGAGCAATGTTTGTTCTCTTTTCCAGCTTGCTTTATGAATGTCATAATGAGTTGCATCAATGAAGTGGTTGGTTATAGGAAACATAACTGTATTGTAGATCTTTTTCCTTGCCCCTTCAATCTGAGAACCAGCTATATGCAGAATTTAATGTAGAAGCAGTAAGAAACCAATGATAAATACGCTCTGTTTGTAGATTTTATCACTTCTAACAGTGCTGGTAAATTCCTTCATCCCTGAAATAAAATCCCTTTATGAAACAGTAAATTTCCAAATACTGGTCTGGTCAAGGGCATTAAGTCTGCCCTGTGAGCTTTCTTTAAGTGCATGTTACCCCACAGACTGCTAACAATAAGTACCAGTTCTGAGGTTTTGTGACAATTTGTCTGTCAGGGAAGGCTGAACAAACTTCACTGCCTGGGCTGTAGCAAATGACTCACAGGCAGCCTCATTCATTTGTCTCACAGTTACTTGAAATTGTGTCTTGGCTAATCCCAGTTTTGCTATGCCAGCACTTAACATGGGTTTTCTCATGCCCTCTTGAAAGCAGAACAAAACCCTTTTTAAAGCTGTTTCTGGTTTGCTTCCAGGTGAATCATGATTCCAGTCACCGAGCTGCGCTACTTTGCTGATACTCAGCCAGCCTATCGCATCCTGAAGCCGTGGTGGGACGTCTTCACGGACTACATTTCCATAGTGATGCTGATGATCGCGGTGTTCGGAGGGACGCTCCAGGTCACCCAGGACAAAATGATTTGTTTGCCCTGTAAATGGGTTACCAAAGACTCCTGCAATGACTCTGCCAGGGGATGGACAGTGGCAGTCCCGGAGCGTACCTACTACAACACTAGTCTTGTTCCCTCTGCTGATTCGGGGCCGACAGGGATCCGATACGATCTGGACCGGCACCAGTACAACTACGTGGATGCGGTGTGTTATGAGAACCGTCTTCACTGGTTTGCCAAGTATTTTCCTTACCTAGTGCTGCTACATACCCTCATCTTTCTGGCTTGTAGCAACTTCTGGTTCAAGTTCCCAAGGACCAGCTCCAAGCTGGAGCATTTTGTGTCTATTTTGCTTAAGTGTTTTGACTCTCCATGGACAACGAGAGCATTGTCTGAGACAGTGGTGGAAGAGAGTGATACCAAACCAGCATTTGGAAAAATGAATGGTTCCATGGACAAGAAATCCTCCACAGTCAGTGAGGATGTGGAAGCCACTGTTCCCATGCTGCAGAGAACAAAGTCTCGAATTGAGCAAGGGATTGTGGACAGGTCTGAGACTGGTGTCCTGGACAAAAAGGAAGGTGAGCAAGCCAAAGCACTCTTTGAGAAAGTGAAAAAGTTCCGTACTCATGTGGAAGAGGGAGACATAGTTTATCGCCTATACATGAGACAGACCATAATCAAAGTAATCAAGTTCATTCTGATAATTTGCTATACTGTGTACTATGTCAACAACATAACATTTGATGTAGACTGTAAAGTGGACATTGAGAGCTTGACTGGCTACAGGATGTACCGCTGTGCTCATCCTTTGGCCACTCTCTTCAAAATCTTGGCTTCTTTCTACATCAGTCTGGTGATTGTCTATGGTTTGATCTGCATGTACACGCTGTGGTGGATGTTGAGGCGGTCACTCAAGAAATACTCCTTTGAGTCCATCCGGGAGGAGAGCAGTTACAGTGACATTCCTGATGTGAAGAATGACTTTGCTTTTATGCTCCATCTGATCGATCAGTATGACCCCCTCTACTCCAAGCGCTTTGCTGTCTTTCTGTCAGAGGTGAGTGAGAACAAATTGCGGCAGCTGAACCTCAACAATGAGTGGACTTTGGAGAAACTACGCCAGAGGATCACCAAAAACTCTCAGGATAAGCTGGAATTGCATCTTTTCATGTTGAGTGGGATTCCTGACACAGTCTTTGACCTCATTGAGTTGGAGGTCCTGAAACTGGAGCTTATCCCTGATGTCACTATTCCCCCCAGCATTGCTCAGCTCACCAGCCTTAAGGAACTGTGGCTCTACCACACAGCTGCCAAAATTGAGGCCCCAGCCCTTGCCTTCTTGAGGGAGAATTTGAAATCTCTCCACATCAAGTTCACAGACATTAAGGAGATTCCTCTTTGGATTTATAGCCTGAAGACACTAGAGGAGCTTCACCTGACAGGGAATTTGAGCGCTGAAAACAACCGGTACATTGTGATAGATGGGTTGAGGGAGCTGAAGAGGCTGAAGGTGTTGAGGATGAAGAGTAACCTCACCAAGCTGCCACAGGTGGTGACAGATGTTGGTGTGCATCTTCAGAAGCTTTCCATCAACAATGAGGGCACCAAGCTCATTGTCCTCAACAGCCTTAAGAAGATGGTCAACCTGACAGAGCTTGAGCTGATCCGGTGTGACTTGGAACGCATTCCTCACTCTATCTTTAGCCTCCACAATCTGCAGGAAATAGACCTGAAGGACAACAACCTAAAGACCATTGAGGAAATCATCAGCTTCCAGCACTTACATCGTCTCACTTGCCTTAAGTTGTGGTACAACCACATTGCCTACATCCCCATGCAGATAGGCAACCTGACCAACTTAGAACGCCTTTACCTGAACCGTAACAAGATAGATAAGATCCCTACCCAGCTCTTCTATTGCCGAAAACTTCGATACTTGGATCTCAGCCACAACAACTTAACTTTCATACCACCAGATGTTGGACTTCTTCAAAACCTGCAGAATCTGGCTGTGACAGCCAACAGGGTAAGTGAGCAAAGAGCTGAGGAAATAGCGCTGGCACTTCTGTTATCTGTGTGATTAAACATGCTACAATGGTCTGTGGTTACGACTGGCACTGCTTTTGTATCTCTCTGAGGGGTTTATCTAAGGCCAAACATTGCAGATAGCTCCAGGGCAAGTCTCTCTTCCAAGAGTCCTTGTTCTGTTGCTTTTCCTCTCTTAACAGTGAGACTACTTCCAAGTGCCAGTTGGAGGCTGTTTAGAAACCCTGCAAGTCAGTTGTTTCTCTGCAGTTGGAAGCATGTAATCTCTAGATTGACATCAGTTTTGGGCTTAAAATGGAAATCTGAGAAACTGTAGTCTTAATGTAAAACTATGTGCTTAAACATGTCTATTTCAGACATGTACATACACTATGGGAGCAGCCATGTAGGGAATGCATCTCTGGCTTACAGCTTTCCTTAGAGTACTTTGCATTTGCAGGGAGTACTCCATAGTTTGGTCTTGTAAATGTGTGCTTTTTGTTTCAGTCTAAGTGCAGGGCAGATTACAGAGGATGACCAAGTGTGCTCTACTGCCTGATTACCATAAGCTGTTTCTTGGTTTGTGTTGGAGGATGTTTATTTGCTTAAGGCAAACTATACCTTTAACTAGTTTTTTGTTCCTTTGTTTAAAACTTAAGGAGACTTCAATTACAATTACTTAATTACTAAGGAGACTTCATTTACCATTTAACAAAGCTGAAACTTTCATTCATTCTGTCTGCAAATTCCTGGGAGACTCTCTTTTTCTCTTTATTATCACCTAAAATTGAAAGAGCCTCTAACATAAGTACAAACTGCAGACAGACATAATTAGGTGCTTCTGGTTTCTTCTGGGACCAAGCAGAATTGTCCTGGAGCAGCGCTAGTTTTCACTATCATACATCGAGGTCCTTCTTGCTATTGCCAAGATCTGTTCCTGGCTGAACACTGTCAGATTGCTTGTGAGAGACACAGAACAGCTTGAGTGTGGTTTGGCTTTTCACAGAAGTGCTCTCAAATCAAGTATTTAATTGCTAATGCATTTCAGTCTTAGGCAGGGTTCCTAAAACTCCAGCCATATTTTGAGGTTAGTGTCTGAAAGCTTGTGCCTCTGCAGACTAGGGACAGTCATTCAGCAATTCCAGCTGAACAGCTGCTCCTGGGGTTTCCTGACACTGGAGGGTTGTGTATCTGTTTGTGTGGGTGGCTGAAGCTCTGGTAAACGTTGTGGTATGTTACTGTTCAGAACTCAGATAATTCTGCACCATTTGCCTTCTGGCAGCCTTCCTAGTACAGCCTCCTAAGGGTTAATCTGCAGTGTATCCTCTGCAGTTTTGGGGTGGAGCATTTCTTGGATGAGAGGAGTTAGAGGCAGCTCTATTTCCTGCAGCACAGTGTGGCACCACCCATTTATCTCTGGAAAAAAAAAAAAAAAAAAAAACAACAGGAAGGCTGGAGGAGCCTTTGCTCTGTTGTGTTTGGGAACAAAAGGTGGTGAGGACCCCAGGGAACAGCCAACCTGTACCAGGTACCTGGGCAAGCCACAACTACTGGGGCTCTGACAGCCTGGTTACTCCCAGTAAATGGTGACAGCAAGAAACACAAGGACTGGTAGACTGGCACTTCCCAGGCCAGGAATTACCTCAAATGTCCTCTCCTAGCTTGGCAGTCCTAGTAAATAGAGACTTCTGGAGTTGGCTGGCACCACTGTCCTGTTCTGGAAAGCAGGCTGTTATAACACATTGCTTCCTTCCTAAACCAATACTTGTCCCTCAAATAACTCTATTATTTTCAAGAGTCTGTGATTATATGTTGCTGTTCACAAAACACTCCAGTACCAGTAACAATGACTGCATTGAATTGTCTTCAATTGGTCTGGTTTCATCTTGGCTTTTCCTTAGACTCCTCCTTGTTCAGAATGGATTACAGGCTAATTTAGCCACAAATGATATGATACATAATTTGAGTTTTAGAAAAGTCATGTTTGCTTTTAAAGGCAAATGATAACCTCCAAGCTGAGACTTTGGTTTCTAGCCTGGTGTTTGCTAAACCTTAGCCATAGAAAGAAATTATTTGGAAGGACTGGACTATTACAAGGATTTGCTAGAAATAAACCTTATTAAATTAGTGATTCATGGTTACCTGAAGGTGGTGCTGGGAAAGGTAACAGCTGGTGGCTTCGTTGTTGTATTTTGGCACTGTAAAAACCCCCTGTGAGTTGGAACCTAGAAAGTCTTTGCAGCGTTTCACAGCCCTACAGAAATAATGGAAGAAGATTGCCAGTTCCCAGGGCCAGGATGTTGTACCCATGTAGCCTCTGCTCACCTTACAACCCAACCAGAAGTCCTGATTAAATCCACTCTTTGTTCAGTCTAATGTCAACTGTAGAATGGCTTCTTAAAGCAAAGGAACTAAGATCCAGTGAGAGAATAAAGGATTTGGAATGGAAAGAAGCCAATACAGATGAAAGCATGTGACAGTACAGGCCAGCTGTGAGCAGGTTTCTGGTCCTCCAGTCCTGGCCTTGGACACAATACCTGCTTTAGCCACCATCATTGGTGATCTCTTGTAACTAGTGCAGTGTCTGAAAGAGGAATCCATACAATCATAATGCTGGAAGCACTCAAAGCAGGAAGCTCAAAAAGCAGGAACTCAAGGGAGAAGTGGATGATTGAAAACAATGACTCTGTAAGCCTTGGAGCTTCGTGTTGGCTTGTTGGTCACTTGTGAGGATGTGTCCGTGTCTGCTGGTGACTTTGCCTGTGATTGGTTTCTTTTTTTCAGATTGAGAGTCTCCCACCAGAGCTGTTCCAGTGCAGGAAGCTGAGGACCTTGCACCTGGGAAACAACGTGCTGCAGTCACTGCCCTCCCGGGTGGGAGAGCTGACGAATCTGTCACAGATCGAGCTGCGAGGGAACCGCCTGGAGTGCTTGCCCGTGGAGCTGGGGGAGTGCCCGCTGCTGAAACGCAGTGGGCTCGTGGTGGAGGAGGACCTGTTCAACACCCTGCCCTTGGAAGTCAAGGAGCGCCTGTGGAGGGCAGACAAAGAGCAAGCTTGAACCCCTGAGAAAAGGGAAAAGCCTCTGATCAACTAGAAGGAAGCAAAAGGCCATTTCAGTCCCCTTTCACCCAGATGCTCCCCTTTCTCCACTCCAATCACTATCAAACTGGCCAAGGAGTCCTTGACAAACATGACTCTGAATGAGTCAGCTTCTTGCCTCAGATGCAGGATGGGGGAGTCTTGGGATCAGGATAAGGATCAAGACAGATTAATTGGCCTCTGAGCAGAGCCCGGGGGAATTAAAGGTGTCACTGTTCTTCTGGACAGGAATTGGGGTGAGGTAGATGGTGCTGGTGAGAAGAAATGACCTTTGAATGGAGGAGGAAATCAATGTGGGGATTGCTGCATTACACCTAATAGGGCCTATATGTGTCAGGGACCGAGGGAGTCCAGTGTCCTGCAAGCAAAGATCAAGAGACAAGGAAATCTCTTGAACCTCCATCTGTGTGACAGCTGGTACTGCTCCCCTCTGACTCAGATTCAGTCAGTGAAGCCCCAGACTGGGGTGGGATAGGACACAGACAGCTGATTTTATCTAGATGCTGGCATTAGGATTTGGGAGATAAACATCTCGCAGCTGCTTGAAGGCAGAATTTTTTTTTTACTAATTTTCTTTCCCCTTTGCACACTCCTTGCCTTCTCCTCTGCCCCTGGAGAAGGAACCAAACTATCTGCTCCTTTACGATTGCACTACTGTAATGGTTTCAAGTCACTTGTGCGGGTGAGTAGATCACAGCATCCTTCTCCAGCTGATGTCCTGGAGGCACTAACTGACACAATTCCAGAGCTTTAGCTTGTTCTGAAATGGATGGTTATAGTGCAAGTGGGAGATCTGGATAAAAAGCAGTTGGACTGTCTAATCTACTCTCAGAAGCATCGAGTTGCTTCAGGATCTGGCTTTTAGTTCCAAGCTACTTTTTAATTGCTGGTATTTTTTGCATATCAAGCAGGAATGTATAACTGGCCAGTGTGTCAGGGGCTCTCATGGGGTTAGAGAGGAAATTCAGGTTTCCTCTGAACCTCTTGTCCCCCATCCTGCCTTCCCTCACAATTAAGTTGTTAAATTAAATTATTCGTTGCTCTGACAATGTTTTTCATGGGTGAAGTCTAGAGAGCTGCTTGATTGTTCTCTTCTGTTGTTACCCTCACTTTAACAGCTGTCAGTTCCTGTTACACCTTTTGACCTAAATAGGAGGATGATGCTGATTGAACCTGGTGCTGGAAAAGAAACCTTGTCCTCCTGTTTCTTCCCTTTTCATTCTCAGTGTTGAGGAGGAGAATGAGAATCCTCTGTGGACTGAGCTCTTTTGGCTTCCTGGAACAGAGCAGCCTTTACTGAAACAAGTTTGACCTGTTTGGTAGTATTTGACAAAAAACCCCTCAACCTTCTGGGCTGGCAGAGGTAGATAATGTGTAACAGTTACTGATTATCCTGTCCTTAAGGTGGGGTGGTTAAGATGCCTCCAGGACACAAAGGTCTTTGTTTTTCCATCAGAAGGAAAAGGAGGTACCTGGACCTATAGGTCCTGGTTGTAACATTCTGCATCAGACCAACAGGTCAGCTCCAAGGTGCAGTGCTGCAAGCTGGGGTATAAGAAGCTTGGAGGCCTCCCTTGTGTACAAAGAGGGAAGCTGCATCCAGCTCCAGAGTGATTCCTGACAAGCTGCCAGAGAGTGCCCTGGCTTATCACCTGGCTTGTGGTGATCCCGTGGATCTTGGGGCAATAAGGCACAGTGTGGCTCTCTTCATCAGATGTAAGATATGAAATATATATATACTAAATATGCTGAAACCATGAACAATGTTAACTGGACTCTGGATTTATTGATGTTCAGATGCTTAAATAAAGCTACGTTAAAA
This sequence comes from Acrocephalus scirpaceus scirpaceus, assembly GCA_910950805.1. Lineage (NCBI taxonomy): Eukaryota > Metazoa > Chordata > Aves > Passeriformes > Sylviidae > Acrocephalus > Acrocephalus scirpaceus. The sequence continues at coordinate 5,829,749 of OU383790.1, read as the reverse complement.
TCAGGAGATCTGTTTATAAAACTGCTTTTAAGAAAAATGTAAATCTTGCTTCCCTTAGTCCATTCATTACAAAACGTCTAAACAGTCCAGGGGATAATATAATTAAATCTCTATCTGGGAGGCAAGGTACTGTAAAAGCTTTTCTGGCTTCTAATAGGGTTAGTGTCTTGAAATTGTATTAGAGCTGGGGCCATAGCTGAAAGGATGGGGAAAGACTGATGTTGATTGGATTGTATTTGTATTTGCCTGAGCATTTTGGATCACAGAAAGGAAGGAAAATGCTAGGTGGGCTTTGCTTTTGAGTAAAGCAGGAATGGCTTCAGGCTTAGCTACAGAAATGCTGTTTTCCAGTCAGTTCACTGTGATGGATGTGGGGGCTGTTTGGATGGTGAAGGAAACTTTTTTCCTTAGTCTGTGCTAAAAGAGCACTGGAGAGAAATAGCCACTGAATGGAGATGTGGACTCTGTTTGCTATTCAGGGCCACTGGGTGACTGTTTTATTACACGTGTTTTAGACAGGCAGGGCTGAAAGGGCAAAGCACCCCCTGGGAGTTTCACCTGGCTCACAGGAGCAGTGAGATTTCTCCAGGGTGTCTAGATTGGAGATGAGTGCTTTGACTCTTGATTCCAGGTGTGGTCTTAGTTATACAGCCTAAACTTTGCACAGCTAGGTTAGAGTTTCTGTAAGCAGCTCCTGAAAGTGTGCTGCAGTGCTTCTAGAAGCTTGCAAGCCTCCTGAACAGCTCTGTATCCCAGCAGGATGGGTGAACAACAGGCTGTTCTGCCAGAAGGGAGGGACTGCCTTCAACTCCTGACCAAGTCACAGTGCTGTGCTCCTGCTGCTTCCTGGGTAGAGACTGCCCTGGGCCTGAGGTGTGCAAAGCAATTGTAAGACAGGCTGGTATTGATCATGCATGAAAACACCAGCTTTGTGCTGCTTTTGCAATAATCCAAGCTTAACTCTCTTGGTTATGGCTGCTGGGACTTCAGAGCTCCCTGTGTGGCAAAATGGGGATGAGCAGTCTGATAATGTTCTGTACTGGAAACACAGGTGACACAAATACATTGTCACTCTGAAAGAAAGCAATAGGTATTATTTACTTCTGATACATGCTGCTTGGTCTCCCTTTTGATTCCAGAATCAGTCTTGTATGATGAGATGGAAAGAGCTTTAAAACTTCCAAGGATAGGATCTAGACCATGAGTCCTGAACATGTTTATGACTGAGGGCTGTTACAAAACTCAGCCCACAGCAGAGCGAGTCACTTCCCAAACTTTTCTGGATTGCTCATTCTGTGAAGGGTGTCCTTACATCAGCAATCCATCCTCACTTGCAAGTATTCAATCCATGAATATTCTGTATTTTCCTTCAAGTTCCCATCAGACTGAAGCTTAGGGGGTTTATTTTTGATACAGATCTGTGCATTCACAAAAAGCAGTCTGTTTAAGCAGACAATCACTGCCCTGGTCAGTGTCTTGTTCTCTTGACAAGCTTTTCAAAACAGTAGCAAACTAGATTATTTATTAGCTGTTAAACCATACAGCAACATGAATTAAACCCACCTGTTTCCTTAATAGCACTTCTGAGCTGAACAAGTTCTTGGAGAACACAAGGATGCTCATCCCATGTTAGGATTGAAGGTTAGTGACATGCACTTTACCTTTCCTGCTAAATACCCCAAAAAGTGGTAAGTTGCAATTAATTATTTTGAACCAGCTGAAAGGCAAGGAATACCAAACCTATTAAATGTGTAAAATTGTGTTGTACTCTGACGCTATGCACTGGAATGTTAGCTGAAGTTGTTCTGTTTTTCAGATCACTTTCTGTTTTTATTATTTGATCCCCAGTTAATTCAGCAGCTGGAAGTAATTTACTCTGTCAGTTTGAGTAGTTAAATAGCTGTTACAGGTATCTTTCATGATGTGCTGTTTTTTCATATAAATTGTCACTTCTTTTTAATATCCTACCTCATTTTTTATTTTTTTCTTATTACCATTTATACACTCCATTTAGCTCACTCCATTTTAGTTAAAGTTCTTGGTGTTCATTACTGTAAATAGTATTAAGTGGCTTTCTGTTATTGAACCACATGAAGTCCTCTTCTTTTTTTTTTTTTTTCCCCTTTAACAATTGATTCTAGGAATTTTGAGAACAATAACACATCCTTTACAGAGGAGGAGTTGTCTGGAAAAAAGTTTCAAATTGTATCGATTCCTAGGTTGTGACATTGTTTCCTTTCCTTACCTTACATCTTTTCCTGCTTTAGAATGGAACTCACATAGTTTGGGTTCTTTGGATTTTTAAACTTTTTTTTGGTCCTCCTTCAGGGGAGAGGAGTAACTTTTTTTCCCCCTCATCATTAGCTATGCCTTCTCTAGAGATCTCTTAATGTAACATCTCCCCAGAGGCACTTGCTCCCTGGAGTGTATTTGTAGCAGTGCCTGCCTGAAGCCAACTCATCCCTTGGATTCTTTTTCTTTCAACCATGGAGAGATTTCCCAACTTCTGGGGTGACTTCTCACTGCCAGACAACATTTTCATACTGTAAGCAGAGTCACCTGCTCTGAAAGTCACCTAAGGTAAGGCTGTGGGGATGCTGACTAGTAAAATTATTGCTTAAACTTCACTTTAAAGTTTTTTCTTCTATTTTAACCCTGCTGTTTGGCCACAGTGGATAATGTACTTTTCCTGAGCATGTGCCAAAACTGTGTGTTTTCTGTCCTACCTCATTCTAACAGTGTACAAAGCACAACTGGAATGGGGCAGGATTATTAAAGGTTGATTCAGACCCTTCTCCCTCCAGCTGTGGCAGTGGGTTAATATTCAGCTACTTTGGGAGTATGAAATCCTCCAGAAATCTCATATCCAAAGTAGCAATACTTGAATTGCTGGATCCCAGTGGCAAAGGTCAACTTCATGTGAGTTCACACAAAGGCTTAATTTAGGATTCCTGGAATTTTCCATCCCTTCCTTTGTTTCCTTTAAAGGAATTTTATTGGACAGTGGAAGAGTTTTTCTGGAGGAGACTTAATGAGAAGGGGTCTACTGAGCCTGAGTCATCTTTACAGCTGACAAATGTGTCCATTTCAATAAGTCACTACTCATGGCTTAAACATGGTTCACTCCCATTGTGTAAATGCACAAGCAGGGCTGTGGTTTGGCATCTGGGACCTGCGACTTGGTGTAACATTTCAGAATCATGACATTCACTTTGTACCTGGGATTGTTTGGGCAGCTGAGCAACAGCACCTTCCCCATGAGCACTGAAGGCTGCTCTTGTTTGCTCTGAAAGACTTGTACGACTGGACACTTCACCAGAATAAAAGTTATAATTTGCATTTTCTTTCTGTGTTGGCTTTCTTTGGTGTTTCCTGTGTATGAAGGCATTTAACCTTCCATGATGTCACTTTTCAAAAGACAGATGTTAACAATTCCAGCTATTGTGGAGGATTATTGGATTCTTTTACTCATTACAAAAGTCCTTGTGGATTATGACAATCCTTTATGAATGAAGTAGATGTACAGAGAAAGAAGTGCTGCTCTGTGTCAAGCTGGGGCTGTGTAACAGATTTCACTATCACTTCAAGTGTCTGAAACAGTTTCTGTTGCTGAGTTTAAGGCTGTCGCCATAGGAATTGTCTTCAGACTGGTAAATTATTTCCATTACCTGCCTTCCCCACGGGCTCCTTAACTGGAAATACTGGCTGATAGTGTCTTTCCCAATTCATGATGTGTTACAGAGAATCAGCCTGTGACTTGCAAAGAAAAATTGAGTCTCTGTGCAGCTCTTTTATTATGTAGAAAGGTGTTTCTCTTGTGTTTTGCCTTCCCTCACTTCCTTTGTCCATGACTACTTGGCCACAGTGGCATTGGCCTCACTTCAGACAGAGAATGTAAGCAGGCTTTGAAACAGGTGAGTGGGAGTTTGTAATGCTACTTATTGATGAGTTTTAGTGAAATGCAGGACTGAACCGAGAAAAGAGAGGACAAAACTCCCTTGTCATCTAAGGCTCACCTGGACCTCAGCTCCTTTTGGCTGGTTTACCTTTTGGAGGATTTACCTGGTCTTTGAGGAGCTGAGGAAATCATGCTTCCTTTGCTCCTTGTTTCTCATTAAATATTCTGTTACTTGGTGCTGATCATATCAAAGGCATCAGGAGAAGTGAGGTGGTGCAGTGGAAATTTTTCCTCCCTGATAACCCTGGCAGCTCCACAGCAGCAGTTTTGGTGTGAGTACTGAGCTGCTTGAGCTGCCTTGGCTCCCAATGGCTTCCATAGGAACCCTTATTGGGATAATCGTGCCATCCCTAAAGGTATTTGAAACACTTGATCTGTACCTTTCCTACAGACATGGGATGGGCTTTGGCTGCCTCCAATGGAGTTTGCCAGAAGTTTTCTTGCAGAGCTGGCAGGAGAAAATGTTGAGTCTGCAAGAAGAGCTCTTGGAGGGGAGGAAGGGAAGGAAAAGGAGCCATTTCCCAGTTTTGTCTAAGAACTGTCAACTTTTCTGCATAAACTTACTGGGAGAGAAGGCTTTACAACAGTGGCATCCTTCTCTTTGACTTTTTTTGGGCATTGTGTGGCCAGAGCGGTTTTCTCCTGCTGGAAAGATCTTTCTGAGCCTCAAAATAGGAGCATGGCTGGAGTGGCAAAGAATGGGAGGACTCCTAAAGACAGACATTTAAAGCTCCTGGAAGCAGGATGGGTTTTATCTCCTGGTAGCTGCTGCATTGTTTACTGTGATCTGCTGTTTATATTGCTCAAAACATTCAATGAAACAGGAAAACTGTGGTTTGCTGCTGTGGCATGAACCAAAACAGCCTCTGGAGTCATTGTGTGTGCGTAAGGTGGGGAGTGGAGAAGGTGACGTGATAAATTGCTGGAAAAAACACCGTGTGTGGGAATGAGAAGGACATGACACAACAGTGACGGAGAGGGATGAAGGAGTGGTGTGGGAGTGTTTTCCAGGAGTGTTTCTCCAGGATTGCTGCCTCCCAGGGAGGGGTGAGGTGGGTCACACGATCAACTTGCAGGCAACAGCCTACAGCTGTTTTTTTCCTCACTGGTCATGCATTTTCCTTGAAACCTTTTCCACTCCATCAGTTGGTGAGAGAATGTTAAGAGGAAGGAGGAACTACAGGAATATTTTTTTAGCTTTGCAGCATTGGAGACTGATTCCTGTCCCCTCCAGGTTTGTAGCCCAGTGATTAAAGTCTCTGGCAGAATTTAGGTTTTTAAACTATTGAATTCATATCCTTTTGTGTATGGGGAAAAGCCTGAAAAAAAGTTAAACCCCTAATTTCCTCTTTATTTAAAAAAAAAGTTAGTAAGGTGCAGAGGGAGGGATTTTATCCACAATTCCCTTACAGAATAGAAAACTTAAGTTTTTCAAACAACCTCTCTTTAAATGGATTTTCAGTTGCTAGGATGTAAACACTTTTCTGTGAGCATTTTGCATTCCTTCCTTTTGCTGGGTTTTCCTTTGGCTGGGTGAGTGATGCAAAAACCCGCCCCCATGGTGTTATTTTTGTGAAGTGCTGCTGCAAGGGTGTTTTCGGTGTTTCCTGTCGGAGCCAAACACGTTTTCTTCTAGAGAGAAAATCCTTCCCCAGGGATTCCCGATGGGAGGGATGTGTTGGCTGGAAGCGCCACCACTGGGCTGGTGACTGTTCCTCCCACTCTGCCTGTTAGACCGACTTTCTGCATTTTCACTCTCTGGTTTGAACTTTGGGTGGATTTGGCTTTACTTATTTGTAAATATTACACGGACTTCTGGAGCTGCAGGAGAGTGAACAGAGCAAGTGAAGGTGTAAATTGCCAAAAAGCAGCTGTGAATGAAAATAGCTTTTACCAAACCCTCAGGAAAGATCTTTACCGCCCTTTAGTCTGTTTGTCACCTCCTGGGCTGGAGAACCCTTTCAGGGGATATGCTGAAGTGCTGGCAGGACTCACTGACTAAGTGAAAAGGGCTCTGTAAGACCCTGAATCAGTACTTTAAATTTGTTCTAAGACATCTTGATCTTCACACTTGAATCTTATTTTAGCCCCCCCTTATCTTACTTACCCCTGTGATTACTAATTAAACTGCCCTATTTTTAAATCTGGGTTATTAATTAAAAGTGATTCCTCCTTGGAGCTCAAATTCTCATCAAGTTTGTGATTGCACTTGAGTAGAAAATTTTTGTGTGCTTTGTTACCACCAAGAGCCAAAGCAATACCGTGCAGTCCTGAATGTCCCTGCCGGGAACAAAGAACTGGCGACAGGAACAAAAATCCCTAGAGCTGTGCGAGAGTCCAACTGCCCAGCGCTGGCTTTTATCACATGCTGGGACAAGGATCACGTGGAGAGGCGGGGAGTCAGCCCTGCAGAGCCCGGTGGTGTTGGTGGTGGGATCTGGGGAGCTTCTGCCCCGATGGCATCCGTAACCCAAGATCAGATCCAGAAGGTAAGGAGCTGCTCTGGGAGGAGGGAGCGTGTCCAGAGTGCAGGCAGGTGACACTGTGTGTAAGGTACAGTCAGTGCTAGTTAACCTGTCAGCAGGACTAGCAAAGATCTGCTTTACAAACACTTTATATTCTCCTCAGCTTCTTGCATTACATTAATTTTAGTGCATGAATGTCATGGCTACAAACTCTTCTGGGGGCAGCTTGTCCCACGGAGCTCTTGGAGGGATTCCTTGTGCGCCCTTTCTGTCTGTGCTGCTCGGCTCTCATCCTTGAACTCGAAATCTTCCTGGCAAAGGATAATCTCCAGGGTATTCTATATAAAGAAACTGAGTTCACTGCCAGCAGAGTTCTTTTTGTAAAGATTGTGTAGTGAACTGTGAGAAATCACCCAGGGACTTTTTTTCCTTAGAGAGAACAAAGCTTTCCAGCTTGTAAAAGAATCTCATTCTGATTTGGCACACGGGTATGACTGCCCTGCTTGTGTTAGTGGGCTTGGTAGTTTAATAGCTGCTGATTACAGGTGTTAGATAAGATACCCTTGAACCACAAAAAGCTCTAGTGATGAGATCTCCTCGGTTTTGTGTAGACTGAGGGATTGGAATAGATTATTTTTAACTGTTTGGAATTTCAGCCTCTTAATGAATCTTTTGCAACAGAAGCCCCTCCTGAAATTAAAAATTAAGAACATGCTGCCTGGCTGCAGAGCTGGAGCTGGGATGCTTTTCACACTGTAAACTCTTTTCTCTTGCTTTGCGCTGCTTCCCCTGAGGGCTCTGGGGAAGAGCAGTCACCCCATCTCTTCTAGTTCCACAAGGATGGCTTCCTTGTCCTGGAGCAGTTTTTCAGTGCAGAGGAGTGTGACAGCATGAGGAGTCAGATCCAGAAAATCGTCGCGGAGATGGAAGTGCCACCGCACTGCCGCACCGAGTTCTCCACCAGGGAGAAGGAGCAGCTCCAGGCGCAGGTACCGAGAGGGGCAGGGCTGTCCCTGTTGGAGAGCTGGGAAGAGGAAGGAAAAAGGCAAATTGCTGATCGGGGTTCACTCTTGGGGGAGCATGACTCTTCCTTCTAACTGAACATAACAACCGGGAAAGGAATTTGCTCTCCAGCTTTCTGCAAGTGTTTGCTGGGGTCTTATGAAGAATCTTATCAGTGTGTGGCTCTGCTGTGCTTTGAACCACCGGTTCAGCTCACACAGATCACTTTGTACATGTTCTGCAGACAGAAAACTGGTTATTTTCTAGGCAGCCAGCAAAAGAAAAGCAAGGGTAACCTCTGTGAGAGGTTCTTATAAAGCCCTGATCAGCCCCAAGACATGTGGTGTTGTGGAAAGCCTTTTTATGAGTGATTTTTCATTGTGTTTTTTTTTATGCTGCGGCTTGGTGGGGAAAAGATGCAGGTGAGTGTTAATGCTTTGATTGAAGGTTAATTTATGTTTTTACAAGGATGCTATCTTTACTGGGCCCTTATCCCTGGCAGGGTAGCTCGGATTATTTCCTAACCAGTGGAGACAAGATCAGATTCTTCTTTGAGAAAGGTGTTTTGGATGAGAAAGGTAAGCCCTGGCCTGAGTTAGCCACACGGAGGGGATGGGAAAGGCTGAGTGAGGGATCAGGGGCCAGTTTCTAGCTCAAGAAATGATTCCTGCTTTTCAAACAATGTTAAATTATGGTTTTGTTTTGTAGGTAACTTTCTAATTCCAAAGGAGAAGTCTGTCAGCAAGATTGGCCATGGTATGTTTAAAGGATGAGGTTTGGAGAGGGATGGACAAAAGAGATGTGGTTTTCAGACATGAGTTCTCCAGACCTACTCACTGTACATAACTGTCTCTGCAATTCTCTCCATGCTGCTCCTCACTCTCTGCTCTCAGAGGACCGTATCTTCTGTTCCAATCCTTTTCAAAAACCCCTTCTCAGAGGTTTCTCAGTGATGAATAGCTCAGAGTCACTGACATGTGAAAGTTTGGACTTCAGCCCTTGGCTCTTTTATGTAAGAGATTTGCTCTAAAGATTTACCACCTGAGACTGGTGACATTCAGTACAGACCAAACTCTCTCCTATGTCCTGTGCTGTGCTGGGTTGCTGATATTGAAGCTGCCCTCCCTCCTGTGGTGTCACCAACACCTTTTCTTTACTCTTACTGGTCTGTTTGACCTACTTCTCTCCCAGTTCCTGGACTTGCATTTTGACCTCTTTTGTTTTCAAACAATACATGGAAAATGAGAGCAGGATTCCCCGCACCTACAAACATGAACTTTGTTCAGATTGAACTTCACTACAGTTAACAATTCAGTACTAAGAGTTCTTGTTCTTTGGTTTTCTCAGAAAAACACTCTCCTCTTCCCAGGCCCACTGCCATTCTGTCACACTTCAGCTTTTCCTCAGGGGAAGTGAAAACAACTGTAGATTCCTGCTGACCCAGCAACTTAACAATTCAAAAGCCTTCTCTAGTCTTATTGTCTGTAATTCCTCATTTTGGTCAAGTCTCATCCCTTGCTTGAGAGCGGCTCCTGCTGGACTTGGGCATTGTGTCCTCGTGGTAAATCTGATCAGGATGAGCTGGAGGCACAACTCTGAGTCTTTGCTTTGTGGATTTGTCAGAGCTGGGTTGTAGCAAGAGTCTGCACAAACACTCTGACCTGCTGGCTGGGGCTCTCTGAAGGGCACCAGAGATGAGCTCTAGCTCCTTTTTGCAGTACTTCACTTTTCTGGTAGGTCTTAAGAGGTGTGTTTTTAAGGATAAATTCACCCATATTTACCCATATTCACCCACATGGCCTCAGGGTCATGTGTAATGGTTGTCACTTGTGTAATATAATACTGAATCACATAATATTCCATTTTGTTCACTCTGCTGTACACTGGCTTTTATGTGTGTGCACTTTGTGGCCAGGGAATGATTATATTTATGGTCTTTAATGATGATTGTACAACCTGTAAGTGTCCTATTGCCTTAGGTGTGATAAGTCACATTTATCTGTCTTGGGAGGGATGAAATTTTCTGGCTGCAATTTATCCTACTTGGCTGTGGTGTCTGCAGCTCATCACTGAGAGCTGCCACATTCCCTTTTCTTCCTGAAATCTGTCTGAGCCTTTTCTTTTCCCCTTAGCTCTACATGCTCATGATCCTGTCTTCAAGCAAATCACCCACTCCCCCAAGGTGCAGGTGAGCTGTTATTGCTTCCTAGAATGGTCTTGGGGAAAAAAAAAGTAAATTGCAGAGTAGTTAACTTTAGTTTTCTACACTCCCAGGGGGAGTAATTTTGTCAGTGAAAAGAAATTTAAATATCTGCAAAGAATAATGCTAAATAGTGTGCAGAAAACGTAAATCTTGGAAAATTTTCTTGCAGGAACTGGGGAGAAAACTAGGCCTTGAGAGACCAGTAGTTGTGCAGAGTATGTATATCTTCAAGGTACAGTAATTCAGGTTGTCTTGTCACTCAAGAAATAAGACCCTGTTAAGTGAGAAGCTGTGAAACTCTTCACACATTAATTTTTTTTCTTTGCAGCAACCTGGCATTGGTGGTGAAGGTGAGATTTGTGTTATCTCTATATCACACTGCAGATAATGCTCCTTTAGGAAAGGAATATTACCAGGACAAAGGCTCAGAATCAGACTTAAACCTGTGAGTTTGGTGGTCCAAGCCTTCTTAAAATAATCTTTGAAATCCACATTTTTCAGAAAAGTTTCTACATTATATGCAGCTTCAACAAAGAGCTGGTTTTATATTTGCAGCAGGGAAAAGGGTGGTATTTTTATGTAAGATTTAATGTGTGATAGGTGGGTGGGCAGGGGAGGGCTCTGAGTCAGGGAGATGCAACCCTGAAGTCCTTCTGGAGGAACTGGATCCCATTAAAAACCCCAATGACAGTCTCTTCTTGCAGTGACACCACACCAGGATGCCACCTTCCTGCACACGGAGCCTCTGGGCAGGATCCTGGGCTTCTGGATTGCCCTGGAAGATGCCACACAGGAGAATGGCTGTTTGTGGTTCATCCCTGGCTCTCACACCAGTAAGAGCATGTGTGTGACCACTGCTGGTCACCAGCACTGTTCTGCTTTTCCCCACTTCTAGAGGACACAGAGCAGCTTTAAACTTCTGCTCACCTAAAGATTCACTCAGTGAGTGTAATCATAGTGCTCTTCAGATTTTGAACCACTCATTCCTCAAATCCTGGAGCCAGTTGTACTCATATAATGATTTATGTTCCTATAGAAAGCACAACTGGACCAAAGGTTGGCTTTGCATAAGTGTATGACTATTTGTGTTCTAAGGGTCTGTTGAAATGCACAGAAGGGGACAAAAAGGCAAACAAAAGGCAGCTATTTTATCTGTTTGTGCCACAGCTGGAAAATCCTACATCTCTACTTAAAAAGACCCCACCCATCTAAAGAAATTACTAAGGAAATTAATTAATTCCTTAAGTAATTTCCTTAATTACTAAGGAAAGTGTGAATATAGTAATAATAAAATTCCTGTCATTGCCAAGAGAAATCACTGACTTTGTTCCTTTGCTGTGCAGAATGTAGCCAGGTGTTTAATTTTTGTGTGTTTGCTTATTCTGTGGATTTGCAGATGGGATTACCCGGAGGATGGTCCGTGCAGCTTCAGGTGCCTCAACATGTGTAGAGTTTGTTGGCTCAGAGCCAGCCTATGATGACAAGCAGTTCATACCTCTGCCTATAAGTAAAGGTACCAACAGCTCCAGAAAATACAAGAGAGCTGAAATCATATTTTAACCCCGCACCTTTCCTTCCACTGGAAACCCAAAGCTCATCTTTTGGAAAACAGCAGTCCAGGTGATTCTTTCCCCCAGGTGGACTCATCCTCATCCATGGTGAGGTTGTCCATAAGAGTGAACTCAACAGCTCGGAGCGTTCTCGCCACGTGTTCACCTTCCACGTGATGGAAGCCAAAGGCACCACCTGGAGCAAAGAGAACTGGTAAGGTTGTGATCCCCACAGGAGCCTGAGGAAATGGAAGCCTTTCCAGTGCAATAGTTAGGATAACTGTTGGGGGTCAGTTTGTTGGTAGTGCCTCAGCTGGTGTTGGTTTTGTACTTGCAGAACTGGAATAGCCTCTGAAGTTTTGCTTTTACCTCTTCTTTACTCCCTAGGCTCCAGCCAACTCCTGAACTGCCTTTTCCATCACTCTACACTTGAAGTTAGTGACTGGCTTGTGCAGTCAACAGCTGACCAATATTTCTGATTATTCATTCATGGTCTCTTTAAAAACAACCTTCACTAGATCAGCTCAATGTTCATTCATCCTCCTCTTCGAAACCAGGACCATTATCACAGCCCAAAACCTGCAGTAGACAGAAGCTTCTACTGCAGCAGAAGCCCTGCCAGTATGAGAGCAGTCACCTAGTCCTTTTGGTAAGGAAACACCTTCAGTCTTGAAAACAAACCAATTAAGACCATTGCATCTTGATTGGAACCACTTACCAAGTATTTCACCATGCAGATACTCAGTATTTTCTTGTGTTTAAGAGCTTAAGTGCATTTCTTGGCTGGTTGACTCCAGCAATGCAGGTGAACATGTTGTGGAGAGAAGTTTGATTTTCACCCCTAAGTTTCTGTCTTACTGTTCGAATAACAGTGATTTAAAACAACCCTGTTGTGGGTAAAATGAGCAGGAGGTCTGCTTTTTATAGTCAATCTTTTAAATACTCCTGGCAGACAGTAGCTGAGTGTTTTATCTCTGGATGTGATTAAAAATATGACAATTTTTAAAGATTCATGTTGAAATGATGGAAACAAAGAATCTCAATCAAACTCTTTACACTTAAATAAAAAGATAGAAATTCTCCTCTTCATCTCCATCATCTTTTTTTTGAGGAAGACAGTGTGACTTTCTCCCAACAGATGGGGACAGTGCTAAATTATCTGGTGAGCAGCTGGAACTCTCAGTATGCACAAGAACAATTTCTATCCCCAAAACCTCACCAAACCCAAACCAACTTACAGCAAGGAACGTTTGGAAATGCAGCTACACCCCAGGCAAGCTCCAGTCTGTATCCTGAACTGAACAGAAGCTGTGCAGGTGTGATTTCACCAGTACTGGCAACCCTGAGATAGGAGCCCAGTGTCACCAATGCAGGAATTATATCAGAGTAACCCTAAGGCTGCTGAGGGCCATGGCAGAGTGGGCCCAAATCTTACTGACTCATCCCTTTCAAAAGTAAATTGGGGAGCTGGGTCAGGGCAACAGCAGGAATATTTAATACAAAGTTTCTGCATTCAAAACCTACCTTTTCTACAGTTAGTTGAAAGCTGGAAGCAGGGTGGAAGGAAAGCAAATTTCTCTACCTCCAGAGGTCACTGTGATGTCAGTGGTGAAGGCTGTAGCTTGTGACAGAAGCAACTCAAGTTTTGTCTGTGTCTTTGCATGAGAGGAATTAATAATTTAGGATTCTACTGAGGAGAGATAATTTGTCCTGACTTGCACCACTACCTGCCGTGTGCAAAACCATCTACTTCAAGTGCATAAATAAAAAAAGCTGGATTGATTGGCAGGATTTCCTGTTAAATGTGAAGGAAACAGCCTAGCAGTTACTGAGTTTGGTTTCCTACAGACTATCTGACAATTTACTGTGTTAGTAACCAGCTCTGGCCAACTCTGGCATCCTCAGGAAAAGCAGCACCAAATCCCTGGAGCCCTTCCCAGGCAGGGGGATGAATTGGGCAATGCTGCTTCTCACCTATTCCAGTCCTGGCTTGTTGCAGGGACACACAATACTGGATTCTGGAGCCAATTCTGCTGACCCATGGACTGGTTTCACTCCACCCCTGGTCTTATGCTCCCTCCCAAGGCATGGGCTCAGAGCTACAGGCCTGCAGGATAGTGTTGTGTAAGTTACCTTGGACTTCCCCCAAACTGTTCCCAAAAGTGAATTAAAAGAGGGTCAGAAGTGAATTTCATGATCCAAACTGGAATCCTGGAATGACAATCTCCTGCTTGGACACATCCCTGGAGACAGGAAGGACACTTGTGTTTTGTTCTAATGGACACTGGGCAAAATGGTGAGAAGACTTGATACAGAAAGGTTTCATACATAGAAATGAAGTGGTTTTTTTGGCCACAAAATAGTAGCTGTAATTTTAATTAAATGGATGGACTTCAGTAGGTTTAGTCAATTTGTTGACAGAAGCATTTTTATAAATTATTTGATTAAACATCTGGCTGAAAAAATGTGAAAAGTGGGACAGTGCAATAGTAGAAAATTTTATTGACTTCAACCGATTTTCTGCTTTCAGGATTAATGTGTAATTAGTTTTAGCTGTGACTTTGCTTAATTTCCCCCCCAATATTCATTCTCAATTACTTTAGAGATTAAATCTTGAGAATGAGAAAACATTTTTCTTTCTGAAGCAAACTTCAGGGCTAAAGATTCACAGTTCTTATTAGTATGGTCTGGAATGAGCAGTGTCTGACATTCCTAAACCTTCACCACCCACCCTGGAAAACTCAGCTGTGGCAGCTACTGATTTTGGAGTTGTGTTTGTGCATCGTGGTGTGATTTTGGCTCTTGGTGATGAGGACTGGACATTTGTACCTGGTTCCTGTGCCCACCCTCGTTATCAAACATGCTTTACATCGTGCTTATACAGAAATGAGAGTTCACACATCAAGCACAAGATGCAGGACTCAGTACAGAAAACAAGGTACAGTACAGAGGTAGTAACATCTGAGAGAGTTGCTTGTTTATTTTTTCCTCTCTAATTGACTTACCTCTTCTTCCTCTGCTTCCCTTGGGCACCCAGAAGAAACTTAAATTGGTTTATTAAATACAAGTTCTGTTTTTATCAGTCATGTTTGTTGCTGTTAGAACAGAAATCTGGCTATTTTTGACAGGGGTAAAAACACGACCAAATCAAACCCTTTATTTTAAATAAGTCTTTTTCATTTCTGTTCTCAACAATTTTCTCTGCTGTACCAAAAGATCAGCTTTGAGCTTTCATTACAGTGCATTTTCTAGTACCTTTGTCTAGGAATGGAGAAAACTTTGTTCCTGGAAGTGCTTCTATGCCATCAGCATGATCTGGAGGTAGAGAGGCAGCAACAGATTATCAATTTGAGTAGTGTAAGCTTCCAAAAGAGAAACCAAACTCACAGATGCCAGAATCCAGGCGTAGCTGGAGTTCAGATTCACATTGCTGTCAAAGATCAGAATGAGAGCCACAGCAATGATCTGAGCAAAAATAGCTGTCATTGTCCCTTCAAAGGTCTTTTTTGTTCCTGGCCACTTGATTTCCCCCATTGTACTGCCAAAAACAGAGGCAATGGTGTCTCCAACCCCTACTGCCAACACCCCAGAGTAGGGGACCAGTGCTCCTGCCCCGGGCAAGGTGCCTTTAGGAGCACAAGACCTGGGAAACAACCACACTGGGAGGGACATGCCAAGGAGGAGATAAATATGAGTCAAGATTAGAGGTCCACTGTCTCTTTCATCCAAGAAGAGAGAGAGCAAATGCCTCAGGGTTTGTCCAAAGGGTTTGATCCTGAAGTACCGAACGTACTCTAAGAAGATGAACACTGCCAGACACAGCACTGCAGCAACATAGAGCAGCTGGCGGTCATAAATCAGTCCAGGAACATAAGTAGCTACAACAATGAAATGGAAATATTTCCTGGTTATAGTCGAGGCCTGGTGTTTTTTAGATTCAGATGATCTCTTAGCATTCTGGTAGAAAACCACACCGCATGCTGAGGCAGCCAAGAAAGTCCAATACACAAGAAGGTAAAGTCTTGTCTGTGTCTGAAACAGAAATTGGAGCAGCCAGAACAGAGGGTTCCTCTGGATCAGTCGGTACAGCCAAGGCATGATGACCCCTAAGCCTAACACTGCTGTCATCATGTGGAAAAACATGGAGGAGATCCACGTGCCCGAATCCATGAAAATGAAGAGCACAGTGAAAAAAAGACCAAGAAGAACAACTCCGACAACTGCTACCAGAAGGAAGAAGTCAATGGGATCCCCTCTGCCCTCGATTACATTCAGTGAACGTTTAATGAGCTGATTGAGAACAAAACTTACACCTCCAAGAACCAGCAGCGCTTCTCCAGGAGTAAAACATCGAGGCAACAAGTACAGCAAGATCATACTGAGGTAGACAAAAATGAGCAGCACTTCTAGAACCTCTATCACTTCTGAGACAGTCAAGGAATGTTTCATGGTGTAGATAATCACGCTGCCAGCAATACCAGTCAGGATGCAAGTGTTGGTTGGCACGGGTTTGGTGATGCCAACTGCTAAGACGGACAGGAAGAGGGCGAGCAGCATTCCCGTGGAAGCCACGACGATGCCGAAGCGCTCGAAGTACACGATGCCGGCAGCCCTGCACCTCTCCTTCATCACCACCCCCAGCAGGGGGATCACCATGCTGGCGGGCAGCAGGCCGCTGTTGGCTGCCCCCCGGAACTGGAACACGGCGCCCCCCAGCTGCAGCAGCCGGTCCCATTTGAACTGGACGTAGAAGGCCTGGAGGGCCAAAGCCACGGCGCACCAGGAGAAGCGATCCCACACCACCGCGTGCACCGACAGCACCACGGTGAACACCAGCAGTGACTCCACCAGCACTGGTTTGTTTAACATGATGCCAGCCCAGCCTGCCTCGAGCTTGCAGAATCTCAG
This sequence comes from Acrocephalus scirpaceus scirpaceus, assembly GCA_910950805.1. Taxonomy (NCBI): domain Eukaryota; kingdom Metazoa; phylum Chordata; class Aves; order Passeriformes; family Sylviidae; genus Acrocephalus; species Acrocephalus scirpaceus. The sequence continues at coordinate 5,813,663 of OU383790.1, read as the reverse complement.
CAGTCCCAATGTGCTCAGTTGTCCATTAGGAAGAATTCCCTTCCATGCTATTGCAATTCCTATTAAAAAAAAAAAAAAAAAAAAGCAAGCAATTAAAGCAACTACTTGGACAGCTAAGGTGTTTGCACAGCTGTTTTGTTCTTAAACTCAATTTAAACTGATAGTTATGTGCCAATTACTAATGTCAACACACAGATAATAAAAAAAATATAAAAACAGTGAGGTGAGCCAACCCTGCACTTCACCTTCTCTAAGTGAAGGCTCACAGCCCACTGCCAGCTGCCTTGCAAACCAAACTTTCCTTTAAACTTTTGGACTGGAAGATAAGAAGTTGAGATAATCAGCAACAGGCATATTTACTCTGTTAGGTTAAATCTCATCTTCTTTAAAGAATTGTGGGCATTGAGAACATTGTGCAATTCTCACCAGTGTTTATTGCTTTCTGGCAACTTTGATTTCTCTATGGATACATAATTTGATAATCAGCCATATACAAACCTCAGCCATTACACTGGCACCTCTTCTGGGGTCTTTGAAGGTCTCAGGTTCTTTATTTCTGTTGGAAACATTATGGTTGATCCAGCTGTGAAACAGGGCATTACTTTATCCTTTCTGGCCCTCCCTTAAGCTGATTAGCAGCAAAGTCTTACTAAATTCTGCTCCCCAAGTCTCATTGCCATTATCTACAGCAACTCCCTCATGGAAGTTTATTTAAGGTTCTCTGTCTGGGTTTTGAGCCAGTGTTGAATGGTGACACCAGATTAATAACAGCAATATAACTGAGGAACTATTACAGTTTGTAATGTCAAACTTCCTTAGTCAGTGTGTCTGCAGTGTTCAGATATTTATGACTTTATACTGAAAACTTAATTATTGATAGATTGCTTTTTGGCATCCTTATTCATATAGCCTGAAGTACTTGATTGCCAAACAGCTTCATTACATGCACTGTTGCTACACAGCTCCTTCAGGCCAAGTGTGATCTTTTGTCATTGCAATTAATTTCTAAACAGGAGAAGAATTAATCATATAGTCAATGAAACAGAGCTGATCTGGGCAACATCTACCTCCAACCAATAATGGGGCCCTACTCGCTGCTGTTTCTGAGCACTGGGGAGGGGGAAGCCTAAGGCAAATTTGAGGAGAAGCAGAGGAAATGTCACCTGCCAGTCAAAGACCGAGTCCTCCTACTCAGTCTGGCAACGTTAAGATTGCACCGCAGCTCCCGTATCAATGGCACGTGACAGCGTCCCCGCCTGGCTGCAAGACTGGGCAGAATTCCACCCTGGGTGAGAGTTCAGACCTGACAATCTGCAAGGCGATGTATTTCACTGCTCAGTTATTTCGTTATTTGTGCCTGCCGCAATCCCCTCCTCCACACCTTCTTTCAGGTAGTCTAAAGCTCCTCGGCACTGCCGCTCTCTCATCATGGAACGGGACCCATCACCCTGCGGTTCAAGCCAGACCGGGCGTTTTCTGCCCGTTCCGTGATTCGCATCCCGTTTGCTCAGGGCAGGGAACCTTCGCACTGACGTGCTGCCAAACATCCGGTAGCCCTCGCCTCGCTGCAGCTCCTGCCTGCTCCCTCTCTTCCCCAAGCCCCTGCAGCGCTGTGGACTCCCCTCGACCCGCGGGATGCCCGCGCCCTGTCCTTCCACGCTGCTCGCCGCCGCCTCCTGTCCCCCTCAGCCGCGACACCCACAGTTCAGCCTCCGCTACTGGGAACGACATCCGCCCGCGGGAGGTGTCGGAAGCGCTCCCGGGTGATTCCCGGTTCCAGCGCGAAGCTGCGGCCCCGCCCCCGGGAGCCCGTCGCGCACCCACCTCGCAGGACGCCGCCATCTTGCCGCGCCGCCTGTCACATGACCCAGCTGTGAGGGCGTGTCCGGGGGGGCGTGGCTTGGACCACACCACGTGACACCGGCGTGGTGAGGGAGGCGGGCCTGGGGTCACGTGACAACGGAGCGAAGATGGCGGCGGGCGGGCTGAGCGCGAGGTGCGGGGCCGCGGCCGCCCGGGCGGAGGGAACGTGGGGGCAGCGTGAGGGAGGCCCCTACTCTCGTCTGCGGGCGGACCCCGCTCCGCGGGACCGAGAGCCGAGAGGGGCCGGCGGGGAGGGAGCGCAGCGCGGGGCCGGGAGGTTTTAACTGCGGCGGGGCGCGCGCCGGGCTGGCCCCGCCCCCGCCTCGCGCGCGCGATGAGGCCCCGCCCCCCTCGCTGAGGGACCCTCAGGGACCCCCCGGCCCCAAAGACCGGAGTGAGGAGCGACTGTCGGGGATTTTGTGTTTATTTAATTCTGTCGTACGAGATGAGGCTGGGCAGGACTCCGTGGAGCCGTTGCTTTGGCGGGCCCGGGGGCTCGGTCTGCGCTCCCTGCGCGGGGCTGCCCCACAGACCCTCAGCTCTTCCCTGAGGGCGAGGGGCGCGTCAGGGCCGGCTGCACCTCCCGTGCGGCTCCTGCAGTCGTACAAGTTAAAATACACACGTGGAGTTGTGTAACGGAAGCGATTCAATGAATCTCACCTTCGGTGATCACCTTAGTTCGGTGGTTTCGTTTCTCCACAGCACGTTTTTTGTCATTTATTATAACGCTTTTATGTTCTGGAGTTTCCCTAGTGTCTGATTTTTTTAAATGAATGACATCTCTGTTATTTATGGTGCTATACAGAGAGCTTTCCTTCCTTAGCTGACTTGGAGCCTTATTAGTGAGGGAACAACAAACCACGGTCTGTTTTATTCACAGAAGAGGTTGTGAGGGAATGAAAAGTAGAGGGCTTGGCTTTGCTAGGCTGGGGCTCAGATTTGACAATAAGTGAAAGAAACTGCACAAGACAAATGAAGGCACCGATCTGACATGATCACTGAACCTGGGATTCATTGAATTTCTTCTTTTACATTGCTGTTCAGTTCTTGGTAAAATTCTGGGCCTTTGGGTGCTCTGTGTGGGCTGGAGAAGTTCATGTCAGAGAAATACACCCAACTATCGAGGAATGAGCAGGGAGAAATGACATTGATGGGTGTGCTGGAAATAACAGGTGTTGTCATTCATGAAGTGTCACCACATGTCAGAAATTGCAGATGACTTCCACTGCCACAGTGAGTTATTTTAATAATGTTATTCTAAAAATAAGGCACTGAGTGTTCTTGTGTAGACAGTCTTTGTGTGGGGAGTTGGGGTGTTTGAGTCCTCATTTGTAATACATTGCTAACAAATCATCATTTGTGTAAATGAAATACTTTTTTTGGCAAATATCTTTTCTCTGGGCTGTTGTAGGAAGACTTTTTTTTTTTTGAATGCATGTGCCAGGGTCAAGATGTGATCTGTAATTCTTTATAGTGCAGGTTGGCTTTTCTACAGTGCTCTCACAAAGAAACGTGAAGCTGAGTGTAAATGTTCTGGTGTCTGTGTAAAAATGGTGCAGTTTTTCACTTCACACCATTATATACTCTGCTTAGAGTGGAGGATGAAACTGATGGAAGAATTTGTTTGAAGGAGAGCATTGAATGTAACAATAAAATACTGCTCTATGCTTTCATTAAGTTTCTTCTTAGGAGCTTTAAATGTTTAAATAGCAAAATCAAACTGAGCTGGTAACCTGATATCAGTGTGAAGCTTTGATATGAATTCACAGGTCTTGCTGTGTCAGTTGTCACCCTCTCTCTGTTTTTCCTTGGTTTTTCTAGGACATCTGAAGCTCATTAGTTAAAAGCTAATGTTCCTTAAATAATTTTTCTCGCGTTGCAGTGTCATTTGCTGCAAGTTAATTGCAGGTTTGAAAAATGTAAGCTGAATGGAAGCCTGAAATAATGTTCATCATTAAAATACTCTTCACCTTTTCCTTGTGTTTGCAGGAGCAGCAGAGAATTATGGACAATTCTGCTGGGCAGATCAGCTTTGAGAGAACCAGTAAGTTCATGCCCTGGTGAGCAGGTTTGGCCATCACTTACTGGGCTCCATGGCCAAATACCTAATTTGTACATCTCTTTGAATATTAGTGAAAATATTTTTTGCTGCTCTTCCCTCTTTCTCAGTGTGTTTTTTGTTCCCTACCTCTGCTACTTGTTTATTCTTCCACTGCTTGTTTACAGCTGCATGAACTGCCTGGAAGGAGTGTGCCCACTCCACTTCTCTGGAGTGGGCACAAGTGCTGCTGCCTGGGTTGCCCTGGGGTGTTCATGTGTGGTACAACTGCTGTCTTATTTTGAGGACTGGAGCCTGTGCTTTCAAGGATTTGCCCAGGGATTTGGAATCCAAATGTCTCTAAACCCATTGCCTTGCTTTTCCTCACCCTGCTTAGGAATAGGCAGTGCAGCTCACTGCCCTGTTCAGTGCATCTGGAATCACTCTGAACCACAGACACCTCTCTTGTGTTGTTTCTGTCTCTTTGTGGTGGTGGAATTTCTTTGCTTTGCTGAAGTTTAAGAGATCTAATATTTGGTAAAGCACTTTGAAGAGTCTCTTCAGTGGTGATTGGTTCTGTTTTAGGCCCAGATTGCTGCAGAGTTGAACAAGCACTGGCAGAGGCTGTTAGAGGGACTGTCATACTACAAACCACCAAGGTACAGTCACTGCCTGATTTTAGAAATGAATCTCTAATGTGGAGTTTCCTAGTAAGTAGAGAAAGGTTACAGAATATTGTTGTATGAAATATTGAAAGGTCACTGAGAAAAAAAGGAAATGTTCAGTTTAAACTGATAAAATGGAGAACTTTGGAATTATGCCTATTTAATTCTTTCCTTGAGATTGCTGCATTTTAATGACTAAAATTTCTTTTCACTTTAGTACGACTTCAGCAGAAAAAATTAAAAATGATAAAGATGTAGCTGCTCCACTAAAAGAGTTGGGTCTGAGGGTCAGCAAGTTTTTGGTGAGTGAAGCTGCTCTTGGATTATTTTTTTATACCTGGAATGAATTGTTATTGGATTCTGATACTGAAGTAACCTTTGTGTTGTTGAGTAGAGAGAAACTGAAGGTCCTTTTGGTTCAAAGTAATCTAAAGGATGCTGAAGTACACAGTGAGGCTCTAGGTCAAACTTCCAAAGTGATGAGTAGCTTTGAGATGCTGTGGTTTTCCTGGTCCTTTTCAGCAGCAGCCACCTGCTATTGGTCTGAGCTGGGTTCTTCCAGGCCAACTGCTCAGCTAAAAAACTGATGTCTCTTAAATCAGTTGCCTTGTCTGACAAGCCTCTCAGTTTACCTGCAAGGTTCTGTTTCTTTAAGCCAGAAGTTTAGGGTTCAGTGACTGGTGGTACCTTTAAATGACTGATGCTCCTTTAGCTGAAGTTAAACTGCAGCTCAGTGACATTAAAGCTTGTCTATTTGGCTTTAAAAGAAGTGCTGATTGAAGCATCTGCCTGGTGCAAAAATATTCTTTTGGCATGTTATTTGTTTTGAAGATAAGAGCTGCCTGAGTATTTGGAGAGAATCTTAATCTTTAATGAATTCAGTAGCCTTTTATTAATTTCAGATCATTTCTCTTTTGTTTAGGGTCTGGATGAAGAGCAGAGTGTGCAGTTGTTACAATCTTACCTTCAAGAGGATTACAGAGGAACAAGAGACTCCCTGAAGGTCCATAGCTCCCATTTATCTTCTATTTACTCCACATCTTTCCTTAATAACAATTGTTTTTTCATGCAAATGGTCACATGTAAGTTCTAGTTCTGATGGGGAAGTGGCTTTGCAGCTTTTCTCTGGAGCTGCATCCAGGTTTATCTCTTCCTTCTTGGATCTCTGCAGGAACTCAGCTCCTCTCTCTGTCACAGGAATACAGGAAAGCTACAGATTTGTGAACGAGAGTGGAGCTGAAAAATATGTAGTTAAAAATTAGCGTTTTGGTTTTGTGCTTTTGGTATCTGTCTTTCCAAATGAACTGGAAAGAAAAATTGTCTTTCATTTGTTTCAGTCATTTTGTGAACATATATTTTGTCAGTAGGTATTTATTTTGTTGTATTTTGTTTACAGACAGTTCTTCAGGATGAAAGGCAGAGTCAGGCTCTGATGCTGAAGGTTAGTAATTTCCATTTGTATTTTCTGTGGAAGAGACCTGGCAGCAAACTTACTTTATTTCTGTGGAAAACCTTGAAATAATTGAAGTATTCCTTTATATAAAGGATGGCTTTTAGCAGGTGCTTCTGCAGTTGAGGGATGTGCATGTAGGTTTGAAGAGCGTTAGTAATTGCTACAGAAATGAAATTTTAAGCCTAATTTTAGGAAATTCAGCTGGGTAGATGTATGGTGCCTTATTTTCCAAAGCTTGTAGTTTTGTGTGTCCCTGTCTGACATGACAAGATTGATGATCATTTCTGACAGAGTGTAATAGGGATGTCTTTTTGCCTTTCTTTTCCATGTTTTCTCAACTAACAGTGTAATTATAGACCTGTCGTTATGGCAATGCTAGATTGAGTTCTGTAACATTAATTAAGTGTTGGTTTTTTTCACCCAAATTCATAACTGCTCAGTTGAAATTCCATCTGTAGTAACTCTGTACTGCTGTGGTGAAGGCCTTGGCAGTGGTGGGGAGAGGGAGGTGGCTGGGAGTTGGACACTGTGCCAGGTTGGTATTGATGGCACTTTACATTCACAGCTCGCTGACTACTACTATGAGGAGAGGATCTGCATCCTGCGCTGCGTCCTCCACCTGCTCACCTATTTCCAGGATGAGAGACACCCTTACACAGTGAGTACAGGACTGGCTAAATATGGAAGCTGTGGGGTAAAAAGCCCATGAGTGTGCATGTGAGAAGTTCATGGATTTGTTTGTTTCTTTAAGGCACAGTACTTCCAGTGTGTTGAAAAGTTGGACAAGGAGCTCGTTCCGAATTACCGCAAACAGTTTGAGGCGCTGTACAAAGCAGAAGCTCCTACATGGGAAACACATGGAAATCTCATGGTATTTTGTTTCTTACTATTATTTATCAAGCTTATAAAGTTGTTTCTTATATGCAGTGTATTGGAAAATACATCTGTACTGATGCAGTTAAACAGGACATTCCTCCTGGTCCAAGAAACATAAAATTTGTTTTCTCTCTAACAGAAAACACTTTTACTCAGAGACAGAGTTTCATGAAACTTACTGTTCCAAGAAACATAAAATTTGTTTTCTCTCTAACAGAAAACACTTTTACTCAGAGACAGAGTTTCATGAAACTTACTGTTCCTTGTAATAAATCTGTGGAGAGCACTGGGCCAACAGAGCCATTTATGTGTAGTTGTTCATGACCTGTCTGGGCTTTGAGTGGCTTTCCTTGCTATTGACATAACTGTTGGCTACACAAGCTGTTGCAATGCTTCCACACTTCTCAGTTTCTGACTGCTTTGGCTGCCCTGTGAGCTTTGACACGTGATGGTGGAACTTTCTTTTGTGCAGACAGAACGTCAGGTTTCCCGGTGGTTTGTGCAATGCCTTCGGGAACAGTCCATGCTCCTGGAAGTCATCTTCCTCTACTATGCATACTTTGAAATGGCACCTGAGGAGCTCCTGGCGTTTGCAAAGATGTTCAAAGAGCAGGGATTTGGCATGAGGCAAACCAACAGACATTTAGTAGATGAGAGCATGGATCACCTTGTGGATCGTATTGGGTGAGTGTTTTGTGTATTTGTGAAGTGGGTACAGGGCAAAACAATTGTTTTTATCAGGAAAAAATGCATTTATAATTATGTCTTCGTCATTCTGTGTGGGCCATGACTCCAAGGGGGATTGAGAATCCTGCCATACATCCTGGTGGTAGGGAATTATAGAGGTGGAAAAGTTGTCTTCAAATTTCAATGACCCTTTTTTGTCTGTTCAGCCAGAAAAGGTAGTTCTGAAGGTTGTAATTTGTCCTGTACCAGCATTTCAAGACAAAATTTGCATTATGTGCCATTCATTTATTGTAATTTCTTATTGCTTCAAAGAAAGCTCAGCAAAACAAACTAAAGGTTGCTTTTTGACTACTTACAGTTAAAAAAAATCACCTGAATTCTCAAATAAAGTTTCTGACCTACTTGTTTTTACTCTTCTACTGCTTGTAGCTACTTTAGTGCTCTTATTCTGGTGGAAGGCATGGAAATTGACTCCCTCCATGAGCGTGCTTTGGATGACAGGACAGAGGAGCACAAGTTGGCCAACAGTCAGCACATCCACCAGGTAAAACATTGGCAGAGTAACCGACCCCTCCTCAAGCCTAACAGTACAGAACTTTCTGTGATTACCCAGGCACTGCTGTGTCTGTAAACTTCTGGTCCTTGGACTTGTTGGCATTTGTAGAAACTGCCATCCACATACCGTGAGAAGTGCACAGTCAGCTATGTGCTTGTTGAGTATGAATTGCTTTGAGATCTCAGTTATTTTGATTTTGATTTGTCTCTGTGCAGGAGATGGACAATCAGCTGCTGCAGTTAGGGGATGTCTCACATCATGCTCCGGTGCTTTTGGCCTGGGCTCTGCTCCGTCACACCATAAACCCAGAGGAGTCCACAAACACCATCAGGAGGATGGGCAGCACTGCTATCCAGCTAAATGTCTTCCAGTATCTGACAAAGCTGCTGCGATCCCTCAGCAGTGGGGGCAAGAATGTGAGTTTCTTCAGTTGTACATACAAGCTTTTGGAGGTCTAACTGCTCCTGATGTACAGCTGTGATGGGAAGCAGATGACTGAACCAATGTTCTTTTCAAACATGTTCTATCATCTTAATCTTCTTTCAGTGAGGATCAGAAATCAAGTTGGAATGAAACAGATTGTTATGTCCATAGAATTATGAAAAGCTTTGTAAAGCAAGGAACTACATCTCTCTTGAGCAGAATAGACTCCAGTTAATCAAAGTTTTTGATTTGCTTCTATAAGTGTATTTGCCACTGTGGATCTTGAGTACTGGATGATTTAACTCTACACTGTTCTCTGTATAGGGCTTTATTAGACAACATGGTGTATTAGGGTAAACTGCTTTGTAGACAGAAGGCAGTGAAAGCAAATCCTTTTGATTCCTAGAAACATTGAGTGCTTCTTTTTTTTTATTTTGATGCCTGCAAGGAATTTCTAGTGATAATGGTAATGGCAAGACTTCTCCCTTCAATTAAATATTTTGTGTTAATGTGGACCTTAACTAATGACTGCTCCTGTGCAGCAAGGATGTATAAAGAAGGCAGTTACTCGGTGTGTAAAGCAGACTGAGTAGAGTTACAGCATGTTTGTAATTCATAGTCTTTCCCATAACAGCCTTGTGTATCCTTCCTTTGCAGTGTACTGCCAGCACAGCTTGTATGTGTATTTATGGACTTCTTTCCTTTGTCCTGACATCACTGGAATTACATACCTTGGGCAATCAGCAGGTAAGCATCCAAGACTTTCTGCATTTCTTACATAACTTAAAATAACCTGTCATAACTGATGCTGATTGCCTATTAATTTGTAATCCTACATTTCAGACTGCAAGCTTTATGTGGCTTAGGGAGACCCAAATGAGTGATTTGCTGGTTTTCCTACTGCATTCACACCATGCAAATCAGATTAGTAATGAAAGAGCACATCATGCATTTAGAGTCCTATGGATATGAAACTAATTGTTGATCTGTTATTCCCAAAACAATGGAAATAATACAAACTCCCTTTCTGAGTTGGACTGGACATTTTACAGCCCTCTGCAGACATTGTGGATGCATTTGTTGTGGCCAGTTCATTCATGATGAGGAGCATGGCTTTAGGTTGTGGTCTGGGAGTGGGTGTGTTTTGGCTCCAGGGTGTAGTTACCTTTTGGTGGATAAACATGGAAACTTAAATTTCAAAGATGTGGCAGAACCTGGTTGGGACAAAATCCCTCTTTGTGAAGTAGCTTTGATTTTTTCCACCCTGTCTTCCTTTGTAGGATATAATTGATGCTGCATGTGAAGTTCTGGCAGCTTCCAGCATTCCTCAGCTCTTCTGGAAGACGGTGAGTGTGTTTGCAACTTGTTTGACCCACCTTGTTTGTAACTAAGACCTGATAAAAGATTCCCTTTTAGGAAAGGAGCAGGCAGGTTTTATTTAGTGACTTGGTTTCTAGGAGGGCCTGAAGAGCAAATGTTCATTTGCATCTATCTTTGATTTATTTTTGCCCTTTCCTGCTTTTTAGGTACAGCCTTGACTTTACACTTGAAAAGGATACTGGAACGAGTTTTAATATAGGTGATAGTTGATAGCAGGGCTGGGGCTGCAAGGATTGAACTAACTGCTAGCAAAAGCATTCTGCTTATTTTTTGTTGTCACAGAATTAGGATGATATGTAATGCCTTACAGTCTTCTTGCCTTATACTTGCAGACTGCCTCATGCTTTAGTCTGTGCAAGTGTGATCTCCAGTCACTGGAGTGATACTTTTGTGCATGATGAATGTTAAATGTACAGCTTAAAAAGGAGCTGTAACCTTGTGCTATACTGAGACCTTTTTAGCTTTTCTTTTTAGTAATAAGACATTTGTTTTCTGTTTCCACCGCCAGGAACCTACTGCAGGTCTAGGTATTATCCTGGACAGTGTTTGTGGGATGTTCCCCCATCTTCTCACTCCTCTCCTTCAGCTGCTCCAAGCCCTTGTGTCTGATAAATCTACTGCAAAAAAGGTACAGGATCTCACTTGGTGTTTGGGAGATGATTTATTTCAAGTCAGGGATGACATGCTCTGTGATTCTTTCTTTTCATTACGTGTGCTTATCTCAATTGCAGTCTTAGGTAACAAACTTTTGTCTAAGAACAGTGGACAGGGCTCCTTTACAGTCAGGTGCTGTTGCAGGATGCTGTTTTCTGGTGTTTAGAAAACTTTTCAACTTTAATGGTTGAAGATTAAGATTAAGATTAATGCTAATTTTTAGGTGGTACTTACCTGATTCATTAGATGAGACTTGTCTGGACATGAGCACTGTGTAATAATGTTTTGGTAGGGTTGATGTATTAGAGAGACATTGTGCACCTCAAGTAAACTTAACCTGTTCCTGGAAATGACCTGCTTGATAAATTTTTGAGAAGCTCTGGCTCTTTGGGTGTGCCATTGAAGCTCTCTCTGATGCAGGTATACAGTTTCCTGGATAAAATGTCCTTCTATATTGAGCTGTACAAGCACAAACCTCCAGATGTGATCTCCCATGAGGATGGCACACTGTGGCGAAGACAGGCTCCAAAGCTCCTCTATCCTCTTGGTAAGGAAACTGCACTTCACCTTCCCTTACTGAAATGCTTTGGGGAATTTAGCTCTTTCTTTACTTGGCTTCTAACTCATGGATAACTTCTAATTCATTTGTGACTTTGTTTCACCTGCTCCTTCAATCTTTAGGACTAGGTCAAACAAATCTACGGATACCTCAGGGAACAGTGGGTCAAGTGATGCTGGATGATCGGGCGTACTTGGTACGGTGGGAGTATTCCTACAGCAGTTGGACTCTGTTCACCTGTGAGATTGAGATGCTGCTCCATGTTGTGTCAACAGCAGGTAAGACAGGCTGGGAGTGTAAAAGAGAATAAATAATTATTAATTTGTGTCAGTTTGAGGTTAGCAGTAGGACTGAACAGCTCTCAGTACATTTGGAAGAACATGGAATACTTTTTCAGAAACCTGATGATGATTATTATTACTATTCTGTAAAATTCACTGCAAAAGGCCAAGAGCATGTAGTGAAATGAGATACGTTTTAGATTAAGGAGAAGTTGAGATAGATAAACAAATGTTCTTTGATATGGGAGATGGATGGCTTTGAATCATGTAGATTTGTGGTAAGATAAATGTGCATTGTTCTGGGCTTGATTACTGCTGAAGTATGATTTTGCATGCTAGTGCTTGGCTTTCTTTACCCAGATGTGATTCAGCACTGCCAGAGGGTCAAGCCCATAATTGATCTGGTTCATAAAGTCATCAGCACTGATGTATCAATAGCAGATTGTCTTCTGCCAATCACATCACGAATCTACATGCTCCTGCAGAGGTGAGTCACTGACAGCAGAGGTACCTAAGCACACAGAGTGACCTGGAAGGATAGCTGATAACTTATTCTGCCAAGAGCTTTACAAGGTGTGTGTCAGTGCTTGAACTCCCCAAGGCTGGTGTTTAGCTCTCAAAACTGTCCTGGTTACACATAGGTTAATGTTTTGATAAAGCAGAATGGCTTCTACTTTTTTCCTGAAAGGTGTGCAATTTTATCCCTTTAAGGGCAGTTTTGATTTGTAGTATATTTACATGAAAGGGGGATAAAACATAGCATTAGAGCAGTAATTCACAGGTTTTAAAACAGTTGTATTTATTAACTCCTCCCAGGGTTAACTGCCTGGGAATTGATGTTCAGCTGTATAATTATTGTTTGCTGTGACAACCTGCTGTATTGCCAGCCTTGCTCTGGCAGTAAATGGATCTGACTCAGGTGTGAGGGGGAGGTGGCAAGTCTAGACTGAAAATGTAGGCTCTGGTGCCTCTATTTATCAGCTTAAATTTTATATATGTGTACTTCAGTGAGAGGGAAAGAAGATTTTTTGTTAAAAAAACAGAGTAAACCACAGGTGGCAGTGTTTTTTTTCATGCATTCTGTTACTCTTTTGTAGGCTAACAACTGTAATCTCTCCCCCTGTGGATGTTATTGCTTCTTGTGTCAATTGCTTGACAGTCCTGGCTGCTCGGATGCCAGCCAAGGTGAGGAAAGGAGCTGCTGGTGAGAACTAGTACATTTATATGTAAATGAGAAGGAGTATCTGTACCTCTTCTCTTGCAGGTTTGGACTGACCTTCACCACACAGGGTTCTTGCCATTTGTTGCCAATCCACTGTCCAGTATGAATCACATGATTAGGTATTCATGTTCCCCACCCCATTTTTTTTAACCTAACCAATCCATAACATGCAATAAGAACTTTTTGCCAGTGTGTAATCTCTGCACCTGACATCTCTCACTCATGTCAGAATCCTGCTATTCATTTGATGAACTCTCTTGCTCACTTCACAGTGCAGAGGGAATGAATGCTGGGGGCTATGGAAACCTATTGATGAGCATGGAACAGCCCCAAGGCGAGTACAGTGTTACCATCTCCTTCCTGAACCTGGTAACAACTCTTGTCCGGGTGAGTAATTGAGAGTGCTCTTATATGACACCAACTCTGAGCTGTTATGATTGAGAAGTGAAAGTGATCTCAGCCATGTCTGAGATCAGTCTCTGTGCAGCAGGGCTCTCTCAGTTATTTTTGCTTGACTCTCCCTTCTGCACTGCTGTTTGTGCTTTCTCTGATCTGATTCTTACAAAAAACATTTTGACTCGTCTCAAATGACTACAAAAGACTAGAAATTGCTTGTAAATCTATGTCCCCATATTCTGTGGTTTTCTCACACTTCAAAAACAATAACAAATATCTTCCTCTAAAAGTTTTCTTGTCCCCCTCCTGGTTAAATAACGTTTCTGTTTCTCCTAGGGACAACTTGGTAGCACCCAGAGCCAAGGCCTGGTGCCCTGCATTGTGTTTGTTCTGAAGGAAATGTTACCAAATTACCACAAATGGAGATACAACTCTCACGGAGTGAGAGAGAAAATTGGTAAGGATGTTAAAAGGGGGAGTAGGAGAGGAAGGGAGTAAAAGGATCACCTGCCTTCTTTTTTCTAGCAGCCATTTGGGATTTGCATTGTACATCTCCTGATATTGTTAGATGCTGTGATTTGTTTGAAAGTATTAGGAACAAGGCAAAGTTTTCAAAACCTGAGTAGTCCTTTTCATTTCTTTTTTAGGGTGCCTAATTCTGCAGCTGATCCATGCTATACTGAACTTATGCCCTGAAATGGATCCTCGCAGCAGGTAAGACAGGTGAGAGGTCTCACACCTGCAGAAGCCTGGTTTACAGTGCAGGATTCACTGTCATTTTGTTTCAGTTTTTGAATTCAGATGATTAGGAGGGGGCTGGCATAGCTGTGTAGTGCTGGTTTCAGCTCTTTGCTGCACTACTGAGTACAGGAAGGGCACAAAAGGTTAGGGACAGAGCAAATCACATTGGTTTCTAGAACTTCTGGAAAAAAAAGGAGTAGATAGATTTCCTGGGACAGACTGCCATCCACTTTCCTATTTGGTGTACTCTGGTGAAAGTAGAAGGGAGAGTAAAGGAAGGGTCAGTGTGGGTGTAGAAATGAGGAGGTTACTTGGTGGTAGTTTTCAAAGTGCAATGTGGCAAAGTGCCACAAGTGCTCCTGGTGACAGTGTCCTGTGTTTGTGTCACAGCAATGCCCCCAGCCTGCAGTCCTTGTGCATCTTCAGCCTGGCCAACACGGAGGCAGGACAAGCTGTCATTAACATCATGGGGATTGGGGTGGACACCATTGACATGGTAATGGCCTCCCAGTCCAGCAGGTGAGTGGGCTGTGGCTGTTTGGGCAGCTTCTGTGTGGTGGCTCTGAGTGAAAATACCTTGTAACTCTGATGGAGTTTCCTCTTTGAATGCTGTGCAAATAATAAATGTTGGCTGTGAACACAGCTCCTTACTTTGGTTTCTCTTTGCAAACAGTGATGAGTCCCAAGGCCAAGGCCAGCTGCTGATCCAGACAGTTAAGCTGGCATTCTCTGTCACCAACAACGTGATCCGGCTGAAGCCCCCGTCCAGCGTGGTGTCTCCCCTGGAGCAGGCACTCACTCAGCATGGTGGGTACTGCGCCCTGGGGCAGCCTGTGCTTCTGAGTGATCTGCAAGTGTCTCATCACAAACACTAGTTAAGGTTTCCAGGTTACAAAAAGTGGTTGTTACTGCTGGGAGAAGGCCTCTACTCCCTCCTCTAAGGCATTCTTTCCCTCTGGGACAGCTTTTAAAGGATTAATCAAACATGGCTTATTGTTTGCTGCTTTTTAATGAGATTAGTGTGATTACAGAATATACTAAATCAGCTGCTGTTGATGCCTCTGGCTAGACCCATATCGTGTTCTTTTGGGAGACCAACTTAGTTCTCATCATCTGCTGTGGAAATAATTTTTTGGTAAATAGTTACATCTTGTTTTTCTTCTCTTAGATTTTGTTTGTGTTCTCTCCAGGTGCTCATGGAAACAACCTCATTGCTGTCTTGGCCAAATACATCTACCACAAGCATGACCCTGCACTTCCACGCCTGGCCATCCAGCTGCTCAAACGACTGGCTACAGTAAGATAAGACACACACCAGTGCTTCTTTGCTTCTCCCCTTGTGACTGATTCCAGCACTGAATTTTTTCAAATAATTTCCTCAGGCTTTTTTGTATCAGGGAGCTCAGTGCAAGACAGTTGAAGCAAGGTGGACTGAAAGCTCTAAGTTAGGACACATGAAAAATCATCTAAAGTATCCTTTATGTTTTTTCATGTAATCTTCTGCTGTTTCAGAAGTCGCTCAGCACTCACTGAGAGGCATCTCATGAGTGGGTTTTTTTTTCTGCAAAGTATTTGCACCTCCAGTTTTCTCTTCCCAGTTTTCGAGCAACTTAAAGTCACACTCTTAAATACAATTCCTAGACCATCCTACTTGGAATTTTACCATCTTACTGAGAGGAGTATCCTATTTGAGTTTTTATTGGGACCTTTCAACTTTTAGACTTCTGGACTTAGTAAAAGCAAACTTTTGACTTAGGAAGCTTTTTACACTTTTTTTGTCTGCTGAATGTCTGAATATTTGTGACTTTCTTAAATAATATAAATCTAGGTATGGACTTATTTATTTCAAGAAATGCGATTCCAAAACTTTTTTTCTTTGTCTTCTCTATTTCTTTTGTAACCTTTGAGAAATAGGTTAGGATAGAGTAGAATTGCTCAAGAGGATAATTTGGATCACTTCTCATGTTTCTACCTGCTTAATGACAACTTACTTTGATAGGTTCATAGATTCCTTCCATTAAATATTTTTGAGTTTCAATACAATCACCTTTTATGTAGAGTTAAGCATTCTCTGCAGCATGTTTATTTTTCCCCTGATGTTTGTTTCCATGGGCAGGTTGCTCCCATGTCCGTGTACGCCTGCCTGGGCAGTGATGCTGCTGCCATCCGCGACGCCTTCCTCACCCACCTGCAGAGCAAGATCGAGGACATGCGCATCAAGGTCATGATCCTGGAGTTCCTCACAGTTGCAGTGGAGACACAACCTGGGCTCATTGAGCTGTTCTTGAACTTGGAAGTGAAGGATGGCAGTGATGGGTCAAAGGTACAATAGCAAATACTTGCCTGAGGACTCACTGGCTTTTTTTTTTTTGTGTATTATGGCACTGGATGCTAAGATCTGATAGTTCTTACTTGTAACCTGATGTGCTTAATGTAAAGATAAATGTAGGTTGTGCTTGTATTTAATGGATGTGGTGCTATCCCAGTTTCACTTTTCCCTGTAACCAAAGAAAAACTTTTCCCAATATATCAAGGCAGACACTGAGTTAGCAACAGAACATCTACTAAGACCAAAGGTGCCTGTGACCTGCTCTGTTCACTCTGTGTGCTGTTCTTTAAGTGACCTTAAAACACTTGTTCATGACTATGGCAGTGAGAAAGCTGAAGATTTGAGTACAATGGACAATACAGTTCTCCAGCATTACAACCACTTGTAACCTGTTGTCTCCTTTTGCTTTAGGAATTCAGCTTGGGAGAGTGGAGTTGCCTCCAAGTGGTGTTAGAGCTGATTGACTCCAAACAGCAGGAGAGGTACTGGTGCCCTCCCCTCCTGCACCGCGCCGCCATCGCCTTCCTGCACGCGCTGTGGCAGGACCGCCGTGACAGCGCCATGCTCGTGCTGAGGACAAAGTGAGTTGGTGTTCCTCCACAAGGCATTTGCCTTCCTTTTTTCCAAAACTCTCTTTCTGTGGTTTATCAGACTTTTCAGGGAGGTTTGCATCTTAGTCAGTGAGTACTGAGGGTACACATGTGTGGGCTTTGAATGTGGAAGATGAGAAGCCCCTATGTGTCAGAAGCAAATACATTTCTGTTTCTTTTATACAAAGCTAAATAAAAAATCAAAGCATATTTTCTACAAAGTTTGGAACGCTCAAAATTCTACTAGGCACGTGGCACGAGGGAGATAATTGATAATACTTTTGTTGTCTTTTAGGCCAAAGTTTTGGGAAAATTTAACTAATCCTCTCTTTGGGACCCTTCCTCCGCCTTCTGAATCATCAGAGGTGAGTTACATCCAAACAAAATGAGGGGATTTATGTACTTCTCAGAAAAGGTTTCTAAGTGATGTGTGTGGCTGTTCCCTCTGCTTGCAGCTTCCTAAAAGGAGCTGTAACCAAGTGGGTTAAACACAGGCAGGAGATGAAGTGAATGCTGTCTGGCTTTTTGGAGACTGGGCAGCTATGAACTGTCTTTTGAAATCCTCTGCTATTTATTCACATATGAGATAAAAATAGCTGTGTGGCAGCTGTGGTAACACTCACCATAGAAGGTGTGCTGTCTGAAGTGTGTCCATGTTGTGGGCTTAGTCTGACTGGTATCATGGAGGAATTGATTAGGTTCTTGTTCTTCCTTCCTCTGTGAGTTTTTCCCTTCATTCTGAAAGCCCTGTGCTCTCACTCAAGAGTTTGAACTCTGAGCACAGTGTTCTGTCCTTATTGCCACCAGTCTGTGGTCAAAATGACATAAGTATTGCTCTTGGGGGAGAAATAAGTCTCCTGCAGGACTGGAGTATCAGCATCCCAAGTGGGTGGGTTGGGATAAATGAGAATTTCACTTACCCTGTAGAGCTCAGTTTTTGATTTTTTTTTTCTTCATAGCTCAGTGTCTTGGATACCTGTGCCTTAATAATGAAAATCATCTGCTTGGAGATCTACTATGTTGTCAAGTGAGTCTTTGGTAGTTTCTCTTTCATCCCTGTACTTTTTAGTTATCTAAACTGTGTGTGTTAACTCTTGATACACCATATGGGCTTTGATGAGCAAAGCACATGTAATCCTGTGAAAATCCAGGAGTGATTCATGAACACATTACAGGCATTTATTTGAGATTCTTGCAATCACTAATTGCAGAAAGATACTACAATTCTTCTGCAGCATTAGGTAAGAATGTATCAGTATTTTCCTTGTATCCTGAAATAAGAATATACAGTATTTATTAAAACTAATTTTCAACTACGCCAAGTAAACCTGTAGTGATTGAATCACATTTAGTAGTTTCCTCCCACTTGATTTCTTTTCCTGAAAGTGACAGCTGTTTCATATGTTGAAAAGTCAGGATTAACTAAAATCTCTGTTTTTTTAAAAAAAAAGTTAAAGATTTTCTTCAGGGATCATGTTTTTCCTTCATATTTGATGCAAAAAGTGGGATTCCCTGCACAGGTCAAATATGTGGAATAACCTTCACTTGCAAGCTGTGTCCTTGGCTTTCCTCCCTGAATCTCAGAAGAAGTATATTTTATGACCCAAGAATAAATGAAGATAACTTCTCCTCTTGATTTGGTCAGGGGCTCGCTGGATCAGTCCCTGAAAGACACACTGAAGAATTTCTCCACCAAAAAACGCTTTGCCTACTGGTCAGAGTATGTGAAGTCCCTGGCACAGCACGTGGCAGAGACCGAGGGCACCAGCTGTGCCTCCATCACCGAGTATCAAATGCTCATCTCAGCCTGGAGAATGCTGCTCATCATCTCCACAAGCCATGTAAGGGCTGCCTCTTATCTTGCTGAGAGTCTGAAGTGAACATTTTGAGTAATACAATTGTCAACAGCTTCCTAGGGCCAGCTAAGCAGAATTCCCTGGTTTTTTCTTTCAGTTTTGTTGTGTGTGAACACGGTACAGATTGGCATGAGCATGGTGCAAGAGGTTAGAGTGGGTGGTGTTTTGCTGTTTGATCAAAATGAGCATATTGTCCTCTCAGCAGAGGAGGGAGACAGTAAATAATTTTTAAAGGGTTTCTAAGTAATTTTGTAAGCCTGACAAGCCTCTCCTGTGTCAAGTGAGGCAAGGATGCACCATTAAGCAATTAGTCATTGTGAGCTTCATGTCAATGGTAATGTGGGACTAAAGTGATTTTTGTAAAACTCAGCAGCTATAGTATTGATGGATTCTTAAAGTAACAAAACAGTAAACTGATTTTAGGCTGCTTAGAAGATGCACCTTTGGTTGTGCTGATTGATCTTTATTTTTGTTGGTTTAGGCTGATATCATGCATCTGACTGATTCTACAGTTCGTCAGCAGTTGTTTCTGGATGTGCTAAATGGCACCAAGGTTTTGGTAGGTGTTGCTTCCTATCAGTTCTTTCATTTCCTAATTGCTTATCTTCTTTGCAGTATTTCTGCAGATGCTTGTAATCATAGGGTATTTTGGATCCTGTGAAAATGGGCTGAAACAGTCTCTCTCCATGAACTGATAAGCTGCTTAAATCTTTATTTTGTTTATGTCATTCTTGTCATTGCTAAATAACCCTGTGAGGGTCCTGGCTCTGGTCCCCTCAGTTCTGCTGAAGAACAAACCTGGTCATTTGGTGGTGGTGCTTGGGCTGAGCATTTCTGAAGTGTTTCTACATGTGACTGTTCCAGCTGTAATTCTTACAGTATTTCTCCTTAGCTCCAAGTTCCCATGTCAGTGCCCTGCCTGCAGCTGGGGTCTATGCTGTGTACCCTTCTTCTGATCCTGCTCAAGCAGTGGAAGAGGTAGGTATTTTGTTTGGATAGTTATTAGTCACTGCTAGAAATGAAAACTTGGAAGATTGTGTTTAAATAAAAATTTGGGAGATTATGTTTAAGTGTTTTGCTCTAGTGAGAATCCCTTAGTGGTCTGGGGAGAAAACAGAAGCCTTATCACTGAATTCTCTTTTGGGATGTCAAGTGTCTCTTGGTTGTTGCTGAAATTGTTGTGAGAAATCTCTGGTAGCAATACAGTTCATTTGGTTTCCTGCTTGCTGGTGAAAAGTAGCAAAAGAGCTTTTGTGATAGTTCTGCTTTCTCACTCTGATTCTCACAATGAAGGGAAAATACATTCCCTCATTCTGTGGAATGTCTTTAGTGAGATCCAGGTGGTGACTTAAACTTTACTTTGAAGAACTGCTTTTATTTTTTGGGGTCATATAACTTATGATCCACACAGCCATTCAAGCCAGTTTATTGAGGGATCTTGTCTAATCTGAAGAGCTCTCCCTTTTTGTTGTCAGCGAGTTGAGTTCTGTGGATAAAATCATAAACTCCTTGACGCAGATTCTGGAGGGAGTACTACAGGCAGATCAGCAGATGATGGAGAAAACCAAAGCCAAAGTGTTCTCAGCTCTTATCACTGTTCTGCAAATGAAGGAGATGAAAGGTGAGGTGGTGCATGTGCAGGTGTCGAGGTGCCAGGGCTGAACACACCTTACACTCAGCATGTGCAAGATAAACACATGGTGCTGGTAGTAGTGCAGGATGCTGAATGTAGTTACCAGCCTGTAGGACTTCTCCTTTTTTCTTCCTTTCTTTAGCTAGTTTTGGAAAGAGGTGAGGTTTATCATCCATTCACTCAATGTCCATGTCTTCCCTTGTCTTTTCCTGACAACAACCCCTGTTCCATCAGTTTGGTTCCTGAGTGTTTTTGGAAACAGCTCAGTGGATGTGTAAGTCAGGCTCTCTCAGAGTGACTGTAGAGCTTAGATTCTGACGTGGATTTCTAGACCCAAACACAAGAAAGGGTACATTTTGTTACAAACTACAGAAACCATTCTGGTCATTACTCCTGTCCCTTGTGGGGCATTTGGCATTGCAGTAGCACTTGAAGATCCTCAGTGGAATCTGGGCAGTATTTCTCTGTGCAACACATACAAAGGCAACTGTGATTAAATACTTGTCTGTGTTCCTTGTCCCACTGCTTTGGCCCTGCAAACCTGTACATATTGAAAAATAAGTAGAAAGTGGAGGGTTGGTTTGATTTATTTGCTTTTGCAGTTGAATTTGAGTTTCTAGGCATGCTGGTAAAAGGTGGGGCAATTTATTAAAATGGCTTTGATAAGAATGTAGTGTTTATATGGACTCACAGACCATAGACTGCACCCAATCTGCATAGGCTGATACCAGCAGTCTGGAGCAGTGCATGGGAATTGCTGTGGTGGAATAATCTGTCCATAGTAGTGCTTGATTTGTGTTTTGACATGCCATGAGTTTATATGACTTTGTATAACAAAAACTGCATGTTTTTGTTATCAAGATGAATATAATCCCTTAATATACCCTCCCAGATGTAAACACCTAACTTAGTCACAGCTCCTCACATTGTTTTGTAGGTTTTGAAATGAGAACAGAATAAATGCTAATTCCAAGAAATGTGGCTCAGTGATGTTACCAGTTAAACTGGAAAGCTGAGTACAAGGACTGTGTGTTAACTGGTGTTTGTTGTGTGTGTCACAGTGAATGACATCCCCCAGTACCCCCAGCTGGTGCTGAGTGTGTGTGAGACTCTCCAGGATGAGGTCATTGCACTTCTGGACCAGACTCGGCACAGCCTGACCTTGGGAGATGCTGCAGATGACAAGGACAGTATGGAGACTGATGATGCCTCCAGAGTAAAGCACAAGGACCAACGAGATGGGGTAAAGGACCTGCTCATCTGCTCTGCAGTCTTGTCTCTTCTCTTTAGACAAAAGTTTCATGATGCTTGGAACAACTTTCCCTTGTAGCCTGCTGTCTTCAAAGGAAGTTTCAGCAGTTTCTGTTTCAGAATTACTCGGTGTTTTCTTGGCTCACATCAGTCTGGGAAGTTTGCTGTTACTGCCTCTTCTTCAGATGTGTCCTAAAAAACATTGTCATGAGTGCTAACACAACCAAGAGGTGTACAGAGTGTAATGTGAGGGACACCAGGAGCCTTCATTTGTGATTCTGAGAAGGATTGAACTTTAGGTTGTGTTAGTAAATGCTTTTGAGATTTTTCATGGTATAACCCTGTACCCACGCACCTTTCCTTGTCACTGCAGGTGTGTGTTCTGGGTCTACATCTGGCTAAAGAGCTCTGTGAAGTGGATGAAGATGGAGACTGCTGGCTGCAGATTACTAGGAAAGTCCCTGTGCTTCCTACCATCTTTGCTGCACTGGAGATCAGCCTGAGAGTTAAACAGAACCTTCACTTCACAGAGGCCTCATTACATTTGCTGCTAACCTTAGCAAGGACTCAGCAGGTGAGAGATGCAGAGACGTGAGAGTGCATAGCTGTACACTTTAAATAAGAAAAGTCTGTCTCATTTTTAATCTCATTATCCTGTCTGTGATGCAGCTGAATGATGAGCTGTAGATAAAGGGGTATTTTTTGGAGGCTGGCAAGCAGCAGGTCCTGCATGTACACCTGCTTAGTGTGCCTTGTTCTTCATAGTGGGATGTGTGGGAAAAGCTGAACCAGCCAGGCAGACCTGTCATTTACAGCAGGTACTTTCACTGAATGGATTCTGAAATGCAAATACCCCTTTGTTAAACCAGTATTGAGTGTTGGAACCTGCTTCTTCATTAGTTTTAATAAAGTTTTATTTATCTATTACAAATTCAACTTGTGTGGGGCTTTAGGTGAAAACAAGGTTGTTCCAAAGCCCTTTGCAAAGATTATGTATGTACCAAAGCAGGTGATGAATAGAATTCTGAGTACAGTTACGTAGGTTTGATTTTGCTTTTCTTGATGTTGGACTTTTAACAACATAAGAGATGTGTGTAGATGAAAGTTTTGTAAAAGGATGGTGACATTGCAAAGGACAGAAATATCAACTGCAACACAAATCTCTTCAGTCTCAGAGAGCAGAGGCTCAGATTCCAACAGCAGTGTGTTTTTGTAGGGAGCAGCAGCAATGGCTGGTGTCACCCAGAGTGTCTGCCTGCCCCTCCTGAGTGTGTACCAGCTCAGCACAAATGGAGCCATTCAGGTGGGTGCTGCTTCCTTCATTCCAGCTGGGAATGCACCTGGAGAGCTTCTCATGCCCTCACAGGCTGTGGCTGGAGACTGCCAGAATGGTGTGGAGGGACAAAAGTCACTTCTTTTTGTATGTGATTTGTTCAGACATCTGCTTCATCCCGGAAGTCCCTGGATGCCCCCTCCTGGCCCGGGGTCTATCGCCTCTCCATGTCCCTGATGGAACGGCTGCTCAAAACCCTGAGATACAACTTCCTGACAGAAGCACTGGACTTTGTGGGTGTCCATCAAGAGAGGATCCTTCAGGTGTGCCACCAACTGCCTCTGCTTCACTTGGCTCCTCTGTTCCAACAGCAGTGGAAATGAGTCAGAAAGGGCAGAAGCATTTTAAAGTCACTCCTGCCTTGGGGAGGGTTACAGTGGAAATAACTGTGAGAGGAGGATGGATTGTTATCCCATCTGTCCCTTATCTGTCATGGCCCTGATTTACTTCTCTCTCCTTCCCAGTGCCTGAATGCAGTACGGACCGTGCAGAGCTTAGCCTGTCTGGAAGAGGCTGATCACACTGTTGGCTTCATTCTTCAGCTCTCAAATTTCACAAAGGAGTGGCATTTCCACCTGCCACAGCTTATGAGGGACATGCAGGTAGGAATCAGGATATTGCTGTGGATAATACATTGCCTTGAAGTGCAAGGATTTGGTTGTCTTAAGAGAAAATGGCACTGTATCACTTTTTTATTACCACTCCTTTAACAGGGATTACAGCTGAGGTTACTTAACTGCCCATTCTGTCAGTACCTTGTCTCGAGTGAGGAAATATAACTGTTGGGAGAGAGAGAAGTGATAGCTTGGAAAAGTAAATTGGGGAATTCAGTGCCTTACTTTCAGTTCTTAGTGCCAGATAATTTCAAGAAAATACTTAGAAATTAAGAGTCTGCATGGATCCTTTATGATCGCAGTGCTATGTTTGGATTTGCTAGCTTCCAGCAGTGGCAGTGGATAGACAGGATTTGAGCTTTTATGAGATTTCTCCCTGATTTTATTTCTTTCAGGTGAATCTCTGTTACCTGTGCCAGGCCTGTACCTCCCTCCTGCACAGCCGTAAAATGCTCCAGCACTACCTGCAGGTGAGGATCCTACACCAAACTTTCAGTTAAATGTTGCATGACTATGCTCCCTATTAGAAGGGGGCATTATTCATTATCAAAGGTCTTGGGTATTGAATGGATTATTGATAATCCTCATGATGATTATTGACACCCATCAACAGTTAGGATTTGCATTTCCTCACAGCAAAAAAAAAAATGTGCAGAGAGTAGTCTGGACTCTGAAAGCCTTTGGACTGTGTAAAGCCAGTCCTAGATAACCAGCAGCTTGTGCTGAATGGTCTGTTGTCATAAGGAGACTGCATTGCTGTAAGACTCTGGAGTGCCATTAATTAAGCCACTGTTGATCAGGTGTCCTTAATTTGATTTAATTTGTTAAAGGGAGATAATTCGTGTTCTTGGGACATCTTTAGATGCACGAGGTGGAGATGATGCATTGCTGCTGCAGTGTTCCTTCAGCATGGCTCAGGCTTGGTGTGTTGATTGTTCTTTTCCCCGAGTGTGGAAACAGCCTCCCTGCAATGCAGTGTCTCCCCAGCCCACACTAACTGTAGATTCTCAGCCAGTGACAGACTTTGGGTGCCTTATTTCCCCATTCTCTTTGTTCACAATGTATTTTTTTTTCTCAAAACATTTGTCCTAGTGCAAAATAACCACACCTGTATTCAAGGCTTTCTCTTTTCTTTCTCCACAGACAAAAAACGGCGATTCCCTTCCATCCAGCGTGACTCCCCGAGTGCAGCGGAACCCTCAGGCCTCCTCCAAACACCCCAGCCCCGAGTCAGAGGCAGCAGAGCAGAAGGCCCTGCTCACAGTGCAGTACAGCCTCCTCAAAATCCTCAGCAAGTCTCTCGCTGCCCTGCGCCATTTCACTCCTGATGTCTGCCAGATCCTCCTTGACCAGGTGGGCTCTCCAAAGGGGGCAGTTTCCAGCATTTTCAGGGATATTCTGGGTCTGTGTGTCCTGCCTGATACTGTGATCCCACTGTATACCTGTCTGCTCTTGTGCACAGAGCAGGAAGGCAGGAGACAAGGAATTTGTCTTGGGAATCAGGCACTGCACAGTGTGAAGGGAAGATCTGGCTGAACTTTTGTGTGGTCTACACAAGGCTGTGTATGTGTGACCTTACTGGAGCAGACAATAACCCAGTTGGTTTGTCATCCTCCCATGGTGGTGTGACCCAATGCCTGGTCTCCAGGTTCAGAAAAGGAAGGTTTAATGCTTGATTTTGGCAGTGTCCTGCTGCCAGCTGTTGGGTAGGAAACGTCCTTCTGTGCCTCTGGGAGCAGGCAGTACCTTGGTGTGCCAGTGATGGCAGCTGTGTGAGGAGAGCAATGGAGTCTGAGTGTGCAGTGTTGTACAGGACACTTTACTGCTCCAGCTGTGCACCTGAGACTTGGAAAATTATCACCGTGCTTCTATTTCTCCATATAAAAAGCATGATAAGGGACTGGGTATTCCTGTTCCTATGGCAACACCACACTCATGGCCTCCAGGGTCTCACTCCTCTTTCTGTTCCTTCACAGTCACTGGACCTTGCTGAGTACAACGTGCTCTTTGTCCTGAGTTTCACCACACCAGCCTTTGATTCAGATGTTGCACCTTCCTTTGGGACCCTCCTTGCCACAGTCAACGTGGCCCTGAACATGCTGGGAGAGGTACTGGCCCTTTCTGTGTCTGGGAGCACGGCAGTGATCCCAGGCTGCTCATTCAGCTGATATTTCTGTGTCTGGGAGCACGGCAGTGATCCCAGACTGCTCATTCAGCTGATACTCTGAAGAGCATGAGTGGTTCTTTTCTGTCTCCTGTCTCTAATGCCTGTCTTTTTTCCCTCAAAGATGGACAAGAAGAAAGAACCTTTCCCTCAAGCTGCAGGGCTGAATATGCAAGAGGGAACCAAAACCCTCAAGTAAGCTTCTGGTTACTTGATGTAGTTACAGCCAAGCAGCAGTCCCAGCTCCTCAGATCAGAATTGAAGTTTAGAGGCATTTGTATATCTTTGTACATCTCTTGTGCATCAAGTCTCTCAATAACTATTTAACCAGAATGTGCTGACCTTTTTGGCTCCTGCTGATTTGTGTTTCTTTGCACAGGTCTCTGCTCATGTTTACAATGGAAAACTGTTTCTACCTGCTCATCTCCCAGGCTGTTCGGTACCTGCGGGACCCGGCTGTGCACCCCCGGGACAAGCAGCGGATGAAGCAGGAGCTCAGCTCGGAGCTGGTGAGCACCTCGTGCTGTCCTCTCACTGTTCAGTGTGTCTTGTCTGTGGCTGCCCATTTCCCAGCATGACTGAACAGCCTTGGGCTGCTCACATTGCTGTGCCACAGAACTCGGCTGGGGGAGGGAGAGCTCGTGTGGTGGAATGAAGCTGACCTGTTACACACTGTAATTTCAGAGTACGCTGCTCTCCAGCCTGTCCCGTTACTTCCGCCGGGGTGGTCCCTCTTCACCTGCCAGCGGGGTCCTTCCCTCTCCCCAAGGAAAGTCTGCCTCCAAGCTGGGTCCAGAGGGGCAGGAGCCCTTGTTTCAGCTCGTGCAGGCCTTTGTGCGGCACGTGCAGAGATAGATCCTGTCCTGGCCCTGCCTCCCTTGTCAGGACTTGCAGCGGAACAATTCACGTCCACCACAGAAGGCATCACCTTTGGCAGAGCTGTGATGAGGACTGGGAAGGGAGGGAGGCCAGGTGTGGGCAGTGGTGTCACCTGAGAGCGAGATCCCATGGAACTCTTGCCACCCAGGAGCAGAGTGAATGTAAGGAGAGCCCAGCTGGCTCTCCACTGACCAGCCCACGTGCACAGTCTCCTCGCTCTGTCTGCCAGAGCATCCTGGCTGGGTACAAGCACTGAACAGTCAAAACCTTTATTTTTATAGCTTGTACCTCAGCTGGGGAAGCTGTGGCTGGATGGGGAGAGGAGATGCTTTCTGCTGGGCATTAACTCTGCTCCTAACACAAGGTGCAATCTGCATCTCCTGTGTGGAGTCCAGCGAAGGCACACCCAAGGGATCAGCCAGCAATTCAGAGACCATCTTTCTACTGCTATTTTTGTACTGAATGGTTCAAGGCACGATGGTGTATGTGTGCTCACGCCTTCCCTTCACCCTGCAGTCTGTGTGTTGTGTGTGTTTCTGAAGAGCAAGGCCTCACTTAAGGTTTTTATGTCAATATTCCATTGCTCCAGTCTTGCAGTTTTTTGTAACTGTGCCCTATTTATACTGATATTAAAACCTTTATAGACAGCAGCTGTGTTCATGGGTTTGTGCTGGACACAGCAGGACCAGTTCTGCAGTGTCTGAGTGGTAGTTCTGAGCTGAAATCCCAGCTAATGCTGTGATTTCTGAGTGACAATCCCAAGACTGTCTGAAATGACTGTAATTAAAGGCTGATTCCCTGGGTTCCCCACACCCACTCCCTTTCTCTTACTCTCCTGTTGGGGAGCTCGTAGGAGGTTTGAAACGAGCAGCACTATAAAATACTCCTCAGGGATGATTCCCCTGCACATGGTGGTGAGGGCCCTGCACAGGAATCACTGTCTGCAGTGAAGGTGCATCATGTGGTGCAGCTCTAGATCAACAAACTCTTTAAGGTTCTGAGGCTCAGTGTGTAGGAAGGACGGTAAGAGAAAGTCAGTGATTGTTGCTTAAAATACAGCCTGAAATCTAGACAGACATCTAAGGTAAGAAATCAAATTTCAGTGTAGCTGTGAGCTATTGACCTATCAGTTATTTCCTAAATAGACACTTGATTGCTTTACCAGCCAGAACCTTTTTAATTTCAATGGTTTTAAGAGACTAGAGCTAGAAAATGAGATTATCTTGCTTTGAGGTTGTTTAGGCTTTCTTACCTTGTAATCTTAAGTGCTGGCAATATCCTGGCACATTTGTTTGATCTGGTCATGTGCCCTGAGGGCTTTGGAGAGATTTGAACTGGCTGGAGTAAAGTCTTTAAGTAGAAGGAAGAGGGGCTTGTGAGGTGGTGTGACAGTCCAAAACCCAATGGTGTTTCCATAGGGCAGCCTGTAACCATAAACAATTTGTGCCATGGGGAACTGGGTGTGACCATGGAGAGTTGAAGGTGACCAGCTGTGCAGAGACAGCAGATGGGGAGGGGAAGCAAAGCTGGAATCTGGTCCATCTAAGCAAGTTCAGTTGCAACAGAGGCTGTTACTGGACAGCTCTGGTTGGGATCTTTCCTTTTTGTTATGGCTTTGGAAGTTGCAGTGTGCTCATCGCTGTACTGATGTTCAACAAGAATGGATTCTTCTTGATGTTTATTCAAGCACCAGAGTGAGTTGGTGGTGCTTGGCAGGAGCCCTTGGTGCCAGACAGCAGAGGCAGTGGGTGCTGTTGGTTATGTGTGTTTTAGAGCTCCAGCAGCATTTCCTGAGTCGTACCTGTCCCTGTCCCTCAGGCACAGAGGGGATCCAGCCAGGGAAGGCTCCCCTGACATCTGCAAAGGAGCAGCACAAGTGTCACCTTCCTGTACAGAGTCAGGAGTAGCAATAGATGTTCCATGTGCTTTTTTTCCTGCTGCAGAGGGAACAGAGTGCTGGTGCCAGGAAGAGAATTCCTTCTGGCTGCTCTGGGAGAAGAGACCATTTTCTGCTTCATTAAGCTGCTGCTGCTGCAATGTACCAAGGAGAGGAATAATGGGAACAGGGATGTCACTGGCCTGAGGGAAAATATACATGCTGGAAAGGAAATAGGCAGGAGTAGATCTCTAATAGAGCAGGACTATGAGAGTGGTAGTCCTGGCAGTTTTAAAACTAACTAGAAAAACAAAATAATTTGATTTCCCTGTTCTCTTTAACTAGAACAGCCAAGCACTATTGCTGCATTACAGAGCATTTCAACAGCTGCTTTTCCCAGGAGTTCCTTTCAAGCTGGATGTTAGGGACGAGACTTTAGGATTTTAGATTAGCAGCAGATCTAGTTTCCATAACAACTAGAAAAGTCTGTTAGATCTAGAATAGCACTTGGGTCTCTCAGCAGCTGAAGTCATCCTCCTGCTCTATTTTTGCTTCAGGTGCAGGAGGAGCTGTTGTTTCTCAGAGCCCCTGAAGCTGTAGTACAACTGAGATGTGTCAGCTGGGAAAGGAACCACCAGGCTCCCTCAGTGTGTTGGGAATGTCAGGTGGGACAGGAAGGATGAGCAGCTTTGTTTTGCTTTTAACCCCAGCTTCCAAGCCTGGGGTAGCAGGAGGGCACTGCTTGCACCTGAGCTGTTCCCTTTGTCTCCCTCCTTGTCCCCACAGCCCTGTGGCTGGGGACAAGGCCAGCCCTGAGCCTACAGAAGATGCTGAGGCAGGAGGTCAGGCAGTTTGTTTATTGGCAAATAAGTGCTGAAACCCGTGAGCCCCACAAACACAGGTGCTCAGTGCCCCGTTACATTAGAATGGTCACGATACCTTTGGGGAAAGTGCAAAAGATCAATAAACAAGCAAAGTTAGTTCTGACATACCCAGGGGAAGGGTGTGAACAGAGCTTGGTGCAGGTGAGTTTTTCTTCCATCCAGCTTGAGTGGAAAACTTGTGACACAACAAGTGGAAGTCCTTTAGGTGAGCTCTAGCTAAGAGTTCATTCCCGAGTGAGCAGGCACACACACACACCCCTGAGCTAAACCATCCCTCCAGGACAGCCTGGCTTGTGGTGTGTCTGTGGCCAAGAACAGCTCCTTGTTGGGGGTCACAGCAAGTGAGACTGTCCCTGTCTCTACTAGGATGCACCAAGTCTGTTCACTGCTGACATGGGAGGGGAAACATTCATTAAATCAGTGATTCAGGGTGGAAATAAAGTCAGGCTAAAACATGCCTGGACAGACACACTGAAAGAAAAGCCTGGACAATAACACAGGGAGCAAAGCTTGTAAAAAGGCTTGTAAACTTTGCAGTCCAAGAGCAATTTCCCAGAGGAAATGCAAGCGAGATGCATGGTCCCTTGCACAGAAGTTTGGGGTTAGGCCCTACGGTAGGTTGGTCTCCACAAAGAAATCTTCCAACTTCAGGGGACAGGGGTAGGTGGGAGCCTCCAGGCCCCAGGACAGTGATTGTGGCTCAAGGCCAGCTGTGCATTGCTGGTCTCCCAGGGGTGAGCAGGGTGGGTGGGTTTAACAGGCTCCTAAATTTTACTGCAGCCTCCTTGCCTTACGTGCTGGGACATGTCAGAGGGGGTGTGTGGGACACTTCCCTACTGGAACACTCAGTGGTTGGACTTGGGCAATTCTGCTGCTGGAGAGGAGGGACAGACAGGCACTAACCCACACCAGACATGAGGGTAACTGGTGAGCAGCTGCAGAGGGACACAGCTGGCTCGCCCCAGGAAAGCCACTGCAAGGAACAAGACAAGGGCAGGGAAGGGAAAAAGTAATCAAGGAATCTTGTGCCATCAGGACTAACCTCAAAGCAGGCTGCACTGGTAGGTAACAAATTCAGTCTTGGGTGCCATCAGCCCTTTCCCAAAACCTTGCCATAACTGTTTTCCCACTTCTTTCCCACAATTCCCATATTAGCAATGGAGTGTTGACCCTGAAGAGAGCAATGGTCTCGGATGAGGAAATCCGCATTAGAAGTGCCAGATGAGGGGTGCATTCTGCTTGTACATTCTTCTTCTTTAACCTTTAACTTAGCAGTTCCAAGTAAGTGACAGGAACTTTCCCTTTCTGGTTCCCTCTTTCCCCTATGAGCCAGTCTGGATCCATGCCTGGCAGGCTGTACACAGTGATCATCTGGGGAGAGAAGACAGCACATTAGACAGGACCTTACTCTGCAAACAGAGCCAAGAAATTCAGTCAGATGGGGACTGAAAGAACAGTAATTCCTGAAGTTCATTTAGCAGGCATCTGTGCCCTTTCCCTGGAGCTATCTGCAGCTTTAACACAAGATCTATGGAAAACTGCCCAGTCATGTCCCTGTTGCTTTTTCATTCT
Source organism: Acrocephalus scirpaceus scirpaceus (assembly GCA_910950805.1). Lineage (NCBI taxonomy): Eukaryota > Metazoa > Chordata > Aves > Passeriformes > Sylviidae > Acrocephalus > Acrocephalus scirpaceus. The sequence continues at coordinate 5,782,888 of OU383790.1, read as the reverse complement.
CCAAAGTGACTCAAGGTACTTTTACATGTTGCTATGTTATCCCTTCTGAATATAGAAGTTCAGTCTAGAGAACAGAAAAGTTTCCAACTTGATTTTTTTTTTTCTCAGCATGATTAGAGCACGCCTCCAGCCAACAGCTTATCCCATGGCTCTGGATAAGGCAGCTGTATTTGAGGGTCACAGTGAAGATACTGAGTATTGGAGTATTTTATTTTGGGTAGAGTTGGGCTTCAACAGGAGGAGTTATTTGAGTGATGTTAAATAGTAAATGGCTGTGAGTACAAGCTCACTGCAACTCAGCAGACACTGGTATCCAGGTAAAGACTCTGTTAGCCTCATAAAGCAGGTTTTAGGGGCAGGAAAAGAAACCAAAGTCCTTGCTGGGCACACCATGGGCTGCTGGGCAGTTATATCCAAATCCAACACTCAGGAAAGCCACCAACCTCATCTGCAAGAAGTGCCAGCTCGGTGCTGTCAGCTGCTTCGTAGTCGTACAGGACTCTGGCCCTGCGTGTCCCACTGGCAGGAGGCTTGACTTCATTGGGGTTCAGCACACCCTCTGCCACGGTGTTGGGCACCCCAACAATTGTGGGCACCACTGGGATTGTAGGCACAGCAGGGAGCGTGGCAGCAGCAACAGCTGGAGGAGAGGTAGCGGCTGCAGGAGATGCGGATTCTGCGTTGCCTACGAACGTGCCTGAAAATCTTACACGGGACAAAAAAGCACAGCTCAGTGAGGCTCCAGCCTGAGCTCCACAGTGAGCTCTTCCTTTCAGCAGTTGTTCTGCAGAGATGATGCTCAAGTTGTAGCCTACATACCCAGCTGTAACATACCCACACTGCCCTTCATGGGGGGAAACACTGCCAGTTCTCAGGTGCTGACACCGTGCAGCAGGTGACATTTGTCTGCCTATTGACTCCAGTGCTCTGTTTCACCAACTTGCAGAGTACCAGACTGATGTGTGGCACTGCAGAGGGGACTGGGCAGGTGCTGCTCTCAGCTCTGTTTGACTGGGTCCATTGTGCTGTGTCCTTGCCCTGCTCTCACACAGTCTGTGTTACCTGTTCTGCCTGCTAATTCTTCTGGAAAGGGATGGGCATTGATGCTGTTGAACTGGATGCCACAGCTGGAGGCTCCCAGGCTTTGCAGGGTCTCTAGAGAGAGACAGTGATGGAGCTCAGGCTCAGTTATCTAAGGGGGTATAGCTCTGGCCCTGGCAGTGATCACACAGAGACCTCAGAGTCACTGAGGGGAGGAGAGCTCTCAGAGCTCATCCTGGCCAACATCATACTTACATTTCTCCTTTGGAGCTGCAGGCATGGAAAAAGAATGGAACAGGAGTGTGAATGAGCATGTGGAGGCAACAGTCCCTCCTGGGTCAGGCCTGTGCTGGTGTGACAGTACCAGACAGAACATCCCAGCCCACCCCATGGGATGTGCAGCCAGCAGCGCGGAATATGGAATCTGGGATTTCTTACTGCTGCAGCGAGCATGCTCAGGCTCATTGCTTGGCAACAGTAATTTGAGTCCTGTGTGATTTAACTAATTTAGAGAAAGAATGTTCAAACTCCCATGGCAATTGTGCTTTGAGCAGAATGTAAAAGTCCAATGGCAAAGCCTGCTCCAAATGCACCACCACCACCAGGACTGGTCACCACTCTGTAAACTCAGAAGCTCTGTCAGAGCTGTGAGGGCACTTGATAACTTCTGCCCAACATTATGATGTGGGAGAGGGAAAGAGCCCTGAGCTGGGGGTAAGGAGATCAGTAACCCTCAGAGAAGTAAAAGCAGTCTCTTGTCCTACCTGCCCAGTTGCTTCTGTAGATCCAGCATGAACTGGTAGCACTGAGCATAGTAGTTGGTCTGAGACTCCACAAACTCATGGAGACAGCGAAGATGATTCACCTGGAGGGAAAAGGACCATCAGCTTGACTGAGTTTGATTGCCAGGCACAGAAACTCCTGCTGCAGCTACTGCTCCCCTGAGGTACCCCGAATTTACCACCTCTTCCACCTCTACTCCACATGCAGGACTCCACGGTCCTGTTGGCAGGAGCCAAGAGTCTCTGCAGTCCCTGTCACCCCCCGGTGCCCAGGAGGACTCACGTGTGTGCTGCTGATCCCCTCCAGCAGCAGACGGGTCACCTCTGCCTGGCGGTCGAACTCGGTCTGTGTGAGCCTCAGCTCGTGCTCCGCCTGCAAACAGGACGGGGGCTCAGGCAGCACAGGGCAGGAGCCCAGCGCTGCCTCTGCAGCCCCCTACCTCCACACCCCCCTTTGGCAGCAAGACACGGCTGCTGCAGGATCCACGTGCAGCTGTGACACTGAGCAGCAGGCACAAGAGACCCTGGGTTGGGATCCCAGAGACCTCTGGCTGTATTTCAGCTTGATTCCTTCTTAATCCTAGACTGGATCACTGCAGGTGATGGAATGGCAGCTCAAAACTGATGCATCAAGCAGGGAAGCTCCTACTCCCACAAGACTAGAACATCAAGATGGGGAGGCTTTGTTAATCTTGAGGTATGTGGGAAGTCAGTCCCATGCTGGCTCAGGTCCCTTTAATCCCCTATTTCTGCACCTGCAGGCATAGGAATGTCACAGCCTCCCTAGGCTTCCCTCTGGAAGTACAGTGGTTTTGTTTTTATCACCACAGAACAAAGACTTAGGCCAGGCAGCATTTACCAAACTGCTGCTGCTAATTGAATCTGCAATGGCGATGAACATCCCAATCCAACTTCTACCCAAGGGTCTCCTTTGGGGGTAGTTACTGATTCTGAGCTAGGAGGAATTAAACACTGGTGAATAGCAGGCAGCTCCACAGCAGGCTTTGGGAATTCAGACACAGACTCACACTGGAGACCCATTTCTCCCCCACCACCAAACAGTGCATTTACACTGAGGCAGTTCTGCAGTGTCAGAATACCCAGGTGGATCCTGGCAAGGAGATTCCCAGAAGTGCTGGAGCAGCCAAGTGCTCCGGTGCTGGCTCTCCCCTCCTGCTGATGGAGAGGGGTGACAAAGCATCCCCGTGTGTTCTCTCCAGCAGGCAGCATTAACACCAGTGCTGGTGTCCTCTTGGGATGTGCTGTGACTGGTCACAGAACAGTGACACCCACTCAGCTCCAGCTCACTGGAAAGAGAATCCTTTTCCCTCCTCCAGGAGCGTGCAGCCATCAGAGCTGCCTTGGTGCAGGGGTTCCTTTTGCTGCTTTGGGAATGCCCTGACCATTCTGGCACAGGACTGACATGACTGGAATTGAGCCCAGAGGGCTGATCCAGCCAGGCTGACAGAACAGAGGCCACATCACTGATGACCCCAGAGGAGACCCAGTATTCCCAGCAGGACAAGCTGCTGGTGCTGCTGGGGCCAGCACGGCTCTCATCTGGTACCAGCATTACCAGTGTAGAGCCAGGCTACAGCAAAGAAATGCTTTGACTGTCTTTTAATCAGATTTGTCTATTTTAAGCTGCAATTCAACTGATTTATTTTCTTGCATCCTCTGTATGAAGGGGATTATTTAAAGGAGAAGGGGAAATGTAACAGGAAATACCAGTGCAATGCCTTCATAATACCAAGTGATTCTTGCTCCTATGAGCTGAGACTCTGGTATTCAGAGCTATTTCAACTTGTGCCAGAAAGTCTAGGCAGACCCAGCTCTATTTGGTGCTGCCTGGGATTTGCCTCTCCCTGCCAACTCTTGAGCAGTTGCAGGATGTAGTTTCCTGTAAAGCCAGAGCTGGACAGTGACCTGGGAGGCCCCTTCCAGTCTTGTGCTTCTCCAGGACATGGAGAACTTCAACATTTACTTACATACTTCTATCTATCCAAGCAGAACAGCCCAAAGGGAGAGGATAGAGGATCAGCTCCTTGCATGCTCATAGCTGACTGTAGCCAGCTTGTTTGGTTGAAGGATTTAAAGGACAGGAAGAGCTGGGTCAGGAGCAGCCAGTGCATTCTTTGGATGCCTCTGCAGTAACAGCCACAGGCTGCTGCCATGCACAGCACACAGGAACTTCTGCCACCCTGCACTTCAGGCGTCACAGCAATGCCAGCTGGGGGTGTTTGAGGTGTGAAAGGAACAGGATCCCAGAAGGTGTCTCTGGAAGCTCCCTGTTGTGCTGGAGCTCCACACAGAGCTCACCTTGGTCTCAGCCCTCCACCCATCTTCATGGACAAGTCACACTTCCCTTCCAGAGCATCCACACATCAGAAGGGTAAGTGCAGCTCACCCAGAGAGAATCAACTCCATGAGGCTTCAAACCTCCCCCCTTGACCAAGCCGCTCCCTGCAGCAGCTGGAGATGTGCACGGGAGATGCTCTGTCCTTGCTCCAGCTCTGTGTGGAGCCAGCAGGATGGAGTAGGCCAGGGACTACCAGAGGCACATGGAGGATCAGAGCCTTGGCCACAGGAGCAGAGCTGGGTCACACCTCAAGCTCTGCTCCTGCCACACAGTGCAGGGTTCTGAGCCTCCTTTTAACCACACAGACACACACCTGGATGCCAGGGAAGTGTCTCCCACCAGGGACAGCCAACGGGCCCATGGCTCATCCCAAGCTGCTGTCATTGCACTGAACCACACAGAGGGATCAGGGCTGGGGCACACAGCAGCAGTGGCCCCTGATCCTCCCTGCCTGCGAGCAGGAAGGGTTCCACAGCACCCCCATCCTCTGAACACCCCCAGAAGGTTTGAGCACAATTCCAGCTGGGTACTTACTTTTTCCACCTCGTCATTCCAAAGCTGTAGGGGCCACAGAGCAACAGGAAAGGAGATCAGTGTTGGAGACGTCGTGGAGCACTCGGCATTAACACCAACAGGCAAGGACGCTCCATGGACACAGCAGGCCAACTCCAGGGACAAGCCAGCCCTTCACCCAGCAGCAGCTGCCAGATCCATGGCCCTTCCCCTCATTCCTGCACCCTCGAGTTCAGTTTCACAATGGGAGAGCAAGTCCCTGCCACCACAGCCAGCAGCACACCAGCTCTGCTCCCTGCCAGGGCTGCTACAGCCACTGCATTCCACGGGCTCCAGGAAAAAAAAAGATTACCAGCAGAGTCCCCTGCACAGCAAGGCTCACTTTGCTGAGGCTGCAGAGGTTGGTGTTGAAGGACAGCCCTTCTTTTAGGATTGTGGAGAGGCAAGTGAGCTTTTTGAGCTCAGGCCACACAGAGGACAATGTTCCTCACCCACTGTCCAGAGAAATGGGATAATCCACCCAGCCTGCACTGCCAACAGGCCTGTTTAGCCACAGCAAGGAGGAAGCAGGGGCTGGATGCTGCCTCTGAGCCAGGCAAAACATCACACGACTCCTTCCTATACTCCTTCCTACTCTCCTCATCCAGAGGGGCACACTTGAGGCAGCAGAACACTGGACACCTCCAGCTGCTTGTGGGATCTGGCTTCAGGACATGAAACAACGAACAGAAGTCACACACAGCAATGGCAAAGGGAGAGAGGAGGCAGAAAACCACATTGATCCTTCCCAGAGGTCCTTGGCTTGGCCTTTCCTCAGCAGCCAACTACTGCCTCATTCCTGGCAATGTGAAATCCCCCTGGATCAGGGAGCACAGCAGCCTGCCTGCAACACCCACACCAGTGAGGCCAGGCCAATGACCCCTGTGGAGCTCAGCCTCACCACCCAGTGTCACCTCTGCAGGTCAGGGAAGGTCACCAGACACAGAATTTGCACTGGGGGCACCTGTGCTGGGCATGGGTGTCAGAGGGAGAGCAGGCTCTGCTGGACCAGGCTCTCCCAGCTGAGCTTTGCTCACCAACTGTCCTCAGGTGGGCTGTGGAGCCCCAGGTGCAGAGAGACTTCAGCAGCCAATATAAGGAGCACCTATAGGAGCTGCCTGCTCTGGGGAGGGGCTGAAGCAGGAAGGAGTTTTGCAGGGCTCTTGGGATGGCTTCCTGCTCCACGGTATGTAGCCTGACTGGCATCTCTTACTTGAGTGGAATTGTACTGGTCTGGGTGCTGAGGTGGGTGTTTTCTTTGACTTTTATGGGGATGTTTTGTTATTGCAAATCAGGAACTGGCTTGAGTAAGGCCTGGCCAACTTCAGCCATGTGTGGGGACACAAGTCCCTTCCCCTTCTAAGAGCTCCTACTCTGGAAGGAGGTAGTGGAAACATCCTGTAGGAAGCTGAGAAATGGATCCTGAACTGCTTCTCTGGCACAAGGCCTTTGCCCGCACATCCCCATGGTTTTGGAGCAAGATTTACTATAGGAGCAAAGGGAAGCTCCCCTCTGCTCCCAGGCCTTCCTACTCAGACACCGTGCACAGTATTTAAGCCATGGCAGCCCCATTTAATTAGTGCAGCACCCACTGAATTTGTAGCCAGATTTGTTTCTCCTCTGTATCTTTTTCTGTGCCACCTCCAGATCTGACCCTGTGGTGTTCTGGGACAGTCCAGCTTTGCCCAGGTCTATCCCTGGGCTAAGACCCTGTGTAGCTCCTTTTTGGATAACTCAGAGAGCAGAAAAGGCCATGATCTGCTATTGTCTTCCTGCACCCCAGCTCAAGCCAGAGGAATCCTCTTTCAGGTACTCAATATGTTTTTCTTGGAATCATTCCTAGGAGTACAGCATGTGGCAGGGTCTGAGAGAAAGGGATATTTAGGCTTGCACAGCTTACGTACACCTTCTTACACAAAAACAAAAGGTCAGTGTGGGGGAGAGGAGAAATGGCTCCTCAGCCTCCAACTCGTACAAAACAAGGGAGGTGCTTTTTTTCTTGAATTTAATTCCATCTGAGCCCTCCTGTCGTGGAAGGGGAAAAAAAAAATAAAAGCACCATGTTATCCACCTCTCCAAAAACCAACAATGTAAATTTAGAATCCAAATCAGAGCCCAGCTGAGGGCACGTGGTCCAGGAGAGAGCTGACCTGTTTGCTCACCTGTAAGACAAAGCTGTTACCTTGGGCATAACCAACCCCTCCCTCCAGAAAGGAGCCGAGCTCAAGAGCGAGGTGAGCAGCAGCCACTGCTCTGCACTGTCAGTACACACTAAGGAGCACAAGGACTCTGGCCTGGAAGAAAAGCAGAGCAACAGGATGAGGAGCTCCTACCTTGCTGCAGTGCCTGACCCCTTTGGGATGAATGCTGGGATTTGAGAGCTTGCAGCAAAGCAACCCTGCCTGTACAGAGCCAGGGAGCAGCCTGGGCACAGCCTGTGTTTCGCTAATTAGAGATGCAAACTGTAATTCAGGTCATCCCTGCCAGTGCAGCTGGACTTCAGGTGGCCCTTCACCCACCAACTGCAGCCTCTGAAAGAGTTTTGGAAGGCACAAAGCCTGACACTGCTCAGGCCAGCACATTTCCCACAGGCACTCCTGGTAGGAGGCCCTGCTGTGCAATCATCAGACCTGATCAGGTCAGTGCTGGCTGCTCTCCCAGAGCCCTGCTCTTGCTGCCCAGTGCCACCAGCACTAGCAGAGCCTGATGAGGGAGCACTGAACTAGGCACACATGTCCCAGGGTAGACATTTGTTGGCTAAAAATCCTCACAAAATCTGTTCTCCTGTTCCTGTATGTGGCACCAGCTCCCCAGAGCAGCTTTGCAGTAGAGCAGACACAGATCAAGGGACTTTTTGGTGAGGGCTGGACGTGTCCAACTGAGTGTCTGGGCATTCCATGGGATGCCAATGCACATTGTACAAATGCTTTTCTTCAGGTGTGCTTTAGCCCTGGTCTGTTCAGAGGCAGGGAAAGCCCAGTTTCTCTCCTCTGGGCCTCCTAGAGCTTAACTGCAGTTCCTTGGAACACTTTCCCAAGGGAGAAGCCAGAGCCACAAGCTGGCTCTGAGCTGCACTAGGAGACAGGAGAACTGAGCAGTTGCTGCAGCATCACCAGGATCAGCTTCTTGTGCAGAACTCTCATCACTGAGCCTGGGACTGATGGAAATCACTTTCTGGGTATTGAGCAAAGCTATTTCTGATCCCAGCATTGCTCTCCAAGAAGGTCAGGACAGATCCCCCTAGGAACTAACACTGATGCTGTCAGCTCAGACACACCTCTGTCTGCAAATGGGATGGGTTTCCCATTAACCAAACCCAGCTTGTTTCCATAGTGGTTTTTGTTTCTGGGAAGGCTGAGCTGTCCTTTTTCATATCTGCAGATCCCACACCCAGATTATTCTATTAGCAGGCATCAGTGTTGTTCTGAATGCTGGTTAGGAAGCAAGATGATCAGTTTTCAACATTTTAACGAGAAATGTGACATTGTGCAATGGGGAGCCATGAACACAGCATGGGAAGTCAATTTCTTGGCCACATCCACTCAGTGCAAGAGAGTGGAGACACAGCAGGCTGTTCACCCACCCCATCACATCTGGCTGTGGAACAGCTGCCAACACAATGAAACAGTAAAAAATGACCTCTGTTTGCAGAATAGACAGACCTGCACTGTTACTGACACTGATGGCAAAGAGATTCCTCCACCTTTGCTTCTCTTGACCAGCTTCAAAGCCTCTGACTCTGACACCATGGTACAGATCAGGCAGTCACAAATGTGATGCTGCCACTGGAACCATCCAGGAAAGCCCCTCTTGGAGGTTGTTCCTCTCAATTGCTCCCCTAGCAATAAAACCCATCAGAAGGTCCCCACTAGAAATGTGGAAAGGGCTGGCAGGGAAGCTGGTTTGGAAAACAAACCCAGCTGCAAAAGGCCAGACCCTGAGCAAGCACCCCCACAGGGGTGATGGGAACCCTCAAGGTTGAGTCAGAGGAACCCTGGGCAGCCCATGTCACATTAAAATGTTGAAAACAGCAGAGCACTAGGCCTGAGTTTAAGTCAGGTAGAGAGAGGGGCAGGAAGAGGCTGGAGAGGCAGTATCCAGGAGGAGGCAGTACCCAGGGGGGGTGATCTTACCGCTGATGCGCTGGCGGAGAGCACGTAATTACGAGGTCTGGTTTCCTGAAAGTCAGGCACAGCCTGGGGGGGAATAGAGTGTCATGTACAAGGCACCAGAGGAGTCAACAGGAGTCACTGGGTGATGGGTGGAACAAGAGCCCCGTGGCTTTTTTCCTGCCTGTGCTGGGAGCTTTGCTTGGGTTCTGATGAGAGGCAGGAGGGAGGTCTCCTGACATCTCAGCAGTGGAGGCCAGGCTTGTGCAGTGGGGGGTGGACTGGCTTGTGCAGTCACACCTGGTACTTGAACAGCAGACACTCCTACTGTTGGGAACTCTGCCTGTATTTACAGCTGTCAGCTCATACAGCACAATCCCAAAGGCATTCCCATTCCCCTGCAGCCAGCAGGTTGCTGTTGTTGCATTAGCTCAGTCCTGTGGGCAGGACCTCCCTTCCCCTTGTCTCCTGCCTACAGTCACTGTACAGGGCCTTGCCCTTAAAGTAGGAGCATTTACCAGCACTGGAGCATCCCTTCCACAGTGCCTTCTACTGCTCTCACTCTCTCCAAGCCACGTTTCCTCCTAACAGAGCCAGATCTGCTGTTTTCAGGAAGGCACATGGCTTAGCCAAGCCAGGTCTAGCCAAAGGCAGTGTAGGAGTTTTTACCCCCGGTCAGGAAACCTCCAAACCACCTTCTCCACAGCTAAACTTCTGCCCTGGGGCACAAAGACTTGAGCACTACAGAGATTTCCTCACTGGAAGTGCAATGGATCCAGTCCACTCCCACACAGTTATGGGCTCATTAACCACCACATAAAACCAGGCCTCCTCCTGGGGTGGCCTTTGGCTGTAGCACTACCTAAAGAGACAAACCAATGAGCAGATTCCTAACATCAGGAATCCTCCTGGCCAGCCCTTACTGCACAGTGGCTGCTGTGCAGGGCTGGCACGGCCCTGCTGGATCCCAGCTCTGCTGTTAATCCCCTCAGGCCTCTCGTCCCCTCTCCCAGGTTAATCTCTCTGCAGTCACCCAGATCCACTTACACACACTGACCCACTTTGCTGGGCCCCAAGCAGCCAGCTGGAATGAGTGACCAGTGTGTGAAAGAGCAGTCAGGCAGTCCCAACCACTTTTTTTTTTTTTCATACCATTTAGGAGTTTTAGGGATGGCTGGAGGAAGGAATAAGGAGGAGCAATTCCTACTGCAAGTTAAACCTGAATATAGGGAAGAAAATGCACAGTGAGGTTTGAGGCCAGCATAGCAAGTAGGCTGGACTCCTCCCTGTGGGGAGAAAGGAAGTTTCACAGAAACAGCTGCTTATGCTTTTTGTTTTTTGAAGATCAAGAGCAACTGAAGAAACCTCTCCTCCCATTCCCTGGTCTCCAGGGAGTCCCAAAACTAGTCACAGCACATGGGATGAAGGAGGCAAGCTTCTCTTGTACTTCTGTGCATGGAGAAGTTGTATTTGCAAGCAGTGGTCAAAAGGGACCCATCTCCCTCCCCCTTCCACTCTGGTAATGGGGAAAAGGAGCAGAACAGCACCACAACCAGATCATCCTGCCTGTCATTGTCTCTGGGCTGCCCTTCCAGAGAGGGATTGGCCACCCAACCCCACCTCCTCCTGCCTGCAGCCAGAGGAGCCTGAGGGGGTCTGTAGGGGAGCCCCTGCCTCTCTTGAGCACTGCTTGCAGGCAATGTGCATGGACCTGAGGGATGCTCCAGAGGGGCTGCAGGCAGGTCTCTGACACTCCCATCCTTCTGGAGCAGCTTCCCCAGGCAGCCACAGCCCTGATCACACTCAGAACATGCTGCAGGGCCGGTCCCAATGGGACAAAGGAGATATGAATTTCTTTTTTAAAAATGGGAAAGAGACAATGAGAGGTGTTAAAGGAAAAAAAAAATAATCACAGCACTGTTAGCACAGTCAATACTCACATCTCCCTCACACTGAGCAAATTACAAAGAAACAAAACAAAAAGGTTAGTAAACAAAACAGCATCAACAGGAAGGACAAAGCACAGAGTCCGTGGGAAATGCACAAGCCCAGGTGCTCCACAGCAGCTCACGGGTCTGGGCAGCAGCACTCCAGGGGCATCAGGAGACAGAAGCTGTGGGAACACGAATTTGCACTACAGAGGGGAAGAGCAGCAAGAGAGAGGTGAGCTGGGAGAGCTGGGACACTTCAGCTTGGACGGGGAGGTGTGACACAGGACTCCAGGCATGTTACAGGGAATGCTGTGATCTAGATAAGTTGTTTAGAGCAGAGGAAGCAGCTCTCCTTGGTGCTGGGAGCTTCCACCTCATCATCCAGCAGTCAGAGAGGCACCCAAAGCCCAGGGACCCACCTTTAAGCTGACCTGGGTGAGAGATGGGTTCCCACAGCAGCAGCTGAATTTGCCCTGCTGCTGTGGTCAGTGTTTCAGCCACTCTGCTACTTTGAGGCTTGGCTTGGGGAGGACACCCTGGAAAGCCTGGATTGGCTCTGCACCTGCCTGGGGCACTCCAAAAGTTCCAGTGGGAAACAAAGTTTTTCTTTTCCAGCTGCAGGGGTGACCTTAAACAAGAGGTGTCTGTGCAGGTGAGAGGCCTTGGGATCACCTCCTGTAGGAGGCAAGGTAAGGAGGGTGGAAAGGGAGGAAGCACAGGAGGTGTCTGAATTCCTGCTCTGATCTGAGCTTAAAGACAATGGCCACCAGTTCTCCCTGAGACTGGGGCACTGTCCCCTCCAAAAGGGGAATGGGGGATTCCTGAAGTTACTTTCAGAGGATCTGGGGGACCTGTCTGATTAGAGGAGGCTTTTTTAAAAAGGCAGCTACTACTTCTGCTCACAGCTGTTCTGTGTAGGTCTGAGCACTCTGTCAGACCTGCTGATGGAGGCTGCTGAGCTTAGCACAGCTTCCCCATCTGTCGTGGATGTAACTGGAGCTGGAGGAAAGGGAAAACACCTGGGAGCTGGCTACCCAGGGAGAGACAAGGCCAGAGGCCCAGCTGGCAGATGGTTAGAAACCATCTCACAGCAGGGCTGTGTATCCCAGAGACTGACAGACAAGGACTGGCTGATTGTGACTTGCACACATTTGCCAGTTGATCTCCTGGCCCCAAAGCAAAAGCAGAACTTGGCAGGTCCTTGTGCCAACAGCCAGAGCTCCACAGGATAACACCCAGCTCCAACCAGGCCTTCCAGGGAACCCGTCAGTGCCCAGTGTGATGAATTCCCCAAAGCTGGAGGGCAAGACAAGCCTGTAAGTAGAGCACCATGAACTGAGTGAGCAGAGAGGCTCAGGGACAGACCTTGTAGCCAGTCTGACCCTGGCCACCCCTTACAGCCCTCCTGCCTAGGAGATGGCAGAATCCTAACTAGTCTGACAGGCTGGGACTGCTGCAGAGCTCCAGCAGCCCTTCCCTTGTGCACCTCCCAGCTCAGCTCTCTCTTGGCTTGGTTTAAGATCCCCTGTGAAAATTAGCAAGACCTCAGAAGATGCAGCCTTTTAGTTACTAGCACAACTCATCCAGCAACCCTGATCAGTCAGGAGGCAGGAGCCTGGGTCAAGTGCAAGTTTCCAGACTCCAGAAGCTCAGAGCTGTTTGCTTCAACAATTTCCCCAAGGGAGGAGATCTCAGAAACAGGCACATGGCTCCCAGTTCCCTTCCATCCCAGATAAGGAATTCCCCCAGCCGTGCCTGCCAGAGACAGGACACAGCAGGGTAATAACTTAATTTTTGACCATGTGAGCCAAGCCCTGGGGCCAGAAGGACGGGGAGGGGAATGAGGGGAAGAGTTACCGCTGCTTTTGCCTCGGCAGCTTTGGCCTTCTTCAACCTGGCCTTGCAGGCATCCAGATCCAGGCGCCGGTTCTGCAGGATCCTCCGCTCTTTCTGGAAGGAGATGGGTCAGAGCACAGTGCTTAGAAGCAGGGTTGAGGAGGGGATGGGCTATCACCTCGGAATCAAATCTATTTCTTTATTAAAACGTGCCAGGGAGAAAGAACCAGTTGCTATGCTTGTCTCCTTAGCAAGAGTTTTGGGGCTGGTTGCCAGGGATACAGGATAACCTCCTGGAAACAGGGCAGCCTGTGATGGGTGGTGCCCACAGGCTGCAGGAGTGGGGAAATGAGTTACTTCCCTCATGCACATCAGCTGGCAACCCTTCCCTATCAGAAGGGGAACCTGAGCACATCTAGGGCTGGTACTGCCTCATCCTCACATTCTTTAAGGGGAGAGGTATGGAGTCATCCTTTATCATAGGGAAAGAACAGGGGTTCTCTTAGCACTGTTTGCCTTTCCCCCTGCCCTCCTTGTCTCCAGGGTTGGAACAAGCTTGCCCATCCCTGCTGCCACACTTACAGAGATGGTTCTCCAGTCCCCTTCCAGGAAGTTGCGCAGTGGGGTCAGGAAGTTGAGGGAGGCAGAGCGGATGAATTCCCGTTCTGCTGCACCCAAGCGCCTCTGAGTCTCTCCGACTTTTATCAAAGTCTTTCCTGCAACAACAGGAACCTTCAGCTCCAGAGAAACCAATTAACACGTTGTTGGCTTCAGCCAAGTCACCCAGAGCTTCCACACTGCTGTGCAGGGGGACACAGGCACAGCTGTCCCTGGCCTGGGCAAGGTAACCCGCCTGTCCCACACCAGCTCCAGCCCTGCCCACTCTGCTGTTGGCCTGAGGCATCTTTTCACTGCTCCCAGGGCAGCTCTGATCTTATCTATCTGCTGAGGCACTTATGCCACTGATGGATTTTACTGCTCTACCTGCTTGCGCAGACTGATCCTTCTTTGCCCCATAAAACAGAGGCACGGCAACAGAGCAGCAAATTAAAAAGCACCAGAGCAGAAAACATGAGTTGATTAGGCAGTGTTGGCTATAGATGCAGTTACAGCTGCTCTGGCTGTAACAGGACTCACTATTGAACAACTATTGATTTGGAGAGCAGGAACAAAGCTCATGGCAGGGGCAAGGACAGCTGGAAGTGAAGGCTGTGTCAGGTGTGCTGCTTGAAGAAGCCCAGAATTCCCCCAGGAAGGGACAATTTAAGAGCAGAAAGGTGCTCTGCATGGTCAGGGAGGAGCATGCTGCACACATCTGAATGCCAAACAGTGTTAGGGATATTCTCTTGGGAAGGGATGGATTCCCAGGACTTCATTAGCCAGGCTGACTTACCATAAGGTGTCCCTGGCCCAAAGTCGTTGGCTGCCTCTGTCATGTACTGTGCCAGCAGCTCCCCATTGGTGACCCGGGAAGGCACCTTCCTGTCCAGCTTCTCATACAGGAACTCTTCTACTCTGGCACCTGGAATGGGGACACCAGGGAGCTTGAAAAAGGGTCTCTGAACAGGGATTTATGATAACCCACCCCATGCAGTCCTCAGTGATGCACTGGACAGCAGGCACCAGTGCCAGGAGCAGGTGTCCCTGCCCCAGGGCACTGCCAGGCTGTGAGGTGCTCTCAGCTGCACAGGGAAGGACAGGCCCTGCAAAGAGAAGTTTCCCCTAAGCCCCACAAACTCTACGGGGCTCTCTGCCAGAGGCCATGATTTCAGCACTGAGCTGCAAGTGACATTTGTCCTTCAAGCCTCAGGAGAAGCTGGACTTACTCGGGTTTGGCTGTAGCAGAACTTCAGTCTGACGCAGGATCTTCTCTGTCCAGTTCTTCGTGCAGTCTGCCCTGGCCAGAAGGTTTTCAAAGTGGGCATCAAGTTCAGTCTTCTCAGCCTGGCCCAGCTTTTCTTCAGTAAACTGCAGGAGGAAGGCAGTCATTAGGTCTGTTCTTCCAAATTCGCAGTGTGTTAGAGAGCCAATAAGGGACAGTGAAGCTGCTTTTGTCTTGTGTATTTACCTCCTAAAAACCCTTCAAGGTGTCATTCTTTTTTTCCCAGGCATCTTTCAGGGGAAGAGGGCAACCTTTTTGCCCAGGAGTAGAACAAGCATTGGACTAAAAATAGACTCCAGGTTTCAGAGGTGTTCCAGAATAAGTAACTTTTAATAAGATCTAGTACAAAAATATTCCAGTTGTGAGGGATCTATTTAAATATGCACATGGCTTCCACTGCTTCATGCAGGAGAGCAACAGACATCCTTCACATGAGGGAAGGTGCTAAATCCCTTCATCTCCTACTGACCAACTCTGTGTCCTGTAAACCCAAGGGGTCAGGAATGCCACTACAACCTGAAGTCAGGAGACTCAAACTCAGGATTTAGATAAAACCACTTCCAGCAAGTGACTCTTCTTCTGGGACACACTCTGAAGCAGGGAATTGAAATATAACACTGTCCAACTCTTCTCAGCACTCAGATTCATACTGGCAATGGACAATTCCTCTCTCTGCAATTTCTTTTAAGTTTAAAATTAGCAGCAGGGAGAATTAGGTTGTGCAAGTCTCTGGTGTTTTCATACTGGGCAGTGACATCTGACCAGGTTTGTCAGTCTGGAGATGCAGCCTCAGATGGCCTGGACACCCTCCATTGCTTCCTTGAGGGATTTTTGAGAGAAGAGCCCATTCTCTCTCATCCCATCCCCATTTCCCACTTGCTCCTTTCAGTAAAGCTGGCCAACCTCAGTGGATTTTTAAGCACAATTCCCTGCTCTTGACAGAACCGGCACCTTGTTGGATTGTGCTAAAAGACCCTTTGGACAGCTGTGCCACCTGGGATCCTACAGAGGCTCCAGTCGACCCCCACCCCTTGTTGGGGGTCTCTGATGCCATTGCTGAGTCATCAGGACATGGTACTGTGCAATACTGGCACAGCCAGATGCCAAAGATTAAAGCCTGGCTAAAGCCCTTAGATGAAATGCAGCTCCTGATCAACCACTGGTACCTTCTCTTCTCTGCTTCTCTACACCAGAGCTCAGCTCCAGATGGGCCAAGATGTCCCTTCCATGGGATTTTGATCTGGAGTCTGCTGCCCTTCCTGAAGGGCTTCCTGGCCAGCTCTTTCCTTTCCCACCCAGCCCAATGCTGGGAACAAGTGAGATAAGGAGAGCCCAGAGCAGGGGCAAACAGCCCTCGGAGTCCTGTTACCAGATGTCTGAGATATACAAACCCTCCAGGTATGTTTACACAGCGACCTGCTTGGCACGATTGAGCTCCAGCTTTGCCGGATGTGGGTGGTGACAGATCCGCAGCTGCAGGGACAGGGGTCGTGTCGCTGGTCTGCACCAGCAGCCCCTGTCTGCTGGTTACTGGCACGAAGTTTTACCTAGGTCTAGCCAGTCCTCTGGCCATTGCTGGACACGGGTAAAAGCAGATTCAGAGTGAGAGGGTGTTTGTGTTGTTTGGTCTGTGATTTCCTTGGGGGTCACACATGGCTCTCAGTGGCTGAGGCTGCTTTCCTCTGTCACTGCTGGGAGCCCAGGGCTGTTTTCAGACTCTGCCAGGCTGGGCTGAGTCACTGCCATGCAGCAAACTGGGACTTCCCAGGTATTTGGCATCAATTCTTGAGTCATCTGTTTAAGATCTTTTCTAAACAAGCCAAGACTCTTTGATGCAAGGATAAGTCTCCCTTGCCCCCCTTTCCCAGACAGCATTTTGAGACCTCATCTCACTTTCAAGTCCAGCTTTTTCCTGCAGTTTAGGCTTATCCTGCACCAGCATCTGCCCTGGAGCTGTCAAACCTAAACCCAATTTCTTATCAGCTGAATTGAGTCAGCTTCTTACAGCTTTGCTGCAGTGCCAGATCACTGCTGAAGCCCTCCAGCATCCCCACGGTGCCACTGCCACTGTCCTGAACCACTCCAGCTCTGGGGTCCTTTGCTTTATTAGCAAGTGACATCTCTGGCATTATTGCCCTCTGTGGCTGTTTTGTGTAACTCAGTGCAGGGGTCACAGCTCAGCACTTGCCAGAACTCAGAAACTCAATTCTTCTCTCAAGTCAGGCACTAAAGCTGTTTGTCTTGCAACAAGGCTGAGGGCAGCACCAGGATCAGGCAAGCCTGGGGGCTATAACAGAAGGGGAGGATGGGCAGGAATCTCAGTCACAGCCCCTGGTTCCAAAGGGTCAGGACAGAAAACAATCTCTTATCCAGGCTTTCTTTCAGGGTTGGAAAGGAGGGCATGAAGGTTGGGAAGTGAGTGCAAGGCATGGGGGGCTGTGACTCCACTGACATTTAGCTCCCTCAGTGTCTCCCTGACCCCTGCCCAGGCACAGCCTCACTGCAGGGGCTGCCCTGGGTGCTATACCTGCCTCCTCCTCCTCCCTGTGCACGGGGAGTCGCTGATCCAGCTCAATTTGACCTCTAATGTGATTTTTTAACCTATCAGAGAACCCCCCCGACCTCACAGCAGTAGTGGGGATGTGCCATGAAGTGCAAGGAGAGCAGGACCACCTGCTGCAGGAGCAGCCTGCCATGAGATCAGATGAAGCTTCTCCTGGAAGCAGAGCCAGCACAGGAGATTACAGGTAAGTTACACTGATCTACAAGCTGGCTTGTGTTTTTGTCTGGTGCAAGTGGAAATCTGAGATTTTAGGTGGCAATAGGTCTCAGCTGCTGGTCCCTTTCTTACCTGGCTGCCCAGTGAAAAGAAGGGTAGAAGAACAACAGTTTATAAAATTTGGCTACTCAAGCACTTCAGGCACTTTACAGAAATGCTGTAAAGGATTTCTATTCCTGAGAATCTGTTTTCATAACACAGAAATTTGACTGAAAAAATTTCACTGTGACACCAAGAGATGCAGGAGAAATGAACTGATCATACCCTCAAGCCTTCTGACTGTAAAAAGACAGATTTTGAGTATTTTATATCTTGCTGCTCCCAGACTAGAAGCATTGCTGTCTTTTACAACAGCTTGCATTTTACAACAAATGGGAGTGATACTTGGTTTTGTCAAGTTAATTTACAGGCTTGGTGCAGATCCCCAGGGAGAGAGGCAGGGCTGGCAGAGCACAGGCAATTGCAGTGCTGAGAACCTCCAGCTCCTCCATCCTGCCATGGCAGAACTGCTCCCATTTGTTTTCTAGAACCTGAGGAGTGGGTCAATAGCCCTGAAGCAATTCCCAGATCTGCATCCTGGGATCATGATGAGTCGCAGTGCTGAGAGGCTGCTCCCCTGCAGGAAACATCCTTGCAGCTGACCCAGAGCGGGTGCTTAATAATGCAGGGCAGCCTTTTGTCAGTGCCACTCTCACTCTCCAGGAAGAGCAGAGTTGTGCTGCATTCCAGACATCAATAATTCAGCCAAAGGTTGGGTTTCCTCTGGGAGGCTTGGCTGGCCAGCAGGAACAAGAGATGCTTTATCAGGGCCCAGGTGGGCAAACAGGGTGACCCAGCAGGAGAGCAGCACTTGGGCCACAGGCCCAAAAGGAGCACAGACGTGCTGGACTGCAGTTAGGGCAGCTGCCCTAAGCATTCACAGCTTAGGGAAAAGCCCCTTCCCCCAAGAGAGTTGGCAGACACAGGTCTGGGATGTCAGCAGGGTCAGCAAGTACTGCTGAGCTGGGGGGGCTCTGCACTACAGGTACAGATCAGACAGGCTGGGCCTGTGACTAAAGGACATCAGAGTTAGGCTTTAAAATCACCCATGCTGAAAGCATCTGCACCTTCCTCTCCTTAAAAGTCAGGAGAATAAAATGCCAGTATAATAAAAGCCCAGGCCTGCATGCTGTGATCTCTGACAGGGTCCCTTGCAGAGGATCTGGTGGCAGAGTTCACTTGCAGGGCCACTGTTTTATCCAACTGGATGTTACTTCTGACTTTCCACTTTAAATTGCAAAGATCAAACCAGGGCCAGGAGATTTGAACTGGGAATACTCTCCTGTACCTGCCAGTAGAGTTAGACTGTTGGGTTTTTCAAAGCCTCCAAATTGCTCAAAATGCCCAAAACACAGTAACATTTGTTCTTTTGGTGATCAAATCACAACACGGTCAGTTGAGCAAATCTGGCTCCCTCTTTGCACAGGGTTGCAGTAGGAAAGAAGCCACAGCCAGTCAGCATCTGAAAACTACTTGATTTTCAGCAGCTCTGGACCAGATAGAGAGTCTGCTCCAAGTATTTGGTCACCAGGAGTCAGGAAAGCCAGGCTGGGAGCCAAGTGAAACTGTGCTAGAGGACAGAAGGAAGCCATTAGCAGGGACAGCCTGGTTAACTCATGAGCACAGCATTCAGGAGAGGAAAAACACTGTGCTGGTGGGCTGACCTTGGCTGGACATGAGGTACCACCAAGTCACTCTAGCATTTCCCTCCTCAGCAGAACAGGGGGGTTGAGAATAAGATGAAAAAACCTCATAGTTCAAGATAAAGGCAGTTTAATGAAGAAAAAGTTGTGTGTGGAAGCAAAGGAAACCAAAAGGTTTTCTTGTCTTCTTCCCATGTGCAAGTGATATGTGACCACTCCTGGGTAGCTGGGCCTCAGTACATGTCATGGCTACTCCAAAACACAAATTGCTCTAGAATAATGTCCCACCTCCTCCTCTCTCTCAGGTTTTATTGCTGAGCAAGGTCCTATGGTATGGAATATCCCTTTGGGCAGCTTGGGTCAGCTGTCCTGGCTGTGTCCCTACCAAGACCTTGTCCTTTCCTTGGGTCCCCTTCTGCTTTCTCAACTTTTAAAGTGTGAACACTAATAAGGTCAGCAAGCAGAGGGTTTATTTTATCTACTAATGATAAAAGTCTGTTTTATCACCAGAGTTCAGGGAGCTGGGGGGAGTCTGTCTGTCTGCAGGGGCCTCAAGACAGAGTAAGCCTCTAGCTGTTTTAGTAATGACATTAGGGGGAGATAAGCACCCAAAAGCTGCATTCACAGTTGGGCATTTTCACCCAGAGCCTGTTTGAATCAGAACTAACAAAAGACAGACACCTACAATTATTTCCAGACCTCCCTGAAAGAGCCTGGCTTGCTGCCTATCTACAACAAACACATGCAGTGTGTGGCCACACAGCTTCCAGTGGCCAAGGTTTGGGATCAGACCCACTTACTGATAACTGGAAGGTGTATCTGATCAGAGGGAGGCCTTCCTTCAAGTGAAGGTGGAGAGTGACCTGTTAGGAGTCTGTCTGCAGGTGCTGCATCCCCTCAGAGAGTACTGATCTGATGGCTGCAACTGGTAGTGCAAGTGTCAGTGCAGGCCATGCTCAGGTGAATGCTGAATCCTGCACAAGCTCTGGGTCCTTGCAGCTCGTTCCCCACTCCCAGGGTAGCAGAGCTGTCCACTACTTCCTACCCCAACTTTGCTGCCTGCTCTGCTTTTCTGAAGGGGCCCTGTGACTGGGCAAGGAAGAGCCATGTAAAGGAAGCAGTGGGTTTGAGCTGTTTTGATTGGGTTTTTTGTCATGAGGAGCCTAGTCCAAAATCATTCTTCCAGCACCTACGCTGGGTTGTATTTGACAGGTTTCAACCAGCTTCTGCCCTGAGCCAGCCCAGAGGTGTTGTGTTGACCATGCCCTGTCTCCTTTCTCCCTGGCTGAGCCCTAATTCCAGTTCAAGTGAAGCTCCTGTGTTGGTCAGACAGCTCTGCCAGACAGCAGGAGCTAATGCTGTCTGAACAGCACATAATGGCCAGTCCATTTATTTCCCAGTCGCTGCAGTTCCAGAAAACATCACTTTGTTAAATGCCTGGAGCTGGAGGAAACATCTCCAAATGCTACAGAAAACAGCTTTTTCTAGACAGTTTATTCCCATACCAGAAGATCTGCAGTGCTAAAGAGTGCTACAAACCCAGCCCTTACTGCCCACAGCAGAACTCAGCTGTCACTGCTGGCTCTCAGGGGAGATGAGGCAGGGCTCACCAGGCACCCAAAAAGGCTGAATTCCCCCAGCAGTGACCCCTCATGAGGTGGTTTTCAGCCTCAGAGATCTCTTTCTTTCCAGTTCCCCCTCCTTACACACCTGCTTGCTGTCCACAAGTGCCAGCGCTCATTTGGTTTGAGTAATTTACTCCTGTAATTAGGCATATGAATATTCATGTACGAGACAGTGGAGTAGGTGTAGCAGGCAGAAGCCACGATTTATAAACGCCTCCTTACTCTGGAATCACTGTGTGCAGACACTGTTCTCAGGCCTGTCTCCTTCCTACGCCTTGGAGCTAAAAAACACTTATCAGAGACTTACAATAAGGCTTCTAAACATAAGATTTGTTTCTAGCATTTCTTGTGCATCCAAGGTCATTTGCATGAGAACAGCATCTTTAGGCTTTCCATCTGCTCCTTATTTTGCACCTGTAGTTAATATCTCCCTTTTTCATAACATATGACTCACTGGCACGGTTACAGGAGGTGATATCTGCTTACAGGAGACCTCAACAGAGCCAGAATCACTCCACTGCACAGAAGGTCTGGAATGAGGCAGCTCTGCTCTGTTTGTTTACCAACCCCCACACAATAGGCAGAGTGAGACGCCCAGTCCCAGAGTCACCAGCTGGACTTCACTTTCCAGGCAGGATCCCAACCAGTTCTGACCTGCCTCTCTCCTCTCCTGGCCAAAAAAGAGCAGTTTTCAGTCATTATGTCCAAGAAATGAATACACTCAGCAGCTCCATCTCACCACCTGCTGCACGTCTGCTGCTCATGTGTACCCAAATTTCTTCACAGCTCCGGAGGGGGTTACTTCATCCCCTGATCTCAAATTTGTGAATATCAGACTATTTTGAGTTGGAAGGACCCAAGAAGTACAACTCCTGGCCCTGCACAGAAACAGCTCCGAGAATCCCCCCCTGAGCCCGAGAGGGTTTCCAAATGCCTCTTGAGCTCCACAGGCCCGACCTGCTTGCTCTCCCACCCCTTGAACGTCCCAGTGTTTTTCCAGGGCCCGGGATCTCCTGCTCCTCGCCAGGGACTGAAGTGCAGACGAGGTGCAGGGCACCTCCACCACCTGTCCCCAGCGACAGGGACCATCCCACAGAATATCCCAGAATGACTGGGGTCGGAAGGGATCTCTGGAGAACATCCCGTCCAAGCCCCCTGTCAGGGCAGGGTCACCCGGAGCAGGTGACACAGGAACGCGCCCAGGTGGGTTTGGAATGTCTCCATAGCGGGAGACTCCACGCCCTCCCTGGGCACCTGTTCCAGATCTCCGCACCCTTTGCCGGTGGGTCTGGGCACGGACAGAGCAGCCGAATGCCAGATCACACAGCTTTGTTTCTTTAAGGTCACCAAAGGCCGGGTGCGAACGTCCCCGCACTCCCCTCCCCACTCCGAGCACCATCCCCGGGGTCTTCCCTTGGGACCTTCCCGGCACCCCTGATCCACGGCCGGGGGCGATGCTCCCGAGGTGATGCATCTGCGGGTGATGCTCCGGGGGCTGCGGCTCACACGGACGGAGCCCCCCAGCTCCGATTTCCCTCTCCAGCCTCCCCGGGGCCGAGCAAACTCCCCCTGGCTCCGCCGGGGCCTGGACCCACGGATCCCCCGCGCCTCCCGCCCCGCGGCCTCCGTGGCGACCCGCCCCACTTCACCTGCATGGCACGGGAGAAGAAGACCCCCGCGTCCGACGCCAGCTTCTTCACGTTGAACTCCATGGCGGCCCCTGAGCCACCCCGGCCGCGCCGCGCCCCCGCTGTCACCGCGCCCGCCGCGCCGCCGCCTTTTATAGCGCCGGGTGACGCCCGCTCCGCGGCTCTTAAAAGGGCTGCGACTTCTCACAGGGTCCCTGAGCCCCGGCAGCGCCTCGGCGGGCGGGGGCGCGAGAGGCAGACGCGGCCCCTTTAAGCGGGGCGGTGGCGGCGGGGGAGCTGTCAGCGCTCGCCAATAGGAACTCACGCCGCGGTCCCCGCCCCTTCCCTTCCCGCTCCGCCGCGCTCGCCGCCGCATCCCCGAGCCGGGCGCGTTCCGATTGGTGCGGCGGCGGGCGGCTGTCCGCTCTGATTGGCTGGAATGGGACCGGGGGCGGTGTCTCCTGTTGGCCCCGCCCCCGCGCGGGGTGGGCTGCGGCGCGGGGGAAGGAGACGCTGCCCTTCCGCGGCCATGGCGCGCGGCGCGGGGAGAGGGCGCCGAGCGGGGCCGCGCGCCCCCCCCGCCGCGGTGAGTGGTGCCGCCCGCGCCCGCTGGCGGCCGCCGGGCCCGCCGGGCCGCACCATCGGTAGTGAGGGGGGAAGCAGAGGGGAGCGCTGGGCCGGGGACCCCCGGCTGAAGCCGGTCATGGGGGTGGGAGGCGCGGAGGGTGCGGGATCTCCGGGTGCGGGGACGGCGGAGATGCCCCCGGGGTGAATGAATGCGGGGGCCCGGGGATGCAGTAGGGGTGCGAGGCACCTGAGGGCGCAGGGGGATGCTCAGGGGGTGCGGAGATGCTGCGGGGGGTGCGGGAGCCCTTTGTGCGGGCCCAGCGTGCTGCAGTGCAGGTGCGGGGGGTCCCGTGGGACGTTCCCCGCCGGGCCGCTGGGTTGAACCCCACGGCGGGCAGGGCTGGGGGAGATGCCCGGACAGAGGGGCTGCCTTGGTACCTCGCTGCCTGCACTCCCTATCCCGGTATGGTAACCCCAGGCTGCTTTCTGTGCCGAAAATTCCTTGCACTTTGCTCTTCTCATCTCCGTTGTGGCCAGGACGTTGTGTTTAACCTTGTGGGGAGAGCCCATGTCCGGTGTCCGGTCCCTGCGGGCTCCCGCTGCCCGGAGAACATTCCGCGAGGTGCTCCGGGGCGGTGGGTGCGGGGTGGGTGTCAGGCGGGGGCAGAGCTTTGTCACCCGCTCTGGGGTCACACATCGGTGCCTTCTGTCGCTCTGTCCTTGACGTGAGCACATCTCTCCTGCCCAGCCTCGCTGGCAGCATTGAAACCTCCTGGGCAAAAAAAATCCCCTTTGGTTAGTGGCTCTTGAACAGGGCACTGATGCACAAAAGAAGTGTGAAAGCAGAGTTTTGGCAATGAAAATGTGTGTATGGTTATTTGGGATAATTGGGATTTCTTTTATATGGGGACTGCAAACAAAATCCCTCCAGCTATGTGCAGCCAGGTCTGGTACGTGTAGAAATCTCTGGGAGCTGTCAAATCCCAGGGTGCTGCTGTTGTGGAGCAGTTTGGGAATCTGTCCCCGTGGTTGGTAGGACAAGCAAAGGAATTGCTGCTGCTGGTGAGAAGATATTTTAGATTTGACCCGGTGTGTGTTTTATGAAGTGCTGTGCAGGGAGGAGCAGGGCGTGTGCTCCCCTCACTCACCTGATTTTCCTCCTCTTCCTGCAGGACGAGGATTGCTGGATGAAGGCCAACTCCAGGACTCTCAGCCAGATGTCAGAGAGAAGCTGGATTCTTTTGTGAGCAGCTCTCACAGCATCCACAAGTGCCCTTCCCCGTGGCAGCTCCTGAAGGTGCCAGGATCCTGGTGCAGACATGGCATTTAGAAGGACAGAGGGAATGTCCATCATGCAGGCCTTGGCAATGACCGTGGCAGAGATCCCCGTGTTCGTTTACACGACGTTTGGGCAGGTACAAGGAGAGGGAAAGGTTTTCCTGTCACATTCCTTAGGCTGGCTCTGTGGGGTTGTCTGTGTGAGATGGAGGCACAGTGGGATGGTGCTGGGGGACCTGGGCAGTTTGAGGGATTGGAGGAATTGCAGGGGGAGGTTGGGGTGGTGGAAGAGAGTTGTTCTGAGTGGGCTTGGAGAGGAGAGAAAAGCACTTCCCACATCCTTCCCTGGGAGAACACCCAGGTTCAGTCTTTCTCTTCATCAAAGGTGCTAAAAAAAGACTTGTCTTTTAAAGAAGAGTAATATGTTCTGCACTTGTAGTGATGCAGCGCTTGGAGCAATAAAGCTCAGCTTCACACCAGGGTTTCAGAGCTGAATTTGGGTAACCTGGATTGCATCTGTCCCAGGCTGTGTGCAGATTTTGCAGTGTATTTTGGCAGTGAGGATTGAGACCAAGTTCTCCAGGTCCTGTCAAAATAATGCTCCACAGTCTCTTTGCTGCTATGTCTTACTTGTGTAGCAGGGGGCGTGTTTTAGGGGTGGGAGGGTAAAGCCAAGGTGTTTCATGATTAATGCTGTTTTTAATTTATTTTTTTTTTTTAAAAAGGGCAGTGGAATTGGATTTTCATTGTTGCTCTTCCATTTCTTTTGTGTTTAAAGTCTGTCTTCTCTCAGCTGCGGCTCTCTCCAGGCCTGCGCAAGGTGCTGTTTGCCACAGCTCTGGGGACGGTGGCCTTGGCTCTTGCAGCTCATCAGCTGAAGCGGCGGCGCCGCCGAAAGAAGCAAATTGCTCCAGACAAGTGTGGCTTCAAACCAGGAGGGATCACAGTGCCCATCCTGCCAACAAGGAGGGTCTCCTCTGTGAAGAAAGGTTGGCCTCGCAGAAAGGGAAAAATCCCCAAGGAAGTTGTACAGGGAGCCATGGGAAGGTGTGGGGAGAGGAAAGCAAAGCTGTCTGTGTGGTGCTCTGATGTGGAATGAAGTGGGGATTCTGAAATGCAGTGCCATGAGCACGGGATTTGGGGAGCAAAGGGTGACTCTGAGCTCAAGTCCTTGGGAACAAAAGGTGTCCTGATGTTTTCCCTGAGGTTTGCAGTTCCCATCCCCTTTCCTGTGGACCATTACCCGGCTGCCCCAATAATAACGATCTGGGCATGCAGTGACCTGGTTCTGCATTGATCTCATGATGTCAGTGCTCAGCTGAGGGGAGGGGAGGGTGGCCTGAGCCAGGCTGGGCAGTTGGAAGTTCCATCCAGCTCTGTGGTGATTCCCAGGCCTTGGGCAGCTTCCTCACCTGCTTGTTCTGATTTTAGGGGTAAGACTGATCCAGGCCTTTAGCAAGGCACTGTAGGAATTAACCATTTGTTTGGTGAAACATGAAAATCAAGGGAGCAGTGTCCATGTTCTGCCTATCCTGAGGGAAGGTGGAAGAGCTTTTGCTTGTTTCCTCTTGCCTCTTGCTGTCCATAAGCGGTGAACACATTCCTCAGCCTCAGATCCCCACTGACACCAGTCTCAGAGCAAAGCAGAGCAGACAGGAGATCTGTGGCTTATTTCTAGTTGTTGGATACTGCTTTGCCCATTCACAGTTACACTGGACAAGGTGATGTTCCCCTCCCTGTTCCCTGCTGCAGTCACCTGGACCTAAAATCCTGTTTCTGTGTGACCTTCCCAACTGCAGGATACTCCAGCAGGAGAGTCCAGAGCCCTGGCAGCAAGAGCAACGACACGCTGAGCGGGATTTCCTCCATTGAGCCCAGCAAACATTCCAGTTCCTCCCACAGCCTCGCCTCGGTAAGGGCCTTGTTAGCAGGGCTGGGAGATGTCAGTGCATGTCCCTGTCACGAGGTCACCAAGTCCTTGGGCCTGTGCTGGCCCATGGAGCAGAACAGGCTGCAGTATAATTGTAGGGCGGGTGCTGATGTTAACCTTGCATTGAGTGTCTGGAGTTCCCTGTGAGCAGCAGTGTTTTGTGGCCAGGAGCTCCAGGGTTCCTTTGCCAGTTCTTTGGTCAAGGAGGAGTTGCAGGAGGGATTTCTGTCAGGGACCTGGCCATGATTCCTTGGAGCTCTCTGTGACACTCTCAAGGAGTGAGGCTGGGTTGTTTCTGGGTCTCACAGCAATAAGGAGCTTGTTTGCTTCCTTCTGTGTTGGGGATTTGAGTAGCCCAGCAGCCCCTCCCTTCTGTGCTGGGGCTGCTCACAGCTTGCTTTGTTCTTAAAACCAAATTAGCTACCAAAATCTGATAGCACTGTTCAGGAAACAGCACATGGTAAGAACACAGCCTAGTCATTCTGCCTCCCCCAAAGCCAAAAAGCAGCCTGTGATTACAGGTAATTCAGGCTTAACCAGGCCAGAGAAGCCATCAGTGCTTATATCCACCTTTTGTGAGACCAAAACTGGAGATATTTATGTCTTCAAGACCTGTTTCACATCCCCATTGCTCAGAGCTAATGTTCTCTTGGAGCAGGGGGGACACAGATGAACCTCTGTAAGTTGCTGCAAAGCCTCATCATCCTCATCATCCTCCAGGCTCAGAGGCTGCTTGGCAATCCTGGGGCAAGGAGAGTGAAAAATCATCCCTTTGAAAGGAGCTGTCGGGTGCCAGCACTCCTCAGCACATGCTGGTGTTGCTGTTTTTAGTACAGCTCAAGCAGCAGGAGTTGCCAAAGCCCGTGCTGGCCGAGGTGTGTCTCCAGCAGGCGGCAGTGCCGGCACGGCGCTGGGCAGGCACGGCATTCCCGGGGAGCTGGGCTGTGATGGGATGTGTCCCTGAGCACCAAGCCGTGTCCACCTCTGGCCTCTTTCCCCTCAGGAAATAATTTCCCCAGGGACTCACATCCATGTAATTCCCCCATGGCTTCTCAGTTCACACAGATGCTGTCCAGGTTTTGTATGGCTGGAGTTCTATTTCTCTTTAAATAAAAAGCAATCTATAAATACCTTTTTCCACTGCTGGTGCCCGAGTGAGGATATCCCCATGGAGAGGCATCTGTTTCTGTAGAGATGAACTGACCCTGTACTTACAGGTTTTATATTACTTGGTGGAAAAACTGCTCATCCTTTGCACAGCTGCAGGTTTTGCCTGTGCTCTCATTTGCTTCCTGGGCTCCTCTTTGCCATCCAATAAATAAATTGGCAGCAGTGAACTGATGATTTGCAATTCAGCATCTCAAGGTGATTTTTTAACACTCCACAGGGATTGATCAATGGAGGCAGGACAGGAATTCATCTGTCAGCTGATTATTGTAGCTTTTTTTAGTACCAGGCTGATGTTTGGGCATCCTTCTGTAAGACACAGGAAAACATTGGTCAGTGATAGTGTTGAATCCAGCACTTTATTGGGTCAGACTTTAGAAGACATTGATGCCCTGGTGTGAAATTGGACAAAGCTGAACTGGCACTGCTGTGTGGATTGTCAAGCTCAGCCCTCCCAGGAGGGGGTCTGGTTACAAAGAGAAGAGTGAGGATTCCCCTTGCCCTCTGGGGAATCCTCAGTTGTATTTTTTCTGGGAAACTGTTTCTTTTGTTTGGACTGTGCTTGCTTCCTTGCCACCAGTGTTTTTTGTACAGGCAGCTGGGGCTGACATGAGCTTTCCATCAAATCCTGGTGCCTTTGTAGAGATTGCTTTGGAGCTTTCCTGGGCTGTTTCCTCCATCAGTGCTCTCCTTTTAGTGCTCATCAATACAGGGGAGCACAAGGGCAAACATGGGGAAGGAAAATGCCTTTTTGCTGAAGGCTGGTAGTGGTTGTTTGATCTTACCATCTCTAACCTTAAGAGAATTCAAAAGGCATTTGCTGTCCTCTGCTCCCTTCCTGCAGATGGTGGCAGTCAACTCCTCAAGTCCAATACCCCCAGGGATGTGGGAGGCCCAGGCAATGGGAGATGCTGGAGCCATTGGTGATTCCAGTGCAGAAAGCCTCTATGTTCAAGGTAAGCAGGCACAAGGGTAACATTGCTCTGGGGTGGTTGTTTATCACTGTGAGAGCAAGAAGGGGGTGAGAATTGACACAGAGCATCAGCAGCTCAGTGTAGAGCTCTAACAGAAACTTCCTTTCCATTCTCAGTTTAAGCTCAAATAAAAATTCCATCTTCTATTAAAAAAAATCAAACCTTTTTTGTTAGTGAATAATTTACTTCCAAAATACTGTTCTTGAGCAACAGGCTCATCTTGTGCAGAGAACAGTATTTTGGAAGTAACATGTTTGATGCTTTAACCAGTTTGGAGATGTTCTTCTAATCCAAAATAAACCATATTTAAACAGGAAAGAAATAGAATATGGTTTTTTTTCTTTCTCTTGGGGAGGGATTTCCCTCTTTGCTGGATTGTCTGAGTGAGCAAAGACTCATCCTGTATCTCTTTGTTCCTGACTGCCTCGGGACTCTCACAGCCAGTATTTGGTTGGGTTTCCAGGCATGGAGCTGTTTGAGGAGGCCCTGCAGAAATGGGAACAGGCACTGAGCATCAGGCAGAGGGACAGTGCTTGTACCAGCACCCCTGTGCCCTGGGACAGCAGGAAACAGCAGGAGAGCATGTCTGAGACCATTTCAGAGGTAGGTCCCCACATGCTGAAAGGCATGTGGTGCTGGAAGCAGTAAACAGTGGGAGGTTAAAAGGAGAGCAAATTAAGGGCAGAATCAGGCCAGACTCTGTTTAAGAGCTGTCTTTATCTTGCAGCTTCCTTATGCAATGGGAGTGGGTGTTTTTAATTTCTTTCTCTTTTTAATACGTCTCGCCCCCTCATTCCCCAGCGTTTCCATCCACCTTCCAGCCTTGTGTCACTCACTGTCACACGTGTCCTCCCGTGGCACAGCCTGTGGTGACAAAAGGCTGTGATGAATGCAGCACTGCTTTGGCTGGCAGTGTTATCTCTGTAACTTTTTAATGCATTTAAAATGGAGATCTTGATGGTCACGGCCACTTCTGGGGGCAGGGTGGAGAGCAGAGCCCAGCTCTGTGTGTGTGCATGAGAAAAGCAGTGGGAATTTGGTAGGAGCTGGGTATGGCCCTGGTCTCTGCAGGGAGATGTGTGCCTCACTCAGCCTCTGCAGCTACAGAAACCAGGATTTTTGGATAGCCCCTTGCTGGCTGGACTTGAGGACTATGCAGGGAAGACCTGTGTTAAAGGAGATTTAAATTAGAATGGCTCAGTTACAGCCTGGTGTAACTCAGGGCTGTGAAAGGAGCTGAGCTCCCAACTCTCCAGGAGTTCTCACTGGGAAAAAAAGTGTTCCCAGCCTCTTGTAAACAGAATCTGGTGTAGTAAGTATGTGGGACATTTGTCTTTTGTGCTGGATAATATTTATCCAAGTCAAATCTGGATTCTGTTGTTGTTGGCTCTCCTTGAAGGGCTGTGTAGTGTTTCTAAAACTGCCTTAAAACCGGTTGATTCATTATGAAAATAGATTTTGTGCTTCTTGTTAATGCTTCTGTCTTCTGGGTGAGATACTTATGCAAACATGAGGCAAGCATGAAGGATGCAAGCATGAAGGCAAGATGCTGTTTAAGTCTTATTTTCCCCACACCTTTTTTTTTTTCCCATCCTCCTGTGTTGCTTACAGCAAACTTTGCTTATGCCCAGCACCTTAATCTAAATATTCTGTTATCCAGTTCTGGATATCTTGTTATATTCAGCACAGGTTTCCTGATGTGATTCCTTCTGTAAGTTAGGCTAAAGTCAAAAGGCAGGAGATTTAAGTGATGTATAACTTATTAAAATACCTGTTTTTCTGGGCAGCAGGTTAAAGTTCTTCAGTTCTTTCTTCCTTTTTTTAACAGGAAAACAAAATTGTGAAGCTCAAAAGCCAGAGGGTTTGAATAGGCTGTGTAGATGCTTCCCTCCCCGTGCATTATTAGCTGCATTATAGGATTAATGACTCCTCTCTCTTTTTATTTTTAATCACTTAATCTGCAGACTGCAAATCCCATTTTTACTGAAAATTTCCTCCTGTATTTGTGCTGTCCAATCTGTCTGTGCCCAGCTGGCTCACTAAGGGTGACATTTATGTGTGTTCCAGGAGGAGTCCCAGAAAAGGGAGTTTGCTGAGAAGCTGGAGTCCCTCTTGCACCGAGCCTACCACCTCCAGGAAGAGTTTGGCTCCTCGCTCCCATCGGACAGCGTGCTGCTGGATCTGGGTAGGACACCTGGCAGTGAAATGCCAATTTCCTGCCTGGTTTTATGTCTTTTCTGTAAGCCAGGAAAAGGAGGAGTGTGACAAAGTGGGAGTGGAAGAGAGCACAGGAGCTAAGAGGAACGTTGGTCCATGAACTCCAACACATGTGGCTTCTTTCTCTCCTCCAGAGAAGACTTTGATGCTTCCATTGGCGGATGGATCACTGCGGCTGCGGACGGATGATGAGGACAGCTCAGCTTCGGAGGATTCCTTCTTCTCTGCAGCAGAGGTGACTGCAGTGTCAGCTGTGTGTCACAGCCCAGTGCCTTGGAGGGGAGGCACAAAGGCAGCAGAGCCAAACACATCCTGGGACAGGAAAATGATCAAACACAGCCAACAACCCCAGGCTGGGAGGTTCATGATGGATGTTAGGAAAAGGTTTTAATGAGGGGGATGGTGCAGGCTTTTCCAACCAGCACTTCCATGTCATCCTATCTACTATAGAAAACATGCCATAACAGCTAGGAAAGTGCTGTTATCTAATAAGATGGCTTGGTGGAGTATATTTTAATGGAATATTGAGCAGTGTCAGAGCTGAGACAGCTTTTGGTGAAAAAAGAACTATCTTCCCATGAAACAATTGTCACTGACAAGCTTTACTAGCTGAAGATTCTCTGAAGAAGGCCCACCTTGCTTGTGTGCAGTCGCTTGTGTATTTGCAAATATTTAATGAGCTCATTTTGTTCTTTCCATCTCTCTTGTTACCTCTACAGCTCTTTGACTCTCTCCCCTTTGAGGAAATGCCATTCCACCTCTCCAAGCCAGTGGCAGCATACGAAGAAGCTCTGCAGCTGGTGAAGGAAGGGAAGGTCGCGTGCCGGACGCTGAGGTGAAGAGCCAGCTGGAGCTGTGGGACCTTTTGTCCCCTGTGGTGCTGTGAATACATCTTCTGCCTCTGAGCAGTCCCATAACCAGAATAACCTTTTGGGGTGGTAAAATCCCAGCATCCTTCCTGCTGGTTTGACCTTCCCAGGGAATTAACCCCAGATTTTAGGGACTTGCATGTTAAGAAAGAGTAATTGTCCCAGGAAATTAGTGATAGGAAGTGTGACTGTTCTGGGAGGTTGGCACAGTCCTGTACCAGGCTGGCAGAGGTGCTCTGTTCCCCCAGGGAGCTGGATAAAGGGAATGTGACTGTTCCTTTCTCCTATGCACAGACTGGGAATTTAAATTTTTGTTTTTAGGGGACCATAGTTGTAGGAACACCAGCATCAGAACAGGAATTTACACAGTTTTTCCCCTTTCCCTGTAGGACAGAGCTCCTTGGCTGCTACAGTGACCAGGATTTCCTGGCGAAGCTGCACTGTGTCAGGCAGGCATTCCAGGTGAGAATGGCTCCAGGCTCCCGGGTTTCTGTGGCACATGGCTGCCAACAGCATGTTCCTGGAGAGTGCAGTTTTGTTTTCTAGGTTCCATTTTATTAAAGGTTAACAAGACTGGTGTGTACAGCATTGCACTGCTTCATGCCCTGCCCTTTTTTTTCCTCCCAGCTCAGAATTTGAGGGAGTGTAGGTGCTCACAGGAGACATCTGTGTTCCCTTTGCAGGAGCTGCTGGAGGATGAAAGCAATCAGCTGTTTTTTGGGGAGGTTGGGAAGCAGATGGTGATAGGACTGATGACAAAAGCTGAAAAGGTAGGAAGTTTTTATAACAACTTAACTGTGTCTTGAGCACAGGGATACTTGTTCCCCCGTCCCAACTCACAGTTTGTCCAGTGTGTTGGAAGAAGAAAACTTCATCCGCATGCTGGTGACTGCTGTGATGTTGATGTCAGCTCAAATCCAAGTAGTCACACTTCTGTTTTGTTTCTCTGCTCTCCCAGAATCCCAAAGCTTTCCTGGAAAGCTACGAGGAGATGCTGCGTTATGCCTTGAAGCAAGAGACCTGGCCAACCACTCAGCAGGAGCTGGAGGGAAGAGGGGTTGGTAAAGACATTGTCTTTACAGAGTTGAGGAGGAGTTGGAAGATAATCCTTGCCCAGAGAGGTTGTGGAATTCCCATCCCTGGAAGTGCTCAAGGCCAGGCTGGATGGGGCCTGAAGCAACCTGATTTAGTGGAAGGTGTCTCTGTACATGGCAGGGGATGGAACTGGATGGTTTTAAAGTCCCTTACAAGCCAAACCATTGTGATTGTATTATAATGCATATGTAGGAATGGCCCAGGGGTGAAAGCCCAGCTGTTGAAATACGATTACATTGACTTCAGCTTGTTACGTCTTCTTACTTCAAACCAAAAGAGCTTGTCTCTCTTCTTAAAACCTGTTCCCTTTACAGACTGTTCTGCTCCCTGACAGGTGGTGTGCATGAGCTTCTTTGATATTGTGCTGGACTTCATCCTCATGGATGCTTTTGAGGATCTGGAGAACCCTCCCTCCTCCGTGCTGGCTGTGCTGCGCAACCGCTGGCTGTCCGACAGCTTCAAGGAGACGGTGTGTGACAGGGAGTGCTGGTGTGAGTGTGAGAGCAGTGCCAAGGCCAGAAAAGAGCATAACCTCATCTTTCCTGGCTGAGCTGAATTCTCTCTTTATAAATGCCACGCTTTCCTGAAGCTCTAAACAACAGTCTTCTTGTGCATGGAAATTGTTTACAGGAAAGCTTTCCTTATTTCTGTTTGGCAACCAGACTTATGGCTCTAGGGGCCTTTATCAGTGATGCCATGGAGATGTTAAAAGATGACAGCACCTATTTTTATGAATGAAAATAAAAGGGCCAAAATGTAGGCAAAAATATGTGTGTTTTAGATTGTGGCCATTCATTCTTGGCAGTACCTCAGCAGACGCTGAAGCTCAAATTGCAGAGCTTTCCTTTAGTCCTGCCCCCCAGATGTATTTTTAAGACTGATTAGTTTGATAGACTGAGGGTAAAATGGCACTTTGTAACAGCTGTCTGCTTACAGGGGATCCTGGGCTGTTGGGCAGCTATGTCAGATCATATTAACAATCTTCAAAAACCCTTCGGCTTCTCTGGAATGGATCTGAAGTGGCTAAATCTGCTTCCAGTTCGCTTCAATTTTGTCATTTTAGAGTTGTTGGCACAAAAGGGTGACTGCTTTGATGTTTCAATGACAATGTGTTGGTAAACTTTGGGTTTTTTTAAACAATCCCAGTAACTAATGGGCTCTCTGTGTTAATTGTAGGCTCTAGCAACTGCTTGCTGGTCAGTTCTGAAAGCAAAAAGGAGGCTTCTGATGGTAAGCAAAATTAATCAAAAGGGAAAGAATCTAATGTATCTGAGGCTGAAAAGAGAACACTTAGATCTTGACAAAGTATGAAATCTTAAGTGGTAGAAGACTGAACAGAGTCACGTTCTTTGTGATGCTTTGGAGCCCTTGGGGTCCTGCAGTCACTGCTCCAGTGCTATGCCAGTATTTTACTGCATCAGTCTGAGTTTATTCTCCCTTTTTCTTAATGTGAGGATTCAAAGGACAGTGTTGCCTGTCTGGTATTCCCTCTCCCTGCTCTCAGTGCTGTAGGAATGGCCACAGACCCCAAGCAACAAGGGACTGCTTCTGAGTTGTACTTTCCTTGCTGGCAGCAAAAGGAATGGTTCAGGCACTGTGCTGATGCTAATTAGCCATTACTTGATGAGTTTCACTTAAATCTGTGACTTCCTAAAGTATCACAGCAGACGAGTTTATGGAGCAGGGAACAGGAAGCCACAACTGCCACAGGGTCTGTGGCCTCTGGCAAGTTTTCAGCTCGATCCCACAGCTGGCTGGTATCACAGGGTTTGCTCCTGAGATGGCACAGAGAGAAATGAGAGCACTGGAAGCTCTACTGGTGCTGTCATAGAGTAGCTCTGCCTTGGATATTTGCATGTCCTTTCCTGGCTTGGTCAGCAAATTATAAATAGAGGCTATAAAGGCTGCCTGGTGATTGCTTTTCATTTTCTTCTGTTCGTTTTCCTCTTGAAATAGCAGTTTAGAAACATGAAGATGAAAAGCTCTAGTCATCCTTCAAGGGATCTGAAAGATAAATGTAGTTTTGCAGGAAGAGATGTTCAAAATAGCTCTTAACTTCATTTACTGAAGTTTTCTGGTAGGGAAGTTGGTGGTTGATATGGAAAAAGTTGCTAATTCTGTCTGAGAATGAAGACCAACTAATTCTGTCCTTCCCTGTGACAGGTACCAGATGGCTTTATCTCTCATTTCTACTCCGTATCGGAGCATGTCAGTCCTGTTCTAGCCTTTGGTTTCCTGGGGCCCAAGCAGCAGCTATCTGAAGTCTGCAGTTTCTTCAAGGTAAGGTGGCTTTTCTGTACCTCACCTGTGTGGGACTCCTGTCTGCTGGCTTACAGCTGCTGATGTGTGCTCTTGGTGACTGGTGACGGAGGTCTGACTGTAAACCTTCCTTGTCTTGCAGCACCAGATCGTGCAGTATCTGAAGGATATGTTTGACTTTGACAATGTGAGGTACACCACAGTGCAGTTGCTGGCAGAGGACATTTTGCAGCTGTCGCGGCGGCGCAGCGAGATCCTCTTAGGATATCTGGGCACCGAGACCTCCCCGGAGATGAACGGCACGCTCCCTGGGGAAACCCAGCCGCTGAAGGAGGAGCTCATCTGATGTCACTGGGGGAAAACACTTTTGTACAAGGACCTTTTCCTCCCAGAGATGGATAAAACTACCTGCAAAGTGGCAGCAAGACTATGTGAACACACAGCAATCTGGCGGGACCTTCTGCTTTTTGTAGCCAGTAGTGTTTGCTGGGATGGATCCAGGACCACTTGCCAACTTATGGTTTGAATTTCTTCTTTGTTCCACCTTCCTGTCATTATTCTTACTTTCAATCTTTCATGTATACATTGTGTCCTGAACTGCCCGGGCCCAGATTTTTGCCCAATTCTCATGAATAGGGCAATGTATGTACCTGTTTTGCCTTTGTGTTTTCTGGGAGGTGAATCCCTGACGTTTACGATTGTGTGTGGGAACAGGAATATCCTTGGTAAATTCTCCACTTGACCATTAGTTTCTCAAGGAGGCTTTGCTTGCTTTGGGATTTTTATTACTGTTCTTCTCTGCTGTGTTCCTACATTAATTACTGCTGATTTTTACCTTAAGTGTGTTAACACATGCAATATGAGTAGCAAAGATTTCTTTCCTGGGGAGGAAGAAATAGTTCTGTAAAGCACTGAAGTAAAATGCAGACTTCTGTAAGCAGTCTGAAGTTCTAGGGAAATTGGTCTGTTCCCTTGGCATTGCTGCTCTTTGCAGACCAGATGACGAGCTCTGTGTCCTGGTCATCCTTGCTTAGGAAGTTGCTGAGGTCTATGTTTGCCTCTAAGGCAGGTTAGTGTGGTGGGGGGGATTTGCATCCTGCCTGTGCTTGCACAAAGTCTTTGACATCCATCAAAGTGCCTTGCTGGATTTCAGAATGAGCCAGCAGCAGTTTTTGCTGGGTAGGAGGTGTGGGGTTTGTACAAGCAGGGGTAAGGGTAATAACGTGGTGCCTATTGCTGTTGTGCACAGGATAGTGAGAGGTGTAGATGCTGGCTGTGAGGTTATGTGTGTGGATAGTTGGAGAGCTGGGATGAAGCTTCTAGAGAGGAAATGACTCTTTACAGTCTGTCAGTTCTAAGAAATACAGCATAATTTTGGGTAATGATCAAATGTGTATGTGTGTGTATGGTAGTGCTTCCCAAATGCTGTGATCCTGACTGCCCAGCCAGCAGCTGGAATCTGGCTGCTTTGGGATGTAAGCTGAGTTGGATACTCGTGTAGGACGGCAGCAGTGGAGTGTGCTGGACTTAGTGGATCATAAAAATCACAGAATAATAGAATATGCTGAGTTGGAAGGGACACATCAGGATTGAGTCCAACTTCTGTCTTTGTACAGGACACCCCAACATTCCATGTGTGAGGGAGTTGTCCAAACTTCTTGAACTCTGTCAGGCTTGGTGCTGTGACTACTTCCCCTGGGGAGCCTGTTCAGTGCCCAACCACCCTCTGGGTAGAAAACCTTTTCCTGATATCCAACCTAAACCTCTCCCAACTCAGCTTTATGCCGTTGACTTGAGGCAGTCCTGGCTTTTGTGTGAGGTTTGCAATGATTTGCTGAGTCCTCTGTGACTACAATGCCACAGCTAAAAGTAGAGATCCAGCCTGTGCCTTCTGTTTCAGTCCACATATAGGTCCAAGTCCAGCCCTCGGAATGAGGAGGTCTTCAGGACTTCCACAAAAACATGAGCCTCACTGTTTTTGTTCCAGACTGGTTAGTTACCCCTTGTGTCTGTTCTGGATGAAAGACACAAGGCTTACCCGGATGTATTTTTGCAAGTGGAAAAAATATGTAAGAATCTGGAATTTCCATATGAGTGGAAAGTCAGTGCGTGGGCTTGGAGAATACAAATGCTTTCTTCCTCTTCAGATATCTAATGTGGATTCTGCTGGTAAAAGCAGGAAGGAAGTAAACAGAGAAAAAAAGTAAACAGGAGGACATAAAAGGAGCAGATGAATGTGCTGTGCCATGTATTTTAGGGACATCCTCCCTGAGCAGGGAGGTGGGACCAGATGATCCAGATGACTGTGTTTCCTTCCAACCTGACCCATTCCATGGTTCTGTGATTCCTTGAAATGCTCCTGAGATGTTTGCAGGGGGGGTGAGTGTAGAGCACAGTAACATCTGGTGCTCTGTAAGCACATCAGACTGATGTGGCTTATCCTGGAAACCAGATTAATGCAATAAACAGGACAATGCTGAGGCAGAAATTAGGAGCAGCTGCCCTAAGTGAGGCTGCGTGGAATAAACTGTTATGAGAAGGATTTAAGAGACAGCAGTTGAAACTAGGAAAGGTCTCTGAGGTGTCTTGCTCCTGGCAGTGTGCAGGAAGAGAAGAAATGGAGGATGTTGTATTAGCATGACACACCTGCTACATGTAGACTGTGATTTGAAAGTATGGTATATTCTGAAAGCAAGTTACTTTGCCAAAAAAATGATGTTGATAGTGCTTTGTGCTCTTGTATGTCTGGTTTAGGAGAAAGTCACTTCAGCAGCTTTTGTACAGTGGTTAAAAAGATACTAAAATGTGAAGATTAATATAACGAGATGGACTGTAATTCTAAACAATCAGTGCTGTTAAATTCTCATTTTTAGTGTTGTTTTATGTGTATTTATTTACTGTTTTGAGTGTCTTTGGCCTCAGTGCTTGGGCAGCCTGCCTGTTTTGTGTACAGACAAGAACACTGGCTGCTGACTTTGGGCTTTTGCGGGAGAGGATACTGAAACAGGGTCCCCCTGAAGCAAACACTAACTTGCACTGTGGCTTTTTAAGCTGAGAAATTGTAAATTCCTAATTAAACAAATGAAGAAAGACTGTTTTATTATAGCTTGATGCTTTTCCTTAGCCCTTATTGCAAGTAGGTTACACAGCCCTCCCAGTGAAGGTAAAGAGGAATCTGCCTCGGGAACATCCGCAGCCTCTTGAAGGTCGAGTTCTCCACCTTTTCCCACCAGCAGTGACTTGGTCCTGCACCAGCCAAGGATGTTTGCCGAGACAAACTGGTTTTATCTTTACTGGGATAGATGTTAAACTTCTCTACACCTCCCCCTCACTTCATCGCTGCTTTTTGTCCCTCCCCAGTCCCAGTGTAGCTCAAGAGGAAAGGCAGAAAGGTGTCTGCAGCCTCTGAAGGGAATTTCAAGGATCACTGGGTTGGCAGGAGCTGTTCCTGTGGAAGAGGCTTTGTGGTGTCAGGGGCTTGCTGTGTTCAAGTCCTTTGGATTCAGCCCTCAGGCTGCTTCCACTGATCCCACCCAGAGCAGGGCCCAGCCCAAAAGGTGATTCTCACCTGTATTGCAGGGTGGAGTTAAAGGGTGTGATGGAACACCTGCCTGCCCTCTGGCTTCTGAGATCCCTAGAAAATCCCTTCCCCAGCATATTGTGTTTAGCAACAGAAATTCTTCAGTATTAGTAGCAGCTGTGTATTCGGGTAGAATCCCTTGAGATACGACATTTGCCTTTTTTTGATGAACCCTTATTCTCAAGGGGTTAAATCATCCTGGGCTGACACTTGCAAGATTTTAGCACTGATGGGGATTTAAAGTGGCTTAGCAGCTATGAAATAAAATCCCTCAATAATGTCTGATGCTTAAACAGAATTTAAAATATGCATGACTTTCATTTTTTTATGTGGAGGTTGTAACAAGCTTCATCAGAGGTTAGAGTACATCCTTGGTACTTTAGTATGTATGTAGAGACAATGCCAAATGGCTCTAGGAGGGTCTTTATGATCTTTTAAGCACATTAATAAAAAAATTATGAGGAAAAATCTGCCTTGTATCTACAAGATCAGTGTGGCTTTGAAGAGCATGACTTGTGTTGTCTCATACAGGGAGGTGGGAAAGCAGGATTTTATTTATCCCTCTTCAGTAGAACATTCCTCTGCCATATCTGAAACTAATGAATGTAAACTTGTGCCTATTTTTTCTTGATTTCCTAAAGGTGTAAAAATCGGTTGTTGTTTTGCTTCCATCTTTTTCTTTGCAGCTAATTTTTAAAAAAATATCTTTAATCTTAGGATGTGGGCATTACAAGTAAAATAAAACTTTCCTTCATGATTGTGGTTTTTGTTCCTAAATTTCCTGGCGAAACATGCTAGAAACTCAGTCTTTGGTTTCTGATTTAGGAGACAGTTGTGGTGGCACCTCTGCTGCTAGTGATGGTATCAAACAAGGCTTGCTGTTCCTTGGGCTAAAATGAGGAACTTGAAAGGTTTAAATGTAAAGTTAAAGGGTTCCATTGCATGGGGAGTCTTCCTGGGTCTACTGACAAGTCCACAGTTGAAGTGCGCTATAAAGTAAACAGAACAACTCCCTGTACTTTGAGCTGTGGTTGGAAACTGTGGGGCTTCATTTTTCAGATTTTTTGTGGTGGTTTGGCTGTGTTGGGGTGTGGTGTGAGCAGGCTGTGATGAAGAGATAACAGAAATCCCAGTGAGGAGCAGAACCTCTTAAACATTGTCCAAGTTCCTGTAGCACTTACCAGCTTTCCAAACTCTGTGAAACCCATACTAAACCTGTGGGTTGGTATCAGAGCTGCCTATCTGCTGAGCAAGGCAAGAAAATCATCTTCTTGCTCTTCTGAAACAACTACAGAGGATTTAAATACTTTCATTTTCAAACGACAGAGAAACCAGACTGAATCAGATTGGCTGTTTCTTCCACAGTGATTAAAATTTCATCCCTACGCTTCAAAATAAAAAAGTAAAAACGAGTCTCTGTTAGCATTAATGCAAGCCTGTCACGAACTCAGATATATGCAAATGTTCATGGATAGGAAAATTTTTTTCTCACGCCACACCCTGATCATTAGTTGAGAGAGTTAAAAGGAGTTTATCTCAGTTTCCATGGAGTCAGACTCCACACTCATTACAGCTCCAGAGCAGCTCCAGCTCTTTGTGCTTTCTTGTGCTGAGGCACAGAGCAAAGGCTGCTCCGTGTATTGACACTTTTTTCTCCTGTTCAGGAAGGAGTGGGTGAATACAGCAATGAAGCCCACAATTTTCAGTACTTGTCATGGTACATAGATCAAATGTAATCCACTCTGCCAGCATAACTCTACATTCAATAGCTTGGAAAGGAGGAGATTTATTTAACTTGAATAATGAAAGGAGTAAATCACTCATGCTCCCTCATAGCAGTCTTCTGTGATGAACTGAGCTCCTGCAGTAAATATTTTCTCTTTCTTTCCAAATGATAAGACTTTAATGCTATTTTACTTCTTGAAATGCCAGGGAGAATGTCAGCTGTGAAGAGCTTGTTGAAATTAATGGGACATAATCATAATTGAAGCAGGTATATTACAACTGCAGGAAAAGGAGTTTTCTACCCTTTTAGAAATCTTAATTTATGGGATAGAAATCCTGGTCCATGTGCTTCTCTGACACAAATTAAAGGCAACCCTGTGCCTGTGTTGATCACTTCTTGTGGGCCTCCTGCATATTTATTTTTCTGTAAGCTTTATTTTTTTTATATTGAATTAACTTTGGCCATTTGGTCTGAAGTGGATTTGGCTTCTGAAAGCTTTTCTGTCCAATGCTGCTCCATGTTCTGCTTTTCCTCAGGCTCCCCAGGTAAGTCTTATTACTGGGGTCAAGTAAGGGAACATTCCTTTGTCTTGGTGTTCAAAGTGGGTGATTTCGGTAGTTAAAGGTATTTGGGAGTGAAAAAAAAAAAACGTATCACCTGCCCAAGTGTTTGCCTGCCCTTTGCAGAATCTTTAAAGGATTTTCTGCCAGGACATAGGAAAAAATTGTTCCCTGTGAGGGTGATGAGGCCCTGGCACAGGTTCCCAGAGAAGCTGTGGCTGCTGCATCCCTGGAAGTGTCCAAGGCCAGGTTGGACAGGGCTTGGAGCAAACTGGGATAGTGGAAGGTGTTCCTGCCCATGGCAGGGGCTGCAATGAGATGGGCTTTAAGGTGCCTTCTCAAAGAAACCATTCTGAGACTCGATAACTTTATTCCTGGCTTTTATTTTCACGTGTGCACGTCCACACGGGAGCTGGTCCTCCTTTACAGAGCTAGATGTGGTTCCTAAGTGTTATTTAAAAAAATTCAAATATTCATTTTCAACGGCGCTTGGACGTTATCAGTGAATCACTCGTGTGTGGGGCGAAGAGAAATGTGCCCGGGGTTAGGGCAGTGATGTAGATACTGTGATGTAGAGCTAAATGTAGTAATACCCTTTTGAAATGAACGATTCTCATTTAAATCCTTTTTTCAATTTTTTTTTTTTTTTTTTTTTTTGTATTTCGTGTTTGGGTGGGTTTTTTGTTTTTTTTTTTTTAATGGTAACTGGGGTGGCTGCACCGGGGTGTGAGGGCAGACCGGGCGACACTAGAGTGGGACACGCGGGCTGTCCCCAGCAGGGTGTGAGGGATGTGAGGGAAGCCTGGGCTGTTCCCACTGAGGTGTGAGGGGAACCTGGAGCGGGTCGCGCCGGGGTGCAGGGATGTGAGGGGAGCTCGGGCCGTTCCATGCCGGAGTCTGAGGGGATCCCAGCTCAGCCATTTTCCCGCCGAGCCCCCGCCTCAGAGCCCCGCGCCCGCCGCGCCAGCGCCGCCGCCGATTGGCCAAGAACTGGCGCCACGGCGAGCTGCTGATTGGCCCATCCGCACGGCGCTCTGCCCAATAGCGAAACGTTCTCCCGCCCGCCTTTCCTCCGATTGGCTGTACTGCTCCCTGCGCCCGCCCGCTGCCGGGCTGCGGTGCCGGCAGCCGATTGGCTGAGGCGCTCCCCGGGCTGGATATTTAATTGGGCGGTGCTGGGCTGCCCGGCGCCTCACCTGCCGCGCGCCGCCATTGGCCCGCCGCTCCCCGCGCCCCCGCCCATTGGCCGCACCGCCCCTCAAGAGCGTCCCGATTGGCCGTAGCGGCCCGGCCCGGTATCCGGGTAAGATGGCCGCAGTCGGGGAGTGCTCGCTGCCCGCGCCGTGGCGGCCGGTCTCCCTCACTCACGTCGAGTATCCCGCAGGTAACGCTCCGTTTCGCCGCCGCCGGGCCTCCCCACCGCTCCTCCGGGCGCGGCGGGCCCTTTCCCACCGCCCCGCGGCGCCGCCGAGGGCCGCGCTGGCGGCTGCCAAATAGTGAGCCATTGAGCATCAGCGCTCAGGCGGCAGGGCGCGCGTGCGCGTTGGGGGCGGCGAGGCGCTCTGCCAGATAGGGAGCCGCGGCGGGAGCGGCGTTGCGCATGCGCGATGGGGACTCCGGGCTGGGGGGCTACGAGGGGGGGCACGGGGAAGGGGACCGGGAATGGGCTTGGGGGGGCGGCTCCGTCCCGGGGATCCCGGAGCCGCCCGGCCCTCCATTGCCGCCCTGCCCGCTCCACGCCGCCGCCTCGCTGCCTCTGCAGCCCTCTGGCCATGTGTGGTGCCCCCGGCTTCGAGGCGAGGGTCCCACCCACGATGTGCCGCTCCCCGCTGCCGCCCCAGCAGCGTGCTGGGGTCGGTGTCACCTCCCTGCTCCGTGTGCTGGGGGTCTGGCTTGGTGTGTCACCCTGCCAGCGGACTCTGGGCGCCCTGGTGACACCCCAGGGAGTGGGGATGTGGCAGGGTGGTCGTGTTCTCGGCATGGGCTCGGCTGCTGTGGGAGTTTGGTGGCTGTGCTGGGAGTGGCAGTGGCAGGGTGTCCCTGTCCCAGGTGGAGCTGGTGGTTTTTCTGGGAACACTTTGGTCAGTCAGCGCTGAGGGAAATGCCCCGAGGACTTCAGGCACAGGATGGTTTGTGGCTCAGCATTGACAAGCAGTAGGTGCCTGAGTGCGGGATGGGCTGTTCCAGCTGGGACAGGTATGATCCTCAAAGGTCCTGCACACCAGCAGCCTGACCCAGGTGGAATGAGTTCCTGATGTGCCAGTGTGCAAGAGCAAATGCTTCTGTGTTCCCCTGGCATATGTCTAAACTGTGTCCATCAGTATCTGTGGTCCTTTGGAGCTCCTGTGGGTGCTTTGTGCTGTGCTGGGTTGGGGTGCTTGTTATAATCAGAGATAATAGAGAAATTAAGTGTCAGAGTTAAAGTATTTGCTCATTTGCTCAAAATTCAAATCTTGTCTAAACGCTATTCTCAGTATTTCCAGTTTTAGTGAGCCCCCAACTTGCAGTGAAGTGTTGCTGTATGTCCTGTTTCAATAGCTGGATTTTAGTTCCTGATGAAAGCTCCTCTCAGTAGTGCAATTCCTAGAGCTTTTAAAGTGCTTAGGGATCTTCTGGGTTGAAAGTGCCCATTTAGCTTGGAGACTTGAAATGTGACAACACTGAAAAAGTATCTGGCACTGAAGATACATTATTTCTTGGCCCTCCCCCTTATGGCTGTTTCATGGTTTTCTGTGATGCTTTATGTGAAATTTTGGCATTTCCTTTTCTGTCGTGCATTTTCTTCCACACTGTAAGCTCCTCTGCCATCCCCCTTCTCAAATATATTGTGTCAGTTTGGGAGAGATGGGAAATAAGCTTGCCAGTAGTAGTGATATATTCATCTTTGTATCTTATCTCCTTATCTGAACCTGACAGTATACACAGAGTGTCCTGTGCTCCATTTGTTGGATTGGTTTGGGAAATGAAGGTGATGGAAATCGCTGCACAAGGGTTATCTGTCAGATCTTGAACAATGTGACATAACCTGATTATTTTCTCTCTGCATTGAGAGCTCTTAAACAGGCAAAGGGAGGAGATGGTTGTGTGGAGAGGGGTAAATCACCACCCAGCTTAGGGTTGTGTATGGAGGGATGGGCACTGTGTTTATCTTGGATCAAACATGTATTTATGAAAGCCTATAAAGTGGAGACAAAGGACTAAAACAGTAAAAGAGCTGGAGGTATAAAAGTTTGTTAATTTATTTTCGTAGAATCATTTAAGTTCGAGAAGCCCTTGAGATAACTGAGTCCAGCTGTTTCCCCAGCACTGCCAAGGCCACCACTAAACCATGTCCTCAAGTGCCACATTTACACAGCTCTTAAATCCCTCCAGGTGTGGGGAGTCCACCACTGCCCTGGACAGCTGTGCCAGGGCTGGACAATAATTTCTGTGAAGAAGCTTTTCCTGGTAACCAAGTTAGACCTCCCCTGGTGCAATTTGTGGATGTCTCCTTTTCTCCTGTCCCTATTCCCTGGGTGCAGAGCCTGACACCTGCCCATTGGTTGCCCCCTCCTGTACAGAGCCAGAAGGTACCCCCTGAGCCTCCTTTCTTCTCCAGGCTGAGCTCCCTCAGCTGCTCCTGGTGTTCCAGACCCTTCCTCAGCTCCTCATGTCCTTCTCTGGACATGCTTCAGCCCCTCCATGTCTTTCTTGTTGTGAGGGGCACAACACTGACCCCAGGATTTGAGGTGGGACCTTAGCAGTGTCCAGTACAGGGAGACTTGGTGTCATCAGTGAACTGTCTGAGAGTGCACTTGATCTCCTTGTCCAGATCATTAATA
Organism: Acrocephalus scirpaceus scirpaceus; assembly: GCA_910950805.1. Taxonomy (NCBI): domain Eukaryota; kingdom Metazoa; phylum Chordata; class Aves; order Passeriformes; family Sylviidae; genus Acrocephalus; species Acrocephalus scirpaceus. The sequence goes on along the minus strand of OU383790.1, from coordinate 5,738,639 downwards.
AAGATATGAAACAGAACCTGCCTCAGAATTGAGCCCAGCCCTGGCTGGATTTAGCTCCATTCCCCACCAATCTGGGCCTGGACAGGTTTTTTAACTGGAAAACAGAGCACTCATCCAAGCTGTGGATGTTCTCCAGGAGAATGCATTGGAAAGCAGCATCTCAGGCTTTACTAAGTCAAGGTAGACAACATTTTGGTCTAAAATAATGACTTGCAGTAAACGGTAGGTCTGATGCTTTTACCTGGATTTAGGGAAAGTGCTCTTAACTTTATTTAGAAAGCTGTTTACGTTCAGCCTGGGCACATCTAAAGCCCAGGTCCATAAAGCATCTAGATAATGTATATTTATAAAGGAGTGATGTTGGCAGCATGCTCAGCAGAGTGGAGTTAATGTAGCCTTGTGCTGCTGAGAGGGGTTGGAATGAGAAATAGATCCTGCTTTTACCAACATCAATTATTAAGCTGTCTTGGCATGTCGTGCACTGCTCTGTGGCAAACAGCTTTGGCTCTTGGCTGATCCAGAGGCTGCTGAGCCTCTGTGGCAACTGCCTCTGGAAATCTCACATCTTTAAAGATTTCCAGTGCAGAACCCCAGCTTTCATCTGCCATGGGTGATGGTCCTGCTCCCTGGGACTGAATAAAAAGCTGTCACTGCTGATTTCTGCTTGGCAGGTGAAGCCTGGATTTGGACTTCTGCTTCTAATTATTAAGGGGAGAGGTGTCTCCAGAAAGGTGCTCCCTGTTCTGATCTAATATTTCCTTATCCATAGTGATATATCAAATCCATTCTTAGTTGCTTGTGTGGCTGCACGGCTCTCCAGGGCTTTCTGTGATGTCCACTTTGAGCTGAACAAATGAGAAACAGCAGATGAATGCTGTGGTAATCAACTGCAGACTGGTCTGAGGAATGGAATCTTGGAGACCTGACTGAAATACTACCCATAGGGAATGTTAGGATTAAACACAGGGCGAAAAAATCAGCCATGGCAGTGCTGCCATGGGTGTGCTAAAGCACACTGCTGCAGAGGACAGCCTGTAAAAATATCATCCTGATGCTGCTTTCAGAATTTTTTGATCCTGGAGCATTTCATATTACCAGCTCTGCTTTGGTGAGACCAAGGAATGGTCTGGCATAGTGTCAGGTTGCTGGCAGGTAGGCAGGAATAATCCTTCTTCCCTATGTCCTTCCAGTAATGAGCTGGTGATTGCATCAGGACTGTTAAGTCCTTTGATGGATGTATAAAAGCTGTATCTCTAATTGTTCTTTGAATCCATTTCCGCTTTGGATCTCACGGTATCTTTGGCACTGAGCTTTGTAGCTTAATGTGGTTGTTGTTTCTTTTCTGTTTTTAAGTCCACTGCTCAGTAATTTCATCAGACACTCTCATGTGCAGTGAGAGGCAGCAATTGTTTGCTGTCAATTTCTCCATATAATTCATGACTTTATAGAACTGTTGTATCATCTGTTTTCCTTTTCCAGCTGAAAATCTGATTTATTTGATGTTTTCTGAATGGCTGCTGTCGCATACTTATCTTTGTCCCCATTCTATTTGCCTTTTCTGTGTGTACTCTCCCTTTTTAGCTGGTGACACCAGAATTGCATAATAAATTTTTGTAGTGCTGTAACAGTAACTTCTGTTGTGCTCTTAAAAATGTTCTTCTTGCCTTTTTGACTGCTGCAGAGCACTGGATGCTACTCTGAAGGTATTGGCACACATTGAGTCTGAGGGTTTTTGTTTGATAACAGCTGAACTAAATCCTGTCATGTCATGGGTATAATTAGGGTTGTTTTTTCCCGTATGCATTGCTTTGCATGGGGTGACTTTGTGCTGCAGACTTAAAACTCATCTTCATGGACTTCCTGCCTGTAGGGTGAGTTTCACTGGAGAAACATTGAGTTCCTGGTTTGTTTGGGTTTTTTATTATTATTTGGAGAAAAGAAAGAAAACTTCCTCTCTTCAGCGCAGCTGGGATTCTTAGAGCTCTGGGACTTTCTGGATCTGCTCACACTGGACAAATTCTTTCAGGAGGGAAACCTGGTGTGCCGAACTTTTTCTCTGCAGAATGACAGAATATTCCCATTTTCCCAGTTTCTCCAGGATGTTTCCTACAACCAGGCAGAGCTGGAGGGGCAGGTGTGTAGAATCAGTCAGTGGGTGAAGAGGTTCAAAGGTGCTGTGTCTGTGCTTTGTCTCAGCAGTTCTTGTTGCTGTTCAGTATCAGCACATGCAGCTCCTATAGGAATGTTTGTCCTGATAACTCTCCTGTGATTCTGCGGGGTGGGAGTTCACAAGTCAGGGCTCATTCCATAGCTAAGCAGTATCTCTTGGAAGAGGCAGATCCCACTCTTGTTTGGCTGCTTTAATGCTGGGTTTATGTTTAATCTCCCTGCAGAAGTTATGTCTGATTCCTGCCTTTAGACCATAATTTAAAGCCTCCTGCAGATATTTTTGCTGTCCCACAGCTCGTGTTATGGGGATATACACAAGCAGAGGCAACAACTCTTTTACACCATGAATATGTAGTGATGTAAATGCCCATGACACACATACACTGCACGTTGTCTGTGCAACTTGCACATATGCACTTAGCCAAGAACACACAACCAGTGGCAGTGCCATGAATAGATCTTCAATAGGAAGTGGTGGTGGCAAAGCTCAGCCTTGTGGTAGGATGTGGTTGGGAGCTGTTGATTCACATTTTTACATCCTATACAGGTTAAGTAGATGTGGTGAAGCTCAGCTATTTCCACCGACAGGATGCTGGGTAAAATGTTGAATTGGAGCAGAAGTAGATGCTGAATGAAGGCTGAAAAAAATAGCGTGTGTCTGAGCTATGTATAGTGCTGCACGTACTTATCTCTTTGCTGCCCAAAAATGAGGTGGTTGCATCCTTTATTTTTGCTTTTTGAGCTCCAATAATGTCCAGGGAAAGCTGGACTTTAAAAAAGCAGAATTTAAAACTAAATGAAACCCAAGATATATATATAGTAGATTCTCCTTTTATGTTTTTACAGAGATTTTGTTGGAGGAACTGCTTTAAAATTCCCAAGTTTAATAAATTAAAGGAAAATTAATTTTTATTTGAAAAAGGCAGGGGTGCTGCTTGCTAGATCTGACTGGACTTTAAACTGTGGCTTTCCTGCACGTCTCCTTTCCCTGGGAATAAGTCTTGGAGCGCACTGGAGCGTGAGAGGAGACAGGAGTGACAGAAGTAATCACGCTCCAGGGCCCCTGGAGCACTGCGCGCTGAGCAGCGCTGCCCTTTCTCTCAGAGCTCACTTTGCCTCCTCCGCTGGGGATTTCCAGCCCTTTCAGAGCTGGTTTGGTCACTGAAGCTCTGCCTTGAGCTGCTGATCCAGCGGGGCGTTTGTGATGGCATTAGTGTTTTCCTGGGGTAGCTCCAGTGCTGCCTTCAGTGCCCAGCTGTTTATTTGCCTCCTCCATAGAAAAAGTGGCTTTGGAATGTGGCTGTGTTTAATTGCCATTAGCCACAGGAACGTGAAGTATTATTAGTGATATCTGCTCTGTTTTAAATGGACTGCTGAAATATTTGAGGAGTTTTTGTGTTAAGATTGAGTACAGGACTTTGTGCCTGCAGGCACATCTGGGAGTGATGGTTCCCCTCTCAGGTGTGGTTTTTGTGCCTGTGAAGTCTGGGTGATTTGATTTATTGGGAATGTTATCATGTAACATAACAGAGGATTTTGAGTTCACTACTGCTGATCCTATTTAAATTAAAAGGCTGCTTGCTTAAGTACCTTTCCACCATCTGCACAAGAAATAGAACCCTCTGAGAAGATAAATAATCTGGTTTGGTTTCTACTTGACAAAATTATGGCTTTTAGTGTGGAAGTGCTAAGCCTTTATGTACTGTGGATTAACAGAGTGAATGATCTGAAACGTGGTGATCTCTTCATGATGAGCTCTCTTTATTTGGTAATGCTGGAATTGAGACATTTGGAAAATATTCCTAAGGCTTTCAGGGTAGTTTAATTGTCTCTTGACAAGGTGGCTTCTCTCATGAATTCCCTCGTCATTGATAACAGAACTCATTTTGTTGAGAGGTTGATTTATGTAAAACCATTAGGGGCTTGATTCTCTATTGCCAGGTAACTGGTACTGTCACTTACATCCCCTTTGTGTTACCATAATCCATTGCTTTGGGAGCATTTAGAATGCTCCTGATGCAAGTCAAACCTGCCATATGGAGTAAGAAAAGTTTCAAATTCAGCATCTTCTAATGCTTTTCAGGTTAAAACCAAAGTAGAACCTCACTTCAGTGGAAACTCAGTGTACTTGCCCTTCAAATCTTCCTCCTTTCACCTAACTCCAGCTAATAATCCTTGCTGCTGTTTCCCAAATTTAACCCAGAATTTGGAATTCCAGAGGCTTCCATGCACTATACCTGATGTAACCACAACTATGTGGCAATAGCATCAGCAGCATGAACTTTGTTGTAAAGGGGCAATAACTTCCTTTTTTATCAGTTCCAGCACTCAGAGCCTGGGGTTAAAGTCCCTTTTGCCAAGTGCTGCTTTGAAATGTGGGTGCGTGGGCTGGGGAGACTCGGTGTCTTGCAGTGGAATTGATCTAGGAATGAGTCCAATGCTCAGCCTGGCAGAGGCATCCTGTTTTCCTTTTGAGAGGAGGGAAGGACAAATTTATGTGGGGGCTGATCCTTTTGTGTTCAGTGATGGGATGGAGAGGATTTGGTCTTTGAGAACCAATACACAAAGTACCAATCTCTTCTATTGCTCTCTGGGCTCATACAGTGAGTTTGTGGTGATTTCTGTGTTTGAAGATTCTCTGGCAGACAGTTCTCGCTCTTCTGATATTGGAGCAAAATTGCTGATCTTGGAGCAAAATTGCTCTGATAATTTTTTGTTTCCTTGGAATTTGTGCTGACATCTTTTCTGCAAATGCTTCTGCATGTGTCCCTTTTTGGGGAGAAGAGGCAAAGAAACTTGGATCAAAATGCACAGCTGCTCCTTACTGTTGCTGCCCACTTCTGTGTCTGTTGTAGTTCAGAATAAAGGTTTTGAGGGACCTTATGACCTCTGTGAGGTCCCATTGCTGCTCTCTGATTCTCCCTGGGGGTTAACTAGACTGTTAATTATTTGGATTGGAGGCCCAAATCCCCTTCTGTGTGGTACAAGTGGGCTACTGGTTAAAAAGGCAGAGTCTCCTTTATTTCCCTGACATCTCCTGCTATGTTTAGCTATTTATTTCCTTCCCATTTTGCTAATGCTAGTGTTCGTGCAGACACATGGTGAGACAGATTAGGAAGCTGATCCAGCTGAAAACTAACCCATTTTAGTGAGGGAGTGGGAAAGGATTTACTTGGGGACTGTTTGCTGGCACAGAGAAGAAATAGGAATGAGGGGAAGGGAAAGATGCTGCCTCTTTTGCAGCAGCCTGTGCTCATGTTGGATTAAAGTGACTCTAGGCCCACACCCATGGTTATTGTTGTAAATTGGGTGGCAGTAATTTCTGCTGAATGATTCCAGGTTCCTTTCATCCCTGATTTTGAACCTGCATGGAAGCACTGCTGTCTCCTCTGTCACCCTGAAACACAGGGACTTGTGCACTGCTGAGTTTGCCCCTCTGCTCTGTGATGCAGGGCTCTGACTGACCTATGTTGTGGTGGCAGGCAAGTACCTGTGAAGTTCACACTGATTTGTTTCTCTTGTTTGTTTCTCCAGGTGATTTCTCTGGCCAACTTTTAGCTTATTTGAGTCTTGGTCCAATATTCATAATTGTTGGTTTTGTAACACTCATCATATTCAAGAGAGAGCTTCACACGGTGAGTCCTTCTCTGCCTTCCCAGCCTCTCCTTATGACAAAAGTCTTTTCCTTTGTCACCTGGGGCTCCTGTATTCACACTTCTTTTTCTCTCTGTAAGGAGCAAGCTGAGGAAAGCCATCTTCCTGTCAGGGAACAGCAGGAGACACTTAGCACCCGTACCAGGTTAAAAGGCTGCTCAGCCTTTTCTGACTTCTCTGTTACTCTGGTGTGTTTTGGACATTATCTGTCCACAACCATCGAGGGAGATGTCTGAGGAAGTACAGAATGCTGTTGCAGAGTGGGAACACTCCCAAGATCCAGTAGGATCATAGCACTGGGCAGCATATGCAGGAAATGGTGTGTGTAACTCAGGGGGATGCACTTTCTTTGAACTACTGAGGCAGAAAAGGGGATAAAAATAAAACCTAAAGCTTTCCAAGGGAGTGGATCTGTCTTTAAGGGCTGCTTTTCAAATGTGAGCTGAATACCAGGGGCAGAAGAGACTTGTTTCAATCCAAATTCTTAGAATGCTTTCTATCTGCTCTGCCAGGTAGTTGGGGAATCAGTGTCATGGATAAACTCCCTCTAGGATGTATAAAACTCTTGTAACATTTGTGCTAAGTAAACAGATAAAACAAGAGGCACTGAAAGGATTTTGACAGCACATTTTGAATGTAGGGCCACAGTGTCATGGGAACCAGTGGCCCAGGGAATAGGAATAGGACCTAGGAATAGGAATTTTAACTGGGGAAGGCAGCTGTTCAGTTTTGGCAACTCAAAGGTTTTGTGTTGGCCCAAAAGAGAGAAGAAACCACAGCAACTATTGCACAGATTTATGGCATTCCCAATACCGGGATTTGTTTGGTGTTGGTAATGAGACAAGTGTTGAGGTTGATTCTCAGTTCTTCACTGGGCTGGAGAGAGACACTGGCTGACTTGCAGCAGCCTGATCTGTGGCTCGGTATGTGGAATGAAGAATTGCTTCATCATGTGGAATGGGAATGAGTGCTAAGGAGGCAGAGTGTCATCACCAGCTGGGAATTTGATCATAGCAGCAGGACTAATTTAGGGGAGGTGTATGAACTGTGAAGCTGAAGTGTAAAAATAAATGCTACCAGGTCTGGCTTAGCTCAGAATGTGAATTCATCTTAGACTGAAGACAGCTTCAAGATGAAAATATTCATAGAGGGAAAAGCCAGAAAGCCTAAAACGTCACCTTTGTTTTAAACTATTTACCCAAATAACAGTGTCTGCACTCCCCCTGTTGGTCATTAGGAAAAGCCAGTTCCCAAAACTCTGCCCTATTAAAAAGTCACTTTCTGCACTTGCAAGGTGCTGGCAGAAGTGCCCTACTGAGTAATTCTTGTCTTTCTGTGTATCAGCTGCATGTTCACAATGTGTTGCCAAATAGAAAGTGAGCTGAAAATAAATGCTTTTCTTCCTTAGGTGTAGAATTTGGAAGCCATTGGTTTTAACTCTAGTAGTCAAAAAAGAAAATTAGAAACATAATGTTTGGGGGTTTTGGCAACAGAGAGAGCCTGGTAAGTAAAAGGATCTCGTAGAGGGGATGACACAGCTCTCTTGCCTTCACAGATCTCTTTCTTGGGAGGGCTGGTGTTCAACGAGGGAGTGAACTGGTTAATAAAAAATGTAATCCGGGAGCCTCGGCCGTGTGAAGGTAGGGTATGGACCATGAGGGTGGTGGTGTCAGGGGAGTTTTGGGTGGAATGATGACTGGGGGGCATAGAGGGTTTTCCCCCTTTTCCTCATGTTGGCTGTGGGTGTTTGGGTGTAAAAAGGCTGACAGAGCCACCTGAGCAGGGACATGTCCTGTGAGCTTTGTGCACGCTCCAGCAGCGTGGTCTGGCTTCATATCTGGAGTGTTCCAGCTGCTGATCATACCTTGACCATATTCTCTTTTCTTCTCTTCCCAGAAGCACATTCAACAGTGACCACAAAATATGGGATGCCGTCCAGCCACTCCCAATTCATGTGGTTTTTCTCTGTCTATTCCTTTCTGTTCCTTTATTTAAGGTAAAAATTCCAGGTCAGGTTTTGGCTGTTAATATGTTGAAACACTTGAAATGGGTGGCTCCCTTGCTGGGTGCCACTTGAGTGGGATAATGGAATTGAATCTGAGGACCTGCACAATTTATTGTGGCTTGCATGGGATTGGAGCACGTCTGTCTCCCATCTGAATGTAGGGCTGGAATTACCATGGCTGAAAGCTGGAGGATGTGAGTGGGCTTCCTTTTACCTGTCAGGGTAAAGGTCTCCCAATTTTCTTTTTTTAAGCTCTGATGGTGCCCCAGAGTGAGGGAAGAGGTAGTGGACAGGGAGGAGAAATGAAGAGCTGCTTTCTCATTTTGTCTCAGTTTCAGTGGGGTTATCTTCAGTCTTTTGGATAATACTAGTTGTCCACTTGCATGACTTTTTAGTTGACTTCCCTTACCAAGTACTGGCTTTACCTGTGATTTAACAAAATTCTTGCTGGGGCATGGCTCTGTCTGTGGCTCTATGTGTGGAGGAAGACAAAACTCACAGTTCCTCCTGGCTCTGTGGGTGATGGAGGGACTCTGTCTTGGCTCCCTGTTGCATATGTTCAGCCCGTGCCTCTCACATCAGTGTGAGCATCCTGCCTTCCATCACAGCAATCCCTGTTCACAGTTGGAGAGAAAACACATGTGGCTTCTTGGCTGCTCTTTAGCTGCTGCCAGTGAGGCAGGTTGCTGCTGGGATGGGATTGAGCTGCCCATGACCCCAGTGGAGTAAAGCTTTCCTAGGGTTTCAGGGGGAGGGAGGTCAGGACTGCTCAGCTCCTGCCCCGTGCTAATGGCTCTCCATCTCTTTCAGAATGCACCAAACAAACAATGCGAGGTTTCTGGATTTACTATGGAGACATGTGCTGTCCATCTGCCTCGTCACAGTGGCTTTGCTAGTCTCATATAGTAGGTATGGAGCAACTGTTTGTCTTCTGCTCCCATACAGCCTCGTGGCCTGTCCCAGCCAGCAGCCCTGGAATTCCTTATCCTGCCTTTCCCACCTAATTCTCCACTGCGCCGTACGAGTCTGAGCTTTGTAGAAGTGTTGCCATGAGACCCAATAAACAAAGGTGCTGTGTGTATGGTGCTTCACAGAAGCATTTACAAAACCCCAAATCAGCTGAGCTTGTGCCAATTCCCCATGGGCTCCAGGGCCATGCTCCATCCAGCCTGGCTGCCTCACCCTCTTTCCAGCACTAAGTGTGGAAGCATTGCCCCATGCCTTGGCACACCAGCATCTGCAGCATGTGGATTGCTACAGTGGATCAGTCCCACTGTTTTGCTTGAGCATTAGTTAATCAAAACATCTATAGCTGTTGGCTTGCAAGATTTAGTTGTATTAAGATGGATAAAGAAAATGGAATTGTGATTGTGATTTTCTTTTTCTTTAGTAGATTAAATGTAAAGTGAGCTCCAGTGATTGGAAAAACAGACAAATTCAAGCTAGAAATAGGGTCACATTTTCCACAGGAAAGTAATTACCTGTTGGCACAGTTGACTGTACAACTACAGCTAATTACTTATTACTAATTATTTTAAAATCCTGGCAGGACAAATTTGTCAGAGGTATATGGTCTAGTTAAAAGAAAATTAAAGGAAATCAAGTGCCCTATGTTAGACAGAAGGTCAAATAAGATGATCATAATGATATGTGGGTGAAAAGAATTTTGAATGTAGCTTGTGCATACATATAACAGGCCAACAGTGCAGCTCTGAGTGGCTGCAGTCACAGTGAGCACATTGGTCATGCAGCCTCTGTGCCTGTCACATTGGAGAGCTGCAAAATCACAAAAAAAAATGTTGTCCATGTTCTTAAAAGCCTTTAAACCCCAGCTTTGGTGGCCTGGAAGGGACTTGTCCTGTTACTGCCTTTGGAAAAGTCTCTTTTGGGAGGTAACAGTATTAGTTCTTCAGCTGATCCAAAGATGGATGAAGAAGAATGTGGAGGGTTATTGAGTTAACCTCAAACTAGAAATACTCCAAGCTGAAACTGCTGTAGCAGGGAAGAATTTTCCCCAGTTTTCATCCCCACTATTTTTGCCAGCTTTTTACTGAAAAAGGGCACCCACTTTTAACATCAGGAGGATAACTTGCACCCACATCTGTGGGTCCAGTGACACGTCAGCTCCTGAGTCCTGGCTCCTTTTGTTTTAAAGCCTGTCTGGTGACTCTTGTCTCCCACTGCAGGGTTTATTTGCTTTACCACACCTGGAGCCAAGTCCTATATGGAGGTGTGGCAGGAAGCATCATGGCCATAGCCTGGTTTGCCTTCACACAGGAGATCCTAACTCCCCTCTTCCCGAGGATAGCTGCGTGGTAAGGCTCTTTATTCTGTGGAGGTTTTTTATGGATGTTAGAAATGAGAATTCCTGGGCTCTGTCCCAGTTTTGCCTACTGGCTGTTGTGTAACCTACTTTGTTCCTCCATGTTTTTTTGTGCATGCATATATACAAAGGATCATGTGTCCTTGATAAGGATGGGGAAGAGGGAATTCAGTCAATTGCCACATTTTGTAAAGCTGTACTAAAGCTGAGGTGTGGCAGTGTGCTGGAGGAGCTTTGCAAGATGAACAGCAGACCTTTCTTAATGTCTAATGACCTAGTCAAATTGCAGAGCTATTTACATGTAATATAGTCTGGAAATATTGTATAAGGAAAGAAAAAAAAGTTTTTGATTAAATGTAACGAAGAATCCTTTTCACAGCCTGAAGTGATAGAATAGTACTGTTAACTAGAGCAGGTTTTGTGCTTTTTTAAAAAATCAAAATTGCAATGGAGAAAGTCTAATATTCCCCCTTCCTACCACATTGTCCTTTTTCAGGCCAATCTCAGAATTCTTTTTAATCCGAGATACCAGCCTCATTCCTAACATCCTGTGGTTTGAATACACAGTCACGAGAGCAGAAGCAAGGTAAGTGCAGGGAGTGGAGGAGCTGTTGCTGCCCTGACCTTTCAGATGCAGTTGTTAATTAATTTTCTGATATGTAGCTGGTAATTTTTGGCTGCTGTGGGTAGAATAGCTTGAAGTAAAGAAATATCAAGTTGGGGGTTAATGACTGCAGCAGAAAGGTGAATCTGGAGAGGGTGTGATTCAAGAATTTAATCTCATTTAAGTAGCATTTCAGCTCCCTGGCTCATGGTTTTTGCAAGCAGTTGTTTATAATCTTGCATCCATGTATGAGCTTGTGTACACTGAGGATGGGGTGGATGTTCTGGGAGTGTGGAGGGTGGGAAGGGCTGATCTGCCTGGCGGGTACAGCAGGGGCACAGTTTGTGTGGAGCTAAGCAGAGGTGTATTTTAATCCTCCTGTACCTCCCTCTGGTTTGTTGCAGTCCCCTGGGGTGGGGTTGTCCCCTGTGTCAGCTGTGCCTGTGTTGCCTTGCAGGAACAGACAGCGCAAGCTGGGTACGAAGCTCCAGTGACGGAACGTGGGACCAGGGCGCGTTTTAACGGAGACAGACAAGAGCAGAGACCTGGGAGCAGCAAGGAGCCTTTTAACAGACGGACCAAAGGAACAGGCAGGGACCATACCCAAAACCTGAAAGCCTTTGCTCTGCTTTAGCAGCTAAGCTGGATGCTCCCTGATGCATGTGGGACCGTGCAGGAGTAGAAACTCATTTTGAACACAGATGCACATGGTTGGATGTACCATCGTGTCTACGTCAGGGGAGGGGGGAGAAAATGCCTGGTGTCGTGTTCGGGGGAGGGAAAACCAAAAATGAATCTTTTCTGTGACTTTTTTTTTTTTCAGCATGAAATATACACACTATTTATTTATTTTTTTAAATGGACCTATTGTTTATGGGGTGGGTGAGGCGTTGATTGTGTGGTGTTTTTTTTCTTTATTTTTAAAACTTTTTTATTGTTTGGGTTTTTCTTTTTTGGAAGAAGATGACAAAACTAATCTCAAGTTGATCATGTTTAATTAGGGCTTTTAATTCTTACATGCTTCTTAGGAGGGATGGGATCTAGGAGGGGTGACAGAAGGGAGAAGGAAGACTTTCCTTTCTGCAGTCAGTTTGGGAGATCAAAATCAATTCCAGCTGTACTTTGTACAGACAGAAGACAGACTATAAAGATCTGATTTTTAACACTAGTGACAGTTCTGCAGGGAAGCCTGCACGGATACCAATTAAGGGGAGTGTGTGTGTAAAACAAAGGAAAACCACAAATATACTGACTCTTATTTTTTTTCCACTGCTGCTCCTGTTGTGTAATTAGCAAGAGTGTCCTTTTCAGAATCTCTTCTAGGTGGCAAGATTATCATACATATCTCACATTTATTCCATTTCTTCCTTTATACTTTTATTATCTCAGGGTTGCTGTGATCTGTACAGCTTTTGTTGTACTGAGTGTGCCAAGGGCACTGGGAAGCCCGTTGGTTATAAGCAGTGCTGTGCTCCAGTAAGAGTCAGCCCAAAGCCTTACAAAATTCAGTTGCTGGTCTCTGTCTTAAGCACTGGATTTTTTTTTTCTGTTAAAGCTTAAGGGAGGGATTTTTTAAGAATGAACACAATGACAACCACAAATGAACAACAAGGCAAATGACTAATAACTAGCTCAGCTGCTGTCTGAATTATTCCTTGAAGAGTCCTGTAAGACTCCATCCATGAACTCCCAAGTAGGGAACTTGTCCTAGCAGAGGCTCCTGCCAGTTATCAGAGTAGCTTGGTGGGGGTTCTGCAGCTGTAACCTTGAATGCTGAACTCCTACAAGCAAGTTTTGCTTTCCATCCTTCTTCCATTCTGATTCTCCGTCTGGCCAGTGGCGCTCTGGATGCTGTGTCTCTGTGGGAGTGTGCCTGCCATCTCTGTGTGCTGGTGATGCCTATGACCTCTGTGACCCATGAGTTGACCTGGCAAGGGCTATACTCAAAGTGCTTCAGGGCTGTGCATGGACACTTTCTGTATTTCTAGTATATAATGCAGCAGTTCAAGTGTAACTACAGAGAAGTATTTATTCAAAGCACAATTGACTTGAACTTTCACAGATAAAGGACAGCTTCTGAACTGGCTCAAAGGTCATCGGTGTGCCTTCGATGCAGTCATGAGCAGAGGTAAAATGACTGTCACATCTCAGTCTTGCTGCCTGTTTTACTATCTCCACTTTAATCAGACTCCTGCATTATAAAGCTGCTTGAAGTGAGATTTTTTTTTTTCTGTTCATCCTGGTTATTATTATTTTTTTTTAAGTTTTCATCTGTGCCTGTTGCTATAGGAGTTTGTGTTTGTGTGGAGTGGGAGCTGCTGTTGGACACCCAGAGTGTTAACTGTAGAAAGTGATCCTGATCCAGGAGATCAGGAATGAAGGCTGTTTAAATTTCTGTGTTTAAATAGCTGTGGGCAGTAAATTAACTGTTTTCAGTTGGTACAGCAAGTATATATAAACATTTTTAAAGAACTGTTTAGTACTTGCATAACATAAGCAATCCTGTAACATCTGAAGGACCCAAGCACTGGATCTGCTTTGAAGGTGCATCATAATAAAGAGGCATCTTGCAGCTTTCACAAGGACATTTGATCTGCCTTAGACCAGCTCAGTTGGGATGAGACAGGACATCAGGTCCTGTGACATGGTGGTACCATATGTTTCAGTTTGAAAACTGGTACTTATGTCTTGCAAAACCATTCATTTTCTCTTTGTATCTCTTGTAAGTGAACTTACAAAGCCAGAACAGAGATCACACCTCTCTTCCCCAAGGCTGCTGAAGGAGTGGATTTGTTTCAGGAGTGGCTTAGCACTTCCCCAGCCTCTTGGGCTGTTATGACAGACTGCTGGAAAAAATAAATATGGAAACACCTACTGAGCATAGGGAAGAGGGTTCATCTCCTCACGGAGAGCAGTGCAGTGTAAAAAGCTGTTCCACTTCATGTTGCCTTCAAACCCAAGCTTCCTACAGTAATTCTTAGGAGTGAGGGAGAGGAAGAAGAGCTCTTGTAAGACACTGTAATAAACTCTCCTCTGTTCTCTGTGAGTTGTTTGTAATCTGCATCTTCTGCCTACTTTTGCTGTACCTTTTCAGAAATCTTTGCAATACTTGATATACAGTAGAAATTCCTTAGTGATTCCATGGATTTTCTTAACTAAATGGTGCTGTGCAGGGAAAAGATTTGAGCTCTGCCTTATTATCCTACACTTGTATGAAGTCTCCTGCCGCTAGTTTTCTGAAATGGAACATTTTCTTTGGAATATGTGGCTTTGCAAGCAGATGCTTTGTCTTCCTCCCCTGTACTCAAGGGGGCTGGATGGAGATATGACAATAAAAGGAAGGTGACAGAATGCTGTGGTTCATGTTCTTGCTATCCCCTCACAAACATTGTCCCATTAAGGGCAGTTATGTAACTTCTGCAATGTTTAAGGAGATTTAAGCCTTTTTGTAGCATTTATCTGTTTATTGTGTCCCAGTTTATTCAACAAACGTTTCCAAACTTTGCATGACATGGATCCCAACAGTATTTAACACAGCTAACCAGCAAAACATGCAACACTACCAGGCTGTGTCAAAAATTGCACTCATACCCCAAGAGTTATCTGAATATTTTCAGTCTATGCATTTCTGAAATCATTTGTTCCAAATCTGTCATTTATCTGGAGCTTTACTTTCTTCTACATAATGTGCCTTTAAGACAATGGACATCTCTTGATAAAACAATCAGAAACAGAGAGAACACTGAAAAAAATCTAGAAGATATGAACCAGAAGGACATCACATTTTAGAACTTGTACCATAAGAAAAGACTTTTTAAAGGAAAAACCTTGTAATGATTTTAGTGTCCTTTCAAGCACTTTAAAAATCAGCCTCATTCATCTGAATTTCTGCTCTGTGTATCAGTAAAGGATGCATTAGGTGGTTTATTAATCTTGTATCTCTTGCAGTCTGCTCCCTGCAGCTGTACTCTGCTGAAGCTAGTGGCATATCCAGATATAGATCCAGAATAGATCAATCCCATCTTCTGAGGTACAGTCTTCAGCAGCACATGCTTATGCTTAGTCTTTAATAGGCACTTTGCTTTGAGAGCCTTCCCCTTTGAGACACAAGTGGAAAAGGGCCAGTCTCAAATTCTTCAGTGGCACTACTTGTGCTTGAAGGCATTGCAGACATGGAAAAATAATTCATCCCTGGCAACAGAGGCTGATACAGTATGGGGGGAGGATTACTTCGGCAAAAGGAATATTTTTTTCCATGTAAAAGGCTCCATAAATCCAGATGTTACTCCAGTAAGGTTTGTTCTTGTCTGTAGTATTTACACAAACACTTAGTTTGATAATACTGAGTATCCTCTTGCAGTTTTCAGTCTAATTGATACAGAGGAGTCACCAGAGCAGGGGTTTCTGCTTGCAGGTCTGTAGTGCTCCTATTCATGTTTTTAGGCTGTCTCACTCCATTCAGGATTCTTCTAAAAGATCAACTAAATCCATGTAGATGATGTGAAAGTGGTAGTTCAATCAAGTTCAATACAATCACTGGCTGTGCAGGTGAGTTTCAATTAAATTTTCCTCTTTTAAGGTTTGTTATTAGGTATAAGATAAAAGCTTTGAAATAACATCCTTTCAGGAAAAAAATTGCCAAAGAATTGGCTTGTATCTTTTGAGAAGCAATTTAGAATTATTTTTTCTTCTTTTACTTTAAAAAGCTTTAGTGCAAATTTCTTCATATATGTTCATCAAGGCACTTTGATCATGTCCCTTGCAATTATTTCCCTGTTAACAAAACAGGCCATCACACTCCTAATGCTTCTTGTTTAAGGTGACGTCCCAGCAGACACATCTTGAAGGGTGTGCAATTTAAATACAGAATTCCTACTGCAGAAATAGCACTAGAATCCTTTATTACCATAAGGTTTTACTAAATAAAAGAGTAGTCAGGAGCTTGAGTTCTGACAGATTGGTTGGAAGTAGTTCCTATGCTACCATTGTATGTTAATGTTCATATATAAACTTTTACTCTCTCAAGTTTGTCAACTGAACATAAAAACAATCTCATATGAGATCATTCTCTCACAGAATAAAGCTGGCACAAACTGGAGTAGTATTTCAGTAAGAAGTAACTCCCCAGAGTGGCACAAAAGGTGCTGTGCTGTTACTGTTAGTGGCTGCCACAGTGCAGAAAAAAACCTACAAGGTCCACATGTACCCTGCTTTCTTCCTGTTTTTCAAGATTTTCTGCCTTGTTACAGCAGAGTGATGTGAAAGAAGGATTTGTGCAGCTGTTTTTCCTTTGGCCTTTAACAGATTTCAGCTCTGTGGGCCAGGAGTGGAAGTATGTTCTGGAGTTCCTGATCAGAAACATCCTTATTTGTCCACAGCTCAGGCATAACGTTGTGCACAAAAAGCCTGTTTCTGAAAGCAAGGTGTCAAACCACATTGTGTTAATGTGTGTGTCCTGAAGGCCATCAGGCACGTGGCTTGTTAGTAAACAGTCAGCATCTTTTTCTTTTCCTCAGCTCCAAAGAAAGGTGCAGTGGAGCAAGTGTCCTGCTAAATGCGTAGGAAATCCCTTCTCACATCTGCAGATGTGAAGGTACATAAAGCCAAAGCTGGCAAAACTTACATGAGGAGAGTTTTGTAGAAGCTTTATGGGGAAAAAGCTTTAGGCTGAGCTGGAAGATCAATGGTAGGACCATGGCAGGAAGCTTAACAAAAAGCCCAGAGCAAGAACAACAACAAAAAAATAACCTGAAACAGTAAAAATCACCTTAGCTTATAACTCTGTTGTTAAGAGGGTCAGTGTAAGAGGAAGGAGATCCTGGTGTCCTGAAGAAGGGGAAGGGAACGTTCCTGTAAAGCCTGTGCTGGCTGGAGTGCCTGGGATAAGTAGTACAGTGTACTCTAACAGACTGGATCTGTTCTGGCTTAAACTTCCTTCTCCCCTTGCTGAAGTTGAATGATGAAGTTTTGCTGGAGCAGTAGAAAAATCTTCAGTCAAGATTGGAAGATGCTCTTCAGAAGATGAAACCAGGAAAAAAACCTGGTCTTACAGTAGTTTTATCATACAATAAACATTCCCAGCTTTTCCTGGACAAGAACTACCTTCCTCACCAAATGGATTTAAATACTGGTAAGGACTGTGCTTTCTGTATTCCTTTACAATAATTTTCATAAACATCATATTTGAGTCCTCTTTGAGGACAGGAAGGTGCACTTTGCATTGATGGGAGAGGCCCTGTCAGTTTTACTTTGGTTTGAGACAGTGTTTCCTCTCACTACAGAGTCTGGTATCTGCGGGTGACTATTCTGTAACATCTTGCTGAAAACAAATGGTTGGTGTCTTCTTAGGTTCCAGGGCAAGCTGTTCTCTGAATCGTTTTCTGAGGAACTGGGAGCTTCAGTGCATCAGGGATAGCCCATTTCACTGGGGGGTTTCCCTCTTACAGTTTGGATTTGGGAGCAGCCTGGAGCAAGATCCTCATGTCTAGCAGTGCTTTCTCCAGATAATGTGCCATGCGGGCTGCGTTTGTGTCAGCACAGCTATTGAAGGCTGAAATTGCAAAGTTGATGTGTTCCTCCATAGGGTTGTAACAGACTCCGTAGCCATCTGGAACCACGGGACCAAAACACATCACACAATCTGTCTTGGCTGGGACCTGTGGAGACAATGTGATTAAAACCTTTTGACCAGTCAGAGAAAAATGAAACCATCAAATGCAAACAGCTCTGTTAACAGAGGAAACTCATCTCATTACACTGCTCTACGAGGACATTTGGTCAGCCTCACCTCCCACTATGTGTCCTGGACCCTACCATTTAGCAGCAGTGTGTTTTCCTCTGCATTTACACAGGAGTGCTTCCCCCCAGGGTAAGCTTGTAATAAGACACAAGTAGAACTATTCAGTAAGAATCAGAGCACAGCACTTAACACAAAGCTGTTCTGGCTGCTAACTTCACTGATCTCATTTGGATTTAGACACCAAACATTCCTGGTGTCTGTGGCAGGTGTAAGATCAGATCTGCAGCTTTATGGGATTGGCAGCCAGCTTAGGAATTTCTGACCCAATGTAGATGAGTTTCTAACAGAAAGGAACTGAAGAGAAACATAGAGAAGGAAGGCATGAAAAGGAGCAGAGAGTGCTTCTGGCTCAGATGAGTTGTACCTGGCTGGTTGAGAGATTGAAGTGCATTGCAACAGCATAGGCAGTGTCCATGAAGAGCTCGGGCATGCTCACCAGGTCCTCGATTGCCTGCAGCTTCAGCCCCAAGAGGTGCCTGTCTATTGCATTTCCCCGTATGGCCTGGAGGAAAGCAAGCATGGACAGATGAAAACCAGGCCAGCAGCAAGGGAGCAAAACTATTTCTTTGGGTTAAAGGAGAGAACGCTTCTAAAAAGTCTCTAAATGTTTAAAGTTAGAAGGAAACTAGATCTTGCCTTTAAGACCGATAGTCTTGTTTGTAAGGACTGTGAAATTAAACTCACCAGTGGAAACAACCTTCCAGTTCCTGCCCATGGACTCCCTCTGGTTTAAGGGTTCCTTGTGCAACTTTGGTGTTTATCAGCAACAGTGATGGTTAAGAAATGAAGCTATTGTAATTGATTTTCCCCTTTAGGGCAGTCACAAGGGACACTCAGCACACCAGCTAGAGAGGATTCAGTCTGTGGCCATAGAGCACTGTCAGACCAGTCAGACCTTTGCAACACTAATGGCCACATTGCTGTGTTAGCAGCAAAAGGTGTTCAGGTCTTGTCTTTCCCCAGAACCCTCATTTGCTGGGTAAACCTCCAAGCCTGGCTGCACAGAGGACACTCACCATGTCTGTGTACTCCCTGTGGGCCTGTGTGGCTCTCCTCAGCAGGTCTGCTTTCTCCTGGTCCTGAAAACACAGATCTGTTTAAGTTTTTCTGCAGAAAGGAGAACCTCATTTTGGCAGTTCTCTAGGATGGAGGACATTTCTGCTTTGTGTGTCTGTATGAAACTCATTTATAATTAACAAGATTTAATTTTTACATCCTTTTGTTTGGCAGTGTTACTTCATTCAGAATAGAGTTCATCCACCAGTAGCCAAACTTTGTTTGAGTAGCTGAACAGACTTACAAAGGACTTTCTGGTGGGCTCAGAAACATCCACATGATGTTTCCCAGGCTTTCAGTACATGTGATAGAAAAGTCAAATCAAACCCCTGATGTGTGAAATCACTGCAAGCTTTGGTTTAGCTCAATATGGGGTGCAGCCCTCCTTAGCTGAAACCAGGTAACACAGGCTTAGCCAAATAAGCAGCTTTCTCTTTTCTGGATTCCTCTTACTCCACTTCTTTGAGATCCTCACCGATTTGTCAGGGCTGTCCATGGATTGCACAAATTTGAGGGAGTCCACAGAGGTGGAGCGGATGGTATCGGTGCGGCCCAGGCGGAACATCCTCAGGGATGCGCTCTCATACGTGGCACAGGCGTGGCCATACATCCTGGGACAGGGAGGAGAAACCACACAAGTGAGTCTGCCCTGGGAGAGCCTTGCCTGTGCCACCTTTACCAAGCACATGTGTTTGAGTCTCTCAGTGAGGAATGACCTATGGGTGGTCTTACCTGTAGTATGCCAGCTGCAAGGCCAGCTGGATAAAAGCATCAGGGCTTATCTTCTCTGACTTGGGGAAACCTTTCCCAAATTGATGGAAGACCATGACTTTGATATCCAGATCGTCGACCATTCTACAAGGAAAGAAAGAGGAACTGTTCCTTTGTTGCTCGTTCTTTTACCACAGAGGAATGGATTTGCCTTTGCAAGGCTCAGAGGAAACAGGCCATCTGGATCTGACCTATGCAGGGACAGAGCTCCAGCACACATAGATCTCTTTGGGCAGCCTCACAGAGGTAAGAATTTTTGGCCTCTGCTGAAAATCTTCACCACATTAGATGGTCATGTGTGTGGTTATGTTCCAGTATTCTTAGCTACATTCAGTAAAACCTTGCTCTTTCTTAGCTAATGGGACAAAATCAGTAACAATCCCTTTCCAGCACCTCTGATCTTATTCCTGGCACTGCTTTTCAGCTCATCTCAATGCTGTAGAGCCCAGAAGTCACTGAGAAAACTCCGTGGTTGCAGTGGAGAAAGCCTCATTTAAACCACTGACAGGCTCCAAAGGGGGACATCAATTACTCCCACACACCCACTTCTCCACTGCTTCATACTCACATGTTGAGGTTCTGCTTTGCGTTCTCTATGTCGTTCTTGATTTCTGGGGTGATGTTAAACCGCAGCTTTTTGGGCATTGGCAGAGGAACCGTGGGTGAACTGCCCACCACGGGTTTCTTCCTGCGCAGAGAAATGGTTCTGTTTGACCAGACCTTTGGCATGAGGCTCAGCTAGGAATGCCAGAGCCTGGATAGAAATGCACAGGAGATCTTCCCTAACATCTTGTGACACTGGTCACAGCCTGATAGATGCCTCACAGTGCCAGTAAGGGATCTCCAATGCTGAGGAAAAGCAGGGGCAGGACTCACGTGAATTCCACAATGTGATCCACAAGAGCAACGATGGGTGGGCCTTCAGAGGGAGCATGCTCATATACAAGACCACAGGAGCCATCTTCAGCAATGATGAACTGGGAGAGAAGCACGAGAGGACAGTGTTGAAGATAGACAGGCAGTGTGTGAGGCAGAAGACACCCAGAGAAACCTGGGTCTGAGAGTGTCCCCATCTGTATCAGAGCCCATCCTTGCACACTGAAAGGTCTCCTTCAGCAGGACAGCAGAAGCCTTTCAGCAGGTGCAGAAGATCTGAGAGCACTGTTACAGTTCTGCAGAATTCCCTGGATAAGGGTGTGCCTGACACTGGTGTGCTCAGTGCTTTGGCCATACAGAGAGGTTCAGTGGTTCTGATTTACTGAGATGCACTCACAGTACAGGAATAACATTGCCACATGCTGGCTTACCCTTACTTTTCAATCAGCTGGAACATCTAAACTTTATCCCCTTGGTGAAGAGTTCCAAATAGGAACAAAACAGCTGAAAACACTATGAAGAGTTCAGCAGGTATGAGAAGAGTCCTATAAAGCACCATTGCTACAATCTGCAAGTCAGGATATATGAACTAATGAAAGAAAAGCTCCAACAGCAGCTGTTGTTGAAGGATCTTGACAAGACTGAATGGAGAAGAGATCAGAGGGATGCTGTGGGATGGCAGTGCATGTTTCAAAAAACAAAACAAAATGCCATTGGGCAGTTTCTGGCAGAACCAGGAAAAGTGACAAGCCTGGAGGAGATCCAAGGAACAGACCTCCCATCGTTTGGGCTGCCTCTGAGCAGACGAGGCATTGTTCACCGCAGGCAGAAAATTGATTTATAAGGAACACAAAGACCTGCTGCACTGAATAAACGTGGGCAGAGGCAGACAGAGGCAGAAAAGAAACAAGTCCCTGAGGTAGCAATGAATGCTGGTGGCTGCAGGGGGAACCATAGGATCTCACACCGTCAGCCATCACTCCTTGTCTCCCTTGTTTTCCACTCTTGACATGAGGACCCTTCCTGCAAAAGGTTCCTGGGATTTTTTTGACTTTTGTAGTCTCAGGAAACACCTCCAGAGCCACCTCTTGAGCACGTTTAGAGCATCAGTTCTCACCTGCAGGGTTTTGTCGAACCATCGGTTGCCGCTGTTGAGGCGGCTGCCGCCCCCGTGCAGCATCTGCGCGGCCACGCGGCTCTTGTAGATGTCCTCGGACACCCGGGGCATGGGGGCATCCAGGCACACGGTGCAGATGCTCTTCTCAATGGCACGCACGGATTCCTTGTTGGTCTTATCTGGGAGAGAAATGAACCGTGAGTAAGAGGGAGTTGTGTCATTGGAAGGAGAGAAATTTGAAAGGGCAGGTTTGAAGGACGCAGTGTTGGGTTCCCTCTGTACCTCACTGGGGGTGTACACAGCTATTCTATTAAAATTCCAGTCAGCTGGGTTGTTATAGGTGTGAACGTGCTGCATTCACTCTCCTTTTTTCACTTTTCTTACATCCTACCCATTTGCAGGGCAACAAACTCTGGGATTTCACTAAACTTTGCACTTCAAATCTGTACCTTCTAACCCCAAAATTACAATAGATTGCAATGATTGCTTCTTTAAGGGGGAAAGCTCATGTTATCTGTCCAAAACAAGCTTCCAAAAGAAAGAACTACACAGAGCACAGTGGGGAGGCTTGTTATTCAAGGATCTGCAGTGTTTGTTAGCACTTGTGTGTTAGGGGCTCTACAGACCTTTCAGGAGGTTGTTGTAGGCTTTTGCCCAGCTGTTTCGGTGGTTGGTGGTGAGGATCCCAATAGGTTCTTTGTTTGTTTGGAGGGAAGTGTTCCAAATCTTCTCCAGCTGAACGAAGAGCTGGTCAGCAGTAAGGGGAGATCCATCACTGTTGTAAACATCCAGCTCAAAGAACTGAAGGTTAGAAGAGTGGACAAGGACAGAGACAGAACAGGAGAGAAGATAATTATTGTCCAGCCCCAGAAACAGCTACTTTGAGAAGGTAAGACCTAGCTGAAGAATTCAGCTTGCAAGACCTTTGAAGTTTGCTCAGAATTGAGAGACCCAAGTCCAGCTTCCCTTGCAGGGCATAAATACAGTCCTGGTTTTATGAAGCCATGGTAACAAGAAACAATGAGGAATTCCTGTTTCTGAGACTAAGCTGCAGTGGGAGGGTTTGTTATCCAATTTTCACTTTCAGTTTCCAGTTGCAGACATGGTCTCTGGGCTTTGAGAGACAGGAATTACAGGGACAAGAAACAGAGGAAGACAGTATTTTTCTGCCTCTGGTCTGCCTCTTACATATGGCAATTCTGCTTCTGGCCAAAGGGGATAAAGGGAGCAGGAACAAATCCCTGGTGAGGCAAACCTTGTGGACAGAGACTTCTTGTTATTCCCTTTCCTCTGGATAACAGCTAGCAAAAGGAATACCTGCACCTCAACAAACCTTGAAAGCCCAGCAGCTGCCCTACCTGGAAGTTGTGAACGACTGTGATGTGTCTGGACTGCTTTTTGCCCTTGGCGTAGTTGACAATGGAGTCGCGCTTGGGCCCGGGAATGCGGCAGGAGGAGAGGATCTGGTAGTACTGGTTCATACAGAGGGGCTTCCCACCCATGTACTCCACTGGAAGGGTCTCACTGGAGACACAGCAAGGTAAGGAGGAAGGAGAGAGAAAACAGATCAGTGGGAGCAGGCCTGTGCTCCCCACACAGGTCACAGGCTCAGCCCTGCAGCTGCACTCACTCACTCACTCACTCACTCACTCTCACTCCAGCAAAACCTAAAGGGGGTGTTGGCATAAAAAAGGTGCTGTCCTTCCCCATTCCTATCAGCTTTCTTAGTACATGCTGCAAAAAATGTCTGTTTGCTGGCCTTTCATTTGGAAAGGGGGAAAAATCACTGTGCTTTCTGTGACACCAGAGAATCAGATATCTGGACCTACTCCACGGTTGTAGTTCTAAGTGAAGAGTGTCTGACGTGCTGCTATGATTCATGAACTAGGCAGGGGCTCAGTCACTCCCTTCTGCAGTCATATTCCAACTACCCTGAACTTTGTCTGACTGTTGGTGTTGGTAAACATATTTTTGGACCTTCAGTAAGGCATGTCCAGCAGAGATTTGCTGGTGACCAAAAGAAAATGGGTAAGGGAGGAACAAATTTCTCTAGAGCTCGTCCCATCTAGCTGGAAGAGGAGAAACACCAGGAACCCAAAATGAGAGACTCAAATTCCTGCTGCCTGAGCTGTAGCTTGTCCTGTGAGCAAACAGAAGTGCAAAGCTCCGTGGGACTGTCAGTCGTACTCGCTCCCTCCAAGCACATTCCCATGCCAAAGCATTAAGGTAAACAAAGAATGTGAAGACAGAAGAGTAAGTTTGCTTTTTTCCACTGGACTGGCAGTGAGCAGTGCTGGGGATTACAGTATCTCTTTTCAAATATGTACTGTCATCTCTTGCCTTTCTACATGGAAGGGAGATTTATGGACAAGGCTCAGCCTCTCTGACAGTAAGGAAGGTGTGAGCTCTCAGGAGGGTCAGTAACTCACTTGTCAATCATGGTCTTGAAATCCAGGATACCCTCAATCAGCTTGGCAGCAAACCTGGAAAAATACCAAATGTAACAAGCTGAGATCAAGCACAGACTGACTGGGGCTGAGGAATGAGCTGAGGAGGATTAACAGAGCTGTTCTCTGCTCCTCAGAAAGCTCAGCCTTTCTGCCAAGCCCCTGTGGTGCCCATCTCTGGGTCACTGATACAGCCACTCTGGGCTGTGATTTGAGATTGCTGGATAGCCCTACCATGTGGCACTTTCTTTTTTTATGTGTCTTACTATACAGCCAAAGAACTCTGGACAGCTTTCAAGAAAGGATTCAGTCATGCATTCATGACCCTTTACCAGCAGTGTTTGCTACTGATGTGTTACAATTTATCACATCTGAGTTCTGATTCTCAGCATTAAAACAGCACCAAGAGAAAGAGATTTCTGCCCTTCCCTGGCCAGGGGCCACCTTAGAGTGTCAAGCCAAGATGCAACTGTTTCTCCCTGCAACCAAGACACCACTGCTGACTGAGTTCCTACCCCAGGGAACATCCTGCTGCTAACACAACTCCAGAGAACCTTCCTCTGGCATCGAGGGCTTGGAAACAAAGGCAGATGTGCTGCATGTGGACTCTGAGGTGTTGTGTTTACCAGGATGAATGTAAACACTGCCAATGCCAGCTCCCAGCAGGGCTGTGACAAGCCACATCAAGCTGCTTAGCTGGAAGTGATAGACTGGCCTCCAACAGGGGAGCTCCCACCTGTCCCTGAAGGAAGGAGGCAGGAGGTCACTGGGACAGGAGGTTGTGTTGGCTGAATGAGGTGGTGCCAACATTTGCAGGCAGTATCCTGCCCATCATCCCTAGGGAAGATCAAAGGACACAACTCCAAGAACCTAAGGGTTCTGTGAAATGAGACATACTGCAAATGTCAGTTTTCAATGAAAATTTCTCAGCCTTATTGCAAAACATGAGGGAAACACCAGTGAGAGAGTCTGGGTTCCTTTCCAGAGAATGAACAGCCTGGAAGTAGAGTTTGAGCTTGAGGAGATGGGAGAGGTTGGTTGACTTATTTTCAGGCAACAGTTTTGCCAGGTTAAGGAGTAAAAAACCACCACTTTCCAAATCTGCCTTCTGCTTTTGGAAGCTTTAGTTTCAAGCTGCACTGTCAAACTTCTTTGTGCAACCACAAACTACCCTAACACACATTTAAGGTTGTATTTTACACAGAGGCCCACCTTCTTATGCAGCTGCTGAATTCCACTGGTTGGGCACTTGCAGTTCTCCAGATTATTTGGAAAACTTTAAGAGTAAATAATATGACAGAGAGATTTCAAGACATTTGTGTACTCTTGCACTGTTGTAAGGCTAATCCTCTGCTCAGGTGTATTGGGGAGTGGGAGGGAGGATTTGTTCCCAGCCTCACTGATCCCCTGGCTGGCACTTTTAATCTGCCAGGGCACTGCTGACTGATAACTGTGGCAAAGGTAACTGTGTAAAGGTTGGTGCTAAAGTTTTGCAGGTAGATTCAACACACTCCTAGTGGTGGTTAAAAATTAAAGGTAGCCCATGAGGAAGAGAGGGCATGACAGGGTCTGAGTGCAAGGAAAAGCTTGGGAATGAAAAGGCTGGACACTGTGAACTTTCCCAAACCATGAATCACACTGAGGGACACTCCCTGTCAGGCTCCCCATCCCTATAAACTAGCAAACTCCAGAGGCATTTCTGGGTGATCTTTACATGCCTGGGCTACTTTTTATGCCTCCTTTAACTACGCACACAATCACAGTACCTCCAATACATCCTCACAATGTCTCTGGCCAGTGATGGGACCATTTTGCAGTGAAGATCTGTGTTTGAGCAAAGACCTAAACGTAGTTTCTCAGTCCTTGTTTAATACCTGAACCACTAAACTCTTTGGTTTTCTCCCCTGATTAAATATTTAGTCTGGTGCAACCAGGAGTTTCCTTACAGCCTGGCAGCCTTGCCCTCACAGCACAGACAGCTCAGACCTGGGGACCACATTGTAATTACTCATTCCCAATCTGCCTTAATACCCTTACCCTTAATACCCTGTTGAGCACAGAAAGCTAATCCCACCTATAACCTAAGGGAAGGTAGAAAAGGATTTTACCTGAGCTGACCTTGTCGATCCAGAAAATCCTGCTTAGGTAAAACCACACCTGGGCTGGAGTGGACCACAACTGGCAGGCGATATTCCAGGTAAGCTGTCTTCAGCCACCAGTCTGAGAGCTGGGATGGAGAAAGAAAATATGCAGGGAGCTGCTGCTGTCCAACCCAATCCTGGCTGATGGGTCTCAGCATCCTGCCCCCAGTTCTGTCCCACAATTTGCAAACAAAGTGTTTGGGGTTTGTACTATGCAGGTGGAAGGGGAAAGGAGGATTTGAGCAAGGCATGGGGGGCTTTTGGTGCAGGGCTTGAATAGGCTTCCTTCAACCTCTTGAGGCAGCTGTGTGATGCTGACACGTCCAAGCCCTCAGCAGCCAGAGGCAGAGCCAGTGTCTCCCTGTTCTGCCATAATCTCCCTGCTCAGCCAAATCCTGGCGAGGAGTTTGCACAGCTTGGGGAGATCAGCAGCAAACTGGTCAGGAAGGTGATGCCATTAAAACACAGGTGCCAGTGGATACAGCCAGGACAGGGAAGAGATGCACATCAGCCCTCCACCCTCCCTAACCAGAGCTGGGGCCAGAGCCCTGACCTACCCAGTTCTCTGTTTTCTTGGCTCTTCTCTCCAGGCCTTTCTGCAGCCTCTCCCCGACGCCTCCCGGCTTGCGGAACTCATTCACCAGCTCCTGCGTGTGGCTCAGCTCCTCGGGGCTGATGATGGGCTGCAGGGCCAGCAGGTACCGGTCCAGGGTCTGCTGCAGTGGTGGCACAGGCAGGTGGGGCAGCGCTTCCTGGTGGAGCTGGAATCTGCCCGGGATCTTGTTTAGAGCTGTCTGTTTCAGCAGGCCACAGGGCCTGGCCTGCAAAGCACAGAGCAAATGTCGAGACAAAACTTCCCCCGAGGTAGCAAAGAACTTGGATTTGGGAGTCTCCATCCCAGCCTCTCTGTGAGCACATGGGTGTCCCAGCCTAG
This sequence comes from Acrocephalus scirpaceus scirpaceus, assembly GCA_910950805.1. NCBI lineage: Eukaryota > Metazoa > Chordata > Aves > Passeriformes > Sylviidae > Acrocephalus > Acrocephalus scirpaceus. Next base: position 5,711,743 of record OU383790.1, on the reverse strand, counting down.
GAGCAGAGCACGGCTGTGTCCTGGACATGGATGTCCTGGACATCCAGGAAAGCTGTGAAAGAGAGACTCCATCTCCCAAGATACCTATTCTCAGCTCCTCAGAGAAAATGCTGCTGGGATAATGACACATCTCCCCAGTCTGTGGACACCTTCCAGCTGAGAGTCTCCATGTGATGGACAAAGTCAAACCCTTCCATCCCATGGTAAGTGGGAAGAAAGTTATGAAAAAAATAATCTTATATACTATCAGAAACTTTCATTATTTCTTACAAAAGCATAAGGCTAAAAGGCAGAACCCTTGTGCCAAACAAAACTATCCTTTTGGTTTTGAGGAGGCAGAATTTAGCTAAGTTTGGGGCAGGATTAAAATGCCTCGTCTCTGTCTGTTCAGGAAACTCTGGGTGATGCCAAAAGGCTCCTGCAATCCAACTGGGTCATGTGGGAGCAAAAGCCTTAGAAAGCACCAACCACTTCCCTGGCTGGAGAAATATAACGGAGCAAACCCAAGTGCTCAGCAGGAAATCAACTCACCAGTTTTCCCCAAAAAGAATAACAACATCCTTTTGGATGAACAGGGTTGGACATTCCTCAGCTTGAAGACGTTTCAGTAGTATTCTCAAGGTTTCCAGTTCCCTCTGCACCTCCCTCTCCCATGGATTTACTGAATCAGACACTCCTGCAGGACTCTGGACTTTGCATTGTCAGTGTACTGAGGATGCAAAGCTACTGAGAACAACATTCCCTTTGACTTCCAAAGCAGTGAGAAAACAGCTGTCCCCACACCTCCTCCCAGCAGTTAAGCACAGAGAAGAAAGAGCTAAATCTACAAGGTGACAAAGCCCCTCCAGAAACTGCCCTGTCTTTGGGCATTTGGATCTCTTGGAAAGAGCTGTGAGATTGAGGTTTGGAGAAGGAATGAAAAACAACAGGAGGAGGAATTACTGAAGCATAAAAGAAGAGTGCAACTGAGAGGAAAAGAAAGGTGTTGATCACAGCAGCTTGGGTGTACTGTACCTTCTGTGCTTTCTTCTGCTTCCTATCCATGGCTGGTAGGACAGAAAAGACCGTAAACCTCTCCCTCGGCCTGTTTGGGTCTCCTCTTCCACCTGACAATGCTGCCCATGCAGGGCGTCACCTCATTAGCCAACTGGCACATGACTGCTCCAATCAGAGGGCTCAAGGGCTGGCACAGCCCCGCCAGGGGACAGGAATTATCAAATCATTGGGTTGTGACAACTGCCCTGAAGGTGCCCCTCTGGGCAGCTGATCGATACCTGGCTAGAGCTTCTCTCTGACCAAGCTCTGTGCTCCAGCTAGGGCAGAATTGGAGATGTTGTTCCTTCAGCCTTTGCCTGAATCATGAAATTGCTGTTGGGAGAGGTACCGGGACTTAAGGCAAGAGGGACCCCAGCTTATGTCCTGGAGGTGGCACCATGGGCAGTACCTTAACTGCCCTCACTGCCCAAGCATGTGTGGTCATTATTGCAAGCTGAGATTTTGGGGACTTAAGGGTTGTCAACTCTTAACAAAAAAAACCCAAAAAACCAAAAACCACAACCCAAAACTGTCTCCACAGCAGGGCAATGAGAGTGCCATGCAGCCACAAGGAATATCAGCCCCTTCTTCGTGTCTAATGAATTGAGGGGCAGACATGCAGTCTGCATAGCTTGAATAGAGTATGATGATTCCAAAGCAAACAGCTGCAAGTTTTCTATGGAGTAACAATGAAAATCCCAAAACAAACGCATGGAAGCCTCTGTATGTTAAAATGTGGAATGCATTTGTTATCTTCCCTCTTTTCTGTCCCCTGCTTGTTTGATTTGGGGTTAAACCCAAGGATTTGGTGGGAGGAGGAACAATGATCAGAGCTGAGGAGGCAGCTGGCAGCAAACAGGGGGAACAGCCCAACCCTCCCCACAAGCAGCAGGAAAACGAACACCAGTGGAGCAGGGTGTGCAGACAGGGCCAGCCTGTGGGCTGGCACTGCTGATGAGCCACGTTCCAACAGAGCAAAGAACATTTTCCAGAGCCTGCAAAGCTGGTGGGAAAGAAAATCCACCTGCTGGGGAGCAGAAGGAATTTCATAGCTGATTCTTAGCACAGCCACAGCACTGAGTGTCAGGATGTCAGAGGTTTGTATTTTATTTTTAAATCAGAATCTGGAGTGCCCCTTAAGCCCAGAGACAACTGGCCCTGCCTGGTCCTTCAGTAACAGTGAATGGATCCACACTGCAGCTGCTGTTCTACAGCTCTGTCTCCTTCTCTCAGGACCCAAAAGGGACTGCAGTGAGCAGTTCCCAAGCCTGGCAGGGGTCTGACAGCTCTGCTGCATGTGCAGCAGGATGGGCACATTGGGGGCCACCGATGCCATCTGCCTGGGTTTCCCTGGCCTGTCCTTGTCCAGCAGCCACTTTCCTGCTGTCCAGTCCCAGATGGACATCTCAGTACAAGAGAGACAAGGCACTGCTGCAGAAGGTCCAGAGGAGGGCATAAAAATTATTAAGGGACTTGAGTATCTCTCGTATGAGGAGAGTGAGAGGCTTTGTGAGTTCATCGTGTTTAATCTGAAGAGGAGGAGGCTGGCAGACAAGGAATCTCAACAGTCTATATAAATATCATCAAGGTGGGCGTCAAGAGGGTGGTGCCAGACTCCCTTCAGTGGTGCACAGTGACAGGAGAGGGAGTAATGGCCATAAACTAAAACACAAGAAGTCTGTGCTCAGCATGAGGAATAACTTTTACATTGAGGATGGCAGAGCACTGTGTCCTAGAGTGCCCAGGGCTGGCATGGAGTCTCCCTATCTAGAAACATTCCAAACCCACCTGGACACGTTCCTGTGTCACCTGTCCCAAGTGACCCTGCGTTGGCAGGGGGGGTTGGACAGGGTGATCTCCAGAGATCAATCCCTTCCAACCCTGACAATTCTGGGATTGTCATCTCCGTCTCTGACACCTTCACCGTGCACGCTGCCGCCAGGCACGGGAGGAAACCAGCGGTCCTGGGGAGCTGACTTCGGTAGGGTCCCTGCCCCGCTCCTGGGGGAGGTGGCACCGCCGGGAGCCACCGTCTGCCCTGCCCCGGCTAAAGGCCCCGCACGGACCCGGGATCGCCGCCCGCCCACCCCGTACCCTGCCCGGTGCAGGGACCCGCCCGGCCGCCACCTCGCGCCCCGTGCCCAGCCGGTCCTGGCGGAGCCGCCCCTGCCGATGTCGCTCTTACCGCAGCCCTGGCCACCAAGGCGAGCATGGCCCCGCGCCCCGAGCCCCGGGCCGGCCGCAAGGACACCCCGGCCGCCGCTGCCGCCGCCGCTCCACCGCCCCGGGGCGGGGCCGCCGCGCCGCCATCTTCGAGTGGGGCGAATCCCGCGTGGCCATCTTTGAGAAGGGCAGTGGTGCTTTGAGCGGAGGGAGCGCTGCGAGCGGTGTCGGAGCCACGTTGCGGCCCCTCTCTCCGCTGCCTTCTCCCGGAGATGGTGAGGAGGGTCGTCTCTTTCGCTCCTCCGCCACTCCGCTCCCCTCCGCGCACACCCGTCCTTCCCCGGTGTGGGCAGGGAGGGCCGTGCCCTGCACAAACATGGCGGCGTGAGCACGACGGTGGCCGGCAGGGGCCATTCCACCCTGGGACAGCCCCGGGAACGACAGGGCCGGGCGGCGTGCCCTGCTCAAAGATGGCCGCCGGCGGCTTCGGTCTGCGCGGAGGTGGGAGGTGAGGGGCGGCCGGGCCAGGCTGCGGGAAGATGGCAGAGAGCGAGCGGCGGGCAGGTGAGGAGCGGCCGCGGGGCTCTGGGAACCACCGGGCTGTGGGCTGTGAGCTGCGCTCGGGGCTTCTTAGGGGCGTGCTCGGGGCCGGGGAGCACCGGTACAAGGCCCCACGCTCCGGGGGTGCTGGGCTGAGGGCGCCGGGCCCGGGCTGCGGGGGGCGGTGGCAGCAGCGCCCGGCCTGGGGAGGGGAAGGGATGGGGGATTTGCTGAGGGTGTGAAGGACCTGAGGCCCCCGAGTCTTGGCACCACCCCAGGGCGAGGTGGGTGGTCGGGACTGAGCCCCTCTGGATTTGGGATCCCTGTGACCCCCAGCCCGGTTTTGTGATCGGTTCTCGTGCTGAGCCGGGTGGCCTTTGACTCCCCCTCTTCACACCGTGACACAAGCCTGAAAGTGCCTCCTCTGTCCAAGCTGGCTGCTGCAGCACTCCCAACTCCATCACACCAGTAGGCTTGGACTCCTATGTATTCATTCCAGAATACTGCAGCCCTGTTTCCTTCCTTGAGTATTCCTGGTCTCCTCACCAGGAGGAATTATGCAAAGTGTGGGTCAGAAGCAGTGATGGCTGAGAAACAAACGCCAGGAGATGAAAGGAGTTTGTTAATGGCGAACACCCAGATCAGGACACTGCCCAGGGGTTTATGTGTCACCTGTACTGATGGACACATCAGTGTTTGCCTTTTCACATCACTGCTCAGGAGTTTTTCACTGTTCTCATAAACTCTAAAAAGCAGAACTCCATTGTTATGGTTCCGGTCTCTGTGAGTTGTGTGCTGAATTTTCAGAAGAGACACACGTGTCTTTAATTTAAATTCATCACATGTTGTTCTTCTCATCCTCATACCTGGAAGTTTTGCTGTAGCTTCTGCAGGAAGGAACTGAACATTGCAACTTTCAGGGCAGGAAATGAGTTCTGTGTTCTGTGCATGGGGAATGTGAAAGGCAGAGAAGTCAAATGACTGTCAAAGGTTGTATGACAAATCTATAGCAGACTTTGTGTGGTTCCTGGGACTTTGGATTCCTTTTAATCTGGTCTGCCTGCTAGAGAGCACTGTGCAAGAGGCTGATGTTTCTGGATGTTGTTTTCCATGTAAATGCGGCTGATGATATTTTAAGAAGTTGTAGTTTGGTGGTTTTTGTTAGGGAAACAGTGCCTGAACTGGCTGGGTTGTAGACAGCAGTTGCTGGAGTGTGTCAGAACAGCTGCTGCTGCATAAGTGCCTGCTGATTTTCTGGGATTAAAAAGGTGAACTGAGTGACTCTGACAGAATTCATAAATTGACATTAGTTCCCAGGTTCCTTGACAGTTCTCTCTGCATTCCCTTTTGCTATTAAAAGTTGCACTTACAGAAGCATAATACAAATTACTTTAAACCTCCTGAACTTTTCTGGTTCTGCATGTTGAGCCCTGAGTTCAGATGCTGGGGAAAAGAGCCCCTCTAATTCATTAGAAACTCACATTTGCATTAAATATTGCATCCTAGGCTCTGAGAGAGCTTTGAAATTAAACGATCTTCACAGCTTCCCCCTGGAGGAGGCTGTGTCCCATCATCCCTGAAGTCCTGGTGCTGCCTGGACCAGAGCTGTGGCTCTGGGCTGCATTTACTGCACTGCTCCAGCTTGTCCATGCAGGAATTATCCTTTCTAGAGCAATGAAAGTCAGGCTTAACTCTTAAAAACAAGGCAGAGTCAGTCTGTAGGAGAGCTCAGTGCTTCAGCATGACCTGAGGCTTGGCTGCACTAGACAGAAATAATTTAACTGGCTGGATGCTGCCTTTGTTATCTCCTGTTCAAATGGGAAATACATCTTTAACAGTGAAAACAGACATAGTTCTTCTTTCTGAAGGCTTGCAGAAGCCTTAGGAGGATGTTGGTGAGTTCTCCTTCTCCATTGCCTCTGTTTTACTTCTTTTTTGCATCTCTCAGGTGCCTCTGAGGAGGTGGCTCCTCCTATCCAGCAATGCTTCATGGTCCCCAAAAAGGAGATAAACATGGTTTCTGACATGGCCAAGTGGAAGCGGTCTCAGGTATGGCTCTGGGGATAGGGAAGACTGGGAAATGCTGCTGATCTTTTGGTGGCAGCCAGGTCTGGTCTGGGAACAGCCAGGAAGTAAAGGAGGTTTGAGCAGAGAATGGGAAATAATTGAGTTTGTGGTTTACAGCAGAAGAGTAGGTGCTTGTTTGTAGGAAAATTGCTTGGCAGTAATGATTACTGCTCCCTCCCAACAAGCTGGATGAGAAGCTGGTCACTGTTTCATCCTACCTGGCCTGTACTTTATAACCAAACTGGATTTACTCAGCCTTGTTTGAGCTCACCTTAAACATGGTTCTGCTGCCTGGCCCTGGTAGCACCAGCCTGGGTTGGTTCCTTCCCACTGTGCTGTTCTGGAAAGGACTGGGGAGTTGAACCCTTCAATTTCCTGGCTAATTTCTGTTTACAGCCTGTGTGGAGCTGGTGGAACAAGCAGGTTCTCCCCTCTCTGCCTTTGAGGAATTGGGGTGTTGGCCCAGACTTGTCCCACCTCTTAGGAGCAAATTCTTGCTTGATGACTGACATGAGATATCTGGAATGAAGCTGAGGTTAGAGCCAGGTGTCAAGCAAACCTCTGGGTGAAGCTTCCAGTTTAAGTCTCCTGGCTTTAAAGACTTCCTCCTGGTTAGGATTTCGATGCAGGGAGGGAGAAGTGGCAGTGTGCTGCTGTGGAGCTGCACTGGAGATGATGCTTCCAAAGAAGCAAATTTAAAGAGAGGAGGAGTGAGGAGCCTGGGCTGTCTCCTGCTTCCCTATCATGAGCACGGGGAAAGAGTCCAAGGGGAAAAGGGAAGGTAACAGCACAGGTCTGGGAGGAACAGTGCAGAGCAGGGTGCCTGGGCACAGCTGAGACTCTGCAGAACTGAGGGGTTTGAATTTGACCTGATAGGAGCTGAGGGAATGATTTTGGGGTCAGTGTGGGCATTTTTAGGATTCTCCTTTCTGTAATTTTCGCAGTGATGCAATCGCCACCTGCCTTCTGCTGCCAGGGCTGCCAAAAGGAGCAGTAATTTCACAGCAAGCCCTGCACCCCTGGGTGTCTCCATGGAAGCAGTGTTGTGTGCTGGGAAGGGTTCCCTTAGGGTGCAGGATGCTGCTGTGCTGTGTTTTGTGCTCAGGCAGACCCTGGGCTGTCCCTAAAGCTCTGCCCTCTTGGTGTTTTTGCAGGCATACGCAGACTACATGGGCTTCATCCTCACTCTGAACGAAGGTGTCAGGGGCAAGAAGCTGACCTGTGAATACAAAGTTTCAGAGGTAGGAGAAGAGTTTGGATTCATTTATTATTCCTTTCCTGCTTTTTTTTTTTTTTTTTTTTGGCTCTACAGTGAGTATTTCCTGGGTAAGGAATGACTTGGTAGCTTATCTGGGAACCAAGGGAGGATGAATGTGGTTGGGGTGTGGTTGAGGATGCAAATGTCAGGGTGCCATCCTCCCCCCAGGATGCAGAGACTCTGGATGTGCTTGGTGGATGGGAAACTGAGCAAGTGGGCAGAAGCTGGTGGGGAATCAGTGATGCATGTGCTATTCCCTCCTGGTTGCAGGCAAAAGGCTGGGATGTCTGTACCATTCCTGTTCCCCAAGTGGTTTTCCTGTAGGAATATCTGTGGCCGAACCACTTCTCTGCCTGTCCCTTCTCGTGTCTCAGACTGTGTTAATTGCACTTATCACCTCAGCCCAGGCTGTAGCTAAGTTGTGCAAGCTCTGGTTTGACAGTTGTGACCTCAAGGCGTGTCACTGGCTGCACCTGCCTTGCCCAGGAGGGTCCTGCTAAAAGTCCCGGGGCCTGCAGAGCTCACAGAGATGCTGGGTTGGGCTGGGAGGTTTAACCTGTGGGGTGGGATTGCCTCTTCCCAGGTGTTAAGCAGAAAGCACCTGGTTTTCCCTTTGCATGAAAGTGGCTGTCACTTGTTCCTGCCTGCTGCCACAGCCAATTTGAGTGGCTGTTCACCTTCTCAGGGCATAATGGAGCCAGAGGGAAAGGGCTGGCACCACCTCAGTGGTGTCACTGCTGCCCTGAGGGCTCTCTGGGTGCTGTCAATCCACAGAGCACACATTGGCCACCAGTTTTGCTTCCTTGTTGCACACTGGATCCTCCTCCCTTGGTCTCTGCTGCAATGAAGAGATTCTTAGATACATTTTTAGTGATCACAGCTGTGCAAGAAAGCTGCCAGTAATGTACAAAGATGTAGGCAGAATGGGCAGCAGACTGAGCCCTGTGTTTATAGCTTCGTTCTGGTGTGGGAGGGCAGCTGATGATGGTGTTTAATCCAGTCTTCATGTTTGAAGTACTGTGTTGAGTCCAGCTTTCCCTTCTAGGAGCCAGTATGTGAATGAGAAACTCCCCTGTAGTTCATGGAGGGGATCAGGGATAATGAGTCTCTCCCTAACAGGCTTTGTGTCCCCCTTTTGTTCCTTCAATTCAGTAAAAAACTGCTGTCAAATGCTGCTCTTGCTTTCTGCTGTTTGCATTTCACCTTTGAGTTTTGTCTTTGTCATGATCTCGCTTGTTCCCAACCATTCACAGAGCACTTCTAGGGAAACAAAGCATTAAAAATGAACAAAACAAAGAGAGGGGGAAAAACCCAACCCTCTTCAACAAGCCCTTTGAGCTGTCAGGAAAAGCTGTACCAGGGCTGTGTCTGCAGAAGAGCCCTCTTGGATTGAATGTTTTCCATCGTGGTCCCAGTCCCAGTAACAAACAAGAGACACGATCCCAACTGCTTGGGAAGTGGCAGGGAACAAATCTCATTCCCTGCACACTGAGGAGAGCAGAAGCCTGTGACTTGAGGCACAGGTGGAGCATCCCCAGGGTTGTCTTGTTGATGAGGTTGCTTGTTCACACAGGCTGCTTTGTAGATCAAACTGCTTATCTGTGCTTTTAAAGGCTCAGCCCCTTGTGGCCTCTTCTTGCATCTCTGCTTGGCTTTCTTCTCTTTTGCTGTACCTGCTACCGATGTGCTTTTGTGCCATCCCATCTTTCTCCCTGATCAAATGCCAGGGACACCTTCCTTTGGCAAATGACCTCCTGAAATCCTTTCTGCTGAATGTATATCCTCTCTGTGACTTACTGCTATTGTTTTGCCATGGAGTAAAAAATGGAAGTATGGTCTGCTGTGCTATGGAAGAGGGAGCTTAGTGGTTTCCAGAGAGTGTGTGTCAATACCAACCTTTCTTCTGGAGCTGGAGCTGGATCCTGTAGGGGCTGAGCCCCCTTGGAGACTTGCTGAGCTTGCTCTGCTCCTACTGACACATTGTGTGGAGCTGTCCAGGGTTTGCTGGAGGCATCTGACAGGCGCTGATAGCAGACTCTGGCACAGACACTGTGTCTGGCACAAGGTTGTGTGAGTGATAGGCTGTGACCTGCCTTCCCCTCCTGGAGGGAGTGCTTTCCACGTGGGGATCCATCAGCAACTTGCTGGGGCTGCAGCCTGCAGCAGTGCCTTGGATCAGAGGAGCAATGCAGTGAGGAGGACAAGGTTAACTTTTGCCATGCAAGGAGCAGACCTTCCCTTCAAACAGACCAATGCACTGGGGGAAACTGGTCAGTCTTGTGGCTTGCTCTGCTTCCAGGAAGGAAGTGAGGAAAGCAGCAAATGCTCTGATTTTAGCAGCTCCCCATTCTGACAGGGCCTGAGGAGCTCAGAGGGGGAGAGTTGGTTGCCACGGGCAGCTTTGGCTGCCGTGATGCCTCCTCAGCACCTCTGTCTGCCTGGCCCCTGCTCTTGAGAGCTGCTGACAGGTCTGTGCTCCGTAGGAAGCCCTGTGGTTTGCCTTTGGGACCGGTGGCAGACTCAGGGTCAAGGAGATGCAAAATCAGCACAACGAGAAGAGCAAGGAGAGCAGGGGGGAGGCTGCCCTTGCTTTGATCACTGGAAAGGTAAAGCAAAAATAGAGCTTAAAAACCCAGCCAGGCAAAACAGGCTGCAGTGGTGCTGATGGCTGTGTTCCCATAAGCTCCTTTCTCCCCCACAGGGGTCAGCCCTGGATGTACAGGCTTCCTCTGCTGGACAATGGGAAGCTGCTTCTTTTAGTTACCCCCTTTTCAAAGGGCCTTGAGCCCAAAATGAGCTGCAGCTCTTTAATTATTTATTGATGTGGCTGAGCCGGCAGCTGGGTCCTGCTCTCCCGTGTTCATTGGGGCTGGGCTTTTAATCCCTTTAAAGCCAGCGAGTGGGGAAGGGGAGGTTGGAGTCTCTGCTCCCCAGGGAAGGAGCTGGTCCATGCCAGCCATTTATCCAGGCAGCACCGAGTGCTCGTGGAGAGGGTTTGAAATACGGCGGCTGCTCATAATGAGCTGCTGGTGCTGGCGGATAAATCACCAGCACGATTTAATTATTTAATGCAACCCAGTGCTGGGGATGCTGTTGCTTAATTGGAGGGGAATGCAATAGCCAGGAAGGAGTAGGCCTGAGTCCAAACATGGCCCAGTGCAATGGGAATGTGTTTGATTCCTACAGTGTTTTGGGAGCAGGAAGCTGAAGCAGAGGGGGCTGTGCTGCTTTGGTCCACTTGTATCTGGGGCACTGTTCCATTAGTGCCTCCAGGGCCACCCAGAGCTTCAGGCTGTCTTGTCCCTTTTTTTGTGTTCTCAGTGTGCTCAGGTCTTGTCCCAGTCTCTTGTCAGGCTCTGGCCAAATGTTGAGGTCCTGTGGTGGGAGAATCCCTGTCCTGCTTGTTCCCACTGGCTGATCCCATCATGTCCTTGTGGTGGCACTTCAGGAGTCACTGTCTGTGGGAGGCTGTGTCTGCCATGAGACCTTTCCTCCTGGAAGCAGCCTACAGCTGGTTCAGTGGCAGCCCAGCTCTGCCATGCCTGCCTCTGCCCACCCCCTTCGAGTGGCACTTCAAGGGCTGGAAACTTGCTGGGCTCTGCTGTTTCCTTGTCCTCCCGACAGCAGCGTGAAGAATTGAACCACAACCCAGGAGACCAGCCAGCTTCACACGGTCGATGCCTCCAGCAAAGTCAAACCAGCCGCTGCTTCTGCTGTCCTCTTTGTCCCCTTGAAGGAGGAATCCCCTCTCGAGACAGAGGAGCCTACATTGCCCGGGGCCTGGCCAGCTGCTGTGCCGGCTGATGGCTCTCCAGCTGCTTGGAGTAAGGCAGGGAGAATCCCAGAGCCCCTGGCAGGCTTGACCAGTTGTCAGCAGAGCCTCCTGAAACCGTCTGGAGCTGCTAAAAATGCTGCCTGTGGTGTTGCCTCTTGGTATGGGGGGTGTAGCTGTTCTCCAGCTGTTTGGGCCAGGCAGGGAGATGGTGTGCATTGGCCAGCTCTGGTCTGACAGCACAGCTGGAGACATTGTGCCTTGTCACCTGCTGCACCTCTTTTCCTTCATGGCCCCTCTCATACATCCTACCTGGGTCCCTCACTTCCAGCAGTGGGTGTGAGAAACATGGCTGTGGTCTTGCTGTTGTTGCTGTCTTCCCATCAGCTTTGTGTTTGAATTGAGACATTTCTCTGAGAGCTTCTCATTCCTGCTCTGATGAGAGCACTGGTGGGCTAGCCAGGCTGCCTCTTCCCCTGGATAGGTTATATTTTGCCACGTGCAGTGGGTGTCCCTGGGCTGGAGCTGCCTGGTGGTCTGGCTGGTAGGAGTTTGAAGCAACAGGAACCATGCTGAGAAGGTTGACTTACTGTACAAACGTGTCGTGGTTTAACAGCATCAACTGCTAATCCTGGCTCCTAAGAGACACTTCAAGACAATTATTAGAGCCTTGAGAAGGGCCTTTAAATCACATCATCAGCCACTAGTGAGGATGCCTAGCACTGTATACGTGCTATTCTTTATCCAATGGGGAATGCAGGACCCTTAAGATGCTGAGCCTGAGTTATGTGTTGGAGGTGCCTGAATTGTGTAGCACCTCCCTGCCTCTCAGTCTTGTCAGGATTGTTGTACAGCTGGGAGCTTGCTGTAGCTCTTCTCCAAGAGATTTTGGAGCACGGTGCTGTTACAGCTCATAAAGACTGTGTGGGTGACTGGGGAGTCTGCCTCAGGCTGGGCTTGTACTGGACTGCTCTCCTGCAGGGAAGAATGGTTTTTCTGTCCCCTCTGCATTTTGAGGAGGATTGGCATAGCCCATTTCCATGTGCCTCTCTTGGGAAGAATGGTGTGGGCTTTAATGACTCCCATCAAGGGGAAAGGTGTCAGAGACTGAGGGACTGCCCTGTTTTATGTCCCTGTGACCCCTCACCCTCTTGCTCTCTGTAGCCCATTGAAAAGCTGGTGGCTCTGCTGAACACCCTCGACAGATGGATTGATGAAACCCCGCCAGTGGATCAACCTTCTCGCTTTGGGAACAAAGCCTTCAGGACCTGGTACGCCAAACTGGACCAGGTGAGCATGTCTGTGCTGTGTAATGTTACCTGCAGCTCCCACAGAAGGGCAGTGTGCCCAGCAAGGGTGGGAGAATGGCTCTGTCACTGTGTGGCAGCCAAGCAGCTCACAGAGGAATTGCTCAGATAAGCCTTGAAGGAGCCACCTCTTGATACGCATCACTTACCCCTGACTTGGTGCTTTTTTTCCCCTCTTGTGAGAGCATATGGGCCATGTAAATGCTCTTGGCTGGATCTCCAAGTTCTGGATGAGTCACAGGGGCTGTCCAAGCCCAAGGAATTCCTTTGCACAGTAACTGCCCACTGTGTCACAAAATGAGAGAAAGATCAGGGAAAACTGCTCGAATTCCTTCAGCTCAGAGCACTGGCCCTGCACCAAGCTCTGGAGGTGGCACAGCCCCAGTCCCAGCAGCAGTGGCCTTGCAGCTGCTCTGCTGCTCTAGTAATGCTTTTGTCCTGGAGATGGCTCAGTGGGTAACTGGTTCAATGTACTTGGGTGATGAGGCTTTTCCGTACTACAGGGTGTGTGTGGCCTGAATAGATCTCAGGACAAGCTCTCCCTGATTTGTTCCATCTCTGGAGATGACTTCTCCAACAGGAGAATCTGCTTCTCTCTCATGCTGCCTCCAGGCATTGCAGCCCTCACACTGTGACAGCATCTGAGCACAGGTTGCCTTGTCCCTGGGGACTGTGACAGATCTGTGCTTACCCATGGCCACCTTTTGTGTCTTTCAGGAGGCAGAAAAGTTGGTGTCAGCAGTGATTCCCAAGCATTTGGCTGATGCTGCCCCAGAAGTGGCTGTGTACCTGAAGGAATCCGTGGGGAACTCCACCCGCATTGACTATGGCACAGGTACCTGGGCTTGCACACTGGCCAAGGCTGGGTTTGTGAGGAAGGGACCCTTTGGAATTGGGTGCTGTATTTATTTAAATTTATCATTACCACTATTTTTAGGGCCAGCTTGAAATGAACACCTTCCTTTTAGGGCCCCCTCACCCCTCTGCCCTGTGTGGGCTGTGACTGAGAGCTGTGGCTGGGAGCTGTGCTAGAGCTGTGACACCCTTTCACATCCCATCCAAGGAAATGGGAACCAAGCTGTTCTGGGATGAGCTGTAGGACCTGCTTCATTGCATGCAGCAGTCCTGCAGCAGGCAGTTTAAAGGGATAAAATATACTGGCTTGAATTGGAACTAGAGTGAGAACCATGTTCAGTGGGAGGTGTCCCTAGAGGGAGGTCATAATGGTCTGGTGGTCCCTAGAAGGGAATCACTGCTTGTATATAGAGGGACTTTGAAATCTGAAGGTAGTAGCACCTGAGGAGGTACTGAATTGCAGGGGAAGTAACTACATGGGCTTCAGTGAGAACTAAATACAGAACTGTCTGCATGCTGCTCCTCTCTGGAGGATAGCTGTGTCCTCACCAAACAGCAGGAGAGCAGGATGCTGAATGCAAGGAAACATGACTTGGGATTTGGGCAAGGAGAGGAAGAGGGGGCCGTGGGTAAAGACTGAAGGATTGGAGGCTGTGCAGTGCTGGCTGCGGCTCACTGGCACCAGGGGGAGATGTTGTCCTTGGAAAGGCTGGATGGGGTTTGGTCAGCTCAGAGAAGGAAATTCAACCTCTCCTCCCATCCCGTGTGTCCTAAGCCAGGGCCCATGTCCCAGCTCACGGTGTCCAGACTATGGGTGCTTTTTGTTCCTACACTGGGAACTGCACCTGTCCATAGTTTGGAGCTGCTGATCTTATATTCTCCCTTCTTCCGTGATCCTTCCTACTAAAAGACATTTCTAGGTTTGCTGGTTATTTCTTTCCCTTGCTGTTAGCAGGAGGGCCAAACTGCAGAGGCTTAGCCTGAGATCCCAGTACCTTCTGAGACAGGCTGTTCCTGGCAGTATCATGGGATCTGCATCCTTCCAACACGGAGATATTTTTGTAGCAGGAGGAAATCTGTTTGCTTGCAGATGTGAAGTTGTCTTGCATCCCCCATGTAGATGACTCTGCAGTGCTCCACTTCCCTTGCTTTGCCAAGCTCCTGGGAAAGTCCCTGCCTTGCTCCCAGCATGCCCAGTTGGAGCTGTTTTCCCTTAAGAAGTTCTTTTCTCTAAGTTAATCATCACCTTATAAATGTCTAGAAGGTATAATTTGGGTGGGTGCTGCAGGGCGATGAAATATTGTCAGCTCATGGCATTAACAATGACAACAGGGTTGAGAGGGGACTGTCACTGCTGTGATTTCTGAAGAGCTGTTGTGGTGCCCACAGAAAGGTTGTCCTGGGGGCCAGAGACACCTGTGTCATGTCTCTTCATGTCTTTTAACTCCAGGGCACGAAGCTGCATTTGCAGCCTTTCTCTGCTGCCTCTGCAAAATCGGTGTGCTCAGAGTGGATGACCAGATGGCCATTGTCTTCAAAGTGTTTAACAGGTGAGGTAATGGGAGGAGAAGAGCTGGAAGTATTGGGCTCTTTAGGGGGGAAGGGTAGAATGGGAAAGCTGAAGACAATTTTAGACAAAATTAGGAGCAGATGTACTTTTTAATGGACTGTACACTGACCCATTACAGCTATCTCAAAAAGAGGTGATGGCCCCTTGTCTTCAGAGGCAGAGTGTCCTTCTGGAAACTTACTTTAGTGGAGCACAAGTTACTGAACTCTCTGGGTGAGGCTCTGTGCTTTGTGATAGACAGGAATATCTGATCAGAGGATCTAACATCTCTTCAGGCATCAAAAATAAAAAATCTGTGCAACTGGCAGGCCTCTACTGCTTCTCTAGATGTGTTTCCAGCCCAGGAAGTAGAGTTGATAGCAATGAAACTGGTGGAATGGGTGTTAGGAGTCCAGAGATGTAATCCCAGCTGTATCACTGTTTGGTGGCATGGAAACAATTTCCTTCAGTAGTACTTCCAGCTTTAATTTTCCACCTGGAAAGTGGAAGTAGTGATTGCTATAAGGTAGGAAATTCTGTGCTCTTTTGGAAGTTGGTGAAGGGATGCAAAGATTCAATGTTTTCAAATAACAGTGGGGATGAGGGAAGATCTGCACGATCATAAGACATTGCAGATAAAACAAACCCCTGCCACTGGATTTCTCTGTGTATTTGGTGTTAGGTACCATCAGGCTGATTTCTGTGGCAAAGGAGCTGAATATCTATTCTGTGAACTGTGCTGTATGTGGGGATCCTGCTCACAAGTGATAAATTGTGTCCTTTCCTCAACTGGTTGTTCTTGTCCTCACAAAAGTCAAAGACAGGAGAAAGCTTTGCCTTAACTCTTCCTGTTCTCTTTGGTCTCAGGTACCTGGAAGTGATGCGAAAGCTGCAGAAAACCTACAGGATGGAACCTGCAGGCAGCCAGGGCGTGTGGGGCTTGGATGACTTCCAGTTCCTGCCTTTCATATGGGGCAGTTCCCAGCTGATAGGTACTAATAAAAATCTTCTTGTGTCCTGGGTTGCCCTCTGCCCTATTTGTCTAGGTTCTAAAGATGATGGGACTGGGGGCTGACTTTTAAATTCAAATATGTCAGATTTGTGTATAATACAGCAGGAGAATTTGGGGCTTGGATTTTTTTTTGCCTCAACTTTCCAAATAAAGCTGGTTGGGAGATGGAAGGCTTCCTTGTATAGTACTTTATTGCAATCACTGCAATGAAGCTTTTTAAAAGGAGAGTCTTGGTTTTGGTGCTAAAAAATGCATTTTTTGCTCTGGAGAGTTTTGTCCCTGCAGAGAAACTGGAGGGGGGAATGAGATAGAAGGGAGCAACTCTGTTCTGCCTTTTAAAGAGCTCAGGTGGGAGGGCTGTACTTTTGGGTGAGGGGCAGCACACCACCTGGTTGAACTTGCTCTCAGGAGGGGATTGCCATACAGGTTACTTCCTGTTGTCTCTCACTCTTTTCAGACCATCCAAGTCTGGAGCCTCGGCACTTTGTGGATGAGAAGGTGGTAAATGAAAACCACAAGGACTTCATGTTCCTGGAGTGCATCCTCTTCATTACAGAGGTGAGGAATGGAAGGTTTGTCCCACGGATACTTGGCTCTGGCAGTGGTTTTCTCTTCCTCCTTTGCCTGTTTGCTTGCTCTTGTGGAACAGTGCAGATGAACCATTGTTGCATGGCTGAGGTGTTCTCCTTGAATGAGCTGAGACAGGGATGTTGAGAAGAAAGTGTAATTAAGCTGGATGGGCTGTGGATTGTAGTTGAAGGGAGCTGTAACAAGTGCAAACAAATAACTGTGGATCATCACTTGGATCAGTCAGTGGAAGCTTGGATGGAGAAGACTGGTTCCTGTAGATACACTAGGAAGATGAAGTAGGAGCTGTGAAATGACTGGGCTTGCCAAGACAACCTCCCTTCCCTGCAGCCCTTGGGTGCTGCCTGGCAGCCCCTGGGCCTCTCCTTGCTTAGGGCAGGCTCCCAAACCTCGGTGCTGCTCTGTCTCCTCCAGATTTTACCAAAGGATCTGCCCATTAAATGCAACTTATTTGTAACTGACCTAGAGCAGAGGTGGTGCTGAGATTCCCCCAGCTGGCAGCACTCTCAGGACTGTTTCTGCTCAGGTATTGCAAGATCCTTTGGAGAGGGGTGGGTGATCCTCAGCTTGCTGGCAGCCATGGGCTGTTTCTCAGTGAGGGAGCTCATGGCTTGCTGCCCACAGCATCAGTGCAGGATTTGGCTGTGTTTCTCCCAGTTCCCTCACTGCACAGTCTGGACAGGGAGAGCAAGAACTACCCGCTCTGTTGTGGTGAGGGATTTCATGTCTCTGGCAGGAGGAAGTTGATGGGATTAATTTTGAAGGACAGAGTGCAGTTCTTCCCCTTTGTTCTGTTCACTTTCCCCCTTCCTCGCCTCTCTAATTTAGTGATTAGATGAGAAGGGAGGTTACAGACTCTGAACTTAGCCTTTCATGTAGGAAATCTTCATAGGAGCCTTTGGCCCAAACCCCAGGAGGTGCTGTGTCAAGTCCTGCTAAATCTGGTAGGGTTTGTTGGTATTCAGCACCTCACAGGGTTTAACCCTTAATGCCAAGATAAATCATACCATGGGTAATAAAAAGGTGCTGGTGGAAGAGATCAAGATGAGGACAGGAAATCAGGAGCCAAGATGGTCAAAGATTTATTTTAGTTTAGGCCCCTGTAATATCCAGACATTGCACTGACCTGTTAAAAAACATACATCTCTTGAAATGTGTGTAGAAGATTCTGCAGCACCCAGTTGACAGGTGAAGTTTAAAATGCCCAGGACCATCCTGCTGCTTCAGGTCACTCTGCTTCTGCCTGCAGAAAGTCAGCTTTTTAGTAGGCTTTTCAAATAAGTGATTTTGAGTTCCTTTTCCGCACATTTGTTGTGAATCATGGAATTCGGTGTTTCTGCCGAGTTCCCCAGTGCCACCTGGTGGCAAGGAGCCCTCTTGGCTCTCCTGCAGTGAGCTGAAAGGGACGGCAGCAACCTGCATTACCCCATCCATGGTATATTCAATGCATCTCCGTGTGGGTGCTGATTCATTTTTATAAAGATTTTCCTTTTAAAACTTGGGGTTTTTCCCTCCCAAGCACCCGCGAAGGCTGTGACTGCCACTAGGGGGGGCGAGGCAGCCTCAGTGCCCTCTAAATGCTTTCTCTCCAAAATCAACAAAACAAAATAGCAGGAAAAAAGATAGAAGGGATTAAAGGCTTGAATAAATGAACGATATTATTTTCTACTGAGCTTGTCATCTGGAAACAGCTCTCCTTTAAAGGTGTTAAACATGTAACAAACACCTCAACAGTTCCTGTAGTGGGTCTGGTACACCTTGCCGACATGGGAGCAGGTTTTGTTTCAGACTAAAACTGAGGAAGGTTGTTTTCTGAAAGCTGAGAGAATATTCTCTTGAGCAGATACTGTTCTCAGCCCCCAGGTGATGTTTCAGGGATATGAATATACGCTGTTGTGGTGTTTGCCAGGTGTGTATTTAAACCTCAGGCTTTTAAAGCAGCAGCAAAACGATGTCCAGACTGAACCCACCATGGCATCCTCCTTAGAGGAGTGCCCAGGCACTGCTCTGAATCTTGCACGAGCTGATCTGATGTTGGGAAATCTGCAGGGTAGGTTTGGACCTGAACATGTGGTTCTGGAACAGGGTGAGGTTTGCAGAGCTGGCTGGGACTCGAGCTGTTCCCCTGCTGCTGCCTTTGCCTGCCAAAGGGGTGTGTGTGGTACCTGAAGGTGTGAGGATGAGGAGGGTTTAGGAGCATCCCTGTGGTGCCCACTGCCCAGGGCTGTGGAGGACAGTGATGCAGGGCTGCCTGTGTGTGTGCAGAAGAGGGGAGCTGGTACACCCCAGCTGTTGTGGGGGATCAGTGCATTTGCCCAGATGCTCCTCTGAGAGCTCAGGGCAGGCAGCAGGAATTTCAGCTTCAATCTGGCTTCTAAATTTGGGAAGGGAGGGCTCGGGTTTCTGCTGGAAGGGAAGGAGCTGACAGGAAAGCACGGCCTCAGCCGTCCCCCTCCCCCCTGCACTGACAGAGGAACCATTTACAAAAGGCCGATTCTCTTGGGAACCGAGAGGCAGGAACGCCACGTCTGTGAGTAATTTCCTGCTCAATATGGCTGCTCTGACTCACTCCGTTCCCCTGGGGTCACTGCGGGACTGCAGCGCGCTCACTGCCTCTCGCTCTCCCCCCAGCTCTCCCTCTTCACCCTTTGTGGCTGGAAGGAGATGATTTTTGTTGTTGTTCCCCTTCTCATCCCTCTTATTTTACCCACCCCAGCTTGAAACCATAGCCAAGCCATCCCTTGCTGGGCGTCCTGGGTGAGGAGGGCCACAGTGGTGGCCGTGAGCGTGGGACTGGCCAGCTGTGCCTGCCTCCTTGGGATGGGGAGAAGAGCACGGTGGTGGTGGCTGATGCCAGCTGTGCCCCTGTGAAGGGCAGTGACACTGGGGGAAGGTGTGGAGTCAAAACTTAGGCAGCCAAACCTCCCCTGTGGGGAGGGGAGGCTCTGATGGAGCCGCCTGGCGCAGAGCTCCCTGGCAGCCTCTGCTTCGGGTGCCCACTGGTGCCAGATCCTGGTGCTGGGTAATGCACCGGCGCTGCCGGGAGCGCCGTGCTTTGTGTGTGTGCACGTTCCATCTCGTACCCACGAGGGAAGAGCGTGGTGGAGGGGACAGGGACAGGCTCATCTGTCATCCTCCAGCTCACGGGAACCTCCAAGGGGAAGTGGAGATGCACCCGTGCTCTACTGGCACCAAGCAGAGCTGCAGAGCCGCTTCCCCTGCTGCTCCAGCCCCAAGGCCAGCGGGTTTGAAGCACATCACCCTTCAAGCAGTGGGGTTTTTGGGTCCTCCCACCCTCTCCCTCTCTTTATTTCTTTCTCTGCTGCAGGCTGGTGTCATACATCCATTGCAGAAAGGCAGCAGCATTTTCCCAAAGCACATTGATTGGCCTTGCTTGCTTTTTCAGTGAGCAGAGAGGTTGTTTTGGAGGCGCTTTTCCCACCCTCTCTCCGGGCCTGTGCGTGCACAGAGGGAAGGGGTTAGTTGTTCGAGCCCCAGGTCGGGAATGAGAGTCCAAGAGATTCCTCTCTCCCCACGCTCCTCTTTAGCGTGAGCTTCGGCCTTGTGGTTTCTGATGTCATGGGAACTTTGCTCAGTCAGAGTGGCTGTGTTGTATTTTTCTCCCTGAGGGTCTGTTTTTGTTCATGGAGGAGAAGGAGAGACAACTACCCAGGGAATCTACATGCAACTGCCCCTGATTGCAGCTTCCCTCCTGCCCTCCCTCCTCCAAACCCCTCGCCCTGGGAGGAGAAACAGTGGAGTATAAAAAAAAGAAAAACAATTTAAAGCATCTGCTGCAAGCCAGCAGCTCACAGCTCTGGAGCTAGTTTGGAGAGCATGTTCCCTCTGCTCCTGCTTCCCCTAGAGCCCTCCTCAGCTAGAGGCAGGTGTGGAGTGGGCTGTGGACACAGAGCTGCTGCCAACCTGCACTGCCCTCTGTATTCAGGGAAGGCAGCAATGGTTGTCGCTGCTGCTTGTTGTTGATCTGAATGGGGAATGAGTCATTTTCTTGGAAAGCCCAGCAGTGCTGCACTGGGAGGTTTCTGGGTAGAATAGGAACAGCATTGAGCCAAGCTCTACTGGGGGGAGAACGGGACTTATGTGGGGCTTTTTAAATTCAGTCATTAAAAGGGAGG
The DNA here is from genome assembly GCA_910950805.1 of Acrocephalus scirpaceus scirpaceus. NCBI lineage: Eukaryota > Metazoa > Chordata > Aves > Passeriformes > Sylviidae > Acrocephalus > Acrocephalus scirpaceus. The sequence continues at coordinate 5,691,461 of OU383790.1, read as the reverse complement.
TGTGCAGAGGGAGGTCTGATTAGGAAAGCGTGGCAGGAAAAGGCTTAATTTTATCAGGGAAGGAGGGGAGCTGGATTGCCACGGCTTCATGTGATGTGGCCACAGCGGGAGGGAGCACAGAGGGAGGGAGGGAAGACACAGTGAGGTGGCTGGTGCGTGGGTCACTGGGCTTGGTGGGAATGTTTGCTTGGAGAGAGTGTGAGCATGAGTCACTGCTGGTGCACGAGCTTCCTGGCTGGCCCGGCTCCCTCAGCCCTGTGCTTGGGTCTCTTTCAGATGAAGACAGGCCCCTTTGCCGAGCACTCCAACCAGCTCTGGAACATCAGCGCCGTGCCCTCCTGGTCCAAGGTCAACCAGGGCCTCATCCGCATGTACAAGGCAGAGGTGAGTGCTGTGGGCAGGGGGAGGCTGCTTGGCCACACACCTGCTCTCTTCCACAGCACCCTGGCTCGGCTCTTGTGCTGCTCCAGGTGTGGAGACCCCATCACAGCCGTTTGTTACTCCTTGCTGACTCTGGCTTGGGAGCCCTTGGCCATTCAGGTGCTGCTGGCTCGAAGGAAGCTCCTGCCTCGTGTTTGTGCCAAAACCAATCACAAAGTGACCATTCCTTGCAAACATGATTTTTGCCATGTCTTGTCTTACTATAGTGCAAGTGCAGATTTCCAAATTAGGGCCAATGTCTTGACCTGCTTGTTCTTCTGGTCCACCACTATTTTACCAGCAAGAGGAGACTTATTTTAAATCACCATCCCATGTTTTAAGAGCCCTAGGGCAGGCTGAATGCTTCCTACTGATTTACCCTTTCTACAAGCCCCATCCGTGCCATCTGCCAGCCCAGTGAGACCACAGCCACTTCTCTGGTTTGGCCACCCTCCACCTACCAGCTCTGCTGGTGTGTCCCCAGGCTTTCCTGGTGAACCCTGACCTGGAGAACTGGGCAGTTTTGGCTCTGCCTTATCTTCCTTCCTGCTCAAACTAACCCTGGGCTTGAGGAAGCAGGACAGGAACCGCCACATCTGGGCCTCCGGTGTTGGCTCTGCAGGACCCACTGGCTGCACTAAAACGCTGGAGGAGCAGGGATGGTGCAACTCCCTGCTGGCACCAGTGGGTGGGTGGTGCCTGAAAGAGTTAATCCCACACCCTGCAGTGCTGCTGCTGTCAGCCATGCTCCTGCTGGGAGCTGGGACAAGCTCCTGTTGCTGGGACACACAGCTGTGCAGCTCTGCTCAGGCCCAGAGCACAAAGGGGTTAACTGTGCCGAACGGCCGCTCCCTCCCCCAGCCCTTCCTCTGCACTGCACATCCTGTGTTTAGGTTCCAGGCCACATACCTCTCTAATCTGTGAGGTGTCACTCCCAGGCCCGCTGGCTCCTTCCGCCCCCAGCTCAGTTTTCCTCCCAGCCTCCAAAGAGGAGAAGTGGGGCTGGGGGCTGACCCCCTGCCTGGCTGCTCCTGGGAGGGGTGCCCCGGGCTGCTCCTTGGAGAGGGGGCTGTCCCTTGGCTGCAGCTCTGTCACAGGGGCTGGAGACAGCCTGCTGGAAAACCCTGAGCTGGAGGCTAAGCTGTGAGAGCTGAGGGATCTGAAGGGAAGACCACAGCACTGTGGGTGCCTTTAAAGTGAAACATGAGTCTCCCAAAACCTAGAGCTTCAGTGTGGTCTGCTGCTGCCTCAACAGCCCTGCCATGGTCCTTCCTTTCCTTTGGATCAGTTCCTTCACAAGCTGGGTGCTGCCCTGGCATTCCACATTCCCCAGGATGTTCAGGTGCTCCTGCCTGGTACCCCACAGGTCCTGTGCCGTAGTTGTTCCCACCTGCATGTGGCTGGAGGAGCTTGGCAGTGATGGGCCCACATTCACTGATGTCTTGGGGCCACTGTGTGCTGGCAGATTTACCCGTTCCCTGGCTGGAGAGAGCACAGCTTGGGGATTCTCTAGAGACTGGGAAATTCTTTGGCTCTTCTATGTGCACCCAAGACATGGTCTTTTCTGAAGGCCTTAGTCTGTTTTGAGTAGTGGGTGACTTTCTGTGTGAAAAGGCTGAATCCAGTACTGGTAGGTTTCTAGAAATATCTGAGATGTAGCTGTGTCAAGGGGAGAATGCAAAAACTGCTAGGAGGGGTAATGATACTAATTTAGGCTAAAGTGTAAAGAACACTGAGTCAACCAAAGAGCTTTAAATTTAGTTTTTTTCCTCAAATAATATTTGTAGGTCTTAAAAGACTAATCCTAAAACCATGATCCTTGTGCAGTGTTGTCCTCTCTTGCCATGGCAGGGAAGCTGTGTTCACCTGAATGGAGTGAGAGGGGGCATACCTGCTCAGGGGTCCTCAGGGTTCTTTAAAATAGATATATTATCTCTTTAGATATAATCTGTTCTGGGGAGTTTTCTACCCTGATGCTGGCTCAGCCAGTTCCTGCCTGGCTTGGGAGATGACAGGGCTGTGGATGTGAACATGGCAGCATGGCTGGGCAGAGCTTTCAGTTATGGTGTGCCTGGCCCTGCAGATTACACCAACATTTACAACTAGAGGATCTCTTAGACTGATTTTCTGGGAAAGACACAAGGTTAAGAGTCACTCAACCTTCATCCTTTGCAAACTGAATCTGTCTGGGTGTCTCAGGCCAGGCACAAAGTCACTGCTGGAGATCTTGTCTCTTTTCTGCTGGCTCCCAGTGTATTTCTGCTCTCTGTGTAGCCTTCACCAGTGCAGTCCTTCTGCAATTAGCCACTGCCAGCATTAGCAGAGGGGAAGTCAGCAGCACCCCTCAAGTGCTGACATGGGTCTTTGTCCAGCTCAAGGCAGGCAGCCTCTGTGGCACAGCCTGGGGTGTGTGATGGCAGAGGGGGAAGTTTTGGGGTTGTGGTGTCACTTTGTCTAACTGGCAAAGTGAGAGCAAGATTTCAGGTTTTATTTGTTTTCCCCTCCCTTCTGCCTGCCCCTCTCATCACCCATTGCAATTAGATCAGGTGAAATCAGACACTCAGCTGGAGGCTGGAGCTCTGTAACACACCTGGGGTGGCTGAGAGGCGCTGGGTGTGGAACGGCACTGAGCAGGACCAGGACTGAGTGGTGGCAGCAGCAGAGGATGGGGTCACTTGCTGGAAACAGACCAGAAATCCCACTTGGTGGAAGTGGGGCAGCCCCCAGACCTAGTTCATCTAAAAAGCACTCCAAAGGCTTTATCTCTTCTCTGTCTCCTCTATGGGATGACTTTAAACAGCTGACAGAAAGCTCAGGTGTGTCTGTGTGTCCAGGAGCTGTGGTCTGGATCCAGGCACTCCAGGGTGGGTGAGCAGTAGACTGAATACAGTGTGTCTTCAACTCTGTGTGTTTATTAAATCCCAAATGTGTCTATTTATAATATAATGGGTGAAGATGTGTTCGCATGAAAGTCCACGGGCTTTTCTTATTCTCTCCATCAAAGGCAAGTGAAGAAGTCGACAGAATAGAGTGTGGTTAAAGCAGCAGCCTTGATGTTTTTCCCCTGAGCCTGCTTTTGAGTCTCCTGACCTTTCCTTCTCTGCAGTCAGTCAGGAAATACTTTTCATTGTAACTAATCTAGTCCCAGTTCCATCTTTAAAGGTTGGACTTGGTGCACAAATCTACTCCCCAGTTGAGTCCCAAGCAGACCTTCAGTGCCATCAAGATGGTAGCAAGAAAAATAAGCCTGAAATTGAGCTAGTGTTGGGTAGTTTCATCCACAGCTGATGCAAGGAAAGCCCTGTTGCTCGGTACATCTGATAATCCAGTAAACTTGTGCTAGTCCTTCTGGATAGAGAGGGAGAAGTTTCTCTGCTTGTCTCTTCTTGAGCTGGTGATGTGTTACATGGAATGGATGCCCCTTCTTCCCACTGGTGGTAAAGTCTCTTCATCTGGAGCCCAAACCAGTCTGGTCTTCCGTGGGAGTCCTTAGAGTTAATTGGGCTGACATTTCTAGCTGTTAGCATCTCCAATGTTCATTTCTCTCTACTCTCCCCTTATGTCCGTGTCACCCAGCCCTGCTTCCTCTGAGAGTTTGTCTAAGTGGTTGTGTGGAGAGACAGCAGCAGCTCTGAGCATTAGGAAGCTTTGAAGGTGACATGCCCTGATGCTTGCAGGACTTACTTCTCCTTGGTGCCTTGCCATGGAGATTTGTGGTTTTCTGCCTGGCTATTATTCCCCAGGAGTGGATCCAGCCATGCTGTACTTTCACCACCTCCAAACTTGTTTGGCTCCATTGTGCTTGGAACCAGTTGCCTGATGTCTGGCTCCAAAGGGATTACTGTAGGCCTGGGCCTCTGAGCACAAATCCTCCTGCTTGCCCATGACGACAGCACGAGGGCAGGGTGCCTGTGCCCGTGTCCTGCCGTGGAGTGAGAGGTGTCTGCAGCACACAGCTTCCTCCCCAGCCCCAGAGTCTCCCTTGCTGCAACAAGTCCAGTTTGGCCCCATGGACAGCACAAGACTCCTTCCTATCGCGAGTTGTAACCACATCATGGCTGGTGAACATGCACTGCTGAGCTCTCTGTGTGATGGAGTTGAGTCTGCTCTGTGCCCTCCATGAGGTTTGGGCAGTCTGAGTCTGCAGTGACTCAAAAACCAGAGCTCTGAGTGGCTCTGCCAGGCAAGTGCTGGCAAACTGACGTGGTTATTGACCACAGTCCATGACCTTCCTGCCATTGGACTGGTGAGTGGAAGGGGCTGTGCCCTTGCAGCCCCACTGACCCTATGCAGAGCCCAGCTGTAGCTGCAGGAAGTAGCTCTGAGCTAATCTGCTTTGTAGTGGATCTATGTGACTGACCCGTGATCCATTACTCTTCAATGGGAGGTGGGAATTTCAGGGGTGAGGGGTTGTCGGAAATAGGATCATATCTTAAACTGTGGCTGCAAAATCACTGGTGCTTGTCCATCAAAGACCCAAGAGTCTGGAATGCAGTTTGAGCAGTGCCTTACAGCTACAGAATGGTGCCTCAAACCCAGAGTGTGGGCACTGGCCTTGGGTGGATCCTGCAGTTTTCTCTCTGCCCTAGGGGATTCTGCAGTTCTCAGTGTTTGTAGGGTGAAGCTCTTCAAAGACATCAGCTCGAGCAAGGAGAGTGGTGAGGGAGAAAGCTGCTGACATAGACATGGTGTTTCTGCTCGTGCTTCAGGCCTCCCCATACTGAATTTCAGTAAGAAAAATACTCTGGCTGGAGGAAAGGGGATGGGGGTGATGAAGTGCTGCTGGCCTGAGAAGCCTGATTGGAATGGGGGGGTGTGGGTGGAGGGAGACATGGGGCTGATCCTCTGCCTTCATCAGAGCTGAGTGGCCCTGAACTTGTTGCCTCCTGACACTGCAGGCAGGATGTGGCTCAGGCTGTGTGTGTAAGGTGGAAATGTCTCCTGAATTCACCTCTCTTTATCTCCCCTCTTGCAGTGCCTGGAGAAGTTTCCTGTGATCCAGCACTTTAAGTTCGGCAGCCTGCTCCCCATCCAGCCTGTGACATCTTAAGGAGAGCGCAGGAGGAGCCGAGGCAGCGGAGGCACAGCACGGCGCTCTTCCTCCTCCCCTCACCCCTCCTCACCACCCAGCCCATCCATTCCTGCACATCCTCATCGGCAACCACACATCCAAAGCATTCGCCGGCCTGGCATGGGAGATGGGACCTGGAGCAGCTCCTCCTGCACGTCCCCAGCCTCACCCTGGGGATGCCTCACCAGTGGCCGAGCCGGGGCCGTGCTGCTCCGCTGCGCTGCATCCGCGCGACTGCTGGGAATGGGGATGGGTTTGAGCAGGGGCTGCCCTGCAGCAAAGGCCTCTGCTTTGCTTCCCAAGAGAAAGGGGTGTGGAGGGGAGGAAGGCACGTGTGTATGTGTTGGGCAGTGGTAACTGCAATTTCCCTTTTGAATTTCATTGGAGTTTCCTGTTGCTGTTTGGTTTGGGAAACCACTGCGCGGTGTGAGGTGTGAGCCTGCGCGTGTCTGTGTCAGCCAGCTCTGCCTGCACTGGAGGTCTGAAATGGGAAAAGGGAGTTGGAGGGAGTGTCTGTGGGTTGTGGAAGCCCAGGGTGGCGTCTCTCCTTTTTTCTGGGTAAGGAAAGCGCCCTCCCTCTCCCTCTTCTGCAAGGTTTCCTGGATCTTTCTTTCCCACTAGCGCCTCTTCTCTTGGCTGAAGCTGGGAACCTTCTGGTCTGCGGGGGTCTGAGCTGGCTCTGGAGCTGGAGACAAGGTCCCTGGAGGGACCCAGCTCTGTGGGAACAGCTATGCAAAGACACTGCTCAGGCTCCCTCTTAACTGGCACATACCCTGACAACATTCACACACATCCATAACTGGGTCCAACCTGCCCTCTGCACTCCCTGTGCTTTGCTGCCCTGGGCTGGGCTGGCCTCAGTGGCATAAGGTGACCGTGGTTGCTCCTGCTTGGTCATAAATTGTAGTGACACCCCCATAGCAAAGGGATTTTTTCCCCATGAAGCAGCATGATCCCCAGCTCTTCGAGGGGGACATCCCTGGAGCACAGGCAGCATGAGGGGGCAGCATGCGGCTTCTCATGCATTTATATATTCGTGCTGGAAACAAAAAGCATACGTAGCCCAGGACAGCAGGTTTTACCTGGAGAAAGCTCTTTCCCATTGTCCTTCCCTGCTGGTGTTGCTGTGCTGGACCTCAGGCATGGGGACCATGCTTGCAGTGCCACCAGCAACAATGTGTTGAAGGCAGGTGGTCTGGATTACACCAGCAGCATCACTGGAGGGCAGAAGGGGCTGGTGCTGTTTTGAGATGAGCTGCCTGTCCACAGGTCGTGACCAAGGTGGTGCCCAGCATTGCAGCTGCAGTGGGGATGTTTGTTCTTGGGGTTCCCAGGCTGGGTGTGGCAGGGACTGGTGTTTGCTGGGATCAGGAACAGCAGGAATCCTTCCCCTGGCATTCCTGCAGACCATGAAGGGGCTGCCCCCAGCCAGGCTGCTGTGCTTTTGCTGCCGCGCTGCTTTACTGCTGGGGTGGGAGGAGGAAACCTGGTTGTGATTTTTTCTTTTTTTAAAATATTTTTTCATTATTTTTAACAGACCTACTCATTCCCTCTTGTAAAGGTTCTTGTAGGAACTCTGGGGAAGGAGAGTAAAAAAAGAGTTAAGAGGTGGTGAAATGTCCACAGAGCTGAAGCAGAGCTTTCTGGCAGTGTTGCTGTCCTGACTGCTCCTGGCTTGGCCCTGAGCAGGGGGTGGGGGACAAGGAGCTTTTAACCTGCCTGAAACAACTCTATAAAATTGTATTTTAAATGAAAATGGAAGACTGGGGTTAAGTCTTGTTTTATTCCTAAATGGGACGTGTTTTGTCTTGGCTTTCCAAATGGATCCACTCCTGGAATGTTGCTGGAGATCTGTGTGCTTGCTGGGACTTGATGAGTCCATCTTCAGTGGAGCAGCCTGTGCCTGGAGCAGAGACTCAGAGTGTCTTCACCTGTGTCCCCTCACGTTGCTGTGTCTTTTGGCAGGTGTCCCCATACTTTAAATGACTGTGCAGCATCTGGCCAGCAATGGCTGAGCAAAAGCCCCTGGTTTTCTTTACCTGCCCAGGGGTTGGGAAAACATCTCTCCAGGTCGTCGTGTGGAAATGAGGCTTCCATGCAAAAGGGTGGGTAGAAATTTTGACATTGATACGTGGGAGGGACTCCAGGAATGTGGAATACAGCACCAAAAAAGGGTGGAGAGGAGCTTCCTTCCCCTGCAGCTGTATCATTGCTCCCTGGGACAATGTCCCTGGGCTTGGGACCTGTGGAGGCGGTGGGAGGAGGCTCCCGCACAGCTCTGTGTTTGTTGCTTGCCCGAGTCTGCACGTCTGTCCTGCTGGGGATTTTGGGATGTCAAGCAGCTAATTCTCATTTGAGTCTTATCAGCCTGCTTGGGATGTACCCCCATCACGTGGCAGCCACTTGCTTTGCCTCCCTCCTGCTCCCAGTGACATCCCCCACGGGCTCAGCTCCTCTGCCCACGCGCGTGGCAGCGCCCAGGGCTGCTCTGTGTCCGAAGCAGCATTTCCCACCTCCCCACGTGTTGTAGGTTTAATTAAAGTTTCTGTGTTTTGCACTGGTGACTGTGTTGGTCTCTCTCAGACTGGGTTTGCTCCTGCTTTGGGAGCAGAGCCAGCAAAGCCAATGGCCGGAGCCTTCGGCACAGGGAAGAGGCCTTGGGGACGCACTTGCCATGTCGGTGGTTGACCTTGTGCTTGCACTAAAATGGATTCATTATTTAACTGCATGATCAACTACATCCGGTCTGTCTTTGTGTCCTTACAAGGTGTCTTTCTGTTGTATTGTATGGTTTATTTATTAACTTTTTTGCTGTGTCCATCCCCCATCCCATCTGGCATTTGGCAGGTAGGTGATGTACAAAGCCTGATCCCAGGCCAGCAAATACCTCTTGAAGATCAGAGACTCTCATAACCAAAGGATGTTTGAGCCTTGTTTCTGAGGCAGGGTGAGAACTGGAAGCTTTTTCTTCAGATGTTTTTCCTGTCCTGCTGTAGGAGCTGACTCAGGACTTCGAGCATCAGTGTAGTTCAGCAGCTTTGTTGGCCTTATAATAGACCTGGATTAAATTAAAGCTGGACCTTCTCATGAGTGGTTGGAGGTAGCGTAGCTGTGCTTAGCAAATGCTGCTTGTCTCTGGGTTACATCTTCTCCATCAACACAGGCCAACTGTGTGAGTGCGTGTTGCTAAAAGCAGCAGCAGTGTGGAGGGGTGGATGGTGAGCAGAAATGTCATCTTGGATCACAAATGTTTTCTTTGAAGGCACTTGAATTCGTCTTGAGTGTGTCCCTCGGCGAACACGACGCGCAGTGAAGGGGAAGCAGACATAGCATGGATTTCTGGCCATCTTCCCCCTCTCAGCCCACTGACCAAGCCATTTTTTTTTTAAAATTCAGTTTTCAGAGCTGGATCTTTGGGGTTGCCATACGTAGGCCAGTTCATGTTGCTGTTTAACAGCTGTTACCTTTGCACAGGGTGCGTTTTGTGAATCGCCGTCAGCCTTGCCCTGTCTCTTCCTTCACAGCCCTCCTTTATAAGTTGTGGCAGCCAGTGATGAAGTAAGAGTTGAGTGAAGCATCATGTGGAGATAGAAGTAACAGAATAAAAAAATAGAACTACTTGGTATAATTGTTGCTGTATTAACTTGTCCCTGGTGTGTGGCTCAGTTCCACCATGCAGTGCTGGGATCCTGTGAGTGGAGAAACAAAGCAGCCCCCACAGCAGGACCTGCAAAATGTGAGTGGGTGCTTGCCAAGATGAAGATGCACTTTGTACCCCAAGGACCTGGTGCTGAACCACACAAGAGCCCTGGACTCCACACTCTGTCCCTGCAACTGCACCGGCTTCCCAAGAGAGGGAAGGAGGCAGAAATGGGTTGGAGGAGGCAGAAATGTAATGATAACTGCTAAGGAACCCTGAACTCTTGAAACCTTGTACAGTTGAGAAGCTCACAAGAATCTTGCTGCTTCAACAAGGACTCTCCTGGCTCAGATGTAGAATTAAACAGAGCTTTTGGAGGTCATTTCATGCTCTAATAGCCAAGAGGAGATATCTTCATCCTTTAACTTTGCTTCCCCTTCGGTGGATGAGCACTCTTGCCATTGACATTGGAGAAACTCCTTGAACATCCTGAGGACACACAGGGTCTCGTAAAATTGTGCCAAACTTCAAACTAGGATGAGCCAAATTGAAAAAGGCCACATTCAGCAAGGTTTGAACCGTGACGGGCATCATCAGCTTGGAGGTAGGCTTGTTCTGAGGAGCACAGGGCTGTAAGCAGGTTAGAAAAGGCCTTTCAGGGGGTGGAGTGGTTGCTTCTGCTTGCTATAAAAAGCCTGGGCTTGGGAATGTCTACATGGGCTGGCTCTATGCAGGGCATCAATGCAGTTGTTGCTAAAATTGGAACGAGTCCCTCCCCATGTTCCCAGTTGCAACTGTAACACAGATAATAAATAACATCGAAATCCCACATTGGAAATTGGGCTCCTTAATGCTTGGTATGGTGACACCCATGGAAATAAAAAATTCCCAGGAGGGGGTTCCTGTAGGAGTGATGCTGCAGAGGCCTGACCCAACAGGCACCGAGGTGTGGGTTAAGTTCTCCTGAGCACATTTTCCTTCCTTTTAGAAAGTAGATAAAGGTTTTGCTGACCCTATAAATGGAGGAAGGAGAGAAAGCAGAGGATCACTTCTTTATTGCTTCTCCCGTGTTTTAAAGCACCTGGGAGAGATAAACTCAAGCAGACTGCACTGCAAAAGTCAAGGTACCCAGATTTTCCATTTGGACATGAATTCCTCCCAGTTTTATGTGTGAAAATGGGATGGTTTTTTTGAGATAATAAAGTATATGATGCTGGACACCAGCACCATGCTCTGACAGCTGTTGGATGGACGTAGCGCTTCAGGCTTCAAGTGCTGATGCTGCTAAAGGATATCTGTGTTGTACTATGGCTAAAAGAGCAAAGCATGGCAATATTCCTAAGAGTTTGTATCCTATGATGATACAAACTGCAGAGAAATGACTGGTGTGGTTAGAAATTCCAGCTAGATTGTAAGATATAGGAATATGGTCTTGATAATTATCAAGTACCTGCTGATCGCTGGAAGTGACTGCTCTGCAAAGGGCCTTACGTTTCCATGTTTAGAGCATATACCTTTAAAAATATTAGTTTAGGTATTACATACCCCCTTTGAAAAAATTCCCTTGTAGGCAAGAATAAAACTTACAAAAAGGCTGTTACAGAGATCATCAACTCTCTATTAGATAGCTTGGAATATGCTCCACTAGCACCAGAGTTTAGTCTTCTCCAAATTACTGTAGAGGATTTGACTGTATCTTGCTGATCCATCCACATTTTAATTTCCTCTGCACGGATACATATTGCAGGATGCTGGAAATCCCCAAGCCCACTGGAGCTGCAAGACTGGATGTTTCATCCTGTAACACCAATAAAATGTTAATGCATACTAATAGCAACAGCAAAGGGGTTTATGGAGCGAGCTTGGAAGTATTTTATAATTGGTAGGGTATCTATGTCACAGAGAATTTGGGGTTAGAGTCATCAAGTATTGCACTTTGTCAACACAGGAAAAGAAAAACCCTCAAATATACCTCAAACCTACTAATTTTTATAATTAAAGGGGAAAGATGGGAGATGAATCCCTGGGGAGAGAATCAAACATAAATTTCATAAACATGAGGGAGCTGCCACTGGTCGGGATGGATTCAGGATCTGTGTGTTCAGTTGCCTGCTCTACCTGGAGCTCCACTGTGACCTTAGCTGAGGACACTGCCTCCCTTTCCCACCTGGAGACCAAGGATAAAAACAACACCCTGCTGTACAAACCCAGTGAATCTGGGCATGGGGTGACATAAATACATCAGTAAGATGAAATCCAGGGAGTTGGCTGTGAGTTGGCTTAAAGCAGCTCATTGTGTGTCCTCTCTGCCCAGCCTGGTGGTGTGGTCCTATTTACTGCAACCTGTGGTACCAAAAACAAGGAAAATCTGAAACTGGAGTCAAAGGGACCAGATTTCTTCCCTCTTGCAGGGTTTCCATCTGCCAGTCTTTGGTTGCACCCCTTATCCTGCCTATTCCAAACATGTCTGGGTGCTCTGGTCTGTTGTGGTGAGGACCATGGGACAAAGAAAGGAGATCACACCCTGTCCGGAGCACGGCGTGGGAATTGCTGATCCACTCTGGCTGGCATTTGGATCCCCTTCTTGTCCCACCAGATTGAAGCACGAGGTCTCCATGGTCCATGGGCAGAAGGGGAAGAGCCTGGATGGCCACAGTGCTGCTTGTTATAACAGATGTGCTCCAAACCTGAGGATTTTCCCGAGTTAACAGATCCTGAGCTCAGGAATAAGCCAGAGGCACTGCCTGACCCCGCAGGCACCAGTGGGCTGAGCTGAAGGAGCTCTGGATGTAAGTGCTCCTGAAACAACCTAAGGCTGAGTTAATCCAGTGGTAACTCCAGGGGGAGAAACTGGAGGCTCAATCCTCCCCCTCATCTCTCGTGTGACTGAGCCAAGGGCACGGCACCACGGAGCCTGGGGTTTGCATGTCCTGACTTCTGGTGCATATGGGAGTGAAGAGCCAGGATGCTCATGGTGCTGTGGGGAGAACAAGCTGGGGGGAGATGTGTGATGGAATAGAGCAGACACAGAGCCTGTGAGATATGGGGGTTCTTCTCTGGCCCTGAGCATTCCCCAGACACCCTGGGTTCTGCTTTACCCCTGTGCAGGGTCACCCCACATCCCAGCCAGAGTCCTGCTGGATCTCTCTGCAGAGCTGTCCCTTGCCTCACACCGGCACGGGACTGGTGAAGGTGAAGCCTGTCCCTTTGCACGTATTTTGGGCCGGTGTTTGCTCTCCAGCACCAAAGCAAACAGAAGGGTGAGTTGCTGGAATGCCCTGAGCTGTGCATTCGAGCAGCCCTGCCTCTCTGCTGGGGGGGAGTTCGTCGGAATATCTCCGAATCCTGAGCACTCCCTGCCAGGCGGGCAGCACCGGGCTGCGCTGGCAGCCGTGAGAGGAGGAGAAGGAGGAGGAGGAGGAGGAGTGGGCATGGGCAATGCTTGGTGTTTTGTTCATCCTCACCAGGGAGAAGAGGAGAAACAAAAGCAGGAGCAGCGCGGGGCACCGGGCTGGCTGGGCGAGGAGGAGACAAAAATAATTGTGCAGAATTTCATCGGGGAGCTTGAAAAAGGGCGATTTTGTGAGCAAACAGTCACCTCCCAGCACAGAACTTCCCAGTCTCCAATTTCAAAATTCCATTCACATCAACATCCACTTTCATGTTGCAAAACCTGGGGAAAAAGGGAGGGAAAAAAAATGCAGCTTCACACAATTCAATGCAAAAGTCTCATTTCGGTGAGGAAAAGAGGGAGAAAGCACTGCTTTGGGGGTTCTTTATTAGAAATTGAGCTCCCAGAATGGAAGTGTGGAAATAATTAGGGACCTGAGGCAGGTGGGGTTGCCCAAAAGCTGCTCCTCTCTGTTGGGGCTGAGCCCAGTGGGGCCATGAAATGGCTGCTGGAGCTTCCCACATGGGAAAGGTGGGAGCAGGGGCACGGTGCAGATGCTGTGCTCTGGCACGTAGGAGTCCTCATGAGTTTGGGACAACAGATATGGGGGGAAAACACACGGATCCAGCCCGATGGGGGACCTGCCAGCCAGAAGAAGGAGCAGCTTCAGTCCCAGAAAAGGGAGGAGGATTGCAGGGAGCAGGAATGGTCCACAGCAGCACCATGGATGTGGGGGTTTCCATGGGAAAACCCTTTGCTCTCCTCTGGGCAGGAGCAGGTGGGGTTAATGCTCTGTCTCATTCCCTGCAGGTGTGGGACAGGTAATTCTGCTCAGCTGGACCAGTCATGGGGAGAGGAGTGAGGATAAGAACAAGCTTTGGTGGGGGCTTCTCTGCTCCTTTACCATACCACATGGAGTCAGTCAGTGTTTTCCCTGGGGAAAGGAGCCAGGGTAGCTCTGCCTGGGCTCTGCCTCTGGGCTTGGCCGTCTCCTTTGCTCCATGCCAACCTCCATGTGCTCTTTGGCATTGGCCGAGATCTTGGATGAAGCTCCTGCCTGGCATAGAAATGCCAGAGAACGACTCTGCTGGAAATGTCTTTTGCCCCGAGGAGCAGCTGGAGAAGCCCTCAGCCCCCAAGGGTCCTGGTCAGCAAAGCAGCCCCAGGTCCCTCTGCAGGTGACCAGGACCATCACTGGCAGCACAGCCCCCTCAGCCAGGAGCAGCAGTGACATCAGAGGAGCCAGTGCTTCAGAGAGCAGGTAAGCCACCACTGGTTTATGGATTTTGCTTGGCTGAGCCGTGTAAGTCCCAATGTGGAGCAGTTAGCAACTGGTTTTCCCCATTTCCCAGACTGTGGGGGCAGCAGGACCTTCCCTGCAGACCCCTCATTGTGTTTCTCTGATGGAAAGGTGGCTGAGGGGGTTCTTGCACCCCAACTTTGCTGCAAAGCTCTGCCCAACTTGTGTCCCTAGGGTGCCAATAAACCCCTAAATCATTTGGCATCAGTATCTTCTGAATGCTGAGGGAGGTTTTTTGCTTCTCCTGCTGTACAACCAAGCTCCTTGTTCATCGATGGTGGTGGCAGAGTGTTGCTGAGATGGCTGCTCTGTGCTTAGAGGCTGCTGCTTCTGTGAAAAGTGCTTTTTACTCTAATTTTTCTATTGTGCTGTTTTTGCTGTTCGATGTGAGGGACAGCAGCTTTTGCCACACAACAGCCTCCTCCCAACTTTCCCACCGCGTGCTGGTAAATCCAGGGCAGGCTTAACTCAAGCAGCAACATTAATCATCAAATCTATAAGCAGGATATAGAAAGGCCAAGTGTGAATAATTACTGCTCAGGTGCTAATCACCCAGGCCCAGACCAAACCCAACATATTAAACAGACTGCTAACGGCAGCGGCCTCTCCACCACGTACTGGGTCCCCCATCGCTCTCCTACTGCTCTCTCTGCAGGGGACTCCTACAAACATCTGCTAGCATGTGCAGATCCCAAAATATTCTTCTGCTTGTTCGTGTTTAAGCTGGGAGGATGAGATGGGAGGGATCTGACTCGAAATCAACAGATGGAAGGCAGGACAGATAGGTCCTGTGCTGGGTTCTGCACAGCACAAAGTTGCTCTTCTGATGCTGGGACTGGATATGGGATTGTTCTTGGCCCTTGTGGTTTAGGAGGACATGGAGCTGCTCCAGCTGTGGGTCAGCACTTGGGAATTGGTGCTTGGCTCATGGTGTGAGGGTGGGTTTTCCTCAGGTACATGCCCAGCCTCTCCCTGGGAGCTGGGGATGAGCTGGGCTGGCAGCCTGGGGGAGGAAAGGGTCAGTTCTCCATCACTGTGTCCGTCCTTGTCCCTCCTGGTGCAGACAGACCTGTTGGATGTGCAGTGACATCCTGCTCCAGGCTGAGCTGCTTCAGGGGTGTGAGGACTTGGCTGAACCGCTGGCTTTGTCACTGGGCTTGGTCTGTGACTCCCTAATGCCAGATCTGAGCCCCCCAGCACTAGAGGGGTGTTGGGGGTGCAGGGCAGAGCCCTGTGACCAGTGGGTGCTGGGTTTGTGCTGACCCTCTGCTGTTGGTGGGCCCAGCCCAGCCCGGCAGCCACCTCTGCAATTGCTTCTGGGCCAGGGAAATCAAGCGAGATCTGGACCCTCCTGGGTTCTACAGGAGCCAGGTGCCTCCTGCCCCTCCTGCCCGCTCTGCCGAGGGCTGCTCACGGGAAATGCGGGCTGGGCTCAGGCGCCGCTCCAGCCTCGGCTTGAATTTCTGCCTCTGTTACCGGGGGCAGCGTCTCTGCTCGGGGCAGGGTGACTCTTTCCCCAGACCGAGGGGGTTCGGTGTGGTGACACTGAGGACACCACAAGCAGTGGATCTGCTTGTGGAGAGCATTTTGCGCTGGGAAGGGAAAGCCACAGCTGTTTGCAGCTGGCATAGCGAGCGGTGTGTGCACAGAGCCGGCTCCTCTGCCTTGGCATGGCGCAGGACTCCCCTCACTCTCCCCATCTCCCACCTCCTGCGGTTCTGTGCCAGCCACGTTCCACCTGTCCCTTCCAGAGGGCCCCTCTGTGCCTCATTCCCGCTCCAGGGCTGCCGGGCACAAAACGCTGGCGATGCCCGTTCACTTCCAGCCGGGAGAGCGCTGAGGGGAGAGAGGACATGGAAGGATTTTTAGGGTCAAACTCTTTAGTATCAGTTAAAAGTCGGGCGGTTTTGGGGCACGTTGGACCGCGCTGGGGACAGAGCTGGCATGGGAGCAGAGCTCACGGTTGGGTTGGGGGCTGCAGCGGTGGCAGCTGAGCTCCCTCAGATTTTGGGTCCTCCACCCTGCTCCAGCCCATCTGTTCTGCGTCTCTCCCCGGAGGCAGGGACCGGAGGGGTGGGGTGCGAGGTGTGCTGGGTGCCTACCGGAGTGCTGGGGGGCACAGCCCCGTTCCCCGCAGCACCCAGGGGGTTCAGCCGACTTGTGAAGGGATCAAAACATTTTGTGCCTGGAAGACGAGGAGCGTGTGCGAGAGTGAGGATGGGCTTGTGTTGGGGGGTGCAACCTTCCCCTGTCACCTCCCTTCTAGCCTGAATGCTTCTGCCATCATGATTAATTTATCAGGTACTTATGAATATGCAGATGAGACTCTGGTTTCCAGGCTCTGCTTTCAGGAGAGGCTGTGATGGGCTTTCTGCTGCTGCCGCCGCCTTCGTAAGAAGAAAAATGTCATGTACCAGCGTTTAAAATAAATAAATAACTGCGCCACCGAGAGCGTGTGAGGCTTCGCGGCTCCGCGGAGCTGTGGGATCTCCTCGTTCCTCAGTGACGGATTTTTGAGTGTCCCTGTGGCATTGGCACCCCGACTCCCCCT
Organism: Acrocephalus scirpaceus scirpaceus; assembly: GCA_910950805.1. NCBI lineage: Eukaryota > Metazoa > Chordata > Aves > Passeriformes > Sylviidae > Acrocephalus > Acrocephalus scirpaceus. The sequence goes on along the minus strand of OU383790.1, from coordinate 5,675,088 downwards.
CCCCGTGTGTGTACCGGTGATGCGGAGGCGTCTTTGCCAATTCCAGCCTTTGAAACCTTGACTGAAGCCCCAGAAACTTCCACTGTGAAAGAGGGCGAGAGCTGGCTCCCCCCGGGAGAGGGGAGATTTGGGGGCATAGGTGCGCCTGGGGTGGTGGAGTCCTGCAGGAACCGGTGCTTCTCCTGCTGATGGCCACTTTATCCCTGGAAACCCCGAGGTGTGGGAGATGGGGAGCGGTTTGGGAAGGTGATGAACGTGTGCATGTGGCTGTTGGGCTAAAGCGAGCTCTGACCCTGTCTGGCTGGGCTGCCTGGAGCAGGGGATGTAGGAAAAGGATTTGGATTTAAGATTCAGCAGCCGGCTGCGCTGACCTGTAGGCGTCCGCAGAAGCACCTGGGTTTTAAAACTTCCCCCAAATACTGTGTGCAGCAGCCTGGGCTATGGATGCAGGAGCTGCTGCTTCTCCTAATCCCATTGCCGGGGCCCCTCTCCAGCCGCCTCTGGGCCGGGGAGCCTCGACTCCCGGGGCAAGGGAGCGGGATGGGGCCGGGGGAGGCCCCGGGGGTCCCGGCCCAAGGGGCCGGGGCAGGGAAGGGAGCTCTCCATGGCCCCATGGGTGAATATTCTCCGGTCAAAGCATCCAGCTCTGGTTTCGCAGTGCGAACTCTGGTGCGTTCAGTGCTCCCGCAGTGCTCTGGCCCTGGGCAGGGGGTTACAGGGCTTATATTTTCAATTGTGATTTTTTTTATGAGGGGAGGCTATTTGGAGGATCAGCAGGGGAGGGGAGCGGCGCTCAGCCCTGCGGCGTCCTGAGCGGGACAGGGCAGGGCTTCCCGGGGGCAGCAGCACCGGCGTTTGGGGACCCCGCGGCCGCTCCTGCCCCTTCCTCTGCCCCCGGGGGGGTCGCGGCCGCCCCTCCCTCCCGTTCCCCCGGCCCCGCGCGGCGCTGCGGGTCCCGCGGCGGGCGCCAGGGGGCGCTGCGGGCGCGGGGCGCGGAGCGGGGGCGCAGCCGGGCCGGGGGCTCCGCGCTCCGGCTCCTCCGCGGTGCGACCCCCCCGCAACCCCTCCCCGCTCCGCCACCCCATGGTTTCGGTCTCTGGGCCGGCCAGAAGGGAAGGTTGCGCTCCCACGGGCTGGGAAAAGGGGTTTTGTCCATGTGTTGATTTGGGGGGGGTCCCGGGGATGCTGGGGGTGCGGGGGCAGAGGGACGGCTCTATCTGCGGGATTTGCGCTGCATGCCAGGAACTGCGCGTTATGCACAGGGTTAAAAGAAATAATAATTCTCCCCTCCTGAGGTGGCCGGGGGGTGTCGGAGGGGTGCGCAGCGGCCCCGATTCGTTCCTGTGGGGTAAAGGAGGGGAGGAGAAAAATACATGCACAAAAAGGGGGAAAAAAAGGAAAACCCGCCCGCACCACCCAGCGGCCCCGCGCGGGGATAACAAACTCCAACTTAAAAAAACTTCCCGAGCGCGTCGGGGGGCGCGGAGGCGGTGGCGCTGCCCAGGTGCGGGTCGAGGCAGGGCCGGGGGGTCCTGGCTGTTCCCCCCGCTGAGGGGCGCGGGGAGGGGACCCGAGCTCCGGCCCCTTCCCCACCGACCCCTTCCCCACCTGGGACTCGCTTTGCGCGGCACAACCAGACCCAAGGGGGGGCTTTTGTTGCATCCTGGCAGCCGGGGGGGCTGCGCTTGTGTGTGTGTGGGGGGAGAGGGTGAATCTGAATGGTATTGGGGAGGAGACAAAGGGGTTTTTCCGAGGCCGGGGGGCACATTGGGTGGGTCGGAGTTTCGGCAAAGGCTCCCCGGTGCAGAGGGGAGGCAGTGGCTCGGGAGAAGGGGCTTCAGCGGGCTGCGGGGTGAAGGAAAGCAAAGGTACAGCAACTTTATAATCGACTTTTTATTAAGATTATAAATTTAAACAAATCTGAACAGTTTTACCCGGTGATATACAATTCCATATGCACAAAAATACAGGCTTACAAACAAAGAAAAAGGAGCAGGAAAAAAAAAAGAAGACCCCAACAGACCGTTTGGCAAAGCATCCTCAGTTACACACAGTGCTGATACCGTGAAGTTGGGAGTGGGCAAAAGAAAGAGGAGGGGACGACGACCAGAAAACCCACCTTTTTACAACAAAAGGTTTTTCTTTAAAAAATAATGTAAAAAAAAAAAATCAAGAGACTCTACAGGAGACAATCTCTTCACAAGACCAAACAATGCTGGTTTTATGATTGGGAAGGCTGAAACCGGAACAGTTAAACTTAAGGGAAAAAAAAAAAGAGGGGGAGAAAAGAAAAAAAAGGGTCAGACCCGACACACACATTGGAGACGTGAGTCGTGTTCCACGGTTACCTGCGGCATCACAAGCACACACCGAGGCGGAGGCTCCGGGCTGCCGGGGGTGGCTCGCCCCCTCCCCGTGGTGGCGGGGCGCAGCCCGGAGGGACCCCCGGCCCCAGTTTTTTCCCTTTCCCACCCTCCCCACATTCAGCTCTTAGAACCCTCCAGCGCTCCCCTGGCACAAGCGGTGGGAAGAAGTCACATCGCACACGTTTCTTTTGAGAGGAAAGTTGAAATGTTTTCATTTCAATGCCTTTTTTTTTTTTGTTCTTTTAAATATATAAAGAAACGCACAAAAGCGACGGGGCAGCAGCGGCTTTCCCCTGTCCGCACCCTGAAACACACCGAGCCGGGGGCGGCGGGACCCGCGGGGCGGCCCGGGGCGGCAAGCGGGGCCGGGGGCGCTCCCGCCGCGGGGTCCCGGGGCCGGTGCCGGCTCTCACGTGGCGCTACCGGCCGCCAGCACCGGCCCCAGGAAGCCCGCCGCGAAGAGAACCCGAGCGGACACAAAGAGGATTATTTAAATAGGTGCTTCGGTTTTTTTTTGTTGTTGTTTGTTTTGTTTTCGTTTGTTTGCTTGTTTTTTGTTGTTGTTTTTTTTTTTTTCTCTCATCTCTGCAAAAATAAAGTCCCAAGATCTTAGATTTTTTTTTCTTTATTGTACAATTTATAAAACACTAGCGCGGCTCTGCCCTCCCGCCTCCCCTGCGCACCCCTCGGTACCCCCCCTCCCCTCGCCCCAACCCCCCTCCCTGCCTTTGTTTCAGGGTCCCCCCTCCGGAGCCGCCGTCCCTCGGATCGCACCCCCGTTTTGTCAACACCCCCCCCACACCCCGTCTGCTCCCCCACTTCTCTCTAAAACGCGACGATGGCCCGAGTCCAGGCTCCCAGGCTCGCCAGCGCCTGCTTGCTGCACAGCTGCCCGTTGAGGGGCTGCTCCGAGTCCGCCTGCTGCCGGCTCACCAGCCCCGTGAAACCGGAGCCGAAGATGGAGATCAAGTTGGAGATGTTGGAAGAGTCCTGGGGGTGCTCGGCGCTGTACTCCTCGAAGCGGGCGCGTTTGGTGCACGGGGCGAAGGGGGGGCCGCCCGCCACCCCGCCTCCCCCCGGCTCCCCTTCCTCCACCCCCTCCTCTTCCTCCTCCTGCCCCGGGTAATACTTGCGCTTGGTGCCGGGCGCGGGCGGCGGGGAGGCGAGCCCCGGTGCCGGCTGGCAGCAGCAGGGGCACTGCGAGCAGCAGTCCTGGTGCAAGTACCCGTTCTCCACCGTGGTCACGACGTGAGTGTCCAAATCCAGCACCGTGGTGCGGCTGCTACAGTGCGGGGCCCCGCCGCTCCCGAAGTCACAGCCGGCGGCGTAGAGCAGCCCCGGGGCCGCGCTGCCGCCGCCACCGGGACCGGCGCTGCCGGCGGCCCGGTAGAAGCCCGGGGACGAGTCTCTGCAAGGCGCTCGCTGCAGCTCCGGGGGCACCGCGCACACCGGCACCTCCAGCAGCTCCGCGCCGCCCCGCGCAGCCCCGCAGCTCCGCGCCTCGCGGTCCTGCGTGTCGGCGGGCAGCGGGAGCGCCGCCAGCTCCGGCGGGGCGGCGGCGGCGGGCGGCGGGCAGGCGGGCATGGCGAGGAGCGGGGCGCCGTCGGGGTAGTGCTGCTGGCGGCGGTAGAGCTCGGCGTAGCGCTCGCTCAGGTAGAGCTGCCGGGCGTTGCGGAGCACATAGGAGACGAGCAGGTTCTTGTGGAGCTTGATGCCGCCTCGCTGCGTGCGGGAGCTGTGGATCTTCCGCAGGGAAATACTGATCAAACTCTGCGCATCGAGGGTGCACTCCATCCTCCTCCGGCCCCTCAGCATCGGCTCTCGCCGCCCGCGCAGCCAGGCACCCCGGCCCGCATCCACACGGCAGCCGGGCGGGTGCGGAGGGTCGTAAGGAAGGAGGATAAAGAAGCGGGGGGGGAGGGAATAAAGGGGAGGGGGGGAAGGGGAAAAGGGGGGACAGAGCCTGAGGTCGCTGGAGAAGGGGGGCAAATAGAGAGGGGTGTCTTCAGGGGGCGGCCAGCGGCGGGAGCAGCGCGGGCATCGCCGGGGGCTCCCGCTGCTGCCGCCGCCGCCGCCGCGCTCCGAGCACGGACGGCGCGGGCGGGCAGCGCCACCAGCGCCGCGCGCGCCCCCGCCCCGCCCTCCCGCGCGGCACCGCCCCCCGCCCGCCCCTCCGCGCGCTCCCGCCCGCCCCGCCCACCCGCGCGCGGCCCCCCGCACCCGCCCGTACCTGTCGCGCGGAGACACTGAACGCCCGCCCGCCCGGCCCCCGCTTTTTATACCGCTGCGCCGGCCCCCGGACCCCGCCCCCCGGGGTCGGCGCTGCCAATGGAAAGGCGGCGAGCGGCTTGACGGGCGGCCAGCGCGGCCAATAGGAGTGAGGCGGGCGCCTCGCGCCGTTCAAATGGTGTCAGGCGCGGCGCGGCCCGTGAGGGCGGCGGGGGCTCGGCCGGGCAGGGCCAGGGACGCTGTGGGCACCGGAGGTCCCGCCCGAGCCGCGGCGGAGCCGAGACACCGCCTCCCTGCGCCGCTCCCCTCGCACAGGTGAGCGGGGGGCGGTGCCCGCCCCGGTGGGCGGTGCCGAGCAGCCGCGGGGGCGGGGGTGCGGCACGCCCCGCCCCGGCCCGCCCTGTGACACCCCTGAGGCACCGCGTATCCTCAGCAGGACCCCCGGTGGTACCGGCACCTCTGTGAATCCCATCCCCGGGGTGCGGTGGGATGACCCGCTCCGCTTTGGGCATCCCGGGCTGTCCTAACCCCAGGAGTTCCCGGTTCAGGTGCTGGCCGCACCCCAATTCTGCCGGGTCCCCCCGCCCCGACAGCCCCCGGCGGGGTCACCTCTTGTCCTGCCTGTAGACTCTCGCCATCACCCCGCGTTTGGAGGGGAGTCAGGGCTTTCCTCCGATGTGGGGGCAGGACCGTGCATCAGTCACTCCTCATAAAGTGCCCCAATCACACCTGGTTTTCCCCTAAAGTGAGAGCAGGACCGCGCGCGGGTTAATTATGGGCTAATTAAGGCCTTCCGTCCCGCCTTGGGGCACGCGGCAGTGTTGGCTCTGCAGGGCAGCGCGGCCCCTGCTCTTCCTCACAGAAGGTGTGAGGGGAGGGGTCTGGGCTGGTCCCTGGGGGGGTTAGGGACGCAGGGGCTCAGCGGTGGGTTTAGGGGATGTAGAGACTCAGGGGTGTCCGCACTAAAAGCCTCAGTCACGGAGAGACCCAACCACCGCGCCCGGGGAGCAGTAGCACCCACCGACACAGTGACACCGCAGAGCAGCAGCCCTTGTCCACCAGGTAAGAGCTGGGGGGCTCAGGGCAGGAGGCTGCAGTGTCTGGGTGGGAGAAAGGGCTGTGAGATGGGTAGCCAGGAAGGGACTGCAGTGCCGGGGCAACGGGAGCTGCTTCTGAAATGGCATCTTCTGTAAAAAGCAGAAGGTAGGGGAGAGAGGAGGGGGTTTCTCCACTGACTGCAGACGTCCTCCAGGCTGGGTGCCTGCCTTGGGGTCACCCTGGCATGCATACCTTGGCAGTAGCTATGGGCAGCCTCATGTCTGTGTGTGGTGGGGAGCCCTTTGCAAAGAAAACCTCTGAAGCTCTTGTTCCTGCTGTGCAGCCCAAACTCCAAACCACAGGGGCAGTGGCACAGGGTGATCACCAGTGTCATCAGCTCACTGTGCAAAACTTGGGCTCCATGGGGGGCCTTTGAGGGGGATGTTTGGAAGGCTTTTCTTGTTTCCTGGCGTGTATTCTGCTGGCTCAGCTCGACCTTGTCCTCCACTCAAGGGAATAGGAGCAGACCCAGCACCAGTGAGGATTTTGCTCCTGTGGAAGGGTGGTTGGGGCAGCAGCTGGGCTGGGGCAGCTCATTGCTCCCTGAGGGGCAGCTGGCTAAGTCCTGCATGCTCATGGAACAATTTTCTCCACAATCTGCCTTCAGCCATACAAACTGGGGCGAATGATACTCTGCATTCCCAGGCTCTTGTAGGATGCTCTTGTTCCTTGTTCATAATGTAAAAAAGTGATCACAACCCTGTCCAAAGGGGTGGCTGTAGGTCAAGGCTGTAGGTTATGGGCAGTGTTGGAGATGGGGAGTTATGCTGTGTCCATCCTCTCCTCCACTGGGCTCTCTCCCTTGCAATTCTCCCTGGCTGCAAGTTGGCTTTTCCAGGGCTGTGGCTGCACAGCAGCTGGAGGTTCAGGAGGTGATAACTGGAGCTGGTCTGTGCAGATACTACAGGGTGCAGCAGGATTAGGTTTGGACACATTGCATAGGTCAGTGCTGAGCTTTGGGTGCTTTGGTGGCTTGAGCCAGGTCTTGCTGCTGCTCAGTGAGATCAAAGGCTCTGCTATCCTGGGCTTTTGGGGTTGGTACTTGTGGAGTGAGCCCCAGCTGCAGCTCTGCAGCATGTTCTCTGTCCTCATGGGCACTGGGGAACCAGGGCAGCAAGCTCTGCTGATGCCAACCTGTGCCGTATCCTCCACCCAGCCAGCGCAGGCAGTGACTTCTTCTCCTGCTCAGCTGGCGTTTGCTACTCTCTGGCCATCTCCAGCTGTAAAACTCCAGCCTAGGTGGTCCAGGCTAAGAGCTTGAATTGTCCATTGGCTGATTCTGATGGGGTGGCTTGGGCAGTGCAGATGGGGCCAGGCACAAAGCATTGCCCTGGCAGACACTCTCTGCCTTGAGCTGCTGCTCACCTTCCTGCCTACAACTTGAGTGTAGCCTCAGGACTCTGCCCAGTGCTGGCCCTCTGCTTTTTAATCATCAAGTGGCCTTGAGTTGAGGATTTCAATGAAGAGTCAGGTTTTGCAGAGCTCTGCTTGCAGCATTGCTGGGTTTATGGAGGTGCAGAGGGTGGTGCACCCTCGGAGCTGGGTTGGGCACTGCGGGGCAGCCCTGGATGCAGGAGCTGCTGCTGTCTCTGGCTGTCAGAGAAGTGCCCTCTGCTGTAACAGCCTGAGAAGCTTCGTGGCACCAGGAAAACCCGAGAGCACAGCAGGAGCCTCTAGGAGATGAAGACGGAATTAAAACTTTAATCTTATTTAGACTCTGGGTAATTAATATAAAGGCTATAAAACGTGGGCCTGATCCTGGCGCTGACTGCTGGGCACCGTGCTGTGGCCGGCAGGGCTGCAGCAGCTGCAGGCTGGCTCTCCTCCCCGGCTGGCTCTCCTGGCAGGTGCCAATGTTTTGTTTGCAGACACGGTGGCTTTAATCCTGGAGCTGGGACGGGCTGTGCACTGCAAGAGCTGCGATGCTTCAATTTGGCCTGTGGACTCCAAAATCTCCCAGAGACAGGAATCTGGCTGATACCTGTCTTGGCACACGATTGCAAGCTCTGCTTTTCTAAAGAGGATAATGAGTCCTGTCCATTTTCTGGCTCTGCAACAGCAAGGTGGGGCAGGATGGGTTTGAGCCTTTCTCAGGAAAACCTGTGTGTCCTGTCCAGCATCCTTATTCCCTGGTGTTGGGGTTTGGGTGCCCTTTCCATGGGCAAGGCCCCTAAGGACCCTGCTGCTGTAGTGGACAGTTCATGTAAAACCATCTTTCTTAAATGTAGTTCCAGCTTTTAGCTGGCCTTTATATAGTGAGAACCATTATTTCCCCAAAGGAGAAGAGGATGGGCCCAGGATTTGTTCTCTGGAGCAGAGAGCTACACATTTTCTGGTGTAGATGATGCTGGTCCTGGGGACTGCTGGTGATGTGGGCACTGTGGGGCTACTCCTGGGCTGGGGATGGTGCAGCTGTACCACATCTGGTCCAGCCCTGCTGATGTCCTTGTGCCAGGGCTGGTTTTGCAGCCGTCGATCCTGCAGCAGGATCCAGCAGCAAAACCTGGCGGTCCGCTGCTCTCAGCTGCAGAGTAAACAAGCTGGCAAGAGAAACCATTTTGCTTCAGCTAGTAGGAGAAACCCTTTTTAGGTAGCACTTCCAACTGGCAATGCTCTCCTTCATTAACCCCCTCCTTCCCTTTCCAATGAAACGTGAATTTGCAGCGATTGGAGATCAGGCGCTTGCCAGTGCAGCTTTGCCACCCAGAGCAACGAACACAGACGTGAATTTACTGCTTGATCTCATAATTTCAGTGCAATTAGACTGGCTGCTATAAAGCAATTTCCCCTTGAGCCTCAGAGTCCTGGGCCTGGGCACTGCCCAGCTTTTCTCAGACAAGGAAATGGAGGCCTTTGGGTATTGGCTGAAACATGAGGTTTTTTGGGTGCACCTGGAACTTGACTCCCTGGAGATGCGTCTAGGAGCTGGAGCTGCGGGTGCCTGGCATGTCTGAAAAGGAGCCTGCTTTTCAGGCTTACTTATTACAAGTCAGGCACCCAAAGCTAGTGGGAAAACAAGCCAGAACAAGGTTTTCAGGCTGAGCTCTTGGAGCAGGGCCGGCCTCTGCAACCTTCTCCTCTGTGCTGGGCAAGCTTAATGTTGCTTGGCTCCCCAGGCTGCTCCCCATCTTGGGGGGACTCATAGGGCAGACCCACAGGTCCTGCTGCAGCGTGTGGGGAATGGGGCATGTCGGCTCCCAAAGCCAGCAGCCCTTGGAGAGGCGTATCCATCTGTATTGATTGAGCGGGCTGTGGGTAGGGCTGTCACCTCACCGTTGTAACTGTTAGCTCTTTCTCACAGCTTTGGTACTGCAGTCAAATACTTTCTATAAAATCCTGGAGAAAAAGGGATGGAAACCATATTGAAAAAGCATCCATTTAATTATCTTTTCTCCATGCTTTTAGGTGGGGAGCTGTATAATGCCTCCCAAGCACTGCTGTGGCATTGGGGATGGATGACATGCTCAGTATGTTGATTTGGTCTGCTCCCACCTAAATTCACCAACTCATTTCCTGTGTTCCTGGGAACCTCTGTGCAGGGTATGGGTGTTTCTGTAAGCTTCCCTGCCATTGCTTCATGGCTTCTTGCTGCTGTGTGGCCAAGCACCTGTGCTCCACATGGTGCTTACAAACTCTCCTGGTGCCTTCTATGCTCCCACTGAAGTATTGGGAGGTGCCTTAGATGGGAATTGTATGATTCTTCTTTTAACTTACCCTGGAAGGGTGGGATTGAGGAGGTTATTGCTACCATGGTCCTACTGCTGATCCTCTCCTAAATGGCCTCTGCTTATCCTGCTGCAAGGGGGAAACTGCTGGCTGTGTTGGCCAGCTGCTGATGTGACCCAAAGGAGAAGGGGGTTTCTGTCTGTGCTGATGTATTTTAGCCCATTGATGGCTTGCTGTGCCCACGGGTCAATCTGCAGTAGCAGATCTGTTCCTTGCTAGAGCTGAGGAGGGGAATGAGCTGCTGATGGTGGAAGCAGAGCTGTGGGTGTTTGTGGAGAGGCTGCAGTGTCCAGGTTGGTCTTGGTTTGAGTTGTGTGGCTCATCTCATGCCCAGAGCTGCTTGTGTGATGCTCTCCAGGGGCAGCATTGTAAAGCTCCTGGCACAGGCACTTCCCCATGTCTCTAACAAACCTGTCCAGCTGTGCTGATTGCTGTTGGTGCCTTGTCTCCTTGTTTCTGGCATTTGGAGGCCATTGATTTCCTGCAAAACCATTGCAGGATGCTAAAGCTGCAATATAATGGTGTGTGGCAAGCTCAGGAGCTGCCCTTTTGGGAAGAGGGATGCAGTTGGGGTCTACTCCTTCTGGTGAGCATTTCACACCTGGGACTGGGTGCTCCCCTGGGCTTTGCCAGCCAAGGAGCTCATTAAACCTCCCTGACAGACATGGTGCTCACCCTTCTCCTGTGGTCATGTGGGATCCCGAGAGTTCCTCTGATACTGTGGGAGAGAAAGCAAGTCTGTGCCAAGGGACTCCCTTAGCAGCTGGTGGCTCTCTGGACCTGCTGTGGGGTCTTGCTGCTGCCACCCTAAAGCATCACTTAGAGGAGCCATGAGGTGCCCTGGGCAACCAGTGCTGCTTGCTGGGCTGTGGTATCTGATAGAGACCTTATTTTAATTGCTGGGTCAGATATCCTGCAGTCTTTATTGCTGTGTAGCCAAGAGTTGATCCCTGGACTTGTTCTGACCCCGAGTTACAGCTGTAAATGAGGCTGTGCTGGAGCACAGTCCTTACCCAAACTGGGAAGTCTGTCTCCAGCACCAGCATGAATGAGGGATCTTACCTGCAAATCCTGTTCCTGTCTGTCCTGGGTGGAGCAGGACAGGACTTGCTGGGGACTGAGTGGGGTTTGTAATCGTGCTCCCTGCTGGCGATGGGAGCAGCAGGCTTGGAGGAGGCTGGGCATCACCTGCTAAAGGGTTCTGGGAGGGGTGGAGACCAGGCACCTGTGATCTAGGGCTAATCCTGCCTGTTGCCCCTCCCATCTCCCCTGTCCCGTGGTTTCTAGATATTCATCAGAGCAGGGTAGGGCCTGTCTTACCGCACAGGCAGTGTCTGGTGTGGGGGACCCTCGGGTGACTCCTGTGATGGGCACTGCTCTTCTCCAGTGGCACGATCTGCCCAGGGCTCGGGGTGCCAGGTGACACTTGGCATTGAGGGCAACCAAACCAAACTCTCTGCCAGATCTGTAGGGAAGGCAGTTGGGGTAAAAACTGTAGTAAAGTTGGAGCTGAGGCTCTCCTGGGGAATGGACGCTGGGGTGCTGAATGGGAGTTTGGCCCCGGGTGCGGTGCGGTCCCAGTGGGGATCCCCTTCCCCGCTGAAAATGACTCCAGGAGTGCTGCCAGCGGGCGCGGGGCTCCGAAAGGGTTAATGGCTGCTCGTCTGTCATGGAGCCTCCAGCCTTTCCCGAGCAGAGCCCCTCCGGCCGGGAGCAGCGTGGCCTTACGGTGCCCCGCGGATGGACGGACAGACGGCGGCAGAACTACAATCCCCGGCAGGGAGCAAACCCCCGGGGTGTGCCGGGACTGGTAGTCCGGGGCCTGGCGTGGGGGTCCCCGCTGCCACTCGTGGCTGGGGCGGGGGGACCCGGAGGGAATGTGCCGGCTCGGGGAGGAGCCAGCGTGTTCACCCACTTTGTTGTTATATACCTTAAAGGAGCAGTGGCTGTGCCCGAGCGAGCTCCCTAGCGGAGCCGCGCAACCCGGGCTGTGGGCTTTTTAAAGATAAAAATCACTCGCGTGGCCTCCCTTATTAACGACATCTCCCGCTCTCAGTAACTCCTTCGGCGCCTGGGCATCGCCAGCCGGCGCGGTGCCGGGCCCGCCCGCCGCGGGGCTGCTGCGCTGCGCTGGACCGCTCTGGTCCTGCATCCCCGCCAGAGCATCCTCCTCCCGGCGCTCTCTGTCCGAGAGCCCGGAGCTGCCGGGGTGTGAGTGCCGAAACCCCCAGCGCTCTTCATGCCACGGAAAATCTGTTTCCTTGCAGGGGAGACATCCCCGCTCATGGCCGCCGCAGATAGAGAGCTCTGGAGGGAAGCGTGGAGTAGCGACGACGTGGGCAGCGCGGCAGATTTCTCATGCCACTGTGGCACAGCCGTGACCTGGAGATTTCTTCCTCCCTCTGGCATAATTCAGTCTAGCACCCGGTGCCTCCAGCTAAACACCCTGGCCCGGCCCTGGCATGTGCCCAGCAGACACCCACATCAAAGCCACCGCGGCTTGCCTGGCCCCTCGCCAGCAGCTACCTCTAGACAGCTTGTGCAAACCTGGAGGGAGATGACTGCGGAGCATCCAGCCCTCAGCAGCTCCCGCCTGCTGTGGGGCAGCCGGGGCTTGCCTTGGGTGTGTGCTGGGAGCCACAGCTGGGTGGGCGACCCTGAACTGGGATCGTGGTGGGGGTGCCTGTGAAACATCTGTCCCAGTGAGGCTGGGTAGCTGCAGACTGGCACTGGCTGATTTCATCTGCTTTGTCCCCACTTCCCTGTGCTGGTGGTCATTGCCTCCATGCCCCTCTGAGCCTTGGCAGAGGGGGATGAAATCTCTCTGGCAGGTGAATGTGCTGGAGAGAGGCTGGTGGAGCGCAGCACAAGAACCTTGCTGACTGGAAAAGCAGGAATAACCACCCAGACGCAACTGGTGTGGGGGGGCTGTGGTGCTGCAGGGAGCTGGCAGCTGAGCTGCCTGATGCTGGGTGATGCTCTGGGGCAGGTGGCCTTTGCTTCCCAGGGTCACACACTGTGGTTCACACGTGGGTTGTCACCAGCAGGAAGGCAAGGGGAGGGCTTGGGTGGCAGAGATGAGCCCAGCGCTCTTAGCTGAGCCTTTTTCTCCTGGGCTTTTGGGTGCAGCTCAGCATCCTCACAGCCTGGATGTTTGCCTGTTGAGGGGCTGTACTTGATCGTTTTTCCCTCATGAGTGTGGGTGTTGGAAAGAGCATTGGGAACTGGGCTCTAACTGGTCCGTGGTATGAGTTTAGGATAGCATTCAAAATGCTTCCAGCCTGGTCCAGCATGGCTGGCAGTGGGCAGAGGTGCTGGTCTTGGTTGGTTTTGGAGTTGTCTGGATGAAATTCATACCCAGAGCAGAGGAACTCTTCTTGGGGGTGCAGAAAGCTCCTGGTGCATGAGTGACATGGTGGGAGCAGAAGGGCTGAAGCCTGCCAGAGCTGGTATCTGGAGAACTCTGCTGTGCCTGGCCCTGGCTGCCCTGCGTGCAGAGACTCGTGTGGTTGGGTGCTGGAGCACAACCCACGCAGCTGTGACCTGCTGGACACACTGAGGGCAGCAGAAGACCCTTCTGGGCTGCAGCAGAGTCTGTGTCACATTCTTTTCTGTGCAAAAGGAAACAGAGGAGTGGGAGAGGCTGCCTGTGGTGAGCTGCTGGCTGCTGCATCCCTCAAGGAGCCTGGGCTGCAGGGAGCCCTGCTGCTGTGCTGTGGCTGCAGCCAGCCTGCTGCCTCAGGGATGCTGAGGCAAGGAACTGTAAGGGGTCCTGCCCTTGGTGTTGTCAGTTCACAGCAGTCTGTGGAAACACCAGTGCAACCTTCATACTGAACTGTGAGCAACAAGGATCCTATGGGATGCAGGGAAGATGGCAGGGGCTCAGTCTAACACCTTGTGCTGTGCCTGGCTGCTCTCCAGAGTCTGTTTAGAGGCTAGGTGAGGGGTAGGGTGGTAGGTGCTGCATACTGGGCTGAACCTTGGTCCAGTCACTCGCTCCCTGTGCTCCTTGTGCTCCCTGTCCTTTTTGGTGCTGCAATGCTGGCAAGTTGCTGTCTTGTAAACAGCTCCTGTACATGTGTGTGCTGTGCCTGGCCCAGCAGGGACCTGCCTAAAGGGCTGTGTGAACCCTGATACAGCATTTGGAGGGAAATTAGGGGCTCCACCGATACCTGGTGAGGCTCTCTGGTGGAGAAGGGCACAGGAAAGCTCTCCTACAAGCCTGTCTTAGCTCTGTTGCTCATTTCTTTTTGCTTTTCATCCCTTGCCTGCCATTTGGGAGCCTGATACCAGCAGCCTTACAGCTGCCTAACACATTGTGATGGTTGTGTTGCAGCAGGTGCCTCTAAGGAGCCCTGCACTGAGGCTGCTGAGGTGTGCACCCCTCCACACCCCCTGAGCTGATTGCTTCTGACACAGTCCTGCTCAGACCAAGGCTGAGCCCCGACCCTTCCTGTCTGATGTTGGAGCAGAAGCCCCAAAGGGTGAAATGCAGCTGCTGGAGGAGGCAGCAGGAACTGTGGGTTGGGGGTCTTGGAGGTGAAGCTGTTTGCAAACAGCTCCTGGGTGCAGTGGCAGTTTTTACACCGTGTGACTTCTCCATGTGCACAGGCATCCCCAAGGCTGAAGGGAACTTTGACTCTGGCAAGGATAGAAATGAAACGTGGATAACATCGCTAGGCTAGCGTTGCTAGAGGAATTAAGAACCAAGCAACTGCATCCATAGGAACCTCAGTTCCTCCCTTATCCCCTTGCACATCGAAGTTAATTGCATTTCCAACTGACACATCAAGCTGTCCTGCCACAGTCATCTGTGGCAAAGTCAGTGCATCGTGGTTGCTCTGGGATATAAACCTCACCTCTGGTGTCTTGCTCTCTTGGGGGATAATGTCTTTCCCAGGGCTGTTTGTGGTATGGTCAGGTCTTAGGAGCCCAGGGCTCAAGCTGAGTTGTCTTGTCAGGTCTTTACGGGTATCTCTTGAAGGTGAGACTTGTCAGGCTTAAGCAATGGATGAAATTTTTTTAATGGGTGTTCAGCAGCCACTGTGGAGATGCTTAAGGGCATAAATTTTTTAAGAGCATAATGGATGTTAAGCTCTCAAAAATAAATCCTAAGTCTCTCTAGCCTGTGTTTCCCAAGGTATTGGCGGCTAGCTTAAAATGAGAGAGCAAGCAAAATGAAATAAAAGGCTTTTAGATGGTGCAGATCACCAGTGTGGAGCTTCTGCTTTCTTTGTGTGCCTGAGTTAGCACTTTGGGATGCTGAGGATCAGGTCAGGGAGGTCTTAATCCCTGGTCAGTGCTTTGGGGACTCAGACTGGAAAGCAGAGTTAAAGGATTTTCCCCACAGCAGGAAGATTGGTAGTGCAGAGTGGGCAATGCTGGGTGCTAAACCCTCTGGCCCAGAGGACTTAGTGATGGCAACCAGAAAGTCTGGTCCAAAACTGCATGGAAGTTCTCTTGACAAAGCAGAGCCAGCAAAGTCTGGGTGTGGGAGATGGGCTGGTGATGGCTTCCTCCTTTGAGCAAGAGGCAGGAAGGTCTGGACAGAGCAGCTCTGCACAAACAATTCCAGGGAGATGACAATGGAGCTGTGAAGTGCCAGGGCTTCCTCTTCCACCCTGCCCAGATGAGCTTTCCCCATGGAAGTGACAGCCCTGTGCAGGGGTTTCACCTGGTCCTTGTTGCACCAGGAGGTGGGACAGCAGGAAGGAGATGCTCCCTGCAGAGCTGGGAAATGGAGAGGAACTGGCTTCATCCTTCCCCAGCCACTGTTACCCCCAGGCTGGGAATCAGAGCCACTCGTTCTGTCTCTCCAGCCTCAGTGATGGGAAGGAGGTGGCAGAACGCTGTGCATGGGCAGCACTGCTGAGGGTGCCAGGAAGCGACAGCCCAGATCTTGTTTGATGTTGTTTTCTTCTCCCACCACTGGAGAAGGGAGGACTGCAGCTCCAGGAGCATGGAGCTCATGCTTTCTCCTCCTGCCCAGAGGAGCTGGCTCAGAAAAAGTGGGAGCAGCCCTGATCCCATGCACTACCCTGGGAGGTGGCATGAATGCTGGCATCCTGCAGTGCTGCACCTTTGTGTTGTTCATGCCAGCTTCCCTCTCAAATCTGGTTGGAAACATTCCTGCATTCCCCATGAGGTCAGCTCTGCTGTGGCTCTGCTCGCTGAGGTCAGCTTGTACCTGCTGAAGGCTTGGCCCCATTTTATAGAGCTTTTCCATGAGGTGTGCCCTGGGAATGCCCTCCCCTGGGCTGTGGTAACAGTGCTTGGAGATGAACAGTGCAGGTGCCTTCAGGAGGCTGAGGAAGTTAAGGCGCTGGGTGATTTGCACCTGGAGTTTCTGTTCCTTTTTGCTCCTTGCTGGGGTTTAGAGGTAGGTGTTGACCCACTCTGAGGTGACAGGTTCAGAAACATCAGGTTGTGAGTGCCTTGGTGGCAGGAAGAAGTAAGAAAAATAGAAGATTTGGAAATGACCAGGGAAAACTATTACTCGAAGTATGGGTAGATGCAGAAATATTACCTGCTGCTTTTCTACTTTAGCCTAACCCTGTTCCTCAGTTCTGGTAGTGATTGGTGTGTAATAATGGGAATAGGAAAAATATGTATTTCTGATGTGGACTGGGTCTGCTCAAAGGGCTGTTTATGAAGTTGGACTGCCTTCCTTCCTCTGGATTCTCTGTCCCATCACAGCTAAGCCAAAGGACTAAAAGCTCTATCTTCTCCTCTTCTCTGACAGCTGTGAAGATCAGGGCTCTGTCTGCTTGAAAACACAAGGTGTGTCTGCACCAAGAGCCTCTGGCAGAAGCCTGGCATGCGATGTTCCTCCTTGCTCCATTTTGCACATTCAAATTTTCTTTCCTGCATCTCCAGCCCTCTCCAAGCACCGCTCACCCCTGCTCAGGCTGGGAGAGCGTTTCTGGCTGATTGCTGCAGGAGTGATTGGAGGTGGGAGAACACCCTCCTACCCAGCACGAGTTTGCAAGTTCTCTGGGCTCCCAGCTGCTCTGGCTGCTGCTGCTGCCTCTTGGGGGAGGACAGGAGGGACTGAGCAGGGGGTCTCTTCTCCTTGGCACAGCTGCACCGGGGCTCTCTGTGGCTCCCAGGAACCAGGCATGGCAGCTCTTCCCCAGATGGAGGATGGGACCCTGGGGGTTATTACCGTCTGCTGCTTTGCTGCCCCAAAAAAGCCTGAAGGCTGTTTAGTGCTGCTGTTCTGCTGTTATGTATTGAATTGCACCAAACTCTATGCTCCCCTCTGTTATCCCTGAAGATGGATGCAGATGACTCCCCTCCTGACATGTGCGTGATCTGTGTGCGCTTGGCTCTCCTCTCTTCCTGGGCAGCTGGCAGGTTATTTTTGGTTCTGGAGCGGCCCAGATCTGGTTTCTGCTGGGGTGAGTCCCTGCCCAGTGCACCTCTTGCATCCCCCAGGCCTGTGGGAGCTGAGGAGCAGTTTTCCCTTGCCCACATGTCAGCTGGAGCCGGCAGGGATGCTCCAGTAGTCCCCTGCTAAAGGGCTCGTCTGGCATTTCTGTGGAATGGTGAGAGAAGGGAACATTGGCCAGGTCTGTGGGGACTCACCTGGATGTGGCAGCCCAGGAAACCTGATCTGTGGGCCTCTTTGGGAGGAAAGGGATGGGCAGGAGCAGCTGGTGCTCTCTCAGGGCTTGGAAATCCAAGCCAACACCTCGTCACGTGCATCCCTCTTGGCTCACAGGCTGGAGGAACAGCATCCCCCTTCCCCTGGCTCCTGGCCTCCTGCCAGCGTCCTGCAGGGAAAGCCCCTTTAGAAGGGCATTGTGGGGGCTGAAGGGTTTTCTGGGGACAGCCCTGGGGAGATGCTGGGGACCTCCTGCCCTGTCTCTCCTTGGGAAGGCCTCACTTGCAAGGCTGTTCCTTCTCTTAAGCTCCCCTACAACTTCAGCACTTAAAATCAAGGTTTGTCCCAGCAATCCTGGAGCAGGGCTTTATTCCACTGCAACAGGGCGCTGCTCAAAGCATCCTCTCCACATCTGCATGGTGGGACTTTCAGGGGTCTCTGCTTACCTGGAGGGGGGCAGAGGGTAAATGCAATCAAAGAAATGTTTTTCACATGTTAGACGCAGGTTGAATATTTGCTGGGCACCGTGGGCTGTGAGGGAAAGTGAGGCTGCTTGTTTCTCTGTGCCCAGCTGTCTCTGTAGGCTGGTGGAGCTGAGCACCTTACTGGATGTGAACATCTTGGTGGAACTGAGCCTGCAGGAGGTATTTTGAGAACAGGTATCCACAGTGGATGTGTGTCCCCAACTGCTTTGCTGGCACTTTGTACAGAAATCATTATTCAAGGCTTTTAGTAGGCTGGTGTCCTGTTTATTCCAGTATTTGATCCTATGCTCTGTGTGCCCACAGTGGAGGTGGGGTAAGAGCCCCTCCCCTGGCAGTGCTGGCTGCCATGGCTAAAGACACTGCATCCAAACAGTGCTGAGGAGAGTGGGACTAAAATCATGGTGCATATTCCTGCAAGGTGGTGGCTGGCACAGGTGGGCTGCCAGGGATTCTGCAGGTCAACCTGGATGTCAGAGCTGCCCTGATGTATCCTGGGCATCAGGACAGGCTGCAGCACTCCCTGTCCAGTGCTTCCCATCCTCAATGGCACAGCTTTTTCTCACTGAAAACTGTGTCCTTTTCTCTGGGGAGGGAGCATCAACACATCCTCCCACGCTCCTGCTCATCCCCTTCCAACAAAATGCTGCTCTGACGTTTCTCTCTGCTCCTGGCAGGAAGTGAAGCTGTTTCCAGTCCCTGACTGGGGCTTGTGGTATAAGCACACAGGTCTAGGCTCTTGTGCTCTGAGCATCCTTGTTTTCTGCTCTGTGCTGGGTTTCTGACTCACCCCCCAGGACCTGAGAGCCTGGCTCCTAACTCTGCAAGACTGGCTCCTGCCAGCTCTTCTGTGGGAGAGCTCATCTCCCCATGAGCTGAGGGTCTCATGCTACCGAAAACAGAACCAAATCAACTGTGAATAGGCTTTAACTTACTATTCAGGAACACAATAGAAAATCAAAGAGATGCTACATCTCCTTTGACTGTCTGTGTGCCTGGTTTCCTTTGTTGCAGGTGACTGAAGGAAAGAAAAAAGGTTTGTTATGAAAGCACCAAGTCCAAACTGCCCTGCTCTGGCAATCTGGAAACCAGGAGGCGTAGAGATGCTGGCTTGTGTGGACCAGGGCTGCTGTGGGTAGGAGCAACACAAGGCTGAGGCTGATGGCTCTGTTGCCCCAGGCTGGCTCTGCAGGGTGCAAAGAGCACCTGAGCTCTGCATAGCACAGCAGGTTTGGTGTGGGAGGCTTTGTCCAGCCTTCATCCCTGCCCAAGCCCTTGCAGAGGCCAAGCTGCCTCCTTGTGCCTCCTGCTTTTTGGCTGTACAACATGGAGCGCATCTTCTGCCCCTGTGCTGCTGGTTCTGTGATCCATTTCTTCCTTGGTCTGGCTACTCTGTTGGTGGGCACAGCCTTTGGCAAAAATCAACTAGACCAAAAGCGAAATTCAAATGCAAAATATTTGTTGTGAGGAATCCTAGGGCAGTTCTGTGTCACCAAGATGTCTCATGGGATGTGTGGTACGGCCACAAAGCTCCTGTCAGGGGTGTGGTGCTGAGCAGGAAGAAGGTAAGGGGTCCTTCCTACAGAGATTATTCCAAGAACGCTGCTTTCAGGGTGGGCTTGTTGGCAGGGGGCCGAGTCCCAGCCCTGAGTGCTCCACATCCAAACCCCCTTCTCATCTCTGGCTTAGCTGGTGCATAAGCCATGGACAGCCAAACAGAAAGTTCCCAAAGTTCCCTGCTGCACCGGGCTGGGGAGGGGAGGCAGCAGTGTGGTCGCATCCCCTGCGAGTGCCGGAGTCATCGGGCCCCACGCGAGCTCCTGCCAGCCCCGGGTGTGGGTGCGGGCAGCAGCCTTGTGGTTAGGCAGCGCATTGGACCTGAATGCGATGTGAACTCAGGCTTCCCTTTTGAAGTTTGACACCCGGGATTTTCCCCACCCACCAGAAGGACTGAAGACAAAAAAGAGCAGAAAAGAAAAAGGGGGTGGAGGGGGGAAACCCTTTTTAAACTTCTGGTGAGGGCATGTCAAGGAGGCTGAAGCTGAAGGGGCTGTGGGGGAGGGCTTGGTGCGTGTCTATCTGGCCGGCCAGCTCTGACTCACCAACATGTGCAGGTCAGCCGGGCTTCGGGTTGAGCCTCGCTCGCCCGGCAGTGCCGAGAGGGGTTTGCAGAGGCAGGAGGGAAGCAGAAGCAAGTGAAGAGCTGTTGCATCTTGGCAGTGTGTGATGGCCCTGAACTGTGTCCCCTCTCTTGGCCCGTGAAGTCATCCCCCTTTCCAGCTGCATCCCAGCCTTGGAGGAATCAAGTAGGGTCCATCCAGCATTGGAGGAATCAAGAGAGCTGGGATTTGGCCCCACTGATGTAAGGATTGCAGGATTAGGCTGCCTTAAACAACAAAGGCCTTGCTCTGCCTGTCAGACAGATACCCCAGGGGCAGACTGGAAGGGTGTGGAGTGGAGGCTCCTCTTTGCAGAGGTAGGATGGGAATGTTTTCTGGTCCTGCCTGTTTGGTTTAACACTCCCAGCTGGGGCTTGGATGATCCAAAAGGGAGCTTGATCTGAGATGCAAGGCTACGATTTATTTTTATTTAAAACTTCTAAAGCCTGAAGCTGCAAAGCTGTGACTTGGGCAGAGATTCACCTGATAGACTCGATCTGCCAGGGATGGAGTTGTGGACAAAGGCTGGGTATGATGCCTGTTTGTGGAAGGTTGTGCTGGTGCAGCTCCAAATGAGACCTACAAAAGCAGCATCAGGATCCCACCCCATCCCTCATCTCCACCCAGCTGTATGCCTCAGCTTTTGGTTTGAAGTCAAAGCTTCAGGAGGTTGAACGTGGCTGTCTTTGGCATCCCCAAACCCAAGCTTGACTCACATGGCGTGTGCTCATCTCTCTGAAGAGAAATGGATGTTTTGTGAGTCTGAGTGTGACCAGATGGGTCCTGGAGGATCTGCTGGACCTCGCTGGAGCCCTGAGCAATGCCTGCACCTGTGCAAAGTAACACTCGGTCCAGCTTGTACTTCAGCACCATATAAAGAGACAAGTGAAATTCCAGTCCCCAGCACCATCCTTTACCTCATCCTGTGCAGTGGGAGGGGAAGGTGCTCTTTCCAGAGCTGCTTTCACCAGGAATAACCCCATGCCAGCAGCAAGTGGAAGAGGAGGTTTATGACCAGATGGTGTGACATGTCCCAGTGGGAACTTGCAGCAGCTCAGAGCAGCCACCCTTCCTGTGACTGCCCCATAAGTTTAAACTCAGAGACATTTCATGGGAAATACTTCCTAGAGCAAGGAGCTGCTGATGTATTCTATGCCTCAGAAGGACAAATAGCTGGGGTGTTGCCCATGACAATGGTGTCAGGACCATGCCAAGCTTTGTATGAGGTCTCTACTTGATGAGGTGAACTCACCCATCCATGGCAGGAGGAGAAGGGCTTTGTAGTCTTGAGGCAGCTGGGGCTTGACTGTACTGTCACCCTAAAAACTTGGGTTCCATCTTCTTCCCTTCTTCTTGGCCCTCTTGTTGCAGACTATGGGGTTTAGCCTTATGATTTTAGCCCCCCAAATGTCAGTCTGCTTCTCAGGGAACTTGCAACCTGCTGCACAGCAGAACAACTGCCTGGCTCTGCCTGAAGGTGTTCTGCCCTTGGCGCCACAGCCATGCCAGATGCTGGAGTCTGGAGAGCAGCACTGAAATCACTGTTTCAGCTGGAGCTGCTTGCTCCTACCCTCGTGGGAGGGATGCCATGTACCAGTTGCTGGCTGCACGAGCCATGTGAGCAGAGCCAGAGGAGAGAGCTGGGGTGCCTCTAAGGAGAACAGTAATTCCCCTCTCTCAGTTCTGGGTCTGTGAACCACACAGTCAGGGAGGGAGGTGGCCATTCCACCAAAAGGTTAAAATAAATGTGCCAGGATCCTGCTGCCTTTTGTAGCTGGGGTAGGGGAGGGAGGAAGCTGTTTGTGCAGTTGTTCATAAAAATCAAATGTGAAAGGAGTGGAAATGCTGCAGCACAGCAGAGGGCATCTTGGAGGGGAACCTGTGTGCCACCTGCATGAGGTCCATCAGCCTCCTCCTGGTTCAAATGCTGACCTCAGCACTGCTGAGACACAGGGAATGGTGTCCCTTGAAACCCTCTCCCCACACAGTGTGGCGGAGGGTTTGCAGCAAAACCGAAAAATGCCTCGTCCTAGAACTGTGCCTTCTGCCAACTTCTCTTATCAGAGCCTGTGCGTTCGCCTAAAGCCAGTCGCTGTAGGGCTGGGGAACAGCCTGCTCTTACACTGCTCGCTTGCCTGCAGCCTGTTTGCATTCATGATTGCATCCGTGCATTAAAGTGCTTTGAGCTCCTCGTTACCAAAGTGCAGAGTCTGAGTTTTAACGAGCCACCCGTGGGAGCTGGGACTGGGAGAGACGAGCCGCCGTCCTGCTGAACCGCGGCAGAGCTTGACAACAGGCACCGCTGCCTGGAAACGGTGGGCAAAGGCTTTATTGACCACTGGAGGTCACTTTTTCAATAATGCAGTACAATCCAACTTTATTTTGTCAGTACCTTTCATGCAGGCTGCTTCCGAGCTGCTCAGCAGATCCACTGCAAACGCAGGGAGAGGAAAGACTTGTGGAGCTGGGGAGGTGGAGGCTGCTCAGCAGCACAGGGTGCAGAAAAGGCTCTTGTGCCTCAGCAAAGAGCCAGAGGAGGAGGAGGAGAACAGAAAATGAAGCAGCCTGAATGCTGCTTCCCTGAGCTGTAGATGCACCTTCAGGCTCTTCATAAGTGAAGGAGTGTGTGTGGTGCTGGGGGGCTGGAGGAAGGGTGGGCACTGCAGAAGGGTGCTGGGGGGTCCAGGTCAGTGCAGGTGGGGCTGGGTGCTGTGCAGGGAAGGTCATCCAGCATTTCTCAGCTCAAGACAGGCAGTTGTTGGGAAATAAAGGCCCTACAGCAGCGTGGTCAGGAATCCAGCTTGCTGCAGCTGTTTGCTCTCCTAGAGTGAAGGAGCTTCAGAAACCCTGTGATTTCAGCTTACAAAAGAGGCTGGACGTGGGCAGGCTCAGGCCAATTCTGAGCCAGAAATTGTGCCTGAATCATGTTCCTTTGCTCCCTGTGTGGTGCTGAGCTGTTCCTGGGAGGTGATTGGGATGTCCTGTCTGCACTGCCTGCCTGCTCCAGGTATTGAGGGGACATTTCTGTCCAGGCTGAAACCCCACAGGGGTTTGATCAGGCACCTGCTCCCAGCCCTGAATGCTGTTGTTGGACAGGAAGAGCTATGGAGCACTGTGAGAGACTGCCTTTGGTCACCCCAAAATCCCATGCAGGAGTGAGAAAGGAGATCCTGGGACTGATGCTGGCAGCTGCTGCTTTTCTGAAAGCACTGGGAGGGTCTCTTGTACTGGAAGGAGCAGATCCATGAACACGGAAAGGGTTGGAGGCTGGGGGTGGAAAACCCAGCCAAAAGCCTTTCTAAGGAGTCATATTTCTTTCAGCCATGTAGAAAGTAGCTTGGGAAGCTGGTTGTGCCAGATCTGCCATGTGGGAAACACTTTTCCCTGCTGCTCTTTGGTGCTCAGGCTCACTCAAGGCCAGGAGTGACCAGAGGTGGCCTGGAGGGGCTTTGTGTCCAGGCTGCAGACCCCTGGGACTGACAACAGGGTTGCCTCTTATGATGATGCTTGCTCAATTTGCCACCCCCTGACTCTTTATTCTGGATTAGCTGGTTTAGATGTTTCCATCATCACCAAAATGAGCAGATCTGGGGATTTTGGCCAACTTGATGTTATTTCTCTTTGAGAGGTGGGAAAGGAGTAACTGTTTTCCATATTTGTTTCTTCTACAGCTCAGGTAGGGAGGGACTGGGTTTGTATGGAAATGTCAGTGTTGTGCTTGGAGACCCTGGGTCTGGGCTGGGAACTGGTGCTGTTGCTCTCCCCAAATTGCTGCAGGACCCAGACACATGCAAAGACTGTGAGCATTTAACCACCACAGCAGATGGGACTCAAGACACGTCAGAGCAAATATTTAAAGATCCATTTTTATAAAGCCACTTTTTGGCCTATAAACCACCATCCCCACAGTTCCCAGTGCTCATTGCTGTGAACTCCACTGCTCACTGCTTCTTAGTCCCACTGCCAGCTGGCAGGACCCAGAAATGTGCTGTCTTGGTTTAGCACTGGATTTTTCTCCTTTCCCCTAAACCCAGGATTTTATTTTATTTGTTTGTTTGTTTTATTTATGGAAGGGATTTTCCTGCTCTTGGCACAGTGGAACAGGAAGTGATTGCTCTAATGAGGGAGGGTGTATCTTGCTTGCTGCCCAGCCCCATCCCTCTCTCCTTGTTTGTGCTACAGTTTTTACTGTCTTGGCTGTTGCTGAAGCAGCACATGGTGAATCTCTTGTGCTGGAGGCAGGAGCACTCCTTCCTGAGCTGTTTCCCTGCCCCTGTTCTAGGACATTTTAGAAGATGGGGACAGGGTAATGTTGTTGGAGGGGAGCTCTGGGTCTCCCTTTTCTACTCTGTTAGCACCTTTTGGGATTTCTGGGATCAGACAGACTCCAAGGCTCAGTGACATGCAGCCAGATACAAGTGGATGTCTTCCTGCTGCCTCAAATTTGTTTTCCTAAAGGCTGAACTGAGGACCATGTCTCCAGAGGGTGGCAAGACTGGGACCTTTTGTCCCCTTCTACTCCAGAATACATCAGGGACAGGTGCCAGGTTCCCAGAAATGATCCCTGACTTATTTACACAGTGTGGAACACTTTCCACTTTGCTCTTCCCTTTACTGCTTTGTCTTTTAGCCTGGGCCCTGTGGAGCCAAGAACTGACATGGCTGCTAACATGGGCAGCTCTGCTTCTGAATGAGCAAAAGAAAAATAAATAGCATCTCAAATTGCAGCTTGTGTGCTATGGGCCAGGTTCCTGCTCTCTTTCCAGCCCTGCAACTTGGGGTAGTTACTTCTGACTTGCTTCTGCTGTGAAAGTAAGATGGTAACTGAGCCCAGGGACATTTTGGGATAGAACCAATTTAATCTCCCAGTGCTTCCATTTCTGCCTTGTATTAAAAGCTGCTCAAACTCTCCTAGGAGAGCTGCTAACATAACTCGCTGATGTCTCTGCAGTGCTTGGAGATCCTCAGATGTGAGTGGTTAATGGTTGGACTTGATGATCTTACAGGTCTTTTCCAACCTAAACGATTCTATGATTCTATGGTTACAGAGGCTTTTAATAGCACTTAACTCCTCTGGAACGAAGTCCAAAGCAAGGGGAAATTCACAGCTGATAAGAAAAGCCATGTTGGTGCACTGGGTTAAACCCAGCATTGTGCCCTCTAATTATTCAGCAGTGGCCTGGGCTTCTGGAGTAACAGGGGAAGACAGGATGGTTGTGCTCGGCTGGAGGGAGCCAGGGCTTGATTTAGTGCCTGTTGAGATCAAGGGGCCTTTGATTTCAATGGGTATTGAATCAGGCACTGCAATATCAAATAGGCTAATCAGATAATAACTTCAGATCGTCTGACATAGATTCCTGTCCCTGAGTTGGGGCAGGCAGAGTAAATTGGGCAGCCAGCTGGACAAGGCTGTGAGCTGTGGGCTGACAGCCTGTCCCTAATGAACAGGATGTCCAGTAAGGGACTGGTGGCAAAGATGGTCTGGTACTGGGTATGGGACATGGGTCAGGCATCGTCCCTCCAGGCCAGAGGTCCAGCACGGGGCTGTGCCCCTCTCCCACCTTATTCCTGTGTGGGAGTTAATGCAGAAGTGGCATGCAGGATAATGGCTACAGAAGCTAAAGAGGGAGAGGAATTTGGGGTGATCTTGCATTGTTAAGCCCACATTTCCAGGCTTTTGCATGCTTCCTGCAAGAAAGGATTTCTTTTTTTTGCAGTCCTTGGTGTATCAAGCAGGCACCTGGAATCGTTTCTGCTCTAAGTGGAGAAATTGGGCACAGGAAGAGGCAGGATGTAATGGGAGGCTGATGTTTGTGGTGGGTTGACCCTGTCTGGCTGCCAGGTTTCCACTAAAGCCACTCTGTCACTCCCACCCTCACCTAGACAGCATGGAGAAAATACAACTTAAGGCTCATGGAGTGAGATAAAGGCAGGGAGAGGTCACTCACCAGTTACTGTCATGGGTAAAACAGACTCGACTTGGGGAAATTAGCTTAATTTATCACCAGTTAAATCAAGGTAGGAGATTGAGAAATGAAAACTAAATCTTAAAGCACTTTCCCCCCACACCTCCCTTTTTCCTGGCTTAACTTCACTCCCAAATTATTTACCTCTTCCCCCCAGCAGTGTAGAGGGACAGGGAAGGGGACTGCAGTCAGTGCATCACAAGCTGTCACTGTCTGTTTCCTCCTCAGAGGAAGGACTCCTTACACTCTTCCCCTGCTCAGGTGTGGGGTCCTCCCACAGGAGACAGCTCTCCATGAACTCCTCCAATGCAAGTCCACCCCTTGGGGCTGCAGTTCTGAATGAACTGCTGCATTGTGGGTCCCTTCCATGGGGTCACAAGTCCTGCCATCAAATCTGTTCCCACATAGGCTCCTCTCTCCATGGAGCTGCAGGTCCTGCCAGGAGTTTGCTCCAGCATGGACTTCCCATGAGGTCACAGCCTCCCTCAGGCATCCCACTGCTCTGGCATGGGGCTCTCCAAGTGCTGCAGGTGGATCTCTGAACCCCTGTGGACCTTCATGAGTTGCAGAGGCACAGCTGCCTCATCATGGTGTGCACCACAGGCTGCAGGGGAATCTCAGCTCTGGTGTCTGGAGCATCTCCTCCTGCTCCTTCACTGACCTTGGGGTCTGCAGAGCTGTTTCTCTCACGTATTCTCATTCTTCTCTTTGGCAGCAGTTGCTCTGGGTGTTTTGTTGGATTTTTTCTCCCCATTTCTGGTATGTTATCCCAGAGGCACTGCTTTGTGGGGCTGTCTAGGAGCTGTCTGGCACTGGCTTTGTTGGAGATAAGTGAAGATTCCAGCAGCTTCTCAGAGAAGCCACCCCTCACCATGCAAACCCAGTACAGTGCTCCTCAGGGATGTTAAATCTCCAGGTTTGTGGGGTGGTTGTCCTGAGACTTGAGCTTTTTTATGCTGCATCTGCCTATGCTGGCAGGAAACCTGTTCTGTAGCATGGGCAGTGATCCCTTTCCCAGGATGCCCGGGGAATTGTGCCTTGCTCTTGCAGGAACATGAGATGTTTGCAACATCCCTGATCTCTCCTGTGCTGCACCTATGGCTCCTTCACTGGGGTTCTTGGTTGTTTTTCATTTGGCAGGTCCTGGGGAGGTGTGTGGTGGGGAACAGGACAGGGGTGAGGTACTCTGGGTGTGGGGTAATTGCAGCATCATCTCTGCTACCAGTGCACAGCTGCTCTGCTGGGAGAGGGGTGGCTACTGTGATGTGGTCAGCTCAGAAACAGCCCCTCCAGCTGTCACCTGAAGCCTGGGGTCTCACCTCGCTTCTGGCCTTGTAGATGAAAGGCTTTGGATGTGCTGCTTTGCAGGCATTGGAGCCTGCAAAGCCCAATCCCTCTGGCTTTGTCTAGCAGTTTGGTTTTAAATTACAAGGTCTCATTCTGACGCTTGTTCTGTTTCCCTGTGGTTGGGGGAAAAAAAAAAAAACCCTGTAGTGTCCCACTCTGTGTGTGTTATGTGATGTCTAAGCCGAGTTTGAGCCCCAGCCCATCCCACGATTGCTCTCTGTGGCTGCAGGAATGTTATCTCTGAGGTCTGCACCTGCCCTGATAGACTTGGCTGGAAGTGGGTCAGTAGGTTTAAAAGTTCTGGGAAGATATGTTGTGATCGTATCAGCGTCACACCATAAAAGAAACAGGCTTGAAGTCAAATTCAAGGCAACAATGAAAACTTGGAGAGGAACGGAGAGAAGAGGCAGCGGATCAGCAGATGCAGAAATCCCTCTGGGTCCTATCAAGTGTTTTGCCAGTGTTAAATGCTGAGTAAAATATAGTGTCTGAGAGATCAGATCACTGGGTATTCCCTCCGGATGGGGAGATCCCGGGTTGAATATCTCTTTGGTGAATCATCTTCTGGAGCTGTCGGAGCGGAGATCTGGCATGGGGTTATCGCTGGGTCCGACTGCCTGCTGGAGGTGACGTTGCTTCCAGGCTATTTGGGCAATCCTACTTGAAGAAGACACATAAATAGCATCATCCTGCTCTCTGACACTAAAGCTCTGTTTCCTGAATGCTTGGATTCAGCAACAGCAAACAAAACCCTTCTGGGATGGCCTGAGAGGGCATTTCCAGGGGAAGGGGCAACAGGAGGAGTTTTGGCAGAAGCGTGCTCTGCTGCCTTTGTCTCCAGTAAGGCTTGAGGAAGGACAGCCCACAAAACTTCTTTAACAGAAACATCTTGGCAATTTGCAAGACCCATTGAAGGGCTCTTCCAGGTTTTCAGCAGCTTCTGGCTGTTTTGCTAGACCTTCCTGTGTGAGCTGAGAGGTGGGTTACTGGCAGAGAGATCAATACAGAGGAAAGAAGCAATTGCTAAATGACCTTCATGAAAGATGCTGAAGGGCCTGTGTGGCACAAGGAGGTATCAGCCCAATGTGAGAGGAATCATATAAGGAAAGCCTGTGAAAGAGATGGTCCAGTTAGATTTTTGATTTTTTATTTTAATCCCTCACTGTGACTCTTACAGAGGGGAGTTTGGATGTGAAAAGACTATTTTATGTTGCATGAAGAACATGGTGGGAGGGAGAGGACTGTGCAGCCTTCATGGTGCTGTGGAGATGAGTTGTCTTCTTCAAGTCTGGTCTGGGGACAGACTGCTGTGAGAAAGAGTTACCTACTGCCTTTCTCCCTTATTTTGGGGAGCCAGGTATCAGCTGTAGCTGATCTGGGGGGCTGCTTGTCTACATTTTTCATCTGTTATCCTTTGAGAGAGTCCATGTGGACAGCATGAGAGTTGCAGATACTCCATTTGAAAAGCTGTAGAATTACTGGGAGAGGGAGTGGGTTTAAATTGTATCTCCTGCAATAAATCAGCACAAACTGGGTCTCCCTGTCCCCATGGGGGCATGTGTTTGAGGGAGAATCTCAACCACCCTTTGCTTTACTAGTCCCTGCTCAGATCTGCCCAGCCTTGCACTAGGACAGCTGCTTTTTAAACACCAGGAGTGTTGTCTGAAGCAGTCAGCAACGCTGGGCTCGCCTGTGCTGGGCTGCTCTGCGACTTCACTGCTCTGAGCACAGACAGCAAGCTGTTCTTGAGCGTGGGCTACCGGTGCTGCCAGGAAAGCTATTCTCATTCAGGAGAGAGAAATGAGCTGTGCAAAAAGAAGGCACGTCTTGTATCGATAGGCATCACCTGCCAGTTCAACCAGTACGTGATGGTACTGCTCCATGGAGCTGGCTCAGGAGGTTTGAGGGGGATGTGTTGGATGTGGGCAACCCTTTGGGCTGTACAGGTATCGATAAAGGATCCTCCTGGCTCCTGTGGTTAAATTGATATGGCTGGCATTGGGTGGGATTCTGCAGGGATTCCTTGCAACAGGGACAGAGTGACACACTATGATGTGACACAGTGCAGGACGAAGTCCCTTGAGTGTCTTGTGGGTGTCAAAAGCAGTGTCCCACTGCTGCTCCCAAGGCATTTTCACCCCTTCTGGCCCAGAAAGAACATGGGCGTAGAAATGCCGTGGGCTGCTTTTTGGGCTTCTGTAGTCCCTTTAACATTTTTCCTTGTGTAGTGTTTGAAGCTTGCTGAGGATGCTGCCTTCATGCTGCACAAGGAAGGTTTTATTTCAGCCCTTTGCTTGCATCTTTTGGGAGGAAACTGCTGGGAGTTTTAAAAGAAATGTTGACACAATCCTTCCTTTTGGATAATTTCAGCTCCTGGTGGAGGTGTCTGTGTGTCGAGCAGAGTCCTCGAAGAGTTGGGTGGAGGGTGCTGGAGCCACTCCACGCTGTAGCCCCAGGGCTCTGATTTTGGGCAGAGCCAGGCTGGCAGGGCGCCGAGCTGCAGGAGGCTCTGTGAGTGCTGGTATCTCCTGCAGATCTGGGATCTGTTCAAGTGTGTCTGCCCTGACGCCAGCCCCTGCTCTGATGGTTTGTGTGTGTGTGTGCCTGCCCTGTGATCCCTCAGCCTGTTTCGGAGATGGGAGCTGCCTGTAGGATTGCTTTCACCCCCAGTTTGGCACTGGGGAGTAAGACAAGAGGAACTGGGCAGAGAAGCAGGGAGATTTCAAGCCATGCCTCTGAGGTGGGAGAGGAAAGCTTGACTTTTATGTGTCTCATTAGATCACATTTCTCTCTTCTCCCAAAAAAAGCCCCCAAAAACAATGCAAGGAAGTGGGAGACATGTCTCACCCTGTAAGCTCCCCATGACAGCCTTTGAGAGGGAAGAGACAAGAGACCCCATCTGTGCCTTGCCAGGACACAACCCCTTCTCCCTCCCCTTTTTGGGGGGCTGTGGGGCTCCTCAGCCAGGGGCTGGCATCCCCCCTGGCCATGTTGGAGGCCCCTGGCCCACCATGGGCCCTGTCCCCTGCCGGATGTCAGGGAGCCAGACGGGCTGCCCTGGCCATCGCAGCTGAGCTCCCAGCCCTGAACAATGGGGCCATTGAGGGGCTGGAGCTGGGGGTGAGGCCTGGCTGGCCCGGCTGTGGGCTGCGGACAGGGAGGACAGCTGAGCCCGCTTGTTCCACCCCAGCCGAGTTACAGCCCAAAATAGGCACCTGGTGGCCATTCAGAGGCTAGGCCTCTTTGTCTGGAGGCCACGGCTTGTTTGCATGTGGGGATTTTGTGGAGTATTTATGGCTGGGAGAGGGGGAAGGAAGGAGGGAGCCTGGCAGTTGTGTGACCTTATTTTTATTTGGTTTTTGGTGTTAAAAAGGCAGGACTGACGGTATTTTTGTCCCCACCCCACGTCTTCCCATAGGTGCTTATGCTTCCTTGCAAGCCAGGCACCTCTGTCCTGGTGCAAGAGCGAGACGGTCATGGCTGCCATGATGGCTGGGCTATAGGGCCAAGGGGCAGAGAGAAGAAGAGCCCCATGGTGAGGTTGTGGTGCTCCCCAAAGCCTTTGACTGTGGTAATTGAGAGGGTTGAGATGTCAACATGTGGTGAAGCCACTGCCCTGTCCCCATTTTGTGTTTGCCATGTCCATCTGCCATCCTGTTTGCTAGTCCCAGGTTCCTGTGTGGCTGCCACAGCTACCTCCTGCCCCATGGGGTGCATGTGGGTGTCTGCAGACTTTGCTTCCCCATCTTCCTTCAGCAGACCCCCTCTGATCTGCTTTCGTGAGACTGAAATGGATTCTGTCTGGCTCTGATAGACACTGAGCATCTGCTGTGCCCAGTGACTCTGAAAATCGCGCCTCTTCGTAGCTGTGCATGGATTTAAGGACTCGATATGAGGTGTCTGAAGGGGTGGTTGTGGCTTGAGCCCACTTTGAGTTGTGCTGCTAAAAGCAGGGGTTATATCTGCGTTGGGAAGGGTGTAAAATTAATGCAATGTTTGGATCAGCTCATTAACTAACTGTGCTGGTCCAAATCTTGCCCTTGGAGGCATGTGTGTTGCTGCCAGAGCCATCAACATAAAGCCTCTCTGCGGCACAGCCGGGGATAGGATTTGGCCTGTTTATATTCACGGTGCAAAAAGGACCGAAGGATTAATGACTGATTACTTCTCGGGCCAGCGGGAGCCCTGGGTACCCATCCAGTCTGCAGATAAAATGCAGGGCAGACCAAGACAAAGCTTTGCAACAGAATCCTCCCAATTACCTCACCGATCTCCCCGCGTGCCGTAAAATGCACCGTCAGCTCTGCAGCCGGCTCGCAGCCCGGGGACCAAACACCTCCCGACGCTGCTCCGAGCCGCGCTGCGAGGCTTCAGCGAGAAAAGCCTCATTCTCCCTCCGCCTCGCCCCTCTCCCTGACCTGGGCATCATTTGGAGGTGGTTTGGTGAAGCCTTGGCCGGTCCCTACCTGTCTGTGCATGTGTTTGAGCATCCTATCGGCCCCCCCAGCGGAGCCTGCGCGTTGGATGCGGTTTCTATGGTTACTGCAGCTCCCGGGCCCGGGAAGAGCAGTTGGATGCTGGAGCTGGCAGGACCGACGTCTCCCTCTGGATCAGCCAGAAACTTGACAGGGAGTGTGCAGGAGCGACAAAGAGGAGAGAGGGAACCCAGGAAAAAGCCCTGTGGCTGCTGGGTACAGGGGTTGCCCCCAACAGGCTGTCCTCCGAACTGGCTCCAACACAGAGAGGGGGAGGGAAAAAAGATAAAAAGGATGATGAGAAAATTGCAGTTCTGGTGCTCACATGAAGGTGACATTTGTTGTAGCATCTCTAACCATCGATTCGGGAAGCTAAACACATGGAAGTTTTAACTGCTGCCAGAGCCTGACTATTCTACCCATATTTGTTTTCTCCCAGCCCTTCTTTCCTCTTATTTAATTCTTTAAGGGTTTTTTATCTTGATATTTTCCTTCCTACACACACAGGTTTCCTCCCTGTGTCTATATATTCCTCTCCTGTTGGTTAGGCTAAAAGTTCAAGGCATGTTTAGCCCTCACCACATGTGGTGTTGATGGCACTTGGGAATAATTGGGAGTTTTTTGGCAGCTTTGCTGCTGTGGCCACCCTGGTGTCCTGCTGATGGATGTGAGCACTGGTGTGCAAGGATGCAAACCTGGTTGTGTGTTTACATCTGCAATCAGGGGCTCCCCTTGCCCCATCAGCTCATTTACCCTGCCCCAAATATACTCATTGTGCCCACCAAATTGGTTCAACCTCATACTCTCCACTTGCAAAACCCTTTCTTTCTGGCTTGGCCACTTCACCTCCTCGGAGCAACCGTCAGACAGGGCAGTGCCTCCGAAACATCCCTGCTGTAATAGACATCTCCATCCCTGCTCTTATGGGCAGGGTGTGGGGACAGGAATGAAAATAATTAAGCCAAAGGCTTGGGCAATGAAGGGCTCTCGCCCTGACCTGCTTGGGAGGTAACTGGGAGCACAGGTCTCCCTGTGCTTCCCAGGTGAGGAAGGCTGCTCGCCCAGGGAGCTCTCGGTGAGCCCTGAGCCAGTCAGACTGGCTCTCCCATCTCCCCGGGGCAGCTCTGAGCACTGCAGCTCTGACAGACAAGGGGTTGCAATGGGTTATGGCTGTCCCTGAGTCAGAGAGGAGAAGGCAGGCAGGCAGGGGAAGGATTTGCAGAGTTCTGGCTGTTTCCAAGTCTGGCAAGCTGAAAAAAAATCCTTGTAATGCCAGGAAACTGCACCCTGCCTTGTGCACCAGGGTGTCTTGTGGGTGGAGAAAGGATGGAATATGAGTTGAGTGGCTCTCCTGGATTTGCACTGGGGACTTCTGCTATCCCTAAAACACACTGTCTGGCCCTAGCCACCTTGTGAGTGGGGCCAGTGGCTCCTCAGACTGCAGGGGTGGCAAGTCTCCTCCTCATACAGGGCCAGCCCAGCTCCTTGCAGAGGGGAGAGGCAGCAGTGCCTGGGGAGATGTTACATGACTTTTTCTGAGCTGTGGCCTAGTTTTAGGTGAGCCATTGCCCTTAAAACTGTCTGGCCCTTTCCCCTCACCTGCTCCACACACTCACATCACCACTCCCATTCTTGACCTACACTGGGGCTCCTTGTTGGGCTGAAAACTGATTCACCCAGGCAGAATATTCTGGACTGACTGGGCAGATTCCTAGGTCCCAGGTGAGGTTGGGGGGTGGTTGCAGTTGGAAAGGCTCCTTCCTCTCTGTCTCTGCAGCTAGATGAGGACCAATACCCAATATCCTGAGCCTTTCTGTCTGGGGCTCTGTAAAACCTGGGCTGGATGCAGAAGGGCTCAGCTCCGACTTGGGTGTTCCCACAGGGGCAACACCATGGATGTTCCCAAGGGGACATTGCAGCATCTGCAGCAGCACTGGATACTCTGCTCTTATAGGACCTACCCATGCTCTCTTGCTTCTCTTGGGCCCTTTTGGAAGGTGGTGAAGCAGCAGAGCAAGAAGCAGCAATTTACCCCAGACCCTGTAGCTCAGCCTCCCTGTCCTGACTTTGCTGGATGGACTCTGCAGCCATGGCAGCCAGCACATTCCTGCAGCAGTTCCCAGGCTGCTGCCACCACCAGAGATGGCGGTGGGAGGCAGAGAACAGGGTGTCTGCAGGCCCCCAGCTCTCTGAATCACCTGCTGAGCCCTTTGGTTGCTGGGACTTGCAGCTGCTTAAGCAGTGTTTACCCTTCCCCAGTCCCTTTTCTCCCTTTTCCCCAGGCAGACTGAAGCCAGACAAGAAAGGGCAGATGCGTCTCCCCCTCGACAAGTCGCTGCAGGTGAGCCGGGAGCTGCTTGGCACGCACACCTGAGCCACCTGGCCCTCCTGCTGTGTTAACCATTTTGTGCAGGCAGGCAGGAGCAGCGCTGGAGCGGGGCTGGGCAGCTCGCCAGGGAATGCGTGGGAGCAGGGGCCGGGGGATGCTTCGGGGAGAGGGAACGGCCCCGGTGAGGATCCTCTTCCTGTGGCTGCAGGCGTCGAGTCGGGCCACTCCCAGTCTGGATCGGTGGCTCACGGTGGCCTCTAGAAATGGAACATCAGGCCCATAGTTTTCATATTTTCCCTCCTCCTGCCTTGCTCCTTGCAGAAGGGAGCCCCTGGAGAACCAGGTCCATCTGGGAGCAGGGGATAGAAGGCAGAGCTGGGCAGTGAGCAGTGTTTTGCATCACTGGAGCTGGGCGAGGTGGGTAAGGTTCACTCCTAGCCCAGCACGTTGGATGGCTTGTGTCTCCTCAGCTGAGCTGGACCCAGACTGGTCCCTGTAAGAGGTGTGTCCTGGCTTGATGTCGAAACTGGACTCCCTGGAGGGCATCGTGTTCCCTGAATGGGCTCACACCTGCAGTGCTGTCCATGTGCTTTCCTTGGGTTTCAGTGCACCTGCCTGGGTGGCAGTGGGAACAATCTCTTGGAACTGGGTGTGGGTATCCATCTTCAGGAAAGCTGCCTGGAAACTAGCCTGGTTTTCTGAAAGAGCAAAAGCTTTACTAAAAGTAAGACTTTCCCTCCAATCTACTTTCCTTGTCATGAAGGAGCCATGGTGACTTCTGTTGAAGGAAATGAAACCCAGTTTTAGTTCCATGTTCTGAGAAATGTTTGAAATACAATGGAGAATGTCTCTGTATTGGTTTTCAACCTAGGCAAAGGGCAAAAGTTCTTGATTGATTTATATTTCAAACCTCTCTTGCCCCACTTGTCTACCTGGAGTTCAAAACCTCAAAGTGCCCAGCTCCAAGACAGTATTTTGCACATGGGTTCATTTGGGTTAAATTCAAGGCTGTTTTTATCTGCTTCAGGCAAATGTCATCGTGATCCTTTTGGTGTCACTTTGCTGTTCCCAAGTAGGTTCCTAGAGAAACGGTAGGAAGCTGAACATGTACATACATCTCCAAAGCACT
This sequence comes from Acrocephalus scirpaceus scirpaceus, assembly GCA_910950805.1. Lineage (NCBI taxonomy): Eukaryota > Metazoa > Chordata > Aves > Passeriformes > Sylviidae > Acrocephalus > Acrocephalus scirpaceus. The sequence goes on along the minus strand of OU383790.1, from coordinate 5,640,176 downwards.
CGGGTATTTCCAAGTGATGCAACCTCAGATTCCTTCCCCACCTCCCCCCGTTGCCCTTTGCTTTAGACTTTTTTAGCCTCAAACATCAGCTCGAGTTTGGGGGGGGTTTTTTGTACTGTTTTAGACTTCTTGAGGCAGAGCCTTGCCTGAGGGGCAGAGATGGGCAGCCTAGAGTGAGGGTGGATGGCTGGGGAGATGCTGACCCCTTGGGAAGGCCTTGTTCCAGTCTGTAGACCCATCTGTGACTCTGGCCTGACTGTGAAGTGCTCCTATGGCCAGGACACATCATCAGGTGTGAAATAACGTCAGATATTTGCGTGCAGGCTAAGCCCATGGATCAGTAAGACCAAGTGCCTTTCCACCAGGAGAACCAATCTCTGTGTTAAAACAACAGTTCAGGTCATTTGCTGTTTAGATCCTCTGTAAAATCATGGATTTTGGCCATTGGTGGCCATTGCTTGCTGGAAGATCCCGGGTTTCTACCAGGCCAACCCTTCCAATTTCATGTGTCAGTGTTACAGTGCTATGTGACTTCTCTCAGCCCTGTGTGGAAGTGCTCTGGTGAGGGGTTTGGCTTGCTGAGGCTTTCACACAGGTTGCTCTCCCCAAAACCTGCCCTGTCGCTGGACGTGAGCCAATGAACCAGCCCAGGGAGGGACTGTTCCAGTTTTGCTCATCCTCCAGACCTGTAACCAGCTGGCAGCAATGTCAAACATGACTTGTCCCTGTAGACAAAGTCATGCTCGACATCACTGTAATTAATCCGATTCCTCGAGGTCGTGGTTCGAACATAACCTAATTGTCTTGGGGAGGCAACGCCCTCTGCATCACGTGCTGTCTCCTCTCAGGTGTAGGTACTGTGAGAAACCTGGGAAGCAGCTGAGCTCAGAGGGGTCTCCTGACCCTGAATTCTCCCCCCAGTGCTGGGGGCTCCAAATGAGGGGTTGGGAACAGCAGTGGAGCCGTTGTTTCCTGTGAAGACCTGCCTTTCTGCTGCCCACCTGCCTATGCAGCTCAGTCTCCCTAGGAAAGAAAAATGGATTGAATTTTTTTGCTGCTGGGAAAACAGGCAAGCAGGAAGTTTGTGTTCTCTGCTGGGATGTGGGACTGGAATGGTGAGCCCAGACAGGGGAAGGAGAGATGTTTTCCCATCTACAAAAATCCTTAAAAAATACAATCCTGCCCTCCTATTGCATAGGACAAACCCTTGTGAAATAACCTGTCAGAAATTTCCAGCAGGGATCAGGCTTTCTGAGCTGTCCTCTGGAATAACCAGTGACGGTGTCTGTAGCCCTTGTGTGGGCTGGGGGGAACCCAGGTTTCTCTTCCTTGATGCTCCATGGGGGACTGACATGGTTTGTTTGCCCTGAAGGCTCCATCCTCCCCAGGACAGACATGGGTGGACATTCTTTTGGGTCCTGCTGTTCCCCACAAAAGCTCTTGTTTTCATTGTGCTATTACAAGGCATCTGGGGTTGTGTTCCCACCAGCTCTGCCCTGCGAAGGGACACGGGTGGTGGAAGAGATGGGGAACTCCAGTGCTTTGGTTCTCTATTTCCCCTGCTTGGGTTTTATTTCCTGAGCAGCTACAGTTCATTGCACGGGCAATGCCCTGTGCTTGAGCCTTTGCACTGATTTTGTACATGAGGGTAGAGCCCCAATCTCACAGTTTGTCCTGCTGCCACTCTCCTAAAACTCGTGGGGGAAGGAGTTTGGGCTCCCTATTTGCAGGGAACAAGAGTCCCGGTGGTGAGGCTGGGATGTGAAACAAGCCAAGCGTTTTGTTTTGTAGCTCTGTACATGGCAGCGTGGCTAAACGCGGAGGCAGATTTCAAGGCACGGTCGTTTAACTACACTGGGAACGTCTGATTCCAGGCATGCTTATTTCACAGATTTTAGTTGCACATTTCCTGGGCAACAGTTTTGCAAATGTAATTCTGCAGGTAGGCTTTGGGGGCTGAGGGCGGCGGGTGCAGCTGGGCGAGCGCTCGCTAGCAAAGGAACGTGAAACCCTCTCCCCCTGTGCCTTTTGGGTTTGGTGTTGTTTTGTTTTCCCTCTTCAAATGAAGAGTTGGAAAACATCTGAGACCAATACTGGGATAGAGTGGGAGGAAGGGAAGATTTTAAAGTCCTGGTCAAAATAATGGGAGCAGTTTCCTTTATGGATTATGAATTTGCTTTCATAGCTTGGCTCTAGTTTGTTTGCAGGGAACATGGTTTGGATCCCACTGTCTTCAACAAAGCTGGACCAAAGTGGCCTCAGTGCAAGACAGACTCAGAATTTGGCTTTATCTTTTAAGGGGCCCATTCTGTTGCTTGTTAGTGGGTCAGATTTTGGAGCTCTGACTCAGGCTGAACTTTCAGTGGCTTTTGCACCTGGAGATTTAAATATCTGTCTGCAGGGGAGGTGAACACCAAACGGCATCCCTAGCTGCAACTCCTAAAGACGTTACCTCCCCCTTCATCCCCTCCAGCTGTTTATTATTTCCCTCCTGCTGCTGCTTACCACCTCCACGGTGTGTCAGAAGAATGGGACATGAATGCTCCCACCTCAGCCGCTCCAGCACAAAGTCTGGCAGCGGCTTCCTTCCAGCTGCTGGGGAAAGGGGGTTTAGGCAGAGCTGCCAGCCTTTGCCCAGGAGCCTCGGAGGAGAGTGCGAGAGCTGTTCCACCGGCGCTGCGCCGGCAGCGGGAGCCTCCGGCACAAGGGAGCAGATGAACAAGCTGCCGGGGGTGGCAGCGGTGGTGATAACATCTGGACCCACCCCAGGAGAGCACATCTCCCGATGCTGTAAGTGCAGGGCTGGGACCTTTCGCTGCTGAGCTGCCCCTGCTCCCACTGAGTTCAGCAAGAGTTCGGGGCGCTCAGCCTCTCGCAGGTGCGGGGTCGTACAAGCCGCTGGCATTGGGTTTGATAGGAGCCACACCTGAGGGAGCGCGCTGGGACTGCTGCCTGCCGGGCTGGGCGAGTCCCTTTGGGATGGCTCCTGCCAAGTTCCCAGGTACAGCCTATTCCAGTGCAAGAGGGAGTCCGCTGGAGCCAGTTGCTGAGCTGCAAAGCTCTTCCTGGGATGAGGAGTGGCTAAAGAGCCACAAATAACCTTTAAAAGAGAGTTGCTGTAGAAGCCAGAGGGTCCCAGGGGAGCTGGAGCCTCCCCCCACCTCCCTTTGCTGGCTGGCGGGGGGCTGCGAGCAAAGCATTCCCATCGCTCCGTGCAGGGAGACAGCCCCGTCGCCTTGCCGCAGCCAGGGAGGCATCGCTGCTCTGCCAGCTCCCTCTTCTTCCCTTTCATCTTTTTTTTTCCTCCTCCCCAGTCCCCCTGAGTCCCCCCGCAGCCTCAATCCGACTTGAAAATCTCAAGGCAAATCCTGCTAAATAGGGAGATTTCGCCCGGCTGCGTCCCTGCCCTCCCTGGTCTCTCGCTCCCTTTGCCGTTTCTGGCCTGCTGGGTTTTGTGTTTCAGTTGTTATAAATAAAGCTCCAGGCACTGATTTGGGTATACAATGACACCTTGTGTTATTAGACAGCACAGGACAGACTTTGCAAGGGGAGCCTGCTCGCCCGCCCTCCCTCTTCTCCGCTGCCTGCGGGCAGCCTCGCGCAGGCTCGGGGGTGGCTGGCAGCAGGTGCTTCTGCCTCCCTGCTGCTGCCCAAAATCACAGCCCCCAGAGAGAAAACCCACCCCGGAGCATCCCGGCCCCTGCTTGGACCGGGCTGGGTTTAAATAGAGGTGGCGATGGGAACTTTTTCATTTAAAGAAAGGAGGCAGAGGATGATGGGAAAAGGCTGGACTCCCCCTGTTTTGTGCAAAAAGTGGGTGGGAAGGGTTTGCAGGGGTGAAGTCAGGGATGTCATTGTCACCCATCACCTCAACCCTGCTGGGAGTGACCTCAGCTTACCCCCAAGTCACCCAACGCTGTGGAGCTGGGCAGGATTTCATCTTCTAGCTGTGTCACCTGGATCCTTCTCTGCCTGGCCACTGTGCACCTGCCAGAGGTGGGGTCTGAGCATTCTTTCCGTTCTCAGCCCCCAGGAAAGGTTTTTTCTGGTGAAAGACACTTCATCCCAGCCACCACTCATCCCTTTCTCCTCCTGGGGATGAACGCTGGCTGGAGGGGGGGGAAACTGAGGCAGATGTTGAGCCACACGTGCCTGGTTTTGGCTCTTGGTATTTCCTCCCTCACTTCAATACTGAAATTTGGGGACAGGACCCTGGGGCAGCTTTTTTGAGTTATTTCCTGTGTTTCACTGGTCATCTCTCTGCAGGGAACTGGAGCCAGTCTCTGAGTGTTCAAGTTGTGGAGAATTTGAAGCAGCAATTTAAAGGCAGGGAAATAAAAGTGCAGCCTGCAGAGGGAAGGTGGCCTCTCATCGGGGCTGAGTTGACTTATCCAGATTATTTTAATTCTTTCAAAGACTTTAGAAAGTGAGGTTTTTGGGCACTTTTCGAAGTGGTTCTGGTTATTACAATTTTACTGTTTAAGGCATTATTTGAATTGTGTTTGAGAAGTCAGTGAAAATATCAAATATTAAAATTCCCCCTTGGAAATTATTTTTGTGCTTTTTGGTATTAGTTGTTTGGGGTTTTTATTTCCCTTCTTTTCTGCCACCTGTGCATTTGGGCTGTAAGGATGGGGTACCCCAAAACCTCTTTCAGGCTTGATGAAGGGTGTTTCACCCTTGCTGGCCATGTCACCATGGCCAGAAAAGCAAGCTGGGATTGCTGTTTGCAAACATGGAGCAACGTGCAGTGGAGTTGGTGCCTGGATAATGCTGGTCTTTCCCTCCCCACCTCTCATGAAAGGAAGAACGTGTAGCACATGGGGTTTTGTTTTTGTGGTCTTGTGTTCACTTGGCTTGTGGAGATGCAGACTTTAAAAGAAGCTACTAAGTACCCTCTTTTCATGGTTTGTGATGCCCGTGTTACTTTATAAGGTAAATAACCCAAACTATCCAATAAAATTCCAACACTGTGCATTAATGGAGTAATGGAGATATTTAACGTATGCAGTAAAGCTGCTATTCCAGAGCCCTAGGCCTGCTTTAGTAGCTATAACAGGAGTGAATAAGATCTTTTCCTGCTTTTATTTATACACATATAATATCAAATATTACTGAGTTGTTACTTGTTAATGTTAGCCAAAGGGGTTAAGAGAAATAAAAAGGGATTTTGCAACCATATCAGGGGAGAAAGAGCAAAAGTAGGCCCATTAATAAATGAGGGAGCTGAATCCAGCAATGATATTGGAGTGACTAAGTTACTGAGCTGCTTTTAAAATCAGTCTCTGGTAAAATCAGTGGAGACAATTAGGAGACCTTGTCAGATACAATCATGGACTCCCAAATAGAAGAGCAGCCCATGAGGAAATAGAGAGGCCATGAGGAATAATGGAATGAAGCCAGCAGCTGTTGAAGTCAGAGGAAAGGCTCATGTTGAGTCCATGTAGCTGTCACTGGGAAGTTGTGCCAGTAGATCAGAGGTTTTCCCTCTGCAGGATGGGTGCTTGTGTCTCACCTGGGACACAGAAATGTGGGATGGAGTGGGAAAGCCACGGGCAAAGGAGGCTGAGGTAGAAAAATAGGCTGAGCTGGGCAATTTCCATCTGTCCACATGGTAGAAAGAGCAGGGCTGGCATGGGGGGACAAGTGATGTTTCACACTCCCAGCAATGCTCCTGAAGTTAAAATTTTGCTCCTGTGTTGTCTGAGCTGTTGGAGGTGGCAGGATTGTGGGAAGAATCATGGCATGGCACATGGAAGTGTTTACTGGGGGTCAGAGCAGCCCAAGGAAACTTAATGGACACAATATTCCAGTTCTGCCTCTGGGAGTCTTGCTGGAGATTCATGGCCATGGAATGAAAGCTGTGATGAGTTCCTGTAAATGAAATGTAGGTGAACAGGGGTGGGCTGAACGGTGGGAGCTCCCAGCACTCATCCAAGGGTCACATTCTCCATCGTGGGCTTTTTCTTGGGATGGTCACTGTCACAGTTTACATCCCTCTCCCACATCATTGTGAATTGGATGCACAAAGACAGTGAAGTCATAGAGGAAAGAACTGCAGAAAAAGTCTGGCAAGATTGGCTGTAAGAGGGCAGAAATAACCATGCCACAAGGAAAATGCCAAATGGATGTAATTGCAGCAGAGATCCAGAGGAAAAGAGCTTCTTGCAGAACAGCTGAAGAACTGGAAGACTTGGAATAAATGTTACCACAGGAATGGAGAGCACTGGTCTAAATGGTGTTCTTGGGGACCCGTTTCTTAAGCCAGTTGTGGCCACAGAAAAACTAAAACCTTCTGCTGTGTGCATCTTGTGTAAGGGCAAGATCTGCCATTTGATATTTTTGGGGCAACAGATGCTGAGGCCACGTGTCAGACAGCCCTGGAGACGTTACCCTGGTTCCTTCTCTCTTGCTTGTGCTCACAGCATTTTCCAGTGCTCAAGTCTGGGCACTGCAATGACAGTTGAGTGTAAACCCACTGGGAAGGGATTTGGAGTCAAGTACTGCAATGACATGGAGCCTGATGGGTAAGTGCAGGAGGAAAGGTTAAAGGAGTTAAAGCCTTGGATTCTGCTGGTTTCTTTGCAGGGATGTCCTGGATGCAAGAGACCAACTGCAGCCCTGGGTGCAGTCCTTGGTGAAATGGTGTGGCAGAGACTGTCACTGTTCTCTAGGAAAGAAGAGTGTAAATGCAAAGAAAGGGATTTGGAGGTACCCAGCCTTTAAAATTTCAAGTGAAGGTGGGAGCAGTAAGACTGACTTACACAAAGGAAAATGGAGACTGAATAATAGTTAAAAATCCCAGCAAACGAGCCAGCAGCAAGAGAGTGACTCTCCAACGACAGGCTGGCAGTGCCAGGTTTGAGTTGTTTTAAACACAATTATGCAAAGATCACAGATTTAAAGGTATTTTGTTGGAATATGGTAAAGGGATAGGTTTGCTTCAGCCTTTTTCTCTTTTCTTGCCCTGAATTCCTTTGGCTAAACTTGTTTTTAGAGGAATTGGTTCTTGAGGAGTTCAGCCAGGACTTGCAGCTGTGCAGAGGGTGGGAAGGCTCCTTTGGAGTTCCCCAGCTCCTCCTCGATGGGAGGCAGGTTGGCTGGTTGGTTTATTTGTTTACTTTGGTGCAGAAAGATAGGATTTTGGAATCTGAGTTTGATTCCTAGCTTGTGGGCTGTTCAGTGAATAACAAAATCTCTGTTCCTTGGCTATCGTTCTGTAACAGGAGTAAGGACCTTTCCCTCCCCACTCCCTGCTTTGTTATCCCTGTCACTTCTGGGGTGGCTCCTGATCCCCTGGTTGTGTGTTAGATTGACCCTCATGTTAGGAGCTGTGGGAGGGGAAAACTGGGGCAGTGTAGCCCAGATCTCTATAAAAGCCCTGTTCCTACTAACTGCCCCAAAACGCCTGTTGAAAATGTTTGAAGAATGTTGGAGAAGCAGCTTCCCAGTGTTGTGTGCTTTATTTGTTACAAAATTTGAAGGAGAGGAACTGCTCATGAGGTTTGAAGAGATTCCCTTGGAAATGTAAAACCATGTAGGGATAATTTCTTGATTATTATTTTTAAATGATGTTGGGACTAGGAGGATCCTTGGAAGAATAACAAGACAAGCAATCCTTTCTCTGCAGGTAGGAGACACAATTCTGATTCCCATGTGGCTGAGGTAGCCAATGCAGGGATGACACTGGACAAGTGTCCATAGTGTTGGGGAGATGCATCAGCTCCAGCTCTGCTGGCTTTTACTGGAGTATCATACAGGTTGGCCATTCCTTCTACTTAATCCCATTCCTGCTCCTCTTTCCTCTTTCACTTCAGCTATTTAATCTAGAAAAATTCCTAATACATTTTTAATGTGGCTTCCCTGCATGTAGGTTTTCTTTCTTTTCTCTGTGCAGACAATTTTCGCCCCCTTAATGTCCCCAAGCTGCACCCTGTGGCCCACAGTCAGGGTGGCCATGGTGAGTTTGTCCTGTGTGCTGGAGTGCCAATTGCCAGTGCTTTCCTCGTGTCACTTCTGACGCTCAGTGCCTTTTTCCTCCCTTCACATGACTGAAGTTTGTACGAATCTGTTCTGGTTTAAATCTATAATAGGTATTTGAGAGAGAGAGTGTGGGAGAGAGGCATGCAGACCTCACCCTGAAAGCCCAATCCATCCCCATTCCCAGACTCCTTCCAAAAGGAAAGGCAAAAAAGAACCACTTGATTCCCTTTTCTTCCAAGTCTCATGATTTACAATCAGCCTTTGGTGGGGGGCTGCCCCATAGAGTTAAAATTCTGAAGAACACCAATTTCTAGTGGTTTGCACACCTTGCCTCCTCCCCAGAGCCCCAGGAGCCACTGATGAAGAAGAGCACGCTGGCCTCAGTGGCACCAGATACAGCTACTCTCATGTGTGCCCATTTTAGGGGTTGGAAAGGTCAGCTGAGCTTTGTCTTTGTGTGGGTGACCTGCCTCCAGTGTCTGCCCTCCTGGCATTGCCTCCTCTCTCTGGGTGGCCCAAGAAGGTGGCTAATGGGGGAAGCCACCCACCTCTGCAAGATGATAAATCCTGTACTTGCAGAGCCACAGACACATGGGTTGAATTTTGCCAGATTTGGCCCCTTTTCTCTTGGTTGGATGTGTGAGGGTTAGAGATGTTCCCCAAAAAAAAGTGTCCAGCTCCCCTACAAAGGACAGTTAATGTCTCACTTCAGTTTCCTATTTAAACACTCCTTACCGCTGGAGGTGACAAATTCCCTGGGTGACCCCAAAGGAGGTGGCTGCCCTCTGCCACCGCGGTGGGGACCCGTGCAGGACACCCAGCAGGAGCCCACTGCCTGCCCAGCCTGCAGCCCCGTGCTGCTCCCTGCTCTAGCCCGCCTGAGCCGGGAGCTGGCTGGTGAGCCAGGGAAAAAAGAGGCTGCAGCAAAAGATGGAACAAACAGAATTTTTTTTTGCATCTAGAGGGGGAAGCACAGAGCTAAAAATAAAACGGGAAGATCAGTATCTGTCAGGCTGACGGCGGATTGGCTCTGTGGAAATGCATGTAATTACCAGGCTGTAGGTAGACATTTGCATGGAGCGAATAGCAAGCTACTGAGACAAGGTTACGCTTTAACCTTTAAGTCCTGAATCTGCTGGAAAACTAAGACAGAACTGCAGGAAATTAACTTAAATTAATAGAGTTGCTGTGACTGAGCCACATGTTACTTCGATGTGTGTCACTTCACGGCACAGAGTGTCTTGCTGCCCCTGTGCCCTGGCTCCCGGAGGAGGGAGATGCTTTGGAAGCAAGTTCAGCGTGCATGGATCTCCTTCCTCACTTGGAGATTCAACTTGACTGGGGAGAGGAGCTCTGGCTTTTTGTGGTCCATATTCCTGCTTTCTTAGCATCCTTTGAGTTGCCAGTCTCCAAAAGCATTGGAGGAATTTGGGCAAAAGGACCCCCATCCTGGGGGATGCTGTGCTGTTGGGTGTGGGTGAAATCCAGGTGCTGCTCCATGGAGGGCCAAGGGGATGTGGTTGGGGGATGCATGTTTTGTTGGGTGTCTAGAGCTTGAGCTCTGCGTGCAGAACTCTGCAGGCACTATTTAGTGCTGAAATTGAACAGATTACAGCAAAGATGGTTCCTTTGTGCATAAGAACTGCTCCAGTGAAAAACACACAGAGGAACAAAATCATGCCAAAACAAAACTGTGAGCTCCCACTCTGGGCTCCTGTTGATGTTCCTGAGGCTCTTGGCTTGATGTTGCCTGCTGCCCCCTCTTGCTGTTGCCCATCATCCACTGGTCAGGCAGCACTGTGTGATGGGAAGAGAGGGACTCCCCACCAGGAGAGGAGATGGAGATGCCACAATTCTCATTCCCAACTGGCACAACCACCAGAGCGGCTGCTGTGGGATGCAGGTACGAGGGGCTTAGTTCAGCTGAGGATGGAGGGCAAACAGGCTGGAAAACATGAGGCTTTGAAGTCTGCAGTGACATTTTGCTATCTGTTGTCACTATGCTGCCTTGAACCATGGGTATGGCTTGGAGAATCCCAGTTTTTCCAGACTCTTTGCTAGCCATGTTGGCCAGGCAATGCTTATTTCCAAAATTACTGCCTTCTTCCCTCCAGCATGGGGACAATCTTGTCTGCTGTATTGAAGCCACGGCTTGGCTCAGGCTGGCTGTGCCTCCATGCAGTGCAGCAGAAGCTGAAAGAAGAAGCAGTGTGGTGGGACCAGGTGGTGCAGAGCATGACCACTCACCTCCCCAAGGGGCCGGGCCACCGGGAGCTCAAGCTGCTCCATTGGCTCCCCATCAGCTTCAGAATCCAATTTAAGGCTCTGGCTGTAATCTTCAAAGCAACTAATGGAGGAAGTGCCAATGGCATCAAAGGCTAAATTTTGTTCTGTCAGCAGCACAGAGGCTCCTCTGAGGCAGTCCAGAGCATGAAGCCTGGGATGAAACCTAGGAGAGCAGTTGCAGCTGGCCAGGATGTGGCAAAGGTGGACAGTGGTGAGGGCTTCTGACCCAGATTCTGGGATTTTGAAGTTGGTTCTTTGCTCTGTGTGACACTGGACCCACGTTCAGGTTCCCGAACACCATGAAATCCTCAAACCTTGTGCTTTGAGGAGTTTTCGTAGAGGGAAGCTGGGCCTTTGTCTCTCTGCCTCTAGTGACCCATCTGCAAAAGACAGATAAGTGCTGCCTCATTTCTTGGGGCAGCCAGAGGACAAGCACCTTGGAGACTGCAAGACCTGAGAATTGGAGACATCCTAGGATGTACTTTAGGCATGAGAGGGAGCAGAGTCTGGGCAAATCTATACCATGCTTATCATTGGGGAACAACTCATCCTCTTTTGCTCTTTCATCAAACAAAGGGACCTTCATCTCCCCAGCCAGGCATTAGACCCAGCAGGTATCTGGCCCCCAAAGGCAGCACTGCTGGAGACTGCACAAAGCCTGGAGGATGCTCTAACATCAGATGTGGAAGGTACTTCCATGCTCCAGCAATGACCTGGGATGAAGCCTTCCTGCCTGGCTGTTGGGAAGTGGAGGATAAAATTGTGGTGATCAAGGTACAAAGTTTGGGACTCTGTGTGTTGAGTCCCTTTCTTGCTGACAAAAAAATAAGAGTTAAAATAGTCATACATTAGCTCAGTGGATGATTTGCTTTATGACTTCTTCACAATGAAAGTCTGGGGTAAAAGGGACATGAGGTTCAGATCTCCCATTGTGCTTAGTTCTGTAATCCATCTGTCTCCTGCCTCCCTGGATCTGTGTTTGAGGACTGGAGACTGAGGCAGCTTCACACATAGAGGATATCATTGTCTTCAAGTGGTCCTGGAGCCAGATCTTGGAAAACTTTCCCTTCCCAAAGAACACCAACCTCTTTGGAAATCTTGCTTTGATGGTTTCTTGCCCACCTTTTCAGAAATCCCCCTCCTGGATGCCTTTATGTTCAAACTCATTGCTTTTTTCCAGCCATTCAGCCAGTGGTGTTTTTAACTCAGGGTGCAGCCTAGGAAAAAAAAACTGGAACACCCTGTTTTAACTACAGGCTTCTCCTGCCTGCAAAATAGACAGACCTTGCAGAAAGCCAGTTGTGCCCAAAATTCAGCCTGTTGTTTTTCCTGCTCTGTCAGCTGGCCTGATAAAAGCTATGGCCTCTCCCATCTCCCTCTCTCTGACTGCCTTCGATCTGCTCTTTCTTTTATGTATGTTGGTTCCTCATCAGCAAGCAGCAAGCAAGAGCCCTCCCTCATTACAGCAGCACAAGGCAGAATTTAAGGCAGTTGGATCTTTTGCAGGAAGAGAAGGGAAGTCTGAAACTTGTTGGAGAGGGAGGTGCTGACAGTGGGGATGACCACCAGCTTTCCAGCAGGCCTTTGTTGAGTGTGCATGAGGAAAGGTTTGTCCCTGTCACTTGTCCCTCTGTCGTAACAGGCTGCTCGTTCCCACGGGCTTTACCATCATTTTGTCACCTCCTTCCTGGGTTCCTGCTTTTGTCGATTGTTTGTGAAATCCTGAGGGGATTGAATTGTCCTTGGAGCCCCAGCCACATGACAGTGCCCCAGGGCACGGGGGGACAGTGAAGGAGGCTCCTGCTCTGCTCTGCCTGTGGCTGCTCACACACAGAGGGATGCACTGCTCATGATGCAGCTCTGGAAACACCACCTTCCACAGTGCGCTGGTTTGAGGTGAATTCCAGTTGAATGCCACGTTGTAAACTCGGTGTGGGCAAGCCCTGTGGTCTGGTGTGCCCATATCTACCTGACACTAGCTTTAAATTAGTCTTGGTAGCAGGGCATAAAGGACTTGGTGTGCCAGCTAAGACCAGATATGCCAAGCTCTGTCTCTCTTGGATGAGTACATCATTAGGTGTACCCATCATTAGATCAAGCGAGTGACCAGGATCAAATACCAGTGCTGTGCTGTACCAGTGCTGTAAACCCTCACCTTGATGGGCCTGGGAAAGCTGGAGTGCTGTGGAAGCCCAGCTGACTTGGTCTGAAGCACCAAGTGCTCGGTCCAGTCTCGTGTTGGGTGTCCTTGCAGCTTTGACGCAATGATACGTTTTTGTTTTTGTGGAAACGAACCAAAAGAATGAGGGGAAGTGCTTACAAACTCATTTTTAATGAAGATCCTGACATGCAGACTGATCCTTTGTCCAGATATGAATGTATTTATGCTGGTGGCACCTTGCCATTCATACAGCAACTTACACACTGTGTAATGTGATAGCAGTGTATACAAGTGAGGCTGGAGTACAAAAGATTGAGAGATCAGGGTTTGGTCTTTCCTTCCCCTGTTCTTCATGGGGTTACACTGGCTGATACCAGCTGAGGAGAGAGTGCTTTTATTTTTCCTTACCTTGGTTTAGAGGAGCACTAAGCTGCAGTATTTGGTATTGGTTGTACATCCATGGTATTGTTCTGTTAGGGATGCCTGGTGTGATGAAACCCTGAGCTTCAGTGTGGTTTAGATGCTGTAAAGAGGGTGAAAATCCCAGCTTTCATCTTTTGTCACAAGTAGTATCTGAAGGAATTTGTACTATTTTTACTGTTTGTTTTTGTTTCTCCCCTCCCCTTTTAACTATGCACCTTAGCATTTTCTGTGGGCCCTGTCACCGGGATAGCTCCATTTGGACTTTGAAACAGATGACTCAGCGTCATGGTTGTTTAGAATAGTTTTAAGTTATTTTTGCTATCCAGCCCCATTTTCTATCATCATGCTGCAGTTACTGAAGTTCCAGCTCTGCAGGGGAACACTTGCTTCTTTTAAACAAATGGTTTCCTTTGGAATTAGAAAACTTCGTTTATGGAAACATTTCTGTGGGCCTTTGATTATTAATCTATCATGAAGGGTCTAATTCTATTTTATTAAAAATATGAAATCTTAATTTTAGCAAACCTAAATTTGGAAGCAGCTTTTGAACCAAGGCAATTCCTTTAACATGAACTTTGGTGTGTGTGTGTGTGTTTCTTTTTAAAAGGTAAATCTGCCTTTTGCTGGCTCTGTGATATGTGGTAAATCCTGTTGGGCCTGATCTGATGAGACTGGTGCTGGAGGGAGCCGAGCAGGGCTGAGTATCGGTGTGGGAGATCCAATCTCCACTGGGAGGGCAGCCTGGACTGGGGCTGGCTGACACCCCCTGCCCCTGAGCCTCTGTTCTCTCTGCCTGCCAAAGCCACGGGCTCAGTCCTGGGTTTCAGTGATCCTACCTGTGCTGGGAAGGGCTTTGTCTGGTTTTTCCACTTAGTCCAAAAAAGAAAAAAAAAAAAAATAGAAAAGTGTTTGCTGTTGTGTTGGATTCATAAATGGGACTTTTAAGCTGTTGCAGCTGTCTGGAGACTGCTCAGACCAAGCTGATTTCCAAGTGGGGTGGCACAGGCATTTTTTAGTCCATTCACATGGGTTAATCTAACACCTAGTTGCTGTTTTTTCAGAGGTGAGATGTGCTGGCAGCAGCTCTGGAGGTGCTGTGCCACCTTCTCCTGCCCCGGCTCTCAGGGACTGACTTGTGTGGGACAGCAGAGATCAGATCTCTCTGGGGGATCAAGAGATCAGGAGATCAAGAGGAACCAGGCTGAGAAAGGGGCTGGGGAGAGGCAGGACCGCTGGGCTTCCTCTGAGCACTCAAGGTTGTCGCTGGCTCTCGATGGGTGTGAGCACCCCTGTGCCAAATCCTGCCTCTGAGTCATGGGGAATTCACACTGACAGACCTCGGAGCCAAACCTCACCCCGAGAGATTTCTCCTCTGATGGTGTCGATGAGAAACTCTCCTCAGCACCATGATTTTAAATGATGTGAATGGAAGGACTGAACATTTCCCTTCTCTGGGGTGCACAATAAACACAGCCAGGCTGTGGCTGTCCCCGGGTCCCCCACAGGACCCTGCTGAGACCGTCATGGGGCTGTGACTGGCAGGGGACATCCGGCTGTGCGATGTCTGGGGCTGTGCTAGCTGCTGGGAGCTCTGATGGCTTTTGGCCAGGGCTCAGGATGGTCCCCTGCCTCTCCATCAGGCCATGGGAAGGGGAAGAGAAGGGCTGCATTCCCAGGGATTTTTTAGGGGTGGATTTTTTTAGGGAGAGAGTGGTGCTGCATTTAGATGCTTGGTCTTAGGGTGAATTCCTCTCTCCCACTGCCTCTGAACTCTTGAGAAGCCTCTTGGCCACAGCAGGGAAGGGGTTAAAGCTTCCTCGCTGGCTTGGGAGCTGCTGCTGGCTGCCTGTTGCCCTTCCGGGGCTGCCGGGCTGAGGTTTGCTGGTATGTGTGCAATGCGGTGCTGGCCGGCCAAGAGCACCCAACCCTCTCTCCCCAGCCTGCGAAATTCCCGGCACAGCCTCCCCTGGCTCGCTCCTTCCGTGCTGAGTGATGGGGCTGGGGATCAGGGACCTGCTGGGAGAGCAAAGCCAGGGGCTGGAGGATTCCAGTTGGAAAAGAGTCGAGCTGCAAGGCAGCAGCCTGGGCTCCACTGAGGCGTTCTTGCACAGGGGGAGAGTCCCTGGGCACATCTTTGTGCTGGCCCAAAGTTTCATAGCTTGTCTGTGCTCATGTCTTCACGATGCCACAGGCAGGGAATGGGAGGGTGGCAGAGTGCTTTGGCTGATGCTGTGGATTACACCTGATGGGGAGCTGAGTTTCGAGCAGGCTTTTGCTTCCTGGGGCAGGGGAGAGGGTTTAGTGCAGACACAGGCAGGAGCTGGAAAACTGCAGCAACAGCAGTAGTATTCAAGCCGAAACAGTGAGAAACCTTGGAGGGAGATGCAGACTTTGAGGGAGATGCAGATTGCCTGGAGTTCTCTCTGCAAGGAAAATTTATGTCCCTTATATAACTGGGGAAAAGCAAACAAAGAAACTTGTCTCCAAGTGGGAACGTGGTGTCACTGGGAGAAATCCTGCAGCAAGAGGAGGCCTCCGCTTCGCTCTCAGGGCTGTTAACTCTTTGGCAGAAGGACAATGCTTTTAGTGCTGATTTTCTAGATAAATCTCTTGAGTATTTCTGAAAATTTGTGCATGAGTTGCCTCATTTAAGCAACTGGCAGGAATGAATTTTTGCTCTGGTGTTTTTTGGGGTTCAGTGGGGCTGCTTCTGCCCAAGGAAGGGATTGCTGCTGGCTCTGCCATGCTCGCTCACATTCTCCCACCAGCCAAAACGTTTGCTCTTGCTGAAGGACTGTGCTTGGCCTTTGATCTTCTACAGCACCGCCATTGACATTGGCAGGAACAGTCCTGCAGACCAAGGCTGTTATATGGTGCTAATTTTGTAGTCTCAGATAACAGAGCCTCTCTAAAAATGTCATTTGGGGCCATTTGTGGGGTGAGTTTGACATCGCTGACTGCTGCTGGGATGCGTGTCCTGTGGGAGGGCCTGGCACACGTGGGAGGTGGCACTCAGTGTCACTGGGGAGGCTCGTGGACAAGATTTTCAGCAAAATAATTTTCATTTCTCTACTATCTCTTAAACTTTTCCAAACTGGCAAATAAAGCCTTTGGTTCCTCCAGGCTCTCAGGCCAATGCCAAAATAAGATCAGTCAAAAAAGGAATAAAAGGAGGAGTGTGATTTTGGGTTATGGTTACACCATAACTTTCCTATTAACTCAAATTAAGTTAAAAAGGAAATTGATTTAACCAAGGGAGGCGTTTCAGATGCCAGTGGCAATATACTTGATTGTGGTTTTTCTCTTTCTCTGCACAGGCAATTATCAAATAAATCACCTTTGATATGAGCTTAATATTGACACAATCACTAATATATTTATACTTGTCCAGTGACAGCTATTCAATAAGTTGTATTTCTGTTGTTTTGTCAAACGCTACTTTCTTTTGCCTTCATGTTTCTCTGGCAAGGCAGGGGGACAATTTCTGAGTGGAAATCCCCGAGTTCCCTCTGTGAGATTCTCACCCACTGCCCTTTCACAGGGGCATTGCTATTGCAAAAACAATTCAATCCGAATATAAATAACAGCCCCAAAATGTTTCCAAATTGTGACTTGCTGTTGGGAGGGGAGCTGGTGTTGTGCAGGGAGCTGTAGAAACCCCCCTGTACAGATGAACCAACCCTTCCCAGATTGTTTGTGCCTGTAAATCTCCGGCAGCTGAGGCGGAGGGGTGGGACTGTGCAGCACACAACAAAGTCAACAGCTCAGCTGGTGCACGTTGCCACTGTAGTCTTACTTTGTTGGTTTGGGTTTTTTTTCTTTTTTTCCCCTTTCTTTGAGGGAATAGGGCCTCTGTGATCCAGCCTGTGCATGTGCACATACGTGTCTCTCCTTTTCTCTCTCTCCATTTGTTCCCGCCTCCCCCTGTTTTTTACCCAGCGACGAGTTCCAATTACATTTGGCTGAAGGAAAGAGCTCTTGTGTGGCTCCCACAAGCCTTGTGAAAATGGGTGGGTGGGTAAAGAGAGAGTCGAGCGCTCGATAGCTGCATGAGAACTCAACCCTTATGAGACACCAGAGAATCCACACTGGAAAGGCTACTGGGAAGCCTGTTTTGTTTGCCTTCCCACCCCAAAACTGCCTGGTTTAGAGGAGCTGGAGGGTGGTAGGAAGCAGCAGGCAGCTGAGCACTGCTTTGCTATCCTGGGTTCACTGGACCTGGCAAAAGGGATGTTTCTGGAGGTTGATGGGGAAGATCTGGCAGCGTGTTCTCCTGCGCGTCCTTTGGGCTGTAGGTGCAAAGGCAGATGAGGGTGAGTCAGCCACAAAGAAGCAGGTGGTTAGATTAGATCTGGTCATAGCAGGGGATGGCTGGACAGGGGAGGGGAAGGCAGGCTCCAGACAGCATTTCCCACAGGAGGAGAGGGCCAAACCCTGCAGGTCAGTGAGGCTCGGAGGGCAGGTATGTCCAGTTGTCTGTCTGCAGCCTTGGGATCTTGAGAGATGGACAGCTGAACTTTGCAAGCTCCTGGTTTTCCTGAAGGGACCCATGCAGGGAGAAGCTGAGAGAATGTGATGCAAAGCAGCATGCCTCCCTGCAGAATATTTATGCTTTGTGAGCTTGCACCATGCCAGGGTGTCCACACTGGACCCCCTTCCTTGCCATTCCTGGTCCTGGACCTCTGCTCTCCAAGTGCACTTAGTGAGTTTTAGTGCTGTGGCTGGGAAGTGAAACCTGACACAAGTAAATACCTTGAGAATCTGTTTTCAGCCAGCAGGGAATGTAAATTATCTCATTTGAACAAGGCTAACGCAGAATCAAGCCGTTGGTCCCAAATATCCCTTATAAGTGCAGATGAGAAATATTCATGGCATCTTCACTCCCAGAATATTGCTTTTATCTTTGTGGTTCCTTGAGTGGCAATATAAAAGTTACTGATTTTGCACTTTTTATGCATCTGAACCTGCAGACTTTGAAATCAGTAGGTTTGCCTGTGTGATTTGCCTCGTTAGATCCATATCCTTGCAGACATTTCGGAATGATCTACTACGTAAGCTCCACTGTACTTACTTGTTATCTTGGGTGTAACATCCTGTCTTAGGAGCATCCTTAACCAGGGCATTGGGACAAGTGAAGGTGAGGTTGGGTTGGGTCATTCCAGGGCAAGGTAGAACCTGACCATGGGTGAAGCTCGTGTGTGCAGCGCTGTTGTTGCGACTCCTGTGGGTCAGTCCAGCATCGGTGGTAGGGTGCATGTGAAGATCCATGGAGCCAGCAAAGAGATACTCAGAAACTTTGGGCCACAGCCATTTTGGGGAGTTATGCCCTCCAGGTTGGTCTTGGCCTGGAGCTTGGCCTTGCTTTCTGGAGCTCCCCATAACTGGGATCACCCAGAGCTAAAGAGGGATGTGCACTCAGCACTCACTGTTCAGTCAGGGAAGGTACTGAGATGCAGAGGTTGGACTTCTTCAGCACATCCAGACACCACTTATTTCTTCCATGGAGCCCAGCTCAGGCTGTTGCAGGGATGTTTCTGTGCTGCCCTCACCTGAGAGCTTGATTACTGTCAGAATATCTTGCTTCAGCCCAAGCACAAGCTTGGCTGGTGTTGGGGGTCTCACCAGCTCTCCTCCCATTGGTAATGATGGGAAGAGGACCAAAGGCACCAGTCTGCCTGGCTGGAACCATGGCAGGGACAGCAGCTGGACATCCCTGGGATCTCACCCCCCTTCACAACAGCCTTTGCACGGCTGAGAAGGTCAGATTGTCCCGAAACCTTGACAAGTGTTTGCGGGTGGACGTCTCTGGGCTTCGCTTTTCTCTCCGTAACAGGTTTTTCCCTTTAAGAACGCAGAAGATTGATTCCCTTGCAGGGCGCATCGCCGAGCCGAGCCATGTCCAAATGGTTTGCACGTCTGCATTTTTTACTGCTCTCGTTTAATATGTATGCAAATGCAGTCTCTCCTGTCCTCACTCTCTGTGTGGGTTTGCACAGTCAGGAGCACATTCCCATTACTGCTGCCCATCTCCTGCTCTGCTCGGCATTTGAGGAGACTGCCTTTGAAACGCTGATAGATGGAGGTGCAAGGGGAAAAGAGAGAAATGACGGATTTTTGTAATTTCTTTGCTGGGAAGGGTGGAGGAGTTGGGAAACCAGAGAAAGGAGGTTTAAATATATGCAAAATTGTTTATTGGGAGAAAGGGGGGGCGGGCTCCAACTCTGAGAGTCAGGGAGTGTATTTCGTATGCCATTCCATTTTCAAAGGATTTTAGCTGGAGGTTAGGGGAAAAAAAATCTAAGCACTGGCAATAATCTTGTGATAGTGGAAATATTCAGCTTTTCTCCTGATAAATAGACATATGTCATAACTGAATCAGTGTTTCAGGCCTGGAAAGCAATGTTGGGTTGTTTTTTATATTTTAATAAATAAGGAGCAAGATGTCCAGGGTAGTTCCCTTCAAGGGCGGTAGTGGTATGGCTACTGTTACTTTGTTTTCCTTCCTATTTTAATAGCTGTATTTTTCCAAAACATTTCAAAACCAGCACCTGTGAACCCTGGACACTTGTATACCAAGAGCTACGTTTTTATAAGTGAAACAGGAAACTGCACTCCAGCTAAGGCCAAAATGTGGGTAGCACCTTTAGAAACGTGGCCAGAAGTGGGGAGCTTTTCCTGTCCCCAGTGATAATAGGTTTTTTTAATTAGGTTGTTTGAAGTTGCAGATCTCCAGTTTTGCATCTGCTTGGAGGTAACTGTGAAGGCTGAGGAGGTCCTTGCTCTTGGTGTGGGAAGCAGGGGATGACACATCCCTTCATTTCCCAGATGACTCTGGAGGGGAAATGGAAGCTCATGCTGCTTCCCACCTCCTGCGGTGAAACTTTAAATCTGGTCAAAGAGCCAGATTTTCAGGTGTATTTTAGGCACTTCAAGTCGTTCACTGTTTTAATCTTTAAACACAGAACACCTTTAAAACCTGCTTAGTTTCAAAGCCCACTATGGAGTGCCAAAGCCTTACCAAGCTGCCATGGCTGGTTGGGGGTGTGGAGCAGGAAGGCTGCCCAGAGCTGGGGCCATTACCCCAGGGCAGGGGTAGCTGTGGGCAGTCTCCTGCTGCCTGTGCCCTCCACAAGCCCGGCTCTCTCCGAGGAGCATGGATAATTAGGTTGAAGCCAGATCTTTTTCAACCTCTTCCAGGAGTTCATAGACAAAGTTACTTTTGTTTCTAGAAGCCAAAGGGCATTGTGTGCTGGGAAACCCCCTGTGCTGCAGGACTTGTCAGATCTGTTGGCTTTTGCATCTCCAAGTTGTGTAAGAGTGTTGTATGTCTCTTGTGCTCGATGTTGTGAAACTCCTTTCCATGCAGTAGCATGGAAAAGTCCCTCTGTGGGGGAACCACAGCAGCACACTGACCTTGTGCTGGAGCTTTGGCTCGTGGAACTCAGATCGTGTCTTTGCTTTTGGCACAGAATTAGAGGGACCAAGGGGCAACGTTTAAGAGACATCCTGGTGTTTAGAGGTGTTCAGCTCCTGTGGTGGTGGGCAGAAGTGGGTTTTCTTCATGCAACAGGCATGGAAATTCTTGCTGTTTAGAGATGAGCTCCACAAGCTGCCTGCTCCTGCCTTTACCTCCCCGAGAATCTGGGAAAAGCCTGCCTTTGGCAATGTTGAGACACGCTGTAGCTGCCAGCCCCGGTGGGATCACAGCCTCCCCTGCTCACTTGAGTCCCCAGCCCGCATTCAGGGCTGTCTCTGACGCAAAGTGCTGCTCTTTCTGCTTCTTTTCTTTCCATCACATTCGGGAGGTTTATCCTGTCCCTTATCAACAACCATGCTCTTGTAGGGCACAAGCACAGCTCCTGCCCTGCTGCTCCTGGCAGTCCCTCAGTTCCTCTCCAGCGTGGCTGCTGTGAAGTGTCTCGTGCCGCCGTGTCCTCGCTCTGGTGGGTTTGTGCTTGTGATCACAGGCTCCAAACTTCCCCTATTACTGTTGCTTTTTGAACAGTGCCTTTTTATTGACGAGTAGATTCGTGGAGTCTTTCTACTTCCTTCATCTGTAAATTGTCCTCTACATAACGAAGGAACCATTCTGACTATGTTTTGATGTGTGCGTCGCCCAACAGATGTCTGGGTGGTTAAAGTGCCCCCTGAGTACAAATATCCTGTGTTTGTGAGCTCTTTGATAGTTGGTTCAGGAATCTTTTTGTTCTTTCTTTCTCTCCTTCAGTCCTGGGGGTCTGTAGCAGATGCCTGCTGAAGTCTCTCCTTTGTTTTCTGCTCCTGATATCTGTGCCCAGTGTCATTCCTCTACCCTCTCCCTTATCAAATTAGATTATCTCCTTCTCGTAAGTACTTTTGACACGTGCAGCCATGCAAAGGCATGATAAGCATATTGGAACACACTGTTGTGTGTCTGTTGTTCATGTCTCTTGTCCTCCTTGCATTTTAGGGCCAAGCTGGCACATTACCTGCCATTCATACTGGTACCATCATAAATAAGTTGAGCTGGCTCCTCTCCTGCTTGCAGCCAAGCCCTAACACCCCTTTTTGGCACTGCCACATCACCCTGCATGGGAATTCCAGTCCCATTTTGTCCAGGTGTGTCCTCACTTTTCCTCCCTGCTGTCTCCAGCATCTCCCTTTTTGTTCTGGGCTTGCCTGGTGGCACTGCAGATCCTTCAGGGTGTTACAGGCTTCTCCCTGCTCATTCCTTGGCTCCCTGCCTTTCCTGGCTTCTACATGTGATCCAGAAAAACCTCTTTGTTATTCTGTCCTTCCTCCCCGTCACAAACCTGTGTTTCTGTTCCATCTTTCATGAAAAGGTCTAAGACTGAAGGTGAAATGTGATAACAGCCTTCAAAAATATGTCAGTGGCTGCTGCAAACAGGATAGGAATAAACGATTCTCCATGTCCTATGATGGGTAGGACAAGAAATTATGGGCCTAAACTATAGTACAAGAGAGATTTAAGTTTCATGTTCAGATATCCTGGGGGTGTAGCACCAGAGGACACTGCTGGGGAGTCACTGAAGGGGCAGGTGAGATGAGCAGCTGTCAGGAGAGGCTGGGAGTCAAGGGACAGTGGGGTAATCCAGAAGATAATTTATCATCCTCTTCAGCCCTCTTACCTCCCCTTCCGTGTGCTGGAAGCCTCCAGCTAGGCAAGGGACTTTTTGTGGCTTGCTCAACCAGGCTCATGCCTTTCTCTCTCCTTGCTTTTTGTCTCTGTTGCTGCAGTTCTGGCAAATGCAATTGCAGCGAGCCTGGAAATAGTCAGGGCAAGGCTCTCCTCCCCAAACCTTTCCTTGGTGCTTCGTGGCTCTTTCAAACCCCATGCACTGGTGGAGGCAATGGCAGCTGCCATCAGAGCACTGGGACGTGCAAAAGTGATCAAAACAAACAATTTGGTACACCCAGAAGGGTCAAAGGGGCAGCTTGAGGTGCTGCTCAAGGCCCTCGATGGGCAGCTGCTGCCAGCTTTGCAGAGGGATGTGTTCAGCACGTGTCAGTGCACAGGGGGAGATGGGAAGGTACTGATGGCTCCTGGAAGGGCTGTCTCAGCTGCTGGTGTGGGGCTCCCTTTGGGCTCAGCTCTTGGGCTGACTGTGAGAGTGTGGGCAGGAGGGATGGGAGCTGCACCACTGCCAGGTGTGTGCCCACCCTCAGTGGGACACCAGGACATGCAGGAAGGCAGGGATTTGAGGGAGTCAGGGAAACAGGACTCATCAGAGCTCCCCATCCCCACCTCCTCAGCAGGACACTGTAGGATATCAGTCAAACTGCTGTATTTGCCAAAACAAAAATTTGGGACCCCAAAATTCACAGAGGGCTCCATCCAAAAGAAGTGCATGAGCAGCCACGTTGTTTCTGACACTGCTGGCTGGAAGGTCACCGAGTCCCCTAGGCACCTTCAGCTGCCTGCTCCCGACACCCACCTCTCCTCACCCTTCCCCATCTGGCACTGCCACGACACGATTGTGTCAGGGTCCAGCCACATCTGTGCCGTCCCCTCTTCCCTCCCCAAACCTCCCTGCCTCCTCTCCCTGGGGTGCTGGAGGGGTCCAGGGTCCTGGTCAGCCACGACCCCCTTCACTCACCTTGCAGCATCCTCCCCTTTCACAGCTCCCTACCATGCAAGGCGGGCAGGGAGAAACAGGCAGATGAATAATTTATTATAACGATGCAAAATAGGGTTTTAAAACTCTACCCATATAAATATTTATTTTTGACTCGTTAGCACCACAGCTGCCTCCATGCCCCCCAACCCTTCCTCTTCTCCTCTCAGAAGATCTCCCCCAGCCTTTGGGCTATCGTGGCTGGTTCTCCTGGTTCATCTGTCTGTCTGTCTGTCCATCTATCCTGCCCTTGCTTTTCACATGATCTGAGCCCTGGTGCCAAACGCTTCCTGGGAAATAGGAAAAAACCCAACTCTTTCTTGCGTACACACACACAAAAAACAACAAGGGGAGGGGGGAGACGGAGCAGCACACACACAGGCACACGCACAAAACCCTTTGAAGCCTGTGCAGGGTGAGGGTTGTTTCTGTGGTAACGGCGCGGGGATTGGCGGCGGTCGGCGAGGGCCTCCATCCCGCCGTGGTGCCGAGTGATTAATGAGCCGTTGCTGGGCTGTACGGGAGCGCCTGGGCCGGGCTGGGCACCACGGGGCTGCTCCAACGCTGCCGGACTTTGGACGCTTCTTCGTCCTCCTCTGCTCACCCCCAAGCTTGCTTCAGCAGCACCCCGCGTCTCCTTGGTGTGGGCTCTTGTGGGATGTCAGCCTTCTGAGGGATGGGGCAGCCAGGCTTGGGACATCCTTTTGTCCTCTGCACTGATGGTTCCAGACCATTCTTGGGGCTGTGGCCTTCATCCTGACAGCTGGCCTTGCTCATCTGCACTGTTGTTGATTCTAGAGCAGGTCTGGCATCTCTTGTGCTGCAGAGATGGACCAGAGCTGTGGGGGTACATGGCGGCATCAACAGGCCCACAAGGCAGTCCCATCTGGTGGGTGCAGGTGATCCCACACTATTTTGGGGAGTGTCACTCACAGCCTCACCTCGACACCCGCCCTTGGCCTCATCGCTGCCTGCAGCTGCCTGCCTCCCTCCCACCCTACAGCTTCCCAAGACTGAAAGGTGGCTTATGGCTGAGCAGTGACAAGAGCTGTGCTCTCCTTGTCCCATGGCCAGCCTTGTTTTGTGGCACTGCCATTGATCCAGGTGTCACTGGGCTGCTTGTACCATCTCCCAGCGAGAGCTACAGTTCCCAGAGAACCTTACACCACTGTGTGCTTTGAAATTCACCTCGTTTTGCTTTCCACTTTGAAAAGGCAAAGGAGGAACAGGCATCATTCGCATCTCTTGGGTGAACAATAATAATGAGTGAGTTTCAAATCTCTTTACCCCAAAATAGCCAAACCAGAACACGCACAGCCTTCCCGAGCTGCTGTCTGAAACAGATGTGCTGCCAGTGAGCAGCTATTTATAATGTGCAGCATTCCCTTTTCAGCCGCAGCGACTCCAGCCCTCAGCTCTCGCGCTCGGCAGCTCCTTTTGAAGCCTGTAGCTCTAATCCGGGGACTGTTCCTGGTGCTGCTAAAAATCTCCTCATAAACCCGCCGGGGTGCCAGTGAGCTGGAGCCCTGCCTGCTCTCTGCCTCTAAAGGGGGTTTATCATCCCCAGAGGCCATGGGATGGGATGGCCCCAACCAAGATGGAACAGCAGTGGGATCTTGTTGGGTTCTGTGTTCCAGACATCCTGCAGGCTCTGCAGAGCACTGATCCCCCTCTGCCTCAGGGCTGGGGGCTGAAACACTTTCCCAACCCCTAGTTTGGGAGGACAGAGGACAGTGTTGCTGTGGGGGCAGAGCCTGGTATGGGTTTGAACTGGCCCTCAATGAAGGAGAAGCACGGCACGCTGGCCCGGAGGGATGCAGACAGTGTGGGATGAGGAAAACTGAGGATCCAATTAAAGTGAGATTTGAGGGAGTTTGCTAGCACTGGTGCCCACACTTACACTGGCTGTTTGCTGGCCTGGGGGTCCTACAGCACCACTGGAGCTGTGGCACAGCTGTGGGATGAGCACCTTGGGCTACCCAGGGACTGCGGGGGGCTGGCAGGACCCTGTCCCAGGAGGGGCTGCAGCCCACGGAGCTGCCTCAGCCCCTCGCACAGGGATGAATAAGTGTGCTGGTATGTCAGGGCTGAGGGCTCAGCACGGCACGAGCATGTGGAAGCTGTTTATTGCCAGGGCTGCTGCAGGCCCTGCTCTGTCTCCCCCAACCAGCTGGGCCGGTGTGGCTGCTCTGTGTGGGGCCAGTGGGGCCCCAGCCTGGGGTGGGGGTGGGCGACTGCTGGGAGACAGGGCTGGTTGAGCCGAGGTGTTTGCTTTTATCACATCCCCTCTTTTCTGTTTGTTTCCCTCCTGAGCAGGGTGTTTGGAGGCATGGAGATCACTCAAACCAAATCCTAGGTTTTGGGGACAGCTTGAAACCTTGTCCTTCCTTCCTGGATAGCCTGGTGTTTTGTCCCCAGCTTGTCACAGCATAGGCAGCTGGGAGCTGGGTGATCTGTAAGGAGCTCTTTGGAAAGGAAAATCCTGGAAAGCACCTCCAGAGTGGCCTAAAATGTGCTGTTCTGGCTTTGCTCACTCGCTGTTTTGGAGGTGCCAGGGGATGGGGTTCTTTGTCAGTGGGCAGAGACCACCCACAACCCCCAAACTCTGTCCTTTGACCTCCAAATTCCATCTTGAGTGAGAGTATTAACTTGTCCTCCTGAGAGCACACCAGGTCAGCCTTGAAAAGAATACGGAGAGTTCAAAATGGCCCAGTGAGTTGTCTCTAACATAGGGTAGAATTTTGGGAAGGAGCAGAGGATGGGCTGCCTTGGCAGGGCTCTGTCACCTCGGCTCTGGCAGTGTGATGGATCAGCTCAGCACAGTGGGGACACAGAATCAGGTTCCAATGAGGACGGCATCCCTGGCTGAGGCTGGAGCCTTCCTTGTTTCCAGTGGTAACAGACAAACCTTTGCTCCTGAAAGAGGGACTGTAACACAGCCCATGGCAGTGAAGCCTCTTAAAAGCTGGTCTCATTGCAGTTGTGTTAATTATTAATAGGATATGGGGAAGAAAGCACTGGAAAACCCCAACTGTTTAAGGCAAGCTGCTACCTCATCTGTGTCCAGTGGTGTGGGCCTGGCTTTCCCCTGATCCAAGG
Source organism: Acrocephalus scirpaceus scirpaceus (assembly GCA_910950805.1). Taxonomy (NCBI): domain Eukaryota; kingdom Metazoa; phylum Chordata; class Aves; order Passeriformes; family Sylviidae; genus Acrocephalus; species Acrocephalus scirpaceus. The sequence goes on along the minus strand of OU383790.1, from coordinate 5,614,109 downwards.
GGAGATTTATGGGTGTCTGTTCCAGTATCTGGTGTTGGCAAGTATGAATGAAGGGGCTTGACCACCTCTCTGAAAACCACAGCACTCCTAAACTGAGGAGCTAAATGGGCATTGGCTTGGTCTTTAGCAAAGATTTGCCCCCCCCAAGGGGTAAAATTCTTTTTGGCAGCGTCTCTGCCCAGCAAGATGCTGGAATTGCAAGATCTGCTGGCACAGAAGCATTAGGGATCCTGTCCCAGCCTGGGGCACCCTGCAGAGCTGTGTGGGCAGGATGGGACCCAAAGATGGTGCTTGAACTGCACCCACATAGTGAGTCAGGGCTAGGAGACCTCAGCAGGCAATTTTAAGGAAAAACAAAGTAATGGGGAATTTTCATCCAAAAGGATTGTGGACTTTGAGGGTTTCTTCTGACTGTGGGTACCAGGGCTATCTCCATATGGGTAACTGGGAGGTGTTTCCATGGAAACCAGCAACGTTGCTGCAGGGGGGACCCCATGGCACAGATTTGGGCCCTTCATCAATGCTGCAGGAGCAGAGCTTGGCATGGAGAGGCACCAGCCTGATGGAGGCTCTTGGCACAGCGGTGCCCTGGCTGCATGGTGTGCAGCTGGGAGAAGCTTTGCATTGCCCATGCAGTGAAGGGGAGGAGAGCCCAAACCTCAGGTGCAGGTGATAGCCATAGGTGCTGCCAGCCCATCTGCCTTCCCACCACCCCTTCCAGCAGCCCCTACTTCCCACAGCACCCTCCTCTCTCCCCTCTCCCTTCTCTTCCTTTCCATTCCTCATTCCCTTTCTCTCCCTTTCTTCCCCTTGCTCCACCCCCCTCAGACTCCTCTGTGGGGCATTGATTTTTCCATCCATCAGTGAAACGCTTGAGGAAAATGAAAGAGCATCTTCTTGATCGATCAGGAGAACTCTTCAGCCTGGGGTCAGGAAGGGTTTGAATCAGCTGCTCTCCTGGCATATAATTACCCCCTCTCTCCCAAGCTGGGGCTTTTCACACGCCTGCAGGAGCAGCCACCCCACTGTGGGGCTGGAGAACACGTCCATGGGTGCATCCATGCTGGGAGAAAGTGCCTGTGGATGTGCTGGGTTTTGGGGCTGCCAGAGCTCAGTACTGGGCCGGTCTGGGCGCTCACAGTCTCTCTGTGCCGAGCAGGGTGTGTCGAGTGGGTGCGAGCGGGCGCTGCTCCCAAGCCGGAATCAACTGCTCTGTGTCGAGCTAATTCTGTGCAGAGCTTGGTGAGGGTGGGGAGCTCTGAGGCTGCGAGTTTAGAGAAGCTGAAGAAGAACTAAATCTGATAGGAACCGGGTGCCTGACTCCCTTCTCAGTTTTGAACATCTCATTTGCACGGAGCATCGTCTGGGGTACGCTGCACATACGGACCGCGTTGGTAGCAGCCTGGAGATGCCTGTGGAAATGCCAGAGTTTGCCATCTGGTACCACGCTGGCCCCTGAGGTCCCACCGCTTGCTGCCCTCCCCCAGAGAGCCAGCAAATAGCTGAGAGAGCTTCTCATTCCACCGTGGGGTGGCTGCATGCAAATGTTGACTTCTTCATGGCAACCGGCGTGAGTCATGCTGGGAGCCGGAGGGGGACGGCGGTGCCTGTAGCTCTCCTTCTCTCTGCTTGTGGACTGCTGCCTGCTTGCACGGAGGTGTTGGCACAGCCTTCCTGCAGCTCTTGCTGGAGCTCCATCCCTGCTCAGTGGGATGTGCTCACTGCTTTTCATGTGAGAGGCTCCCAGTGCTCATGTGTGCACTGGTGGTGTCGAAGCATGTCGTGCATGGGGACTGTTGCCTTGAGTCTTGTGACACAGGAGGGAAAATTTATCCTTTGGATTTGTCCTAAGGAAAGACCTTCTGAGCTCTCATTCCCACCAGCATGGAGGGATACCAATCCCAGAGCCAACACTGGACATTCCAGCACATCCCAGAACTGATAGGTTCAGCATTGCCAGTCTCCACTGACCCTTAGGCTCCTCACTCCTCATTTCCCCTTATTTTCCATAGGAAATTTCCATAGGCCATTGCATTTCCTGAGCTAGATGAAGGGGTTTCAGACCTAAGAATGAACAACACATGTCTGGGTGAAGCTTGCTGGACTAGAACTGGGACACAGCATCTTCCTGTGGTGGGTTTTGCGTCTCCATCCAGTATCTCTCACTGGGCAGATGCAGCATGAAATCATTGTCTCGAGGGTGATGAGGGACAGTAAGAGAGCAGGGGGGAATTGCATTAACCATGGGGTTGTTGCCTCATGTTGTGCCACTTTCACCTGGGAGCTCAGAGCCATTTAATTTTCCTTGTGTTTCCATGCTGGTCTGGGAATGAGTATCCATGGAAAGAGATGAGGACAGAAAAGCAGGCTGAGAAACCAAAGCTGAAAGCTCCTGCTCCCACCACAGCCAGTTCTGACCAGCCAGACCAGAGCTCCACTGGAGAAGGACAATGCAAAAGCTTTGGCTTTCTCCCTCCAAACCAGCAGGCATGAGGCTGCTCTGGCATGGATGCATTGCAGATGTGCTGATAGCAGTGAGCTGAGTGCTGACACTGCTGTGGAGGGGCTGTAGGTAAGGCAGAACTGGGTTTATCTGCACCACAGATAATGTCTTCTGCTGAAAGCAGCTGAAACTGCTGCATCCCGGATTCGTGGCACAGTTTACTTTACAACAGGTAATGAGAGCTTGTCCTATGTCCCTGGTAAAACCTTGACATTAAGCCCCATCTGATCAGGGTCTTTTCCCTGGTGGGATTTGGCATCAGTCAGGTAGTTGGGGGAACTTTGTTTAACCTGTGAGTGTTGCATCCTAATATAAATGTGGATCTTACCCAGTTTTCTTGAATCTGCATCACTCCACTGACAGCAAGGGAGAGAGGCTGAATTGTGCAAGTGCATATGGGATCTTTCTGTTATTCCTTGCAGACAGAGGGCTTTGGTGAGCTGTCACCACGTACTCTCACTGCTGGGTTCAGTGCAGATAATGGGGATGGGGGAGCTCATAGCATCTCTCCATTGCTCTGCTGACCATCTTGCTGACTACCCTTGGTCATATTCCTTGGTCTTCCTGCTGTCTCCTTGTTCCCAGGTCTGTAAAAGGAAGATAAAATACAATCTGACTTGCTGGGGAGCTTGCAGCCCAATTAAGAAGTGCACGCTAATTAAAGTGAGCTCCTCCATTCCTGTTGATATCCCATAACCATCAGAGGGGCTCTGGAAAGCCCTGGGATGTTGGAGTGTGAAGTTGCGACAGAGACAAAACAATACGCTCTCAGACTGCTGAACAGAAAGTGGATCCATGTGTTAATCTGGGAAAAGGAGTGTGAAAATAGCTGCAAATCCTTCACGACTTTGTTGTAATTTCTCCCAGATAGGATACAGCCTGCTCCACACTCCAGCCTCCTTGGCTCCCAGGTCATTACTGAGCTGAACCTGAGGCTGATGCAAGAGGAAACCCTGTCCCATCGCTGGGCTTTGTGCGGGACTGCTGGAAATTTAGGGGGAAAGGGTTAATGTTTGCATTGTTTGGGGGCAGCTGGGGTCCCAATGGCTTGAGGATCAGCCAGGTCTGCTCCCTGGTGTGTCTGGGGCAGGTTCCTGGCTGGCTCAGCCTGGCTGCTGGAGGGGCTGGGAGGACGCCCGGGCAGGCAGAACCGAGTGGTGCCTCTGACAGCAGCATGCTCACATCGGGTGGGTGACCGTGGGGTGCAGAAAGCCAGCCCCTCCCAGCTGCCCAGCTGCCTTTCTGCTAATGCTCATCTAATTAAACAGCAGCCTGGAGTGGCTGAAACCAGGGCAGCGGGAGAGCTGAGGTTTGCATTCAATAGGTTCCTGTCTCCAGCTCAGGAACCAGAAGAAAAACCCATTTCATATCGTCAGATCAATACGCAGGTGGCGTTCTCCCTCCTTTTCCCTTCACCTTCTCCAGCTTTCCTTTACCCTCCCGGGCTAGGGAAGCTTTTAAAAACTAGAGCTGGGCTGGGATTGCTAGCTGGTGGTTTTTGCACCTCATCCTCCATCCTGGATGCTGTGCGTGCTACACATGTGCTGGACAGCTGAGAGGTGCCAGAAATGGTGATTACTGGGACCATGATCTCAGCAGGTATCTGGGAAAGCGAGTCTTGGCTTCAAACTGGGGCATGGTCCCTCCTTCAGGGAGGATTTTCAGTCAATAAGGTCTCCAAAGAGCCACTGTGTCCTTGCTGAGCCAATCTGCTCAGCTCCAGGACTGTGAATGTGGGTAGGATTTGACCAGCAACTTTTGTCCTGCTTGCTCAGGTACAGGCGAGGGTTAACAAGAAGCGACATTTTATTTTGCTGCATCTTTGGCTTTCTGGAAGGAGATGCTCTTCCTAGTGCTTCTGCTGTTGTAAATGCATTCTTCTTCCCAAGGTGTCTTCTGAAAATGAGCTCCAGCATGTTGTCAGTGGTGGAGAGATGATTATGGAGAAGCAGCTGTCCGTCCCCTCCTGCCAGCTCCCGGAGAGGCAACGGGAGGGGTGGTGGCTCCTCTGGGTGCTTGCTGCTGGCAGCAGATTTTGCAGTGCCTGATCCAGGCTGTGGTGTAAATAAGCAGCTTCAGGCTGTGGCCTTTTCCTCCTCATCTCAATGCACCGGGGTAAGCAACCACCATGCAGTGCCCAGCTCCGTGCAACCTCCAAGCACAGGGTTTTTTTTTTCACAGTAAGAAAGTTGTACAAATCTTCCCCAAACGTCAGCCTGCTCAGGCAGCCTGCAAGGGGTCGGCTTCAGCTCCTGTATTGTTTCTCTCCGCAGGAGAGAAATTACTGTCCTAATTCTTCATGCAAAAATGAGGGATTGGAAACAGGCTGAAGGGGAGAGGAGCTGGATGGGTGCCCCAGTGACCTCACCAAGTCAGAGGACAGCAGCCCTGTCTGAGGTTACCATCTCTCTGTCCCTTCCCTGTTCCCTCTGTCATTAATGCTGAGCTGGATTTATTTGGTTTATTATCCATGCTCCTGCACCAGGATTCAAACACTGCCCAGCAGCGTCTGAGCCATGCTGGATCACAAACCATCTCGGGATGCTCCAGCCAAGAGGGAAGTGAGCTCCACACCTGCTAGCAGGGCAGGGCTGTCGCAGCCAGATGCGAGCTCTTCCCCGGTATCTCCCCCTCTTCCCCTTGCCCTAGCCTCAGGCCAAGCAGGAAAAATCCTTCAGCAGACCCCAGCTGGGGCTGCTGGCTGCCGGCTTTCCATGGCAACGGTCCATCAGGGGGTCGGAGTCGACAGCAAAAAATGCTGCCCCCCCTCCTTCCCCCGCCTGGGCTGCCGGTCGCTATTTTGATTGCATTCCTGGGGAGCTGGGCTGCAGATGTGGTCGCCTTATCTTGGGAAGGTCTGAGTCAGTTTTTCCCTGTGTGACAGAGCAGGCAGCTGAGGGCTGGAGGGAGGAATAAATAACTCCTGAGGTATGCCAGGGACGTCTGTCCCTGGGGACAGGGTGCTGGGCCAGGAGCCTTCCACCGCCCCAATCCTGGAGTCACAGTGCCCATGTGTCACAGCACATAGGGGACAAGGGAGATGTCTCCTCTGAGCAACCTTCATACATCCTTGACATCTCAACCAAGGGAAAAAAGGGGTTGGCCCAGGAGCATCTGTGCTGTGGGCTGGATCCTGCCCCCAGGAAGACCTGAGGAACCCATCCATGGGGGAGGAAGCATGTTCACCCCACAGCACGTGTCCATGGTGTGTGCTCGCCGCTCCTCGACCCTCCCTGGTGTGTCAGTTCAGGAACTGACTCTCTGCAGATGTACACAGGCTGGCTGAGAGCAGGATCCAGCCCCACAGACCAGACACACTGACTGTCCCCCAGTCCTGGTCTGCATGCAGGGGCTGTGAGCAGAGCTCAGTGTGCAGCACCCATGATGGTGCAGCTGCCTGGCTCTGGTGTGAAGGAGGTGGGATTGTCACTCTGGATCCTCTGTTGTTTCCTTCCCTTCCTCAGGGAGACGATGTCCTCTGATTGCTTTTCTGCTGAAGAAGCTGACTCCTGGATGCTTCACCATGGATATGTGGTGTCTCTGTTCCCAGCAAAGCTGTTGGTGCAGCCCTGGTGATCGGTGCAGGTTTCTTGCTGTAAGCTGAGCTCCTTCTGTAAAGCAAAAACCTGAGGCACAGCCTGCTCAGAGCTGAGGGAGGGTTTTGTGTAAGGTGCTGTTATCTATCCAAAGCATTAACCCCTCCAGAGGTCATGCACTGAATAATTATCAGTCCAACTTAAAAAAAACCAGATCTACATTAAGTGTTAAACACATTACAAGTTTTCCTTCTGTTGGTGGGATCCTCAGCTTGGATTTTCCAACATTTTACCAAAGTCTGGCAGCTCAGGGAGCAATCCTGCTTTGTTTTCATCTTTATCTTCCTTTCTCCAAGTGAGAGCCAGGTTTGTCACAGACCCTGGCTCAAGAGCTGGTGGTTAAAGGCTTTCAGGAAGGCTGGCAGGCAAAGGAGATCCTTCAGTGATGGAGGGTGGAGAATGCAGAGCCTGGGGGATGGCAGGACAGTGGGGGCTGGCTGGTGGTTGTGGTGGCCACCATGACCTCCCTGCTGCACTGAGACCTGGGGATTCAGGTTCAGCCCATGTGGGACTGGCTGGACACCATGGGATGTACCAGGGGCATCAGGACTGGGGTCCGAGCTGGCTTCCAGCCTCTCATCTCGGAGCAGCAACCGGGAGCCAGGGCTCGGGAGAGGGTTTCTATAGCAACAGCTGCCACTCACTCCCCATCTTGGATGTAAATTAGTTAGGATTTTATTAGTGTGCAGAATTTCAAGAGGCCAGAGCTGGCAAAGAGGCCTGATGAATTTGGGACAGGAGCGTCCAAGGGGAACACCTTTAGGAGTTTGGGTCAAGGCAGGGTTTGGGGTTTCTGAATTGTGGGAATGCCTGGTTCTTCACCCCAGGGACAGCAGCCACATCTGAAATGGCTCTGGGATTTCCACACTTCAGGCAGGAGGTTGGATATGGAGCACCTGCTGTCAGGCCCTGGGTGGGGCAGCTCTGTGTCTCCAGGTGGAATTTCAACACCTCTTTACCTCTATCTTGCAAAGAGGTTCCTCAAAAGGGCTAAAAGTGTGAGAGATCTCAAGTGACCACAGCTGGTACAGCTGCCTCTGGAGGTTTTCAGTTAACAGCTTGATGATGAAGCTGCCTGATGGGTCAGCAGGAGGATTGGTGGGTACCAGTGACCTTCTGGGCCCAGGACATGAGGAACTGGGGCTTTTTGAGAGTCATGGGTGGGGCTGCAGTCTTTGTTAGGGGGTCTGCATGTCTGACATCCCTGAGCCATGGGGCTCCTTGTTAGAGGGATCATGTCTGGTTCATGGATATCTCTGAGGTCATCTGGATTTTTGCTGGAGCTGAATCTCTTTGGAAAAGTGCTCCTGGTTGTCAGTGCTGCTCTGTTGGGAATGATCCTCTTTGTATGCTCAAATGTAAGCAAATAAGGAGTGTGATTGTAATGCTAGTTGCTGCCCCCAGATCAGAAATCTGCTATAAAACTTGTGTGAAAAATTCTGATTTCTATGTGCTTTCCCTTTCCTGGTGGTTAGAGCTGTATTTTCAGAACTCATATTTTCAAGTCTTTGCCTCTAACCATGAGGGCTGAAGATTTTCCTGTTTAACAGAAGAAGTGGTTTGGTTTGTCCTTTTTAAAATTTTTCTTCTGTAACTTCATGGCTCTGGGAGCAGGGGCTTTCTGGAAGTCAAAAGGTTGTGCAACACCTTGTGATGGTGCTGTGATATTTGCCAACACTGGGTTATAGCTGGATGGTGATGTGTAAGGTTTATATATCTAGTGCAGAGATGATGTGAACGTGCTTGTGTGCAGCAGAAAGAAAAGGGCTGGAAGCACCCTTGAAATACTAGAAGTGTGGGGCTGGGCTGGCTGGTTGGCAAGTGTGTACTTGATTTGGAAGTGGGATGGGGGGAAAGCCAGATTTTTTTGTTTTAGGAGTTTGTCATGCTGCAAAATGACTTACAGAGGAGTGGCTGATGCTCAGCTTGGATGGGCTGTGCTGGGATCAGAAAGGGAAATTTCCTGCCCCATCCTGTGTGAGTGGGACTGGTTGCAGACAGACCCAGCTGCAGTCAAGTGCTTGGGGGGACCCTCTTGGCCTCATCCATAAATAGTGACATTATAATTACTATAACAACCTGCTCTTCTCTTCCTGCATGGCGTTCATTCCCTGGCCTTTGGTAATGCTTTTTTCTTGTTGATTTGCTCCCTCCTTCACCTCCCCCTCTTTTTAATTCCTCAACACACTGTGGAAACATCAATTAATTAATCTAAATAATAGTTATTATTCAAGAACCAATTCGCTATCATGGCTTGCACTGGTGTGATGAAAATTATCCATCCAGGTGAGATGAGAAATTTGGGTTATTGGAGCTGGGGCAGTTCCTTCTCTGGGTGTGTGCCCCAGTGCAGGGCATGGTCGGTGCTATTGGGTTTAGCAGGAATCTCTGCCCTGCCCAAGGTGCTGCCTGCTGGAAAGGGCAGCCCCTAAGGCAGGGTTTGCTTTCAAAATAAATTGGCCTTTTGTAGGGGACCATGTCCTAAGCATGATGAAAGTGCTAAATGTGCTGATAATGCAACTTGGAACAGCTCCACAGAGATTTTGCACTGGTGTCCTGAATGTGACTGTGAGTAGAAAAGGAATTGGGTGATGTGTAGGGTAATTGGGCTGTGAACTCTGCAGGTGTGTCAGCAGTGCAGGAAGTGCAGTACTGGGCTGGAACAGGGGTGCTGATCAATGCTCCCCCCTGATTTTGGAGAGGATTTGATTCCTATGAGGAAGTCAGTGCAGACTGTGTTAGCCAGGGCAGCGGGGCTCTGGAGCTTCTTTCTGGTGCTCCGAGGTCAGGTTTGGGCTCCAGGTCTTGGGGTGAAGTGACCCTGAGGTGGTCAGGTCTGTCCTGCCCACAGGACGAAGCAGAGCGCACACAGAACATGAGAGAGGAATTCTGTCCTTGAGCTGAGGGAGACTATCTGAGTCCCCACTGTCCTGATAGCTTCCAAAATTAGACCAAGCCCTTCCTGGGCAGCAGTGCTGGGGCCTTTGGGCAGGCAGCTGCTCCACTGGATGGGATGGGGACCACACAAACCTGATGCAGGGAGAGTGATGACTGCTCCATACCTGGTGTTAATCAGCACTTCTGAGGATGGTTGTCCCCAGGAGCAGTGGGCTTTGCATTTACAGGAGGAGATGTAACAGCTTGGGGTCCCCAGGTCCTTCCCCAGGTTTGGGTGGGGGCCCTGAGCCAGCCCCAGTTCAGGGAATTGTCCTTGGTGAAGGCAGCTAATGAGGTGCAAACCCTGGAGCTCGTCCTTCAGCTCCATTGAAGGAAAGAGATTTTAGGTGCATGCTTGAATTCAAGTGCATGGTGAAGTATGTTCCCATTCCTGGGCCTCAGATAGGGCAAAGATGGCTGTGTAAATCGGGAGATTGTGTGACAACACAGCCACGAGCTCGTTCCCAAATCACACGAGGCTGACTTTGGGGATTAGCACTGGGCTGCTTATTTTGCAGCCCCAGAGTTGGGGCTCTGGAGCTGTCCCGCCTCTTTGTCATTTCCTGAAGCCTCGCTGCATCCTCCTCCTCATCACAGGCTCCATCCTTCCCTCTCTCTGGCGTCAGCCGCTCTCCCCAAGGCTGCTCCATCCCTCCACTGCCATCCCTCTTGCCTGCAGAGCAGAAAGCGTGGCCCAGATATTTTACTTCACATCAGCACAAACCCAACCCAGATCTTTCCCTGAGATGGCTCAGCCGGGCACTGCATGAGCACAGCCAGCCCTGCAGCCGGGTGGTGGGGGAGACCCCCGGGGTGCCCCTGCCCCTCTCTGGGGCTGCAGTTCCCCCTCTGTGGCCGTGCATCTGGCTGCTCTGGGCTGGCCGGGAAGCTGGAGCCTGTGATCAGCTCGGAAGGCAGCAACAGCAGCCTCTGCCTTTCCACACGTCGGTATTTTTAGCTCTGCTGTGCATTAGCGTGCAGGAGCTCAAACTGCGAATCCTGGCTGAGGTTTTATCTGTTGTGACAGCCCTTAGGGCTGTAGTCAGACACTCTCTCGCTTGCTTGCTCCCTCTCTCCCTTTTTCTTCTTTTTCCTTTTCTTTTTTTTTTTTTTTAAGTTTGGAGCTTGAATCTGCTCTCTCCCTACGGAGACACTGTGCAGCTGTCAAGACAAGGGACCAAGGGTGGGGAATAGGGTCCAAAGTGTGTTTTGAGCCCCTTTACAAGGGAGCTCTATTCAGCTCCTTTCTGTATTTTTCCATTCCTCCTTGCTGCTGCTGTCAGAGCTGGAGTGGTCAGAGCTGATGCTGCAGGATTAGGTACTGCCTCGCCCCTGCTGCCCTGCCTCAAAGGGTCCCCAAAAAGCTGTGCTGGGTGACAGCTACACCACTGCTGGGGACAGCAAAGCAGAGAGCAAAGGTCAGCCCCATCCAGCGTGCTGGGGTTTGGCACATCTAGTGCTCTATTTGCTGCTTTTTCCAATTTCTCTTTTCCAAACAGCACAAATGTTGCCCCTTTTGGGGCTGCTTTGGGCTTCTGACACCCCAGAGCACTGGGGAGAACTCAAAGTCCCTTGTGAGGGACTTGCTTCAACACAGAAGGTTTTTACTGTGCTTGAACATTGTGTCTGATCTCCCTCAAGAGAACAAGACCCATGAATTCACCCTCCACCCTGGCTCCATACAAGCACCAACACTTTGGTTTGGTTTCTTTAAGGAGGGTTTTCTTTATTGCTTCTTCTCTTCCTGAGCACCTTCTCCCACACCCCCAGGACATTTTCTATCTCCCAGAGAGCTGCACAAATTTGAAGTATCTTTTTGCCACCCCAGTACATCTGAAAAATCAGCTGGAAGTGGGGTGGCAGAAAAGGCAGCATTGGTGATGGGTGACCATTCACCTTTGGAAGGGTGAGGAACCAAAGTGCTGAATGGATTTTGGCTTTCCAGCCCTCTCAGTGACCTGCCATGCCAAGCTCTGCCCACGTAAGTGTGGGCTTAAAGGGAACAGAAGTTCTCTGAAAATCTGGTGCCCCTGGAAATTTGTCCAAGGTCATGGGGAAGTTGGGGATAATGCCAGGAATGGGATCTGGCTTCCTGTCCCTCGTGTCCAGCCTTTCTCTCTAACCCTTAGCTCATGCCTGCCTCACATCTCTCTGGCTGGAGCTTCCTGCACCCAGGTCTTGGGATGTCCATGCCAACTCTGATGTCTCTTGGAAGAGAGAACAGACCCTGTGCAGGGAGGGTTGATTCGTCCTGCTTTTCCTTCTTGGGAATGGCTTCTTTAGGGTGCTTATCCAGAGAGTGTTGAGGAAAATCTGTATTTAGGTAGTAAAGAGTGATTTGGTATTTTTAATGCCCAAGGAGATCACAGCAGCACCCCAGTGGTCCCAGGGTTGGCCAGGGCTGTGTGTCCCCAGGAGCTCAGTGTGTGTGGGTGCTGAGGGGAAGCACAGAGGGGAGAGATGTTTGTGATGGGTCACAGCTCCTTTACACAAGTCTGCCCACACCACATTTCCTCCTGGAGTCGCATTGTTTGCAAGTGCAGCAGGTTCAGCATTCGGCAGCTCCCACATCTTTGTCCAAGATGGCTGGGGAAGACTAAAAGGCTGCACTGATGGGTCAGAGGGTTCCAGGAGCACCTGGAGATAGATTTGACATCTAGTTAGCTGGGGAGAGATCCAATGGGGGGCCTTGGATATCTCCCTGGGTCCTCCTTCTTCATTTGCATTGGTAAGGTGTGGAGGGACATCCCAAAGTTTGTCTGGCAAGTCCACAAATCGGGCAGATTTTCTAATTAACTGTCCCTCCACTGTGATTCCTCTGTTCTCCCCCCAGTTCCTCCCTCTCCTGCTGGCAGCAGCCAATGCCGTGAACCACAGAGACAAACTGCACAGTGCTGCCAGCTCGACCTGCAGCAGGGATTGCTGGAAATATCTGGTGCCTTTGCCCTTTTGCAGGGAGCACCCAGGGATGAGGATTTTGCAGCTCCGTGGTGCAGAGCAGGGTGTGTGGGGCTTTGCTCCAGCAACATTTTCTTTGTGCAGGTTGTTTGTGCCGTTTGTGTCCTTGGGAGCAGGCAGAGCATGGCAGGTACCTTTGCACAGAGCTTTGGCGTCTCCAAAGCAGCCCCTGAGCAGCTCTGTGAGGTTGGGTTGTCAGCTTCTCCTTCTCTCCCTCAGCCTCCTGGGGAACCCCACTGATGGCTGCAGGGAACAGATGCAGGTGCTCTACATCACTGAAAACCCAGCACAACTGCTCAGGTTTGGAGCTCTCTGGGCTCTTCCTCTTGCCAAGGGAAGCTGCTCACAGCAGCTGGAGCTGTTTCCTGATGTGCACAGGGTTGGCTGCCATTTAAGTGTGGGGCCAGCAATGCCTTCCTTTCCTCCTTCTTCCAGGGGCTGTGACACCTGAGTATCTAGATGAGGTCTACAGGAATTTAAACATTGCTGGGTTTATTTCCAGATGTTAAACTGGGGGATTAAGGAGGGGGGAGTGGGGATGGGGATAGAGGAAGTTAATACTTTAGGAGCTTTTAAACTTTAAAAACATCTTGTGGCACTCATGTTAGTGCATCTTCTTGCATTAATTGTGTCTTACAAAACTCCAAACACCCTAAGAGCTGGTCTCTAAACTGTTGGCTGATGTCCTTGTGGATGACAACAAAGCCTCAAAGGGTGAAGGCTGCCATGGGGCACTTCCCTCCTTGAACCAGCTGAGCTGCTCCCATGCCATCAGACCAGTCCCTTGGGCACACCAGCTCTGCCTGCCCTGTGCCCTGGGAGGGGCTGGATGTAGGCAGGTGTGTGGGGGGGCTCTGGGTGACCCCAGGTGCTCATGGTGCTATAAATCAGACTCTTCCCTGCTGCCTGGTATCCTGAGCTTCCCAGGCTGCGAGCAGTTCCTCTGCTTATCCCCAAACCCACCCATCTTTTCCTCATCCCACTCCTTTTCTTCCTTGCTCTGGAGCTGTCTGGGGCTCTCGGCGCGGCCGATGCTTCGGCACTGCCAGGAGTTTGATCTCCAACTGCTTCCCAGCCCCCTCGTGCATGTGGGCACCGGGAGGAGCTGAGAAAGTGGGGAAGAGATGAACAGCAGGAGAAGAATTCTTAAGTGAGGGGATGGGGGAAGGATGAGGAAAGCAAGTAGGGGGGAGAAAAAGTGAGAACAGGGAGGAGGAGGAGGGATGAAGGATGCTGCCTTGTCCTTGGGTTTATATTGGTTGAGTTGCACTGGATTAGCTAAAAGTGGTGCAGAGCTGCCTTCCCCTCCCCTTTCCTCCAGGCACACACTCCTGTTTGGAGCTGAATGCCTTAATTCACTTCAGCTTCAACCTGCTCCTAATTGACTTAAACCACATGGAAAGAAACTCTGCTTCCCCAGCAAGTGGCTGCAAAATTGCACCTTCAGTGAAGTCAGTGTGATTCTGCATTTAAAGAAACCCGGAGTCTGGCAGGGATGTGTGCAGGGATATTGGTGCCAGGGGGCTGTGCTGAACTATCTGGAGCCCCACTGGGCTGATCCTCTCCAGAGGAGTTTTGGGCTCACTCTGAGCAAGTTGGGATATGAGGGTGATGGGGGGCTTTGAGTCATGGGGATTTGGCTGTTAGAAGAATTGCTGTTTCTTCTCATTCCTCTCTCCTCTATCCCTCTTCTCCTGCTGCAGATGTCTGCTATAAAAAAGAGAAGAAGGGGGGAAAAAAACCCACCCTCCCCAAATGTCATGATAATGCTCACTGGAGGGCTGTTTCTGCTGCACATCTGATATGTATGACAGGGTCAGATTAACCGAGCCTCTGATTTCCAACCACAGCTATTCTGAAGGCACCAAAACCAATGCAAAACACCCCAAAGGGACTCCTCTGTGCTGAAGAGGAGCTGGCCAGGCAGGATGAGCTCATGGTGCTCTGGGGATGTGCCAGCCCAGTGCTTGGCGGGACCAAATGCTAGGCAAGAAAGAGGAGAGCATGCTTTGGAGATGAATCTGATCTCCTCAAACTCAGGCTCTCAGGGAGGCAGAGATTTTCCTTTGTATTTAAGGCTGGGGATTTCAAAGACAGAAGGGGAGCAGTGCTGGTAACTACAAGAAGGTATCTGATGTCAGGGGGTGTTCTGAAAGCCCCTCTTCCTTGTCGAGGGCTCCTGTCACATCTGGGCACGCTGTCTGAATGGAGGGCAGGAAAGCCTTTTTATTCCTTCCTCATATTCCTTCCTTTTCCTACCTCTCTGCATCCTCTGTCACCAATTTTGGCTTTGCTATGTTTCTCTCCCTCTGTTTAATTCCAAACCCGAGGAGTTACCCAAGGTTCTGGCTCAGCTGTTTTTTTAATGAGACATTTAGCCATTTTGAGCCCTAGAAAACAGGGAAGTGACCTCTGGAGACTGATGTATCCTGGTGGCAGGAGTTATACCCAGACAGTGTTTAACTTTTCCCCAGCAGTGAGCCCTGCACAGGGCTTCTTCCCAGTTTTCCCTGGGTGATGTCCGTGTCCCAGGGCAGCACTGTTCCTGTGGGATGGCTGCCAAAAACATCAACACCCCCTCCTTGCAATGGGAGCTGCTTGGGGGCGCTGGGGCTGGAGATGCTAAAGGGGAAAATGTTTCCCAGGGAAGGTGAGAGGTGTGGGGAACCCTCTTGGCACAGGGCTCTGCTCCCACAGCCGGTGCTGGGTACCATCGACCCTCCCGGGGGCTGGGGGGGCTGCACAGCGGGGTCCTGCCACTACAAGCACCCCTTGTAAGTCTCTAGTCGCCACTGGCTGGGATGGGGCTCGAGCAGGAAATGAAGATGAGAAGAAGGGGTGGGAAAAAAACCCCCCAAAAATCCCCACGGAGCGGGAAGCAGAGTCGGGAGCGGAGCCGGCTCAGCTGATGGGGTTGCCATGGCGACGCGGCGGTGAGGAAAAGGAAAAGGCAGAAAATAGCCCGATGCCGGGCTGAGACCTGCGGGAGCCTGGCCCGGCAGTCTCCTCCATCCCCGGCCCTATTTCTGTCCTCCTTCCTTTCTCTTTTTGCTTTCCTCCTCTCATACTGTTTGATCTTCTCCAGCCAAAAACGTCCCTCTCCGAGGAGCCAGCGAGGGGGTGACTGGGGGGTTCTTTCTCTGCATTGCTGGGGTGGGGGGCTGAAGGGAAAGCTTCAAGGATCTTCTGTAGGGCTGGATGTGGTCGGGTCTGTTCCCTTCGGGGCAGAAGGTTTGGAGACAGCCAAGTCACACACAGAGGATGAAAATGGGTCCAGGGTTAGGGCTGTGTTGGTGGGGGTTCTGGGATGGTATCTGGAGAGCCCAGGGAGTAGCACAGGTTTGTGGAAATACCCTTCTACCCATGCAAGCCAAGGTTTGTTTCTCAGATTGTGCATGGGTCAGGTTGTCTGTTGTGTGCTGACAGGTGATGCCCAGTTTTAAGGATGGACAGAGGTTTTGTTTCATGTGCTGGGTTGTTTTCCTGTCTGGGAAAGTGGTGCTTCATAACCACAGCGAGTCATTTCCCCTCTCTGAGTCAGACTGGGGCCTCTTGCATGGTGTATATTGGGTCTAACCATTGATCCCAAACTCACTGAAAAGGAACAGAAACTCAGTCTAGTTAGAAGAAAAGAAAGTGTTGTTGTACCAAGCCCTGGGGGATTTGCCCCACAAAACATAGACACCAAACCAGGCTCTTTGCTTTATCACAAATACTTAAAATTTAAGGTTACAGAGTCTGGTGGCCATGAGGAGATCTTACTTTTCAGTGAAAAAGTAAAGGTAATGTTTCCACCTCCTGGAGCTCCCACCTTCTTCCTGCATGGGAAGAAGCCATTGCAGTTTCTCCCACTTCTCCCTGCCTTTGTGCCTGTACCACTCTGTGGTCTCTAATAACTTGTGCTGATGCTTGGGATGCAGATGGCCCAGCTAATGGGGCTCGAGCAGTAAATCTCCATTACTGGGGCTGGCTTTGCTGTCCCTCGCTGTGGCCCTGACCCTCACCTCGCCCAGGCTCTCATCCCTGGGAGGTCAGAGGGGAACAGGAGTTCCTCCTGATGTCAGTGATGTTCCTGGCACAAAGGAAATTGTTGGATCCTCCTGGCCTCATCAGCTGTTGTTTTGGAGGCTGGCTCCTCTTGCAAGGTTTGTTCCTCCCCTCCCTGTAATTCCCAGGGGTGTTCTGCAGACACCCCAGCTCTTCCTCCCAAAGGAGGTGTGTGAACAGCCCTATGCAGAGATCTCACACCTCTGTGTGAACCACCCCTGTAAACTGTCCCTGCACTCCCTTTTCCCTAAGGACAGGGGCAGGAAGCATGCATGGAGAGGTTTCCAGGTATTGGGATTTTTAGTGGGAATACATCACACTGAGGAAGCACAAAGCTGCCTGGAACTGAAAAATGGCCTTGGAACTGTGGCACAAGGTGCATAATCAACCCTTTCTGTTGACTTCCCCACCACAGCCTGGATGTATTTTGAACATGTGCATTTCTCTGTGCAGTCTAAATATTAAGCATAGCTTGACTAGGAGTTCACTTAAACCAGAGATGGACAAATATCTGAAGGTCATAAACACACAGCTGAGTAATTATTTAGAGTGGTCTAAGGGATATAACTATGGATAATGGGATGAATGGAGGAAAGGAAAATGCAGTGCAGTTGTCAGAAAATTCTCCTCAGGTCCCTGCTTAGTGCTGCAGAGGGAAACATGTAGGTCCTTGATAAACCTGGAGGGATGATTTATGGATTGATACATGAAATGATGGCAAAATCCCCAAGGAGAAGCGGTGAATGGCCCATCACCTGAGACTCTGCAAACTCAGCTTTGCAAATCCAGTAGATGAGGGGCTGCAGAGCACCAGGGCAGGAGAGGAGCTGTTTCACTGACAGATATTGTTGGCTGATGACCAAATGACTAGAAAATGCCCACGAATAAGTTAAGGCTGAAAGTGAGGAACTGGTTTCTGGTGAAGGAGGGGATGAGACTCTCGGCCAGCCCTGCTGGAGCAGGTGAAAAAAAATTGGTGGGTCTGGAGATGGAGCAGCTCACGTGTGGGGCAGAGCTGGTTTTGTGACCCAGCTGCTCACAGGCAACAAACGTGGCAGCCTCCAGGCCATCCTAAATTCCTGTGTGCTGCTCTCTGTGAGGCCAGGTCTATCCTCATGTCTCCACTGTTATGCTGCCAATAATAATCAGAGCTCAGGGAGAGCAGCAATCTTCCTTGGCAAACATCTAGACATTCCCCAGTGCATCTGGAGAGCTTCTTCTAACTTCAGTGGATGATGCATCTTGTCACACTAAGGGCTTATGTCTGTGTCTTGTGAAAACATAGCAAAAAAAAATTGCTGGAATTGGTTTGAGGGATGTACCGAGTTACCTTTGTAATGTTTCTACCTCAGAGTCAGTTGTCTTGGAGATGGCTGCATCCAGGGTTAGATGGGTACCAAGGACCAAAAAGGGCTCTTCTCCTTCAATCTCCCTTTCTTCAAAAAGTAACTACAAGAAAAATGGTTACCATTAAAACATGGTGCTGTTTCTGGAAAGGCCTTTGCACAGCCGAGTGTGGTGTTTCCAGAGGATCCTCCCTTTCCCAGCATGTCCCACTCCTAGCACAGGATGGGAATTTGCTCCCCTGGGACTTTCTCCTCTCCACATGGATGGTTGAAAGATGTCCTGAAAGGACCCGGGGAGATCAAGGGCTGTGAGTGTGAGGAGTGAGGCCAGGGGCTGACATGGTCCTTTTTGGTGTCCTGTTCCACATATTGTCCCTCAAGTGGGTGTGAGGGAGAATGGAGGGTGAGGCTGCTCATGTTCCCCTGCCCCAAGGGAGGACAAACAGCCTGGGACAGACTGTGAGGAGTGAGGGACTTTGGGGGCTGCTTTGATGTGCCCTGAGCATCCACAGCGTTGCCTTCCTGGAGCTGTTGATTGCTGGCTCCTGATGCTGGCAGGAGCTGGGCTCGGAGCATGGCCACGCTCTGTCTTCCTCCATCCTGGCATGGCATTAACCATCTCCTCCTGCACTGGTTGGTGCCACTTTACTGCTTCCTGCTCCCCAGCAATATTTTACATCTTGCCCAGTAATGCTTGGTTTCCTTAATAGCGTCTCATGTGGGATTTTTTTTCAAAGGCTTTAGGACAATCCCAATAAATTATATCTCCTGATTTCCCTTTATCCATTGTTTTGTTGATTCCATCAGAAATCCTCTCCCAGAGAGGACGTGCAGGCTTTGCCTTTAGAAGCCAGCCAGGCTTGTTCCATTTCTATTTTAGCCATTTCGCATTTCAATTAATTTTGAAACATTGAATTATTGTTCTCAGTAGCCCTTGGAAAGAACAGTCTGAGGAACACCCCTGGCTTTTGCTGCACCTTGGATCTGCACAGAGCAGTCACAGTTCCCAGTCAAGAGTGGATGCTTTTGGTGGGATGTTTGCCGAAGTGGTGTTCGTGTTGAGACACCATCCCCACTTCCAGGAGCTGGGATTTTCCCAGCAGGAAAGGGATGCACCTGAAATAATCTGCGCTCCAAAAAAGCCCAGCTCACCTCGGAGCACAAACGCAGGAGGCTGCTCGTCCCCTGCGATGTCAGCTGACCACTAACTCGCTCCGGCTTTGTCCTTGAAACCCAAAGAGTGGGAGTTTGCCGCCAGGCTAGCTGCTGCTGTAAGGAGCAGGGAGGAGGCGGCGAAACCGGCCCGCCAAGGGTTAATAATTTCCATTGCAATTGTGTCATCTCTTTGGGGACCTCTCGCTCATTTCGCGAGCGGGCGCTGAAAGCCGAGGCACGGGGGCTCGTTCTTATTCAGCTGCACGCAGCTTCAGAAGCACCGGACGGCCGCGCAGCTGGGCTCGGCCACCTCGGCCTTGCAGATGGATGGAGAGAAAGGATTTGTGTGCCTGCGTGTGCTTTGCTTGCGTGCTCGTGTGTGTGTGTGTGTGTCTGAAACCTAATTGTCTGCCGTCTAATCCGTCAGCCGGGGGGACAGCTTGCACAAGCCCCTTCCAGGCAGGCTGATAAATGCAGCGCTGCCAGGCCCCTCTGCGAGGCAGTTTGGTTTAATTGGGATTGCTACGTGCACGGACTTGGCGTGCGTGGAAGGGATGCTGTGCGCAGGGAAGTGCGTGGCCAGGCTCCCAAGGGACGGGCTCTGTGTCCAGCCGGGCTCTGGGTGAGATCCTGGGAAACGCTGTGAAGTGATGTGAGTGCAACCCAGTGCTGGATGAGGTTCAGGGTGGCTCCATGTTGTGTTAAACCAGTGACAGTGATAGTGGCACTGTGTGGTCCTGCTCTTATGGACTTGGTACCTTGGGGCAGTTCAGTACCCCCAAGACTGGGCTGTAAATACACCCGGCTGATGGGACCTGGAGATCACCCAGAGCGTGACACAGAACTTATGGACATCAATGTGCTGGCTTGGAGATGTCACCTGCCATCTTCAGCGCAGCATAAGGAGCTGTACAGGGCTGTCCCCCACTCCAGCTGTCCCCTGCTGTCCCCTCAATGACAGGCACCTGTGAATCTCTTGAGCATCTCCCAGCCAGCACGTGGCAGCTCAGGGACTCCCCAGGCTGAAGTGGCATTTCATCTTTAATACCCCTCAATGGATTTCCCATGAATTTGTCTAGTTGATTTTTGTAAACACGTAAGTTTTAATCATCCCCAGAGAGCTGTGGCAAGGACTTCACTGCTTAACCATGCACCGTGTGAGGAACCGTCTCCTCTTGTTTCTTTTGAACCTGCTGCCTCTTAATGTTATTGGATATCTCCTAATTCTTTTATTGGGAGACGCAGCAAGCAATCAATCTTGGTTCACCCTCTTGAGGCCACAAGTGTGCCTCTCTGGCTGCTGCTTTTCCAGGCTGAGATCTTCCTCCTTTGGACTAATTTTTTTATTTTTTAATCAGCCTGCTCCAGATATTTTTCTAGCTCTGGTGATGATGTCAGGAGTCCGTATGTGGCGACATCCTCATCCATTGTGTAATTAAAGGTGATGTCATGATTATAGCAGATGGTATTTGCATCAGCTCTGGTTGCTTAGTGCATGTTGATGTCAGGGGATCCTTGTGTCCTGCCCAGTCACGAGAACTTCTCAGAGGCTGCTGATCCAAAGCCTGAGGGTTTTGTAATAATATTTAGCCCTTGAGTTCTCTGTCTGAAAGAGGCAGGGCCAGGTATTATTTATCAGGAATCACTCACTGTGCTTTGCAAGACATTCCTGACTTAAAGGAGTGACATGTCCATGTCATTTCATCCCCTGGATACAGTCACCTTCGGATTGATACCCAGAAACTCTTCAATCATAAATGTACACCAGGTTTCAGGACAGGTGATTTGAAGGCATCACGCTTGCAGGTGAGGGATTAGAGGATGCCAGACTGGCCACTTGTGTAGGCACCTCCCTCATGGCTGAAAAATAAGTGTGGTGTTGCTTTATTCCAGATCCCAGCAGGGTCCCAGACTTGCTGCAGGGTTTGGAAAACAAGAGGCAGGAGCAGGGTGCCCAAGTCCAGGGTTGTCCTGACCCAGACTGGGTCATGGTGTGGCACCTCCACCCTGTTCATCCTGTGTTCCCCTGCCCGTGGCTGCCCCTGGCCTGAACGTGTGACCAGTTACAGAGAGATCCCCACCCAGTACCCTGCCCTCCTGCTGCTCTCTGCTTCCCCATCCCTCCTCCTCCCTCTCCCTTTCTCCCTTTACCCTCTCTTTGCTTCTCTTTCTCTCCACACCTGCTCCTCTCCTTCCCTTCTCTTTTCTCCTTCCTCCTCCTCCCCTTGCTTTTCTCTCTATCCTCTTATCTCATCCCCTTGTTTTTCTCCTCTCTGCCTGTCCAGCTGATTTACATGCACGCTGCGTTGAAGCAGCTCAGCTGGATCTAATGCCTCCTGCCGTGAGGAGCGGAGCCGAGTCTGGACTCGGTGCAGAGCGTCCCTGGGCAAGGGCTGGGAGGTCCTCTGTGCACCCCATCCCCTTGGGCCACGCTTTGGCCCCTTTCTGCACCACCTTTTGCTCTTCATCCCCCCTCTTTCCTTTCTATATCCTTTAGCTGATGCTACTGCCCTTGCTGTGTCTTCTCCATTTCTCCTGCCATGTCCCCAGCCCATGTGCCCACTCCATCCTTGCTCCTGGGTGGGTGCATGAGGATGGGCCAAAGCCCTGCAGCCAGCCTGGGGGATGGTTTATTATGACTGGTGCCATTCCTGTGGCCTTGGCACCAGTGATGACCTGAAAACCTGATGCTGAATTTTCCCAGGTGGAGCCCAGGTAGGTCCCTCCTTCCTCCACCTGAATTCTGATGTGGGAGCCTGGGGCAGCTCTCCTGTGCCCTCATGGCCCTTGCTGCTCGTGGAGCTGGGATCGATGTGTCTGTGTTATTCTCTGGCTCTAATCACTGCCGTTTCCATTCTGCTGATTTGCATTTCCACGAGAGGAAGATGCCCTGATTAATATCCCCTCGGAAGAGCTTTATTGCCATGGCTCCTGCCTCTCTAATTGGAAAGTGGTCTTAACCTTTCATGCAAGTGGCTGGGACACTCCCTGAGTGCCAGAAATTCCATGGAGGGAATTCAGGGCTTGTCCTGAATTCCAGGGGAGTGGGAGGTTTGGAGGATTTAACTCTGCCTCCAAAGTGGGATAGGGACCCCTCTGCCCAAGGAGGACTCTCCTGGGCATCATACCTCTGATACCAGGGATGAGACCATCCCCAGCACAGTGGGCTGTCTAAACAGGGGTCAAGGAAAGGGATTATAGCAGGTGGATGTGCTGGGATGATCCAAAACCAGTGAGCACCCAGCCAGCCCTGAGCAGGCAGCTTGATGCTCCCCAGCTCACACCCACGTGCCAGTGAAGGGCCCATTGAGAAGAACGTTCATGTGGTGTCGATAGAGCTGTTGCCATTTACCTTCCTGTGGCTGGGAGGCAGGAGCTGACCTGGCAGCTGGGATTCTACAGCTCTTGCTCCCTGGGGAGTTCCAGGCCCACCACTAACCCACACTGGCAGCTTGAAAGCCTGCCTTGCACTTAGCTGCTTTCTGATCTTCAAAGGCTCTGAATGCCCAAGGAAATCAGACCTCGTGCCTTTTCTTCCCATGCAGTTCCCAGATCCAGACTCTCACGCAATTTATTATCCCTGACACGTGCCACTCCCTCCCTGGCTGTGCATGGGGAGGGAGCATCACTGCCGCCCTTCCTTGGGTCTGGCCGCCCTGGCCATGGTGCGAAGCTGCTGCTCCTTGCGTGCTCCCCATCCCATGAAACTCAAGGCAGGGCCAGGGAAATGTGCTGGCATTGGCACTGCCAGCTTCATCCTGGCTTCCCAGTGATGTGCCCTCTGGCTGAGGCTGGCAGCTGCCTGCTCCAGGCAGGTCCTGGGGTCTCCTGCCAGCAGGTTTTGCTGCTCCATCCCTCCAGCCAGGGTTGCCCATCCCCACAGTGCCAGCTACAGAGCCTGTTTTGCCTGTGCCTAGAGCTATTTTATTAAGACCCTGACTTGTCTCCCAGGTGCTTTTACCTCCCCTTCCCCAATCCCTCTCCTTCTGAGGTTACAGCAAAGATTTTGGGTTTATTTTAAATTATTTTTTAATTTTGGTATTTAAGCTGGTTTAGCAGCTGCAGCAGTGAGTGTTCCTGATAAACAGCCCGGGAGATCCAGAGAATAATCTCTCTGCTTGGTGACGGCACAGGCGCCTATCGCAGCTGCTGGCAGCACGCTAAAAAGCCGTCTTCATCTGCTGCCTGCTCTATCAGCCCAGGGAGGGAGAAATTGCCTCCATCCTTAATCACAGAATTTGAAATCCCAGCTAGTCTGCACCTTTTATTCTTCAGGTTCACAGTGTTTTGCAGTGTGGGCAGGGGGAGAAATATGCAGCCCTTAGATGGACACAGGAGTTGGGGAAGGGACTGGGAAGAGGTGGCAGCAGCTCCTTTCCCTTTGCCAGGTATCTCTGGGACTTGCCACCCCATGATGCTTTCCTGGAAACTCTCTCTTCAGGGAGATGGGTTAAAGCTGTAATTTTAACAGAGTCACAGAACACCAGGGGCTCTTGTGTGTTCTGAGGGGTTGTGTAACACCAGTGTGGTTGGAGAGGGTGTGTGCACTGACAGCCACATATTCTGGAGCCCCAGTGCCAGGGCAGCTCACTGGATGTGTCAGGGAAATTTAGTAAAAAGGGCAGATGAAAGGTTAGAAAAACACAAGGAAGAGCTGAAATACATTGTTATTTCCTCACCAACAAGAAAGATGCTCAAGCTTGTCCCTGTGTCATAGACCAGGTCAAGTAAAGCAACTGGGTTTGTGGCATGGGAAGGGCCCAGGTTTATGGACAATGTCCATAAATGGCTGGTGCATGATGCAAGGTCGCCCAGGCAATGTGAATGTGTGATGCCAAAGCCATAATATCTATCAGGGGGTGCTTCTGGGGTGCAGGAACACACCTCAAGACCCCACAGTGAGTGCAGAGCAGTGAGGGGATGGAAGGTGCCCCTGCTCCATGCTCAGTGCCACTAAATGACAGCGTGGCACCCGTGGGCTGTCACTGCTGACAGCTGCTCAACCCAACGCTGGGAACACAAGCGCCCGCCATGCCAGAGCCTGGTGTCGGAGTAGCTGGAGATTGCCTTTAATGAGACAGACAAAGCAAAATGAAAAGCAAATTAAGATGCAGAATGCAGGGCTGTGGGAGCTGTCTTGAATGCAGCACTGTGACTTTCCTGGGGGGAAGCTGGGGTTGCAAATGATGGTGGAGGCACTGGAGAGGCAATTGTAGGAGATGGCCATCTTGGATGGGCTCAAACCAGACAGCCCTTGAATCCTTCCCAGTGCCTTTTGCAGGTACCCTACTTCTCCAGAACCCACTGTGAGATATGAAACAGACCCTTGTGTTGCACCTTTGGTCTCAAAGTTCACAAATAATGGTGTCTCAGCTCCCCTGTCCTTCCCCCATCTCCAGTGGCTGGAGTGGGTTTGGGAAGCCCTGCAGTTGCAGGAAACAACTTTTCAACCATGTCCCAGTGATGCTGATGGAGATTGCTGGCTCCCTGCTGCAGGGCTGCTGTGGTCCATGGCTGTCTGGGATGTTGGCAGTCCATCCTAAAGTTTCCATTTAGCTCAGAGCATCTGGGCTATTTCTGTCAAAATCCTGTGCTGGGTCAGGAGGCAGGAAAGGGGCTTCTGCTGCAGCCAGGTCTGTTCTTAAGCAGAGAGTGTTTAACACAAAAATCCCTCCTGTTTCTCAGCAAAAAAACACTCAGGCGTTGACTATCAACGTGAGCAGCATTGCTCAGGCAAATGGTGTTTACACCCCGAAGCCTTCAGACTTTCTGGATTTTACCTGCTTCTCTGCAGAAACCCCTTGAGAAAATGTTACTGAACAAGGCAATACTTGGGTGGATAAATTGCCTGGAACAAACGAGCTGGAATTTGTACGATCCCATTCTTCATGTAAGAAAGATGTCACTCTTTAAGCAGTCCCTGGGGAAAGTGCCCACCCCGGGGAGCATCACCCTGGGCTGTCTGTGTTGGCCATCCCCTGATCTGGCCTGAGCTGCCTGGGTTTCCATGCACTGCAGTGCTTTTTGCCATCCCTTCCCAGGAATCATGAGTGGAATCACAAACAGGAGCAAAGCAAGTTCTCATTTCCCTCCACCCCCCTCCCCACCCCAGCTGTTGAAGTGGGGTGTCGAGAGGGAGGTTTGGTGCTGCGTTTTGCTGCTTCTGTGGGAGCTGATCCCACAGCCAAAGGCATTTGGGGACACATCCCCTCCAATTGTCATTGCTTGTCCCTCTCGTGGTGCAGCTATTTCTGCCTCAACTTCCCAGGAAGCTGCCTCCAACGCTCCCCAGTCTAAAACCACGCTGGTTCAGAGAGCCAATTTCATCCCTGCTTCCATGTCTCATTTGCATATATTTACATAGCACACAGGTTTATGGGAGGGGAGGAGGCGCTGGAGAGGCACATCCTTTATTCCTCTTGTTTTCTTTTTTCTTCTCTCCTTTCAGCAGAATTGTATTTATTTATTTAAACCCATTGCTGCTGCGCTGAGTGGGGCTCACTCTCAGCTGGGTCCCACAGGTAACTCGGTGGTGGGGTGACCTAATGCAAGCTGGGACTAAACTTAGAGAATTTTCACTCACTGTAGGTGATTGTGTGCGGCCTGGCTCTTGTCTTTCTTCCCACAGCATCTTCACTGGCAGACTCAGGTGCTGCCTGGGAAGGGGATAAAGATTTCCTCACCCCAGCTCCCAATTTGTGATAGTCTTGTGGAAGCAAAAAACCACCTCAGTTTTCCCCAGAGTTTGCTGGATTTCCCCTCCCCTGTCTGTCCATCTCTAGGGTTTGGTACTTCCCTGATGCTCCTGAAGGGCTGTTCCATCTGAGATCCAGTAGAATTTGACATTTCTTTTGGGAAACGTCAAATCCTTTCCCTTGGGATGGGTTTCATGAACCCCAGAAATGACCCTTCTGATCCTTAGAAAGGTACCTCATTTCACTCCTGCTGTAGCCTCCCCTTACCTCAGGATGCTGGGAATGTGGGATAATACATGCTCAGGGGGATGTGATGACCCCAAAATTGCTCCACCCCTGTGAGCAGCCAGGAACTGGGCAAACAAGGTGGTGCATCTTGGTGTTTTGGTTCTCATTTGCTGCTTGGGGAACTGTGGGGTCATCCTGATCATTCACAACACTTCTGGGGTACTGCTAACTGTGCTTGTCATTAAAAAAAATTTAAACAGGTGGACCCAACCAACTCCTCTGCCTGTTCCTCTGTCCTCCTTGGCCTTGGACACATCCCTTTGCGTCTCTGCCACACTCTCCCTTGCTCGAAGATGGTGAGATCAAAGAACTCCTTTCCAGCCTACTGAGGGAGAAGGGCAGGTCAGCAGGACAATATCATGTTGGAGTCTTGGTCTGCCATCAGTGGGGCTGTGCAGACACTGGGGTCCCTTCAGCTGGGTTTCTTCCTACCCCAGGGCATGAGGAGAAGGAGAGACCAGGCTGGGGACAACAGCACTGGGCAGGTGAGAGTGGCCATTGGCACACAGGGTGAGGGGAGCTGAGTTCCTGGAGCAGTGAGGTGCAGGGATGTTGTGAACCAGCCCCGGGCATGCAGAGCCGTCTGGAACACCTCACATTTGGCTGGGGTTTAATTTTTTATGCACAATCCTGTTTGCAGTGAGCGCGGTGTTGTGGTTCCCGGTACTGCAGAGTGTGGAGGCGAACTGCTGAGCTGCCGGCTCTGGCTGGGCAGGGGGAGAGCTGGCTGGCTGTGACCAGCAGGGCACAGCATGGCTCGGCTCTGCCATCCCCGTGCACCACAGAGGCACCTGGGCAGGGTGCTGTGGCCAGTGGGGGCTTGGCTCTCACCGGCCACAGCTGGGGTATGTAAGATCTGGGCTGGCAGCACAGTGGGGCTTGGCAGAGCTCCATGCTGGAGAACATCTCCTTTAAGACCTGAAAGAAAAATCTGGAGCATCCCCTGGAGTGAGGGCCACAAAGGCCCCAGGCTGGACAGGCAGAGGGCTCAGGACACAGCCTGCTCTTGGCTCCAGTGCCCTCTTGCTCCCGGAGCTTTCCAAGCTGCCCAGCTCAGAGGCTGTTTGTCTTCAGCTTGACCGCCTCCCCCGCCTGTCTACTCTGCTTCCTCATTCTCGGTGTTGGGTTGAGCAAGAGCAGAGCGGAGCCTCCTCGGGATCAGGGTGAGGCCGGGGGGGCCTCCAGTTCCAAGTTCCTTTTTTGTTGTTGTTGGGTTTTTTCCCCTCTATTTTTTTCCCTCCTTCTTTGCTCTGCACACAAAGCTGGGCTATGATGAAACTCCAGCTCTGCCTTGCTCACAGCATTCATGCACGGCACATGCTGGAAATAATTGTCCTTGGTGGAGCTCTGCAAACTGCAGAGCGATTTAACTGAAAAGAGGTGGAAAGGAGTTTTATTTCTACACATGGTGTTTGAGGCTCAGTGCAGCCCCAGGTTCATCTGCAAGGGGGATGGGAGGCAAGCGTGGGCTCAGGCTGGATCTGCAAGCCCTGTGACCGTGGCCATGTAGTGCCAAGTCTGAGTTAATATCTCTTGCCATTCAGCAGCACTTTTTACACTGAGCTTGGCATGGCTTTGGTCTTCTTAGCCTCAAGCTGTGGCTGCCTGCAATGCCCCATGTAGTGCAACCACTGCAATGGTTGGTTTCTGTTGGTTTCTCCAAGTTTGGGATCATATGCTACAGTGGGAATTTCTGTAGGTGCCAAGTCGTGCTGATAAGAGAAATATGTTGGGTGCTCACTGAGTGTGGAGTGTTCCTCACCACCTGGCCTCTCCTTTACGTGCCTTAAGCCACGGGTGATTTTGCAAATCTTGCTTTACATTTTAGTGTAGAAACTAGCTAGGGAACACCTGTCTTGTCCATTGCATTATTTTGATGGGCAGAGGAAAGTGTAAGCTGAAAGAGGAGGATTGGCTCCAGGACCTTTTGGAGGTGTTTGGAGCAAGGATTTTGCCTGATCTGTGTTAAGGAAAGGGCCCATCTTTACAGAGCAAAGATGTAGAAGCCCCAGCCACCATAAAACCTCTTTGAATGAGATTTTGTCTTGCCTAATGAGAGCTCCCTGTCCTGTGCCAGCAGGAGTTGTGCGTGCAGAGTGTGTACTCAGCACCATTCAGGATATAACTCATTCTTTGGTTTGCTCATTATTCATACCACGTCCTCCTTCTCCAGTTCTCACAACAGAACTGCAGTTTGTCAGGATGTGTTGTGGAATTTCTGTCCACAAAACTAATTTTTTTTCAAACTTCCCATTCTTTCCAATAGCCAACCCATTTTCCTGTGACACTGCTCTTGGTCACTGCTGTTGTTCATCTCAGCTGGCTTAGCACTTTGCTGTTGGTCAAGGTCAGATGTGACTGTTTTCTGATCCCATTGGGATAAAGACCAAATCCTTTTGCTGTGAAAACTTGGGGCACAACCATCCACTCCTTGGTGAGGAGGACTTTGCCACTGCTTTTTTGGTTTTACCAACTTCTATTCTCTGCTCTGACATGAGGAACAATGCACAACCTCTAAACTGTTTTCTCCTACCAGCTCAGGAAGATGTGACCTCACATGTTCTTCTCAGGGCTCTGCAGAAAAAGGCTTTTGCATTATTTACTCTGTTTTGGAGCTGGAGCCAGACCTGACTCTGGGCTTGTTCAGCTCAAGGCAATAGAGGTGGGAGTGAAGCCCTCCCAGTAACACCATCAGAGCCACTGGAGCTGGGCTCAGGTTTCTTCCCCGGCTGGTTCTCCTGGCTCAGCAGAGTCCAGCCCTGTTCCCTGCTGGTGTAACGCTGACACGGGAGTTTTTAGCTCAGTTAAGCCCTGGTGTGGCTTCCCCAAACCACCACCCACCAGTCAGGCTTTGTGCTTGGGGTGCTCCATCCCAGCCGACCTGGGGCCAACCAGCCCTTTGCAGGCACTCGGTGGTGAGGCAGAGCCAAATTCTTGACTTCTGGCCCTTCAGCCGTGGCCAGGGTCAGTGTGGGGTGGGGAGGAGGAGGAGGAGAAGGGCTGCACTGTCAGCCCCCGTTGGAGTCCCCCCACCCCCGCGCCCGGGGAAGGGATGCCAGTGAGGTTCTTTGCCCACTGGCAGCCGACTTTGCCCCCATCCATCCACCCTTGCTGAAGCACAGAGCCGGGAGTGGGGGATCCATTCAACACCTGCTTTCCTCTCCCCCTCCTGCCGCCCTCATCCCCCTAATCCCCCCCCCCTCCAAAAAAATCTTGCATCATCTAAAAAAACCCCACATTCTCTCTGGCTGCTTTTTCTTGCTAACCTCCGCTCGCTTTGCCTCTCCTCCCCTCCCTCCCTCCTCTCCATCTCCCTCCCTCCCTCTCTCTGGGGGGAAAAAAGGTCATTGCGCAAATGATTAGTCAGAGCTCAGTTGCTGTAGCAACCGGCTGCTGGAACTGGGACAGGCGTGCAGCGAGGACAACGGAGAGGTCGAGCATCAGCCGGGCTGGGGGAGCCCAGCCTTTGTATGTGCGCCCAGGAGCCGGGGAGCCGGGCGCTGCGGAGCCCCCAGCTCCAGCCACGCGTGGGGCCCTTCCACCGCCAGCCCCGAGCGCTCGCTCGGCTGCGGCGCGTTCGGTTGCCGGCATCTCGATGCCACCGTGGAGTCGGTACGGCCTTGGGTGTTTCTCCGGTGTCTCTTGGCGTGGTGGCACCGTCCCTGGCCGGGAGGGAGGGTCGTGCTCTCGGCGGAGCGGCCGTGGAGAGGGGCACGTCGTGGGTTCCTCCCAGGGAGCGCATGCCGCTGGGGTTCAGGGCTCCTTGTCCTCTTGCAACATCCCACACATGAAATATGAAGCCAAGTTCCTCCTGATCCTTCACGAGGAACCAGGCGTTAACTGTGTCCTGCCCAATTCCAGTTCCAGAGTGCTGCAGTCCCTTTGCCTTTAGTCCCCAAGCAGCTTCAGACAGAGGCTTTTCCAAACCTTCCTTCTTTTCTGCCTGCCCTAAACTTGAGGGCAGCAGCCTGGCATGGAGCATCCATGGGCTGCTTGGCCTTGGAGTACAGAGCAAGGGCTCTTCTGGGAACACTCAGGCCACATGCACGGCGGTTTTCAGCACTGTGGTCATGATCTCCCATGTTCTGCCAAGGCTGCTGGGGTCCCTGCAGTGCTGGCTCAGCCTGGCCCAGTTCAGCCCCAGCCTGGACAGTGGGGCCGAGGAGGGTCAGCAGCAGAGCCAGTGACAGCACAGGCACAGAGCTCTCCAGCTGTCTGGTGGGATCCTGTGCTGCACTGCAGAGCTGGGGAGGATGGACGGGAGACCTCACCTCAGACCTTGCCCTGGGCACTGCAGCACCTCAGCTTTCCCCCACAGCCCCCAAAGTGCTGCTGCATGGGCCCTTCAAGGGACCTCCATGTGTGAATAGGGACCTGTTCCTGTCACCAGCTCCCTGCTGTGGAGAAAATATCCATTCTAAATTGTGTGGGGTGAGAGAACCTTGGCACTGGACTGTCTCCATCCGTGCTGTTCCCCTTGCACACCACTCCTTCAGGGGCTGAAGACCAGTTTATTTTCCAGTGTGCACTGCCTGGGTATTTGAGTAGGCTGCTCCTTGTTCTTTGTGTGTTGAGCAGTGATTTGGGGTCTTGCTTCCATCTGGGATGCGTGCGGAGTGTGAATGGGCTTGAGGTTGCAGGGGGCTTTGAGACACCCAAAGGGAAGTGCTGCAGTGGAGTGATGAGGTCAGGCAGCTGGAAGTTGGTGCAAGTGCTGCTGGGGAGGGGATGTAAAACCTCTGCTTTGAACTCTGAGCAGGATTTTGGGAATGTCTTTGGTCTCTTGCTCAAGGTTGAGCTCTGTGCATCCATCTAGAAAGCTGTGGGCTGGCGTCCTCGAGCCTAGGAAATTATTTTAGTCTGACTTTGTGGGAAACAGCAGGAAAGGGCTATTTATGCAGAAAATGGCTTCCAATAAACACGCTTCCTTTGGGAATGGACAGAAATTGCTGAGATGTGCTGGAAGTCTTTTCCCTTTCCTGGGACTGTCCTTATTGCCAAGAGCAAGCCAGCCACGCGGCACGGCCACGCCGGCGCTCGGCGACGTTCGCTGCCCTCCTGCAAACCCCTGTCCCCAGCTCTCCATCACCCTGTGGCTGGAGAGGGGCTTTCAAGGGCACCTCTCACTCTGCCTTGCCCACTGATGATCCTCTTGGTCCTATGAATGGTCCTCCAAACCTCTTGAGATTTCCCTTGGATCCCAGCATTTCCTTCTTCCCCCCATTTTTTTGGAGCTGTGTGATTGCACAGCACTGGCGGGGGGGTTGCTGGTTTAAGGGTTTCTTACCTCATGGTTGCAGAGATGAGCTTAGCAGAGTGACGTCAGCGTGGCCTACAGGCTCGAAAGCCAACAGGGAAATAAAAGCAAGGCAACTCTTTCTTTTTCCTTTTTCTTCTTCTTTTTTTTTTTTTTTTTTCCCTTGCAAAAAATCTCATTATTTTAAAGGCTCTTCCCTGATTTTTCCAGTGTCTGGAAATCTTCAGGAGCTCTAAATGCTTGGGGTTTGGGGTTTGCCATGCTGTTTTGCTATTTTTCAGTCCTTTTTTTCCCTTTGGAGGTGGTGAGTAAACCCTGCAGACTCAGCCCAGCTCACTAATATTTCAGATTATTGAAAATAACAAAAGAAAGGAAGAGTGAATGAATCTGAAGCCTCCAGGAGAGGGCCAAAAATCCCTGTGACTCACTCAAACACTATTTCTGAGCTTGAAAACACAAAATGGTGCCTGTTTCTTGCTGCCCCTTGCAATGGGCCAGGAGATCGTAACCATCCAGAACATGGTTTGGGTTACAGGGCTCCCAAGTTCACATTTTCCTCTTCAGATTTTGTCTCTCAAACCCCTCCTCTCTCCTTAAGGACCACCAAGGTCCAAGCTAGAGATGGTTGTGCCACTGTTTGAAGGCATCAACCCTATCCTGAGCATCCGGGAGCTGGAAGAAGAGTAGAGAAAGCACTGAGGGTTTTTCCCTTTATGGATGATATCCAATTAATGCTTCAAGTAATCAGCACTGTCTATGATGATTTGGAGCACATCCATGGCTGTATGAGAGCTTCCTGCATGGAAGGGATGTAACAGGGGAGAGCTTGGGAATGTTCTAGTGACAGAGGTGATGCAGTCCAAGGGGATGGGGAAGCTTTAAAGCCATTTGGCAAAGCAAACGTTTGCAGTTTTACCCATAGCCCTGCAGCACTGCTCTTCATTGGGAACCACCTGCAGAGCAGGATGTGTTCCCTGGCTGCAGAGAATCCCTGAAGTGGGGTGGGTTGTTACCTGGGCTGGCTGAGCCTCTCTTGGCAGGAGCAGCTGGGAAGGGGAGCACAGGGGAGAAGGTGTGCAGCCCTTCCCTCAGCTCTCTCATCCCAGTGAGTGTGTGCTCCTCCAAAGAAATGTATTTGTGAGCATTTGTCAGTGATTGCCATCGAAGGAGGCAAAAATCTATAACCTGGGGTCAGGCCTTTCTTCCAGGCTCTCATGTCATGAGATTCTCTCCACCTCCTCCCTCAAACTGCAGGGAGCAGCCCCTGTGCTCTGTGTCTCATCTCGCTGACACGGCTTGGCTCTAGTCCGTGTCCAGGAGGTCGCCGGCAGACGTCGGCTGTCGCTGGAAAATAGCTGGAGTGGTGTCCTGGGGACGCCACGGGTCCAGGCAGCTCCAAGTGACCCCGTCACTGCAGCTGCCCTGATGGGTGAGTGCCACGTGCTGCCAGCGCTGCCAGCCCAGGCTCTGCCGCGGCGGGGTGGGCGATGCTCCTCGCTGGGGTCTGTCAAGGGAAATCCACCACGGAGTTAATGTGTGCTCTGCTTCCAGCCCTCCTTTGTTAAGGGGTTTGGCCCGGTGCCACGCGGGGAGCGCGGCAGGCAGCGCTGGGGGCCAGCGGGGACAGCTTTTGTTCAACATTGTGGCTCCTCCATGGAAAGGACGGTTGGCCAAAATGGGGCGCGTGCGAGCGCGGCAGTCGCTGTGCCTGGGGAGGAGCCCAGCTGCTCTCTCTTCGGCATTGAATTCCCTGGGGCTTTGTGGGAGCACGAGGAAGCTGTTCACTCCCAAACCCCGCTGGGGATTTCACTCACGCTGTGGCAGAGTGCTGCTCCCCGTGTCAGCTGAGTGGGTGCTTGGGTGTCCCATCTGTAACACCCGGGAGTGATGCTTGTAGGGGCTTCCCTCGATTCACTGGCTTTGGGGCAGTGGGTGGCTGTGACATGAGACAGCTCCTCTGTGCCCATCCTGGGTCAGGGCCAGGTCCTGCTCAGCTTTGGTTAAGCTGAGCACAGCTAGCAAACCGCCGGATTTGGCCCTCTCCATCTGCTGGAAACACTCCCTGTTTTGCCCAGCCTTTGTTTCCTCCCAGCTCCTCGTTATTTTTCATGGCGTTTTCCCTTCTGACTCTTGTGCTGCTCGAGGCTGTTGGTGCAAGCTCAGCATTTGGGCTCGTGCTTGTTCAGCTGAACATGGATCTGTGCGAGCTGGGTTTTTCTTGTGCTCCCCAGCACAAGGAGTCCCAAAGAACGAGGCTCAGCCCCACCTTGGCTCTTTAATAACATCAGGGAACAGCACGTCCACGTGAACCCAAGCCCCAAAACCCACGGGGAGTGACGCAGCGAAGGTGAAATTTCAAAGGGAGACGGGAAGTGCATGGCAAGAGCAGGGGAAACAGAGGAGAGAATAGCCGGAGCTGACCTCAGCAGGGAGGGGAGCCCGACCGCACGCATGGAAGGGAAATGGGAAAAGGATACAGCTGGGACCGGCTGTGACACCCGTGTGCTCTGCCCCAGCAGTGTCCTGCTTCCCGCTTTTCCCCCAGGATGGGCCGGGGCAATGGGCCAGGTCAGAGCTGGCTCCCAGCACACCAGGGCTCCTGGAAGCATCCGTCGGGGATTGCCTCAAACGCACCCATCGGGGCAGCTCTGGAGCTCGGCCACCGGCAACCAGGGATGCTCTGGGGCATCCGCATCCCCATGTGCCAGGAACTGGCAGCCAGGAAACAGCCCTGATCTGGTGACCGTCAGCTCCGGCTCGCTGCGGACCCGCCCCGGCTCCCCGGGTGCGCTCAGAGGCGGCGCGGGGCAGATCTCGTCCTTCCAACCTTTCCCCGCACGTAGCGGGAGCCGGAGGTGTCACCGCGATCAGGGCTGCCTGTCGAGAAGCGGCACAAGCCGTCCCAGGGTAGCTGCTGTCCCTTCCAGCGCTCTCGGTTTTGCCCAGGGACGGATGACTTTTTTTTTTTTTTTAAACATGTGGAGTTTTATTTTTAGCTGGAAAAAATACCCCAGCCTTTAAAAAACAAACACACGCAAAGTTTTTGTGAAAAATACTCAACATAATGGGAATTTTTTTTCTTCTTCACGAAACTGACTGTGACATTTCTAAATGAAGAGTTCCTCCTGTCCTTCTGCTCTTCCCCCCTCAATCTTCAGTGAAATTTCTCCTTTCCTTAAGCCCCCATTTTTTTTCCTCAGGATATGCTCTTTCAGGAGGAGGCAAAGCAACTTTCAAGACTGTTTTTTTGGGGTTTTTTTTCCAAAATAGAAAAATTATTAAAACATCCCTTTTGAACCTGTTACAGTGGAATGAAATTAATTTTGTTTTTTTCCCTCTTCTTCCAACTAGTTCTCATCTGTTCTTAGTCTTTAGTGTGGGATAATAAATGGCAGAAAGCAGATCCTACTCTTTCTTTACTCAAGGGGAAGATTTTTCCATC
Organism: Acrocephalus scirpaceus scirpaceus; assembly: GCA_910950805.1. NCBI lineage: Eukaryota > Metazoa > Chordata > Aves > Passeriformes > Sylviidae > Acrocephalus > Acrocephalus scirpaceus. The sequence continues at coordinate 5,579,885 of OU383790.1, read as the reverse complement.
CCAGTTGAACTCTTCCTTTGGGGCTGGAGGGCACCCAAAAGCCAACATCTGGAGGGGTTCATGCTTCTGACCTTCTTTTCCTTCCAGTGGAGGGATATTCAGATGGCTTTGGGTGTCCGTGGAGGTGTGGGAGGGCTGGAATTGTCCCAGGGGTTGACCAAGGGATGGTCAGGGTGGATGTGAGGATTTGGGAGCTGGACAGCAAAAACCTCAGGTCTTGGGTTCTGTTCTGGGCTCTCCAGCAGCACTTCCCAAGTGACCTTGGGAAGTCACTTTGTCACTCTTCACATTCATTTCCCTACCTTGAGAAGAGGAGAGCACTTTCCTTGCACCTGTGGGCTTGGGCAGGCATCTGATACCTTTTGATCACTGAGTTGCCACAGGAATTTGATCAGCCCCCATTGACTCTGTTGGAGCAGAGGACAGTAGTTTTCCTTCCAGGCTGGAAGTACTTTGGCTGCTTTTCAAGAGTAGCTACTGGTTTCTCAGAGCTGAAGGCTCTGGAGGTGGGGATGCTTCTATCCTTAGACAACACAGCTCTCTGCACCCTCTTGGCACCCAGGAACATCCAAACCAGCATCCGCATTGCAGAAATTTATCCTCCCTGCTGATCTGAGGGTCTCTCCTGACCCAACTCACACGGCTTGGCTGGGATGTGGGGACAGGGGGCAGAACTCTTGGGCTTTAGAAGAAAACACTTGAGACCAAAACAGGCTGAGCTTACACCTTCCAATGCAAAAGTCTGGGCTCAGCAGGCTTAATTCAGCCACCCAAATTAAAGCCATGCCACAAAGATCCTGTCAGAGTGGATGAAGCTCCTCTGCCTTGAGTACACAGCCCATCACTTGGAGGGGGACCTGACGAGGAGGTCTCAGGATTGAACTGGTGCTCGTGTGCCTGGGAGCCTCTTTCCTCAGACTCAGGGGGAAATATCAGGCTCATAGGCAGCTCATAGGCAGTGGCTGCTGCAGCCCATGTGGGAGCCTTGGAACCCCTGGAGCAGGGAAGGGGAGCAAAGCAAACAGGCTCTGTCCAGGCTATTTATTTTGTGCTGGGGTAAGGATTTTGGGTTGGTTTTTTTTTTTTTCATTTCAGACATGCGATGAGTGTGTTACTCAGCCATGACTCGAGAACTTGTGAGCAATAAAGTCATCCTGAAGTCTGCCAAAAAAAATCTTCTTAGCACACCCACCTCATCACACGTTCCCACTGTAGCTACTTTGGTGCGATCTGCCGCGGGAAGGCGGCTACCTCGCGGGGAGGCTGCGGTAGCCATCTGCGAGCTTGCGGCAGTGGCCCATGGATGAACCCGTGCCCATCAGCACAGTGCCACCAGTGTCACCTGCCTGGTGACTGGGACCCTTCAAAAGGGTCACATCACCATCATCACAAAGATGGTGGGCTGGAGCTTGCTCCAAAATCCAAGAGAAAACAGAGCTGGAAGGGGCTGTGTAGATTGGTGTGATTTTCCTTCTGCAGCAAAGGTTGGGTTTTGGGTTTGGAATGTTGGTTTTGACCTTTTGAGGTCAAGACTGACCTGAGACCTCCATGAGGAGGAGAGCCCTGGACACATTCCTCATCCTGCCCTCAGCCAAACCAGCTCCAACAGGGTTGGCTGGATGTGAGGATGATTTGAGGCTCCAGAGCCTTGCACCAGCCACCTCTGCAGTCTGGGAGTGGTGATGAGCAGAGTGGTGCATCCTCCAGGCTGCAGGAGAGGAGACATGCACTGGCAAACCAGGAGAGTGCTGTTGGAAGTGCCTGAGAAAATGTACATTGATGCTAAAATTTGCATTTTTGGGAGCTGACTGGTCCGTTGGATAATGAGCCAGGGACCTTGGACCCTGACCATGTGTGAACCCTTACCCTGTGGCTGGCCGCTCTGCCTGTGGGGTAGTGCAGCCCTCCACTCGGGCACCAGGGGCTCTGGAACTGGCATGCTCCTGGAGCTGGATATCACGGCTTGCTGTGAGGGGAAGCCCTGCTCTGCTGCAGGCGGGATGGGTCAGGGATAGAAAAAACCCCATGTCAGTGGGGTGGGAGGCAAGGGATGGTCTTGGACATCCCAGCACCAGTGGGGAGGTGGGACCATGCAGAACCCCCTCACCTGAACTACCAGGGTAAGAACTGCCTCTTGCATGGCCTCCTCTCCCCACCCCTTCCCTGCACCGAGGCTCTAAATAATTGATAACACTGATAAATAATAGATCTTGTATTTGCTCCTTCTCTGTCTCTGGCAGGGCGTGTGCGCTCGCAGCCTGGCGCTGCTGCATTAGAGTTACGGGGATGGGGAGCGCGGCTGTTGGGCCGGGGTAGGGAGCTCTGCAGCGGGGAGAGCATTCCGGGGAGATAAAGGGCTGGTTTGATGTGTGTTCATGTGGCGGGGCTGTTTTGCCTTGCATGCCTTTCTCTTTTGCTTTATTTTTTTCCTGGAGTGAAGCCTGGCGCCAGCAGTCTGGAACCAGCCTGACAAGCTTTTGAGTTATGGAAAGGGGGAGGAAGGGGGGAGGAGAGAGAAAGAGGGAGCGAGAGAGGCAGGGAGGAGGAGGGCGAAGGCAGAGGGAGGCAGCTGGGATGTGGATTATTAGGGGAGAACAAGAATACACACAAGAGGCTGGTGGGGTGAGGGCTGGGGGCTACCGGGGCTTGCGGGGAGGGGATGGAGCTGGCTTCGAGCAAACCTTTCAAAGCAGATTTTTTTTTTTTTTTTTTTTCATGGAGGGGAGAGGGGGAATTGAGTCATTTTGGGCATGAAACGCAAACCTCGCCGCGTCAAGGAACAAGGAAGTTTTTTAAAGCGCCAATTAAAGGGCTCGGAGAGGTCCGGGGCTTTTAAACAGCCTTGGGAAGGGGGGGGCGGTCCTGGCCGGCGTTCAGGCTGCCGTCCCATCAGGACATTCCTTTCTGCTGAACGCTGCTGCTCCCGGCCCTCTTCTCCTCCTTTTCCAAGCTGCCGTCGAATCCTTTCCAACTCCCGCGTCCGAACCCGGGGAACTTTGCTCCGTTTCATCTCTCGCCGCCTGCCTCCCCCCCGGCCCCGGCCTGTGCTCGGCGCTTTGATCACTGAGCTGCCTGCGCAGAGAGCCCCGAACCCCCGCACTCAGCACCCCCGGGACGCAGGCGCCAGCAGCCCCTCCAGGGGCTGGCATGGCCAAAAATTCCCCCCCTGCCTTGATGGAGACCCCCGTCTGCCATCACATCCGCGCTCAGGGAAGGCAGCTGCTGCAGGGAATTGGTCGCTGCAATGCTGGGGGGAGGAGGGCTCCGTGCCCAACCAGGGACTGCCCCCGCAAAATGGGAGAGGGAGAACTTGCCCCGTAGGGGCTGTCGGGGGGTGGGTTAGGCAGAGTGTTGGGAAAGGTCCCGTCAGGGTGCCCACCCCTGGGAAAGCCATGTGGTGCCCATGAGGGCTCCTCCTGTGCTCCTTCGGGGGGGTCACAGCTCTGGCAGCAGCGTAGCCAGAGTCTGGAGCACATTCACTGGAGCAGGGGGATGGCAGGCAGAGGCTGGAGCAGCTCCATGGCATGTTTTCCTCTCTGAGCCCCCTCATCACCTCCCGTGGATGTCCAGCAGCAGGAAGCACAGGAGGGAACACAGCCTTGCTGCTTCAGCCCAGCTTTCGGAGTGGGGAGAGAGCCGTGGCACACCAAGGAGCGCCGTGCCTGCGCTCCAGGGGAAATCCAGAGTGCCGGCCAGGGGACGAGGATTTGGAGCCGCTTTGCAGGGGCTTTGTTTGGTTTGGTTTCAGCGCAGCCTATTTAACTCCAACAACTGGTGAAGGCTGGGGAGAAAAGAGCTCTTTGTTACAGGCTGAACAGCCCCAGGTCTTTAACTCAGCTTGTGGGAAGAGCTCAGAGAAGTTGAGATAGCCCAGGGACGGACTGATTTTGGGATGGGCAGATTTTATATCACTCACACCTCTAAAGTGAAGAATGGGAGTGAGGGTTTGAATACCCAGCTCCCAAAAAAAGCCCAGCACAAGCCCTGCGAAGCACCACCACCATCTGCCAAGTCTTTGTCTTTGCAGAGGAGGTGGAAGGGGGAACACCCAGTTTTCTGAAATCTCCATTACAGGTTGCCTCTGAGCTGCAGCTCTTCATAAAAAATACTTCTTTCTCTGGGTTTCCAGGAAGCAAAATGTTGCCCTCCGCTGTTTGCAGCGTAGCTGGAACAGAGAACTCGCTGCATCCAAGCCCGTCCGGCGCTTCACTCCAGTGTCACATCCGTGGCAGCTGGTCAGGGGGTTTGGAGAGAGACAACTCCCACCCAGCCCATAGATGCTGCAAAGATCTGCAAAAGGTCCCATCATCCCCCCTGAGCCACCAGGAATGACCTCCCACTCTCAGGGTGAGCTGCTCCTGCCCTGGCACCTCGGCACAGGACTGAGACGTGGGGGTTGACCATGGGTTCAGCTGGGTTGTCTTCAGACTGAGGTCGGTGCAACCAAGACCAACCTCCTCACACATCAAGTTTCACAAGAAAACAATGCAAAGAAGCTCAGTTGTGTATCCTTGGTCCAAATTCCTCATTTTCCCCTTCTCTTTTTCCTTGGTGACTCTTCAAGCTCCTTCTGGTGACTAGAACTATGCTGGCAAAATCGTCCCCCAGCTCCTCCTTGCTCGAGATGCAACACAGATGGATTCATGCCTGTTGTCTTTTATAGACCTTCAACATCTGAGTGTTGGGAGTCTTAAACCAGTGAGGTTTAAGTGGAGGGAGTGACTATCTTTTTTTTGTAGATGTGGAAACGGAGGCATAGGCTACTTATTCAGGAGAAAAGAAGTCAGAATTTAGGGCCAAGGGACACAATTTCACTTGGAAAGCTTTGCTGCATCAGCTTCCCTGGAATCTCTTGAGATGTTTCCAAGAAGCAGGAGACCCTTTCTTCCTTCTTCTTGCCCAGAAAGGATCAGAAGTCAGGGACAGAGCTGACAACATGGCACTGTGGCCCATCCCCAACCCATGACCTCCTTGCTTGCACAAGGGGCAGCAGGCAGAAATAAAACACAGTTCAGGGCAGGTGGAGCTGGGGGATCTGAGGAAGAGCAAGATGAGTCTTGGTGGGGAGACCATCCTCACCTTTCATATTCTAATGCCTTGCCTTTTCCTGATTTGTGAGCTCTTGGGAGTCCTGCTGGGAATTCGCTCGAACGGAGGCACACACCGCCGTCCCTCGGTAAATTACGCAGAGATATAATGAAGGAGGAGAAATCAGTTACTCTGTGACTGTGGCTCCCCAGGGGACCTTAATTCAAATATTTGTGGAGCTGAGCAAGTGGGGCATTGGGGAGCTGCAGAGTTGGAGTGTCTCTCGACAGGTTGCTTGCAGGTGGTTGGGGAGGCAGCACTCTGGGATACAGGATGCATCCCCAAAGAGGCTTCAGGTTCTTGATGGAGCTTTGGGTGTCCTTAGGGTTAGGGTTAGGGTTAGATGGCAAAGGAAGATACTAGGGGAAGGTGGGACTATGGTCTGGCTGCAGCTGCCTGAGAAAGGGAGGTGGGCTCCAGCCTGCAGCTGGTGGCTGTTGGGATGGGGCAGCCCCGTGTGTCCCTTTGCCAATGGCTTTGAACAGTGTGAGGTGCTGGGGGCACCTGCCCATCACCTGTGGCTGGGCTCTGCATCATCTCTTGGGGAGGGACTGGGACAGTGACCTGAGAGGGGACAGGGAGGAGCAGGGTTTGCACAGCCAGGACAGTTTTCTGCTGCCCACATGGCCTCTGTTTTCAGTACTGGTGGTAGAAAGGGTTAAACATTGCATGGCAGCAGAGAGAGGGCAAACCCCACATAGCTCAATTTCGGAATGAGAAATCGATTTACCTCCAGCTCCATTCTCTCTGTTTGCCCTTAACCCAGGCTTCCTGCCCCTCTCCTCCCAGGGCACGCCAGTGCCTTGGACCTGAGAAAACCAACGGGATCCAATTTGCCCAGCCAGTAACCTGCACCAGCAGCTGGGGCACAGCTGGGGGGGCAGCCCCTTGCTGGATACGTGCAAGACCCCTCAGGTCCCACTTCACCTTGATGGCCAAGGCCGTGGCTCCATCAAGGACACAGCGGCCACATGGCTGTGCCATGGTGCTCTCACCTGCTTCAGCAGTGGGTGCTTTTGCATGAGCATGGAGAGCTGGGGTGCAGAGTGAACTGGGGTGCAGGGTGAAATTGGGGTGCAGGGTGAAACTGGGGTGCAGGATGAACCAGGGTGCAGGATGAACCAGGGTGCAGGGTGAAACTGGGGTGCAGGGTGAAACTGGGATTCAGGGTGAAACTGGGGTGCAGGATGAACCGGGGTGCAGGGTGAAATTGGGGTGCAGGATGAACTGGGGTGCAGGGTGCTCAGTCCCCAAGGAGAGGTGGTGCTGTGGGGGCTGAGACCAGCTGTGTGCACCTGCTGCCATTCTGCACAGCCTCATTCTTCTCTTGGAGGTCCTACAACATCACCCCGGCGCTCAGAAGTGATGCTGCTACCAGGAGTTGTGTGTGTGTGTGCGAGACACACTTCCCCCGTGCGCCAGCTCTCCCTCGTGTGCCAGCATCGTGCCCCCAAGTGGGGCCAGTTTTGCCTCCGGCTTCCGGAGCTGCCGAGCGTGGCAGGGACAATCCCACACCCACCCGCATTCCCGGTCCTGCCACCAGCCGGCACAGGCGGCCTCCCCACGCCGCGGCCCCTTGCACGCTCAGCGCCTTCGGGGCTGCGCGCACACGCGTGCGGATCCGCAGCACGCCAACTGTTGGGAAGGGGAAAGGGAAAAAAAAAAAAAACAACAACCCACCGACTCAGCCGAGAGAGGTGGGGGGGGAGAGAGAGAGAAAGAGAGAGAGAATGACAGACTGCAATCCCCCTTGAGTGCCTAGCCTCATGAATATTAATAAGGTGGTAATTAAAATGCAGGGACACAGCAGGACGGATGCAGGCGCTGCCTTCGGAGCGCTGGGAACGGGGGGAGCGCGTCTTTCCAGGCAGGTTTTGATTCCGTTCTCTGATGAAAAGAAGAAAACGGAGCCTTCAACTTTAATCAGTTTAGAGTTTTTTTGACACGACATATCTTTAATTGCTGATATTTCTGCTCTTCTCAAACCCGGCTCCACCGACTCCAGTCTAAGCGGAGATAACGAACCACGCTGAAGTGCCGTGGATTCGTGCTGTATTTACGCCTCGACTTGTTTGCTACTTTCTTGGGGTTTCACCTCTCTGCCTGGGGTTGGAATGTACAGCCCTGCTGCCGCTTGCCTCTGCAGCCAGGTGTGAGGGTGGAAATGCAGCCCGGCACCTCTGTGTAACACCCCCCTCCCAACCTGCTCCACTGCATCCGTAGGGAAAACTGCTTCTTTTTTAATTCTTCTTTTTCTTTCTTTTCTTTTCTTTTCTTTTCTTTTTTTTTTTTTTTTTTTTTTTTTTGTAGTAAATCCCTCTTCTTGGGGCTATGGCTGTGTGGTGAGCTTGGAGTTGGACATGATGCCACCTGGTCTGGGTGGCGGGGGTTGGAGTTTGGGGGCATGGGTGGCAGCAATGAGAAGGGTGGGTGGGGTTGGGTAGAGTTGGGTTGAGTTAAATCAGGCTGGCTTGGGTTGGAAATCAGGTCTCCTGAGAAGAGTCTCTGCCCCCCTCTCCAGAGGAGGTTCCTTCAGTGTAAGAGCAGAGGTGGCTGTTGGGTTGCTGAGTTATTGTTAAGGAGTTTAAAGGCACTCAGGGCTGGTGAGGGTCCTGTGGAGGATGCACTCTGAGGTCTGTGAGGAAGGAGAACCAAAGTGCTCATCCTTCTTGGAGAAGGGAGTTACTGCAGTGGGTCTGGTCTATTGATGGAGAACCATCTTGCTGGAAAAATGAATGGAAAGTGTTGCTTGGTGCCCAAATGGAATGTCTTGGGTGTGGGAATTGGACCATGCCAACCCAGAGCAAGGATTTAGTAGGAAATTTCTGGTAAAATGGATAAGAAAAGAAACCACAAAATACCCCATCCCTGTGCAAGCAATTGTTCTAGGTAAAGCCAGAATGTTTGGTTGAGCCTGAAATGTTTTTGTTTTGTTCTGTTTTGTTTGGGGTTTGCCTAATTTACTTAGATCCCTTCTTTCACACTGAGACAATTTTTTGAATTGAAAAAAAAAGGCTTCTTTTTTTTTTTAATGAAGAAGTCAAGAAGATTATTTTAGAAAATTCCCAAATACAACAGATCATCAGGTGGCTGATGGGAGAAGGTGGTTTGACATCTTCAAAGCCATCTCTGCCCAGCACTGGTATTTCTTTTTTTCATTCCAATTTTTCAATTTCACCCTGAGTTTCAAGATGATTCAGCCTTTCTGAATCTTCCATTTGTTTGTGAATTTACTATTCCCTCAAAACCAAACAAAGAAAATGCCCCTCAGGCCCTACAAAAATGACAGTGACCAAGAGAGTAGAGCCCATTGCAAGTCCCATCACAGCTGGTGCTTCCCTGCCAGGGTTGGAGCTGGCCATGGAAAGACAATGGGGACACTCCTGGATGATGGATGGAGGATAAAGGTTTTGCCCCACCTTGGAGACACTGTGTTACCCAGACAGTGACTGTTTCAGGGAGTTGCTCTGATGTGTTGGTTTGCTCCAGCATCCTCTGGGTCCAGAGTTGTGTCCCAGGAGGATATCCTGGGCCTCCAGGCTTAACTGCACTCCTGCAGTGCCATTTCTCCATCCCAAGCTTTGGAATTTTCTCTCCTTTGGGAACATATCCTTGTGCCTGCCCTACCTGTGGGAGAGATGGAAAAGAAGAGCTGCAACGTCTTGGACCCTTTGAGATTTTGTTGTCCAGTGTTGGAGGTGTTTGTGCAATAGGGTCTTTTCTCTGTAAGAATGTGGGGTGACTTTATCTCCCAGGGGCTTGGTGTCCTGGGCTCTGCCCCGTGGCTGACATCTCCCTATTGTCCTCCCCCAAAGTAGGAAGCAGCTGAAGCAGAAGCAGCTTTGGGCTTTACTGGATTCAGCAGCTGGATCTATCCCCTTTTGCTCTGTTTTTCCTCATCTGAGGTAAATAATTTCCCACATGAAGGGAAGGCTGGTGAGCCCAGATGCAGGTAGGGGTTGGGAATTGAGCTGAACTCCTTGGCTGGTAGGGCAGGTCATTTTGCAGGAATGCCAGCTAAGTTGGCTTTCCTTAGCCGTGCTGGAGCTATGAAATGTGAGGATGAGCTGCAGACCCCATCAGGGATCATGGCACACATAGGCAGGTGAGGGAGTAGAGATGGGAGCTACAGGGAAGACAGCACCCATGGAAGGGGCCACCTTGGGATCAGCCAGCCTCAGCTTGAGGGGCTGGTAGATAAAAAAAGCTTTGGGTGTTTAGTAGGGGGAAAAATATTTTTCCTGTGTTTTTTTTTTCTTCTCTGCTTCTCTTCCTTCATCCTCTCCTTTCTCCTTTCCTGCAGTGCTACAACAGCTGGTTTGAGGCAGGACAAGGGGAAAGTCTAGCCAGTGTCTGAACCCCCCTTCGCCCCAAACCTCCCACTGCTGTCATCCAGTCTGTGCTGAAAAATCCTTGGGATATATCAGGTGTGCCCTGCAGATGGGGCGAGGGGATGGGGCACTGCGGTGACAGGGACAGCCCTGGGTACAACGGACAGCCCAGGGCAACAGCCTCGGGCAGGCTGGAAGTGCAAAAGCCTGGGGTGGGTAGAGGGAGAAGATATCGCTGCTGTTAACAGAGGATTTATGTGGTGAAACACAAATGGGACTTGGTGAATTGCGTGGGGAACAGAGGTTGGGCTTGGGCTCAGCTGTGAGGAGCATGAGAGGGAGGGTACAGGATGGGCCCCAGGTCCTGATTCCTGGTGACACCCCTCCGGCAGTCCCAGTCACCCCCGAGTCACATCCTGCTTGTGCTGGCTCATGTCTCATCCTGCTGCCTGCAATTTCTCAATCCCTTTCACTCCTGCCAGCGTTTCCTGGCTGCTGAGGTTGCTGCAGGGCTTGTGGGGCAGGCAGTGCTGGAGGGAGCTCCAAAGGCACCAGGGGATTTGCAATGGGAGTGTTTTTGCTCACCTAGGGATGGTCAGAGCCTGGCCCTGCTCTGGCTCCTGGCTGTGTCCTGCCATCACTTCTTTCATGCCCTCGCTGTCGGCTCTGTGGGGCCACAGGGGCTCTGGCCACGCATCTCCTGGTGCAGAGTGAGGGCTCACAGGTCCCTCACACACCCATGCTGGTCCCTCCAGCCCCAGCTGCCAGGGTAGGCAGCTAAGTTAGGAGTGAACTGGATGTTTATTCCCCTCCTGTCTCCTGCCCTGAGCCCTGCACCGAGATATGGCTCTGTAAGGATTTTTGGGGCTGCAAATTTTGCTCCTGTGGGGCCGGCAGTGAGGAGCCAGCCTGGCTCACAGTCCCAGGCTGAGCCATGCTTGGGTCCTGCAGAGAAAACAAACACTGAGCTCCATCCTACCCTATTTTACAGCAGAACTGCCATTTAAGGGAGGATTTGGAGAGAAGACATCTTCTTCTTTCAGAGCGCTTTTGCAATGCTGGACCTCGCTCTACAGAGCATCCCAGCAGCAAAGGGGTGATCCCCTGGCAGCAGCTTTCCTGCTCTCACCGGGTCCCTGCCTTGTGCCCAGTGCCCTCTCCTCCTTCCCAGCCCCATCTCCGGAGGGGCTGTACTCGCAGCTCTCCGGGAAGGGCAGTGTCCTCCCCCGGGACGCTTTGTGCCCTGGCACCGGAGCAGCGGGGCTGAGCCAGCCAGCGCGGGGGGTGAGCGCCGCTGCCTCTTGGCTCCGCTCGGCGCTGGGGTGCTGAGCTTAGGATTTCTGGCCTTGGAGTCCTTCTGCATTGGCCAGGAGATTTCAAGGGGAGTTTTTGGCCGAGCAGGGAGATGCTGCAATACACCAGCAAGCCGGAGCTTCGGGGAGGCGAGGGGGGGTCAGTTCTTAGCTCTGCCACAGACTCTCTGGGATAACCTTGGTCAAGGCTTTGTGCTCTGCTTGCCCTGCTGAAAAGCAGCGCCCTGTCTCCCACTCCTGGCTCGGAAATCTGCTCGTGCTCTGAGCCTGGCTGGCAAGGGGAGAGAGTGGAGGGGCTCTGCACAAACACCGGCGTTTAGCACCTGGATTTAGCCTCGAAGGAGCTTTCCCCCTGCGTGGTTTCTAGCCAGGTGTGAACCTGCCTTTGCTCCTGCTTCCTGCTCCCTGTGCTGAAGGAGAAGCTGAGTCCCGGCAGTCGGCGGAGGGCTGCCAGCTCCTGCCAGAGCTGCACTGCAGCAGGGCTGAGCCACGGATCCCAGAACCCGGGGGTCACTCCCTGCAGACCTCACAGCTGGGGAGCTGGAGCTGCTGGTCCCACTGGGACCCCTGAGCAGCGTGGTGTGGGAGCACAGCAGTGCTGAGGCCCGTGGCGGGTTGCAGGCAGGGATGTGGGTGCCCAGGGAGCACCTGTGGCTGGATCAGGAGCTCCCACGGGCCAAGCCAGGGAGACCGTGGCACTGGGGTGCTACATTTTGAATACAGGAAGGCAGGACACCTCCGAGAGAACCCAGGAGGGAAATTGCACCCGTGTAAACTCGGGGCTGAGACCACCACTCACCATGGGGTGCTGGCACCGCGCATCCCTTCTCCTTCATTATCCCCCGGGCAGCACCCAAGGGAGCACGGCCGGGCAGGGACCCAGACCAGGGGTCCCGAGTGATGATGAAGAGAGGTCTGGGCTCTCCACTTCTTCCCTCCAGGCCACGCAATGGTTAAATTCCTTTCCAGCTGAGCTGGCAAGCAGAGCCCAAGCATATTAGTCAGATCCCTGTAGGGGGTGGGGAGGAGGAAGGAGAGAGCAGCGAGGAGGGGCCGGAGCGAGCCGAGCCGAGCTATTCTCCGGGGCGCGAGTGCAGGGAGGCAGGCGCAGCAGGGCTGCTGCTTCCCAGAAACTTGATTATTTTTAACCCAGGAAGAAGAAAGGAAGGAAGGAGGGGGGGGGGAGAGGAGGAGGAGGAGGAGGGGGGGGTAAATCTGGAGGAACTGGAAAACAGGCAGTTGGCATTTGCAGACAGCTTTGCAGAGGGGAGGGATGAAGAGCAGGAAGGTGAGCGAGGGTCGTGCTGTGGCACAGCCGTGCCAGGGCTGCCCGTGTGCCTCCCCGCACGGCCCCGGCCCTGGCGCGGTGCTCAGGACAGCACAGGACAGGATGCAGAGCCGTGCCAAGCCCGGCCGGTGCTGTCCTTGCTGCGGCCAGAGAGCTCCGGCCGCCCCGTGCCTTCCCCCCCGGCCTGTGCCGGCACACGGCGGTGCCCCGGGCCGGCCTGGCCAGCAGGATGCGGCCGGCTCCCCTCCCAGGCAGCCGCTCCCACACAGCACAGCACGTACACCGGCGGTTGTGGCTTCCCGGATCCTCCTCTCCCTGCTGCCGGGAACTGTGGCCATTTCAGAGAGCTGGGGACATGCAGGGGACCCTGTGGGGCCCTGGCTGTGGGCACACGTTGGTGGCTTCGTGGGCTGAGGGTGGCACCCTGCATCTCTCTGCAGGGCTGGGCCTTGTAGGGGCTCTGTGGGGAGCTCCCCAAGCTCTGTGGGGAGCTCTGTGGGGCTCCCCAAGTTGCTCTGGAAGGCTCAGGCTGCCCGAGGGAGGAACACTGGAAGTGATGCAGGAGAAGGCAAGGCACTTTTTTTTTCTTGCATTGCCTTCCTAGGCTTCAGTGGAAGTCTGGCATTGGAGAGTGGCACAGAGGCCTCAGTGGCAGCCCCTGGGACAATACTTCTCCTGTCCCGGTGTCTACTCCCTGGGACAATACTTCCCCTCTCCCACTGTCTACTCCCTGGGACAATACCTTCTGAAGCCCTGCAGTGTCCAGGTTTTTGGGAAGACACTGCCCCAAGCCCACAAGTCAGTCACAGGTCTGGGTTCCTCATGGTCCAGTCTGGACGAGGGTGGGCTGGCCCAAAGCTCCTTTTGAAGGTCAAACAAAGCCCAGGCTCACAAGGGGAAGACCTGCCACTGCTCATATCACACATTCACTGCAGCACCCACATGTGCTGGGAGCTCAGTGTCCTCATGGCTGGAGCGTTACCAGCCCTGGCTGTGGAGCTCTGCTGGAGCTGGACACCCCATCCCTGAGATGCAGAAGCCCATGAGGGAGCTGAACGTGGTGTTGGGAGCTGAGGGCACCACTGTGATGGGACACGTGAGCAGTGGGCAGAGCAATGGACAGGGCTGGCATTCCCCTCCTCTGACCCTCACCCAGGAACCCTGCACTGGGAAATGGCATCATGTCCACAGACACACCATGGCCAGCCAAGGGAACAAGGGGACAAGTCCCTCCCCAGGCAGGTTTTGCCACCCTGGCCCTCTGTAGACTTGTGCCATCATCTCCTCTGATCTGCCACAGTGGCCAGATCCTGAACCAGGCTGATTTTATCCACACAGCAACATTAGTGCCACGTACCCAGGAGAGAAAAAGTCCTTGATTCAGCAGACATGACCAGACCTGGCCAGAAAATGGATGTTGTTCCTCAAAGGCAGAGAGGGACAAGGACAAACAGCTGAGTTGAGCCACTCTGGGGTCAGGCATTGCTCACATTGCTGGGGTTTGCTACAAAAATGCCTTCTGACAAAGGTGTCCCTGCACTGAGGGGCCCAAGTGGGACTCACCAAGGATATTTGCTGTGGTTTAGACCCCAGGGCAAAGTCACCCCATCCCAGCTAAGCAAGCTGAAGCTGGGGAGCTTCCCTGTTACCAGGCTGGATTGCTAGTGAGGAAATCATGTCCAACCTGCTGGGTATTCCCTCGTGCCTCCTTTCCAAGCATTAAAAGTGCTAATTAAACCAGAGCTGTGCTCCAGTATCTGGAGGGATCAACTGCCTTTCCCAGCAGACAGGCCATGGGCCTCTGCAGGGACGGTCCCTGGTGCTATCCAGAAGTGGAGAAGGTTGCCTGGCTGTGCCGCTTGGTGCACCCAAATTTAAAAGATGGGTGGCACAGCCCTGGAGCTGGGGATGCTTCCAAAGGGGCTCATCTGCAGGGCAGCCCCATGGGATCATCACCATCCCCAAACCCATGGAAGTGATTGAGACAGGGCACTGAAATTCTCCTTCTCACCTCTTCCCCTCTGAGGTATTTGGAGCTGGCTGTCACCACAGAGCTGGGGGGGCACGTGGCGGGTGTTTCCAGCGGGAGGCAGGAATTCCTGACTCACAGCCAGTTCTGGGTGTTAATTCCCTCCTGGGAGTCTCAGCCACAGCCCAGACCTGCAGACAGCACAAAAGCCCCTCTGAGGGCAAAGACCTGGAGAGGGGAAAGGGTAACCCCTTTAGCAGTGGGTGGGGAGGCAGGATGGAGGAGAGGACAGGAGGGATCAGTTTTATTCCTGTGAATTTGCACGAGTGACCTCCCATGATTTCCTGAGACCCAAGGGACCTGAGGTGCTGCAGGAGCAGTCAGTGTACATTGGTGGGGTGCCCAGCTCTAAGATTCACATCCCCAGTGCTTGGAGAAGGTGTGTGCATCCCCTGGACTCAGGGGTGAGGCCAGGGTGTCCATCTGACCATCTCCTGATGGTCTGGGGAGCAGCTCCATGGGCACTCAGGGTCAAATGCTGCCTGCTGGGGAACTGCCCCTCCACTGGGGCCCTTTTCCCCTGGCCCTGCCTGCCATGCCCTCAACCCCATAACCTGGGCTTGCAGGGGGAGTTGAACCCAACAGCTGCACCCCAAACCCAGCCAAAGACCCAGGGCTGGGTCAGGAATTGTTTGCACCCGTGGCCTCCTGTGCTGTGGGGGCACCTGGGGCTGGGGCTGGCGGGGGGCGCGGGCCATGGAGGACCCTCCGAAGAGCCCCTTGTACTGGAGGGAGCCCAGCTAACCGCCGGCAGGGTATTTTTTTTCTCCCTCGCTCTTTGTTAAGCTCCCTTTCAGCTGAAATGGCAATGCCTGGGTGTTCTGAGCTGACAATAATTGCTGCAGTCTAGACACTGTCTGGTATGAGGCACGGGGAATCAAAGAGGCCCCTTCTCTCACTGCGACTTTCACACATGCTCCCTCGCTCCGGCTCCTTCCTTCTCCCTCTCCCATGTTCCCTTGGTCTTTGCCTTCTTTTTTTCCCCCCCTTGTTCCCCTCTATCTGCCTCTCGTCGAGATGGAGGAGAAGCGTCAGCATCTTCCCCCCCACGCTCTCCCTCTCTGCCGTCTGTTCCTCTCTCCCGCTCCCCCTCTCCCTCGCTCCTTCTCTCATCTGTCTCCTCTCTCCTTCCTCCACTCTTACCTTTATGCTATTCCCTTCCTCCCAAAGTTACAGAGAAGCAGGAGGGAGGGCTGGCAGTGCCGGGGGTTTAACTCTTTCCTCACCCTCTCGCAGGTTCTCCTCCTCATCCCAGCCCCTTGCTGGGGTCCAGGTTGTCCCTGCAGTTTTGGGGTGCTGGGCTCCTCTCTGGGGCTGTGGCATCGATCCTGTGAGGGGCTGAGGAGGTGCTGTCAGGGCTCATCTGGGTCAGATAAGGCCTGGTCAGGGCAAAGGGGGCTGGACCTGGATCCAAGGGATCACCTTTGCTCCCTCTTTGCCTTCCCCACGCCACAGGTGTGTCTGGCTGCAGGGGAGCCCATCCTTGGGGACACAGGTTGTTCCTCCAAATGCTCTAGCCAGCAAAGGGGTCTTTTTCCACCCACCCCAGACCTCAGCAGAGCTTGCAGTGCTGCTGCAAGGGGAGATTGATCCCAGCTCACACATGGCTCACAGCAATGCTGCTGCCTCAGGCTGAGCTCAGCTGCCCCGGCGCTGCCCTGTGCCCACTGCAGGCTCCAGCCAGGCCACGTCCCTCTGGCATTTCCATGGGATCCCATGTGGTCAGTTCCAGTCATGCTCAGGAATTAAGCTTTTCTGCTACAATATGTTAACAGATCATTTCCAGCTCAGCCCTGGACTTCTATTAACCTCTGATCCCTGTGCAAAAGACCATTTTCTATAAAGCCAAACAAACCCTGTCAAGTTTTAGTTCATGTGAGATCTCATTGCAGAGAACGGACCATAAATGGGGAAACTGAGGCAAGAGACAGTGAACAAATTGGGTCAGCCTGCTGAGGTCAAATCTGCCACAGGGCCACACAATCCCCTTGTGTGGGGCCCAAATTTGTCCATCCATGGACACAAGTGAGCAGCTCTCCTGCGACCTCCAGCACCTCACCTCCAGCCGTGCTGCTGCTTACCACGGAAAAGTCACATTAGGAAAGTATGTGATGTATTTTTAACTGTCTATAATGCAATTTAACAGCTGGAAAGGAGGAAGGACGCCAGCCCCATGCAATCCAACAGATCTCTGCTGTCCACAAGCGAGGGCTCTGTGGACTCAAGGGGTTTTGGTATGGTTGGGGACCTTGTTTGGGAAAAGGACAGGAAACAACTTCATCCTCGAGATGGGCTCTGACTTATGAAAGGCAACATGTGCAAGGTGGGGGTGAGAGCACTCAGCAGCTCCCAGGGTGACACACTTGTCCCCAAAAGCCACCACGCTGAGTGCTGTGGCCAGATTCAATTCCTCAAGGAGCTCAGTCTCTTGGCCGTGCTTTGGCATTGGGATTCTTCGCATGCTCTGGCAGCAGGGCCTGCAGTGGAGGTTTCTGGGGCCCCCTCTGCACCGGAGGCATTTAACACAGGACATATTTTCCCCTGCCATTCCCTGTCCCAGGTTCCTGCCATGCTCCCAGGGCTGGATGTGCTGTGGAGGTGGGTGCTGCCATCACCCTCCTCCCCCAGGATGGGGGGGGTGCGTGCCCTCCACGCTGCTCTCCCAGCCAGCCCCAACACCTTCTGTGCAGGGAGGGAGCCCAGCAGAGCTGTGGTGGGAGCAGGATGCTGTGCCCAGGAGCTGATGCAGCCCCTCATGCCTTCCCTGCCCACATCCCACAGCAGCCTCTGCCTCCAGTGCACCGAGATCCTACCAGTGAGGGGAGAATGGCCCATATTTGTGTTCCTCCATGCCAGCCAGGTAGAAGTGCTCCTGCTGCCTGTAATGGGTCTCTAATGGGGCTGAGCTCTAATGGGGATCCTCTGTGGTGTGGTGGCTCTTTGGACAACCACAGTAGGGCTTATCTGGGGTGTTGGGGTTGGTTTGCTGCCTCCAAGCAGCTGGGTGCTAAAAAGGAGTGAGTTTGTTGCCATGACTGGTGTTACTCCCCTATGCTTCTCCTTGGAGGATTTCTCCCCTACAATGATCCCCAATAGGAAGAGGAAAGGAGTGAGACCCATCTTCAGCCTTACCCCAGGGGACACCCCAGGGCAAGGCCCCTGTGAGGCGCTGATTTTCCCTGGGGCAGCATTTGGGGGTTGGAAACTGCTGGCAGCTGGTTCCTATATTCAGGCCTTTGCACACACACACTGGAAAAATGAGCTATGGGATGGCCCAGCGGGGAGGGGGCTCAGTGAGGGGGGTCTCTGGTGAGCACTTGGAGGATGTAGGGACATCCCAGACACAGGGATGCTCAGAGCTGCTGCCGTTCACTCACCTTTTTGTGGGGGATGTTGTGAACTCGGGATCTCCTTCTGCTGGGGCTTAGGAAGGGCTGAGAGAGGGAGAGCAAGTGGAAACACAGACAGGGAAGGGAAACAACTTGCTGAAGGTCATCCCCGGGCCAGTGGCAGAAGCAGGAATAAAATCCAGGTGTGCTGAATTGGTCCTTAGGTTGTATTCATGCATGTGGTTGCTGCTGTCCCTGAGCAGGGACCAGTACTAGAAATAGTTTCTCAAAGCCACTGGTGCCCTCCAGGGAGCCACAGTGCAGGCTGTGGCTTGGGAGAAGGAGAGGTCTGAATGTTTGGGGTCCCTTTTCCCCTAGAGCGTCTTCCAAGCCTCGCTGTGTGGATGGGGAATGCTGTTGGACGCCGGCTGATAAGGCAAAGTGGTTAAAAACACTGCCTTTATTTGGAAGCTTATCTCCAAATCCTAATGAAAACACAGAGGGAAGCCGGGGACAGCGGAGGGGGAGGACTCACACCCCAGCGTGGTGGGGACCTGGCTGGGCCATGCTGAGCGCGGCCACCTGGTGGGGTTTGGAGTCTGGAGGTTTAAAAACTTTGGGATAAAACCCAAGGAGCCAGGGCACGACCATGGGTCCCACACCCAAGGAGGGAGAGCCTGCAGGGGCAGCTGCTGCTCAGCTCTGAGTGCCCTGAGTTTTGGGATGCCTCCAGATTTTTTTTTTTAATTAGGGGCTCAATGAAGAAGAAAAAGCTTGAAACCAAGGAAACAAGGGAGACAGAAAGGAAAATGTTGGCTCCTGCAAGACACAGCAAGCTGGCTCCAGCACCCTGGGGTGAGGGTGGGTGCTGCCCCTGCTGCCCTGACTGCTCCTCTGTGGCTGTGGGGCAAAAAAGTGACCAAGAAATGAGAAAGTGAAAGGAAGTCTTGTGCAGGGAGGGACGAAGGAGGGTGCTGAGCTGCTCAGGAGAATTTGTTTTGGTGCAAGAGGGATGATGGAGGAGGTGAGCAGAGTCTTTCAGGGTATGCTGTAGGGCAGACAGCAGCTATGGTGGGCTCAGCAATCCGAGCTGGACTTCCCAGACACCAAAATAATATTCTCAGAGCAAAAGTTATGGGGTGGAAGGGCTGGGAAAGCTGGGGATGAGACATGTGCGTGTGTGTGTGTGGATGTAGCCGTGGCTGTGCCAAGCCCCATAAATCACAGCAGTGCGGCCTGAGCCTCCATCGGAGGAAATTCTTCCTTGCCAGATTCGAACATTTCCCCTCAACAGCCTCAGCTTTCCCCACCAAGGAGCAGAGACGAGAGATCCTGATGATGGCAAGTGCAAAGCTGTTTTGGGGAGCGTCCCGAGGAGGGGTTCGCTGCCCCACAGCCCCCGGCCATGGGCAGAGCCCGGTTCTGCCCCGCCTTGGGGCCGATCCGGAGCAGCGCTGAGGCTCTGGGGGTGCTCACCACCATCGCCCCATCCCGTGCTCTCGTTCCCCCATCCACTGCCGGCCGGGCCCAGCTTTGCTCTGCTGGGGGAGCGTAAGTTGATATTTTCCTGCGCGTCCCCAGAGGGTTTTTTCCATTACACAGGCAGAGCGGAGCGGAGCGGAGCTGCCTGCTCGCCCGCTCGCCCGGCTCCCCCGCCTGCAACCTCTGGCACCGCTTTTCCAGCGGCACATTGTGCAAATGTAACCTTTCAGCGAGCCACTCCTACGGCAGGAAGCCGGGGGGCTCCGCTCCTGCCAGGAACGCAGCCGGCGCGGAGCTGGAAGGCAGCCCGTTAATCAGAGCCGGCTGACAGCGAAGCGCACAGCCTGGGCAACAGATTTCTGCTCCCTCTCCCTCGTTCGCGCTGCCTCGCCTTCCCGCTCCCGCTCGCTGCCGCTCGGCTACACGGTCTGCCCTGCCATCCCGCCTGCCTCCCCGTCCTCATCCTCCGCTTCCTCCCTATCCTCATCCTCCGCTTCCCCTCCATCCTCATCCTCCGCTTCCTCCCCATCCTCATCCTCCGCTTCCCCTCCATCCTCATCCTCCGCT
This sequence comes from Acrocephalus scirpaceus scirpaceus, assembly GCA_910950805.1. Classification (NCBI taxonomy): domain Eukaryota; kingdom Metazoa; phylum Chordata; class Aves; order Passeriformes; family Sylviidae; genus Acrocephalus; species Acrocephalus scirpaceus. The sequence goes on along the minus strand of OU383790.1, from coordinate 5,560,458 downwards.
TCCTCTCCATCCTCATCCTCCGCTTCCTCCCCATCCTCATCCTCCGCTTCCTCTCCATCCTCATCCTCCGCTTCCTCCTCATCCTCATCCTCCGCTTCCTCCTCATCCTCATCCTCCGCTTCCTTTCCATCCTCATCCTCCTCTTCCTCCCCATCCTCATCCTCTGCTTCCTCCCACCTCTGCTTCCTCCCCATCCTCATCCTGCGGTGTCTCAGGCTGCCAGCTGTGCTCCTGCTCCCAGGCACTCTTTTTCCCTCCCGGTCCCGAGCAGGAGCTGCCTGTGCCTCTTGGCATGAAACGCTTTGGAATCCAGGTGGGACCTGTCCCAGCAGCCACCGTGAGGAGGGGACTGGCTGTGACAGCAGCAGCCAGGCTGAGGCAAAGCACACACCGGAGCATGGTGCCCCTTGCCAGCCAGCAGCACCCAGGGGTGCTGTGCTTTGGGGTGGGACCCCTGTGTGGCTGCAGTGCTCCCCAGGACTTGTACAGGGTCCCCCCAGTGACCCACCCAACCCTGTGACCCCCCAGTCACGGCTGTGCCCCTGGGGCTGGGTCATTTTTCTCTCTCTTTGAGGCAGACCCTTGCCCACCTCCTGCCTGCTCCAAATAAATGTGAGTTTTATCTCTTGTGTTGGCAGCAAATCCATCGGGGGGGCTCTGCCCTGCACCCACACCAGCACATCCACACTAGCACTGGCACCCCCTGCCCCTCAGAAGGGTTTATCCCCAGCTCATTTCTCCTGGCTTGTGGCAGCACCGTGGGTCCGGTGTGGTATCTGGGATGTGCAGGGCCAGGAGCCTCTCCCTGGGAAGTGGAGCTGGCTGGGTGGCAGCCAGGCTGTTTCGCTGGGGTGGGTTGAGGTGGTTGCATTGGCCAAGCTGGTGGGGCCAGCTAGGGTGGTGTCCTCCAGGTGCCAAACACACCTTCATGCCCAGCTAAAGTCCAGTGAGGAGGAGGAGGCAGAAGAAATCCCCTCATCACCAGTGCAACAGGCTCCCTTTGGTGCAGGCGGAATGCAGGGCAGTGTTAGTGTTGGGCACTTGTGCACCCTCACTTTGGGCTTGCCAGGAGTAAAAGGGCACCAAAAATGGTCACACCTAGCCCTGTTCTTCCCCAGTTCCTCCTGCCCCTGCAAGACCAAACACTGAGTGTTTTTCTCTCCCAGTGAGGTTCTGTTGGAAGCACCAGGGATCCCTCCAGACAGGGACTGCTGCACAGTGCTGTGACTTTGGGGCAGAGATTGAACCCCCTCCTAATTGCATAAAAACCATCAGTCTGATCATTCTGTGGGTTCTGGGCTCACAGGCATGGCTGAGCAGAGGTGCAGGGGGCATTTTTATCTGCTCCTGGAAAAGGGTTTGCTTTGCTGAGGATGAAAGGTTTGATTTTTGGAACTGTTGAGCCTGGCATGGGCTGGGCTCTGGGTTCAAGGGCTCCTCCAAGTGCCCTCAGCCTCATTGCTGGCCCAGCCACTGCAACCCCCTGCATTTATTTTTCATGTCTGATTTCTTCCAGTCTTTGAAACACGAAATGTGCTGCATTGTAGCATCTGTTTTTGTGGTATTTCCAGCCCAGCTGGAAGCAGGAGGCACTCAAAATTCAGAGATGGGGAAAAAAAAAAAAGGGATCTGGTGAGATTTTGTCTTCCTGCCAAACTCACCAAACCTGGGATGCCAGGAGAGCCCTGCTGTGGGCACAGCATCCCAGGGCCTCAACTCTTCCATCCTTTTCTGGTTGTCTGCTCTTTGCTCATCCCAAACCATCCTCTCATTCCCAAATCACTTTCAGGACGCTGCACAAAGCCCGACCCTGCTGTCGGAGCAGCGGACGGGCGGATAATACAGTCGCTGAATTTATTTCACCTTTTCCTCTGGTTGCGAATTGTCCGGGAGCAGATGGCGATTTTCTCAAGTGTATCCGTTATTCGAAGTCACTCACTGAGACAGCAATGGCTCAAACAAATCCCAGGCCCCCTGCAAAGCCATCATTTGGTCTTTCCATCTGCCCAGCCGCCGCTGTCGGCGTGGGCTCGGCTTCCGCCAGCGCGCCGGAGGGAAGCGGGGAGCCCCGAGAGCCGAGGGATGTGGTCAGCCCCACTGTCTGCACCTCTCTCCTGCTCCATCTCTAGGGAATGCTAAGCTCTGCAGGAATGGCTGGGATCCACATCCCACCTTTGCTGGGGTTTGGGAGGTTTGGGCCACGCTGTCTCGCTCGCACTCCTGTGCAGTGACAGGGTGAGGGTAACTCACTGCGACAGTGCCCAGTTGCAAACTGGAAGCTGCTTCTCAGGAGAAAACGCCAGAGGCTGTTCCTGCTGCACCTCCCTTCCTGACCCCGGAGGAAATGGGTGTTTTCAGGGTGGTGAAACACCGAAACAGCCTCAGGAAACCCGAGAGCTGCTGTGCGAGGTGTCCCTGCGGCACAGGCTGGTGTCACAGCCAGGGCTGGAGGTGCTGAGGGTTTGTATGTGCAGGGAGGTGCCCAGCTTTGGGTGATGGATATGGAGAGGGGACCTGCAAAAGCAGCCTGGGGACAACTGTAGGTGGCCAGAGCCCTCCCTGTGTTGGTGGCACCTTGTTGGAGATGCCTGGGCAGGGCTGCAAGGGATGGACTTGGACTGGTGGCTTCTGCCAACCTCCTCCAGTACCTCCAAGGAGACCTGAGTGCCCGGGGCTCTGCTCTGGATGTTGGTATTGGGAAGGGGCCGGATGCAGGCTTTGATCCATCCCCAGGATAACCCCCACCCCAAAAACCCAACAGTGTCATTGTGAAAACGAAGACAACTGGGGAGAAACACATGAATTCTCAAGCTCACTCTCAGTGAGCCCAGCAGTCAGTCCCTGGAGCTGGGGCTCCAACTTCCCCACCCAGAGAGGGGCTGAGCCAGAGAAATGCTCCCGCAGCGATCTGCTCCCTCCTCCTGGCTGCATTTCCTTTTTTTTTTTTTTTACTTTCCAGTCTTCTTTCTTATTCCCTCCCCAGCAGAGATGCGGAGGTGGCCGGAGGGGACTCGGTGTCCTCTCACAGGGATACCAGGGCCATGCAGAGGGCACTGGGGGGGCTGTGAAGGGTTTTCAAAGGGTGAAACACTTTGAAATGCAGTTTCCTCTCCCCTCTTCACCTCCCCCCCGGGCTAAACAAATACCCCCCGGCCGGGAGATGCCTCCCGCATCCCGCAGGCTTTTGTTCCCAGGCTTTTGTCTGGGGCTGGGAAAGGGGCCAGGATCCCTCGGCCTCCCCAGGGACACACATGCAGACAGGGCCTTGCCTGTTTGGGATGTTGAGAGGGAGGCAGGAGGTGAGAGCTGCCTGTGCCCGCTGCCACAGGGCTTGGGGACATCCCATGAACAGTCCTGGTGTCCCTTAGTGGCCTCCAGCCGTTGTCCCCCGTGTCTGTCACATCACTGGCACTTTCTGCCCATCCCTGGATGACACCCATGGGACAGGTCCTGGTCCATCCTGTCCCCACTGTGTCCCCTCTTGGCATCCTGCCACCAGCACACCCTGCAGGCTCTGTGCATGGCCAGTGCCACCAGCTCAGGCTCTCCCTGTGGACAGCCCCGGATGCCAATTTACACCCACCACCCATGGCACCTTCCAGGCAGAGCTGCATCCCCATCACAGGGACCCTACAGAAGCCCAAGCAAAAATGATGTGGTTTTTACAGTGACCTCTGGCCCTCAGGAAGCCATCACCTGGCTTTTCATTTACATCCCAAAAGCCACTTTAAGTACACCTCGGGGAGGGATCACTTTTTGGGGTAAAATGTTGATGGGAAAAAAATCCTATGAACAGTCAAAGAACCTTAAGGAACCGAGGAGACTCAAGAGCCAGCCTCAAGCCTGTCCCTGGCAGTGACAAGAAACACCTTGATGAACTCTAAGTAAAGGTGAGACTCCAAACAAACCCTCTGCAACCAAACCCTCTGGAAACCAAACCCCATCTTTGCTCCGGGGCAAAGAGTTTCTCCGGTGACTACGCTTGGAAGAAAACAGGATTGTTTGAAATGTCCCCTGTTGTTCCTGCCTCCCGCCAGGAATTACAAAGAAGAAAATAAATACCCGATTTTTGTTATTGAAACTTTGAAAGTTCCCCTGGGAGGCGCAGGCACCGTTTGCCCCAGCGCGGTCCCTTCGTGTCCCTGTCCCTGCGGGGCCGGGCAGCGACGCTGGTCCAGCCTCTCCGGCCAGCTGCAGCCAGAGACGTTCAGAGCCTTTCCAGACAACAAAAGCTCTGTGGCTGCCTGATTTCCCTCTGCCTTATCTCCCTCGGCGATAGCCGGGTTATCGGGAAATGGAAAAGGGCTCAGGACAGCCTGACCCCAATCCCTCGGGGACCGGAGATGGTGGCGGGTGGGGGGGCAAAGCTTTGTGTGTGTGTGTGTGTGGGGCTGTCAGCACTCAGGGGTTCCATCCTGCGTGGGGCTGAGCCCTTTTTCTCCCACTGATACCTTCCTTGCGTGCAGCGGGGTGAGCAAAACCTCCCTGGGTGAGCAGTGAGCCCTCCGGACCCCTCCTGGACACCCACCCTGGAGCAGCCGCGGGGGGCTGAGCCCCGGCGGGGCGGGCGGAGGAGCTGCGGGGCCGGACGGTGGGAGAGCAGCCCCAGCACCGCGCTTGTCACCCAGACAAGAGATCAATAACTAATTTCACTGCAGCAGCAGCGCCGGGTTTTTTCCAATAATTGTGAGCCGGCGGTGGGGAATGAGGCTCTCAGCACCGCTCCACACCAGCCTGCACCCGATCAATCGCCACACCGCTGGGGCAGCAGGAAAACTCATTTTTCTCCTTTTCTTCCCTCTCCTTCCTGCTCTCCTTCCTTATCCCAGTCCATTCCCTCCTCCTCCTGCTGTGGCGCTGCCTGAGGGTTGTGTCCCCGTGCTAGCTGGGATGTGGGCTTGGGCTTTCCCGAGCTGGCCCCACCGTGGTGGGTGGGGACAGTGGCTGAGCCTCCTGGGCTGCCCCAGCAGCCTGGAGCACTTCGGTCCCTGCCACCCACGGGCTGGACCTGGCTCCTTGTGCAGAGCACCGGTGCCAGCAGCTTGGGTGAAGGTGGCAGAGCTGAGATTTCTCCTCTCTTTGTGGGTTAAGGGTCTCCCAAGGACACCTTGGCTGCTGTGTTGTGACTTTTGGTGGCCCCTTGGTGCCTTTGTGTGGTCCAAATATGACTCTTACATTTTATGGCAATTTTTTTCCCCTGGGTTTTCATTCCCTGAGCGATTGGTCTGCTCCAGGTCAAGGATCCTACTGAGTTTCTCCTGCAATTCCTTTATCATTCCTTCTGTAACCCTGCAGTGCCTCAGTTTCCCTCTTTGTATCTATAATAGAGGGGCTGAAAACATTCCTTCCCATGTCAGAACGAGCCACCATGAGCTCCATGTCCAAGGCAGAAGGTGTTGTTGGTTTTGGGGTCCCCAGGACCACAGAGTCCCACAATCCCAGCACCTCTGAGGTGGCAGAGAGGGGTGCTGCGTGCTCAGTAAATCCCTGGGGTTGAGAGATGCTCCAAGGCAGAGCCTGGAGGCACCTTTGGGTCTCTTCAGCACCTCCAGTGAGTTGTGTATGAGGGGCTTGGGTGGGGCAGGGAGGAAGGCTCAGCTGTGGGTTTGTCCCTGCAGCACCTTCCAGGCCCATCCGTGCCCTGTACACCCCATGAAGGTGGCAGCAGTGCAGCCCCTTGTTCTTTTCCCTTATTTAAGAACCCTCTCACTGCTTCCACGGGAGCATCCCCATGAATTAAAGACTGCCTTTGCTGTGGAGCAGTGAGAGCTGCCTGCATAATTTCAAAGTTTTATGACTTGCCTTGAAGGCTCCTATTGATTGGGGTCCTCTCCAGCTGATGGAGCTTTTAGTATGGCCTGGACTGGGCAAGCAAGGCTGGGATCTCAGCCTGTCCAGTTGAGACACCTTAAAACCTCTGTGGCATGAACACCAGGACAGTGCTGCTCCAGGGAAAGTCTCCATGTGCACATCCACACCAGAGTTGTTTGCACTTTAAGGTGTTTTTTGGCTTCTCAGTCTCAGCCCAAGAGCTGAGACTCTCCATGGGGCCGTGCCACATCCCACATGGGGTTTAACCTGGAGAATTGTTTTCCTGGGTGGGTTTGATGTGGCTTTGGGAGCTGGAGTGAGGGCATTTTGGGGGGTTTCTGTCCTGCTGAGGCTCCAGGCACTGCTCGCTGCTCACTGGGACAGAAGGATGCTCATGGGATTTGGAGTTTCTGTGCCACACCCAGTGCTGGGTGCAAGCAGCAGCTTCCCCATGGGCCACACTGTGCTGGCACAGACACACACGTGGGCCAGCAAGGAAGGCAGGAGCATCTCTCCACAGCTGTCATCTGCCCCGGGCTTGGCTTTGGAGAGGAGCTGGTGTCACCTTCACTTTCAAGCTCCCCCTGCTACTGCTGGAGGCTGTGGGGCTTCAAAGGCCACAGCACGGCCAGGGAAGGCCACGGCCCCTCCTTTGTGCTGAGAGCTGGGGGCTCCCTCCAAGCACCCCACACCTCCCATGCCACCACACTCTGGGTACTACACACAGCTGGGGGCTTTGTCCACTCCCCCCATGCACAGAACTTGGACTGGTGTCCAGAACCCCTTCCCAGGGGCTGTCTGACCTCAGAGAATGCACAGGAGTTGGTGGTGAGCATGGCCAAGCTATGACTCTGCGGCCACAGAATTGGCTACTTCCACCCTCTTCCAATTTTTGTGTCACTGGGGGGCCCTGCCCTCCCTGCCTGTCCCCCCCACCCCCAGGGGGGCCCGGGCGTGGCTGGGCTGGAGTTTGGGACAGCAGGAGGGAGCTGGTGGGAGACCCCATGGCTCCTTTAAGAAACCCACAACCGGCTCCAGAAACCAGCTCAAGGTCACAGCGGGAACCTGCGGACTTGGCAGCAGCCAGCAAGGGAGGAGGGATGAAGGGAGGGAGGGAAGCAGCCCGAGATCAAAATGAAATCACAGCCAGGGAGAGGGGCTGGCTGGCGGCACAGCAGGCGGGAGGGAAGGCGGGGAGCAGCTGAGCAGGACGTGCAGGGCAGTCCCACCCATGGGTGTCCCCCCCGGGATCGCTGCAGCCCCAACCCCAGCACAGAGCTTCGAAGCTTCCCTGTGCTCCCCAGCTCAGAGCCCTGTGCCCTCCGCAGCTCCAGCCAATGTGCCCGAGGTGATTCAAGCCAAGGAAAAGTCCCTTTGTGCCCCTGGGGCCACCCTGGGAATGCTGGAGTCAATTCCCTCTCACGGGACTTCCCGGGCTCCACAGGAGGTTTTCCAGCTCCAAGAGGAGCAGAGCAGGAGAAAGCTGCTGCCTGGGAGGGTTGTATCCTGCAGCTCATGGCACGGTCCACTCCCAAACTTTTATCTTATTTTCTTTTTAAAGCAGCAGCTCCCTGAGTCCTGTGATCACTGCTGAGTCTGTGCCTTCATTTTGGGCCAGGAGGACCTTTGGAGCCACCCTCATCAGAGACCACAGTAGACAAAATCAAGCCTTTAAAAGCTCAAGGAAGTTAATACAAATTAATTAAAATTTAATTTTTAAAATTCTTGGTATTGAAATGAACCTCACAATTCTAGGTGCTCCAACTTGCCCTCTGGGCAAGTAAAGCTGGGTGAAGTGAAGGCACCAGGGATGAAGATAAACGCTGTTGGAGGGGAGATGCTGACAGCAGGAACAGCACATCCCTTCACAGCCCTGGGACCTGATCCTGTCCCAAGGCCACGCAGGGAGCCCCTGGCTGAGCCCACTGGGGGGCCTCAGGGCACAGGTGGGAGCTCAGGCAGACCCAACCCAGGCTGAGGCTGAGCTGTGGCTCCAAAGCTGCTCATTTTGGGGTTGGTTCAGCAATGCCCGATTTTAATTTCCATCAGCAGAATTAATCTGTGGAGTTATTTTCCCTTCCTCCCCCTCCCCTTCCTCTCCTACCCGCTTTATTCAAAGAATTTGATCATTTCTCCCAGGAGCTCGGCACCATTAACATTCACTCCCAACGTGTGTGAGCTGTGCTGCATCCCCAAGTGCTGCTCCTGCTGCCAGCCCTGGTACCCAACCAGGCTCTGGGGAAACCTGGTCAGCAGCTTCTCCTTCCCACAGCCTGGGCTGGGGGAGCCCCTCCACCCCCTAAATCCACAACTGGTATCCCCTAAATCCACACCTGGTATCCCCTAAATCCACACCTGGCAGCACACAAAGGAGGATGGCATCCTGAATGGAGCCTGGGCTTCTCCAGCAAATTAAAGCCAAGGGGCTCTGGGAAGAACACGCAAGGCAGAGGAATGGCCAAGAGTTACAAGGTTTGGTGGTTTAAGTCAAGCAGATTAGTGGCCTGGGGCTTTCCTGGAGTTGCATAAATTTGCAGGCTTGTTTTTCATTAATAAGGGTTAACTTAAAAATTACTGTGGTTATTATTACTATTATTGCTGTTATTATCATTAATGTTATTAAATATTGCAGGCCAGGCTGCCTTCCCCAGCAGTAGCACTGAGGAGCTGTGGTTGGCACAGCCTCATCCATCCAGCCTTGGCTCCAAGGAGGTCTGTGTGCTGAAGATCTGTGTGTGATCTATAGAATCTATACAGGAAGGTGTTTGCTCTGGGAGTTTGCTTTCTTTGCTCAGTGGAGGTCTGAAGGGGGCCCAAGAGCTTGGGAACAGAGGAAACACGGAGCCTGGTAGGTTTAAAGGTTGGCTGGATTGTGGTGGGGAGCACCATGGCCTGTGCCCAAACCCAGCTGGGTTTCACCCCTGGGGTTCCCCAAAAGCTTTTCCAACCCCCATTTTAGGCCCTTTTCCCTCCACAGGTGCCCCTAACGCACTTGCTTTGCATCCAAAGGGATGCTGATGGGCAGTACCAGGCACAGGCAGGAAAAGGGACTTTTGCAGCATCTGCTGCCTGTTGGATGCTGTTGGCAGCACCTGCCTGTGTGCAGGCACTGAGCTCACCTGTGCCCACCACCATGAGCCATTTCCTTCCTGAACACGAGCCCTCCTGGGATATCCTGCCTGGGAAATGAAATCAGCCCTGAATGGGAAGTGCAACCGAGCTGGCCCAGCCCAGGAAGAAAAAGGGCAGCAAAAGAAAAACAAATTCAGAAGCTGGAATGGAAAAAAAAAAAAAAAAAGTTCAATGCTGTGTGCTGTGTCCCTGTCACTCCCCCCACGCCCAATAGTCAGGAAGGCTGGCTTGTCCCACCGAGGTGGTGCAGAAAGGGGTGATTTTCCCTTTAGCAGGATTCCTGCCTCAACACAGTCCTTTTCTTCCACTGCTGGCTCTGGAGAAGGGAGCAGCTGGGTGCTGAGCCCGCCGCAGCCCAGCCGTGCTGCCGGGCGAGGGCAAAGAGGCGTTAGCTGAGACGGGGAGCCGAGCGCTTTATTTTTAGTCTTGGTTTAACAAGTATTAATTAATAAGAGTGCAAATGCTAATGCCGAGATGACACAAACTGCGTTGCCTGAAATGAATGTTTGGGGCTTGTCTGTGCCAGGATTTACAGCCGGGTGGGTTCACAGGGGCGAAATCATTGCTCAAACTGCAAGGATAAGCTGAGCCGGCTTCTTCCCACCGAGAGCGGCATCGGCCGTGCCGCAATGGGATGTGCCGGGGGCTCCGGGGCCGCGCCGGGGGCTCGGGGCTGGGCTCGGGGCTGGGCTCGGGGCTGGCTCCGCAGCAGCGCCTTGTGGTGCCACACCAGCTCATCCCTGCCTGCCGAAATCTCCCAGGAAGTTTTGCAAAGTGTGGATTATTTTAGTCTCTGCCCGTAGGAGGTGCAGGGTCATGCTTTGCAGAGGGATTCTTTCACCTAGTGAAGACTTCAATCTTTGGAGAAAAAGATTCTCTTTCCCCTGGTCAAATCCCTCTGTCCTGCTCATTCCCTGCCCTGAGAGCTGGGCTAGGCTGGAGGGCTGGCGGGAGGCTCAGGAGAGTGAGGAGGTGAAGAAATACCCCACGGCAGTAAGACTTGAAGAGTTTTTTCCATCAGCACCAGCATTCTGTCTGGTTTTGTTGGCGTCACAGAAATGATGAACTTGAAGCTCCATCACTGTTCAGGCTGTTTTTAGGATGTTTTTAGGTTTCCAGTGAGGTGCTGTGAGACAGGGTGATTGTGGCTTGGGGTCCTGTGGGTCGTCCAGTGACTTAAACCTCTCCAGCGGGGTTCTTGAATCAGAGAGGGAAGAGTCAGGCCAGATCCAGGCCAGGTTTTCCTCCTTCTTTCTCCTCTCAACTGCAGGCAGGAGGGAGCTGCTACCTGCCTGACACAGCTGCTGCTGCTGCTGCTTTCGAAGCCCAGCCACCTCCAGCAAGCCCCACTCACCTGGGATGATGATGGCAGGGAGCTGGAGGCCGAGGAGTGTGGCCAGTGCAAGCTGGGCACTGGGAGCCAGGGACACTGCTTGGTGTTCACACTGCATCCTCCTGCTGCATCCTCCCTGGCACACCTCATCCTCCCCAGAGTGCTCGCTGCATCCCCCAGCCCCTGAGCTGGGGCAGAGATAGGAGTTGACAGGACTCCCAGAGGGGGACTGGATCCTTCAACCTTCCCATGCCGGGGGTTTCCCCATCCCCTGAGGGGTCTCAGCTGCCATTTTGGGAAAGCCAAGAGTGGCTGAGTTGTTTTTCTTCAATGGGCTGGAAGGATACAGCACTGAGAGTGTGCAGGGAGGTGTCACTCACCAGGGTGATGTGGTGGCTCAGGGTGAGGGGGGCACAGGGTGGGATTGTCGGGGGCTCAGCAGTGCCAGAAAACCCCTGGTGTGGGGTTTGGGTGCTAGGCTGGAGCCACTGGATCACTGGAGCAGGTTTCTTGGATGTAATGGTTAGAGCTTAGAAATCAAAGCAATTTATCCCTGACCCACCCAAAGCAGCAAAGAGCCCCGCACCAGAGTTGGGGTGAGGATGCTCTGGAGTCCTCACATCCCCTCACCACCCACAGAGACCCAACCAAGGCACTGGGGACCCCACAAGAAACCCCCACCCATGGCCTCACCAAACTCCCCCAGCTCCCCTTGGGCTGGTGATGCCGTGGCTGGGTTTTCCAGGGAGGGATGCCTGGGCAGGATTGCGTGGCTGTGGCCCAGGGCTGGCTCCCCAAACAGCGCTGCCACTGCTCTTCAGCAGCTCTGTTCTATCATCGAATTTTAATTCAGTTAGTTGAGTTCTTTAAACAGTGTGAACTTGCTAAGTGCTTTGCATATTTTATACTCATGAGTAACATTTATCAAACAGAAAGTACAATTAATCAAAGAGGGGAGCGTTTGTAACTTGGAGCGGTTTGTATTCTCTCTTTTCCTCCCTGCTGTACCTTTCCTCTGTGTCTTCCTCCTCTTCCTCTTCAGTGCCCTGCATTGGCCAGGGAGCCAGGACAGCCTGAGTGTGATTACACACATTCACACACACATACACACTCCCTGGCTCTCCCTCTTCCCCCTCACCAAAACCATACAAACACACAAAAATATTTTTTATATTATGTATGTATGCATATATATATATATCTGTGTACCTATATATATATATGCATATACCTATATCTATCTGGTATACAAATATATGTGTATATGTGAATGGTGTATATGATATGCTGTATATATAATATATGTAGGAATAATTGTCCATTTACACTATATATGTGTATATATACACATATGTACACAGTTATATTCACATGATTATGCACACATTGTGTTTATATACATATAGTATTTATATATATAAAAATATATATAAAGTATTTATATATACAGTATATATAAAATATATATGTATACTATATATTTACTATACCCATTATCTAGTAGCTGCAGTTTATAGTCTATCAATCACATCTATTATACTACATATAATAAATATGTATTTTATATTTTGGGCTGCTGGGAGGGTCAGCAGTGGTGGTGGTGCTGCTTCAGCCTCCTGACAAGAGCCAGCAGCTGAGGGAGTGAGGTGGGATGGACAGTCCCAGGCCTGAGCCCTGCTGGGTGGACACCTGGGCAGCAGGAGTGCCTGACCAGCTCCAGACTGTTTGGGGACAGTGACCAGTGGCTGGTGACAGGGACATGGGAAGCCCAGACAAGGGCAGGAGTGTGGCTGCAGCCTCCCAGCCCATGTCCCCTCTCTTCGCTGGGTGCTTGGGATGAGGTGCAGACCAGGGGCTTCTTCTGGAACAAACAGCAAAGGGACAATTACCTCTGTCCCCAAGGCATCTGTGTTTGAGGGCAGAATCACCCAAACCATGCCAGCTTTTGGCTACAAAGGCCCTTGGGCAGCACAGGTGAAGTCCCTGCTGGTACCTGGAGGACTGGCACCAGTGCTGGAAGATGAGAGGTGACAAAGGGACCCGTGTCTCTGCTGTGCCTCTGACGCCTTGGTAGCTCTTGGCAGAGCATGGAGAAGCCCTGACCTAATTTATTCTGACTTCCCAAGCCTTGGCCATGGCACAGCAGAGGTGGCTGAAGGAGCTGGACGAACGTGGACATGGGGGCAGGTTTGGCCAGGGTTGAACCCTGATGCCGAGGCAGAGCAGAGGAGATGGGAACATCCCATGTGGTGCCCAGGAAAGCACCTCAGGGCTCTTCCCATGGCCTTGGAGGTTTCAGTGCTCTGTTAATTGCCATTAATGGCAGCAAACGGGGCAGGAGGTGCCCACCTGGACCCAGGTTAAACAGCACCAAGGGAAGGGCCGTGCCGGCACCGCAGGACCTGCCTTGCAAATCACCTGCAACAACATGTGCCATCCTGGTCACCTCTTCTCAAAAATGATAGTGCAAAATTAATTAGAATTAATTAATCAGAAAAGGGTAATAAGGGTGATTAAGCACCTGGGGAAAAGAAAAAAAAAATATTCCTGAAGAGCAATCGCAGCACCATGATTGCCTTGGAAGGTGGCGAGTGAGTGGGAGCAGGAGGGAGGGTGAGCAGGGAAACAAATGGGCTGGAGAGAGGGGTCTGGGGGGTGTTTTCTGTCTTGTCGCACAAGGAATTACTGAGTGACAAGATTGAAACCCGTCAGAGGAAAAGCATTTCCCAGCAGCAGTGACCACGGGGAGGCAGCTGAGCCCAGGAAGGCACGGGCGGCTCAGCGGCGAGGCTGGAGCTGGGGCTGCTGCTGCTGCCACTCTGTTTTGCAGATTTGGCTTTGCACAAACTGGCCCCAAGGTTGGACTTGTCTCCAGCAGAGAGTGGGACTCAACAGGGAGTCCTCAATGCTGAGACTCTCATCCCCAGCTGGGCTCAGAAACATGGTGAGCTCAGGGACACACAGTTTAGTTTTCCTTTTAATTTTCAGCACACTCTGTTATCTTAATGAAATTAATAACAATAATAATATAAAATCGAAGGAAATATTTACAAATGAGATCTGCCCCTGAGCTAAGGAAACTGCTGCATGTTTCATTGAAACCTGAGGGGCCAAAGCAGAGCCCCAGCCCCTGGAGGGGATGTGAGCACCATTCCCTTCCTGCCATCATGAAGGATTTTGGCAATAGGGAAGGATGGAGGAGGTGGCTGGAGCTGAACGGAAAGAGTCTGCAGGAGCCCCAGTGCAGCCCAGTGAAATAAAGGATAAAAGTGCCTTTTGTTGGGGAAGCAGAGGCAGCAAATACTGCAGGCACCATGGGAGATACGTGGCATGGATGGATGCAGGTGCCCATTGCCTGCTTGAAAACACAGGTGACAACTGGAGCAATGCAACTGGCAGCTCTGGTGAAGGTAAAACTGCTGGGTTTGGGTCATTCAGGTGCCTGTGCATGGGAACTGTCATCCCCATACACCTCCCAAACACCCCTCTGTGGTGCCACCACCCTCTGCTCAGTGTCCCCTCCCTGGTCACAAAGAGATTTGTTTCTTTAAAACCTGAGAAACAAAGTGGGGTGCAAACAGTGCTTTTTGTGCTTAGAGGTGCTCTTACTGTGTCCCCTGCTCTGCATTTAACTAAACACACGCTCCTGGTCTCAGCACTCAGCCCCCAGCTCAGGTCACTGCTGTCCCCAGCACGTTCAGTCCTTTCACAGGGACTCAGGGCACCCCAAAAGTTGTCCCAGGCTGATGTTTCCTTGCCCAAAGGTGGGGACTCCCTTTCTGCAAATGTCCCATGGGAGGATGGCAAGGGGCTCTTATCCTTGAGGCCACATCCTGGCTGTGCCATGGATTTCTGGATGGCTGTGGGGTGAGCAGCTCTGTTTTGGGGACAGCAAGACCTTGTTTGGGCCATTAGGACATTTTGGGTGAGGTGAGTGCTGGGAATGGGCCCTGCTCCCCCCGTAGCCATGCAGCACTGCCCCTCTGGCCACTGCCCTCTGACAGCTTTGGGTGATTTCAGGCAGATTTTGTCCCTACAGGTTTTGTGAAATCCAGTTTCTGGCGAAGGTGAGGGAAGGACTCGGGTCATAGACAGCAGAGAATCCACAGCAGCCTCCATTCCCCACAGACACGACTGTAGCCAACCCAGCGTTGTCACTGTCACTGTCCCCACAGCCATCCTCTTCTGAAGACCTTGGGCACCCCCAGGTCCTGCTAACCCTGTCCTGCTGGGGTGTGCTGAGGGGGATGAGACCCCAAAGGGACGGTCTGAGCTGCCCTGCGGAGGGGGACACAGCTGGGATGAGCTGTCAGGCCTCAGCTCCCCACGCTGGCTGGGCAGTACCCGGCAGGGGAGGGCACGGGAGAGTTGGGGACACTGGGAGCAGTGGGATCAGAGCCCGCAATGGACACAGGGTGGGCACAGATGCGTGAAGGGGCACGTGAGGGGGCACCAGGGGGTGTCAGTCGGTACCGTGGGTGTCAGTCGGTACCGGGGAGTGTCGGTGCCGGGCAGCGTCAGTCCATGCCGGGGGTGTCAGTACCAGGTGTGTCAGTCGGTGCCGGGCTCTGTAGGTACCGGGTGTGTCGGTGCTGGGGTTGTCAGTCGGTACCGGGGGTGTCAGCTGGTGCCGGGCTCTGTCGGTACCGGGTGTGTCGGTTCCGGAGTGCCAGCCGGTGCCGGGAGTGTCAGTCGGTGCCGGCCTCTGTCGGTACCGGGGGTGTCGGTTCTGGGGTGTCAGTCGGTGCCGGGGGTGTCAGACGGTGCCGGGGTGTCCGTCGGTGCCGGGGGTGTCGGTACCGGGGGTGTCAGTCGGTGCTGGGCTCTGTCGGTACCGGGGGTGTCGGTACCGGGGGTGTCGGTGCCGGGGGTGTCGGTGCCGGGGTGTCAGCCGGTAACGGGGATGTCAGTCGGGGCTGGACTCTGTCGGTACCGGGGGTGTCGGTGCCGGGGCACAAGCGGGTCCCGCTCCCCCTCAGGACGCTCCGAAGTTCCCGCGGCGGCGGCGCCGCAACGGCGGGACAACAGCGCCCCCTGGCGGCCAGGACGGGACACGGCAGGAGGGGACGGGACGGGACCGGGGCAAGGACCGGGACAAGGACACCGGCGGGACAGGACCGGGGCAGGAGCAGGAGCCGGGACGGGGACACGCGGGCAGCCCGGCCAGGACAGCCCCGCGGCTGCTCGTTCTGAAGACCCCGGGTCCCGTCAGCCCAGTGCCAGCCGGCCGGGCTCCCGTGGCCGCCTGCCCCTCAAGGACCGCGCGGTACCCGCGGGCTCCCCTTGGGCGGCCCGGTCCGCCCCAGTCCGCCCCCGCCTGTCCCAGTCCGTCCCAGTCCCTCCCAGTCCGTCCCAGTCCATCCCAGTCCGTCCCAGTCCCTCCCAGTCCATCCCAGTCCCTCCCAGTCCATCCCAGTCCCTCCCAGTCCATCCCAGTCCCTCCCAGTCCCTCCCAGTCCATCCCAGTCCCTCCCAGTCCATCCCAGTCCGTCCCAGTCCGTCCCAGTCCGTCCCCGCCCGTCCCAGTCCGTCCCACCGCCGGCCACCCCCGGGCCCCGTCCCGGAGCGCCCCCGCGCGGGCAGCAGCGGGAGAGCGGGGCAGGGCCCGTCAGTGACGTCACAGTGACGTCACCGCCACGCCGCCGCCTGGTTGGTCCGCGCGGCCGCCGGTGCGGTGGGGGGGCAGCGCGCGGCCGCCGCCGGAGGTAACGGGGGGGCCCGGGGGTCGCGGCCGCGGCCCGAGGGAGCGGCGGCACCGGGCACGGTCCGGCACCGCCCGGCACGGTTCTCCCCGGGCCGCGGCCGCGGGGGGGGCTGGGAGGGGCCGGCGGAGCTGCCCGGGCCGGATCCGGGGTAGGGCTGCCGCCGGCGGCCCGCGGGGCGCGCAGCGCCGCGGGCCCGGAGCGGGGGCGGCTCAGCCCCGGTGGGCGGGAGGCGAAAGGGCCGGGTCGGGCCTTGCACCGGGGACCGCCCCCTCGCACCGCACAGCGCTGCTGTGACACCCCCGGGCCCGGGATGGAACCCCCGAGCCCCCCTTGGCGGCACAGCCACACCCGCCTCGGCCCGGGGACCCCCGCCCGTGCGCCCCTGCCCTGCCGCCCCCCGCCCGCCAGCGGCTCCAGGGCCCGGGGCCCCGCACGGGGGTGACCCCCCCCACGCCGTGTGACCTTCCCCGTGGGGCCAGTCCTGGCCTTCACCTGCCCGCGCTTCGGCGGGCACCGGCCGCCTTTCAGGGGCTCCAGGGGGGGTTCGGGTTCAGATTTAGGGGGGCTGGGTGCTCTCTGCCTGTGCTGGCAGCCTGTGACAAATGAAAAATGAGTCACCAGGGACTCACCAAGCCAAACCCGGGCCAAGGAATGGGGTCAGTGCCGGGAGGGTGAGCCTGGGTCCCAGCCCGTGAGATCAGAGCGGAGCCAGAACCCTCCTGCACGCACTGGCCACACTCGTGCCTCAGCCCCTGAGCTGAGAGGCAGCAGCAGCTCCTGTTCCCTGGCCTCCCTGGGAGCATCTGTGGGGCTGGGGTGTCTCTTACCTGTGGTTTCCTGGGACCACGGTCACATTTACAGGACCAGAGGGGTGATTTGGCACTTGAACCCATTTTCCCTGCTCTAGATCACAGCGCAGACCAGCTCCTGGCACCGCTGAGCCAAACTGGATTTCCACCGGTGACCTGTAAGTTGAGATGCCACGTCCCCCTTTCCTATCCCTGGGCTGTTCAAGGCCACATAGGGCCACCAAACCTGTCTAAGCTGCCATAGAAAAGGTTTTGTGTCTAATGGAGTATTTGCCAGCAAATTCAAGCCATGAACTCTATATATTTCTTTATTTGTAAAGGTGTTTGAAGTCCTTGAATTTACCCTTTGGCCACCTTAAATCTAGTTTCTAATCCCCAGCGCAGTTAATCAAATCCACAGTGGTTTGAATTATGAGATGCCTGGGGGGGATTTATAGCTTGTATTGCTGATTATACCTTGACTTTATTATATTGCAAATATCTAACTTACGGTCACGGCTGAGATTTACAATCCTCAGGTAGGTGCTCAGGATAACTTTTAGCAACTCCAGATGTAATTGGAGGTGACTGATGGGGTTGTCGCTGCACATAAACATGTAATCTGTAAAATGTTAAGACAGGGAAAGGAGAGGCAGAATAGGTGAAAAGGGTGGGTCAGCCTTAAAAAATAATCATGTAATTGGGTGTATTGCTGAGCCAGGCTCTGCCATACCTGTTCTGGCTGAGGTGTCTGCCCAGGGAGGGGTTTTGGGCTTGTTGGTCTCCAGAAAATACCAGGATTTAGATCTCTGTTCCTTCTTGCTCTCAGCTGAAGGTTTTTGGAGTTTGCAGTAGCCCTGGGGAGGGGGAAGGGGTGAAAAACAGATGTGGGGTACAGGCAGAGCTGACTCATTCCTTGCTGGTTTGGGGTTCTCCCATCCCAGGGCAGCAGTGAGTCCTGTGTGGCCACGTGCCCTCGGCCAGCATGACCAGCGAGGTGGTGGAGAACGAGTTTGAGTTTTACTCCAAGGCAGAGAAGTACTGGAAGGATGTGCCCGCCACGGTGGATGGAATGTTGGGAGGCTACGGCCACATCTCCAGCATCGACATCAACAGCTCCAGGAAGTTCCTGCAGAGGTTTCTGCGGGTAGGTGGCACAGTTTGTAATGCTCCTAAAACCCCACCCTTCTCTCAGCGTGGGGCTGGGCTCTTCCCTCTGAATTGCTCCATGGGATCCTCTGTTGCATGCTGGCAGAGCTTTGCCCTGCAGTGGGATTCACTCCTCACGTTGGTTGTTGCAGGATGGCCCCAACAGGACGGGGACAACCCGTGCCCTGGACTGCGGGGCTGGCATTGGCCGGATCACCAAGCGGCTGCTGCTGCCCCTCTTCAAGACAGTGGACATGGTGGATGTGACAGAGGACTTCCTCACCAAGGCCAAGAGCTACCTGGGCGAGGAGGGCAGGCGTGTGCGCAACTACTTCTGCTGTGGCCTCCAGGACTTCAGCCCTGAGCCAAACTCCTATGATGTCATCTGGATCCAGTGGGTCATCGGTGAGGGTCACTGCTTGTGGGGTCTTTCCAGCCTGTCCCGTTCCCTTGAAGGGCAGGTGCCCTATGCACTGGGGAGAGCAGCTTGAGGTCTGTGTGGAGGGTGAGCATCACAGCATGGGTGGGGGCCCCCGTCCCATGGAGGGGCTCTGTATTTTTTTCCCCAAGAGTCTTTTCCCCCAAGCCCTCAGAGGGCAGAGCAGAGGTGTGGGTTGGATGGAGTTGAGTAGTGAGACACAAGTTGGACGCCCCCGAGCTAAAGCTTTCCCTGCAAATGTCTCAAGTATTTCACTTGGATCAGGAGGGATCCCAAATACAGCTTCTGGGTTTCCTCCCCTTGGTCACCCTCTGCCCTCTAACCCTTGCTCTGCCCCTCCAGGACATCTCACTGACAACCACCTCTCCGACTTCCTGAAGCGCTGCCGTGCCGGCCTGCGGCCCAACGGCATCGTGGTCATCAAGGACAACATGGCTCAGGAGGGGGTGATCATGGACGATGTGGACAGCAGCGTCTGCCGGGACCTGGACGTGGTCCATAAGATCATCCGCAGAGCTGGGCTGCACCTCCTGGCTGAGGAGCGCCAGGAGAACTTCCCTGATGAGATCTACCACGTCTACACCTTTGCCATGAGATGAGGGCAGCGGGAGAAGGTCTCTCCCGTGTCGTGACTCCCCTTCCAGGGGCTGGTGACAAGGACGGGACTTTGTCTTCCAAGTTGCTGCTGTTTGTGAAAAGAAGTGTTTGCCAAATACATTTTCCTGCTGTTGCACTTCTGCACGTGAGGTTTGTCGGATGCATGTTGGCTCTGTGCCACCCTCAGAGGGTCTCCCATGCAGGAGGTGACCCATGGGCAGCTGCAGGTGGCTGACTGCACTGCACAGGGCTCCTGCTCATGAACGGGAGCTTGGGGCACCTTTGGGATGGACTGGGCTCCATTCCTTGCTTGGTGTTTAATCCCTTCCTGCTGCTCAGCAATGAGCTGGGTAAGGCAAAGGGGAGAAAGCTCTGCTGTTTCCCTGTGGTGGCATGGGGAGGCAACACTGGGTTCTGGGGCTTTGAGGGGGCCTCACCTTTAAACCCCTGAGCAGGTCTGCTACATGGGCAGCAAAAAGGGAGGTGTGGGTAACCCTGAGTCCCCCACATCCTCCTCCAGGGATAGGAGTGTCCCAGACAAAGCCTTGCAACCCTGGGATTGCACTGGTGTGGTCTGAGCTGCTCCCAGACCCTCCAGCTCCCATTGTGACACTGCAGCTGCTCCCCCAGCACCCCACACCATCACCTGGCTTTGAACATTCCCATCTCCTCTTTGGCCATATTCCTTTCATTTACCCAAGTCTGGCCACTGACCCAACACTGGCACAGCAGCGTGCTGGGGTGAGCCCAGGTGCAGAGTCTGCTGCAGCTCGACCCTCCAGCCATGCCCCCATTCCTGTCCTTCACCCCACCTCTCCTAAGGAAAAACAAGCCCCTGTTATTATTATAGAAGGCCTCGTTTAATTGTTCAGTTCCCATTCCAGACACCAGGGCAGAATTTGATCACATTATTGGATTTTTTTAAGCACCAGTTCATCAGGGCACAGAGTTCCAGTTCCAACTGGCAGTGAATTCCAGATCTACCTGATACAAACTGTCTTAAATCAGAAAAGATTTTGCCTCTTCTGCATCTGTCCCCCATGAAAAACAATACAAACCAACAAAACTGTGGGGTTCAGCTCTGTGGCCAGTCTTTGGCACGTCATGAGGAAGCAGGTGCCCAGAAAGGGGAGCCAGGCAGCTGTGGCAAAGCTGGGATTGCTCCACGTGCAGCAATTTCTTGTTCCTGGGAAGGAGGCACTGGAGAATAACATCCTGGGAGTGGTCACCAAGGGAAGGAGCCAAGGAATGGGGAGGGAGGCACAAGGCACTCGGCTGCTGACTCCCCATTCCTCATCCTTGCACAGGGAACACATTAGGAAACATCCATTTGTGTATTCTGGAGCCCAGTAACTCTTGAGACGTCCTTGGTGGATGGTTCTCTGTGCCAGGATGGGGTGCAGAAGCTCAAAAGGGTGTGGAGCAGTCAGGCACTGTTACCAGCCCCACTTCCCTTCACTCCCATCCCCAGTGTCAGAAACCCACACTGAGCAAGGAAGGCATCCACACCCACAGGATGCCAGTCCTGCTTCCACCACCAGGACCAGAGGCAGGAATGCCAGAACACCTCTTCCTTCTCTCAACTCCACTGGACACCCACCCATGGCAGGGCTGGGAGAGAGGGGACAGACTGTCTGTCCAGTCACAGCTCCCAACCCACTGATCCTGCCCCCAGGCCTTTGCTTCATCTCCCTCCAAACCAGCCCCAGTATCCAGCTCCCCCATGCCCAGGAGCTCTGCCTGCCTCCCCATGACGTGCCCCAGAGCAACAAGAGCTTCACAAGCACACGTGTGATGCTGTGCCCAAGAAAACACCCCCAGAATGCCACAGAGAGGAACTCCATGGGCAGCACCTCTTCCTGCAGAGAAAACTGTCTCAGAGCAGAGATGGTGGCTGCAGGCACAGCAGGGCTGTGGAGGGAGCAGAGGCACAGCCAGGCTCACAGGGCCTCGTGCCCAGCAGCAGCGTGGTCGATGCAGAGGTACCACTTCAGCCTGTCTGGGAGAGGCAGAGCCTTGATTTTGTCATCCACTGGCCACGGTTTCAGGTGCTGCCGGATGAACACCCTGCAGAGGTGTTTCAGGGCCTGTGGTGAGCGCGCCAGCTGCTTCAGAGAGCAGAACAGAGTCTGGACCTTCTCCCCATAGAACCTGCACTTGCTGGTATTGACCTCAAAATCGCTGGGCAGCTGGATGGCTTGTGAACTGGCCATCATGAGCTCCAGCAGAGTCTGACCCTTCTGCATGAGGTCTGTGCAATAGGTTTCATCTTTCCAGTGAAGGTACAAGCAGAGGTGCTCAAAGATGATGCGGAAGCCAGACCAGCACGAGGGACCATGGAGGGAGCAGTTGTAGGCAGCGCCTGACTCCAGCAAGAAGCGCAGCAGTGGGAAATAGTCTTCGAAGTTCCCTAAGCAGAAGGATGTGAGAGACTCTGAGGCTGGGCACTCGCTGGGGTTGGCACCGTGGGCCAGCAGCAGCTGCGTGACACGGAAGCAGAAGCGCTCGATGTCCTCAGCCTGCTCCTTTTTGTAGCTGTACTGCATCTGTCCCAGCAGGTAGGAGACATGGGTGAAGACAGTGTCACCATCTTTGGTGGCAGCCCTGACATCTGCGCCTGCAGGAAGGGACAGAGAATGCAGCTGGCATTGTAGAGGCCAGCGCCAACTCCAGCACCCCTAGGCTTTAGTCTGATGAAGTGGGAACATAAAGGAGTCAGGAAGGCAGTGCCTGGTGCTGCACAAAAAATCAGCCAGCCCAGAAAGGGGAGAAGGTTTTCTTTACCTCCTTCCAGCAGGAGACGGATGCTGTCGGTGTTGTGGATCTGGCCACTGCCACTGCTGGCCAGGGCATGCAGCAGTGCTGTCTTCCCTGCAATGGAACAAGCAGTCAGTCACAGCACAATGGGGTGACACCCCAAAAGGCAGGAAGGAAAACATCCACCCCACCCACCAGATAGCCAAACACAGGGAGTGACAACCCTTCTTCTGGTAGAGGCTTCCACCATCCCCATGATGGTGCCCAGCTGTGGGGACAGTCGCAGGCCACACATGCAGGGCTGGTGGTAGCCTCAGGGGATATATGTGCCACAGCAGAGTGAGTTTTAGAGTAAGTGGGCACCACAGGCCAACAGAGGCACGGCCCCAGCCCACGTCCCCTGGACTGCACAGAGCTAAGTTCAGCCCTTTACACACAGCCAGCACACCAGGAGAAAATAGCAAGCACAGAAAGGTTTCTCCAGCTTCCTCCCAACTCCCAAACCCATCTGTAAAGCAGGGAGCAAGTGCAGCAGCAAATGGCCCCATCCCTGTGCCCTGCCCCAGCCCACCCTCAGCTGGGGGAGCTGGGTGGGTGCACAGACCGTTCTTGTCGGCAGCGTTGACGTCGGCCCCCAGCTGCAGCAGGCGCCGCAGGCATGGCAGCCGCTCGGGCTCCTCGCTGGCCAGGTCCAGGGGACTGCTCTCATGGATCTGCAGAACAGTTAAAAACACTGCTAGGGATTGAACACTCTGAGTGCTGCACGGGGTCGCTGTTGGGGCTTTATCTTGGCCACAGTAAGTGTGTCTCTCCAGCCTCCTCCCACACATTGCTCCAAGGCAGGGGCTCAGCCAAAGGCAACCTGACCTTCTGCCACAGCAGCAGAGCACTGCGGGCAGTGGGCACAGGGGTGTGCCAAGGGAAGCAGCACACAGTGAGGAGGAGGAAGCAGGAGGGCTGTCCCCACACAGCAGAGCAGCGGGCACAGGGGTGTGCCAAGGGAAGCAGCACACAGTGAGGAGGAGGAGGAAGCAGGAGAGCTGTCCCCACACAGCAGAGCAGCGGGCACAGGGGTGTGCCAAGGGGCAGCAGCACACAGTGAGGCCCGGGGGGAGGGAAGCAGGAGGGCTGTCCCCACACAGCTGGGCTGGGGGCAGCGCGGCCGTACCCGGTCCCTGCGGTTGATGTCGGCACCGCGGCGCACCAGCAGCTCCACCACGTCCGGCCGGTTGTGCAGCACCGCAATGTGCAGGGGCGTGTAGTACGTGATAGGGTCTGAGGATAAAAGCAGTCAGAGAAAACAAAGGGCTTCCCCAAAATGGCCCCAGCACCTGCCAAGAGTGGAAGGGACAGCTAGGGAGGGCCCTGTGGAAACAGGGCTGTCACAGGCACCCCGGGCCCGGTGTTCCAATGGCTCCATCCTGCCAAAAGCCCCCAAGTCCCTGGTGTCCCTCAGTCCATCCTTGTGGCTGGGTCTCCACAAGGGACATCCACACTACTCCAGCAAGGAGCAGGAATGGTCTGAGCTAGCAGCATCCCCTCCTTCTGCCCCACCTATCCCTACCTCCCAAAGCAGCTTCCCATCTGCTGGCTCGCCCTGGCCCAGCCCCCTCCCAACAACCTCACCTTCAAAGCTGAGGTCAGCACCAAAGTCCAGGAGGATTTCTGCAACAGGGACGAACCCCAGCTCAGTGACCTTCAGCAGGGCATAGCTCGCACCTTCATGATAAAATGGGGAGTGGGTCTCCCTCTCCAGGACTCTTCTCACAGCTGAGAGCTGGCTCTTGGCACTGTCCAGGCAGGCAAGGCTTGAGACACACAAAAACCCAGCAGTTACTCAGTAAACACAGCTCAGGTGTGCAAGGCTCAAAGTACCACCAGGGAAGAAGGAAAATCCCTGGTACTCTCTCTGGTCCTGTACCCAGGGGGTCTCCAAGCTGCTGGTTGTGGGGTTACAAAGCAGCTTCAGGGCCTCAGCTGAGCCCCAGTTTAGGCTCTGTTGCCAGGGGTCAGGCACAAAGGGCTGTTCCTGTGTTTGCCTTGCTCCATCTCCCTGTTCCCAAAGAACGGCAGCAAAATCAGGGCCTGTGGGATGAGGGGTGAGGACTGGGGGCTGTCCCAAGCCAACGCTGTCCAACCCTGAGCACTCCCATCCCCCAAAACCACCCCGGGGCAGTCAGCCCCCTGCTGTTACCTCTGCAGGGAGCTCCGACATTCCTCGTGCATGAACTCCAGGACCGGCAGGAGCTCATCCACCAGGGGCTGGTACTCCAGGACGGTCCTGCGGAATCCTTGCCGGAAAGGCATGGTGCTCTGCCCTGCACACCCACCGGGGCTGTCCTCCCGCACCCAGGGGATGCTCCCTCCTTTCAAAACAAACAAGGCTTTCAGCAGGTTTGAACAAAACACAGCCTCCTCCTCCTCCTTACATAAACGCAGCCCAGCCCAGTGCAGGGATCTCCTCCCACACACCAATTTGGTGTCTCCAAATTATCTCCCGCACGCAGAGCTGCACGCCGCGGTTATCTGGATGCAAACACTGCAGGCGGGGCCGGGCTGGGGCAAAGCTCCCGTGCAGAGGCTGTGCCGAGAGCCCCGCGGGCTGGGGGTGCTCTGAGGGCCCCGGGGTGTCTGTGACCACCAAAGCTCTGCCTGGTTTTTATGGGAGAGGGGGCTGGAGCCACCCCAGGGACCACCGAACCCCCAGTGCACTGGATGCTCCCCCCGAAGCCCCAAAATCTCCCGCAGCCCACGGCCAGGACAGGCCAGGAGCCCCCAGACCCCGGCGGGAGGAATAACAAGGCTCTGCCTAAAGATCCCAAAAGATCTGCAAATCGTACATTTTCCTTTCCTTATCATTCTTAACTACATTTTCGTTTCCTTATCATTCTTAACTTAAATAGTCCGATTAAAATAAGCTAATAAAAACCAAAACGAATCTGTTTTCCTGTTTGTTTTACAAAATGCTTTAAAGTCGAAACATTTTTTGCTATTATCAGCAAGTACGTGAAAATAAATAAACAAAAAAAATACGGGTATGCACCATTCCTGACAGGCTGAGCGGGCTGCATACACATAATTTTAGATGTATTAAACACGCTCCTCGCTCTTTTCTCTGAGGAGGTAGATCAGGCTACAGCGGGGAAAAAAAAACCAAAAAACGAGTGCAGCTCGTTTTCACAAACAAACACCCACAGATTCCAGTGCAAGCCCCGCCGGCGGCCCCGAGCAACACAGGGAGGGAAAAGGAAGGGAGGCCCCGGCACCGCCCGCCCCTCACGGTTCAGCCCCGGCCCCGCCGCCCCTCACCTGCCTGGGCACCGCAACCGGAACCGGAACCGGAACCGGAGCCGGAACCCGCCGGGAGCGGGGCTGAGCCAGGGGGCGGGGCTGAGCGGGAGGGCGTGGTCTCGGCTATGGGGGTGCGGTCTCGGCTATGGGGGTGCGGTCTCGGCTATGGGGGTGCGGTCTCGGCTATGGCGGTGCGGTCTCGGCTATGGGGTGTGGTCTCGGCTAGGAGGGTGTGGCCTCATTTTGGGCGCGGCCTAACGGGGGCGTGGTCTCACGTGAAGGCGTGGCCTCATGCAGCGGCTGTCCCGTGTGGGCGCGGCCTCAAGGGGCGCGGCCATACCGGGCGCGGCCAGCAGGGGGCAGCAGGCCGCCGCGAGCGGGAGGCGGGAACGCCCCCGGTGTCCCCCCCCGGTGTCCCCCAGTGTCCCCTCGGTGTCCCCCCCGGTGTCCCCCCCCGGTGTCCCCCCCGGTGTCCCCCCCCGGTGTCCCCCCCGGTGTCCCCCCTCGGTGTCTCCCCCGGTGTCCCCCCCCGGTGTCCCCCCCCGGTGTCCCCCCCGGTGTCCCCCCCGGTGTCCCCCCCCGGTGTCCCCCCCGGTGTCCACCCCCGGTGTCCCCCCCCGGTGTCCCCCCCGGTGTCCACCCCGGTGTTCCCCTCTCTGTCCCCACTGGGGCCGCCCCATCTCTCACGGATGTCACGCCCCGAGTATCCCCTAACCCGGTGTCCTCCCCCCTCCCAGGTGTCCCCCCTACCCTGAATGTCCCCCCCTTTCTCTATGTGTCCCCCCTCCATGGGTGTCCCCGCTCCATGGGTGTCCCCCATCCATGGGTGTCCCCCACCTCTCCCCCGGGTGTCCCCCTTTTCCCTGGATGTCCCCCCTCCCTCTGGAGCACCCACCCAGGCCGGGCTGGCTTTGCTGGGGGGTGGCCCCCGGTGGCTGCTGCCTCCCCGGGGCTCGGGGTGACCCCGGTGCTGCTGCCTGGACCCTTCCCTGCTGAAAGAGCTGCCAGGGGAAACATTAGCGCAGGATTTATTGGTACTATTATCATAATCATCGTTATTTTTATTATTATCCTGGTGAAATCTGCCAGCGCGGGGAGCTCTGGAGAGCGGCAATAACTGAAGCCGCCTTGGGTTTCCTATTTACGTATTTATTTTATTCCGGTGGAGCGCTTCCAGATTCCAGCAGGCAGCCGTGGCCCCGGGGCAGAGGGGGCGAGGAGGCCGCGCCGGCTGGGCATTTTTCTGATGTGCTGTCACGGTCCCCCCCGTTTCCCACCCTTCCCTTCCCCACACAAAGTGGGGTGCCAGGGTGGGGGGGACCCTGAGCCCACCTTCAGGGCAGGGCAGGGCTCTTTGCAGGGTGCTGGTGGCCCTGGTGCCACCAGAACTTGGTGCTGTGCAGTGACACCTCGATGCACAGCTGGCTGTACCCCCCCTTGCAGCACAGCAGCCCCCCCGGTCGGGTTTGGGGGTGTCATCCCCGTGTTTGCCTGAGTAGGGGTGGAAATAACCCCATGCAACTCTGGCAGGGAGCAGAGGGGGAAGGCAGCAAGGACCAGTGAGGGACGGTGGGGATTTGTCCCTCTCACAGAGGGTTGAGCTGGCCTCAAACCAGAGCAGCCTGGCTGTGGGGACCCCACTTTGGGTGGGCTGGGCAGCTGAGACCCTCATTTCACTCCCAGTGCCCCTGCTGCCCAGGTAAAGGCAGACCCTGGGCCCTCTGCCTTCCCAGTAAAGCCCAAACCCTCCCCAGTCCAGGGAAACCCTGGACAATTACAAACCCTGCACAATTACAGCAGCAGCACCAGACCCAAACCCCATCCCTGTCTGTGTGGCACTGCTGGGGACCGTGCAGGTGTCCATAGCCAACATTTTGGGGAGAAATCCCTGCTCCACTCCTGCTGTCGGCTGGGAAAGGAGGGCTGGCACGGCAGGGTCACCCCATGGCCACCTCTGACCCCAGCTGTGCTGTCCCTGGGGATGAGAGGGGACACTGGGCTGCCCCAAATGTGCCTTTTCAGGAGCCCCACAGAGGCTCTGCCCCCACCCTGGTAACCCCCAGCATGAAATGAGGCTTTGGGGACGCAGTGTGGGACCCAACCTGGCTCCAAACCAGCCCTGGGAGGTGACAAACCAGGAGAGCCACGGGCTGAGCCCTTCCCTTGCCACCAGCACAGCAAATCCATGCACACGGGAGTCCTTCCCTGCTGTGACCACACCACAGGACACAGACCCCGGGGAGGTGACTCCTCACCCCCACATTTCCTGGGAGCAGAAATTTTGGGAACAGGCCCATTGCTGGCCCCAGGGCTGGATGGGGTTGTTTGAGTGCCTGGCTGAAACAACAGCACTGGGCTCTGCCCCCTTCCTCCCCATGGCCTTGGCGGGGCGGACTGGGAAGAATGCGAGTTGGCCATCCATCAGGGAGACACAGCAACAGCCAGCCGAAGAAAGAGGGGCATTTTAGGAGGAAAGCCAGGGAAATTTGATCATTAAGAAATCCTCCTGGCTGTCTGGGGGAATTTAATTAAATTGCTGGAAAGGGCTGTAAGCACATCTGGATCCAATATGTGCCGCTTTGATTTTTTTCTTTCTTTCTTTCTCTTTTTTTTTTCTTTTTTTTTTTTTTTTTAGTTCACTCTTTTCCCATCTCGCTGTTGAAGGAGGGGGGGAATAAAAGGGAAATAGCAGAGCCACAGAGTATTGGTTCTTCTGGGACTGACTGGGATTCCTGGCAGGGAAAGAAAGAGAGGGAGAGAAAGAAAGAGCAAAAGAGAGGCAGAAAGAGAAGGAATGAGAAAGCTGGAAGAAAAAGCTTCACCAAGGGGCTGGCTGGGGTGTTTTATAATGCCACCAACCACAGAGACAGGGAGCTGGGAGGCAATGGGGGAGTTGTGAGGGCTGGAGGGGAGAGGAGCCAGCGCAGGGCATGCTGTACTTTTGGGGTCTGGCAGGGATGGCGGGAGAAAGAAGAGTTGCTCAGTAAATACAGAAACACCATTCCTGCTGGGAAGGGCAGGGCTGGGCATGGGGGACTCCTCCAGCCACTAGCCCTGGCTGTCACCCCTGTGGGTGGCACTGCCCTGGCCCCTGCCCCATACCCAGGGGGTGCAGGGGGTGCTCTGATCCCCAGCCTGGGCAGGACACGGGGCTGGGCACCCACACCCACCCCAAGAGCCGGGTTCTGGTCCTGGCCAGGCACTGCCAAGCCCCCACACTCTGCTCTTTCCCACCTCCTTACTCCCAACATCCCCCAGCAGAGGTGCAACTCCATTGTCAGAAAAAACCTTCAGCTATGGATGAGCCAGCCCAGCTTCCCTGCACCAGAACATCCACAGGGCAAAGATTTTTGGGAATGTCAGGAAGGAACACCAGGGTAGCACAAGGGCAGTGCCCCAAGGAGGCTGCACTGCCCCAGCCCAGGGGTTTGGGGTGAGGAGGGGGCTGGGGCTGGCAGAGCACATCCAGATCCGTGCCATGCTGAGCACCATGGAGGCACAAGGTGTTAGCACAGCGTGAGAGAAATATCAGGAAAGCCCTAGGAAAACACAAAGTGAGATGACCAAAAACTGTAATATTTTAAATCTTTTCTTTTTTTTTTTTTTTTTTTGAGAGGAAGATGAAGGACTGGCAAACAGAAACACGTTCATCCCAAGGGCTGCAAACCTGCAAAACTGTGGCCAGGCAAATCCTCACCCTGAGCTCAGCACAGCCCTGCCAATTCAGTGCCTCTGCTTCATCAGCCCAGCAAAGCCGGGCTCAGAGCTCACACCCAGCTCAGCAAAACCCAGGTACCTGATATCAGGTAAAGCAAACCTGCTCAGCTTTGTCTCTGCACCACCCACATTTTACCCAAAGCCATGAGTCACCTTGTCAGCTTCGAAGCCCATTTTTAAACACAATTTTTTACCAAAAAAATAAATGAGAAGACCTGGCACAATCGGATTAGGAAACACCAGGAGTGTGTGTTTCAAACAACCAGGTCTTCCTTCGGATGCCTCGTGTGGCTGGTGGTGTTAAAAAAAATGATGCTGAGGGAAAAAAAAAAGGGCAAATCCTATAGCTAAAAAGGAAATTGCATTAATACAGATTGTTTTATTTAAAAAAAGCAAACCCTGACCTCTACTTCAAAAAAGTCATTAGACATTCTCCTTCTGAAAGGCCGACAGGGGATATTACTGAAAGGCCAGTTAATTTCTCAATGACTTACTGTTCTTGCTCTGCTCATGGAAATGTGTAAAGAGTTGCAGGGTAATTTAAGGCACCCTGCAGAAAGGTGTGTAAATCTTTGCATGTCTAAAGAAACTTTACCAGACCGCTAGGACTGGGAAAAAAAGAAAATGCTTGCCCTCCTTTTTTTTCTTTTTTTTTTTTTTTCCCTTTTTTTTTTTTTTTTTTAAACTTTCCTTTGGAACTCCGATCCCCTTTGATCATAAAAAAGGTCATATTTCAACCAAAAAAATATCAGCAATCACAGAGGGCCCGAGGAAGTGCGAACCCAAGGGGGTTTCACCGACGATTATTCCCTCCATTTAATTATTTAATGCCACGGACTGAGGGAAGCCGGCTCCCCTGGAAAAGCCAGACAGTTCAAGAATAAGGTCTGGCCCTGAACAAGGAGGAGAAAGAGGGTTATAAACGGGGATGGGGCTGCTCCATCCCCCACTGCTGCCCTCGCCCCTCCATGGGCCAAGAGCAGCCCCCCCAATATAATCACAGCAAGATGTTCCCAGCTCTGGAGCCAAGGGGGGGATGCTGGGGCAAGGATTGGGGTCCTCACTTCAGTGAATTGGGGTCCTCACTTCAGTGAATTGGGGTCCCAGCAGCCCTGGCCAACCAGTGCCCATGGCTGATGGATCTCTGTCCTCCAAGGGGAGCTCTCCAGCCCCCAGGCTGACCCTAGAGCAGTTTTTCCTGGATGTGGGGTCATGCCCATCCTGGGAAGGGTCTGTCCCTGCAGTCAGGATGAAGCAGGTACCTGGGCAAGGAAGGGTGGCACAAGCTGTGCTGAGCCTGGTGGTCCCAGGGGTGATGCAGCCTCGCTGAGAGCACGGAGCAGCCAGCAGGGCTGGCGGCAACTCTTTTGTGTTCTAAAATACACACAGAGTGCATAACTGAGCCCGTGGCACGGGGGGACAGGGGACATGTCCAGCTGGGCGCTGGGCAGGGCCAAAATCCCATCTCTAGGAGCAGAGGCAGCGTGACACCAGCCCGTGATTTACAGAGCCGAGGGGACAGAGCCAGACACCAGAGCCGACTGCCAAAGCGCCCCCAGGGCCAGCAAATTGGACCAACAGAACCGATAAAACCCACAAAAAATAAAAAAAAAATTAAAAAGAGGGGGAAGGGAGGCTGGGCCAGCTTGTTTGCACACTGGAGCAGCCCCCCGCAGAGCTGGAGAGAGCCAAAATCTGCCTTCAGCTACACCCCTTCCAAGCTGGAGAGCTCTGCAAAGCCGCTTCCCCGTCAGGAAGATCAGATTTGGCAGCGCTGGCTGGCTTAAAAATCCGCACGCCTCCGACTTGAAGGGGAAGGGAGCGCAAGAAAAGCTTTCGACAAATGTTAAAATAACTCAGCCAGGGGTTTGCCTCCCTCGGCCGTGCTGGAGCAGGGATGTTTATGAGCTCAGAGCCGGCCGATCTCGCTCGGAGGTTTCGCGTGGAGCCCTGCGCTGCCCTGTCCGTATGTCCCCGCAGCGGCGGGGCAGGAGAGCGGCTGGGATGGAGGGGAAGGAATAATTGTGTTTAACCTCTTCAATTTCTGCTCCGAGCCCCGAGCCCAGCCCTGTCCGGACAGCAGCAACCAGCCCCGGGGTCTGCCCCTCTCCCTCCCTCCCTCCCTCCCTGCCTATCTGTATGTGTGTATATACATATAAATATATATAATTTTAAAGAGGAAAAACTCCTTTTTCCCGGTGGCTGGTTTTCATTAGGGAGGTTTCTTTCTAACCTCAAGGGAAGCAGCCTATGAGTTTTTAACTGTGGTGCAGGACGTAATTATCTCATTAAGGCGAGAGAGCCAGGCTGTTCCCAGGAGAGGTGACCTTGCTGCGGGGTTGATGGGGACCGGAGGAGGGGGGTGGGTGGAGGTGGAGGGGGGCCGTGTCCCCCGCTAACCTGCGGGTCACCTCTCCCTCCAGCCCCGTCCCTCCCCACGGAGCGCAGCCACTTACACTTGTTGATAGAAGCACTTAAAACGGGGCCGGGGGGGTGTGATGTGGATGGGATAACGGGGGGAGAGCGGGGGGGGGTAAGCGGGTCTCCCCCCCTCTCTGCCCCCCCTCTCCGCGGCGTGGCTGCCGGCGGGGCTCGGTCCCTGGCAGGGGGGCAGGTCGCAGGGCCGGGGGGGCCGAGGGGCCGCCCCGCTCGGCTCAGAGCAGGGGCGTTTGTTTGAACAGCTCCAGAGCAAAGAGCAGGGGAAGAAAGTTTGGGCTGGGAGCGTGGTTTTTTCCCCAGACGTCAGCACAAGGCGGAACAGGGGCTGGGGAGGGAGCCGGACTCAGGGCAGCCGTGATTTTTTTTCCCCCTATTTAAAAAAAAAATTATAATTATTTATTTTTTTTTCTTTTTCTTGGGGGGGTGGGTGGGAAAGGGGAAGGGGGCCGGGGAGCGGCCCGGCACCTCGGGGTGGGCTGCGGGCTGGGGGTGGGAGCCATGGACTCGGCGCCAGCCTTTGCCATGGACAAGGCGTTCGCCCCCGGCGCCGTGCGCGGCCCGGAGCCGCCCGAGAACGCTCAAAGCCGGAAAAACTTCAGCGTGAGCCACCTCCTGGACCTGGAGGAGGTGGCGGCCGGTATGAACGGGACCCCCGCGGCCGGTCCCCCGCCCGCCGGTAGCGGCAAGGCCATCCCGGAGCCGTCGGGAGGCAGCAGCGGCAGCGAGGCAGCGCCCCAGGACGGTGAGTCCCGCCGGGCCGGGATGGGCTCCCCGGGGAGGGGGCAGCTCTGGGGATGGGGTGTCCCCGCCGTGTCCCCCCTGCCGCGGGAAGGGTACCCCGGACAGAGGGGATCGCTGCCCCCCGGACAGAGGGGATCGGTGTCCCCCCGCCGCGGGGTGGGGAGAGCCGGGGCAGCGGGTGGAGGAGAGGGGCGAGCCCCGTCGAGCCCCCGAGAGTTGGGACAGAGGGACCCCGCACCCGGGACACAGAGCACAGGGACCCCGCAGCGGGGCAGGGGGCACAGGGACCCCGCACCGGTACCGGAGGTGTCGGGTCCGGGACGTTCCCGGGAAGTCGGTCCGTGCCGGGGCTGCGCGGCCTCGCGGGGTTCCCGTTTCCCCGGGGCTCCCGGTCTCGGTTTCCGGGCTCGGGGAGCGGGGGCGGCCCGGCGGGGCCGTGGGGACCGGGACGCAGCGGGTCCCGTCCCGGCCGCCGCAGCTGCGCGTCTCCGGCATCCACGGGGACAGAACCGGGGCTGGGAGAGGAGAACGGGACCGACCCGGGACGCGGCTTCATGGCGCTCGGTCCCGGCCGGAGGCGCGTTTTTAACGGGACAATCCCGCTCCACCGGCCCAGCGCATCCCCGCTCGCTCCTGGGGCGGGGGTGAGGAGGGTTCGCCCCGTTTTTAGGGAAGAGCCACAGCGCAGGGGCAGCCGACAGCCCCCAGAGCCCCGGAGCCGGGTGTCCCCTCGGGACACAGAGGTGACAGAGCATGGGGTGGGGGTGCAGCCCCGCCATGCCCAGGTGCCCTCCCCGAGGGGTGGCAGTCCCCAAAACTGTCTCCCGGCTGGGCTGTGCTGCCCCAGGTTTGTTCTGTGCAGCCCTGGGGTGCTGACAGCCCTGCCGAGGGTCTGTGCCTGGCCGGGGTGCACAGCCCACCCGGGAATCGGTGCTGCTCAGGGGGGCTCAGTCCCTTCAGTCCCCCCGGGCGCTCTCTCTGTCCCCTGCCGTGGCTCCTACACTGCGGGCAGGTCTGGAGCATCTTTCTCCAACCCACAACTCCTTCCCTGCAGAGCTCCTTCCTTCATGGAGCAGCCCCACCGAGCCCCCAGCCTGCCTGTGCTCACACTGGGGCTGGGCGCTGCTTTTTGGGATGGTATCTGGTATTTTCAGTGTTATTTTCCACCCTCCCTCCCTTTCCCTTGGGTTTTGTTTGTACTTTTGGCAGTGGCCTTGGGGCTGTGGGGAGGGTTTGTCCTGCCTGTGGGTCTGCAGGAAGGACAGTATTCCATGTGGGATCAGTGCAGCTTTTGGAAAGCCAGCCCGCAGCAGTCTCACAGGGCTGGCTGCAAAACAGCAGAGAAACTACGGCCCTGCTGGGCTCCTGATGCACCCAGAGAGCTCAGTGTGGACCCAGAGTGATGCAAAAATCAGAGCGAGAGGCTGCACGATCACCACGAGCCTGTTCTTCACCCTGAAAGCCCATTCCTCCCGGGGCAGGGTTTGGTCTGCAGATCCCAGCTCTGCTGGCCCATGGGAGATATTTCCCATTAGCACCTGTTCTGACAGGCTGGCATGGATGGAGACACCATCAGCATCTGGAATGCTCTGACAAGCTGGGCAGCAGTTGAAGCATTTCTGATGTTGAAAAATACCTGAGAGTTGAGAGCAGTGGGCGAGAACGAGGAAATTGAGACAAGAACCCGTGCATGTGCAAAGCTGGACCTTAGAGACCCTTCCCTGCTGCCACTGCCTTAACTGGGATGCAATTTCCTAAACTGACATGGGGAGACTCAAAGAACCAGGGAAATGTCCTGCCT
The DNA here is from genome assembly GCA_910950805.1 of Acrocephalus scirpaceus scirpaceus. Lineage (NCBI taxonomy): Eukaryota > Metazoa > Chordata > Aves > Passeriformes > Sylviidae > Acrocephalus > Acrocephalus scirpaceus. The sequence goes on along the minus strand of OU383790.1, from coordinate 5,526,758 downwards.
TTGTGAGTGTCAGCCTTTAGCTCCAGATCTGTGATGCTTTCGGCATCGGTGCAATGACAGCAAAGGAACTTTCCCTGCTAACCTTATCTTTTATGGGCACCCTGAAATAAAACAGCCTCTCTCTGAGTGTACCCAGTGTTTTCTCTCATCTTCCTCTTCACCATCGTGGGGTTTTTCTGCCTGAATCAGGTTTGGAGCCCCACAGGTGGTGGCAGTGGGTTTGTTGTGGGCACAATTGGACACGGTGCCCCTGCATCTCTCTGTAGGATGTGGCTCTGTGCTCCAGCCAGGAACCATCGGGGTCCCTGTGCTGCTGGGTTGGAGCAGGAGCAGCCCTGAACCTGCTGTGGAGCTGCTGGTACCAGGCAGGGCTCTCCATGGGCTGGGGGCTGCCTTGGCAGAGCTTTAGGCACAGTGATGCCTTAGGCAGCCCCAGGCTGTGCCCAGCAGGCTGCGACCCCAACAAAACCCTCACCCCTTCCCCAGGGAAGCAGCAGTGAGAGGTTTCTGTTCTGGAGGTTGGCACAGCCAGAGAAGGTCGGGGCAGGGGTTTGTCCTCTGCAGAAGGGGATTCAAACCCTGCCTGACCTCACCCACCCCACAGCTCAGCCTGCTGGAGAGGGTGGCTGGAGGCAGCCCCATCTCTGGGGCTCTCGGCACACTTCTCCTCCAGGAGTCCCTTGCAGGGCTGGCCCATCCCTTCCCTCTGTCACTTTTGAGGCTTTTGAGGACCAGAGCCATGCCCAGCTCCCTCTCTATCCAAGGGGCTGCTGTGCCCCTGCCTGGCCCTGAGTGTACCCAGAGCATCCTCCCGGGATGGTGAACACAAGTATCTGTGTGACACACTACTCTCGTGACACCCAAAAAATCAGAACTCCCACAAGCCAGGCAAGAGCAGGGAAAAGTCACCAGGGTGGCGAGAGCTCATTCACATCCTCATCTTCATCTTCGCTCTCCCCTGGAGTGGTGCAACAGCCTCCCATGGAAAACCTTCGGCACAACTTCTGAGGTCTTGAAAGCTTGTTCACCTCCTTTCATTAGACTAACAAATAATGTGTAACGCGAAACATCTGTTAACAACAGCCCTTAATGTTCTCAAGATGATAAAGCAGGAGGGTAATTTTAGCCAGCAAGCCTTGACTGATGGCTTTTCAAACAATGAACTTACTTTTGGTGCCGCCTGGGGATGGGAGAGGGACTCGTGCAGTGGCTCTGGCAGCCACTTTGGGGCTGAAAACTCAAAAAGAGTCACTTTTGTCACAGCTGAGCTGTGACCCCTCCAAGGGGATTTTTTGCCATGGGGCAGGCATGCACTGACCATTTATCTACAGCCACTGGGACCTGGCAGTGGGATGGGGAGGTGTGGTGGCCCCTGCACATCCCATTTTCAGAACAATGAACTTACTGCCCCTGCCTCACCCTCTGGGACCCTCTGACTGTTCTGGGGCTGTGAGGATGCTGAGCAGAGCAGGGATGAAGGAGGGGAGAGAAGAAGCAGCACCCGAAGGAATAGGGAGGATTAAGATGTTTTTACAACAAATTTGCTTTAATTACGTAAACCAGAGTAGCTGAAAAGGGAGAAGTGAGGCAGGGAGGGACAGGGAGGGACCAGGTCCAAAGACCTGGTATCAGAGGGGAAGAGGGACTTGGTCCTGCAGTTAAAGTGGTGGCTGATTGCCCCAGGAAGCCCCAAACTCCTCCCAGGGCTCGGGTACCTTCCTTGGCAGAGCCATCCCTGCTGATGTCCCTGTGGTGTCCCAGTCCAGGGACTGTGCTGCTCCTGGCTCACAGGACAAAGTCTGGCTGTGCTGCTCTGCTGTCCCAAATGCCACTTGTCCCCATCAGACGTGGGCACAGCTCGGGGACACCTTGGCCTCTCTGGCTGTGCTGGCAGGAGGCAGCTCTGTCATACCACGGCTGGGATGTGCCTTTGGGGGCTGCCCTCCCTGGGACATCTGTGCACGTGATGGCTCAGCCACAATTAAACCCAGTATCATTAACTCGTGGCCAATCTCCTGTGCCTGGCTCAGTGAGATTGGGCCATGGGCACAGAGACACAGCTGAGGCTCCCCCGCCCTGTCACACCCATCAGACCTTTCTCTCCAGCACCCATCTGTTTTCCACAGCTCCAAAACTGCTGGGCATCCTCCAGCTGCTCTGCTGGGAGGCTTTCTGTGGTTTCTGGATGCCTGACGAGGGACAGGCAGTGGTGTAGGGACCCCCACACAGCCCCTGTGGAGGGGAAGAGGCTTTGAGAATTGTCTGGTAGATGTGGCTCAGCTCTCCAAGGAGAGGCGTTTGTTCCCTAAAGGAGGGGTCCCTGCTTTTAGGGGTGGCACCACATCCTGCTTGCCGTGGCGTGTGGGATGAGGTTGGGATGTGCTGGAGTGGGGCAGCAGGGCTGGGGTGCAGCGTTTACAGCACCCACCATCCCTCCCTGCTCCCCAAAGCAGCACCAGCTCGGGGTGCCTGGCTGCCCTCCCAGACCGGCCCTCCTGCAGGGCCCTCGGTGGGGACAGTCCCTGCTGGCAGAGCTGGGAACGGTGGCATCTGAAGCAGGGGGGAGGTGAATCCTCTCTGTCCTTGTAAGGCCAGCCCGGCCGGGGGGGTGGCACCGGGACAGGAGCCACCCTTGCTCTCAGTGACCGGACATCACCTCCGTGTCCCCAGCGCCTCCCTGGGGACACCCCCCTGCCTGGAGGGCTCTGGGGGCTGCAGACCTCAGGACAAGGGGGTTTTCTCCCTTGGGGCTGCTGAAGTGGGATGGTCCCCAGGGGAGGGGACAGCCCTTGCCCAGTGCCTGATGCTGGCAGGTCCCCAGTACAGCATCCATCAGCAATTAGTCAGTAAGAACCAATTAATTTGGTGTGGGAGCTCCCCACCCTGGCCATCTCCCAGCCCTCCACATTTGTTTTGGCTTACCGTGCTGCTGGTGACAAACAAGGATGGATGGATGGGTGGATGGATGGATGGATGGATGGATGGATGGATGGATGGATGGGAGCCTGACAGGTCCCAGCTCACCCAGAAGGTTTCCAGCCACTCACAGGGAGCCCAGCGTATCCCAGTTAGGGAAAAAGGGGCTGTGGGGAGGGACCCGTCCTGTACACCCCAGGCTGACCCAGGGGACAGGGGACAGCCCCAGCCTGCAGCGTGTTCTTGCTGCCAGGCTTCCCCCTCCCTAACTGGGGACCCCCTCCGCTGTGGTTCTTATCCTCTGTCTGTGCCACAGGATCAGTGTCCTGCACATGGTCCCCTGCCCTGGACAAGAGGAAACTGCTTCCTCAGCTCTCATCCATCCAAAACCTGCTGTGGGGTGGGAGTGCTGCTTTCCCATGGCACAAGCAGGATAAAGGGCTGAATTAGGTCAGCACCCTGCAGAACCAGCACAAATCAGTGCCAGGCACAGGCAGGGATGGGGTCACAGCTGGAAGAGTCCCCAGCTCTCGTGGGGATTCTGGCAAGGGGCTCACCCTGGTACCCCCTCTCTGTGCTTCCCTCCCGCCTGGAAGGGTGACACGCACTCACCATGGCACTCCTCCCCCAGTGACATCCACTCAGCCTCCTGCTCCTCCCGTGGTGACACTGAGTCACCGTCCTGCTCTTCCCTGTGCCCTGCGCTGCTGTCAGGCTCCTGCTGACCAGTGACACCAGGGCTCTGATTTGGGGAAAATTTTCCCCCCAGATGAGCTGAACACCCCCCCCGGGGCTCCAGGCTCCCCCCGCCCCAGCTCGGGGGGCTCTGGGCTGGAGCAGGGGCCCCAGGAAGTTTCCCTGCCCACGCTGAGCCCTCCCCAGGGCACAGGGAAACACATACCAGCACGTTCCTGCAGCGCCTGCAGGGCTCTGCGGGGTCCCCACACGTGCTCACTTCTGTGCTGGGAGAGCTGCTGCCAGAGGGTAAAGGGAAAATAACCCAAACCCGGGGCCTGGGGAGGTGGGAACCCTCTGGCTAGGGGAGCCCAAGAGCTGGAGCAGCCTTGGCTGGGCAGGAAAATCACTTTTCTCCCCGACTTCTCATTGCTGGGATTTTTCTCTGCTCAGCACCCCCAGTGAGCCGGGTTTGGCAGGCATTGCTGTGGGGGATGCTTCTTCTGAAACACTTCCCAGCAGGGAGAATAAATGTGTGACAGTGTCCAGAGGGGACAGTGGCGGGGTCCTGCATGGTGTGGGGACACAAGGCTTTGCCCCACTTCCCTGGGAGCCCCCACTGATGGGCTTTAGTCCCCAGCAGCAGCTCAGACACCCCCTGACATCCCATGCCCAGCCCGGGAGGGTGCTGGGGTGCAGGGACACCTTGCCTGTCCCCCCCATGGCTGTTGTGTCTCGCTCGACCAGGAACAGCTCAGTGCAAGACTATTTCCCCTCTCCTTTTGGGCTGTTATTTCAGGGAATGGGGCTGATTCACAGGAAAAATATGAAATTTCGACTCTGTGCAGCCAAGATGGGTGAATTTCAACGAATCAGCATTTTAAGAGAGCCTGGGCGTGTGTCTGTAGCTGGGAGGCTGATGAAATGATTTGGGGCTTTGAGGCTGCCTCGTTAGAAAATCTCCTCTCTCCCAGGGAGTGGTGCTGATCACCCCTTCACCCAAGGCTGATTTCCTCCAGCCACGGGGAATTATCTCCCCAGAGCTGTAAAATCATTGAGCTGAAGGGATGAGGTTTGAAGCAGGATGGGACCCGGCTGTTTTGGGGTTGGCAGAGGGTTGATATCCCCACACTGGCATCTCATTCCCTCTCTGCAGCATGAGCAGAAGCTGGAATAAGTTATTCTTCCAGGATGGGATCCCTGAGCCAGGGAACTCTGGGTCAGAGCATCCTTTAAAATGCTGGGGCAGTGGGTTATGGCTGGGCTGAGCTGGGACTGAGCAAGGATTTAAACCAGCGTTCATGCAGATCAGGTTTTTCCTGGCTGGAAAAAACAACAGGGGACGGAGTGGAAGTGTGAGACAGCCACCCCCTACCTGGTCTTGGTGATGCCCAGAAGGGTCAGGGAGGATGGGAACAGCAAAGCTTTTGGGGAGAAAGGCCTGATTTGGGCTTTCAAGGCGGTTTTCTGATGCCTGTTGGCCAGGACTATCCCCAAACTGCCAAACTGCTTGTTTTTCACTGGACAAACCCTAAATTTCCGAGAACTAACACAAAAATTCCTAGCCTGGCCCTTGAGGCATTCCCGATGTTTGCCTTTGCCCGAGGGACACATGACCGCGGGCGATGTTTTCCAGCCTTCCCACGGCGTGACGAAATGCCCTGTCCGTGCTCAGCATCCCTCAGCGGCCGCTTCCCTGCGCTGCGCCGCCCCTGGGAGCGGCAGCCCCGGCCCCGGGGCATCGCTGGCACGGCGGGTGCGGTGCCCGCCTGCGGGGCAGCTCCTCAGCCCCGGCATGGGGTCCTCAGGCGGGGAATTGCGGGGTGAGCGCGATGCTGATGTTGCTGGAATTGGGGGAAATCGCTCCAGCTTGTGCGGGAGTGAAACCATCCTGGGGACATTAGGGGGACACGCGCTTTGTCACCTCGTCCCCTGCAGCCCCACCCGGGCACGGTGCGGGTGCAAACGGCAGCTTGGAGGGTGTTAATTGAGCAGGAGAGATAATGAGGCTGCGGTGCTGCTGTTTTCTGCGGGTTTGGGGGGAAAACAGCCCCTGGGAGGCTGGGCAGGGCTGGGGGGACAGTTCAGGTCCCGGGGGATGCCGGGCGGGCTGGGAGCCTTCAGAGAGCGGCAGCGCCAGCCGCCGGCCCCCTCCCCTTTCCCTCCTCATCCCCCTTTGAGTGCATATAATAAAGCAGCTTTTCAGCTGCGGCTGCAGTGATAGATCAGGAAGAATTGTATGAGTCTATTAAAGTCTGTGTGTCTCTGAATGGAGACTGTGGCTAAGCCAGGCGCCAGGCTCGCGCATTGAACCAGATGTGGAGAGGCGCCATCCTTTCCAGCCACTGAATCCGAGAGGCTGCAGGCTTCACACGCAAGGAAACTGGAGTGCACATGGCAGGGGAGCCGGGGGAGCGGCGGGGAGCACATGGCAGCGGGGTGCTGGGGAGGGGGCACAGCCCGGTGCTCCCCGCAGGCACCGCGGCTGAGCCGGGGCAGTGCTGGAACTGGGGGGGCTGGGCTGCCTGAGCCCCCCCAGGCTGGGGATTGCACCCCGAGTTGTGCAGGGCATTGATGGGGGAGCTGTGTGGATTCTTGGGCTGTTCAGGGTGTTGCAGTGTGTGTTTGGGGGAGCTGCTTTGCACCTCAAGGTGTGCAGGGAGTTGGCATTGTACCACAGGTCAGGGAGGGCATTGCTGGGGTGGGGTGAGGATTGTGCTGCACCCCAAACTGTGCAGGGCAGTGCAGGGTGCGTGTGGTGGGGTTATACAGCACCCCAAGTTGTACAGGGCACTGCAGGGTGTGTGTGGTGGGGGTTATACAGCACCCCAAACTGTACAGGACAATGTAAGGTGTGTGTGGTGGGGGTTATACAGCACCCCAAACTGTACAGGGCAATGTAAGGTGTGTGTGGTGGGGTTATACAGCACCCCAAACTCTGCAGGGCACTGCAGGGTGTGAGTGGTGGGGTTCCATGGCACCCCAAGCTGTGCAGGGTGTGTGCTGGGGTTCCCTGGCACCTCAAGCTGTGCAGGGCAATGCAGGGGGAGGCCTGTGGCACTGAGCCATTCCTGGGAGTCACGCTGTACCCCAGGTCCTGCAGGGTGTCGCTAAGTGGAGGGGGCTGTGTTGCACCCCAGGATGCACAGGACACTGCCAGGGCTGTCAGGGCTGACTGGGGGTGGCAGAAACAGGGGTGGTGCAGGGGAGCACTTAGAGGACCCCGGACACAGCTCCAGGGTGCAGAGAGCCTGGTCCTGCTGCAGCACAGCTGAGGAGGGCACAGGATGGGTCACGGGCTGCTCCTGTCCCCAAACCCACTGTGCTGCAGAGACAAGACAAAAATGGAAGGACAGAAGGAAGGCAGGAAAGACAGAAAGATGCCATCCTGCTGGGACAGCTGCAGCTGGCAGCACCAGGGGCTGGTGAACCCATGGATCCCGTGTCCCCAGCAAAGGTGTGAAGCAGAGTCTGTGCAGAGGACACAGGTGACATGGGGACGGCCACTACAGCGCTGGGCTGGGCTGGGCTGGGCTTGGGGCAGCTGCCACACTCCTTGCTCACCGATTTCACTTTCTCATCTGGGCTGGCCACATGGCTGTAATTTGGGGGTTGTAAATACCTCAGGGGAATTTTTAAATTTAAAAAAAACTGTTTTCATTTAAATTAAAAGACACTCAAGCATTTCTATTAGTATTAGAGGTTTATAAAATGTAAAACAAATGTTGAAACTAAACTACCAGGCAACGTCCACTTCAGGAAGCCCTCTGCACGTTTGACATGACCATGTTACACACTGGGCAGTAAGTTTTAATTTGTATGAGGGTGTCAGGGTGCCCAGTGTGGCAGGAGGGTGCTTGGTCTCCCTGGGGACCTGCAGGGGATGAAGGCTTGGGGTGATGAGGGTGAGGGTCTCAGCTCTGCTGATCTCTGTAGAAGCAGGACCCTGATGTTCCTGTCTCCCTCCTGTCATCCCCTGGTGTCCTCTCCACGGCTGGCACCTGCCCCCAGCAACCTGACTGTGATCCTGTCCCCACTGTCCCCACTGTCCCCACTGTCCCCACTGTCCCCACCGTCCCCACCATCCCTGCCATCCCTGCCGTGCACGGTTCTGCTTTAACCTGGAAACAGTTAACCAGGCTGGGTTAAAAAAAAAAAAAAGATACGAGCCACTTATTAAAATGAATGTTTTACAATAAATTTGGCGAGAGGCCACCGACCTCAAATGAAAACCAGACCGGAGGACAGCGATGCTGCTTGCTGGCAGGGGCTTCTGGGACGTCTGTGCGTGCAGGGCCCACGAGGGTCCTCCTTGGAGCGGGGCTGGGATGGGTCCCAGGGGTGCTCCCGCCCATCCCACACCCTGGTCAGACACGCTGATGTCCACAGTTGGTGGCTGTGGAACGGGCTCTCAGCAGGTGCTGGTGCTCACTGATCAAATGGGTGCTCAGTGAGTTGCTGGCCTGGGTGTGAAAAACACCCTTTTGGCCTCAAAAAAGAAAAGGGACTTGGGGCAGTGGCAGTGGGCAGCAGGAGGGGACATCATGGGAATTCTCATCATTCCCCCTCATCCCTGCCCGCCTCCTTCCCCCCCTTGGCAGTGACCCTGATGCAATGGGGTCTCTGCTTTAACCTCGTGGGGCTGGTGTTGGGTTTCAGTGCCAGATGCCATTGGGGCTGGCTTGCTTGGGCTTTTGCCTATTAAATTTCAAAAACCCACCTTTTGGGGGGGCTGGGGAGGAGATGAAGGCTGGGATCACCATGCCAGGGGTCCCTGGCTGAGAGCCAGCCCTCCACACAACGTTTCTGCTGTGCAGCCCTGGCTGATTTCGTTTTATTTTTCAAACACTGAGCAAAAGTCCCAGTGAGCTCTCAACACTGTGATGGCCTGAGGCACCCCCCATCCCCTTCCCAGCCCCCAGGAAAACTCACTTTGCAGCTAAATCCAGGATTTTGGTGGTGCTTTGCAAACACAGGCGGGTGCTACTCCTGGGCCGGCGCTGGCACAAGTCTCATTAGCATTAATTAATAACAAGTCTGTGCCCTGCTGGAAAACCAGGTAACCTGTTACGTCAGGTGAGTGATGTTGGCACCTCTGTGGCTGCATCATGGATGCACCAAACGGTGCCTAAAATGTCTGCAGGATGGGAAGGGACGCAGCATGTGCCGTGCTCAGCCCTGGTGCAGGGCAGCAGGGTCTGTGCTGGCATTGTCCATCATCTGCCCCACCATCCCTCTCTCCAGTGGCTGTGGGGAGCCACCATGGCTGTTCCTCTGCCCAGACCCCTCACTGTGGTGCCTGGGGCTGACTCAAATCCCTGCCTTTTGGCCACAGGGCCTGTGCTGGCTGTTCTGGGCCACAGAGGCCCATTCACACATCCGTGAGCCACCACCGTGCTGCTGCTCGCCATGCTCGGCTGTTTTAATGAGCTGGTAATGCAGGAAGGCTGCATCCCCAAGGGAGTGCATCCCCAAGGGAGTGCATCCCCAGGACATCCCAGGGTGCTGCAGTGTGTGAGGTGCAGGATGCCCAGGCACTGCCCTCATCCCACCCCAAGAAGCTCTCCTGGCTGGGAGATGAAAGCAGGCTCTGCAGTGATTGTCTCCTTGCTGGGAAGGCTCCTGGCTGGTGGTGGCTGGGGGAGAGCCAGTGCCTTTTGTTGGTCCCTGGGCCTCCACCGTGGGGCTTGGCAAATTCACAGGAGAACAAAATGAAAATTCCTGCTCCCCCGTTGGTCGGTGCTGCTCGGAACTTGGCTTGGATCAGTCCAACCCACCACGCTGTCTTTTCCTGAGGCACTTGGCTGTGCTGGGAAGGCCTCAGCTCCTGCTACCCCCAGCCCTGCAGCCACAAACATCCGCCTGAGGAGCCTGTTGGTCTGACACAGCCTCTCAGAGCATCCCTGCATGAAGCCAGGAGCACCCATCCCGATATCTGTCCTGGCTCCCCCTCTCCCCCTTTGGCATTTGCAGGGGACATCCAGGCTGGCACCACTGTGGGTGAGTTTTTGGAGATTTTGATCCCAGCCACAACTAAGAAAAGAGGAGTGCAAACTCCATCGAGTTGCATGTTCCCCTGCCACGAGCAGGGAAGATGCCAGACCCTGCCAGATCCTGACCTCTCAAAGCCACCATTCCCAGACAGTGGATTTTCCCAGGAGCCTTTCCTCCTCACTGTGCCATTCCTTGAGAGGCAGATTGGGTACTGGTTGTGGAGCAGCACCCCAGCTTTGCCCCAGCTCAGCTCCTCCACAGCTCCGTCCCCACGGAGTGCCGACACAATGGAGGCAGTGGTGGCTCTGGAGCCGGGACAGCCCATTGTGTCGGGCTGCAGCCACAGCCTCCTGTGAACACACGGGATGCTCCTGGCAGCTCCCGACAGCCCAGGCTGGGGCACGGCCCTGGGAGGGAGGGAACGTTTCTCTTGCAGACCACGGAGCCCAAGGGATGTGCACGACGCTCCGGGTCCGGGCTGGCTGCCCTGGGCCGGTGCCACCGTCGGCGGGCGCAGCCAGGCAGTCTGAGCCCCCACAATGGCCCCGGCTCCGGCTCCCGGGGTGCGGGAGCCAGGCGGGTGGGGAAGCACCGCCAGAGGCCGCGGCGAGTCCCGCGCGGGGCGCCAGCGCTGCCGCCGGCCTTCCAGGCTGTTTCTGGAGCGCTCGTGTCAGGGGATGCTGGTGGTGCCAGGCTCTGTGGTCTGGATCCTCACGCAGGGCTGGGGCTGGGGCCAGGATGCTGGGATGCATCCTGAGCCAGTGAGCCCGGCAGCACGATGTGTCTGTCACCTCCAAAGGTCAGTCCACAGGCAGCTCCCACCCCAGGTAAAAGGTGTGTGATTCGTTCTGTGATTCTGATGGCACCAGATCATTTTGTGATTCTCTGATTCTGATCCCTGGGAGAGTGGACAAGAATTTCTTGTGCTGTTCAGCCTACTCCCCTTACTCCCACCAGAGCTTTGTGGCCTGAGATGTTCCCCAGCCCCTTCCTGAGGCTTGACAGCATCCCACCAACCCTGCCTCCTCCTTCAGGGAATGTGGCTGCAATTAATTCATTAAATGCTTCCGCTGACGCAGGAGCTGGCTGTGCCAAAACACCATTCCTGGGGCCTGGCCTCAGCTGGGTGAGAGCCGTGCTGGGCTGTGCAGGAGCCTCTGGCTGGAGCAGTAGCCTCTGGCATGGTGGGAAGTGCTGGGAATGTTCAGAGACTCCTGGGCACTCAGAGCCTCGGGGCTTTGCCTGCAGCCCTGTGGATTTCACCAGCTTTCAACTTTGAGGGCATCCTCTCTAAATCACAGCACAAGATTTGGCTGGCTGGTTCCTCACCTGGCATCTCCAGCATCTGCCCTTCTTCATTCTTTTCATTGTCTTCCTCCTTCTTCACTGTGACTTCCTGATCTTCTCCCTGGGTTTTGCAGTGTGGCTGCCCTTGCTCCCGAGCCAGCTGGAGAGCCACTTCTGAAGCCACACACAGCTCTCAGCAGTGAATTTGGTGGCTAATTCTGGCCTGAAACCATCCCTGAGGGAAGCAGTGTCTCATGACATGGGGATCTTCATTTTCACAGTCTTTCTATTCCCAGAACCCATCTAGGCATCATGTTCCCAATGCATTTGATGCACTAATAATGAGCTTTAAAAGGCTTCAGTGCCACCCCTGGGTTACCAGCACAGGCTGGACACATCCCCACTGAGGTGCAGGGATGCTGCTGGCTCAGCCAGGACCTTCCTGGTTTGTTCTGGCTTTCAGCTGGACTTGCTGTGATGGGTGCTCAGACACCACACATGATCCAGGGGTGCAAGGGGAAAACCTTCTGAGCTCTGGAGGTACAGGCTGTGCATGGAGCATCCCTGGGGCTGCAGCACTGCTGGGCAGGATCTTCCCAAAACCAGGGTGTCTGTGTGGCTGGGGGTAGCAAACTGCGGTGCTGGGTGGTTTCTGGCTGGTGCAGAGGCAGCTCTATAACCATAAAACACGCTGCTGCTGCCTGTCAGTGAACACAGGCTAAGGCCCCCCCGGGACAGCCTTGGCCTCTTTCTTGGTCCAGGCCTTTGCTGCTCCTTTTTAACAGAGACACTTTTCCCCCAGCAAAACTGGCAGCCTGTAAAAACGTGTCAGCGTTTCAGTTTTTTCACAATTAATGAGGTGAAACATCCTCGGAAACATTTCGCTGTAATGTTTCTCCAGTAGCTGGGACTTGCCCCTCTCTTAAATTTTTCATGTGTGCCACTTGAGCTGAGAAAATTTCCTTCGGACTCAGCACATTTGGACCCCCCCAGCTTCAACTTCCCCCCAGAGCCTTCAGCATTCCCAGGGTCTTTGTGAGGCTGGGGCTGGGCTGGATGGAGAACAGGGAGCAGCAGTGGGTTGGGATGAGGAGGTGGGAGCCTCCTCCCAGCAGTGGGAGCCTGGGGGGGTTGACAGCCCTTGTTCCCTGGTCTACCCTGTCCCCCATGGTTGTTCCCAGGATGGGTTTGGACCTCACAGCATCATGCCAAGCAAAGCTGGGGCTGGCATCCTGTGGGCAGGACTTGGTGGCCCCAAAAGCTTCTCCCCTGGGTACTGGGATGAAACCATGCAGAAAATGGGAGTTTCACCAATGTGGTTTTGCTCTCAGGCTGCTGCTGTGTTGGTCCTGTGCACCCAGGCTGGGCTTGCTGGAGGGTGTAGGAAAGGCACTGTACCTGGGTGACTCTGCACATGTGGAGGGGCAGGTTCCTGGCTGCTTCTCAGCCCCTCAGGCTTTCCAAGGTGATTTGGGGAGATTAAAGACCCGTTGTGGTGTAGGCATCTCCCACCATCCCTTCTGCAACAAACCCTGTCCTTCCTGTGCCCGTGAGCAGGGACAAGTGCCCAGCTTCCCTTTGACCTGTGGAGCATCCCTCCTGCTCTCTCTCCTCCCTGCAAAGCCCTGGTAAAACCCCACCCTGGGCTCCCAGGCTGTTCCCAACTGCATCCTAAGGCAGGGTGGTGCTGGAAGTGGCTGCTGGAAAGAGGGGTCATCTGCGCTTGGCAGCCCATGCACCCCCAAATCACACCTCGGCTTAGGGTGTCACAGCTGAGGGTTGTGGAATAAAAAGGAGCTGGAGTGGGCCCACACCATGGAGGGGCAGCTCCCAAAGCCCAGAGCTTTGCTCCAGCTCTCTGCAGTCCGAGGGGAAACGCTTCCTCCCCATCGCATGATTTAGAGGAACAAGTTAAACAATTGCACATGAAACTTTGGCAGACGTCATCGCCGGAGCTCTCCTCGCTTCCCCCGGGTGTATAAAGGGATGAAGGGAGTGCACATGTTTACCGAGAGAGACCATGGGAGAAACGAAAGACATTGTTTTTCCAAAGGATTTCTTGGCTGTAAAAGACCTCCACCACCCTGCGGCTTCCCTGATGAAGGCCCAGCGTTAATTTGTTAAATCCACATCAAGTGCCCAGAGAACCCGTTGTTTATTTTTGCTAATTCAGCTGGCCGAGATCAAATTGGGGTTTTATTTGTTAAGGATAAACCTTAATTAATAAAAGCTATTTATTTGGCTTGAGCCGGCTGCAGCCTGAGGGTCAGATATGCCACGATCATTATTTCAAGTAAAACAAACCCAAAATGTCTCTCAACAGTTTGAAAAACGTAGAAACTTAGAGGGCTGAATTTATTTGTCTTAGGAAGAATTTACAGCTAATTCCCTCCAGGCTATTTCAACCCTTAAATTATACCCAAGAAGAAAAAAGGAGGAAAAAAAATGCCATTCCAGGCGTAGTAGAGAAGTAAATGGTACAACAGATTTGATCATTTTGGCTGGGGGGGTGTGAAAAATTTAAAGCTTAAAGGGTCTTTGGCAAACTGCTCACAAATAAATGGAACGTGTGAAATAATTTAATGACAGAAAACAGTTCAGGGCCGTGGGGGCTGCGGTGCAGTGGAAAATGAAACACGTTGGAGGAGATGTAGCCTGGGCTTTTTGAGTGAGAGGGTTGAACTTGCTGCCTTCTGACCTGAAAAATGGGGGTATTTGTACCCCAAAGCCAAGTGGTAGAGTTGGACTCAGGAAAACTTGTCCCAGGATGTGGTGGTACTCATAGGGAGAGGGGTTTGCAGCATCCCCTGGGGAAGAGAGGCTGGCAGCTGGCTGAAGTGACCATATGGGGCAGCAGGGATGGTGCTGGGCAAATACCGTGCTCTGGATGAGCATTTTGCAAAGAAACCCCCCAAACTGGGTGTCCAGAGGGGAGACTGAGCGTGGCTGGCAATAAAGCCCATCCCTGAAAGACATCCCAGGGGAGGATCCGTGTTTCCAGGGCTCAGGCGAGCGAGCTGCTGGGATTGTCAGTGCTGGTGGATCTGGAGCACTGCTGCTCTGAGGCAGTTCACTGTGCACTAATGGAGCTCGTAAGTCAAAACTGCAGCCTTGGTGGAAATGGAGTGAAAATGACCTCCTTGCAGTGCTCAACCGCAGCTGTGGGAGGTTGGGGGCCCCGCCAGTGTAAGGGCCCCCCTCGGCAAGCCCAGCACCAAGACTGAGACCTGCCGAGTCCTTCCTATGGAAAACTGATGGAAGCACAGGGGGAAAAGGCAAGAGTGGGAGAAGGGGGTTTGGTTGGTGCCCAGCTAAACCAGCACAGCTCTGACCTGGGGGTGGTGGTGCCTTGGCAACTGGGGCAGGACCTGTCGCTCCCAAGTTCTCAGTGTGGCACAGTCCAGGCTTGCCAGCATTGGTGCTCCCACAGGGAGAAGGGTTTTGGGGTCACTCCCAGCACCCCATGGCATTTGTAGGGCACAGCGCTGCTCCCAGGCTGTCTGCAGCTCTCAGGCAGCACTGCCTGAGGCAGGACAGCCCAGAGAGGAGGCTGGAGGTTACCCAGGGCACATCCAGGACCCCACAACTCATCCACATCACAGGTGAAAAGTCTCCTGTCTTTCCTAACACTCTGGGGCAATTTAAGGCTTTTTTTGTGGTGTACATTGGGCCCATCCTGCTCTGTGCAAAGCTCCTGCACCTCCCTCTCCCCATCCTCCCCCGCATGTCATCTTTCGTTATTCAGTAATGTTATCCCCCCTGTTTTCCCCCTTTCCCTGCATTTCTTTTCCTTTCAGCGGAAATTGTAATCAGTGGAAGATAAATACAGGGAAGGTGGCTGGGGGGAAGGCTCAGGAGCCCCTCTGACCTCACAGGGTTGGCCAACCAAACTGGTGCCTCCAGCCCAAATGAACCCCCAAATTATACCTGACAAAGGCAAGGGTTTGGCTTTCTCCATAACCTCTCCAAGCACTGCTTTGGGACAGAACAGTGATGGTGGGAAGCTGGTTTTAACTTTGTGCAATTACAAACTCTTATTCCAGGAAGCCTGTCGGGCTGGGGAGCTGGTTTCCAATTCCTCCATCAAGGTGTCAGCACGTCTGGTTAAATCCAAGTCCTGCTCATGGCAGTGAGAGGACAGGGCGTGTTCAGGGGATCCAACTCATCTCCCTTCCCATTCCTTTTCTGATGCCACAGAGGACTTAGCCATGCTCAGTTTTGGGAAGCTGATTTGGAGTTATTAAAGTGTCTGTGATAGAAGAGATCCAGCCTGACTGTACATTGTAAACCTGTCAGACACTCACCACCAGCAATTAGGGTGGCATTTGTCTGGTCCCACAAGCCTGCAATGCCTGAGCTAATGAGGAAAAGATGTTGATGCATTACCGAGGCTCATCCCTGAGCAGAGCAGAGGATCCAGGCAGGCACTCCATGTGTGGAGCTGCCTCCCTGCCATACAGAGATGGCCTGGAAAAGGTGTGGAAGGGCCCTCCATTAAAAGCAGCAATAGGGGCTGAACAAAATGCCCCAAAGCCAGCATGGCCCAGGGTTTGCAGGTCTCCAAAAACCCAGGAACCACTGGTGCTCGAACACATCCTGATCCAACTCCGGACTTAAACCTTGATCCCAGCATGACTGCCAGCCCCACAGGAGAAGCACTCAGCACCACTTGTCTCCTGTGGCTGTTTAGCTCTTCCTTCTGTGGGTTTGGGGAGATAAAGACCAGCCAGAAATGTGGCCAAATTGTACAGAACTGGGTTGAGAATTCATTTTAAAAAACTTTCCTCCTCCTCTTTTCTTTCAAACAAATTAGAGTGGGGGAGAGAAATCATCACTATGGAAAAGTTCTATAGCCAGGTTTAAATTGAGGATGAAGTAAAAAGAGGGTTTATAAATTTTATTTAGACATTTCCCAGGGTTCTGTTGAAATTATTGCCAGTTTGGTGAGGGGCAGTGGGTGCCCTTGTGACTACGCCTTTTGAACCAAACCCTGATCTACCATTTTCCCAGAAGCCCTGTGGCATGGTCATAAACCCACATGGAAACCTCTCACCCTGTTACATCCTGTAGCTCTTTCCCAGCCTGATGGTTCCCATTTCAGTCCCAAGCTCCCAGAAAACTCAGGGACAACCATGGCTGGACTTCATGTATTTTAATCCAGCGGCTCGTTAGCTCGCTGAAGGAAAACAGGACCAAAAAAGGAGTTTAACTAAAAGGGGCAACTGGAAGGCAGAGACTGGCAGAACATTTGAAGCTGCAGGAACAAGTGCTGGAGGGAATTCTGAGAATTTTATTTGTGAGCCTTTAAACACGATTGGTGGCGAAGGGCAGCCTGTGGTTTCCTGGCTGGGGAAAGGGTCTCAAACCCACACATATTTCAGGCACTGTCCTTTGTGTCTTCACCCAACCAAGAAGGCCATGTCCAAAATACAAGATCACAGATTGTTGATGGTCAGCCAAGACCAAGTTGCACCTACAGCACAATAAAAGACCCAGAGAAATGCCAGTGGCTGCAGAGAGGCCTTGGGAGGATGGCGCAGTTGGGCACGTAGGGGTACTAGGGACTTGATGAAAAACTTATTGTTGGACGTTTCATGGCTTGAATTATTCAGAGTTAAGGTGCAAGAAGGTTTTTCTGGCCTTAAAAGATCTTGGAAGTTTTTTCCTGCTCAACAGCTTGATGGTGTCTTGACAGCAGAGTTAATATCTCTTCCAGTAGATTTTGTTTGTTGCTCAAGCATTATTGAAAATGCTGCACTTATTAAATAAGTATCACGATAAATATTATTAGCAAGTATTTAATTTCTGAGCATACTCAGTGAGTAGTGAGTTCTGCCACCCTGGCCTCTGCAATGATACAGAGCAGAAAGCTCCAACATACCCCTGCCATGAATCAGAATGTCATAAAATTATTAACATTTCAAATAATTCCAAAATGCTTTCCCACCAGTAGGTACAGATTGGATCCAGATGCTTTATTAACAGAAAGAATCATTAACCAGTACCTCCACAAGGGAGAACGACAGCGAGTCGTGCTCCCCACGAAGGCTTTGCAGGCAGCTGACTGGGTGTCTCGGAAAAAGACTTCATAAACTTGCCCAAACGTTATGATATTAGTGACAAAGAGGAGATTAATCTCAGCCTGGCTGACAGCCCAAGATCAATACTGAGAAACCAGACTACACCCTCAGCTTCATGTTTCCATGAGCCAGCAAAGCCAGAAATAAACACTGCGGAGGCTGAGCCCTGCGAGACGCGGTGCCGCTCGTTCTGAGCTCTGAAGACCAGGGTTGGAAGAGCAGATGCTTGGCTGCAGTCCTGTGTCACCTTGGGGACATGCCACAGCTGGGGCCTTGGGGGTGCTGGAGGTGGGAGTTGAGACCCACATCTTGGGGGTGTTTTGGTGCTGAGTTTTCATCACCATTCGTGAAAGTTTGACTTAAAGTCTTAGCAAGAGCTGAGCCCTAGCTTGGATCAAGTGTAGCCTCAGAATACATTGAGACTGGTATTCAAAATCAGGTCCGTGTGGTTTTAGCCAGATGTGGAGCCACCAGAGGCCTTGGTAAATTTTGGGGTTAACCCTGAGCTCCAGCAGGTCCCAAAACAAGTTTTGATTCTCATGGATGTCACAAGGTTGCAGCTCCCCAGAGAGTCCCAGGTGCCTGGAGGGAGCATGGTTGGCACAAAGCAGGTCACTGCAGACACCCAGGAGGGCTTGAGCTTGGCTGGGTCATGGGGTCTCACATGGGTCTGGCTCTCATGTGGCCTCTGTTCTTTCCCCACAGGTGAGAGCCTGAGCCCAAGCTGTGGGGCAGCCAAGAGGAAGAAGAAGCAGAGGAGGAACCGCACCACCTTCAACAGCAGCCAGCTGCAGGCTCTGGAGAGAGTCTTTGAGAGGACGCACTACCCCGACGCCTTCGTGCGGGAGGAACTGGCAAGAAGGGTCAACCTCAGCGAGGCCAGAGTCCAGGTGAGCACAGGTTTGTGTGGGAGAAATCAACACCCTCTGCCTTGTCCCCAGCAGGAGGAGCAGAGACTGTCCCCTCCTTTGTTACATCCTGCACATCACCATGACCCACAGGACATGCTTGGGACATCCCTGCTCGCACTGGGTCCCCACTGACCACCTCTCCCCCCCGTCACAGGTGTGGTTTCAGAACCGGAGGGCCAAGTTCCGCCGCAATGAGAGGGCGATGCTGGCCAACAGATCGGCATCGCTGCTCAAATCCTACAGCCAAGAAGCAGCCATTGAGCAGCCCATGGCACCACGGCCCACTGCACTGACCCCGGAGTATCTCTCTTGGACCAGCACCTCCCCGTACAGGTAGGTGGAGGCTCTGGAGGAGCTGGGCAGGAGGTGGCCATGGGGCAGGGCTGCCTAGAGACCACTCCAGTGCCGCAGGAATGCAGCCCTGTGCCACTGCTGGGGATTTGGGGAGTTTTATGAGGCTGAAAGGAGCTCGTCTGACTTGGCTTTGGGAACCATTTCAACTCTGTCTGAGCATCCGCTGCCCAACACTGAGCAGGCTTGTCCCTGCATTTCGGGGCTGGAGCAGGCATCCTGGTACTCGCAAGGGATTTGCTTGGCCTCGTGCTGACCCTTCCCACATCTCGGCACAGGAGGTGGCATGGGTCCCTTCTGGTTCCCAGCTGTTCATGTTTAGCCATCACATCCAAAAGCACAAAGCAGGGCCTCCTGGTGCATAGTTTGAGGGGTTCCCACATCCATCCAAGCACATAAAAATGCTGAAGCCTTGGCTGTTCTTGTGAGAGATCTCCAAGAGGGAACAGCCAGCCTGGCCTGGGAAGCCAGCACGACCACAAAGGGCATGGGGACTTCTCCTCAATGGGCCATTGCCTCATTCCTCCCTGCTCCCTCCCCGCAGCACTGTGCCCTCCTACAGCTCCAGCGGGACCGCAACGCCCACCCAAGGGGTGAACATGGCCAACAGCATCGCCAGCCTGCGCCTCAAAGCCAAAGAGTTCAGCCTCCATCAGAACCAAGTGCCGACCGTGAACTGAACAGGGCAAACCCCATCCCATGGCCTCCTCCAGGATACAGCGTGGAGCTCCTGTGCCGGTCCAGGACAAATCCGCTGCCTGCCCAACACACATGCCACTCATCCAATGTCTCAGCATCTTCTCTCCTCTTCCCTTCCCTTCTGAAGGTAGAGTCAGTCCCAGGCCGAAGTGGCACATAATTATAGCCACATATGGAGCGAACTTGGTTAGAAACTTGCTTTTCCGCACACCCTTATAATAACGGCTATATATACACACATACCCCCCACACGCTCTTCGAGGACAAACAGACTTGCCAAGGGAACAAGAATTTGCTTCCAAACATGGAAGGATCTTGGACTATTGGATTTGACCAATTTGGGTATCTTGCCCAGAGAGCCAAAGAGTTATTGGGTCTTCTCCTCCCGCAGGGACAGTGTGGGAGGATCACGAGCCCCCCTTTCCACCAGGCTGTGACTTGCGGCGCTCAACTGTGTGTGCCAAAGCTGATCCATGTGTTCATTTCTTTGTGCAACCCCAGCCACGGTGTGGGGTTTGGGACTTCCCAAAGTTTGGGACTTGGGGAAGCTGATGGCTCACCCATGCCATGGCCAGTCTTGGCCAGCCCTCTGCACTGTTGCTGCCTGCATTTAGGAGCTGCCTATGCTGATGGCATCAGGCTTTGTCCCTTCCCAGAGAGGCAAGCAGAGCTGCAGCATCTCAACAAACCCGCCCGGAGCCTGTGAGCTCTCCCGTGAGCTGGGGATGCATCGCCAATCCCCAAGCAGGCACCGCTGCCCTGCCTCGGTGGATTTGCCAGTGATTCTGCAGAGCCCCAGGTCATTGAACCATCCCAGGGAATGAGAAAATTGGAAAAAGCTGTTGGGTTTCAGCTGAGTAGGCGGCTCCCAGCACTTCGTGCCAACGAAGGCTTCGCCTTCCGGAGGCACAGCCTCCCCGTCGGCAGCTCCGCAGATGTGCTCGGGGGTCTGGGGCCGGCAGCTCCATGGGGGGAAGCTTTTTTGGTTTTGCAGAAAGGAAATGGTTTCCCCCTCATCCCACCCTGCTGCGCAGCCTAATGAGGCTCCAAGGTGGGATGTGCAGGGGGATGGACATGGGGTGGGCAACCTGGCTCTAATCCATGGGACTGAGCTGTACAGAGACGCAGCCTCCATGTTCCCCTGCCAGTTCCACAGGCAGAGTGGTGGAGGTGTGGTGTCCCTGTGGACAAAACCAGATCACTGTTTCCTCACCCACTGGAAAGAGCCACCAGCCAAGCATGGGGACACCACCAGCTCAGAGGGGTGGCCTGGACAGAGAAGACACCAGCCCTACTTCCCTGGAATGGGTTGGTTTGGGGACTGCAGCAATAGAGCTGAGGACAGATAGAGCAATTGCTGAGGTGCCTCCTCCAGGTAAACATCCTCTGGTTGGTGACACTGAGGCTGAAAGTGCCACAGCTACAAAGTGCCCGAGTCCCCACAGCTCCCAGGAGCATTCTCTGCCATTCCCACTGGGGCTCTCACTGCAGCTGCATGTGGGACCCAGTGGCTGTGACACCGGGGCCTTCAGCTGCACCGCAGGCAATGCCAGCATGGGAGGACTCACCCAGCACCCAGAGCTGGAGATGTGATGGGAGAACCATCTCCTCTGCCTGGGGGTGAAGCAGCTCCTCCATCCTGCCTCCAGCCCCTGCCCTCTCTGCTCCACAGTGCAGCCCCCAGTTGAGAACAGCTGCCTTCTCCCCTTCAAGCTTGGCAGGCAGGGAGAGGGCACAGCCAGACTGACACTGTCCACCTCATCCATGGAGCAGTGTCACCCTAAATACACACCCTCTGCCCCCATCCATATTTCCAGAGCTGGTATCCCTCCCATTTGTCATGCCAGAAGAAGAGCACAGAACTCCCCCACAGTGCACAGCGACCTGCCAAGCCAGGGGAAAGAGGGATTCACAGTGGATCAAAACATCCACCCTAAGAAACACCACTTGGGGCAGGAGGGGGGAGCTGGGGGGTTCTTATTCCCATGGAAAGCACAGGGCTCTTTTTTCAGTTATACAAGATGAAACCACAGGGATATAAATGTCGCTGCCTCTTTGAGAACATTAATGAAAATAAACCCATTTAATAGTTTGCAGATGCTGTTTCTGTAAACCTAAAAAAAGCAGGGAATAAATATTTCTTCACTAAATATCTATATGTATATATATATTTGAAAACATTTGCTCCTAATCTTAGGGCCCCTCCTTTGCTGTGCTTTTGGCAGCTTATCACAGCTTGTCAGTCAATGCTGAACTCACCAAGAAGAGATACAAATTGCACCCATGGAGGGGTAGCAGGACTGAGGGATTATTGTAATCTAAGCTCTCTCTCGCCCTTTCTATTTGTACATTTCAATTACTTGTAACAAGATCCATGGTGGATTTGTTTTTTTCTTCTGCATGTCTGTGTTTTGGAAATTTTTGTAAGGTTTTTGTAAAAACAACTCTTGTGAAATAATGGAGGAATAAATATTTTACTGAGTAGAGACGTGTCAGTGCATGTGATAGGGACCTGAGTCTTCCATCACCAGCCACTGTGGTTTCCCTGCCTGCCCTGGGCAAGCAGCCTGGGCAGAAATTGAATTAAGAGGCAGCAAAGAGGGTCAGATTCTGCACAGGAATTGAGCTGAAAGAAACCAAAGGGTAGAAATAAATCATCAGATTGTAGAGTGCTTTCCAGGGAGCAAAGGCCCACAGGTGCAGAGCACCAAGCACCCAAACCAGGAAGAATCAATGGTCAGGCAAAGGAAATACCAAATAGCTGAGGCACCCAAAGTTAAACAGGGCTCCAGGAGCTCACAGTGCTGAGCCATCAAGCAGCAGATTTAATGCAATGTGGAGAGGTGTGAAGATGTGCCCAGAGGAAACTGCCCAGCGCATGCTGAGACTGAAAGGCAGCAAGTCAAGTGGCAGGAATTGCTAGGGAAAGATTAGAGAGCAAGGCAGAAAGTGTCCTCACAGCACAAAAAAAGCCTGAAATCCATCGCCCCAAGATATTGCAGGGATCAAAGGTATGGTGCCTTCAGAGAGGGTGAGAAAGTTACTGGTGGGTGTGTGTTTGTTGGTGCAATGTGGCAAGGATACAACTGCCTGTGCAGAAAACTGCTGCCCTGCTGACTTCAGGAGCTGGGAGAGCTGGGAGGAGAAGGGACACCTGGGTTTCCCTTGTTTGTTTTACTTGCCTTTACCTGCTGAATTGCAGCAGCCTCCTGTCAGGCCAGCTCATATGGTATCACTTACAGGATGTCTCTGTCACCTCCTCCTCCTCCCCAGGCCATCCTCAATCCCCCCACACAGCCAGGGGAACCACACCACCATCCCATGCACCCAGAGAGGCTCAGCTCCATGAGAGCCACAGGATCAGCTCCCTCCCAGCACCAACCTTTGTCCCTCCCATCACTGGTGGCCACGGGGACACGTGGATCCTGTGGATTGCAGGGCTGAGGAAGGAAGGACCCCTAAACAACACATTCCAGCTTTCCCTAGAGGGGAACAAGGCTCATCTCATATCATCCCTGCAGCACCCAGCAGAAGCAAGTCCCCATATTGGACATCATCCCAGGCCCACCACGGTCCCACACACTTGACCATCCCTACCAGCCTGCTCTGCTGCTGCTTTGTAACCACTTATTTATTCATTCAGTAAGTGGCTTGTAGATCATTAAGGCAAATTGTCCAACCTCCTGCATAAAGAATATCACAAGCAGCATCCTCCTGTCCTCAGCACGTGGCCAGGGCAGAGCATCCCTTTGGAGAGCATCCAGCCCCAAGTCAAAAGGCCCTTGGAAGTGATGAACTTACATATCCCAGGGCAGATTCCTCCAGTGACTCATTACTCTTGACTGCTGGAAATATGTCACTTATTTCCTGCCTAAACTGTCCCAACTTCAGTTCATCTTCCACTAGAGCAGAAGGTCTCAACCCATGGTCAGTCAGCTCCCAGGAGCTGATGGACATCTGAAGGGTCTCAAACCAGGAGACAGACAAGTGTGGAGAGCTGCAGCTCACCTGGCAGTGTCTGCACTCCATAGGGGAGGGAGATATGGGGGAAGGCTGTCAATGAAGAGGAGCTCAAAGGTGTTGTGCAACCTCTCTTCTTCCAGGACGGGCATTTTTCCTCCCAGGAAGGGCACATCCATCACCAGTACTAATTTCATCAGGAGAGTTGATCTCCATCCATGCACTACAACTTTGGGAGTGGGGGAAGGTTGCAAAGACATTTGCAAACTGTTTCCTTCCTCAAAGAAGTTGGTTTTTGACCAGGTGATTCCCAAAGGGTGGGTCTCAGGTGATGGGAGAATCTTTCTGGACTCCCTTTCCTTGTTTTTGACCCCACAGCCTGACACTTGTGCATGACGTGCTGACTGATGAAATGTTGAAGTTTGCCCCTAGAATATTTTAATGAGAACAATTTTGTGTTGTCATCAGCATCGGCTGCTACAGCAGCAAGACAGAACAGAGCTCACAGGGACACTCTCCTGGTTATTCCCATCCAGAATGAGTTACAGACATATCGCGGTTACAGCATCCTCCTTTCCCATGATCCTTGTGCTGCTGAGCCCTTCACCCTCTAGTGGCAACGGGAAGGTTCTGAGGACCCTCTGAGTCCTGCTGGCACCACCTACAAACTGCAGAAACACTTGTTCCTATGACAGAACGTGTCACCTCCCAGCAGCTGAGTGCTTCCTGCCCTTTGGAGTGATGCTTCTGTCCTGGGGGTGCTGATGCTCACCCCAAACTCTACATTCCATAAGGAAGGAGCATCTCCTCCCTGCAGCAGATATTTTGCTCACTGCTGCTTTTTTCCAATCCCACAGGGAAGCAACCTAAGGCAGCACAGCAGCTGGATGGTAGCTATGCACAGGGGGTGTAATGCTTTATAATTACACGGGAGGAAACAAAGGTTCCTTTTGTAGCTGGTGTCACAAAGCCCAGGAAGAGTTATCACATATAAGGAAGAACTATTGCATGGAGATGCACAGTGTTGTATCTATACTTCAGAAGCAGGGGAAGTTTGCAAGGACGTTTGCAAACTGTTTCCTTCCTCAAATCAGTCTGTTTTCAACCAGGTGACTCCCAAAGAGCAAGTCTGAGGTGATGGGAGGATCTCCCTGGAACTGGCATCGCATCTGCCTGTGTTGGAGAGGCTGATGAGCACTGGAGCAGATACCAGCCTCCTCCCCCTCGACCCGTTCCCCAAGGAATGGCACCTTCCCTCCATCCTAAACACCTCCATGCGCACCCCCAGCTCTCTGGCCAGCAGACGTGGGGCGGAGAACCCGTGTGTGCGAGTCCCCGTGTCCCCCGCAGGTCCCGCAGCCACACGAGGGTGCTGCAGCCCCGCGCAGCGCAGCCCGCGGAACCCGGCGGGCCGGGGGCTCGGCCCCATCGCGCTGCTCCGCTCCACACCCGGCCGCCTCCCTCGCCCCTGTCTGGGGCTCGCCCCCGTCTGGGGCTCGCCCCCACATGTCAAGCAGGGGACGTCTCACAGCTCAGCCGGGTTAGAAAACGCTCGCTGGAAAAAGTTATCCCGGTGCCAACTTCATCCTCCTGTGCCAGAGAGCGGCAGGGAAGCGCCGTTATCTTCTCCACTTCTGAATGCCCATGCCTGTAGAGCTGGCTCCTCTCATTCTCTCTCCAAGTCACAGGAATCTCTGTTCCTCAAGAGGAATAAGGGGATTTGTGTATCAAAATCCCATCTGCAAGTGGGAATGGGAGATTTGAGGAGGCAGAAAAGAAAGAGTGATCTATGTTAAAGGAAAGCTGTCCAAGGAGGAACCTTGGTCCAGATCCCAGGAGGGGAAGGTCTGGATGAAGGGAGACCCAGGGAGTGGTGCAGGCAGGTAAGGAAGAGGTGTGTCCAGTGCTCAGGGGTAGGAGGGATCCTGGGGCTTGAACCACCTGAAAGAGTGTGGGAGGGAAAGTGGCTTGTGCTGGGTCTCCACTTGCTTTTCTCCCAGCTCCAGACACCTTGAGGAAAGACACGTACCAGTTGTGTGAATCACATTCACGCATTTAACCACAGAAGGAAGGAATAGACCTTAAAGATCACCTGCTCCCACCCCATCCTGCCATAGGCAGGCACAGTTTGAATTAAACCAAAGTTCTCATCCAACCTGGCTTTGAACTCTGCCAGGGCTGGGGCATCCACAGCCTGTACCACAGTCTCATCGCCCTCACAGTAAAAAAATTCTTCCTAGTGTCTAACCTAAATTTCTCCTCTTTCGATTTGTACCCATTTAAGCACCAAACGGTTGTTCTGCAGTCCCAGGTGGGTTTCACAGTGCTGCCGTTTCCTGTTTGAGCCAGGTGTGAAAAACAAGTTGTTGGACATACAAAGCACACACCAAACCCCAGAGACTGCTGGGTGCAACCACTGTCCTCGCTCTCCTGGAGCAGCAGGAGACACTGGGCACATCCTTTGCCCACACCAATGCCAGAGCAGGAATTTGGGAGCTCTGGGCTTTAGATATTAATTGGGAAAAGGCAGGGATGCCCCCCACAGGCAGCAACCACTGGCAGTGTCCAGGGGAGAGCCAGTGGCTCTGATCACCCGGTCCCAGGAGAGCCCTGATGGGATGGGTGCTGCCCAAGCAACTGAGTCCAGCTCGGTCCTGCTTCCCCCAAACTTCCACAACACTTCAAAATAAGTGCAATGCTTGGGCCTCTCTCAAGTTTGCCTTGTAGGCTTTTTGTGTTTGTTTTTTTTTCAGCCAGGAGAGTTCACATTCCCAAGCTTTTCCCTGCAGCCAGTAAGCAGTTTATTTTTTTTAATATAAAAAGAAGAAAGCAGAGCTTTGCATGTAACCTCAGCTTCCCTGAGCAGGGCATCAGCCTCAGGCACTGGTCAGGCAGCCGAGAAGAGGCTGAAGCAGCTGGCAGATCTGGGGATTGGAAGGGGGTTCTGTAGCCTCCCTTCTTCCTTCCCATGCCAAAATCTACATCCCAGCCACATCTCCAACCACAGCAACATGTACTGGACAGAGTCCATTTTATAAAACCACTGCCTTTCTCATTTGAAAACAAACAGGGAAAGAAAACAACCAAATGGAGCCATTTTATGAAACTAACACAGACACTGACAGGGCAGCACCTCCCAACCACCAACAACTTAAGATAATTTGGAAAAACCAGAGAAATGAAGCATTTGTTTCCCAGCAACCTAGTGCATAAAAAAGGGGGCTACTTATCTTGGAAAATACAAGCAGCTCCTTTACAAGTCCTAAGAACAGAAAGAAGAGCAACCACATCTTACCTGAGCTTCTCCAGCCCTCCAGGATTTTCGGGGGAACACCAAGCTTTGTAACAACTTGCTACTCAGGGAAGGAAAACTGAGCAGGACTGCTTGTAAATCCCAGCTCTGCTGAATTTAAAGGATCAGCACAAATAATGAACACCTAGAAAAGAGGTTCCTCTGCAGGGCAGGTGAGTGCAGAGGAAAAGGATGTCTCTTTAGAAGTCCCAGGATACTCCAGGCTCTACAGTGGGGTTTAACATCCTGCTGGGGCTGGACCCAGCTGCTGCCCAGCTGCATCTGCTGCTCCCGAAGGAAGAATGTATCAGAGCACAATGATTTGTTTTTATTGGGAATATTTGCTTCCTGCCACCAGGATGCATGTGCAGCAGCAGAGAAACATACAGGAGTTCAAGACCTTGTGCAGCATGTGAGGCAGAAAAGACTTGTTAAGAGGAGTCTTACCCCGACATCGGTGTGAAGGAGAAGTGGCCAAGAGTGAACTGCTGAACCTGCGGTCCTGCTCACCTTCCTTGCAGAGGGAGAGCAAAGAATTCCACTCCAAACTTCACCACAGAGCTCAGCCTGAGGCCACAACTGCACTGGAATGGAATTAAGGGTACAGCCTTAGTGCACAGGACAGGTGGAAGGGGAGTTTATTTTCTACTCATTCTGGCTTGCCCCTGTGATGTTACCCAAATTCTATGTTGCCTTCAGAGGGAGAAGGCACTGAAGAGCAGAGGTTTCCTCCTGCCTTCTCCTCCAGAGGGATGCTCCATTGCTGCTGCTGCTGGGAGCAGCCCCTGGCACCTGGTGACAGCTGTGTGGGCCTTTGTCACCATGCAATACCCTGGTCCCAGCCTCTCCAACATGACACTTTTGGGTGACACTGCAGAGCAGCAATACTCCCTTCAAAGCCCCTCTGCTCATTTCCAGAGCTTTCTGCAAACACCAGCTGGTCCAGGCTGTGAATAGCGTGGCAGCAGTGGACAGCAGGAAACAGCTGAATGAAAACACCCCTAAGGCGATCACGGCACATTGCCCAAATAGCAACGGCCATTCTTTGGCCAGAGAAAGGCTACAGAGGGAGAGAAACTCAGTCTGATGCCTTGGGGCCAGTTTCAGGTATTAGTGGCATGTGGCCTAGACTGCCCTTAGGGAACTCTGCAAGCCTCCCTGTGTTGTGCCAGCATTTCAGACTTTCCAGAAGTCCCAGAATTTTGTATCCAGCAAATGTGTTCAGGCTCTGTGTCCAGGGTAAAGGATTCCTGCTGGCTTCTCCAGGCATGCTGCTCTGCAGCTTGCTGTGGTGAGGCTGAGATGGAAAAGCCACAGCTGCTGCTGGCTGGGAGTTGCCAGGAGCTAGCAGGGTTCTGCCTGCAGTGAGGCTCCTGGCAGGGAGCTGTGTCCTGTGGCGTGAGATGAGGTGGCACTGGGATCATTGAACACTTCATCAATGGCTTTGCAACATCACCCCTGAAATTTTGACTTCCCTGTTATGCTGCCTGAAGGAACCTGCCTCCTGTCCTCCCTGGTGAAGAGGGAACCTAAGGGACTAAGTCCTAAGGGACTCACATTCCCAGAGATGCACGTGGCTGGGCAGGAGAAGGGTGGCTGCTTTATAACCTCTGCTACCAACCACATCTGCTGACTAAGAGACTTTGTGGGACCCTCATGATTTTCCCTGCCTGTTTCATGGCATATTCATGACCAGGAGGAAAAGGCACATCTTTCCTGTCACAGTTCCAAACATAGAAAACCTTTCCTTCAATGACCCCTTCCTCAAGGGGTAGTCCATGTGCTTTCCACCTCTCATCCTCAGCAGGAGAGAGAGAAGCCTGCCTCCACATCCCCTTCCTGCATGTCCCTTCTCTCTGGTGACTTCTCTGACAAATTCTGATGGCAGTGGAATTTCATCAAGGCTGCACTGAACACCCTCCCGGTACATGTGACCTCCCTGGTGACATCTCACTCACACACACACTCACTCCCACTCACAGGGGGACCAGCAGAGTCAGGATGCTGTTTGGGTGGTCCGTCTCTCTGCTTGTTACCAGTACGGGGTGGTGGCCAGGAGGATCTGCAGGGCCATGGAGAAGCAGGGCAGCTGGGCCACACTGTAGGCCACGGAGCGTGTGGGTGCCCTCAGCTGCAGGAGGTAGGCAATGGTGTGGATGATCCGTCCCACACAGAAGATGAGGAAGTGGATCCTGGCCACTGTGGGACTGGGATCCAGCAGGGAGTAGATGGCTCCAAGGAAGAGGAAGGGAAAGATGTTCTCCATGTCATTGCGGTGGGCTCTGAAAAGAAAGATAACGTCCTTCCTTCCTTCCTTCCTTCCTTCCTTCCTTCCTTCCTTCCTTCCTTCCTTCCTTCCTTCCTTCCTTCCTTCCTTCCTTCCTTCCTTCCTTCCTTCCTTCCTTCCTTCCTTCCTTCCTTCCTTCCTTCCTTCCTTCCTTCCTTCCTTCCTTCCTTCCTTCCTTCCTTCCTTCCTTCCTTCCTTCCTTCCTTTCATTCCTTCTAGCCAGAGTACCCATCCCTAGGTGCTGCTGGGCCTTTTCCATCATTGGGTGGAGCAGATACAGCCCCCAAAAGCATCAGTTCTCCCTTACACACAGAGGCAGGAGAATTTCAATTTAGAGCAGCAGAATTTCACACCCTGTGTCTCTCCCTTGGGACACTGAGCTCCTGAAACTTTCTCTCCGTGACCAGGACGCCTTTGCCACAGCAGATGACAGCTTGAGGGTTGGAGCTTTCAAATAAACAGAGCAAAACAAAGACCCTGTGAAGCTGCAAAAAGCTCAGAACTGGTGTGGTGCCAGCACGGCATGGCCCCAGATGTGGCCATGCAACACAACAAAAGGCAGTTCCAGACCACAGCTTCTCCAGTGGAGAAACTCACAGGATGAGAGGGTTTGTGGTTTCAACTCTCTCCATAAATGCATCCAAAGGGGACTGGGGAAGAGCGGCCCAACGATCCCCACACTGTGCCAGCAGCACCTGGGTAACAGCGCCACAGTATGGCTGGAGGGGACGCTGTGGCCATGTGGTGACACATCAGCACTGATGGGGCCAAACCCTGTGCTCCAGTCTGGGTGTCACAGCATCACTGCCAGCACCCACAGCGCTACTGAAACAGGATCTGCTCATGCCACGAGTGTGGGCTGTGTCCCTCCTCCCCCAGGCACCATCCTCTGAACAAACCCCAAGGACCTGAGGGCTCAGCAGGGCTGGAAGGACAAATGGAAGAAGAAGGAGGAGAAAGGAGAGAGCTGAGAGCAGCCAGGGGCCTCTTTAAAAGGCAAGGGGTAAATATCCTGCCCTGCTCTGCCCCTGACCTGCACAGACCCCTGGCTCTGCTCCCCTCCAGATACAGTCTGACATGAAAAGCTGACACTGCCCTTGCTCTGGGGAAACACCATAGATTGAATCTGTCTTCTGCAGGACTGCAAACAGATCAGCAAGGACAGACTCAGAGCTTTAGCTGCCCAAGTCAGATCCCAGGCTGCCCCAGGTTTTTGCTGCAGCTCCAGTTATTTATTTTCATGGAAGTTTGTTTATTCTGAATAATCAAAAGATCATGATTATTATTTCTGCTATTATTTTCTTTTCGCAAGGAAGGAAATGGATCATTTTCCATCCTCCTGTTGGCTATTAGGTGGCACTGAATGTTTTCTAAAGCAAATGCTGGAGGCAGTGGGACATGAGCAACAAGGTCCCCACGCACAGCCCAGGGCTCAAGGACAGCAGGGCACAGCTCCAGTCCCTTTCCTGTACATCACCAGCAATCCAGCCTAGCACTTGGGGCACCCCCTTCAGTAAGGGGGCAACAAATCAAGCCCAGGACTGAATAACACCGTGTTTTACCTCTGAGAAACTGTGATTCTCACAGAAGAGGGGTAACATTCAGAGTTTCCCCAATAAGAGAGGCAAAAGTTATTGCAATCCTGTTCAGCCTCTTCCCAAATCCCCAAAAAGGGCAGCTGCCTACAGCACTGGGACCAGGCACTCTGTTGCCTGTCCAGGCTGTGCAGGGATCTGGAATCCTGTTGGAACAGGATACAAGGAGCCTTTGAGTGTGGGTATAGGATGAGACATTGGGAACCTGTGCAACTTTGAGCACCTAGAAAAGAGTTAGCCAGAGCTGGATGTTAGACACAGACCCAGATCCTTCTCTTGCCCTTGCTCCTGTTAAAGATTAAACTGCTCTAGTATGCGGGGTCCTACAGCAGAGCTCGAGGTAGTCTGACTATCTAGGATATTACTTGATTAGTGAGCCCTTTAGCTTCTTCTTTGCCAGCAGCTGGTGCAGAGGGAATGGTGGCACCAGAGGGAATGGTGGCACCAGAGGGAATGGTGGCACCAGAGGGAAGGTGGCACTGCTCACCTGCGGCACCGCTCCACGTCACGGTCCTCACGATAGAACTGCAAGCCCCCATTGCGCAGGGCATCCTCTGGGTTTGCAAATGCCTGGAAGAGAGAGTCCCCACCTGCTTACAGTCTTCAGGAACCTCACAGGTAGAAGCTTTGCCCTAATCTTGAAGTCCTGTGTGGATTTTTACCTGCCCCGATTTGTTACCACTCTTCATAAAAACGAGGGTCACTGCACTTCCATGCACACTGTCCTGGGGGTTAAACCCTGCACCTCCCCAGGAGTTTTCCTTGTCCTCCAGAAAACCCAGTGCTGCCTGCTGAGCAGGTCCCAAATTGAGGGTTTCAAGGGAGCTCCCACCTCACCCCAGTCCACCTCTTCCCGTGAAACCCATTTAGAGGAGTCTTTGCCAGCCAGTGAGATCACTGCTGGCAGAGAGCTTGCAGACACAATGTGGCCTCCAAAAGATAACCAGGACTGACAGATTAGAGGATATTCCCTCGCTGGCTTTTTGGCAGTGGCACCATGTGGATTTCCCATGGGGAAATGAGATCCTACACTAATAAAGTTAAAAATGAAAGTGATTTGTGCAAGCTCCCCACCTATGCTCAGAAGCTGTTCCTCAGGGACCTGGTTACATCTGACAGCTTCATTTTGCAGCCTGGAAAGGGCCCTGGTGCTTTCTTTAATTATATTACAAGCTCAAGCTGTCCCAGGGCTGGAGCATCATTTAAAATCACAAAGGGAGAAGACAATTCATCAGTTACAATGATGCCACAGCACAGGGCATTTGTATTCTGTCTGAGAGCAGAAATGTCCCTCCTGCTCCACTGACACAGTCAGAAATTCCTCAAATACTTTAAAACAGATTTTACAGAAAGCTGGGTTTTACCAGGAGTTGGGGTGAGGGTAATAAAAGTCCAGTTGGCCCCAAATCCTGATGGCAGCTGCTCCTCCCTGTATTTTTCCCCCTCAACAGAGAACCATTTCCACCAGCTATTGTTTTATTCCCCACGACCTGCTGCTCTCCTGGAGCATTCCCATAGCCAGTCAGCCTCCAAAAGCTCAAAAGCTTTCTGCTACATCACAAGAAAAAAGACCATTGCAATGATTTCTTAAACCCTTTTTTTTCCCTTCTCCTTTTTCTTCCAGACCCTGCAAATTAAGTGTAAACAGACTCCTTCTAGAAGAATCTCACCTGCTTGGTATTTTAGATCTGATTATTATTTAGATTAGGTTTCCAAAATTATAAACATCAAGCTACAGATGGTAGAAACAAACAAAAAGGGTCAAAGAGAAGTGAGATATTTATCTGCTGCAGCTATGAAACAAGTTTTGCTTTCAACTGAAGTCAAAAAAAACTCAGCTTGCTTCAGGAAAATTTTGTTGAACTTTACAGGAATAAAAGAAGAAAGAAAAACCACAGAAACCCAAGCAAAGAGCCAGAAAGGGAGGAGAAGGAAAATGAAACTGGATCTTACCTTCTTTCTGAGTCTCACTTGCCCCGTAATGATGGCAACGACATACATTTTTAAAATCAAAATTGTGCTGTAGAACGTGAATGACAGGAACACTTTATTTTCCATCATTTTGGGAGAAGGTGCTGCTCGGTCGCTTCAGCACCCAAAGCCAGGGGAGATCTTGGGCTTTGAGAGAGCCCCGCAGGAGAGAGGCAGGAACAGCTGCCTTTAAACACAACACAAATCCTCTCATTTTCCAGTGAAAGCCCCCAGCTCCTGTACCCCCCGCCAGGCTGCCGGGACAGTGAGGAAACCCCAGCCGGCACATGCAACAGGCTTCCTCCGCTCCTCACACCCCACCACCACCAGCTCCCTGCGGATGAGCTGCCCCGAGCCAGGAGACAGCTCAGCCCCCTCGAGGGGCGCCTGGCGCACAGCTTGACCTCCGAGCCCTTTAAACCTGCCCACCACATCCCCCGTCCCACCTCCCCCGTGTGCCCCCAGGGACGGAGCCGCACAGAGCATCCCTCGCCCGGCCAGGCACCGCTAACCCGCAGACCGAAGCTCTTCAGCCGTCGAAGGAGTTCGGAAGAAGGTAAGAGCTTGCCTCCGCCGCTTCCAGCCTTCTGCACACTGCTCTGCGGCCGCCCTTCTCGTCCCGCCCACGGCTCACGCACATAACTGTCAACTCTTTCGTACAGATCCACCTGCTGAGAGACGGACAGAGGACAGAGCCGTCCTTGGCCCACCACCCGGGAGCCTGGGCTGCCCCCGCACCCCCGGCTGGGAGGGGAGCCCCGGGAATGACCAGCCTGGACCCCAACCAGGCATGTCCTGGACCACAAAGCCCCAAAATTCAGAGAAGTGAAGAGTCCGTCCCAATGTCAGCTCGTCCTGGTTTTCTCACCAAAGCAGCCAAATGGAATTTGGCCCTTGGTTTAGAAAGTGCCATATGAATTTTAAGCTGGCTTTTTCTCAACCATCAAACATTGTGGAATAAAGAGTGGGATTGAAACCTCTGCAGGCAGCTATTTAATGCAAACTTAACTCCTTCTCCCCCACTGCTAGCAGCAGCAAACCTCAGGGAGCCAGAGGTGTGGGGGCTGACAGGAGCTCTCCAAATAGGGCTGGATTTGGTGTTCATTTCTTTAACGCAGAAAAAGAAAAAAATGAAGGAACATACTTAAATACTTATTCCAAGAAAAGAGAAAATTCTTTGCATTTGCCTCTGAATCTTTCTCATGGCCATTCTGCCTTGGTGCTGCAAACCCAAAGACACTCCAGTGCTCTGTGCAATGCTCTGGCTCAGCCCCATGACATTGGAGTGTGCAGGTGAAGCACAAAGCAGTGAAGAAAACGCAAAGCCGGACGTGCAATGGGACCCGCAGTGCAAGCATAGAAACTGGATGTAGCTCCTGTGGTTTGTGTTGCCATGGCATGGGGGTGAATGTGGAGTGGAGGCCATGTGGTCTAGTTTTTTTACCTGATACCCAGAAAAGTTTTGACAAACCAAAACCTCCTACCAAGAAACTTTCTGTACAACACACCCACAAATAACGGAAGATTTGATCACACTTGGCAGCACTTGGCACTGTAGTGGTTAATAAGGTGTAACAGCCCCTCAGATTCATATCTAACTGGCAAACAAGAATTTTACTTGAAATTCCAGGAACAGTTTGACAGATTTGTCCTCCTCTCCCACCCCACAAAGGTCATCTTTTTGGTAAGTCTTGTGTCCTCAGATATGCTGAGTTTTAACCTGGGAAATTAAGATTGTGATTGCCATTGTATTGTTAGTGCTCCATAAAGCCACTCTGCAGTACAGGCATTTATTGTGGGCGATCCAAAAGAACCATATATGTTACATTCAATAAACTGTGCTATTCCTGAACCCAGCTGGTTCTTTTGAATGTCACCAGATCTATAGTTCACAGACTATTCGTGTACCTGGCATGGGGCCTTATAGTTAGGTTTTTTCCAACAGTGCAGAGAGCCTTTGAAAACCCCAAGCACTTGGTTTTAAGGGGGAGGTATTGCAGTTGGTCACCACCACCCTGGCGTCGGGGAGGCTGCAGAACAAGTCCTGGCACAGCCCAGTGTGGAGCTCTGTGGCCTCTAGCAGGCTGCTTCCCTGGGGGTGGGAGTGGGACACCAGGACATGCAGCAGCCATGTGGATTCAGACTCTGTGGTAAGAGCTGGGGTGTTCACCAGCAACCTACATCCAAACCCACCCACATATCCCTGGAGCTCAGCAGGGTATTATAAACACCATAATACCAAGTATAAGTAGACAGTGGCAAAGCCACATCCCAAACACTGCTCCCCCCATCCCTCTTCTCCACAGCTGATAGGGATCAACCCACAGCAGAGAAGACCTCGGTGCCCAAGGGCTGGGGTTATGCAGGGCCAGACCACCCCACAGCATGGATGAGACATTCTCCAGCAGCCCCTTCTCCCAGGAGCCTGGGAGAGGGCAGGGAGCCAGACCCTTCATCAGCACATCACACCCTCCATCCAGCAGCTCCAGTTTTTACCAGCTGATGATCCAGTCCACGGGGTCTTCAGCAGTGGGACTTTTTTCCTTCATGCACCTTCTCTCCCTCCCAAGGCCGTCAACACCTCACTGAGCAGCAGGAAAATGCACCTGCAGACAAGCCAGGACTCCTCCTGCCAGCCAGCCAGACTTCTCCTCCCTGGCATCATTCAAACACTGGCAAGGAGCCCTGGACAATTTGCACCAGCAACTGGCACAAATTTACATTAAATGGAGAGATCAAGAAGCACACCTTGTTTAGGGATAAGCCCTTGGGGCAAACTCAGGTGTGGATGTGTTAATTTTAAAAAAGGTTTTTTTTCTGTGTGTTTATGCATTTCAAACCCCTTTTACTGTTACACAGAGTGGAACCCCAGAGGGGAAGGTTACGGATGGGGATGAGGAGCAGAAGATGACTGCAAAGGCAGGTGTAATGCTCCTGGGATCCCAGCTCATTTTCAGTTTACCACGTTCATGGGTCTCATGCTGGGTAGAACACATCGACACTTGCACTTCCTGGCTTTTGAGACCCCAAGGCAAGGCAGCTGCCGGAAGCGTGTTCAACCATGCCATTAATCCATGCGGAAGCAGGCTGTTAATATTAATGGTTTGATCCTCCCTCACGGATCACATCCTGCCAGGACAGAGCCCTTGCCTAAAGAAGGCCAGGTCCTAAGGGCAGTCTGTCTTTAAACTACAAGTCATGCCTTAAAACCTTGAGCATGAGAGGTCTCAACCCAGGACAAGATCTACCTAAACCCAACACTGCTAGCCAAAAACTGCCTTTTTTTTTTTTTTTTTTTCCCTGAGAAATAATTAATAAAAATCTGTGTGAGGCTTTGAAAGTTTAGGTCATCAGGTTAGACTGACCCCAGGAGCTGTAGGGAAAATTGCAGCATTTTGCTGGAGGAGGAACTGAACTGTAGGAGGCAGAAGGAATGAAAAATTCATGGGAGGTGCTCAAGAAAAGTACTTAAAAATAGAAGCCTGTAAAAGCAATTCTGCTTTGGTAAGATTATGGAAATAAAAATCACCCTTGATTCCCACACAGGTTATTTATTTGACCAACTGAATTACGCTACAGTATTGTGACTACATTTTTCCACTCTTGCTACACTGGGGAATTTCCTGGTGGCAGCTGAAGGAGAGGGTTGGTTCAGTGGAGCACTGGCACGTCCTGTCCGCTGGGGTGGCACAGCCTGAGCTCCACCCTGATCTCAAAGGAAAACCTTGAGCAATTACGGCTCAGATTCCCCAGAATTTTCCCTAACAAGCAATTATAGCTTTGTTTAGCTGGGGCTAACCAAAGAGCCTGAGGGGACTGCTCCAGGCTGGAGAAGATGGACAGGTGGCATTTCTCCAGCATGGTTCCACATGCTGGTGGAGAAGGTGCAGAGCCCAGCTGGGATTTTGCTTGCCCTGGGCCCACAGCTCAGCCCAGGAGCTGAGCTACATTCCCAGCTTGTTCCAATGCTACCGTGGACACTGGTGCCCTCCTTCCCTGCCATTTCTACCTGCTGCTCCCAGCACAAAGCCTTGGAGCCTGCACATTCCAGTGATCACCTGCACCCATCCTGGGAAACGCAGCTGCCAAGGAAGGCTCTGCTGTGCTGGCTCATCAAACACGATGACTTTTCAAGTAAAGGCATGAGTGTTTTAGCTGTTTATTAGCGAGAAGGGTGCTCCACCTGCGTTCCACCTCAGTCGGCACGAAAGCTCCCACCAGCGTGACACACCTTCCATGGATCTGTGAAATCTCTTGCTTCACCTGCAGCTCCCTATCCCCAGGCTCCTGGGCTCCTCATGCTTGTTTCAGTGAGCAGGACACAGAAGACATTGCAAAGTCAGTAAGCAGTGGAACCACCAGCGTCTCCAGCCTCCAGCATTAGCACCTGTTGTGGTTTGACACTGGCCAAACACCAGGCACCCACGAAAGTCACTCACTCGCCCTCCCCTGCCACAGCTGGGCAGAGGAGAGAGAAAATTAACAAAGGTTTCATGAGATGAGATAAAGACTGGGAGAAAACACTCCAAGTGCAAAACAGGCTTGGCTTAAAGGTATGAAGTGAATTTATTCCTAACAAAATCAGATGAGGATAATGAGAAGAAAAAGAAGCCCTTAAAGACACTTTTTCTTCCTGCAGCCCCTTTCTCTTTCCCACTGACAGTGCAGGGAGACAGGCCACGGGAGTTTTGGTCAGTTTGTCAGCCAAGATTTTCTTCTGTTGCTTAGGGAGAGAAGTTGTTCCCTGGTGAGACTGTGGGGTCCCTCCCAGGGGAGGCAGTTCTCTGTGAACTTCTCCAGTGTGGGTCCACTTTCATGAACAGCAGTCCTCCCCAAACTGCTGCAGTGTGAATCCCTCCCACAGGCACACAGTCCTCCCAAAACTGCTGCAGCTTGGGTCACTTCCACAGGGTGCAGTTCTCCAAGGACAGGCTGCTCCAGCCTGGGAGCAGGGACCCCTCTCCACGGGATCTTCCACTGGAAGCCTCCTCCAGGCATCCACCCACTCTAGCATGGGCATCTTCTCCATGGGCTATGGGTGGATCTCTGCATCCCCCATGGGTCCCCATAGGCTGCAGGGGCACAGCTGCTTCACCATGATCATCATCATGGCCTGCTGAGGAATTTCAGATCCAGCACCTGAGGCAGCTCCTGCTGTTCCTTCTCCACTGCCCTTGGTGCCTCCATGTTGTTTCTCTCACATGTTCTCACCTCCTCCTCATCTCTGGCTAGAAAAAAAACCTGTGTCCCTTACTTTGCTTTGATTTTCTTCTTAAATATGTTATCACAGAGGCATTACCATCACCTCTAATTGGCCCAGGCTTGGCCAGCAGCATGTCCATCTTCAGAGCCATCAGGGACTGGCTCTGCCAGGCACGGTGGAAGCTTCTAGTGCCTTCTCACAGAAGTTACCTCTGTTACCCCCCTGCTACCAAAAACCAGGCAGAGGAAAACCAACACAGCATCTCAGGAAACAACTGGGATGCTTCAGCCTTTAGCAAACCCAGGCAGATTTTGTCTGGATTGTATTTTAAAGTGACAGTACTGGCTGCAGTATCTGAGAGGCCTCAGGCATGAGGAATGTACAGTGAGACTCTCCTAAATTGTCCTTCACACTCAGAAGAGCAGATGCCTGCAGCAGGAGAAAGCCATCAGGAGAGGCCCAGGGAAGGGGCAGGGGTGTGGTGGCTCTGAGTCTCAGGCAGAGCAGGAGAAGCTGCTGTTCCTCAGTCAGTCCCAGGGAACAGTCCCAGGGCCAAGTGAGAGGCAGTGGCACGTCCTCCTGCCTTTTTCCTCCAGTTCCATCCACCATCCTTTCCTGTCTGCTCCTGGGCTGCTGCCCAGCTCCCAGCCGCTCTCCTGCCCCAAACTGTCATACCCACCCTGGCTGCAGAGGAGTCACTGTGTCCTCTGCTGCTGTGACACTGCAGAGATGCTTAGAAGAGAGGCCATCAGGCTGTGCGTGGGTGGGAAGTAGATTATTTTCTCTTATTCTGAGCCGCACATGGATTCATGCCTGGGCTTTCTCTTAGAGGAAATAATTCCTTGGCTATGCTGCTCTGTGCCTTCAGGGATGAAAACCTGGTGGGAGAGGGGCTGAGGGAAGTTATTTCTCCTCTCTCCTGCTCTCTCCCTCTGCCCCAGCAGGTTTAAGTGCTGGCTTTAGGCAGAGCTGCACCTGCCACTGCTGACACCAGGTGAAGGTGGGAGATGGGGGTCAGGGCTTGGGGTGTGGGGAAGCCGTGTCACTCTCTCTCACTCAGCCACACCTCAGCATCTCGTGATGTTTTGCTTCCCAAGAACCAGATCCCATCAGCTGTAAACAACACGCAAAAAACACTTGTGTAACTGCCCAAAAACAGGGAGTTTCCCCGCCAGACTGGGAGAGTAGAGGAACAAACTGCTGCCAAAAATTTCAGAATTTGGGAACATTTCCTAGACTTCAAGCATTTGAAAAACTACAGTGTAGATGCAGATTCCCTGGTGGGGTCCTTGTAAACAAGAGCAAAGGTAAAGGATGCATGGCCCGGCCTCCACATGCTGTGTTGTGGAGAGATGGGAATCAGGGCATGGGAATCACAGCATTAAGAGCCCTGGCTCGCTAACAGGGCTGGGGAAGAGGAAGCAACTGTGGTCCCTGATTCCAGCCTTATGGAGACCTGACATTCAACAGCAATGAGCAGCTTCAAGGTGAAGAGTAGGAAACAAACCTCTTGTTTCCTGGGCTGTTAACCCTGCCTTGCAACCCAGGAAGAACAGGTTGCAGAGTTTGTAAATTCTAAAGTCTTTTAAGCCCTATTTTTCACCAGATAGGCATTTTCAAGTTCTCACAGGACAAGAGGGAGTGGAAAGGTCAGCACATCACTGCCTGTCCCTGACCTGAGAGTGGCTACACCATGCTGGTGAAACCAACTCCAAGGAGAGCCTTTGTTCATGGCTTTGCCATAGAGCTTCACCCACGACAGAACTTTTTCCAAAACAGAGCTTATTTTTAAACCCCCAAGTTCTCTGTGTCACTTCCATCACTCCCAAATTAAACAGCAGCATTTCCTCCCACCCTCCTGTATAGGTCATGTTGTCTAGATCTCTTTAGCACACATGCCAATCTCATAAGTGCTATCACTTTGCAATGTCCTGGAGGGCAACTGGGCTTCCTAGAGCAGATGAAGACCTCCTTCCCCCAAGACCTGACTCAGGCAGAAGTCAGAGCTGCTTGGTAATTTGAGGTTTTATGACTCAAGTCATTGTGCCATTGGTCCAGACACATCCTAAAACTTTCCCTTTTTCATGCTCTGAGTCTTGAACAACAAAGTCTTTTGGGCTTGCTTTTAGGCCAAAAGGTGGTCTGGGTCTCAATTCTGATGTTGTTAATAAACACCCCTCACTAGCAATGCTAAAAAACCCTCCCCACAATCAGCCTGGAGGGCAGGGAGCAATTTGGCTGTGTTATTTACAGCCCCCTTGCCTGGAAGCTTTTTATTGCACTGTTGTCTTAGCTGGCCTCTTGCTCACAGCTGTGGGAGCACTGACACAGCATGACCCAGGCTGCATGATCCTGACTTTATCCAGAGCAGAATTTGGGTTGAATGATGCAAAGAAGTAGAAAAACCTCTCCACTCTACTCTGCAGGCAGTGATGTTAGGGCTAACCATCCTAGGTTTTCTTCTCTGCCCGAATGATCCATTGGCAGGACTCCGGGGCCTGCCCAGGTCCCACGCACTGATTACTCTCCTGATTTACAGCCTGCATCCTCATGTCCATGATGTTCCCAGAAATCTACTCCACCCTGTGTTTATGCAACCCTGAAGCCCTCCATGGGGGAATACGTGCTCTTTGCAATTTTTTACAAAGCAGCAGAATGCATCTCTCTAGCACAGCACGTTTCTGTTAACAGTGCCACTGAGTCAGGCAAGAATGAACAAGAAGTTCCCCCATTAGCAGGAGAGAAGATGGATCCCAGCTGTGGAAAGGCTGCAGGGACAGGAGGCTATGGGATGCTACATTACTGGGATAGAGCTGTCCCACAAGGAGAGTTGGACATCAGGAAGGGTCAAGGAGCTGTGCTGCACCATTACTGCAGAGGGGGAAGTTGGTGTGAATGTTCAGTGGTGGAAGGGGCTGCTGCTCTTCACCCTGAGTGAGGCCCTTGCAGGGTTGTATCAGCTGTGGGACACGCTGCAGTTTCAAGGTAGGACGTGCCCCTGTGGGAGATAGCCATGGATTGAGGCTCTCTGGTCCTGTTTGCCCTGATTCATCCAATCTTCAGAAGATTAAGGTCTGAATCACAAGGTTTAATTCTCTTTCTTGGAAATTTGTTGTCATACATGAATGTAATGTTTGATAATTACATGTGTCAAGTCACCGTCCAAACTGTTGAAATTAAATTACTTCTTGAGACAATTATGTTCCATAATGAAACACAATTTAAATTAAGATTATGATGATAATAAAAATAAGGATAATATTTTTATGGGATCTCTTTCTCCTTCTGTTCATGTCACAGACAGACACACAGGAGAATTAAGAAGAACAGCAGTTCTTGCTCAGCTTTGCCCAGCATTCTCCTCCTTTGAAACAAGTCTGTGAAAGCACCTCTTACTCAGCTTTACCACAGTCCCATTTGCTTTCATCTCTCTTCAAAGGAGATTTCTCCATGCTTTTGATTATCCCAGTCATACTTTCATATTTCCCTCTATGCTGAGGCAAGCAGATGACCGGCACATGACTGCCAACTCCTTCACCCCTTGCACTTCAAACGTCCTTCAACCTCCTAAAAGCTCATTTTTCTTCTAAATGCCACAAGTCCTCACTGAGGGGTCTAGGATGACTCCACACCAAGTTATTTAGTCCTCTAGAGGGGCTACTCCCAAACTGTAGGAATTCCAGCAATGTTATATAGGAGACAGCCCTGGGACACTTCACAGCTATCAAGCATTAGATCTGGCTCCTCATCCCTGTTCCTTCTAGCCTCTCTGTATCCTCCAGCCAATCCCCCATTTTTCTGTGCTGTTATCGTGGACCTAACATTGTTCTTTGCAGAGCACATTCATTCTCCTCTTTTCAACTCATTCCAGCTCTCTGTTAGCCACAGGGTTCCCGGCTCTCAACCACACATTTTAACAATAACTGGAAACTGGAGTCCTGCTGAGAACCTTTTATTTTGGCAGAGTACATTTTTCTTCCTGTTAGATAAAATATCTCCTGGAAAAAGAACAGTTTTAGATCCCTTCCGGACCCTCCATCCTTTATTTAACTTTGAGGAATCTAAGTGGAGATGGTACTTTACAGGCCATTCAGAGTAAGATTTGACATAAATTAACAGGTCCTCAGGCTTCCCTGAAATGACATTCTGATGTTCAAACCACAGAGAAAGACAGGCCTGGTGGAATTTCCAGGAAGCCTCACTGGTCTCCACAGAACCCACCAAATCCCTTCATGCTCAGGAGACCTCACTGCTGGTGCCTGCAGTTCTCTGCTTACTGATCCCCTCTGAGGCTCTCCAGCCTGTGCTGCCGTTTGACCATGTCTGGCACAATGCCTGCTGCTCTTCCTTGGCCCTGAAACCAGCTGGAAGTACCAGCCTTGCTCCATAACCTCCCCAGCACTTCAAGGGGTCCAGACCCAGCCTCTCTGAACAAATGGGGAAGCTATTACAGCAACAAATAGTCACTTTCTCCTGATGAACCCACTTGGTCCTCAGTGTCAACTGCTAGAGCTGATTAACACTTGGCAGAGGTCTTTACTTGGGCATGCACAGAGCAGGAAAAGCAGAGGCGCCAGCCAGAGTAGCTGCCTTGCAAGACTAATTTTAGTGACCTGTGTTTAAGGCCTTCCACAGGAGATGGGTGTAAGAGCAGGGTGTTAGCTTTGCTAAACCCCAAGCCAAACATAGCTTCTGATTCTGGTCCAACCCAAAACCTTTTAAATCCTCTTTCACCTAAGGGTCCTAGGTTGGACGGGGCTGTCTGCTTAATAGCACCACCACCTTCGTGCTTTGGATGAGATACAAGCCACTCACCACATCAGAGCCCATGACTGGAGTGAGGGCACAACATGACGCATGCCCTACTCTTCCTGCAGAATCCTCCCACACCATGTGAGTATTTTCTTATTTCATCCAGCTGAAGTTTCATCTCTTTCACACCGTTTTTATCCCTAAATTATTATTTACAACAGAATTGTATTTAAGATAGAATATGGGCTAAAGTTTCCCTATTGTTTCTTGTTCTTTCAGTGAGAACTATTGCTACACAGGCAGACAGGCTCACACGAGACCTACTCTGCTCCAAGCCAGCCTGGAGAACAAAACCAGAAATTCCTGGAGCCAGGCCAAACAGGAACACTTTCCAATTTCAAATTCTC
Organism: Acrocephalus scirpaceus scirpaceus; assembly: GCA_910950805.1. Taxonomy (NCBI): domain Eukaryota; kingdom Metazoa; phylum Chordata; class Aves; order Passeriformes; family Sylviidae; genus Acrocephalus; species Acrocephalus scirpaceus. The sequence continues at coordinate 5,484,378 of OU383790.1, read as the reverse complement.
AGTTTTAAAAACAAGGGTAAAAACCAAAGGCAGGATCAAGGCAGGTGAAATTTAACTCTCAGTGCCCCTATCTTACCAGTAAGCACAAGGTTTAATTCTCTTTCTTGTGGATGTGTTGTCATAAATGATGTGAACGTTCGATATTTACATGCTAAGTTCACCATCCATAACATTCAAACTAAACTACATCCTTGGACAACAAATTCCAAAATGATACAAACTCTGAGTTGAGATGATGATGATGGTAATAATGATGATTATGGTGATCATCATCATCTTTTTATGGGATCTCCTCCCCCTCTTGTTCATGTCATGGAGAGACAAGCAGAGGATTAGGAACAGATGATGTGACTAAGTCAGTGTTGCTGGAGCTGAGAGCACCTTGACTTGACCCCAAACGCAGTTCCCAGATCTAATCTCTAACCACAGAGGATGTCTTCGCCAGGAATGTTTAGTTTACAAGTCAAAACAGAGCCTATCTGCCAGCATCGATAGCCCATCCACTGGGTCTATCTACCATTCATGCATTATTCATCTCGATCTAGCGTGACACAGGCCTTGAAATCAGAGCCCGGAGGCCATGAGGTCGGAGCAGAGCCAGTTCAGCACAAGGGTGAAAAGGCAAGACTGCTAAATGGTAAAGCACCTTCCACACCCTGCTTTGCTTTCCTAAGTTCCTGCCCTGCGGGTGCCTCTCTCAGCTGCTAGCCCAGGCGGATTTGCATGGTCCAGTGGAGGCTGCTGCTCACCTGCACCTGGCTTTGGGTGGTGCCATTATCGTGGAATCACAGAACCATTCAGGTTGGAAAAAATCTCTAGGATCATCAAATCCAACCCTTAACCGCCTGTGTTCACCACTAAACCACTTCCCCAAGTGCCACATTCACATCACTTTCGAACAATTCCCGGGAGGGTGAACCAGACCCTGAGTCCTCTTGCCCTGCAACAGCAGACACCCGAAGCAGCCCATTAAACACTCACCTGAGCCCAGGTGTCTCGCAGCACTGGTAGTTAACAGGAGTTAAGCTGTAGTTAAACTCTTAACAGCAATTTTCTTCGAACTGTTCCTTAATTTCTATATTCCTGGCACCAAACTATGAGACTGGTGCGTGTCCAGGATGTAAAAGTCCGTTTGAGAAATGGACACCTGTTAAGATTACTCAAGTACAGATTTAAAAGCTCTTCTGTTCAAAGCCTGTGGCAGTCCTGGCAACTCCTGTTCATATGAACATAAACCTCTGATTCTATCCAAAGGCAAAAGTGCTGCCTCCCTCCATCCCTTCTGCCTCTGGAACACACAGTGGCCTGCGAGGGAACAGAGCTATTTTGGCTGCCAGGCACTAAAATAATTCCTTGTGCTTGTTCTGAGAAAGACCATCCATCCATCTCCATCCATGATTGCCTGATGGAGTTGATATGTGTGAACGATCAAGCAGGTTCCAGCACCAGGACTCACTCCATGAAGAGCAGAGAAGTGTCCTGCCAGCATTGTCACCTTGTGCTTATCTATAAAACATTCCATTTCTAGCAAGTTCCCACGGTAGGCGAGAAATGTGAGACTGCAACTTCCCTCACGCACAGCTTAAACACTTCCCCCCCACCCTGCCTCTCACTCCAATCCCTCCCAGGTAACATGACGTTTGTAGCTCCACCTGCTGCAAACCACTCGGGATCAGATTCAAAATCCCAGTTTTCTCCCTCTGCAGAGCTGCCAGCGCTCACCACAGCCAAGGGGCACCGGCAGCACTGACAACCCCTGCTCAGTCCCAGCTGCTCCGGGGAGGAGCTGTGCTGGTGCAGACCAGGGACAGCTCTGGCCTGATGCATCTCAGCATCCAAGCTCTGGGAGCTCCTCAGGGCTGGTTGTTCACCCTGCTGGGACACTCTGCTCCCTGACCACAGCCTAGGCTGAGGGAAAAGAGCTTTGCGATTGGGCATCCAGACAGGAAACACTTTTTTCTTGTTGTAGAGAAGAACCTTTCAATGGAATTTTTCAGAGACAGCAACCAGCACAAAATCCAACCCTCCTGGTACCTCAGGATTTCACAAGGGTTCAGATCAAAGGAATTATTTCACAAGGGTAGATTTACTGGACAAGTATATAATGTTCTATTTCACTCAGATCCCAAGCTCATACATATCTTTCCCTGTTGGACTGTCCCTCTTCACACAAAGCAGCACCACACACTAACCCAAGGGACTTTGTACTCCAGATAAGGATTCTGAAGCCTGTCCAAGTTGAATCACGGCTCAAGCTCTTGAGTAAATATTTTAGTGACAAAACAGAATTGTTAAAGCCTTTGCTATGAACTACCGTGTTAAAAAAAACTTTCATCATCTGCAAACCTCAATTTTCCTACCTGCAAGAGAAGGATGACAGGCTGTTGACTCCCTGGGTGTTTCTAGGATTACACAATGTCTGCTCAACATTAATGTAGATTTGGGGTTTTTGTGTTATTTCTCCTGTCACATTACAGAAAGGTCAAGGAACACATTCCATGAGTCAGAGCGTTTCCACAGCATTAGTGTAGTCCTCAGAGCTTAGCCAGGCTCTGTATTTGGATAAAGCCCACCACAATCCCACTCCTTTAAAGATCCCAATGTACGTCAGAGGGGCAGCCCTTTCCTGTCACTGCCTCATCTCTGTGTTTAGGGTAAGCAGCACTTGGAAGAAGATGATTTCCCTGAAATTAAAGCAGGGAAAGAAAACAAAGCAAAACCACACATACGGGGCAGCAGGGGGGTGGGGTAGAAAAAGGGTAAAAATAAAGGAAAGTCCTCTCAGAAAAACTCAGGCCACTAGAGAGTATCTAACCAGAGTCAGAAGGCAGGGAGAGATTATGTAGAAATGAATGCAGGGAAAAATGAATCTCCCAGCTCTTCTCCAGTAAGAAACCTTCAGCATGAACCTCTTGCCAGTCAAACACCTCATGTAGAATAGCACATTTCCAAACCTCTTTCACAAAACACTTGGAAATATTGAGGACCTTATACATCCTCTGACAAAAATACAGATTTTTTGCTGGAAAAAGCATTGATTCATTGATCAATTCTTACCTGGAGAACTCTTGCACTTCGTGAACTGAAGATGGGGTTGCAGCCCTGATTCCTAGCACCCTGTCCCCTGGCTGGAGACATTTTTCTTGGCTCACCAGCCAGCTGGGAGGTCTGCTGCCTTGTGATGCTGCTTTGAGAGCCCTGCTAACCAGCCAGATCCCAGGTTCTCTGAGCTCTCTGCCACAGAGCGAGCCTGCCCAGAGTCCTGGAAGTGCTGACTTTTAAACCAATCAAACTGCAGGTGGCAGGAAATTCCAGCACACCGGAAGCAGGGTCAGGCCAGGCAAAAATCTCATCTGAGACTTTTCTCTCTCCTCACCCTTGGCCTTGAGTACTCCATCTCTGCACCCCTTATCTCTTGCTTTGCAACACAGATGCCCCACCTCCATTGCCTCCTCTACCACAACAGCTTTAGCACCCCAAATTACCCACTGCAAACACCCTATATCCTCCAGCTCATACCACTGATCCCCAAAGTCCTATCGTTCTTCCTGTACTCTCTGCAACGTCCTTTCCTTTTCCACACCCTCTCCTTTTAAACCACACCACTTTCCCTGCCGATCAACATCCCAAATCACAGACACCCCAAGCCTATCACACACTGAACACATATCCAAAGTTCTTATCTGCTGCAGATTTTCAGTACTTTCAGCTTGTGGCAGCTGGTTCAAGATGACCCACTGCTGGCCACCACCCCACCCCTGTGCTGGTCAGGAGGGCAACATCAAGGCATGAGAGGATGCCAGTTCTGTGCCTAGGGCACAGGAGGGTGTTGAGGTGAAAGAGCAACATGTTCAACACCACAGGCACAAACCATTTCACTGTGGACTGTGTGTTGCAGGGTCTGTGCTCCACTTGGAGCTTCCAGACTGCTGTTCAAGGAAATTGCCGTCAATGTCAGCCTCACCACCACTATTAGACATCTCATCCATGTCCAGGCCCAGCTTGAACCCATTTAACTTGTAACGGATAATGAGATAACAGCATGACATGCAGCAGCTGAAGATTATTTAAACACCCATCTGGTACCTGTTATGCAGCATACGTCCTATTGTTGTATAGGAAATATATGTCACCTCCCTCCCACATGGAAAGGAGATCTATAGATGTATCTCTTGCTACCCCTTCTTTTTTGCACAGATGAGGTAATTCTCCTTCTCTGTGCTGTTTCTAGCATATCATTTCGCATTTCCCATCTGTGTTTTGGGAGATGCAGTCCCTTCCAAGATGTTGGGACCTGGTGAAAACACACAAGACCACAATGAAAAATTTGCTCAGACATCTCATCCCCTTCTGATATCAGTCAGAAAAGATTCTGCCATGAAACTGATTCACCCTTTGCAAGACACGACGTGACACTACCCTTCACCCCAGAGAGATTCAGGGGTGACAGTCCATGTCTGTGTTTGTTGGACCACACTGATTCTACAGGGGAATGGTGAAATACCTGCAGAAGCCTGAGAGGTGAGCAAGGCAACCTGCTCACGCTGTAATTCAGATGGACAGATGAGAATCTGCAGATCCCAGCTGAGCAGCCTGATTTCTGTATCCAAACTCTCCACCTTCCTGTGTAGGATGACTTTGGCTGTTTTGCTGAAATGGCCCTCATAGTTCTGGCTCTCTGTGGTCCCTCAGCAGCCGCGGGCTGGGTTGTTGTGTATCCCAAGAAATCACGTTTCACAACACAGCTGTGCAGATGGGAGTCCAGGTTCCTCTGTTTTTCTCAAACATGACTCTGTTCTCTGCAGACTGCTCTCCCATGTAAATCCTGGACCAAACCCTGTGTCTGACGCCCCATCTAGTGTTCAGCACCGACAGATGCAGAGGGGGTCGGTGCAGGGGAAATGTGACTGGAGAATTCCCAGCAATTTCAGCGGTATTAAACCACCTTTATAAAACTTATTTGTCTCCATGAGAGCTCGGAGAGAGCCCAGGAGACATCGAATCCTGCATATCCCACTGCCAGTTCCTTCCTCTGGTCTCTCTGCAGTCTCTGGGTGTCCAAGTGGAGATAGCAGCTGGTGAAAGCCCTGGAAAACGCAACTCCTTCGGGTGCTTGGCAGCCCACCCCGGGGCTTGGAGGACACCTGGGCAAACCCAGGAATGAAACCTACTTCAGCCTTGGAGTGAGGAACCATCGAGCCCACCTCAAGGCTCGATGACAGTGACAGCCTGGATTCTCGAACGGGGAACAGCGGCACTTCCCGGCTGCTCGGCAGTGGGCAGCACTGGACGCCCTTGCCAAGAGTCATCAGACCTTGAGCAGTAACGCTGCTCAGTGCTTTTCCAATGAGATTTTAAAAATAAAATGGGAATTACTAAAAAGTGTCTGCTGAGAAAACAAACCCTTTCCCGCTGTCTGTCCTTCTTTGCAAACATGCATTTTTTAGTGATGAGGAGATAGTGAAGTTGTCAGGACAGAAAAGGCTGCTCTGAGGACTTGGTTTTGATACAGCAGCTTTCTGACACGCCCAGTGCTGCGAATTGCAGGCACGCTACGGAAATCCTCGGGCTGTGTAATGTTTCGTGCACAACCACTCGCAATTAAGCCCGAAACAAGCATCTCTGTGTTCTCCGTTAATCACCAGCCCAATTAGCACCTGGGTTAAGATGCTGAGAGGTTCCAGTCCTCCTCCCATCAGAGCTGCGATTGTTCTAGTGAAACTCTCGCTCTGCCTGTGCAGTGCTCTGTTCACAACACCTTCATTTCTCCTGGAGCAGCGTGATAAGTCTGTTAACTCATTAACACCTCCAGCTTACAGGAGACTTGGCTTCCAGCCCCTTCAGCAGCCCCAGGCTCCACGCTCCAGGAAGCTTTTCTGCAGTTTCTGTTTTGGTTTCTTTTCCTGCTGAGCCAGGCTGGCAGTCAGCTCCCACCATGAAGCTCCTGAAGGCTGCTGTAATCTTTGTTCTTGCGCCCACTCTGACGCCGGCTTTTGACCCTCTCGGCGTTTCAATCGTTGCGGGAGGCGCTGTCATGGCTTGGCATCTCTTCTCCTCCGACTCCTGGCTCAAGTGCCGCTTCCAGGAGTGCTGCAAAAAGAATACAACTGTGAACTTCAGCGGTAAGGCAGTGGCAAGGGCACTTGGGGCCAAGCTGGTGTTCTTTCCCAGGGTGGTGAGAGCTTCCTTTGGTGGGGCTGTGGGAGGTATGGGTTGTCACCCGCAGAGGCTCTATGAGGCAGAGGCTGCACTAACCTAATATTCCATATCCCACAAGAGGTTGTGTACCCTGCTTCTCCAAGCAGTACCGGAGCGTTTTCCTTGCTGATTTCTTGGTTTATATTGGCAGAAATGGGCTGTGCTGGTTTATGGCACCATCAGGGTGGCAAATGCCATTGACAGACCTCATCAATGTGTATAAATATCTAAAGCAGAGGTGCCAAGAAGGTGGATCAGGCTCTTCCCGGTGGTGCCAACGGGAATCAATGAGCAGAGAACACAGCTTGGGAAAATTGCTGAAACTTTACGTTTTGATAAACTAACTCTGATATGCCTCAATGAACAAAGTCTGAGACAGAAATATGTATTGTTGAGGTTGAACATAGAATAGAATAATAATTTCTAGAATATAGAAATTATGGACTACAAGAGCATTTTGTAGAAATCATTTTGTAGGAGACTAGCAAGGACGCAGTTTCTTCATGGATAATATGGATAAGCATAAAAAGTGAGAAATCGATAACCAGTAGAGGGTAGAACAGTAACTAATAAAAGAAAATTATGTAATTTAGAACCAATGAGCAATAATTTCTTTGCTGCTTAAAAAAGTATAAATGATCGAAAAAACTTTGTGTCTGTATGGAGGCTGCAATTTGGTCGGCCTGGCCAGAATAAAGTAACGCCTTCCTCGCTAGCGCTAAAAAGCTGGTATTGGGGGGTTTAATTACCCCGGCGGATTTGGGAAGCAGGTGACGCTGCGGTCCCTTCCATGCTCCCCATCCCGGGATTCGGGATCTCCGCCCTGCCCATCCCTTTGCCCGGCACAAAGATGGCGGCGGCGGCGGCCCCTCATGGGGGGGGGCGCGCGGGCGCGCAGGCGCGGTGGGCGCGGCGCGCGCGCTCGGGGCCGCCATGGCGCGGTCGCTGCCGCTGCTGTGGGCGCTGCTGCCGGGGCTGGCGGCGCTGGAGCCGCTCAGCGTGGGCTTGGCCATCGGCGTGGCCTCGGCGCTCACCGGCTACCTGTCCCACCCCAGGTTCTACTGCAGCTACGTGGAGTGCTGCCCCCGCGCCGGGCAGCGCCTCAACGCCACCGGTACGGCGGGGGCGGGGGGCGGCCGGGCTGCCCCCGAGCTCGGGCCGGTCACTGGGCGGCGCGGCCCGGGGCGTGCGCGGTGACCGGCGGTGCTGAGCTGTCCCTCTCCCCGCAGCGCTGAAGGCGCAGCTGGACAACAGGCTCTTCGGGCAGCACCTGGCCAAGGACGTGGTGCTGAAGGCGGTGCTGGGCTTCAGCAACAACCCCAGCCCCAAGAAGCCGCTGATGCTGTCGCTGCACGGCTGGGCCGGCACCGGCAAGAATTTCCTCAGCCAGATCCTGGCGGAGCAGGTCCACCCCGCCGGCCTGCGCAGCAAATTCGTCCATCTCTTCCTGGCCACCCTGCACTTCCCCCACCACGACCAGGTCAAGCTCTACAAGGTGAGGAGGGGCAGGAGGTTACCCCCAGTCGGTCCCTGAACCCCTGCTCGGGGTGTCCTGCACATCTCCCGCACGTTCCCTCTGGGATGAGCTCAGTTGATCGGAGCTTGATGCTGATAATGCCAAGGTTGTGAGTTCGATCCCTGTACGGGTCATTCACTTAAAAAATGATCCTTGTGCGTCCCTTCCAACTCGGAATATTCTGATTCCTGACCGCTGGAGGTGTGCAGCTGGGTATTCCAAAGTTGATGCTTAGGAGAGACGGAAGGAGAAGTTCCTTCCATGCATAAAGTAAAAGGCACCAAAAAGCTGAAAAATCAAAACCGAGATAAGTTTCCATTTCCTAGCGCTACCCTCTCACTGATGCCATCTGCTGATTCCCGTTCTCCCTGCAAGGAGTTTGTTCCAGCTACATTATCCTGGCTGTTCGGGATGGAGGGAATCTTCTCCACAGTCCCCGCGGGGCCATGTTTTGCATTTATGGCTGAAACAGTTTTGATGATGTTGAGAGCACAGTTTGGCTGTTACAATAGTGCTTGCACAGCTTCAAAGCTTGCTAGTTTTTCCCACTCATATTGAGCAGGCTGGGGTGGGCAAGAGATGAGGAGGGGGCAGAGCCTGGACAGCTGACCCTCGTTGGCCAAAAGGATATGATTGCATACCAGATGCTGGCATGCTCAGCCATAGAAATGGGGTTTGAAGAAGGAAAAAATGGGGGGCATTGGTTTCCAAGGTGATTGTTGCTCTAGCTCTGGCTGGACACTGGTCTACATGTGTTGGGTGATTCTATTTTTTTGGTTTTTATCCCTTTTCATTTCATCCCAGCCAGTGAGTGTGGGATACTGAGATTTGACAGTGTGTCCCCAGAATCTGTCACATAGAAGAATTTTGCAGTACATCCAGAAAAGATCTTCTTTGTCAGTGGCTTTCAACCTCTTGTTTCAGGAACAGCTGCAGAACTGGATTCGAGGCAATGTCAGTGCCTGTCCCTCTTCTGTCTTCATTTTTGATGAGATGGACAAAATGCATCCAGGTGTCATTGATGCCATCAAACCCTTCTTAGACTATTACGAGGAGGTTGATGGGGTGTCCTACAGAAAAGCCATCTTCATCTTCCTCAGGTCTGTGGCACCAATTTCTGTCACTTTGAGATACTGAATGTTTATTTATGATGATAACAATGGTTCTTTGGGACCTCATTCAAAGAACAGCAAAATTAAAAAACTCTGGAGGGAAGATTCTCTGTGCAAAGACAGTGGGGAGCACTGAGCTCAGGCCTGTGGCTGTAGTGGAGCAGGCCTGATGCTGTGCATGGCCACTTGCAGCATGCTGAGCTCATGAAACTGGCCCAGAGCACAGGACATAAGAGAGTTCACATTTTGGGATGGGTGCACCAAGTACTGGACCTTGCTGGCATGGAGTTAAATATCTCCAGAGCAGCTGGTTTGGTGCTGTTCTGGATTTTTGGCTGTTAGAGTGTTGATAACACATCAATGTTTTGCCTGTTTCTGGATGATGTTTGCAAAGTTTCAAGGTAGACTGGGGTGGGCAGGATGGGAGGAACACTGAACTGCTAAGGAAGATATTTAATACTGTGGCATGTCATGCTTGGCAATAAAAACGGGTGGAGAAGAAAGTGGCGTTTCAGCTTTAAGGTGTTGGTCCTTCAGCATTTGCCTGGGCATTGGTCTGACTGTGGGGGTGGTGAGTGATTTCCTTAGTCCTCCTTGTTTTTTTTTTTCTCCTCTTTTTTCTCTTCCTATTAAACTATCTTTATCTTGGCCCACAAGTCTTCAGACTTTTGTTCTTCCTGTTTTCTCCTTCCATCCCACTGAGGCAGGAGGGAGTAAGCAAGTGGCTGTGTAGGTGCTTGGCTGCTGGCTGGGGGCAACCCACCACACACTGATGGCTACTTAAAGAACTGGAGACTTTGCCTAATTTTTGGCTTACAGGACTCTTTTTGATTATTTGTATGATATCAAGGAGATTAGCAATATAGGTAACTGGCTGCAAAAGAAATTTTGGTTCAGTTGTGTCTGTGTTTCACTAACTGTACATTTTTCTTTTATGATCAGCAATGCAGGTGGTGATTTAATTAACAAAGCAGCTCTTGACTTCTGGTCAAGTGGAAAGCGCAGGGAAGACATTCAGCTGAAAGACCTGGAGCCCTTGCTCTCTGTAGGAGTCTTCAACAACAAGAATAGTAAGTACTTTGCCCCTAAAATGGGAAATTCATTCCTCAGTGGCTGAGACAAACTGTGAATTCAGCCTGGCGTGTGGATCCTGTCATACGCAGGATCAAGTTTACAGAAACTCCTTTTTATGGTTCTTTTTTTTCCTCCCCAATGTATCCAGGTGGGCTGTGGCACAGCAGTATCATTGACAGGAACCTTATTGACTACTTTGTCCCTTTCCTGCCCCTGGAGCAAAGGCACGTGAAGATGTGTGTCAGGGCTGAAATGACAGCCCGGGGCTATGCTGTGGATGAGGAAATTGTTCAGGCAGTGGCTGATGAGATGACCTACTTCCCCAAGGATCAGAAGATCTACTCTGATAAAGGCTGCAAGACTGTACAGGCCAAGTTGGATATTCACGAAGACCTTGTGATGAGAGATACGAAAGCCAGGGGTTGATTTCTACTTTGAGTCTCCAAAGCACTTTCAGAGGTTTTGGAAATCTGTGTATTTGCACTTACACTTTTTTACTGTTGCAGGGAGTATGGTGAAAATACCACAGTGAGCTGTATGGGCTTTGTAGCTTGTGTATTTGGTTTGGTTTTTTTTTTTTTTTTTTAACTTAACATAGGATTGGAACTTAGAGATCATCTAGTGCCACCCTCTGCCATGGGCAGGGACACTTTCCACTGAATCAGGTCACTCACAGTCCTATCCAGCCTGGCTTTTAAACACTGTTCATCTCTGAACTGGCTGCTATCCCAGTGTTGCCCCCTTTAGTTTTCTTTTAACCTATAGAGAATTTCTAGTGAGACATACAGCACTGGATACAGCCTCTCCTGCTTTATTCTTCCAGAGTTATGGGATTATTAAGTATTTAATTCCTCTTTCCACATAAACTAGGTTGGAACAAAGGAAAACAGAGGAATTTTTCCAGATAGTCATACTCCCTTCCATGTACATGGTCCTGTTCATACTCATAGTGAAATGGAGGGATGTGTGCTGTATTCTGAACTATGACCATATCTGCAAGGGTGAACTCCTTGGTGCACTGCAGTAAGAGGATGATGTGGTAGAAATCTTCCTGTGCTTCAGCAGGGCATCATCCTACATCTCCTAGTACAGTAATATGGGAAGTCATTATGAGCTCCTAGAAATCTGTTTGTTACTAAATAATAGAGAGAGAGCAGGGGAAGAGGAAGTAAGAGCTTGCCCCGTATTTCTTTGGGGAAAAAGAAATTGTTAAATGTATTCTTTAAAGGGACTAAGTAAAATTGTGACTCCAAGTCTTCCTGAACTGAGGGACTCATTTGAGAGATCTATTACAACATACCAGGCCAGTCTCCTGTACTTAGGCAGAAAAATCTCTGATGAGAATTTGACTGTTGCAGTTTCTCAGGTTAATCTGTATGTGGGCTCCTGGGCATGAAGTCTGTAAGGTCTTTAATAGTCCCTCCCTGCTGCTCCTAATAATGGTCAAGGTGTGGATAATGCTACTCTTACCTTCCTTGGAAGACACTTGAATGGAAGAAATTATTTTTAATAGTGTATTTTTATGCTGAAGTGTAAGCAACAGTAACAATCCTATACCTCACTAGTTAGGTATGTTTTCTAGTAGCTTTTAACGTTAAAGAATGCCTGTGTGAAAGGGTGAGTGATGAGTTAAGAAGCTGGGAAAGATCAATTTAACCTTCACCCAGTGGGGAGGCTGAGTTTTAGATGCTGTTGCAAGCTTTAACTCTTAGTCTCCCATCACTTGTGTATTGAATGTTGTAATGCAAGACAGAAGTGCCTTTCACTTTGTTGAACGTACTGTGGTTTTAAATTGGTACAAGAGATGGGGCTGGTTTTGTGCTGCATCATCTATTGCCTCATTTGTTCTTAAACTTCCTCGAAGAGGTGATGCTAAATTATAGGTCTCATTACAATTATGTTAATTCAAATTACAACAGAGAGTTTAGCGCTCATCTAAGCTCTAAATTAAAAGTGTTGATTGCCTTTTACAGCCCCACTGGTGTTTGTTAAACTTTGGCAAACTGTTCACAGTGATGCAATCTCCAGAGCCAAACACTAGCAAGCCATTAACCTTGGGACATTGGACTGTCACTTTTCAGTGCGATGTTTTACCTACTAACTGATTTATTCATAGTTGTATATGCTGCATCCAGTTCAATTACTCCAAAAAGAAAATATTTGTGCTATTTCAAAACACTAAATACTACCGTACTGCAGTTGCAATAAAACCTAAGTTACTTCTTCTCTCTTGGTTAATCATTTTCAGATATAGGAAAGCACTAATTTATGCAGTTTGCAACCAGCTGCACTGCACGTTTCTGTTACACTTCCTTTAAAGTGTGGGGCAGCTGTTGGCAGCAGCTCACACCTCACTGAAGGGTCAGTTGTGAACCACCTGTTGTGCTCTAAGGATGCAGCAGGAAATGTCAGGGAGCTGCCTGGGAATCACAGGCTCTGCTGCTCGCTTGGACTTCATCACTCATGGGACAGCTCAGCTGCTTGTCCCTCCCTGGGCACACCAGGCTCTGGGGACAAGCTGCCTCTGGCTGGCGGGACAGCAGCACTTTCTACTTCCGTGGATTTAAACCATGGCCTATGATTTTATGAGCACAGTGGGAAATCACAGAACACTCCCTGCAGAAAGTTGAACTAAAGCAGCAGCTGCTTGTCCTGGACTCTGGTAAGAACAGAATTCACTGTTAGGACTGCTCAGCTCCTCTCAGCTGGCCAATGGACTGTTTCTCTGGGTAGCAGACCTTTCCCCATGACATTTTTCTTTTAAGTTGTCTGATCCAGTCTTAAATAGAATAATGGCCAAAGTTACCCAGTCACAGCAAGGCAGAGTGAGGACCTTAGCTCTGAAACCATACAGTGGGATCAGAAGGATCAAACCTGGGAGTGATTTCAGGCACAGCTCTGTCTTATACCCAAATGGAGCTGCTCCTGGCCAGAAGAGAGGTTAAACAGAGACAGTCTCCACCCTTTCCACATCATTCCTCATCTACAGAGGAAGCTTCCATCTACCCTGGGCCATTGAGGGCTGTGATACAATAAAACACTGGCTACCAATGTACACCAAATAGTGGTATTGATGCTGCACTGGCACACAAAGCAGAACTAAGATAGTTCTGGAAGAGCCACAAGACAGCTTGGTTGTACTGATTCTCTTGGTATCAGACTGTAGTACAAGTTTATCATCATTATATCTGCTTTTTCCCAATAGCCAGTTATTTGCTATAATCAGGAAGTCAAAGAAACATAAATACCTAAGTTCAAAGCACTCATTTGCTGACAAATAGTAGGACTGATAATTTTCCTATCACACACCTTCAGAGCAAGTGAACAGTTGGAGCCTCACTGGCCATTTTTTTTTCCCCTTGCAGAGAAAACTCCAAGATGCTGCCACTGAAAACGTGGGTGGCTTCAAACAGAGCCTGCAGTGTTCAGGCACCACAGTGGGAGGAGAAGATAAGCAGCAGAGTTTTAACTGGTCTCCACAAGAGAAGTTCATCCTTATTGAGCACACATGCATCTAGGAAGTCTGCCTCTTTAAAAACCACACGACTGTAATTAGTATAAACAGTCCAGAAGTGCAGTTTCCACTCCACGCTTGATTTGTCTCACCAGACAGCAAAGTGTCACATCTCCTATCTCTGCCCTTTGAACTGCAGCAGGGAGATACCTGTACTCCAGCACAGCTTGAACAGCCAGGAATGCAGTGTGCTCTTCCTCAACATGGAGTAAATTTGTGCAAAATGAGTATCAAAGCACTGAATGCAAAGAACACCAGAAGGTAGCTAAGAAATACATTTCTGATGAGAAAAGTTTATTTCGAACAGCAACTGGAATGAAAAAAGCCTCTGCAGTGCTCACATTGAGAAACAAGTCTGACACCCTTCACAATAACTTCAGTGGACACATTTTATGGGTTACTTTTTTTCAAATGCCTTTAGATCTGCCTCCATTCCTGCCTCAGAGGCACACAGTATGATGAGAAGATAAAAAAGGGAAACCCCTGCAAACTGACCCCTGAATTCAACACCTAAGTGAAGAGAAACCTCTTTTCAGTTTCCATGGTGTAAAATTCAGTGTGTACACGTTTCCCATGACGTTGCAGCCTTTCTATGAAGCTGAGTCACCACTCCCAGAGCATGGTTCTCCCTCCTGAGATCACTCCTGGGAGAGCCTGCTGTGGGCAACTTTACACATAAAAACTAACCTAAAATAGGAACTGAGTACACCAGCGTGGCATTGAAGGATTTTAACTCACTTCCTTGTAATACTAAGTCTGCTCTCTGAACACTATTCACAACAAAGAGTTTTATATTCTTGGTTTGACATATAGGAGACTAAATTATACCTTGGGTTTAAAAATGACAATGGCACTGTATGATGTTGGATAGAAGAGCCCAGATTTTTTAATTCTAGAATCCCCCCCTTATCTTTAATGGGCCCAAGCTGTTGAAGGCAAGAAGACACATGTTCTAATTTTAATGCATATTCCCACACAGGACCAATGAAGGCTTTCAGAGACACAGGAACTTTGATTAAAGCTCTCAATATTCTCTAGAGATCATCCACATCAGAGCAAAATCAAATTAAATTTAGGTCATAATCTCAGTCCTTCTGTACCTGTCAAGAGTCTGCCAAAGGGTTCCGATGATCGACACATGATTCAAGGAGTCTTGAGCCCTCCCAGATCCAGGAATTCCCAAAGCAGTTCCCTCTTACCTTCACAGCACAAGGCTGAAGCACTCGGGAGCGCTGACTGGTGACAAAAGTGCAGAGGCACTGCTGCTTATTTACACACCAGTTAGAAAGTAGTGTTCCTTTTTTTAAAAAAAGTACTTAAAAATGAAATGTCTTAGGTCCCCCACTTTGTGATTAAGTTAAATTTGCTTCTTTGCAGGTTGCAGCAATAAAGCATCAGAAGTCATAATAATAATCCAGCTTTGCATCCACAGTTTTACATCCTTTATCTGAATAGATTCTCTCCTCTCTTGGAAAGTACGTCATTTCATCAGCTATCCTGCTCACAATGTCTTCATCCACAGCGTAGCCACGTGATTCAATCTCAACCCTGATACACATTTTCACATGTTTGTATTCCAGAGGCAGGAAAGGAATAAAGTAGTCAATGAGGTTTCTGTCAATCAAGGTGCTGTGCCAAAATCCACCTGCGAAGGGAAAGAGGTTTGTTAGTATTTCTCTGGGTAAACACTACCATGGTTTGAATGGGAGCAAGGGGCAGATCACAGCTAAGAATTCACATGGGATTTTAGGGCACTATAATGCACAAGGCAATACAAGCCCTTTCTCGTGTTACTTTGAGCACAAAATTTTTGACAGACACATAAATGTGGCCCTTTATGCTGCATGAATGAATTTCAACTGTGCTTGAGCCTTGCTCTCCAGGTGCTGGTCTCATGCCTTTCTCTCTCTCACCTAGAGAGGGATAGATTTTCTCTCTCTTATCATGTCTCCCAGACCAGTTTTCTTATTCCTTTTTTTGGAGCTTGTATCTGAACCTCTTAAGAAGTACAGTAAGTTTGTTTCCAATGCTGAATTCAGAGCATAATTATGTTAAAACCCCTTTTCACCAGAGGTCCTGTGTGAGGAAACCTATGAAGCACTTCCCCCAAAATGTGCAGTCTGGTGGCCAAGGTGCACACTGAGCTCCTTAATCTCCACTCATCCTGGGAGCCAACTGCAGGCCCCAAAACTGCATTTTTGCTCCTCACAAGCCAAAAACTGGAGGCCACATCAAGAAGAAACCATAGCTTGTAAAAATGCAGCTAAATGCAGCCCATCCCTTTTGTGTAACTTTTACCACCTCAAAAGCATTCCCAATTTTACTCACTATTTTTGTTGTTGAACACAGACACAGAGAGTGCATTTTGGATATCTGTGAGCTGGATATCTTCCCTTGTCCTTCCATTTCTCCAGAAATCTAGTGCTACCTCTGTTATCTTTTCAGCTCCTGCATTGCTAAATAAAGAGAAAACAGAGATTGTAGCTGGGGGTAGTTTTAAAAGTTGAAGTTATGAAGTAAAAGGATGGAGTGTACAGAACAGCAACCCTGAGAAGCCACAGTTTACCTGAGGAAGATGAAGATGGCTTGTCTGTAGGACACCCCATCCAGCAGCTCATAGTAGTCCAGGAAGGGCTTGATTGAGTCAATGAGTCCTGCGTGCATTTTATCCATTTCATCAAATATAAAAAGTGACCGGGGACAGACGCTCACATTTCCCCGAATCCACGACTGCAACTGGTCCTGAGGGCCATAAAAGTGAAAGGTGCTGAAAGAGTTTGTGTTGAAAAGAAAGAAAAAATAGCACTTTGTGTTTATGGAACCTTGCCCTGAAGGAGTTGTTTCAGTGGTGTCATTTTAATAGCTTTGGCTTCTTGACTAAAACATGGTTACCTCAACAAGATCTCATGCTGGTTCTGAAAAATGTTAAGACACCAAGAGACAGGATGGGAGAAGCAGAAATTCTCCAAATATTCCTATAAAAACCAAAAATGAAAGTGCACAGTAGGACAAAAAATGGGTCCCACCAAGGAACAGCCACACAAAGCCAAGCTCTGACAAGCCAGATGATGACTTTTAGCAGCATTTTGGTCTAAACAACCTTAATATAAGCAACATTAAATTTGCTACCTGGCAGCAGCAGTGAGAAATTGCACCTGCAGTCACTGGCAGAAGCAGAAACAAAATTTAACTCTCTGTGTTTTAATCAATCAGAAGTTAAATGAAGACAATTACAAGTCCTTCTTAAAACACTGTTGTCCAGAAAGGTAATGCTTTATTGCATTGAAAGAGTCTCTCACTTAAGCATTGCATTTTCATCTTGAGTATTACATTCAAGATCAATAATGCAATAACTGGGGGAAAAAGGGTTGATGTGCTGGTAAATGAATGAGAAATAACTGTTCAGACTATTTGCAGTGATTCATCACATTTTATTTATTCTACTCAGTCCCTGAGCTGCAGGTGAACTGAGGATAAGCAGCAATACTTCCTCCTACTGCCTTGGGCAGCGAATTTCCCAGGTGTATTCATTCACCTCAAAACAAATGCAGAAAAGCATCATTTTATTTCAACATGGCTCAGTTAAAAGAAGGGAGGAAATAAGTTGGAAAAGAGGCAATGTCTATTTCTTCCATGTAGAAATCAGGTTTGTAGATCATCATGTTCCCATTTTTAACACACACACACTAAGTATCAACATGCAGTACTACAAGACAGCAGTACTCATTCAAACTGTGCAGTGAACAAAGTTAAAACAAAACCCCCATAAAACACATCTGAGCTACTATTCCATGGTATTTCTCTGCCTACAGAACTGACACAATCCCAAATATATTTACCTGTACCTTTCTGACAGCAAAGTATTTTGTTATTTTGCTTTACAGCTTAGAAATGGTCCCATAGAAACCTAAATAACCTGCTCAGTGTGCAGTAGAATAGATAATGATGCCTCAGAGAGCCAGTGGAAGCTTGCCATGGTGCCTGACAAACCAGGGAATTACCAGGTTGTTTCCCAGAGTCATGAATGATTTGGTTTTTTGCCCACCAACACATCACCTAACCAGGAATCGTGTTTATCCTTCAGACAATCCCATCTCTAAGCAAAGAAATGAAATGGAAATTAAACCATATCACTCTTGTCTAAAGAGAGGCTCAAAACACATGCAAAACCCTTCACATTCACAGGAAAACCAATCCTGATGGATGTTAGGATCTACACAGTTCTGTGCAGAACATTGCAAACCTGGCATAGCATACATGTTACTGCATAAAATAACATCTAGGTCTGATGTACTGATCATGCCACGACATTTATAATTCATTGCAGCACAGCTCATTCTTACCTTGTAGAGATTGATGCTGTGAGCGTGAGGAAAGTGTAAAGTTGCCACGAACTGATGGACATATTTACTCTGCAGACCTTTTTTATAAATGCTTTCGGCGACGATCTTACTGACAAAGTTTTTGCCTGTTCCAGTCCACCCGTGCAAGGAAAGCGCGAGAGGCTTTTTGGCGTTGGTGTTGTTCAAGAAGCCCCTCACGGCTTTTACAACCACCTTGCTCACCAAGTGCTGCCCGAACAGCTTCTTGTCCAAATTCTCCTGCAGAGCTGCATGGAGAGACCAGACTGTCAGCGGCGGGGAGCGGGCCGGGCTCGGGGTTACCGCGCCCGCGGTGGCGGCCGCCAGCCCCGGGCAGGGGCCAAAGGGCCGGGCGGGAGCGGCGGCCCACGGGAAGGCCCCGCGGGCTCTGCCCGGCTCCCGGCGCCGCCGCTGCCCCGGCGCCCTCCCGCCACCTCCCCTCAGCCCATCCCGGTCCCGCACCGGCGGCGGCGCGCTTGTCGTGCTGGTGCAGGCAGCACTCCCTGAAGTAGCAGTAGAGCCGCGGATAGGAGATGAAGCCGGTGAGGGCCGAGGCAGCGGCGCCCGCGATGGCGAGTCCCAAGCTGATGGGCTCCACTGCGCCGGCCGGCGTTAGGAGCGGCAGCAGCATCAACGCCAGGGCCGCCCGCAGCGCGCCCCGCCGCAGCTTCATGGCCCGCCCGGCCCAGCCGCCCGGCCGCCGCTTCCGCCCCTCCGCGCCGCTTCCGCCGCCGCCATTGCGGGCGCGGGGAGAGGCGGGGCCGACGCTGAGGGGCGCCCGCCATATTTGGGCGGGAACGGGCGGGGCCAGCGCTGAGGGGCTGAGGTGCCGCCGCCATGTTTGGTCGGGCACTCACCGCTCTCGGGAGCGGCAGGCAGTTATTAAATAGTACATTCTGTGGCCGCGTCGCCGGGTGTTAGAATAGAGGAATCAAAGAATCATCATGGTTAGAAGAGACCGTTAACATTTTCATGTCCAACCGTCCATCCAGCACTGCCACTGTAAGCCCTAAACCACACACTATCCAGAGCCACATACTGATGGCCTCTTTAACACCTCAAGGAATGGTGCTCTCCCACCTCCCAGGGTAGCCTATTCCAAAGCCTGACCACCCGAACAAAGAAAAATATTGTTTCTAATATCTAATCTAAATCTCCTCGTCTCAGCTTAAGGCCGCCTGTTCAAGAGATCTTCCACTGACCTGCACAGGGCACAAGGTCAGGGGCAAACTCACCCCTGGCCTGGCACAGAAATTCTTCCCCTTTTCTGAGAAAAAGTGAAATCTGAGGTTGTCCCTCCCCACTCTGGAGTTGTCACTTCTGAGAGATGGAACAACCTGATCATCAGCAGCATCAAAATCCACAAACCAGGAAAACCCCATCAGCATGGATTCCAGAAGAAAAAATGCTATGATAGCTTAAAAAACACTTTTACTATTTTCAAATTACAAATCTTTGCTACAAGTACCCACACTGCACTTCTGGGGAAGACATGTGGACAAGACAAGCTCCCAAGGGTTTTACATTTACAAAGCAAAGAGCATTGCTGCTTTTAAAGGATTTCTTTTTTAGTATTAAGATGGTGAAAAGAAAAATCTATAAAAGCCAATTTGTTTTCTCACTAAAAAATGCCAACCATGAAATCCCATTTTCTATTATAAAACTTCATTTATAAGAACATATTTATATACAAAGTTACACCAACCAAAGCATTCACAATCACCTGTAAACTGATTCACTACAAGATCACACAGGAAAAGCTTCGTAGGTAACATCAGCATCTGAAGGTAGTGACTCTTCCCAACATCCATCACAGGTCACTGACACAAAATCCTTTACTGGTGGAAAATAGGTTCAACTCCAAAGGCTTCAGTCCACATTCATCAGTATCTCCTGTTCATCTTCTTGAACTTCTCATAGTGATAATCATCTGTGGCTTTTTCATTGAGGGGACGTTTGCGATTTGGAGGAGACCCTTCAAAAGAAAGAGAACGAAATTTTATATCCCTGTCCTTTCACAGGAGACACTTCCTGAATTCTGCCACCTCCCTTAGACAGCCCCTCTGTGAGGTTATTGCCTTACACCCTTTCCTATTCACCAAACCCTTGTCAGATAGCTTTGGCAACTCTTCAGAGTGACCTTCACCACTCCACCCCTGAGCATCTCTACAGACATCCTCCATTCAGAGTTTCTGGTGTGATCTAGTGGTGCAACAGCTGGCTCTCTTGCTCCACTACTGCTACCTCAGGGCACTCAGAGAAGAGGAGGCAAGCAGAGCCAGATTGTTCCTCTGTACAAGACCCTGAGGAGTTTCATTGCCTCCTTACAACCATTCAGACTTGGAACTTACGCTCAGGTTCTGGCCTCTCCGTGTCCCCCACTCTCAGTGGACGGGGCTTTGGCTCCTCCTTGTTCCTTCGCACTGGGGCATTCAGCTCCTCATGATAAACTGCAAGAAGGAAAACATCAGATAAGGAATATTATCTGGAGCACTCTTATCCAGATGGATAAATTTCTATGGTCTTTGTTATAAGTGATCTTTAGCAGAAACAACAAACTCAGAACCAGCCTTCTTGGAATTGGTTTCTATGGCTAATTAGGCAAAATGAGGCAGAGCAAATTTCAACAGCACTATTTCAAGTGGCCCAAACACTCTTCACTTCCATCAGAACACACCAACCTGATTCCCATCACCCCTGTAAGCATGGAAGGACAGAGCAGAAGGCCGCCTTTCCTTTAGATGCCTGCAGCATCAGAGAATCACACAGAAATTAATTCCTGTCCCCTGTCAAATAAGGTCTGTGTTTCCTTGGCCACCTGTCTGCTCTGGCAGCCTACAAACTGGAGTCTCTCCATCATACACCATCACTTCCAGCACACAAGGCACAACTTAAAGAAAACATCTTGAAATTTATGAGGCAGTGTCAGCTGGGAGTTCAGAAAGCCCAGCCATGAGAAATACATCCCTCTCCTTGCTGATGGGCAGAAGAAAAACACCAGGCCAGATAGGGTCTAGCTGAGCATCCCAGGAAAAGCAATTGGACATGCTGATACATGGATTAATTTCTCTGTCCCAACTGGGTCAGGAGAGACATTCAAGACTTACATCTGTTGTGCTGGACATAATTAACAGCCATGTTGGTGGGAACAAAGGAAGTTTCGCTGTCTTTCTTTTTGTTCTGCTGCTCTGCCAGCAGCTTGGCCTTGGCCTCTTCAGTCGAGATGATGTTTTTTATTTTTGCACTAGAAAAAAAAAATAGTCATGGTCAGAAAGGGTAGCAGGCACAGAAGTGCTAAGTGCATGGATTTGGAGGACAGTAATAGCACTGCTGTGGCATCTCATGCAGTTTTTGAGAGAGGAGGCAGTGCTATAGAAACAGACACTTTGTTTCAAAGGCAAAATGGAAGCTCCTATCTTTGTGCATCACTTCAGTGCAGGACACAAAGGGGTCCTGCAGAAAGCTGCTGAGGTCAGGTCACAGAAAAGCCTTTTCCCACAAGTCACCGGATGGAGCTGCACTGAGCCCTGGGGCTGTGCTGATTACAACCCCAATCCAGAACAAGGCTCAATCCCACCCCATTTCAAGCTGGGGATGTGTAATCCAGGCACAGCCAACAGCAGCTCATCCTGTCAATCCTGGCCAGCACCCACAGATCTGTGAAACACATACTCGATTCCCAGGTCCACTTCAGGAATGCCGCTCAGCATCTGGTTGGACAACATCTCCTCAGTCTTCTTGGCAGAGGAGACACGGATGTTCTCTGGCAGCTCATACAGGGAGTCCTCAGCATTCTTAAGCTTCACCTTCTGCTCCTCGTTCTCCACAATTCCCTTCCTCTTCTTCAGCTCAGTCTCAATGTACTTCATCCTAAACAGTAGGACACAAGGGACAGGGCATTTAGTTCTGTTCCTGAACTCTGTTCCAGCACTGCTAAAGCACAGCTACATCCCTGTCCTGACAGCTGGGAGAGAAGAAAGAATCATCTCTCCAAAAGCACTCAGCTAATATTAGTAGCAAGAATTAATTGTCTAAGAAACAATCAGATCCTCCAAGGTCTTCAACAGCCAGCAAGGCTCCCACTGGGATTTAGTGCCAAGCTGGCTGGTTGGCACCTCCCAGCTTTGTCCATGAAAAAGCCTTCTCAATTCTGGCAGGTGGGAAGTGAAAGGGCAAGGGAAACTTCCAGTAAGAATTGGGAAGATGTCCTAGGACTACTCAGAATCCATAACATAAAAAAATAAATGGTGAGGGGCCACCCAGCCTGATTCAACACCAGAGACACAACACAGCACGACTCACATGTCAGCATCTTCATCCCGCCTGTTGGTTTCTGCTGAGAAGGAAGTTCCCAAGTTCAGATCTTCCTCTTCATTAATCCTAAGTGGAAACCACATGTTTACAGGGTCTGGTGGGGTTTTTTGTTTGTTTGTTGTTTTGTTGTTGTTGTTGTTGGCTGTTTGCGTTTTTTGTGTGTGGTGGGTTTTTCAAAAGTAATTTAACAAGTTAGAGCAAAAGTAACTGGCCAGACTGCATTACATGAAACTCTTCAAAGTGATACAACCTCCAGGTAATTAATTACCAGTTGTCATTAAATACTAGTCCAGGGAGAGATTTTCAGAGCTCACATGCACTTACCTGTCCTTGCCTCTTTCTTTCAGCTTCTTCATGTCCACCATTCCTCCAGATTTTATCTTAAATGGGTCATCCTGTAAAACAAGAAATAACAAAAATCCCTGAAGCTTCCCTCTGGTTTAATGCTGGTCTTCAAAATCTGGATAAAACCACAGGGAACATTTAGGAATTGAGCTGTGACACCAGTCCTGCCCCAGGCTGGACTCACAGTCAGTGTTCTCACACCATCAACTCTGAGCCCCGAGGGAAAGGAATTGTCCAGCACTTACCACAAGTGTGGCTTCTTCTTGCAACTTCTCTCCCACCAGCAGAGCTACAGCACTGGTCAGGCAGATAAAAAAAGAAGGTAAAATTCAGCAGAAGGAAACACAGTACCAACAATACTGCATTGCTGTATCCTTCTCTAAGTCTCCCTGTCTTTTCCATTCTGAGGCTTTAACACAGAAACTCCTGTGTCAGAAACACAGTTTTGGCAGTGTCTGACAAAACAGTTTATACTGGAAGGAGGCAGATGGTAAGAGATAAATTGACTGTCACATCCTTCTTTCCCCTCCCCAGTGCCACATCCCTTACCTCACCCCATTGGGCCGCTTTCTGAGGCTCTGAACTTCTTTGGCTTCCTCAAGTTTTAACCTAAAGAAAAAAATACATTTTGTTTAGTACTTATGCTTTGGTTTTAATTAAATAGTTTTATTTTCTGCAGTTAACATAGAATTTTCTATTCAACTTTGCCCTAAACCTCTGCATATCAGCACCCACTTTTCAGGTTTCAAGTTAAATAGAAATTTTCTATTTATTTAAGCAATTCCACGCATTTGAGCAATCAGAAAAAACCTAAAAACAAACACTGCTGGATTTGTTCCTTTCTGATGCCTTCCTTCAGCTAAGGAAAGCAGCAGCAAACACTGAAAGGCTTGAAGAAGAAGAAAATTTGGTAAGGGTGAGCCAAATACATCCAGGCATGAGTGGCTCTGAAGAAAGCTGACGGTGAATTGAAATCTCAAGTGTTTCTCTCTAAACTGAGCGGAACCCGTAACTTCTGGGATCACCTCGGAACGCTGTGACGCACGCCGTGACGTCACGCCACAACACGGCGATATGGCGTGACGTCACCGCTTACAGCACAGCCGTACGTGACGATATGACGTGACACGATGTCGTGACGCCCGGACACCGCACTGCTGGACTAAACACACCGGGGGTCCCGTCCCGAACCCATCCCCGATCGCCGGAACCGGGCGCGGTTGGGCTTCCCGCTGGGTCCCCGCTGGATCCCCGCCGGCGCCCGACCCACCTGACCTCCTCGGCGAGCTGCTCGTCCTCCTCCTCCTCCTCGTCGTCCTCCCTGCGCCGGCGGAAGGACTTCTGGCCCGGCATGGCTGCGGCTGCTGGGCCGCTCCACGGCCGCCACACCGCCGCGTCCCTCCCGCTGCTGCGGCGCGCGGCGATGACGCCACAGCCCCGCGACGAAGCCGGGCGGCACCGCCCCTCTGCCCGCACCTCGGCCGGGCAGGAGCCGCGGTCCCGGGAGCGTTCCGTGCCCTCCCGGACGGGGCTGGGAGCCCTCGTGCACCCCCCGGGCCATGCGCTGTCTTTTCTGAGAACACCTCGTGTCAGTCACGAGGGTCGTTCCGTTTCTCGCAATCCCGGCAGCGCAGCCTCCGCCGGTGGCCGGTGCCTGTCAGGGGCGCCGTGGAGAGAAGGCGCCGTGGGGAGCGTCGGTCCCACACCCGGGTCTACAGCCCAGCCCTTGGAGCGGGATGTGGCTCCTTCACCCGGCTGATCCCCGCTGACCGAGGCATTGAGCCTCCGAGGCACCAACTCGAGTTGGGTTCCCGGCCGAGCGAACCGGGGTTCACCCTCCAGCACCCGCCCTTGGGGGCTGAGCCCCGCCTGCTCGGGGAGCCCCCGGGACCCCGCGGGGTCAGTGTCACCACCGCCTCCTCCGGTCGGTCCCTCCCCGCCCCGCCCCGCCGGGCCCGGCCCCCGCTCCTCCCCCGGCCTGCGCGACACCCGCCGCTCCTCCGTCGCTTCCCCGCGCTGCTCGGGGCCCGCGGCCCTTCCCGGCGGCCTGGCCTGGGGCGGGGGCGGCGACGCCCCGGGCATCCCGCAGGTGAGCGAGGGCCGCGGGCCGGGGCGGCGGGTCCCGTGTTCTTCGGTGCTTGTGTGACTGTGCGGAGGGAGGGCGGCCGGGCCGCGCCGGGGATGATGCAGCAGCGGCGGCCGCGGGGGCTCCGGCCCGGATCCTGCCGTGCCCCGGCGTTGGGGCGGCCCCAGGGCCTGGTGCCGACCCCGGGAGCGGGACCTTGCGGCTTTAGGCTGTTTCTGTTCAGCCTCGCTCGAGTCCGGCAGCTGTAGCGTCTATCAGGAGAGGACTTGAATTTTGAGGGTCTGCTGCGCTTGAGGAACGACATAGCGGGCAAGGGGGGATTTCCCTCTGGTGTTTTTTGCCTTAAAGCTAAATCTCTAGGTGAGTCGTTGTGTTGTGACCTCCCATAATAAATCAGTGTTCAGACCTGCTCTCCTTTGCGTGTTGCACATAAACCTCCAGGTATGGTTTTCCATGCCTGATGCAGCTGCAAGCCAGGAGCACCTGCTTTGTGCTTCTGCCTTGTCAGTAGGGCAGTTCGGTAAATAGTTCTTTCTTCAGTATCTCAAGTGTAAAATGTCTCAGAGCACAACTGCAGATACTTCTTTCTCTTGGTAGGTTATGCAAGACCAGACCTGGTAGTTGTTTTGTGGATGAACAGTGCAAAGATTTCTTTTATTTGTGCAGTTGCTCCGAAGAATGTCAGCCTGCATGGATCTGAAACTCTTGACAGCTGGCTCTAGCTTTGGTACAAAACCACACAGTTGTTTTAAGAAAAAAAAAACAACCAACAAAAACCTAGAAATGTGTTCCTGTAGAAGGCAGAGACGCTGGGTTTGGCAGCAGTTGAAGCGACTGAAAGTAGGTTGCAGTTACAGAGGAATTGTTCTGACATGTTCGTGTACTGTTCTCCCTCAGTGGTGCTTGAAAAAGACAGGCGGAAGGACTTGTTCTAGGGTAAATTCTTTTCCCATCATACACAGTACATTTTGACAAGCACAGCTGAGCTCTCTGGCACTGCTTTTATGAAATTCCTGGTTTCCTGAGCAGAATTAGAGCTGTGTGTGCCAGCTGAAGCTCTTAGGGCAGAGTCGTAGGAAGGCTGAAGTTGAATATTTCCTGAGCAGTCACGAACCTTTTTCTGGTGTGTGCAGTCAGGGCTGAGAGGCAGAAATGAGGTTTTCCCTGCGCTGTTCAGAAAGGAAAGCCCTGTGTGTGGGAGGATCAGCACCCCGGTGCTGGAAAGCCTGAAGACATGGTTTCAATTTTGAGGAGAGGAGTGGTCTCACAGGATGCACTGAAACCATCCACATCCAGAAGACTCTACTTAACAAAGTGTGCTTCAAAACCAGTTCCCAGTTAGGTTAAGCTGGTGAAGATATGGGGTCTGGAATTAATTTTGAAACAGTATTTTGTTCATTAGATTTTCTGGGGAACATCTGCAAGAGAGATAAGAAATCAAAGTTGGTGAAATAGCAAATGTAGCATTGACACTTTTTCTTTTTTTTTTTTTTAATTGGACCTGCTGATGCATTTGGGGAAAGGGGTCTGTATTGGTTAAGGAACTCAGAGCCTGAAATGTCCCAGTTTTATGTGTTAGTCAAAGCTACTGTGCTCTTGTCATTTGTCTTTTAAATCAACATGTGTTACAGGGTGCTGTGTTCCTTCTCTGTGAAGCTGCATGAAATTGCTCTGTTGTTTGCTAAGCTTCTCTTCACAGGTTACTGAGATCCAGGTCAGCACCCCTGTGGTGTTTTCTACCATGCACATATGATTTCTTCTCCCTTCGCTCCTCCCATCAGTTTATTCAGTTCTAGAGAGTGCTGGGAAAACATTGTAAAATTATCCTTAAGGTTTATCTTCTGCCAAGACAAGGTGCTAGGCAAGCTTTTCCACTCCCAAGATAAGTGTTACTTATATGGCCTATTAGTTTATAATTTTTTTCTTTTCTCCCTACTGTCAGTGATTCAGACCAGATAACACTGGGAATTGTTTCAAATGTCCTCAAAATGTGAAAAAAACCCAGAGTGTAGCAGCCATGCTGCTGCTGGAGTCATTAACATCAAGTTCGTCAGATTTTTCCACTTCTTTGTTCCAATGATGTGAGCTCTTCACATCTGCTTCATTTACAGCCAACTGTAATATTTTGGATCCTTGTCTGTGCTATTAATATCACTTATCTTCTTTTCTATTTTTTAACAGCCATGAGCAAGGTTATTTAAGATATGCTTAAGAAACACAAACTCCTTTAATTATTTTTTTTAATAGCTGAATGTTACTGAGACATGTTTAAAGTCTTTTACATATCCATGGGCCACCATGAATGTGTTTATTGTGTTCATAAGCTATGAAATCATCTGTTCTTGTGGTGCTTGGATGTATGAGCTGGGTGGAACAGTGTGTTGTTATGTTTTGTACAGACTTCAAGTTGTGTAGCTCATACAGTTAAAAATCTACCCATGAAATGGTAAATCCCTCAGAGACTGCAGCCTGCTTATCGGTGTTACAGTTCATTTAAGTCTATTTCCCTCTTGCCCAGCTTAATTTAGAACCAATCATATTTTTAATGGTTGATGAAGTAGTGTAACAACGAAATGCTAGATTCAGATCAGCACAGTTGGGTGCATGAAGCTCACAGACACCACAGGCTAAGCACTGGTGTCATGGGCTGCAGCACCTTTCACTTTTCATCAGAGTTTTATGCAAATGAGCTAATTAGATTTGTATCTTTGCAGCTGAAGCTGTGCCAAGCACCTCCCAGCATTTCTGAAGGCACATTCCATGATATGGATTATTAGCTTTATTGCTTCTCTCTCCTCCCCATGGCTTTGCTCCTTCCCTACAATACCTCAATGCAGCCACTCAGCAGTGGGGCCAGACTGTGGGGTTCCAGGTTTAGATTTGTTTCAATCTGTGAACCTTAAAGGTAGCTATGGAACTCTAATATGCAAAACATGTCCCCAGGTATCTTCTTACAGTCATGAGAGCAAATCTGACATGTAGTGAAAGGAGCCATCCTTTTTTGTCCTAGGAAACCCTCCTCACATGAGTGTTGGTGAAAATGGGGGATACAAGGGACATCTGTCCTCACCTGGATTCCATAGGAGAGGTGACCAGGGATGATCTGCTGCTCAAATCCAAGGTACAGGGTTGTGGTTCTCAGTCCTTTCTCTTTTAGCTGTTGTGCATGGATTTGCATGTTTGCTTTTTGAAGAAAATGCTGCCTATCTCCGGAGGGAAACTCCTTCTCCCACTGCTGTACCCACATGTCCCATAAAATCACCCTTTGTGACCCCACAAATTTCTCATAGTCATTTTATCCTGCTTGAATGTCACTTAGCTGAAGTGGTGCAATTGTGTATTTGATTGGAAGTGTGGTGTTAAGGAATGAAATACTAGGAGCTGAAGGTTGGGCTGTTTCATAGAGAAATTTCTCACTCTTCAAGAACTTGGTTACTTAAACACCAACCATGCAAACAACCCTTCTTTTATCATGAATATGCAGGGAACTTGCCAGTCTTGTGGAGCTGTGGGACCAAACCTCTGGGCTTGTCTTCAGGTAAGAATGGCTTGTTTGTGTGCATGATGTGATGGGACTTCACTCGAATCATTTATACTGAAAAAAAGAGTGGGGAGTAAAGAAGGGGCTCACAGTAGAACTATGCAGTGGTTTTTGATGGATTCCAGGGAGGAGATTCTCTAGGTGAAAGGGTAATACTGTCACAATCTGACAAGATGTAATAGTTCACTCCTTGTAGGGAATTGTCCTTGCTATTCCCAGTAGGAATGGATAAATTCCCCAGTGTTGGTTGTTGGGTGGGTGTTGTCTCTGCTGGCACCTGTGGAGAGGCTGCAGGGTGACACCTTGGAAGTGAGGAGGGAGGGAATGCCATGGGACATGCAGGCAGGCAGGGACTGTTTATTTTTACACTGGAATGCCCAGGCTTGGGGCTGCTCAGATGAGATCCCTGTTGGAGCAATGGCCTTGGAACAGAGATTTTGCCTGGGTGCAAACCTGGTTCCAGGTTTTCTTTCTTAAATTCTTCTAAATTTCCATAAATTCTAAATTTCCATCTTGTTCTGGGCCCTTAATAAAAAACAGGTTAGAAAACTGGCAAAATAATTCTGAAGTTGCTACTGCTGGGACTGGAGTTACAGAGTGTTTTCTAAAGAGTCTAACTTGATGTGCCCATTGTGCTTTGGCTCTTTCCCCTCTCTAGGTTGGTTGTCCTTATGTTGGTTGTGGGGAGTCCTTTGCTGACCACAGCACGCTTCATGCACAGGTGAGCTTTTCTCTGTTCCCCACATTTAAACAGACAGAACTGGATTTTTCCTGTTCCATCCATGCTTTGGTAGCCCTGTGCTCCAGCTGAAGCCAGCTGCCAGAGGAGATGTGTAGTTTCATTTTTAATTTCCAGGCCAAGAAGCACAACCTGACGGTGAACCTGACCACGTTCCGTGTGTGGTGCTATGCCTGTGAGAAGGAAGTGTTCCTGGAGCAGCGCCTGGCAGCTCACCCTCCCTCACCCCCCATCAAGTTCCCTGAGCCGGTGGGTTTGTGGCACACAGGGCAGGGCTGAGTGCTTGGCAGGGTTTTGTTTGCCTGGTGTAAAATCAGCCAGGTGATCTCTGCCGTGGTGCAGCGTTTGATGGGGATACCCTCACTGAAAGTGGCTGCCTGTAGCCAGAGGACCACTAGTCCTGACTTACAGGGTCTCCCAGCAAAAGGAAAAATGACTTAGGGGTGGGAACTGGATAACCTTTCCAACCCAAACCATTCTATGATGCTATGATTCTATGACTTGAATCTATTCTGACTTTATTTGTAACTTTTCCAATGGGGTATCTGCATGTGAGAAGAACCTGTCTGTCACATTTTCATTTCCAATGCGTGGCCCATGGAAATTTCAGCTGTCAGACCAGAAACACCATGTACTTGTGCACAACATGCACTGCTGCTCATTCCTGATGTTTCTTATCACATGCACTGCAAGCAGTAATGGCACTATTTCCACTCCCTGCTGCCTCAGTGAGAAGGGTAGACAGTGCAACCTGTTCTTTCTTCTCCTTCTACTTTTCTTGGAGGCTGGCTTGATTTATATGTAAGATAATATCTCTCACAGCTCATCTTTCAAAGCAGGTCTGTGACTGATACTTATTTCTCTGTCTTTAATCTAGGATTCTCCTTTGCCTGCTCACCCTCTGAAAGCTGTTCCGATTGCAGTGGCTGATGAAGGCGAATCTGAATCAGAGGATGATGATTTGAAACCAAGAGGTAACTTTGCATTGAGTTGATGAAAGGGCTGGCAGGGCAACTCTGCAATCTGTAGGACCTGCACTGAGAGGGTTCCTGGCAGCAGAATGTAGAGACTGCCTAGAAAGGGCTGGATTCCCTCTCCCTGGGGAGGAATATAGAAAGCAGCACATCTGGAAAGTGATTCATCCCTCTCTTGTTTGTGCTTTAGGCCTTACTGGAATGAAAAATCTTGGGAACTCCTGCTACATGAATGCAGCACTTCAGGCTCTCTCAAACTGGTAGGCATTAGGGCTTTCAGTGTTGTCTTAACTGACTTCACTAAATACCAAAAGTGTCACCTCTGATCTGAAACCTTCATGAGTCTTGCAAAGAGAGATTAGCCAGGCTGGGGACAGAGAAAAATAGTGGGTTTTTTAGGGCAGCAGAAGTGTTACAGTAGCAAATTGAGGGACCAGCCAGCTCATGGCTCTGTACAAGACTCACGTTTAGATGAATGCTTGAAGTAAAACTTCATTTCTGTTGCAACAGAAATTATTTATCCCAGAGAAAGCCATGTCACGTCTCTTTATTCTCCCCACTCATATCATTCTAATAAACTCTATCCTAAAATATTCTCTAGCCATCCTGCTGAAAACTAATTCCAGGATCTTTTCTGTACTGAGAACAGGTTCAGATCAGCTTTTTTTCATTTGATCTAAGTGAGGAGTCACATCTGCATCTGGAATCACTTCTTCCCTTGGTTTAAAATCAGTACCTTAAGCATGCTTTTGATAAGGCCTGCATGAAGTTTTGATAAATAAATAGAAGCAGAGGATAAATTTCTGTGGGCTGAATTGTTCTCTTTTTCCTTCTCTTGTAGCCCACCTCTCACACAGTTTTTCCTGGAATGTGGTGGCCTGGTCCGTACGGATAAGAAACCTGCCCTGTGCAAAAGTTACCAGAAGTTGGTGTCTGAGGTTTGGCACAAGAAACGGTGCGTGCTGACCCCTGCTCTAACCTGGCCAGGTTTCAGAGGTGTGTTAGTTCTGAGGTCTGGCATCAGCAGAGAGGAAATCTGATCCTCAGGGACAAGTGCATTGTTTGAGGCAATGATTTCACCCCCTGTGTGGATGGGGATGAGGATTCCCTGGGATCCAGGAGATCCCTTATCCTGCTGCTGGTGATGAAATGGGCACACTGATGTCAGTGAAAAGAAATCACACCTGATAGTACAGTTTTAAAAAGGAGGAGTTTAGAAAAAATATAGTTCCCCTGTTGGCAATGAAGAAAAAATGATGGACTAAGGGAATGCTTGGGGCTATCTCCAAGTATTTTACATGGACTTCAGTGACCAGCATTTAATTGCACTGCTCTTGATTAGCAGAGGAATTGATGATTTGGATGAAAAAAATGATTCAGAGATTTTTACTGAATGGTGTGGAAAATGCAGGTGACATTTTGAGAAATGTTTGCTATGGGTTCAAATCCAGGAGCAGTTCAAAGGACAGTGCAAAATTATGTAGCTCTGTTGTAAATTGGAAGATGCCTGCTCTGTGCAATAAATTGAACCCCATCAAAACAGGAATTTAAATGGCATTGCTTGTTTGCCTCAAGTTCATTATTAACAAGGAATAAGTAAGATATGGAGCAAGGTGAACTGTGTCTTTGTGGAGGAGGAGGCTGCAGGCTTTGAAGAAATATCATGTCATTTTAACATTGATTAGATTTACCTCATTTACTGGGTGGTCAGCCTGCCCAGATTTTGAGACAGACATGGTGCTGGAAAATCAAACAAAGCAACTAATTGCTAAATTCTGCTCTGGGAAGAATCACTTTCCACACTCAAAGTTTGACAGAGCTGTAACTGAAAAGTGTTTTGGGGAAGGGTCTCTCTAGAAAGATAGACTGAAATGACTGCAAGGTGTTTTCTGTCTCTTGGTCTATTTGTCACCTAGCTCATGCAGAAATCTCTGCCCAGGCTTTGCAGGTGCATAATTACCTTTTGTCCTCTTTAACTACACACCACACCCTCTGTTATGGCCTGTTAGGCAAGTTGGCTCCAGGCCTGATAAGCAAACTGACTTTTTTCTTTTTCCATGTCTAAACAGCCCGAGTTATGTTGTTCCAAGCAGTCTCTCCCATGGAATCAAGCTTGTCAATCCCATGTTCCGAGGCTATGCACAGCAGGTGGGGCCTGAAAAAACCCATGCCATTGTTCCAAAGACGGTGGGAATTTAATTCTTGCAGTGCTGGTGCTTGTGTTCAGAGGGAAGCATTTGAGCTCGGGGGTCATGGCCTTTCTGTGTCAATATCAGTAATCTGACAGAGCACTTGGGTGGGATTTGGGAGACCTGGAGTCTTTTTCAGGCTTGCCTCTGGCTTGTTGGTACCAAATCAGTTCATTTTCTCCTGTCAGCTTGCTCACCTCTGAAATTATGGTGGTCAAAACCTTTATAGACAGCTTTGAGATCTGTTGATATCTGCTCTATAGGAGTTTGGTATTATTTATTCATGTCAGAGCTGAGGAACCTGGATAAATCTGCACTAAAAAGTCAAAGATATGGATCTTCTATATTCTTTCTCTGGGGAATTACAGCAAAACTAAGCCTTATTTAAAGGTAGTATCATTTTTTTCCTTTGAAGTCTTTATCAGCGTAGCTCCTCTGTTTGTTCTTTATAACAAAATGTAAACAACGAACTATGATTAAAAAATTTACTAGAGAAGTGACAGTGCATCAAAACTGTGATAGTGACAAGAAATCAAAACAAAGAATAAAAATAATGATTAATGAAAGAACTTCTATATTTGTCTTTGATGTGAAATACATTGGATTAGAAAACTCTGATCTGAAGAGATAAATTTGAAAGGTAGGCAGGGCAGGCTGAAAGCCAAACTTCATAAAACAACTGAAACGTCGTAATTAACTTTCTGCAGTTGTCAAAATACCAGGTTGTTTCCAGCAGCTCCTTTGAAGCCAACATATCAGCTCTTTTACCATGTATTATGAATGTAGGAGCTTGCACCTAGACTGTATAGCTTTGGGTTTCTGGTTCCTCTCCCTGGTTATTAAAGATTTTAATCTGCCCTCTCTAAGAGGTAGCTTGCCATGAGCAGAAGTCAGTGTTCCTAGGATGTGTTTGTGGGTACGAGTCTGTTCTCCAGGGTCTGCTGTTTTCATCAGGTTTCTCCTTGCTTTTTCCCTATTATCTGTGGCAAACCCCTGATAAATGCACTCCTGGTTTGCCTTCTACAGCTGTTCTCTGGCTTTTCAACATCTTTCAGCTGAAAATATTCAGATTAAAAAGTTGGGCCTTTAATTATTCAGGAGTTAAAGCATTTCTGTAAGAGACAGGCCCTTTGGTGCATGGCCCTGCTTAAGCTGGGTCTGTGTGCTGCAGAGCAGACTCACCTTTGTGGGCACTCTTGCAATGGGCTGTGAATGGAGCCAGCTCCTCTTTTGTCCCATTTCTGGCTGGACACTGACATGGACTCTTGGTTTTCAGGACACCCAGGAGTTCCTGCGATGCCTGATGGATCAGCTCCATGAGGAACTGAAGGAACCCATCGTTGCAGAGACGAGGGATTTGGACACCAGTGACCAGGAGGACAAGCGGGAGGGCGACCGAAGCCCTTCAGAGGATGAGTTCCTCTCCTGTGACTCCAGCAGTGACAGGGGTGAAGGAGAGGGTCAGAGTCGGACCTCAGGGAGCATAGGCAGCAGCTCCCTGGCAGAGACAGAGCTGCTGATCCAGGATGAAGCAGGGAGAGGGATCTCAGAGAAGGAGAGGATGAAGGACAGAAAGTTCTCCTGTGGCCATCGGCGCAGCAACTCAGAGCAGGTGGATGAGGATGCAGATGTTGATACCACGATGATGCCAGTTGATGGCAGAGCCTCACCTGAGATGCTGCCAGCTCCCTGTCCTGCCAGCCCATGTAGGACACCAGGTATTCCCCTCTTCCAGTAGGGATATTCCCAGAAAGATGTGTTACCATCCTCTACAGGCACTGTGGTGTAGTGCAGTGGCAAACACATACTGTGATTATTCCTCCTCTGTGTTTCAAAAGATTTTGCATCCAAGGTTTTCCTCAGCCCGTGCCTTTGTGCACAATTGCTTCTATAAGGAGGTGTGCTTGATGAGCCAGAAAGGTGTTTAGCAAGGCTGTGAGCTGAGTAAAGGCACAGCAGTGAGAGCTGCCTCTGCCAAGCCTGCAAACTCTGTATTGATGCCTTTTAAGAAAAAAGGTTTGGTATGTGTACGTCTTTATTTGATACACTGGCCTGGGGAAATATTAGCTGTGGAAAAGGAATGGCAGAAGCTATTTGCTAATATTGGACTGTGGACTTTGGGGAGAGAAAAGGGAGAGGCACAGTTTGAGCATTTCTGTGTCTCAGGGAAAAGAAAAGAGCAGCAGTGTGGAGTCACCTCAAAGCTGAACATATCCGATCTTTCAACGCTTCTTTATGTAAGAGTCTTACTCTGCCAGCTGGCACTGAAGGCAGCAATGCTGTCTGTGTGGATTAGGGCTACAGGAGCAAGCTGCAAAAACTAATTAGTCATAAGTGTGAAAAAACGGCAGGTTGTTTTTGGGTGTTTTTTAGTATGTAATTATTAGCTGTTAGGTACAGCTCCGTGTGTACTCTCACCCGTGACTGAGGGAGCTGTGTCTGCCAGCCTGTGCCAGCAGAACAGTTAATGGACACTGCACTGTGCTTTTGGGAAAGATTCTGTGCTGCAACACAGAGCTAGGCTGACACAGATTGCAGTGGAGTTGCCTTTCATAACTGGGATTTTCACCAGTGCCCTTTTCCCTCCCCATTTTCCCAAACAGAACCTGACAATGATGCCTATGTGCGCTGCTCCTCACGCCCTTGCAGCCCAGTCCATCATGAAATGCACTCCAAGCTCTCCAGCAGTCCTCCCCGCTCCAGTCCTGCCAGGCTTGGACCCTCCTACATACTCAAGAAAGGTAGTGCAAAGGGGGATTGCTGGGAGGCAAAGGGGGGAGCATGTAGAGGAGAGGAGAGAAGGAATCATGATTCTTGTTTAACAGGTGTAAGAAGTGTTGGTTCCCCTTGACATCAGTGTGTTTTAAAATAGTATTTGGCAAAGGCTGCAGTAAACCTGCAGATAAAGTCAAACTCTGGGCACAGTGATGCTCTAGTGTGTTCTTACACTGGAGCCTGAAATGACCCATGTCTGCATCTGTGTGCTGTGTTTGTCATTAATAAAATGGCTCTGAAGTCCCAGGCACAAGCTCTGTCCCTTTAGGGGAGCGTGGAGATACATAAACATTTGTCTGCCAGACTTGAATTTCATGGCATGTGGGCCAGAGAACTGTAAGATGCTGTTATTGACAGAGCTTCCTGCCTCTTGGACATCTTGTGCTCACAGGAATGGAATTAGGGCTGCAGATGTCCCTGCAGTGCTGGGAGCACTGTCAGGCTGCAGAATGGAGCCTGGCTTGTGTTGTTATCAAACTGGTCCCTTCATCCCAGAGCAAATTGCAAATCAAAATCCCTCAACGCTGCATAGTCTGCAAACACAATGGCTTGTGCTTGTACCACTGTCCCTCCAGCTGCTCCATGAGGACATTCTTTCTTCAGCCCTTTGGCTGAGGTCAGCACAGCTGCAGATGTTCTGGCTGCATGAAACCCACTCTGTCTGCCTGCACGTGTGTGTGGGGATAGGGTTTGGTGTTAAACAAAACCTTGCATTTGGCCAGTCCCTGCTGTGGAGAGTTCTCTCCAGTGCAAGACACTTGGGGAACACGTGGTAAATGTCAGAGGGGAAAACAAAGTACAGAGGCAGGTGATGGGGAGAGGAAGTGAAATACAAAGCTTGGAGCAAAATGTCATAAGACCTCAGAAAACCAGGGACTGTCTGTGGCAGGGCCAGGCTTCTAAACATGTAGAAGGCTGGAAACAGGAGTTCCAGTATTCTCTGCCTCCTGAGAGCCAACTGGTGTTGGTTCTGCCCCTCCCTTGTACCACATACAGCAGCAGAGTCCTCCATGTCTCTTCACAGCTTGCCTCACCATATCCCTGGAATGGGGTCTGAACATCAGGACAATGCTTGTCCCATGTTCTTACGTGGTTGTGTGACTCTGTGCAGACATGAGACTGAGAGGGCCATTCCCTGTTTTCCAGCCCAGATGCAGGCTTCTGGGAAAAAGAAGAAAGAGCTCCGTTACCGCAGCGTGATTTCCGACATCTTCGACGGCTCCATCCTCAGCCTGGTGCAGTGCCTCACCTGCGACAGAGTGAGTGTCCTGGGCCCTCCCAGCCACCCAGCACAGCCTTTGTGCTTCTAGATCTCTTCCTAGGGAGTGGTGCTGCTCTTTCCAAACCCTGTGGGATGCAGCACCTGCTAATGTGGCGATAGGTGATGGCAGGGGAGGCGTGAGAATCTGCCATGCCAAGGAGATGTGTTTGTGTGTTTGCTCATCTGTGTTACTGAATTGACCCAGCAGTGTCACATTCACTTTAAAAAACTGAGTGCTGCCAAACTCATGACAGAAATCAGTGCTGACAGCAGGGAAGAATAATTAGCCACAGGGAGTTGCTCCTGCTGCCAGCTCAGGTTTCTAGCCTAGGCTAAATCCAAACAGTGATAAAAGGTGATGAAGGTCAGGTGCCAGCTCCATTACACACATGGGAAACCCAGACCTCTTTCTCTTGGATATTTCCAGGTTTCTACAACAGTGGAGACGTTCCAGGACCTGTCACTCCCAATCCCAGGGAAAGAGGACTTGGCCAAGCTGCACTCTGCCATCTACCAAAATGTGCCAGCCAAGACAGGGGCGTGTGGGGACAACTATGCCTCACAAGGCTGGATTGCTTTCATCATGGAGTATATCCGGAGGTGTGTTCCCTTTGCAGGACCTCTGTTTTCTGGGATTTGCCCTGCAGTGCTGGAAGGCAGCTGTCCCTAACCAGTGGTGTTAACATTGGAATGTCCATTGGAACCATTCCTTGGAGAACAGTATGTGGAACCTCACAGGGCTTTGAGCCTTTTCATGTGGACCAGTTGTTACTGCTCCTCTAAATCTCTCACACACCTTGAGAGCTCTTGTGCAGCTGATCACCCCTCACTGCTGCCTCAGGCCTCCCCTCCAGAGCAAATTCATTCCTGGTGTAGTTTTCCAAATCATTTCCAGTTTGAGTAAGAACATCAGCTGAGAGCAGTTGTGTTTTCCCTGCTCCTATGGGATGTAGGATGAGCTTAGGACATACAGCTAGAAGGAAATATATCATCCACATGGGGTTTTGTGTGCCAATGCATTCAGCTATTTTGTTTATAACTCTTAATCCCTTCTCCTCTGCAGATTTGTGGTGTCCTGTATCCCTAGTTGGTTTTGGGGTCCCGTGGTGACACTGGAGGATTGCCTTGCTGCCTTTTTTGCAGCAGATGAGTTGAAGGGTGAGTTTTTTTTGGTGGGGTCTGACAGCATGGAGGAGCATTCCATATGCATTTAGCAGGCAGATTAAATCTCCTGGAAATCCTTGCCTGGGTGTGTCATTAGAGACTGGCAGTGCCAAAAGTTGGCAGCTCAGCATCTCTGAGCAGGAGGGAACTTTTTACCTGCTCAGGGGTGAGAAATCTGGGTGAGAGTGTCCTCAGTGAGGAGCAGGCAGAGCTGTGGAGTGCTGTGGCTCCTCAGTTTCTTCACTTTCTCATCCTTCCTGCTAATGGGCTACATCCCCCTTCTTGCCTACACTTATGGAGGGGAGTTGTTTTGATCCCTTCCCATCCTGGTCTGCCCAAAAGGCTCTTAATCTGTTTTCTCTGCACTGTCTGGAAATGTAGCTGTGACAGCCTTGTATGCTCTGAGCAGCTGCATAATGGCTCTTTTCTCTCTCTACAGGGGACAACATGTACAGCTGTGAGAGGTGTAAGAAGTAAGTTGGTGTTATCTATATTGTGTTGCATGTTTGGAGTTTTGTTTCTGGAATTTTATTTCTCTGTACTGCTGTCAGATATTTTGCTGGGACAATTCTGCTGGAATTCAGGATTTGTCTTGGATTCCAAACTGAGCAACACCCAGCTATGCCTTTGCTGTAGAGAGTCCTCAGCTCGTTTCTTTTCCTCCCTCAGGCTGCGGAATGGAGTAAAGTACTGCAAAGTCCTCCGGCTCCCAGAGGTGGGTAGAATCACCTTGTTTCCTAATTCTCTTCTAGCAGCCACTGAGGAGGTCAGGAGACCAGAGGCAGAATAAAACCAGCAGGTTTTTTGGTGTCAGACTTTCTCAGTCTAAGCTGATGAGCCAGCAGAATTCATGAGAAACAGGCAAAGAACTCCTGCAAAGATCAGACACAGAGAGATGTGCTGTGCTCCCAGAGCTCCCATGGCAAAACTGCCCTTTGGTGTCCTCTGTCCTTGGTCTTTTAGATCCTTTGCATCCACTTGAAAAGGTTCCGGCACGAGGTGATGTATTCCTTCAAGATCAACAGCCATGTCTCCTTCCCCTTGGAAGGGCTGGATCTGAGACCTTTCCTGGCCAAGGAGTGCGTGTCCCAGATCACCACCTACGACCTCCTGTCAGTCATCTGTCACCACGGCACGGCTGGCAGTAAGTCCTTCCTGGGAGAGGAGCAGGGTGGGAGGAGTGTGAGTGAGGCAGGAGTGCAGTCAGGAGTAGCCAAGAGCTCTGCTGGGCTGAAGGGCAGCATAAGAACCCTCCATTCTCAGCCTGAGCAGCCTCTGCCCTTTGGAAAGTGAACTGAGCAGCTTCTGACAGATCCCCTGCAGCTCTTTCAGCCTCCCCACAGGCTTGGCTCAAATCCTTTCCCACTGCTCAGTCTTGCTGAGAGGCCCTTCCAAGGAAGGCAAATCAGGGTGACGGTGCCAGGCTCTGCTGCTCCAGCAAAGCTTGCCTGAACAGGAATTATCCTTTTTTTTTTGTCTCTCTCTCTGTTCTGTGCCAGCAGCTAATCCTGTTTGTGCTGCTGACATTATCCCAGGCCTGCCTTCTGTCTGCACTGCAGATCCCAGCAGTGCTGTGCTTTCTGTTCCAGGTGGCCACTACATTGCCTACTGCCAGAACGTGATCAATGGCCAGTGGTACGAGTTCGATGACCAGTACGTCACCGAGGTCCACGAGACCGTGGTGCAGAATGCAGAAGCCTACGTGCTGTTCTACAGGTGAGCCCTGCCCTCAGCCCCTTCCTGGCTACACAACACCTGGAAATGTATTTCACAACTGGAGTTCTCCCTTCCCTGCTCCAGGAAAAGCAGTGAGGAGGCTGTGCGGGAGCGGCAGAAGGTCGTGTCCCTGGCCAGCATGAAGGAGCACAGTTTGCTCCAGTTCTACATCTCTCGAGAGTGGCTCAATAAATTCAACACCTTTGCTGAGCCTGGGCCCATCACCAACCACACCTTCCTGTGCTCCCATGGAGGTAAGGCTGCTGGACCTTGCAGCAGCACCTTTGATGCTTCTTGGTGCATTAACAAATGCAGGAAAAAGCTGCAGCTGCCATCCTGATATGGGGAAGCTACAGTGGGATCCTCTTTGTCAGAAACTCAGGCCTGCTCAGGGAGGAATGAGACAATTGCCCATTGTGCTGCTGGTTGGAGCACAGCCTGGGGGTTGTTTAGTGCTGGGAAACAACAATTTTCAGTTCTCTGTGTTTAAAAACAAACCTGTAGAAAGCAGATAGGGCAGGGTTTATCTGAGCTACCCTGTCAGCAGGGCTGGCCCTCGGGGTTTGTTTGGAGAAGGGAGCACGATCTGACTCTGCTGCTCTTTCATAAGCCATGCTGGGGAGCACTCAGTGTTTGTAAATCTCTCTTCTAAATTGGAAATGAAGCATTTGATTAGAAATTTGGGCTGTGGATTGAGAAACCCCCACAGTTAATGAACTTATGACTGCTTCCATTAGCAAAGGATGCAGATTCTGGAATCAAAGTTCTCAGAAAGGAAAATCTGCCTTTTTATTTGTGTCTGTTGTACATAGCAATAATGAGATCCTTGATTAACTCTTTTACTTGCCTTTCCTCCACAGGGATCCCTCCTAATAAATACCATTACATTGATGACCTGGTTGTGATTCTGCCCCAAAACGTGTGGGAATATCTCTACAACAGGTGAATATGGCCATTCCGTTCTTTATCCCAGTATTTGTAGAGTGTCCTGATCTAAGCCAGGATGAGCTGTACCAATCCCTGTCCCATAAGGACAGCAAGAGATAAGCCAGAGAGCAAAAGTGAGGCTGAGTAAAGGCAGCTGTGTGCCCTCAGCTGCAGATGCACCTCCCTCACCAGTGTCTGGAGTGGTATAAAAATCCCTGTCTGTAGGATGCAGGGCTGGGAAGAGTTTCCACTCTGCTGCAGTTCTGCATTCCCTCCCTCTCCCTGTGGCCAGGTTTGGGGGTGGCCCTGCTGTGAACCATCTGTACGTGTGCTCCATTTGCCAAGTGGAGATCGAAGCCCTGGCCAAGCGCAGGAGGATCGAAATCGACACCTTCATCAAGGTTGGCAGGGGAAGCATCTGGGGGCAAGGCAAAGGGCAGGGGTGGGAAATGGAGACCTGGAAAAGTCCTGCCTGTTTTCCACAATGTGATCTACAGCACGGCCAGGAGATGGGCCTGGGGCTTCCCCAGTGCAGAGGGGCAGCTGGGGTAGGAGAATGCTGTGCAGACAGAAAGTGTGAAACCATCCTTGTCTTGTGCCTGCTCTGGTGAGCAGGAACAGGGTGTGAGGGAGGAATTACATGGGGTTCTTCTGGAGAATGGCAAGGCTGCCTTACAGTTAATGGAAGGGGCTCCCAAGATCTCAGGAGTGACTAAGTCCTCCCTGTATCTCTGTTGCTGCTCTCCAGCTGAACAAGGCTTTCCAGGCAGAGGAGTCTCCAAGTGTCATCTACTGTATCAGCATGCAGTGGTTCCGGGAGTGGGAGGCCTTTGTCAAGGGCAAGGATAATGGTAAGGATCAGACACTGGGGGTCTGTCAGGGGGAGAGGGGGAAGGGAAATGAGTCCATTTGCTGGGTCTGGCTGGGGTGACAAGGCTGGGCAGGGTTCAGCCACTGGGGCTGCCTGCAGGTCCCCAGGGCAGGAAAAAAATGACAGAAGTTAGGAAAGCATCTGAATCTGGATGCAGCAAGGAAATCAGATGGGTTTTTTTGACATGTTTGTTCTCCTACAGAACCCCCTGGACCAATTGACAACACCAAGATTGCCCTTACGAAACCAGGTGGCCACGTGCAAGTCAAGCAGGGTAAGGCTGGTGCTTGCTGCCTGGGGTGCTCCTAAAAGGTAAAGGAGATTGTTCCACTGATCTGGCTGTGCATAGTGAACTCACAGAGCGAGATGGTGTTGCAGAGGATGACAGTTCTCTACCCAGCCCCTGCCCTGAGTGAGCCAGTTCTCCAGTGGCAGTTCCTGCATGACCAGATTGCTGCTGTGACTGGTTCTGCAGATCCCCAGCTCCTGCCTTGCTGCTCCCCAGGCCCCTTCCACCATTCCCCTTTGAGCTGGAGCTTTGATTTTGTGTTGCTTTTGATGTGGTCTTCATCCAGCATCTGTTGTGATCTAGCTTCCAAAGTTAAAACAGCCCAGATTGTGCCTGGCAAGGTTTAGATTGGATATTAGGAAATGTTTCTATATGGAAAGGGCTGTTCAGGGTTTGGAACAGGCTGCCCAGGGCAGTGGTGGAGTCACCACCCCTGGAGGGATTTACAGGATGTGTAGATGTGGTGCATGTGGACATGGATTAATGGAGAGCACACCAGTGCTTCCAGCAGGAGGTGGCATTGCAGGGGCTTTGTGGAGGGACCACCTGTGTCTCCTCCTCCTGGGATGGGCCTGTGGGAAGTGTTTGGAGGGGAAATCCCGGCGTTGTGGTGCCCTGACCTTTCCCTGCTGGTGCATCCGGTCACTGCTGTTGTCCCTTGCAGGTGCTGACTACGGGCAGATCTCCGAGGAGACCTGGGTTTATTTGAGCACCCTGTACGGAGGGGGCCCCGAGATTGCCATCAGACAGAACGTGGCCCAGGTGCAGGAGCTGGAAAACCTCCACGGGGAGCAGAAGATTGAAGCAGAGACACGTGCAGTGTGATCTGTGCAGATGGGGCAGGGCAGGGACGGCACAGGTACCTCTGTGGGGGACGGGAGGCTGGGAATCCTGAGAGGTCGGACTCCTCCCTTGTCTGGGACTCCCCCACCACTCCCGGGGCAGGCAGGCTTCCTCCTCCTCCTTCCATGTGGCTCTGAGCACGGGGTGGTGCTGGGAGAGACTGGGACAAAGCTCTGCACCTCACCTCTGGCTGAAGCCGTGGTCTGAGGCTGCAGCCACAGTCACAGGGTTGTCCTGACCTGAGCCCTCTCCCTTTCCTTTGCTTACACCAAACCAGCACTCCCAGCTTGTCCCCAGTGCACTGAGCTCTGCTCCTTTGCAGGTTTTGATTTGGCACTTCTCTTCCATTATTTATGTTGCCAGCAGGGAATGTTAAATCTGGTCTTGAGTCTGAGTAAAGCCACGAGGTCTCCCCGTGGTTTTGTGCTGGTGGTGCTGTCACAACTTCCTAGTT
Source organism: Acrocephalus scirpaceus scirpaceus (assembly GCA_910950805.1). NCBI lineage: Eukaryota > Metazoa > Chordata > Aves > Passeriformes > Sylviidae > Acrocephalus > Acrocephalus scirpaceus. Next base: position 5,442,115 of record OU383790.1, on the reverse strand, counting down.
TTTGCTCTTTATCAAATTCTTTATCAAATACTTGCAATCAACTAAGAAATTTGAAAAGAAGCTATTCCCTTCTCCTTTCACTCCCAACCCCACACCTTCATGGTCCTGCAGAATTTTATTTTCTCCTTGTGTCTGATCTCCTATGTACAGCACATTTTTGGACAACAAAGCTGGAAGGCGAGTCCTCCTTCCCAAAGCCTTCCTCAGACTGACCCTGCCATGAGCCTGTGTCTGTCTCCCCTCAGCTGGTGAGGAGGTGAGGAGGGGCCCCTTTGCTCACACAGAGCCCCTTCAGAGGGGTCACCCAGGGCTGGGGAGGGGGCCCAGCTGAGCAGGGCACAGGCTGGTGAAGCAGCGTTTTAGGAACGAGCTCTTCCTGCAAACAAGCCCACACCTGTGTGCTGAGGTCATTCCAGATGTCCTTTGTGTGTACAGTGGCTCATTTAGTGAATTTGCTCCCACTCTGCTGCCACCAATGCAGTAGAGACAGGAATTAGGGCAAAAAAGGCCAAACTCCACTTCTCTCAGCAGGTCTTTTTTGTTCTTCTTGCAGCAAGGCAAGAGTTTAATCTTTGCAAGCCTTTGAGTGCAGTTTAATGGAGGCAGAGCTGCCTCCCAGGGCCTGAGGAGCCAAACTCTTCATGGTGTGGGTGATGCCACAGCACCAAGTCTGGCCTTAGTGGTGCCAGACACTGCATGGAGCTGGGACCTCCTGAGCTCCTCACAAAAAATGGGAAGGGGGAAGGAGGGAAAGGCTGCTCCTTGACTTAGAGATAGAAGGGGGTAGGACAGGAGAATCTGAGAAGAAAAATGTGGCCTTCATATTTTTTTTTTTTTTTAGATCAAATGTTTGTTGCATAAAGCAACTTCTTTAAAAATTGTCTGTAATTGATTCAGCATGTTAATTTTACAATCCTGTTCATGGGATGCTTGTTTAGACCCAGCCAGACCCTAGGGGAGGTCAGAGAATGAGCCACTGTTGAGATTCTCATTGTTCCAAGCTGTCTTTATTCCCCACTGCAGCAGCCCTGGGATCTGCTGCAGAGCCTGCAGGGCTGCATGTCCGTGTTGTCTGTGTTCAGAGGGTGCTGTACAGACTGTAATGACACTCCTGTGCTTCAGTGTTAGACCTTGTGCTGAAAGTGGTACAATAAATACATGTGCATTCAACAAGGCCTGCCTTGCCTGCTGAGAGGGGCTGACAGCTCCAGGGAGCAGGGTGGGAAAGGAAGAAAAATAAAAAAAAAATAGAAAATAAAATCCAAACCTCCTGCTGATCAGAGGCTGTGTGGGAATAGATCCTTCTGGACAGCAGCAAGAGGAGCCTGAGGCCATCCTGTGCCCCTTCAGTCTCTGCTCACAGACCTCCCTTCTCCTTTCATTAACCCCATCTCACCTGAGTGTGCCTCGGAAGGCCCTGGCGGGGTCTGCATGTGCTACTCATTGACAATATTGTCCTGGAAGTAACTTGCAAGGGAAGGATTTGAAGTTTCATTGAGCTGTTCCAGGATTCTGCAAGAGTTTCCTGTCACTGTTTTGGGGCCAAATACCCCTGCTGGTCCATTGCCCTCCCTTGGTAACACACGTCAGCAGCCTGTTCCCCAGGGAACACCAGGCTCTGGGCACTGGGAATTAACAGAGCTTCTACAGCAGCCCCAGGGGCTGGAGCTGCAGGAATTCCCTGCCCAAGGGAGTGATGCAGCCTCAGCTGGAGCCTGAAATGTTTGAAGAAGCAGAGCTGGAGCTGGGCAATAAGAACATGCAGTTTGTTCTTCAGCAGCTTGGAGTCAACTGTTCAAACTGGGATCTTACAAACAAATCTCTCACCTGAGCAACTGAACAGCCCCGAACCTTCCCAGAGACACCAGAACTGCCCTGCCCAGGGAGGGGCTGCTCAGGCTCCAGGGCTGCTCTGGCAAAGCCCTGACTCTGCTCTGGGTTACCCTCTGCCTGGTCAAGCACTCAAGGGTTGGTTCTGCATCCTGATTTCATCTGAGATCCACCTGCAGCCTTGCTTTCCTCCAGCTCCACTGGAGGCAGCTGTGACATCTGAGCACACCTCAGACACAGCTCTGGGAGCCAGTGCCAATGCTGAACTCTTAGCAGTTCTCTTTGCAAATCATTTTCCCCTTTTTTTTAATCAGGTCCCTTTACCAATTGCAAAAAGGGGAGCTGAAACAACTGTTTGTGCAGTGGGGACTGATGGGGCAAACCTCAGTATCAGATTTTCTGCTCCCTTCTCTGATTTCTCCAGTTCAGTTCCTGTGTGCTGCTCCTGTTCTGGGGAGCAGAGCCGTTGCTCTGTTGTAATTTTGACACAGACACTCCATACAAAAACCTTATTTCATTTTCTTCTTTTTGCTCAGCTCCACACCCCCAGCTCTCCCTCATCCCTTCGATTGTGCTGTTTCTATTTAAAGTCAGCAGTGCTGATTCTGTGAAAGATAAATCCAAGTCAGAGCCAGAGGAACACCCCCTCCTATTCATTATTGCCCAAAACCAAAGACCAGCAGCCTGTCACAAACAGCCCTGATCTGTCCTCAACTGACAGGGATGCTAATTAGTGCTGGCAAAGAACAACTGAAATCCTGCTGAAGAAAAGTAGCAGCTTGACTGTATTAAACAAAAATAATCTCCAGATTATTTGGCAGATGAAAGGACCACCAGGTGTCACCTACTGAGCAGGAAAACTGCAAATCTTCCTGGCTCTTGGATGGGCTCTTTGCAGTGACCTGGACCAAGGGGTGATGGAGAGGGTGGCCAAGAGCTGGGGGCTTTTCTCTCAGCTGGAGACACACACACATTATCCACAGCCCTGCACACCAGAATGGAATTGTACATCCCAGCCAGAGGCACAGAAATGTGCCGGGGTTTTGGATTATTTGGTGAGGGGAGGCATTGCTGTGCAGGACACACTTGCACATCCATACATCCCTCTCCAAACCCATTCCTTACCAGGCTAGCATCAGCCTGAGTTTTAATATAAAACCAATCAGCATCAAAAACATCTGCCAAGACTTCCAGCTAAACCAGAGCATTCACCACAGGCATTCCACAGTACAACTCTTTAGATGAAATCTTTTCCCCAATTTCCAGTTCTCATAGGCTCCTACTGAAAAAGCACAAAGCACCTGCCCTTCCCAACACCAACTCCAGCCACAACAGCCCATTTTTTTTCTCCTTGCATGACCAAATAAATAAAAAAAAACAACAAAAAACTGACCCAGCTCTGTGGGACTGTCAGGAGGTACAGACAGCCAAATTATTACTCCTGAAAATTCCAGTAGGAAATTAATATTAGAAAAAACCCAAATAAAACCAAAGCCAACAGGTACCACAGGTGAAAATGTATCCTCGCTTTTCTGAAGGGAGAACTAGGAGCAGCACCACACTGGAACGTGTTGATCCACTTGTTCCATGTGCATTTTACAGCTGGAAGCAAAACCCAAATCCACCTCATAGTCAGGAAGAATAATGAGGAGTAAGAGAGCAGCTCTGGGGAGTTTTAGTCTGAATTTCTCTGTGGCTGAAGCAGCAGCCACAGCCAAATTCAAATTCCCACTCTCCCCTGGACACATCTGTGGGAAGCAGCAGCCCCTGGAGAGCGATGGCTGAACTTCAGCAGCCCCAAGAGCCCCAGCAAAGAGGCACCAACTTTTCTGTTGGGGGAAAAAAAAAGCCATAAATCCATTTTTCTTCCTGTCAGGCTGATCAAAAGGGTCCAGCAAAACTGTATTTCTGGAATTAAATGTTTATTTAAATATGCAGATGACTTTGTTTCATTGCTACAAGGTCAATATTCGCTTTCAAATGGAAGCACTTTATTTGGTTGAATTCTGTCTCCAGAAATGAATGGGCAACACCAGAACTTTTTACATTGGCAATGAAATCACAACACTGAGATGCCACCGAGATCTCAAGATCAGTGCTCAAACACACATACACACACATATACAAATAAAAAAGTGCTCGACATCATCATGTTAAAATAGAATTTGGCTTCTTTTAGGTCTTCTGACATTTCAGGCAGGAAAACAAAAGTCCAAAGAACAATATGCATCAAACTAAATGAACTTCTGAAAAATACTCAGCATTAAACACAACTTTGAGTATCAGTAAATATGTTTCTTCTCTATTTACAGGTGTTAAGAAAGGGCATTAGAGGCTTTTGCTGGGGATCATGAAATTTCATAGGATGTACAGTCCACGCTGCTGGGCAAGATTAGTAATTCCAAGCAGAGTTTTTATAAACCAGTCACATATTGAGTTCTTCAGCGTTTGCCAAAGGTAAATTCTACAAAAATTATTCATTACCCTGAATAACAGCAACGGAATAAATGTGTGCAGACTATGAGATATGACTGTCACTAGTCCTTAAATAAGTTTTAAGATCCAGGCTTTTGGGAACTACTTGCCAAGTTTATAAAAACTCCATACATGGTCTTATATTAAAACTTCAGGAATCAATCAGTCAGCTAAAGCTAATGCTCCTTCTACAGCACAATTTAGAAACACAGACATTGCAATTGTTCCAATGTTCCACAGAGGCTGACAATAATATACTGTCCACCCAGATTAAATATAGAAATGCAAACTTTGATCTAATTTTTACATAGATGGCACAACAATAGGTGAAAATGAATTCTTAGCTGCTGCTTCAACAGTGCATCGGACACAAGAATAAAAATATTGCAGCTAAAAATATTTAAAGGATATTTTTGCACACCTGTTAATTGTTCAACCCTTTAGATCCCCTGGCAGGTGGAGACCACAAAGCCACAGGTGCCAACCTTGGGGATCCCATTCTGCTCTTGATCTGAACAGCTCAGTGACCACAGCAGCAGCAGTGATAAGGCAGTGATTTATGGATTCTGAGCCTCCAGTGCTGCAGCAGAACAGCCCCAGCATTGGTGCTGCCTGTGCTCAGCACATTTGGGTTGTGTTGGAATCACAAACCTCCTGCTGGTTCATGCTGGCAGCTCTTAAGCACCATCACACAACAGCTACAGGATGAACTGTAGCACCAAGGGACTTTGTAAAAACAAAAGTTGGCATCTTAAATGGAGAGAAAGGGACAGAATTATGAACACCACACATAACCCAGCTCAAAAATCACTTCTTCCCCTGTGGGGATGGCCTAGGCCATCCTCAACATGGAGAGTCTGAGATTCCTGGGGTGTGTTTTGATGTGCTGACCCTGCAGGCAGCAAAACAACACCTGCCTGCAAACAAACCCTGAGAGGTTTCAGTTTGGGTCACTGCCCATAGTGGCTTCCATGTACAATTTTTCTGCTTGTGGGGATTGTACAGGATATGCTGGAGTTGGACTAGAGCCAGTAGATTTCCCCAAACAAGGTGTGGATCCATGAATGGATTTGGCCCTATTTCATGGCAACTGATTCTTGCAGGGCTCAAACATGTCCATGACTGTAAAACTCAAGCAATGGTAACAATTCAGAGGAAACCAAGTTAGAATGTAGACATTTGTAGAAGTTTAGAGAGGAAATTGACCTTTTGTTAGGCAGTTGGAGTCCAGATCGTGTGATTTTCAGAGATATTGTAGCTCTTACCACTGTGTGACATGATAAAGTGCAGAATCACATATCCTACTTCTGCTTCAAACCAAACCATGTGAGGTGGTCACAATTCCTGTCTGGCTGCTGGGTCCAGGTCCAGTCCACGACAAGATGGGAGAAGGAAACAGTGCGGTTTCTTTTTTTTTTTTCTTTCCTCTTTTATTTATCTAAAAAAACTCCGTTATTCCAACATGAACTGATGAGAACGCACAGGAAGTCATGCAAAAAGAGAAGGCAGGTCTGAAACGCTGAAAAACAAACCAACCAAAAGAAAACTGCAGAGAGATTAAACCACCAGCCACAAAATAACGTGACCCTGAGGAAGGTGGGCGCAGGCAAGGCAACAGGGCGAGCATGCAGGCTGAAACGAGAGCCAAACGGGGCCTGTGAGCAGCAACAAGGGCTGCCAACCAAAATGCCACTGTCTGTGTCTGTGTGTGTGTCTGTGTGTGTGTGAGGAACAGCAGGGACACAGGAGGGGGCAGAGAGAACAAGCAGGAAAACAAGTACATACGTGAGCTTGAAGGGTTTCAGAAAACAGCAGGGTCAGAGGGGTTTAATACTTGGAATGAGCATCAGCCTGGATTTGAAAAAAGAGAAATAAAGGCTGACAGGTATTAGTGACCTTTTGGGGAAGGCAGAATGTTGAATAATGCATGTGGATCAGATTTAATACTGACAAATTGAGAGCTCAGTCCAGCTGCTGTAACACTGTTCCCAGGGGAGGGTTCCCACCTCCTTTCCACGCTCTCTGCTGAGAGGAGCTGCAGGTTCAGCACTAAAGGCACCGTGTGAAATGCTGATGGACCAGTGTGTACATCCAGATGGACTGAGGGACAAGGGGACAGAAGACAGACCAGAACATGCTTGGGACTCTCTGGCTACCCCCTGCATGCAAGGGCAGCCAGCAGTTCTCTGACAGAAGGTGGGAGGGATTGGGCTGGGAGAAGTGTGTGTTATGTTTGACAGAGGGGCTGTGCCAGGCTGGCAGGAGAGTGGGAGAGGCTGATAAGGAAATCCGAGCCACAAGTAGCATGCCATGGAAAAGAGCAAGCATCTGAATGGTGCTGGGATGGAATTTAGGTCTGAATTTTTCAAGTGGGAACTCCAGACAAGACTGGGAGTCTGGCTTTCCATGGGTGTGTTTTAATTGCCTGCAGGGTAAACAGACCATTTTGTTTCTCCTTCTGTGACAAGCTCGCCCCGAGGTTCTTGCACCAGCACAAACACCTTTAGGAATCTAAAACATAAGAAAGACAAAAAGAAAGAGACTGGATTAGAAAGAGGCTGGGGGAAATGGGGTCCCTTAAGAGCAGCTCTGCCTGCAGGAGGTTAAAGGAAATAAAGCAATGAAGCATCTACTGGGTTACAGGGCTTAGGAAGGCTCCTGGCTCACACAGCAACCCTTCACCCTCGGCCCTTCCCTCCAGCCTGGGAGGAGCATCACTGGGATTCTGCTGTGCTCTGAGAGTGAAGCACAGGAGCAGGACCCTGCCAGCACCTGCTTTGTGCCACTGAGAAAACAAACAGCTTTTTCATTTTCTGTCTGCAAAGCAGCACTGCATCTGTTCAAGTGACAGCTCCAGAGACCATCATTGACACTGAGCAACAACAGGAAATTAAATCAAAGAATTTGCAGAGGAATCCAGAGCTTTCCTTTCCACCACAGGCTGCAGAGGCCTTTCCTTCTCAAGGGAAGCCTGGAATATGCAGGTCAGTGAAGCAGCCCAAGCCTCCAAACCCCTCCTCTGGCCATCCCAGTTCCCACAGGCTGGGGGCTGAGGACAAGCTTTTCCTTTGGCCAAGTGAAGCTACAGTCCAGGAGCGTGATTTGGCCCAGACTGCTGTATCCAAGGGAATACAGGATGAGTCCAAACTTCCCTTGCATTTGAGAGACCAGGGGAACCTTCTCACCACTTCCACCAAATCCTTCCAAACGACAGCACAAAGAAGTTTTCAAAGAGCCACAATAGAATATTTTTCTTGCAAAGAAAATGGCAAGAAAAATATTCTATTGTGCTCTTAGTGAGAGGGTGAGAAGCAGCTTAGAGTGAGAAGCAGCTCTGGGCCATTTGCTGTCCCTTAGGAAAGTTAAATGCCCCTATTTTTTTGCCACTAATTATTGTCATCTACTAGTAACTGTCAAAAAAACTCAAAAACCAAAACCTCACAGGAATGAGAAAATATAATGTTTATTAGAAGAAGACACCATGGTACATCAAGCTATAAAGAGATTCCTGACAGATGAATGATTCTTTAAAAAATAAGAATAGAAACAAGACAACCACACTGGCCAGATTGAACAAACCTTAACACACAACAGCAGTTCCTATGCAAGTCCAGGTGCAGGCAGAGTAACCAAAAACACTTATCAACATCAGAGGGACTGAGCAGTTACCAAAACAGCTGGGTTAAGCAGAAGAACAGCCTATAAAACCATTTATATTTATACACATATAAAAGGATAAAAACAATTCAAATTCAAGTAACTTTAGTCTTTAAGTTATGTTATATACATTTTTTTTTATATACTGGGAGAACTAAGGGCACATATTTAACAAAAGGATTTTTAAAAGCCACAGTCCAGTTTATAATTACCAATTCCTAAATAATTTGGCAAGCATTAAATAATCAGATATTTTATCCTAGATAAAAAGTGCATCAGCGTGGTTAACTTTTACCTATTTATTTATGTAAGTCAAGGCTCTGCACGATGGTTACAGCAAAGAGCAGAGCTGCAGCCCTGGGAATGCCAGAGCTGTCCTTAAGGAATTCTGACAGCATCAGAGGTGAGGGGGAACAGACCCACAGCGGCAAAGGAGCCAAAATGCTCATCAGCCCACAGCTCCAAAATAGTTTTTATCAAGAAGTTTAACCTCCCAAACCAGCCTCTATTCCTGCATCTCACCCAAACCAACACCCAGGCTTTCTGCTGGAAGGGCACACGGCGTTTCTGTTGGGTGCAATGCAGGGTTTGAACAGAGCTGGTTACTCCATGCAGGACTTTTTGTGCCACACGATTTCACAACATCCCTCAGTGAAAGACAGTTTTGTTCCCAAGCAGATGATGAGGTACCAGAGTCAGTAACACAGGCTGGTCAGTCTCGAGCTGAAAGGCCCAACCAGCTCCTGTGTTTGAGAGTTTCAGCACCAGGTACAGAAAAGCCCTGCAAGATGCTACAGCCAGGAGTGCACAGAGCAGCTTCTGCACCAATCCCAGCAGGGGCACAGCTCTCATTTCTACTCAGAAGGACAACAATGCTGTTTGCACTAAATGGACACAGTCAGGGCAGCACCTTCATGGGCAGTGACATTTCAGAGCCGACCTGGTACCTAACAAAGTCTTTCAGTGATGGAGATATGACATGTGCATTCATCTCTTCTAAAGAAAACCTTCTCAAATAGAGCTCTTAAAACAACCGTAGCAGCAAATCAGGAGAATAAAGGGTGGACAGGCCTATGCAAACCTACTCAGAGATTTTCTGAAGTGGTTTGTGCACATCTGGAAAAAAAAAAAAAAAAAGGCAAAAGAAGATAGGCATTACTGTTCTTTTTGTGACAGGGTTTGCCAACACCCTCTGACCAGAGGCACCCCTGTAATGTCATCAGGAGCCCTCACGTGGGACTGGCAGGGCACAGACCCAGCTTGGCTCCTCTAAGACTTTGATCAGGAGGGCACCTGCAGCACACACTTACCTGTCCTGCTCAGCTCTGCAGCAGAGCCCTGACAACACAGGCTCCAGCTGAGTGAAAAAGCAGCTCCTCAGAGAGCACTGAGCAGTGGCACTGAGCTGCCCCTGGCCCTTGGCACAGACACAGCCTGGCCGGGCTGGTGAGGCTGAGCCAGGAGTGGCTCTGCTGGCTGGGACAGTCACAGGGGCTGCTGTGAGCTCCCACCCTTCTGCCACCAGCCTTTCATGCTGCCAGCTGCTCAACCTTCTTTCCAAAAAGAGGAAAGGATTTCTAAAGTTTGCAAATGCTTTAGTATTTACAGAGTTATCTTCAGGAATGTCATCGCTTCCATTTCAAGGACTAAATCAAGTCACTTCTACCAATACCTTAAAAATCAATTTGCAGCTTGCAACCAAGTTCACCTTTTAAACAGCAGCATTTCCTCCAAATCTTTATGCTGCATTCTATGAAAAGTCCTCTTTTAGCTTTTCTTTTAAACCAGGGACTTGAGAAATAAAAGAGGTAAATATTCTTGTTTCTATACATTAGATATTCACAGATACATTTGATTTTGTTCCTGAAATCCAGCAAAATTAATGGAAAAGCTTTAAATGATCTGAAAAACCTCCATTGTGGCTACAGAAATGGCTGCAGCTGTCTCAGCCTTCACCCCTGGCACAGTTTGCATTTTACTCTGATGGAAGGTGTCCCTGTCCATGGCAGAGAGTTGGAATCAGAGAGTCCCTTCCATCCTGAACCAGTCTGTGATTCCACAATTTCCAATCCTTCAGCCTTGTTCTGGATATAAAGAGGAATAGATGATCCATGCTCCTCTTTCAAAGGTTAATAAAAACCAACAGAGGGGGCTAAACCTTTTGCACTCTTTTGCATCTCAACTGACCATGTATTTGCCAACAGGAACATAAAACTTCTGTATTATGGCAAAATAAAAGAAGGCCCAGATTTCCACCTGCAGCAGACAAGGCACTGCACTGGTTAACCCCCAACCCAACACTGAACTGCTCAAGTTTCAGTGCTGCTTTATGGACACAGTCCTACTCCTCTCTTCCTGCTGCCCATAAACCCCAAAGAAAATGGTTCAGTTTGCCTTTGACTTGGATGAGGCTGCTTGTTTCAAACCAAGAACTCTCAAGCCTAGGAAATACCATAATCTGAAGGATTGAGTGACTGAATAAACACAAATTATTTATTTAACAGGGGAGTTCTAACAGGTCCTGACTTGAAACAGGGCTAAAATCTTTTGATTTCTCGGTGTATCCCACTAACAGGTGTTCAGCACTGGCATTTACTCCAGCCAGGTCTGCTCTGCAGCACTGCTTCCTTACACAAAACATTTGGGAGGAATTAAAAGCAACAAACAGCAGCTTATGGAGTCCAAACTCTGAATGTCTCCATTGATCTCGTGTAAGCAAAAGATTAAACCATTAGTTCTGGTCATCTGAAACAGCAAATACATCTGAAATGTAGCAAGGTGGGAAAGAACAGAGGAGCTTTCTTAATGTTTTACCCATTTATCAAGGCCCACAGAGTGCTGTGCAGAGGGGTTTTGGCAAGATCTCTCCTTCCCCTTCCACACACACTAAACTAAATTACCACCAGTTCTCAATCCAAAAGGACCCCAGAACACAACAGGCTCTGAAAAGCTCCCACACAGACACAAACCAGCAGTCTAAATATTCCCTCTATAAAGTTCCACTGAGTGACTTTGGGACAGTTGACTTGTGGATGTGTCTGAGATGCCACCTGGGTATCTGAGGAGAGCCTGAATTAACCCAAAGGGTTTTGTGCTTCCTGCACTAAGCTTGGCGTGCAATGGCAATGACAGTTGAGCAAACACTGTCCAGGAAAGGCTGCATTTCCCCTCTGCTTTCACAGTCCCCCACACTACCCTTCTCTGAGCACGAAAAGCAGTTTTGCAGTACAACAAGCCATAATTAGTCCATGTATGGAATAATGCACTTGGTGGCATTGTACAGACTTAAAAGGCTCTATCTGCAACACAGAGCAGCTTCAGGGTTGGTTTATCTCTGTGAAAGCAAATAAAACAATAATAATAGCATTAAATATAGGTCATAGCACCTTTGGCATTTTTGTCCAAATAGACTTCAACATAGGACGTGGGGACATAGCCCTCCTCATCTTCGTTCCTTCGGATCCGCGTCCACCCGTCACCTTTGTCTTCTTCTATTACATAAAGCATCTCTCCTTCTGCTACAGAGATTGTTCCTTCATTCTGACCTGAAACACACAGCAACAGGGACTTCAGGCTGTGCTGCACAGCAGGAATCACTAACTCAGACCATGGGTGGATGCAGCTTTTGGTGCATCACTGGCAGCAAGAACAGGAGCTTGTGATTCAGGAGTCAGCAGTGTGTACATAAAGATCCAGATAAATGTGACCCTGACAGCAGAGTTTGGGTTCTTTCTCTTGTAGAGACAAATCCCTGTCTTGGTGCCTTTCTACAGAATCACACCAGAGCCTCATTTGCCCTTTGGCTTTTTAAAGAAATTTTCCCACTTGCCCTTGACACATGAACTTATAAAAAAACCCAGTCAGTGAAATGAGGGTAAAGTTTGAGTGATACCTTCAAATGTATAGAGTGCTTTACACGTTCCTATGGTGGGTAGTGGTTCTTCATCATCAAACTCATCGTCAAAGTCTGTTGCAGGTACTTTCATCTCAGTCTCCTGGCTTTGCTCTTCCGTGTAACTGCCATCGGGGCTGCTCAAGAGAGGAAAAACACAGCAACTATAGCAACCAACCTCAGCAGCAGAGAGAGCCACTCGGTCACCAGGCTTGGGGCAAGGGGAGCAACTCCAGCTGGAGCAGCTCAGTAATTGCAGATCTTGCTTGGAGCTGGCTGTGACTACAGATAAGTGAGACCCCTCATTTTTATCATTAAAAGCTGGGAAAATGCACTGGCTCACTCGCCTTCACAGCAGCGAGTGAGGGGCTGTCACACGGCTCATCTCAGTCAGAAATGCAGCTCTTTGGGGCAGGACATGGCAGGGTCAGGCTGCAGAGCCGTGGTTGTGGCTGCAGTGTCCCTGCAGGCAGTGTCCCTGTACAGATACTGTACCTCTCCCGGTCCTGGGCACAGCTGTTCACTCCTGCCGCGTTCTGTGCCTCGTAGACCCCGCTCTGGCGCCGCGCCTGCTCCGTCCGTGCCGGCAGCCGCCCCTCCACCTCTGCCAGCCAGCCCTGCCACACAGACAGACACACAGACAGTGTTCACTCCTGACACCCAGCTACAGAGCAGACTGGTTTGTAAACATGTTCACTTTTTCCTCTGAGCAACAGTGATCGGTCAAATCTTGGATTGTCTTGCTGAAAAATGCACTTGTTGAAAATGTAACTATTTTTGGGCACTGGCTCCTGAAAACACCCTGACAGAGAAGCAGTGAACAGCCAGCAGGAGATGATGCTGCTCTAGTGACAATCAAGTAAAATGATGTCTGGCTGCTTAGAGTAGTCTGAGTAACTCAGCAACTGCTGAATGCACAAGAACAAAAGCTGAGGGGAACGAAAGAGCCACTGATTTCAAACGGGTAGGAAAGCAGTGGATAGTAAAACCACATCTGAAATTAATGGGCTGTATCTGTTTATGTTCAAAGCATAATGTAGAAAGTGAAGTCTTTTCTCAGCTGTCTAATCCTTCTCATGTAATTATAATGGGCTTCATATATTCCAAACACTCCCCTTCTGTTCTGGAGATTTTATATCTCTAAGCAGCTTCCTGTTCATGGCAGACAATTCCTTAAAACATATTTCATCTGATGGCTTCTGTCTTGCTGTTAGTCTCTAAATGGTGTTTTGCATTTATGTCACTCTGATTTTCCACAGACGTCTGTAACATGATGCTTCAATTTATTTAATTAATTAAATAAGCATCTGAAGCCCTCTGGGCAGTCCAGAGAGCTCTACATTTTCCCTTCACCTCCACTTAGCACAATTTGTTTTCAGAGGCAAATTTAACTGTGGGCTGACAGCCACAGGAGATGGTGCATGTTTATCTAACACAAATCAGCTCCAAGACCCCAATTAATGCAAGTGCTCACCGAGCCTTTGTCCTCACACACCAAAGTGCATCAGCACATCTGGAAAAGCCAGGAAGGCCCTGCTCAGACCTGAGCATTTGCTGAGCAGCTTTTTACTGAAATGTCTCTTCTCATACCTCAAATTTCTGAACTTCTAATCGCAGCTTTTCGATGTTCTGCCCAAGCTCTGCCAGCCTGTGGTCCACGCTCGCTGCGTCTCCCATCTGGGGGTTCTTGATGTACACGTCTTTCATCTTTGTTAAGGCATCTCTGAGGGGCAAAACAAAAATAAAACACATTCAGTGTAGCTGGGGGTAAATGCCTTTAATAAACTGTCTCTTCTTCACTCTGAGGTTCAACCTAAGCTGTTACAAAGGGAACTGAGAACACCCAGAGAGGCTTTTGCCCTGTATAGAACCAGACATTAAAAAAGAACAGTAAAATTATTTGCCAGCAGAGAATTTACACTGTCAGGGATAAAAAACAGTGAGTTAAACTCAGGGATAAAAAACAATGTGAGAGGAGATACTTGATATTGATTTTTAGCCTGACATGGTTTTTTATGTAGTACAACAGTACCTACTTGCTGCCCTGGGAAAAATAATAATAATAATAATAAATCTCACAACCATTGCAATCCATGACAGCTCCAACTTTCTAGACAAATATCTTCCCAGTTTTCAGGGCATAGACAAACTGCTGAATCATTATCATCCATCATGGGCTGACCTCCAGTTGAGAAAGTAGAACAAAGATATATCAATAACAGAAATGGAGGGCAAAGCAGAAATTCTCACCCTGCCTGTTGCAGCTTGTCTTTAACAACCCAAATAATCCGAATTATATTTATTTGTTTCACACTGCTTAAAAGGAAGCTGGCTCCAGATGGTTTGTGTTTGTCACAGCACAGGGACAGACGGACCTGAGGCTACAAAATGTGACCAGCCAAGTCCCAGGACAGCTTCACTCAGCTGCTGATGGACATTTCAGAGCTGCAAATGGAATTATGGGCTGGTTTTAGGCACAACTGTTCAGATTTTCTCCAGGCATTAGCTGGTGGGAGAGAGGTTAATGAGAGTCCCACGACTCAAGTTAACACTCTTTATACTTTAGAGTTTCCCACCAAACTCTTGACAATTGCAATCCTGTGCCTTTGCCTTGTGTGTATGGAAACTGGGAAAAAGTGTGGGTGGCAAGGAAGTGGGACTGCTCTGTGCCTGAAGCCTTAAGGGACAATGTTGCAAACACATGAGTCACAATTATTACTGTTTAACTCTTATTTAACTGCTGCTGCTATTTTCTCCATCATAAACTCTCTTCATTTAAACTTCACCCTGCTGTAATTCCATATCTGATTTTAATGTTGGGTTACCTCAGAATCAATACTGAACAGAAAGAAAAACCTGCACAGAGGCAAACCTAAGTTACCACAGAGGAAAAAAACAAAGCAGTGAGAAATCATAAAACCACGTGCAATTTTCTTTTCTTATCCATGAGATAAAATATAAAGGAGAAAGGAGAAATTAAAGGAGAAATTCTGGGTTAGTAGGTAAAACAAAGAGGTTCTTGAAAGCAAGCTGACACAAAATGTAGGCACATGTGTACAAATGCAAAGCAGTATTTAGGGAGGATCCAGGCTTGAAATCCTTCAGGGAAGAAAAGTTCTGTGTCTCACAAACAAAACACGCTGAATCTTTAATGCAACTACAGAATGTGAACAAACACAAAGCACAAATACAGGCTGCCAGAATCAATTAAAAGTGTGTAGATAAACTAGCCTTATTCTCAACCAGAATGATAAATGCAGCTTTGTAGAAAAAGCCTTCACAAAAGCACAGGAGTCATTATCTCCCTGCTTCCAGGGAATCTAAGCTACAGATCAGAGAGACTTTGGATAACAGCCTCTCCTGTTGGGATCTACTCATGTCCATCACACACAGGGCTCTGCTCAGGGCAGTCTCACTTTTCATTGCAGAGGTTTGACTCACCTTGAATCCATCTCCTTCTGAATGTCCCTGTTTAGTTCATCGACCTTTTGCTGAAGCTTCTTTCTTCTTTGCTCAGGTGGGAGATTGCTGAAGTCTTCTGGGCCTGCTCCCTGTACAGAGTGGAATGGAGGGTGGGGAAATAAGGAAAAAAATTAATAATCAGAGTCTGAAATGATCCTTTGGGATTGTATTTTGAAAACAGCTGGCAAAAACCTGTGCAAAATCACAGTGGTCTGAAGCATTGTTATCATTTGTACTCTGTTATCAGTCCCTGCATGGTGAGGAATCTGGATGCCCTCAAAATGATCCCAGGAACACATCCTGCTTCCTCACAGTGGCTAATGGAAGATCAGCTGGAGAATTCCAGAATTCAACAGCAAAGCTGAGAAATTATTTTTATCTACAGTTTTATCACAAAATTTTTTTAAGAGTTCCCCTCTCATGGAAAGCTGATCCTTCCTGCCTTCTTTCACCCTGCTACAAATGAGTATTCCCATAAAAGCAGTTCCTGGCTTTTATTCCTGTGTCACAGTTGCACTTCTGACTGACTGACTGCTGGTCCAACACAGTTAATTTATGTCAGGGCTCTCCTGAACACACCAAGCATTCCACACTGGACTCTCCAATTTAAAAAACATGCTGCTTACTTTCCAGGGTCCACATTCCACGCCAAAGTCTCTCAGTTTTTCCTCTCTCTTGTACTCACATAAAAACCAGAAGTTATATCAAAGCCATGGAATCAGTCAGTTTGAAATCATAACCAAAGGGAAAAAAAAAATTGTGAAACCACAGTGGTTACCTTTGTGATTCTGCTTGAAAACCCCTTTTCTGCCTTCTGCTATGTCTCCTCTTGATTGCCTCAATTTGATATAGCAGATAGATGACACATAAAATACATCCACACTCTTTTCTTCACAGTAACACCTATTTTTGTCTTGCCAGAAGGCAATGGAGGCAGACTGGGTGGGCTATACTGAACATATCAATGCTGATTAGTTGCACCAAAAGGGAGCATAAGCTTGAATTTGGGCAGGTTTTGCTTATTTCGTCTTTTGCTCATTCCCTGTCCCATTTCTAAGGGGAAATATGGGAGAAAGAAGGGTAAAAACATAAAGCTGATTAACCAAATTCAGTGCTCCATCAGCTTACTGAGAGCCTGTGAGCAGGGCTGGGCCATCAGTCTTGCTAAAACACCAAATTTCTCCCTGAGGAGAGTGATTTAGAGGAGACACTGCCACAAAACTGCTCATTAGACCCTTGGCTCTGTACTGAGTGTGCTGGGACACTGTGACTTTCTCCTGCAGCTGCAGAATGAGCTGTTCAAAACCAAAGTCTGGGGTGTCAGAGGGCTGGAGGACAACCACACACAGATCACCTTCTCCTCTGGACTGGCCATTCCAAAGTCACAGAGCAGGCCTGAGGAAACTGCTGCTGTATTGATTGTCAGTCAGAGATGCCATGTGCTTCTAGTGAAGCCTTGATCATCTGTGCAATAATAGACTTAAAATTCCATTTGTGAGACAATGAGAAAGCAAATTTAAGACAAATGACAAAGTTATGCTGATTCTGAAACTTTACCCACACAGAGTCCTACCAGTGCTTGCATTACTTGAGGTGCCTGGTAGAGGAGAGATCTATTTTAATTTATTCTTTAACGTTTAGATTTTGCTTGACAGCAACTCCCACATCACAACAGACATGAGAGTGATTTAATCTATTTTATGGATAATCTGCACTAAAGCCACACACATCTTTTTAAGGCAAAGCATCTGGAGGCAGCTTTGTAAACAAACAAGCAGTTACAGGAAAGTCTGGGTAACATATTCTGACATATCCTCCTCACTTCTAAGGAGAAGAGACAGGCTTGAAAATATCCCCAGCTGTACATTAGCAGAATGCAACAGAGTGAAATTTGGAAAAGCATCTTTTTGGTATCTTATTTTTGATTCTTCAACTTCATTAAGAGTTCTAAGCTGGCCTAAATCCAGCAGCCTGGCTCACAATGCTTCAGACCAAAGCAGGAGAGCTGCACAGAGCTGGAGGTGACCTCACCCCAACTTTAGTCCTTGCTCAGGAATTTCCTACCAGAAGCTGAAGCCCCTGCTCCAAAAAGGAGAGTCAAGGAGCAGTTTTTGCACATGCTGGACACATTTCATGCTCTCAAGCACAAACACACCTGTGCTACCTCTCAGGTTGTGGACATTGCCTAGGTTTTTAGAAATGCTGCAGCAGTGAGGTGAGGGGAAAGCTGGGCTATTGCTGATGTGCTGCTCACAAGGTCTCTTTGCAGAAAGGGAATGAGATTTAAGATTCAAATTGTCCCAAGATGAAGGACTGTGAAAACAGAGGCTGTGTTAGGACCAGTTTCTGTGCTGAAGCTACATGTGAGGAGAGAGTGAGCTTTTTCAAAAGTTTTGGTTCTTGCATAGTGAGGATCCAAGAGATTACAAAAAGCTGCTTTTCTCCATCTGAGGTGAAAATGGGTCTCAGCCCTCCCTGCACATCTTTCCAATTTCTGCAATTCCTGGGGAAAGGCAATGTCAGCCATTTTTGGAGGATTTATTCCTACATACAAAGGTTTAACTCGGCTACACAGCACACTGGCACTGTGACCAAGATAACGAGTGGAGATCTGGTATAAATGCATTGGGCTCCCAGGACAGGGGCTTGGCAAGAGCCAAAAGAAGGTTTGCACATATTCCAGGCACTTCCATCACTCCTCAGACCTACCACAGGTGTTCAGTGAGAAACAACCTTGCTAAAGGAGCCCAAGAAGTCACTGTGCTGCCAGAGCAGCAGGACCCCAAACTGCCAGAGCTGCTCCAGGCAGCTCTGGTGTCCCATGTGTTTCTCTGGCTGAGCTGCCATGAGCAGAAGAGGCCCACAGTGATGTGTCCAAGCACAAGATAAATGGAGAATCACAGAAGAGTTTGTGTTGGAGGGCTTGCAGTTCATCTTGTTCCAACCCCCTGCCATAGGCAGGGACATCTTCCACTATGCCAGGTTGCTCCAAACCCTGTCCAGTCTGGCCTTGGACATTTCCAGGGATGGGGCAGCCACAGCTTCTCTGTGCCAGGGCCTCACCACCCTCACAGGGAAGGGAAACAGCACCCAAAGGCACAGACTGGTAAGGAATAGGAGAACTTGGAAGCTACCACAGTTTAGGTGCCCCTGTGAATCCCCTGAGGTCCCCAAATGCCATCAGTGGCTGCAGCTCTCGCGTGTTTGCACAAGGTGGGGCAGCAGACCAGGCACATTCTCCTGCTCAGGGGCCCTCCAGGGCCGAAGGAATGTGGACAAGGTGTCAGGGACACAGCAAGGTGTGGAGTGTCTCAAGCAAAACAATACCTTGTGCATGGAGTTCAGCACGTAATTTGCTTTCCCAGCTCTGTTCACCCCTTGCCTTTCCAGCTCAGTAACATCTTTATCTTACCATAGTTCAAGTTCTCAGCTGCATCCAGGATGGAATTTAGGATTCACACATATGCATAGCTCTCAATTTTCAAATTCAAATCAGATTGAGTTGACCTTGTTGGTTAAGGTTTACAGAATTTTAATTAATGTCATTATTGGTTATTCTGAAGGACTACATAGGGCTGTAAAATGTAGGTGATAATGATGCAGATTTCCAGTAATACTGGACATGGAAATCAAACTTTACATCTGCTTTACACAGAAAAACATGTGTGGCTCTCTGGAAAAATTCCAGCAAGCACAGAGACCTTTATTTTCATTTTTTCCCTTCTTTTAAGGTTTTAATGTACACTTATGCAGTAGCAGAATTACTCAATACTGTTTCTCTACATTTTCATAGCCCTAGATTTTAAAAGTGAGAACTAAACTATATATTAGAGTTAATTTTTAGCAGCTTATTAGAAGACTGAATTCTGATCACCTCTATTAGACTCCAGACCTGTGTATTCAGATTTATCTGATAAATGTCAAAAAAAGCAAACACAAAGAAGAAACAAATTTAACAGTTAATTTCAGTGTCATGTCACATGTGGCACAGTGCACATTAAAACACACACAGGAAATTGTGATTAAAACACAGGACAGGCATGCTGTAAATGTGCTTACCAGCTTGAGAGAAAGCTTCATGTAAAATTGGAGAGATACAGGGTGGGGGGAGAGAGAGAAAAAACAACAGTGCATCAGTAGAAGAGGAACTTTTTCAGGCTGATGTTACAATAAAATGACACAATCCCCTTGCTGTTGGAAGGCAAAATGGGTCACACTAACAGATCTGTGCAAAAGTTCACAAGATGAGCTTGGGCAGCTGCCATGACCTGGCCAGAAACGGGAATGGGAAGAGCTGGACCTGGGCACAGGTGAAATTAGACCTGGACTGACTGACAGCAGCTACAACAACAGCACTGGCTGTTCTCATCACAGCAACAGCACTGAGGTGGGAAAAACTCCCAGCTTGCAAATGTAGGGGCGTCACTTTAGATCAAAAATGTGCTGAAATGCATCAGCCCCTTCATGGAAGGGCTTTGGGGGGTAACCCCTGAGCCAAACCTCTCTGGAGAGGTGAGGAGAGGCTCCAGCAGCACCACAGGACCTCCAGGGAGTGCCTGGTTCTCTGGCTACAGCCAAAGGACAACACCCCTGGACTGTCCCTGTGGACTGCAGAGTGCTGCCCAGGCAGGCACAGAAAGCCATTTCTCATTCTTGAACAATTCAGAAACAAATACTCAGACTCAAACGTACTTTGGCCATAGTCACACAAGGTCAGGCCCAAGGAGGAGGAAAAAAAAAATCCATTCTCTTGACACCAGATTGGTTCTATGACAGCATGGTAAGACATTATTCAACCTCCTTAAATGATATACATGATCTAATTCTTCAGAAGTTACCACATTTCCTGGGACAGAGCCCAAATATTATCTTTGTTACTCTGGGGAAGCAGGACTGAAAGCAGTGTGTGCCCATGGAGCCTCTGCCCTGCCTCACCTGCACAGCTCTGGGCAGTGCCCCAGAAACTCCCAGGTGAGCAGCTGTGCCTGGGCACCCAAGCACCAAAATTCCCAAAACCTCTTCCAGCATTGCCAAATGACAAAGCAGCTGCAGTTCAGAAAGATTTCTAAGAGATTGGGGGACTAAGAGTGCTCAGTTCTGTGCCAAGCACAAGTGAGCTGCTGCTCGAGATCTAAAGGCAGATAGAAAAGGAGAATCTCAGCTCCACCCAGCCTCCTCCTCCTCCAGCAAAGGGCCCTGAGCTGCCCTGCCAGCTCTTGGGGACTGTTGTGAAATGCTCCAACTACCCAACAAACTTGAGGTGCACAAAAGCACACGCTCTATATCAACAATAGCTGAAAGGTAAAAGCTGAAAAATGCCTCTCTCCAGGCAAGGATTTGTGCTGCCAGACTTGGGATCCTCTCTCCATTCAAGTTCTCTGTCACTACTAAGAGCTCCTGGCAGTGGTGTTCTCAAACATCTGCTCCATTTTTTGCAAAAACACAGCTCATTAGCATTGGATTTAAAATAAAGGGTCCACAACTCTTGTGGGCAGCTGATTTAAGAAATACACTTCTTTTCCCCCCAAGAAATAACAATTCCCATTAGTTACCAGGATTTGTACAGCAACACATGCCAGCCATTCGAGGAAAATAAATGGTCTTGAAATAATAGTGAAATGCTGCATGTGAACTGCTCATTCAGTGACAAGCAGTGACACTCCCTCTGCAGTCCAGTCCATTAGGGAACAAATACATGACAATAATCACAGTGCCATGAAGAAATTCACCCTCTGAGCTAAGGAGGCCATTAAAAAAATGAAGCACACAAAACCAATCCATTGGAGAGAGCAATCATAGAAGGAGAAAGAATGGTCTGAAGAAATTCAGCGTAGGCAGCTCGTGTTTGCATCATTGCTTTAGCACTCCTGTGAACTTTAGCATAGACATGATCAGCACAAATTGAGGTTCTTGTACATAGCTACAGACAAGACTCATGGTGCAGAATAAATATTTACCTATGAAGCACTCTAAAAAGGCACAAATGTATGCTACATGCGCTAGTGGCTAAACACTACTCACTCTAAAGGCACTAAATACTGCGGAGAATCATCTGCATCAAGGCTATTCTTTTGCTGCAAATTCAGCAAATTTGAAAGGGATTACAGACACTGAATGCCCAATTCTTTTGCTGTTAAGTATGACAAAAAATAGAGAACTTATTAATAGCATTTCCAAATAGTACATCAGGGATTGTTATAACCAGTATAAATAAAAGCAGTTCATAGGCTGGAAACAATGAAATGCTGAAATAAGTCATATTCACAGTTTTCCATTTCTGAAATTTATTGGTAATTTTACGTGACAGTGATTCAGTTTCTATAAACAAATATAAGCAGATTGAAAATAAATCTGCATTAAACACTACATAACTACTTTTGCCCATTCTAGTGAGTTTTCACAGCTAGAAACTTGCTCACAGCTCCTGGGAGAACAAAGGCATTTTCCCCCCGAATGATCAAATAAGTTACATTTCCTTGAAATGAGCAAATGTGTTTCAAGCTGTCAATTTAAACCAAGCCTAGCTTAGTCTTGCAAGGAAAAAATGAAGAGTCTAAGAGCCACAAGCTTCAATAACACATGAGAGAGCATGAAAGCCAGCAGGTCCATGTGTTATTGGACAGTCACGGCCACTAACCTCACTTACAGAAAACAGGGTTGAAATAAATCACTGGACTTCCATACATACAACCAAGAGGTAATTTTCTTTTCTTTCCTTTTTTTTTAGTGGCCCTCTAACAATCTCCCCATACTCTGCTTTGTCCAAGTAGCAGATTCAGAGGTCCCATATCTTGATTCCATGAGCTATCTTCATAATAAGACAGCTCACAGAAGCTTCCAAAGGCTCTAGGGAATGCTCCACAACCAAGGCACAGAATTCCTGTCCATCAGGGCTCGTGATGCTCAAGACTGCATTCATTAAATAATTTAAAATAAATGTGCAGAACCTGTTGGCAACACTTTGAATTTCACAGGTCCAGCTACTTTAATTGTGCCAATTTCAGCATTTCCAGGGCTAGCAGACATTATATTTCCTTTCATTATCTTGCACATCACACCGTAAGCTGCCACTTGCCTCCCACCAAATTTTCCTTGGCTCTTTGACAAAGCACATTCCCACAGCACACTCGGGCCGGCGTTGTAAGTGGGGTTAGCGACTGTGTAGCAACAGTATGGGCTGATCACACCATACTCAGACTTACAACATATTCCCTAGCCTCAATGGCACACGTGGGTGTCCCTAAAGTCCTCTTCATGAGTTCTTTGTGAATATACAAAGACTGTGTCTGCTGGTGAGTCAGCAAGAGAAAACACACATTGGTTACACCGGGGACGAGAGCAGCACCTCTGTGTTCACTGCTACTACAGCAAAAGACAGCTCGGTGTTTAACTACCCTCAAAGTGCAGAGTGGGAACATCCTGGTGGATATTAAGAGTTCAACATGCTCAGAGAGATCAGAAAATATGGTATTTTTAAATGCTTGTTTAAATACCAAGGTCAGAAAACATCTCTCTCGGTGCTAGAACAAACCATGGATTTAACGACCCCACCCGCCGAAAAGTCTTGGCACAGAGAGAGACACTGAAGTTGGAACAGCAAGTGCTCCCAGGGCAGGGAACAGAGCAGCTTGGAGAGGAGGTGCTTTGCTTGCTGTCTCTGCATGCTCACACCACAACAAAGTACTGATCAGTGGGGCAGATTCCAAGCTCAGTGTCGAGGAACCAGAGTGCTCAGAGTGTCAGAGGAGACGGGCGGGGAGGGACAACAGCAACGGGTGCAATGGAAATAAAATCACTTTGTAATGAAGTCAACAACTTCCACTAGAAAGGAAACCACAAAATTTCCTCCGTGTGCTTTATGGAACTTGGATACTGACAGTAATGTCTGCCCCAGCTCCCAGAGCATCCTCCCTGCTCAGTCACTTCCCGGGCTCTGGGGAGAGGGAGGAAAGCCAAGTGCACACAGCACACGTGGAGTCACTCAAAGGTGTAAGTTCTACCCCTGGATGTTGTTAGTTTGGAGGATTGCTCATTTAAAAAAAGGTGCTGATGTTACTGCTGCTGCAGCGATAAAACTAAAGAACACAAAATTAGTACCAACCAGAAGAATACCGAGTTTCCTTTGTCCTCAAAATGGAATTAGAAAAAGCAGAGCAAGCATAAATGAAATTATAAGTTATGTAACTGGTTCCTCATTCTTTGTGCTCTTCTGGCTTTAACTTCCCTAAAGAGATGAAGTTGATTTGAAGTGCTATGCTAATTTTGTAGTGTTTTTTAAAGCAGCTATTAGAAAAAACACTCACAAAAAAAATTATGACAGTTTTTTCCCCTTCTCCTACTTCTGATCTAATAAGTGCTCTAACAGTTCTATGGTATTCTCTGTAATGGACATTTCTGCTGCTGGGGTTAGAAGAAAAAAGCTTTGAGGAAAAGACAAAAATGTGATTAGAAAACCATAGACGCTGACAAGAGTCAGCACCAAATATTTAATTTTTTTGTTTTTGTTTTTTAAACAGACTAGGATTTCATATTGGCAGTGACCACTGATACTGGTATTGGCGCCTCCACATTAACCTTGCATCTGTTGTGAATTGTTCAGGCATCTGTTTCCTTCCATGAAAACAAGATTCATTGGATTTTTGGTTTGGAAGCAAAATTAAAATCAGACTGGGCACAGAACATCTCACAGCTAATTATATCATTTGTTTTAACAGTTGCCAGTGATTTTGCCAAATGCAACCTAAGATGCTAAACCAAAAATTTAAAAGGAAATTGCTAAAACACACTCCCCTCTCCAGACACGTTCTGATCTCACAGATTTCATGGAGGAGTTGTATGGGAATCCATTCATGTCTTGTGTTTCAAGGATCAATTACAATGTGAAATTCCTGCTGCTGGAATTCACCCTGCTACAGTCTCAGGACTTGCTTGTGTCAAATAGTTACTTTTCCTTTTTTCCTTAAGACAGTGCAAAAAACAAGTCTGATCCCATTTTTTCTGAAATAATTTTTTTTCCCTGGCTTTGTAGGATTTGAGAGCTCAGGTTATCAAGAAATCCAGGGAGCACCTGCTTGGCAATTTGGCTGAATACTCTAAAATAAGACTTAAAGAGCCTTGTGGGCACCTTCACTGAAGGTGTCTGGAGTGGAATTCTGCCAAGGAACAAACCCAGCAGTGCAGAGACAAATCAGAGCAAATGAAATGATCCAGAGTCCAAAATCCTGTTACACTCTGCTGCCCTGCTGGTCCCTGCACGACCTTCCAAAAAGTTAATTCTCTGATGTACAGATCAAATGTTCTTCTGTGCAGGGGAGAGTTCCACCCTACATCCTTCCTCATTCATCTGGGAACATCACAATCCTGACATTAATGCTCATGGCTCCTGAGCAAAATTGAGATTTTTTTTTTTTTGATTTTACAGGAGAATGGAAAAGAACTGAATAAAGGAAATCCAACTAAACTTACTAAAGTAAAGGAGAATTAACAGTATTGTCTAGTTGTACCTAATATACAGGGTCATATCAACTGAAAGAAATACCAAGCACTCAGTTTTCACCTGATAAATTAAAAGGATTTGGGGGTGGTTCTTGATTTTATTTTTGAAGGTCATACGGCACTTTGATGATCTCTTAGTCTGACCATTTGTAAAATACAAATCACCAAGGAGCTATAAAATGTGAATTTGACAAGTCTCCAAATGAGACAGAGAGCAAGCTGCCAGAGGTTTGCAGCCTCTCCTCCTCCTCTTCCATATCTCTGGATGATCCAAGGGGCCTGAATTCATCCCTCTGGGATAAGAGATGATGATCTGAACACTGGACTCCAAATCCTCAGGATGAGTCAGGCAGGAAAAGTATTTACACACAAACATCCTGGTAGCTGACAGGGGAAGGAAATGAAATAGCAAAAGAACACAGTGAAAGGTTTAAATGAAGATTTAGCAATAGCCCTTCCTTGCACATTCTCAATGAATGTGTCAGCAGAAACTTCAGGGATTCTGACAGACTCTAGGACATGGTTCTCATTATTTTGCCTTTCACACAAAGCACTTAAAACAATGTGACAGGCAGAATTCTTAAGGTGTGCTTGGATTTCTTAAATAATTAACACATAAAATAATGGCCTTCCATCAGGAACTATTAAAAGCAATTAATTATAATTGTTTATAAGGCCAAGCAATCAGTCAACAGGGATTTGTACATTTGAAATACAAACTGGTGAAGTGCCCATGGAACTACAAACCAGGATTTTTAAGTCAGGTAGGAAATACTCAGCACTATTTTCAATATTTTGTTCTCTGCCACTGTGCAGCATTAGATTGCAAAACACCCCCTGAGCTCCAGCAGTGCCTTCACCCCAAAGTGACCCAGCCCTGCCCAGGACAAGGAGGGCTCCAGTGCCACCCCTGGAGTGGTGTCACCACCCAGCACAGCCTCAGCTCTGCTGCTGCACAAGAGGAATTGAAAATCTGTCTGCACCTGGAAAAACCACTGAGGAAAGATGCTCTGAGCCAAACTGCAACTGAGGAAAGGAGGGACACGTACAGAACCTGCCTTTGGACAGCTCAGAAACTTCCCACTTCCCCAGTGAAACAGGGATGGGAAGAAATGGGATTTTTTGTGTGTTCTGAGTGTCCCATTAAATGGCAATTTCCTAGCAAAGAACTGAAACTGTTTAAAATGTCTTTATTTTTAACTGTTCTGTCTGTAACCAGACAAGACAGTGCATTGTTTACAGCACTGTTCTCAGTTCTTTGTATCCAACCACTGAAGTTCCCCATGGAAATCATCTCTGCTTTTATACAGCTCCAGTCCTCCATCCTAA